>CAWUPB010001173.1:19143581-23943581 GCA_963924115.1 Dovyalis caffra
GACCGCGGTTCCTAAACAAGCTTGGAGAAATAAGCTCTTCCATGAAACAGCAGTAGGGAATTAAAATGTGATGTAGCTTGAACAAAAACAATTACTTACTTCATCACCTTTTCCTCCATGGACATAATTTTCACATTCTCAGTGACGTGAAAACATCTAGCTCTTGAACAACAGCCATGAGAGAAGAGCTACATAGCCGAATGAAGCGTGCGTGGTTCCTTAAATCCACATAGATAGCTACCATGTGATTGTTTATTAGTCGTAGAGGGTGGGGATGAAAATTTCTCTATGCCAATATTGAAAGCTTCATGCAATGGTTCAACAACAAGATTGGTGTGCTTGTCAAGCCAAGCTACGATATCGGCAAAAACGATTCCAACGTTTTCATCGGTTTCTCCCGCTGTCAAACCATGCCACATTCCAGGGTACAATTTCATGGTCTTGTCTTCGCTGCTTGCTTGCTCATACAAGGCCTTGCTAATTTCAGGGTCTGTCACTGTATCTGCGTCACCATGCAACACTAAGAATGGCAGTATCACCTGCCAGTTCAACAACCCAATTAATAACCAAATCATCGTAAACGCATCGTACTTGAGTAAAAAATGTGGATTAAATAAAGGGAGCTAAAGAGCAGAGTTACTGACTCACCTGATTTAAACTTTCCTCGATCCTCATGCTAGTTCTGAGCATTTCCAGGGCTGTTTTCAGCCTAGGCTTGTCTTGGTATATCAGCTTGTTATTCCTTATCTAAACCATCGTCAGAGCAGGAGTTGTCATCGGAAATTTAAATTGTAACTATAGCAAATTCCTTATTGTAGCATTATCTTTAAAAAAAAAAAAAACAAAAAGAAGCTTAATTACCTCTTCTCTCTTAACAGGATCCTTGAAGGCAGATTTAATGACATCTTTTGATGGGACAATCTTCCACTTTGGTATAAGGCCCTCAAAACCAGTCAATATATTAACAACTACCGGATGTGGCTTCAACTTCTCCGATATCTAACAAAATTTTGTCAACCCAGTAAATAAGCATGCCCTATAATGATTAAATATCTATCCACAATAAAAATGCAAATATCCAATACACTGTTTACCTTGCACATAGGGGCAACAAGAACAGCACCATTATAAAAAGAAGGCTCTTTCCTGTGGAGTAACAGGGCAACTGCTCCTCCCATGGACTCTCCATACAGGAACCTGCCCTTATCCCTGTAATCTTTCTCGGCTGAAAAACAATGCAAACAAATTAATTTCAACTGTCTGCAGTCCACTGTCATAAATTCAACAAAATCTCAAGTAATGAGTGATGAATTGCCAGGTAGCTTACCACAAACTGACTTGAAAAATTCATCGCAATCGTTCACTATATTTTCAAACTTCTTGATGTAACAACGAGAACCAGTGGACCGTCCATGCCCCTCGTAGTCAATTCCAAACACTGCATATTTAGCATGGGCTAGCCTGATTCCACATTCTATTCAAAACAAAAATTTGTTCATTAAATTAGGATGCCAATATAAAGACTTTGTTAGGTATAGCAATAAAGTGTAGGGACCTTTCTGTTCAAAATTAAGACAGGTCCTGCGATTTCTATTTCCTTTAGTTTGGTAGGGTCATAAATATTTCCCATGAATATATAAGAAAAATTGGAAAAATGTGCTGGTGGGCCTTACAGCCCAACTAGAGACTGGTCGCCAAACCTAACCAAACATTTCAGCTAACCCACGTTTCCATTTCCGGACAGATGCATAGCTGACCCACTAAAGTACTAATTCAAATCTCCCAAATAGTCTCTGCTTCATAGTAGAATGTGATGTGACTAATTAGAATACTTATTCTAATCCCAAAAAGACGAACAATCATATTAAACAAAGTTGTTAAAATAGAATAAAAAATTATGAATTTGATTAATAGAAATTCGAGGAAATACTAGATATATAGCTCTCCATTTTACAATAACTTCATACATGTACACACACATACATATATATATATATATATATATATATATATATATATGTACTCGCGTAAGGACACCACGTTATGGGGCTCAAGTCGCCAGAAGAAGAAGTTTCATACGGAACCATGCATGTCCCAAAATTCATGAAAAAGCGACGGGGATAAGATAAACAATACTGTGCTCTTACGCTCTTTTAGTGGCCTGAGTGTATTGTGAGGTCACATAAAGATGGGGACAAGTGCAACAGAAGGTATGGGATACGAATTGACACTCGACAGTGCATACATGGCCAACTTTAGCTTCATCTTCTAATCACTTTTGTCTGATTATTGACAATAGCTGTCCTTTCTTCGGGGCACCATCCCCACTCTTCTAATTAAATGGATGCAAAAGGCCAAACCGAAGACAGATGTGTCACGTGTGAAAGCAAAAGCACTTGTTGGGGCATCCTAGCTAGTTGCTGTGTTCCTATTTCCATTCCATACAAAAATCGAGCTGAGGCTTTTCTACAAACTCCCCTTCCAAAATTAAAGGATATGGACAACCATTATCACATCGAATCCCATAAAAATTAAATTGGTCGTGCTTCCATGAGCAATTGATATAAAAGGCTATAAATGTCAACAATTTATTTATTCATGATATACACGCTTTCTACATTCAAATTTTAGTATCCAAAGGAAATGATGTCACCGATGTAGTGGACATTGTATTAATTTAAGTGAATTATTTATTTCACAGCAATGAAATAAAAAACTAGGAATATTGGTTACCAAAAATCTAATCGGTCAAAAGATTATCATATCCATCTAATTTCAGCTTCCTCGATTAGAACGGAAGTCTAGCACAGGAAATGCAAAATCAATGGTTTTTTTTTTTAGCTTTCATCAATTTTGATCACAAATAAATCTCATAAGTAAGAAAAAGTACTATGTTTGAGCACTTAAAATTAAATGTCAATTAACGTTGTCATTATGGAAATAAAATCGATCGAAAGAGTGTTTGGATATGATGACTATTGGACAAGTGATCAGAAGAAGAAACTGGGCAGGCATTGTGCTTAGCTAGCATGAACAATTAATTAAGACATTGCATCAAAATATCGTACAGAAAAACAAAAGACGTCATTCAAGGGAATTTATTACCTCTCATGAAACCACTGCACTCCATGCCATACCCTGCAAACTCCATTAATGAATTCAATTAATAATTCCCACCAAACACTCAACAAACAAAACACAAAGCAGTACGACTGAGACGGAAAGATCTGTAGAAATTCAGAGAAAGAGAGAGTTGAAGGAAGGCCATACCATGGCAAAGAAAAACAAGTCCTTTTGGAGAACATGAATTTGAAGGCAACCATCTACACGTAAAGAGCTGCACTCCTCTTGAACTTTTTATATACTCCTGTCGAAACACAACCATATATGTCATCATAAATATCTCCATTACCAAGTTTAATTAAAACAAAAGGAGCTAGGCAGTCGTCAAAGAAAAGAATTAATGGTAGATGGATTCAAAACCTTAAATTATGTATATTACCTCTTGATATTCAAACTCCATCTTCATTCAAAGCTAAGGAGAAAAACCAATGTTGAGAAACCACCATAAACTGATCAAAGTCGGAAAGGATCAAAGGAAGAACATGAGTGGCTTAAGGTCAGACAGAGAGAACTCTTCTATACTGTGAAGAAAAAAATATTACCAGTGAAAAATAACGCGAAAAATGTGGAAGCATTTGGGGAGAGAGATCCGGTGAGGTTTGTTTACTATCCTTATTCGATCGTTGAACTGTTAGGATGCTTTATTATTATATTTATAGGAGTTTGAACTTCTCCAGAAGTGATGAGGTGGCATTTGTTAATATGCCCATGCTGTTACTAGATTACCAATAAATAAAAGGATGCTACCTGCCAAACTCCTTTAAACTCCACCCATCCTTATCACGAAACCCAATGTATTAATTTTGACCCATCTGTTTGATGTGATCCGTCGATCCTGAGATTTTTTTTATTATTATTATTATTGTTATTCAATAGTGGGATATCTTTGAATTGATTTATCAAGATTAAATTTCTTCATTTTCTATGTAAATTTGATGAATTTAGTCAAATAAATTCTTTTAGTGTGAGATATTGTTAGATTCAATCAAATTGAATCTATTTTAAAAACATATTTTCACATGAATCTGTAAAATTTGAATTAAAAAAATAGAATACATTTCCTTAACAATTAGATCAACCTTTAGATGTTCCAGCTCCCTTCAAATAGGAACTTTCTCTATTTTCTTAAGTGTTCAGTATACTTTTGATACTTTGTTCATAAAATAAGTGACCACTAAGAAACGTTTATCTCTCTCTCTCTCTCTCTCTCTCTTCAACATAGTAGATATTGTAGGTGGTCTTTAACATACGTTTAGAGGGTTAAATTTGGTCAAATCACCTAATCTACGAGCAATCTTGATGTGTACACGACACGGCTACCATAAATGAAAGTAGAGAAATTAATTAGTTGGATATTTGTCTAAGACAATAAAAGATAAATAATTACTATTTTCAGCATTTATGTTTATCTTATTATTATGTCGCTAATTTACGTTTAAACCCACAGAACACAATAATGGTTATTCGCAAAGATAGTACGGATGACCAAACAAAATTTCCATGGACTCTCTCTCTCTCTGTCTTTTTTTTTCAGCCTCCCTACAGCAGTTTTGCAAATCATTTTTTAAAGAGCTAAATAAGCCAAATCTTCCCTCAATTTTAATTCATTTGAATGAGTAATTAACTTTCAATTTTAGATTTGATTTTTTAAATTTTAATTCATCTTATGATTTCTAGATATCATTTCTCTTTCCAAAAAAATTTAAATCATTCTAGTATTTTGAGCTAACGTTTTGCTTGCTTATAAGAAAAAATTAATCTGTTTAAAAAAAAATTCAAAATTTTTCAATACTGAAAAATATATATTTTTTTATTTTTTGAATTTTAAAACTGTAAAAAATTGAGAAAAATATGAAATTATCTAAAATGATCTCAAAATATTTTTAAAAGTTCTAGATAAATTTTATTGAATGATTTCTATCATCGAATTATTTGTATATTAAAGTTCAAAAAAACTTTAATCCATTTACCTCATTTTGTTTTAAAAACTAAGGTAATCATTTATTTGCAAGTTGGACAATGATGTTGTAGAAGAAAAGCTAGAGTGAAGCTAATTAATAAATAAATCAAAGAGCATGCATGGAATCAATCATTGTTAAGTGATCTAAAAACGCCGACAAAAAGATTGAATAAAATGCAATGAAGTTTTGTTACTTATTTTTATGAAACATCTTAAGACTGGGGAAAAAAAAATCGAGTAGACAACATTGAGTGTAGTTATTTTGGATTTGTCCCTGGTGTTACTTTTAACACAACATATCATGTTCATTAGACCTTGCCCTCGTCCTTGTCTTGTCTCTGAAAATTTTGTACCATGCTCAGTCTCATGTCTCATATAGAGTAATATTTCTCATACCATTTTTATTCTAAACAAAGATGAGAATCCTCGTGAGATATTGATGCATCGTTTAATTTTTTATTTTCGTCCTATCCTGTTTTATTCTATTATCAAATTTTAAACTATAACAAAAAATAATAATAATTAATATAAAAAATAAAATTTAAGAGTCAATAATTATAAATTTTATATAAAATATAATTATAATTTTAGAGATAGAGTGAAATAAATAAAACAAATAAGACAAGACGAACAAATACTATTCTTGTTCAAAATTAACACATAGCAAAACGTTCCATCATGTCCCATTATTCAACCAACTCGAAAAATCTATGCGTTAACTAGGGCGGGACAACTTGCCATCTTTGCTTTTACAAGACTTAACTAACCTCATTTTATGGTAACTCTTTCTATTTCATGTAGTACTGTTTCCTTTATGGCATTTCACGCGTGTCAAACTATGCAGTCATCGTTTATGACGTCAACAAAACTCTTCCATTTGGATTCTCATTATCCGTGAAGAATGGTTTCAATATTTTCACGTAGAACACTATATGGATCTTCAATTTTGATGGCATTTCTATGCGATAAGATATTCATAACACCTTGTACATTACTTCTAATGGTGGCGAATTCTATACCTGAGGAACTTTTTTGAGGTTTGCCCAATTTTTTCTATCAAGTGTTTTAAGACCCAACTATACTACATTTTGCTTGATGATTGGTACCGGATTGCTCGTTAAGTATGTCCTGTGTTTTTTAAACTCTTGGGTTTGGGATGGGGTTTGGGATGATTAGACCTTTGGGCCTGCTATATGAATGTGTGTGTATATATATATATATTAAAATTTTGTTGTTAAATATACTAAAACTATTTTATGTGCAAAATACAACAATAAGTTTTATCAGAGCTGATCTCCCAAGTCTTAATAAGCTACTTGTCAAACAGTTCATCAGATGGAATTGATTTACGGACAGAAACAAGTCTCCCTCTTTTTTTCACTTCACTACAATATTGGAGAGACATTTTATTTAATAGTTGATGGTAAATAAGTAGACATAATCATCCATCTATCCATTACGTACTTGCATCCATATTCTGTAGACGAACTTTCTTTTAGCATGTTAATTCACTTTTAAAGCGTTTGGTTTCCTAACTTTAAATGGGGACGGATTTTGACCCGGAAAAATCTATAGGGCTCTGAAGTCTACTAACTGAACACAAGAACTGATTCAGCCGTCTACAGCTGCTCAGAGAAAACTAGAGCATTTCCGAGGGTTCCTTCGTTTAGATACATTTTCGGGCCTTTTTCCACTTGATGCAAGATCGATCACCCTCTCTTCCTCTATACACAAGTAATGCAATGGATCATTTTAAAATCAACTACTTCCATGTGTGTTGATAATTTATATTTTAATTTCATGATTACCTTAATTCTAATGCTTCCAATCGGGATTTTCTTACATGACTTCAAGTATGACAGCGGAAGGTCGAAAGCTAAGTAGAACGCACAATCAGGAAGGAAAGGCTCTTAGGGTTTGATTTTCGGTTGGATAGCAGCTTATGGTATAGATTCGATTCCAGCCACATTCTGATGAATAAGCAGCAACACAGAGATTCACGGCACCCTCGTGAACTTGATTTATAGCTTTGTGAATAAGCGGTCCTTTATTTTCCAACCATGGGTCAAGCCTCCCAACGACTTCCATGAAATTTAATTAATTACATGTAAACTGAATTACCTAAAAAGAAACACTTTACTTATTTTTACATTACAAAAAAGTGAGGTCACTAAAGACTTGAGGTCACTGCAACAATCATCCTCCAGTCATTGTTTTAATAAGCACGACTCCTATAATTATTGGCTAATTATTATACTAATTACTATCTCTGTGCATAATTTTTCTTGCATGGACTGGAAAATGTGCAAGGAGCATGACACAAGGCCAGACTGTAGAATTTGAGAATTTGTGGCAAGATCCATTGTTAATCTCTAAATCAACAATACCTTTAGAGAGTCGTGGCTTGGTAAGCTTGGAACACGGCTTGTCAACAATGGTCAAACAATCCTTAATGATCCTTCATGGTGGAATTGAGAGTGTGACCATGTATCCCCTGGAAACTTATTATCCTATCAAACCCTTCTAGGGCACTTGGTAGCATCCCAAATGCGAAAACCTACCCTTTTTTCCCCTCTCATTTAACTCTGCTAAACATTCTCTCTTAGAAAATCGTGCCCACTGCTCATTCCTTAGACATACTACTACGACTACCTCCCTTAGACATGCGAAAATACTCCTTTTGCTACCCAGTCCTGCTAAAAGTTGTTCAGTCCTCCCTCACACCTCACTGCTTCATCCCTCACTACTAAACATTAATGGTGCAATATCTCATCTTTCCTAGTACTGAACCGTGCCTCTATGCTCTCCGCTGAACCAAAAAAGAGGGGGAGTGGGGGGTGCAAAAACAATCAAGAAAATAATCAAGAAAATAGGGGGAATAAAAAAAAACCTGATTCCGAAAAGTATGATACAATAGAAGATGGTTTAGTGGAAATTAAAATACCTTGTTCATCAAAAAGAATAGATGACATTGCTGTGAACTGTGAAATATAAAGATTTGAGGGTGATATCCTAAGAGAAGATAAAGGAAGAATTAAATAGACATAAGACAAAGATGGAACTTCAAGGTATAGCTAATTGCAGGAGTCAACCAAATCTAAATAAAGAAAGAAAATCTAATCCATGTTGGAAAATCTAGCTAGGCGAGTCTTCTATCAAATGGAAGCAAATGACACAACCTTAAGTTCAATTTCAGTTGAATCAGATAACAATGTTCCAGTAACAGAAAATATCTTATTAAAAAAAACAGGAAGGATGTAGATTGTAGGCAGGTAGGGGCCGAAGATCACCTAGCTTTACCATCTATGGTATGTTTTGGCAGATAAATCAGAATGTTTTGGAATGGTCAGCAGCAACGCTAAAGGCAGATAGCAGAGCAGAGATCCCAACAACATGTGTCCAGCTTCGTGTCCCGGCAGCAACAGCTGCCCCAGCCACAGCACCCGCAATTAAAGGATTCACCTGTATGAAGAAAAAAACTTTGATATGTTCTTGACTGGATCGTCAAGCTTTTTCCAAGAGTGCATCGTGTTTGATAAAAGAACTAACTTCCTTTCTTTTCTTTTCTTTTTCTTCTTCTCTCTTTTTGTGCAGGTTAACAACTGGCAATAGTTGTAATTTGAATTATAATCCAAGAAACATATTAAATAAGATTATATTAGTCACTGAAAATAATAGTGGAACGGAAACAACAATTGGTGAAAGTAGGAATGACACCACCCAAAGGGTAGAGCCTTTGTAGAAAGACCCAATAAGAGCAAACTATATAAAATCATTGCCTTGTCACATTATATTCCTTAAAAGAAAATAATAGAGACTAAAAGATAGTCTAAAAATTCCCTTTGATTATATTCATAAGAAAATGAAGATACTTCATATTATCATGATCTTTTATCCTTGCTTTTCTCGTGTGAAGCTTCCCTGCTCAAAAAAGGTATCTCACTAAAAATTAGATGCATGTAGGGGCAAAAATTCAATATTACAATAACTTAGATCTTACAATTGTCAAACAGGTAATGATTTATGTTGTATTGATCTATGAGTAGCAATGACAACATGCCTGATATATAACTAACCCAATCATTCTGCCTCCTATATCTTTGAATTCCACAACGAGTAGCAGTAAAAACTCCAGCAACAAGCCCTGAGCAATAAGACAATAAACAGGCAGAAAAGCGATATTGAAAAGTGTCTTCAAAGGAACACCAATACGTAATAACCATATGATGTTGTACTATCACTAAATATTCAAGTGCTACACAGAATCACAAACCATGAAACTTACATTTCTATGATTCTATTTTCGCTCATTTCTATTTCCTAAATCTCATACTAATGATCTAATCCAAATTGAACAATTCATTGGTTTACTCTTTATTGACCTCATGATATGTCTATGATTTCATATGCGGTTGTAATAAGATGGACAGATGCTTAGACACCCATCCAGGCCACTTCACATTTGCAACTATCCGATCCCCAAATACATTATGATTTTCTACTAGTTAGAAACTTGTTGAAGATCACCTAAATCATCTCCCTCTAATAGCATTGATTGAAATATAAACTAATACATGTTTCCGCACATTCGATGTATGAGAATTTCAAGTGTAATGCCATAGCTTCAAAAAGCCAACCAAGTAAGATAGATTCAGCTAATTACCACCTTGAAAACCGAACTTGCCCATTGTCTTTGCCTGCACATGAAAATTAATAAAAAAAAAAAAATCACACCAAAAAGAAAAATAAAAACATTCAAGAAATGTAATAGTAATAGAAACTATCTTACCATAAAGGAAGCCTGAGCCACGCCAGTCAGGCCTGTACACAAAGAGGAAAACAAATTCAATAAGTGCGAGAGCGAGAGAGATCAATTTTGAATAGATGGTAGCCACTACCAAGTTCAGGAGGAAATCACCTTTTTTACAAGCATCATAAGGTGCTATGCATGACCCCCAAATTGCACCTGCCTGTACAGAAATCACAAAAGTTTATTCAGTTTTGACCAATCAATCGAACAATCAAGGTTTCTCTGCCTGTCAATGAAACTCTTTAGAGAGTTACGATTACCGTTCCAAGACGGAAGATGGAATCAACGGCGAGTGAAGAGCACGGTACCACGCCGATGAGCTCTTCTTCCATCTCTCTCTTTTCCCGATTCCCATTTCTCTCCCCTTTTTTTCTTTCCGCTTGCTAAACAAAAATAAAAACGACGTAGTTTGCAGATATTACTTATATGTGCCGAGATGACGTCATTATTTTAGCAAAAACGCCGTATCACTGTACGTTTAAATGACGAAAAAGGAAGCCTAAAAACGACGTCGTGAGAAGGAGTCTTCCAAAAGAAAAGAAAAACCCTAGAGCCCTTCTCCATCTCGTCCAATATAATCAGTCTCTCATCCATACGGCGCCCTTTTATCAGCTGAGAGAGAGTTCGGTGCTTTGTTTTTGTGAAAATCAAGAATTCTTTTTGATAGAGCAAAAATGAGTCGGGCGGCAGTAGCAGGAGCGAAGGGGAAGAAGAAGGGAGCGTCCTTCGTCATTGACTGCGCTAAGCCAGTGGAGGATAAGATCATGGATATCGCCTCTCTCGAGAAGTTCCTCCAGGAGAGGATCAAGGTTGGTGGAAAGGCTGGTGCTCTTGGTGACGCTGTCACCGTTACTCGTGAGAAGAACAAGATAACCGTTACCTCGGACAGCAACTTCTCTAAGCGGTACTTACTCATCAATTTTTATTTCTCTTCATTGTCTGAATCTATCCTTATTCAGTGTCTTCTGTGCTTATATTTTGATATAAAAGCTGAACCTTTTCCATTCTGCTTATGGAATCCTCTTATGTTCTAATTCAAAGGACCAAGTTTCATAAGAATTAGGAGTTTGACTGTTGCTCATAATAAGAAACTATACATTTTGTTTTGTTAGGGACAGCAATAAATCATTGTCTCAGCGATCCTTGATCAGTAAATATTTGTTTTAATTCTTTCTTCAAAAAAAAAAAAAAGCTCGTAGTCTTTAATGTAGTTGCTGATAATGACGATGATGAAAATCAAACATTTCCTTCTCAATTTATTATGACTTTTGCGTTTTCATTATGAATTTATTATGAATTTTGTGTTTTCGTTTACAATACCTGCTGGACTTGTTGGCAATTTTATTTTCTTAAAGTAGCTAGGTGAAAATGGGTAAAAAAATGGGAAGGAATAAAACATTATTTTTTATGGTTTGCAATATCATAGTCATTTTGAAGTTTGGGAAATGATAAAATGTTTTGTTTTGCAATATCAATTGGATATCTGAAACAAAGTTGTTCTTCTCTTTTATGCTATTGACTAATAAGCAACTAGAGAGAAGGAAGCAAGCAGGTTTTGTATCTTTGGATTGATGAAATATATTGATTGTTATTATGTAGAATTTGTAGATGTCTGACGGTAGTATTATTTTCTCTTCTACATCCAACTTTGTTATCTGACCTAGATATTATTTCATATTGTTCGTGATTTTTTTTTTCAGGTATCTTAAATACTTGACCAAAAAGTACTTGAAGAAACACAATGTGAGGGACTGGCTTCGAGTTATTGCTTCCAACAAAGACAGGAATGTTTATGAATTGCGCTACTTTAACATTGCTGAGAACGAGGGAGAGGAGGAAGACTAAAGACTTGGCTCAGTATTTCTTCATATTACCTGTTTTGTTTACTTATTTTAGGTCCGCCTTTATCATCTATATCAGCTGTTGGATCTGTAGACTTGTTTTGTTTGGTGATTTTCCTCACTCCTTGTTCTTGGAAATTTTGGCTACTGTTAAGTGGATTTTTATTTTCAATTCGTGTATTAGATGCTATCAATACAATCCAAATTTCTTGCTAGCTAGAGTTTGGTTATAGAGATTGTCATGGCTAGGTATTTTTGCTGCCAGCCATGTCTTAAATCAAATCATGCTCATGGTTGCTGCTGCTTCCTAACATAGTATTGGTCCTTGACTCCTTGTTTTGTGTTTGTTGTAACCAAATTCTTTTTTTCGATGCTGCAATGTTTGGTCTTGAACTTCTATCTTCTTTGTTCATATTAGTTATATTTATGAACGTTTTATTTGTATTTTAAGAGTTAATACAAATGGGTCGATTAATAAATTTAAAAAGTCTAGATTGAAGATTTTAATGATAACGGCGGACTCACAATGGGTTAGGGTTATAGATGGTATTTTACGATTTTAACCTTACGATTTTTCTAACGAATAGTCAATCTAACTGAACTCTTATGTTTTTAATTACCTCGAATTGTAGTCATAGAGTTGAAGAGCCTTATTTTGTTTAAGTTGTCAAGTAAACAATTATGTGATATTAATGCTAAAGTCCAATAAAATCCACCAAGCAATCTGGTTTTTTCTTAATAATTGCAGGCATGGAGAGATTTTATGCCCCTGCCAAACATAATTATTTGTCTCATTCTCTCTTTTTTATATATATATATACATTCAGCCTTATCTTCTCTTTTATTTTTGCTACCAGCTATCTTACTCTCTCTCTCTCTCTCTAAACGATGTCCAAGGGTCAAATGATATATTTTTTTATATTGAACTGCTACGATAACCTTAAAGAAAATAATGCAGGCAATCTCAATGATGGCAGATCTTCTCCAACTCCCCCAAGGCTTATTGTCTGTCTCTTGCGTGCTCTCGCTCCCTTTCCCTTTTTGCCCTTTTCTTTTTTCCTAACGTTTGTTCTCCCTCTCCAATTTTAATCTCTTTCAAGAGAAATGTATTATTGAGCTTCTTTTTTAACAGAGTCATGACCAAAGTTTTTTCCTTTGTTCTCAACCTTATTCTTACATAGTGATCTCTTCCAACCTTTTTTTTCCCTCTCTTTTGGACGTTTTTCATCCTACCATACAACGCACCCATTGAAAATAGGTGAAATTAATATGTGTCTTGGCTATATACCACACTTCATAGTTTAAGTTCTCTTCTTTTGGGTTTTTTTTTTGTTCCCATTTTAATTCACCTTTTATTCAGTCTCTGTTTTTGGAGGTTATCTCACACTTTCTTTCTTCTTTTTTTTTTTTTTTATTCTTTTTTTGTCTGATGAATCGGTTTGTATTTTTTTTTAAAAAAAAAAAAAACATAGAAAGCTTCCAATTCAATCTAATTAAAATATAATGAGTGGTCAAGAGGTAAAGTAGCACTGCACATACGTTTTTTTATTATGTTTTTTTAGATTTCACAAACAAAATGTCATTTATATGTTTTTCTGCATTTCACAAACAACCTGTCATATAACTGGCATCCTCTCTCTCTCTCTCTCTGTTTTTTTTTGGTTGGTTTGGTTTCCACACTCTGATTCCAATTGTAGAGAAAATTGTTGTTTAAATATATTTCTTTGTTGTTTTTTCTGTACAAAATTCACTGCAAGGGAAATTTTTAGTTATCTATATGGGATTGCTACAATAAGATTTTTTACTGTTTGTGTAATTGCGTTACTTTTTAATTGCATGAAGTTTATTTTACTTTTTAATTGCAAGATGTTTATTAAACTTTATAATAGCATGAAATTTGTCTTGAGTGACAAATGACTTCAGAGAATTTTCGTGATTTTAATCTTTCCAAGCATATATATTTCCAAAGCACATAGTTAGTTATAATAATTATATGTATTTCTTTTTTTTCATTAACTCTCTTCGTATAGAAAGACTATAAATGGGTACTTTTTTTTTCTGTTTTATTCTCTATTGTCAACTTTAAATTACAGTTAGTTGTGACATTAAATATATTAAAAAAACTCTAAACTTTCAATCGAGGAAAAAAAGATATCTCTAATTACAGTTAGTTGTGACATTAAATATATTAAATAACTCTAAACTTTCAATCAAGGAAAAAAATATCTCTAATAACTTTTATTTATAGAATTCTAAGCAACACCTAAATCAATTTAGAATTAAAAAAAGAAATGAGACATGAGGATGCTTTATATATATAATACACATACACGATAGATGTTGAGTTTGAAAAAACAAAATTGCAGAAATTCAAAGATGAAAACAAGAGAACACGATATAGGAATTTTGGCAATTCATCTTAAATATACTCAGCAGTATCAATTCAACAGTCATAATGAGTAAGTATTAATTTTTTTTATATTAAATATATATAAACATACCATTTGAAAACACTACCTTCGTTATATTTAACTTATTATCTATCCAAGATATGTTTTTCCAACAATAGAGCCATCGGATTTAAGGTCTTGCTATAGATTTTATCAATACAAAAGAGAACAATTGTTTATTAGCATGAGCACAAGTTTATCATAACTGTTATATGATCAGTTTTAATATTTTGACTATTATATATATAAATATTCTATTTGAAAACACTCTCTTTTACTACACTTAACTTATTATTTATCCAATCCATATTTTTTCAATAATAATAAAGCCATCGGAGTTGAGGTCTTGCTATAGATTTTATCGATGCAAAAGAGAAAAATTGTTTATTAGCATGAGCATTAGTTTATGGCAATATATAAATGGTACACTTAACTTGTAGCAATATATTGTGATCTATTTGTCTAAGAACTTTAAGATTACTCTATTGTGATCTATTTGTATAAGAACTGTTGGATTGCAAAATACTCTATTGTGATTTATTTGTACGAGAACTATTGTATTGGATTTTTTGCAAAAAAAAACACAGCAAAAAGCTCGTATATGTGTTATTTATAAACGTGCAAGGAAGTGCGTACGGAATGATCTACATGCAAAAAACCTATGACGTGGAACTCCGTGTTAAAGATACTCTATCCAATAATTATCGAGTATTCAGCACCATAACTGTGGCTTTACTTTAATGTGTGCAGCAATTAGTGGCTACCCTTTGCATTTTCAACTTCGTCTGGACTCTAGCGTCCAGGTATTGGCGTACGAAAATGATATCTGGAGCGTTTGATCAGGAGGTTATTGTTGGAGATTGCAATCGATGTCACCATTTTAGAGATAGGCTATGTATTACCAAAGATTACTGATAATTGTTCTAATCTTGTTTGCACATTTCTTTCTGACTCTCTGATAAACTTGAAGGATAATAGCAGCCTCCGGTATATTTGGTATTGGCCAAACTCTAAGTTAACAAAAATTTGTCTTTAAATGAAAAATCAGATCCTGTCCAAAATGTACGACTCAAGAGAGAAATTATTGGGTGAATTATTTAACTTTTATATTTCCGTTGATTATTTAATCGCATGTTATAAATTTGGTTCATTAGTCATGTAATTTCCATCCAATCGACAACCCGTTAAAATGTTCATATGGATTAAAACCATACTATTAGATTTAATGAATAGATCTAAAAGAAGTTACCAATTAAATGAAACTGAACAAAATCCGATCATACAAGAGCTAGTTGAATAAAATTTTAGTATGAGGGGTGAAATTCTACGATAAATACAAGGTGTTGGACTGAAGCTCTTACCTATATAAACATACTGGCTACTTATGACATAAATAAGGTGATTGTTCTTAAGTTCTTAAAATTTTTATATAACTTGTTGGCTGTTGCAAGTTAAAATTGAGTTCGACCAGCAAGAACCAGGGCGGAACTGGGGGGTAAACGCCACCCCCAAACTTTTGAAAAATGTTTACATTTTAGTCCCTTAAATTATACCCTTCGGATTGAGGATTATTTGATAGAAAACACATATTTTGCACCCCAGATTTTGGGTATTATATCTACGGAAAAAGCTGAACGTGATTATTTGATAGAAAACATTTATAAAAATTGTTAAAAAATCAAATGAAAAGAAACTAGAATTTTCAAATTGGTACCGGTTGTCTTTGTTTTATTTATTTTATAATTTTCATAAATGTTTTAAGTAATAAAAAATAAGACGAAAAAAATAACACGATCAACTATCAAAATACATGGGTCACCTGCAATTAACTTAATATTGTTAATTAAATTATTAACAAATAACTCACATAAAACAATTTGATTTAGTATAGAAATTCAATTAGAATTTAAGTTGATATAAAAATCTAATCAAGGAATTGTTTGTACTCGAGAGATGGTGCAGATTGTACTAATTATTGTATTTTTCTTAAATGTTGAAGAAGAACAAAGCCAAACCCAAGATGAGAAAGTTTATAATATTTAAAAAGTAATTAATAACATGTATAATAGTTATTTCATGAATTTATTTCGTAGAGAGAAAAACAAAAGAGAGAAAATTAAAAAAAAATAGACGAGAGATATAGGAAACAGAAAATTAAAAAAAAAAAAAATATAAAAATTTTCTTATCACTTTTGATGAGTTTGAATATAATTCAATATTTATATTTCTCTCTTTAAAATAAATATATGAAATAATTAGATTACATGTCAATATTATAAAATTTCTCAACCCGACACCATGCGTTATTTAACTTTTGTGTGCTCTTTTTTCGTTCATCAGCGGGTCTGTGTTTATTAGGTTACACAATGTGGGGATACTTATCTTTTTATATAATAACCGAATAAATTATTTGATTTATACAACCATTGGAACCATGTATTTCTGCGTGTTTCTTCTTCATCATTGAATCTCCACTGTTTAGAATGCACACACTCCTCACGTATCGCCGTTCGGTCGTCGGCGATTCTCCGGGGAACTTCTTCTTAGTTAGTTTTCTTTATCAATTCAGTTCCTATGTATCAAAATGTGCGGTTCTAGTACATGATCAAAGACTTAATTTTCCTCTTTGAGGTTGCAATTATTTGATTTGGTTGGGTGGTAGATTTAATTTTTCGATATTCGTGGTCGTTCTTCTTCCTTTTTACTTTCGAAATTAATTAGCAAGAGCACCTTTGTTCAATCCAATAGTTCAGCATTAAAGAGAGAAAAAACGAATCTATTTTGGTCTTGAATTAGGATTTATCTGTGCGTAATTGTAAATTCTTCAGGTTTTGTCGGTGTTCTGCAAGAATTGCTGATGCTGCAGCTCGTTTAAGCTGCAACTTGAGGCTAACTGATATGGCCTCCGCGTATAACGAAAGTGATGAGGGAAGATTTGGAGTTTTCAATACTTTAGGACATAAAAAATGTGAAAGCTATTTTATTTTCCGTGGTGAAACTAGGGATGGGATCGGGCATTAAGCTAATTTCTTGTCTTACCTATTAAAAAATACTATACTCATTATCTTACTCATTATCCACTAAAAATCATTTACTCATTTCTTTACTCTGCCCATATCCGTTATATTATACTCTGCTTATACTCTGTTCATACTCATTTATCCGCTAACGTTTTTTCTTTAAATTGAGGATTTTTTTTAAAATTTTTTTACTGAATTTTTTTTTAACTGAAATGATGATGTTAATTAATATGAAGTGGTTGTTAAAGTAAATTAAGATTTACGAGTTGGATTATATTACGAACCATTATTTAATTTATTTTTTATTTTTTATACAAAGTTTTTTTCTTAATTGAGAAAGATGAAAAAAAACTCATAGTGGTTTTTCTCAGTGTCATTAACTCTTATTTTTCTTATAAATCCAAAAGGACACCACAACAATTAAACTTGAAATTTGCTCCAAGATGTTCTATTGAACCAAAATAAATCCAAAAGCTTTTGCATGTGGGAGAAAAAAGTACCAGAGCACACTTGAGATTGAAAAATGAAGCAAAACAACAAACAAAACTTTTTGATTTTTTTGGTATGTTTCATGACCACGGATCATTTGAAAGGAAATAAATCAGGTAATAACATCACTTTATTTATTATTATTATCATTATTATTATTTACATATAATTAATTAAGTAATTAAAGATATTGATTGCCAGGTGCGAGATAATATCAAAAAATCTCAAGTACGGCAATAATATTACCATGATAATAATGTCCAAAATCTAATAATTAAGTTGTGAATAAATATTATCCACGATAATGTCTAGATTGACTTGACCAATAAAAAAAAATTAAGCTATTTATCCATGTTAAGAGTAATATTAATAATGAGATTTGCGAAGAATAATTCACAAATTATAATTATTATAATAATAAAATAGAGAGATTCACTAGTCAAATTACTTGTGTGATTGTTTGGATAAATGTTAAACTGAATGATAAATAATAATAATAATAATAATAATATCAACGAAATCGTAGTTAATTATATAAGTGCCTTAAAAATACTATTTTTTAATATATAAATAATAATAATAATAATAACGAAACCATCCGAATAATTAATTATATACTTTTTTCTTCTTATTTTTTTGTTTATTTTAAAATTTTGTATTTTAGTACTTTTTATGTTAATGAGTAAAGGATAGGTATCAATAGGATAAAAAAATATTCATATTTATAAATAAATTATCTATTAACATAAATAGGTAATACTATTTTATCCATATTTAACACCAGGGTATTTGAAAACGGTAACTAATGAGCGGGCTAGGTAGAGTACCCATTTTTTACCCTGCCCGCTGCCATCCCTAGTTGAAACTGCCCTTGGAGAGGATTTCGGACCTTCTTATATTTTTTTGGTCTTGCTTATTGTTTCATTGGATTAACGGCAATAACTGCTCGTTTTTTCCTGTCTATGAATGTTGTTAAGCATTCCAGGAAAGTGGTGGAGATTGATCCGTACAAGAATACTGAAGTTATCAGATATGAGTAGGTGTGGAACTATGCAATTGCAGACATTTCCTTGCTTGCCTTTGGAACAAGCTTTCCTCAGATCTCACTAGCTACTACTGATGCCATACGAAATGTTGGTCAACTGTATGCTGGAGGTTTGTAACTTTTGCACGCCATTTCAAATTTCTTTCAATATGGACATTTTCGATTGAATTTGGATGCTAAAGTATAAAGTTTGTGATATCATATATATTGTGTCTATGAGCTTGTTGTTTAATCCTACATTGTTATCTTTACTATTTCGGCCATCCACAATTCCCTCACTCACTAGCCACTAGCAATTGAACCAAATGGGGTCAATTATCTCCCTTTTCTTTTACATTGTTTTTTGCCAGGCGTTGGCAAATTATGCCCTACCTTCAGTTTGCAAGCTAAATAATATTCGGAAAATGACATTGTTGTTTTCTTCTATCTTTTATCTATTGCGTGGGATCGGCCACCAGTGAGCTGGTTAGAGTTACCTGATCGATTAAGATCTCTATGGTTGATGAAAGTTTGTGCATCTTTATAATCAGTGAAAGGATTGTTGTGAGGGAAAAGGTTGAAAGGCTTTGAAATTTACAGATTGAATATAGTAATATACTGTTATTGACAGCATGTTACCACCTTAGAGTTTCAAAAGTTTGTGAAAAGATTATTGTGAGAGAAAGAGGTTGGAAGTCTTTTTCTTTTTTGGTCCAATATTGGATATGCTGTTAATTTGTGACGATGCGGATAAACTTCATTTCAATTTTGATTTCATGATACTAGAGTCTTCTCTCTCCACCTTTTTCTTCTCATATATACTTCTTTTTAATGTATGTATGATTGACTGTTTGCGTATTAATATTAATCAATAATAATCAGAATGGTAATGTTTGTCTTACATTTGAATCATTTTGCATCCTATTATTGACAGTTTGCAAAATTGGTGTGAATGATGAGTGGTATTGTGTCAAGTTGACATTGTTGAAAGCTTGCAAAATTACATAATGTTTAGGGTTGGGTCCTGGAACACTCATTGGCTCTGCTGCATTTGACCTTTTTCCAAAACATGCTGTATGTGTTGTGGTTCCAAAAGCCGGAGTATTGAAAAAGATTGCTGATATAGGAGTTTGGCTGGTGAAGCTGTTTTGGTCTTTCTGGGCATACATTTGGCTTTACATAATTTACAGGTAATATATGCTATATGCATCCCCCCACACCCCCACACCCCGCCGCCCCCCCCCCCACAACAACAAAATATGAACTGCGGCAGTGTGTAGCTTTTGGAATACATTATGATTTGCAATATATATTTTGATTCATTAATGAAGATCTTCATTTTTCAGCCACTGGATCTTTTACTTTTCTAGACATGCCAATAGTGGTGCTTTTACGTTCTATTATCAATGTTCTCAACTTCAGCTACATGTACATATGCATTTTGCATATGTTTATTTTCATATAGACTGGTCTTGCTATGATATGTCGTAGCTAGATAATTAACTAAACATCCCTATTCCCCAACTGTGGTTCTTGAAATTATAGCTGGATTCCATGAAATGGATAAAACACGATGTTACTGCATGTGGGTCTCATGATATGGTTATCTCTCCCTTTTTTTTGCCCCTACAAACAGAACTTAACTGCATCTGAAAAGATGCAGTTGTTGAGTTGACCTATATCAAACACTTTCTTGTCAATAAAAAGGTCTCGACTCTTGCTTTATGTTGCAGGTATGTACTCCAAATGTCATTTCGCTTTGGGAAGCCTTATTGACAGTGTTGCAATATGATTTACTGCTAATGCATGCTTATGCTCAAGACAAGCGTTGGCCCTACTTATCCCTTCCTATGTATGTGTTTCTTAATTCCCCTTTTATTTTCTTGTGGAATAAAAGCAATCATTTTTCCAATTTGGTTTCCTGCTCAATTATCCTACTTTTGATGCTTCTTGTAATCTGAAGTCCAAGAACAAAAAGGCCAGAGGAGTGGGTGCCGGAAGAGGCTCCTTCACCTAAGCATGAGAACAATGTGTATGAAGATTTCTCTGAGACACGTCATGGTGGTGAAGAAAACAGGAAATGTTGTTGACATATTCTCTATCCATTCAGATAATGTGACAGGTGCATTTCTACATTCAGATTATGGAATATTAAACTTGCAACTGACAGAATAGGTGGTGGAATGAGAGTGCAACTTAAGACATATTCCATGTTGTTTATCCAGAGAGAGAGAGAGGAGGAGGGGGGGGGGAAGGAATGGGAGCTAAACTGAACTGTGAGGTTTTCTTTAGGAGAAGGGCAGTGAAATTATTATTATTATTGTCTCATTCCCCAACCAAGGCTAAAGGATTCTGTTACAGCTAGGATCTTTTCCTTAAGATTATCAAGCATGCTCCCCAGCGCCACCCCCTCTTTTTTAAAAAAAGCATATAGGCGATGCTAGAAAGATAAGCCGCTCTGTGTAGTGTTATAATCAAACAATCAAGTTGCCGCATCAGTTAGGTTTTGCATATGCGAGAAGATGACAGATAGCTCAATCATGCATTTTTAGTTACTGTCTTTATTTTTCAACCTAGACGTTTTTCTGTGCAGGTCCAGTCTATCAAAAAGTGTGATGGTGCAGCTGAATCCTCCAGCAAACATTTTCATGTGCTTTCTCTTTGGAAAGAGCAATTTGTAGATGCAATCATGATATTGCAACTCATGCTATATATATATATGTATGTATTTTTAGTAACTACCGTAAGAAATTGAAGGCTAAAAATTCTGTTTTCTGGCCAAGAATTATGCTAGGGGTTCTTTGGATACTTCCAGCATCAAGATGGTGGTGCCCCTTTTTGGCATCTCTACTTGGATCAATATATTTTACTTACTGATAAAAAAAGATAATGCTCGGGATCATCTCTCTCTGTGTTAAATAAAATTTCATACGTCTCATGTGAATTGTATTAGTGCTTGGCATCCATTGCTTTTGATTGAGTTCATTTTGTTATCTTATCAAACAGTTTTGTGCTTACAAGTCTATGTTTAAACTTCTTTTGTTCATTTCCACCGCAAAGTTTTCTTATTGTTCCCTTACATTTCCTTATATTTTGTGGGAATAATTGGAAAGTCCAGAATCAAGAAAATTAAACAATCTGCAGGCAGTAAGAATTTCCTGGCAACTAATCCTTGCACCATGGAGACTTTTGTTCCCTTTTGTACCCCCATATCAATTTGCTCATGGCTGGATTGCCTTTATTTGCTCTCTACTTTTCATCAGTGGAATAGCTTACATTGTAACAAGGGTCACCGATCTCATAAGCTGTGTCACAGGTTTCCAATCTACAAATTATTATCCCAGTTTCCTTTTCTGGGGTTGTTGATTATCATGTTTAGATCTTCAATCTACTCCCCCTTTTTTCACAAATGGTTTATATCATTGCAGGAATGAATGCTTATGTCATTGCATTCACAGCATTAGCTAGTGGAACTTCATGGCCGGATTTAGTGGCGAGTAAGATTGCCGCTGAACGCCAGACAACAGCAGACTCTGCCATTGCAAACATCACTTGCAGGTTTTTCATTTTTGTACTTTATTTAGGACTTCCTTACATAATATTAGGTCGTAGTTAAAATACCTAAATGTTTCCATCAGACTGTTTCTTATTCTAAAAGAGATTCAGGGAGACCTGATTGGTTCGAGGATTAAAGCTGGTAATGGGATTTGTTATGCTTGTGGTTTTGTAATGCTGGATGTTGGCGTCAAATTATGCTTGGTATTGGTGTCAAATTAAGAAAAGATTGTTTGCTATTTTTTTCTTTTCTTTTCTTGTTGTAGTCTGCTGTTAAAGTTAAAATTCAACCCCAAAGACAGAAAGTCATGCAAGTCTAACACTGACCGTTATGTATACTATAATGATATGTAAACTGAAATGTTAGAGGAAAACACATGCCCAATCTTCAATCTCTTTGTGTTGTTCAACAAAATTAACAGTGCAGAGATATCCCCTGCAATGATAATATTAGGAATTATAAGTGGTAAATTTGAGAGGTAGAGAATTCTTTATACAAGGACTGGACTTCTGTTTATTCTAATCATCTTCCTAGCCTCAGATTTCTCCTTTTGTAAAACTTGTTTTACACCTGCCGAACTTTTTAAAATTCTATTATCATGCAGAAGTAGTTGCATGATCATAAACTGATCTGTCCATTATTTTCTTTACAGCAATTCAGTGAACATATATGTAGGAATCGGCATTCCATGGCTTATTGACACTGCCTACAATTTTTTTCGTATACAACGAACCATTGCGGGTTCAAAATGCTGCTGGACTCAGCTTTTCGCTACTTGTTTTCTTCTGTACTGCTATAGGCTGTATTGCTGTTCTTGTGTTCAGGCGTTTGACACTGGGGGCAGAACTTGGAGGACCAAGGATCTGGGCCTGGGTAACATGTGTGTATTTCATGTTGCTTTGGATTATTTTTGTTGTGCTCTCCTCTCTCAGAGTCTCGGACATTATTTGATAGAAAGCTTTTCACTAAAATTTCTTTCATTTCTTTTTGGTTGCTTCCCTATAATTTAAAAGGTATCTTTTATCCACTGAACTCTCTCCAATTAAGGTCTTTTGGGCTTCCTTTTGTATCATTATGTATATAATACAGCACTACAGATTCGTATCAAGGGCATTGATCTGCTGTGCATATTTTGCTCACAAGATAGGATCCCAAGAGCGTATACTAACCCTGCAAAGATCCAATGCGCATGTATTGTAACTTGCTATGTGTGTGCAAGAATTTAAGAGGCTGCTTACAATGCCATAGTATGTGATTTTTTTTCTGGAAAGCCTAAAGCACCATGTGACACAGTGAGGCACTAAGGTGCTTTGTCAACAGAAGGATCTTTGCTCTAAAGCAAAATTGGATTACTTGACAACAGCGGGGGAGGCCAGCACAAAGTAGAGAATAGGAACAGCACAAAATCTGACAACGCCCAGTTAAGATGCCAAGAACATAAAATCAATGCATGCATTGTTCATTACGGTCACTCTACAGCCAAATGGCGTGACCGTGAAAATTAAATGCTAAATATCTAAATACGCAAGTAAAATGGGGACTTCTCAATTCATCAGCAAGCTGCTGAACAGACTAGGACTATATTACCAAGTACCAATGTTTGAAACATTAATTCTGTCAGATGACGTTTAACAATTTGAATAACCTCATTCAAGCATCAAAATGCTACCAAACCTAGCTCTCAATAATCTTTGACTATTCCGGGGTTGAAACTTGAAATCCAATAAACGATAAGACGTGCACCGCGCGGTTGTTGATGAAAAATGAGATGAACAGTCTGTTTAAATTCGGGCGATCTATTTTTTTTTTTATTCTTGTTTTTGGCTTTTAAGTTTTATACATTCTCATGGATAAAATCATTCAGTGACTCGGATTGCAAAAGACTCTAAACGAAAAGGTTGCAAAGCACAAGAATATTTCAAACAAAAGAGAATTTCTTAATTGTCGTCTCATTGTCTGACTTGGCTAGAGGATCGATTCCCCAATTTGTGAATATAATTCCAGCTTGGCAAGCCAAATTCCACAGCTAAAAGTGGAACAAACAAATAAAAATACTGAAAAGAATATTTATCAAAGCAGAACCAGGAGATTTGTTATTCATAGAAGGGCACATGAATAGAAGATTCTCTAAATAAGGCAGAAGTCCCAATTCAATCAATTTATTCCAGCAAGAACCACAGTTGAACTCCCTCTTTAAACAATCCTACTACAGCATGTAGCAGCTCCATATTGGAAAAATCATCAGTGGTAGGGAAAAACCCCCAATTCAGGGCAAACTTCCTTTTCACCACCAAAACAATGTCTTGTCTAAGCAAGTGCCCCCGTACAAGCTGTGGCTGGAGTTGCTTCCAGCTGTTTCTTTGGAACACTATATTTCTTGGTAATGAATCTGCAAAAGAACAATGATCTAAGATGTTAGCATAGCATTTTTTAAGTGATTAAAATGGCTTACTTAGATGTAGCCCTCTACGCTTCTGCCGTCTACCATAAGAGGACCAAAAATAAGACAAAACCTCACAGAAATTGAAGGAAAACCTGCTTTTCCTTCATTTTTCATTCTTTATGCAGTGTTCACACCATAAAATCCTAAAAAAATGTATTGATATCAATGAAATATAGAATACTAAATGCAGGCATACAAGTTATATGGTTTTTCAAGTTACCTGAAGAAATCCCTCCACAACAACTCAAACATCAACCAGTTCATTCCAGTGTCAGGTGAACCGTTACCATCACCACTGCGATTTGAGGCAGCAGAAATTGTTCTATCAATCAAATAATATCATTCATGAGTAAGTGGTTTCTATATATATTGAAACAACATAAAAGAGGAAATGGAAGAAATGAGAAAAAAATTTACGGCACACCTTGTAGCAGTCTTCTTAAGCTCATCAAACATGGAACGGGGTGAGATACATCCCATTGTGAGCCATGGAGAAATTTTGCATGAAAAGTTTGCACCATATATGCTGTCATGGCTGCCATTGGTTCCCTTGGGAGGTTGTGCTTGGCACTCAGCTGCAAATTTTTTGAGCCTTTGTAGTGCTTCAGTCTCGCCTCCCACCATAGAAGCATTTGCAGCTGCCTTTCCATCCTGCATTTTCATTGAAGGACAGTATCATCAGTGCAATAAAAAATAATGATAAGAAGGTTGCAAAGCATTCTGTTTGGGTCGACGGTTTCTGGAATATGCAAGACAAACTGGATTAAAAGTTGCAGTTTCAAGAGGAATGGTAATTAGAAAAAAAAAGGTAGCAATGCAAACAGAAATCCACTTTTTAACAGTGTGTCCATTTTGAAAAATGAAACAATGCAGCAAGTACTGTAATGTTAACAATTCAGATTACATGATTATAGCATTACGAGGCCAAACTGATCTACTAAATAAACGCTGTTTTCATCCATTATTCACACCAATATCCATTGAACATCGTATGGTTAAAACATAAAACCTTTTCATTTCAAGTTAAATCTTAGCCTTCTAGTCAAAGCCTAATTTCTATTCACATTCTTCCTACCAATAACACAGTCATCATAATTACAGTTTTCAAAACAAAAGATTGCATAACAAAAACAGTGAGCCATAACCATACAAATATCTCTAACATAATAATCAAAGCACACAAAAGCATAACAAAAAAATAGTTTCAAAACGCCAAACCTGAGCTGGGTTGAGACCCAAATCCAATAAATTAGGGATATCCCCAGGCTCCACATCTCCTCTTGAAGGCAAACCCTTTAATTGATCCAAAGTCTCAATGGTCGTCCTAATCTCCAACCCCTGCACTTTCTCCCTAAACCCACCGTAATTCGATGGCATATCTTCCAACTTGAAAGGCAAATCATCCAAATGATACAAAGTACTTCCCCAAAAGTACTTAACCTCAACTCCCTCATCTTTCATAGCCTCTTCAATCTTCTCCTCTGACTTCACCTCATCATGAGACACCTCTCTATGTGCATACACAGCATCAGCTCCAATAGCCTTTGCCAATTCAACCAATACAGTCTCTGGTCTCCCAACTCTCACCACAAGATCAGACCCTCTAGCCTGCAAGTTCTTGCGGAGGTCAGAGACCGATTCAATCAAGAAATTGGCACGATATGGCCCAGTTTTATCAAACCCAGATGAGGATTTGCCATAATCCATCGGGTCAAAACAATAAACCGGCAAAACAGACATAGAGTCATTGTTGGCAGAGTTGAGGCACTCATTATCATTGACACGCAAGTCATTGCGAAACCAAACGATGCAAGCTCGACGAGTTCCGGCAGCACTGGAGGGATCGGAGGGGCGGCGTGGGCCAAGAGTGAGAGGGGTTTGAAGAGGATTGGCAGAGATGGTTGACTTGAAGGAGATTTTAGGAGAGGAAGTGGAGGAAGTGAGAGAAAGGTGAGTTAGAGAGGTGGCTTGAGTTGTTATTTTAGCCTTGGTAGGTGGAGAGGAAAAAAGAGTTGAGATTTTGGGTTGAGTGAAAAAATGGGTTTGTATAATGGTGGAGAGAGAAAGAGAAAGAGAAGCAGTGGCAAATGGGGATGAAGAGACAATGGCAAGTTGTTTTTCTTGCTGGTTTTGGTTTTGGTTTTGGTCTTCTGAACTGGATTCTGGGGTTTCTAGGTTTTGAAGATTGGGATCCATTTTTTGTTCGGAGAAGAAGAGAGTTGTTGGAGAGATAAGTTGTTGGGTTCGGTTGGTTTTCGTTGTGTGTGCTTGGTTGGCTCCCTCTTCTTTTTCTTGTGACCTTAAAAAAAATAATAGTACGGGAGATTTAAAACGCTATCATATGCAAGGTTTTGTCCGGGGCTACGTTTCTGACTCTACCAAACACTTCCTTTTCAACTCCTACACCCTTCACCAATATTTTATTCCCAGCTTGGACTTTGGACTTGGAGGGGTGTTTTGGAAATTACATACTTGGTTTGGTAGAATAGGAACGGTGCAGTCAATAATACTTGGAATTGTATTTAAAGAATTAAGTATATCTCAAAAATTGTAATTGGTAAATCACTGAATTTTTTTCTTGAAAGGGTTCGTATTTTCCCGTTGGCATGGGTTTTTTCGAGCAACATTTTCATGTTTTGGGACACATCGAATGGTTATTGTTTAACGGGTTGGACAATCAATATATCAATATAACCGTGGATGAATTAATTTGTTATTTTTTATATGAATACACATTGATATGGTGATATAATTGTTACCCTCCTTGCATATTAACTATCACATCGATATGTTTTGTCGCGTGGTAGACCGCATTTTGACTTGCTAATCATTGTTTCCACAAATTCCATACCCTTATATTTATTTATTTTTTACAGAAGAGGAAGGCAGAAGCTAAGAACTTAAAAAAACATATATCAGCAGCATCATTAACACATGATGGCTTTATTGCCAGCTAAATGATGATTTCAAACTCGAGACGAAGTGTCATTCGAAAAACTAATATGATTGAAGTGATCAACTTTTCGATTGCCTTCCTTCAAGATATGATTAAAAGATACATATCATTTATGTTGAAAAAAAAATAATGAAATTATTATAAAGATAAATATATAAAACTTTATTGTAAATAGTATGATTGTTTTGGGAGAATCAGTCTCCATAAATATTTTTTCAGAACCACGATTTCAGATCAAGATTAGGTCCCATAAGTATATAGAACTCTATTGCAAATAGCATTGATTGCTTTTTGAGAATCAGTCTCCATGATCGTTTTTTCAAAACCATAATCTCAAGTCAAGATAAGCTTCTAGGGCACTACGTCTAACTCTATCATCATGAGAGATGAGTGCTCAAAGTAACCTAATTATGAACTTGCTAACATAGCTTGCAATAGCATTGTAGTTTGTACTACTTTGCAACATTGTAAGAAAAGGTGATCAAGGTTTTTAATTTCATGATTTTAAATTGTCGTAACTTTGGTTAAATTTAATTCAATTTTTTTGTAACTAAATCACATAGAATAAGCACTTTACTTACTTTCACACGACAAAAAAGTTAGGTAACTAATGCATCTAAGGGATTGTAGCAATCACGATAATTAACAATTGTTTTTCTATTTTACTTCTCTATTGTCACAAATTACAAACATAGTTAAACGATAAGTATTTTTGACATTGACAAAGACATCGAATATCAATAATGATATTGTAGTAAAAATAAATATATAAGACTCTATTATAAATAATAATAATTTTTTTTAGAGTTAGTTTTCATAATTATTTTTCTAAAACTACAATCTCAAGTCAGGATGAGTTTTTCGTATATCATTTCTAACTCTGTCATCATATCACACTAGATGAGCGTAAAAAATAGCTTAATTATAAAATTATTGACATAGCTTGCAATACTATTGTAGTTGGTACTAATTTAAAGTATTGTAAAGGAGGGCGATCAAGATTTTTAATTTCATGATTTCAAATTATCGTAACTCTCGTTAAATTTAATTCTTTTAAAAAAAAATGAATTACATAGAATAAGCATTTTACTTATTTTTTCAGACAAAAAATAATAATAATAAAGTAACCAGTGCCCCTAAGTGATTGCAACAGTCACGACCATTAACAATTGTTTTCCTATTTTACTTCCCTGCCATCACGAATCAAAAGAAGAAAAGATTAATTACAGATCAATTCCTTGGCTATAATGGAAATTTTAGATCCATCACCAAACTATAAATTCTTTCAATTAATAACCCAACAAAAAGGTCCTTCCTCAGATTCCCATTTAAGAATGCATTTGGTAGGAGGCTAAAAGTAGGAGTGAATTAAGCATTTTTTAAGTATGCAAAAGCATGGGTGAATGTGAATTTTTAAAATTGTTTGGTAGAAAATGAAAAACCAAGTATATTAATGTAACAAATTAGAATTAAATATATATAAAAAATCCTAAAGGCTAAACTCATTATTCACACGTTGTATTTTCACCAATTATTCTAAAAAACTCTTTTATTATCAATTCGGTCAAATGAGTTTTTTGTATTTTTAATTTTATCCAATTGAATATAATTTATCAAAATTAAAGATTATATTAACCCACTGAGTGATCATCTCCACTGCTTAAGTCATTATCATTAAATTTCTTTTCATTCCGATTAATATCATTACTTATCTTCCTTATCCCCACCTTTTCATTGAGTAGTTTCTATTTTTGATTTAATAAATTGTATTCAATTGATTGGAATTGAAAATACAAAGGTTTAGTTGATCGAAATAATAATATAGAATTTTTTTTCGAATTGACACTAATACTGTAAATAATGGATTTTGCCAACTCTTTATATGCGGCGACTGCATGTGACCAAAATCTGCATCACATGGTCACCCATGGAACCCCAGATCCTGGAGAAGTTGTATTTGGATGCTGCTGTTTTTTCTTATTTATTTATAAACAGCCGCCTCCTTTTATAATTTAGACGTGGCTGATTATAAACAACAAAAATTGTGAGCTAACTTGTGTATCGAACACCTTGAACTATATACACCTCGCAATGGGTTCATGGTGGATCCATAAATGATTTTTCTTTTTGTCTTTTTTAATTTGGCAGTAAAAATATCTTCATAGCAACGTAATTTTTAAAAGATATTTTTGTTTCAAACACAAATTTATATTATTGTTATTATTATCATTAAACAATTATATTTACCGCTTCATTCAATACATAAGCGTAGAAAATAATGAGAATTTAATTAATTAACATCTGGTTATGTCTATTAAAAAAAAAAGCGAAAGAGAGAGTTTTCGTAATTAATTCAATTAGTGAAAAAAGTTTCTACCAAAAATAACAATAATAAATGAAAGAAAAGAAAATTTATGCTCGCTTTTATTTGAAATTAAAAAATGTATTAAATGTTATTTGAAACGAGGAAGGGTAATTATTTTTATGTACACACAAAGGGTTAATGATTTGTATCATTTTTATATCACGAGTAATTGTTTAATTAGATTTTGTACCAAATCAAACATTAATTGTATTTTTATACCGAATCAATTTATTAAATATGAGTTTTCATTAGTGATTTAGTTAACAATATTAAATTAATGGCACAATCAGATGACACATGCTTTTAACTATTGATTTTATTATTTTTTCCCTTTGTTATTACTTAAATCATTTATAAAAATTATATAAAAAAATCAGAAAAAACTAAAATTTTAGAAAAATTTACCCAATCATTTTTTTTTCAATTTTTTTTATATAATTTCTATAAATACGGTAAGTGATAAAAATTGGAACGAAAAAAAAAACTAACAAAATTGACGATTAAATTGATATAAGGACCTAATTAAACAATTATTTATAGTATATAATGGTACGGAACTTTAACCCTATTTAGAATGTTAAAACTGCGAATACTTTTGGTTTTTCAGATGAAATTTTTGGAATGCTTTAAAAAAATACAATTATTTCTTAATTATTTTTCTTTTTTCTAAATACTGCTTCCTTAATTGAGAGTGATTGTTGATAAGAACGAATGAATTAGATTCAAGAATTTTTTTTTTCAAAACTAAATTTATTAAACACTAAAATATAATCACAATAAGAAATATTTAGAAAAAGGAAATAAAATTAAGTAACAATGGTGTATAAAATAATACAAGAGGAGCCAAAAAAAATAAAATTATCTGCTATGAAAAATTATCTTGGGATTACAACCGTGATATGTGGAAATCCTTTTTCCAGTCTTTCTTTCCCTCAAGTGCTGTTATGACTGCACTGCCTAAGGCCATAAAGTCTCGTTAGACGGGGTGGGGTTACGAGGGAGAAACTACCTACTCAAAACTGCATTCTCTTCTATACGATAGTCCACATTTAACCCTTTATATTTCTTTGCACTCAGGGAGCGATGAGGGGTAAACTATGAAAGCTCTTGATTTTGTTGGGCATCTAAAGCTCTACAATCTCTGAGCGTCAAATTCTACGATATAAATATTCTCTTACTGTACATATGGAAGGTTTGCTGTGCTTTCTGCATTCACCTGCAGCTACTCCCATTGGTCGCCCTTCTCTAATTTACGCTTCAAAATCAAAGAAAAATAGCTGGTTGAGAGCGAAACTCAACGCTGAAAATGACCCATTATTCCAAGCCGCTACTGATGCTGCTTCACTTCGTTTCCAGGAAATGCATCGACCAGGCAAACCTCTTCTCTTCATTAGCTGTCTAACACTGCATTCTTTCTGTCAGGCATTTCGTCGAACAGTTAGATAAGCAACTGAAACAATGGCTTGATGTTATCAAACCTGTGCAAACAAGCTGATCATATGATCCTTTTTTAATATATAATGTATGCCATAATATATGTTGATCCCGTTCTGATATGTAGGATTTGTATACCTTTGTCTTTTTTGTTTCACGGAGAACCATGTCATCCATTAAGTCATCAGCCATCTACTATTACAATCTGTATTTTAATTCCCAAGTTATTGGCATTATGATTTATTTTTCTTTTCTGCCAAGCCAGCACGCATTAGTGGTTTGCTGTTAGCAGTGATTAAGGGGCGGGGAAGGTTTGGAATATGGGCCAGGTGGGAAGTTGAATTCCAGAACTCGAAAACTTGTCTTTGAGGCTGTATTGGCCAGTCTGCTAAGCCTGGATGGATAGTTAAATTAGCATCACTTGCAAATGTTTTATCTTGGCCAGCTCTGTCATTTTATTGTTTGATGGTTGTGGAAACCTTTCGAAGTGTGTTTTGGTCTTGATAAAACTTTACTGTCTTTTATCTTTGTTTTGAAAGAAATAACCTTCTTCTATTGTCCAATTCACTCACCAGATGAGTGAAGACTTGAGAGAAATAGACAAAAAGAGCTTCTTGTTGCTTTTCTAGGCTAACATTTCTGATGCTGTGCAAGGCTTGTGTATTAGCTGGTTAGAATGTAATTTGCATTGATGCTTGCATTTCCAGAGCCTCTTTTTGTGGATCCATATGCCGGTTGCTTTGTTCATCCCAATGTAACGATGGATTTGAAGAAGTGCTCACACCAGTATTGCCTCGCAACTAAATTCATTGATGATAAGTTACTTCGTGCGGTGAACCATATTGACGGGCTCAAGCAGGTACTATGCCTACCAGATTCAGGCTACATGGATCAATTTTGCACCATTTTGAAGTAATTTAATGTTTTTCATCTGTATCCTGCAGGTTGTTCTGTTAACAGATGGGATGGACACTCGACCATATAGGCTTAACTGGCCAACTTCAACTATAATATTTGACATATCCTCAGAAAGGATATTTAAAAAATCAGCTGAAAAGCTTCAAGGTGAGTGGTATATCACGAATACAAATATTTACAGCCTTCCAAGAGAATAAGGTTGCTGCATGGGATGGTTATGTTAGAAATGTTGACCATCCCAGCATTTTGATTGTTGGGTTTCGCAAATGAATTGAGTGCTCTACATATTACAATCAGGTTACATTCATTTGAGTGAAAAGTTTTTTTATGTTTTAGGATCTCTTAAGAAGTTCAGGGTTTTAGAAGTGTTGGTGGTAACTCCATTTACAAATCTATACTCGTCAAAATTAAAAACGTGGTTCTTCTGCATGGACTTATAAATTTGAATTAGTTAGTACAACTGTTTGACACTATCTTCTTGAAGATTCTAGGTGTTGGGGCTAAGGTTCCAAGAAGTTGCTTGTCCCTTCATGTTCCTTTGGAGTCCCCTGATATACAGCACAGTCTGCTTGCTAAAGGCTTGAATGGCAATCGGCCTAGTATATGGGCTATCCAGGTGATTGAGGCTTCTAATATTTTCCTTTTCTTTCTTTTTTTCTTTTTAATAAGCTGAGGGTTCCAATGTGGCATTAATAACATTTGACTTTGTTACTTTGTGAGGAAGTTGTTCCAGCATGTAACTTTGTTACCTTAACAAGGGAGTTACTGTCATCATACGGTTTTACAGGGACTGCCTGTTATGACTTTGGCAAATTTCAAAGAAATTTTGTTGGTTGCCAGTAGTTTGGCCATGAGTGGATGTTTGTTTTTAGGCGAACTGCCTGCATGGTTGGCAGAAACTGAAATTGGGATCAAGGTCAGATTGAGACTTCAAAACTGCCTTTTCTTCTATTTCACCTTTTGTCTCAATAAATAAGGCCCTATCCTGTTGTCTGGCCACTTGCACAGCCCTGCACAGAGAAATGGATGAGCAAACTCTTCATGAGCAATGGCTTCCGGGTAGACATGATTGGCTATGATGAAGTTGCTAGGAGTTTAGGCAAGGAAGTAGCATCAATAGAGTACAAGAATATATTGTTTGTCGCAGAACAATTGCAATATTCAGACGACCAGGTGTGACTACTGCTTTATGATTCTGAATATAAAGCACTTACTGTTTGATTCGCGGGTTTGCTTGATAAGGGAGGGGGCTAATCATTGAAAATGTTATCTCCTAATTTTTAATCTGTTGATGTGAAATTCTCAAAGTGACAGTAATTTGGAATTTATACATGTATCTATATTAAGCATGTGTACCTGTAACTTGATAGTTTGTGGATTAGCAGTTGTCAAATTATTTGATCACGAATATTTCTTATATAGTTCTTCAATCTGTTGTTAAAGGTTCTTATCACATATAGTTGTTTGATCAAAGGATGTGCTTCTGCTCTTCTGTCTTTTCTCTTCTGCATAATACGCTTCTTTAATGCATCTATATGTACATTCATTCATTCCGTGATTTTTTTTCTTGGAATACCATGAGTTTTTCTTTATCATGGAAAATGGATGACTAGATTATTAAGGACAGAAGTATCAAGCTTCTGTACAGATGATTTGCAATGCTACTAGCTATTTTATGGATTTCCTTGTTTTTTTTTTTTTTTTTTTTTTTTGCCAGATGGAAACTTGGAGGAGAGAATCACAAAGGGTTGAGGAGGAAGGAGATGAAGAAGGTTTTGAGGAGCTCTAATGTAGACAAAGAATTGCATTGGATAAGCAATTCTCCTAGTTTATTTTGAACTGTACTTCTTTATCCAAACAAATAAATCAGTATGACCCTGCTCATTTTACCTGGATTGATTTTCATTTTAAATAGGAAAAACAGTTGTTTGTTTGTGTTTATTCATCTCCCTTTTTTTGTATGAAGTATATTGTCCCCAACATCCCCCCCCCCCCTCCCCCGCGCCGGCGCGGTCATTTGCAAAATGTTTCACTTGGATTACTAAAGTTCAAAATTTTCAGAATTACCCTCATAAGTTGCAATTTATGGTAATGTTAATTTTTTTAAATCATAATTTCTGTTCTTCCACTTCTGGGTAGGTTTCTTTGATGAAGGTATCTGGTTTTAGCAATGGAGGAAATAAGAGCAAATACAGCAATGAGACTATTTCCATGTGGTGTATGGTATGCATGAAAGCAATATGAGGAAATCTGGAATTGAAGTGAGAGTTTTAGTAAAACCTAATTTTTGTGTATGGTATGCATGGATTTCAGTGCAAAACAAAATTCATGTAATGAGCATAATTAAATTAGGCATGCCTTCATAATTATTTGAAACATATAAAATCTAATGTCTAAAAAAGCATGAAAATTATATAAACTACATGCATTTGATTTTAATACCTGAAAGTCTTCATGGCGATTTTACTAAAAACTCGTATCAATGTATTTTTAGGGTTGATATGGGAAATTTTCCAACTTCAAGGGTCAAAATTGTAAATTTCAAGAAAAACAATTTCATCCAAAAAGCTTTTGGTTACCGTTAGTCAATTTAGATATAATAGGAATTCTTGGAACTTCAAGGTCTGACATGGTACGCTTTGTAAGGCACAGGGATAGACTTTGCATTGCCCGCTTTTAATCTAATGAACAAGCCCTCTCCTTTTACTCTGCTAAGCACAGAGGAGAAACTCGACCGCCAGCGCACTCATTCTCCGCAGGAATTTTTATTTTATTTTATTTTTTAAAAAAATACCCCTGTTAATAAGCTACAGCCCGCGAGATAAGTGTCAATTACGATAATAATAATCGTGCTTCCCAGAGGGTTCCTGGATCCTGGACTCCTGGCGCAAGAAACAGGTTGAAAATAAGTTGCACCATGGAGGATTCTATTTGCTTCACCCATGGTACATAGAAATATGAAAATCCATTTTTCTTCTCTTTTATTTGAATAATTGAAGACAGTTTTCCAACTGTAACTCCCTCCCCAGAAGACATCAAATCCGCCAAGCACACCCTCAAAAGTCAAAACCTTTTTCAATCATATATATAATATATTTGATGTCACTTTACAGATGGAAATCACACATTTACAAACAAAACTTCGCCGGCGATGAAACTAATGGATGGACCATCTCTATAAAGTACAAGCTTAATACCACTTCATGAATTGTTTGACGAGTCAATGTCTTAAGCATAAGATGGAGGTAACTACCACAAGCACCAAATGACGAGTAAGGAATGCCAAGGCAGGGTCCACGAGCGGTTTGAACAGTAACAAACCCTGGTAACCGAAGTTTGTCTCACTTCCAAGGGATAGTTACTTGTTAGTTAACAAAAAGCAAGCAAAACATTAACCCAAGACCTGAACAAGCCAATTAGCAAAGAACCACCTATTAGGATTGGTTAATAGAAAAAACCTTCAGGCTATGGAGACAGGCACCTTCATCATGGCCACCAAAAGAACCGCCTGATTGTCAATGGCATTATGCTTCAGAGTCTGATGCCAACCTTGGGTAAGATTATATTTCCTCAACAACGAATGACAACAGTACTTGCATGGAGCGTGACTTTGTAGATAATTACTGCTATTTTTGATTAAAAACAGCAAGTGTTGGAGATGGTCTAACAATATTCATTACACCTTGTGCAGTAGTCTGTCAGAAAATAAAAGTGAACAAACAGGTCAGAAAAATGAAGGACTAAAATAAGAGGATGTGTTTAGGGAAAAATTACCTCAAAGAACAAATTAAAGTTTAAACGCAAAAGAAAACGCCTGAGAAATGGAGCTCGCTGACTCCCAGCTAGCCTACTACTGCGCAATATAGTGTACAACGAATTTGATTTCTTGTTAAATTCCTGGGGAAAAGAACATTAAAAGCAGAGGAACCTTTTAGATTTGGTGGCAACAAAATTGCTAAAATAACCAACAGCTATGATTAAAAAAAAAAAAAAAAGTGATTGTAGTAGAAGAGCATAACTAGATTTGACAGCATCTACTGCTGGCTTTCAGGAATGTATGTCCAAAATAAATATACGATCATGTTACCACCAACACAACAAATTCCCACAACTCCAAATCTCCAGTGGAACCCAAAGACAAAATCAAAGATTTATTATAGGCGTATGGCATGTCTATATACCAGCCAACTCCTCTTTCCAGTGAAATCCAGAGTAGATTGTGTTTGGTCAAATGCTTAAGATATAAGCATGTCAGTGGAGTGCAATGCAAAACATCCATCATTGACGTGCAAAAGCACCAAACCACAATCTGAATTTGCATTTTTTGCAAAACAAAAGGCACATATTATTGAGACTACATGCTTACGGACCTTTCAGCATCGCATAAACTACCAACTCAAAATAACAAAACATTAGCACAAATACCTCTGTTATATGTTCCAGTTCAGATGTATTTGGATTGTTTTCTTGGTTTTCAATGCTCCAGCAGAATTGCAGGCAAAGTTTCATTATGCTGTCTAATATCCTTGATACAGAACCAATGTCCAAAAAAGATTGTGAAATTAAAGCTGATAAATACCTGCAATTTAATGTCATGTTGTGTAAGCATCATGTTGCAACTATCAATTTATGAAACAGATTATATACTCAGAAAACATAAGAGCAGTTATGTCTACAAAGGTGTGAGCTTCAATAAATTAATCAGGCAGGAGGCTACTGAAACCATTCACTTTACTTACTCTTGATGGAAGCCCACAAGTTCAGTAAAGTCATGAGAATCTCGAATATGAGCTTGCAAAACATTCCATTGGGATTCGATTACGTCCACCTAAAATACAAATGCAGAAAAGAAAAAGAATATGGTCTTGGAATCAATCAGTAAATGGAAAATATAGAATAAATTTATGGAAGGAGGAAAAGAGAAGGGTAAATACAGGTGACAAATAAAGAAAATAAGCTTCCACATTTGTATTTTAGGTGATGTTAGAAAGAGAACTAACAAAACAATAAAAGTTTTATCTAGTCAATCAGTGGAATGCAATTTTCAAAAAGAAGTCATAATCAGTTACCCTACATCGTCCTAGTATTATTCTCGCCATCCTTCATGATGATGGTTAAACTTTACTCAAGATATCACAAAACACATTATAATTTATGAAGTTACATGTAAACCAGCATATGGCCAGTCCGATGTAGAGACTTCATTTTGTCCTCGATACTTTTGACATCTTATCCAAAACAAGGTTCTTGGATGAGATCTGATGTGTATATCAGTCACCAGTCCCGTTACAGCTTTATAATTAAAAATAGAATTCCTATGTTGCAGTCCTTTAGAGACTTTATCCAGAAAAAGTTAACCATACAAGTGGTATCAAATACCTGGATATAGAAATGAAGATTTCTGATCAAGAATGAGGTAAAAATGTGCATGAAATAAAGAAAATAAGCTTCCACATTAAATCCCCTGGCATTTCTGACTAATATTAGAAAGAGAAATAGCAAAACAATAAAAGTTTTATCTAGTATTATTGGGGTGCGATTTTCAAAAAGAAGTCATAATCAGTTTCCCTACATCGACCTAGTATTATTCTCACCATCCTTCATGATGATGGTTAAACTTTACTCAAGATATCACAAAACACATTATAATTTATGAAGTTACGTGTAAACCAGCATATGGCCTCTCCAATGTAGACTTCATTTTGTCCTCGATACTTTCAACATCTTATCCAAAACAAGGTTCTTGGATAAGATCTGACATGTATATCAGTCATCAGTTCTGTTACAGCTTTATAATTAAAAATGGAATTCCTATGTTGCAGTCGTTTAGAGACTATCTCCAGAAAAAGTTAACCACACAAATGGCATCAAATACCTGGATATAGAAATGAAGATTTCTGATCAAGAATGCCATATGCTCTCTAACACGCCACATTGGACTAAAACGTTGACGTCGCTGCTGAGACACCGAGCTGTTCAAACGGTCATTGCGGTGCTTGGCAAAATCTGTGTGATGTTGATGCATTACAGAAGCCCATGATTTCTCCAATTCCAATTGTGTTCGTTTCAGCCGCAGCAAATACTGAAAGACCCTAAGGTACCTGGAGCATGAGGTTAACAGGTGCATGAGATAAAGAGGAATTATTCAACAACTATCAACTACATTTTGTGGTAGTCTTTTTTAATATTATTTGAGAAGCAATTTACAAGCTATGTTTCAACTTTATCAGATGGTAAAAGAAGGCATATCTAAGTGAAGAAGAAGAAGTAGAGGAGGACAAAGAATGGCATCCATAAGTAGCACCAGCATCTTACTGAGACAACACTTCTTGAGTAAAGAACAACTGTAGGGGCCAGTCAACAGAGTATTCCAGAGCAATACCATCCCATCCATCCAAAGAAATCTCTGAAGCAGCATTTGACAATGAAGCACCTGTACTCCTAGTTTTGGGTAAATTTACTTGGGAGGATTTAACCGTGGTTCCAAAAGAAGGCATCCTAGTTTGGAAAACCAAAATTAATAAAATTTAAAATCATGTGAAGATTGATAGAAATATTGTTAGATAAAATTTTCATTAAAAATATAGGTTCTAACCGCAGGGATACTCTGGAGAAGTATTTCTCCTCCTCGCCAATTGTCTTTATTGCGGCCTACAAAGCAAATAGTGCCAATGATTTTATTTTATTTTTTTATAGCAGGCAATTCTTGAATTTGACATGGAGTGTGCTGATATTATCAAAATTTAGGTTGGATCAGGGAGTATAATTATGTTCACTAGGGAACTATGTTGTCCTAAGTTTACCAGCTGAAATGAGACCATGAGATCAGCTTCTGCAGTTGATTGCCGAGGCGGCAAGCGCATCATTTGCCGACTTTCCTCAAGAAAACACTGGCATAATTAATACTGCTTTGTTAGAATTGAAAATTCTGTTCACTTCTAATTGCAAAACATGCACCAATATGTCAGTGCAATCTCAAATTCGTGGACTCTAAACCAAGGTTTAACTTTAAAAAAAAAAAGATTCACCATTCCAACAACTAATACAAAATAAAAATTTTGAATAAAAAGATATTCATTGAAACCCTCGACGAAAGTTCAGGAAAGAGAAGGATCAACAAGTTATTGTTCTCACAGCACTCACATCCTATGCAAGAATGATTTCAATCTGTTGTAGTTTATTTGCGATTAGGGAACAATACCAAACCAATGTAGTGATTGAATAGTAGGAGTTCCGACAAAGTATAAACTACAAACCACAAACTAAAGATTGGACAAGTATAAGAATTATCCCAAAACTGAGCTAAATAATTTCAATAAGAGGATCCTTCCTAACAAGGTTGCGCATTCATCTAAATTGCACTGTAATCCATTCCAAAGTTTGCATGATGGAGGTGAAATATAGCTGAGTGAATCTAGTAATCTTACAAGGGCAAGGCTCCAGAAATAAACTTGAAACAGGGCAAATGTCAATATTAAAGAAATAAAATATTATCTATCCTTTACCTGGAAAAAATCTCCTTTCGCTAAAAGAAAATAGTCTTTAAGTGCCTTCAGATGGCCATTCAAGTCAGCACGCACAACCACAAGCTTCAACAGTAATAAAACACAGTTGAATTAGGTGCTCTGATTTTTATTTTTTTAAAAAAAAAGCGTTGCATACTGCACCTGCCAAAGATGACTAGCAGCAATAGCACGAATAGAGTCAACAGCACATTCAAATGATCTTTTGTGAAATTCAGATGATTCCTACATATAAGGAAACCAAAATTCAGTACACACTCAGCTGTGGATTGTAGTTCGATGAAAACAGAAAGGTTTAATCTATCCAAATATATAAAAGAACAAAGCTCCACAGCAACATATAAGTGCATTTTATTTTGTGAAATGAATTAAATACAACATGGAGCTATTAATGTCACCCAGTATAGCTATATATCAAGAAAAGGGTGGCAGAAGATGTTATCTATGATGATACAAATTATGGAAGTGAACCTTTAGGTCTCGAAGCATATTTTCAATCTTATCAGCTTCAGACTGTGGAAGTAATTCTTCTCCAATCAAGTCTGTATCTTCAAAAGACTCTTTAAAGGGGAAGCGTCCTGTTGATCCTTGATTTTTTTGAGCAACTTTTGATACCTGCTGATTAAATACAGGATCCTTAAACCGAAATGCTGGGCTTGGATTCCGGAGAACCCTAATGGCCTTTCCAGCGAAAAGAATTGATTCAGCAACACGCATATGGACATACTCAGGCAGCATATCCTGCAGAAATCCATTGAAAGAGTAAATGTGTCAGAAAAATGAATCCCAAAGGGGTATATTAGAACAAATCTGTTTGTTGCAGCTTGAAGAAAGCTCAAATCCTGCTTACCAAAGCATGCACGCCATTTTATTTGTTTTTTTTATTATTGTTTTTTAGCAATGATGCTAAGTTAAAAATAAAGCAGATGTATGAACAGGAAAAGCAAAGGTTCTAGGGCATCAAAGTAAAGAAAATCAATCCATCTAAGTTTCATGTGCAGGAATGAGAAGAAAGCACTGTTTCCACATAAAGGCTTAACTTGGATTAAAATGATCACCATTCAACAGAGCAATTATTTATTGAATATAAATCAAAAAGAGGGCAGGAGGGAATGGAAAAGTAAAAGAAGAATGAAAGACAAGAAAGAGACAGTCAAAGTTAAATCATTAACTGAACATTGTCACCTATCATCATCCAATTATTACCCGACCAGTTTCATTAAAATGCAAATAAGATAGAACAAAGCAATAAAAACATGATTTTAGGGTTGATTGTTCTGCGAGAGTTGAACATAAACATAGGAAGAGTTTAGAGATACCAAAAACATATGAAACCCCAAGTGCCAATCTGTTAAAGATGTATCATCAGTTGACAAGCGTGCCAATTTTTCTGACACATCTGGATTAGGTGAGCCGTACTCTACATCCCTATCTTCCTGCCTGAAAATTGATGTAACCATATAACCAATTTTGGTAGTTAAAACCCACAAGAAAATTGCATCTAATAGATGTGTAAGGCTGTAAACCAAAAAAGAAAAAAAGACCACAGTTTATTTAAGTTTCATCACATAAATTATTCTCAACTCTTCCAATTTTTGTCTTTAGAGCAGATAGTTATTTAAGCATATCACTACCATAAAAATGACTTTACCTTCTGATGAAAAATTCGCCATGCTGATCTTGAAGAATCCCATAAACCATCCAGGAAGCAAGTTGGTTATACATGACCTGATGCGCATGCCAAAGAAGCCTACATTTTAAGACACGGCAATAAACAGTAAAGAAGGTCATTACCTAGCAACTCACAACTCTAGATAATAAACAGCTATCTTTCATTTCTTGTGTTATAAAATTACAATCAACAACTAAAATTTGCTATAATCAAATAACAAAACAACATCAAAAACAAACCTCTGAATGCATGATTGCAATTCAGGAACCCCACAGTGACATCTTTTGTGTAAAAGGTTCAGGAGTTGTCCTCCGCGAATATCATCACGCCCAATCTCAACAACCAGCTCATATAGCGGTGGCAGGAGAACAAAAAACTGCAACAAAAGCGAGAAGGACTAAGGAAATTTCCCAACAATAAAAAGCATTTTTAAGTTCCGAACCAACCTTATTAAGGCCTTGTGTAATAGTAGCCAAGATAGGCATGGTCTCCGACAGCAACTTCTGTTCAATGTGGAGAACAGCAGACCTGTAAACCGAAAGTATCTCAACAATGCCATTAGCAATTGCTCTGCGATATACACTCGGTTTCTCTTGTATTTTCTTGTTCGACAATTCATTATTAGGATTTGCAGACCTAATCCAACTCAGATTCCGAGACTTTGTCGCAAATCGATCGAGCTCTCTATAATAAAACCCTAGACTGATTATCCTCTCAATAAGATCCCTGCAATTTTTAATTTTTCAGAATTAGTAAAGGTGAAAGAAAGAGTAGTCCAAAATGAAGAGTGTAGGAGGTGACTACCTGTCGCTGGGTTGGATGAATGAGATATCAGGAGCGAGCTTGAAGGATCGGTGGTCGTCGGAGATGGGAATCCCGAGAGAATTTTGGTGTTCTCTCTCATCGATTATGAGATCTCCAGTGTAGCCTAAGAGTGACAGTAACAGTTCGTGCAACATTTTCTTTTTTTACATTCGTTTTTTATCACCAAATTGGCTCGATAGTTCTTCCCATCTCATAATTGCGTGCAGTAGTAATAATAAAATGAGCAAAGGAGAGCGGAGGCGGATGGATTTGAAATTTGCCGGCTTGCCTCGGAGTGGCTTTGGATCCCTCCCTTTTTTTCTCTTTTTTTTTTCTTTATAAATTTTTTCCATAAGTTATGGTGAAGTTGTATTTATTATTATTATTATTATTATTGGAAAAAATGAATTTAGTCCATTTACAAGTAACTTGTGTTAGTTCTGGGTTTAGAAAGCGGTTATAACTAGCAATGTTAAATTGTAAAGTGCAATCAATTAAATACCTGCATGTAGATAAAGAAATTTATTTCAAATTGATTACAAAAAAAAAAAAAATTCAGCTCCACTTTTCTTTTTCTTTTTTTCACAAATAAAATCATGTTTTTGTAAAAACATGGAATTTTTTTCATATTGCAGATTGATTAACTTTCTAAATCATCTATGTCGAGTTGTCGAGTTATAACTGGTGTTGAAAAAACCCATAATTTAGTTCCTTAATTCTTGTTGGCAAGGATTCATTCATGATACCTTGGTAGAATCGTGGCCTTGCACATGATAATAGATTATGAATAATAATTTCCTGCTGTCCAAAGTAGCAAGAATTCATTTGACACAACTCGTGATGGTTTTTTAAACAACCACACGTGCATAGAATTAATTACTTCTTTAATTTTTTAGTTAATGAAAATCTTTTGTCTATAAAAAATTATTTTTTTATTATTGATGATTGATTTCGATTTCCAATAGAATTGTTAAATGAGAAATCACAATAACACTTTTTTTAACATTTTCTCTTGATGATTTGCTCAATAAAAATGTCAACCTCAAATTTTTTTTAACTACCTCCAACATTCAAACAAAAAGTTAGGAATCAAAGAATAACTATATTCCATGTTTTTAGAAAGTTTTAAAATTACAACTAATCTTATATTGTCTAAAGGACTAAAATACTTTTTAAAAAAATTCTTTTGCATAAAATACCAATATAATGGATAGTTATTCATTTGTTGTAAAGATAAAACATTCGGTATTTACATTCAAAAGAAGATAAATCTTAATTTTTGGTTTCAACTTAATGATTTTTCATATAATTGTAATACTAAACAAATAAAAAGATCAGTATTTTAGTCTTTTAGATAACATAAAATTGATTGTAATTTAAAAACTTTTTAAGAACAGGGAACATGAGTTATCTTTTATTTATTTATTTGTTTTGCTTGGATGTTAGAAGTAATTAGAAAAATTTGACGTGGATACTTTTACTGAATAAATATTTAAGCGAGAACGTTAAAGAAAACGTTGGTAGCATTCCTTTTGTTAAACAATATATGCCATACACCATGTAGATGGTATAAAAAATTGTCATTTGTTGGATAGGAAAATTTTATAATGCCTTGGATAGCAGCATATTATTATTCATGGATTATAACAAACTATTTGGTGTATTTTATTCGATTTTTAACTAAATAACGTTGTCAATGTTTAAAAGAAAAAAAAGATTGAAAAATTGTAGCGATAAACATGAAACCAAAAATTGAAGGCTTTATCGATCAATATAATGATTGTGGATGTAGTTGTTCTCTCATATTTGTCCTACTTTTTATATATGTTTGATGGCAGTTATTGTCCTTGAATTTTTGAAATTGTAGCACATTCAAGCTTGTACTATCTATTTAATCAATTTTTTTCATTAAATTGTTATGTTTTGAGCATATATTGTCCTTTTTTTTTATTTGACTATTAAGTCAACGAGTCAAACTTTGATGGTTGATCAAAACTCATCTTAAAAATTTCATATTTTGATATTTACAATTGAATTCTTTCACAAACACTAATGAATTCAATCCATTTTCACGAACAATTTAAATTTTTTTAAAAGATGAGATTATTTCTTTATTTATTTTAATCCAACCGGACATATAGTAGATGGTACATAATATTTATATTTTTCACAACATTTAATGCTTTTTTTTTTCTTACCGTATCACAAAATCAATAAAATGGGAGCCAAATAGGCAAATTATTGTTAGAACGGAATTGAAGAGTTTGTGATGGGTTGAGAAATTTTATATTACTCATGGAATAATTACTAACTACTAATACCTACTCAATAAAAAAGAGATAGACATAAAAGATGAAAGAAATGGAAGAGAGAAAATTAAAAAAAATAAAATTTGAGCCGATATGAAAATATTTTTATCATTTTTAATAGATTCAAATGCAATTTTTTTTTCTATGGTATATAATAAAGTAGATACGAGAAAGAGATAAAAGAGACAAAGGAGGTAGAAAGGAGAGGGAAAGAAGAAGACAAAATATGTTATGTTCTTGTATATTATTTGTTTTGTTTTCCTCTTATGCTAGCTACCGTTAAATGATAATAACATATAATACTAACATGCTCGTATTTAACATTAATAGCCCAAGTCCAAATGCACCTTTAGCCTTAAATGGCAATTAACCCTAAATTTTTCTCAAACATTAATTGGCTCGTTTTTACATATAATTGGTAAATTCCTAATTCCCAAATCAATTAGGTTTCTTCCCCAATTCTATTCCTATTTTTTCTACATATATCATTGCCTCTTTTTTCGAATTGCCCTTGTCCTCGAGAGAAAAGGCTAGAAAACGTCCGTTAGTCTCCTCGGTGAATTCTCATATGGCTTATGTTGGTGACAAGTCACTCCAATAGATCATCCATTAGATAACAATTTTATTTCTTTTCTTGATGATACATATGTCAATCACTTGCTAGAGATAAGGTGGAGAATTGAGATGCAATTCGAGGAGGTGTTTGTTCACTATACGAGACACGATGGATTTTTTTAGGAGAGAGATTGTAAAGGTTCAATTTGTCCATAAAAAATAATTAAATAACTTAGTTATTTTGTTATTATATATCACTTCATGTTATTGTTTCTTGGTTTTTGACATGGATCTAAACTACGCCACAAAATAAATTGGATCGAGAATGAGCCATATTCAACGTAAGATCATAGGTTGCAAGGATGAACATGGGTGTTCCAGTAGGATCGGTGTCCATACCTTGTTTTTGGGATACACTAGGGAGATTAGCTTAGTACACTCGGTGTAGGATCCGTTAAAAGAAAAGTCAATTATTACTTCATTTAGTATCTGCTAACAAGTTGAAGTAGTTTAGCTTAAAGAACCTAAATTCTTTAAGCCAAATCGACCGATCTAAACTTGAATAATGTGACATGATCCTAACGGTCAAAAAAGAGTCGTAATATATGACAAGAAGTTTGTGAAAATTTTATTTGATCATTGAATGTTGTTTGTATGACTATAATTTCAAGAACAACTAGTCACCAATTTCAAATTGACATTTTTCGATGCTCATTCAAGAAGTCGAACCATTCGATTTCATGCCTCGTTGAAGGTTCCGCTTGGATATTGAAGCACAACTTTTTTGATAGTAAGGTAAAAATCCACAACCTTTATTTAGGTGAGATAGGTAAAGAAGAAGTGAGAACCCATATAATACCTTAAATGATGTGAGTTTAGTAGATGAGTAAAAATTGATGTTATACTACTATTCGATCAAATGGAGCCACTTAGACCATTCTAAGAGGTGTCTTACGCCATACACCTTAGATGAGTCTCTAAACAATAATTAACCACCTCGGTTTAACCATTTGATTAAGGATGGTATGCTTGCAGAATAGCAAAGATCAACACCTTAGAGGAAAAATAACTCCTTTTAGAAATTACCGAGAAAAATAGGATATTTATCACTAAAATTAAAGCTAACAATCCATGTAGTTTGAACATGTTATCTCAAAATAGTTGAGTCACCAATTGAGCTATGTATGGGTAAGGTAGACTTGTAAAATAAGTATATTTATAAAAGATGATTTTCCATCATAAAGATCACTCGCTTTGCCTTTATATTTGGGTAGCTCCTCAATAAAATCTATGAAAATGTCAATAAACATTACATGTAGTGCATAAAGTGGTTGCAATAGACTAGGAGTAGTCTGTAAGTTCATATTTATTTACGCAACAAATAGGACAAACCCCGATATACTATCGTACTTCCTTCTATTATCTCTTTTAGTAGAAGAAACCTCTCAATTTCTTAGTTGTAATAGTCATCCTAGAGTGGCCTTTTAGGGTAGTGTCATGAAACAAACCTAGAATATGTATTTTAAGTTGTCCATCATTAGTCGTCACTAAGTTACCTTTTCTTATAAAAAGGTCATCCTTCCATGTATAACTAGGATGAATAGTAAAATCTCATACTAGCTCGTTAGAAGGTTTGAAATGTTAGAGTCCGTTTCCTAAGAACCCTCGACCCTTTAGAGCAAATCGAGCATAAAGTGTAAAGATAATTATGAAGAGAATCTTAGAATTAGGTTCTTTAGATAAAGCATTTGGTGCTATATTTTCTTTACCATCCTTAAATAAATTTTTTTAATAAAACCCCAAAAGTTTGGCTAGCTAAGTGTGTTGGTTGGAAGTGGACAATTTTTATTCTAGCAAGTATTTCAAGTTATGGTGGTCAATCTTGATTTTTAAATGTCTAGAATCCGGGTAGTGTCTCTACTATCCGACAACATTAGGATTGGATTCAATAATAAATCTCTCTCATAAGTCGATAGGGTTCGGTGTTCGAGAGATAATGTCTTACTAATGTAGGCAATGAGGTGCTTTTGTTGTATTAGAATTGCTCTAATTCTAATGTTGGAAGCATCAATCTCAATGGTGAACTTTTTAGTGAGATTTGGCGGGACAAGCACTAATGCGAGATGTCATTACTACCTTAAGGGTATTAAAAGCCTCAATAGCTTGTTCGATCTAATTGAAATTATCCTTCTATAGTAAGGGTATCGAGAGGTTTACTAAGTAACCTATACCCCTTAATAAATTTTTTATAATACCTTATCAAGCCTAAAAATCCCTTAAACTGCTTCAAATTCTTAAAAATAAGCCAACTTACCACATCTTAGATCTTCTTTGGATCAATAAAAACACATTGTCTTGAGATATAATGCCCAAAATATTCAATTTTATCACTAATAAATTTTTTTTTAGTTTAACAAACAATTTATGAGATTGCAAGAGTGTCAAACTGCCTTTAAGTGAACAATATGATTCTCAGAAGTGTCACTCTGTAAATCAAAATATCATAAAAAATATGAACTCAATCTTCCTTGGTCGAGCCATAAATAGATCATTTATCAAGCTTTGAAAGGTTGTTTAGAGTACTTGGTAAGGTCAAAACACATAACTAAGAATTCATAACGACCATTATGGATTTTGAAGGTCGTTTTTAACATATTAGGAGGAAACATTTTAATATGATGATATTCATATCGTAAATCAATTTTTGAATAAATAGTAGCCTCATGTAGTTCCTTTAATAACTCATTAATTAAAAGAATATGAAACTTATCTTTGATAATGATGGTGTTTAATGTTCGATAGTTAACACATAACCTCCATGAACCATCTTTTTTTTTTAAAAAAAAAAGACCTTGAAAGAAACAAAAAGGCTAACACTATATTGAATAATTCATGTGGTAAGTATTTCATCCACTAACTGTTTCACCGTATTATTTTGTAACTTTGAGTGTTTATATGGTCTTTTGCTTACAAGTTGAGTCCCTTCTTGAAGAGGTACTCGTGATCATAGGACCTAGTTGGTGATATTGTTTTAAGGTCAAAGAAAATAATCCGAAATTTAACCAAAAGTGTTGCAATGGTTGGATGAATTAGTTGTTGTTGATAGGTAAGAGTTGTTGTCATATTTCCCTTCGTTGGTGTAAAAAACTCAAGTGGGGTAATGTTGCAAAGGTGTGCTTATGCCACTTGAGTGGAATTATCTAATAGCCTTTATATTTGTGAGTCGAAATTGTTTTCATTTAACATTAGAGTGTCCTGTCGATTTAATTTTCTTACCTTTTCGTTGAACCTTCATCCATATTTCTTAGTAGTTAGAGATAACCTTTTCAAGCTAAGATAACCATCGAACTCCCAAAATTATGTCACTATTATAGAGTTCCATCCCTAACACATCCGTATAAAATTAAAATCCTTGCATAACTCGTTGAAACCCTTTGTACACTACTATGCAAAGCATGGTACCTTTGCTAGCAACCTCCATAACTAGAGATTTGATAGAGATAGTCCAAAACCTAATTTTCTCATTGTAGTCATATTTAAGAAATTAATGGAATCGGAATCTACTAGAACGTGTAGGGTTTTGTTGTTCATATGACTCATAATTCTAAAGTTTTAAACCCACTTCGACCTCTAAGGCATTGGCGAAATGTGAGGGAGAAGGTCCTCTTGAGATTTTTCATTAGTCTATTATTCCTCTACCACATCTAGTTCCTTAACATCATCATCATCATAAGCTATTTGAATGAAAAAAAGTTGTTTCTGCTTACATTTATGTCCTAAAACACATGTCTCATCATACTAAAAAATTGGTTCTTATCTTTTTTTTCATCAAACTCCTTGCTAGTTAGGGTTTTAAGTTGATATGATTTTTACTATTGGTTAGGTGTATAAGGTTTTGGGTGTGTGTATATGGTGTTATGATCAAAGGGTTATATGGTGGATTGATAGTTGGTTTAAATTTGGTGAATAGAGATAACATTTTGGTTGTGAATGTTGATAGGGTTTTTCGGTGTTTTTTCTTAATTTAGGTATTAGTACTATCTTTCTTTTGAGCTAGATTATAGGCTTTAGTGGCTCAAACCTTGAGACCGACCCTTGAACATCTTCCTTTAATCCAAGCATATCTATGTTTCTAAATGAGATGCTTGATTAAGGTTTTTTAGTTGATATAATGAATCTAACTTTGCTCAAAATCTTTTTGTCATTACATATATATACTCAAGCTTTGGGTGTAAGCCCGATGCTAGTGCAATGCCTCGCCATCTAAAAAGAATGAGGCATACTAAACTTTTTGAAATCATTCATAAGTTCAATCTCGAATAACCGATTGCATTTATATAACCACTTGTTGATATCTCGCTCCTTTAAATACTGAAAAAATCTTTTTTTTTTTTTTTTTGGTTTCTTGGGTTTACATCGGTGGTTGAACTTAGAATTTGGGTTATAGGGTTTGTAGGGGACATGGGTGAAAGATTGAGAAAATAGAGGAATCATTGTGGTTATGGGTATGAGTAATGTTAGATTTGAGAGTGGTGGTAAGGTTGGAATACCATGTAGGTGTGGATTAACATGGTCGGTTAATGATTGATGGTTGGATAATAAAGTCGTCAACGTTGATAACATGTTTTTAATCTTTACAAACCCATCTTTTTGTTGCTTATGAACTTGTTCTTATTTTTCCGAATGGTTTTTTAATCCTTAAGCCATTGTTTCAAACTTTTAGAAATGTCTTGAGCCAACACCTTGAAAGCTCACTCTAGTTTGTTAAAATTATCAAGTTTTACATTTTTAGCCATGGTGATTATAGTCTAGGCAATGGCAAGCTTTGATACCAAGCTGATACGAAATAAAGTAGAAAGAGACAAAAGAGAGGAAAGAGGCAAGAAGGAGAGGAAAAAAGAAGAGAAAGTCCGTTATGTTCTTGTATATTCATTAAGCGTTTTTGTTTTCCTCTTATACTAGTCATCCTTAAGTGACAAGATCATATAATATTAACATGCCTATATTTAACATTAATAACCCAAGTCCGAATGCCAACCTTAATGTCACGGACTTGGCCTTTTCCAAGTCGTCGTGCGACACCTAGCTCACTTCTTCTCTAAGTCAAACCAAGTATGCCTTCCCTATACAAAGTTGTTAAGCAAGAAAGACACACACAAGAAATAAAAAAACTCTCTGCATTACTTTCTCTAAAGCTTACAACCCTAAAATTTCACTTCCTTAGATTTTTAGATGTCTTGACCAAATGAAGACCTCACCTATATATAGTCCCTCATCTCTTCAATGAATGACTAAGATCTATTTGATCTAACGATTATAATTAATTCTTTAAAAAAATCCTATCTAGATGATTCCCTATAAATATCTAACGTCCCCAGTAGGTTCTAAAATAATCCCTCCTTTAAAAGAGGCATAACATTAAGCTCTAAATGGCAGTTAACCCCAAATCTGCTCCAAACATAGCCCAATTCTATTCCTATTTCTTCTGCATTGATCAATCTCTCTCTCTCTCTCTCTCTCTCTCTCTTCAAAAATTGACTCACAAAGTAATTATTATAAATATAAAATAGTTACTCCTACTGTTGAGTGGATGTAAATCTGCTTTTAACTGATTTGAGTCATCATCTCATTTATAAGGGGAAAACGAAAAACTGTTACATTATTGTCATTTCTGGGAAAAAAAAACTGATGAAGAAATTCTAGTCACTGGTCACGTCACCTTTTTGTATGTGAGTGAAAATTAAGTAGGATATTTCCGTAAATTCCCCAACACAGCTTCAAATAACGACTGAAACACCAAGCATTAGGTTGATTGACGAACGGCTGGATAACAGGCCTCAGGCCCCAAACATAACCAGGTCAAACTTCACTTGCCTGATCTCTTAATTTAATGCCCAATACAGAGCCAACCTCGAACTGCGTCAAATCTAACAATAACGAAACTTCATGCTTCCCAAATATTGGCAAACACAGGGACTCTAACTCAAATCCAGGACAGACGAACATAGCAAATTTTTAGCCTTCAGAAAGCAGCTTGAGTTGCAAATGCCCTAAGTTTGCTTCTCCTCGTCATGACTTCGCCACTACTGCCTTTACTCTGCCTCGGCTCCGATTTATCCTTTGCTTCTGTCCTTGTTTCTGTCCCCTTCCTCTATTTTCCTCCCCTCTTTCATGTGGATCCACATCCTCATAGTTGATTGGTTTAATAATCAGCCCTTGTTTTTTCACCACCTGCATAGGATGCATTCCAGGTTAGAGACTAACTGTGTGCAAAATAATAAAGCATCCGAAAGAAATTGAGAAAGCTTAACACTGTACAAGACTTCCAAAAAAAAATAATAATAATAATGCATTTAGCCACACTCATCAAAATTTTCATGATACAAGAACCTTCCACATTCAAAAATGAAAAATCAAAGTTTATCATATCAACGTAAGAATGTGAATTTGTGAGAAAATCACTGACTTCTGGCCGATTAAGAGCTCTGACAGCTGTTGCAGGATTGAATTCAGGTCCAATAGGCATGCGGAAGCTCTGTTCAAAAACTTCCTTTGATGTGAATGGGTAAGGCAATGTTCCTGTAAGCAATTTTTCTGCCTGCAAAATCCAATTAGATAGACAGATTTATTAACCACCATAACAAATACTGAAATCTTTGGACCTACAAGATAAACAACACTTTGAAATTGCTACTTCAAGTCTTCAAGGCTTGATGTTTCCAAAATACAGCAACCCAAACCCAAGCTAGCAAACAATTATTTTGATGCAAGAACAAGAACAAGAAAACAGTTTGATCTTCAACAGCATTTCACAAACGATAATTTCTCTAAACATGCAGCATTTCAGCTTCATCAACATTACAATCTGAAAAAAAAAAAATCCTCCCGTTCAATTAAAAGCTTCCTAGTCAGAATTTAAAGATACCGATTTTCAAATTCATTATCATGATGCAAGATTCAACGAGGGACAACAGCAAAAGATGCCTGGTGAATCATACAACGGATATCACTAACCTTTTTATCCAACTTCTCGGAGATAATAACATTTTTAAGATGTGCATCCTTTCTTTTCCTAAGAGCCTCTTCCCTTTTTCTCTCTGCATTTTTATGCTCTTCCAAAACCCTTGAAGGCAAACCTTTCTTTTTCTGTACACGAGTCCATTGGCCCCAGCCAGGAAGTTGAACAGGTTTTTCAGGCTCAGGATTTTCCTCATTCATAATTTCCTCTTTATCCTTGCTAAATTCTTCTTGCACATCATCCCCAGCAAAAGCTTCACGTATAAGCTCTGCTTGGGAAGGAAGCTTGTAAGATGATTTGTTCCCTAAAGACAAAATCCCATCCACCATCTGTCCCTCACTATCCGAATCACTATCCTCCCCTACTTCCTTCACGGTTCCAGAGAGAAGGGAAAAAGGTAAGAAATAGCCAATCATAAGATAAAAATGAGTATAACAGATGAGGTCATACCTCTAATTCTATATCTTGATTATGAGTAACAGGTTCAGCAACTTTCCGAGACCTTTTGCCATTGGTGTCCACTTCATTTGCACTGCTACTCATCTGCTACTCATGTGCAGTCTATTCTTAGATTACCCAAGCCATCCATGTCGAAGAACAGACAGAATTTTTTAAGAAGGCAACATTACCTTTTTCCATGTGTCTGATTGAAGCATTGAAACTTCATATGTCGTCTTGGGACCTCGCTCTCTAACAATTTCAGAAATCTGCAAAAGGGAAACATGTTATTTCAGTTTTGCAGCCTAAGCAAAACAATAACAATATTGATACAGTCAGGAAAGAAACCAAAAACCCATTACCTTCAAAACAGAATCCTGAGGAATGTTGGCATCTACATCAAGCAAAACAGAGCTCACATTAATATTCTTTTGCATATCATCTGTTCTGCTAAAACCAACATCAATGTCTTCTTCAGCTTCCAACTCAGCTTCACTATCACTAGAAATACTGCTTGATCTGATCTTACTTTTCGGTTCTACAACCTGCATTTTGGATGCACCAAACACCCTTCTACCACTCACAGCGCCTTTTTTTGAATTTTCTGCCCCATCTGTATCCTCGGTCTGCTTCAATGACAATTCAAACTCTTGAATGGCAAGCCTACCTTCTTCATCAGCTGCTTCCTTCTTTTTCTTCAGTGCCCTTTTCTATACCAAAGCAAATTAAAAAGAAAAAAATAAGAAAAATCTAAGTACAAAAGGAAGCAAATGACTGGAACAGTATCATTTTCAAGTAAGTCCTTGAAATTCTCTCTGAAAGGAGAGGAGCAAGAGAGGAGGGGAAGTAAGAAGGTGAACATCAGTTTAAAGAAGCAAAGCACATAAAAAACAGACATTACCATGAAAGGTAAAGCAAGAACTCCTGAATCAGGCACTTCATCATCTTCTTCTAATGCTTGCTGTGTTTTCACTCTTGCTTTTGCTAGCAACATTGATGCCTCGTCCTGGTCTGAACCACCCGCATTTTCACTATGTTCCTCATCACTGCTGTCATCACTGCTGCTACTGTCCTTCATAGAGTTCATTTTCCTAGTCAAAAGAGCATGCTGATGGAGTTGTTCAGCCATAGCTGCTCGAGTACCTTCATCTTGGACATCCAAACCACGCTTGACAATGCGTTGTGCCCACTTTGATTGGTTTTTGTGCCGTAAGGTCATGCGTTCCTGCATCACATGTTTTGGGGGATAAGAGTAAAATTTTGAGTTTCATTAATTATGTTTAAAATTTTAGGGACATGAGGAATTGATTTTCAGATTTTTTTGAAAACTACCAACATTTTTATAGTTTATTAATTATGTCAACTAATGACAGTATAAATTTTTTTGATAGTTTCGTTAGTTATGCTAAGAATTTTAGGGGCATAAACTGATTGATTTCCCTAATGTACTCATTAAATATGTAGAAAATGATCAATCACCTCTGCACGTTTAAACTCCTGCTTCATTGCCAATTCTTTGGCTTCTTCTGCATCCATTGGCATCCCTACAGATCCTTTCAATCTGTCTTTCTTCAACAACCGATGGTATGTTTTTGATTTTATCTTCTTGACACGTTTCATCTTCACTTCATGCCGAAAAAGAAGGCCGCGCATTTTCGCAATATGATTTTGGTTGTTTATGTAATCTTCAAGGGATACCTTCCAAGCACCATAAAAAAGATAAATAAATGAACATTCAATTCTGTGATAAAATAAATAAAACTGCGATCCCAGCATCAACATGCATAAATCAAGTGACGAGAAAAACAGTTTGCTGACACACAGTACCAAAACTATGACAAATGGTTTCTCAAAGCTAAAAATTAAACAACAATTCTGAAGATTACTCAACCCTTCTCCCAAAATCACCTCTCTTTTTTCCCTGCTGTTCTCATAAACAATGGTTAACTTGAGAAAATCTTTGCCGATGGAGAAAAATATTCAACCAAATGAAGATCAAAGTATTCGATCTTTGCTTTTAAAGACATAGAGAAGGTCAACATTATTCAGAAACATGTGAATCTAAAAATTGGTTACCTTGCTTTTCTTTTTCCCATCAAACTCTTTGGCATTTAAAAAAAAAAAGCATATCAAAATCTTGTTTAAAGTTCAAAACATTAAAAGAAAAAAGTTGAGAAACGTGAATTACAAAAAATTACAATCACATCATGAAGATGAAGTTGCTTAGAGGAAATTAAGATTTTGCTTAATAAAGAAAAAGGAGACTGCAGTTTGGCAAGAAAACTGCAAAACCACAAGTAACCAGAAAGAACACAGCAGGCATAGGTGAACTGCATACGGCAAATATTAAGACAATATTGAATCAACCAAGGAATATTTATGGCCTCCATACCTTATTTAATTCAAGAAGCCTTGACCCATCTTCTTTATGTGCTGCCATAACCTTGTCATCATGAACTAACGAAGACATTTTCTTCTCAAACTCAGTTCTAGGCTCAAATTCAGAAGCTATTGCCCCTACAGTTGAAAACCCCAAATCTGTATCTTTGTCAAAAATAATGGTAGGAGCCTCCCTATTCCTCTTGACCAATGGCTCCCATTTTGTAATATCTTTCTTTGATTGTTCATAAGCAGCCTTCCTTTCCAACCTGTCTCGATCTTCCTTGGCAAGTGGAGCTTGAAGCAGCTTTCCCTTTTTATCCACATGACGGGTTATATTTCTAAGCTCTCTATAACCAGGCTTTCCTTGAAGGCTTTCCAGAAGGTCTTCAATAGCAACGCGGCCATCACCATCCAGAATGTCGCGAGTAGGATTATATTCAGACTCTGGATATCCCTCGGATACAACAACTTTGTTCTTCTTGGGGCCTGGGATCAACATAAGATTAGGAGCCAGTCAAACCACTAATTACTAAACACCAAAAGCAACATACATGCGACTTCTGGAACATGTCAGCATATAAATTCACAGCACCTAAGAAAATGTTCATGATTTCATCTCTCCAACTTCTTAACACAGTGCTAGCACATAAAAAGACTCACAATTTTACATCAAAATATTTTACAAACGCAAGTATATGAGGCTTAGCTTGATTAAGTTTCTATTCGTGGCCAAATATACAACACAATAGTAACCCATAAATAGATGCAAAAACAGGACATCTACTCTAGCACAACTAGAACCGCAAAAAATAACTACAGGAGCATGAAGAATGTTTTCCTCAAACATGGGATCCCCTATGCATAATTCATGTCTCCATTTCTGAACATATCCATAAGATGTAAAAGATACATATTTCAGCTTCAAATACACCAACTCCAATGGTAGTCAATTAAGTATGCATTGTGCATGAAAAGCATACCATGTACCCTACTACTCTTAAGAAGTGGAAGAGATACCTTCAAAGGCCTGACTTGGCATTCCAGTGATTCCTTGCAACATCCTCAAATGTCGTTCAACATCTTCATCTTCATCTTCAACATCATCACCAAGTTGATCTAGGCCTCCCTTTTTACCATTACGGCCAGCAATCTTATTTTCACCACCATCGAAGTCATGGTCGTCGTCATCATCAGAATCAACATTCTCATCCTACATTAATTGAAAAACTTAGAATACGAACTAAAAAGACCACGATGTCGGTAAATAAAACATCATCAAAAAACAACTATCAGGATGGCAAATTCTGGTACCGTCAAGAAGTAGAACACCATCCAATAAAACACAAAAAAAATTCAATTTTTCAAAGTAAAATTCAGCAGTGAAAATAGAATTCAGTCAAATTAATTTCCAAACAATATAGACTATAAATAGGGAGGGAGAGCTAGAAACCTTAAAATCCTCAGGTAACTCATACTCGTAGTTCTCAACGGTATCGAACCGGCGGTTCTTTTTTGATTCCTCTTCAGGCACTCCTTCTTCGTATTCATAAACGTCGTTGTTAACACCTTCTTCTTCTTCTTCTTCACTGCTGTGCTGATCATTAGGGTTAAATCGATCGAGCTCTTTCCGTAGAGATTGAGGCAAACGAGGACCGGTCCGCCTCTTCTCGTCCGTTCTCGTACCGGATTTTTTGTTGAATCTGTTACTGAATTTGGACTTTTTGTTAAATTTTGGTGGTCTACCGTCTCTCGATTTTCTCTTCTTCTCAACCATCGTCATGGCTTTGGATTTCGAAATGCTAGATGAGTTATGGGAACAGCGGCGGTGCTTGTAAAAATACCAACGCAAAGTTATACACGCTGGCTTGTAACAAAGGATGGATGTATGATGTACAGAGGCAAACGCCCTTTTGTGAATGAAGAAGGTTAGGTCTTTCAAGCGTGAGGGGCTTGAGAGTTTTGGCCTTTTGGGTTTTTATAAACTACGTCGTTTCAGATCTGGTTGTCAGAAGAAATTGTCGAGTATTTACTTACTGGCAACTGCCTTCCAACAGGTTATGAATTATCAAGGATGTTCCATAAACATTTATCTAATCATCTTGTAATTAAACATAATTATCTCATAATTATTAAAATTACCAATGATTCAATCAATTTACAATCAGAATGTATTTTTTATAGTTAACGTTAATTTTTTTCTCTAATATTTTTAATTTAACTAATTAATCTGTGATTGTGGAATTTTTAGAATTAGAAAATATTAATTACTTATATTTAATGTATCGTAAGTCTTTTCCTTGAAAAAGATATATATATATAAAGTTACATAAAAAATAAAAATCGATATACTTATTATAAAAGCATTAATTGTTTATTTATCTCTAAAAATTAGCACGCCTCGTTAAAAAAAAATAGAATAGCCAAATAGAAGAAGCACAATTCTTTTTTTTTGCCAACGTCAATTGAAATTAACTTTTTTCTTCAACTATTTTAAAAGATAACAATTCATGGAAAATGGAAAAAGACAATAACTTTTTTGAAGGAAAAAAAACAAAACAATAGCGTCCGTAGAAATCAATTTGCCATGGACATTGATTTTTCTCCAGGACGAGAGGATCCGAGTTTCACTACATGGCACACAAATGCCGAACAGGTTTTTGACCTTTCAACGATTTCTACCACGCTTAACATAATTAATGATCATGCATTATCAGTGAATTAGTTGCTTGTTGTTTTTTAATTTTAAAGGATTGGTTTAATAATTAAAAACATTTTTTTTGTTCTTTGATTTTTTTATTGACGTGGAGAGTGTATTTTTCATAATATCCGAAAAAAATCTCGATTAATATATAAATTCATTTTAAAATATACCTGTTTTCGAATTACAAAAAAAAACTTAATTTCCATTACTTAATTTTATTTGGTTGTTTGATGACAATAGTTGTTGGAAAAAACATTGATTTTGACGGCTTGATTTCATTTAATTTCTGTTGAAGGACAAGAATTAATTATTAATGTCTTTCCTACTTAGTTGAGAAGTCCCGAAAACTCGCCTTTTTTTTTTTTCTCCCGAAGCAAACCGAGATGAATCAGCCATTCACATGTCTCAGAGTCCTATGCAGCCCTAAAATCCCCACCGGGTAAGCAGCAATTCACACGACACCGTTGCCGATTGCATCATTCAGTTTTCAGTATATGTAGAGATGATAGATTAAAAGTATTAAGCAATTTCTTCATGAAAAGAAACGCTCAAATTTGCGAGCAAAATTGGGTCATGGATGATACAGTGGATACGAATAAATTCACCTTTTCATTGTAATTCTTTACATTATATACACACATATAATGAAAAGGTGAATTTATTCGTATCCACTGTATCACCCATGACCAGATTTTGCTATATATATATATCATTTTATGTGAGCAAGATTCTTTTCTACATTCATCGGTACCATGACAAGTGACTGTATCGAAGTTGAAAGTTCACAGAAAGCAACTACTTGGTCGAAGTTCGAGGTTTTTGGTAAAAGCTATGTTTCCATCGATGTTCAAGGTGTTCAGTCGTGTTCTGGAATTGCTCCCATTAAATATCCTGATTTCCCGATATGATATTTCAGAAAATATAATACATTTGTTTTAAAAAATAAAAAATTTGTCAAAAGAAAGGAAATTATTCTGGAAAAGGCTTATCTCCAAAGGTTAATTCGATAATCAAAAAGAAAATTTAGGTATTCTATTCAAAAGAATAAAAAACTAGGTCATCTATAAAAAAATAATCTGACAGAAGTTTAAGAGATGAAGAAGGATTATCCTTCATTTGTGCAGTACAAAAATCTTACGCCTATAAATTTCACTGGGAAAAATAAATCCATTTTTTTTTTCATGAGATATGGTAAGCAGTTGATATGATTTTTAGTTTTATTTTTTATATGTTGTTTTATTTTCTTAATTGATATGATTTTTATTTATGTTTTTATCGTTTTATTCGATTGATCCTCGTGAAGGACAATGGAAGAAGGTTAATTTTGCTATTTTGTAGGAGAAGTCATTAATAATTCACTACACCAAAATATGATAATAGGGGCGGAATCACCGAGGCGCTTATGAATACCGCCTCAAAAAATTAATAGCTGAAGTTGAAAAAGAATATTACGAGGCGGTTGATAAAACCGCCTCAATTTTAAAGAATTAGCTACCTTTATATATATATTTGGTTCTCTAAAGAGAAACAAAATACTTCATACTCCCGCCCTTGTTCTTGTTTTATAGAAATTAGGTTTTTTCATCATCTCGTCTTGCCACATAGAAATTATTTAATCTTCCCTTGCCACCCCCTCTTATGGATAGAAATTAGGGTTTTTCATCTTCCACTCCGACCACAAAGATATTATTTCATCTTCCCCTTCGCCTTCTTCCTCCGACAAAAGCATATGCGACAATTCAATTGCTCTCTCAATCGTCATTGATGCTTGAGTGAGAAGGTCTTCAAACGTGAGTTCTCAAACTCTCTTTACTAATCTCATATATTTTGCTTAAAAATTTCTTTCAATGGTACCAAAGCATCGTCCTTCTCTCTTCTTGCTCTTTTTTTGAATTTTGAAGGGATAAACTCTTGCCTAAAACTTATCCTAAGCGATTTTTTTGATTGAAAAAATTAATTAATCGATTGGGTTTTGTCTCGCTTTTTTGTTGCAAACTCAATATTGCAATGGTTTATTCGGAAAATGCGGCTTCATAGTTAGTTGATGGTTTGCTTGTGCAAATTTGACGAGTATGCTATATGATCTTATGCAATTTGATTTTTCTTATACACTACCTCTCGCTGTCGTTAAATATATTAGGTTGGCCATTTTCTCGTATTATCCATCAATTAGTTTCTTGATGTCGATTTATGTGTCTTTGAGTCAAGCAATGCAAGAGGGTCCAGTCATGAAAATCAATTTGTTAAGTTCTTGTATATTTTTAGAAATTACCTTCTTTTTTTTTTCAAACTTGCCCTCGCATATTTTATGTTGAATTGGCTTGAAGGTGAGCCATTTGATACAAAAGAAAACCTTTTTCGGTTAATGTATGGTATGTTTCTAAGTTGCCTCTACTCGCATCGCTATTGAATCGAAATGTTAATGTGCAAAGTTGCATAAGGAATGCTAATATGTTGATGATGGAGCCATTGTTCACCTATCCGTTTGTTCCTCTCATGTTACTTTATCACACGACCTCTCTGCTATGACTTTGCATCATAAACTTTAGGCCTATATATTACTTTAATATAGCTTTACTTTGATTCCTAAGAACTGAAATCTGCATCACGGACTTTAGGCCTATATGTTAAATTATTTTAGCATTTGCTTCTATTTGTTAGAGTTTTCTTATAGTTTTATGGAAGATTAAACATCGAAAATGATTTTGTTTTGTTGGAGGATTCATTTTATGTCATGAATAATCACCTTCATAAATGCATTCATTTCTTAATCAATTCAATCAATTTAATTCTTTTCTTTCGGAGGATGAAAGTTAATTTGCATATGTAGAAGGAGCTGGAAAAAGACCAAAGAAGTGGGGAAAGATTGACCACATTGGGAAGCTTTCTTACAAAGTTATGGTGATGTTTTCAGTTGGTCTATCCGTTTGTTTAGTGTCTGTTATCCATGTGTTTCGTATCTGTTGAAATGGTTTTTGTATTGAAATGTATGATATTAAGAAGACACCTTAACATGACAACCCATATGAGGAGTTTGATTTTTGAACTTAGTTACATGTATGTTAATGGTTCGATTCAAATCAGTAAATCGAAGTTCTCTTCTTGAGTGTTATTGTTTCCTCGTTTTGGCGGTTCTTCCACCATATAACCTATGTTGACCATAAAGAGAGAGACGTGGGGATTATCAACCCGGGAGACATCAAATTTGGGAGCAAAAAATATTACGGATATGTTGGTTCTCTTACGATTCCTCCATGCACTCGAAGGTGTTGTTTGGACAATATTCAAGAAGGTGCTTTTACCAAAATATTCATATTCCATTTCAATATATCTTTTTCACCGACACGATGTATATGATTGTTCGATGCATTCTTCTATAAACGAGTCGGGACGAGTCTCGAGGAGCAATTCAAAGCATTAAGGGATGTTGTTTATGATGTAAGTACTTTTAGTTCAATAAGTATGGCCTTTGTTTATTTTTTCTATTCAAATGATCGCTTAGGTTGATCGAATTTGGAGACCAGTTCATTGGCTCCGGAGATGAACGAAATGCCCCAAAGGTGGCGAGTGAAGGCTCAAAAGGAAAACGGGGAGTATTTGATTGAATGGTTGACAGGAAAGAAGAAACATGAGCGGGAGGATGGAGATTTTGATGAAGAAAGAAGTAACAAGTAGTCTACGAGTTTACGTAGATGAGAGAAAACTATCGGAGATGTTTGATATGTTAGATTGAACAATGTGAGCCAAGCAAAACGTTGCAGCGAGAATGGGCAAACAAAGGGATCTAATGGTAGCAAAAATCGAGCTAAGAGACAAGGAAATACAAGTTGTTGATTTGAGGACTCTTCTAATTCAATGTGCACAAGAAGATGGCCATTGGATGCTCGTAGGGATGGAAGGGACGGATTGTCAATGCATCCTCCGCCTCTACACCTTATCGTCCGTGAAGCTTCGTGTTGAATATTTATTGATATTATACTTGTGACATATAATTTTCTTGTATATAACAATCCCCTCCGAAACCTAAACCGAATGAGAGTTTGATAGCAATCGGTAACTTTATCCGATTGTTCTCTAGTACTTTTAACTCAATAGATGGTGCACCGACACCGTTATTTACCCAAAGATTTTCTCGTTTGATGTGATCTTGTCTTTGAATGCATTTTCTTCTACTTAGTTTCGTTGTGTATTACCTTAAAAAATGTCTTATTATTATCCAAAGATTTCTAAAAACAAATGAGGCCATTACAACCTCCTCTATAAACCGTAAACCGCCCCTATAAATTTTAAACCTTGAGGTGGTTGTAACCGCCTCAAATATTTTGTGCCAAATTTTAAAAAAAAGGAGAACGTAGAGGCGGTTCTAAACCGCCTAAAAAATTACGTACCAATATTATAAAAGATAAAATTAGCATCATAAAGGCGGTCGAACCGCCTCAAAAAAAATAATTTGAACCGCCTCAACCAACCGCCTCGGAATTCCCGGCGGTTGGCAAAACCGCCCTACATCGTAGAGAAGGCGGCATTACGAGCGGTTTTTGGACCACTTCAAAACCGCCCGCAATGCCGCCTTCTCTACGATGTAGGGCGGTTTTGCCAACCGTCGAGGAATTCCGAGGCGGTTCAAATAACCGCCTCTGAAGGCAAAAACCGCCCGCAATACCCTTTTTTGGTGTAGTGATTGTATATTTCAATTGTTAATTCCTAACTATTCCATAATTACATTTATTCTTTTAAATGCCTTAATAAATTTTAAGAGTTTAACTAATTATCCTTGCATTTTTGTTAACTTGTATTTAGAGAACCCTCGACCATTGACTCTAACTCTTTTATCCTCTTTACTTTTTACATTAATGTTTTTTTTTTTTAACTTAAGAATTTATTTTCTCTTTTCCCAATGTCAGTCAATCATGAAATGTCAATGTACCCACACAACTTATAACATTTTTGGATGTTTGATTTTTTTTTCTTAAGCATGTTTTGAGAATTCATTTAATTTAATAAACTTTTTAAACGACTCAGTTGAAAATAAATTTTGGCCTAGCCACTGATTTCATCAAGGTCTTTGTGACATATGATGTGTGAAAACCGGCCCTAAGTTGAAAAAAAATGTTCTAGTTTTTATAATTAGAGATATAGATTACAATTAATTTAAAGGTCTCATGTATATTTTTTATTTTACAATTTATTTCTGTATTCTTCTAAATTTTTTTTTTAGATTTTTTTTCTATATTGATTGATTTTTTCTACTCTTTATTTTGTTATCTAAACCCTTCTATCATAATAGTGTGAGTTTGTAAACCTACATTATGTTATAATAACTTTTCTATTTTTTAAACTACGTAGTTAAAAAAATAAGAAAATGAAAAATAATTAAACACATGAAAATTAATATACTCTAATTAATTATGTTCTTGCAGATTGTTCTTTTTATGGCTAATTTACTTCATTTTAATTCACATCGTATGAGAAATTTTTTAAAAATGGAATTGTAAATCGTCAAACATTCAACTTAATTAACACCATGATAGAAAGGTTCCATGCATGCAGGAGCGTTTAATGATATTTTTTGCCCTTTATCTATTGAACTTGTGATACATTGAGACTTACGCTATCAATTTGATTAATTTTGACTTTGAGCAATTATGTTTTTTTTATAAATATTGTTCCTCTGTTTGTTTTGATTGTTACCATTAATAAAAAAAATTTAATTTTTGATATTTTGAGTGGAAATTCTTCACATATACTAATTTGAAATTCTTCATATATACTAATAAAAATTCAATATACTTTCCAAAATAATTTCAAAAAGTTTTGAGGTCAAGAAACAATTTTTATGTTTTCGTGAACAATAGCTAATAATATTGATTGAAAAAAAATAAAAAATAATCTCAAATGATCTCTCTTTTTTTTTTTTTTTTTGAGAGGTTTAAAAAAATTATATTTATCTTGGTATGATTCTCATTGGTTAAATGCATAATTCTCAGCCAGGCTTACAGTATGTTAATTTTGAATTGAGAACCACACCAAAATAAAATGTGTAAATTCATATGACCTCCTGCAGCTTTTTTTTAAAAAATTGAGGTAATTTCAGCTTATTTTTTATATATAATTTATTGAATTTTTATTATTTAGAAAATTTTAAAAAAGTTATAAATCCTAAAAATCGTGAAATTATTTGTGAAAATGAAATGAATTTTAATTACCTTTATATGAAAAGTTTCGATTGAAAATACCAAATTTTGATTTTTTTTTTAAATGGGTTTTTGATTGATAGAATCGGTCAAATCAAATAGACGAACGATATTTGCTCAAAATATGACAGTTTAAGGTTCAAATTGATCAAATTAATATTATTGATCTCAATTTGCCACAATTTTTATAGCTCATGAGCAAAAAATGTCATTAAACATAAACGGAGGGACCGTTTAAAACAAAAGGAAAAGTAGAAAAACTTAAATCATGATAACAAAGAGTGCAGGCTACAATAAAAAATTAAAAAAAAATTGAAAGAATATTGGAAACAAATCTGAATAAAACCCATTTTACAAGCAAAGCAAAGAACTCTCCCTCTGTTTTCACGTCTTAACCAAAAATGGTTTTCAACCTAGCTGGCCAGCTACAACGGGGTCTGGATATGGGTGAAACTTTCGCGCTAGCTAACTGTGAAAGACGTTCAACTGCAGTGCACTACCCTTTTACCATGGCAACGACAGGAAGCCTATTTCAAACCACAGCACTTGCAGAAACACTAATTTATACGTGCATGCCAGTCTAGGCATGATTCGTTGTGTATATGCATGATTTTGGAAGAAGGTCCATAGTAATATCTTTAATTAGCTAGGTCATGAGCTTTCGTTAACAGTGACAGTGAATGTATAGATCAGTCGTCGTCTGTTGTAATTACTATTGCCACAGAGATCAAACCAGTCTACATAAAAATTAGTAAGGTGATTATTACCTGCAAGAACAACCATCCACCGATTATAGAGATTGAAGATAGATAGGGGTGAGGAATCCATGTTGGAGAAGGGGAGCGCGTGCAAAATTAAGAAAACTTCATCGGCATCCGAGAAGCCAAAACGATCTTGCACGTGCCCTGCTTCTCCAACGAGGAACTACTCACCCATTGACATTCCATACCATTGGCTAGCTTGTTTAAATGATAAAATGTGAAGATAGTTTGATGTTTTGAAATGGGCGAAGAAACTCAAGGTATTTATAGTGGCAGGAGAGAGATGGGGAAGAGATTACACGTACAGAAGTCAGAAAGAGATTTCTCATTGCTACATTTAAACCATTAAAAAAAAGAGCAGTAGTGGGTAAATTTCAAAGTGTTGTTAATGTTGTACAAGAAAAAAGAAAAAAATATTTGGCAAGCATTACTAGCATGCCATGCAATCATGGTGGGTCGAGAAAAAAATTTAAAATAGAGTGCTAGATAAGGAGATATCTAAGGAAAGACCAAGAAGGGTCATGTCATGCCTTAATTTCACAAAAGCCACCGATCTTTTGTTCTTTGCCGGATCCAATGCACTAGCTATATATCGTAGCTGGCTAGAGATAGACAGACAAAGCACAAGTCTCACTGTATGAAACAAGATAGCAACCTTTTTGCCTAGCTAGCAATATTACTAGCCACTGGATCACGAATCTCGTGCCATGATTTGGGTCCCACCGTCTTTTTGGTGGTGTCATTTTTAATTTCTTTATCTTGGGAGAGGAAGAACTTTCTTAGTGCAATTCAATTCAAGCAGTAAAATCAGAAGAATAAGGTAAGAGTGCACGTAGGGTTTGCGTGTTGGTACAAATGTCTTTGAGTATATGAGTTTTTGAGGCCGAGCTGGGATCAAGGCTACCTAGGTAGGTATGATTCCCTATAAGGAGTGGGCATCAGCTTCCTTCCCCCAGAATTTATGGTGTGGTTAATTTTATGGATCCGTTCTTCAAGCCAATTTATTATGTTTTTAGCCTCTAATTAATGTTGAGCTTAGTACTAATTGAGTTGAGACAGGTAGCCAGCATAGGGCATGGTTACAGCTTATAATCAGAATACCGGCCCATACCCTTCCTTTGAAGGAACCTAGCGAATGGTGAAGGAGCATGCGTGTTTTGTGATGTTGAATCGAAATGAGAAATGAATCTATGCTGCCCATTCCTCCAACTTTGAATATATATATATCACGCTGACATTATAATGCCGCGTTAATGGCAGTATTAATTATATGTAAGAGACATCAACATAGCATATGAATTTTTCAAAGACATTTACACGATCGCCAATTTTTTCTTGGCAAAACAAAACTGATGTCCTAGTACTAACAATCAAAAAGCTTCTTGATCGAGTTGGCTATGTAACTTTAAGGTTAAGTACTTAGCATGTTAGCTTGCAGACAGATGATTTCAATTTTGAAATTCAGATTTGTTATTTTCTGGGCCATGATATTTTTTACTTAATAGAATGCTAATGCTAAACCTGAAGTAGTACCGTGCAAGTATATATGGCCATCCATTACATTAAAGACCAGCTAGCTTGCTAGGTCAGGTCCGTATACATGGAGTGAGCAAGTGATCTTAAATGTCCTTTTGAAAATGGTTGGATTTGTTGTCACTCTTAAATCACCATTTTTGTCTTGTGAAGGAAGAACATAGATTCTGGCATGAGGTCATCATCAAATCTAGACATAAATGCTAGCGTGTGCACCCTGCTCTTGTAGTGTTGCAGTAAATGCTTTATTTGGTCATACACTCATATGTTTTCTAGTGCTTTTGAAACTCAATAATACTCCCAACCAGCTAAATTCCACTGCACTTGATGCATACGTTTGACTCTGCCTTGGGAAAAAGGAACATGAACAAAGCTGGTGACGTTCCAAAAAATAGGCAATAGCAGGAACAAGCTTCTGTTGGGATCAATGAGTGTGTGAAATTTTAAGCCCGATTAATTTCAGAATTGGCAGTGCAGCGGCAGACATGGCAACCTGACTGAACTCACCCTCTGTACATCTTCTTTTCATTGACTTCGTGTAGTACGCAAACAAATTACTACCCTTCAACTATATGATGAAGCAAGTAATGGAGCACTTTTCTCTCTCTCTATATGTAGCCCTGCTTTTTCCTACCTTTGCACATTTAAGACTGAACAACCATGCGAGATAAAATTTATGGTCAAATTTTAAATCAAGGGAAGGTCAAACAAGGGTGGCAAAATAAATCAGTTCCAATTTCTATAGCTAATTAAAGTTCTACGATGCCGCCTGAGTTTGGCAACTGAATCCCTGACTACCAATCTTTGAAGTGTATGCTTATATACAATTTCTAATCTTCAATTAGAAAAGTAACATATAATATTCACATATATGTCGACTCATTTTCCTAAAGCATAATGTTTGTAGGAACCTGGCAACAACCTTCTGAGAAGAAGAAGAATGTTATGGTACTTAAGAGTAAATACTTAAGCGAGGGATGGACACAGAAAGTCATATCTAGACCCATAAAAAGTAATAAAAATATTTTCATCAACCTCCTCGGCTCCCCCATCAGCACTTGTCTCTAGCTGATTAGAGTTTAGCCACAACGTTGAAATAACTCTCTGAAGTTCACCAGCAGAATTGTAGACATCTTGGAAGCATAAGCTTTTAGCTTCCCTTCAGTTGGCAAACATATACGCACACTCGTCTTCTTGTAGCATAATGCCATAAATTCAAGCACTTACCTTCTTTTCTACCCCCTCCATCCACTTCCACTACTCATAAATACACATGGTTGAGGGCAATTTCCAATTAGAAAAATCTGTAAGGTAAATACATAGCCGAACAAATCCGAGAACAAAAATGTAAGATCAAACTAACGCTATCAATGCTTGTATTTAAAATTCACTTGGACCACATATCGCATCCTAATCTGATCCACATTGTAGACTATGTACTCATTGTACAACAAAGAACCCTGCAAAATGTTTTCAAATTAGATTTCAACAATAAATCTTGGAGGAAAAAAACAACAGTTATAGTACAGAGATTAACAGTCATATGTGCTAATATGTCTATGAGTCGGTGAGTGCTTTGTATGCACACAACATAATTTGTACTACCTTTGAGCCTCGTTGCTGTTTGGGTTTCCCAAGGGGAACAACAACACCATCCTCCAGTACCTTAGCATCTGAAATATCCGGAGCAGTTCCACCAACTCCTTTCGTGCTGCAATAATTAAGTTTAGACTATATTAACTTTGCATTAATCTCCCAAGTATGAGACGAAAAAATAATTCACATCAACCATGTTCTAGTGGAATGCAATAGAACTCTGTTGTAAAAGGGAAGAGAATGACACTAATTATAAATGGCAATGTCGCTTCACAGACTGTCATACAAACTGCAACTTCAAATTTATGCTGGCAGAACATTTCACCTTGATGACTAAAAAGCATGGACTAGAATCTGGTAGAAATTTGAATGTTTTAAGGCATGTAGATCCTATGGATGGGTAAAGAGACGAGTCTCATCAGTCGTGCAGATGCAACACCTAACAGTTCCATCATGCAATTTTATTTCATCTCTTCAATATAACTATATACACATAGAGCAACCAGATAAGCAGGAAGAAAACTTTCAAATACAACACAAAAACAAAACAGACCTTAGCTTCCCCGATGGCAACTTATCAGCATCATATTTTGCCTGTAATAGCTCAGCCATGTCTCCAAGAGCAACCTAAAAATACATGATCCAACAGTTCTATGAGAATGTTCAATTATTCAAAAGAAATAGATGCAGTCAGAACAGGGATCATAGAAGTTTTATTTGTAAATTTGACTAGCCTTACAATTGTGCTATTGTCTTAGGCGTTATCTAGTTTACAATTATTCCAAAGCTCATTGCAAATAGGATTTTTTTATGTTTATTTTTAGTAGAGATTATATTACCTAAAATGTTTTAGGACTCTTTAAGGGGTTCTGATGTGCAGATATAAGCACACATTTTCTATTTATTTGGAGGCTATTTTAATAAATGAAAACATTTTGTTTTAGATTTCTCTATGCTTGTGAATTTCAAGAATGCTAGTTTCTTGTGAATTCAAGAAGCAGACCACTGGTTGAGAAATGTCTACATGTTGAGCAAGAATAGTCTGTTCTACAACATCTGTATACATCTGATCTGATCTAGCCACTAGAAGTTGTTTTTTAATCCGATCACATTCTAAGGTGGCTTTCTAACATAACCATACCTCACACAGAAGCAGCACACCAGCAGGAGCAGCACTAGTTGCATAGCAATAATTGGCACTTTTGGAGAACATATCAGCAAAGTAAACTCCCTTTCCAAACATGTAACCAGTTACTGGTGCTTCAGGGGGAGCAATACGCAAGCCTGGTGGTTTTCAAGGCAGAAGTTGCACTTTGCAGTTATTGACAGGAAATTCATAGGACACCCATGCATGGACACAATTACAGCGGATGCAATAGCACAGCATATACAATCAGATATTCAGAAAAACAAAAGCACGAAAGGATGACCTTGGGATAGAATGCCAATCCAGTTTGTGAGGCGCGAGCCGTGCCATAAAAGCATTCTATTTTCTGTATTAGAGAACTGCTCACAAAAGTTAAATGACATTATTTTACAACAGCTTAAAAATTGCTTGCAGGAGTGAAAGTGAACCAACTATGAACATTTTCTAATTGTTAGATGTCCAGAACAACAACACTTCATGCACACATGCGTCTCTTTAACGATCATGTAATCTTAAGCTTACAACCACGACAGCACAAATTCAAGTTTTGAGAATAGATATTTCAAGAAAATTGCTACAGAGTAAATTGTCTGTATATTCTCCCTCCAAAGACAATACTTTGGTAATGGGTAGCTTTTTCTTATCCAAAAAGACCAGATTATTTGATGATGGTGACGACTTATCTGACTAGAAAATGCATTGTTACCTTTTTGAAGCGTTCATTTTCACCATCTCTCGAGACCCTGAATATTTGAGCGATATTAACAGTGTACTGAGAATGTGTTTTTGCATGTGTATTCTGCAAATACATGGCAATCTTGCCATGGATAGGACATGTCAGTTATCAAGCAAAATGTTAAAGAATTTTTTTTTTTAAAAAGGCACAACACAATGCTTTTATTGCAATTTTAGGGTGGATTTTTTAGATAGAGTAATCAAAAGGGGATTGAAAATGACTCCAGATGCCACTCCTGCACCTCAATCGTCTCTCCCTCCGCCACTCCCCCCCCCCCCACCCCCACCCCAAAAAAAAAAAAAAAACAACAACAGCTAAACAAAAAAATGGAAGAGCTTAAGTTGGTTAAATTCTAAAATTGTGTTACTGAGAAATACCATGTAAAATTCCTTAGAATCAACTTCAACTGGAGTCAATTCACAATGTAGCCGGTTGTAATGAGAATACAAGGGATCTTCCTACAAAAAATCATACAAACTTTGCATCAGAATAGAGCATTGTGTGCTAGTATTAAACAAAAGAGAGAAGAAGATAGTGAGCAACTCATGAATACACCACTTGCAACATCAGAAAGAAAACGGTGATTTCATAAAAAAAGAAGAAGAAAGAAATGGTGAAATATGATGTGATACAATTCATAAATGGAGGTAGCTTTTGTTTTCTTGAATTTTTTTGAAAAAGAAATATATCAGAAGAAACATGAACAGGCAAACAAAATCCAGCAGCACGTCGATTTTGAAGTCCTGTGAATGATAATGAACCACAGTAATTGAGTGGCTAGAGCAAGTTTGGATCATTTTCTATTTGCATCTATAGATTGTTATTATAAACTAAAAAAGGCAATAAGTTTGGATAGTTCTATTTTCATATATTAATAAGATTATTATTAAATACAAATTGAGATTCAGAACATTTTGCAAAACGCAAAGAATTTACAGGAACTAAGAACCTAAAAGATACCTGCATTCCAGGTTCATCCTCCAACAACTTTGTTGCAACTTCAATCTCACTTAGCGATTCTACCTGCAATTATGAACAGGGAGCTGAGGAGTCCTCTTATAATTTAATGAAATAAAACCAATTTCCATACAAAACCTCACCAATAGGCTTTAGTCAAGATAATATATCTATAAGCATGATAGATGGTATCACTATCACGAAAATCCTTTAAGATTAATACCAAGGAAGACAGTAGGTAGAATATCTTATCAGCAGACTGCAGGTATACTAACAAACCTAACTGACTTGATGTTAAAAGCAACAACAGATATTTGAGGAAAAAGAAAAGAAATTACCATTTCCAGCTTGCATTTTAACTTCTGAGGAGTATCAATAACAAACTCTCCTGCCATAATCAATTTATCCTACTACTGAGAACTACTTTTTTAGAAAATAAGATAAAGAACACCAATCTATGGTTTAATAACAATTCTCTAAAGAAAGAGAGAGACTCACTCATTTTTTTAAATCCAAAATCATGAGGAATGACAGTGTAAAATTCTCTGCAATAAATTAAACAAAAAAATCAAACTTTCCTAAACTTCTTCCAAGCCAGAGTCCAGTGTCTTAACAAAAAAACAGAATTAAAGGAAAAATACACAGTGAAAGATGCAGCCCATGTGCTTGTACTTACCCACTTAGTTGTTCAAGTTTTAATCTATCTGCTGTCCCAATTACATCAGAAATCCTCTTCAGAACATCATAACCCTAAATAAATTTAAAGAAAATTTAATTGATTAGATATTCCATGGAACATTGAAGAAAAAGAAAAGATACCATATTATGCATCATACAATTGAAAACCTCAAAACACAGTAGCCAGTAACTGCATTGACTTCATCCTTGGTTCATCAGATTCTGATACACAATAGCTAGGCAGGACCAAAAATAAACAAATTGAAGCCAACTAACTATGAGTTTGATACGAACCTAAGCCCAGTGACAAGCCCAAGCCCAGTGACTCCCTATCCAATGGTTTATTCCAGAAGAAAGGCAAAAAGGAATCTGAAGGCCAACCATTAGTGGCTGCAGCAAATTAATTACGAGTTAGTTGTTTGGTGTCGTTGTCGTTAGTAGGGGGAAATTGGTGTGCGTATGGTGTGTGTTTGTGTCTGTTGTGCTGAGCTGGCCTTTTCTGTTATGGCAGCAGCTGTGAATAAAAGAGAGAGAGGTGGGGAATATGAGGGCATTCAGAAAAGTAGGGAATTGGTAGGAAGTAGACGTTTTCGTCTGAGGAGAGAAAAGGGACCTCTCGAATCGTCCTCCATTATGTACTGCCATTGTTATTCGATTTAATACAACATTCCCACTTGCCTCCAATCTCTACTGTATTTACTTCTTCCACCATTCGCACTTCTCTGCTTTCTACTATTCAAACAACAGTCTCTATCAGAGTTTTAGTTATTCGTCTTATCCAGCACTCTTAACTCCCAAACAAGAAATGTTATTCCCAGAGAATGCATCTATATTATCTTCAATACTCATATTACTAGAAATAAGAGCTCTGAAAACAGAGTGGAAAAAAGGCTTTGCATCATAAGAAAAATTTACACCCCATGCTGCTCTTAACATCTAAAGCGGGACAGACCAAAATTAGTTTTAAGTTCATTCATCAATTAAAAGTATTTGTAGTTCTTGTGACTGTGATATCATTCTCTGTATTAGTAACTTAAAGCATGTCTTCTACATAGTTAATCATTGCAATGGTATTTTAAAATTATGAGCACTAACTAGCAGATTCTGTTAAAAGCATCATGAAATCAAACGCATAACAATGATTATCTCCATCCATGGAGCAAAAACTTACCTTTAATATAGTTAACTTGCTTAGCTTACCAAGTGGCAATTTATTAGCATTGTATCCTGAAAGATAAGACAGATAAGATATATTAGTGACCTCCCAGGTGACCATTAATTAACTAAAGGAAAAGGCATATAGAATCGAAGTAATAAACTCAAGAGTAAAAGAACCACCAATGAAGTACTACCAATGTCTAAAAATTTAAACAAACAAATTGAGCATCTGGTTTACTTTTGGATTTTAGTGAAAGGTAGAATAACCCACCTATTTCCATCATTTGCTGCTTCATCATACTAACATTGCATATAAGAGAGACAAATTTGGCAACACGTGACTCAAGTTGCGTCTCCCGAGGTTGAATTGCTATAGCAGAGTTGGGCTTTTCTTTAACCTGAAAACAGAACAATAGTATCTCAAAAGCAGTGGACTACATGGCATGCAAAGTTTAATTATTAGGGTGAAATCTGGAGCGCCCTTGTTTCACCCACTCAACATCCTCGCTAAATTTGACACCCCTCTCTGCCAAAGAACTCAAGAAACCAAGATTGATTATTATAGCAAACAAAATTCAGATTGCCTTTCCACTAATAAGGATTGTCTTGTTTTCCCGTTACACATTTTCTTACTCTTCTCTATTGCCACCCGTTTTCCTTATGAGGAAGAGGGTTGCTTAATTTAATGTTGTAATCATCAAAATACATAACTCATGCACTTAGCTGAAAAGAGGTAGATATAGAGTATGGATGAAACTCACAGCTGCAGGTTCTTTTTCCTGATCACTGTAGTCCATTTCCAACCAAGCGTAGCACTTCGGGTAACATTTGAACTCCTTTCGCTCAGACCAACAGTTCTTTGTCTTGGCGTAGAACTTCTGTTCAAACTCAGAAACAGCAGGATCTCGTGAAGTGTAGGGACCAAATAGCTTATCTTGACCCTTCACCCCAACCCTACCCCATCTATTATAGACCATAAATCTGCCACCATCATCAGATTCTGGGAACAGATTTTCATTGAAAAGAAAAGGGAAAAAGGAGTAGATATTAGCAAAACCAGCACAAATCGTCTGAAATTAATTAATGTTACTGTAACGTATATCATTTTCTGCTTGTGGAACACTAATCCATGCAACTCAAGATTTGGACAAGCATATTCCCGTACTATTTTCCATCGCATACGCCATTAAAAAAAAAAAACAGTAAAAAAGGAGCTCCTTAAAAGTTAATTCACTTAAGTAGAACACGAGAGCTAATTTGGGAGGATTGTCAGTTATAGCAAATCTAATGTTCCTCGAAAAATTAAGGTATGGCAATTTAAACAGCCACATGGGCAGAAGTGAAAGCTTGCCTAGAAGTTGAATCACATAGAACTTGTTATTGTTGTCCCCAACATTTGTTTGATTCAGCATTGCATCATAAACATCATCACCCTGCATCACCCCCCAAAAAGAAGAGAAAAAAACGAGAGAAGCTCGATTCATTGCTGGCACAACACTAACAAAATCATCGAAACCAAAGATACTTAACGCGCAGTCGCACACAACTGCAATTAAATGATCCTAGAAAAAACTGCTACAAGACTCACTATTTGCAAAACATGATACTCTGACTTCATCTGATCAGAAAGGTACTGATCTAGCACCGCTGAGCCCTTTCTCGTTGCAGTTACAATTTTCTCCTTTTCCTTTTCACCTTGTTCTTGCTCTTCTTCTTCTATTGCTGGCACCACAATCATTTAAAAAAAAATTATTTTTCCTATTTCACAAAACAGAAATTAATAAAAAAAAACCCATTCAATTTAGACCCACATACACACATAATCAATGTCAATTTCCAGAAACAAATAATGTTGGCCTCTAATAACTCCTAATAAAACCCAGTAATAAATAAATAAACAATGTGAAGTTTTGAGTAGTACGTTGAAGTGAATGGTGATTGTCTGGTTCAGCGTTACAGAGCCTGTCAAGTAATTTATTCTTGGTTCCGGCAGTGGAAACTCCCAGAAGCCTGGCCTGTTCTCGTAATTGCTTGACATTCATGTCCCGAAACTTGTCAGTAGCCTTGATTTTCTCTGGTCCATTATTAGAATCTTCTCCTCCATCTTCAGACTCCCTTTCTCTTTTCTTGTTACCGCCTCCAACATCGATCAAGCCTGCTGCTGACTGCTTGTTTTCTTGCTTGAGTGCCGACTCCAGTCTCCGTACCTGAAAAAAAAACACAATAATTTTATACAATTTTTTCATGTATAGTTTTTGAGACGTTCAAACGGCAAAATGTAAAAACTTGAGGAGAGGATGAACCAGATAAGGCTTGGTTCCGGTGTTACTGAGTCCACGTTTTGCGAGCTCGGCCCGAAGCTCGTCAACTTTGAGCTTGTTTGCCATTTCAAAGGTAGCTGAGAGAGGGAGGAAGATTAAGAGGGGGGAGAGGAATTTTGAAGAGTTCTGGGAAGAAAGAGGGAATTTAAAGGGAGAACGTGGAGCGCACTAGGCAATGAGAAAACGTTGTCGTTTTTTAGACAAATGGAATTTTAAGGAGAATCTTTCTTAATTCTAAGAAGCTTTCAGAGCACGATAATGGCGCGACTTCTTTATCTGTTTACTTTTACTCTTGAACGAGCATGGCCCCACTGCGGTTTAGGAGCAGTTCAATTTTGCGAATGAAAAGAATATATATTTTTTAATAATTTCTCGGTAAAATATGTTATGAAAAAACAAATTAGGAAAATATTTGCATGCATTTATGTAAACAATAATAATAACCAAAAGCTACCACCCAAATATTTTACAGAAAAAAAGTAAAGCACTTCAGAAAGAATTGTTGAAAACTTATATATGCTGTATATAAAACTATCAATTCTGTTTCACTAAACAAAACTATAATAATTGATAATTTTATTTTATTTTGTTATTATGTAAATTTTTCATGAATTAAAAAAACTGCAGTATATATATATATATTATTTTTTAAGCACCAAATTTGAGATGATTTAAAAGAGATATATGCCAGGTATCTACAATACACAACCACTTAAATTTTGTCCAACATGGGATTTATACCTGAGCATTATTTTTTATACCAGGAAACAGGGATATATAGGTAATTATAAATGTACAATCGATGATCCTATGATTTGCTCAAACAAAAATAATAATCCTGGGACTGGAGGAGACGACGGTCGTGTTAAGCACATTGGATGTTGATCTTTTGAGGAACTCTTTTTCTTCTTCTTCCTTCTCCTAACAAATTGATTAAAGTTTGGTTAAAAAATCTAAGTATAAGATATATAATAGATCAAATTAAAGAAATATCCAATAAAATAGAGTTATAAAAATATTTCTACAATTAATATATTGTTATAAAAGAAATAAAAATAATAAGAGAATTGAAAAAAATGATGACAAAAAGATGATAAGAACTTTAAAGTTTCTCTCATTCTCTCTAGAAAACTTATACATTAACTAATGAACAATTAAACTTATTATTTATAGACTTCAAATTTGAGAAGGGAATTGAAAGAGATTATGAATAATCAATTGTACAACCTTTTCAATTTTTCATATTTATTGATGAATTGAATCATATTAAGAATCATGAATAGTGGGGGATATAAAAAATAGATGAACATGATGATGGACATTTATTATTTCATAACATTCTTCGTTAAATATCCATTGTATAAGGAACATGCCTCGTTAATTTTAAGCTGGTGACGTTCCAAAAAATAGGCAATAGCAGGAACAAGCTTCTGTTGGGATCATTGAGTGTGTGAAATTTTAAGCCTGATTAATTTCAGAATTGGCAGTGCAGCAGCGGACATGGCAACCTGACTGAACTCACCCTCTGTACATCTTCTTTTCATTGACTTCGTGTAGTACGCAAACAAATTACTACCCTTCAACTATATGATGAAGCAAGTAATGGAGCACTTTTCTCTCTCTCTATATGTAGCCCTGCTTTTTCCTACCTTTGCACATTTAAGACTGAACAACCATGCGAGATAAAATTTATGGTCAAATTTTAAATCAAGGGAAGGTCAAACAAGGGTGGCAAAATAAATCAGTTCCAATTTCTATAGCTAATTAATGTTCTACGATGCCGCCTGAGTTTGGCAACTGAATCCCTGACTACCAATCTTTGAAGTGTATGCTTATATACAATTTCTAATCTTCAATTAGAAAAGTAACGTCTAATATTCACATACATGTCGACTCATTTTCCTAAAGCAGAATGTTTGTAGGAACCTGGCAACAACCTTCTGAGAAGAAGAAGAATGTTATGGTACTTAAGAGTAAATACTTAAGCGAGGGATGGACACAGAAAGTCATATCTAGACCCATAAAAAGTAATAAAAATATATTTTTATCAACCTCCTCGGCTCCCCCGTCAGCACTTGTCTCTAGCTGATTAGAGTTTAGCCACACCGTTGAAATAACTCTCTGAAGTTCACCAGCAGAATTGTAGACATCTTGGAAGCATAAGCTTTTAGCTTCCCTTCAGTTGGCAAACATATACGCACACTCGTCTTCTTGTAGCATAATGCCATAAATTCAAGCGCTGACCTTCTTTTCTAACCCCCTCCATCCACTTCCACTACTCATAAATACACATGGTTGAGGGCAATTTCCAATTAGAAAAATCTGTAAGGTAAATACATAGCCGAACAAATCCGAGAACAAAAATGTAAGATCAAACTAACGCTATCAATGCTTGTATTTAAAATTCACTTGGACCACATATCGCATCCTAATCTGATCCACATTGTAGACTATGTACTCATTGTACAACAAAGAACCCTGCAAAATGTTTTCAAATTAGATTTCAACAATAAATCTTGGAGGAAAAAAAAACAACAGTTATAGTACAGAGATTAACAGTCATATGTGCTAATATGTCTATGAGTCGGTGAGTGCTTTGTATGCACACAACCATAATTTGTACTACCTTTGAGCCTCGTTGCTGTTTGGGTTTCCCAAGGGGAACAACAACACCATCATCCAGTACCTTAGCATCTGAAATATCCGGAGCAGTTCCACCAACTCCTTTCGTGCTGCAATAATTAAGTTTAGACTATATTAACTTTGCATTAATCTCCCAAGTATGAGAAGAAAAAATAATTCACATCAACCATGTTCTAGTGGAATGCAATAGAACTCTGTTGTAAAAGGGAAGAGAATGACACTAATTATAAATGGCAATGTCTCTTCACAGACTATCACACAAACTGCAACTTCAAATTTATGCTGGCAGAACATTTCACCTTGATGACTAAAAAGCATGGACTAGAATCTGGTAGAAATTTGAATGTTTTAAGGCATGTAGATCCTATGGATGGGTAAAGAGACGAGTCTCATCAGTCGTGCAGATGCAACACCTAACAGTTCCATCATGCAATTTCATTTCATCTCTTCAATATAACTATATACACATAGAGCAACCAGATAAGCAGGAAGAAAACTTTCAAATACAACACAAAAACAAAACAGACCTTAGCTTCCCCGATGGCAACTTATCAGCATCATATTTTGCCTGTAATAGCTCAGCCATGTCTCCAAGAGCAACCTAAAAATACATGATCCAACAGTTCTATGAGAATGTTCAATTATTCAAAAGAAATAGATGCAGTCAGAACAGGGATCATAGAAGTTTTATTTGTAAATTTGACTAGCCTTACAATTGTGCTATTGTCTTAGGCGTTTTCTAGTTTACAATTATTCCAAAGCTCATTGCAAATAGGATTTTTTTATTTTTGTTTTTAGTAGAGATTATATTACCTAAAATGTTTTAGGACTCTTTAAGGGGTTCTGATGCGCAGATATAAGCACACATTTTCTATTTATTTGGAGGCTATTTTAATAAATGAAAACATGTTGTTTTAGATTTCTCTATGCTTGTGAATTTCAAGAACGCTAGTTTCTTGTGAATTCAAGAAGCAGACCACTGGTTGGAAAATGTCTACATGTTGAGCAAGAATAGTCTGTTCTACAACATCTGTATACATCTGATCTGATCTAGCCACTAGAAGTTGTTTTTTAATCCGATCACATTCTAAGGTGGCTTTCTAACATAACCATACCTCACACAGAAGCAGCACACCAGCAGGAGCAGCACTAGTTGCATAGCAATAATTGGCACTATTGGAGAACATATCAGCAAAGTAAACTCCCTTTCCAAACATGCAACCTGTTACTGGTGCTTCAGGGGGAGCAATACGCAAGCCTGGTGGTTTTCAAGGCAGAAGTTGCACTTTGCAGTTATTGACAGGAAATTCATAGGACACCCATGCATGGACGCAATTAAAGCGGATGCAATAGCACAGCATATACAATGCAGATATTCAGAAAAACAATAGCACGAAAGGATGACCTTGGGATAGAATGCCAATCCAGTTTGTGAGGCGTGAGCCGTGCCATAAAAGCATTCTATTTTCTGTATTAGAGAACTGCTCACAAGAGTTAAATGACATTATGTTACAACAGCTTAAAAATTGCTTGCAGGAGTGAAAGTGAACCAACTATGAACATTTTCTAACTGTTAGATGTCCAGAACAACAACACTTCATGCACACATGCGTCTCTTTAAAGATCATGTAATCTTAAGCTTACAACCATGACAGCACAAATTCAAGTTTCGAGAATAGATATTTCAAGAAAATTGCCACAGAGTAAATTGTCTGTATATTCTCCCTCCAAAGACGTTACTTTGGTAATGGGTAGCTTTTTCTTACCCAAAAAGACCAGATTATTTGATGATGGTGACGACTTATCTGACTAGAAAATGCATTGTTACCTTTTTGAAGCGTTCATTTTCACCGTCTCTTGAGACCCTGAATATTTGAGTTATATTAACAGTATACTGTGAATGTGTTTTTGCATGTGTATTCTGCAAATACATGGCAATCTTGCCATGGATAGGACAGTGTCAGTTATCAAGCAAAATGTTAAAAGAATTTTTTTTTCAAAAAAAGGCACAACACAATGCTTTTATTGCAATTTTAGGGTGGATTTTTTAGATAGAGTAATCAAAAGGGGATTGAAAATGACTCCAGATGCCACTACTGCACCTCAATCGTCTCTCCCTCCGCCAACCCCCCCCCCCACAAAAAAAAAACAACAATGGTCAAACAAAAATAGAAGAGCTTAAGTTGGTTAAATTCTAAAATTGTGTTACTGAGAATACCATGGAAAATTCCTTAGAATCAACTTCAACTGGAGTCAATTCACAATGTAGCCGGTTGTAATGAGAATACAAGGGATCTTCCTACAAAAAATCATACAAACTTTGCATCAGAATACTTGAGAGCAATGTGCACGAGTATTAAACAAAAGAGAGAAGAAGATAGTGGGTAACTCATGAATACACCACTTGCAACATCAGAAAGAAAATGGTGATTTCATAAATAAATAAAAATGGTAAAATGGTGAATATGATGTGATACAATTCATAAATGGAGGTAGCTTTTGTTTTCTTGAATTTTTTTGAAAAAAATATATCAGAAAAAACCTGAACATGCAAACAAAATCCAGCAGCACATCGATTTTGAAGTCTTGGGAATCGATAATAAACCACATTAATTGAGTGGCTAGAACAAGTTTGGATTATTTTCTATTTGCATCTATTTATTGTTATTATAAACTAAAAAAGGGAATAAGTTTGGATAGTTCTTCTATTTTCATATATTAATAAGATTATTATTAAATACAAATTGAGATTCGGAATATTTTGCAAAACGCAAAGAATTTACAGGAACTAAGAATACCTAAAAGATACCTGCATTCTAGGTTCATCCTCCAACAACTTTGTTGCAACTTCAATCTCGCTTAGCGATCCTACCTGAATTATGAACAGCGAGCTGAGGAGACCTTTTATAAGTTAATGAAATAAAACCAATTTCCATACAAAACCTCACCAACAGGCTTTAGTCAAGATAATACATCTATAAGCATGATAGATGGTATCGATATCGATTAGCGAGGAATAAGCTATATTCTTTCCTATTTCCTATCATGTATATTTTCTATATAGTTTTCTCTTAAATTAGAAATATACACACAGCTGTAGGTTTGATCTACTTACCATGTATAGGTCCTTGTATCCGGTATATATATGATTAGAATATATGAAAAAAAGGTATTCCGCATATTAACAATTTGGTATCGAGCCTTGTACTCTAGCTGTAGCTGCTCTTTTTCCTTTTTTTCAAAACCCTAGCCACGATTCATTGCTCCTTTCTTCCCTAAAACACTAGCCACACCTCGGTGTGTCTACCAAACCTAAGGTTGTAAATACCGACAGCAGGAAAACCTCCACCATAATCGATCACGATGCTCCTTCATCCATCCATATTAAATTGGATGGTGCTAACTATCGGGTCCGATCTAAGATCTTGGAGATGCATATTGCTTGGAAGAAAAGAAGGGTTATATCAATGGAAAGAAGGCTGCACCGTGAGAAGATGATCCAGGCTATGATGAATGGGAGGTCGAAGATGCACTTGTCAAATCTTAGCTCATTCATTCAATGAGCAATAATCTAATGTCACACTTTGTGCGGTGTGGCATAGCAAAAGGAGTCCGAGATGCTTGTGAAAAGAAGTTACCTTGATGCATCCGATTCTTCTCAAGTTTATGAACTCATGAAGAAGTCTTTCCAATCACGTCAAGGTGGCCGGCCTTTAGCTGAATATTACAATGAATTAAACTCAATTTTTATGAAGATTGATTATCGAAGGCCCAATGATATGACATGTGCTGCTGATATAGAAAAATACAGCAAACGTATGGCGAAGGCGAGGTCTATATTTTTCTTACCGGTCTTGATCATAATTTAGATCAAGTTAGTAGTCGTGTTCTAGCTACTTCTCCTCTACGGAGATTAGAAGAAGCCTACTCCTTGGTTCATCGAGAAGTTCAACGACAAGTTACCATGAGGGTAGAAATCCACTCGAAGCTTCAGCTCTAACCGTCCAAAAGAGCACTTCTACAACTTTTCAATCTCGATTTTACACCTACTCGTCATAAGAATACACATACAATTGATGTTTCTTCGGAAGAAGCATGGCTATCCAAAATGGCATAAACTCGAAGCAAGCTGAGAGGAAAAACGAAGTTCTACTCGGAATGCCACTTGCCATAGATACTATTCCATCTTCTCGCTTCTCATGTATCTCGGACATCTTCCCAATAAGGTAATTTTGGTTTATCCATTATTTCTACTTGTCCTAATACTTGGATTATTGATTTAAGGGCCACCGATCATATGACTAGTAACTCTTCTATCCTTAATTTCCTAAAATCTCCACCAATTAAGTCACGTATAGATTGCTAATAGGAACTCTATGCCAATCACGAGGGCTGAAAATGTGTCTCTTTCTCCGACATTTTCTATGTCCTCTTTTCTACTTGCACATAGACTTTCAAACAACCTTCTTTCCATTAGCAAGATAACAAAAAATCTAAATTGTTCTGTCATTTTTCACCATACTCATTGTGTGTTTCGGGACAATCTTACGAAGATGACGATTAGCATTGGTAAAGAGAGGGATGGTCCGTATTATTTGGAGGACAATTGAGGCGTAGTAGCACCTCCTCGTGGCTTTCAAACAAAGAGAGAAAAATCGATAGAGAGAGAATTATGCTTTGGCATTTTTGGTTGGGACATCCATCTTTTTCTTATTTAAAGCGATTGTTTCCTCAATTATTTTCCAACATTTCTATTTCTAGTTTAAAGTGTGAACAATGCATTTATGCTAAAAACCATCGTGTTTCTTTTAAAGTCGGTTTTAATAAAAGCACTATTCCTTTTTCATGTGTTCATATCGATGTATGGGGTCCTTTCATTACTTCTACTTCGGGACATAAGTATTTTATCTCTTTTATTGATGAGCTGTACTAGGGGTCGGTTTGGTATATTTGATGAAATTTAAGAGTGATATTTCTCATATTATTTCTTAGTTTTACAACATGATTCTCACCTAATTTAACACTAAAATTAAAGTTTTTTATTCGACAATGGTCTTGAGTTTGTGAATCAATCTCTTGCTAAGTTTATGACACAACATGACATTCTTTTCCAAACAACTTGTGTTTACACACCCCAACAAAATGGCATGGCGGAATGTAAGAATTGTCATCTCTTTGAAGTGGCTTGAGCCTTATGTTTTACTATGCATGTTCCAAAACGTTTTTGAATTGAAGTCGTCATGACTGTTGTTTTTTTATCAATCGAATGCCTGCTAGGATTCTTGATTTTCAAACTCCTTTAAGGATGTTATCTAGATTTCATCCTATTCGATCTCGCTCTTAATAGTTGTCCTAAGATTTTTTATTGTGTATGCTATGTTCATATTTATTCTCTTCATAGCGATAAACTTGATCCCTGTGCTATCAAATGTGTGTTCCTTGGCTATTCTAATTCACAAAAAGGATACAAATGTTTTCATCCTCCCACAGGAACCTATTATGTGTCGATTGATGTTCAATTCCGTGAAAATGAATCTTATTTTTACGGCGATATATCTATGATTCCTCTTTAGAGGGAAATTGGTAGTAAAGAAGAGGGACAACTATGGTTAAGATAAAAACACATATGGACCTCGGGTACGGATAACATTAAGATAAATAGGGAATCCTTAGTTTTAGATGATCCTTTTGTTAAGGAAAATAAAATTGAACCGGATGATGAGAGACTTGAGAGACCAGAATATTTCTTTGAGAAGGGATATTCTAGGAGAAAGGAAGATATCATTGTTCGCCTCCTAATTCTAGTGTCTCCCTTGATGATACTACTGTGACATTGGATGAATCTTCTAAGACCGACACTCGAGGTATGCATTTATTCTTTCGAATCTCCCGAAAATTCCAATCTCAATTCTAATATTGATCGGAATAGGAGATATCCTCTTCGTGAAAGAAAAGCAAGCGATAGATTCGATTTCTCAAAAACCTCCAATGTTGTTTACTCGATCTCCGATTTTATATCCTATCATCGTTTGTCTAAAACTAACTTAACATTTGCTCTTCGGTTGTCTTCTGTATCTATTCCTAGTCATTTTCGGGAAGCCCTCAAAAATCCTAAGTGGAATGATGCAATGCAAAGGTAGATGAAATGATGGCTCTCCAAAAGAATTCTACTTAGGAAATGGTCGATTTACCGATGGAAAAAAAGATTGTGGGGTGCAAATGGGTATACACTCGTTAAATACAAGCCAAATGGGACGATGGAAAGATACAAAGGTAGGCTGGTCACAAAAGGCTATACCCAAACCTATGGTATTGACTATCAAGAGACTTTTGCACCGATTGCTAAGATGAATACTGTTCATGTCATACTCTTACTTGCAGTTAATTTGGACTAGCCTCTACGACAGTTTGAGGTGAAGAATGCTTTCCTTTATGGTGATCCGACGGAGGAAGTAATTATGGATCCACCCCCGGGATTTACATCGAAAGAAGGAAAGGTATGCAAACTAAAAAAAACATTATATGGATTAAAGCAATCACCAAGGGCATGGTTTGGGAGGTTGAGTCATGCAATGAAGGAGTATTGATTCAAGCAAGCCTTGGCGAGATCATACCTTGTTCTATAAACGGGATCATAATGATATTACCTTGCTTCTTGTTTATATTGATGATATGATTGTAACGAGGCAATAACGAGAGATGAGATTGAGAAACTTCGAAGCTATTTAACCAAAGAATTCGAGATAAAGGATTTGGGGCTTCTTAAATACTTCCTAGGCATTGAAGTCTCTCGATTTAAGCAAGGCCTGTTTCTTTCCCAAAGGAAGTATACTCTAGATCTCTTCACCGAAACCGGTAACTCGCTTGTGAGCCTATAAATACTCCTATTGAGGTAAATCATGGCTTGTCTATTTATCCTAATCAAATTCCAGCAAACAAGGAGAGATATCAAAAGATAGTAGGAAAGTTGATCTATTTAATTCACACAAGGCCGGATTTAGCATATGCGGTTAGCATTGTGAGTCGGTTTATGCACAATCCAAGTGATCAACACATGAATGCTGTAAATCGAATTCTAGCTTATTTAAAATCAGCTCTTGGTAAAGGTGTCTTATTTTCCAAACATGGACATCTTGATGTTGTGGGTTATATAGACTCCGATTTTGCTAGTAGTAGATTGGATAGAAAATCTACTTTCGGATATTTATCGTTTATTGGTGGCAACTTGGTGAGTTGGAGAAGTAAAAAACAGAATGTGGTTTCATTATCAAGTGCGAAGCTGAATATCATGCTATGCATCTTGCAATCACTGAACTTTCTTGGTTGAAAATCCTCTTAGAAGAACTCGCGTTTGGTCCAAAGAAGCCTATGGTGTTGTTTTGTGATAACATAGCAGCTATTGAGATTGCTAATAATCCAGGTGCAACATGATCGAACTAAGCATATTGAACTTGACGAAACTATATCAAAGATAATCTCGATTCTAGCATAATAGAGATTCCTTATACCAGAAGTTCGGATCAGTTGGCTGATATTATGACTCATGGTGTCGCTAGTGGGCCATTCTATACTTCGCTATCCAAGTTGGGCATGTGTGATATCTACGCCCCAACTTGAGGGGGAGCGTTAGCGGGAATGAGCTGTATTCTTTCCTATTTCCTATCATGTATATTTCCTATATAGTTTTCTCTTAAATTAGAAATATACACACAACTGTAGGTTTGATCTACTTACCATATATATAGGTCCTTGTATCTTGCATATATATTATTAGAATATATGAAAGAAAGGTATTCCGCATATTAACAATTGTATCACCACAATCCTTTAAGATTAATACCAAGGAAGACAGTAAGTAGAATATCTTATCAGCAGACTGCAGGTATACTAACAAAGCTAACTAACTTGATGCTAAAAGCAACAACAGATATTTAAGGAAAAAGAAAAGGAATTACCATTTCCAGCTTGCATTTTAACTTCTGAGGAGTATCGATGACAAACTCTCCTGCCATGATCAAATTATCCTATTACTGAGAACTACTTTTTTAGAAAATAAGAGAACACCAATGTATGTTTTAATAAAAATTCTCTAAAGAAAGAGAGAGACTCACGCATTTTTTTACATCCAAAATCATGAGGAATGACAGTGTAAAATTCTCTGCAATAAATTAAATAAAAAATCAAACTTTTCTTAAACTTCTTCCAAGCCAGATTCCAGTGTCTTAACATAAAAACAGAATTAAAGGAAAAATACACAGTGAAAGATTTAGCCCATGTGCTTGGTACTTACCCACTTAGTTGTTCGAGTTTTACTCTATCTGCTGTCCCAATTACATCAGAAATCCTCTTCAGAACATCATAACCCTAAATAAATTTAAAGAAAATTTAATTGATTAGATATTCCATGGAACATTGAAGAAAAAGAAAAGATACCATATTATGCATCATACAATTGAAAACCTCAAAAACACAGTAGCTAGTAACCGCATTGACTTCATCCTTGGTTCATCAGATTTTGATACATAATAGCTAGGCAGGACCAAAAATAAAAAAATAAACAAATTGAAGCAAACTAACTATGAGATTTAGTTATTCGTCTTATCCAGCACTCTTTAACTCCCAAACAAGAAATGTTATTGCTGGAGAATGCATCTACATTATCTTCAATACTCATATTAGTAGAAATAAGAGCTCTGAAAACAGAGTGGAAAAAAGGCTTAGCATCATAAGAAAAATTTACACCCCATGCTACTCTTAACATCTAAAGTGGGACAGACCAACATTAGTTTTAAGTTGATTCATCAATTAAAAGTATTTGTAGTTCTCGTGACTGTGATATTATTCTGTGTATTAGCAACTCAAAGAATGTCTTCTACATAGTTAATCATTGCAATGGCATTTTAAAATTATGAGCACTAACTAGCAGATTCTGTTAAAAATGTCATGAAATCAAACACATAACAAAGATTATCTCCATCCATGGAGCAAAAACTTACCTTTAATATAGTTAACTTGCTTAGTTTACCAAGTAGCAATTTATTAGCATTGTATCCTGAAAGATAACACAGATAAGATACATTAGTGACCTCCCAGGTGACCATTAATTACCTAAAAGAAAAGGCATATAGAACCGAAGTAATAAATTCAAGAATAAAAGAACCACCAATGAAGTACTACCAACGTTTAAAAATTTAAACAAACAAATTGAGCATCTGGTTTACTTTTGGATTTATTGAAAGGTAGAATAACCCACCTATTTCCATCATTTGGTGCTTCATCACACTAGCATTGCATATAAGAGAGACAAATTTGGCAACACGTGAATCAAGTTGCGTCTCCCGAGGTTGAATTGCTATATCAGAGTTGGGCTTTTCTTTAACCTGAAAACAGAACGATTGTATCTCAAAAGCAGTGGAATACATGGCATGCAAAGTTTAATTATTAGGGTGAAATCTGGAGCACCCATGTTTCACCCAATCAACATCCTCGCTAAATTTGACACCCGTCTCTGCCAAAGAACTCAAGAAACCAAGATTGATTTTTATAGCAAACAAAATTCAGATTGCCTCTCCACTAATGAGGATTGTCTTGTTTTCCTGTTACACATTTTCTTACTCTTCTCTATTGCCACTCCTTTTGCTTACGAGGAAGAGGGTTGTTTTAATGTTGTAATCATCAAAATATATAACTCATGCACTTAGCCGAAAAGAGGTAGATATAGAGTATGGATGAAACTCACAGCTGCAGGTTCTTTTTCCTGATCACTGTAGTCCATTTCCAACCAAGTGTAGCACTTTGGGTAACATTTTAACTCCTTTCGCTCAGACCAACAGTTCTTCGTCTTGGCGTAGAACTTCTGTTCAAACTCAGAAATAGCAAGATCTCTTGACGTGTAGGGACCAAATAGCTTATCTTGACCCTTCACCCCGACCCTACCCCATCTATTATAGACCATAAATCTACCACCATCATCAGATTCTGGGAACAGATTTTCATTGAAAAGAAAAGGGAAAAAGGAGTAGATATTAGCAAAACCAGCGCAAATCGTCTGAAATTAATAAATGTTATTGTAACATATATCATTTTCTGCTTGTGGAGCACTAATTCATGCAACTCAAGATTTGGACAAGCATATTCCCGTACTATTTTCCATCACATACGCCATTAAAAAAGAAAAAACAGTAAAAAAGGAGCTCCTTAAAAGTTAATTCGCTTAAGTAGAACACGAGAGCTAATTTGGGAGGATTGTCAGTTATAGCAAATCTAATGTTCCTCGAAAAATTAAGGTATGGCAATTTAAACAGCCACATGGGCAGAAGTGAAAGCTTGCCTAGAAGTTGAATCACATAGAACTTGTTATTGTTGTCCCCAACATTTGTTTGATTCAGCATTGCATCATAAACATCATCACCCTGCATCATCCCCCAAAAAGAAGAGAAAAAAACGAGAGAAGCTCGATTCATTGCCAGCACAACACTAACAAAATCATCGAAACCAAAGATACTTAACGCACAGTCGCACACAACTGCAATTAAATGATCCTAATAAAAAATGCTAAAGACTCACTATTTGCAAAACATGATACTCTGACTTTATCTGATCAGAAAGGTACTGATCTAGCACCGCTGCGCCCTTTCTCGTTGCAGTTACAATTTTCTCCTTTTCCTTTTCACCTTGTTCTTGCTCTTCTTCTTCTATTGCTGGCACCACAATCATTTAAAAAAAATTATTTTTCCAATTTCACAAAACAGAAATTAATAAAAAAAAAACCCATTGAATTTAGACCCACATACACACATAAACAATGTCAATTTCCAGAAACAAATAATGTTGGCCTCCAATAACTCCTAATAAAACCTATAAACAATGTGAAGTTTTGAGTAGTACGTTGAAGTGAATGGTAATTGTCTGGTTCAGCGTTACAGAGCCTGTCAAGTAATTTATTCTTGGTTCCGGCAGTGGAAACTCCCAGAAGCCTGGCCTGCTCTCGTAATTGCTTGACATTCATGTCCCGAAACTTGTCAGTACCCTTGATTTTCTCTGGTCCATTATTAGAATCTTCTCCTCCATCTTCAGACTCCCTTTCTCTTGTCTTGTTACTACATCCAACATCGATCAAGCCTGCTGCTGACTGCTTGTTTTCTTGCTTGAGTGCCGACTCCAGTCTCCGTACCTGAAAAAAAAAAAAACACAACAATTTTATACAATTTTTTCATGTATAGTTTTTGAGACGTTCAAACGGCAAAATGTAAAAACTTGAGGAGAGGAGGAACCAGAGAAGGCTTGGTTCCGGTGTTACTGAGTCCACGTTTTGCGAGCTCGGCCCGAAGCTCGTCTACTTTGAGCTTGTTTGCCATTTCAAAGGTAGCTGAGAGAGGGAGGAAAATGTGGGGGGGGGGGGGGAGGGAATTTTGTAGAGTTTTGGGAAGAAAGAGGGAATTTAGGCTGCGTTTGTGTCAGGGAAACAAGTTCCTGGAACTTGCTTTCCCCGTTTTCCCATGTTTGTTTGGCCATTGGAAAAAAGTCAAAGAAAAGTATTTTCCAGTCAAGGAAAATTGAAAGGCAAACTCTGGGAAACTGACTTCCCAAAAAAAAAAAAACGGAAAAACATTTTCCATATCCAGAGCTGCTGTCCCGTTCTCACCCAAACCCACACATTTTATAGTATTGCAAGTCAAAGAAAATGGATGTGCTGCAATGGTCCTTCTCTGTCAGTTTTATGCTATCTGTTTCTTCCATATTTGCGGCATTATCTTATTCCCTTTTTTTATTGTGTTAAATGCAGGATTCCATCAACTCAGCATCATCATTGACAAAAACCTTGAGTATGGAGTTGGCTGATCATCAGAGGCATCTGTTAGCTATTGCAGCAAACTCAGGTGCAACAAATCCATTGGTTAGACAACCTAGCAATGGACCTTTGGCTAGCTTCCATGAGAATTTCATTCATTCAGGCTAGCCATGCTGCCAATGATTTGTTCTCATTTAATGTAGTGATTTTGCTGTCTATGTTCATGAATTCGTGTGAGAATTTGTGATTTCCATTGGAGTTGGCTGACCACTATACGTACTGTTTCACTTTTCCTTTTCTTTTATATATGAAGCTATATATATTTCATTAACTCAAAATCCCAAACCCGTGAGGTGGAAAACAAAGTTCAATTGGAACTTATGAAAAAAAAAAAAAAACCCAATTCCTTTGAAAATTAAACTGAAAGAGAAGATTAAATATAATTAATTGCCTATTTTTTGATAGATAACCACAACCCAACTTCAGGACCACCATGTTCATGATGTCAGTAGTGGAGCAGCATAAGTTTATACATATAACAGAAAAACTTGCCTTTTGCACAAAGAGAAAGTGAAATTAACTTGTCTTATTACATAAAAATAGGGAAATTATTCACGAAATGTTTATGCATATATTCCTCAGTAAAACTATATCCATGATATTTTATTTTATTTGAGAAAAAAAATAATATCCATATTTCATTTGGGAATCAATTGGCAGTAAAAACATTTTAAAATTAATTCTACTAATAAATATCAATAGGAACATGTTAAAAAAAGTTCAAATAATTTTTGTATGCCTTGTTGAAATTAATTCTACAAAATATCACATTATTATTTATTAGTTTAAATTTATAAGATTGTCAATATGCTTTGTTGAAATTCTTTCAAAACTTATTGATCTAACAATTATTTTCTGTATTAAACAAACACTGAAAAATATTTTTCAACAGTTTTTTCATTCAACTGCCAAATATTGAAAAATATTTTTTGAGAAAACAAGTTCCTAGAAAATAGCTTCCTCAGAATTGATTTTCTTACTAAAAATTATTTTTCATCAAACAAACGGAGCTTTAAATGGAGAACGTGGAGCGCACTAGGCAATGGGACAACGTTGTCGTTTTTTAGAGAAATGGATTAATGGATTAAAAAAACTGCAGGCTATATATGTATATTATTTTTTAAGCACCAAATTTGAGATGATTTAAAAGAGATATATGCCAGGTATCTACAATACACAACCACTTAAATTTTGTCCAACATGGGATTTATACCTAAGCATTATTTCTTATACCAGGAAACAGGGATATATAGATAATTATAAATGTACAATAGATGATCCTATGATTTGCTCAAACAAAAATAATAATCCTGGGACTCGAGGAGACGATGGTCGTGTTAAGCACATTGGATTTTGATCTTTTGAGGAACTCTTTTTCTTCTTCTTTCTTCTCCTAACAAATTGATTAAAGTTTGGTTAAAAAATCTAAGTATAAGGTATATAATAGATCAAATAAAGAAACATCCAATAAAATAGAGTTACAAAAATATTTCTACAATTAATATACTCTTTATTTGCAAATTTATGTAGTCAAGGAACAAAAACTAATGCATTTTAAATAACCAATACTAATAATTAAGAAGACAATTTCGATGCTTACTTAAAAGAATTATAATCATAGAGCATTCACGTTACAAACTATTAAATATTTTTATTTATTATTTCATTATAATTTTATCTTATCACTCAATGATTTAATTAATTATGTCGTAATTATACTACTTACTAATAATATTATACAATTACGAATAAAAAAGTATATGGTTACCTTCAAAAGAAAAATAAATATTATATTCAAGTTGTAAATCATTAAATATTTTTATTTATTGTATCATAATAATTTTATCTTCCCACTCAATAATTTAACTAATTATCTCATAATTATACTAATTACTAATAATATTATACAATTAAAAATCAAAAGGTAAATCATTATCTTCAACAAAAAAATATTAATCTTTTACATCACTACAAGTGATTGCAAGCCCGTTAAATACATTTACTTAATGAGTCATAAAAAAATATTTTTTTTTGTAATTTAGCTAATTATTTAGTAATTATGATAGTTATGAATAATTAAATTTAATTCCAATAAAATGTTTTTTTTGTGACCTTAATTAGAGAAGGAAAAAAATACTAATTAACTTGTAAAGAAATGTTTTCTAAATGATTACGAACTAATAAATAGCATCGTATTATTTCATATACTTGAAGTTGTTGTAATTATAACGCATTAAAGTAACCATAGCAAGCCTCCTCAAGAGGAAGTTCTTGAAAAAATTGGCACCAATAAATTCTCAACAAAACTCCAGCAGTGGCACCACATACCTCACTGTAGGTTTTGGAGAAATATTAGGTTCTACCTTAGGATAATATACATTATTTTGAATTTTGATTATTTATAGCTTCCTCACCTCGTCTGTTATTTTTATTGCACCAATAGCTTTAAAATCGATTATCTTGTTTGTATTCATAAAATAGCCTTACTATCCTCAACCATTTCAGTTATCTTCATGATTGATGATATACCATCTAATGATCCAATGCCACATGTCTCTTCTTCTCCAATTTTGGAAATATTTCTACACATGGTGACCATCTTGTTGCCCTCTGGAAGGATTGCCAATGACAACTAAAATGGAATTAATGTTTTAGCAAACATTCTTACAAGTTAAAAGGACACGAAACAACACAGAGGTATGATTCAAAATGATTAAAAAGCGATTGTCTTCCGTTTTTGCTGACATATGAACTGGGAGCGAATATCAACGTTAGCCTTCATAGTTTTGTGGAAATTTTCAACCCTGAACTGAAGTTTAAGATTCAAAATATAGTAAAGATTAAGTAAGAGAAAAATAGAATAAATAGATATATACAGTGGACAAGTAGGAAAAACGATCTAATACAAGGAAAGAAGAAGAAAGTCAAGCAAGCAAGATAAAAGAATAGTGATAAAGAATCAATTTAAAGAGGCAAAAGACAAATAATCTGATGTAAATATTAAAAAAGAAAAAGAAGAAGAAGAAGAAGAAATAACTGGCGCAAAAGCTAGAGTGAGAATGCTACTATCTTCACAGTAAGAAAAGATTATCATATTAATTAACAAAGGCAACCATCAAATTATCAAATTTCAATTCTGATGTGTCAATAAATAAATAAATAAATGGAGCTTGTAAGTTTTGGTTCGCGGTATCTTCCATATTTTAGCAATGGGTCTGTCTAGCTTCTCTCAGAAGCCGTTGAAACATTCAGAAAATAAAGAATGCCTGCTTCTTATAAAAGCCAGGCCCTCCATTTCAATCCTGAATGACAGTACTTCTAAAAACTCAAAGGCCACTCAATCTCAAGCTTTTCTAATGGCAAACAGTCTCAAAAAGGCGTTAAAAGTTTCTGCTAGTTATGACGCTTCAGTAATAGATGGCAACAAGAGGCGAAGGGAATCAGAAGTACTTGATGGTTCTAATATTGTGTCTGAGAAAATCAAGGCCATTGAAGATCTTCGCGACATGGGAATTCGTCAGCTACGCGAACAAGCAATTCTTCGAGGCCTTTCTTCAACTGGGTCAAAGAAAGAACTACTATACAGGCTATGTGCAGAGTCAGAGAAAGAGTCAAAGAACTTTAAACCCGAAGGTTTGTGCAATTACTGACCAATTAAACTCACAAAACTTTATATTATGTAGTAGATTAATCTGTTTTTGTAGCACTGGCAGGCAAAGAATTAGAAGATGAAGAAGAAGAAACAAGCAACAAGGATGAGAAAGTTACTACGAGTGGCAACAAGGGCACTGCAGTGCTGGATCAGTATCTGCCTGATCATATAAGGACACAGTACCATGTTCTAGAGCATGTAAAGGACATTCTACTTTAATATGCAACGTTTAATATAATGTCTGAAACTTGTTGCTAATTTACAAGCACAAGCCATCTTAAACTTCATCCTTTTCCATGCAGGGGGATAGTATCTATGATGCCACGTTGAACCAAACAAATGTTGGGGATAATCATAACAAGTTCTATCTGATTCAAGCCCTTGGTTAGTTGTTGTTCTCTTCGAGTTCAATGATTTTGTAGATTTTTTTTTCATTTGAATTATTATTATTATTATTATTTTGTGCTTGATTGACTGAGTTACAAGAATTTTATAATGGTTCTGTTACATTGGTTTCGTCCCTTAATGGTATAAATTGCAAACCAATTGCAGAATCTAATGACTCTAGCAAGTTCATGGTGTACACTAGATGGGGTAGAGTAGGAATAAAAGGTCAAGACAAGTTGCAAGGCCCTTACACATCAAGGGGCAGTGCTATTCAGGAGTTTGAAGCAAAATTCTTTTCCAAGACGAAGAACCGTTGGCTCAACCGGAAAGATTTCATATGCCACCCAAAGTGCTATATTTGGTTGGAAACAGACTATGAGATGAACAAAGAGTCACCAGAGGTGAGTTGGTCCAGAGAAATTGGAACCTTTTATTTTCTTTCACAACCAATATCTAATTCCTGTGAAATCTTGGCTTAGTCTTGTAAATGTGTTTTACAATTCTCACTGGTGTAGCTTTTACTCTTTGAGAAGATATATAGGAGTTGTACCCGTTACTTGCTGGAAAGCAAGAAAACTCTGCGTGCTTGTAACACCATCTGTTTCAATTTCTACTGTCTATGGATGCTTATATTTGGATTGCTTTTGCTTTTAGAGGGCTTATTCATCTTTGAAGGAATGGAATGAAATCTTCGCGTGATGAGTATAGTGGATTCTCTTGGCCAATTTGCTCATCTGAATTATGCATGGATGCCATCCAATTTTAGGAAATGAAATCATCAGGACGTGATCAGTTTCTATCTTATTCAGAGGCATCTTTCAAATTCAACTCGTGAGAATACAAGTCAAGGCTTATCCTCGTTTCTTCTGTAGATTATCTTCCGTTTCTGGGAGCTGTTATTGCTTTGTACATTGCGAAGGCTGATTCTGCTTCTGCTGGGTTTCCTGTTATGTATTTTGTTGACATTTCTATTCTGCTGAAATTCCATGCCAAACGCGAGCCTATGATACTCTATTTCTGCGTCTAGACTTCGATCACCTTTGGAACATCCAAAAATTAGTTTCCTTCAGTTGGTAGCACCGTAGCAGGCTCAATAGATCTTGTGCATTATGTTTAAATATCACAACTCGTAACCAAAAAATTTGACTTAGTGGAAAAAGCTTCTCTTTACATACATATGTCCACTTTGTGCGTCCTGTCAAACAATGATTAATTTAGGTTTTCGAACCTAGGATTCCTTGAAAATCTTAAAAAAAACATTACTAGTCATTAATTAATTTTTTTAAAAAAAAAGTTCTAAAAAGAGCAACCGGTCATTCTCTTGTAGTATTCACCATTTCTTTGAAACACAAATACAATTTTTTTTTCTTTTTAGAATTTGTATTTGGATTTTGAAGCAGTACAAACTGCTGATATATCATATTAATAAAAATTGAGAACTTCAAATAATTTTTTGGTTATTCTTTTTCATCAGAGAGAAAAAACTAAAAAAGTAGCACTAGATATTCGTCAGGAGTGGGGTTTCGTTTCTAATGAGAAATTCTAGTAAAATTTAAACTAACAAAAAAAACAAAAAATTCTATTCGTGTTTCATTCAGCAGAGAATCATTTGAATTTATTTCAAAAAAAAAAAATTGCAAGGCAACGTAAACAACAAGTCGTCTAACTAAAACTAATGAAAGACACGTCGTCTAAGATCGGAAAGTTCCCCTACCCCCAGCTGACTAAAAAAAATTCTATTCTTATTTCAGTCAGCAGAGCATCATTTGAATTTATTTTAAAAATAAAAAAAATTGAAAGACAGCATAGATAACAAGTCGTTTAACTAGAATGAATGAAAGACGCTTCATCTAAGATCAGAAAGGCCCGTCTGCCGGCCACCACCCCACCCCCTAGGATACTTGGAAATCTAAAATATATATATATATATATATATATATATATATATATCACTAGTCATTAATTAAATTTATCGAAAAAAAAAGTTCTAAAAAGTGCAACTGGTCATTCTCTGATAGTATTTTTCCATTTCTTTAAACACAAATATATATATATATATATATATATTAGAATTTGTACTTGGATTTTGAAGCAATAGAAACTGCTGATATATCATAATAATAAAAATTGAGAACTTCAAATATTTTTTTTATTATTCTTTTTCATAGGAGAGAAAAAACGAAAAAAGTTGTACTAGATATTCCTCAGGAGCGGAGTTTCATTTTTAATGAGAAATTCTCGTAAAATTTAAACTGATAAAAAAAAAAAAAAAAAAAAAAAAAAAAACTCTATTCTTATTTCATTCAGCAGAGCGTCATAGGAATTTATTTCAAAAATAAAAAAATTGAAAGGCAGCGTAGACAACAAGTCGTCTAACTAGACACGGCCGTCCGCCCCGACTCCCCCAACCCCCCGCAACAAGTCCCCAGAGGCCAAAAATGCTAGGAAGGGATTTCTCTCTTATATGAAATCAAAGCAAGAAAACTGAAAACCCGAAGCAAGTAGGGAGAAGGGGAGTAATTGAAAATGGGTGATAGACAAGGTGTAGATCAGCAGCCGCCGCAGCTACAATCTCCATCGCAGCAGCAGCAACAACAGGGAGCAGCAAGAGAAGACATGATTGGGTGTGTGATGGCTTTAGAGGCGGCTTTGCTTCCATGCTTGCCTGCCAGAGAGCTCCAAGCCATTGACCGCTCTCCCCATCCTTCTCATCAAAGTTAGTACCAATTATCTATCTATCTCTTTTTAATTCCCGTTCCTTATTATTATTGTTATTGTTATTGTTATTTTCTGATATAAATATAATTGGAGTTGAGGCTTAGTAATCTGGAGGACGTAGATCATTAAAAAGCAAGCAGTATAATCAATATAATCGGTTCACTCAGGTTTTGGATAATTGGAGCCACAATGGCTGGTATTCCCGGTTTATCCATGAAGTTGGTATTGCTGCTTGTTTCAACCATTAGTGTGTTGAGAGAATTGCCTGTCATCATCCGACTCATACTTGGGATTTGAAGGGTTCAGGGGGCGACCCTTTGTATGAAGCCTAAGGTCAAACTTACCTCCCATTGAACAAAAACTAAGGGTATGTTCGTCAGGAAGGATGGATAGGAGAAAAGGGTTGATGTTAACCTATCTATTAAGTTGTTTAGCTAACAGGGAAGGGAAAGGATGGAAGCCAATCTGCTCATATTGGGAGGATTGGAAATTGTGAGTGGGAAAGGATAGAAGGGATCCTTCCAATCCCCTCACACCCCTTTACTAACAGACAGACCCCAAACCTTTATAGATAGTTGAAGATTTGTAGGTGTTTTCCTGGAGATTCACTTTTTCATTGATGTCTCTTGGTCCATTTCTCATCTATTGCATCGATGATGGAAACAGCTAGAAAAGGAAGTGGTGGAGGTTTTTCGGAGCCGAACTTTTGATGCATGTACTGATATTGTAGCATGCATGGGAATAAATGTTTTTCTTCATTCCTCTTATAACTTGACTTTTCCTTACCCATCCCCCTTGTTTTTCCATTCATCACTCTTTTCATGATATTTTATCTTGCAGTATCAGCTGTTAATGCTAATTGAAGTGCTGCACGCTTTCATATTACTAGAAGCTGAGACTGAGGGTGCTAGTTAATCTAAAAAACTATTAATGATAAATGCTGATTTTTTTTTTTTTTTCCAATTTGTCCCAGTTGATGTGGAGCGACATGCCAGGGATTTCATGGAGGCTGCCAAAAAGCTTCAACTGTATTTTATTGGTCTGCAACGTGAAGACCAACCAACCATGGCCGAAACGCTGAGGAAGGTAAATTGTCTATCACCTGGACAGATGCTATTTGTTATTGCTCCACTTCCCCACAGCTTCACTGGGACTCTGATGAAATGGTGTGTTGGGTGTACTTGTTGCGTCTTAACAGGATATTGCTATGATGGAAGAAGAGTTGAAAGTAAAGGACGAGCTTATCAAGAAGCAAGAGAGACTGATTCAAGGATGGAGGAAGGAATTGAAAGATCAAGCGGAAAAACACAACACTGAATTAGAGAGAGTGTAATGAATGAACAAAGCCTGTTCTAATCTAATATTTGGGATGCCAAGTGGGGATCGATAATATTTATTGTATTCAAGCTCTTGCCCGGCATTATTTTATCCATTACTTTTGAGTATGTGCAATTAATCAAACATTTGGCGAGCTTCTGATAACAGCCACGCCTCAAAGATCGACTGAAAATCCCCGATGAGTTTGGGTGACCAAAATGTGATTATAACGGGCAACAGCATTATCTGATTTAATCTGCAGCATTACAATCATGTAAAACAACTGTTGGGTGATTCTCAGAATCGAAAGAAAATATGACAGAAGTCTCTCATAACTACAGTGATACATGAAATCTTTAAACCTCTTGTTCAAAAAAAAAAAAAAAAAAATTCAAAAAGATGCAGGAAACAGTTACAAGAAATTAAAGGTCCTAACTTCAGCCCTCTCCTATGAGTAGCCAAAAACCAAAACATAATCGTCTATTTCTTGGCGTAGGTAATTAACATAGAATTCTGCTGTAGTATCTTGAATCCTTGAAGTCCATGCATTGCAACTGTTGATTGCATCTCATCTCCGTACTCTACAAAGGCAATCCCTGGCTTTGCTTCCACCATCCTGACCTCCTTAAATCCGGGGTACTGCTGGAAGAGCATTTGCAGCATCATTGGAGTAGTCTCATTGGGAAGATTTTGAATAAACAGAATGTTATTTGGTGGAGCTGGAGCCTCGGGAACCATAGATTTCACACCACCTGGATAGGGTATTTGTGATAGCTGCAACAAGTTGAAGTAAAAGTAAGGATCCTACTAAGAGGCATTGGACATTCTTTTCAAAACAAAGGAAAATGACGAACAATTGCCAGCTAAGCTTCGACAGTTTCAGAAAACAGGCAGCATCGTTTTGAATCTCAGAAATTAGGTCTTTCACTAATTAATGGATGTGAAACTAATTTCCAAGTGTAGTTTCTCATTAGCCAAGGTAATTAGCTATAGATATAGTTTTCCATTCTATGACTTCAACTGGATAATGAAGGTCGATAACCTAATCAACATAGCAGAAGCAAATAATTGTTTTCCATCAGTAAAGAGAAGCAACATTCTAGATTGAACAACTAAAAGGTAAGTTTATCTAAAGTATAAATATTGACCTGCTCTCTGTACTTTATAGCATCCAAAAATTAGTTTGTATGGAAGTCAATCTTAGTGGTCAAATCCAAATATCAAATTAATTTACACAGCTGAATTTCAGGTGAATAGTAAACACAAAAATGTTGCCATATCCATATCCAATTAATCTAGATGCAGAGAAAAATGAGGTTAACCTAAAAATCACATATTCTAAAGAACCTAGTAGCGGCAATCCTAATAAAGCAGAAAACATGCTTACAGGAGGTGTTGTCCCGTAAGCGCCACCATAAGCAGGAGTCAGACCCGCTCCCACTTGATTAGCATCATGTTGATCTTTCTTCTTTTTCCCTGTCATTAGGAAAATATATAACTCAGAGGAAAATAAATCAGAGACAGTAAAGAAGCCTAATCTACACATTCATACGTTTATCCCAGTTTTCCTACTATTTTAAGGGTGAAAAAAAAGACTGCATGTTGCTCAATTAAAAGTAACATCAAGCATATGCACACTCTCCTGTTTCATAACCATATGTATTTATTTTTTATTTTTTATGGTTACAGAAGGGGCCAAAGGCCCGAAAAAAAGAACTAACCACTACCCCAATTAGGACTAATCCCTATTGCCATGAAATCGCTACTTGACTTCTCCCATAAAAAAGAAGCAAAAATATATGGTGTATGAGTTCTCAAAACAAATTTTTACTGCGCAATCTCTGCATATTTGTTTATGAGTAGCAACTACTTCTTCTGTTTCGTGCTGTTGCGGAAAAAAAATATATATAACACACAAATCACTCTTTCTACAATCTATATGCGAAGGCCATGACATCAAAATTATGAAATTGCTAAGTCTTACAATAAACTAATTATCATAGTTACACAAATCACTCATTCCATATTATATATGTGCAAGGCCATGACATCAAAACTCTGAAATTGCTAACTCAGACAGTAAACACGTACAAAATTACAATTGGTCACACTCTATCCTTGCAAGATCCAAAAAACCAAAATTGCTACTACTCCCTTGTGCGAAAAACAGAAACACAAACATGCTATAAGCAAATGCTTGGTACTTATCAGTGAGCTTCTTTGTGTCATTCACTAACATACAGAAAAGAAACAGTGTGTGTGTGTGTGTGTGTGTGTGTGTGTGTGTGTGTGTGAGAGAGAGAGAGAGAGAGAGATGTCTTACCTTTTTCCTCATGCCTCCTTCGTTTTTCACGTGGAACAAAAGTACCATCAGCCTTTGCTACAATATCTGATTTAGTTTTTGCATATTGTATTCTCTGCATTATATATATTATTCGTTTAGCAGAAGAGAGGGGCTCATGCTTTACCATAGTTGAAACATGAAATATGAGCTAAGTCAAAGCGAGAGAGGAAAAAAAAATGAAAGAAATCATGTTTAAATATGGTTCTCTGACAATAGATTAAACAGCAAAAATTGTTAAAAACACGACAAGGTTCTTCTCTACTAGTAGGTAGAACGGATCAAATCCCACCCAGAAAATTATCAAAGAAACTCTACTTTTACCGATGGATGCTGCAGAAGTATGAACCTGTACCTTAGAAGCAAACTAGGATCTAATTCTTTCTACCTCAAGCTATGAAACCAGCAATGCTTACGGAATAAGAAATGAGCAGATAAGCACCAGAAAGTGCAGCCTAACCTTCAGCGAGGGCAATAAAGTCCATTTAAGCCCCTCCTATCCTACCCAAGAAAGACATTTAATCTCTAAGGAAAACAATACAGAACCCTTTCTTCATAAGGTTCCCTAGGGTTATTAAATCCTAGGCAATTTCAAGAACTTTCCCATTAAAATTCTGCCTAGAAATCTAAAATTATAACCATAGTTTCACATATGAACACAAATAGGATAATTTCAAAACATAAAACATGACATGAAAAAGGTATCTAACGAATGATATCAGATTATCGAAAAAACAAAATTAACATTTACATACATATACCAATAATAAATACATACCATGGGCTTATCATAAAAGGGGAAAGACTGCATTTGCCTCATAGCATTAGAGGCAGACTGAACATCCTCGAAAACAACCCAAGCTTGCCCTTTGTGTTTCAATGTCTTGAATGCCAATATCTCCAGTATCTTCCCGAATTGCGAGAACACTGCGTGCAGCGATTCCTTCAACTCTTTTTTTTTTTTTTCAAATCAGACATTGCCACATACAAACTATATATGTGAGAAAGGGAAAGAAAATTGAAATTTAAGGGAAAAAAGAAAAGAAAGAAAGAAAGAGGAGTGGAATTTGGGTATTACTATCGATTTTGATCTTCTCGTTGAGATTGTTGATGTAAATAGTCATGTTCTGAGGAACTTCAGTGCCTGTACTACTATTGTTATTGCTGCTCATATCCCCCATGTCTTTTCTCTCTAGTAATGCCATGATTTCCCACTCTAAATTTTTTGCTGAAAGAAAATGAGAAGAAGCAAGACTGGGAGTTTGCCCGTTTTTCGCACTGGGGTTTAATTTGATTTCTTCAGGTTTCTACAAATTGCCCTAAAAATCTAATTGCAATCATGGAGAGGAAATGTGCATTAGGCCCAACTTGTCTACCCAATCCACCTACTTGGATTAAGATGGGCCAGTAAGAAAGCTGGCTTGTTTGTTAACTCCATGAGCAGTAGCTTGGCCCATTATTAAGCTAAATTCAATTTTGGGTTTGGCCCATTATTCAAGGCCCTCACTTTTGGAGCTCAGAGAAAAGATGCGCATGTAATTTGACCTCTTAAATCTTGAAGTTGTATGACCCCGACCTTTGTAATCAACACAAAGGTCACATAGCATCTTTTGGTATACAATACTCCTCAGAAGCTAACTAGACAAGGAAGGTCATTTGATCACCAAGTATATTAAGAGGATAAGGATGGATGAAATTTGGCTCTTGTCAATTTTCAAGTGGCCAGAGGACTTTTTATTTATATATGCATATAAGACTTTGCTCTGATTCCCACTCCACTTAGTTTGGTTCTGTTGTAGCTTCCTTCAGTGCCCAACTAGAAAACAAAGCAATTGACCACGAATTTGAGCAATATCTTAGGGCTATTTGCCCTGTCACAAATCAAATTTATGTCACCCTTATCTATTGTCACTTGTAGTCTTGTTTTGCTAGGGGAGACTGAGTGTTTGTTCATCTAAAGTTTCTTAATCATTTACAACATTATCTACGAGGAAAACAAAAGGAAGAGAGAGAGAGAGAGTTGCCAAATTTTTTTTTTTTTTTTTTAGGGGTTGACAAAGTAATTGTAATTGGGCACGTCAAATGTCCTTCTACATCTATCAGAATTTCAAGAGTTAAAAGAAATCTTGCTTCTAATCTAGTCAGTTGCTGATGACGAAGAACCTAACTAGATTACTGGATCAGTGACGTTACAATCCAACTTGGAAATGCAGACTTTATGCTAGATCCTTTTAGTCATTGAATCACAATTCACGCAAGTTGCCGGAGAACCTGCTACCTAGCTTCATTGAGCAGCTGTTACTGGCGGCGGTGACTGTCAGGACTCAGAAGACAGCTGCAGCTCGCAAGGCTGCACGTAATCGTAAAGGTGAAGAATTGAGCGTGCCAAGGACTGAACAGTGAGCAAGCTGGATCATGACAAAGTTAGAGCGAAAAGAGTAAAAGCAGAATCTCAGTACGAAGCCACAGATTTTCTTACATATTGTAGGACCTCAACAAATTTTTTAAGAAGAGGAAAATAAATGGTTGCAACATAACCTTTTATGCGGCCCCCGAGTTTCAAGAAAGCAATGCTCTGTCGAGTGGTATTTGCTTTACTGTTGGCTTACCAGTTGGCATTTGCCTCGGTGTTGAGTCTCTCAAAAAGCTTCCAGCTGGGCTGCCTGTGGAGGTCCGCAAAGAGATTTTTGTTCTTGGACCAGCGGTTCGTAATTTGGTGTGGTTATGTTTAACATAAAAACTGATTGCTTCATCACGACATTTATTTCCCAGCAGGACTATAAGCATTTGTTTAATTTTTTTAAAATGCCGTCTGAACATTTGCTTTTCTTTTTAATGTTCTCTAGAAAAGCTTGCAGTTGCTAGCCTATCAAGGAACACTATGACGCACGATTGCTTTCGAAGTCATGAGGGGAGGTAGTTGCTTAAACTCGGTTTTTATGACTGTATTATGTAATTATAACATGATTTGCAATTACGCCAGAATATATTATAAAATAATCTCCCATTCAAATGCGCCTACATCGCCAATTCTACTAGCAAGGACAAGAACAATGATATGTTCCATGCAAGGGGAGAAAAAACGTCAACAAAAGTATATTTGGAATTCTCTCTAACATCATAAAAGAATCCTTGCTTTATCTATGAATTTTAATTCAAGGAAAACTTAGGAGAAGTTTGGTAACGTTTTTATTTTTTATTTTTGTTTTCAAATATTTAAAAACAAAATATGAAAAAAATATTTGTTTTTTTTTAATGACAAAAAAAATTTAGAAAATTGAAAAAAAAAGATTTTCAAAATTAAATTTTTACAATATTACAGTATATTTTAAAATTCAGCACAACGACAACATTATGCTACATTAGAAGCAGCACAACTACTACACTAGCTAGCTTGTAGGGATGGCAATGTGATGAGGCGGGGATCGCCATCCCCATCCCCGCCTCGCCTCGCCCCTAAAAAAAATTCCCCATCTTTCCCTCGTGTCTCGAATAAGGTAGAATTTTTCATCTCATCCCCTAATAGGAATGGGGATCCTCGCAGGGCAAACGGGCGTAAACGGAGTAAATTTTTTTTCATCTCTTTTTATCCTATTCTACTATTAAATTTCAAACTATAGAAAAAAAAATGATAGTTTATATAGAAAATAAATCCTAAAAGTCACTAATCATATATTTTATATGGGGTATAATTATAATTTAATGAAAAAAAAAGAGCAAAAAGGAGGCAAACGGGGCGGGACGAGCAAATCCCATCCCATCCCCGCCCCGCCCCGTCCCCCGTCAATGCGGGGAATCCCTACGTTGAACGGGGAAAATCAAGGTGGGGTCGGGCGGGGCTCCGTCGAGGCGGGACAAATTACCATCCCTACTAGCTTGTTTGTCCGAATAAAAGTTATTGAATTGTTGTCTAACCGAAATAAAAATACTAATTTGATATAATCTATGGATAACTACCAAAAAAACATTTTAAAAAAATATCTTCTATCTAAAAAATTCATCAATTTATTTTTAAATCTCTCAAACTCAAAGTAATATTTTTTTTACTAAAACACCTAATAATTAACCTCTTATCTAACACTAGTTATAACTATTTGATGTTTTAGTAAGACAAATATTGTTTTAGATTTGAAAAAAATAAAAATAAATTGGTGGGTTTTTTAGATGGAAATTTTTTTTAGTGTTTTTGTAGTTGTCTCTAACTTAAAAGAAAATCATTATCTTTCAAAATATTTATTTCTATTGTGAATCCTCATTTTCTATTTAATTAATGTACCAAGATATACTATGCATTCACTGCGTAATTTAATTTAATTGCTTGATATAAAGTGTTAAGTTTGTATTAATTAAAGACTTGTACTATTGATGGTGATTTTTTTTTCTATCAATATTTACTAGATCACTAATGTTTATAATCATACATATATATTTTTAATTTTTTTTATATGTGTGATACTTTATGGATTAAATTATAAGAGGATAGCATGAGCCTATTTCATCAATATTAAGTAATTGAATTGTATCGGTTGTTGTAGCTACTTGGGTAATATAACTAATTCTTTGGTTGATATAACAAATGATCGACAAAAAAAAAAAAAATCTTACGAAGAAATTTTAGTCTAATAAGTAAGAAAATAATAGTTGAAGGTGAGTGTATCATCAATCAAAATAATTGGAAAAAAAAAAAATTTCTCTCTTCCTATTGTAGTCAAAAGAAACCTAAACTTGGTCATGATTAAAAAAAATGAAAAAAAAATAAATAGAAAAGAATAAGTACCAGTCTCATCAAAAATTATGAAATAAGATTATTATTAGAAAACTCTCTAAAAAAATATATTATATAAAAAATTAACCAATTTAGTTTTAAATCTCTTCAATCCCAAATAATATTTTTCTTACTAAAACTCCTAATAATTAATTGGTGTTAATTTGGAAGTTAATTATTGGGTGTTTTGGTAAAAAAAAATTATTTAGGGTTTGTGATATTTAAAAATAAATTGATGGGTTTTTTAGATATGAGATATTTTTAGAGGATTTTTTTTTTTTTTTTTTGGTAATTCTCCCTATAAGCTAATATACTAAAACATGTATCTCCAACCTTGAAAAATAAATTCATTATTATATAATAATGTATTGTTCGGGAGTTATATGCATAAATAAATTACTTTATGAAGGATTAATATACCTTTAGTAGGAAGTTTCACGTATCTACAATTGATCAACGATGTAAATTTTTTTTGTTTATGGGATGTGATATATTAGTAAAAAAGATGTCTTAGTTTGATCAAGATCAAAATTGAATTTTCATTATCCTTAAATAATTAACCATAACTATCCCTTATTGGTACCAAATTTAGACTGATTGACCTAAGACGTAATTCGATGATCGATAAAAAACTAAACGTATTCGATATCGATTTAGTATAAAAAGTGATAGATTTAGTCTCAGTTGATATGAAAGTTGGCCCAAAAATATCTCATTGCCTTTAAATATAAAAAAAAAAAAAAAACCTTTCTCTATAATATTTGAGTTTAAAAATACATATTATTATATATATAAAAGAAATAATATCAAAATAGCCCATCATTGGAGTGACGATCAATTCAATTTGTCATATAAGTACGATTTTCGTATTCTATTAACACTAACGTGTTGCGCACATGCACATGTGAATGCGCATGCACGCATGCATACATGCATGTGCGTTCACACACACATGAGAGCATGCAAGCACACATACATGCGTGAACGCACACACGCATGCATACTCCAGCACGTGCGTAAGCATGTCCACCCAAACACGTGCATGCGCATGCACATACACACACAAAGTATAACAACTCTTGTCACATTCTTATACAAAAGATCATAATTCCCTCTCTACCTATCCAATTATTAATTATAGACTGCAAGTCCTATTTAGGACAAAAAAATAATAATAACAATAATAATTATTATATCACAAAAAAATCATAACGTTATACTTAAAATTGAAGTTCTGTTTTAAAAAGATTATATTTTTATCTTTTCATATAAATTAAAAAAGTTATTAATTGTTATAGAATAGGTTAATCTTTTACTCATATTTTTTTTAGAATTGTATTTGAATTTTTTTATAAAATAATTTTTAATTAGATATATTTTAGAAAAGAATATTGTTTAAAATTTTGATTATATAAATATTTTAATACAAACATAAATGAAAAGATAAACAATGTTTTTTGGAAATGAGATGATTAAAACTTGAGAAAGAATCGAATAAAACGATAATGATTCCAAATTTAACAAAATAGAAAAGGAAATAGAGGCGAAATTTCAGCAGCCATGATCGTGGAAGAACCTATGTCTAGAAGTAGAGGAGGAAAAAACAGACCAAGCAAAAGCACGAGAAACTTGGGGGAAAGGGGGCTTCAATTTCCTTGGACGAGACCCCATGCACAAAGACTCTCTTGTCGCGAAAGGGACAACCAACAACATGTTCACATGAGATTAGGACTGAGCTAGCCACTCGCATCTCAATAATTCAATTCAAAATTGGGCAACCAAAGCTGAAGCTCATCGATTTAAAGATCTAGAATCTGCACATACTGATCAAAGCAATTTTGGTTTATTATTGACTCTTGACTTTGCTGGAAATCTCATAGACCTTTCAGGAGTTCGTAGGGCCAGGAATCTGTCTTCCAGAAAGAAAAAATAATAATAATAAAGCAAATCACAAAATAATAATAATAATAATAAAGAAAAAAAAACTCAACCTTTTGTTTCCTCCAAGTAATTCCTAACACATGGACTGCAGATGTCACTTTGTACACGTATCATCGTCGGCTGTAAGTTCTTAACTTTTCATGGCACGGCACTCACGTGGACCTTTCTTCTTTCAAAAGCGGTTTACTTCTTCTTCTTCACATGCTTCATTTCGATGTATGAAAAGTCTGACTCCTTCTTTGACTTTCTCGACCGTTTCATCATCCATGATTCTCATCGTCAATCTGTATAATTTAGTAAAATCGAGCATAGACCAATAATCAAGTCATCAATAAAGAAATGCGTATTTTCTCTCTTAGATGACAAAAAGGGACTTTTGTTTTTTCAATTTTACCTTGGCATTGCTATCTTAGTTTAGAGATATTACTAATTATATTTAAAACGAAAACGATAAAATTTAATTATTTTTAATAAATATAATTTTAATATTTAAATCTTATATATTAATAAAAAATTTGTTTGAAAATCAATTTGTTTATTCTAAGTCAACAATTTGTTTGATATTGTTATGTTTTTAAAGCATAACAATGTTGGTGTCACCTTAATAAAAACTATTTTGCTTTTGGAATGGTTTAATGATATAGTTTGTCCTAAAAGTATTGGAATTGTACTAAAATAATATATATTATCAATTTGAGTTATTTTGATTTAAAATTATTAATTTTTAGGCAAAATTTATCCATTTATGTTATGCCTTATGGTTAAAAAGTATTGATTGTTAACTACATTGCTTAAAACAATGTTGTTTTAAGCATTTTATTTTTTAAAAAAAATTAATATTTGAGTTTTTTTTAGTATATGGATCTAGTAGACATTATTAATTACCCAAAAATTAAAGTTAAATCTATGAATAATAAAATCATCTAAAATTTCTTAAAACTAACTAATATTAAATATATTTTTTTCTAAATTAATTTTAATCATATAAAAAATAATTCAATTTTTTTTTTTACTAGAGGAATCCGAGTAACATTATTAATTATCTAACAACAAAAGTCAGATCCATAGATAACAAAATCATATAAACTTCCTTAAACCTAACTATTATTAATTATTTTTTAATTAATTTCAAGTCTTAAAAAGAAGAAGTTTAAAACGACATCGTTTTATACATTTTAGTTAACAATCGATATTTTAATCAATAAATATGAAATAAAAGAATAATTTTGTTTCAAAAAATAATAATTTGGAATATAAATAACCTAAATTAATGATATATATCTTATTTTTACCACAATCCTAATAGTTGGAAAGTAAAATATGTCATTAAATCTAAACAAAGTTGGTACCCTACATTTAGTAAAAAGGACATTTATTACAGAGTTTATTTTCTTTTTGTTATCTTTTCTATTATTTTTTTTGAAAAAAATACATAAACTAAAAATACTGATGTTTTATATAATTTAAATCATATATATATATATATAAGTTTAAGAAATGATAAATTATTTAATACAAGCGAAATATATTTGTTAAATAATTTTAATACTTTAAAATCTGTATTGCTCATCTTATATTTCAAAAACATAATAATAGAATTTAACTAAATACTACTTAAGTGCTGTAAATATATATAAACAGCCTAGCAAATCCCCAAATACTACTTTCAGATTAAGGACAGCACAACACATCGCAGCAGAGCATGCAATACCAAACGGGCATTTAAAAAATACGAGCAAAAGCTGCAGTAGCCAATAAGTACCAGAGATCACGTGGCAAGAACATAGAGGTTTCTGCGTATATCTAGAAGCGTAATTTGACAGGGTCCATCCGTTTAACCCTAGTGGATGGTATTTTAGTCTCCCAGCCTCACGCGTCTCAGCTTCCGCCTCTTTCTATATAAAGCCCTTAACGCTCCCTTCTCTAATCACATATTTTATAACCTAAAAAGAAAGAGTCTTTGTCTCTTTCAGCTGCTGTAGAAGAAGAAGCAGAAGAAAGAAACATACAAGTTTCTACAGCAGTTGAAATATAAAAATTCATTGTTTTGTTTCTATTATTTCTTTCACAAATTTTTGAATCAAAACAAAAGCTGTATTGAATTACAATGGCTCGTTCTTTTTCAAACGCAAAGGTTATCTCTGGCTTGATCAGCAGGGCAATCAACGGCAGAGGATTCTCAGCTGTTGCATCTCAAGGAGCTGCTGTTTCCAAGGCAAGAAGCAGTGCTGCTTCCATGGTGAAGAAAACAGGGGAGGAGGTTGGCAAGTCTACCGAGAAGACTTCCTGGGTTCCAGATCCTCGTACCGGATTCTACAGACCAGAGAATGTTATTGAGGAAATCGATGCAGCTGAATTACGTGCTTCTCTCTTGAAGAAACATTAAAATAAAATACTAATCAAGGTTATTAGTAAATTTGATTACTATATCGTGTTCTACAATACAAAACAAGGATCGATGGGAGCCGTGGAGGTTGTGGGGGTGGTTCTAATGTATTGCCGGCATGGGCTATCGTTGTGTAGTGTGACCTATTTAACAGATCTTGGCTTGATTTGATCATAGTTACGGCATGCATCTCGGTCTTCTCAATAGATTTGATATTGATATAATTGTTTGTTTTTCGTCCATGATTATCAATAGGCTATTTATTGCACGAGATCTAAAGTATTAGTTTTTTGTTTCTTATTTTATGCGAAAACCATTAATTTTTCATGATATTGGTTGGTTAATTATTGTGCGCATATTGTGATTGGTTCCACAGAAAATTCAAAATACCTAGCTATGAAATTGATATAATTTTAGGACAATAACAAAAAATTGCATAATTGACAACGTTCAGATCTGAAGCCCCTGTGCAATTAGCTATTCATTGAATTGTAATGCCCTCTTTCGATTGGCTAGTGACAAAAAAATATTAGTCCTCAAGAAATTAGAGTTGCTCCTTATTTTAAGTGATCAGTCTATCACAAGCAATCAATTTTTTATTTTTTTTCGCTGAAAGTTTATTGATTTTTTTGGATGCCACAATGAAAGTTCTTCTTTTCATTATATATATATATATAAAAAAATAGAATCACTAAAATTCAAATCTTATTTCATTAAAAAAGTGATTGAATACACCACTGTTAAATTAAATGTTAGTGACTGGAATTCTTCATACCAAGATAGTAATTAAAAAGAAAACGATCTAATTTCTTCATACCATACTACTAATTAAAAAGAAAACAATCTAAATTCCGATTTTCAGTTCATTCTTATTGCATATATAAGCCACAAAGCATGGTTGAAAAACCTTATCCATACGATAACTAATATATCGGAGCCAATCGGAGAATGCTCTGGCGTCTCCTAGATTGAAATAAATGAAGCTTAACCTAAAGAAACACCTGTTTACGTGTAGTCTAATAGCATATATTTTGATGAAAGCGTGGAGTCCAATACTAACATTTATAATAAAATGAAACTCCTTTGATGTCGATCAATCTAATAATGTTAGCCACGCCACCAAGAGCAGGTCCCCCTGAAAATTGCATAATTCACCTTTTGGTTGTCTTCTGCCTTTCCAAATAATTTAACAAGATTCTGCCGCTGAGGATGACATTCTCTATTCATTATGTACCAATTAATGGTTTAAAAATTGAACTCGTACACCATAATTGCCGACGGTTGAGAATTTTTTTTTGACATCCTTCTCTTGGTTCATTAAAAATACTTCGATATTTATCATTAGTGGGATCGTTGTAATTGAAATCGCATCATGATTGTTGATTTCTATAATGGATGGTGAGAAGGGAAAGTTAGGCAAAGTTTGTATTTTTTGTAATTGCTGTATAAAGTTTGTGATGAATCTGACGGAGCAGCGCGAGGCCTAGATGCGGTGAATTGTCGTGCCTGGTTCGTAGAAAATCAATGCTGTCTGATTGTGATTGTGACAAGGACATGTACAGCTTTTCTTTTGGTTTTGTCAGATTTTATTCGGGAGTCATTTCAACATGATTTTATCATTCGAATTCGAACGAGAAGATTGAAATACATGCAATATGTAGTTGTAATAAGAGGTTCATTATGTGGTGGGCTCACCCAATAAGTCGTGGCAAAATGGAAAAATTTTAAAAAATAGAAACTCAATTTCTATTAGAATTGATGAGATCTTTCTGGCCTCTCTGGAATGAATGAATGAGTGACTGCGTAACAAATCAAGAAATTAACCATACAATCATTCGGTTCTACAGTTATACTCTTGACAAGCACAAATCAAATTTAGGAAATGCTCGAGGTGCTAAAGTTTCTACGCCTCCCAAATAATAACAAGTTATAATTGTTGGAGCAGTAGCACTAGAGATGGTATCTTTCATGCCAGGTCATGATGGATACACTGCAGCAAGTTTTCACAAGACGAAGTTGGTTTTGGCGACGAAATACAAATATGGGTAACACTAGCGCACCCTTGTAATTTGTAATGTTTCAGGAGCAAAGAGATATCAAGGAACTAGGATTTCGGAATGATGCTATCGTGGTTTTGAAAAAAGTCAGTTGTCGTTTTATAAAGGATTGGGCACTATTTCTATTTGTTATTCGTTATTGTTTACAACGTTACAAGATAAAAGATAGCGTTTCACATGTATAACAACTGTTATGTTGTTACATAAAGTTAGTTGTCATTATACCCGTTATTTGTAAAAGAAAAAAAAAATAATTATTGTACCTTCATTGATATTTAAATTTGTGAATACTTCAATCTTCTGTCAAATTCAATTGAAACCTACAGAGAAATATGGAGGAAGAATTCATTTTAGAAGAAGACAGATTAAAAAAAGAAGTTGTTTTCAACATAAAAAGACAAAGAATACAGATGAAAGTTAAAAAAAAAAGGAAAAAAAAAGCAGCTGCTGAAACAAAATAGAAGTGTCGTGCAGGAGAGAGAAAGAAAAACATAGACGGCTGCAGAAGTTCAAAATTTGTTAGGAGCCCTGACTTAAAACTAGAGAACTGGGATATATTTTGGGCCAATCATGTGTATGGTCTATGATAAATAAACCAATTGATACAATTGTTTTTGGGCCTTTTTTTCTATATGGTTTTTATTTGATGATTGAATCTAGTTTTAGAATTATTTTTGTACCTTCTTTTACTTTATATAATTTAAAATATCTAATAATGTTTTTACTTTTGTTTTCTGATTAAAGAAATTATAAGTGAATTTTCCTTAACCCTAGCAATCAACAACTAAATTATAATTTTATTATAACAATTTTTTAAATAATAATTTTAAAGATAGGTTAAATTATAATGTCTTTGACACTTGTACTTATCATGAATTATGAATTTTTTAATAGTGTTGATATTATTATTGAATTATAATGAAGTGCGTTTGCATGTGCGTGCGCATAAAAAATGAAATTTTTCTGTTGCTCCCTATCATTTAATATCGTTCTCTATTCCCAAATCCATATTAGGCATCACTGCTTGAGAGGTGCAAGCAATGAGGCTAGGGATGACAATCCAACCTGCCCTGATGCCACCCCACCCTGTTTGGGACGAGGATAGAGAGCGATATTTCACCCTGAATAGGACACGGGATGGGGACGGGGATGACGATCCCCACCCCGCCCCACCCCATTGCCATCCCTAAATGAGGCAGAGTACACTGATGCAGTCTTTTAACAACAGCACCTCATTAATTTCAAACCAGTAAGGCTAAGAAAAATGCCTTCACTCAACAAATGTGACTCAGCTGATATCTCCATCCTGAGGTGTATGACTATATTAAGACATGATGAGCACTGCATGAGAAAACATAGCAAGGGAGAATAGCAATTTACATTACACCCTGCAAGGTCCTTACACCTTACACGCATTCCTGCCACCAAAGAAATTCAAATTTTCTACCAAACATGTTACCTAACCAAGTTACTATCTGTATCTGCTTGAACTTGGTAGAATAACCTCAGAACACTCAAGCTTATCAGTGAAATTGGATTTTTCAGATACTTTCAAGCCTTTGTTTCATCAATTTATCATGGATACTGTAACATCAAATTGCAAATGGTGAAAACAAATTCTCGACCTTACAAACTATAGTAAGTTACTATTACTTATCAACAAGGTCCAGGGCCAGAGATTTTTTTGCATCTCAAGTGAATAAAGTTAGAAATAACTCTGGCAAACTGCCAGTACTACCAGTACTACAATACAATTGACTAGCTTCGGGGAGGTCTATGCTGTCATATTGCAGTTGTGATGGCATCGAAAGGGGTAACGTGGTTCTTAAACTCATAGGCCTAATAGAGGTGCTAGTATTCATGCAAGAAAGGACTAGATTCCAATCAGAAAAACGACAAATAAGCATAGACATACTAAGGAACAAGAAACATAACAACTACTTAATTACATAACTGCTTAAAATGAAGAGATGCACCTTTAGCTTTCTGGGCAGAACCTTCTCCAGAATAGTGGTTCTATACTGAACAGATCATCTCATATAATAGATAATTTTAAATAACTTCTTTCAAAGTTATTTTTCCTTATAAAAGAAGAAGCACAAGGGGTACTAAAGCTAACATATAATCAGGACTAGGGTGATTTGTTGCAAAATGTCAATATGCAGCGATAGTACTTCTGCCTTGTATCAAGACTGGCTTTCCGTATCCGTTAGAAATATTAATGATTTGGTAGCTTCTACTACCAATTTCTTGAAAGAACTATGCAAATTGTGCCAACATCTCCAATTTGTTGACAGCTTCAAAGTATTCATGCAAATCTAATGACACATACTAAAACCCAAGGCGAGCCTGCACGCTAAGCTAATTGCTGAATGGACCATGTTAAAATTCATCATGATGGATTATATGCTATGTATTAAAAGAAAAGAAATTTTGTGGAAAGCTACTCCAACAGCAATCAAGCCATCACACACTACCTTCTAAACAATAATAGAACTCAAATATTCAATTTATGCAGAATTAGTATGACAACTAGTTCAGTTGCTTTCAAACCACCACATAAGTTGTATCTAAATAACCACACGTCCCATCCTTCTCCTCCCTTATTAGTCAAACAACTCATCCATCCTTTCTCCTCCTCATACTTCTACTTTACTCCACCCATCCTTTACCCTATCCATCTTCCTAACAAACACAGCCCTAGAGAAGTAACAGACTGTTCCAGCAATGGTGCTTCCCATATATACACCTCAAACATGCTCCATCCACCTTAATTTGCTCCACGAACACCGTGAAGACTTACGATGCTATAACGAGCACCAAAGGATATGTCAAGGCATCCTACATTGAGCTACACTGGAAGCAGCCTATTCCTTGACAATTTGTTGATCATTTATCACTTCTGTTCTATTGTGATGAAAAGAAAGCATATTTCCCCATTCCACACTGTACAACTCTCCTCTAATAAAGTTAAAATTAATTACCCTTACAACATAAACAAGTGAAGAAGATAAAATCCTACTTCACAACCCCTCGACCTTGAGCCAGAGTCCAAACATAACAATGGTGCTCCCCATATATCCACCTCAAACATGCTCCATCCACCTTAATTTGCTCCACGAACACCGTGAAGACTTACGATGCTATAACGAGCACCAAAGGATATGTCAAGGCATCCTACATTGAGCTACACCGGTAGCAGCCTATTCATTGACAATTTGTTGATCATTTATCACTTCTGTTCTATTGTGATGAAAAGAAAGCATATTTCCCCATTCCAAACTATACAACTCTCCTCTAATAAAGTTAAAATCAATTACCCTTACAACATAAACAAGCGAAGAAGATAAAATCCTACTCCACAATCCCTCGACCTCGAGCCAGAGTGCAAACATAACAAATGGCAGGTTCTGATTATTAGCAGCAGCCAAAAACAGGTTCATCAGCAAGCCCCATCAATTGATTTCTTTAATTAAACACGAAGCGCATTCTAGGCCAATTAAGCAGTAAACCACAAAACACATAATTAACACACAAACCAAACATGCAATATTTATTTTTTATAATTTCATCAAACAAAGCTGCATAAATATTCAACAATTTCCAATTTTTTTTTTAAATTATACATAGAAAAAGTTTTCAATTCATTCCCAAGGCCAAATAAAAGAAAAGCATCCCATTATTCACCCATTCAATATCCATTACAGTACCTTAAAATGAGGAAATATCCATTACGGCACCCTAAGATGAGGAAATATCCATTACAGTACCCTAAAATGAGGAAACCAAAGGGTTGGATCTAAGCTTGGTTACTAACTCAACATTGTTGCAATTCAACCCACACCCACACTGTGGACACTCATAGAAATTATCAATTGGAAAATCGGCGGAAGCAAGTCCAACAGAAAATTCAAGCTCGTCTCCTTTTCTAACAACCTCAACAATATTTAACCAAAAAAACAAAACCTTCACACTTACTCCACTCAAATCAGTCAGCTTGTTCTCACTTATGTAACCACTGACTGTGGACTTGTACTTGAGCTGATACGAACCTTCAAGAGAGAAACTGCACGAGCCGTTCAAATAAACGCGGAATTTGCCAGTGGTTTTGTCCAGTTCGTAGCCTGTGGCCCCTTTCGGGAGAACACCGATCGGGAAGTTGTATCCGGCGAGGACTTCATACGGCGTTGGGAGATTGTCGGTGATGGTGAGTGATGACGAGGTGGCGAGCTGTGTTAGGATGAGGAAAAGGCTGAAAATGGCGTTGAAAGACATGGGTGCGCGTTTGGAGTAAAGAGCAGGAGCCGTATTTCTTTTTTGTTTCTTTACTTTTATATCATTTTTGTTGATTTCTGCTTGGGCGGCTGTTGGACCGATGTTTTTTTATTATTATTTGTTTGGTTGCTATGGATGATGACGAGAAAATTATAAATTAGTTGCTTTATTTCTTTTTAAAAATATAAATAGTTATTTTAATTTTAATAATTAATTAATTAGTCTTTATATTTATAACTTAATTGTTTTCCCTTTTTTCTATTTTAATAAATAAAACATAAGTAAAAAAATGAAAATTGAAAAGAAAAGAAAGTATTTTTTACAATAAAATAATATTAAATTAAATATTATCAATATTAATTAAGTGATTAATTAATTAGTTTTGTAGACAAAAGGATTTATTTAATTCCTTTTGTAAAATTAAAAGGACTAATTTATCATTTATTTGAATGATGATTGTTGGAATAAATTATTAGGTGTTGTACTCTATTTTTTAATAAAAATATGGATTTAACTGTGAAAATAATTTATAAATCTTATATTTTTATGGAAAGAAAATTACAGTTCTGGATATTTCGGATAATTTCTGGATGGGTGATGGTGAGAGAAGGTAGGATAATCGAGCACGTAACGGTGAGAGGGGGGACACGACGACGTTTAGTTGCGAAGTGTGAGTTGCGACGCTGTTTCGGAGTTCTTTTTTATTGTTAGGCTGTGGCTATTTAGTTTGATGCCCACGTGGTTATCGAACGGAGATTGCACATGGTCGTTGTTTTTACTGCTTATTGAAAATAAAAAGGACACAGTTACGAGTCATGACAAGCAAACGTCTTATGGAAATTGGTCGGCGAGTATGGATAACGTCACTAGCAGAGGACTTATTTAAGTCACAGATTTTTATCATTTTTATTTTTCCTTTTCCCATTTTTATTTAAGTCATGACAACAAGGATATTATAAATAGATTGTCCTAAACGATAAATTTTATAGTACGTAAGAAGTAGTTAATGATATATATAATAATTATTTTATATATTTATTTTTAAAAAAAACATACACATAAAAAATTATAATCGAATCCATAAAAAAAATTTTAAATTCGTTCAATTTTATATATATATATATATATATATATATATATATATATATATATATATATATATATGTCTATTTTTTAAAAAATGAATTTATAAAATAACTACTGCATATATCATTAATTATTTTTTGAATATTATAAAATTCTCAACTTGTGCAGACTTTTTTTAAATTTTAAAATTTGAGCTCTATATCTACATATGTTTGTATTTGAATGAAAAAAAAAAAAAAAACCGAATTATGTGGGTGTGCTTCATGCTTTGATTGAAATTTGGACCTCGAAAGGTTATGTGGTTGTTTCTCTCTCACTTTAAAGCGTGTTAATTGATGGTAGCATGTTGCCAATACAAATTAAACCAGAAAATGGTCTTTTATTCCACTGTTCGAGAATTATTTCTGTTTAAGGTGCATGTAAATGTAATTGCCAATTCTCATTAAAAAAAAAATCCAAGAACTTGCTAGCTGCCAAAAATCTCCAGAGCCAGAATGCAAAATTAGATTTCACGTATATATAAAAAAAGTGTAAGAAATATTTTATAGTGTGGCCCATATGTCATGTTTGTTTTAAATCTATAAATGACTATTTAAAGACTTAGCGTCCAATGGACTTTAGTAGTGGGCTAAGCACATCAATGATGGATGGAGGTGCAAAATTAGGTTAAAGAAAGAGTCTCTGGTCTAGTCATATAAATAGTAAGTAAAGCTTGTGTTTTTCATCAATACAAAAAAAAAAAAAAACCCTAAAGTATTGGAATAGACTAGAAGGCTCTCTCTTTCCTTGGCGGCTCTAGTTTTCTTTCAACGAATATCTTAAGCACTTAATCAATCATGACGAGTAGATATGTATCCTATTAATTTCCACTTGCGTTTATATGCATAGGCATATTTAATTTTATTACATGTGGTGTCAAAGCCTCCTTCTTGCTATATTGATTAGTGTTAATAAAATTCATTAATTATATTTATCCAGTACATAGTATGATTTCTACAGAGAAAATTATAGATCATGGTATAGTTAAATAATTGAAATCTTTAAATCATACGCATGCACCACATAAGACATGAATTAAATATATATAGTGTACTACCATTTGATTTCAAACGGTGGCTTTTTTTCTCACTCTTCTGGTGTGTGTATATATATATATATATATATATATATATATTTGATTAAAAAAAAAGGACAAAGTTGATGTAAAAAAAAAAAAAAGTATTATGTCCCTCTGGTACGGATTTTTATCAACATGCAGTTTTTTCTTTCCCTCTCCCTCTGGTGCGGATTTGGCCGCCTAAGTCATGCCTAGTTTATATATATATATATATATATTACATATATCAAGTCTTTGTGTACTTTGACAGTACACTTGCTTCCATTTGATTTCCAATGGATTTTTTCTTCCCCTCACCTCTTTGGTGCAACCGTGTGTGTGTGTATATATATATATATATATATATAAGACATAAATTAAGTTATGCTTAGTTTACGTTATTTTCTGTCTGGTGCGACTTCGTGAACAACATAACTCTGGCGGTGCATGCTTATATATATATATATATATATATATATATATATATATGAAAGACACAAATTAAAGATTGCCAGGAAGTTTGCTTGTAAACAATTTTAGTTTATATTATTATTATTATTTTGATATGTCAACGTAGAGTTATGAGTTGATATTAAAGCATGCTATGTTGAGATGATGATGTCAATTAACTTAGGAATAGCCACAAGATCTTTAAGTTATTTTGATGATCATATTAAAATTTATTAAATTAATATGCTCATAAAGTACATAGCTTAATTTGTAATTATTTTATAAAAATAATGACTTGGCCCTACGGGGAGGTTGTTATTTTTATGATTTAATTAGAATAAGATAATAAATTAATATTAAGAATGGATTTTATTCTAGGCCCTCGGATGTGAATATTTTTTTTATTCTTAATATTTTATTTATTAGTCTTATTATTAAAGAATTAGTGAATTCTATGCATGATGCAACCTCTACCCACGGGAAGGTTAGAATTTACTATTAAATTGACATTGGTTAATTTAAATAAAGTATATTTTTTCATAGTATTAAAGTCTTTTCTTGGTTATTGCAGCCTTTTCCTACTCGCTTTTATTGATACATCTAGTATTCCAATGCTATGTGGTGATAATTTTGGTGATTGGAAAGAAAATATTCTTTTTGCATTGGGGTGTGTGGATTTGGATTTGGCCTTACGTGTGGATGAACCACACATCCTCACGGATTCAAGTGATGCACGGGAAAAGACTAATTATGAGCGGTGGGAGCGATCTAATCGCTTAAGTTTAATGCTCATAAAGTCTCGCATAAATAAGAGTATAAATGGTTCAATCCCCGAATGCTCTAAGGCAAAAGATTTCCGAAGGCCATAGAAGAACAATTTGTTCATTCCGATAAGGCATTAGCCGACACCCTAATGAAAAAGCTTTCGACAAGTCATTTGACTATTCTAAAGGTGTGCGCGAGCACATTATGGAAATGAGGGACACCGTCGCTCAATTAAAGTCCTTAGAGGTAAAGATTTTCGAGTCATTCTTGGTGCATTTCATTTTGAACTATCTCCTCGCGAAATATGGTCCGTTTAAGATTTCTTATAACACACATAAGGAAAAATGGTCAATTAATGAATTATTGACCTTGTGTGTTCAAGAAGAAGGGAGATTGAAACTTGAGAAACCCGAAAGTGCTCATTCGGTTTCTCAAGCTAAAGAAAATTTCAAGAAGGGTAAAAATGTTCTAAAAGTGAAGAAACATGAACATATGCCTATAAAGCAAAATGGTAATACTAGTAAATGTTTCTTCTGCAAGAAAGGGGGACATGTTAAGAAAGATTGCCTTAAGTATCAAAAGTGGCTCGTGAAGAAAGGTAAACTCATCTCTTTAGTGTGTCATGAATCTTTTTTTATTGAGACTCCTAATAATACATGGTGGATTGATTCCGGTTCTACAATCCATATCGTGAATACCATGCAGGGCTTTCCGGACCTAAGGAAGCCGAGAGGAAATGAAGAAGGCATCTATTCGAGAAATCGGATGCGCTCTAAAGTTGAAGTTCGTGGGGACTTTTAGATTAATTTTAAAATCTGGATTTATTTTGGATTTGAAAAATATTTTTTATGTTCCATCATTTTTTAGAAATTTGATTTCGGTTTCCGGACTATGTAGTATTGGCTATGGATTTTTGTTTAATGAAAACATTTTTAGTATTTTGAAAAATAAAATCTCTATTGGTGGTGGAACATTAATTAATGGTTTATATAAAATTGATCTAGACCCCACTTTTGAGCTTAACTATTTATCAATGCATGTTAATACAGGTATTAAAAGGAGCAATATTGATGAGAATTCCTCCACATTGTGGCATAAGAGATTAGGTCACATCTCCATTGAAAGAATTAAAAGATTGGTGAATGATGGAGTTTTAAATGCTCTTGATTTTACTGATTTTGGTACTTGTGTGGATTGCATAAAGGGAAAGCAAACTAACAAGACCACTAAAGGTGCCACGAGGAGCTCGTAAATTTTAAAAATCATACACACTGACATATATGGACCGTTTAATACTCCTTGCCTAAATAGTCGGAGATATTTTATCTCATTCATTGATGACCATTCTAGATTCATGTATCTTTATCTTTTACATGATAAGGCTGAAACACTTAATGCTTTTAAGACCTTTAAGGTTGGGGTAGAGAAACAAAAGGAAAAGACCATTAAGATTGTAAGGTCCGATAGAGGTGGAGAGTATTATGGTAGGTACACTAAAAAAGGACAAATGCCGAGTCCATTTGCAAAGTTCCTTGAAGGAGAGGGCATTATTGCACAATATACAATGCTTGACACACCACAACAAAATGGTGTAGTCGAGAGAAGGAATCGTACGCTCATGGACATGGTTAGAAGCATGATTAGTAATTCTAATTTACCATTATCCTTATGGAGTGAAGCATTAAAGATTGCCGTGTATATTCTAAACAGGGTTCCATCCAAGGTCGTCTCTAAGACACCTTTTGAATTATGGAATGGATGAAAACCTAGTTTAAATCATACACATATACGGGTTGTCCTGTTGAGGTAAGGATTTATAATCCTCAATTAAAGAAATTAGACCCTAGAACAACCAATGGATATTTCATTGGTTATGCAAGAAACTCTAAAGGATATAAGTTTTATTGTCCTTTTCATAGTACAAGAATAGTAGAGGCAAGAAATGCTAAATTTCTTGAGGATCTTAACCTTAGTGGGAGTGATTTTCCTCAAAGAATAGAATTTGAGGAAACACAAGATTCAACTCGTGTTGCATAAGGATAAAAGACAATTGGTTATTGTTCAAGAAAGTCAATTAGATAATGTTGAACAACAACCAATTCCCGAGCAACAAGTTTAAGAGCAACTAGTTCTTGATGAGCCAAACCCATACGAAGATGTTGAATTAAGAAGATCTTCAAGAGTAAGGAGACCAAGTAATTTCTAACGACTATGTTGTATACCTTCGAGAGTCCGACTTTGATGTTGGACTTAAGAATGATCCAAACTCGTTTTCACAAGCCATGAATGGAGAAAACTCCAATTTATGGTATAATGCCATGAAAGAAGAAATAGAGTCAATACATAAAAATCAAGTTTGGGACCTCGTCGAATTACCAAAAGAATCAGTAATCGTTGGTTGCAAATGGGTTTATAAAACCAAGAGAGATTCTTCTAGTAATATCGAACGATATAAAGTTAGACTTGTGGCTAAGGGTTATACCCAAAAGGAAGGCATGGACTATCATGAGACATTTTCTCCAAGTCTCTAAAAAGGATTCATTCGGAATAATAATGGCATTAGTAGCTCATTTCGATTTGGAGCTACATCAAATGGATGTGAAAACAACATTTTTAAATGGAAATTTAGATGAAGAGGTATACATGAATCAACCTCGAAGGTTTTTGTGATGATACAAATAACCACTTGGTTTGTAAGCTAAAAAGGTCTATGTATGGGCTAAAGCAAGCCTCCCGACAAGTGGTATATCAAGTTTCACAATGTTATTACCTCGTATGGTTTTATTGAGAACATTGTTGATCAATGCATATACCTTAAAGTTAGTGGGAGCAAATATATTTTTCTTGTCCTATATGTAGATGATATTTTGCTTGCATGTAGTGACTTGGGTTTGCTTCATGAGACTAAGCAATTTCTTTCTCAAAACTTTGATATGAAGGATTTAGGTGAAGCCTTTTATGTCATTGGCATAGAGATTCACGGAGACAGATCTCAAAAAATATTAGAACCGTCTCAAAAGGCCTACATTGAAAAAGTCTTGGAAAGATTCGAGATGTCAAATTGTGCATCTTCGGTAGCACCCATTGTCAAAGGGGATAAATTCAATATGAATCAATGTCTACAAAATGCATTGGAAAGGGAGCGGATGAGTAACATTCCTTATGCATCTGCAGTAGGGAGTTTGATGTATGCACGAGTTTGTACAAGACTCGACTTGGCATTTGCGATAGGAATGCTAGGTAGGTTCCAAAGCAATCCCGGAATGGACCATTTGGAAAGTCGCTAAGAAAGTCATGAGATATCTACAAGGAACCAAGAATTATAGATCGACTTACAGTGCATACTAATCACATCGAGGTGGTTGGTTATTCGGATTCGATTTTCTTGGTCGTGTAGACACAAGAAAGTCTACTTCGGGATACATTTTTCTTCACTGGAGGAGCCGTATCTTGGAGAAGCACTAAGCAAACTATTGTTGCTTCGTCTACTATGGAAGCAGAATTCATTGCATGCTACGAAATAACGACACGAGCTATTTGGTTAAGAAACTTCATTTCGGTCTACAAATTGTCGATTTCATATCAAGACCAGTAAAGATTTACCGTGACAATTCGGTTGCGGTTTTCTTCTCTAAAAATAATAAAAGTGGAAGCCGAAACAAGCATATCGACATAAAGTATCTCATTGTGAGAGAGAAAGGGAAGGAACATGAAGTGCTCATTGAGCATATTAGCACTTATCTAATGATTGCATATCCTATGACTAAAGCATGCTACGCAAAACAAGTATAGAGATCATGTGGATCGTATGGGTCTAGCTAACCCATTTATTGTTTGACTTCATTTTCTTTTATTGATTGTCTAGACATTTTTTAAGTTGTTCTTAGAGATTGATGTGATTTTTGTGCACAATAAAGTATTAATTTTATATTAATTTTGATATATAAAGTTGGATTCGAATGACTTATTAAAAGTTCATTCATAAAGTTTATTGCTCATTAAGTGCTTGTTTTAAGGATGTAATATATTGTAATACATGGAAGGGAATGCTTAGTTATAAAGCATGACCGCTATGATTCATATATTGCATTCTTAATCTAAGTATGAGTGTTTCCACTAACTAATCATTTGGACTCTATAAAGAAAATGTCATTTTTAGGTAGTGTCATATGGGCTAAGTGGGAGAATGTAAGAAATATTTTATAGTGTGGCCCATATGTCATGTTTGTTTTAAATCTATAAATGACTATTTAAAGACTTAGAGCTCAATGGACTTTAGTAGTGGGCTAGGCACATCCATGATGGATGGAGGTGCAAAATTAAGTTAAAGAAAGAGTCCTTGGTCTAGCCATATAAATAGTAAGTAAAACCTTTGTTTTTCATCAATACAAAAAAAACACCCTAAAATATTGGCATAGACTAGAAGGCTCTCTCTTCCTTGGCGACTCTAGTTTTCTTTCAACGAATATCTTGAACACTTAATCAATCATGACATAAAATATATATCTTATTAATTTTCGCTACGCTTATATGTCCATGCATATTTAGTTTTATTACAAAAAGAACTATACTCTCACCTCTAAAAAGTGATAAATGACCAATTCTGCACTTCAACAGAACCTTTTCTGCTGAATAACATGGGAACAAAAAATAAATTGCGAAAACCACAAGGTGAATAGAAAGACACGTGCTACATCACACAATGGAAAGATATTAAAAAAAAATGAATGAATGAAGACAAAACAATAGAGAGATAAAGCATTCATTAATTTATCGAGGTTAAGTGCTAGCTACCGAAGACAAGTAATTGATTATTACAGACAGCTAGCATATCCATGTGCTGCACGCGTGTCGAGGTCCTTCACCAGTAAGTGGGACCTAAATAAAATTCTAAAAAGAAGAAAATGGATTGTTGGGCCTAATTTTCCTCAAGTTGACATCTTTACAATCAAAGCCACATCCACAAGAGGGGCACTCATCAAAATTACTCACAGCAAAATTAGCGGAAGCAATCCCCACAGAAAACTCGAGCTCATCATCATCACGGATCACTTCAGTAATACTAAGCCACAAAATGAGCACCTTAACTTGGATCCCACTCAATTTTGAGAGCTTGTCTTTGGCTAGCACACCCTTAATAGTAGTCTTGTACTTGAGCTCATATGAATCGACTTTGAAGGAGCAAGTGCTATTAAGATGGACTGTGAACTTACCTGTGGAGTTGTCAAACTCGTAGCTCGTTACTCCTTTGGGAAGGAGACCGATTGGAAAGTCGTATTCTTGGAGAACTTCGTATACAGTTGGTGTGTCATCTGCATTGACGACCGAAGATGTTGAGAGAGTTAGAAACAAGAAAGTTGCCCAAAGAAAAGCCATTGAAGAGATGGATCTTGAATGAAAAGGCGAACCCATTTATAGTCCTATCTGGACCTGCAATTCGGTTTGTCAATCTTGTGTAGTTGGTTTTTTGACCGGTCGTTGGGCAGTGGAACGTGCCAAGAGGTAGATGTATAGTTACGTTAAGTATTATAAAATTTCTCGGTAGGGTGGCAGTTAAAAATGCTGAGGCGACACCCGTCTCTCACAGATATCGTCTTTTGCGCTCCCACGTGGTTGTTGTAGTTTTCGCCGTGGTTAATATACTTCAAAGTTTGTGCTTGTTAGGGTGAAAGGGGTGAAATTTTACTAGAGTAAACTTTCAACCACTTTTACCATGTTTGTAAAAAAACATAAAAATAAAAAATAAACAGAGAGGGAAAAAAAGTCGCGAAGAAGGAAGAATTATTCAGTATATTAAAAATTAAATTATATTTTCTCATAATATGAGATTTATAAATTATTTTTTAAGTAAATTCCATGTTTTTATAAGAGTGAAATATAGTTTATAATATGACTAATAATTTCTCATGAACAGTTGTTTTTTTTCCAAAAAAAAAAAAATGGGTGAAACGTTACCCTTCATGCATGGAGGGTAATTGTTACCCTTCAAAATTTGTAATGTGAATCCTACTAATATATTTTTCATCACGTGTTAACTATGATTCCTATCAAGTATTATTAATTTGTCTATTTTAAAGTATAAGATTTGTCATTATTTTTATATTCCTACTACTATTACCAATTTATCTAAAAAAAAAACTTTTTTATTTACCAAATATCATTAATATTTTATTTTTAAAATTTTTTATTTTCTCCATTTCAAAGAAATCGTTTTATTTGACTTCTAAAATAAAACATGGAGTAATTCTTATGTCCTATCAATATTTCTTTATTTATATATTTTTTTTAAAAATTGTATTTAAACAATATTTTAGAAATAGACTTTAATTAAGATACTTTCACTAGAAATACACTATTTAAAATTTTCAGTTTAACCTCAAAATCTTCATCTCATTTTAAACACGACCTAAATTTTAACAAAGTACCATCCAGATATAGATATGATGATATGCAAGTTCTTGAAAATTTAAAATGTTACTATATTGTTAAGAATTTCTAAACAGAATATCACGGATTAGGCTATGAAGAATATTACGATAAAAATAAAATGAAAATGGCCTATGTTTTATAGAGTTAGCGTAAATACGTGCTCATGGCAGATAAAAATGGCGAGGGCAAGATCATATTTCACTGTCTTAACAAACATCGGGACTCACCTTACCTGCTGTTGCATATTAAAACAAAACAAAATGGCAATATGAGATTATAGATGAAAAAATCAGTGCTTGTATTTATATAATTTTGCTTTAATGATCCTATGAAATAATGAATCTCGATAAAGAATAATTCTAAGTTGTAATAAAATAAATAAATCCAGAATCCAAATAAAACTTACCTATAAGTAATTCCATTAAATTAAAATAATATTATCAAATCATCATTTATTATCTGCAATTCAACTATAAAACGATTGCTTGCGTGTCTTTTTTTTTTTTTTTAAATAAACAATCCGATCCAAACTCATTTTTTTTATCTCCCACTTGCATATTAGAGTATCTCTAATTATCTCTTTATATTAAGATTTTTCTTTATAATAAAGAGGTTTGATCTAAATTTCATCTCCAATGCTCTCTTTATCATAATCTCTATCTTTAAAATTGATATAGAGAGTGTCTTTGACTCTCCAATACTAGAGAGTGAAAATAACTCTTTATCTTATATTTTATTAATAAAAATTATTATATTCTATGTCATTTAATCTCTTCACCAATAGTCTCTCAGGTTTTATAAATTTTGTCAAAATAAAGAATTAAATAGAGAATAACATTAAAAAGGATATTAATCTTCAATCTATATAATTAACGATACTCTCTATTTATATTAAAAATACTAACTAAAAGTAAAGAGCACAATTGAGAGATGCTCTTATAAGCTAAATTCGATACGAGACTCTCTACAATAACAATAATAATAATTAAAAAAAAAAAATACACTCTCATGCTAACAAATAGATCATGCAACCTACCGAGCATTTCTGTATTTTTAAAAACTTATGACTATGCATCTGTTAAGAATTCATTACTACGCATCTGTTCAATAGCTATTACCTAAAATTTAATAAACGATGTACCAGGTAGGCAGATATCGTAGAAGGAGAAGAAATAAAGTACTCTTATTATTTTGTTCCTCCAGACGAAACAACATAAGAGGGCTCAGACATAAAAGCCCCAGACACAAAATTATCTTTCCACCTGAAAAGAAGACACAAAATTACCACCGTCCAACAAATTACACTCAAATCCGCACCCACACTGAGGACACTCTCCGAAGTTGTCAATAGGAAAGTTTGCTGAGGCAATCCCAACAGAGAACTCAAGCTCCTCCCCATCATGAACCACTTCCACAATGTTTATCCACAGAAACAGAATGAGAACTCTCACACCTTTCAAATTACTGAGCCTTCCTCTAGATATTACCCCGGTAATGGTAGACTTGTACTCCAATTGATACGATTCAATAGAAAATTTACAAGTTGCGTTCAAATAAGCAGAGAACTCACCTGTGTCTCTGTTTAACTTGTAGCCGGTAACACCTTTTGGAAGCAGACCGATTGGGAAGTCGTATTCCTGAAGAACTTCATATGCTGATGGCATGTCGTTGCTTAAAGCAAACTGGGTTGTAAAAGAAGACAAAACGAGCACGAAGATAGGACATAGATACCCCATCAGAGCCGGTAGAGTTTTCAGAGTCGATGACAGAACCTTCTAGAGATCTCCTCTTTCTCAGTTCTAACGTTGGTTATGCAGATTAAGATTCCCGAAACATCAGTTTATATGGATGGAGATATCAGTGGACTTGTATTTGCTGCTGCTTTCATGGAGTGTGGCCCCAAAATAGACCGTGATGCTCCTTAATAAAGTATTAAATGCGACTAGATCGATTGATTGAGGGGAACATTTTGTCGCAATTGTCATTAAAGGTCCTTAATGAATTAAAAGTTTGACTTTGGATCATCAGTTTATTCATGGTATATTTTTCTACAAGCACATCAGATTTTTCCACAGCAAATCTGCAATAGATCTAGCGGTTGCCACGTGCCATTTGCACTCGGTGTCCAGCAGTTCTAAAAACATGCTCTGGGCCTCGTCTCAGACTCGAGGAGCCCTAAAATTCAAGGAAATCTTATAGTGGGCACCCAAAATGCTCTAATGGGTGTCAGATTCAAATTCTTGAATAAGGTGGGATTGAACTCAACGGAGAAGCCACTGGATCAGCTGGCTATGTTTGAATCGTGTGACTCACATATATGATAGATATCGACGATGAAGGGGCAAAAGAAGAATTTTAGCCAAGGAAGAATTTTACCCAGATTCAGTCTCATAGACATCAGATCAGAGAAGTCAAACGTGGATGGCAGACGGCTCTAGACGATGTCTCCATACATGCGCACGCAAGCATGGATGTCAGATGATGGTGACGCTTAGTCTGGTTATCAGCAATCAAGAATTTAGATTCCGTCCACACTCCAATATGAAGATTTCAAACAATCCATATTTTTTGTTTTAGATAGAACAAATTTTAATTAATAAAAAAAATTCCAATATTCCATATATTACCTCCAAATTAACCAGGATAAATCTTAACTACTGTTAGAAAAACGCATGATTGATACGTTCCATGCAATCGCTAGCATGTTTCTCATTGTTGTCCATATTTCTATCTAGTTACGATTGTCATTTTTAATTTTATGAAAATAAAAGAGACGCAAAGCATAGATGACAATACTTTTCAGCATTTTAATTTGTTTACTTGTGTAAAATCTCATTTCAATTTAATGAAGAGTCATGGTACAGAAAGTTTCCAACCACTATATTTTGGAGTTCCAGTGTGAAATTTCATAGGAATTCAGTGTGAAATCCATGTGGCACTTAAATCCTGCTTTGATTCATCAACGATAGGCAAATATTTCTTGGATCAGAAAGTTGAAGGTTAGCCTTTCATTAGTTTGACACACTATATTTCGATTTTTCATATTGGAGATCGTGAAGATGAAGTAACTGATTATTTTTTCAAGAACAAAATAATTAATTAGTTTGGCAGACTAGCCTACCTCAGCTTAGGTTATGAGGCGTACACACGCAAACCAAATGATAAAATTAACTAAATATGTCCATAGACCACAATTCACCTATTGATGCTTCGTTATGAAATTTCTAATTGCAGTGGGTTGGGTTTCTTTGGACTGCAAGTACAAGGCAAGGGAGACTCGATTTTTCTAAAAATGTTGCAGTACGAAGACATCAGCTCAATGAGCCATTCATGCTCAAATATTTTGTTCCTCAATATGACCTAGGTTGCAAATATGCAAGACCATGGCAACGGATGATGGGTGAAATGGGTTGGACCTCTGCAGAAGAGAGCCGCATTTTAAAGGCATATCAATTCCTGCCATAGAGCTCTTAAATCCTTTCATTAACACAGTCCACTAAAAGAAGCAAAATGTCTTCAACCAAAGCATGCAACGTAAAAATCTTCTATTTCGTCGACCTCAGATCCTCCAATTCTCCTCCAGACAGAACTCTTACTGTAAAGAATATACGCCATTTTATTGGCCCCGTCCCCTCTTCCAATTATATGTTAGATTGTTTTTAGATATTCTAATAAGAGGCGAATTCTAATTTTGTCTTCCCAATTCTCATCTGTTACCCCAATATGATTGTCCTGACAGGAGATGGCCAATCAAAGCTTCCCCGTCTCATATTCGACTCAGGATACAACCCCAAAAACTACGGTTCCAATAATCAACGCCTTCGCCACTGAAGATTTATTGCTGATTATTAAACCACCTACTGTTGGGGTATGAAAAGTTCATTTCTATCAAGCATAATTAAGCTTCAAGATACTAGTGGCTATTGACAGCTATGGTCAGCTCACCACGAATCTAGTCAAATCCTGGCACAGCCTGAGAGCAGGTAGAATTGAAACTCTAGTGGAAAAGGGTCAGCTAGATAATGCAAAAAATCAGAAGCTCGATTATGAATGACATCTATTACACCAACCCAAATCATGGTTATCTAACAGAAATGTATCTTGGCCAATGTAAATCTAATGTTAAGAGGCATCACCACAGCAAGCAGTGGCTCCAGTTCCTGTTAGATGCCATCTCGATGCACTAAAAGATAGTTGCATGTGGGCGGAAGATTTGCTTCGCCTTTCGTTTACTGTTTGTTTGTTCTCCCATTCTTTCCCTGCTTCGAGTGCGGCAGAGGGTGGAATTTTATCCCATCTTATTCCAGAACAAAGAGGTTCGGGAGAAGGAGCTAAGGCGACAAGTTTCACCTTAAATCTATCCAAGGGTACATGACACGATGACTAACAGCCCTCATTTACATAACTCAAAAGAATTCAATCAAACAATCTGATGCATATCTATGAGAACAATAAATACAGATATAATTTTCACAACTATTAATACAATGAGAAGAAAAATATTGTAAGCAAATAAATGTAGCAATGATCAGAAGAAGGTGAAAAGAAAGAAGGACCATACGTACAGCTCTGAATGAAATCAGCTGACATCCTTGAGTCTTTTTATCAATGCATCAAGAGACTTCTTCTTCGGATTCTGCCTGGCTCCCCTGCTCCCAAATGTTCCAAATAACCGGTCTGAAGGATCCCTCAACTTCTCTGATATTATCATTACTTTCCTATAGTCCAACGTATTGTAACTCCTCTCCCTGATCACAGGATTCAGAAAATTCTCAGGATGATTGCTCAAAAGCAAATTGACCAGTTGCCTTGCCTCAGCAAGTGCTGTTTTCAACTGATTTGCATCCCCTTCAGAGAACAATGAAGCTTGATTATCGGCAAATGATTCCAACAATCGGATATCTACATCAATCCCCATGATAGCATTAACATTGAACCTCTTGACTGAGTCCCCGAGTAAAGCCCCAACAACCATCTCTGAAATGTGAGAAAGAACATCTTGCAAAACCCTTTTAAGAACAGGAGTTGGCAATATCTGTTGAGCAGTAGAAACCAAAGTTTCCAAATATATCATGACCTCATTCACATATTCATTGCCGCCCTGGGTGGGCTCATCAGCCATCCAGTTCACATTCTCAATCAATGTCATAAAGCCATCAACCTTCTGTTTAAGCAGTCCAGATAGCATCTCTTCAGCTGCATCACGAGCAATGTTTAGTGGAAAATGTCGCCTACCCCTCTCTGCCATTCTCAAGGGAATGCCTGAAAGCTGTGCAGCATGACGAAAGAAGAAATCACAAGCACGTTCTAACACAGCCATGTTTGCTGCAACCTGCATAGCCTGGGATACTCCATGAACTGATGTATTAATAAGCTTCAATAAAGCTCCATCCAAAACCTCACTTAAAAGCCGGTCCAAATATTTCTTTACAACATCAAAGAATTCAAGCTGCCCACCATATGACATAAAACTCACAGAATCTTCAATAAAGGATCGCACAATTCGGCAACAATCAGGTACAGTGGATGAAAATGGTGCAACATAAGGAAATGCCGGTACAATGTCCGATGTCTGTAATTGAAACGAAAGCACATTCATAGAATATTCATACTCTTTCTTCATCAACATCTGCTCAAACTTATCTGCAGAAAGCGCTTCTGCAATCTGCTTACGACAATCAGACAACAATAGCTCATGATACTTATCCCTATGCTTGCTCAAAACATCTAACAAAGCATCAACGGGGTATCCATATCTACGCAAAGTTACTCCAAGCAAACTCACATAATCCTTAATCAACAAAAGATGACTGGCAGTTTGCATTCTAGAAAACTGATCCTCTAATACCGAACACATCTTACTAACAGCAGTTTCCCACAAATTCTCAACTTCCATTCTCGATATCAAATCCCCTCCAGTCCTCAAAATCTGATCTTCCACAATAAAAAACCCAGCAATTTGTGCAAAAAAAGTCTGATGCGATTCAAGGAATGGAGTCATGGACGATACCTGAAAATCCGAAGTCAATTGAAGCTTCCTATTCTCAAAATAATACTGCTTAAACCGATCTTCAAGTCCTAAGGTCTGATGTATATGATAAGCCCTATAAAGCGGAGTCAAATCAAACCCCAACAACCCATTACCACCACCATTACTATACCCATCTTTACCATCATCACCGATCACACCACCGAGCCCGTCGTCGTCGTCCTCGTCTTGTAAAGCATAAACACAATCTCTCAAACTAAGTCTACTCTGTTCTTCAGCTTGCCTCTGCTTAATTCTCAAGTCCTCTTCTCTCTGCCTCGCTGCAGAGGCTTGACCAATTGCCAATTGCCCCAAATTCCGACTCACGACACGAATCTCCACTAACCAATCACCAAACTCTTTACTAACTTTCCTCTCTATATGCGATCTAATCTCTGGGATCTTCTTCTCTAACATTCTCTTCAAAGTAGAGGACGGCGTTTTATCTAAAAAATCAGTCTCAATCGAATCCACACACTTCAAGGCCATGTAAAAATTACCGCGAGATAAATGGAAATTACTTCTAGAACAAAGCTCTAATAGCTTGATACAAGAGAAAATCAAACTGAGAGCCAAGTTCACATTATGCGATACCGTTTGAGCTTCGAGATAGGAGTCTAGGGAGGTTAAGAGGGGACCAGCGACGAACTGAAGCTTAGAGTTGGAATCGGAAAGCGAAGATTTGAGTGAATCGACGTCGGAGAGGAGAGATCGGAGGTCATCAACGGCTAAGATGAAGTCTTGGTAGTGAGCTTTGCAGACTTCTTCGATTTCGGATTCTTTTGAGCGAGCGAAGTGGCGGAGATTGTGAAGGAGTGTCTCGGGCTTGCCAGATGCGAAGGCTTTGCGGACGAAAGGGCCGAGGTCTTCGCCGTTGAAGATGGTTGAAGAGAGGAGGAGCTGGTCTTGTTTGTCGGCGGAGTTGTCGGCGTCTCCGTTCGCCGGAGCTACTTTACGGCGAACCTTTGCTGAAAGCATAGTACCAGATAATCGGAGAAGGGAGTGAGAGAGAGGATTTGATTAGGAACGGTTATTCGGACAGATTAGAAACGGTGGGTGTTTTTTGGTTTGACTAATTTGACGATTGGTAAAAACTAGAAAAATTGAAATGAGTGGGGGTAATATGGTCATTTCATTGACTGAAAAAACTTTTTTTTCGTTGCACCTTTTTTCGTCACTTTGATTTTGGAAATTCGACGGCGGCGGCCCGGTTGAGGCGGTGTCTGAAATACTGAATTTAATCTTTTCCTTGTAGTATCTCCTTAAGTTACAGGATGGGTGTGTAATCTAATCAGGAGGTGCTATCTTCAAGAATTGCAGGTGTAGTGCAGTAGTGGTACCAAAAACATTTCTTATTCATTCGATCCTAAATTTGATTTTTACTTTTGAAAAATCCTTTATTTTTCTTTGTGTGGTATTAGGTATAAATTATCAGTAAGCTCCAAGAATCCATTTTTAGAATTGATTCAAAAATAAGTGTAATTTAGTATTAATTTAGCATAAAAAATACTAACTTAGTTTCGTTTAATACAAAAACTAATCCAAAAATATCTTATTATATGTAATTATAAAAAATAAAATTTTTTAAAATAATTAGGAGATGCTAAATATTATTACCTTCGTTTGATAAAATAAATGGTGTCTGTAGACCAGTTTGCATGTAAAATGAAATTCTCTCTTTGGACAATGTTAAAAGCTCATCTAGCATCACGTGGTATAATTAGAGAATTTTTCATAAATTCTTCTACTGCCTTTTAAAAAAATAAAGAAAAAAAAATCTCTTTTAACTGCTAAAAATCCATAAAACTATTAGATAGATGCTTATAGTTAAGGGTTTTGATAATATATATATATATATATATATATATAAACTCAATGCCGACATTTGAGGATTTATCACAATTAGAATCATTTTGATATCACATGCAAAAAGTAGTTTTTTATATATAAATATCTAACGATAAAAAAAGACATAAATTAGAAACATACTTGTCAAAACAATTTTTTGAAAGAAGGAAGTAGTATAAGTTAGAACCAATAGGTTAAAAATTTTAACTTTTTAATTAAGGAAAAATTATGATTCAGTTTTTAGTATTATGAAATTCTGATTTAAGTAAAAATTATCATAACTAAACATATTTATGGGTTTTTTTATGAATTAAAAATTAAATAACAACTTGAATCAATTTATAAAAACAATACCAAATAAAACATTAATCTATTCAAACGCTATGGTTACTTGTTTGAATTTTCTACTTAGTGAAAATGAAACATTATTTTATAGATGATTACACTATAAGTATATCAATTTTTAACTTTTTCTTAACCGAGTATATAAATTTTAATTTTTTTTGTTTGAGTGCATTGATTTTTTAAAAAAATTATCAATCAAGTGCTTCGTTAATTTTTTTATTAATCGATAATGTATGTGTATTTGATGCCCTCAAAATATCAAATTATAATTTTATTTTTTTCTCAATCAATTACATGAACTTTAGTTTTTTTTTTTTTGTTTAAGTACATCGATTTTTTCAAAACTATCATTTAAGTAATTTTTATTAATTTTTTCGTTAATTGATAATGCATTTGAATATAACATTATAACTTCACTATCTCTTTATTGAAAGAAACCTTCTCCCCAAATTATTTTACTATTTTATAATTTGAAAAATAATTAAAAAAATTATTTTCTATCTCTTAAATTTCAAACTTAACCTAATCTGGTTGTTGTTGTTAAAAAAAAAAAAAAAAAACTCAATTAGATTTAAAAGTGAAAGGTCGAAGAAAAACACAAATAAATATCTTCGATGAAAAATCTCACATCCGTGTTTCCTTTGATTTTTATGCCCAAAACATAACTGGATTTTTTTTTTTTAACGAAGCAAACCTTACTAAGTTTAGTTTGAGATTTTGTATGAAAATAATTTTTTTTATTTTTTGTCAAATTTTAAAATGATAGAATAATTTAAGGAGAAAGTTTATTACCACAAAAGATGAAAAAAAATAATTTGGTATTCGGACACGTCTTTAATTAATGGAGAAATTGATGAAAATACTTGATTAACAGCTTTGAAAACAGCTTGATATACTTAATCTGAAAAACCGAAGTTTATGTACTATATTAAGAAATAAAGGACAAAATTATAATTTGATATTTTAAAGGTAACGTACACACTATCGTTAATAAAAAAAATTGATTAAAGTACTTGATTGATTGTTTAAAAAAAATATATACTCAAATAAAAAAATTAAAATTTATATACTTTTGATTTAAAAAAAAGTTAAAAATTGACATACTTATATTGTAATTATCTCCACTATTTTATAATCTTATGTGACAGACAACTTTTGACCTTTATGTTTTTCTTTTTGTAAGGAATGAAATATCTTGAAATCAATTTTTGTGTGAACTGAGATTAAATCTATCAATTACTCCTAAGTATACTAGAATTCCTAGGTGTTTTAATTTGTTCTTACAAAAACTAACCACGGCAAAAGAGTACAACACTATCAGCATGGAGATGATCCCACGCGATAAACAATTCCTTCTAGTTAACAAGCACCCAACTTTGCCAAGAAATCAATAATAATAATAATAATAACAATACATACATACAAACAAATCATCCTAAAACTATGTCCAGAAAGACGTGACAAATTATAACCAATGAAATATGGGTAAATGATTGATTGAGGATAAAAATAATAATTGCCGCATTAGTTTTTTGTACATAAAAAAATTACATTATGATTTATTCCTATATATATAGCATTGTTCAGCCACAAAAGTTCCTGTCAATCATCTTCCGATCAAGTTTGGATTTTATTCCGCATGTTGAAACAACTGTATGTTCTAAATTAAAGCACAACGGGAATGCAAATCAATGTAAGACTGCTTTTGTTTTGTTTTTTAAAAATCATGTCCCATGCTTATTGCCAATGGTTAGCACTAAACTTTAAAGTTAAAAGATTTTTGGTATGATTACCGAAAATTCCAAAATTTCCAATAATGCTAATTTTAATTTGTTCTGAAAAGTTGATTCAGCTAACAAGAAATATACAAATTCGGTATGATATTTTTGGCTGAAATCCTATCTTTGACTTGTTAATAAAGGGATGTATCTATGTTTAATTAGCATCATTTGTGAAATCTCTAATAACATGCATGGATACGAAAGACATACTAAACAAGATGTACGGTACATCTATTTCTTTTTTATTAAAAATAAAACCCAGTTTGGCAAGCAATTAGGGCAACACAAATTAATGAAAGAACTGGCCCACAAAAACAAACCAAGCATGAAAAGTTCCTATCTATCAATTAAACAACGAAAAAAGTACAAACATTCTGTCAATGTGAGCTGTCTACATGTTCACAATTCCTTAAATCAACTAGATCATATTAAAGGGTATTTAATGAAATTGCTTAGGGATACATCAGTCTGGTAACAATTACAATCACACGAAACAATGAAGTTGGCACGGTATAGTCAACCGTGGTTCAGCAGCACCAGCTATCTTCTTTCATTTGATCAAATTCTGAAAATATCAGAAAAATCGAGGAATGAGAGGGAAGCAGAGGCTGCAATGGAACTAGGGCACGGCCAGCATAATTTTATAGCCGAGACTTGGCGTGCACGTCGCCCCCTGCACCCGATGTACTCAATTCTATCAGTAAACTTGGAATTTGTCATTGTGGAATACAATATTCAGAAGGAAACAGACCCGTAAAAGCTTTGGAATCATCTAGTCCAGTGGCAATCACACGACTTAATTTTTTGTGAGAAAGATTTAGAAATCAGGAAATGTGCGTTTGATGAAGCAAGCCTAAGTTTCCATCATTTTGAAGTATACCACAATCATTTTAAACAAGCAGAATATCCATTATTGCTTCAGAGCAGTAATTCGAATAAGAAGAAAAATTATGGTGACTTCATTTAAAAGATGAGTTGGATAGCATCTGATGAGAGAATGACAGACCTGCATAACAGATTGTCCTGGAAAGGATAAAGATGCAAAATTTTTCGAGTGGGATGGCCAAAAACCTTATATGCACAAGGATGCCATGTCTTTCATGGTGAATACTTATTACCATAAACTATAAATACCACAAAGATCATAACCCAACATATAAGCAGATAAATTTCTCACCAAAGGCAACCCCTTGGAAGCTCTTTCTGCTAAACGCGCACAAGGTTTGAAGAACGCTCCATACACCTTTGACCATTTCTCCAATTTTGAACATACATATTTTGAACCAAGAGAGTCGGCCCAAAAAAGAATCCCTCCCCTAATAAAAGTCACTATTGTAAATTCAATCATAATGCTTGGAATAAAGTATTCTATTACAGGAAACACACACAAACCTGTACGCTGGGAACCCCATCCCCATAACGGCTGCAACATCAAGATCAGATGCCCTGACAACAAGTCCTTCTGCAAGGAGGCGGCAGGCTTCATTCACAACGGGAAAAAGTACCATCTCGACTTTGTCTTGATCAGACAACTTCATTATCTGTGTACATATAATGCCACCAGAGCAGAAAGAAAGATCATAAACAGGATATTAGCAATTACAAAACTGAGATGTAAGAGTGCCTACACTCCTTTGATTAGGGGTAAATTAGCAGTGGAGGCAACCAAAAGAAGCCGACATTTTGGTGCACCTTAAAGGAGTCAGACACAGAAGAAAGGAAAAAAAAAAAAAAAAAGACGACCTCAGAGTCAATTGTAACACCAGATATGCTCCTCGCTTTGTCAACATATTTCAAAACCTCACGGTCAGGGGTAGCCTGGCCCTTGTTGTCATATATATAGAAACCCTTACAAGTAGTTTCACCTATATGATCAATAGCTCAGTATTTAGCCTACTGGGCTTTCTATATCAATCGATCAATTATTTCAGAAACATTGGAAATGTGTAACCTGCTCGATTGTCCTCTAGCATAACTGAAATCAACAATGATTTATAGGACCGCTCTGGAAAGTTCTCAATAAACTGGATCCCACCAGCAATTGCAACCTCAAAACCGACAAGATCTGTCATTCTGCATTGAAAAAGGAAAAGTTGGAGCAGATTGGACAAGAATAAAAGAATCTGGGAAAGCAAACAAGAGATTGAACTCTAGAATCGGAAAGAAATTCATATGAAAACCAACTATTCCAGGTCATATATATTGGTACCCAAAATGCAAGAAGATTATTCTTTGTAAGTATTAAAACATGAACCTAACAACTTTGCTCTTCTCTCTGATTGCACTTTAAGATGCATTGGCATCCTGACATGCAATTGCTAGGTAGCCATTTGTTTGGTTAGGAAATTTTGTCCGGCATAAACACTAAATTGAGTAGTGTAACAAAGGCTTTATTCTAAAACACAGCACGGAAACAAATGAACAAATGGAGCCTAAGAAAAATTTGTTTGTTTCTGTATGTCAGCGCAAACACAATTCTATTTGTTTTCACAATATTACTGAATAGTAAGGAGTTTAAAATAACAAAACGGGAGTACCTAAATGGCCCCATTGGCATTCCAAACTTTGTAACTGCCTGATCAATTTGATATATATCTGCACCATGTTCGACAAGCATCAGTGCTGCCTGCAAGTATGGAAAGAACATGCGGTTGACAGCAAAGCCAGTGCAATTGCCAACTACAATTGGAGTTTTCTTCATCTTCTTCCCAACATATAGCATGTCAACAATCACTTGGGACGATGTCCTTTCTGTACGCACTATTTCCAAAAGTTGCATCACATGAGCTGGTCTGCATCATAATCTCATATTAATGCTGGAATGCAGCATAATAATAAAAGCAAGCGTGAGGCATACGATCATACATTACCTAAAACAATGGGCACCTGCAAAACGATAATGGGAATTTGTCCTTTCACAGATAAGGTTTAAGTTGAGAGTAGAGGTATTGCTAGCAAATATGCAATGCTGTGGGCAATGTTTTTCAAGGTCCACAAAAATTTGTTGCTTTAAAGGAATGTTCTCATCGACTGCCTGCCCAAAAACATGAAAGAATATAAAAATACTTGCAGAAAAGTGAATTCAGGCATATCCTCTTCTGTAGACGAATGTCCATGTAAGTTTCATGGTATCTTCAATACAGAAAACAAGAGTTCCTCTCTTCTCTACATTGGCTGCTGATGGTATTTGTGTGCACATGCATGCATGTTTTTGGAACTTCCCACTACAACTGGAGGAAAATATTTCCCTTAGACCTCTTGTGCACCTTTAGCTTTTGAACTGAAATCGTTCCTCTTCATTTGGTTGCACATGCTCGGTTCACTCTCCTATTAAGCAGGACCATAGGTGGCTTTAGAGTGGAGGTATGCTTTTTTTCTTTTACAATAGGGGTATGGATTTTATGGAGGTTTTGCATTTTAATTACATTCTTTCACACCAAAAATTCAGTCAAATATTTGTAATTCATTATTGTTAGACCTTTTCAACTAAAACTTCATGCAGGCAATCAAGCTTCTTATGAAAAATTAATAGTTGAGGTGAAGACAAAATTTTACTCCCACCTACTAAAATTCATTGGTCTGCTTGGAGGCAGCAGGCAGATTGCTAGGGAAAGAGAAAAATCACTTCAAAATAACAACATAAGGAGTGATAGTTAGGACAGACCTCTATAACCATATCTACATCAGCAAAGCTGTCATAATCAATAACTCCGCTAAGAAGAGAGAGAGTTTCATCAAGCTCCTTCCGGGTCATATTCCCTTTCTTGACACGACTTTGCAAATTTGCTAAAAGGATGAGAATACATTGCCGAAATATGAAATTCTAAGAAATATAAAATTTTGAAAAGATAATTTCTAAAACAATATTGCACCCTGGTGGCCTCACCTTTGATTCTGTCAATCCCGGCTGATAGAAATTTCTTGTTTACTTCTTTCAAAGTAACCGGGTACTTGCTAAGAATAAGTGCTGTTGCTATCCCAGAGCCCCTCAATCCTCCTCCAACAACAGCAACCTTATTCACTTTTCTAGGTACCAAGCCCAGGTCAGAAACCCCCGGAACCTGTTAAACATTTAACCAAGGGTATCTGCTAAACATAAGATAATTCAGGGGAGATACTTCACACCAAATCGATGTCATTATCTACAATTGTCTTTTTGAATAACAATATAGTCTTTACCATGTGAGACTTAAAATTTGAGAGCTCAATCTGCCCTAGCTATCTTATTGTGAAGACTATGCTCTAACATACTTTAAACCATAGAATATGACCTGAACTCTATACTCTAAGAGAAACAACAATTAATCAAGAGTTGACTCCTTATCAGCTCAAACATGGGTTTAGACTACTTGAGAAGACCCATCCAAACACAGTCAAACAAAAAAGAGATATTGGCAAAGCATATGAGGACAACATCACTTCACAGAATTGCACAGGTAATTAGCATTTCTTTTCTTTTCAATATGATACCAACACAATATAGCCATTTTTTAGTTTGTTCAAACCTTTGTGGTTCCACTCCGAGCCAAAAAGAAGTGAACCAAACTCTTGCAAGTGTCTGATTGTCGAAGTTCCCGTAGAGCCTCTGACTCCTGTGACCAAGAATAGGAATAAAATCATATACCGCCTGATGTCTAAGTAATCAATTTGAATGAAAACCGAAAAAAAAATGAAAATAAGAATCACACATTACATACAATGTCGAGGCAATCGACTGTTATAGAAAACTGGAATAGAAAAAAAGAAAGAAATGAGAACCTTCCAGAGTCCTACTTGAGGACCAGACACCACACCCTCTTCAATGACATCAATGCAAACCAAAGGGTGCCTAAGGTTTGGTGTTTGTTTTTGAGCCTGAAGTCTGGCAAACTTGAACATCAACCTTGCCTCTGCCAGGGGCTCTAATTTGTCAGTTCTGTATAGACTAGGAACCCAAGGTTTCCTACAGTTGTATATATCTAAGGCCCAGCTGCAAGCAGTATCAACCAACTCTTCTGTAGTAGCTATGGCGTCCACGAGGCCCGAACTCTGAGCACTGTCCCCATTCACCAATTTTGACATCTAGAGAAAGAGGGAGAAGATTCAGATTTGTGGGTAAAAGAATAAATCAAAGTAGTATCGTGAAATGCTAAAAGAAGAAAATGAAGGCTTAATTTATAGAAAGGTCATGGTCATTGCTTGTTCTTTTAGAGATAGAATGATACCAGCATCATCTCAAGAGCCTTAGGAATGCCCACAAGACGAGGGAGCCGTTGCGTCCCTGAAACAAGAAGGTAGTCGAAGAAATATGTGAAAAAGGAATTTTCTATTAAAGAAAAAAGATAGCAGCAACATGCATATCATGTAGAAAAATGCACCATTTGCATTAAGATAGGGTTTATTTCTACTCATTTACTTTTTCTGCAAAAACCCCAGCTCATCCTAATAAAATAAAAAAATTAAATGGCCTAGAAGAAAATTATTGCATAATCATGAAGTCTAAACATCCACTCGATGATAAGCTACACATGCAGTGTCACAAGCTAAACTGGGAGTTGAATATCAGTTAAATGAGCAACACATCGCAGCAAGTGAGAAGACAGTTGCTGGCAATACTAGGCAACAAGTGAGAGGATAGTTAGCTGAGTTAGTTGGATCAGTTAGAAGGACTGTTATTTTGGCAGGAAAACAGTAGGATTAGCTGTCAGTACATCTTTTTAAGTAGCATTGTGTAGGAAGCAAAATCTTATTAGGAGAGTTATCTTGAACACAATGTAATCTTGCCTTTCACTGATTTCTTCTCAACGTTTCTCCCTCTGGATTTCAGTTCTGTTTTCATATTTAGATTCTAGTTTTAATCTGAAATCTTATGTAATTTTCCTTTACAATTTGTAATTGATTTCAATCAATAAACAGCTTCAATTCCATATCAAACCTCAATTGTCAATCTACTGATCTTGATTCACACTTTGGATCGTAGCACTAAATCACAATTCATCAACTCCTGATTGTTAATTTGTGGAGATTGATGTAGATATGAACTGCAGTTTAGTGTGCTATGCATAACTAGCATGGCTGTCTCTCTAATAAGAAAATTTAATAAGAAATCCTAGTGCAGTTATTGACTAGGCACAATTGCCGAACCACGTAAATTCTTGTGTCTATGATTGCTTTTGTTATTTCTGTTTGTTATCTTCTTGCTTGATTTGTTTCCTAACACTAATTACTGGTTATTTCATGCAGAAGCACGGATTTACCTCCAAATCCAGGAAGAATTCCATAACGAAGTTCGGGCAGGCCTAATTGAGCAGAAGAAGTTGATATGCGCGCATGGCAAGCCTGAAAAAGAATTAGGCCATCTATAAGAAATCTCAGAAAAATAAGATACACTAACGTTTTGAGGATATACCAGTCCGATCTCCAATCCACCACCTAAGGCAGGGCCACTTATAGCAGCAACTAATGGTTTTCTTGCAGCTATGCTCCACCCAAATCATAATAGAGCATTGTCAGAATTAATCATAAAAGTTATTGGAAAAAGAAGATATTGGTGAGAGATAAATTCAAAAAGGATGAAGTACCTTCCAGTGTGTCTGTGATGAAATCTACTGAAAAAAAGCCAACCTTTTCTTGCCCCACTACAACAAAATTCAAGTCAATGCTTAAGCAAATTTATATCTACGAACTATAAAGCTATACCACCTTATAGCAGTTTAGAAACTGTTGAAATAAGACATACAGGAGTGTAGTCCTACCCTTTCGTCCAAAAACTGTGACATCAAAGCCTCCTGAGAACTTTCCATTTGAACCTGCTCGGATAATTCAAGATATTAGTCCCACTTATTGACAATGTGGTTCCTTGACAACAACATACAGCATCATTTATTTGAGTCTACCAGTAATAACTATTGCTTTCACATCATTTCTTTGCAGAGCTTCCTCAGTGCTCTCCTTCAAGCTGAGCATAACTGGAATTGAACATATAAGACGCAAAAAAATACTAGTGTCAGATGTCCAAAGCAGCAGATTAAGAAAAATCCATTACATAAGCAGTCTGACTCATGCTATAAACACATAGCTCAAAGTAGCAAGAGGGTAGCAGTCTAGCAGCGTCAAAATTGTCTGATCTCTTTGCCTAAGAGAAATTAATGCATTCTCAAAGATAAAATCTTAATGAACCTCACGTTATCGAACGTTATTTCATTGCATATTTTGCAGAACATATTTTGCCGAAATTCCCAAAAAAGTCAGCAATGCATCAACTGTCAATCATCTAAAGCGAGGTCTCATGTTTTTTTCTTTGTTCTTTTTTAGGAACGGATCAAATTTCATTATCAGGCAAAGAAAAGCACGAAGTCAATCCCTACTACAAAGCATGAAGCAAGCAAAACACAAACAACGAATACATCGAGGTCAGATCAGATTGGAACTACAACACACCTCAAAAAAGGGACTCTGTCTCACAGAAGTTTTACAAAGCAAAAACAGTGAAAAGAACAGATTAGACAATTCTATCAACGACAAACATCTTATGTTCTTTTCTTGGCACATGAAGCGAGGATGAGCACACCATGAAAGCCTCAGCAGCACAGAAACAGAGTAAATAAGTAATCTAAATAGCAAACCTGTTAATTTTTTTTTCAAATATCATATTCACTTTTTTTTCCCGTTGAAGTTCTTACATCTTGAAAACTGTCATAATGGCGATGATGAGTTCAATATACTTGGCCTAAAATTGGCTAATTATTATTATTATCAAGTATAATTCAGTTCGTTGAGATGAGATGAGGAGCAAGTTGTTGAATAAGCGTAGCAGTAGCAGAAAGAAATGCATAGACAGACAGAGTGAAGAGTGGATGGATTGGATACCATACCATCAACAGAAAGCAAATTGAGAGGTGGGTTGTTGATGGTTATGATGGCCACTCCATCAGCTCCAACTTCCATCAATGTTTTTCCCTTCGCCCTGCTACTGCGACTGCTCTCCATCTTCACTCTTCTGCTGTTCTGATGCTGAAGGAAGTGCGACAACCTCCTCTGCTTTCACTCTTCTTGCTGTCCCGCATAAGACGGAGGGAATCATTCTCCTCTGCTTCATCTAAATTCTAAATTCAGAAGAATTTTGGAGTTTAATCTGCCACGTGTACATATTAAACGACATTTTCAAGTCTGTCAAACAACTAAGTTGTAGAACGACGTCGTTGAACCTAAAGTGATTGACTGGATAAACAAAGGAGCCCAGCCTAAAACAGGCCCAATCCAAACTTGCGTGTTTTCTCTGTACGCACAAAGGGTCCTAAAACCCTAGCCTCCCTCTCGCTGCTTCTCTTTAAGGACATTTGATTTGCCTCTTCCTCAGTAGTCGAGCAGGAGAGCACAGCACCACCTAGCTGCAATGGTATCTATCTATCTTTCTCCTTCATCTACAACAAAAATTAAAAAAAAAACTTGTAAGATACTTATAATCTCTTATACACTTTATTTTATGCATGTAATTGCAGGGTATCGATTTGAAGGCCGGCGGCAAGAGTAAGAAGACTAAGAGAACAGCTCCAAAGTCTGATGATATCTACCTCAAGCTCATCGTCAAGGTAGGTCGCTAATATTACTTTACCTCTATATTTATCTTTCTGTTTGTTTATGCATTTATTTTTAAATAAATGGGCGGATCTCTGAACAGTTGTATCGGTTTTTGGTGAGGAGGACTGGCAGCAAGTTCAATGCGGTGATACTGAAGAGACTCTTCATGAGCAAGATCAACAAACCTCCTCTTTCTCTCTCTCGTCTGATCACTTTCATGAAGGGCAAGGTCCATCTCTTTCTCGATATCACTCTGGTTATTGTTCTTTTTTTTTTCGTTTATATTTTTTATTGTTACTGATTAGTAATATTATTTGTGTTTCCTAATCAGGAGGATAAGATTGCAGTGGTTGTGGGGACTATAACTGATGATATTAGGGTTTATGAGGTCCCTTCTATCAAAGTGACTGCCTTGAGGTTCACCGAAACTGCTAGAGCTAGGATTGAGAAGGCTGGTGGTGAATGCTTGACTTTTGACCAACTTGCTCTTCGCGCTCCTCTTGGTCAGAACACGGTATGCCAACTCTAACCAACCTTTTGGCTGATAGTTTCCTCAACTGTTGATATTCTACATATCTCGCTGATATTATTGTGCATTAATTAAATAATGCTGTGCATTCATAATTGCAATTTTGTGTTATCTTGACGATCTTGTACATGCTTTGATTGGCATGAAATGTTGATAATAAATTAGGTTGCAGGGTTAAAAGTTGTCGATCCAAAGTTGGAACTCTGGTTTTTAATTAAGCTTGAGGACTCTAGTGCTATTTGTTAATTCTGTCGTTGAGCTGATCATGATTGTGATCTTGGTTAAAGCTTGATGAAAACTATGTAAAACAGGTTTGGTTTTCTTAAATCCTTCTTATACTTCTTATTGTAATATGATAAGGGATAATGAAGTAACCTAATAGTGTTAGATGCGAGGCCAGGGAATGTATACGTGGGAGGTTTATATAATTCACTTTAAAATATGTATTAGTTTAAAATATGTGCAAAGAAGCATTTGAAGCTTTTAAGGTGTTCAATATTCTTTTAGTTTAAAATATGGCTCTCTTGCAACGTACTGCTTTTATGGAAGTAAATGTCTTCAATTTCTTACAAAATTAAGCACCATATTAATCCTTCTAAATTTTGGGATATACTTGGATTGTCTTGTGATGGGATTATGACCCTGAAATTGCTGGTGGGTTTTGAAGTAAGTTTGTAAGCAGGTTGCTTGAGTACTTTAAAAGTGTTTCTCATGTAGTTTGAATGATTTCCTGGATCCACTTTATTGGTTTCAAATTTGCCTTCCATCTCATTTACCAAGCATAAAGTGGTGGACCAATCTTGGAACCTTCAAAAGTTAAATTCCATTAGAAAACATCATCTCTCTGTTCACTGCACTAGATGGTTCTCTTTTATTCATGTATTAAGCTGTGTTTGCACTTTTTTCCTCTTGCCTCTATTTTTTCTTTGGATGATGTTTCTGTTTGCATTTGCAAATGTTTCTATTGATCCACTCCCTTTTGGTTTGATGAAAGAATTTGTTTTGCTTGAAGCCTTATGGCTGTGATGTTATTAAGCAATTATGGGCCAATGTTACAGGTTCTTCTCAGAGGTCCCAAGAATGCTCGTGAGGCTGTGAAGCACTTTGGACCAGCTCCTGGTGTGCCACATAGCCACACCAAACCCTATGTTCGATCAAAGGGAAGAAAATTTGAGAAGGCTAGAGGTAGAAGAAACAGCAAGGGATTTAGGGTTTGAATGTTGTATCTCATGCAGAAAATACAGATCAGCGTACCAAATCCAAGCAGATGCATCTATAAGCCAATATGCAATTTGGTTGTTTTATTGTTTTTTCTTTTGTTATCCTCTCATGTGGAACAATTATATTCCCTTAGAAAGTTATAAGTTTTCAGTTTCTTTTCAACATTTTGATCTAAGCAATGATTTTGTTTGTCAACTGACGACTGTTTACTTCTGAATTTCAGCAATGTTATGGCGTACTGATGATGTCTTAGAGGGGATCTATATTGTGTGAATCCTTTTAATTTTAGATGGCTTTTTGAATGCAAACTTAACTAGGAGTTGGTATTGGTACAGAAATAGAGTTCTGTTACATATGACTGTCTCATCTTACATGCACGAATTGCAATTTCAGAATTACAGTTCTCAAGAAATAAGGCCTCACGGGCTACAGCGATTTTAATGTTTTTGTCAATTTAGATATAACGTTGGATCTGTTTTTCTGCACAATTAAAGTTATATCATCCACCCAAGTAAAAATTCAGAAATTATTTGACATTGGCTGGTGCTAGGGCAGTGGGCCTGCAGAGAGCATGTGCGGGACTTCGTGACAGCGTGCTTATTTTTGGCATCTGGATTGCGTTGCTGTTGCAGTTCAATAACTTGAAGTTGGATGTTATGATAAACTACTGTTCTAGCACATCCTCTCGGCAATAGCTACTCACTACTGATGGCTGATATTCAATTCTAGGCCCAACTTAACATGGTTTGGGCTCTGCAACACACTACAAATGTTTAGATATGCTTTGCATTTGATGTCTTCCTCTTTTATCGCCAAAATCCTTGTCTTCTGGCTAGGGAGCTGATGCCAACTACAAGAAACGAGGCTAAAACTGGATGACAGTCAACTTGAAGACATTTGGACCGTCTCCTACTTCCAATAAAATGCACCTAAACCTATTATGGGTTGGCGATCAAAACATATAGAGATAGAACTTATAGTGGGGTCTATATATACGGTGGGGTCTCAAAAAATAAGTAATTTCTGCTGGGGCGTCCCCACATATTATTTAAAAGCCAAGAAGAAAACATGAATGCTAGCGAGTTCCGATTATCATGTCCCTAAAGATTATCAGATTTCCCTTCATATACATATCAGTCGGCAGTATTCGGAAAACGCCATCTTGTGTATTACAATTTGGGATTCCCGGTTTTGAAATTTGAGAAGCGACCATAAAAACTTATATATTTGACTTGTTATCAAAAAACGAAACAACAGGACAAAAAGGAAAGAAAATACACCCTTCTTTTGACAAGGCTCTCAATATTGGCAATTGATTTACTGCCAGGAGCAGCAGTAATGTCAAGAAGCTTAAACAACACTCAATTTAGAGAAAATCTCTCACAACCACAACACTACGGACCATAAAAATTATTGTTCTTGTTATGATGCCCCCCAATTACCAGATGACGCAAAGCCTGTTGGCAATCTTACCTATGGGTGATAAAACTGTAGTCGACTGGTCCTAATTTTGAAGATCCGCTGATTTCTATACCTTGGGTCCTGAAATCGAGAGATTATTTCTAGGTAAGATGAAAACCAGACAGACGAGTCAAGAGTAAAATAATCCTCTTATAAGATACATTAAAGTCAGAACTCAGACGGAGCATACAATGCCCAACTCCAACTCTGGGTTCAAATACGGTGTATTTATTATTTGTTGCAACCTATTTTACACACTTTAAGGTCACCCCGCGTCATGGAGCGTTGCCTTCTAGGAAAAGCAAACAATCGAGTCTTGCAGATGAAAAAAACCTTGAAAGGAACATGCATGAGGTGTCTATTGCTGATTAAAACTTCTTGATGAAATCGTAGATATGGGCGCTAACTTCCTCTGGCTTTTCTTGGTTGAGAAAGTGAGCTGCTCCTTCCATTATAACTACTTCTTGCAAGAAGGGGACATATTTTTTAAGCCACCTTTGTTTATATAATCTTGAACTCCAGGCATATGATAGGTGATGTCCAGGTCACCCACAATAAACTTAACCGGTACTTTAATTTGTAACCCAGTCCATGCTGCCATCAGCTCCCAGTTTCTGCAACAAGGAACAAAAATTGAGTTGACTAAATCAATTCCTTCCAGAAATGAAGCAGCAATTTAAACCTCATATATCTGCCAATCAAGAATGCAAAAGTCTATGGCTAGACAAAAATTTGTTCAAAAAAATGTCACAAGAAAACAGTGGAAGAAATCAATTGCTCTGCCGAGACTAGTATTGTATTAGAATTGGAGCTGAAATGGACTTGTGCACCAAACAAAGACATTGAAGATGAATCCTATATCAAGCAAAGTGTCTTATTACTAATGAACAAGAAAATTAATGTCCTGGACATATGTCACATATATTTCTATTAAAATAAGAAGAAATTGAGTAGACATACAGGTCCAAGCATCGATAGTAGTTCAATCCTCCAGTGAAGCCTGTCTGGTTGAATTTGTCGGCATAATAGTTGATGTCTTTTTCTGATAACCAAGAAGGCAAATTTGGATTGTCGGGTAAACCTCTGAATCCTACTTCTTTAGGTACACAAGGTGGCTTTGGATTACGAGAGGTCAGAAATCTTCTAATTATTCTTGCAGTATCCATTTGAGCAAAGTCTTCTTCAACCTCTCCAGGTTCCTGCATCACAGGTTTTGCCGCATTTTATGATTGTTAAATCAGAAGACAGAACCATGAACAGCATTTACAGCAACTAGAAGAAGACAACTGAAAATCAGGTTCAGCATGTATAGCATATCATGATTAGAAGAGTAGTATTCCAGAAGGCTATATATCCAAGATAATTCTCAGTAAAGTCTATATAAAATTCATAGCATTTCAAAGAGTAAGACGTTTAGTAAGAGAAATCCTTAATTCAGACAACTCTGCAGCCTGAAATGAGCAATGCGTTTGAAGTTGTAAATGAAATTCCAGCAAAGTTTTCACAGACATTAATGTGATATATACAGATAGATCTTTCACAATTATATGCATCAACATGCATTGGATCTCCTAACCGTGTCAAAATCTTCAAACTCAGAAGTTTATGTCATTGGTATATGTTTGTGATGTTAAGAATGGAGAAGAAAAAAGGAAGCAATAATACGCCCTTACTATCCTTGGAACAAACTGACTTTAGATCCACAAGGGTACTGATCAGGATTAGAGCATTAGCAACAAAATTTTTCAGCTTTCATAATATTACTATTAATTAAGCATTATTATCTTCAGTAACACTGCCATACAAAAGAACAGCATGAAAAAGTAAATTAACAGAAATGGTAAGTTTGTTTGCAAAATGGCGTTGGGAAGAATATAAAAGATGGTGACTGCCACAAGTCCATACCAAGCATGAGCACATCTACCAGAAAGGAGAAAAACATTCTCAGTCCAAGATGATAACTGAATTAAAAAAAGACAGTTTTTTGCTGATCCTCGTCTAGTCTAGATATTAAAACCGTTTAGCAACCTATTATGGGTAGCCAGCAGGATTGTGAATGTCAGACCTGAAACTGTGTGTTTAGAGTCCATATTTCTTTTCTTTTTTTTCGCTTAGGTCAAGATGACAGACACTAGCTTTCCACTCTCCTTATCGCTTTGTCGTGGGTCAATGAGTTGCTTTACTAGTTAAAGCTCAAGAGTAAAGCCCACAATCCAAGGAAAACAATAACATTAAGGACATGATAAGAATCTAATAATTGTTAAAGTTTGGTACACCTATAATATTCCAAATCTGAATCCAAACATCTATTTAATGACACTACAGATAAAAACTCCAACTTTAGGAAAATGCAAAAACTATGAAATCAATAAAGCCATTCTATTCTAATCCACTTTGAGATCAAATGAAACAAATTCGCAACATTTTTTAGTAACAAACCACCAACCAAGAACAAACATACGATTGAATTAATACCAGATTATCCTTTTAACACCAAAACCATTAATAAAACCAAAAATAAAATAAAATAAAAAATAAACCCAATAAGTAGCCAACAAGACAGAATAATTGAAATAGAGAAGAAGCTATGAAGCTGAAAGAGAAATTCTAATAAATTGGAAAAATTTTCACAAACCTGAAACCTGCAGATATAATAATTATCACCAAATAAATCTCTACTAATCTGAACAAAACTCTTGTGTGGATTCCTGGGTTGAAACACAATACTCAAGTTAACCAAGGCCTTAATTCTGTCGGGCCTGAACAGGCAAAAATGCCAAGCCACCATTGCCCCCCAATCATGACCCACCAAAAACACCTTATCGATGCCCAGCGAGTCAATCAACCCCACAAGGTCGCCCACGATGTGGAATACTGTATATTCTCTAGGATTCTTGGGCACCTCAGTGTCACCGTAACCACGAAGGTCAGGGGCTATGCAACGGTAGCCGAGGGAGGAGACAGAGAGGAGCTGGTGTCTCCATGAGTACCAGAGGTCAGGGAAGCCATGGAGGAATAGGATTACTGGACCTGTACCGATTGATGCTATGTGCATGTTTATGCCGTTTGTGGAAATAGTTGTGTGCTCTATCTTCTCCATCTCGTTGGCTTTTTAATTTTCTTCTTGGGTTTCTGCTGGGTTGACGATGGTGATGAGCAGTGATGGATGGTGCGTTAGCTTTGTTTTTGAAGGCGGATGTTTTGGAAGTGCAGACAACGGGAGAGTGGACAAAGTGAAGCAAAGAAAGCAGACTAACATTTCCTTATCGTGTACGTAATGATGCTGTTTGGCTAATGCTACTTGTAGTCCCTCTAGAGTATAGGATTGTTCAATTTCGTCCCTATTCATTTAAGGATTAAAATGGCAGTACATCGGGATGAGACGAGTTTTTAATATTCTCATCCCAACCCATAAAATCTAAACTCATCGTCCCTTTCTACTCTCGATCTAATCAGTTTGGAGCTGGTCTGGTCTCCTTTACTTGTTGGATATCAACCACGTTTTCAACCTATCATTGTTTTTTTATCCTTCCAGGTTTATTACAAAACCAATTAGTATTATGAATTTATAATACTAAGTAATACGTAGTCATGTTTAAAATATAAATACTAAAAAATATTTATAAATATAAAATTATTTTGTCATGCATTTTTAATTTGTAATAATTACCATTAACGTAATTGCATAAATATTCATTCAAGATCTTTTTATATTTAGTTGTTATGTATATAATTTTGAATTAATATATCAATCAAGACATATACGATGAACTTAAAAAAAATAGCCCAACGTCTATGTTTACATCATTACCTTTTAGAATTTAATAGAACAATTTTAAATAATATTGACTTTCTATATATATATATATATATCTTGTTTTTACTTCATGTATTTACATTTATTTTTGTTAGTTGTCTAGAAAAACTATTTTACCTTTTTCCTTAATAAAGAAATTCTTTTATTCATGATGTGAAGTTAGTTATAAAATAAAATTTACCGATCAAAAACTAATATAATAGCACAAAATTTAAAATAAGTAAAAATATGAGATGATAAATACGGGTGACATTCGTACACGATCCTGGTTTTACAGGGCAGAGTTTTCTCGCATTCAGTTTGGACTCCGTCAAGTTGTGCATAAAACAGATCCAACCGGGAAGAACGATGCAGAGTGCAAAGTGGTTTCGATGAGTTTCCGGGCCCTAAAAATAAAAGACGTTCGGTCCTTGTATATAGAAAATTTGTTTGAACTGGTCCCCTATGTAACCCCGTCTCTAACTCCATCAAGCCTCCTCAAGGAATCAACGACAGAACAGCGAACCTCTGCCATCAAGTCCAAATGAACTTTGACTCAAACCCAAAAAAAAAAAAAAAAAATTCATATTTAAGCATTCTCTTAACCATTTACTTATTTTCGAAAAAGAGAAGGAAACTAGATAATATTAAAGCGAATATAAGTTAAGAAAATAAAAATTCAAGTTTAAGCATTCTTTTAACTGCAAGCACTAGTTTCATGGCATTGTTTTTAATTAAATATCTAATTATACTGCAAAATTATTAAACTAAACAAAACTTGATTAATTACTCAGATTTTTTTATATAAAAAAGATTATAATATTAAAATAACAAATTATCCGTCAATGAAACCACCATGGCCAACAAAGCATTACCCGAGAATATCTGTCATATCGAATTTGTTGGGTTAAAAACTGCCCTTTCATAATCATGGTGGCAAACATTATCCTTCCCTCCATCTTTTTTTTTTCTTCAAAATATTCCCACCTGACAGAATCTGAGATATTTGTGACCCACATGATGTACATGTCTCAATCTCTTTGGACCCACTCCCTCTTAATCACTAAATAACAAATATAAAATATATTTTGAAAAAAAAAAAAAACTAATTTGAAGAGAGAGAGATTCGATATCAAAATATATTATCGAGAAGCTAGAAATAAATGATCCATCCACGGACTTCCTCAACCACCACCTCCTTGCCAGTCACGTCTTTAGAAGACTTAACCAGTCACTTCTCGAGGATCATAAGCTTGGTAATCATGTTGATTGTTGGTAATCATCCCTAATAAATTTCTTAAGCAGTTACTTTTTAATCAAAATAATTAATTCCCCATCAATTCCATCATCATCAAAGTTAAAACTAACCTTTCATAAGTTACGCTGGGCATTATCTTTTCAGACCGTATAAGATATTTATCAATCAATCAGCTTTGCTCTTTGATTTTTATTTATTTATATTCAAGGTAATTTTCAGTCTGTCTTTCTGAAATTTATATGGCTTTTTTAATTTCATCTAAATTTTTTGAATTAAACTCTTTATTTTTGTTCTACTTTGTGTAACTTTTAATTTCATTTTTTAAAGTTTATGAAATATTTCAATATAAAAATTGAAACTGAAAAAATTGGAATAAAAAATCATTAACTAAAGGCATTTTCAATTAAAAAAATATATCTTTTTCATCAATTCTATCTACTAGTCATTTCTATCTACTAGTCATTTGTCAATATAATAATAAAATTAAACTAAAAATAAATATAATAAAAAATATTTTTTAATAAAAAGTATCAATCACCATTGTCACTATTTTTTGTATAGTCTCTCACTGGCATGTTATATCTACATATTTATCTAATTTTTTATTAAAATACTGAACAAGAATTCTAGAGGAAAGAAACTGAAATTTCATATGAATAGAATAGAAGCTGGAGTGATAATTTTGACATCACATATGATGTAATTGTTTGCAGATATCAAATGTGCTATTTGATAATGATTAAAGAAAGGAGACACCATAACCGATAGAAATCCCAATGGTGAAAATTTTGAAGGAAAAAAATTAAATTAATTTGAATTTTTATTTTTATTTAACTATAGTATTAGCAAAGAAAAAGATGACGTTGCTTAGTGAAAATTAACATTAGCAAGATTTGAGAATTTCTTGAGAAATCAACCCTCTCAAAATTTATTATATTTTTTTTAATAAAAAAATATTTTTTATTGATTTTTTTTTATCTTTATTAATTTCAGTTATTTTATTTGTTTTTTATTTTTTGGATGTTGTTGAGATATTTTATAAACTTTAAGGATGAACTTTAAATTTACATACTCGATGGAAACAGGTTGACATTAGAAAAAATGGAACAAAAGAAAAAGATGCAGAGGCTGATTGAAACATAAACGAAAGATATGATGTTTAATCGAAAGAAATCAGAGGTTTTAATTTAAATTACAGCAACATATAAATTTTGAGGGGTAAATTGAAATTTACCCTTTTATTTAGAAGGAAACTAGGACAAGAAACAGAGTAGGCAGGTGAAACACAAGGCAAGCCAGCTGAAGCAGACACTATCTTTCTCCATCGAAACAGATATGGCATCAGAACTTTTTTATGAAGTCATAGATGTGTTTGCTGACTTCCTCTGGCTTTTCTTGTTGAAGAAAATGAGCTACTCCCTCCATAACAACCACCTCTTCCAAAAGCGGTACATCTTTGTTGAAGCCACCACTGTGTATATGGTCCTTGAGACCTGGAATATGGTAGAGAAGGTCCAGATCGCCTATAATAAACTTAACTGGAACTTTGATTTGTATCCCTGTCCAAGGCGCCATTAGCTCCCAGGTTCTACAAGAAAGAAAAAAGGAAAAAAGAAAAAAACTAATGCTGCTCAATGTTCTCACATTAGCCATATTTTAGGTAAAATTAATTAATAAGTTGGATGAAGCATACATGTTGATGGCTCGATAACAATTCAGTCCTCCAGTGAAACCTTTACGGTTAAATTTTCCCGCATAATAGTTGATATCTTCTTCCGACAGCCAAGCAGGCAAACTTGGAGGATCTGGCAACGCCTTGACTCCTACTCCTTTAGGTATAATAGGTGGATTTGGACCGAAATTCGTAAGAAATTTAATCATCAGCCTTGTGGTATCAACTTGCGCAAATTCTTCTTCAGCTTCTCCAGGTTCCTACAACAAGTAAGCAAAATATTGTATAGGTGGTATTCAAACGAAAATAAAATATTATATTTGTAAATTATAATTTAATTCCTTTGTTTTGAGCAGAGTTGTAATTAACTTGATCCTTTGCTTTTGAAAGCCTCCGCGGGTCTCATTAAATTTCGGATCACGTTTGTGCACTAAATAACCAAAATTCTTTCACAAAGCAACGGTCACATTGAAACTGAAGCCAAATAGTGCTTATGTCACTGTAAAGTTTCATTAGGTCAATTTGTCAAACAGGTGGTGCGCCTTTGAGAAGATCTTCTTGAATCTCCTTTCCCTTGGTGAAGTATTTGATAGAGGTGAGGCAAAAGTAACGTTTCTTGAAAGAGAAGGAAGGAGGAGGAGAGTAGAAAGAGACAGAATTGCCATTGTTTTCTCTTGTCCTCTTCATAGATATATGATACGAGACACCAGATTACTACTAGCAAAAAACAAAACCAAAACAGACTAGCCCACTAAGCCCAATGACAATTAGTGTTTCCAGCTCACAAAACAGAATAATTACTAAGTCCAATACAGCTAATAAAACTAAAACAAGCCCAGCTCCTCTCTCGAATTACTTCAAGCCCTAATTGAATTAATCCCCAATTCAATTCAGACTTCCCCATACTTCGCCAATTCCCTTCAATGGCGTTGTCACGTATCTTTTGCCTTGTAAAACCCCTAACAACCCAAGCAGAACACATGATTGCATCAACCAAATACAAAGTGTTTGAGGAGATATTTTTATTCTGATCGAGTACCCATAAAAGATTGGAATTGGAGTATAAATTCCAGAAGATATTTGACTTGTACCCATCAGGTGGGTATAGGATGCGTGGAGAGTTCTAGTGGGCTTGCAAAGCCTGACAAATTTTCATGGCTTGTCATCAAACTAGCAATGCTCATGGGTTGCAGGTGTTATGGGTGCGCTATAGGTTTGTAGACTGGGCGATAGTGGTAGATGCGGCCCAGCTGGCTTTAATTTTGAGATGGTTATGGTGGATTTTGTTGATACATAGCTGCTACCCTGTAAGGAAAGAACGGAGGGATAGCATGGTGGAAGGTGGGAACAGGGGTCTTGCTGGATTAGTGTTTGGAATATGAGGATAAATTGGGTATTTCACATAAAAATTAGAAGAGTATTCTACATGACACCAATGGTGTATATATAAAAAAAAAAAATCACCATAATTCTATAAAAAATAGTATGTTCTTGAAAGAATAAAGAAAATATACTTTATTTCAACGAGTATCGTAATTCTATAAGTGTAATGTTTTTTTGAAGGAATATAAAAAATATATTTTATTTCAATGTATATTATGTCACTTTAACATTTTTAATTTTTAAATTTACCTCTAAATTTTTTTTATTTTAAAAAATGATATCTGTTGTTACCAAGCATTTTCCAAATTAGAAAGGCTGTGCCAATAGCCTCTCCCTTAACTAACAGACACAAAGTCAATCATTCTGATTTTATTGAAATTTGAAGGCATTTATTACATTCTATAAGTAAATTATATATCAATCTCTTTATTTTTTAAGATAAATAAATAATTTTTTAAAAAAATTATTTATTTAATCCGTTAACCTTGATTCAAATTAAATTCATTTTTTAAAAAAGATTTTTTCTCAAAATTTTTTTTCTATTTTAAAAAAATCAAAATAAATTAAAAAAAAATTAGTTTCAAGAAAATTCAAAAGTATAAAAAAATTAAATAATTAATTTTTAAAACAAAAATAACTACTTAATTCATTTCTCCATTGATTAATTTATAATTTACTCTACATTCTATCCGTTAGCAATAACTATTCCCAAATAATTCATATCAGACATCATCACTCAAAAAAGAAAAGAAGTTAAAAAAAAAAAGGACAGATTAATAGAAGTACCTGGAATCTGCACAAGTAGTAGTCGTCTCCAAACAAAGCTCTAAGCCACTGCACAGGATTTACTTGCGGGTTTCTTGGCAAGAACGGGACGCTAGTGTTGACCAAAGCCTTCACTCTGTCAGGTCTAATCGTGCAAAAATTCCAAGCAATCATGGCCCCCCAGTCATGACCAACCAAAAACACCAAATCGATCCCCAGCGAGTCAAGAAGTCCGATCAAGTCGCCAACGATGTGGAACCCAGTGTACTCACCCACTGATGCGGGAGCATCGGTGTCTCCATAGCCACGAAGATCGGGAGCAATGCAACGGTAACCGAGGGAAGAGAGAGAGAGGAGTTGGTGGCGCCATGAATACCATAGCTCCGGGAAGCCGTGGAGGAACAAGATTACTGGGCCTGTTCCTATTGATGCTATGTGCATATTTATGCCATTTGTGGCCACTGTTGTGTGCTCGATGTTCTCCATATTTTTCGTTGGGATATTCGCACTTTTTTTACCTACTGGGTCCCGGTTTTGCTTTTGATTTTTTTCGGACCGGCCGAACGAAATTAATAAATTAAATAACGAAAGAGCTCGTGGATCGTTGGCAGTGATGTCTTGAAAGAAGTAATGAATTTAAATTTTAATAGATTAATTTCATTAGTAGCTTTACCTCTTGTTTGGATAGGGTAGAAAGTGAGGGAGAGGAAAGAAAATAAGGGAGAAAAGAAATATTTATGTTGTTTGGGAAGTGGAAAGAAAGCAATGGAAAAAAAATAATAATAATAAACAATACAAAAATGATGGGATCCATTTTTCTCCCAAAGTTGGGAGGAAACCGGGAGAAAAAGATGAGAGAAATCATTTTTTTTTGTTTTCGCATTTTTGCCTTTGCAGCCATCCTCCTCGTTTCTTCTCCACATAAACAGATCTGCAGAACAGATCTCCATCATCCTGAACAATGGAAGCAAAAGTTCCTGAATAATTTCAACCAAAGTGTAGCATCAGTCTTGCTGCGAGATCACTTGGGAGTCTCTTGAAATCTGAAACAGATGTTGAGAAGTGGAAGAAAATATTAAAGAGCGATCTGTGGGATCTGAGAAATGACCAAATTCTTCCTGCTTTGCGAGTGAGCTATTATTATTTGCCATCACATTCAACATGACTTGGCAAAATTTGTGTCTGGAGAGTTTTTCATAGACGTGGCTTATAGCAATTCATGTTGTAAGCAATCTTAAAGGCATTGCTGAACTTAAAAATTTACGCACCTTTTTATTCCCAAAAGCTCCACAAAAGAAGCTTGGTGAAACGACAGTGAGTAGATGGGCAACTAACAAGACAATCTGTGCTTTCTTATTTTCAAAATTCAAGCAAGACAATATACTTTTATTTTTTTAATTGCTAAATAATAATTTTTAATAAAAAACAAAAGCTGAGAAAATGATGGGTAAAAGCAACTAACTTATTATATGTATAGATAATAATACATGTTATACATATTTAAATTAATTTTATGTTGATAATTAATATAAATTGGCTATTGGATTAATTAATTAATAAACGAGTTATCGGTTATGCTATGAAGACGATTCATTATTTATCTTATCATTTCGGATATATGTTACATGTTAGATTTTTTTTATCATCATTTGTGTTATTTTCATGACAAAAATATTCATACAAATTTATTATAAGTATTTAAATATATAAATACAATCACAAGAGTATTATAGTAAATATACAATCATACATTTTCTTTTCTTCCTCTTCCAAACAAAAGAAATGTATTTTCTTTCTTTTTTTCACTCTTATCCAAACAACAAATGAAAAATGATTTTCTTTCCTCCTTTTTCTTTCCTCTCACTTTCTTTCCTTTCTTTTCTTTCCTCCCAAGAGGAATTATCCAAACATAGGGTTAATGTATTTTGGATGGGTGAGTTATAAAAAATTTAAAAAATTAATAAATTAAATAAGCTACGTCAGTCGATGGAATGAAGGAAAGAAGACAGAAGAATTTGTAAAGTACGGATGTAAAACGTTTGAATCAAAGATTTTACTTCAATCAAGTCTGATTATACAAGCTTACATAAAGCTGTTGGAGACCATTGATTATCACCACGTATTCGAAGTTGTGCTGGTCCACTTGAAAAGCCAAGTTGCCTACCAACTTGAGATTTAAACCTCGTACAAAAATATGGCTATATATATATATATATATATATATATTATCAATTTATTAAAAAATTTCATTTATTTTTAATTCCATCGATTAAATATAAATATATTTTCAATTTCATATAATTGAGTATAATTTTCAAAATTAAAAATTTATTTCAGTAAATTAAATACTCTTTTTCAATATATGATTCATTATTATCAATTTAATTTTCATTCCTATTAGTATCATAGTTCATTTCACTCTTATTGAGTAATCTCCTTTTCAATTAAGACAAATAGTACTAAATTGACTGAAATCAAAATTACAAATACTCACTTAATAAAATTAATAACGAAATAATTTTTTTATAAATTAGTAAAAACACATGGTATAAATAATGGATTTAGTTAAAAAATATCATCACCTCCATGGGAACTAGACAGCATAAAGAGCAGGACCTCGTCTACATATAGAATCTGGCATCCGCCAATTAGAAATGCATTCAGTTAGATGATACAGCTTCTCAATGCCAAGAACAAATAAGTACGGAAAAGAGGATCATCTTGACGAAACTCTTTTAGGATTACAAACATGCAATCGCCCTCCATTCCAAATTATAAACAAAAACTGATTGGGTAACATAAGACATGATGAGCCTAATATAAATATGAGGAAAGCCAAAATGGAACAAGCTTTGGCAAGTTCAATTTTCAAGGCAAGATTACCTGACTTCTTTTTAGATTTTTTTTTTTTTTTTTTTAGAATAAAGTTGGTCTTGGGCTATCAGAATATTGTTAGCAGCGGTCTTCTCGGAAATAAAAGCACCCTGTAAAAGGCCAATCAAAACATCTAATAATGGGCGAATATGTTGAACAGGTAACTTGGTCAGGATCTTGCAGCTAACGTTGCACAAGCTAATGGGCCGAAACTGCTTGAGATGACTCGAATTGTCATTCGTTAGGGATAAGAGCCCCCAGAGTTTACACCAAATTAGAAGGACAAACAACCCAACTAAAAGCCTGCTGAACCATGTTAAAAACAATATTATACATGTACCAAAAGGAAATAGGGTTTTACTATACCTAAGTTCCGCTACAGTAAATTATAATGGTTGTTTTGAATTTTTTGGTTTGAAACCACGCTGTTTTCTCAAGAAAATAATTGAATTTTTTTTTGTCATTTTGCCAAGTTTTTTACACTTTGATCCTTTGAATTACAATTGCATACAAAATCGGCCATTAATTAACTGTTATTGCAAAAGGTTCCCGTATCTTTTATGGCCGGACTGTTCTTCCAGCCCAAGCATGTGGGCCTAGTTTTCTTCAGTCCAGCCATCCTAGCCCAACCCTTTTTTCTTTCTTTTTTATACTTTGTTTTCATTATTTATTATTTACTCAAAATAAAATTTTTCTTTTTATGATTTTCTTTTTTCATTATTTATTATTTATACAAAATAAAAATTTTCTCCATAATTAATGGTTATTATTTTTTTTTTTTTAGACTCATTAACTAAAATAAACACTATTCTAATATAAATTGATTTAGCTAAATTTATTTTTTTTAAAATAATTAATTATATGTTTTATTTTTTAAAAATAAAAATATTTCTAAGATATATATATATATCCTCACAACTGGTGTTAATATATTTTTATTTTACAACTAGATTTTTTAATTATTTAAAATATTAAAATAAAATATTAATGGTTACTTTTTTATTTTCTTATAGACTAATTAACTAGTAAACACTCTTCTAATATAAACTGATTTAGCAAATTCTTCTAATTTAATTTTTTTAAATAATTATTTTCATGTTTTCTTCTTTCTTTTGTTTATTGATCAAAATAACAAATATTCACAATATATATTTAAACTCAATTTTTCACGACCCTTGAAGTGGGCCATGATCGATGCGAGAATCAAAGGAATCGTGAGGCCCACCTCGACTCAAGCAAGTCTCGAATATCTAAACTTAAATCCTCAAACTTATATTACATTAACATCATTTCATTTCATAATAATCCAACTTAACAATCATTACTTTATAACTCCAACACAAATACGATTCAATGTTATTCTTGTATTTCTCAAATCATTAATCATAATTAATTTCTAATACAACACCTACAAGCTATAATTGTAAAGTTTTTTAATAATTACATCAAAATTGAACATAAGTTCTAAGAGATTACAAGTAAATAAACTGCACAATCAATGTGTCGATTTCAAAACAAGCAACTAAGTGAAAGCTAAAAGGATACTCTCACAAACATTGCAAGACCGAAAATTATGGAGGATGAGCAAATCAACGGCTCGATGAGTAGATAATAAATAACACATCTAAAGGAGGGAAATAGACTAAGGATGATAACTTAAAATTTGAATCAAGATACAATCCTAGTTTCTCCAAAACAAATGCATATCATAAAATCAAACCATACATCGTAAATTAATTAGTTCAAAATCAATTCATATCAAATAATTGAAACGTATACATATATACCTCATAATCAAATCAAACCACATATCAAGGATTTTTATAATCCTTGGGGTGAAATATAACGTATCATTAGATGCGAATATTCAAAGGTCACGCCCCTTGTAATTAGGTTTCGTATGTTCGTTGATATACGGGCTAGCACTCTACCTCTCCCGTTAGCCGAAGCCTCGTATCATTAAGCTAAAGACTACGCCTCTTGTAGCTAGGTGCCCTAATATAACGAAAACATTTTGAAAACCGTATAAACTTTATATATATATATTTAAATTCAGTATTTCAAACACAATGCATGCTCAAAATCGATTGATAGTATAATTCCATATCAAATAAATATTTACAAAAACTATATGTATAATCAAAATAACAATTTAAAGTAAATTTATATTCAAATTCATAATCGCATATCAAACCAAGTAAAAACACTTGCTCAAACATATACTCAAATCTCTTTTGAAATAATAACAATTCATTCCAACAATTTTAGAAACAAAATATCTTCAAATACGCGTTCGTTCCCGTCTAAGTTCTAAAAAATGTATTTAAATCATGTATAAATTGATAATGCATGACGAAATGTTAATAGAATTTAAAAACATAACATGTTATATAATATCCATTCATAATACGAACGAAAGATCAAAAGGAATCAAAGTTGTTGAGATAGAGTCGCCCACTTCGAAGAATCTAATAACATATGATGATGGAACAACCATCAACATCACATATTGAAGGATAATTCAAAACAAATGAATTATTCTAGAAGTAGGAGTACAAGATTATCAATAAAAATAGAATTGATCGAAAGGACTCGAACCAATAGCCTTAACTAAGCTTGATAATCTCTTCAATAATTCTAAACAATTACCTAACTATATACCACCATTAATTCTCAATTCAATCAACCTCCATACATATCATCTTTTTTCAAATTCAATTCAAACCTTTAAACAATCAATTCCATTCTAATTCACTCAATACTCATTTCATTCATCTTTAATTATTATTTATATAACTTAATTCTTCATTTTCCCCTTTTGTTTTTCGACTTAAAACCTAAATTTTGGATTTTGCACTATTCATCATCTTCAACCTCTCAATTAATCAAATTTACTCAATTCAACTTCAAATTAACTTTATAAACCACTTTTCCAAAGCAATTAAATATCATTTAATCACTTAAAATCACTTAATCAACTTTTTCCCAAATAGATGTCAAAACCCTAACATTAATCTAACTCAATTCTTCATCCAAATAACAAATACAATCTAATTCAACTTTAAAATCATCAATTACACGTATAAATGTCACAATTTAGAGATCAAATGATCAAATTTCTTATCTTTGACAATGTGCTCTTCAATCCCACTTTCTGTTCCAATTCTCTAAGCTTTTCAACTTTCAATCCAACTAAACTCCTCTTAATCAACTTGTTTTATGATTTTTCTAAGCTAATTTAATAAAGTCTTAGCTTAGGATTTGAAAGAGTGAGATGGGAGAAAATTTAGAGAGAAATGCGTGAGAAAGAAGGAAAAAGAAGAAAGAAAATGGGAGGGACAGTTGTTGTCCCGTTTTTAATTCATACCCAGCTCGTTTTTTTAACTTAAATAAGATTATAAGTCGGTGTATATATATATATACACAAATTCTCATAATTAGTGTTAATTAATTTTGATTTTACATCTAAATTTTTTAATATTTTAAATAATAAAACATATTATATAGTCTTATCCGCAAGTACTATGCTAGTTATCGACTCTATGCCAGTACTTCTGATGCAAGAGAGATCGGAATCCATCTGGATCCAAGGCCTTGTATGGTTCCATTGACTTGATAGCATCACAAACGTCAGCTTTAGTAACCGGTTTTAAAAGATTAGTTACATGTTTAAGTGCAAGCTTAGGATGGTCCCCAAGTCCCCAATAGAAGAGGAAGGCATTGAATGTCACTAATTTCACAAAAAAGCTTTTTATAAAAATTAAGAACCTCAGCTTTAACCATTTCCTCACCCAAAATCCAAGTGCCATCGTCGACTCGTAATCTTTCGATTCTATTATGTTTTCTACACGCCGTGGTGGCATGGAAATACCGGGTGCATTGATCTACCTGCTGAAGCCACTGCATCCTGAACTTTCGGAACCAAAAAGCTCTTTTTATTGAATAATAGCACTATAATCATTCAATAAATCCTGCTCCAAGGCAGTTAGGAATTAAGAACGGTGAAGGACAAGAGCCTTTTGGATCCCTTTAATTCTACAAGAACTCTTCTTTTTCTTCGAAAAATATTCCCAAACACTTATTGGTTGAAATTCAGAGTTGCACTAGTCAAATTCTATAAGGCCATAGTGATACTGTTATTAACTGACCAGACCAAGCACCACGCACCACCTCAGCAAAATCCTGACGTAAGGTTCTAGCAGTTTGAAATCTAAAAGGTCTTGCAGGGCTCCGTGGAATATAGACATGGAGTCATAAAAGAAGGGTATTATGATCTGAACGAGTCCTCGGTAAATGTTCTAGGTTACGCAGTTGTCTATCTAACGAACCAGAGTAGAAATATGGCCATGCTTCTTCTTGCAATAAGTGAAAGGAAAACCTTTGAACCCCAAATCTATCAATTCACACAAATAAATTTTTTCTCTGAATTTCCTAGCCCTTAACGTGCAGAAAGTCCTGAGTGACAGATGTAGTCATCAAAATCTCCCACAAAACCCGAGGCAAAGAAGTAATACCATGTATACGAGTCATATCTTTCCAAAATAGCTCACGTCCTGCGACACGGTACTAGCATAAACTGCAATAGAAAACAGCTAACTCCCCGAGACTGAGAAACTAAGAGATGGATACATCGATAATGAGTCATAGCAGTGTGAATTTGCAAGCTGATACTATTCCATAGACACCTAATACCCCTCAAAAATCCGTCAGGATCCACCCACTCGATACTATCAAAACCCAAGTTCGTAGATATATCCTTCGCCTTTGAACCCGAAATATGAGTTTCCACAATAATAAATATCTATGGCTTGCGTAAACTGACAAAATCATGCAAACAAGCCCGAAAATCCTTATTAAGTGCCCCACAATTCCAAGCTATCAGATTAAGCTGATTAATCATCAAATATTGAAATATGAGAAGATAAAATAACACAACTACTAATTGCTGGTATTCCAAACAAACATATCCACACCAATATTAACGGCACCATTTTCATAGGAGTCACTATCCATATGAGAAACACCACCATCACTCTAGGATTCAAAGGCAGAGTAGAAGTATGAGAAGCCTGATCACCAGGGTCTAGAGGATTCCATTTGTGCTGGAAATTCTGCTGGACCTGTGGAGGATGAGATGTAGAGGGAGGCACCGAACTTGAGGAAGAAGTAGCAAAAGCAGTTTTAAACTGCTCAGCAATTTGAACAATTTGGGTTTCTGATATATGATGAGAAATAGATATTTCTGTTATTGGATGGACCGTATCAGAATAGCTCTAGTTAGCCATGTTGACAGCTTACTTCAAATTTGTGAGAGAGTAGTGAACAATTTTGGAAAATTCTAGCTTTCTAGAGAAATGTAGGCACTGTTAGAGGGAGAAGAAATCTAGAGGAGAAATATTTGTAATACCCACTTCACTAACATCCATTCAAATGTCAAATGCAAGTGGTATATATAGGTATTTCTAATTCTAGTTACATGAAGCATAATTAATATCCTATACATGAACCATAATAAATACTAAATACATAAATTATCTCATACAAAGTATTTATATTTTCAATGAACTTAGTCACTTAAAAAACATCAAAAGACATATATATATATTTTCAATGAACTTCGTCACTTACAAAACATTACAAGACACATATATATATTCTCAATGAACTTAATTACTTAAAAAAACATCAAAGGACACATGCATCTAGTTATAGAAGAAATTTAGAAAATTCAAATTATTTAATTTCAACAGCCACTTCTTCCTTGTAAAATTACCGAAAAATTTGCGCATGATGGCAAAACTATATGTGGATTGGTCTTAACACCCAAATTAGAGTGGGCCATGCTTACAACAAAGCCTATGCTACAGCAGAGTGGCTAGCTTATTAAGACGTAGACATTTTATATCAGCTGATCAGATAAAGATTCAGGCATAGGAAGCGACAGGATGAAATGGGTTTGCATAGATAGAAATCAAAACTTCTTGATGAAATCATAAATATATTTGCTGACTTCATCTGGCTTTTCTTGGGTGAGAAAATGAGCCACGCCTTCCAGAACAACCACTTCTTGCAAAAGCGGCACATCTTTCTTGAAGCCACCGTTGTGTATATACTCCTTAAAACCAGGAATATGGTAAGTAATATCCAGGTCCCCAATGATGAAAAGAACTGGCACTTTGATTTGTAGCCCTGTCCATGGCGCCATGAGCTCCCAAGTTCTGTAATGAGAGGGAAATAATTTAAAAACAATAAAAATTTAGCTTGTCAACTTCGTCGCCCATCCACAGCTGAAATGGCAAAGGTTCAATAATTCTATGAAAAACCCGTGTCTGCCATGCCATTTACATCTAAACTGAAAATGAAAGACCAAGCAATTTAATTATTCTTCGATCCCGACAGGTGCTTTCCCACAACCGATGTATAGATTTTACTAGATAAAAAAACTCCTGCCAGTTAACGACATAAAGCACAGGGATAGGTCATATATGAATTTCCTAGCTAAGTGTCAATCAATGAATCACGGTAAAATTAAATTTACTGAAGAAAAAAATCATAAATAAGCTGTGCAGGACATACAGGTTGAGAGCTCGATAATAGTTCAATCCTCCAGTAAAGCCTTTCTGGTTAAATTTGTTGGCATAATAATTGACATCTTCCTTTGATAGCCAAGAAGGCAAGCTTGGGGGCTCGGGTAATGATCTGAATCCTACATGTTTAGGTATACAAGGTGGCTTTGGATTGCGCGACGTGAAAAATCTAGTGATCAAGCTTCCAGTATCAACTTGAGCAAAGTCTTTTTCAGCCTCGTCAGGTTCCTGTAGCAAAAATGTAATTTTTTTTGTTTCACAAGATGTACAATTTAAAAGATTGTGATTACTAATTGAAATACTTTTCCAACCTCTTCTTTGTAACCAAAAAAAAAAAAAAATCAAAAAGAAAAAAATAACCTGAAATCGGCACATGTAGAAGTCATCACCGAACAAAGCCCGAAAACCCTCCACAGGATTTACTAGTGGGTGCCTGGGCATAAATGGAACGCTTGTGTTGACCAAGGCCTTGATTCTATCAGGTCTAAACAAGCAGAAATGCCAAGCTATGATAGCACCCCAGTCATGTCCCACCAAAAACACCTGCTCGATTCCCAGAGTATCAAGAAGTCCAATCAGGTCACCAACGAGGTGGAGGCCAGTGTACTCGCTCACCGATGCAGGAGCATCTGTGTCACCATAACCGCGTAGGTCAGGGGCAATGCAACGGTAGCCAAGAGAAGAAAGAGAAAGGAGTTGATGTCTCCACGAATACCAGAGTTCAGGGAACCCATGGATGAACAAGATTACTGGGCCTTCCCCTATTGATGCCACATGCATGTTGATGCCATTTGTGGCCACTGTTGTGTGCTCTATCTTCTCCATTCTTTATGATCTGGTCTTGTTTTGTTTGGGAATCGTGGTTCTTAAAGGTGGAGTACTAGAGCAGCCTGGAAGAGACAAGGAATAGTTTGGTAGAGCATGTGAGTGCTAGCTCCAGAGTTTTGGCTTTTAAATGCAATCAAATGGCCGGTATTGCTCTGAATTCTGAACCCTCATTGTCAATTTTATTAATAATAAAACAAAAAATCATGTCTGTCCATTCTATATATAAAAAAAAAAGATGCATTACAATGTCTCTTTAGATATTATGAAATTACAACAAACATTTAAAAGTTTGAAGAGTTAACTTAAAAATCTTGATTATATCTAAAATATCTTAATTATTATTTACTAAAAATAACAGTTAAATTAAGAAATCTAAAAAATTAGAGAAAAATATTAAAAAATAAACTCAAAATAAAATTAATAGAAATTAAATAGTAAACTTAATATTGTTCATGTACTGAAAAATAATCATGTTCCATTTTTTATATCCTTTCTCATTTTTTTAAATTCTTAATTTAATTATCTTTTTAATTAATAATTAAGAGCATTTTGAATACACAATAGGTTTATGTAGTATTTTTTAAAAAAAAAATCTAAAAAGTACTTTGGTTAAAATTTCAAAAATTTGAATGGTTAACTGATATCTCAAAAGAATTATTGTAATTTACTAAAAGTAAATATTCAAAGAGTGTTGATCGATGGAGTCGGTTTTTTTTTCAGATAAAATTAAAATATTCGATTTTAATGAAGAAAATCAAGTTAATTTGTCAAATCATGAGATTTCTTGCACCGACTATATCTTAATACTAGATTAAGATGTAATTGAATATCAATCCAGCTGGTAAATTGTGTCAAAGGATTAAAAGAAGAAAATTATAGAATTAGTTTGAGTAGAAAAGATTTTAATCACTTAAATAAGTTGTCTCAAATTTGAATCTTATTGTATATAAAAACCTATTTGGATAGCTTTGTGCATCCGAGAAAACATCAAACTTGAAATGCCTTGAAGGATCCCAAAAAAAATTCGGAAGGAAACTATAATTTGCAGGGGGGAAAAAAAGAGAGAAGGAACTATATTAGTTGATAAATAGGGTAGATTCATCGTTCCAGTGTTTTTATATATGTTTACACTATTCCTACTTATTAACAAAACAGTAAAACCATACCGGCAATGGCACTTTGGAATTCACAAAATTCTACGGGATTGATTCCGAATGTTGTAGTTAGGCGTAGAGTTTTTGATTTTCAAAGTTTCATCTTTTTTTGATAAGAAAATTCCGTAAAATAATTATATAAAATTAGTATTATTCTTAAAAAAAAAAAACATTCAAGCGTAAGAAATGGCAAATGATTAAACTATTCAATTAGTTTAATTAAAAAAAATTGCCAAATCTTGAAATTTTTCTGACCTCCTAAAATTTTTTATTTGATATGATGCACCAACTAAATCAATATTAATCAAAATGGCAAATGATTTTAAAGGATTCAGAGAAAATCTTGCTTCTTTTTTTTTTTTTTATTGTACCAGAGATATAGGTGTGTGTTACGCATCATAGTTTTTATAATATATATTTTATACGTGATTTGTGTTTGTTTTAACTTAATGAGTGGTGCATTCTTGCATAAGAAACCATTAAATGAATCGCTTATATTTATTAATCTTGTATTAAATTAATAGTTTTTATATCATTTAGTTTTCTCATCCAATCCTAAAATCATATTTATTTTCTTATAAGCAAAAGAAAAAAAATATTTAACTTTTTACTATACCATGGAGTATTATGACTTTCAATTGTATATAAAATTCTTATAACTCTGCAAGCAATAAAAATTAAAGCCTTTTTTTTTTTAATTTCATCTTAATGCACTATAATACATTTGTTGGCACTTCAAAATTCAAGATTACACATCAATCAAGTATAATATCTCTTTATAATGAGATAGTACGTAAAAGATAAATAAAATAGTATGTTTGGTCTTATAAACCAATCGAATTTCGATAAAGTATTTAAGTCTTAAATAAAATGATGTGTTTGGTTTTATAACCAATGAAGTTTCGACGGAACATCGAGTCTTAAATGAAACGGTGCGTTAGGTCATATAATCAATCAAATTTCGACGAAATCATAAGACTTAAGTAAAACGATGCATTTAGTCTTATAGTCAATCGGTTTCGACAAAACAATTTGTCTAAAGAAAATCAAGGGATCAAATAACTATTTGCACTTAATTTTGAATCCAAGACGAGTTATCGATCGAGAGTTATTTAAAGAGGAAGGACTAATAGAATCGGAGACAAGATAAGACATTTTCAATACAAGTTTATTCAAATTTCCTAGTTTACCCGTAACAATTTGTTTTTACTTTCTTGTAAGTAGTTTGATAGTATTTACTCGCTTTTAGTAATTTCATTTGTGTAACTTAAAAAGTGTCGATCCGTTAGTAATTGTGAACAAATAACTTCGAATATCTCGATAGCTAATGATATAAGTATCATATCTTTCAATCTATGATGTTTGCATTTTCTTTAATGAATTTTGTCTTTTTCGATTAATAAAATTCTTTTTACTTTATTATTTTTTCTTTAAATTGAATATCCACTGAAGCCCTAATGGCTTGTTAGACAAAACCGAACCAATATTATTTCATCGCGAAGCTCTTGGTCATAAATTGAAGCGTCAATACACTCTGTTTTGAGATTGAATTCAACGAGTAGCAATAACATTTTTTAATTTTTTAAAAGTTACATTTATATCAATAAATTTCATATATTTACAAACACTAGTTTGAAATACATAAAACAATTCTTAACGATAGTTATATAGATTTATTATAACTGCCAAATGTTGTCAAGACAACCGATCTCCCTCCAAATCAACCCCTATGTTATTATTATTGTTGTTTATCTACATAAACTTCTCCGTCTATTGATTCTATTCGATTGAGCCAAAACAGTCGGCGATCCAGTCGAGGATCCTGACAATGCTGCATTTTATTTATCAATATCTAATAAATAAAGGATAATTACTAGAAAAATACTCTAAAAAAATTCATCTAAAACATTTATCAATTTATTTTAAAATTTATAAAATTCAAAATAATATTTTTTTTAACAATTTTTTTTTTTCAATCTAAAAAACGACTTTTGTTAAAATTTCAAAATTTTGAATGGTTGACAAATGTCTCAAAAGAATCATTGTAATTTACTAAAAATAAAATATTCAATGCATGCAGATCGATGGAGCCGGGTCTTTTTTTTACACAAATCAAAATATTCAATTTTAATGAAGAAAATCAAGTTTTTCAAATCATGAGATTTCTTGCACCGACTAAATCTTAATACTAGATTAAGAAGTAATTGCATATCGATCCAGCTGATAAATGGTGCCAAAGGATTTAAAAAATAAATATATAGAGTTAATTTGAATAGGAAAGACTCTAATCACTCAAACAAATTATCTTGAATTCGAATATTTTTATACATAAAAAAATTTTTAAATAGTTATTTTATTTTGTTCATCTGACATAACAATGGGTGATTAATTGAAGTCTTTGGACTTTGAGATACCTTGAAGAATTCCAAAAAAATCAAAAAGAAACTATAATTTGCAGAAAAAAAGAAAAAGAAGGGAACTATATTAGTTGATAAATAGCGTAGATTCATCGTTGCAGTGTTTTTATACATGTTTACAATATTCCTACTTATTAACAAAACAGTGAAACCATACCGGCAATGGCACTTTGGAATTCACAAAATTCTATGGGATTGACTCCGAGTGATGTAGTTAGGAGTAGAGTTTGGCATTCAAAGTTTCATGTTTTTTTGATAAGAAAATTCTGTAAAATAATTATATAAAAGTAGTATTATTCTTTAAAAAAAAAAAAAAGAGCGTTCAAGCGTAAGAAATGGCAAATGATTAAAATATTCAATTAGTTTAATTAAAAAAATAAGTTTGTCAAATCTTGAAATTTTTCTGACCTCCTAATTTTTTTTATTTGATATGCTGCACCAACTAAATCAATATCAATCAAAACGGCAAATGATTTTAAAGTATTCAGAGAAAATCGTGCTTTTTTTTTTTTTTTAATTGTACCCGAGACATAGGTTTGTGTGTTACGCATCATAGTTTTTATAATATATGTTTTATACGTGATTTGTGGGTTTTTTTTTTTTTTTTTAACTTATGAGTGGTTTATTCTTGCATAAGAAACCACGAAATGAATTACTTATATTTATTAATTTTGTATTAAATTAATAGTTTTTATATCATTTAGTTTTCTCATCTAATCCTAAAATCTTATTTATTTTTTTATAAGCAAAAGAAAAAAATATTTAACTTTTTACCATACCTATTATGACTTTCAATTATATATAAAATTCTTATGACTTTGCAATCAATAAAAATTAAAGTTTTTTTTTTAATTTCATCTTAATGCACCATAATACTTTTTTTTATTTTTTAAAATTTACATTTATATCAACAAATTTCATATATGTACAGACACTAGTTTAAAATACATAAAACAATTCTTAGCGATAGTTATATAGATTTATTATAACTGTCAAATGCTGTCAGGACAACAAGAGGCTGAAAATGGACGGAGAATCAACCCATCTCCCTCCAAATCAACCCCTATGTTATTATTATTATCGTTTATCTACATAAACTTCTCCGTCCATTAATTCTATTCTATTGAGCCAAAACAGTCGGCGATCAATTCGAGGATCCTGATAATGCTACGTTTTATCTATCAATGCCTAATAAACAAAAGGATAATTACTAGAAAATACTCTAAAAAAAACTATCAATTTATTATTAAATTTATAAAATTTAAAATAATATTTTTTAATAAAATACTCAATAGTTAATTATTGGGTATTTTGATAAAAAAAATATTGTTTTGGATTTAAGAGTTGTAAAAATAAATTTATGGATTTTATAGATAAAAAAAAGTTTTTAGAAGATTTTTTCGATAATTATTTCTAAACAGAATTTTTAAAGGATTTTAGTGTTCATATATATATATATATATATATATATATATATATATATATGGAACTTAGATAATGACAACTAATTAAAACCCAAACCTTTACAACTCAAAAGAAAAAACGACCCCTTAATTCGTCCAGTTGTTTTTGCTGAGGTTTACTATGGTTGCTCATTATAATTACAATGTTTTTAGGTTTACTAAATAATAAAATAGCATTTTAGTCCGTAAGACTTAAAAGTTGGTTTCTTTACAACTTAATTTTTTTTTTAATTCTCTTAGGTAACGAAACTTTTTTAATTAAAAGTGTACTTAATTGTTCATAATCTATCTAAAAGTTTTTAATGACTCATTTGTTTACGAAGTGAATAGTATTTATTTATCATTATTTTACCAAGATATTTTTATTTTATTTTTTTATGATTTATCTGTTCAAAACGAAAACATTAAGATTTAACTAGTCTCAACAAATGTAATTCAAGATTTAATTCTTCTCTAGACCAATAACTTATTTATTTATTTTTTTAAAAATAACATTGTAATGTTTGAATTGTAAATTGAATATTATTATTAGTGACTAGCATAATTCTAGAATAATTAGTTAAACTGATTTGTGGTAAGATAAATTATTACCATATAGTAAATAAAAATATTTAATAATTTATAACTTAAAATAACTATAGTTAACCATAAAAATCACCCTCTCTTTTTTCTATTATAACCCTCGGCACCATCCACCTTGATATGCCCAATAAATTAACTCAATTATACCCATATTGATGAACCCACTTCAACAAACCCAGACTTTTGCTCCACCGCTAGTTTCCCAATCCAAAATCAAACCCAGCACTTTAAACTTAATCAATCATCAAATTTGAGAGCCAAATTCACAAGCTCCACAAAATGCAACCTCCCCCACATCAAAAACGTTAAGTCGTCGACAAAGAAATCCATTGTCACTTATCGCACCAATATTGCTCTTAAATTGTAGTTAGAACTTGAATATAAATCCATCTACAGCTTGATCTTAATTTTAATTTTTCAGCTTGAATTTAAACGACACTTGAGGTTCGAATATAGTTTGTATTTATATTTAATGATGAGAAGTCGCTACTAGTATTTTAAGGAGATTAGAAAGCTTAAATTATTGATCTTTTAGAGATCATGGATAAGAAATTGATTATATTTATTGAAAAGATAATTTTTTTTTAAGAAAAGTTACTTCACCTTTTCTTTTCCTAAATCATTTCCCTAAGCATTATTTTTTCATAATACTTACAAGTCTATTTTCGAGTCTATTGTTTACTTCAAATAATTGTATCAATGTAACGTAAGAAGTTATTTTATGGTATAATAAATTGATTATGACTTATTGTAAAGCCATATTAAATAATCGTTGGACTCCAAGATAGAAAGTTGCATTAATTTTAAACATATAAAAGACTGAGTTTTGTAGTGAAATCTTGTTGAATTGACATTAGACTCTAAAATTAGGAATCTTATCCATTTAATATTACATCCGATTAAAGTTCTAGCATTATTATCATATCATAAACAAAGGATGGAGTTTAAATAATCTAATTTTTTTTTAATGTTGAATTTAACTAAATTTCATTATCATGTAGATGAGTAATATAATATTCTAGGATATTAACATTAATCAAAATTAAGATTACCCTAAAAATTTAAGATGTGAATTTGTACTCCAAATAAATGACAAGAAAGTATTAATTAAATTTACTAACAAAATATTAATAATAATTGATTGTGTAGTACTAAAAAACAAAATTCAGATGAACACTCTAAAAAAATTATAAAATTTGGTACATAATTAATTAAAAAACATTCTTATTTACAACATATCAGAATTTTAGATTTTTACAATGTCAGAAGCTTGCCCAATTTATAATTAAATCTAATCTTATTATTAATTAATTTAATAACATAATAAAATTTAAACAGATATCCAAATAACCTCAGAAAATTATAAAACTAGAAAAAAATTTAGAAGATGTGCTTATTTACAACATACTAAAAATTTTGATTAAAATAACATAAAAAACTTACCTAAATCCTGAATAAACAAAACAGCCCCTATTTCATAAAATAGTTTTAATTCAATTTGTCCATTAATTAACTTGTTACTCTGTCCAATTAACTAATTTATTAATCCAAAATAATCAATAATTATATCAAATTAAGTAAATAAATCTGGTATTATCAAATGAATTGATGAATAGGGACTCGATTGAAACATAAATTTTTAAAAACATACATAATAAAATAAATAAACAATCATAAGGACCAAATAATAAAAAAAATCAAAATTATGAACATGAAGATAAGGAACCCAGAATGCTACTGCAATTTTTTTAGTTTTGTCCGTGGTTTTTGCGGCCAAAAAGAAAGAGAAAAAGAGATCAAAATGAAACATTTAAACAACAAAAAGTGTAGAGGGACATACCACCTACGAGCAGAAACTGAAATAAAAGAATTTCATTGGAGGGTTGATGAGAAAATCTAGCCGAAAGTCAACCCCACAATCTGCCCAAGTTTCTAAAAATCTTCCCAATATATTTTTTTTCTGTTTATGCAATATTTTCTTCCCCCTTTTTTTCTTGTGTTGTGTCCTCTCTATTTATAGTGTGGGGAATGAGGGTTGGTGGGACGATCTATCTTTGTGTTTATTAGGGGATATAATAGAGGGATTTTTGGGTCGAGATTAAGGCTTGATGGGGGTGATTTTCTGGCCATGAATTAGTCTAGATAAATTGGGGATTGAAGAAAGTGTCTAGGCTTGTGTTAGGGACAAAGATCAAGTCTAATAATGGGGGAAAGTATCAGGCCATAACTGTTGAAGAGAAGGAAAAAAACTCGCGGGAAAGAGGAAGAAGAAGAGAGATTGGTTATGAAACTTGTCCCAAAACGGCGTCGTTTGGCATGCCAAACATTAAGTTCATCTCTCAGTTCTTCCGCCATTTCATATTTGGCCCTCAAACGTGGTTTTACTTCAAATGTGCCCTTTAACTGGCAATTAAAGTTTTCTTCTTCCGATTTTGGTCATTATTCTTTCTAATTATCTTTCATTTAACCCTTTATTGTTTCGTTTCAGCACATCCCTTTTCACTTAAATATAATTTCATCCCAACTTCTTCTAATTGTTTTTTGTTTGACATTTTTATGTTCTTTTTCATCCTTTTCTTTTTTTTCTTTTCTTTTTTGTTCTTTATTTATTTATTTATTATTATTAGTACTTTTCCTAAATTAGAAATAAAAGCATATCCAAATCATAAAAAAAAATGATAAAACTATCTAAAAAAACTACAAAAGTTCATAGAAACCAAGCAACATGCAATTTTTTATTTATTTTTTGAAAAATTTGCAAATAAAGTAAAAAAAGGGGGAAGGGCGTGGTTTAAAATTTGGATTATGACAATATCAATAAGTTCAGTATTTGAAGTTTCCTTTCCAAATAATTTCATGTCTTATAGTTTGCTACCAAATCTTTAAAATGCATTTGAAAAATTGTTATTTATCTTTTTTTTACTAATCTTTACAAAAAGTTTTATTAATTATATATTTTATTAATTTATATTTTTTGTGATTGTTTTCCTAAAAAAATAAAATAAAGATTTACTATTATACAATTTTATTCTTGTTAATTTCTATGATTCTTAGAAAAGGTTCAAGTTATCTCATTATTCTAATTACCATTGTACTTTTTATTCTTCATAACAAGATTTACAAATATGGAGAACTGTATTTTTTTATTTTACCATCATAATTTGATTTGAATATAAGCAGTATCTACAATAATGTATCTACAATAATGGTGATATAAAAAAATAGATTATAATTATAAGCTACTTTACAAGTGAGAGAAATTGAACATTTTAAAAAAAAATATTATGAAATGTTTTTTAAGAAAACTAAAAAAAAGAACAGAAAAAATCAATTAATTGATGTATTTTTTAAGTATATGAAGAGATAGTATAACTAGCATAATTTATTTTGACTTTTTTTAAAGATAAAATATAAAAAATGAACTTATTGATCTTAAAAGATTAGGATAGAACTTCCTGATAAATTTTGTTTAAAAGATGAACTTATAAGTACCTTTTTCTATTTATTTCATTATCCTAGTACTCTTCTTAATTTTTTGTATAAACATTAAAATCCTTTTTAAAAATTTTTTTTCCGATTTTATCTTACAAAATAATACAATCTCATTTTGTACTAGTGAGTGGCATGTGATATGAACTAAGATCATCGAATTGCTCAATTGATGGATTTGGGTCGGTTTAGCAGAATTGATGGACTGAGAGATTTATGCTGACGCGGATGGATTTGAAAAAATTAATTGTAAAGGTGCTAATTTGATAGAATTCACATAAGCCGGTTATTTTCAGTGCTGAAAAATGAGTTAATTTTCTACTTGATTTTGTTTCAAAGGCGCTTTTTCATGAAAACAAATTTAATTATAAAACTTAATCAAAACTTTACCAGCTGACAAGTCGGTTAATCTTTCCATGCACGTCAATTAGTACAATATTTAGCTAAAAAGAATGTACTACATTTTTATGAATCCATAAAACAATTACATTGACAGCTGCCTCTTGCTAGGATACTGCCCTTATTACATACTCCAGAAACAGTTTTGGAAAAAATGAAAGAACAAGTACCAATTTGTCATAGAAGTTGCTCATATCAGGCCACTAGAGAAAGGAACTGCTGTTTGAGGTAGCCAATCATTCCCCAGCAAGAAGCCAGACACGGTGAAATTAGCAGCATCAGTTGCGTTAATAACGTGGAAACCAGGCCATGTTACCCTGTTTGTAGTGTTAGATCCCGGTCCAGTGTTGCTATACTCTGCATAATATGATGTATTCAGTGCGAAATCTCCACTCCAAATTTGCCAACCAGCAGGATTTATCAATTTATCCATGAAACTTTGCATATAAATGGTTCTTGAATACTCCTTCCATGGCCTCCCAAGATATGTTTGGACCGTTCTATTGCTTGAAGCCAAATCGTCAGCAGCTCTAATATTACAATTATGTATAGAAGTGCCCGTGTTTTGGTTCGGGTCTGTTCTACCTTGGGCAGTGATGGCATTGAATTGGCCACTCATAGGCAGCCGTGGATACAAGTTGCAGTTTTGGAAAACAACAGCAGCATTGCCAAATATAAAATCAACAGTACCATAGATATCACACTCCCTGTAGAATTGTCTCAGAGAATGAGTGTATAAAGTATCCTGGTACCCTTCAAAACTGCAACTATAAAATGTGGACAAATCAGCTCCACTTCGAAGAGCTACAGCCTGATGCTTTTCTGCTCCAGCTGTGTTACGGAATGTCATGTTCACTGCAACGAAGTTGGGTGCCACCACAGCTGCAACATGGATCACAAATCTGATTAATTAGCTAGATTAAGCGCATATAATTGTTTGGTCATGAAATATTATAAAATTTGTTTAGTCAGTCTAAGACAAAGACGCTGAAGGTTTCAAGCTCTTACCAAATGTTGCAGAATTGAAAGTAGTCCACCCATCAACAACGCTACGATTCCCAGTAATCACCGTCTGATTTATACCATCTCCAACCATCATCAAATATCTCTTGTTCTTTGCAATAGATACATACTCTTCATAATTGCCAGCAGTGACATAAATCATGAAGTAGCCATTGCTGCCGTTTGTGTTATTTGGAGCTGCAGCGATAGCATCATTGATGGTTGTGAAATTCGCTTGTCCGTCCTGACTCACCGTTACTATATCACTGACCTCTATATCGTTATTCTCTGTCTGGAGAAGTTTTCTTCCACTCACCGACTCGTAAATTGCACGGTTCCTGGCAGACATTTTCAATAGCATTCGTCCATGTCTGAATGCAAACTGCTTGCTTTTAGGCTGCCGTGTGTTCCCTTCCTTCTTCTTAGGAACCCAACCTTTGGTGAAAAAAGCTAGAGAAACACTATTAAGTTTTGTGTCGTTGGACAAAGGGACTGAGAGACCATTCCTTACACTCCAGGTAGAAGACGTGTCATGTAGGCCATCTAAACAGGTTTGCTGGTTTGTTAAAATGGCACTGAGCAAAGTTTGCACATTATCAGCTTGCAAAGTGGGCAAAGTTTTACTATTAGCATTGACAGTTTGAAAGGAGTTCAACAAAAACTCTATGTTAAGATTAGCCAGAAACCGGCAATCCTCAAGAGCCCGAATTGCAGAGATAGACAAAGTGGAGCGGCGGGAGAGATATTTATCAACTAGTTTCAAAAATTTACGGGATTGTGATAGTGACTTGCGGACGCAAAGTCGGGCAGAATCATAGACATTGGTAGATTGGTGAGGGAGAACAGATTTGCAATAGGAAGGGTCTGGGGTATCCTTGCAAAGGGTTCCAGGGCTGACAGGACTGCTTGGAGGGACATCTGCTAAAGATGGATGGGTGAAGAAAGGAAGAACAGCAATAGCTATTGCTAATACAGAGATGAGCTTAGAAGCCATTATTGTTTTGGACAAAGAAGAGTTATAAGTAGCTAGTTTGAGGAATTTGTGTAAATTGGTTGCTGTATTTATAGAGGATTAGAAATTAAGTGGCTTATGATTCGATTCATATTACATGATGATTGTTAGTTGTAGTAATGTTTGTTTGGCATGCACACAGTCTTAATTGTATTTTTTATCAAGTCAACTTGCATGACTTTCTGGACAAACGCGTTGGTCTCCTGTGCTGCCCTACGGATATATGCTGCATATTTTAATTTTTTCCATCTAACATAAAATCCAAGTTCTTTTCTATGCGGGTTACTACCTAGGAGTATTCTGACTGAACGTAGTCTATTCATAATTCTCCTTGTAATTCGGTGCTTGTCGTTCTTTAATGGTTGTCAACTCTGTGGGCTAACCTGCTGGTAAGTCTATCTCACTTTCTTTCTTTAATCAATTGGATTAGCTCTTCTAAGTTTTTGGGTGACATTAAACTCTATCTATCTTGTTTAAAGTAAGTAGCAAGTTACTGGTAGAGTGAGTTGCCGAATATATAATGAGGAGAATTCAAGAGTCCAGACCAGGCAATACACTTTCAAGGGGGTAGTAAATTGTCAAAAAAAAAAAAAAAAAGTAGTAAACTTTCAAATAATTGATTTGTTGTTTTTCTCATTATAGTCAAATCATCAGTTTACTTTGTTTTAATGTGCTGATAGTAAAGCTGGCAGCTTATGGTAGGCGACTAGATGCAAACGAAAAACCGAGAAGTCCTCCACGCAAATTAATTACATTTTTTAGGAGGGTTGGGCCCAGAATGCACCAGTTAATGACGGTCCGTTTGTTTTTAGTAAGATCGTGCAAAGCTTAAAATTAATCCGTAAGATCTACGATTTTTGTGGAATAACAAAAATATTGTTATTTTCTTTTTTATTATTTAAATTATAAATAAAAATTATACTTTTTATATTATTATTATATCTTCTGTATTTTTTATTTATATTTTTTAAAAATTATGAATTATCAAATTAGTTCTGTATGACAAGAAACCAAGGTTAATTAGAATATTAAAAAAAAACTATATATACAAATATTTTGAGAAATATATAAATAAAAATTAAAAAAATAACAATTAGAATATAAATGACTTATTTAAAATTTAATTGAATGAAAATGGACTGTAAGTCACCATTACTTTAACATAAAAAGCTTAAGATCTCTTAAACGAAAAATTTTATAATATTCAAAGAGTAACTCAGTGACATATACGAGTAGTTACTCTATAGCTTCACTTTAAAGAGAGAGATAGACACATAAAAAGGAAAGAGAATTATATTCGGATCCACCAAAAGTGAAAAAAAGATTTTCACCTTAGCTCAATTTTTTTTTAAATTTTCTCTCTTCTTTTTATATGTCTATCTCTCTTCTCAAAGTGAGCTCATAAAGTAACTATCTACATGTTACTAGTTATTTCTTGAGTATAATAAAATTTTTTGTTATTATTGTTTAATAGAATGGCACTAGGCCTGTGATTCATTATATAAACACATCCGCAAATTTATTTGGGGATACATAAAGTCTAATAAAAATCACGAATAAAAAAAATTAAGAAAAACACTGTGTAAATGGGAGCCAAACAACCAGCTAGAAGATAGAAATTAAAAAATAAAATAAAACGAGGCCAAATGACTAACGCTAAATAGAAACAACTTTTAAATATGAGAAAACGTATTATTCGTTTTAGTCAAAATTCACCTATAAGTAAATATTGTATACACACAATATATGCACCCAACATGTTATAACCTGTTCAATCAACGGTGGAGGCTCCACCGTGGGGCCGAACATGGTAGGTGAAAAAGGTGGGTTTAAGATTGGGTTTGCCAGATTCATCACGGCCATAGGACGTATCCAACACGACCAAACTGATAATTCATTTGAACCCCACATCTACAATTATAATTTAACGTCAACATAAACATGGGGATTGGTTAGTTGTTTTACGTATAGAGATACACATTGGAACTTGTTTCGAAACAGTATTATTCCTCAATTATATTAACTAATTTACATCAGCATGCATGTCAGCCATGGGTGGATCAAAGATGAATTCTCCTCAATGAAATCAAACTCAAGTCGGAAAAATAAAGAAGTTCTAAATGAATCGATGAAATGTACTTTTTCACCGCATAGGTTTTGCAACAACTTTTTTTTCTGCTTTCGGTAGGAGAAAATTGATCTAGTACGTCACTATTAAGTAACATTTCATATTGACCGATTGAGGTATGGAAGATGATTATGTATTATGTGGTTTTAAGATCTGTTGCCCCATTATAAAACAAAGGAAAATTTTCCACGCTGAATAGTTGCTATCGTCACATATTCTACACGCTTAGAATTATTGAGGTTACAAGTCATTATGTTAACTGAGTCTAAATCCGAACTTTTAGACAGATATTAATATTGAAGAGACACATGACTTCCCCTAATATTATTTAGACATTTAGAGTGTTTATTCGATGCAAGTACACAAATTGGTTATACCTTTCTATCTTATAATGCTAATATCGACAAAAGTGTTTGACTTACTGCTGAAAAAATCGTGCAAAACGCGTGAAAGTTTCTTCATTTAACTACTTTTTAGTAAAATAATAGATACTATCAAATTACATGTTGATTATAATTAAACCTTACTCGACGCATTATCGAAGAAATCTAGAATGCTACGTATAACAAGTTGGTTTCAAAATAAAACCTCGGGAATTGAATCACCAACATGTGCTACAAAAGAAATGAAGCTTCGCCAGATAATCGTCAACTCTCAAACATCTTGACTTGTCTTAAACTATGGTCATGGTTGGGAACGTTTATCCATGATAATGCTTCCAAAGATTTAGCAAGAACCTATCCATATCAGGATCGATGATCAAATACGGAACAAAAATTATAGAATGAGATTGGTTGGAAAACTATTAATTGATCACAAATTGTTATCAAGTGAGTTTAATATTAATTTTTTTAATTATACTTCTTTTATAGTGAAAGGTTTTGTTTTAAATTGAAATTTGTATAGATCTATTAAAACTTTGTTTTAAAATTTTAATTTAATTTTAAAAAAGATAGAAGAGTATTTCCGGAATACTATATATATCAAAAGGCCACTAAGTATAAACACTCCAACCGTTGATTGATAATGCAATAATAATTTTATATTATTGACTTAGAAAAATAGTTGTTAGAAATATAACTTCGATATGCTGCCTAATTAATTAACAAAGTCAAAGACGGAGTTTGAGTTATAGGTGACTGAAAGTTTGAATTCAAATAAAATGTTTGGCCATTATGTGAACTAAGGTTGATAGTCGATGCATGGAATTTTGAAACAGATCCCTCAACAGGCTGGCTATGATCCACTATGTGCTTCCAAGTCGCATTCCTGTTAGTTTAAACTCGTAAAACCACCGACTTCGATGACTTGCGGAAATCATAATTTTTTATTTTTTCAAAGGGTTTTCACATCGAATTAAACCGTACGTTGCAATCAAGGAATCCATGTAAGATGCAGGGAGGCGCAAGAGCCCATAGCCGCCCGAGCCTGAGTTTGGAAAATACGACCATATGTAACAGTTAGGTCCATTTCCAGATTGTATTACCTGTGACGAAAAATCCCCCAAGTTCCCAACGACTTATTTTGAAGTTCGGCAGAATCAAAACAGTAATTCAGGGAATTAGCTACAAATTATTTTCATCTGCTGAGGAGATTACATACATCTGATATATTTTCTTAAACCAAAAAAATTGATAAATTCTTATAAATAAAAATAAATTTAGAAAGCTTGTTAATTTCTCCATCAGGCCGTTACTTGCTAATAGATATTTAAATTGAAAACTTGAAATGATGTTTTTACACGGTTACCTATCAGTATGAATTAAATCAATGCCCAAATTTCTTTTCCGAATATACAATGTAATAACCAAAAAAAAAAAAAGCACTTCCACTTTTTTATTATTTATTTAAAAAATACAAAAAACTAAAAATAAATAAATAAATAAATAAAAGAAATAGATTGAAGTCTATCTCAATTTTTAAAATTCAGTTTAGCTTGGTTGGATCACCTTTCAATAACAGAATTTGAATTCAAATTGAATAACTAAAAAATCTGAATTTTTAGGTATTTAATTTAGGATGAAACTTGAATTTGAAAGTGTTTGATTGAAGGTGAAACTCAAATTCTCAGTATCAATAAAAAGTCAGTATCCTGGAAAAAAAGGAGAAGAAAAAAAAAAGGGGAGAAAAATTTTTCAAGCTTTGGAGCAGTAGCATTCTTCTGCATTCTGTTTTCTGGGCAGAGTTCCTTAGGCTTTTAGTTCTAGGGGTTCGTCTGTGCTTCATCATCTTCAAGTTCTTGGTAGTGTTCATATTTCTGGGTTTACCAGAATAGATTTCTGGCTTTCCCGTTTTCGGTTTCCTGGGTTCTCAAGAACACAAGCAATCGAATGTTTATTCAATCATTCCAAACCGAACGAACACACACAATTTCGCAAATCCCGTAACCAATCACCTGCAACAGAAAGTTCAACATCACCACACCAGTTCATTTAATTCTTTCCAATTCGTCAAGTTCTACCCAGCGAGCGTGATCATCTCCGCCGATTCAGTCTCAAAAAATAATTCTACCTGCAAAATCAACAATCACAACAACAGCAAGTTTCTGAAAATCATTTTTCATTCCTTTGAAGTTCAATCAGGTAATCTTAATGGCACCTGCATCCTATTAGTGCTTAGGTTCTTGTTAAGTAGAATGCAGATTCGAAATAGAGAGAGAAACTAAGAAAAATATGAACGAGAAAGAGGGTGTCAAAAGCTTGAGATTCCCGTTTCTGATCTGATAAAATGAGAAATATAAAGAAGGGAGTTGTTTTGGGTAAGGTCCAGCCGTGGGGTTTATTTTCTTTTGAAAAAGAGGAATCATGTGGGTTGGGCTAAACCCAACCCACGCGAATTGAAAGGCTGGGCTGACTTCTACCCGGCCTTAGCCTTGCAATTTTCTTTTTTTATAAAAAATAAGGAGGAAAGAGGCTGGACTTGGATTCGGTCCAGCCTCCCTTTCCCTTTCCTCCAAATTTAGAAGAAAGCTGGAGTTAGTTCAGCCTTCACATGGAAAAAAATGATAAATAAAGAAGTAAAGAAACAAGATGGTAAAAGTGAGGAGCTAAAAAAAACAAAAAGAAACAGAATTGAAAAGGGGTATGAGGGAAATAGGTTACATATATTAGGTCTATGGTCAAGCTAATTTATTTTAACATGTTTTATAGTTTGATTATTATTGTTATTTTTTTTTATTTCTCGTTTTGTTTTTTTTTCTTTTTTTTTTCTCTTTTTTGTTGCAGTACTTTAAAGTTGGTATTTTAATTTTTAGGTGAACTTATTTTCGTGTGTTGATAGATTAAAACAAAAAAAAACAAAAAAACAAAAAAACAAAAAAATAAATAATAAATTTTCTCGACGAAGTCTCTTCTTAATAGGGGTTGTCGTTCCATAGTGAGGTCTCCTATTTGATAGGGACCTTCGTCACCAAAAATCATAATTTAATAATCGAGTGTCCTCCGATGCACCGGTTGTGTCAAGGCTTTAAGTGGATCCGATGTTTGAACCGACGTGTCGCCCGATGAAGGGGACCGACGATCGCTTCAATACGATGTCACGCTCAAAACTAAAAATCAAATTTTGCTAAAATAATTGTTTAAAAATTAAAAAAAAAATTGGCATAAATGAACAATGTAGTAGATAAATTTAGGACTAGAACAAGATATGGTACCTTTCTTCGGAAATGGCACTTTTAGGGTGAATAATTATCTTCCTAAAAGTGTAACCAACTCGCTTACCATAGAATCTCTAGACCGAGTGTTATTTTTAGGTTCCTAGTTCCTTAATACTAGGTGGCGACTCCAAAGCTCGTAAATAAACTCTGTAAATATTAATCACATTTTAGCATTTTAATTTTAGGAGTCCCATCCGACGTCGGGTAACGACATACAATGTAATGTAATTAGATCAAACTATTAAAAATTAAAATTCAAAATTGTATAATGATTGTAGCATCCACTAGTACCGATTAATAATTAATCTCTTAATTCATTCAAGGGTATAGGATGGCTCTTAAATTGTAGAAATTGATATGAATGGAGACTTGCAAGTATAAAAAACAATTAAGATGCACCATGACAGTTTCGCTAGTTGATTAGCGAGTGGGAGCCAATAGGACAACACTTAATATGAGGGTTTTGAAGCAAAATCTCCAAAATGTTTGCGAAATATTCGATCGGATGTACAAGTCTATTAGATCCTTTACTTTATAATTCTAGTTGTTCACATTGCAAATAGAGACAACATCACTTGTATTTGTATGTTCTATTTATAACCGTCACTTGATAAAATATAATAAAAAATGCTAATGTAGTCGTAAAGTATGCATCATTGTCGAATTATGTAAAATTTTTACATTGTATAATTATTTTTTTATTCTACTCTATTTTTTTACTTGATTCGTTTTTAATTAACAACGATTAGAATCAAAATAAAAAAGTATGCATCATTATCTAATTACATAAAATATTTATATTGTATAATTATTATTTTTTACTTGGTTCGTTTTTAATTAACAACAGTCCGAATCAAAAGAATCAAAATAAAAAGGAGTCTCATGCAGCCTATTAACATAATTAACATAATGGATGGGTGATAGGTCCCTGCTCCTAGGATATCGTTGGTACGTACTTGCCCTATTTGAGGGCTTTCCCAAGTTCAAGCCTCGTGAGGAATTTATTTTTTTTATTTTTTATTTTTTACTAAGCTTTTTCTTGAAGTTCATGTGTGTGCAATGTGGATGCAAGTATTCAAGGTATATTGTTGAGGCCCTTGACATCTTTAATTTGGCAAAAACGAACGCAACAATAATGGCTTTGGAAGCGATGAATACATAAATCAAAATATTATGTGTTGATTTCGATTAGTTTTCATGCATGCAGTACATAATCACTGCTCCCTTCCCACCGAGCACCACACAGGAGGAATAGTTTTTAAGAGTCCTCGAATAACTTCACCTTAATGTTCATGTATCACGCATCCATTGTGAATGTAAATTGAAAATGAAAAATGTTTGGATTGTTAGAATTATAGTAACAAATAGCTTCTAGCCTATTTTAGCAATAGTAGAATTTCACTATCTCAACATTAGAACAATGTATAATTAGATTTTTTAAAACATAAATACGTAGAACTTTTTTTTTAAAAAAAAACACCAGCAAAAAGACATTAAATTATGAGAATTTTTATGGAAATGAGTATGCTAAAACTGCAAGATTATATTTTTAAGAGTTGACTGGATCAAAAATTAGTGCCCATAAATCCAATATGATATTTAGCTTAATTTAAGCCATGGGATATTTAAGTTTTGATGGAACGTTACCAAAATGTGGAGACTTGTCATACTACAAAAAGATGCAAATCAGTCTGCAGATTGGCTAGGTATAGGCGTAGAGCTACTAGACTAGACTCTCTGTTTGCCCAAATAACTCCAAGAGGGCTTGATCGCTTTGTTATACGCTGTTTACTCAGTAGTTTCAATTATAAAAAGGCTCTCGTATCAATCTCGGTTTTAAACCGGGTTTTAATGGCATTTATCGACCTTTAAATTACCCGGTAGTTTGGGCCAACACTTCAACGAGGCTTATTTGCCTCTTCGTAAATGGCTTGGGCCTATCTCTTTTGTGTGTTAAAAGAAAAAAACAAAACAAAATAGAACTACATTGTACCCAATTAAATCCCGACATGTGCAAATGTACTGCAAGGGAGATTACTGGTGGTTTTCTTGAACCACCGATGGCACCATACTCCTGATATACAATTAACTAAAAAAATAAAGAAAATTGATGAATTCTTATTCAATGTACTATTTAAAATATTATTTGTTTAGATTCATTCATACTATTTATCAAAACTCAAGCATTATTTTTTTTTACTATATAGTGATAGTTTTATAATTTTTAAATATTTTAAAGATATTTATTATGAAAATTTTTGTAACATTACATTTTAGTTTTTTTTTAAACATTGTTTTTTTAGTATGTAAAATGTTTTTTTTTTCATTTTGATTCCTCTCTTTTGTTTCATTTTGATCACTTTGATCATTTTTCTATATTTTTTTAAATTAAAAATTTTAAGGTAAAAAATTATTTAGAAAAAATAATTTACAAAATAAATCTTTAGCTTAGAATCCATTAATTTTGATTTTTTATACTATTATAAATTTTTTAATCCGTTGATAGAGATAAATAAATAATGTTTCAAAAATTTATGAAAAATATAAAAAATAATCAATCAAATTCAAAATTTTAATTAAAAATAATAAAATTAAATAAATTTTTATTTAGTTTTGATTTGATATATTTTGGTATATATATAATATAACATGAAAAATTAAATTAAAATATTTTTTTTTAAATAACTTTATGTATTTTATTCGATTCACTTTAAAACGAGTAAAAAAACTAGTTATTTGACTAAGCAACTTCACCGTAGATACACGCCGCAGGAAAGAATTTATTAGTTTCCCATCGTGAAAGCAAAGTTCATATCCGAAGAAACCTTGCTACTAAAATTTCAATAGTTATTTAATCTGCATAGTAAATCATAATATCAAAAGACATCGGTGATCACTTTCCATTTGGCTAGCTGGTTATATTAGGTTACACGATGTTTTAATTAAAAACATGCTTGGTTATCAACCTGATTCAGTAAATGGATCATTGAGTCATCCATGCAACCATTGAGTTAATGGGTGAACCATGCAAACTACAGAATGTGTGAAAATAGACTTTTGCAAAAAGCTACTATCATTTTGCAGGTCCTGGGTTTCGGTTTTTTTTTTTTTTTTTGGCCCTCTTTTACTGCTTTACAGGAAGGTTAAGCTCTTACTGAGTTTCTTTTCATCAATGAAAACAATTGATTAAAAAAAAAAACATAATTAGTTTCGGCTCTTAATTTTCACTCCCGTCAAATCAAAATCAGGCTCCTCTTTTCTTTTGGTCCAGCACCTCTAGAACCAAACGCAATAAACTTGCTTTTGTATGCTCTTCAAGTGAAGTCCAAAAACAAAACAGTACCCTTTGCTCCACCCAAGTTGGCTTCAGCCATCCTCATCTTAACGCGCTCCTCTAATCCTTTTCACTTCGAATCTGAACTTAACATCCTTTCTTTCAACATTTGACACCATGTATCCTTCCACAGGAAGAACTAAACATTTGCTCGTTCTCTTGCCCATTTCAATCCTTGTCTTAATTCTGCTGCTCTTCTCAAAAACACCTGTTAAATTTAGCTCGAAAAGCACAGAAATCCCCAAATTACACATCCACAAACACATCCAAATTGCCCACTCAGCATGTGAAGGCACACTATACCCTGAACTCTGCGTCTCAACTCTTGTATTCCTCCCAGATCTCGCCTCTAAATCCCTCCCAGAATTTATCTCCGCAACCTTAAACAAGACAATGTACGAGGTCAGAGCCTCCTCCGCGAGCTGCAATGCCATCATAAACGAAATTAAGCTAGGCCCACTTGAAAATGTAGCTCTCAAAGACTGTATCGAGCTCTTTGACGACACCATTGCCGAGCTCAAATCAGCTCTCTCTGACCTCTCCCCCAGAAAATCAGTCTCAAAGCATTACCAAGACTTGCAAACTTTATTAAGTGGTGCCATGACGAACCAGTACACGTGCCTTGATGGGTTTGCTTACAGTAAAGGAAAAGTTAGGAATGCAATCCAGAAGAGCCTGCATAACATCTCTCACCACGTAAGTAACTCTCTAGTCATGCTCAAAAAAATCCCTGGCATTAACACATCTAAGTCCGAGGTTTTCCCTGAGTATGGTAACGTAAAACACGGGTTCCCTTCGTGGTTGTCGCCCAAAGATCGAAAGCTTTTGCAGGCTTCCGTCAATACAACCAAATTTGATTTAATTGTAGCTAAAGACGGTACAGGAAACTTTACTACCATTAGCGAAGCAGTGAGGGCAGCTCCAAACTCAAGCGATACAAGGTACGTACACATTGTTTTTTACCATTTTCCTTAAAACTTTTTGAAAATAGAAAGCGGTTGCATGTATATTTAAGATTACATTGTTTACATGTTGTGTAGGTTTGTTATACATATAAAGTCCGGGGCATATTTTGAGAATGTGGAGGTGGAAAGAAAGAAGAAGATGCTGATGTTCGTTGGGGATGGGATTGGAAAGACTCTGGTCAAAGCAAATAGGAGTGTTGTTGATGGATGGACTACTTTCCGGTCAGCCACTGTCGGTGAGTGTAAATTTTCTGTTCTTTCTTTAACTATGATCTTTTTGTCCATTTTTCAATAGTCGTATTTAAAACTTTTTTATGTTCCAAATGATGACTGGTGAAGTAAATGGCTATCATGTTGGTACTTTAATGGGTCTCCTCGTGATCATAGACAAATTCGGATGACAGCGGCATTGTGACTGGTGGCCTTTATGTGTGGGAGTATAAAAGTAATGCCAGTGACTGTGAGTACATAATGGCTCATGGGACCGCTACTGTGGTCGAATCACGTGTGGTTAATGAGGGCAGATTTTTTTAATTATTTGCTGGCTGGCGATTCTGTTATAGGAGTATTTAATTCGAAGCAACAGAGCCTGTTGCATCCCCTTCTCTAACATAAAGTGCTAACATCACTACATACGTTAGATTAATTCAGGTTACTTAGTAGCAGGGCTTTCTCGTCATAGTACTGGTCCTGAACCTTGAATTGTTCTGGCGTGTTTTGTGGGCAACTGAAATCTCATTCTAGAAAAAGAGATAGCTCACTCATGGGACTGAGCTTTCAAAATTTAACATTAGCTCCTATCTCTTGTCTTTATTCTTTAGTCTGGGCATCCCATGGCATGAGAATTTATAGTGCAAAAACTGGTACCAAATACCAATTTTATGGGTGGGTCCGTGGGGGACACAATTGGCATTGCTTAGATTAAAAATTTTCCATCCACTCGTAAGATGCCCATGATTTAAGTCGGAATTTGGTTGCCAAGTGAAAAGTTGCAGATTCGGATTGAGAAGCATGCAATGGATCATGACACTAATTAGTACATAAATATGCGTGTCCAATCCATAGAAGTATGATAAGTGAACATTGGGAGAGACAGCAAATCGTGTTCAACTTTGTGTAACTCACCATAATTTTTTCTGTTAAAAATCACTTAATCACCATGGAGAAAACAACTTGTAAGTCAGTATATCACTAAGGAAAACGCAGAACAAATTCAGCATCACTAGATACAAAGTCTTATGATTAGTAATTCCTCTTATTATCTATGGTAGGTCCAAACAATGATTGTCACGTTGCTAGGATTTGGCATTGACCTTCCATTATTAGATTAGAGCAGTGCCTTTTGATTTTTATTATAGAACTTGCATTTTTAGGCCCTTTACTTTTCTTGTCCTTTGCTATCATTAGTGTATTTGTACTTCACGAGTTTTTTTTTTGGCCTTTCTGCTATTTAAGTTTTTACACGCCACCCGTGACATCAAACACACATTTGGAGTGAAGTAGTCGTTGATTTCTGTTTAATTGATCATTTGGAGACTCGCTACGTTTTGAAACACTAATTCTTTTAATTCAGCTGTCCGAATTAAATATCAAATTCGTAACTTATCACACGTGAACGGCACCTGTTAGTTTAAAAAGAAATTCATGAGATGCTACTGTATCTTCATCTGATCATGTATAGCTTGTTTCATACAGCTAAATAGGTCGTTCATTATGCTAGAATATCAAAGGAGGAAAAGAAAAAAAAAAACTAAAAACTCTAATTATTTCTGAACTTTAGGTCATTTGAGATTGAGTTCTTAAATTTTTAATTTTTTAGATTTAGCTTATTTTCTTTTATTTTTTTTGTTATTTATCTCAAAAAAACAATAATTACATGAATAGTTTCATAAAAAAAAATCATTACATGAGATTTATATAAGGTTTCTCAAAAAATTTAAAATTATTTCAGGATTATTTTTTATTTTTTTATATTTTTAATATTCAAAAAAATACACAAATATTGTTTTTTATTTTGAAATATTATGAAATTTTTTTACAAAAGAGGTTGATTTTTTTCAATATGTTTCTAAAATTTTAATTTAAAATACGAAGAATTATTATTATTATTTTTTAATGAGAAGATGATAGCTGAAAATTGTTAGATGGACAAAATCTTAAATAATTTAAAACTCAAAATTTTTTGAAATCAATAAAAAAATTAAGCACTTGACCTCAAGTGATTTAAAGTTGGGAAATGGTTAAATATTTTTAGCCGGAAAAAAAAAAAGATAGAAACAGGTTTTTAGAAAATAGAAAAACATGCACATGGCCTGTATGATTGCTGGTGGTCCAATTTCAAAGAACGTCGTCTTGAAATCAATAATATGATCACTATTGGAATTGTCAATAATAAATGATCACAGGTCGAGAGAAAAAAAATGAAATTTAGGTTAGAAATTAACTAAACTAGTAACTAATTCTAATGGTTAAAAACTAAAATAATTAAAAGAAAATATTATTGATTGATTGATTTGATTACAAATCAATCATTACATATTTACAGTGGTCAAAAAATAATTATCCTAAATCCCAAGAGAATAATTACCTATGATAATTAACTGCTTATCCTTATCTGATTCTAAATATGTGACTAATTTATCTTTTTTTCATCTATTCAATCTTGCCACTCAATTTTCTTTTGTGAGCTAATTGTTGGTCTTGCTAAACTTCATTTAGGATGTCTTGTCAAAACAGATTCTACTGACTCACTCTATGCAGTGTTTCGTTTATCATCTTTTAAACCAATCCTATTTATCAGACTCGCTCCTCTATTTTTCTTAAGTTTTTAAAAAGTTTTAGGATCAACCACCACACATACACATAAATACTAAAAGTTATATTGTCTATGGTTTAAAAAGATTGTCTTTTTTTTTTTATTCATTTTCATCTTAAAATATTTATCTTGTCGAAAGTTTATCAAAATTTCTAATATTATATTTCTTATTAAATATTTATATTTTGTAATGCATAATTAAATCGTTTTCTTTTAAACAAAAAAAAATATTTTTAAAAAACGCTGGTATGACATTATAATTAATAAATTTTTTAAAATATATAAAAAATCAAAATTGACTAACACTCTTTGAGGTAGAGAGTAAAATTTTTTACACATAGAGCAACAATTATTATTCTATTTTTTTCATCTATAAATTAAGGAGAGGCTATAGAGTAACGTTTAAATTAGATTGATGAGATTTTTTTTAATTTTTTTGTTGGTAACGAGAAGATACATGAGATTTTTAGCGATCTTAATACGCAGCTTTAACAGTGGGTCTGGATGCGTAGCCACAGGACCCGCGTGCATATCCTGCATAGCGTGTCTTGTGGATCATTGAAACGCGTTTAGCTGCTCATTTTTGTCGGTAAAAGAGCGTTGTCTTTTTGAAATTTGGAAAGTTGGAAATTTGGGTCAAGATCGTTGATTTTTTGTTTTCTTGGATCCCTTTTTTTTTTTTTTTTTGGCCTTTTCCATTGACAAAGTTCTTATTGAGAGAGACCAATCCAATGACGTAACATTTGCATCTGCATAATTGCATTAAAAAAAAAAAAGACTGATTTTTTTACATAGATAGACATTAAACCCATTTACACACTTATATGGGCAAAGGATGGAGAAAAATGCTTCACGCACTAATAATCGCCACTATCTTTTACTCCCAGATTAAGAAACAATACTTTTTTGTAGTATTTTATTCATTTATTGAAACGTATGCATAATCATTTACTTCGCGGATACATAGAAGTTAGATTTTCTGGAATAATACTTATTGCCGTCTCAATTTGTATGCGTGTGTATATTTCAACTAACTAACCCGGCCCTTTTGATTCGTTTACTTACTCTCAGCGGTGGTTGGAGACGGATTCATTGCCAAGGGTATGACTTTTGAAAACTCAGCAGGGCCTAGTAAACACCAAGCAGTGGCCTTAAGAAGTGGCTCAGATCTCTCAGCTTTTTTTCAATGCAGCTTTGTTGGTTATCAAGACACCTTATATGTCCATTCTCTTCGACAATTTTATCGCCAGTGTGACATATATGGCACCGTTGATTTCATTTTTGGTAATGCGGCTGTGGTATTTCAAAATAGCAACTTGTACGCTCGTCAACCAAATTCAAACCAAAAAAACATATTCACCGCCCAAGGTAGAGAAGACCCTAACCAAAACACTGGGATATCAATCCTCAACTGCAAGGTTGCTGCTGCTGCTGATCTCATTCCAGTTAAATCATCATTCAAAACGTTTTTAGGTCGGCCGTGGAAAGAGTACTCGAGGACAGTTTTTCTTCGATCATATATTGATGATTTGGTAGATCCTGCTGGATGGCTGGAATGGAATGCATCATTTGCATTGAATACCCTTTACTATGGGGAGTACATGAACAGAGGTCCAGGTTCAAATACAAGTGCAAGGGTGACATGGCCTGGTTACAGGATCATCACAAACTCCACTGTGGCCAGTCAGTTTACAGCTGGGGCATTTATACAAGGAAATGACTGGTTGAATTCTACAAATATTCCATACTTTCTCAATTTGAGTTAAGGGATGTGTTCATTTGTACTTCTTTCTTTTGTCACTGCTCTGCTCTGTATGCAAACTGGTTGTACGATTGAATAAGTAGCTAGTACTTTAATTGTTGGATTATCAAGACTGGTAATTCATTGAGGGAAAAAAGAAAGAAAGAAAAGAAATTAAGTATGTTCTAGAAATAGTTGAATCTACATGATATAATAAATTTGTGGAAAACTCAATCGAGCCTTTAACTTGCATGGATTCATCAAGTGCTTTCATATAAGGTGTCAAAATGAGCTCTAATCTATCATAAAGGACAATTTGCACACAAGATATTGGTTTTTAGAGCTTTTTGTTCCTTTTCATTTAAATACATTTATCATTAATCCATTTCTTTAATAATCTTATTCTAACTCCTAAAATATTTCCACCATTTTCATTTACTACCCATGTTATTATCTTTTCATCTATCTTCAACTTTATTCGATATGAAAGTTAATTAAAAAAAAAACATTATCTTATGCTCTTGATGTCTTATTTTTAATTTGAATAAATAATTATGTGATTGTATTTATTACCCATGTAGTTTTTTTAAGATTGCAAGGGCAAAACATATATAATAAAAGGATAGTAAAATTTCTTATCTATTTAAAGAATTGTTTGCATGATTATATTTTAGTGTAAGGAATCTAAGCGATGAGTGACGTAGTGAGTGAAAGTGTATCATTTCAGCATATAATTAATTGATACGCTCGTAAGAATAACCAAAATGAAATCACCGTCAACCAATTATTTTAACTCAAAAATTTAAATTATTAGATAAGACTTTAAAAAAAAATTTATATGACTCTTTAACGTATCTTCTTAAATGAAAGTTTTTTGAACTTAAAATTTATAGAAGCTCATACTATCTTCTTCTTAATTAATTAAAAGAAAAATAGGAGTGATGAGATTTGGATTTATGACGATTTAGTCAACTAAATTCTAATACCATGTAAGAACTATCTTAATTCAAAAATTTAAACCTTTAAATGAGGCTTATGAAGATTTTATATGATGCTATAATAATCACGAGCTTGATTTGTATCTTAATCTATCCATTAAAAAAATATATAGAACTTTTTTTCTTTGGTTTTTCAAATGTTTCTAATCTTATATCACGTGAGTAAAATTTGATCTAAAATTATCTAGATAAATATCAAATGACTTTAGTTAATCATTAAAACAGCTTGCAGGCAACAAGCGGTTCATCCCTCTAATATTTAATTATCATATTTATTTTCTCCATGCAAAGTTGGTTAAGGAGAAATCTCAAATATGTTTCCCAACAAAATGGGGAGTTTTGATTGATCAGTTTCCAAATAATATTTTATCTCATATGGATTAAAAATTTTCAAAAAAATTCTGAATCAAATAACTCTATTAATGTTTAAATATAGTATGGATTCTGTTTAAATCTTATGTTCTTCGATAATAAGAAGAAAAAAAAAGACATTGATTTGTAGGGAAATCATCTTCTTCTGTTTATTCACGTTTTTTTTATGGAATGTTCAATTGATAATTTTTGTTAAAAAAACTCAATCAATTCAAAAAATCCTTAAAAGCGTACTGAAATTTGGATTAACGTTGGTCAAAGACAAAAGTCACAGAGAAGAATCTGGCCCAAGAGCAAGGGCTGAACTTGGAATCTAGCTCGTTAAGAGGGGACAAAGCAGCAACTTCTTCAAGTAAACATATAATCGTGTTTATTTAAGGAAAATTATCTGAAGGTTTTTGGATTTTTTTTAAATAGAAAAATTAAAAAAAAACTTTTTTATTAATTAAAAATAATTTTTTTTCCTTGAAAATGCATGTTTTTTAATTCTCTAATTTTCTAAAAATTAGAAAACATCAAAATGGTTGTTTTACTATTCTCCGCAATAAAAAAGAAGAAATTTGTTTGGTTCATCTAATGTTTTAGGCTTTTTGTTTTTATTATTTTTAAGGTAAGACAAGCAAGGCTCGTAATTTTTATTTTTTAAAAAATAATACCTATTTAAACATATTTCTTTAATTTTATATGAAGAAGTATTTTTTAAAATAAATTAAAAAAACTATAAATGAAAACTGGAAAATTACTTTCTGAAAGTAAACATGCAGAGACCCAATAGGGGATATGCTAGCCGCAGGGGTATAAAATCCGACCTTCTAGGCGCCAATACTATATGTGTCATGTTTAAACGCCAATTTATATTTTAAGCCTTCACAATAATTTTTTTATTATTATTAAAAAATAATATAAATCATATTCTAAAATTTTATTTAACAATTTAAATTTTTAAATGAGATAACTCTATAATATAGTATCGGAGATATAATGATCAAACGATCTTGAATTCGAATCCTATCATCCCAAACTTAAGTTTTTGAATGAAATAATCATTTGACGATTATATAATTCAAAATTAATCAAGTTATAATTTACAAATATAAAAAAAAATTAATTATATTGCTCCCGAACTTCCTTTATCTGAATATAAAATCGTACTTGATGCAAATGTAGGCTATCCTTGTCTTAAAAACCAAGATATTTTTACCTTTGTTCTTAATAAACGTAATGTAAAGTGAAGATAATATTTTACAAAAAAAAAAAAAAAGGAAAAGAAGAAAGAGTGTTATTTTTCTTATTTAGCCAAAACATGCCCATTAAGGAAAGAACTGTCCCCTTTTTTTTATGTGCTGTTTGTCCCGCTGGAGAAAACACAAATAGAAAAAAAAAAAGTTTCTTTATTTAATTGCTAACAAAAAAAAATGCAGGGATTTTTGTGTATCAAAATACTTATATTTTGTACCATTAAGAAGGCAATCGCTGCATTTTTCTTGCATGGGTGATTCATCCTTTTGGTATTTTTTTCCCTTTCGTTTTTGGAGGGGAATAACTAAAAATAAACATTTTTATTTTCCAATTAACTGAGAAATTTATCAAATTATTTTTTTGTAATCCAAATAAAATTCATTTTCAAGATCGAAAATTATTTGGTGAGTATATATAAGGGATAAAAAGGTATGTGTTCATTAATGTCTTGTTTTTGTTTTTACAAAAACATTTTTTTTATGGTGCTAAATAAAATCAATTCATTAAATTTATCCTAAAATTGGTGTTTTTATAATTGATTTATTTTATAGTTTTAATTCATGTGTGTTTTTTGGTAAAATTATCTTTTCATAAAATCTAATTCACACAAAGTGAGATTAAATTCTAAGTATAAATTATCATTGAAACACTTTATTTTTTTTATGATTAAACTATATATATATATATATATATATATATAAAACTGGATTAAAACTAGGTAAACAATGAAAGCAAAGAAGTTTTTAAAAGATAAATGCGTGATTGAGCTGCCTAACTGGAGACATTTCAAGATTCGTAAGTTTAAAGAAACCATCTGGATTATTGGGCTCTTGCATAGGCCCTGCAATACGAGAGTGAGGGCTCTAAAATTTCTTTCCCACTTTCATATGGCCCACTAATGCTTCAATAAAGAAGATGGGACTTTAGCTTGTTAGGCCCATTTATCGGAATGGTCTTCGAAAGCCCAAATGGCAGTGGCAGGCTTTTTGTCCTGTAATAATTACAGCAACTGCTGTAATTCCTGAAATAAGCAAAAGAACCGGAAATCACGGACTATAAAACTATTATAAAACTCGAAAGGGAAAGGAAGGAGCAAATTGTATATTTGCACGTGATTGTGCGTGCGAGTGACAGTGAAAAAAAAAGAAAAAAAGAGTGTAATTTTTCTTATTTAGCCAAAGCATGCACATAAAAAAAAAAAAATTTATCTTATGTATATGTGCGCGCGCGCTCTATTGTTGTCGAGATTAAAAAAAAATAAAAACGTTTTTTTCTTCAATTGCTATATTAAAAAAAAACAAGGATTTTATGATTATAAAATCCTAGGGTCTTTCTACCAGATTTCATAGTAAAATAAATTTAACTAGATAAATAATTCTCAAATTATCAATATTTTTATTTTTTAAGTTTACCAAAAAAACTTTGATGATTGTATTATTTTATAATTGTAATGAATTGTTTCGAAGTTTGTTCTGCAACTTTTTTTTCTTTACGGTAGAAATGATTTTTTTAATGTAAATTTAGTATTTTTGCATGTATGTTATTATAATTAATTTATTTTATGATATTAATTAATGTGCATATTTAACATGGTTTTTTTTTACGAAATCTAATTTACATAAAGTGAAATTAAATTCTAAGTATATATTACCACTGAAACACTTTATTTTGATGATATAACTGGAGTAAAGAACGAAAGCAAAGAAGTCGTGAAAGATAAATGCGTGATGGAGCTGCCTAACTGGAGACATCTCAAGATTCTTAAGTTAAAGAAACCATCTAGATTATTGGGCTATTGTTGGGCCAAACAATATGAGGTGAAGGCTTTAAAATCTTTTCCCCCTTTCACATGGACCACTAATGAATAGATTATTGGGCTCTTCTATAGGCCCAACAACATGAGGGCGACGGCTCCAAAATCTCTTTCACATGGTCCAGTAATGCTTCAACAAAGGCGATGTGACCTTTGCTTGTTAGGCTCATTCATGGGAATGGTCTTCGACAACCCAAATGGCAGTGGCAGGCTCGTCGTCCTGTAATAATAACAGCAACTGCTGCATTTCACGAAATAAGTCAAAAGAAGCGGAAATCACGGACCGTAAATAATCAATCTTGTAGCTCTCATCCGAATACGAAAGGTTGGCATGGCAATGATGAGACTGCAACCACATGCATCGTCTGCTCTCTGCTCAGTGCTCAGCGCTCAGCGCTCAGCTAAGGAAAGCAAACTCCATTCAAACCAAAAGTTAAAACCCAAGTTCTGAATGCTTTTAGTTTTAACCAATGCATATAGCCTCAGGGTTTGGGCTCCAAGTTTATTTCAACATGAGATTCGCATATCCCATGTTAAGCAAATATTCCAGTCAACTTTTAAAACTGGCAACTGCCTGGATATGTGGGCTTTGGAGAAAAGCACTAAAATAAAGCTATCCAAATCTTTAAGTTTAAATTTTTACCAATATATATAAATTGATCTATTTATAGATTAAATCCATTACTTTCTGAATTAAATCAATACCAGAATATGTTAGTATATTCATTGATTATTGAACACAAATTTAATATCATTAAAAAATAAATATGTCTAGTTATTTACGAATAACGAGAATTAAATTTTTATTTTATCTTAATCAAAACAATCATCTTATCTGAGATCATATTCTTTGGTATTTTAAACTTTTACAACTTAAGAAAAATAGTGTTTACGCTTAGAGAAATTAATTGAAGAACTGTTTTATTACGTGATTTATGTCCATAAGAATGTTTTTCAATTGAAGTTTAATAATAGCTAACAAAGTTCCTAAGAAGGTGAAAAAATGTAAAGATGAATGAATAATCTCTTATGTTATATATATATAGTTCGTTTTTTTTTCTTTTTTGTCAATTGTAACTTCTACTATGACTCAGAGCCTCTTTACCAGTAACTTTTTTTTCCCCTTGTAGAAAAAGAAAGAATGTTTTGTTTGTAACTGCGTACTTTATGCTCAAACTTCTTCCATATGCCAATAACAAGTTTGAGTGGTTTGGTGGGGAAAAGTAGTTGGACATTGTTTGGTTTTAAGGAGACAATTAAACTATTAAGATTTATAATTTTACTTGAAAGTCTTAATTCATATTTTAGGAAGGAAAAAATGATTTAGAGAGGATTATTCCGTTATATAGCTTAAGATTGATTGAACTTAAGGAAAAAAAATATTATTTAGTAATTTATAATACTATTAATTATGTTTAGATTTAAATCCTATTACGACCATAACACAATACTGATGACAAGTGATAGCTCATTTTACGCCTTTTTTTTTTTTTTTTTTTTTCTTCTCTTTCTGGTGACAACTATAAAAACATATGATGCATGCCCTTTCACCATCAAATTGTCTAAATCATTTCCTTCAGGGAAAAAAAAACTGAAAATGGAAAGGTTATAATAAATAATTGACTGTGCATTGGGATTTCATTTTTGCTATTTTCGAACATAAGATCACCGAAGTCAATCAGATTCCAATCGCTCAGGGAGATGCCAGGAAGTCCATTTATGTAATTAAGTAGAATCCTATATTATCCACCTGTTGCAAGATTGGACTTCCCACGTTCCCAGTTCTCACTATAAGGTTAACGTTTTCAAGTTCTCAGCCAATAAGAAATATAGTGTCAACTTTTTGAGAGCCCAATCTTCTCTTTTTACAGAGAAGCATATAGAAAATGAACATGGAAGCATGCTTTTGCATGTGGGAAGATATCAGAGGAGCACATGATGGTATGATAACCTAAGTCCAATTGTCGAACAAACATGCCATATGGTGAAATCCGGGCCATCGCTTTCTGAGCAGAAGTTCCCATCCTTGGCGTGCAGATTTTCATTTTCTTGGAACTCATTTATCCAAACTAGCATTATTTTGTAGTATATTTTTACACAAAGAATCTGTTTCAATAATTCTTAGGACCATATGTTTCCCTGGCCACCTTTTTTTGGTTCTTTTCATTAATTCTCTTGCTGCTTTGTATTCATCAGTTACTAACCTCTTCCTTTCTATCCAACATATCTTGGGCCCTGTACATGTTCACTCCTGATTAAATGAAAGGAAGAAAAGAAAGGAAAAAAAGAAAGGTTTTTGGAATACACAACCTAATAATGCTGTACCGCATATGCAATACCCAACATCCAATCATTGAAAAGAATTACTGGAAAAGAAAATGCCATCACATGGAGATTGATACAATTAAGTTGAGCAGCACTCTGGTATTGGTGTTACTAATTTAACTAAATAGCAGCAGGAACTCCCATGTTTCCTCGTCTACTCTTGTGCTTATTAGTGTAATTAAATAAAGGAGACACAACTAGATTAACTTAATGCAAATGTCCATTCTTAGGAGCACAAACTGATTTTCAACAATTCTCTAAAAGCTTTAACGGTTGGATTATGAAAAAACAGTTGATGAAAAAAAATTATTAAAAACAAAAGCAATGTAGACCAACAAATTAACTTGGGTGTTACATATCAGATTATTCATTTTTAAGGAACGCATGAAAATAAGATCTCCAAAATGAAATGCTGCAAACAAAGAGCTGGTTTCTTGTACACCAGACGAAAAACCCAAAATATACACCCATCCATATTCCCATTATTCAAGAGTTTTTTTTTTTAAAAAAAATTAAGAACTAGGCAACTGAGATGGTACTAATTAAGACTCCATTCCGTGTGACGGATTTCATTCGAGTGGATGGGCTGCGGTTTTATCTGCTCTGAGGATGAGTACCAAAAATTCCTTGGCTTATCCATATTTCCTAGCTTCTTGCTACGAATGCTCCATTCCCAGATCCTGCATCTGCATGGGTCTTTATTCACTCTTTTGTGACTCACTCAAAGAACTCAAAGATTTCTACATCAATGCCATGCTTGTGTTCACCGCCTTTCTCCGACAATGATTTTGTGCTATAGCATTCAACTGAATCAACCCATTGTTTATTATGCCCACGAGTCAAGATCTCATTTTCTCAGGCTCAAGTTGTGACCAATAGTTACTCTAAACCTGTGTTCCAAAGCAGCAGGAGCACCCCCAAATTATTGAAGGAAAAAAGAAAAAGAAAATGTTGGTTGTAGCACCATTACACTTGCCGCGTGGAGAGCATAATATATCCATTTTATAGTTCCCTTTCTTGGTAAGAAATGAGTACATCCATGTATTTTGTTATGTGTTTGTCAAAAAAAAAAAAAAAAAAAAGAATATAACTTGAAATGCAATTTTCCTATACCACTTGAATGCAAGTGTGTTAGATGACAACCCCTTGGGGGCTATGGGTGGCAATAACCAGTTTCGCTGCAAGCAAAGTGAACCATTACCCGATTACACAAGTCTCTATTGGTATTTGGTTCGACGTATTAACAAACATTTGTATCCCCCTAAATTTCTCTCTTATGTCAAACAATGCAGATTATTGAAATGTTGCAGTAATTTTTTTCACCTCTAGCGTCGAATAAACTTCCAAGCACTGAAGCACGTGATGAAAGCAAGAGTATTGCCCAAGAGAAGTCCATTTCACGAATTTAACTCATAGCCCAGTAGATAGGCATTGTGTTCCAGGCGTATTCTGCGTGACTCCCTGTCACATCCCTTTCAAGTGAACTGAAGAAGTAACTTGAACTGGTTCTAAGGCACATAGCCATTGACTCTTATCGACTTATCCTACCAAAATCATTAACTAAGCCATAACGTAATTAAAATTTTCATGTGTCTGTCATTGTTTTGCCATTAATGCCCCTAGATGTCCATATCTTTCGGACAAGGGAAACCATGAATTGACATTACATTTTGTTAAAAATATAATAAAAAAAATTGGCAGTACATAGCCTCAAGGGCAGTTTGGTATAATAAGGGCTTTAGGATTCCCATTGCCAAGGAATGTTAAGCAATATTACCTTTGGTTTGTCAAGGAATCTCAAATTCTAAAAAATATGAGAAGTTTTGTGTTTGCTGTATACTTGAAAATTTTATGGTATCTAAGATTTATAAAAAGAAGGGGAGTTTCATTTTTCCTCACTATATAAAAAAAAATCCCAGTACCAAACGGCTCCTAAAGGGTACCTAATATGATTGCGAGAAAAAATAAAAAATAAAGAAAACTAAAGGGTACCTAATGTCAAACTGAAAAATGCAGTAAGCACAAACATACCAATTCCCGTTATTAAACAAGTTACGAAAAAGAAGGATTAACTAAGGCCTGGAAGTTGTAAAAGGACAAGGGCTTAATTATTATGGTAATATATAGTTAGAAGCAGCTTTTTCTTTATAAATACAGAGAAAGGAAGGCCTCTGTTCTTCACTGCGGCTTGCAGGTTGGTTAGTTGGCTGGTCTTGGTTGTTTTGCTTTGGGCAGACCAAAATGGCTTTCTCTGTTTCCTCTTTGATACTTCTTGTCCTCTCCTCTTGTTTTGCTACTTCTTTTCTTGTATGCCATGGCTTTCCTGTCCATCACAACAACCCATTTCGCCACCATCGCTTTGCCAGTCACAACTACAGAGATGCCCTGACCAAATCAATCCTCTTCTTTGAAGGCCAAAGGTCAGGCAAACTCCCTTCTAGCCAGAGGATCACATGGAGAAGAGACTCTGGCCTAACAGATGGCTCAGCCATGCATGTATGTGTACAAAGATGATTCCCTTTTCTCTTCAGCTTGTTTTTTTCGTTCACTTTTTCTTTGAGTCTCGCTCAATGTTGTGTCGAAATGACAATGCAGGTCGATTTGGTGGGCGGGTACTATGATGCAGGAGACAATGTGAAGTTTGGGTTCCCTATGGCTTTCACTACGACCATGCTTTCATGGAGTGTATTAGAGTTTGGTGGGTTGATGAAAGGTGAGCTGCAGAACGCTAGGGAAGCCATTCGTTGGGCAACTGATTACCTCCTCAAAGCTACAGCCCATCCAGACACCATCTATGTTCAGGTTTTTTGCTGTCGTGAATCTCTCTGCATTCTTCATCAGTTTTAAGCACATTGTCGGAAGATACCAAAAATAGGCACATACCCACATGATTAGGAAAAATTAGCAGAAGAAATCAAAATGAGATGTTTGGGGTTTGATTTTCAGGTTGGTGATGCTAACAAGGACCATGCTTGTTGGGAAAGACCAGAAGATATGGATACTCCAAGGAGTGTTTACAAGGTAGACAAGAATTCCCCTGGTTCTGATGTTGCTGCGGAAACTGCAGCTGCCCTTGCAGCTGCTTCTTTGGTGTTTAGAAGGTGTGACCCCACATATGCCAAGCTTTTGGTCAGGAGAGCTATCAGGGTAATTATCTCTAGTTAAGCTAAATGGGACAAATTTCAGTAAAAAAAAATTGATGTTCATGAAATGTGGGTATAATTTGCTTCCTTGTCTAGGTGTTCCAATTTGCAGATAAGTACAGAGGAGCCTACAGCAATGGGCTGAAGAGATATGTTTGCCCTTTCTATTGCTCCTATTCTGGATATGAGGTAAGTTTGTGCATTTTGAACTCTTCATTACATGTCCCTTTTTTTAATATATAGGAGAGGGGTTCATAATACTTAAATCTCCTCCCGGGTGTCTAAAAATGGCAGGATGAGCTGTTGTGGGGTGCTGCTTGGCTGCATAAGGCGACCAAGAACCCAACTTATCTCAATTATATTCAAGTTAACGGGCAGACCCTTGGAGCTGCACAGTATGACAATACTTTTGGTTGGGATAACAAGCATGTTGGAGCAAGAATTCTTCTTTCCAAGGTTCCCCGTCCTCGTTTTCAGTTCTTTGTTTGTCAAATACTCTATTTATCGTTGTGGTGATTTAATTATAAATTGAAATGATCAATATTGTCCTTGAACCTCAGGCATTTCTTGTTCAGAAAGTGCAATCCCTCCGTGACTACAAAGGTCATGCAGATAATTTTATCTGTTCTCTCATACCTGGGGCCCCTTTTTCTTCAGCCCGATATACTCCAGGTGTCCCCACAGTTCTTTCTTTGATATCCACCTCCCCAAATGTGGTACCATTTTCCTAAACGGCTAGTTCTGGTTTTTTCCTTGCTTGATAATCAGGTGGGCTGCTGTTCATAATGAGTGATAGCAACATGCAGTATGTGACCTCCACTTCATTCTTGCTCTTAACCTATGCCAAGTACTTGACCTCTGCTCGCAAGGTTGTAAACTGTGGTGGAACCGCTGTCACTCCAAAGAGGCTACGAACCATTGCGAAGAAACAGGTACGTCAAATGGGACACATGTAACCATAGAGACCATCCTCAATGATATCTTGATCTCTCATTAAGGTAATTATTTATTTTGTTAAGAATATTTATAACTCTTACCTTTTGTCATCAGGTGGACTATCTGCTAGGAGACAACCCATTGAAAATGTCCTACATGGTGGGGTATGGTCCAAGGTATCCACAAAGGATTCACCACAGGGGCTCATCTCTACCGTCCATCGCTACACACCCAGCAAAGATCCAATGCTCCTCAGGCTTCAGTGTAATGAATTCTCAATCCCCCAACCCTAACATTCATGTGGGTGCAATAGTTGGAGGGCCAGACGAACATGATAGATTCCCAGATGAAAGATCAGACTACGAACAATCTGAGCCAGCTACTTACATGAACGCACCCCTGGTTGGAGCATTGGCCTATCTTGCTCACTCATTTGGCCAGCTCTAAGGCCTAGCAGCATCTCCAACTTGTTAGATTTAGGTGTCAATGTTTCTCGTTTTTAGTTTTTAGTGGGTTGTTTTTATGCATCCTAAAATACTTGTGTAGATGTGAACGTGGTCAAAGGGGTCAAGAGACCTAAGGCTCGAGCCCCAAACCTTGAAGCATATTGGTCAACAAGCATAGATAACCTTAATGTTTATTAATACTCATCATTAAATTAGCTTCAGCCTATGGTGTCGAGTGGAATTGCCGTGCCCAGAACGGTGTTTATGGGTATTGTAAAGGCCAAATATGGCCCCTAATAGGATAGCCGTTGGGTTTGTTTTTCAGTATGTTAGTCCCTTTTGGAACTTGTATTATGTCCACTAGCGTTTTAACTTGCAAGAATTTTACTTCTCTCTCTCTCTTTGAACTTTTTCTTTTTGTTCATGACTCAAGAATTCAGCGAAACAAACAACTGCATTAAAAGTCTAGGGAAAAGAATGAGAGAACAAAGGGTGGCCGGAGTTGGACCACCAACAAACAGAGTATTAAAAACCTTATGGGATGGGATGTCTTGTACCCGAAACTAACAACTAACTCGCAAAAAAGCTGGAGAGGACAGCAAAAAGAAATTAACAATGTCAGTGGACAATGTTCCAAATGAATATTTTTACCGTTGATGGGGGTTACGCGAGTAATTGACCGTTGAAAAGAAACGAGGGAAGGAAAGGATATCAAGAAAGAAATTTTGTAGGAACACGTGATAGGTTAGGGGTTCTTGCGGTCAAAAAAGCTGTCCGTGTTGCAGACTTGTCAGATGGTGTCATGGATTCCTACGCTAAAAGAGACTCGGTATTTTTCTATTGCCAAGGCAATGATAGACCCATGGCTATGATCTGGGACCAAAACACATTCTTCCGCTCTTCAAGGACGTTCAAGGTAATTGAAGTTACCAACTTATTTAAGAAGATTAAACTGTAAATTCCCAACGATTCTTGTAAATTCACTACAAGAGCATAGGATTTCAAATGCAGATGAGTGTAGGGCAACCAACCATAAGAGCAAGCTGCCCATCCATCTACTAAGGTCTCACTCCACCTGGGCCATCATCTGATTACCACTAGGAAGAAAAATTAGGACCTTGGAGATCCTAAATCTAATGGCTTGCAGGGACAAGGGTCGTCAAAATGTTATGAATGCTGCCTTATATCCAAAAGGCGAACACTACTGGAACATGAATCCATCAACATATAGTAAACCAAGAAGAATCGATATTTCAGCTGTTTCAGACTATAGACAGAACACATATATCCTCCCAAGTGGTTAGTTAATCCTATGATTCCTATCCAGAGGTTATTTAGCACGCCAATCCTATTAGTTGTCCATTTAACGCCAGATAAAAGTGCAAAACTTTGGCCTTTATACCAAATAATTGCTGGCACATGATAAATTGGGCCTTGTTACGTTTCATTTTGAGAGTACACAGGTGATCTAGCTGTGCCTAATCCAAGGAAATTCGTGCAATATAGAAGAATTGCTGGAAAATATACCTACTGGCACTCGCCAAAATGCAACTCTCCGAGAGTCAATTTATTCACAAAACCATGGATACACAAGTTTTCTTGATACATTAACCAACATAAGATAGCTGCATAGATCATTCTGGGCGATAGAACTTTCTACATGCCACCCACATAATTTTTATTTATTTACCACAATTACCGTGTGACAGTGCTACATTTGGTTCATGCGCTTCTTAGTTCCTTGGGAAGCAATAGCTTAATGTCGGTCCTCTATTGACAAAGGTACAGTTTTCACCTGAGACAGAAAAAGAGCAAGAACATGATATTCTAAATGCTTGAGTTAGCACTTGGATAGAACACAGAACTATTTATTCCAGAATTCCATCGAACATGACACAACTTTATCAATGACATCTGGTTAACACTTTGAAAATAAATAGACATCAACACTTCGTTCATATGAATTCTGAGAACTTTAAACTATCCAAGATTGCATTTGGAGATCCAGGGCCACAGTTATGTGACCATGTTTCTACTGCAATGATCAAGGTAAACTAGCTAGATTGGCAATTACGTCATCTTAATAATTATTTAAAAATGGGTTATGCACTCACCAAATGACGGTACTTGAGAATGTAGAACATCTCAAGATATCTTCGGGTCTCGCGCCTCTCAAGTTTGGAAACGTACTTCCAAAAACCATATACCCCAGCCAATGTCATTAGCCTTTCAGAGTATATCTTCCATGTATATCTACAGTATCAGAAGATCTAAGTGAGCCTCAGAAAGCATAATCTCAATGGTGTCAAGACATTTGCCGTTTGAGATACCAACCTTTCATAAATCCGTTGAAGCCCAGCATCAGATATTTTTTTCCAGTAGCTTGGATCCTCCTTACACTTTTCAAAGAAATCTGCCATAAGTGCAGCAGCCTGATCAGGATAATATGGATCAATATGGAATCCTGATACACCATGTTCAATAATCTCTGCAGGACCACCATGGCAAGTGGCAAACGTTGGAAGGCCGCAAGTCATGGCCTCCACAACAGTGAGTCCAAAGGCTTCATAAAAAGCAGGCTGCAATAGAGACAGCAGGAAGAAGGGGCTGTAAATTAATTGTGGTTCCTGAGAAAATCTTTGATGTGATGAGAAATCACAGTAACATGTTCTACCTGCACAAAGGCTCCTTTGGTGTCTGCTATGTAGCGATAGAGCTCACCATTACGTGCTCGATTTGTTTGAGCTGTTATCCAGCGAAATTGTCCATCTAACTTGTATTTCTTCATTAGTTCATGCATCTTCTCAATCTCCTCAATTTCTTCCCTGTCTTTGGACTTCTTAACATCAATGTAACCAGCCACCACGACAAGGTTCACCAGGCCCCTTAGTTTGGCATTCTTACCATAGCACTCTACCAATCCTGTCATGTTCTTGACCTGGTCCAGCCTTGCCATGGAAAATATTATGGGCTTTGACTTGTCGGTCAGTGTACCACTGCAATAACATAAATGAACAATCAGATTCATGAACAAGCAAGCCTGATCCTGATCTTCATATCATATACTAGAAAATTATTCTTGTAGGGCAACACAGGAAGCTACTCACATCCACTCATCAGTCGGCTCAGGATCATATAACATCTTTTCTATTGAACCATGTAGGGCTGTAAGTCTTTTCTGCTGGTCGGAGTATGGGAAGTAGATGGCCATATCGGCCCCAGGAGAAACAATATTGAACTTTGGATCAAATACATCGATGCCATGAACAACCCGATATAGCCCTGGAAGAGTGAAAGCAGTGTGGCTCTCATACTGTCCAACAGTAGTCTTCCTGAAGCGACAAGAATACAAGTGAAGCGGTTGTTTGACAAGAATCACTTATGCATCTGAGCGAAATGATGAAGTTGCATGAGCAATTTCAGCAAGTGTAATTTCCAAAATATATCCTTTAAGTAACAGAGTAGAAGCATAAACCACCACAGTGGTCATAAGTTTAGGACTCCACAAGTGGTGGCGTCTCCTAAACAGTAAGAAAATATCAAAATAGAAACCTACTTTTCTTTCATCAGAAGGCCAAATGAGAAATTTAACAAATAACTGCAAGTGACCTACTTTTCTCATCCTGTTTTGCTTTTTCCATGTACTTTTAAATACTTCAATTATGACCGCTATGCGGAAAAAACCTAAAATTAAGTCCTCAAACACTCATTTAAAAGAGAAGAAGGCGTGCATACAGCAAAATAAATAACAAAGTCCCTACTATGATCCATATTTCCTAAGGATATCCCCGCATGCCAAAAGGTAATGTTCTGATTCCATTGTCCAAATAAAGAGGACAAGAAATATGTTCCCACATCTGCATCCCTTTTGCAGCAACCCAAGAACGAGGGGTACACAAGGAGGAAACCCCCTACTTCCTCTACGAATAACCTGTCCCCTTCAGGTATTCAACCGCAAAGTGAAGTTTGTAATTTTGATTACAACATTATCATGTTAAATTTGGACGCTTGAAGAACCAGCTGAACCTCAAGCACAAAGAAGTGGAGCAAAACATAAAATTCATATCTACAAGAAGAGGACAATCTCATGGCTGTTATCTACCACAACCAATTCATCCGAAAACTTCTGTGAAATAAAATATCCTTCATACTCACCAATTTATTCTGTGGATAAAGTTACCTATAGCACTACAAGGTTCTTCAAATTTTCAGGTCTCAAAGCAAGACTTGGAAGACTCAAAACCTCGATCAGTCCAATGAGTTTACATAACCAAGTTGATAATGAATCCATAATCATCATATCTTATTGCATAAACAATTATGAACCAACAAATGTAAGTCAAGGGAATAAAGGGTAACACTTACGTTCCTGCAATCTCTTGATAAGTACTTGTGATGATAAAATCGGCGTTGTTCATGGCTAATACATCAGCAGTGAATTGACATGAGAAGTGATATTTATCATCAAATTTTTTCCAATAAATATCTGAATCTGGATACTTTGTTTTCTCCAAGGCATGGGCAATAGTGCACTGCGTATTTCAAAACTTAAAACATGTAAACACTCCTTTCAGTAGATAATCAGTGGGACCTTAAATTTCATATTTACAGATACCAAAGAGTCATAGCAAACCTGTGTAACACCCATCTTGTGAGCCAACAAGGATGCAACGAGGTTCCCATCACTGTAGTTGCCAATAATAAAATCAGGGATGCCCTGTAACTCAGCTACCATTTCACTGGCTGCATCCTGATTATAAAGGTTTAACCAAAAAGGCTTGAGAGAGCCACACGAATGAATAAATGAAAAATAATTTAAAACTTTATGCTTAGGCTAGATGTACATTGAGGAGGAAAGGGAGGTGGTGATGTTAACATGAAGAAGCAATGAATTGACAGCTGCATCAGTGCGATGATAGCACAAACTTAAAGCATCAGATGATAAAAGTGAAAATTTTGACACACGATGCTCATTACTTGTATGTGGATACCATGAATCTATGATTAAGTTAAAAAAAAAAGTGATTACAATGATATCATGATTGATTAAAAAATTTGAGCTATGAAACTGCGGTACTTTCACTTTCATAATGATGTAGGATAACTGTGTTCTACCTCAGCAAATGTCTCCAAATATGGCCATACATCAAACCTTGAGATCCATTTACGGAGAATTCCATGCTCTGATCTAAATGGTACTCGCAGAATATGCGTATGTTCTGTTCCACTGACCCTTTCCAGACGCTGGTTGCAGGTAGTCCCTTTTGAATCAGGTATTAACCTGGTCACCTTTGAGAATCAATGGAAAATGTATTACAGAGAGAGGGTCAATCAACAGCTATCAAAGTGACCTAGTTTGAAGAAACTGACCCAATATAAGCATGAAATCACTTACAATTAGAATCTTAGGCTGAATGTCCAACCCCTGTTTCTGTATTCTAAGAAGCATTTCATTCTCTAGTGCACGAACTTGGTCCAGGATATACACAACCTAGAAGTACATTTGGAGCCAACTGTCTTAATAAAGAATGATGTTCCCCAGTATTGTAACAGTTACAATAAAAAATAACCATGTAGCATAAACAAGGATGAGTTCTGCACTCTGCAGAGATGTAAAAAAGGAAAACATTGAAGTCTTCTGCAAGGGTGGAAAGGCATGATATCCATGTTTGTAGTGTTCTATTTCTTACTTTGTAGCGTCCTATTTCTTACCTTATTTATCATTATTGTTATTATCTTATTTATTTTTTTCCCTGAAGGAAAGCCATACGCACCTGCCCACCAGTGTCAGGCAAACCTAAAACATTTGCTTGCCCAAAGTATCCATGTGGAGAAAAAATGACTACATTGAATACCATTGGTATTCTCCCAAGGAATGTCTCTAAAGTTGAGGGATCAGGAGCTTGGAGTATGTCCAAGAGAAGATGCATCATCTCCACTACCCGAGCTGCAGTATCACCCCACCCTTTCTCAAAACCCATTCCCTGTAATCTGAAGCAGAGTGAAACAGGAAAAAAGGAACTCTCAGGCGCATAGAAAGAATGTTGAACAAATGAATTTCAGTATTAACTTGCATCCAATGATTAAAAAGATATAAAACACTTACGCATATTCAAATTCAGAAAACGGTGTATTAGATGGGAGCTTTGAAATATACTCTTCTGCCTTAATAAGAGCAGACTGAAGCCGGGATATGTTTTTTATCCGATCATTCAACATTAAGGCCTGCAAATAATCCTTAGTTCAATCATTTGGCTCCACTGAATCCTCATACCAAGAATTATTCCAATCATCCGTCTTCCACATGTTTTAAACCCAAGCCAAGTGAATACCAAAATAAAAAATGCTGAATCTGTGATAACAATCAAGAAATAGATGGATGATAAATGCTATAATCTAGAATGGTTATAAGGGATAGGCACTCTTAAGTGGAGGCCCTTCCACAGCATACTTACATGCCCTTTGTATGTGTGGGCTCGAAGGAAATCAAGTAATGGTTCCAAAGTGTCTTTATTACGAAACATATTCGAAGAAAGATGTCGGTTGAGGAATTGGACACCGTTGCCAATGGATGAAGACCGTGTGGGACGAGGAAAAGTGGCATTGAATGGCTCAAAATCAAGCTCAAGCACGTAAGGATCATTAGACCTATTAGTAAAAAAATAAATAAAGAGGGTGATTAGACCTAAAGAAAGGTGTTGAAAAAAAAAATTAAAAACATAAACAATCCTAACCCAATAATTTTTAGTGAGAAGGTGATCCCAAAATAAAGAAGAAGTAATATAGAGTGATGGATAGATGAGATGTTCTGTAGCAATATGATACAAGTAAACCGATAATTTTACCATAAAAGGAAAAGAAAGAGTGCGAATATGCTTACGGGCCATCAACAAGTTCTTCTTTGAAGCGAAGATATTGAGAAACAGTCAATTCCTCCACATTTAGTTGATAGACATCAACACGGACATATTCCCAAACTCCAGGTCTCGGACGAATGGCTATAGCCACAAAAGGAGGCAGAACTATGGCTTCCTATATATCACCACCAATGCATATTTAAAAATATATATATATATATATAATTCATCACAAACTAATAAAAAATTCTCAAACAAAACCTTCCTTTTAAAGGGTTTCCAAAGCAGCTAAGGACGAGCATAAATTATAATAATAAATAAATAAATATAATAAAAGTAAAGAAATGAAAAACGAAAAAGAATATTGACCAGAGCAGTTTTGAGAACTTCACTAAATGGACCATCTTTGAGCTTCTGCCTTGCTTCCTCATCGCACATAATATTGTCCAGTTCATCTATCAGATTATGGGGATGCAAAATTCCTTTTCCCTGATCCACATACCTTCCACAGAAACAATAAAAAAAAGTCAATATTTACTAAATAACACCAATCCATCCATTAAAAGAAAACAGATAGAGAGAGAGAGAGAGAGAGAGAGAGAGATGATATTAGAAACCTGGAGAGGAGAGAGACAAGTTCATTACGGTGAGCAGAGAGAGTGTCCTGCACGCACTCCCTCATGCTGGGAATTCGTTCCAACCTAGGGTTTGCCATGATCGATCAAAGAAGAAGCTAGTACTAGTTAGTTTTCCTTTGCCGCTACTCCAGTCTGGTCTGGGCGATCAGGAGCTAGAAAAAAAAAAAAAAAAAAAGTAGAGGACTGGGGAGAGAGTTTGACCTGGTTACAAGCGAGGAAAAGGAGGCAACTTATAGTGGCTAACGGACAGAGCGACAAGCACAAGACAACATGAAAAATTGGGACCTGTCATTTGCGTTATCCAAAACAAGGGACGAGAATTCTGAATATTCGGTGCTAGCGGTTTTCTTCTTCCTTTTTTTTTGATTTTTTCCTCCCCAAATTGGCCCCTGCTTTACTTCATCGCTGCTATTCCACCATCTGTATATACCCCACGTTGGCCTGTTTGACCGTATCCTTGGGTTAAACCAATTTCACTTCACGGTAATAGAAAAGGCGCACTAGTACCATCATATAGAGCATGGTAGGAATAGCACCATGGGAGACATATTAATGAAAGACTCGTGCCCTTGTTCGTAAAGGGACAAACTTACAATAAAAACAAATTGACGAATATTTGTGCTCAATTTAATAATGATTTGGATGGGAAGTTAATGTTAATCCATCTCTCCACATATATACTCTTTATGGATATTAGTATGAGTATATGGATATTAGTATTGTTCCATTGTCTCATGTTTATTTGACAATTTTTTTGTTATTTTTATTGATCTAAACTTTTTATAAATAAGTTTTAGAGAAATTAAAGTTTATTACTCTTTTTGTTAAATTTTTTTATCAGTCAAAAAATATTTCCTATTGATCTTTGAATGGTACAAAATGTCAATAAAACCGGATCGAAAGGGGTAGTATGTGTCATTTTCGTCTTGATCAAAGAGTAAATTGGTTTCGTATTAAAACACAAAGGATATTGCCGAAGCATTGCATCATATAGGCTCGGATTCCAATTGCAAAGGATTATATATGAATATAATTTGCCTAACTAAAGTAACTTTTCCATCTCTCTTCATTTCTATTCGAGCAAAAACCAAAGGCTGTTTTGCTCAACTATTAACCTTTGGATGCTCTTTTTGGATTTTTATTTGACGTCCCATTTCTTATTCGATATTCCATGTGCTATGATTGTTTTTATTTTTATGGTGAAGGTATCCTGGTATTTAGCGTCACGGGATGGTAATGGCAATTCCAAAACTCTTAAGCTTTGTTAATTCATATCAAATATTGATGATCATAACAGTTCACACCACATTGGCTAATAATTAAAGATTTAAAAAGTTTATAAGTTTTGGATTTCTTTTTTTTTTTCTTTTTTCTTAGAAAACCACTTTTCAAGATGGAACACAATACGGAGTATGAGACTTCATGTGTAAAGAATGACAACCTTGTAAGTTTATTTGAATCATATCATCACTTGTGATTTATGGAATGGGATGGCCATGACAATGCCAGCACTTTGAATATTTTTTATTTAGTCCTTAAATATTAAGGTTGTTTCATGAAAATTCCACACCTGGCCCTTCAATAATAACTTAATTTCACTGTGATTCTTCTTATTTAATAATCTTTAATTAATTAATTTTCAAGTTATCTCCGTGATTTTCAAGTTGGCTCTCATTTTATAAATTTGCTCTTGATCTTAAAATTATTTTTAACATATCAAATTAAATTATTTTCTATTTAGACTCTAAATAAGTTTTTTCCCCATAGATTTTCAAATCTAAATTAGTGCGCTACAAAAAAAAAAAAATCATCGCATCATCCTATATGGTTGTAAAGTGAATGATCTTTTGGGCAAAAAGTTTCGACTTATATTCTTTCTTTCTCTCTCTTTCTTTTTCTTTCTTCGCAGCCCTCCCCTTCTCCCCTTCCATTATTATCTTACTACGAAAAGAATCGTTTGCCTCTCGTACAAAAAAAAAAAAAAAAAAAAATTCGTTTTTAAACCTGGTTCCGTATGTGAATCAGCCATGCCAAACGAGAATGGATTGGTGTTCCGAAGTGAATTGATGGCAGACATAAAACGTCTCTTTCAAAAGAAATCTTAAGTGTTCTCATCTTATCCATACACCCACCTACTTGTCATACTCTTTGACTCGAGCCATTGGTTCTTTTGGGTTAACAAATAACAACGCTACACGTTTCTACACCACTAAAATGAAAAATTTTATAATAATTAAAAAATAACTAATATACATATATAATAATTAATCTATGGACTTACTTAAAAAAAAAAAGACATTAAACAAAAAATCACATTATAATTCAACATAAAGTAATAAAAAATTTTCTATATTGAATTAATTTTTTTAAAAAATTTTCTCTCTTTTATTTGTGTCTATCTTTTCTATAAAGTAACTTATAATAGTTATTCTTTAAGTGTTATAAAATTTCTCAAAACTTATTTAATGTCTTTACTTATTTAAAGAGTTAATTGAATTCCTTTGTATTTATTATAATTTTACCAATCAAATTGTTATTTTTATTTTTTTTAAATTACTAATACATCTTCTATCAATATTTATTATATAATAATTATGATAATTAATGAATGGTGAAGTGGAAGATATATTGATAATTGTTTACAAAAATGATAAAAAAAATAATTTAGTTAGTGAATTTAGTGAATATTTTTTATTCAATCTCAAGTCTCTTTGTAAATTATATAATTTTTTTAAAAAAATAATCACATTCTAAAATTTTATTTAAAAATTCATATATCGAGATCAATAAATCATATTTATCAATAATTAAAATCTAAATGAAATTAAAAATTAAAATTACAATCAATTAGATGATAATCTCTATAAGAAATGATAAATTTTAAAAATAAATTTTAAATAATAAAAGTAATATCATTTAAAATATATTTATCAAGAATGTTGGTTTTGTAATGAGTTACTTATGCAACGTTGTAGATAGAATAGAATAAAATATTCTAATTTCATAGTTTACGATATATTGCGAATCTATTAAAATATATTGAATCAAAAACTTAAAAAAAAATTTAACAAAATTTTGTATTTAAATAAGTCTTTCTTATGTTTTATAAAAATTTTATACTTAAAAATACATTATTTATTTTTTTTATGAATTGATTCTTAAATAAAAATTGTAATAATCTAAATTGAAATTTTAATTCAAAATTCAAGAAATTGCATTAAAATATATGAACTTGTACGGAAATTAATAGACGATTTAAAAAAATAAAAATAAAATAAATTAAACTACATGAATATTTTAAATGTATTTTTAAAATTTTTGAAAAATATCTTTGATATAAATAAATTAAATGAAATAAAAAAAAACCGGGCGCAGGCCTGGAGGACTGGGCCCTCGCCCAGAATCAACAGAAAATTTTTTTTTTTTTGAAACATTAGGGACCAAAAATAAATTGTTTGGCGATCCAGAGTATCGGTGGGTTTATTTGAACAGTGTAAATGGGTGTGAGTGTACAGTACGTGCACAGTGAAACCCCATTTCTTTTAATGTTTTAGTCAGCTAATATCTTCATTCTTTGAACAAGCTTCGGGTTTCAAGGACTGAACTACATACACATGGGCTATAAGACCAAATGGAGGCCCATGCGGCTATGTTCCATGAATGACGTTTATATTGTAGTCCAAATCTAATCCAAAAGCATGCTTGTCCCTCTCTTGACTAAAACTACCATTGCACAGATCCTCCGCTTTGGCACAGTGGATCTACTGCCGTACTCACACCGAGCATGTCTTGGGTTCGAACCCTGGTGAGGGGTTGAAGTGTCTAGACGCAAGTTTGTTGAATAAATAATAGATTACTTACCATTTAGGGCCTTAGGCCGCTGCTATTGTAGTTTTGTAGTTTTCGAGCCTAGGGCCCAATTTCATTTTCAACTAACTACAGAAGATGGGCTCGGGTTAAGTTTGAAAAATTGTTGACAAAAAATAAAATTAATGCTGATGGACAGGGCATTGAAAAAATTTTATTTCATAATTTATACATAGAAAAAATAAATAATATTTGGTAAAAATGAATTTATGAGGCGAAGAAGAAAAATTTTAGGTGAGATTTTGTTTACATGATTATTTGAAAAATCCAAAAAGTTATCATCTTTTTTCCTCATAATTTTAGCACAAAATTGAATAATAAAATAGTTAAAATTAAATTAGAAAAAAAGTATACATATATATAACAATCTGGACAAGCGACCTTAGGTGAGACAGGGCATTGAAAAAATTTTATTTCATAATTTATACATAGAAAAAATAAATAATATTTGGTAAAAATGAATTTATGAGGTGAAGAAGAAAAAATTTTAGGTGACATTTTGTTTACAAGATTATTTGAAAAATCCAAAAAGTTATCATCTTTTTTCCTCATAATTTTAGCACAAAATTGAATAATAAAATAGTTAAAAATTAATTAGAAAAAAAGTATACATATATATAATAATCTAGACAAGCGACCTTGGACATGTAGAACCAAACCGAGAAATTTTATAATACATAAAGAGTATATATATAATAATTATTTCATGAGTTCGCTTTGATGAGAGAGATAGACATATATATATATAAAAAAAAGAATTACGTCTCGACCCATCAAATAGGAGAGAGAAAATTAATAAAAAATTTAGCAAACATGAAAATCTTTTTATCACTTTTGATAGGTCCAAATGTAATTTTTTTTTATGTGTCTATTTCTCTTTTAAAAATGAGCTCATAGAGTAACTACTTTACTTATATAGTAATTACTTATGGTATATTATAAAATTTCTCGAACCAAACCCATGCATGCTCCATTCCTTTTTTTTAATTTTATATACATATTGATAGTCACAAACCAATCACTTTGTTCGTTTCTATATATATATATATATATATATATATATATATATATATATATAACAACTTTCCATAACAAAATTTTGAATTTTACCATTATTTTAACCTCAAAATCACAAAAAAGACCTCAAGAAATTCATTTGGAACCATAAAACTCATTTCAATGCACTTAAAAAATAAAAAAATTTAAATTAAATTCAAAAAATTAAAATATATCTTGGGATTTTGATTTTTTTTCTTCAAACATCTTATGGCTTGTGGCTACTAATAAAGTATTTTTTCAAATGTAGATTCTTAAATACCTCTAAAAAAGTCTTAAAATAAAAAAATACCTCCATAAAGAGTACATGGAATAGTGCAAACAAATTTTGTTTGAACTCTAAAAGTAAATAATATTTGTGTATGGGTGAATAATATTTTATGAGAGAGGAGTTATTGTTCATGTGAACAATAAACACCCAAAATTTTTAGTTTTATTATTAATAAAAAAACAACGATTCAAACACGTACTGACAGATGTATAAGTACATATTTGCAGCATCACATGAAGTAGAAGCCGAAAGCAAATTGGATTAATGCATATCTCTTACATTTTCCAACGATATGGGGAAAAAATGGAAGAGAATCCTATTGGAAGTAATTTTGATGTCAACAATAATGTAAAAGTGAGTTTCTCAAAAAGTCAGTAAATTTTTCAAAAAATCAGTTTTAATTATTTTAGTTACATGAATGTAATATATTAATGATTTGAGTTTTTAGAGATATCCTAAACTACTATAATATATGTCTAGTTAGAGTTATAATTTAAGTCCAAGTCAAGAAATTTTCTCAAGTACAGGAGTAATATGATACAATATCAATATGAGATTCCATCATACTTCCCTCTGTTCTTCTTTCCTTATATTTTCTAACATGGTATCAAAGCTAGATTCGGTCTAATGGAGCGTTGATAGGTGATTCAAAGGAGTATAGCATATGCTTAGAAAGAAAGGAGAAATTCCAAAAGTAAACAGCTGCAGACCCAAAGGAGAATGAATGGAGAATAACATCCAAGCATAAAAAATGGCAGAAAATAGCTAAGGAGCCGTTATGAAGAAGAAGACAGCAGCATGATAAAGAGTGAGACAAAATAAAATGGCCACTTGAAGAGCCACATCTTAAAAGAGATGTATGGGCTAAAGAAATGTCGCAGCAGCCACACGAGGAGACAAATGGTTAAGAATAACCATGTTCTAAAAATGCAAAAATAACGAATTTTGCAAACATCACCAATACATTTCAAATTTCAAGACAAGAAAAAATGGCTAAGAAGAGCCAGGATACAAGATGAAGATGCAAAAATAATAAATTTCGCAAGCATTACTAGCACATTTGAAATCTGTGGGACCTTTAAAATTAAAGAACGGTGTTGCAAATAGTTTGGAAATCTACAATAATGTAAAATTGAGTTTTTTGAAGAGCCAATGAGTTTGTCAAAAAAATCAGTTTTAATTATTCTAGGTATATGAACGTAATATATTAATGATATAAGTTTCTAGAATAATCTTAAACTACTATATATATATATATATGTATAGTAAGAATTGTAATTTAAGTTCAAATCAAGAGATTTCCTCTCATGCGATAGTAATATGACATTCCACCATGCTTCCTATGTTTTTCTCTCTTATATTTTCTAACAAATCCATGTGTTATGATAATGTGAAAGGAGGTGGAACTAATCTTATGCTGTAAAATGATAGTAAATTATAAGTTCGGAATTTTAGTTTTTAGAAACAAATTAATTACAAAAACTGATTATTTAGCCTTTATATTTTTAAAATTTTATTTTAATATAATTCCTTTTGTTTTTTTAATGTATTTTGATTTTTAATTTTAAAAGAATAGAAAAAGAAAAAAATAAATAAACAATAAGGAAGGATTGATGAAAAAAATGATATATATTTTTTAAATAAAATAATATTAAATTAAACATGATCACTATTCATAAAAAAGTAAATAATTAATTTTTTTAAACAAGAAGGATTGATTAATTCATTTCTCAAAAATAAAAAAGGAATGATTTATAATTTATTGCATAAAAGGGTTATGCTGCAGAGACGTTGCGACCAGAAGCACAAGTTACTTGACAGGTTCGTCGACTCCCAGAAAAGTAAGAGGAAGACTGCATAAAATGGCTCCTCCAAACAAGCTTGCAGAGATTGGAATCGAAGCCTTCAAATTGCTGGAGGAGAACATATATAGGTCAGTTCCAAAGGCTATGATGCCTTTTCATTCAACATACCAACAACAGCTTTCGAGTCCACTGGTTCACTGTTATACAAGGGAAACTGTTGACTGCAACAACACAGCCCAGGAGTACAACGGTGTGGTATGTAATTGCAGAATATTTTGCTAAGAAACCTACCCCAGTAGCTGCACCAGCTCCTCGTAATTATTTTTATTAGGCTTTGTGTATGTTCATGACCATAAGATAATCGTATGTAATTGGTTGCTATACCTAAGTCTTTATGTAAATCAAAATTCCTTTTTATTTTGAGGGTTTGTAAGGAGGCTCGAACGTTCTGAGGAATGAGGATAACTAAAATATCATGCGTGCCAAAATTGAGCTCTGGCTCTTTGGCTTAAAACACTAGATAAATGAATTACTATGATGGGATCGATCTTCTTCTTGGTTTTTCCATTTTTAGCGTGACAGCTTTCTTGCTTACATCCGAGTGGGAGAGAAGCTTTCTTGTGTTAGATATGAAGCCCAAAACAATGGCCACGAAAGCTGTCATCTGCTTTTAAGATAAAGTGACAGATTTTGCAATTCTAACTCCTTTGCACCCAGATTGCTATAATTGTAGTTTTTCAAATCCAGAATAGTATAGGCTTTTTTTATTATTTATTATTTATTATTTTTGTATTTATTACAATCGATAAGTTTAGATTGAAAGTAAGCAAGAAAATAGCTGGAAAAAAGTATAATTAAGGTTATAAAAATTAGATAAATTCCTATTGTCTATTAATATTATACTTAGTCAGGCTATTAGCTACAACATTTCTCGTTCTATTCACTCTAGCAAAAAAAACATATTTTAGCTTATCAACAAAGGAAGTAATACTATTGAAATCACAATCTAATTTTTAAAGCCTGTCATGTGAACTCTTGCAAATCCAACTGATAGCATTTGAAGAATCCGATTCAATAATTCAACCAACTTGTTCTGCTAGAAGATAAGAAACACTCAACTCTAAAGCTCTTTTGATCGCAAGAACTTCTGTTTCATTAGAGTATTTGACACCAGTTGGACTTGAAAACATACATAAGAAACGCCCTTTAATACATGAAGCACCCGATTTCTTCATTGACTAGTCAATAATGTACATTCCATTTTAGAAATCCAAAACCTAGTATCATCCAATCTTCAGCTATTCAATTTTGAATTTTGTTGGGCCAAATTATGAATACCATCCGAGCTACAAAGTAGAGCATTCCTGTGTATACGAAGTAGTTCAGTCAGAATAATATAGGCTATCCACTATATTTTACCAAAGTATACTAAATTCATACTCTATAACCTAAGATATATTGGATTTTCTTTTTCTTTTTCTTTCTATTTTTTTTGCAAGTATCATTTCTGGATTACATTGGTTCAGTAAGGTGAATCCTATTTTTCTTCCTTGTTCAGAACTGGGAAACCAGTGGTTGACCAAAATTTCTATTCCTATGAGCTGGTGTTGAACTATTGGCCATATTTTTAGGCAAAGGAACTGGTCATCCTGAGTCAAGATAGATGGAGTGATATCTTATTTTAATGGCTACAAACACCTGAGATATAGCCGGAAAGGTACAGTCTCGTATTTAACTGAGGGTAAAGTGCTAAATTTGAGATGGTAACAGATTTTATTTTGAAGCTTGGCTAGTAACAGATTTGAGAAGTGCTAAATTTGAGAAGGCATCACTAAAAATAGAGATAGTAACAGATTTTATTTTGTCTATAACAGCTCTTGGCAAGCTGTATAAATTCAAGTGCCTCTGCAAACATTTTGAAATTCAAGAAATAAACCTTTCATTCTGGGTTAAACATCACCATGGCCATTGTAGGAAGCATTCTTGTTTTAGGCCTAGCTTTGCTCTGTTCTGTGGCCGATGGTGCACTTCGCCAGCGCATTGGTCTCAGTCATCACCGTCGTAGCCTCATTGATGGCAGTGGTGGTGCAGTTACAGTTTTTGATGTAACGCAACACGGTGCCAAGGCGGATGATCGGACTGATAATGCAGAAGTGAGTTTGTAAACAATGCAAGTCTTATAGTTGCCTTGCCTTACCCAAATAACAAAACCCAGTTAGAATTTTTCTTTAATAAAATAATTAACTATCCTGAATTTTAATTGCTAAACAGGGTTTGTGCTCTAAAAGCTTCCTAACTCCAATTAACCTTTAACAATGTGTCATGCAGGCATTTATTCAAACGTGGCGGTTAGCATGTGATTCAAGTGTTCCAGCAAAGCTTGTTATCCCCAAAGGGACATTTTTGACGAGCCCTGTCGTATTTCAAGGGCCATGCAATGGCACAGAGCCTCAAATTTTTGAAATACAGGGAACTGTAAAAGCCACAACTGATCTTAGTGAATATAGTTCACCAGAATGGATCTTATTTGAAAGAATTAATGGTTTCACCTTGAACGGTGGGGGAGCTTTTGATGGGCAAGGTAGTGCTGTCTGGAAGTACAACGATTGCCACCGCAACAAGGAATGCCAGCCACTCCCCAGTGTATGTATATAGCACTTACCTCGTAATTATTGACCTGACCACGAGGAGGCATCTATGCGTCCTGGCCTGCACAATAAGAACCTCATTTTTCACATAAACCAACACTTCTATGATCCTGCTACAATAAGATTTAATGAACCTTTGATAACAAGTTAGAGTTCACAACCAATAGAGTTTCAGGATCAATAACACATTTGTTTTCATTCTGAAATAGATCTTTTCCCCATTTGTTAACATAAATATTAGTTCCCAAAGAGTTAATTCACAAAAAATAACTACTACAAGTATAAACTTGAATGATTTTGGAATTTCTTTCCATGTTGCAGTCCATCAAGATGAGCAAAGTAAAAAATTCCGTTGTTCATGACATCAGCTCGGTCAACAGCAAATATTTCCACATGCACGTTACGGACTGCAACAACATTTCGATCCACAATATTAATTTGACTGCTCCTGGTGATAGCCCGAACACAGATGGCATTCATATAAGCAACTCTGATGGTGTCAACGTAACAAGCAGCCTAATTGGGACAGGTGATGACTGTGTTTCCGTCGGACAAGGGTCCACGAATCTTTTTCTCTCTCAAATCTTTTGTGGCCCAGGACATGGCATTAGGTAACTTCCTTAACGATTTCTTTTCCCCAGCAATTCACGATCATTCATGAAGTTCCAAATATAAATATACTTGGTTATTTACTTCTTCTCTGTCTTTGGATTGGTCTTACGCCAGTGTTGGAAGCCTTGGCAAGTACAAAGACGAGGAGGATGTGAGCGGAATTGTTGTGACTAACTGCACGTTGTTTAACACCACCAATGGCGTGAGAATCAAATCATATGCTGCATCTCAACCTAGCCAAGCTTCAAATATCATTTTTCAAGATATTATCATGGATAATGTGAAAAATCCCATTATCATTGATCAGAATTATGGTTCCCGTAACAGTAAGGTAATTCACAGACAAAAACCTCTGCATGCATATTATTATATATCATGATATCTATATATGTAACATCAGTATAGTTAATATATTGTATGTAAATTAATTAAATTTTTTTTTAGCTTCAATATTGATTGTAAAGCTTGTTCACATGTTGTGCAGCCATCACAAGTGAAAATTAGCGACGTTCATTACAAGAATATAAAAGGCACCTCGACTTCCGCTGTTGCTGTCAATTTTTTGTGCAGCTCATTAGTTCCTTGTGAAGGACTGGAACTTGTGGACATAGATTTGGCCTACGTCGGCGCCAAAGCAAACATGCCCCTGTCGTCTTCATGTTTGAATGCACATTTTACATCCGGTGGCAAACAGAACCCACCAAGATGTCCTTAAATATTTTCTAATTCAAAATTTAGTTTTTATAGATGTTCAGTTTACGTTAATTCTTTTTTTATATGATGTCACGTAAATTGTTTATTTTTTATTTTTTATATATTCTGAACTCATCTTTAAATAATTTCTTGTTGGTTCTTTTCATTTTAATACATTGATTAATGACTTTCATAAAGGAAAAAAAATAGTAGTTTCGCTGTGATAATTAAAGAGATAGATGTACTTATTTATCTATTTTTCCTAAGCTTAATTACTGCCACCACTAGATGCATGTGATTTGAGCAAGCACTTCAATTTTTTCTTTTTAGTTATACTCTTGATTTGGTCGTTTTTAGTCCGGTCAAACAAGTGATCCTCGTGCCAATGAGGTACGTATGGGGTTATACGTAGCTCAACTAACAACTCATATTTATCTCTTTTTAAAAAGAATTTGAGTTGATCAAACATCTTTTTTATAATAATAAAAAAAGTAATCCTAAAATATTAGACTAGAAATCAATCGGATTTTTTTTTTAATTATCTTTACCCCGGTTAATTACATTTTGTCTTCATCTTTTGTGGAAAAGAAAGGAATGAGAAATTACATTCGTGATCAACCGGGACATGCATGTATTACATGAATGATAATTGTTGGGCGTAAGGGTTCCGTTAAAAGAGCTCGTTCTAATATGCGAATAGCTAGGCTCGTCCACTACTGGAATTAAGAGTTAGTTTGACATGATTTAGACTTATAAGAAGGTTAAATCAATATTCGCTTTTCCCTATATATATTTACTCGTCAATGTGGAGGTGGCAAGATTTGTCGACGATACGACACATGGTATTGATCAAGAACCACTGGCCAAAAGGGATAAAACGCCACTTAGATTTGACTTTCACAAAGAAAATAAATATACCATTTTCAATAGGCACGGAAAATATCGATAGATGCTCTCTGTAGACAATGGCATATTCTGGCATACTCTCACTTTATATAGCAGCCAAAAGAAGAGGAAGATCGAGCAGTTGGTTGGTTGCGGTTCTATATAATTAAGGTAGCTAGAATCTTCTTATTTTATCCCTTTAATTGATTCTCAAAATGCAGTCACATAGGGACCTTCTTTCGTTGAATTCACTACTTGTTTTGTAGAAACATAATCTAAGCACGATAGCTAGGCACCCACTCAGGCTAATATTGATCAGCTAATTATAAACTAATTCACTACTTTTTACTAATCTATTCCTTTTAGCTTATCTGAATCTCTGCATTTTGCAACATCTTAATTAGACAGGGTCCTTAACAGCACTGCTCAAAAGAAAAAAGAATCCTTGATAACAATGACTGAAGATCCATTGTATAAGACCAATAACTGTACTCCCACTTAATTATGTTTTTAACTAATTTTCTCCAAATCCTAACTTCTGCAAGAATCTTCTTATTCTGTGTAACTGTGGTGCTTAAGTGTTAGCATCATTTTTTTTTTAATTGATAGTGTGAGGTGCTTAATATTGAGTTCACGCTAGGCACAGGAAATCTCGTGATCTCTCATTTTACGATCCTATCTTACCTAATCACTAACGCCATAATTCTCCAAGCACGACTAGTCCTTCCAGGCTATATGCAGTCGTGTTTATTAGTTAGCGAGTTCCTAATGGAGCCTGCATTTTGCGCACATTCTTTTTCCTATGCCATTAGCTTTGGCTTTTTTTTTTTCCTCTAAAGAAAAAGCGTTGGCACTTATGAGTAGTGCTCTTGCCATTTCACTTTGATAATGATGAGCTTGGACAATCTATACTATTTAATTTAATTTTTTTCCCTTCAAAAAGGGATAAAAAAAAAACAAGTTGTCCCTTCAATTTCACTTCATCAAATTGCAACATTTTCAGCACCACTAAAATTACACCATAAATCTGCTTACTGGATCTAATATAGTCAGTCGTCACAGCAGTTCCCTTTGAAAAGTTTCAGCATACTAATCACCTTCCTGTATTCATTTGCGGGCGGCGCCTCTCAAGCAACCCACCCACCCAATTATTTTAAAAAGTATCTGTACAGACCTGAAAACAAAAAAGAGGAAAACATGGGGGGGGGTGGGGAGGAGGACAGAGAGAGAGAGAGAGAGAGAGAGTGAGTGTGGGTGTGATCTACCCCATCCCCTGACGTGTCTTTTGACTTAAATACAGGAAAACTAGCTATTTCAACAGAAAGCATAAATATGAAGACATTTGTCAAAAGTATTGACCAACCTTTTCCTTGCTCTATGAACTAAATCCACTGTGTACTGGATAAACAATCAACTTGATATTTGTAACTAGTTAATGTAAATTAAGCTAATGAAGGTCGTTAAGCAAACAAACAAGGAGTAATTATATGTTTAATCACGCCCGCAACATGACAATAAACACCTAAGCTTGGAAAATCAAATATCAATTGACTACTCCATTTAATATGTTTTTCTATTTTCACATAAACAAGGAGATTTATTTATAAGAAATGAAATTTGATGCGAAAGTGTATTTTAATTATGAAAAAACGTTTACCGCGTTAATTTTTATTTTGCTGCCCCGTCCTTTAAAATTAAAATCCAGAAGACCCAAAAAAGAAAAGAAAAAAAATAATAAAAAAAAATTCCACCTAGAAATTACCAAGAAAAATTTAGATTTGCATAAACATAAAAGAGAAATATCTTATATAAAACGGCATTTATTTTATGTGGCCTTCACTTGGCTAAACTAAACAACTGTCTCCGTCTGTCTCTCTCTTTCTCTCTCTAGATTATCTCTTCACGTCCTTCCTTCAAAATCCATCGCTAATTTTTATTTTCTTGTCCAAAATTCAGAACTTCCACATTTACAAACACCACCGTAACGCTTACCAGATTCTCTTGGCGTAACAAGATAAGAGAAATAGAAATTTATAACAAAAAGATTCCTACCGCAATTAAATTAAACGACAGCGCTCTCTGCCTCTCTCTCTGTGTGGTAAATTCGAATCAATTGACGCGTCGAGCATGTTTGCGTGTAAATGCTTAGAACATTTAATCCAATGAGATTGGTGCTTCGCTCCGATGCTTCGCTGTAGAAATGGCTTCTGCTTCTTCGTTGTCAGGTTTTTTTTTTGTCCTCTCTCTTTTAGCACTGTGTTTTGATTTCTCTATTGAATTTCTTCTCAACTTAGCAGCTCAGCTCAATTCAAGTATTTTAATTTCTTTTTTTTTTTATTTAGAAGAATTCTGTCTTCGCTTGATTTAGGACTACCGGTATTTATTTATTCTTATAAAATTGTGTGGTTGATAATTTTGCAGTATCAGTGGAATGCGTGAATATATGTAAGTTATTATCGAAGGGGGATGGAAGCGGGAGATATGAGTGTAGTGTGCTTTCTTGTGCGTGGAAAGCTCCTAGAGTCTTGACAGGGTTTCTGGCCAGCACTGCTCATCCAGCCCCACAGTGTTCATCATTCTTGTCTGCCCGGAATAGGAGAAGGAATCAGTTTAAGTCTGTAAGTTCCGTCCTTCGCTTGCCTGCTAAAATTGTTTTGAATTAATTGCTAACTTAGCCTTTTTATCCACTATGCTTCCCCATAGTTTTTTTTTTTGGAAGTTTGGGGATGAATGGAAAGATATGCCTACAGCCTTGCGATTGCGAAGGAAACCAAAAGAAGATACACAGTTCGTTTATTGTATTTTGATGCTTAGGAGGCAAACGAAAATGATCGGGATCTTTCATTTTGGTAGTCAGTGAAAAAATGAAAGCAAAAGGAAATTTGTAAACCATCAAAGTAAATAAAAGATTAAGTAGTTATAGTTTACTCTGAATCTGAAATATAACTACTTATTTCTTTTTTTGTGATAAAATATGGCCCTTAATTTAAAATTATCAATATGATTAATTTTTCAATTTAGTTTTTTTATGAGTAATTGGTGATTCAAAGTGTGTAGGATTGGGGAGTCCATACTATCAAGTCTGTTGAAGATTCAAATGCAGCTTCTTCTATGTTTTGCTGCTAATATTGACGGGTTTGAGTTCATTATTGTCCCAAACTCCCAATGGCCAATTTTCAGAAGAAAATCTTGGATGAAATAATCCCTTTTTCATGAAAAATCGCTTAGGGCTAATCAGAGTGCATCTTTATCCAATAATTATTGCAGTGCTAGAAATACTGTCAGTTCCATATATTAGAGTGCCAAATTCTCTCTATCAAGTTCAAGTGAACATGTTAAATTCATGTTGTGTATACAACCAAAGGCAATCTTAATGCAACTTTCCATTATTCTGTGGTTAGCATATTGTAACCGTGCTACAACTCTGCAGTCTTATTAAAAAATTTGCTTTGCAAACAATATTTTCATGATTATAATATCTGTGCCTTTTCAATGGTTACATTGTCAGAGATGCGAAGCCTTTTATAACGGAGGTTGTTATTCCAGTGAAGATTCTGACTTTGCACTTCTTGGGAGATTTTTTAAATCCAGATCGCATCATTTTGCTGGTAAAAAATGGCAAGTGCCTTGTTCATCATCCATTTCTGCAGATACCTTCAATGAAGTTTCTCCTGAGAGGTTGTGGGAGGTAAAATTCCACTATTGTTGCCTGTGGTGTCTCTATGAATTGCTCGAAAGTGGGATCGTTTCTGGTATGGTTCAGCTTACTTTGTGCAATTGCCTCAGGATCTTAAGCCGACTGTTTCATACCTTTCACTGAAAGAATTGGAATTGGTACACAAAGCTCTTAAGGTACTCCTGCATTTGAAGAATCTTCGTGGACATTATACTTATTGACTCAATTGAAGTATTTGTGAACTTAATGTTTTGGTGGTACAGCTGGCCTTTGAAGCTCATGATGGTCAGAAAAGACGCAGTGGAGAGCCATTCATCATTCATCCAGTTGAAGTTGCACATATTCTAGGAGAACTTGTAAGTTTCTCGTAATTTAAATATGCTCATTTCTTGACATTGACTTTTAACTTGCTCTCACAATGTCAGACTGTCACTTTCCTGTTTTTTAGGAGCTGGATTGGGAGTCAATTGCTGCTGGATTACTGCACGATACTGTTGAGGATACGAATGTCGTTACTTTTGAAAGAATTGAGGAGGAATTTGGTCTTATTGTGCGCCACATTGTAGAAGGAGAAACTAAGGTGCTTTCTTTACATTGGTATATACATCTATGAACTAAGCATCTGAAATGTTATCTTACACATTTTTTTGAACACAGAGCACATATTTGTTCTAAATATCTTCCATTTCTTGCTTAGGTATCCAAACTGGGAAAATTGAAGTGTAAAAATGAAAATGAATCTGTACAAGATGTAAAAGCTGATGACCTGCGGCAGATGTTTTTGGCCATGACAGAGGAGGTTATTCATTGCTTATAGATTTTTTTTTTTTTTTTCTGTGCATAGTCCTATCCATTGTTTAAGCAATTTTATAATTAAACTGCTGTGTTTTCAGGTTCGCGTCATCATTGTCAAATTAGCTGACAGATTGCATAATATGCGTACACTTTCGCATATGCCCCCGCACAAGCAGGTAGCGTGTTGAGTTTTTTGCTTTAATTGGCGATTGACGTAAGTTATATTTAACATCACTATTTTGTCTGCAGTCCAGCATTGCGATGGAAACACTTCAGGTCTTTGCTCCTCTTGCAAAATTGTTGGGAATGTATCAAATCAAGGTATATCTTTACATCTCCTTTTTATATGTAAAATTCTATTCTATGATTGGGTGTTGCAGATAATTAATTAGTGTTGTAAACATGTTAACTCATGTTGTATAAGTGGCCTTGGTTATCTAAGCTGATCAAAATTTGAGATGTTGAAATATACAAAATCATGCTTCCAATTCTAAAGTTATTTCTCTTACTTAGTTTCAGACTGTGAGTAACCAGATTATTGTAAACTTTGAGGCAATGCATTTCTCTAGCCTAAGAAATTGCTAGAAATTGACCATTTAATTGTTTCATTCCTTGTCAAACTATACCATAATATGCTTCTTTTTTGGTTCTGTGATATTGTCCTCTTTAATTATATTAATTTGCTCTACTAAGTGTGAAGATGCAGCGTGCTTTTCCAAAACTGTTGAATGACATGCACTTTATTTCTCCCATCTGTTTTGGACTTGTCCATTGTTAATCAACAGTTGCATGATGCCACTGGTGTCCTCTGAAATTTATAACTTTAACTCCAAGTTCTTAGGGTGGTCTCTACTTGAAGTGCTTGTTAACAATTTTTCCCCTGTTAATTTTAATTGCAAACCTGACATGATGTTTGCAGTCTGAGCTTGAAAATCTTTCATTCATGTACACAAATGCTGAAGATTATGCTAAGGTCAAGAGGAGAGTTGCAGAGCTGTATAAGGAACATGAGAAAGAACTTGAAGAGGTTTTCTTTTTCTTTTCTTTCATGTATTATGTTTAATAAGGTCTCTAGAAGTGTTCACTGCAGGATGGTGGAGATCACGAAGTGCAATGATTATAATCAAGTATCAGGGATTGTCAAGCTTTGTGGTTCTTAAAAGGAATGTAGCATTATTGCGGTCATTTTTAATCAACGTTTTTTCTTTTGTATTAGGCAAACAAAATTTTGAAGAAGAAGATAGAGGAAGATCAGTTCCTAGACCTTTTGACAGTGAAAACTGAAGTACGTGCTGTATGCAAGGAGCCTTATAGGTGAAGCCATAAATCTTCTAATAGTTATTTTCTTCATTTATTAATTTGACCTGGTTGTTGATTTGTTTGAACCACGGATTTAGTTATCTTAGTGTATCATTATTTGTGCAAGTTCTTTGGACCTAGGGCCTGCATCCTACTCAGATGTTGCATAGTTCCACCCTGGCAAATAGCCCTTCCTTCTTCCTGGTGAAAGAATCCTTCCTCCTTTGAGTTAAGTGTGCCTAGGCAAATATGGTACCACAACGAGAGACCTCCTAAGAGTCCTCGTGTTGCATTTGCACCCTTCTTAGCAAAAGTTAAAAAACTCCCTCATGGCCTGTTTGTTAATGAGTATTGTCTGGGTCTCAAAAGGGTAGGAAGATGACCCTTATTTATGCAGTTGGCTAACAAGTTTCTTATTTTACATTGAGTTTTCCTGGCATGTCTTGGAGATTATAGTTGCTTTTAGTTTTTACCACCATCTTTTACCCTCATGGCCTGTTGAAAATGTTGCTTTAAAGGGTCCTATTTTCTTTCTTGGTTCTCTTTGTCAATGTTTTTGACTAAGAAATTTTGTTGCTTGCTTTCAGTATTTATAGGGCTATGCTTAAATCCAAAGGTTCGATCAATGAAGTTAACCAGATTGCACAGGTTTGTTTCAACATGTGCTTTGAGCCATCCTCAGAAACGTTCAACAGCAAAACTTTACATTTTATCATTGTGTGTTGACACGTTTGTCTTTCTAATCAAACCAGCTTCGAATTATCATCCAGCCAAAGCCCTGCATTGGAGTAGGGCCTTTGTGTAGTCCACAGCAGGTATATGTCCCTGTCATTTTTCTATGGAAATGTGTCTTCTGCTATGTCCCTGACTTGATGTACCTTTTGGGCATTTCTCTTGACTGGATGTTATGCAGATATGCTACCATGTTCTTGGCGTAGTCCATGGAATCTGGACCCCCATTCCTCGAGCTGTGCGTATTCTTTTATTCTTCATTCTGAAGCATTAGTGCTAATATTAGATACTGTTTGTCATGTTTTAAGACAAATTGAGCAAATTTTATAACAGATGAAGGACTATATTGCAACTCCAAAGCCTAATGGTTATCAAAGTCTTCATACAACTGTTATTCCATTTTTGTATGAAAGCATGTTTCGACTGGAAGTTCAGGTATTCTTTGATGTTCATGTTTTACCAAGTTCCATTTTCTTCTGATAGTAGAGAAAAGGTTTTACTTTTGCTTTCGTTTTTTTTTTCCCTCATAAGAGGGCTTTGCTTGTGTTAGGAGTCTCTTGATCTATAAAAGAAAATGTTCAATTTATTTTCTTTGTTTTCGTAATTCACTCAAATAGTCACTTATGGTTCTTGTAAATTTTTAGTTAATTTTCGTAGTCCTTTGATTTGTTGGTTTGGATACTTGCTACACATTTAGTTACAAAAACAATCTATTTGGCAGATAAGAACTGAAGAGATGGATCTGATAGCTGAGAGAGGCATTGCTGCTCATTATAGCGGGAGAGTATTTGTTACAGGTTTAGTTGGACATGCAATGCCTAACGGTAGAAGTACAAGAGGGAAGACGGTCTGTCTTAACAATGCAAACATTGCACTCAGGGTATGTTAATTTTGCTCTTGATAAGTCGTTATAGTTCACAAACATCCATAATAGCTTGTAGGAAAACTGCTTTAAGTTTCCATGACTTTGATGCTAATTTCATGGTTGAAGTTCTTTCTTTCCTCCAGATTGGCTGGCTCAATGCAATTAGAGAATGGCAAGAGGAGTTTGTTGGCAATATGAGCTCTAGGGAATTTGTAGAGACCATTACCAGAGATCTGCTTGGTAGCCGTGTCTTTGTGTTTACTCCAAGGGGAGAGGTACGATTATGTATTAATTTGCACTAATAAAATGTTTTTGGTGAGAAATGGTGAATTCACATAATAGATGTGCAGTTCTGGATTTTGATATTTGATGATACAGATAAAAAATCTGCCAAAAGGAGCCACTGTGATTGACTATGCTTATATGATACACACTGAAATTGGCAATAAGATGGTGGCTGCAAAGGTATTGTTTTTTTAGTCAGTATCATGTTCTTTTATCGTTGAAGGGTTACTAAAAATACAAAAGCTAAAACAACAAAATTCTATGTCTGAATTCTTCACTTCCTTTTTTGCAGGTCAATGGTAATCTTGTCTCCCCAATGCATGTACTTGCTAATGCAGAAGTCGTTGAGATAATTACTTATAATGTTAGTATTTATGGATCTTATAATATTTGTAATGTTTTTCAGAACTTTATGTTGTAGATCCTGCATATCCCGTCCTTTGCATAATAGAAAATAGAAGATAATTTGCTTTTCCAAGTTCCAACTACTGGAGTTTGAGTAAATATAAGCTTAATGTATTTTTGCATAAAGCTATAGGGTTTGGCATTATGATACATTATATTCGTTCTTTCAACTTGTATTTTTAGCTTTGTAATTATCTATCTGCTTTTTGAGACTTCACAGGCTTGCTTATACATCTGAAATTTAAAAATGCACATCATTATCCCCTTGTTCTGCTGCTCACCTCATAAATTCATTGTTTGCACAGGCACTCTCTAGCAAATCAGCTTTTCAGAGGCATAAGCAATGGTTGCAACATGCAAAAACACGCAGTGCAAGGCACAAAATTATGAAAGTAGGTTTAGTCATATGGATTGAAATTGTACAATTTTTTATTTGTGTAATTCCTGCTGCTCTTAAGAATAAAATGCTCTTAATCTGTTCAGTTCTTAAGGGAGCAAGCTGCACTATCTGCTGCTGAAATAACAGCAGATTCAGTAAATGACTTTATTGCTGATTCTGAAGAGGAGAGTGAGGTAGAAGATATCTCAGATGATAACAAACGGAGAAGACCTCTGTGGGAGAAAATACTTATGAATGTTGTGGAAAAGTCATCGCAAGGGAAACGTTCTAATAATCTCTTGCCCTTGAACTATGGAAGTGTTTGGACCCCCAAGGTCAACGGGAAACATAATAAGGATGTGCAGACCAAGGGGGAGTTATTTTCTCAGGGAAATGGTGTTGCCAAGATGATACAAGCTAGCATTCCAAGGTACAAGGAAGTCTTGCCTGGTTTAGAAAGTTGGCAAGCCAGAAAGGTTGCCTCTTGGCACAGTCTTGAAGGGCACTCCATCCAGTGGTTTTGTGTTGTATGCATTGATCGAAGAGGTAATTCTTCTTTCAGTCAGTGATGGTTTGTTGTCCACTCATGGTTGCATATTTTAATGAATTCTCAAAGTTGTGATTGGCCCAATCATGGCATGATAAGATGTTTTTTTTTCTCTCCAAGCTTGACACTTGTGAAAATCTTATCAATATTTCTGATTGTTTCTTGTTGACCATGTAAAAATTTGAATGCAATTTCAGGCATGATGGCTGAGATTGCAACAGCATTGGCCTCTTTAGACATCGATATATGCTCTTGTGTGGTAAGTAGAACTTCATGCAATGAATTACTGAACTCACTCTATTAATGATATGCTCGACAGATAGACTAACGTACTGTCTGTACTTTCAACCATCAGTCGGAGACTGATAGAGGAAGGGGAATGGCTGTGATGCTGTTTCATATTGAAGGGAACCTTGATAGTTTGGTAGGCAATCGAGAATCCATCTCCTTCATGTCTTATATTTCTACTATTCCTGTGTCATTGCTTGATCGCAGTCTTTCCCTCGGTTGTGAGATTAGTTGATCATGATATTTCTGCTTCTATCTCTTTTAGGTTAAGGGTTGCTCAAGCGTGGATCTAATTCAGGGTGTTTTGGGATGGTCTACGGGGTGCAGCTGGCCTAGCTCAACAGAAAACCAACAAATTCTTGAATGCTAATTGATCGGTGGCCCAAGTAGTTCGCCCAGCTGTTGCAAGCATGGGTAAGAAATTTTGCCCCCAGAAAAGATAGGTTCTGGTGCTCTTACATTTTTGGATAATTAGATCTATAGTTCTCATGTATTTTGTTGTCGTTGGGACAACTGCTACAAAATAAACCAGCAGCAGCCAATTAAGCTAAGTCTGTCTGTGGACATTCAGGGGATTGTATATAGAGAAAGAGTGATAGTTAAGAGGGTATACGCATGTAAAGCTACTTGTGAAGAGAGGATGGTTAAACTTTTACACAAAAAGAATTCTTGCCATATAATTGCGCCCTTTTCTTTTCTTGGTGCAAGCTGCCCCTGTTGTCCGTCCGTGAATGTTTAGCATTTTTTTCATGCAAGAATTACATTGTTTTACTGAGTCAGAAGCCCAAGTTTGCCACGAACCAGTATTGTTACACGTCTAGGGGCCATTTAACTTTGTGAGGTTGCTGGAGGGTTGTTTTTGTTTTGTGTTCCTCTATACCCTTTCTAATTCTAATCTGTGGTAGTTATAGGCTCTGAGAGATCTCACTTGGGCCGAGGCCCGAGGGTACTAGTGTATTTTAATAGTGAATTAGCATTAGCCTTGTGACCATAAGCATGACAGCAAAATTTGAAAACAAAGTACTTTTCAACATAGGAGCCATGAGATCCTCTGTAGGTTGTAAGTCATAAATAACTGCTTGGTTAATTTCATGTCCTTCGCTAATGGTCCGGGTATTAGAGTTTAATCATCGTATGTAAAATAATCATCCGTGAATAAGTGCTGCTTCAAGGGACGATTTGTGCAAGATTGAGGGGCAAACGAGAATAGATATGTGAAATTCTTATTGCTCTTAATTTTGCCGAAAATGTTTGTTTCAGTTTTCCACACAACTAAACCTCATGGACAAGGAAAGAATTACCATTAACAACACGATAAGACAGGATTAAGATTTTCTCATGACCGTCATGTTACTTAAATTAAAATAATTAAATTAATTGGATAAACATGATTTAGTATATGATAAAAATAAAAATAGTAGTAACTTAATTCATCATCATTTTTTTTTTCATCTAATCATTAGATTTGGAACATGATCGAATATTATGTTACTAAGAAAACATGAGAGGATCCAAATCCATAAAACTGACACTATAATGAGTAAATAAAAGGAGCAACCAAAAAGCTACTAGTAACATTGCACAAACCCAAATTTTCCTCCTTGCTGCAGTTTGATTATTCACCTCAACAAGTTCTAGCATTTCTTTCTTCTTCAAGGACATTGGATCTTTGCTGTTCTCGTGATTATCTGTGTCATTGTTGAGGATATTGCTTTTGCTGTTGTTGAAATCACCAAACTCTTCGGTTTTGTTGCTCTGATCTTCCTCCTCCACAATCTTCTCTTTTGATTCCAAGCTTTGCAGGTTTACTGAGGTGTTCTTTACTTCTAGTGGTGATGCCACTATTGAATCCCCTAATTCTTCAGTTTTGGTACTTCCATCTTCCTTAACTATCTTCTCTCCTGGACATTGCTTGTTTATTATGGTGTTCTTGAGTTCCATTGACAATACCTCTATTGACTCTGCTGGCCAAATTGTCTCAGCATTGGTTTCAGCGGAAGTGCTTCCTGTTCCTTCTGAACTTTCTGAGTCTTCGTCCATGGCACGATATGCTTCACTGCTATCCTCCTCCTCCTCCTCCTCCTCCTCTTTATCAACCAAATGCATTGCTACAGTTGTCTCAGAAGTTGAACTTTTCATCGCTAACTGCCTCTTCCTCCATAACATATTCCTCATTGCTGTATCCCTCCTCATCTTCTTCCTCTTCTCCTTCTACTCTTTCTAGTTCTTCGTCGTCTTCAACCAAATTCACTGATTTAGTTTCTTCTTCCATAATACTTTCGGCATCTACTTCCTCATCCTGTCTTTCAATTTCAATTCCTTCCAACAATGACAAGTTCTCTTCTGAATCATTCTTGATCTTGTCCTCCACTTCATTCAACGAGTCGCTATCAAGTATCGGCAAGGGAAGTTCTTCGACGCCACAACAATCTTCACATGATGTAATAGTCATTTCTTGTTTTGGATCATCAGTAAGGAGGATCTCCTGATCATCACTAGCGAAATTCTCATTTTCGTCATTAATCATAGAAGCGGAATTCTCCTCCTGAACCAAATTTCATAAGGTATCAGTAATATATAATCAATCCTAGCTAGTTTTGATCTCCCTTCCATTATCATTACAAGATCAAGACAACATATATAAACAGACCCTGATGGATCCATCGTCTATGTGAAAGGATATCTGATGCAGGGGAAATTGTTAATAATTACCAAAATCAAAATCTCAGTAGAGAGAAGTTCAGTAGAATCAATCTGGGTTTCTTCTAAAACCATCCCTGTAGATCCATCTGTCAAACTGCAAATTAAGAAACCATTCTTTTAATTCTGCGTGCTAAATATTAACGTGCAAATAAAACCAGAAGAGAAGTAAACAGTCTTAAAGCTGACCATGGATTCTGATGGAAAGTGGAGGATGGATTTTGAGGGATAAAACGCAGGCCTTGACTGCCCTTGACTTCCTTTTTGCAAGGTAAGTCCTTATTGTCGCCTCTTCTTCTCCTTCTCTTGACGACAAAAGCAGCAATCGAACCAGCAACAGCGAATGCTCCAACCAACACAACAAATCCTCCAATATTACCACCAATATTTATGCCCTTGTTTTTCCTATGTTTTTCATGCTTCTCCATTGTTGTTGGGTTCTGCTGGATGTTGGCTAAGATCGTGTTTGGAAGTTTGGCGTGGAGTTCAATGAAGCCAAATGATTCCAAACTAAATATATGAGGAGAGAGGAGAAAAAGATTGAGAGAGAGAGAGAGAAAACTAAATATATGAGGAGAGAGGAGAAAAGATTAGAGAGAGAGAGAGAGAAAATAGTGGCCCGGGATAGGATTGACTTTGGTAGGAGTGAAGGATGAACAAAGGAGGTTGAAGCGGGCATCTTTTTTGTGCGTATCGCTAACTGACATCTTTATTTACCTCATCTCGTCTCCACTCGAAGATTCTTCTCTTGAGTTAATCACACTGTGTGTGTGTGTGTTTTATAGGCTAGTATGTTGTAGGTCAGCTTGTGTATAAGTAACGGTTATGAGAAACATATGTAAAAGGCATTGGTAAAATCTTTGATGTAAATTAAATTATTAAATTTAAATAAAATAATTAAACATTCAATGAATTCAAATTTAAAAATTTTAGTTCTTAGAAAAAATTAATAATTATGATAATAATAATTTTACTAGACTCGACAAATTGATTTGAAATTTGATAATTTTGCTGGATTCGACAGATTTGTTCGAAATCCAACCCTTTTAGATTGGATGGTCTGATCATTAACTGTTTAAAAACCAACTAGGATAAATTTTACTTCAAAAAAAATCCAATGACCTATTAATTAATCCAACGACCTACAGGTTCACCGTAAAGGCCGAAGACTTGGGCACTTGGTGGATCTTGTCTTGGATGGTGCTTAATAACTATGGATATCATCGTGTAGGATTCTTTGACTTTTTATGCACTACTCTACAAAAGGATGGATAGATTAAGCATATCTAATAATTTTTACTGGCTTTTACGGTAAGACATCGTAAATGTTCATAAATAATTATGAATTGGAGTGACGTTTGATTTCTTTGTGTTTTTTTTTATAACAAATATAGAAAAATTATTAAGTATGTCAGAAGCTGTATTCCATCCTTTCATAAAAAATGATAATTTTACTATAAATACATGAACTTTAATTATTATTATTTTCAATACATTATTTTTTTAAAAATTATCTATTGAATATTTTTTGTCAATTTTTATATTAATTAATTACGTATCTCTTATCCTCAAAATATCAATTTATAATTTTATCATTTTTTTCAATCTAGATATATAAACCATTAGACTAGAAGTTTATTGGAAGTTGCAACACATAATTAAGCTATTTGTCTTCAAAGTCACCATTGACATGTAGTTTTGAACTAAGATATGTATCATATTATATGTAGTTGAACATAACCAATAACTAAATTGACGTGATGGGTTTTTTTCAAAACTTTTATGATTCAAAAATGGATAGAAATTAACATTCTAATCCATTAATTAAAAAGTAAAATAATATTATCACCTGCAACTATATGATAGTATAGATAGATCTGGATATCAATTTGCCTCTTCTATTTGTTTATTTTTCTCTCCTTTTATATGAAACTGACTATTACTAATTATGAGGACCACGCCATGAAACTTCTTGTATTCTCTTCTCGAGGATCCAAGGACGGCCAAAATTTAAACGCTTTATGACATCAATTTCTTTCTCTTTTAATACTATTAATTTTCACATTTGAGGTTTTCTTAATTACGTATTATCTCTCCAGCAACAAAAATGCCAAAGAACAGAAGTAGAAATAACCAATTACATAAATTGAATTGAATTTTTTATGATTTAATCTTCGTTAAAGCGGCCAAATAAACTACGTAATACAAGAATTACATTTTTTTTAAAAGAAAAAAGAACACTTATTATGTACTTAATTCAAATTAAAGCCAACGGCAAATACTGCTTTAATAATTAGAGCCTGGGTTAGGTGCGGAGGTGTAAACGAAAGGACCGACAGTGAACAACTTCATTTTCTTATTACTAAGGTAATGGTAAGAAGCAAGACGAGCACCATTAATCCCTTGCTTCTCATCTGTAGGAATTTTGCAAGTCTCCGATGGTGATAGTTCAAGAAAAGCCTTGCACTCTTTAACCTTCCAATTATCTTGCATTTCATTAGGGGACAAGGTGGCAAAAAAGTAGCCTTTAGCATCGGTTGCTTCACTCAAAAATGAGAATGGCGCTGCTTCATATCCGTAAGCATCATTAGCCAGGCATGTTATCCTTATCACAGCTCCTGTTCTCACAGCAAAAGATACATATATCTCGAGTTAAAAATCATCCGTATATATGTTATTTATTTATTGAAGTAAGAAAAATAAAAGACAAAATTATGTAAATGCCTTGCACCGATTAAAGCGGAGCAAACCTTTTTCTAAAAAGAATTATTGGTAGTATAATGAATTACCTTCGAGTGGAAAGCGTTTAGGGCCTGATTCACAATAAACAAGGCCTTGGACACCTATTATTGTTGAGAGTAGCTTCTCCTTTTTAAGCTTCGGTTTCTCAAAGTTGAGGTTGTGCTTAGAGCCATACCCGCCATCCGTAGCAGAAGCAATAGCCAGCAATAACAGATACATAAAGAAGGGGAAGAAGAAACGATTAGGAGCCATTATCCTGTAAAGAATAGCAAGGAAAGAAAAAGAGGAAGAAGGGGATGAAGGGTGGAACAAACCATGTTGACCTTTATAATCTTCCAATCTCATCATTGGCTACCGAATATAATATGTTTGAAGTTGGAAGTAATTTGGTTGCACGATAGATGGTCTCTCCACATCCATAGACATGGGCGGGTACTGCCACTGCTGTATTGGACTGCACGTCCAATATTTTGTTTTCATGCTATCTGGACTGGGACCCACGCAATTCCATTGGAAGCCATTCGACGGATTTTTTTTTTTAGTGACATATTAAAGTGATGTTTTGTAAAAATCTAAGACGGCTAGCTAGAAGGAAAATATTTCTAATTATTTAAATAAATAATATTTTATTTAAATTTTTATATATGTAGAAAAGTTTTTAAGTTATTATTTCTGTCTTATATATCTAATCAAATAACAATGAATTAGTTTAAGTTTTTAAATATGAAATATTTCGAAAATTAAAAAAAAAATTATGTTTGTAAAAAGTTAAGAGTTTTTGGAAATGTAAGAAATTTTCAAAGAGATTAATATAAAACTTTTAGAGAAGACAAAAATAAAGAGAGGAAAAGCTTACTGTTTACATTATTGAGATACGTATTCATTATATAAGTCACTCTTTTTTTTTCCAAGTGATAGAATTCTATTTAATGTACATATTTCAACAATTTAATACGAGCTTTTTTTCTTTTTACATTTAGGACCACAAATATATATTACTTCATTTTTTATATTATTTTGTTTAATTTAAAATAACATATAATATATAATTCAATGAGACCAATCTCATTGTATTATATTATTATTATTATTATTATTATTAACACATTCATTGCTTGCATATCATTCATGTTGTGTAGTCATTCTTATATATAAATCACTCACATTTTTTATTTTAAACGATAGAATTCCATTTATATATACATACGATCAACAATTTAATTCTAGCTTTGTTTAATTTAAAATACCATATATATAATATATAGAGGCCAACCTCATTATTATTATTATTAGTAGTAGTAGTAGTAGTAGTTTTATTGACATATTCATTGCTTGCGTATCATTCATGTTGTGTGAAGTATATATACATGATTGGGATTTTTCTCTATCATATAGCTTAACTCACATTATTGATTTTATAACTTTTATTATGTTTTAATTAGATTTTTATGTATTCGAAGTTTTATTGTTTTATAGTCTCACCATAAAACAATATTGTAAGCCTTTAAATCAAGTTCAATGGTTGCATTTAGCCAATACCATCATCTATTTTGTTATACCTAACATCAAAGTGTTTTCGGTGCTTTTCTGATTGATTTGAACTATATATAATATGGCAATGCATATACATTGCCATATTGGGTCATCAACTAATTGGTCAATATGATATGAAGAAGCATAATTAGGATTGGACTCCAACTATTATTATTATTATTATTATTTGAAAATGTGACGTATTTATACATATCTCATTAGTCTTGTTTGTATAGATATTTTAAATTTTGTCTTAAACATGGGTATATATGATGGGATAACTATATAGATAAATGTAGATGTGAAAAATGTAATTTTTTGTATTAAATGTGCAGACACAATGTCCATTTTATATATTTATTGAAAAAGAAAAGGATACACTGCGTTGATCTAATCGTAACCATCAAGTACGGACCAATGAGAGCTATAATACTAATGGTTATTTTGATATATTTACAAGTAACAAGGTATTGCGTGAATCCAACATTTTAGATCACCATAACTAGTTTTTGATAGAGCATCTAATGATGGAATTGATTTATATCGCAGCACAAAATTCATAAACCTTTTTTATTTTTAGAGCAGAAAAGGCTTACTAACGAGGCGTTCGGTATATAAGTTTAGGCTTTCCGCATACTTTTTTCACAAAAGTCTATGCAACTGAATTCAAATTAAATTAATATGTTGCGAAGCGGCATACCTATAAAGAAATAAAGAGATAAAAAAAAAAAAAAAGTGCACGTTCTTCAAGCTCTTAATTAATGTATAAATAACCAAGCTTATTACAACATCTCAATGCAGATATATAGCAAAGTCAATCAGGACAATCAAAATAAATTAACAAGAAGAATGCAATCAAATTCCTGTCCCAAAAGTTAAAAAAAAAATGATAAAAAAACAGAAACAAAGAAAAAATTTAATAACCACCGGCAGGGGTTGATGTAGCTTCCGAGGTGTAGAAGAAAGTCCTCATAGAGTACAACTTAATGTTTTTGCTACTGAGAAGGCGGTAAGGAGAAAGGAGGGCACCACTCATCCCGTAGTTGACATCTGTTGGAATTTTGCAGGTCTCCAATGGAGAGCTTTCAAGGTAGGCCTTGCATTCTGTGACCTTCAAATCATCGCCAAGCCCAAAAGCAGGCAATATTTTGTAGTAGTAACCGTTTGCATCAGTTGCACCAGTCAAGCATGTGAAAGGTGTTGTCTCGTATCCGTTCTGGTCCACAGCGATACATGCTATCCTTACCACAGCTCCTGCACAAGATAAAAAATTATTTAAGGTGGAAAACCTATAAACTTTGCTTCATTTTTTAAGGAAAATAAGATAATTAACTTATGGTCCCTAGAGTGATGCTAATGTTAAGTTCACCAAATTTAGATGCAATATTCTTGAAAATAAATGGGAACTCTTCGTGCACGCAGCCAGAATTAAAGTAATTTTAAACATAAAAGCATGCAATATTACAAAGCTATTCATGGCGTAGATTTCATTAGTTTTTTTTATTAACGTTATACTATGGATCAGATAAAATATATAAAATTATTTTTAAGAAATTATTTTATTTTGATGTTCCATATTAGATTGTGCGTTTATCAAAATATATTAAATAAAAAATGAATAAAAATTCATTTAATTTTATACTTTTTTAATTAAAATTTTGTATTTAACTAATTATTCTTTATATTTTTATAAATTTTTTTATTAAAAAACGTTATTTATTTATCTCTATCCATATTTTTAGTTAAAAACTTATTTTGTAAATTATTTTTTTAAAACATCGTTTTGCCTTAAAATTTTTAATTAAACAAAAAAAAATAAGGATCAAAGTGATCAAAATGAAACAAAAAAGAAAAATGAAAATAAAACTTAAAAATTTACAGATCGAAAAAATAATATTTAAAAAAAGAGAAACTAAAATATAATATTACGAAAAATTGTATAATAAATGTTTTTAAAAAATTTAAAAACTATAAAAAAAAAGTCATTGCATGGTAAAAAAAACAATGCATATGAGTCTATATGAATGGTATATATAAATGTGGATAAATAGTATTTGAAATAGTGTTATGAACTGTAAACTTATGTTTTGGTTTAGTATTTTTTTATAATATAATATAATATATAGAGAGAAAATATTGGATGTAGAAATTACCTTCAATGGGAACATAAGTAGAGCCTGATTTGCAAAGAACAAGACCTTCAATCCCAATGGGGAGTGGAGCTTCTGGAATTGAACCGTACCCATAATTTGATTTTTCGTTGCCTAATTTTGGTACGGAGAGGTTTGGTTTCGGTATGGTCAACTTCGGTTGATCAACATTTGGTTTTGGGCCATACTTAAAGTCAGGTTTCGTCAATGTCTGTTTTGGGTCATATCGATTATCCGGCTTGACTATATCTGGTTTAGTTTCGGGTAAGTTTGGTTGATCAAGTTTTGGTTTCGGGTCATATCCAAACTCGGGATGTTGGGTTTTGTTTTTGGATCATGGCTCAAGTCAGGTTTAACAGTGTCTGGCTTTGAGTCGTAGCTATAATCTGTAGCAGAAGCAATGACCAACAACGACAAAAGAAGGATAGTGGTTGCAAAGAATAAACGGGTTAGAGCCATTGCAATGCAAAGCACGAAAAGAGAAGTATGAAGCTACTGATTATTGATGGTGAAGACTAGTCGCTAGCAAGGTATTTTATAGAAAGGATGCTCCAATTATTTTACTAATATAGCATAAATAAAATAGACATTTGTGAGAAAACTTGTGTGCACATTAGGGAAGGAATATTATATACATGGTTGCCACTTTTAATGAACTTTAAATTGCCTTCACTGAGATACGTGATGAGCATTACAGACAAGAGAAGCCAGCTAGTAACCTTTCACTGATATTTGCAAGATTGCTTTCATGATATTTTAACTTCTTGAAATTTTGGCTAGTTTGTTCGAGTTTAGAGAGAGCTGGAAATTAGAGGTATACTCCAATTGGCGAACAAAACGAAAATTCTTTATAATTTATATAAAAATATATATATATAGACACTGAAAGTAAAGAGTCTGACAAAATTGCATAATGGATATTTGGAAGGGAGAGGACAAGCCCCCAACCAAAAAAAACTTTGAAACTTTATTTTTCTGTTAGTTTCAGACTTACAGGCAATGGCTAGTGTGGAATATATTTATTTTAGCCCCTCCAAATCTCAAATAATATACGTCGGATTTCAAAGGCAAGTAATATCATTTAATTATTTGAGACTTTTTTTTCTTGAAAATATATTGTTAGCCTAAAAATTAAAGCTAACGTTTTTTACTATAACAATACATTATTGAAATTAGAAACTAAGTTTTGAAGCTGAGTTTGCACTAGCTAGGTTACAATGCTAATTAAATGAAATTGTTTGAGCTTTGATTATTAATTCTCGAAAAAAAAATTATGAGTGTCTTTGTCAAAACCTAAGAGTTGAAGACAGAAAGGATGGATGAAGGGAAAGGAATGAGAGACGAAAGATTGAGTGGTCGCTTCTTTATTTATTAATTATTTTTTGAGAAAGGGTGGTCACTTTACTTGACAAAAATATGGAGATCCAACGAAGAATTAGAAAGATTTCTTACTAGTAATTTGTAATTTTTCTAATTTAATCGGATCGCCCTCATCTCTCCTTTAATTTGTAATATTTTTCAATAATTTTAATTTAAATAAATTGACTTTTCATCTTTATTTTTTTTTATTATTAGTCATATATACAACTAATGAATGGATAACTGATCATTCATCCTTTCTCATCTTCATCATTTCACTTTATTTCATAAATCCATTATTCTCCCATTCATCCCTCCAAACAAATATAATATAAAATTTAAAGATAAAAGGTGTTGTTAATAGACTCAAGCTTGGACGCTTGAACTTTAGTGAAAGACTTATTGTTACTCTAATTTCTAGAATTTCTTTTTTCTTTACTGTAAAGCTCTTAAAAACATTCTTTTTAGCGCTTCAATTAAAATTTCTTGATTGTGGGACTTGTTATACTAAACATTTTTGACACGAAAACTCCAAAGAAAGTGACCTGTACGTATCTGAACAGATGTCCAAGACAATTGAATTGTTAAGCACAAGTTTAGAGAAACAAGCCTTCAGTCTAATTTGGAAATAGAACGTCTTCTTTGCATTTGTTGCACCTACTTGATCTCGTAAGGCTAGTTAGGTACAAGGACGGAACTTCTCAGTGAAACATATGAGATTAGAGATTTCCCCTTGTAAGAATAGGACAAACTATTATATAAATCTGATTCATACGGCCAAATCAATTGCGTTAGCTAGCAATATTGCAGTTTAAATCAGGAGAAAGTATTTACTTAAGAAAGATAAATGGCCATTCAGTGTTATGATATTTTTTAAGACCAATAAATTCACTTTCATAATTTATTTTTCAAAAAAAAAATCATATTTGATTATCATACCTATATAACCTTCCATACATATTTAAAATGTTTTAAAAATTTTTTTTCTCATTTGTAAAATATTTTATTGTTGTAATCAATTTTTAATATATTACTATTGTTGTAAGCCTTTTTCTTAAAAAAAAAAAAAATCAAATCTGATTATGGTTATAAAAGTAAAAAAAAATAATTTTTCATATTTATAAATCTTAGTTTTAAAAAGAAAAAAGAGTGACGATAATTTTAATCTTAAAAAACATAATATCGTATGATTTTGTACGGAATATAATATAAACTTACGTGAAAGAAAAGCTTGAAAATGAAATTTATTATTTTTTAAAAAGCTATTATAAAAATTATTTGTACTTTTGTTTTTCTTTAAAGAACTAATCAATCTGATTCTTTAGTTCTTCTTTTCTTTTTAGGCTTCATAGAATTAAAACGTGAAATATGTCTTAAAATGCAAAAACTTACCAAGCACAAATTTGCGTGTTGATGAATGGGCTCAGTTCAAACTTAACAACATCGCCTTCTACGTCTTCGAAATTTGGTCTAAACTCAGCACATTTCTTCTGGTGCAATCATACAATTCTGATCAGATCATACAGATGGGCGTATGATTTTTCAGAAAATACTCGAGATCATATTTTACTATCATTACTGTTCATAAATCTTCACTGTCAAAAATTCATGGGACTCTAATTCCTCTTGAGATTATATGCATACAAATATAATGAATCAAATGCCTTTTATAACAGGAGGAGTTTATTTTGGTTCTGGGAGGTCTGGCTTTGGGGAGGTAACCATAATTTGGTTTGGCAGTCTCTACTTCTGGGATGGTCAGCTTTGGTTGATCCATTTTTGGTTTCGGGTCATATTTAAAGCTAGGTTTAGGCATTGCCAATTTTGGTTTGGGAACGTCTGGTTTGGGCCATATTATTGCTACAAACTAAAACAAAACAGACGAGGGGCGGAAAAAAACTGTTCATCCTCTTACAAAACAGTATTCATTCCTATAGTAAAGTTTTTTTTTTTTTTTTAAAGTTGTTTCACTGTGCATTACTATAAGCTAAAACAGGAAAAGGATTTGAAAAGTAAAAGTAAAAACTATTCAAACTCCTCACAAAATACCATTCATTCCTGTAGCAAAATGGTTTGTTTGTTTGTTTTTTTTTTAAGTTGTTTCACTATACTTGCTAGTTCTTTTTCTTTTCTTTTTTTCTTTGCCCTTTTTTCGTCGATCTAAGTTTTTATTATTTTTTTTAATTTTCATATTGTTTCTTTTTTATCTTTAAAATTTTAAAATAAAAATTTTTATCTCCTAGCTAATGCACTACATATATCTTTTTTTTCTTTGTTTTTTTCATCAATTTATATTCTTTTCTTTTATTTGTTAATTTTTGTAAAAATCTGTTCATTAATCATAACTTTATTTTTTGAAATATAATATTACAAAAATTATATTTTTAAAGTTTTTTTTAATTATTGATTAATATTTTAGTTAAAATTATTATATTTTTTATTTAAAATCAATCCATAGAGAAGAATGATTTAGGTTTTTTAAATACAAAATTTATAAAAAAAAAAAAAAAACATTAAAAAATTAATTTCAAGTTGTTTCACTATACATGTTTCTTCTTCTTCTTCTTCTTCTTCTTCTTCTTCTTCTTCTTTTTTTGTTTGCTTTTTTCCATCAATCTAGATCTTTATTTATTTATTTTTAATTTTTAGGTTGTTTCATTTTGGTCTCTAAAATTTTAAAATAAAATTTTGAATCTCTTAATTGATGCACTACACATGCCTTTTTTTCTTTGATTTTTTTCTTTGTTTTTTTCCATCAATTTATGTTCTTTTTTTTTCATTTGTTAATTTTTATAAAAATTTATCTATTAATTATAATTTTATTTTTTGGAATACAATATTATGAAAATTATATTTTTTAAACTTTTTTTTTAATTCTTGATTGATATTTTAATTAAAGTTATTATATTTTTATTTTAAAATCAATCCACAAATAAAAATGATTTATGTTTTTTAAATAAAAAATTAATTAAAAAACATTAAAAAATTAATATAAAAAAATTAAAAGATTTTTTTTTTACTGAATCTGCCGCATAGCATGGGCGAACGACTAGTCCATTATCTAAATCGATAGGATTTGGTTTTGGGTATAGTTCCTGTTGGTTGATCATCACGGCCTGATTTTTTAACATACTCATAGGTAGGGGTATCAAGGGCTGGTTTTGGTTTTGGATCACAACTAGTTTCAGGCTTAACTGTATCTGGCTTTGGGTCATAGCCGTAATCACCAGCAGAGGCAATGACAATAGGAGAATAGAGGTTGAGAAACGGGGTTAAAGCTACTGCCATTTGAAGTTCAAGAAGAAAAGTTTGATCTCTGATGACTGTTGATTACTAATGGGGTAGGCTAGAGTAATTAACGTGGTGTTTTTATAGGAAGGACGGTCCAATTATTTTATTAATTCCGGACTAAAAGTATATAAATGGGGGAGAAAATTGGTGATGCACAACGGGAAAAATGTATATTCGCGCTTGGCATTTGAATTGAAAAATTATTATATATACTAAAAGTCTACTTTCATATTTATTTATATAATAAATCAAATTTTCAATTTGTCATTAAAAACACATATAATATGTCTTTATTTTTTAACTTATTTTTTAATTTATCTTTTTAATTTTTAACTAAATTAAATTAAAATAAGTATGTGATTTACATATGATATGTAGTTTGACAAAATTGTTTTTATTTTTTAACACAAATGATTTATATCTAATAATATGAAGATTAATTTGTAAAAATTGATTGAAAATTTTGATTAAAAAAATAGATTAGCAAACAAATTAAAAATGTTTTTTTAAGAATAAATTAAAAAATTAACTTATTATATAAACACAAATAAAAGTATTAATTCAAATATCTAATGTCTTGAATAATCTCTTCATTTAAAAGATGCCATCACTATGTGCTTAGCGAGCAGTCAACGACACTTATAACCTCGCAATGTATTCGAGATTGCAACATGTAGTAGGATGACGTGCATCTGATCATTTTTTTCTCTCCATCGTTGTATTTAGTTAGGGATACGCAATAATTCGAATGCAGTGCAGGCTCAAGGCATAGGCCATTAAGGCCTATGCCTAGGGCCCACATAGAAAAGGAGCTTCAATTAAAATTTTATATTAAATCTACACTCATAAAGAATGAGATAAATTAAAAAAATGTAGTCTCCACTTAAATATGAGACATTATTCTTCTATGGATTAACAGATCATAGGTACTAGAGTTCCCGCATTGAAATGCTCCTATTGTTCGGAGATATTATTATTTCAACGTTAAAAACTCTACCTTTTCTAAATGTCTTTCAGTTACCTTCTATCTATAAAAGCTTTCAATTTTTATTTTAGTGAGACACTTTTACTTACAAAAAAGTTTCAAAAAAATATTTGTAAGTGAAATAATTTTTAGATCTCCAAATTTTGTTATTATATTTCTTTATTTCTCCAAACAATCGAGAATCTCTTATAAAACATTTTTCTAATTAGCTTGGCGGAAGAATTTGAAGGTAATTTTTTAATTTATACAAATAAAATTATGTATATAAATCATATAATATTTTATTTTTTCTCAAATTTCTTTTTATTTTCTCAAGTGATTCTCTCCGGGTTTACTTGATTAGATGTGGCAAGCAAATATAATCAAGTGCTCAAAGTTTCTTACTCTTTTTACGATTATATTTTAATTTTATTACTTGAATAAAATGTCTATTAGAAAGTATGAATCTGGATATGAAAAATGTAAGAAAATAAAAAAATAGAAGAACTAATTCAATCCCAAAAAGATGCACTTGATAGATTTGTTACTAATATTAAACCCTAAATACTAGAAGAACAAGATAAAGATTTAAATGAAAATATAGTTGAAAATTGTCAAGAAAAATATTATTTTACCTAGAGTCACATATATTATAAAACCGGCCATGTTTCAATGTCTATCATTATATGCCAAATATATATATATATATATATATATATATATATATATATATATATATATATGGAGAAAGATATTTGGTAGTTGCTTCAATATTTGAAACAACTACCTTTGATGTGTTGAAAATCTTGAAATAATCTTGAAGAGAACAGAATTACTTAATACTTAACTCGTATATAGAAAATACTTTATATTGTCCTTAAAGTGATTATTGCCTCCACTATAATGTTACGGGGATTTTAGCAATTTATTTTTAGGATACAATTTACGCACATAAGGAACTGCAGGCATCACTCTTGAAATTCCTTCAAAAGAATATCTCTTAAAGTTGTAAAGTTTTAACATAATTATGTCGTGCTTAATTGCATACAAAAAATACACTACATTGTCTTTAAAGTGATTATTGCTCTCACTATAATGCTACGGAGATTTTAACAATTCACTTCTAGAATACAATCTACGCACACAAGGAACTATATGCAGCACTCCGAAATTCCTTCAAAAGAATTTCATACATAAAATACCCAGTTTCAATTACATACGAAAATGCTCTACATTGTCCTTAAAATGATTATTGTCTCCACTATAATGCTGTATGGATTTTAACAATTCACCTCTAGAATACAATTTACGCACACAAGGAACTGCAGACAAGCACTCCCGAAATTCATTCAAAAGAATATTTTTTAAAGTTATAGAGTTTTAGAAGGAAAAGAATTTTGAGAGGAGAGGAGGATTTTAGAAAAAATAATTGATTTTGTTATGTGCAATAATCTTATATTTATAGTCACAACTGTTATAAAAATAATTTCTTAATCAACATAATTAATTAAAATTGCTAAGTGCTATTCTTTTATTTTATTGTTTAAATATATATATATTTATACATATAATTCCAATCAATTAGTTTAATTTTCACTCCAATTCCTTCAAATAAACATTTAAAAATTTTACTAAATGTCCATTTTAAAGGCTGTCTTCTCTTTTCATTTCTTTCCCACGTGGGAGAAAAATCTTAATTGAAAACATTTTTAAATTTTTTTCGTAGCGCCCGTAATTTATTATCTAATATACTCAAAATTTCTAACACCATAATGGGCTTTGGTTTTTTAATATAGTATTATCTTATGATGCTGCTGTATTGTGGTGTTGCGATTTTGTAGCCGATCGGCTTCTCTGTATGTGTAATGTACCCAAACAATTGCTAGTTAGTTGCAAGGAATCGCCGGAATGGAACTTCGTGGCTTGCCACGTGTTCTGCCATTCATTGAAGGTTCATTCAAGATCATCATGTCCAATTATCTGTTGGTATAAGCAATATTAATATACTGGTGTTAAAACTGTTGCATTTTCATGCCAAAGAAACTGCGGTGGATAAGCCAGAGGGGGAAGATACGTTTTTTTTAAATCTGTCTCATTTTTTTTTATTGTTTTATTAAACCAAAAATAATTCAATTTTATGGGAATTAATTATAACTTAGCCCCCTTAGTTTTTTTTTTTTTAATGAGCAATTAATCCTTGTAGTATTAAAAATAAGGGTGAATTGCAGCCACCCAAAAAAGATTTGAAAGACCCATAGTTAAATTAAGAAATTTTTAAAAATAGAGATAAAAAATGAAAAAGGAACTCAAAAAAGTTGAATGAAATTATACAGTAAAATTAATATTGTTCATGTACTAAACAATTTATGTCTCGTTTTTTTATATTCTTTCTCGAATTTTTTAAGTTATTAATTTAACTATTTTTAAATAGTAATTAAGGGCATTTTAGTTATAAAAGAAGGTTATTGTAAAATATATATATATGCGAAGGGGATTTTTATTAAATCTTCAAATGGTTTTCGTAATTTCATAATACCTTGACAAAGTTATTGTATTTTTCTTAAAAATAATTAAATAGTCCATCTACCAGTATTAATCATCCTTGATAGTTTGTTGTTTCAAAATTGTTTTTCTTCTCATCTTATCTACATATTTTTTCTTGATATTTTTACAAAAAACTAATAATAATAGGGGAAAATATATAACTTCCTGTAAACGCAATAAAAGGACGCTATTGATTAGGCTCTAGGCACACATGATACATGCATGATTTAAGAGTGCCAAGGTGAATGGACTTCACTTTAAACCTTAAAAGAACTTTGGTTCTAGGCTTTTAACAACATTAAACTCACAAGAGCTAGAGATCTAAGCTTTTTTAGTCATTGATTTAATATAATTTTTAATATTTGACTTCAAAAAAAGTTATAAATATATGCATGGTTAAATATAATTTTTTATTTAAATAAAAAAATTGTGGTAAAATGGAGTCAAATTTTTACTTTAATAAAAAATTTAATTCTTTTAATTTTGAACTTATGGTTTCTAACTTAAACCATCTCCATTATTCTTCAAAAAAGTTCGTTTTGGGTTTTTCTTACAAAATATACTTCTAACTTAACTCATTTATGAAGTAACTTTGGGCTGTCTTCTAAATGTCTCTAACGAACTCTATCACTAGAAGAAATCGAACGAGCCCAAAATGACGAATATTTTCAACCCCATTCTCAAGAGAGGAGAATTTTGGTGTGATGAGGTTCACTGGATTGTGTCTGATATTTTTAAAGAATGAGTGGCAAATAATTGCAAGGGGCTTAGAACTCCAATTTGAATGTCATTATTAAAAAAAGGAAAACGATTACAAAGAAATCATAATTTTTTTTATAAGTTATAACAATATTTTTCTATAATTTACTTTTCGTTGGACGATCGACATCCCCTATAAGCACAGAAAAAAAAAAAAGAAGCGATGCCCCTTTTTCCTATAAAAGAAGACCCCTTTCTATAACATTGAACGATAGAAATTAATTACTAGGTGATTTATAAAAGCGTACATTGAAACTGAAACATGATTAAGCCAGATGCAAAGAACAAAAGACAAGTCTTTAACTCCTCCTCCTTCAAAAAAAAACAAATAATAATAAAATAAATAAAATAAAATAAAAATTCAATGACATTTTGGTTCACTAATATTGGGTGATAATTTAAATCATTAATCTCATTAGAAAACAAAAGCCTTAATTGAAAAGTGCTTATTACAAAAGTCTCAATTCCAATAATGAAACTCATAAAGACAGAAGCAAATAAACAACAAGAACGAAATCAATCCCGTTACTACAGCTTTAAAAAGTGGATGAATAGTAGTCATGGAGAGAACCATTTAATAACCAGCAGGGGTTGATGTAGGTTTCGTGGAGGTGTAGAAGAAAGTCCTCATAGAGTACAATTTCATTTTCTTGTCATGGAGAAGGTGATAAGATGAAAGGGGAGGACCAGCAATCCCGTAGTTCATATCTGTTGGAACGTTGCATGTTTTCAATGGAGAGCTTTCAAGGTAAGCCTTGCATTCTGTGATCTTTAAATGATCATCAAGTCCAAAAGCAGGCAATGTTTTGAAGAAGTAACCCCTTGCATTGGTTGCTTCTGTCAAGAAGGAGAAAGGGGTTTTCTTGTATCCATACTGGTCCACAGCGATACAGGCTATTCTTATCACAGCTCCTACAAAAAAAAAAAAAAAAAAAAGGCGAGGAAATTATAACAAAAAACTTTGATTCAGCAGCATCAATAACAAGAATAATACAGGGCAACAAATTACCGCGTCGAATTCGTTAGCTCATAGAGGAAGAATAAAGGAGCGTAGAAATTACCTTTAATAGGGGTATAACTAGAGCTCTGTTTGCATAGGACAAAGCCTTCAATTCCGATTGGGTAGTCCAGTTTGTCATCGCTTGGTTTGGGTATGTTTAACTTTGGTTTCGGGCCATACCCAGCATGTGGCTTGACCATCTCTGGCTTTGGTGTGGTCAACTTTGGTTGATCATAAACCTTTTCTTTTGGGTCATAACCATGGTCGGGTTTTGGTACAGTCATCTTTGGTGTGGCAAGGTTTGGTTTTGTATCGTATCCGTAATTTGGCTCGCCAGTATCTGGTTTGGCTACGGTCAATTTTGGTTTTGAGTCATAACCATAGTTGGGTTTTGGTATCGTCAATTTTGGTTTAGGAACATCTGGTTTCGGGTCATAACCATAATTTGGCTCCAAAGGGTCTAGTTTGGGAATGGTTGGTTGGGCAAGGTGTGGTTTTGAGTCGTACCCATTGTGTGGTTTTGGTATGGTCAATTTTGGTTTGGGAACATCTGGTTTTGAGTCATAGCCATAATTTGGCTTGACAGTTTCTGGTTTGGGAATTGTTGGTTTGTCAAAATGTGGTTTTTTGTCATACCCATTGCCCGGTTTTGGTACTGTCAATTTCGGTTTGGGGAGATTTGGCTTTGGGTTGGCATTATAAGTTGGTTTGGGGAGGTTTGGTTTGGCAACGTTTGGCTGTGGCTTTGGGTCATAACTAAATTTGGGTTTGAGAGTGTCTGGCTTCGATTTGGGGCTGTAACTATAGTCTGGCTTTTTGTCATAGCTGCAATCGCCAGCTGAGGCAATCACTAGCAATGACAAAAGGAGGATTGAGGTGGCAAAGGAGGAATGGATTAGAGCCATTGCAATCTAAAAGCACTAGAAGATAGGAACAGAACTTTATATTATTGATACGGGACGCTACCATCATCACGGCCTTTTATAGGACTGCTTGCCTGATTGGGCTACTAAATTGAGAAATGAAAATATAGAAAGGAAAGAAACTTGGTTGCGCAATAGGAAAGGAGGGGTAAGCAACTTGATGAGCAATACTACTACACCAAGGACACATCGCAATCCATCATGATGGCTTCGACTTGGACATTAAATATTTGTCTGTTTTTAATTCAGGATATGCATTTGCTATCTTAGAATTTTTATACTTGTAATTAACAGTATCTCGATAAAATATATTGAAGATTAGAATAGGACATGCTTATTGCTTTGGATGGGAAAATGACGAATAAAATCCTCCTTCAGAGAGGCTAATATAAGAGATCATTAAATGAATATTAAAAAAGAGGACAGAAACAGAGATTAATGCACTCCTAAACTGAATATAAAAGAATGGCACGGGTTGGAAACAAAAGGAAACAATGTGTGTTTATGCTGCTCATGACCAAGTATAGAAACATAACTTGTATAAATTTTTTTTTTTTTTTAAGAAATCGATTCTCTCTCCCAATAGAAAATATGTGATTGAGTCAGAATTTGTTAGAGCTGACGGATACAATGGGATCCAATGGACATGATGAGGAGGGAGGAGGTAATTGAGAAATGGTGGATATTTCGGGACCCAAATTGCAAAGGCTTTTCTCCAAAGGATGAATTGGGAAAAAAATAATGAGTAAATTATAAATTAGTCTCTCTAGTTTTAAGAAATATATAAATTAATCCTTCTCATTTCAAAAACTAGTGTTGAATATGCTTAATTTAATATTATTTTTATTATGTCAAAATTCTTATTTTTTCATGAATCTTTTTATATATTTTTATATTTTTTATTTCTTGAAATAAAAAATCAAAATAAATTAAAAATGAGTAAAATTGACTAAATTATAAATATATTTCAAAACATGAGAATTAAATGATTCAATTTTTAAACAAGAGAGACTGATTAATTTGTTTCTCAAAACAAGAGGGATTAATTTATAATTTACTAAATAATGAGTAAATTATAAATTAGTCTCTCTAGTTTTAAGAAATATATAAATTAATCCTTCTCATTTCAAAAACTAGTGTTGAATATGCTTAATTTAATATTATTTTTATTATTTCAAAATTCTTATTTTTTCATGAATCTTTTTATATATTTTTATATTTTTTATTTCTTGAAATAAAAAATCAAAATAAATTAAAAATGAGTAAAATTGACTAAATTATAAATATATTTCAAAACATGAGAATTAAATGATTCAATTTTTAAACAAGAGAGACTGATTAATTTGTTTCTCAAAACAAGAGGGATTAATTTATAATTTACTCAAAAATAATTGATGGACAAGATAAAAGGTATGCTGTGTTTCATAAATGCAGGTCAAGTGAACATGCCATCATGATCCTAATTCTTTTATTTATTTACATTTCGCATTCGACAGCGTGCCTTCGTTTACACTTTTGTTTTTTTTTCTTTTTTCTTTTTTCTTTTTTGGTCCAACATTTTTCATTTACATGAGAAAACTTTCTTGGATGTTCAGCATATTGTAGAACTCTTGGACGAGTTGCATCAGTTTGTAGCATTTCAGAAGGGGTAAGGAGGAAAAATAAATGAAGTAGTAATTTACCACAATATCTTAAGTTTGCTTTCTTCCTTTCTTTGAAACAATAATTTACTTTATTCTTTTGTTCATATTCTTAAAAAAAAATGCTTTAAAACTAGGTCATGCTGTGGTATTTTAAAAATTATATGTTAATTATGCTTTCGTTGGGCTTTGGTTTTTTTTTTTTTTTTAATTATGTTACCTCTTTCTTTTTTTTGTTCAGTTTGCACAAAATTTTCAGTTGATAAAGAATAGTTGCATGCTTCTTTGATCTGGCTATTAATCTATGACATAATCATCCAATTGAAATTCTCTTTGAGTTAAGATTCCATGAAAGATTCTGGTCTCCACTCATTCATCATAGTGTCCAAATATATTATTTCGACATTGAGGCCTTAAGGAAAAATACAAAATTGGGCCACCTTCTCCAAAATTGTATAGAATGGCTCAGCCCATCCAAAAACTCTTTTATGTCATGTGGAACTCATAGCTGGAAATGGTTTTTTATAATCGTTAGGGATGGTTAGAATCAAAATTCGGGTGGTTTGGGAGCCCGGAACTGTAAGCCCAGAAAACAAAGCATGTAAAAGTGGGTTCCCTCTTTAGAAGGTTCCCTCCTTAGAAGGTTCCCTCTTTTTAAAAACTTTATTTAAATTCATCCATCGATTGCTTTCTTCTTTTTTTTTCAATTCACATTTTTTCATTATAGGTTCATAACAAAATTAAAAAAATGGGGCTACTGATGGGAATTAAAACAATAGAATATCTTTTATGGACTTGAACCTAAATTCATAATAAAGTTTGGGCTAGAATGTGTGTCTAGAGTGAGGAGCTTAATGGACCTAGATTTTGAATTTAAATCTTTATTTTACGTTAAATAGTGACTTCGAAAAAAAATTCAAAAGACAACTCATATTATTTTTCTATAGTATTGAAAAAGTAAAATAAATAAATAAGCATTTATCCGTTTGTTCACTTATAACTCTCAAGTTTCAGTTCTATTTTCTTTCTTTTTCCTTTTCACTTTTTTTTAAATACCATTACATATTTTGTAAAAGTGGGTTACTTCAACTACAACACAAAACTTATAATACTTCATAAAAATGTTAGTGTTATAAAAGTCTATAATAAAATAAGGATACGACTAAGTTTATCAATCAAATTATTATTTTTATCAATTGTTTTTATCGAAAATTATCAATACACTCTCTACTAATATATATTACATAATAGTTATTGGTAATTATATAGAAAAAAACGATGGAAGTAACAATTTGGTTAATAAATTTAGTAGTGCTTTAACATAATTGTGGAAGAAATTATTTATAGATGAGCACCACTTCTGCTTTCTTTGGTTTGCTTTTTTCTTTCTTTTTTTTTCTTTTTTTTAATTACAAGCAGCAAATTGAAAATAAACATGAAATATCATGAAAAAAAAGAAGCTAAAGTTATACAGGACAACATAGTGAAAGTGAAAGCAATTTTATGAATCAATTTAAAACAATAAGCAATTTGCTATTTATGAAGATGGGATGGATATCTCATCACAGTGTAGATGAGATCTACTTATCTGTTCTTCAATTTTTACACCACACTCTTCCTATCCTATATTTTGGTGATCGTCTCTTGCAGTTCGAAAGAATTACATATTTGATCTGCAATATTCGAACAAAATAAAATAATTAAACATTGGTATTTGATATTAAGGGTGCCTATTTATTTAAGAACTTTATTAATTTTTTAGTCTCCAGGTAGTAGTAAACCAAATATGAACGATATAGATAAGGTTTACAACATTGAAACGTAGAGTATAGAAGAGAAGGCATTGAACTTTATTACAATACTCTTTATTTACACCGGTGGTGAAAAAGAGAAAAAAAAAAAAAAGTAACTGCATTGCTATCAATAAATGTTGATAAGTGTCCCACAACGAAAAGGTTAAGTAGAATGACACTAAAACGTCAAATAAGTGGTGAAATTAATAATATATTGAAAGGCTGCACACATAAGTATCTCAACGTCATAGTAAATGTTTTGTGACCGCACCATATCATTGCCAGGTGTATAGGTCATTTAATGTATTTCTGCCTCTTTTTATCTCCTTCATATGTGGTTATAATTGAATTTAATATCAAATTGTTTCTTTGTCAGATAGAAGCAAACAAAAAATAAACAGTGAGAGAAAACTGAAAAAAAGATATTACCTCTTCAAATTCAAACTGACAATGCTGTCAAATATTTTTTTTTCTCCTAAACTGTCACCTTGAAGTTGATATGTATGGAGAGTTGGAATATTTAATGACCAAAGAAAAGCAACTTAAATCCCCAAATATTAGATTATGCTAGAACTGTTGTTTTTGGTCTTCTTGCTGCTCGTCTCAATGAATATAGTGATATCTTGTTTAGTGAGCCTATTTTATGTTTCTTCTTCGTGAGGCTTTAAATAGAGAATGAATTATTTGTGTTCGTCGTGTTTTTGTAAGAAGGTAACCAAAGTGCTCATTGGTTGGCGAATTTTAGGCATAACTTTGAGTTAGATTCCCATATTTTCTGTCATCCTTCCTAGGGTCTCTCTGTTCTACTTTTTGCTGATATAAATGGAATTATTTTATCCCGTACGTATTAGGCGTTTGTTGTCTTTATTATGAGCTTAAATCTCGTTTACTACCAAAAAAAAAACAAAACAAAACAAAAATAAATCGATACTATTATTGAATTGAATACAGATTCAAAAATATTAAGCATTAGGGGGAAAAGAAATTTAAGAATACATATGAATTGTTGGATCACAGTCTTGTAGTTAAAATTCGACTGTGAGTTCCACTAATGCAAAGTCCCTTGTGTATTCTGATAGTTTTTTCTTAAAAACTTATACACCAGTCCTGCATTTACAACTTAACACTGCTAAGTTGTAAAACCCAACCAATTAAAGACTTACACACATAAGAATTAACTAAAAAACTAAAACATCTGGGATAAAAGAACATTGTAATTTACTGTTTCATTGTTCATCACTGTAGCTTAGGTTTTTTTTTTTTTTTTTTTTTTGTAATTTTCAAGTTGTTTTATTTTGGTTTATAAAATTTAAAATAAAAATTTTAATCCCCTAAATGATGCACTACACATGCCTTTTTTTCTTTGGTTTTTTCTTTATTTTTTTCCATCAATTTATGTTTTTTATTTAATTGGATATTAAAATTTTGAAAAATCAATTTTTCCTTTACTTTTTCCATCAATTTATGTTTTTGTTTTAAATTGGGTGTTAAAATTTTAAAAACTCAATCGTAACTTTTTTTCATACAAATTGATTATTATATAATATATCTTTTTATATTTTAAATTTAACATATACTTCAACTTATATTACTGTTATTAATTAAATTTCATTCTTTGAATTTATCAATTTTTTATAAAAATTCTCATCCAATTAATATTTTTTATATGAAATTTTATTTACTGATATTATATAATTTATTTTTCTCTATATTTGAATTTTAGAATAAAATTTTAAAACATGATTGTTTTTTCTTTTTTAAAAAATAAAGTGGTATAATATGCATCATGAATTTTTAGAATTTTTAAATAATAGTTGCATATATATATAATTATTTTATTTTGAAAGGTTAAATATATATTTCAAATAGTTTATCTCGAGTCACCAAGTATGATTAAGACGTATAAAAAAAATTATTAAATCGTTAATTTTATTAAAAATTAACTATGCATCTTTCAACATAATACAAATTATTAGTATAAATATTTTTTTAATATTATAGAACCAATTTATTTGGAATAAAATAATTAAAATAAAATTTTAAAGGAACCAACCATTTATTCAAATACTGTTTTTTATGCTAATTTTATTGATTATTTTGTAAATAAATATATAGATCAAATGCATATACTTGAAAACAAAATCTTCCCATTAACATTAAATAAGAATAAAATTTTATATGTTCATTTGTTAATTTTTATGCAAGTCTATACATTAGTTGTAACTTTATTTTCTAGATACATTTTTATAAAAAATATAATTTTAAAGTATTTGTTTTTAAATTTTTAATTAATATTTCGAGTTTAAATTATTACAAATTTTTATTTAAAAATCCCCGAACAACGAAGAATAGATTATGTTTTTTTTAAGTATAAACTTTATGAAAAACACACAAAAAATTAATAATTAAATAAAAAATTAATGAAAAAATTATAACATTTTGAAATTACTTTGTTCTATTTACTCGTAACGTTGCACGGATAAATTCAAAAATTAATTTTCTCATCAACATTAAATAAGAATTTTTTTTAATTTATTAATTTTTATAAAAGTTTTTTCATTAATTATAACTTTATTTTTTGAAATACAATATTGTGAAAATTATATTTTATATTTTTTCAATTCTTAATTAATATTTTAGTTAAAATTATTTCAATTTTTAAATTTAAATCGATCCAGAGATAAGAATGATTTATTTAAAAAAAATTATAAAAAAATTAAATAAAATTAATTAAATAAAATATTAGAATTAAAAAATTTTAAAAATTTAAAATAATTTTGTTCTATTAGACATGTTGTGTAGCACGGATAATCGGCTAGCATATAACTATATCAAGAAAATAGTCATGAAAAAATCTCTTGAGTAAATTATAAATCAGTTCATCTAGTTTCAATAAACAATTTAAGTAATTTTTTTTGTTTTAAAAATTTATTATTTAGTCTTTATATATATATATATATATATTGTAATTTAATTTTTTTCATTCACTTTCAATTTACTTTGATTTTTTATTTTGAAAAGTAAAAAATAATATAAAAGGATTGACTAGAAAAGATGATAGTCTTTTAAACAAGTTATATTAAATTAATCATAATCAATACTGATAAAAAAATTAAACTTATTAATTTACTAAATAGTTCTTTTGAAGGATAATTGTTAGAGAAGTATAGATAAGAATTACCTCCAAACGAATAATTTTTTTTTCACTCTCTTTTCTTTGTTCTTTTTACTCAGAAACCACAATCAAATAAATTCTCCGATCTTCCATCGCTTAGTCCCCCCCCTCTACCAACAATTTGCACGGAGTCTTCAATTTATCAATGCACCCGTCATTCCTAAACATTGACTTTAAATGCTCATCACAGGTCCTCTCGTAACAATTCATTGCAATTTTTTATTTTCCTACCACGAGCAATCGAAATGGAAGTCATTGCCACGGTCAAAAGTTTAGAAAAATAATTTCAATTCACCTCAAAACCTTTACTGTACATAGCTTTTTTAAAAAAATTAAAGTCAATAATGTAATGCTAAACATTTAAAAATTATAACAAAAACTTCAAAAATACACATGAATACTTCTATCGTGATTTTAAATTGAATCAAATTGTAGATCTTCCTAATCAAATGTTACAAATATAATTTTAATTTTTTATCTTATTTTCTTAGTGTTTAGCATTATTTAAATCAGTATCTCACACACACACATATATATGCTTTTCCTCCTAAAAAAAACTAGAAAATTAAAAAAAAAATCTTATATATATATAAAAAAACATATATGTGTATGTATACGCACGCCTGTGCACGTTTGTGTTTTTCCTAAAAAAACTAGAAAACAAAAAAGGAATTCTTAAAAAAAAAAAAAAAATTTCTAAAATTTTGTATTTTAAAGCACTCAATTCCAAAACTTGAAGCACCCTGAGTTATTATCTAATAAAAGCTTAGCAATACAAAGTGGTTTATTGTTTATTTCAACATCACAAGCAAAATTTCGGCTTTTCTAGCTTTTCCATTCCTTGATAAAAATAAATTAACCTTTCAAGATATTGAAAGATAAACCTTTAGTTTAACCAGCCTTGGCATCCACGAAAGACCCAAGCAAATTAAGATTTGTACAAAATACAAACAAAACGTGATGCATATCTAAAGAAAGTTCCAAACCCCACCACTTGTGCTCAGTGCTGTCCCCCACCCATCTGCTTTTCCTCACACTACATAAACCCCCTTCTCATTCTTTCTCATCCATCCTTCAGGTTTAAAATCCTTCTTAAACCTTATTCAACTCTTCTTCATTACTACCTATTCCCTCGTCTACTTTACTTTGCTATCAACAGTTTGCTCGTAGTTTTTTTTTTTAAGCTAATTGAAGAAAGATGTGTGGCGGTGCTATTTTAGCTGACTTAATCCCTCGTAACCGTGGCCACCGTGGCGCAGCTTCTGAGTTCTGGCCTAACTCATCCTTCAAGAAACTCAGTCCCTTTGAGTCCGATCCGAGCTCACACCGCAATCAGGAGTCATTCACTCCCAAACGACCCCAACCCACTTCAGGTATGTACCGGTTTCTCGTTTCACTTCTTGTTGTAGTTTTTTTTTTTTAATGTTTCAAAGAAATTGATTTTGAATGTGGAATTCGTGCAAAAACAGGGGATCATGAGCAAGTGGAGAAGCCCAATGCCAAGAGGCAGAGGAAGAATCTATACAGAGGTATAAGGCAAAGACCTTGGGGTAAATGGGCAGCTGAGATTCGTGACCCAAGAAAAGGAGTCCGTGTTTGGCTGGGTACCTTTAACACTGCCGAGGAAGCAGCTCGAGCCTACGACAGAGAGGCTCGCAAAATTCGCGGCAAGAAAGCCAAAGTCAATTTTCCTAACGAAGATGGTCATCACGGCACCATTTTTCAAAACTCGAATGCAGAGCCTCCTCTGTACCAAACCCCCACTTGTCATTCCTCAAAAGGTTATGATTTTGGGTATGGTTATGGTGTAAACCAGATCGAAACCTACCCTTCAAATGGTTTTAATAGCGAACCTATTGTTGCTTATGGGAAAGATGATTCTGGGTCCTGTTCAGAGGAGGTAACCGGATTGGTGGGTTGTAATCAGAATGTGGAGAGTAATAATTATACGGGTCGAGTGAAGGTGGAAGTGGAAGAGGAGGAGAAGGTGAAGAATCAGAAGGTGGTGGTGGTGGATTTGGCAACTGCAGAGGAAGAAAATGAGGTCCATAAGCTGACTGAGGAGTTAATGGCGTATGAGAATTTCATGAAGTTTTATCAGATTCCCTATATGGATGGACAATCAATGGCACCAAACTGCACTACCCAGGGTAGCCTTGTGGGTAACCTTTGGAACTTCGATGATGATGGTGTTGCTGCTCCTGTTTCGGCACCTCTGTAACGGCGACGGCAGTGTTTATGTTTTTCCTTTTTTTCTGGTTTTGTAAATTGGGCAATTGATGATTAATTATGTTTTGTTTTTGGATTGTTCTGTTTCAATGTATAGGAATTTAAATTCTTGAATTTGCTGTCAAAATGTAATTTTGTGAGTTAACTGTCAATTAATGAAAAATTTATGCTTCAATTTCGTGTTTTTATTTTCCGCTTGGTAAGATAAGATTTCAAGTGTTAAAAGTTCTCGAAGTATTTCAATTTCAGTGAAAAAGAAATGAAAGGGTATCGAAACAAACTTTGAGCGCCACAAAAGACTTCGAACCGTGAGGATCTGCTGCTTTATGCATGCATTCCCTTGGCACAAACAAAAATTGTTTAGGATGGAAGGGTTCATAAAATTACTTTCTAAATCTTCTTCGCAAGTAGGAAATCATGGTGTACTAATTCAGACCCCAAAATATGGTATTCATTAATGAATAATTAATTGTTTGGTAATGGGAAGGCCGTAGAAAACTGGGGCGTCAAAAGTGTCAGACGGAGAGTTTGAGATTTGAGAAGTTAAACGCGGCGAAGTGGTTGTTGGAAGCAAAGTCAACACAAAGCTGGCGTGTTGTGTAAAACAAGTAGGGCAGGGCATTTGGAGGCGAAGGTGGTAAATTTGGAACTTCCAACTGCGCTTATGGTTTTGGGTTTCCTTTATTTGGCTGCAAAACTAGCGACTGGCGAGCACGGTGGGCGCCCCTTGCTTATGCTCTATTCCTTTCTTAGGCTTCAAGACAAAACGCAGTACATACTATATTGCTTTGCTGCCCAAAATGCCTTTGTGGACAATGAATCCTGTTGTATGGTGGACGTGGGCCCATGGGCCAAATTTTGTACGCGGTAGCCGGTAGGCTCTTAGCTTTTTGCCAGGCTATGTGGACCGGGGACACCCTTGGGCCGTTTGGCGCATAGTTGTTCAGTCCGTCACAACCCGATAGGTCCATCCATCTAAAAACTCGGTGAACAGTACTAAGGACCAGGGATTACTATTAAATAAAATCTAGAAAAGGGTCAGGGGGAGAGAGGGAGAGAGAGAGAGCGAGAGCGGGTGGGGGGCGGGCGTAGGGCGGGGTGAATCATATGATCGAATAATGAAACTTTCACCTTTTCAGTACTATTACATAAAACTACTAGTATCTCGGTTCAAAAAAAAAAAAAAAAAATTTCAATCTTTCTATTTATATCCGTCTTAAGGTATAACTGGTTAAATTTTTAAAAGATCATTCACCTATAGAGATGAATGCTCTAAAAAAATTAGAATGATATTTGTATTTTTATATTGCATTTAGAATATTAATAAGAAATCAAAATAAAATTTAAAATTTTTTTAAAAATAAAAGTCATGATTAAAAAAATAATTTCATCAAATATAATAATAATAAAAATAATATAGGTGATTGTGGTGACAATAATAGTGATGGAAGATGAGGAAGAAATGATAGTAATAATAATAATATAATTTTTAAAAATTGATATCACCACCATAAGAGGTGATAGCAAAAAAAAAAAAAAAAAAGGTGGCGGCATAACATAAATGATAATGGTGACGAAGAAAGTGTAATTGCTGAATAATAATAGTAATTTTTTTTATCATTACTTTTAATGGTGGTGGTAGTAGAAATAATTAATATGTAATAAATAAAAATAACATATCATTATTTTGAAAAAAAATCATTAATATTCTTTTTATTATTATTCTCAAATTCTTCTATATGAATGAAATTATGTTTAATTTTTATTTTTATTCTTACTATTTGTTTTCATTTTCACTTTATTCTCTTTAACTAAACATCTATAAAATAGAAATAAAACTTTTATTATCATTGTCGATCATTTAGTTTCTTGTCACAAAACAATATCTAAATAGTTTACTCCCTTAAAATACCCATGACATTGTGCAAAAAATTATATAAATCTATTTTTTAATTAAAAAAGGATATTGTAGTAAATTATGAAAAAAATGTTGATATAACATAATAATTAATAATTTTTTTAATCTGCATGAAAAGTACAAAAAAAAAAAACCTCTTTAAAACAGAGAAAATAACACCATAAAAGTTTGTAACTATTATACTATTTTATTATTATTATTTTTTACAAAAATGCCTGCTGTTTTTTTTTTTTTTTTTTCCATGTGCAAGACTATCAAATTTACAATCAACTTTGAAGATGTACCATTGTGAAAAAGTTTTATTAACACGCAATTCTCCATTTCTATCCAAAGATAAGTATAGATTTTAGTATTCATGTGATAAGAGTAAATTATAAATTAGTCTGTCTAGATTAGAGAAAGTAATTAATTATTTTTTATACTAATTATTTTGTTCTCTTCGTTTTAATTTTTTTAATAATTTCGTTTTTTTACCAATTTTTTATTTATTAAATTAGTGATGTTTGTTACAAAATTGTATTTTTTTTTTCAGTTGAAGAGAGAAAAAGGAAATGGATGAATAAGAGAAATAATGCATTAAAAAAAAGACAATTTGGGAAAAAAATATTAATCTAATATAAAACTGATGAAAAGATTAAATTATTGATTAAATTAATACATTAAGAATTAAATAAATAAATTTTAAAATAAAATAAACTAATTAATTAGTTTCTCGAAATAAGAAATACTAATTTATAATTTACTCCATGTTATGGATAGGTGTCTCATATAAAAAACAACTAAACTAAATGAGGCAAAACGTATGTGAAACAACTTGCAGTAAGTCGCCTGTTCAAAACATGTAAAGGATTGTTCATTGATGCATGTAATGATATCGCAAGAAGCTTCACTTTAATACGTGTAATAATTAATAGTAATTTGAACAGTACTTTGTTACGCACAAAATATTCAAACGATCAATCAATACAGTTAAAAAGGCTCCATAACGACAATTCTAAAATAGCTCATTATTGAATCCTCTAGAGATTGAACAAGAGGTGCTTGAAGATATTGCTACGTAGAGTTTGTCTCCTCAAGAGGTCGGACGGAACCAGACCTTGATTTTTTCCACTAAAACTACGCATTTCCCTTCAACCTTCCTGGCACTTTTCATTAACAATCCAATGTTCTTCAAATCATAGCCGGTGACACGAGCCCGCAAGCTGTCCGGATAACAAATTAACATGCACCAAAAGAAAGATGCAACAGGCATTTCGTGATACATTTCAAAAGATGATTGACTGGGGTCCTAGCAACATTGTTCAGTATCCACAGGCAACTGATTTTCACCAGTTTCTATCCCCTTGAGGGAATTACTGTAATACTATCCCCTTAACTATATATACATTATTGTAATACATTAGAAGACCAAACGACCGGTCACTGGAGAAAAGAAAAGATCTTCTTAACGTCATACTCTCTTTTGCCAACCAACTAACGACTAACGAGGCTCCAGGTTTGCAGTTAATCGAAACAGCTAGCAACGATCGAGTCGATATAGGCCTAGCTAACAGCAGCTGACTGGGAGTCAATTCAAGTAGAAGACTGAAATTGGCCAAATGACATTGGACATGGTAAGGAGAGGATGCCTGGTTTATTTATGACACTAAAAGTCAATGAGTTATTGATTCTTGACAAAAACATATTTATGGCGTCATTTACACAATTGGATTTTTATGATTTCGTCCTTCAGGCATAGTTCTCTCTGTGTAAAGTGAATCCACTTTTTCGTTAATTTTAATTTTTAAAGAGAAGGGACATGTGTCAGTTTTTCACTGGCTCTAACTTCATAAAAATAAAAAATGATTATAATTTAAAAGAAAATTTGTTTAAAAGTTTTCAAATTATTTACTTATTTATATCTTTTTTTTATTTATGTTGAATTTTTTTTTACTTTGTTTTAAAAGGATGAAATAATAAATAAATATAAACTGTTCAATTTTTTGTGTTTTAATTTTATATTAATTTATTCTGAATTCATTATTATTATTTTTTATCTAACTATTTGTTTATTTACTATAGAAAAATTTTTATTTTATTTTTTACTTTTTTAAAGAGTTAATTTTTTTTTATCTCATCAATGAAGGATAAAAATAGGGATTTATTGATGAAACATACTTGATTCAAATTTGTGTTTTTTTCCATAAGCATGATTTTCTAATTTAATTTTTCATAAATTTTTTTATTTAATGTGTTTGAGATTTTATTATTTTTGCATAAACTTTATTTCTTTCCTAATGTTTTCCTTTGGCTTTTGAAAATAAAATAAAAACTCGTCTAGAAAGATAAAAAACTATAAACATTTAAAAACAATCCAGTATAAATTAATAAAAAAATTAACAAAAGTTTCTAATGTAAATGAAAATATTTGAAAAATAATTTTAGCCATAAGTAAATAAAAAGTTGGATTTTTTTTTTTGTTTTGAATTTTTTTTCAAATTGTTAATCAAAATTTCTTTTTTCTTAAATTTAGAACCAACCAATAGTAAGTTGATATGTGTCCTCCTCTTTAAAAATCAAAATTAAGGAAAAAGTAAGTTGACTATAGGACCTCTGCTGCCTAACAGACCAAATCATAAGGACCCAATTATCAAAATTAAAAACCATAAGGATATCTTTGTCAAAAATCAATATTAGAGGGACTTTAGTGCCATTAAACGAGGATGTTCCTTGTTTTTCCGATGGTATGCAAAATTCCCAAACTGATCCCTTTCACTAACTCCAGCAGTCAACCAGTCCCACACCCCTGAAATCCCAAACAGATTAGAGAAGCAGAATAAATTAGCAGAGACCAAATCAACACAAGCTATAATATATTAGTATGAGAAAAAGCAATGCCAGGGTGTGCTTGTGCATAAGCGGGGTCATTTTTATCCAACAAATTACTGCATAAACCATGAATCAATCGCATTTGAGCTCAGCACCTTTTTTTATACCCATAATCACAGCCAAATACAACTAACTACAAAGTGATTTGTAGGATTGCTTAATATATAACTAATTTCCTATTCTTTGGTTACGTATTAGCCTGATATATTATATCCATGCTTCCAAGTTATTCGTCAACACCTTCATTTGTAATGAGCCCCCAAACAATATCACAAAGGACATTCGTATATTTACAATCAGTTTTGTTCCTTAGATACCTATCTGCTTCGATAGGTATCTAAAGACTTCTTTCATAACGTGGATTGGAAGAAGCAACCACATCAATTCTCTGAACAGAGGCTTATGTCCAATGATATCTCCACTTCCCTCATTTGCTCGCCCTCTAGATGCAGCATGGTGCACAGATGGATCATCTGGATTGTTGCAGAGTCCAAGTTTGACAATGAAAGTAGCCACTGTACCTTTGTCAAGGCCTTCGCTTTCTATCCATATCTGCCCCCCCATGAGAGTTACAAACCTGATTCCCATAATTTGAGAGAAGGAAAACAAGTAAAAAATTAAAAAAAAAAAAAAAAAAAACTTAATTTCACAGATGATGGGACAGAGCCCAAAAATAATGACATAAAAACTTCTAAAAACTTTGCAAGGCAATGTAAGGGATTTAGCTCTACCGTTTGCAAATGGCAAGTCCAAGTCCTGCACCACCATTTCTTCGACTAGATCCACTTCGCAGCTGAGCAAACTTAGTAAAAAGTAGCGGGACATCTTGGGGGAGAACACCCCAGCCAGAATCCTTAACCTGTAGCAACCAACAAGATAAAGTTAACAACAAACTTGACCACATTCCAGACAACCTACGAGGATGAAGCAAGCAGAAAATGATGCATTGTTTAACATCCAACTTACGGATATATGCTGGCACCAAGGTTTCATATAAGTTAATCATGTTAGACAGTATAGAAGTCTGAAATACCATAATCCAAATAGTTGTCATGAAGCTGCCAAAACTGCAAGTCCATAACATACCAAGAGATGCCTTTAACCTTATAAATGTTTGCTATCTATTATTAACATGGATGGAACACTGTTCTACAGTTATCTGGGCAAAACCAGAATTTACTAATTAAAAACCTGCACTCGCAGATAGAAGTGGCCATCACTCGGCATTGGGTAAAGCTCAGGAGGCCGCCAGTCTCTCAAAGAATCTGATTTTGCAACAGAAACTACAATTGAAACATAACCCTCCTTCGTGAACTTGACAGCATTGCCCGCAACATTCAGAATAGTTTGTATAAGCCGTTTCTCATCACCAACTGCACATGCAGGCAAATCTGGGGACATAATTAAAGTCATAGATAGCCTTTTAACAGATGCAATGGGCTTTATCAAATTAACAGCCTGCATTTACAAAAGAAAAAAGAGCAATAGTGTTACAGCAATGCCTCTATGCACAGTGCCAACTTGTATCGAATCCCATTAGTGTAGGTTCAAAGTAGAAAAATTAGGATTTGTCACCTCTCTGAAAACCTCATGAAGATTAAATGTCTGAAGGTCTAATTCTAAGCTTCCATCTTCAAGTCTTGAAAGATCTAGCAAATCATTAGTAAGTGTTGCCAAGAGGTTACCACTCTTTAATACTGTCTCAATCATTGCTCTTTGCTCGGTAGTTAGTTCAGTCTCTAAAAGTGAAGACAAAGTGATAACCGCATGCATCGGTGTCCTAATTTCATGGTTCATGACCGCAAGGAAATCATTCCGAGCATGTATTGCCATTTCTGCTTCTTGACGAGCTGAATTTAAAGCAACATTCTGCTCCATTAACTGATCATGTGCCCGCATAGACTCTTCAAGAATAGCAGTGTGAGAAAGAGCAACTGCTACCTGATGAATGTCAAAAGAGATTTCAACACTGAACAACAATCTTGGAGTACAGTTTAACTTTCAAATTATCGCAGATACAATAGTCTTGCTTACAAACATCTGATGCAAGGAAGGAACACAAGGAATTGTTTATAAAGGTATAATGAGACGGTGCCCAAAGTGAAACATGACATCCAAAAAATACATTTGTGATGTTGATCGTTCTCATAATGCTCAAAATAACAGCATATTCTAGCAGGTAGTTAGCTGGCAAAGATGATAGGATCTGAAGTGCCAACAGTTGGTTTCTTTTCTTCTTGCAGCATATATTTTCATTTATGAATGAATTTATGCAGTTATGAATGGCAGCTTACTCCTTGGACATATTCACACCGAAGAAACAACATGACTAAACCGCATATTCCACGGGGAAATGCCAAAACCGAAACATTAAGCTGAGCAATGAGACACCCCACGCCTATGCAAATTTTCAATCCCTTGTGTATGAAAGATAGCTCGCAAATGAACTTTTATATGCTAGCTTTTCCACCAATCATGCTATCTCATCATTTCATAAGCTTATATGCAAACAAGAAGCGTGAACTAGACAAACTAAAAGTGAATACAGCATGAGTATATGGAACAACTAAATAAGAACATTTCAACATTTCTATGACGCAGAAACAGAAAGAGAGCAGTTAATTCATAAAACTACCTGGTCCTCAACAACTTCAACAAGTTCCAATTCATGGTCCCGCCACGTTCTAGCACTTTCTGTTGGTAGAATCAAAACCATGAATGCGTAGCTTTTTGCAGAGAGTTCGGGCCAATCATTAATTTGGAAATTCGACAGATGTAAAAGAGGTACACGAACAGCAACAACCTCTGGTGGCAGGTACCCACCTACAAGAGGCCCGATCCTAGCCAGCGGGCAGGTATATGGTATACGCTTTACTCGAGTAGTACTGAAGACTTCGTTGACTATAGGAAGATTTATCGGTACAGAAGATCCCACTTGTATATGGTAGTTCAGGGTGTGAGAAAGTTGCAAATTCAAACCAGTTCTTGAAGGCATCCACAACGCGCATTCCTCAAGGCCTAAGGTCCTACCGAGCTCAACAAGAGTGGTTTTCAATATAGTATGCCTGTCAAGTGTGCTTCTAATTTCATGAGTTAGCATTCTAACATGCCTTCCAGTTTCTTCCAGTGTGAGGATAAGACCCATCTCCCGATCAAGTTCTTCAGCCTTGTTCTTCAGAAATAATTCCCGTGTTTTAATTCTCAGTAGATCAGGAATAATGTGGACCAGCAGTTGCACATGATACTACAGCACAAGCAATTTTTGCAACAGTCATCACCACAGCAACACCTTTTGAATGCATCGAGAACGTCCACAAATTTATAAAGTGGGTTGCTCCGCAAGGAACAATGAAGGCACCGAACTGCATAAGCACCCATCTGTATGGAAAGAATGCTGATTTTTGTACAAAGTATATATAAGCTCGATAGGAATCGAGAAGTATGCCAAGGCAATTAAAACATCCGATATATACTGATATTTGAGAAGAAGTTCTACATGGGACCATTGTGTATCAATGCAATCACAGGACTCCATCCTTCCGGAAAATGCCGAAGTAAACCTTAAGAATTAAGCAATAAAAGCACATCACAGAAAGCATTGCAATAATGATTCCATCACCTACTAGATGATTTAACAGAGTAAAAACCACCACTCTTTCTTACTCCGCATATAATGTTGCCAAAAATAGTATGAATCAAGAAATATAATTACCAATCCGGCGGTGACACATCTTCTCAAACGAAACAAAATTTGGACATTTTTTTTGGAACTAATAAAAAATACCAATCCAATTACATAAAGATCAAACTTAATTGTTTTGGCCTACAGCTCTTATCTCATAATTCTTTTCAAGCCACTTCATCAGTGTTAGAACTAATTACACAAAAGTTGTGCGACAGCTAATAATTTCAAAAGAAAACTGCCAAATTAAGCTAGTATGAAATTAAAACTGCGTATTATCAAAGCTAATCATGATCAAAACAGTGATCATGCAAAATCCACAGCTTTTGCACTCATAAGCATACTAGATAATTACAACATAAAGACAAGTAAGAAAACAAAAATCATAAGCAATTAGAAGAAAATTTAGAAGAAAATAATCATCAATATTTACCCAGACGTAAGGAAGAAGAAACAGATGGCCAGAAACCAGTTAGAGCAGAGGTTCGAGAGAGCAGTCCATTTATAATGCGGAAGATTGCTCTCACATTTTTTGTGACTTCGTAAGAAGAAGTAGGAGTTGTAGTGGTTAAATACTGAGAAAAAAGAAACCAGTCAAGCGGAGGGAGGGAGGGAGAGTCACCTAAAAGCGTCACGGACAAGAAGGAAGGTTGACGCGCGAATTCGAAGACACTGTACCACGTGAGAATCCTTCCTTGGATCTTTGAAAGGAGAAATTCTATAATACGTAAAAGATATATAGTAATTACTTTATATATATTTTTTAAAAAAGAGATAAATATGATAAAATAGAGAATTGTATCTGAATTTATAAAAAATAATAAATACAAAAATTCACGTTCGCATCAATTTTTTTTTAATTTTATCTTTTTGTTTTATTTTTATTTTTATTTTTATGTGTTTATCTTTTTTCTCAAAATAAATCTATAAGTTAATAGAATAATTACTATATATATATATATATATATATATATATATATATATATATATATATTGTGTATCATAAAATTTATCATTTCAAAGGATGTTATAAAACATGGCAAGTGTGTTTGGGTCATTTGTGGTTGGTGATTCTATATATTTTGGTTAAGTACCCTGAATGTGTCTTTATATGGAAATTGGAAAAGTGCAATGCGCTCACTTAGGTCAATTTGATAAAAATGCCTAATCTTTTTTCTTTTTCCTTTCAAAACAGTGAGGAATTTATTTGTTTATCCACACCGTCTATCATTGGGTTGATTTGATTACATTTGTTGTCCCTGTACTTCACTGATATAAATGGTTAAATCCACTTACTACTAATTTGATGGATTGAGTCCTTTTCTTATTCCTTTTGCTTACGATGTAGACCCTCCATCCATTTCTACTGTGAATAGTTAATGATCAAGGCACTCAATATTTGATGCACCTCGTTTCACCCTATTTATCAAGAGAAAATGATACTACCATTTGTTTTGTAATTTTTTTAAAAGAATTTGATTTAATATAAAGAAACATAAACTAATCTCATTAAAGACAACTTTTCATTTATCCTCTCCCTCTTCATTCCCATCCTTTTGTCGTCTAAAATAAATTCATGTACATAAGAATGATTTGATCGAAAATTATGTAATAAAAATGGGAAAGAGGTGGCAAGAAATTTGATTAGGGTTTGGACATGGAAAAAAAAGTGATTTTTTTTTGCAAATTGCATATTCAATGGAGTGTCATTTAATTAGTAGACAAATTGTTTTGATTCTAATTTAAATGATTATAATAGGTTTTCTTTTTACTTTCAATTTTGTTACTATTCTTTTTTTTTCTTTTTTATATTTTGAATATCGTATCAAATTTGGGCTAAAAGGATAGGTGTCAATCAACTAGAGATCATCTGTTATTCGATAATGATATTTTAAAAAGATAAGGATAGGGTCCAATTATAAATAAAAACGAAATAAAGGGACTCGGTGTATCAAATTAGAAGGAAAGCGATTTAATTAAATAAATTGATCGTGTCCAAACTATGCGTACAATTAGCCCATTTATCATCTACTAATATTTTTTTTTAGGTCAAAGATACACACGCACACACAATGTAGTTCAGATAGTAAATGAGAGGTTTAATGACAAAAATTATCCCTATTTATTGTAATTTGATAATTTTAAATCTTTATTATTAATTTATGTAATTTTAATTCTACAATATCAATTTTTTAGCAAATCTTATCCAAATTGCATTTTTTCCATCATACAATGTAGTTCAGACAGTAAATTGGAGGTTTAATGACAAAAAATATGCTTATTTTATTGTAATTTGATAATTTCAGATCATTATTATTGATTTATATAATTTGAATCCCAAAATATCGATTTTTTAGCAAATCTTATCCAATTTGCATTTTCTTCATTATTTATGACGATCAATCCGATTGACCGTTAACTTTTTATTTTTTTGTTAATTTTTTTGCTGTTAATTTTAAAAAAATAATTTAATTTTTTTTCTATTTTTCAAGAGAGATTTTTTTCCACCCGTTTTATCTATAAATAAAAAAGAGTTCATTAAATTTATCACTAATTTTGTTCTTGTTCTCCTTGAAAAAGAGCTTTCACTTTTTGAACCTATCTTTAAAAAACTAAAAATAAAATAAAATTAGAAATTTTTTTAAAAATGGTTTTTTAACTCTAACAATTTTAAATGTATATTATATATTTGAATCAATTGTGAGAATACAAAATCCTACAAAATATGTGAAAATAACAAATATTAAATAAATACAGTTATATTTAAAATTTAATGATTGACAATTACAAGAATAAATTTACTAGCATGACAAAAAAAGTTTCAGTTAAAATTAATTATTTAATAATTTTAATTAATCAAATTTAATCAATAGATATTTGTATTTTATTAATTATAGAAGTTGATTGCTATAATAGATAATGATACTACATAAAAATTATTTTTTAAAATTGAAAAAAGTTATATATAAATAACAATTTGATTGAGTGTGAAAAATCAAAGGGTTTGATATGAAAAATTTTTAAATAGAAATAATCTTTCTTGAAAAATAGAGGAAAAATATTTTCAACCTTTTTTTTTAATTGACAATAGAAAAAAATAAGATTCAACTGAGTTAACTGTTACCAATAACAAACAAAATGCAATTTGAATAAAATTTATCAAAAAATCAATATTTTGAAATTCAAATTATATAAATTGAGAATTGCATAATTGGAATAGAACGAAAGCAATTTTTGCCATTAAGTCATAAATGAGAAGAACAAGTAAAACACTTGAAAAACCTAATGGATTAGGCGGTGAGCATCTCTTGTCTTTACAGGAAAAAAAAAAAAAACATTCTGAATACCTCAAAAACTTATTATAATTCATATGAAAAAACTAATTTGGTGAATGCAAATTAACCTCTCTCTCTCTTTTTTTTATGAAAATAAAAACAAATTATCCAAGAGGGTTGGTTTGAGTGAAAAATGGTTCTAATTGTTTAAACAGATGATCTCGATTTTGAATTTTTATATATACAAAAAACTCTTTGGGTAACCGTATCTATTTTGTGCACAATACCGAATAACGAGGAATTAGTATGGGTTTTTAAGCTTGGAATATCCCAAGATCCAAAAAAGAAAACAAAAAAGATGCAAATTAACTTCACATGGTAAACTCCATCAATAAAATCATTTTCCATCATCTTAATTTGTTTTTCTTAAAATTAAAGTTTCATCCACTTTTTAGATACAAAAAATAAAGAACATTGAAGATATTGTCAAATAAATAATCGGCCTAACAATAAATTAAAAAAAAAATCAAATATTAATTCAATTTATCATTTTTATTGTAAAAGAGAAGTTCAAACTCTAGATTTTTTAAAAAAGAAAAGAATATTAATACCAGTCGAGTTTTAAATTAATCGATTGTCAAATAAAATTTTTATAGTAGAGATACATGCTAATTTTTATTTTTTTCAATCTTTATAACTAACTATTACTACAGTCGAAATAGAAGCAAGGTGATCTTCAACTCAATCACAAATATTTTTAAATGATGTCATCAAATTCGTTTAACTGAAGTAACAGAAATAACTAATGATTAATTAATGAAATTACTTGTTAAATTGCTTATATCGCCATGTAAAGGGTGAGAAGGACCATGCTGCAAAGCATACGGTCATTACAATGATGCGACATAATTCCGCCACTCATGTCGTGAACTGTGATAGGTACCGACCACCTCTTCCTAGATTCACATAATTAGTCCAGAACTGGCAACTGGCACATATAGTTCTGGGATGGGAGAGATTTTCAAAATGGGTTTTATATTTATCTCTTACATTTTTTTTAATGTTTCATGTCTAACATTGCTACGTCCGCTAAACTTTCTTAAAATATATATATTACACTATGTATATATAAAATAATACCTCGTTTTTTATTTAATTTATTTTTCGATTAAGAATATTGAAACCAGTTTAACGTGACACAATTTCTATCTCACAAAAAGAAAAGAATAATATTAATTACGTAATACTTTTATATAATTTAAAACATTTTCTTAAAAATAAGTCTATAATAAAACTTCCACACATTTGTTCAAAAAAATAAAATTTTTACACATGTTAGTATAATAAAACAAAAACATTATACTTTTTATATATTAAAAAAAAAAAATCGTGGCATCGAAGCGGATATCTAGGGAACACATGAGGAGTTTTGAGAGATCTTTATGAAAATATCTTATGTACTTTCTATAGAAATTCAATATTCAAATGAAATGGGTGTGCCGAATATTCAGAAAATTTGGTTGAATAAATATTTTTTCTGAAAAATCTTGGAAGCTTCGGAACAATTTTAATGTCATCTTTAATCTGATTTTGCGTTTAAAATTAGTGTCTTTTGCTCTTGTATTTTTTTTTAAAAAGAATCATATTGCCGATTCTATAGCTAAATCGAATCTCCATAAATCTACTGATTTATTAGCTTGGTTGTAATATATTTTTTGCTAGCTCCTTGCTAGCTTCATTAATCTGATCGTTGATTTCATATATATATATATATATATATATATAGAAAATAGTGAACAGTTCTTGTTAGTTGAGAGATTGAGAATCTAAAACCTTATTTCCTTTGACTGTTTATATAGCCAGGGTTTTGTTAAGCTGCAGAAAGCGTGGATAGGATGGTTTATTTCTTTGGTGCAAAAAACGATTGACATCCATGTAACATCCTTTGGCTGTTTATAATAGTTAAGATTTTGTCAGGTTTCCAAAAGCAAAGGATATGATGGTCTATTTCTTTCTTGCAAAAAACTATTGACATCCACTTAAAAGAAAAAAGTCTTTGATGTTGACTTAGATATTGACAGACAACAGATCCGGGACACAACAAATAAAAGTCGCACGCTCTCATTAAATAGAGGCTTAAACTGTCCCTTCCAAACAATAGAATTGGGCTTGGCTGTACGGACTGAGACTGTCTGGCATAGTAAAGGCTGCTCTCGCGTCTGCGTCCTAGATAGGGTCCTATCTGGTTAAGCCTTTGTCAAACAAAACACTTGATCTGCTTCCTCCTGTTGTTTCCTTGTTTTCTCCACTTTTGGTAATTAAGTTTGTAATACAAGGAAATTAAGAGAATGCTATGGTGTGGATGGGCTATGAATAGCAAAGGAAGAAATATTCGACAGTATATATTTTCCCGAATACCAAAGCAACTTTCGTTGCCTAACTGGTTGAAATTAATGACACTGGCATCGGTTAGGAGAAATCAGTAATCTTTCGTTACCTGTCTGCAATTGCATGGACAGAAGGACATAAAAAATTGGCTGATGGCGGCAGTTAGCAATTCGCAGTTCTGCCATGTGACTATTACCATTATTAACGAAAAGCAATGATAATCTCGTAGCAATATTTTGTGCAAGATCCTGACCATCAAATAATTTTGCGTTCCTAAAAAATATATTGTAGTTCAGATTTTCTTTTCATTCATGTACTATCAACGAGGAACAAAACCAATCTCATGCAATTACAATCACATTTTGAGGAAGCTAAAGCAACTGGCATATTTATTTGATCTGCCTTTTTAACTTTCGACCCTCAAGTCTCTGCCTTTTCTGCTTCAATGAGTGGATCAGTTCTGGAAACATTACACATACCTTCAGACGTTCCTCATCACTGCTAATTGGCATACTTTGAACTGGAAGTTGCCATAGATGCGGCCCAAAGGTTGGAACGACCCAACGACATAATTGGTCAGTCTGAGGATCATATTCAGGTTTTCGGTTTTCTACAGTCGAAAAACTGCACAAAGACCCACCATACTTGATAATCCATTCCGGTTTAATCCTTGTTGCTCCGTGCATGTAAGGTCGTTTCGTATGAAGCAATTCACTGTACACCAAGAACTCAGGAGCTGAGTTAGAAAGAGAAGACCATCGATGAAGGAACACAGTTTCTTTGATCATGCAGGCCTGATACCGAACAACGCTTGCTTTAGTGTCTCCTTCCAATGAGCCTGAATTTCCTCTGATGCGTTTTGCAACCCTATCAACCCAGCCAGCACAGATACCTTGGCCTAAGATATCTTCCACATTCAGCAAAACAGACCTCTTACTGGACAAAACCCTCCAAGCTAGTTCTACATCCTCCATGGTCCCATGGGTCCAAGAGAAATCCTGCTCAAACTCATGAACATGATGATTAAAGACCAGTTGAAGAAGCTGCTTTCGGAGCTTGGACATTTCTTCCATGGTTTTAAGGTGCAAGACATTTTCATGGCAGAATTCCACCGGACTTGTAGAAAGTTCAAAAAGATGCAATGCATATGCTACAGTCAAAGCATCACTGGTAGAATTGGAAAATCTAGCACGAGATAATTTAGCTGTTTCTCTAAGTTTCTTTTTCTTTATCTTTTCTTGCTTGTCTAAAATTTTATTACTTCCTAGGCTACTGGATCTTCCATCCTGCTCTGAGCTATTGTCAGAATGACTTCCTTCAAAATGCTTTAGAAAAGGATTAGACAAGCTCAATGCTGCAGCTGTTGCAACTGCATATCCTAGAACCAGATTTGCTACATCATGATCCTTCACTTTCCTTGTAATTTGGATAACTGTAAGGAGCATTCGAGAGTGGCGAGGACTCATGGGATAACAAGCCATGGCCTTCCCTAGGGATGTTAGTCTTCCAGCACCATCAAGAGCTTCCAGGGTCTTCAAGCAACATTCTGCTTCCATCAAGGCAGTGGCCTCTGGAGGAGTTGGAAATGGGAAATGTTCTACCTGAAATACACAACAAAACAGAAAGAAACTAAGTTAAAGAATTGGTTACAAGAAATTCCTCTACACCATTTATACCACCGGTATCTGAATACTATAACTTCAAAAACCATGTTATAAGCATAAAAGCGAAGTCTCTAAAACAACTAGTAACTGGATTGAAAGACAGCAAATGCATTCTGGTGACAACCAGACAAGTCAACTACCAGATCCTTATTCCTTCACAGACAACCCTATTCAGATACTTTAATGTGCCTCTTTAGATTTTTGGATAGCTTGGGAAACAGCATGTGATAAGAACACACTCCATTCCACCTCTACTGCAAACATAAAATATGAAAACCTAACTGGCCACAGTATTGATATAAGAAATCCTATATGATCTTCTACTACCCAAGCATAAAACCTTAGTGCATAAAAAATGTCATCGTGAATCCCTGCTGCGTTTAACGGGAAAAAAGAAAGGCAAAGATTTGCAGGGAATTAAAGAACCAAAACATAGAAGAAAAGGCACCTTGTCGATATGCATGGATTTCAGGACAAGAACAATGCTATCAACAGGTACTTTAGATATTTCAGCACAAGTGAAGTCAGGAAGTATGTTATTATAGACTGCAGATGAATAGAGACGGTAACAGTGTCCAGGTGCTGTTCTTCCTGCTCTTCCTTTGCGCTGATCAGCTGAGGCCTTGCTTATCCATTGTACTTCATATGTTTCCATGCCATTAGAAGAGTTATAGTTCTTCACCTTTTCTCTTCCAGTATCAACCACATATTTTATCCCTGGGATGGTTAGAGAAGTTTCCGCAACGTTAGTGGCAACAACAACAAGCCGCTCCCCTTCCTTGACCTCATCAAATACACGGAGCTGTGCTGCTGCAGGAAGCATGGCATAAAGAGGCAGAACACGCAGCGCACTAGTAGAGAGACCTTTATCTCCAACCACTTTCTTCTCTGTACCATTGTTGAATAGCTCTGGGCAGTCTTCTGGCATAAAAGGAAATTGTTTTCCCTCAGATTTAGACTCTGATGCATTCTTTCCAGCCAAAGCTTCAAAAGAAGAGTTCAATGAAGCAAGGCTCCTTTCCTGTCCTAGAACACACACAACATCATTTTCAGATGTTTTCAGATCCCCTGAATCCACATCATCCCCAATAATTTCTAATTCGCTCTCTGATCCTGAATCAAAAGAGACATCTGATTCATCCTCAATAGAATCTGGCACATCCTCATCATGAGAGCCAAACCTCTCAGTTTGCTGGTCAGTCGAATTTCCCTGAATCTGAAATGCCTCATTGATGTCCTTCATGTTAATACCTTCAATGGAATTCATTTCAGACATTGCAGAGACCTCATTTGCTACACGCCCTTTAGCAGTATTAGCAATCAACTCCCTTGAAGCTTTACGTAACTTCTGACACAAGTACTCTACTTCTCTCTGTCCTGTGACAAAGACAAGTATGCCTCCTTGTGGCAGCCTCTTGTGGATTGACATGACTTTTTTATAGGCTTGGCCAATATAATCCACAGTTTCTGTCCTCTTCGAGAAATGCACTTTTACTTCAAATTGCCTTGTAGGAACATTTATAATGGGAGGAGGATTATGAAATAACCTTCTTTCAGAAATGAAGTCCTCCACTCGCAAGGTGGCACTCATTAGAACAAGTTTTAGTGGAAATATCATATTTTCAGGACTTATACTTTGACCAGAAAGCACCATTTTTTGCTGCTCCTCATATTTCTTCTGCCATATGCGAAAGATAGTATACAGTAAGAATATAGGTGAGAAGGAAGAAGACCCAAAACTATGTTTTACAGCTAAAAGTGGCAAAACATATCAATATTACCTGGCGGAGTCGAATTACACGAGAGAGCATTCCAATTAGAATATCTGTATTCACACTCCTCTCATGAGCCTCATCCAGAATTATCACAGAGTAACGCTTCAATAAAATATCAGTCTGCACCATAAAAAAATTTATTGAACAGCAGAAGAAGAGTTAACATGAACATACAAATCGAATTTTTCTAGACAAAATATCCTTTTACATGTGTCAGACCAGCAGTGCCAGCTCCAAATAGATGACATAGCAAACAATACTAAAAAGCATCAGGAGGAGAAATAACTATTGAATTTTAGATTTCCAGGAACAAGATTCAGAAAAAATACATAAATTTTTTCCTCAATGGTATTGCAATTCCAAGAATACATAATTTCCAGGAACAACATTCAGAATAAATAATTCTACAGAGAAGAAAATGAGTAAGCGAAAAAACCTAAAAGATTTATGAACGGGTCAGCTATAAAACGAGACACAAGCTAAACTAGTGGTTCTTCAACAACTAGAAGTCTGCCTTTGGCTTATTCTTTTCTACTGCCCTTTTTTGGTCGCTACCAACAGATTCAAATTCACATTCCAACGTAGATTCAAGCAACAAAGCAAGAAACTGACAAGAAGAAACACACATGTACCAACATAAAAGAAAGAACTCTATAAGAAGATGGCATATAGGATTTAGGAACGTCATCTGACAGCTGAAAAACCACACACCATTGTCCTATTTTCACACGTCATTGGTGTACCATTCTTCAAAACACCCACAAACAAGATGAATGTAAAATCAGCTGAATCCAAACCTGAACTTCTCGCAGTAAAATTCCATCAGTCATAAACTTGATCGAACAGTTGTCTCCAATTCTCTTGTCATGCCTAACTTGAAACCCAACCTCTTTACCAAGGTTAAGACCAAGTTCAAAGGCCACCCGTCTAGCAGTGGCAAGGACAGCAACACGACGTGGTTGAGTAACACCAATAACACCATTTCGAACAACTGAATGGCTTGAACCAAAACCCGCTTCATAAAGAAACTGAAAAATTACACCAAGGAACCAAAATTAGATCGTTCCTGAATAGTTTGATTTGACTGCCAGCAGCCAGCAGCTAGCAAATCTAATGCATTGAATAAACCCACCTGAGGAACTTGAGTGGTTTTACCACACCCAGTTTCTCCACAGATAATAACAGTGGATTGTTCATTTATAGCTTCCATTATCTCCTGTTCCATCATAATAATCGGAAGATCCTTCCGTTTCTTCTCCACCTCATCTGGCCTTAATACATGCACCACTGTTGGGGTAGTAGGCGATCTTGGCAAAGGACAATCTGGGAAATTGCAAGCCTTTCCTAAATCAACAGTTGAGCTCTCATTTAATTTGCTCTGCTCCACGCAAATAACCCACTCTCCAATTAGTCAACAAAAGAGCAGCTACTGCAATATACTGATATGCACATGTATTCCACAGTTCTCATTCACGTGTAATACAAGATATGGTATTGTGTCAAAAATAATTAATCATCTATGCTAAAGTTACTAGCATCAATCGCCTCATCAATCTTCCATGCTTACATGTATAAATACATAATGCATAAATCGCAAATTGTAAGTCAGCCGTTGGTCAATTCCACTTCTTTTGGCAACTTTATAAAAAAGTGATAATAAACATTCAAACAAAACTCTAGTCTCATGTAATCTAAGCTTAGAAGAAATTGTTTGAATGAATATCTTCAAGATTCAAAATCCAACATCCCTCGGCATTGATCCAAAATTTCTACAAAATATTTACATACTACTTCACATAACGAAAGGACAATTAGTTCGCCTACTTGAACTCTGAATGACTGTGTGATTGTGTGGAGAATTTCCTTTTTCTTTCTTAGATAAAACATGTATGGAGAATTGGATACAAACTATAGCATGGGAAGATGGCAAATTGGCAATGAATTTATACGCATTATATACATCCTGCATATGCTTCTGAATGAGTTTAACATATGCATATTGCAAAAGTAAATTATGTATCATGACTTATAATCTGAGCATGTAACTTACCATAAAACTGGCGGTTGTTGTAGCACCATGATTACTTAAAAACAGTGAAGAACTTTTAGGGTCTTCCAGTGTAGGTGAACAATTAGCCTTGTTGGGCATGCCTTCAGCTGAGAAGGCAGAAACAGATCCACCATTTAAGCCAAGTTCATTACTGCTAACTGGATCTTGATAAGCCAATGAAAAAGATGCACAGTTTTGAACTTCTCTTCCTATTACCATTGGCTGTAAATGGCCTTTCTCATTTCCATCCTTCTTTGGTTCGATCTTTTCCAGTTCAGCTTCAATCTTAAAAGAAGCAGTTTCACAATTCCTCTCAAAAGGTTGGTCGCCCTGGGGAACTTCTAAACCAGCCTTGGAAAATTGAACTGCCATCCTACGTTTTTCTTTAACGGTTTCAACCTGCATGAAGGTAAACCAAATAGCAAATTACTATCCAACAGGTTTCTGCATTTATGTTGAAAGTTAAGTAGGTCCTGAGATACAAACTCGACTTATATTTCTTGACGATTGCAGGAGAGAAAACGCATCCTCCGGGATCTTATATTTCCTGACAGGTAGATTATGGAGGTGTTTGCAAACATTGTCAATGCCTTCGGGAGGGACAAAAGACAATAAAAATCAATCATCCAAAAAGTAAAATGGGTTACATACTCCAGGGTCTCTATGCTCTTTGATAATAACAGTGCTCTCTCTTTCTCCTCCTGCACAAATGAAAAGGTAAATCAAATCTGACAAAGAACACATGAATGAATCGGAGTACACTAGAAGCAAAATGAAAGCACACACCTCCAACTTCTTCAACTTTCTTTTCTGGGATTTACTTAATTGTGGGTTTTTATTTTTCTTGACCACTTCACGCTCCTGTACAGAAAAATTTTAAGGCATTCAACCTCTTGCATGAAAAGGCATAGCAGAACAAAAGAGCTTGTTAACTTGCGCTATATACCTCATTCATGCCTTTCCTTGTATTTCTTTTCTTTGATGGCAACATCAATATATTGCTGTCGCCTTCCATACTGCATATGCAAGCAGCAAGTTTTAAGTGGACAAAAAGAAAACAATTGATTAATTAATTGGAAAAGTCATCTCCAAGGTAAACATTTGCAAGCTCACGGCTACTTAATGGCATACTGTAAAGCTCATGGCTACTTAAACTTGCTAGAATTGATGCTTTCTGAAAAAATTATCAAATCAAAATCACACCTTGAAATAGCATATAAAAAACACAATTAGCAAAAAACCTAGAAGTGAATATGTTCTCTAACAGTAACAAGCATATGTAGCACTGTGACTGTCTGGCAATTTTTTTATTTCTGTCTTCCTCAGTTTTTACTAAATTCAATTGAATAAATAACTAAGGAACCACCTTTTCCTAGATTTTCTCACAAACAAAACACAAAAAATGTAAAAGAAGAAACATAGATCAAAGGAGCCCTTTCGGGCCACCTCTTTCCATGCTTTCTTTGGAGAGGGTTCCCCGGAACACATGAAAGAATGATATAAACATGGTAAATAGAAATTTAAAAAAAGATGTTTCCAATTCATCAAAATCAGAAGCTTACAGACAATAAGATGTTAATTACCATGAATTTTCCAAATGTACTTCCATATTGCCTCTCTATAGTCAACTGACCCAGAATGAAGAAATGGAAGATGTGGACCTTCAGGAAATGACTTCAAAGTTATCAATGCAACAAAGTTCCCCACCAGATGAAGCAAAGCTGCTGATTGATTCCGTTTCTTGATCTTCCAATCAGCGAAAACCTCAAATAATGCCTGTTTTCTTGTTTGCCAACCTTAAAACTTTTATCATAATAAATAATCAAAATTCAGTCACTTGATTTTCCATCATATTTTAACCAAGCGAAGGGAAGTCGAAGATTTGCCAAAGTCAAAATCAACCTAACAAATTTAAGTTTTGGACCGTCCAACAATCAAACTAAAGGTTTAGACATAAACAAAACCCAGAAACAACACAATCCAGATCATGCTGTCTTTTTTTTTTTTCAATACTTGTTTTACTCCATTTAAAACAACAGCAACAAATTAATTTACAAAATTACATCATGTGTACTCAAATTAATATTAAAAAAGACGAAGTTAATCTAGTAAAATGAAGCAATTACCACTGCATTCCCTAACTAAATATAAAAAGTTTGATGACTCCTCAAACTGCATCGCTCAAAAAAGAAAAAACGCATAGAGAGGCAGAGATACCTGCTAGGGTTGGTTTAGGGGGTGATTTCTGTAAGAGAGAAGTTAGACTGGATTTTTTAAGCAAGTAGTGGCTGACCAATTAACCACAAATTGGCTGTGAATTTGTGTTCGGCGGGGCAGCGATCTTTCCTTCTTTCAAAGGATGAGTTATATATTTGGGCCTTCAGTGAGACAAACCCATATGAACCTGATCAGACCCACTCGGTAATAAATAAAAGTTCTGCTCTGGCCCTAGAACTTAGTCACGAATCTCGTGCTAGCTTTTTCCTCATAAGACTTGGCCCTTTTTCGTTTGGGTTATAAATAGGGTATATTTTAATTTGCCCTGACATTTACTTTATAATTTCATCTAATTTTTTTTTTTCAATCAGATTTTGTATTTTGTATTTTGTATTTTTGTTTCACTCTCTATTTTTATTTTTATTCATTTTCTAAAAATGTGTAAGCTTCAATTTCATCTTTAAAATTACTGAAATATCTGAATATAACTCCAAAAATGAGAATGAATAAAAGTGTTCATTCAGTTTTTCGGTTAATTAAATTTGTTTTTCAGTTAAAAACCCAAATTTTGGTTTTGGTTAATGCGGTTTTAATCAATTTTTTTAATTTTTTTTTCAATTTGGATTCTTTTTAGGCTTTTTAGCAAAATAAACCTTTTTAAATTGGGCTTGTGGTGCTGCCTGTTGTGCAACACCGCCTCTCCACTGCTAAAATTGCTACAAGAAACAAACCTCTTCTTCCAATTCAAAATCTTCTCTCCCTTTACTTCACTAACCACTACCTCCACGGCTCCACTCACACACCAACAATACCATTTCTTTCTCTTTCACATTCAATACCCAATAAAGCAAAGCAGAAGCAGAAGATTTTGGAATGCGATTGTGCCGCCATTCCTTCAAGTTCAACTGTAGCAGACCCATCAAATGATTTTATAGTTGTCAATTTCTATCGCTTTGTTTTTATTAAAGATCCCCATGAAGAAGTTGCCAAGCACCTTTCTTTCTTAAACGTTTGTCCTTTCCGTATTGAAAGAAAAAAACAAGAAATTCACTCGCCTTGAACTTTAAATCTTGAAAGCTGAAATTGAGAGAAGAGCAGAAGAGGAGGGACGAAGGAGGTGGCATCAACGGACTGTGAGAGGTGAGGTTGCTGTGGAAATTTCACAGTGAAATACTGAAATAGCGAGTTTGTGAGGCACTGGACATCGACGGCGACAGCTGAGGGGAGGGCTGCCTGAAGAGAAGGGGGAGCTGGCTGACTGGCTGTGGGATACTGGCAAGTGAGGGCTGAGGACTGAATGAGAGAGAGAGGGATGCCTCTCTATGCCTCTGTGACAGGGTGAATTATGATCTTATGGATTTCTTTCCACTTTTTCAACGGTTTGTATATATATATATATACACACACATAAAAAAAAAAAAATAGATTTTTCAGTTTAACAAAATTTGAAAAAAAAATAAATAATGAACAGTCCTAAAAATGAATAAATGAAAATTGTAAAAAAATATCAATTATATATATATATATACACACACATAAAAAAAATAGATTTTTCAGTTTCACCAAATTTGAAAAAAAAAATAATGAACACTCCTAAAAATGAATAAATGAAAATTAAAAAAAAATTATTAAAGAGATATATATGTATAATAGATTTTTCAGTTTAAACAAATTTGAAAAAAATAATAATGAACACTCCTAAAAATGAATAAATGAAAATTATATATATTGTAAAAAAATAATAATTTTTTTTCATCAACTCTATCTATTGATTCTTTTAAAATATAAGAATAAGATTAAGTTAAAAAACAAATATGTTTTAAAAATAACATCAATCACTATTGCTGGTATCCCTTTTACAATCTTTCTAGCACGTTATATTTACGCATTTTAGAGTAAGTTATAAATTAATTACTTTCGTTTTGAAAAAACAAATTAATTAATCATTTTGATTTCAAAAATTAATTATTTATTTTTTTAAATTTTTATTGATTATGATTAATTTGATATTTTTATTTTATAAAATGTCTTCTTTTCTCATCAATTTTTTATGTATTTTTTATTCTTTTTCTATTTCTATTTCTTAAAACCAAAAATTAAAATGAATTAAAAACAATTAAATAATTAATTTTTAAATCAAAGATACTAATTAATTAGTTTCCCGAAACAAAGGAGACTAATTTTTAATTTTCTCACACATTTTATCTAGTTCCCCATCAAAATCTACTATAAAAGCATGATAAAAAATCATAAAGAAAAAAAATTCTATATTGTTGGAATTGAAGAATGTGAATAAGACAAGTTTGACATCACTTAAAGTTAAATTCATTTGAATTTTAATTTTAATTTAATTGTAGTATCAACAAAGCAAAAGAGGATATTACTAGGTGATAATTAAAATTGATAGGATTGAAGTATTTCTTGAAAAAATAACTCTTTTAAATTTTATCATATTTATTTTATAAAAAAAAAAGAAAGTATTTTTCAGTTGTTTTTTTTTTTAAAAAATTCAACTCATTTATTGATTTTTATTGACTATTTGGATGATATTGAGATATTTCACAAATTTATGGATATAATTGAAATTTACATGTGTTTTTCGTTATTGTTTTTTACAGAAATTAATGAATGGGGCGAATTGAAACAAAAAGAAAAGATGTGGAGTCCGATCGAATATCAATACAAAGATATAATTGATTAATTGAAACAAATTAAACATTTTAAGTTAAATTAAAACAACATATAAATTTTAGGAAGACAAGATTGAGATTTACTTTTTAAAATATGTTATCCATACTCGAATTGGTATTAAGAAAAAAATTTCCCCGCAATGTATTTTCCGATTCGTGTTATTCATGTTTAATTTAATAGTATTTTTTAAAAAAAATGTTATTTTCACATCAAGTTTTTCATGTTATCTAATTCTTTTTTATTATTATTTTTTCTATTCTAAAAACAAAACAAAATTTGAAAAAAGGGATTGAAATTGATGAAAATATGGAAGGATTGATGGCTCAACCTTTCCTTCTACAATACAATAATTCTCCGATCCATTCTTATATTTTTAATTGAGTCAATTTTATCGTTGAATAAAGATTAAGTTTATAATGTATTCTTACTTTTGATAAAATTTTCAAACAAACTACAAGAATTAGGCTAGTGATTTCTATATGATTTTTTTTTTTCAAAATATCATTATACACTAGACAAATAGAAGGTTTTTATGTGTAAATCACATGGTTAATTTTGATGAATTTGCTTGAAAATCTTATCGAAGTATAAATTAAAACCTTAATGTATATTTAAGGATCAAATAAACTTAGTTAGAGATATAAATATATATTGAAAAATTATCTTGTTATATAAGGACAAAATGAGACATCAATATAAAAATTAAATTATAAATTGTTTCAAAAACATAAATATCAAATATATAGTTCCTAAAATTATAGGGATTAGTTAGATAAATTTTTGTAAACTACAAAAACTAAGTTATAATTAACTCATAGATGTATTAGAAAAGAACTAATTGAACTGTGGTTTCAAAATTGTTCGAATTGTATAATCTTTAATTACTGATATTGATAAACGATCTAAAACAATTTAGTTAGAATACAATTCGTGACGATTATGGATAAAAAGCTCATATTCTAGAGTGGAGTGGAGTCGTCACAAGATAATCATGCTGAACGGCGCGGCTGGATCACCTTATTTTCCAGAAGAAGTAATGTTCGTTGGGTATTCTAATTTAGCACTGCTTCACGTGCATGATATATAAATCAAACGGATCCCTCGAAATTCTCATCGAATAGGCACATGGTATACGTGTTGTAAAATAGCTTCGCATGTGTGAGAAGTTAGGTGGACGATGGAGCCGTCGGCAATCATTTCTGTCTTTCTTATTATAATTTACTTTCCGAAAGCAAAGAGCGAAGATCCCCTTTTACTAAACGCACCCATGTAAAACCATGGAAGGAAATTTTCATGCCGGCCAATCCAATTCAATCGTAAAATGGTTGTCGAAGTGTCATGCATGGCAGCAATCCAAACAAATATTGACTAATTTAAAGGTGGTGACCATTTGTCTAGACAGATTGCCCAAAAAAGAGTTTCGAAGAATGTAAGCCAGCAAGTAATATCATTATCTTCATCCTTTTCATTACAATAATATACAGATCAATACATTAATTATGCCTTGCATGTACCTAAGTTAATTCATTGGATGTTGATCTTAATTCATCTTATCAAATATATAATCATGCAGCTAACCATACCTATCTCCAACATTAATTAGACGGAGTCCATGCAATTTGACAAGTTTTACATATTAGACTGCATATGCATGGGCGTGGGCATGGCAACGTCAATACAATTGAAAATATTGACCAATTATTGTGGTTGGACTACTCAATGGATTTTTTGAATTGTGAGTTGAAATTCATTCAGTTTAAGTACAAGGTCGGACAGTGAATCAGTCGTTTGTGTATCATCCTAAAAGACACATATGATATAAGAAGCCCAAAAATATTTTAATCGACTCCAAAGAAACAAATGCATTTTAGATTATTATTGATCCACAACCGAAGGTATATTTAATAATACATGCCTGCATTTGACTGAATCGTCAAAGAAAAAAAAACGTCAATGATCCCTAAAAATGCATATCCAGCCAATGGTCCTCCAGACCACCCCCTACTAGCACCTAATGGTATCCGGGCCGATGGCATGGTTATGAATATTGCAACTATTCTAGCAGGAACTGCCACCAACCCTTACAAGACTGGGCACTTTCAAGGTGATATCTTGACACCACTAGAGGCTGACTCTACATGTCCTAGGGAACATTTGGTGCTGGAGCTTATCCAGGATATCCTGGAAATTTGATGGTGGATAAATTTAGCAAGGCAAGTTATAATGTTTATGGTGCGAATAACAAAAAATCTCTCCTTCCCGCGGTTTGGGATTTAATGGCCTGGACCTGCAATGTAGCTTGATATTGAATTTGAGTTTATGGTGATTCTCAAGGTCATGTTATGCAGAAACCGAAAAGGGTACTAAAGAGTTGAAATGGGTGAGTCTGACACTACTGTAATACATAGACGCATAAGGTCAATATCCATATGAACGCTTTTTATTTCTTTATCTAAAGGAAGTACTTGCCCCCAAAAATGGCATTATTACTGCAAGGAAATGAAAATTGCAATAATCTCTCACATTTGAGTAGCATGGCTAAGAATGTTTTGCTGGTTGAATAGGAGATATCGCATCTACTAAAAGCTGATTCAGCTTGTCTTTCAGTCTTCTCATTGCAACAATTTGTTGACATGGACCTGTTTTGATTTCCATAGTTGCAGAACTTGCGGTAGTGTAACGCAGAAGGTCAAAAACTTTGTAGCCACCTCGCTTATGATAAAGCAAACTGGAGAGGGACTATTTAAGCAACTGAGACTACAGAGAAATGTGACACATTTTTTCGTGAAGCTGCCAGAACAGTGACATGCTACTGAAACATACATGTGCGTCAATACACTAGCAATACATTACTAAACCATAAAAATAAAAATAAAAAAATAAAAAACAAAAACAAAAACGCTTAGATCGCTCGCCACAATAATATAATTTCTTTCACTGCAGCATGTAAATTTCTCAGCTATAACTGGTCCTTTCAGCTACAAAATGAGGGAGGATTCCCATTATTAACCTCATCAATGCCTATTGCTACTTTTCTGAAAAATGAGAGAAACCAGCTGGCGGGAAACCTCTAAGAATATTGTTTGACAAAATAATGTCACTATTGATCACTTTATTCCGTATCAAATGATTTAACATGTTGCGAAGTTAAAACAGAAAACCTTGTTTGATGCTCGGAGTCTTGGGAAATCAATTCTCAGAAGCGGAAAACTCTTTGATAACTTGTCAATTAGATGGCCCAATCATTTTTTCAGGGACCACGAGGTTCTCAAATTCATCACTGGTGAGCACTCCAAGTTTTAAAGCAGCATCCTGCAAAGGTAGATATGGTAATATATGATATTTGATCACTCCAAGAGAAAAAAATGGATTAAGCACCAATAAAATCACATGCTATCACACAGTAAACACCAAAAAAGAAAAAAGGAAAAGAAAAACCCAATATTATAGAATAAATTTTCTTCATAAGCATGCAAGTATGCTCCTCTCCAAGGAGTTGGGATGTTTTGCAATTCTATGCCCTTCCCAGCAAAGGGAGAGGGAGAAAAGGAAGAGAATTATTCCATAAGAATCAGTTTCATGTTTCTAACAAGGGCAGAAATTATTACCCCTGCAATATAAGCACATCACAAGTCATATACACACAAAATATATTGTGAAGTCACTACAATGAGAAGAAATCATCACCTTCAAAGTGCATCCCTCCTTGTGGGCTAGCTTGGCAACTGCTGCAGCATTGTCATAACCAATTTTCTAGAATAAATGTGGAATCATGAGTTAATATTCCAAACACATAAAAATCAGGAGAATATAAAAATAGACATGGTATAGAAACTTACAGGGTTCAATGATGTAACAAGCATCAGCGACTGCAGGACCATGCAAATTGCCAAAAGCAATAAAACATGATCAACGAGCTTCCAGACATGTAACATGCAAACTAAGTTTAAATGTTCTGTAGTTATTGAGAACTGACCTCGTGCAGTAATTTTGAAATTCTTTCCCTATTGGCTTGAATTCCCCTCGCACAGTTCTTTTCAAAGGAAGCAGATGCATCCCCAAGCAATCTTAGTGACTGCCAGATAAAGGTCAAACACACTTGTTGAGTAAAACAGACCACACATTTAGTCTTCCCAACTAAGAGTAAAAAACAGCAGTTGAGTAAAGTGTGACCAATAAGTAATACGGCACATCAGAATAATCAGCATCCTAATAACAGCCAAGAAAATGCTATTTGATTTCAAATACTATTAAGGGTCCACCATGATACATCTAAGATTTCATTGCATGCATCTAGATGTGCCAGATGAGATTGAACTCATGCATCATCATGCAACCTGCAGCATTGAAAAGCTAGATTCAAAAGAAAAATTTCTCGCAAAATCTGATTGAATCCAAATTCCTTGATTTAGTTTTGATATAACTTTTAGCATGAAATATTTGTTTTTTTTCCTATGTTCATAAATTATCAGTAACTTCAAACTGAACCAGTTATCCAACCTAGCTATCAAAGGTTCACAAAGTCAAAACTAGCAAACTGAATTACTTTACAGGGATGAAAAAACATCATATCAAACTGATTTTGCCTGCTGAATCAAAACAAGCATGGTGGAGCATCCAACATTAAAGCACTCTTAAGTAACGTAGTATTTGGAACCTCAACATCAAAATAACAAGGACATTACAGCACCATTAACATACATGTAGGAGGCCACTAGCAATCATTGGCTTGAATACGTTTAGTTCAAAGTGACCATTTGATCCACCAACTGTAATGGCAACATGATTTCCCATAACCTGCAAAATGAAGAAAAGGGCATTTTTTAACAACAATTTGATTGTTTCAATGCAAGTGCAGCATACATATTAAAACCATGAATATATAATCTCAGTATCTGCCTTTATACAAGTTCTATAGTGGATCATATGATATTAATGAGATGAAACTGAAAACACTAGAAATTTACCTGAGCACAGACCATCGTGAGAGCCTCACATTGGGTGGGATTAACCTTTCCCTGAAACATTGCATTGCAAAAGAACCTTAAAATGTGCTGCTTTTGAATCCCAAATTTTTTGGGTCATGAATAAACAAGATGATGTGACAATTTACCGGCATTATACTACTTCCTGGCTCATTTTCAGGAAGAATGAGTTCACCAAGGCCACATCGTGGACCACTGCAAGAGGAAAACATTGTGAACCACAAAAATAAAGCAAACAAGTGGGAGCAGGGAGAATTGGATTATACAAATCTGCACAGACCTTCCTAATAGGCGTATATCATTTGCAATTTTCATCAGAGAAGCAGCAACTGTGTTGAGTGCTCCACTAGTTTCAACAAAAGCATCATGTGCAGCCTGTAAAAAAGAAAAAAAATAAAAGAGATACTGCTTCAGCATGCAGAAGAATTTTTCACATTGACAGATAGAATTGTGCTATTGCTCAATAGAATTAAATCAAAAGTCCAAAGTTTATTCTTACAACATTAATGAAACTGGAAGAAAAATAAGAAAACTAAAGTTGAGGAATTTAGAAACCAACCAAAGCTTCAAACTTGTTTTCTGCTGTGACAAATGGCAGGTTTGTTTCTTCAGCCACTGCTGAAGCTATCTTCACATCAAACCTAGATGGAAAGGAAAAGAATGATAATTTTCAAAGAACAGACATGCCTTGAAACTAAATGTTTCTGCGATAAAGAAATATAAAAAATAAATCACAGAAATGGTTCTAAAATATTCTTGTATAAATTCCAAGAGATTTCAAAAAACTGGTTCTCCCACCAAATTCACTATTTTCTTAAAGACAATAAAATTTAAAACATAAAATTAATAACATTATTCAAGCATTGGAAAAGTTGCTATAAAAAGACCGAGTTTCTTTCTCTTTGAGGGTAAGATGGGAGCAAAACCTTCACTCGTCAACGAAAAATAAAGCTAGAAGAAAGCAAACAAACTGTGATTCCTGCCTTTGGGGTGATAAGAATAACCAACATTGAAAAGGCCAGATTTATTTTTTGAAAAAAGGGAGCCCAGAAACTAAACTCTTCAGCCTTGAGGCCTTACTTACCCTTTCTTTGTGTTCAATCCAGTCCCCACAGCAGTTCCACCTTGTGCAAGCTACTCAAATAACAAATCCAGAATGTCATAAATCTGGAAATCAGAAAAGAAAAGGAAAAGAACAGTAGAACGACAAAGTTTATTGAACATATGTGTTGCCAACCTGATACATGCGGGGTAGCGTGCACATGACACGGTCAATTCCATACTTCACCTGCAAACGAAGCAAGAATCATTGTAAGCAAGCACAAACACATAAATATGGTGGCAACAGTGGATCAGAGAAAAAGATACAGAAAATAGCCACCAAATCATCAAAAAGAAGCACACAACAACAGAAAAATGTGACCCAATGATACAGAAAAGCTATCTTACTTGTGTAGTGTAGCCACTAAACTCTTGTCCAAGTGTCAATGGTGTTGCATCTTGAGTGTGTGTGCGCCCAATTTTAACAATATCTTGGAATTCAACTGACTGGTTAGAACCAACAAACAAGATTAGTCCAGGTACAGTAGTTACAGAAGCACAAATACAAGAAAATTTGCACATTGATGCAAATGCAAATCTAAGAATGGAGACAAGAAAACTTCAACAAGGCTGCACGCAATTTGAAAAATGTAATAACAAGAATATTTACCAAAGCACATGAGTATTTGAAAATTTTGTACTATGAAATTAAATCTAGGATTAAAACTAGGAAATTGCAGGTTCAACAAAAGCATGCATGGATAAAAATGTGTTAAGCAATCTTCCGGCAGTAAGAAGTAAAGTAATTGATGGAAAGCAAACAAAAATCATAATTGCTATGGTTCATGGTCTGCTAAGTTTCCCACCAATAAGTACGTCATAGATAAAGGTGCAGAACATGCATAGGGCATCAATACTGGAGTAGGATGAGCACAGATGTAATGGCCAGCCATGTAACGAAAAGGCGTGATCAATATGCATGAAATACGAGGAATTCCCAAAGCTAAAAGCATTCTATTAAATGCACTGAACACATAGAAGCAGTTTGATTCAGCCATGTTTCTATTTGCTTCCGTAAAACAATAAACATCAAAATGTCCCCTTTCTCAAACCACAAAAAATAAAGAAGAAAAAGAAAAGAAAAGCAAAGTCAAACCTTTGAATGGAGTGTAGCGTGCAAAATTTTCAATTTTGGGATCAACCTTGAATTTATCTCCATTGCAGCTGCAATATGCATTACCTAAATAAGAAAAAGATACAGCTGATAATTAGTACATAATAGTTCACATGGACAGTTTGCACATTAAGTGGTTAATTCCAACAGGAAAATTTTAAAACTAGTCCTTATTAGTTTGACACAAGTAGTAAAGTAAATCATACTTACAGTTGGGAATGTGTCATTAGAAGATTGTGATCTGTTGACATGATCATTTGGGTGCACAAACTTATCCCCACGCTTATGGCCAAGGATCTCAGCTGCTCTATTGGCAATAACCTGGAAAGAACATCATAGAAAACAACGAATCAATTTGCTATATCATATTGGCATGACAAGCCAGAATTTTTATGGCATTTAGTATTTGATTAATCAAAGCAAGTCTAATTTGCAAACCAAATGTTTACAACGGGACTGATTCTGCACTTGTTTCAATGGTCATTCAACTTCCATCTTGTTTCCATTTCTAATTGGCTACAGGATGAATTTTTAGAAAAACATTCTTTGTGAGCATCAGAATGAATTCCATCTTGTTTCCATTTCTAATAGGCTACAGGATGAATGTTTAGAAAAACATTCTTTGTGAGCATCAGAATGAAATATAGAAAGGACGTGTACGTGTTTTGAATTCTCACCATTGGTGTCTGCATTTGTGTGTAGTTCAGACATGCATTGAACCATACTCTGAAATGCACGATCATTAGGTATGGAATCTATCTTTTAAACATTACTAAAAACCCAATCATGGCCACATATCAGATGAACTTGAATGATGAAGGCTAAACAATTTCAAAGACCCTTCAGTTTAGATATCTCAAAGGATATATATCTGTCAGAACTCAGAGCAGAGTAAGTCTTTGGTTCAATTTTAATTGTATAACCAAAACATTAAAAAATCAGTTCACTGACATAGGCAAGACCAACAATACGCACCATTTAAGGGAGAATCTCAATGCTACAATTTGCACTATAATGCATACAGGGTGACTATATCAGGAAAACTTCCAAGGGATGATCAGGTAAATTGAATGAACTCCATCAGATTTTTCGATTTTCTTCACCGTTAGTGACTACAGTTTAAAGATCCAAAATACAATATTACATCAGTTAAACACATGGCAGACAGGACAATCGTCGATATAGAATTACAAGGTGTGTTTTCGCTTATCAAAGGCCAAATCGATCAGCAGTGTTACCTATACCCGAATGGCAAAGTATTCACTAATGGTTTCTGGTATCAAATTTATTGGACCAAGCCGCTTCAAATCCTATAATTTAACACTCTGTTGAACCAAATGAAGAAGCCATAGATCACAAGATGAGAGTAAAATCAAAACCCAATCACACTTTTAACATTTGAACTATTTTTCATAGCGAATAAATACGTGCCATAGCTTTATTTCCCCCTCTTTTTATTGGATGAATTCAGCACACAATCAAAGAAATGAAAAGAAAGATGTGAAGGCGCTGACCTCATTGGCATTCATGTTACTTTGAGTGCCACTGCCAGTCTGCCACACAACTAGTGGAAAATGATCATTTAGCTTTCCCTCAGCTACCTCCTGGGCGGCCTGCATTATGGCTTTACCTATCGATGGATCAAGCCCATACTCCATATTCACCTATCAGAAAAAATAAATCATCTACGTTAAATTTAAGTCAATGTAATTCCCACGAAAACAAATCAGCAGTATTATCCTGAGATTGACATATCATAATCCAAAAAATAAAAAGTAGTCACAAAATCAACAAGAAGTGAAGATGTTAATCTGAAATCGCATTTAATTAACTTTAATAAACCTGAGATTTAATTAAGCACAGTCAGCAACTAAAAATATCAAAGTCAAAATGGAAAATTCAAGTAAGGCGTAAAGATTTAGGTTTCTTAAATCTACGAGCTAATTAATTAGTTCATATTAGCAATTGAAACGATGAGAAAAAAAGAAATGCAATCAAAATGGACCTTAGCAGCGCATTTCTTGAGGGTACCAAAGGCTCGGATTATTGGTTCGGGCATTCGCTCGCGCTCGCCGCCTATATCGAAATTCTGCAATGATCTTTGCGTTTGTGCACCCCATAGCCTGAATTATTAATAATGAAAACAGCAAAGCAAGAGATTTATCAAAAAGAAAAAAACAAAGGGAGGTGGAGTGAAGTAAGAAACTTGAGTGAGTGAGTGAGAGATAGAGAGATGGTATTACGAACTTATCGGCAGGAACATTAATAGGGCCAAAAGTGTCCCTCTCCTCTCTAAAGGCAGTTGAATAAGACCTCAACCAGTTCCCATAACGCAAGGAAGCTGGAAATTGCGAAGTCGTGGATCCAGTAGAGAGGCGCCGCGCCACGATATACATCGCCATTCTTTTTTACTGTCCCGGAAGGAACGAAAACAAGATTTGGAGAATGCGAGGATCGAGGAGATAGCAGAGTTTGATCGAGAGAGGATAGAAAAATGGAATAAAAAAGGTTGGTCCGTCAGCCAAGATGCAAAATGCTGCTCTGTTAGAAATGAAAAGGTATTTGGGGTTTTAGTTATTGCCACGTGACGCCGAGATGGTGGAATTCCTCCATTTTAAAGGTCCTTTTGGTTGAAAAACTGTTTTGATGGGCGTGATGGGCTCTGGCTGCTAAATATATATGGTTAGATACGTAACGATGACGATATAATACCAATTTTCAGCTATTTAATTTTAAATCTGAAATCAGGCGACCCTCCAACTACACGGTTTTGGTAGGGTATTGGGCCCGTTAGCAACTAGCAAACCAACACCCAATGCTTATAACATTTCTCCAGTTTCTGTCTGAACAAATCTAAACCTTCATCTTCATGATTTCAAATTTACCATAACATGGTCTGCCACATTTTATGCTAAATTTGATGTCATAAAGAAGATTAATCTGTGAAATAGAGTTGAGATTCCTACATTTTTTACAAATGCATTATATCAAATTATAGCATGGCATGATTTGAATAGAATGGCAGAGGAGAGCAGTAATCTGGTGGATTTTTCTTGTTTTCTTTTCCTGATCGGAACAATAGCTTCAAAGCTCAAAGCCCAACAAAGTACAAAACAATGGACTTGCCTTACAATAGTAACAATAATGAACTAAGAAAAAAATACTGAAAGAAAGAAGACAGCATCTAATTAATTTCCCTATACAAAGGAAAAGTGTGCCTTCACTCATTTTATAAAAGTGCAAACCTGTCTCTTAACTAAAAACTAGGTACAACTTTTCTACTACTCAATTTAACAGAGCTAACAGCCGGAAAAGGATTGGTGGAGAAAACAAAGGGCAAAAAAGGAAAAAAAAATGAAAGACGCTCATTAATAAGTGAAAACTACCAACATCAGGCTGCGGATGTTGGATAGAGTTGAACCCAAGGAAATTCTTCTCTGTAACCCATGCTAGCCTCACAAGAGGCTTTGCAAGTGTACACAACAATGGTTGCCCAATCGAGAGAATCCGCGTCATTCTTTACACCAAAGTAATAAAGCAGCTGAGGTAAGATCTGAGGCACCAAATACAGGAACTGTTAGCTTACCACTTCAATGGGAGTTAAGATTTGAGATCCAAAAGGAAAATCGAATAATAGAACAGCAGAACATACAGAAAAGAAAAACCAAGCAGGCTAATAGGCACTTTTTGGTCAGACATGTAAGGGCTTCAATCGAAATATAGGAAAACAAACAAATACTCATAAAAAAAATAGATACAAAAATGTTTAAGGTATCAAACTATACCTGAAATTCAAAATCTGAAGGACCACCACAGTAACTGCAGTTAGGAATGTCAGCCACAGATGGCTGGCCACTTGACAGAGACCAGAGGGGTTTTGCACTAGCATTCCTACAATACCTGCTAATTCAAACAAAGGAATAAGTATCCATTGCAAAATAAACAGGAGTTTACGTGATAAAATGCATCAAATAATAGGTACACGAAATCAATGGTTAACACAGTAAATTATAAATTAGTCCCTCTAGTTTTTTTTAAAGGAATTAAATAGTCCATCTAGTTTCAATAACTAATTAATGAGTCTCTATATTTTTTAATCTATTTGTAACTTAATCCTTTTCATTCTTTTCGATTTGTTTTTGTTTTATTTATTTTTTTATAAATAGAAAAAAAAATTATGGAAAGATTGATGTGAGAAAAAAAAACATTTCTTGAAACAAAACAATATTAAATTAATCATAGTCAATATTGATCAAATAACTAAAATAATTATTTTTTTTGAAACAAAAGGGGCTATTTAATTCTACAAAGCTAGAGGGACTAATTTATAATTTACTCTGGTTAACACTGAAATACAACTAGGATATGAAAATTTGACATGCACACTAACTTAGATATAATCTTTAAAATCTTATACAAAGCCCTACCAACTTCTCAGTCTGTAACTGACAACAAATACAGAGTATAGCATCCGGAGTAGCCAAATAAATAATATGCACATGCAAACTGCCTAGCATTTATAGATGTACTGCAATGTTGATTTTAAACTTTACTTGTTCATTTGATCATTTCCAACCCAAATGATAACTCTGGCATATGGCACAGTATTGACACGTAATGTAGGATAAGCAGCAGTTACAGAACGTCAATTCTCTACAAACGTGAGTCTCAATCAGAAGCCAATGTCCAATGAGGATCAGTTTCCCCGCTTGTGTTTGTAGCCCTTTAAATGTCTAGATCTTACACATTTTCTTAAAAAATTGTTCAGTTGTTTAGGAAATACAGAGCTAGAAGACCCATAAAATCATCCCCTGCGTGGGACCCATCACACACATAAACTTCAAATTGTGTTCGAGTTTTCTAGACTATTAAGTACAACAAACGATTTCAAATATATTAGCTCATATCACCTCAACACTTGTTCAGGGGCTTTGGCTATGCGCTGTTGGAAAGATGCCCAGCACTTTCTGTCACTATTGCCCTGTCCACAACAGTAAATCAGCATGCAGGAGATTTAATTAAGTGCATAAATTTCTATTACCAAAAGCAAGAATTGATACCTCAAAACTGTCTAACAATGAATTCATTGTGTCATCCATTTTGTTCCTAGATACCAATGAATGAGTGGATATGATATCATCAAACATTTCAGCATCATATTCACTTTCATCATCATTTATCATCTCATACTCTGGCCACAAGGTATTGCTAGCAACTGTTTGTAAACCAAATAATAAAATCAGAGACTTGATTCTAAAAAACCTTTTGATGCATATATTTCATTGAGTAACCTTGACCTAGAACAAGTATTAACTGCATTATGATGTGTTTTAAGTGGTAGTATGGTAATCACCACTAAAGACTCAAAATTCTAGATTCTAGGCCAAAATGTCATGGCACCAATTTGCACGTGAACCATACTATTCCTTGAACATTGAAGGTTCACAAACTACTGTAAGAAAATGATATTCTGGTACAAGGTTCACATGATACATTAAATGTAACTATTTTCTAAGGAGCATGATCATATACATATATAAATTAGTGTAATAAGGATAATCATATACATATATAAATTAGTGCAATACCCCAGGAACCAGTTTCATGATGTGTATACTAGCCTTTAATGATCTCTGCTGAAGTGGTTCCATTCTTACTGGAGCTAGAGTCATGCAAAAGGCTCAATTGTTGACAATCAACTTTGTGACCTGAGCGCCAGTGCAAAACCTGCGAAATATGGAAACAGAGGACAGGATGTTAATTCAGCAAGAAAGGTCTAATATAAACTTATGACAAGTTGACAACTTATACCTGGTGTTTATGTGAGCAGTATTTTGTTCTTTTGCAACTACTACAAACTTTATCTCCTTTCCAGGTACCACACCAGTTACAAAGCGAAACTAAAACAAGCAAAAATGATGGGCATCAGAAATGAGTGAGTGATGGAAGGTGTTAGATGTGATTCAAATGGAAACATGCAAAACAAGAGTAGTGATATTCACACAGATCAGACAAAAGTGTTAATTAATCTTAATTAATCAACCTATCTTTGCGCTGTAGAATCCTTGCAGCCATGTTGCTCCAAACAATGATGTCTTTGTTTTGAGTAATGATTTATCAGTCTCATGTAGAAGGACATTAATTGCTTGTTTAGAAGCAATAGTTTTGTTGGCAATATAATATGTGATGGGTCTAGTATTAACCACTTGAATTATATGTGCTTTCCAGGTGACATTCATGCAAATTATATTCAGAATAATGCAAGTCCAGTGGATAAAGTAGACATAGAATAAACTATATAGAAAAAACCCCTTAGTTTTGCATACTTTCAATTTGGGTCCTGTCTTTGCAAGAAATATTGCTCTTGCTTTATGTCATTCTTATGTGGGAACAATTTGTATCCACCATTAGATGACTGTTATCATATCAACAACTCACACACCCAAGATCTTAAAAAAGGCCACTCATGGCTCAGCAATTCTCTTTTAAAGTACAACAGAGCAGTTGTATTGTAGGGGCAATCATTCAAGTTGTCCATTGGAAACTACAGCTAGAAATGCTGAAAAGAGCACAGATTGGCTCTGGCGATTATCATCCTGCTAACAGTTCAAATCAAGGTCCTTAGCAAAGGATGATGGTAAATCAAAACCACAGAAATCAAATAAGACTGGTTGTGGTGAATTTCCCTTGACAACAATACTAGCAATTTTGACAACACTACTAGTTATCGTCTCAATTTAAACTTTTTGAGGGCATTGACCTCAATTTTCCTGTAAGAGGCAAATCTAGATACAACAATCTTCAAATGAGTCATCAGATATCAAGTGCAAGCTAAAATCATGCAAACCGTGATCTGCCATGAGAAGAAGTAGAATTTCATCATAGTTGAAAAAATGGAAGGAGATAATGTGAGGTAGAAGGTGATTTTTTATATCATGGATTCTCTTGCTCATGAAATACAAACTATGAATCAATCAACAATACCCTCCGTTCTCATAACATGCCTACCTGTTGCAATTTCCAGCCATGTAAAAAGAGAGAGAGGAAGAAAGCAAAATGAATATCATGTAGAAAAATTTAAATTCACTTTCAAAAAGCCCATCCTTCAACTTCGTAGTGTTGCAAGTGTCCTATCTAGATAGCAAATAACTGAAGTCACACCCCACTACACACCAAATCCATAAACAAATAAGTTAGGTTCAGTTTTGTTTTTGCAGATGAGGAAGTAAAAACATTATTGTAGAGGCAAGCAAACAATTTGTGAGTCCAAGCCTTGGATCCAGCACAAATTATTATTATCATTAATCAACTCAAACTCTAGTGATCTGTCTTAGTTCACTGGCGGCAACACAAGTTTAGGGTTATGAAAAAGGAGAAAGGCAGAGAGGGAGGGTCATTAGGTAAAAGTGAAGATGTGTTGTCTGAGAGAGGAGAGATTGGGAATGAATCTGATACAACCTTCAATTGAGGAAGTCCAACTCAGAGCAGTTGCACAGGCAATTGTTCGACTCGCTCAAATTGTTTTAGGAGATGCTTTGCACATTTCGCAAGGAGTCGTTTATCAAAAAACAAGATGAAAAGTACTGCCACATACTAAATTTAGAGTGTTTTTAATCATTTTCCATTTAATATTCCATAAATGTATCATGTATAGTTATTCTCCATAGCAACGAAAAACCCAAACCAAGGCACACAATATTAAATAAAATGAAAAGAAAACGAGGCTAGACATTACCCCCCAATCCAGAAGGTTTGTCAGTTCCATTGTTTCTCGGAGGCTCACTTGAGTAAAAATGATTAGAACAAGGCAACTGGCAACGGAAAACCTTCACACTTCATAAGGGAAGTAAAAGAATAAGAAATCAGATAGTTCCTTAGTTGTTCATAGTCACGGTATTCAAAAAGAGAACAACAGTGGAAAAAAGATAAAACACCTTCGAGATGGTTTTTCTGGACTGCGCTTCCATTGCTCATGTTGATCTCTAAGAAGACAGGGCATCGAAGGGCACATGAACACAAACAATGCTCGATGAAATGCTGATTCATTCTCTGTTATTGGTGCATATACCTAAAGATTTATTCAACAGAACTAGTTGTCACGAAATGCATTTTCTCTTCAACTTGTCATATTCATATCACGTAAAATCGCAGCAAATTAAATGCCATAGGCAGATTCGCACGTGGTACATACACTAAGTATAAGTTCAATCAAACCCACCACTGACAGAAAGAAAAGGAAGCAGGGAATTGGAACAGTCTCATTTGCGAATAATGAAAATTCGACAAAGAATTGTCTGCAGCATCTAAATTCAAGAAATTAGTAAATTATCGTGCAGGAGTACCTGAAGCAAAAATTGTAAAGGTTCTTCACATATATCACAAAAACAGGACCTTCCAGATGGTAAATTAATAGGATCCAGCCATGCCTACATCATAGGCATTAACAACATCAGTTTACATAATCCTGGGTTTGCTTTGAACAAACTAATTGGCAGAGACAATTAAAAAAAATAAAAAAAGAGTTTTGAAGTGTTGAAATATAAGTACCGGCACGCCACCAGCCTTGCTAGGAAATACTTGCCGCAAAAGAGACCAACTATTTTTTGGCTTTTCCAAAAAACCTAGTGTTACTGGTTCGTCTTCTTCTTCACTATCGTCATCTTCTTCTTCAACAACTTCTTCAACCTCATCGTCGTCATCCAGTGAGGAAATTTGGATTCCTTTGAGCCTTTCTGTAAAATCTCCCTTCACACTCATTGTCTTAGGCGTTTTTCTTTTCAGTTCTTGCGTATCTCAATGTACGGTTTTCAGGCAGCTACCTCTGCCTCTTCAGTGTGGGAGGAGGGGTTAGGGTTTTAGGATTCAGAAGTTAAGTTGGTTTAAGTTGCATTTTATCCTTGTACTTTTTCTGAATGATTTCATTCATACTTAAATTGTTTTATTTTTCAATCAAGTCCCAGAACTGAAACTCGGCTCTGGGCACACAAATATTGAATGGAGTCGAATATTAGCAGTAGCGCTCTATATTTGAAAAAAATAAAAGATTTTAAAAACTCTTGAATGATTAGCAATAGCTATACAGTTTCTAAACATAAATTCAAAAAGTACGCACATATATGAATTTTTGTCGTGGTTCTAAACATCAATTCAAAAACTCTTGAATGATTTGCGTTCGACCGAAATATAGTTTCTCCTCGAAAATGACACGGTTAACAAAGAAGTCCCGATCTTGAAATATCTGAAATTAAAACACGACAGGTAAACTCATGTTTTTAATAAATGTGAAGAAGCTTCTAAAAGTAAGAACCAACAACCTGACATCTTGAGCGATTTTATTTTATTTTTTAAAAGAAAAGGCTAGTACTTAGCCTAACTAGAAAAGGAATTTAACAAAATAAATTAACCTTATTTTAAAAAATAAATATCAGAGCAGTGCACATAAAATACAACTAATTCATTATTCAATATTGAACAGACAATTGATTCCATTATGGAAAGAAGATGACAACAATTCATTCTAAGAAAACAAAATGTAAATAATAATAATAATAATAAGCAAATCATGATTTACAATTTAACCAAAAAATTAACAAGTAAATCATGATTTACAATTTAACTAAAAAATTAACATAATCACGCTATAATTATCAAATCATGTTCACCGCCACTCCCATGATTAACAAAATTTTACTTTAATTAATTTTCACAAGCAAATTATAATCATTGTCCAAATCATTACTCACATAGTACACTTAACAACAAACACTGTTTCAACATCTCAACAATGATTATGACCATCATTTGTCATATAATTTGATAACGAAGACCATGAACGATGATCATACTGAATTTGACTTTGATAGCAATTACTTGACAATTTTAAGGTGAAAGTTTTGGGAGCAAAATTGAAATTGGATCTAAAATCCATCTAAATTTGTGTTCTTTATCTTGAATTTATAGCCACATTTTGTGGCTAGACCCACTACTTATACCTTATGTGTTTATAAATTCATTAAATAAGTTTTTGTATTTTTAATTTGATCAGTTAAACAAATGTATTTTTACTTTTAGTCAATTAAATATCATTTTATAAAATCAATAATTTTTACATACTAAATTAAACAAAAATATAATATTCACGTGCACGAATATTGCAATAAAAATATAATATATATGTGCACAAATACCACACGTAGATCCTATTTTACATGGTTATATTTTTTTATTCAAATTAACTTATAAAAATTATCAATTTTACAAAATCGCACTCAATTGATTTAAATTAAAAATATAGGTGCTTAATTAATCAAATAAAAAAATACATGAACTTATTTAACAAATTTACAAAAACACACAGTATAAATAATGGGTTTAACTACATTTTGTGGTTCAAATAATGGGGTCATTTCCTACGAGTGTGAGGACTTAGTTTGTATAACATAAATTAAAATTAAAAAGAATTAAATTAAATGTTATTAACAAAGAGTGTAAAAATAAAAATGTGTTATTCAATATTGTTTTTCAATTTTCCTCTTGTTCCTATTTAAAACCGTATTTGACATTAAGGTTCAAGTTTAAAAATATTTCAAATCAAAAAAACAACAAAATTTATTTTTCAATACTAATAAGTGAGAAATTGTTAACCTCTTGATAATATTTATTATTTTTAGAACGAGAATTTGTAATTTTTATTTCCCGAAATTAAAAACATGGACTTTCAAGTAAAAACAAAGATCATATCACTTTTAAGTTATTAATTTTTACATGAGTTAATCAATTTACCAAGTTGTCAATTTTTTTCTCATCAAGTGTATCTTTTTTAATCTTTATTGTTTAAGTAATTCAAGTTGTAATTTTTTTTTTCTAATCAAGTATCTATGTTAGATTTTCATCAATTTTTGTCATTATTTGCACACATGATCGGTTAATGAAACATGTTTTACACGTAGCAACGACGTGGCAACGAAGTTTGAGATATGTGGCCACCATGTGTAAATGACATAGAAAAAAAAACAAGAAAAAGTCTCTTCCTCCTCGCCAAAGAAAAAGTAGATCTATCACCGCCAACAAGCCTTGTTGTTGTCAACCACCATCGATCACCCCATTGCCACTAGCATACCATAATTACCATAAACCACCACTAGGAATTGTCACCATAATAATTTCCATTCCTTTTTGCTTGTCGTGCCCATAACACTTCTCCTACGTTAGATAAACCACTCCTCATCATCGATCTCTCTTCTAGCACCATCGTTTATATGGGGTGCCCGTTGTGGTTGTTGATTTAGGAATTGTTGTAGTGTCGAGTATTTAGAGGTGTTCGTTGACGATTAAGGAGTTGTTAAAGTGTGGTTGTTGGAGGTTGGATTGGTAGAGGTTTGGTTGTAGAAGAGAGAGGAGCAATGGTTGCCGACGATTAGGGATGACAATTTACCCTATCCAAGTCAACGTTTTGACTTTGAACGGCATGGAACGAGGATAGTATTTGCCCACCCCGCCTCGCCTCTCCCTTTCCTTTGGAAATTATAATTATACATGTAATATATGTTAGATAAAACACTTATAGAAATATAATTGTGATGTATGGATAATTTGTTAATTAATAAAATGTGTGTTTATTGAATGGTTGAGTAAGATTAAAGGTTTAAGTCTTTAATTAAAATAATTAAGAAACCTTAGGGACTTGATTAACATTAAGATTGGCTCGGGGCAAATTAATGAAAAATGTAAAGTTACAGATTGAAATTGCATGGTCAATTACAAGGATTGAAAGCTAGAGGACTAAGGTGTTAAGTACCAATTAAGTAAAGGACCTCCTAATTGAACTAATGGGACAAAATGAGAAAAAAAGGCTGGAAATCCAAGTTTTAAAAAGGAGAAAATTGGGGAGAGAAAAAGAGAGAAGAAAAGAGAGAAAAACCCTAAATTGAAATAGGGAAGACTTTACTCATCCTAATCACTATAATACACCTAGAAACACCTTAAATTAACCTTTAAGCCATCTTAGAAGATCAAATAAGGAGAAAGGAAGAATTTCTCCAATTTGACCGAAATTTGAAAAGAATGAGAAGGAAGAAACCAAAGGAGAGAGGAAAATAATCAACTCAATTCTAAAGGAGTTAAGTATAATTTACACCATAAGAATTTATGTTTTAAAAAATAATTAGTGATAATTTAGGGTTTGTTGATGAAGGTTAGTTAATATGTATTGAGGATTATATGAAAATGATTAAATTACAATGGTCTTATGATTTATATGTCTTTGTAACGTAAGGAAATGATATTGAAATGTTTGAATGACGTCCTTATTCCATGAACAAGGTGGATGAACAATCCTTAAGTAAGTATAGATTGGTGGCTACCATGTCCAATGCCCATCAAATGTTTGATGAAATGTCTAAGAGACATTTCTAAGGTTAGAATGAAAGAATAAGAATTGTCCTTCGATTAGCTCAAATTTGGCTAAGTATGAACAACAAGGACAAAGAGGAATTTTTTTAAATGTGAGCTTTAGAGGATTAAAAGTAATGGAATGAATGCATTTGTATGAAATTTGATGGTTATGATGCTTATTATGTTTGGCCATGTTTGTATGAGAAACGTATGATTATGATGCTTTTACATGATATTTGATTGTTCATGGTGTATATTATTATATTATGCATACTTATCTATTTAGAACATACATCGGATACGTTCCGTGTGCACATATTCTTGAGGAATTTCAAAAGGTATGCATAATGAGGTAATGTACGTGGCATTGCATTTCATGTAAAAATGTATATGCACATCATTATCTTGAAAAAGAAATTTTATTCATAATTTTGATGAAAAGAAAAGGAAATGGTTTTTATGAAAAGAAAAAGGGAAAAGGTTTTAATAAAAGGAAAAAGAAAAAAGGTTTTCATGATTTTTCATATAGTTTTCATGAAAATGCCATTTCTTTGTTGAGGGATTCGGTAAAAGCCTTGATAGTTAGGGGATTTGGTGAATGCTCCAGTTAAAGAAATTGACCCACTTTTTTTGTAAAGGGATTCGAGTAAAGGTCTCGATAGTTGAAGGATTTAGTAAAAGCTCCAATTAAAGAATGTGATAAAGGTATTTTTTCATCAAGGGATTCGAGTAAAGGCCTCGACGGTTGGGGGATTTGATAAAGGTCTCAATCAAAAAAATGACAAAGGAAAGAGTGTATCCGAAAAAAGAAAGAAAAACTTACAAAAGATGCATCATTTGCATTCATCCATAAAGGACATCACATGCATTACATGAATTATACTTACTGAGCATCCTCTTGCTCATTATTATTTTTTTATGTTGTAGGGAATGATAAAGACAAATGAAGGGTGGATGCAGAGATGAGTGATAGACTTGTCATTTTGTGTGCTTTGGTTTGGGTTACTGAGTATAGGGAATCTTGCATAACTTTGCTTGATCTTGATGCATAGCAAGTTAAGCAATTCTTGATATATGTATATATATATATAAGTTAATTAATAAATTTTTTTTTGGTGTAGATGAAATTATCAATTGAAGGTTAAGTCATTAGTATGTCGATTTTGATTAGTCATAGATTATAGATGCTTAAATGGCTAATGTGGCTAGAATGAGGAAATTTGTTAGGTCAAGGAAATGATTGCAATTTAAAATGATAGGTAAGGAATTAGGTAGGGCAAGACTAAAAAAAATGAAATAATTAAATTATTAGAGAAGGTTTAAATGAAATTAATATGGCTTAACTTAATCCAAAGGAAACGAAAAAAATTTATACTCAAATTATGCATGAGTGGACCTAGTATCTCATACTCATCGGAGACTCGATGAATGATTAAATGCCCACTTCCACTAATGCATTAGATAGGATAAGGGAATAAGCTTATTAGCTTGCATTCATTATACGTCGAATATAAATCAATGTTGGTAATACCCTTGACCTATCTACGTCCTAGGATCGGGGCGTTACAATACCTAACATATATATAAACTCTAAGACTACAAACTAGTCTCCAATATAATTAGTGAGTTTCATTGATCTCTAAATAATAACAACATGCAAGGATTTATCTTTTTTAATTGCTTTTGTGATATTGACGAGTTGTGATATTTCATCAACTTAATTAAGTATGTTATTTATTCGAATTTAAAATAATTTAATATATTATGAGTTGTATTGTAAATATATAATTAAATATCGTTGCTAAATGATTGTCTTTCTTAATTGTATTTTTATATGGATTATTATCCTTTTGCTATAATTTGAAATTTGATACAAGATGATATGGGATAAAATAGGACAGGGTATCGGTGTCCCACAGGGATCACCGTCCCCGTTAGAAAAGGAATGCTATGGAAAACATTGCCTTTCACGGGGATGGGACAAAACTTTTCATCCCCATCCCCACCTCGCCCAATTGCCATTCCTATTAACAACGGAGAGGAAGGTCAGATGGTGGCTAACATGGCTATGGGGATGAACAAGTTGTCTTTGGGGTCAAGGTTCAGGTGGTGGTAGATGATGGTTTAAGTAGATGATGGTTTAAGTAATAGTTTGGTTCAGGATTGTTACAAATAGTGGGGTGATTGACGGCAAGGATGACTGTTATTGATGGTGTTGGTTGGTGACAACAAGGCTTGTTGACAGTCATGGATCAACTTTTTTTGGTAAAAAAAGATTTTTCTTCGGTTTTTTTTTTTTTAAAAAAATCACATCATTTGCTCATGATATTCGCGTCGATGCTACTTCCTTGTCATGTGTAAAACATATTCCTTTATATAATGGAAAAGTTAAAAAAAAGCTAATGGAGATACTTGATGTAAAACAATTGCAACTTGAATAACTCAAATAGACTGGATTAACAAAAATTGAAAACTTTATATACTAAAAACGCGACTAACTCCTTCCTACATGTGCACCCCACCCTACTTACTGATTTCCTAACCAATCCTACCACATCAAATCCGAACGTCACCCGGATTTCTCTAACGCGCTCTACTTCTTAATTCTTTATAGCCTCTACATTTTTTCTCTCTTTCTTGCATTCTCTGAAACCCTAGTTCTTACTACATTATAGGTTACAACATTATAGATTACAAACTTTTTCTGTGTTTTGCAAAATAGAAGTGAAAAGGTTATGAAGAGAAGGGTTGAGGAATTAGAAAATGAAGGAGAACCAGGTTTGTATAATCGTGCAGTGGGGGTCACTGATTAGCAGATGAGGCTTTGTTTCTGTTTATGTGGCAAATTCGAAGAACCCTAAATCAAGAAACGACCATTATCGTCCTCCTATTACGGCCGTGAATTTTGCAGAGGTCTCTTTTTCAAGTTATGTTAAAAAAGAAAAGAGGTTTCTAACAATCTCAATGGCTGTGCCTTCATTATCAAGTGTTTTGTTGAAAACTACTGTTAATAAGGTGGATGAGATGATTTACAATGCCGTGTTAGAGCATGCTTCTGGAGGAACCCTAGGAGATATTATAAAGAGATCCAATGGTGTTGCGGTGCCTGAATTGGATGTAAAGAGGCACACAAAATCCATTCTTGAAGGTGTTGATTATATTCATAGACAGGGTTTAGTGCATTATGATTTGAAGCCCGAGAATATCCTACTTGTGTCAACTAAAAGGGGTGGCACTAGCACTGACTTTGTGACAAAGATAGGGGATTTTGGTTTGGTAGAGAAAGTAGAGAAGAACAAGAAAAGGAAGTTCGATCCTTAGGTCAAAGGGACTGCTTTGTATATGGCACCGGAGTCTGCGGTTGATTATGTCTAGGAGGCTCCCTCTGACATATGGGCTCTTGGATGCATATTTTTTGAGATGTTTACAGGAAAGCGAGTTTGGGATTTGAAGCCCGAAATCACTACTGAAGAACTCCTGAGAAAGATTGGTGACTAATTGCCTAAAATTCCTCTTCAGATTACTAAGGATGGGAGAGATTTCTTGAAGGGATGTCTAGTGCGGAAACCTATGTTCATATTGACTGCTGAGATGCTAATGGATAATCATTTTGTGTCAGGATTAAGCAGCAGCGTATTGGTGGACTTTTCGGATACAACAGGAGTGGACTCGACAGACCATTCATTCGGAACAGACAATAAATTCAGTGCTTCCTCCTATTCTGAAGTTTGGAGTTTCATATTCGAGGAGGGTTCTTTCTCTTCTTGGTCGGATAATGGAGAATAGAGTTTTAGTGATGCGGGTTCTACTGTATCACCAGAGATGTTCTTGTATTGGAACCAATATAACAGGTCTCATCGTGGCATCATCCGTAATCAACCGTCCCTACTGTTGTATAGGATCGAAATAAATCCACAATTGTTTGTCAAACAGGTGTAGTCAGAAGTTATTGTCGAGAAAATTCTTTTATTTTTCTACAGAATTGCAGTGAATTATAAGCTTCACTTGTTGTCTATCACTGTTCATAATGTAGTTCTTTTAATCATTAATTCCAGTAAGCAATAAAAATACAAGCTGATGATTGTTTTCTGCCAGCAGTGTCTTTAAGCTCTCTTGGTGTTTTTTTTTTTTTTCCTCAATTCAATGTTGCTATTACAGAACTGGAATGATTAACATCATCATTCCAGGTCTGTTATTTGCTGAAGTTAAAAGATTCCACTTCTTGAAGTCTGTAGCTTTAGTCCATACATGCAATCAAGCTCACTATTAAAAGAAGAATTGTCTAAAAGATATCTAGTGGATATGAGTTACATGATTTGAGCTCCTCACATCATTTACTGCTCCAATGACAGTTTATTATCAATTAAGTCCAAAGATGTTAGGAAATGGCAACGAAAGGTTTAATGACATACTCAAGTTTCTTACCATTCCCTGCTTCTCCTTGAATCAAGCACACCTGAATCCTTATTCTGTATGCCATCTGCAATTGCGTGAAGATAATAACTAAAATCCAGTTGAGCTAAAAACCTTTAATCTTAGAATGAAAATTCTACTCATTGAAATCAATTTTGAGTTTACAATATTTCACATAAAGAATAGTGGTAATATAGAATCCTTTTTTTTTTAAACCTCTCTCATCAAAGCCAAGCAAGCCAGGACACATCTGGTGAGAGCTTTCGAAAGGATAACAAGCAACTGGAATTATTGCTGCATTAACTATATTATAGACAAGACAATGACTTAAAAAAAGGAACAAAGTAAAACCTTCCTTTTTTCGCTCAGAAGAAAAAAAAAATCAAAGAAATATATATAAGGAAAAACAATCTGCAATCTTCCCCTCAGCAGGGCTAATTTTCTACTTCCTATTTGGAGTCTTGCGTTTCCCATCAACCGGAGCAGCCTGCCTTCTATTCCGTTGCGGGGGGACTCCAACTCCATTTGCTAACTTTCGTGATGGTGAAGGGCCTAGCGAGGGATTTAAGTTCTTGCTGCAAAAGTTGAAACTTATAAGAGAAACTTGCTAAATGAATTAATAGATAGAATTTGAGATGCAAGTATAGACCAACACCAGATCACATCAACAGTACCTTAACTCTGGATTCTTTGCTGCTTTTGAAATTGCTTTACTAGTTTTTGACTCAATCCCATTTGTTAAACCGGTAAACTTGGACTGATTGAATTGCCATAGCAAATCAGGTTCTGATGAATCACTGGTGGCAGCATCAATATCGTCCATGTCGTCATTATTAGCAAGGTTGAACTGGTTGTTACTAACAAACATATTATACGATTGTTCTGGGTAAATTTTTGAAGAGTCTGACAGATACTTCTGGTAAAAGGCGTCCGGCAAATTGCCATTTTCTGCTTCCCAACATCCTAGAGATTTTTCAACTCTGTTTACAGCATCTTGTTTGTTTACCATAACTTTATCTACCCACTCACCCGAGCCCATTTCCTTCTCATCCTCGCCATAATTTTGACTAGGGCTAATGACTGGAGGCCATGGAGGTGAATTTGCCAATATCTCATCAAGATCAAAGCTTTGTCTCTTCTGCCTCATAGTAGACTTGTGAACCTGAGGAAGCAGCACATCACAATTTATAGGAACCAAAATAACTGAATGAGGATAAAGATAATGAAGAAGAATGGAATCAATCCCAGAGAAAAGTAAAGGAAACCTGACAATGAACGGTCAACAATCTTTTATATATTTTAACGCCTAATCTTATTCAAAGAGAACAAAACATTCAAAGATTGAATTTCTTATTCATAAATTGCATAAATTCTAAAGACAAATATTTGATAGCGTCATAGATTCTATCCCAAAAAAAAACAAATGAAATATCTTACTGTTGTCTCCATGGTGTCAACACTCAACAACTACAATTTTAATCGGCTTGATTTAAGAAATATTTCAACCAGCCATGATCCAAAAGTAAGACTCACCTCTATGTTGCCCACATCACCCATGGGTTGCCGGAAAAGATTGCTATCATTTGCATCTCTGAGCCGATGGTTAGAATTGAATGGTTCTCTCTCTTTTTTTGCTAATGCTGCCTTTAGACTGGCAATCTGTGGGGATGAAAATTTTTGATATAGATTACATTAAATTGTATTGAATGATTAAGATAAATGGTATAGCAAAAGCAGAACGGGGAGAAAGAATGCAATACCTGTTCTTTGAGTTCTTTAACATCCGTACTGTCCTTATTCACGTGAGCTGCACCAAGTTCCACTGTGGCTACCCGCTCAGCAAATTTCAGTGTACTGATTGTTTCTCCTAGAGAATCAGGCTCAGGGCTTATGTGAATAAACATCAGAGTCTTGGCTTGACCTCCTGAAAGAAGAGATTCATTCCGAAACCATGATCATTTCCGTGGGGAGAAAGGGGCATGTGTAAACACCAGATTGAAAATGTGTTTACTTTGACCTTACCAAGTGAGTCTTGGAGCAGTTGTGTAAGTTTGCTATTTCTGTAAGGGACATGTGGATTCTTTTGGGCAAGAGAAGCAATGACATCACCCAAAGCTGATAGGGATTTGTTAATGTGTTGTGCTTCTTTTAGTCTATCCCCTGTCACTTCAGATTTGTTTACTCTCTCACTCCCTGCCAAATCAACGAGATGCATACAACCACGAAGAATAGTTCCGGATGTCAAGTCTCTTCCTTGAACATGGACAGTCAAGCAACTGCAATTCACAAAAATTTATAGTATGAGTCACCCAAACTGGAAGGCACTGTTAGGAGTCATTGCAAACAGAACAAACAGAACTATATAGAAGAATCATAAGTCACCTATGCGAGCGGCTGCTACGATCATTTAGGGCTGTTGCACCCACTGCACGGTTCCTTTGTCCAAGGTTCATCAGATCAATAACATCAAATGTTGATGATACAGGAATGATGTTTGCATCTGGTACATTCAGACCTGTCTGAGAACTGTTACGAATTTCTAATGTGTCAGTAAATTAAGGATGGACAATTCTGCTCTTAACCCTGTATGTAAAACAAATGTTCAAATGACTTCTCATGTCCTTAAATTTTAATTTAGGTAGTTTTGGTTGTAGTAGCTGCTCATGAAATCCAGTTCATAACCAATCCTTAACCAGAAAACAGCACTTTGTAAAGGATATCTTTTGCTACTTCCATCAGTAACAAGGAGATCCCTGACTTGCTCATTGTAAATCTCTATCATTTGTACGGCAACGTTGTAGCTGAAGGTGTCTTTCCTTTGCTCAGCTATAAGAAATAAATCACCCAATGCCCTATAATTTACACCTTGGCTTTTCTCACTGAGATCTCTGGGCCCTGACTGCAAAAATGAATAATGAAGTTAAGAAACCTTGCGTACTTTACAAATAAACATCAATGAAAAAAAAAATTTTACATCAATGAAATTTTTTTTTTTACATTCATAGATATGTCCAATTTCTCTTTTTACCATGGTGTAAGTTTTTCCTGATCCTGTTTGACCATATGCAAATATGCAAACATTGTAGCCATCAAGAACAGAACGGATTAATGGCTGCATATCAGAGAAGACCTCCGCTGCAATTCAGTGTAAGTAAAAATGTAAAAAGTAGTGTTGATTTGCATTAATCAGAATAAATTCTAAATTAAGAGCTAACCGACCTTGGGTAGCACATGGTCCAAAGACTTTATTGAAGCTAAAGGACTTGCATCCTTTTCCATGTTTTGATGCAGTGCTAATAGTAATATTCCCATCTTCTATGTTGTCCACAGTGCTCAAATAGTTCGATTGTCCAGACAAAAATGGTCTCACTCGACAATAAACCCGAATGCTCCCTGGCAAAACAAATTTAAGGACTTAAATACGTTGCAAAGAAAAACATGATTCCAAGTCTCTTGTGGGAAAGAGTAACTTACCCTTGAGGTCCTGCACCTGATTGTATAGCTTGCGATTTTCCTCGAGAACCTTATGGTAGCCAGAAGCAGCATGAGCTAGACCATGGATGTGCATACCTAAGTTCAAAGACATGAACTCCAAACTTAGATAGAAAGAATGCTTAACAAACTCAGGCTAAAAAGGAAAATTCGTAAACAACAAAAAGAAAAATCAAATTTCTTTCCCGAGTACCTACCAAGACTGTTAAACTCCTCATGAAACTTCGTTTGCATAAACTGCATACCAGCTTTTGTTGTACGAAGTGTATTTTTTAATTCCTGCAGCAAAGCATAATTAGCAGGAGCACCTTTAGTTTTTAATCCAAAAAAGGAAATAGTGGAAAAGAAATTACAAGCAGTCGTACCTGAATATCTCCTTGTTGTTGATCAAAGATCATTTTCTGTTTCTGGGTTTTATTTTTTAATTCCTCCTCTGCAATTTGGTTTTTGTGAAAATATTCATCTTTCTTTATCACTCTGACATTTTTGTCTTCAGTCTACATGATTTCAACAAGAAGCATGAACCCTCTTAGAATTTATATTAGGAGGCCTTTTGCTATTCAGTAGATGAGGATTAAGAGATTACCCTTTTGTCGCAAGTAGATTTCAGCAAAAACTTGTTGCCCTGAGGGATGACTATTTCTTTAGAAGCTGCCTTTACCTATAATATACAACAGAATTGGATAAAAAAAATAGCTAGACAATTAGAAACAAATTAATTATCTTCTGGAAACTGATTAGTTTTGAATGATCAGCTGGCATACCATATCATATTGGCTTGCAATGCGATTCTCAAATTCCTCCACGACCTTACTGAGCACTGATTCCACCAACTATTTGCAAGCAGAAGGCATGTAAAACCAACGTTAGAAGCGATAGCATCAGTGGTACTTGCAAATTCTAAGGAGTGGTAGTACTTGAGGTCAAGCAATTTAAGGTTTAGATTCTTGAAAGTGTGGAAATGTGATCAACATATCAGCAAGCATTCAATACTGAGGCAGCTTGGTACACTCAGAATCTCAGGGTGGATTCCAAAAAATGTTTATATAATGCATAACAAAATTTGCTTTTTAATCAACTCCAACAATTTACCAAGCAGCAGTAAGTCCATAGATCCTTACCATTGGAACTTCTTCAGGCTTCTTATCCAACAAAACAGAACGAACAAGCATACTCAAGGAACCAGACCCAGACTAGAAATGAGGGAAAGAAATGAAAAAATTATAAGACATAAATCTGAAGTCCAGGCTGACTGAGAAAGCAAGCTCAAATTTAAAATAAGTTAAAGCTTACCTACCATTTTATTAGAGAAGTCAAGATCACCGGACAGAGTGTTGAAAGATTTTTCATTCATTGACAAGTTCCTGGATAAGGAATTCATAAAGGGTTCCGAATTCTTTCTTACAAAAGACTTTGCTGACACTGAAGGTTTGACATTTCCACCAAATTTCCAAATCCCATTTCCACCAGTCTGTTTCCACTCACTGTAAGATTTAAGTGCCAAAACAGTGTTCACAACCCTTGCAGATTTTCCTCCCTGGATAATACAATTTAATGAACCAGAGTTAGACAACCAAGCTCTTCTATCTAATTCCAAGCATCATTTGCATATAGTAAAAGCATAATTGCTATTGCAATACATACTTGTTCCAGATCAGATGCCTCAAAATTAGGAATCCCCATCTCTTGTACAGCTACGAGAAAATTCCGTACATTTTCAAAGTACTGGAATGCAGATAATGCTGCTCCATCGGGTATAAGAGCAGCATCACAAGGACTCTCCACAACCTAAAACAATCAATTTAATTAATCAACATCAACCAATGAGTTTTGAATACTATAATTCATCCTACGATTAATTATCAATAATGAGTATTTAAAAAAAAACACGGAGAGAAAAAATTGGCATTAAATTTACCTTAGGCACAGCTCCAGGTTGAACCTTATTGAGAACATTGCAGAGAATGATTCCACTTCTCAATCCAAGCCGAAACTCTTCTTCAGATGGCTCTGCTGGCAAATCTTTAGCTGCTACCACTCCTACCATCTTTCTCAACCACCCCGCAGCTTCGTACCTTCTTGACGCTAACAAAAAGAAATCCCAACAAAATTAAAACTTCTCAAAGACAATTCCTCGAAAGAGAATTATTCTGTTGAAACGGAAAATAAAAATTACCAGCTTCTTCTGCTTTCCTGGACTCCAAATCAAGATCTTTGAATCTATTACCATGTTGTTGCAGTACATCCTCCACTACCGACGCCACCGAAAACGACAATGCTCCTCCTTCACCGGCCATTTCGTCGGAAATTACGGTTACGTAGTGTATGACTTACCTCCTCCTCACAATTTCACCATCAAAATTGCTAAATTAGTCTCAATTTTGGTCTCTTGGAGCTAAAGCAAGCTTAAAAAGAAAAACAGAGAGGGATCGGAGAAGAAAGAGAGAGATAGAAAAGGAAAGGAGGAGGAGGTTTGATGTTAATTTTTTTAGGAGGTTAGTTTGATGCTAAAGCAGAGATATATCACATTCTCCGTGAGCTTTTGCTTTTCAGTTTTTTTTTTTTAAAAAAAATTTCTTCCTTCTTCTACAAAGAAAGCTAGTAGTCTCTTTCTTTTTATGACTTTGCTTTATAGATAGTATCAGTAGTATACTCTCTCTGCTTACTCCACCCCTCCTCAGCTGCTCCTCCCGTGCCTATCTCCGAACCTCCTGGCTTCCAAACACGACCACTACCAACGTGTTTCAGGTGCTTTTCCCAGCGCGTGCAAGAGCGAAGGTTGTTAATTTTCTGATTAAGGATTGGAGTGTGTTTTTCACGCTCTTTTTAGCTTGGGTTATAGACCCAGTCAATTCGAGATAGGACTTGCTCTCTTTTGAATAGGCCAGGGGGTTATTATGTGACTCTAAACGCTGGAGTCAGGGAAGTCCGACTCTAATCTTAGTAAAATTGTAGCCATAAGAAATTAAGTTTTTATCATGTTGTTTTGCTGTATGCAGACAAATTATTAGGTTCATGAACTTTATTTTAAACACTCGATGTATTAGTCGTAAAGCAACTAACAATACTATATTTATAGAGCTATAACTATAAATTAAAGTTTTATTGTTTTATTTGTTTTGTTGTATCAAGATATATGATTAGATCGACAAATTTTGTTTCAGACAAATGAAAAATTTTATATTATTCGTAACTAACAATATTTACTCGATAAGAAAAAAAAACATATTTGATGGATAAGAATCATCTGGTTTTCTCTTTTTTATTTTTCTGTGTTTTTTCCTTTTCTATCAAGATGTATTCATAAAATAAATATTCTTAATTATTGTACAAGTATTTTAAAATTTCTCTAAACTTTATTATATTTTCTTAGTTTTGTTTAGAATATTAATGTTTTGGGTATGAACAGTTAATCGTATTATATTATTGGATTGACAAATTTTATTTTAAACAAATAAAAAGTTTTATATTACTCATATCTAACATACCTTCTCAACAAAAGAAAGATACAAACAAATAGGAGAGAAAAAAATTTTAAATTTTATTTTTAGTGAATCCATATATGATTTTATTTTATGTGTCTGTTTTTTTTTTTTTGTGAAAGTATATTTATGAAATAAATATTATTAGTTATTACACGAGTATTTTAAATTTTTTCTAAACTCTATTATATTTTTTTAAGTGTGTTTAGAATATTAATGCTTTGAGTAAGAACATTGAACCATTATATTTAAATAAAATAATTAAAAAAATGTTGGATTCGAGTACATTCAACATTAGACCATAAATATTCTATAAACACTCAAAACATTATAATTGTAGCAATATTTGTTTTATACATTGATTTTAAACTCTATCCTTGGAAGTCATTAAATTAAAAAAAAAAAAAAAACCAACCTGTTCGTATATCAAACTTTAGTGGTGATAACTCTATGACTAGGCCTTCTTTTTTACCTTTATAATTAATCCATTATGCATTGACATTCCTAATCTCTCCAATTACGAGTGTAATTAAATTACAAGATTTTTAAAATAAGTAGTGAAATATTGATGGGTGGTTATTGTTCAATCTAAATAATAAATAGAGATCCTTCAACTAGAGTTCAAGATTTAAAAATTCAAAACTTCAATGCAATGAAAGTGGGCGGTGTGTTTGTCCATTTCAATGACTTTCTCACACATGATTATGCCATGATCGAACTGTACTGCTCTTTTTTTTTTTTTCTTTTTTCCTCTTGTATTTGTGAAAATTGAATAAACCTACTCTCTTCTACATGTTCGGTTGGTGGGTCCTGTCATTTCCGCAAATTAACATTAAGCACTAACCAGTAATAATTGGAAAAAAATAAAATAAAATAAAGAAGCAGTAACTTCCAATCTACGCGCCCCACCATGAATTGTCCAGAATACGTATGAAATATTTGACAAAATATAAATAAATAAATACATGAAAGCTACAATTTTTGTGGTGCAAAATTAGAGAACAAAGGCAACGTGCATATTTGACAAGTTTTAATTAGGCACCATCAGTCTCTAGATTACATTTTCATAACTTCGTGCTAATCTGTACGAGTTTAGTTTTAAGGATTGATTGTAACTGTAATTGTGAAAGTGATTAGAAAAAAAATACGTTTAATTAAAAGTACAGCTAATGATTTGATTAACAATAAAATTACCAAAAGAATATCAAATAAGAAGATTTTTAAGTAAAATGAAATATAATAAATTAAATACTTTGTTATTAGAAAATATATTTATTTAACAATATATATTTACCTGCCTTGGGTAGACCTTTTAGCTTGTGCTCATCTAACCTTTTTTAGTGCATCGCCATAAAAAATGAAGGTTATTCCAACAAATTTGGACAGTAACTGTTCTTACATTGTTATATATATATATATATATATATATATATATATATATATATATTGTGAATTTGATACTCAAATGTAATGCCAAGTAATAAAAAAGATTACAGTGTGATTTTTGGTGAATAAAGTTTGAATAATACAAAATCTGATAAAACATGACACATTTCAATAACAATATAAAAAATCTATAATAATATAACGATAAATCCTTCGAATCCAACTCAAGTCCATAGATCATAATACAAGACAATAACCAATCACACAGGGTCAAAGTCCTTAAAAAATGACTATTCCTGTTAAATCAAGACGCCCCTCAAGAAAAGTTTAGGAACACCCTACTATCTCAAAGTGTTCCTGCTCGGAAAAAAAGAAGAAGAGACTTTATCTTCCTTCAATATGGTCAAAGAAGACAAAACATTCAATAAAAAATCAGTGATGATAATAATTAAATCATCAATAAATACTAATATCATCGTATATCACATACAATAATAGTTGAATAGTATCACGTGTCAACTCAACCACTAATGTAAAAAAAAATATATATATATATATATATATATATGTGTGTGTGTGTCTTTCTCGCTATGCAAGTTGCACATTATACATATAAAGACTCAAACCATCAAAAAGTAATAGGTTCGGTTTATCATTCCGAAACAATTTTTAAACAAGTTCTAATTCTCGCCTCATTCATTATCATATCCAAATTATTCACATATGGTTAAATAATCTTTTCAAAAGATTTTTTTAAACCAACTCGTCAATTTTTCAATCACTAATTTGATCATTAGAGGATCTTTTATCCAATTAAAAAGACTTATTTTATAAATAACTTACATAAAAGATCATTCAACATTTTACTTAATTACTTATTTGAATTGTGTTTTTTAATTTTACTTGAAGAATCATCCACAACTTGTCACCCCCAACTACAGATTTCTCTTTGGATTCAAAAGTAAGAGTAAATAAATAAGTAATAAAAGAAATTTATATACTCACCTTGGTTAAAGTTTGAAAGCCAAGAAAAGCTGGGCAAATTTGTCACGAACCAACACGATCTTTAAGCAAGTAAAAAGTGGAAAAGCAGCCATATCCCATCTATCCAATACCGCCAAATGTTACATGAATACCTGCCCCCAATTGTTAGGCAGTGGGTAATTTTCAAATAGTGGAATGGTTGTTGAAAACGGTTACCAACCAGTTTATCTGGACTTCATAATGATGGAATTAACCAAATGCCACATGACATGGCCTTGAGTTCTAAGTAACAAAAAATTTGAAAATTTAATTATTTCCGTGTGCTCTTCATCTTTCTCTTTGGTTTTTGTCCAATACGCTCATTGTATTTGGATAGGAATTCTATTGCTCTTATCAGTTCGAATTACCTAATGGCACTCCTCGTTACTTAGATAAAAAAAAAAAAAGCAATGTAATGTAATAGAATAAATAAATAAAATTTATGTCATAAATGTTAGAAATGCTATTCATACTAGAATTTTTTATTTTTTATTTTTTATTTTATCAATTTTCACAAATCTAAAGGATAATTATGACACTGAATTTTTACTGAATAATGGTTGCATATTTGTAACATTTCTTTTGTTTCTCCTTAGTTACCCTTCTTTTGCCAATAAATTCATGCCAGCATAAGTGATTGTAGGAAATTAGCATTTTGGCATTTTTACTATATATATATATATATATTGCATTGAAACTCATTGGTGTTTTTTTTTATTTATATATATTAATTTTAGCTTACCATCAAGAATTTCCTATATATATCTATATCAATTAGGCATGGTAAAAACTATACATGTAGAAAGAGACAACGAAGAGGATCGATGGTCGAAGACCTTCTCTAAATTCTGAAGTAAGTGCAAAATATGAGATGACCTACCGGGTGACTTCAACGTTCAAAAAATTCAAATGGATGGTTCGGAACCGAACCGGTCAGGTTTGGATTTCCAGTTGAGGCCCACGGGGAGCGGCTTTACTAGGACCCACTTCACGGGGGATCTGCAAGTGTTCGATTATAAAAGTATTTAGTTCTCAACTACGAAGCTACGATCGCGTACCAGCCAATTACAAAAATATGTAAACCAACCCAATTAGAAACAGCCACGTTAGCAAAAACACTGACTAATCCGCTAGGTGGCACATTTCTATTGGGTAAACGAAACATATGTTCCGCCTATGGCCGTGACTTGTACTGTAAGCTGCAAACAACTATTATAAAAAATCATCATCATAATAATAATAATAAAAAAAAAACTATGAAAGAAATGGATAGAAGAAATTGAAAATGAAAGCCCTAAAAAGATTTTTATTTAAAAAAAAACTCATTCGAGAAATTATGTAGAAGGAACCATTCAACTTGTTTCAAAATATCACACACTAGGACCTACAAGTTCAATGTAATGCTTTTGTGGACGATATAAGAATTCTAGGCAGTGAAAAACTACATGATTGGCTGTAGCTTTTTTTCCTTTTTTTTAAAAAAACTTCCAAAATGGAGAATTTTTTCTCTTTTCTCAATCTTTACATTTTTTTAATACGAGGAAAATCTTTTCTTTTTTTAAAAAATGAACGACAAGTTAGCAATTGGCAGCTAGCATGTGGATTTCAAAACTGCATATATTCTTGGTATGGGAAAGAAGCTACTCCGGCGTGAAAAAATGGCTCGTATAGAAATATGCAAAATGCCCAAGCCAAAACTGAATGGAAGCATTATTGTTTCACATGGGTTAATGGTTTAATTTATTATTATATTTTAAATTGAGTTAATTTTATATTTGAATAAACCTTAAGTTTTTAATGTATTATTCTGATAAAATTTTCAAACAAAATCAATAAAATTAGTTTTGTGATTTGTAAATTGTTATATTTTATTTTCAAAATATCATTGCAAATTAGGCAAAAAAAATTATTTTTAAATTAGTGATTAATTCTAATTGTTTAATTTAAAAATATTGCTAAAAAGATAAATTAAAAAAATTTAACGTATCAAAAAATAAAATTAATTCAATTAAAAAAATTTATCATATAAAAACAAACTGAGTTATTAATCATGTCCATATAAGCAAACATGCAGCATTCTCTTTCAATTGGAACCAAATCAAACCAAATTTATTCTTGTTAAATTTTCACAATTTTTTTTTCCCCATATTCACATCAGATTAATGCTAAAAAAAAAAAAAAAAAAATCAGTTTGAAGCCACTTTGATCTCGTTGAAAAGATATAAAGCTGGTCCGTACTCCATACCATCTAGAAATAAGCACGTAAGCTTTTTTGTGTTTGTTAGAGAAAATCCCAGATGCCATTTTGGCCAAAGCCAAACCTTCTTATATATATATATATATATATAAAGAAAATGATTAAATTGCTTTTAAATTAGATCCCTAATCATATTCCTGTATTGTACACAAAAGGTAGTTAATTGTTGAACTATTATTGCAAATGCTGTAATTAAACTCGAGGAAAGTTATGTTACACTAAGATTTTGGTTTGTTAAAGTTATCAAATAAGTAATCATATTTCCTTTTAACTGCCCTTAATTATCAGCTGCACATGTTCGGTGAACCCACAAATTTGACCTCTGGCTCCTTAACATGATTATATTCGCTGAATTACAGTGAAGGTGCACATCACTTTCTGGTGCAGGAATGTGCAGATTCATGCCGTGAAGATGGTGAGCCACATCATATAATGGGAGCACACGCGTCATCTTATCCACACAACTGAACGAAATGGCCATCTTAATACTCCTACTTTTGTTTATTTATTTATTTCCATTTTTTTTCTGGTTAGGTTCAGGACCGGAGTTGGCCAAATGTATGAATAGATGGATACGGAATGTTGTGTAACTAATAAGTAATAAAGGCAAAAAGGATTGCGAAATGTGAACAATATACAAGCAAGATGTATACTAGGAAGAAGAACCACCAACCTCAATTGCCTACAATTTGGTGCCTGTAGGAATTTATTAAGAATACTTTTGCATCATCAGAACATTTAACAATCTGTAATAAATAAAATCTATGTTGTTGGAGTTTTATATTTTTTTAATTTTTTTGCCCACTTTGATTCATGAGGGCTCCAGCCTCCAAGGCAGGGGAAACAGGGGCCTAGACTGGGAAGGCTGAATAATTCCCACTAGTGCACTAACCAGAAACAGTGGCTTTCGAAGCGTAACTTTAGGTTTTCTATAGAAGGAATGAAGCTTAGTACAAACAGTGGCCACGTCATGGGCAAAGTTAAAGACACGTAGCAATCATTACAATTATTATTCTTTGCTGGCCAGAATGTCAAAAAGGAAAAGACTAATTTCCTCCTGGAAAGCAAACACCAGCGAAATCTAACAACAAAATACAGTTAGAAACTACTAAGCGAATCTCACGTAATAAGTAAGGATATAATTTAGAAAAAGTCAAGCCTTTACACTCAAGAAATGACAGTTTGTTAAGAGACCAAATTTGCCAGCCAGTAGGTAATCTTTAGTTCATGAGTTTGCAACCAAGTGCTCCTTGTTTAAACTTTTGGTTTAACCTTAATCAAAGGTATAAAGAAAAGAAGAGAGCAGAGGAGCATCATAGGTTGTTGTTTTTATTTTTATTTTTTTTGGTTTTATAATTGTTGGTGGGGCAACAAGCATTCCCAATAAATTATGAAACCATTGCACTCCTTGTTCTCTCTCTCTCTCTCTTTTCTTTCTTCCCTTTTTTTTTAAACCAAATTATTATGAGTAATGAAAGGGCAGTCCTTGAGCACCCATGCCTTCCTATTATACTGAGAATGGTACCTGTTGCAATATCACCAAGACTGACCACCCAGGCACATAGAATATCAAGGTGAAATTAAGGGTTTTGTCCATTCTTCTACATAATCTGCTTCAAGGAATGTCTTTTCTGAGCTTAGCCTCATTTGTCTAAAGTGTTTTGAGCAGCTTTTGACCACATCTAATGGCTCAGCTTTCTTGCTTCTATCAATAACTTAAATTCAGTTTTCCAACAAAATGGGGAAAAACAAGAGAGTTCTCTTGTACGTAGAATGTCATAAAAGGCTTCATTGATTAACTAACTTGACCTCTTGGCTCTAACTCTGTTGTCTTAATCTTCCAATGAGGAGATGAGGCTCATAGGATTCCCTTTTTCAGCTAACGCGTTGTCAAATTATGGGCACTATCCCTTTATCAGTACACTTATAACTGGCATCAGGGGATAGAAAAGAGGAGAAGATTTTTCAAATCACGTTCGTTGTTCTAGTCCTCAAGCTTTTCAGTGGGGCATACCTTTTTAAGGGCCTCATAATTCAGTTCTCTCGATGGGATAAGGATTTTTCTTCTTAGTCTGAATGATAATAAAGCTTTAATGTGCTAGGAAGCTGCCGAGGTAAACCTTTAAATTGGCTATCCCATCTGGAACAGAAACTTTTGGGTGATTAGACAATTGAGTTATCCAACCAAGGCGATGCTTAATTTTCTATTCTTCCCCCTCCTTTGTGTCCCTTTTGTAATGAGAAAATATACAGAGATCCCTTGATTCAGACAACATACCTTCCCAAAGCTAAAGGATTCTTTGGCTCAATATTACCCTGCTGTCCATGCCTTGGTTGTTTACCCTACGACTGGCAAACGGGTCAGAAATCAGAATCCATTCCTGCATGGGCTTGCTAATTGAAACTGAAAGGTCAAAATATTGCTCATTTACAAAACCAAACCTACAATTTTCTACTTTATTTTGTTTCGTTTTATGAGAAGGAAGCCGATTCTATATTCGAAAGCCCACAAATGCAAGCATGATATCTAGGGGCAATTACTTGATCCAATGGGAAGAATCTTATTCTTGTGTTGGCAACTATAAAGACAGGCTTACCACCAAAGCCTTCGAATATTCGTATCCCTTCCCTGAACAGCAGTCCAGTTGTACCATAAGATCTGAGAGCCTCTTCTTTAACTGGGTTTCTCGCAATGAATGTGCTGAGGTACTTAACACAGATATTTATATCAGAAACAAAACTCGATCCAGGATCGCTCTCGTTCACCAGCCTTGAGTTGCATTAATTATGGCCAATTTTCATCTGGCGTACTCACCCATTCGATTGCTTGTAATCACTGAAAAGGTTGGCATGTCCCAGCAAAGTACCAAGGGCTCCTCACTAAAGATAACAAGTTAATAATACCAATCACTGTGAAGAGCATTTCAGCATTACGCAGGTAGTTGTTTAAGTTTAGTTGCCATCTCGAGCATAAAAAGTACAATCTTTATGCAACATATCACATGGCAAGAAGAGACAATCTTTATGCAACATATCACATGGCAAGAAGAGCAAACAACATTAAATGAGGGGATGCAGCATGTAAAATATTTAGTAGACAACGTTAAATGAATTTCAATTATTAATTATTAGTCATAAAAGAATGTTCGATATGAAAATTTCTGAGTATCTATTTTTATCGTCATTATCACTGTCAATGTAACATAATATTCACTCCCCATATGACAAATTCATGTTGCAAAATTTCAATGATGGGATGTGAATATTCACTCCCCATGTAACATAATTATCACTGTCAATGCCATCCAATTTCTACAAACTACCCGAGACAATTGTGAATACATAAATATAATCTAGAAAAAGGATCACCACAAAGACATCATGACACTGACTGACCTCATCTGCCCTTCAACAATGCAGTTCAAGGCAATGCAAGTTGTATCTATCCGTGCAACATTCTCAAATAAGATTCATCTTCACAATGTGTGAGGCTGTGGATCAGGAGGAAAAAGGGTAACGAGAAATCTGTGAATCATCTCAAAGCTGGTGAACGTGATAACAGCAGCTGGGGTTGTTCTAATAAGGTTGGTGGCACACCCACGATAAAATCCAGGGAGACCCTCTTGTTGAAATACTTTCTTTATGCAATCAACCACACCAGAGTAACGCCTTTCTGAGTGGAAGCCTTGTTCTTGAAGCCTTGAGCGTACTACCTGCAAAATCATGTGAAAAAAAAAATGATATGTTAGTATTTCTGTCAAGCAAGACAGCTACCAACAAATCCTAGTCAAGCATTTACTGTTACTTGGAGAGTAAGCAAGAAGCTTACAGGAGTTGATGCATGGAGCTGTGGGTTTATGTTGACACACCAAACATTCCGTAGAAGTTAATGGCTTGGACAGGCTGTTGTTTCTATATAGGCAATAGAGGTATCTGGGATAGCTTTTCCTTAACAATTTTTTGGTGGGGAAATGAAATAAGCGAACACTTTTTAAAGTTGTCTCTCGTCACTTCACAGGATTCCAGGGAAAGTCCTTAAGAATTCAGGGTACATTTTTTTGTTAGTAAGCACAATTCTCATATTTATCTATTTTCTATATCTTCAAACTATGTCAAATGCTCATAGAACTGAAACTTGAATGGTAAGTGATTCTTGCAACCCTCGAAAGCTTCTGCATCATAAGATTGTATTTATTTATTTATTTTTTTAAGATAAAATTCACTGCACTCTTCATTCTTCAATATATAAAAAGGTTAAATCCTATAAAATGACTAGAAACAATATAGTCTTGTCAACGATTCAACAATTACTGGCAGCTTCAAAATTTTTTTGATTCTGGTTGCTCAAAAATGAAATAGAACTTCCATTACAACCATCAAGTATTTCACCATCCAACCTTTTCACTTTAGGAAAAAAATAATAATCCAGAAAGAAGACCATCGAAGATTATAGAGCTGCCTGAACCTTAGAGAAGGTGGGGAGGCAGTTGAGCATCAATGACCTTTCTCATGCTGATTAGTGATCACAGATATATTAACTAAAGAAATCGGATATTTTTTCAACAACATACCTCATGAGGATATGTCAATGTCGAAGCGAATATTTTGGATACTGATGACGCAACAGCAACATCACGTGCACCTAGTTTATCCATAGTGGTATTATCTGGAACAAGACATTAACTTCAAAACAGTTCTTTCCAGTTTGAAATTACTAAAGAGATTAAATCTGGTTATAAAAATTACCTCGGGTGGCCAAGTACATTTTGATCTTCTCATATGTTGGAAATTGGATGGCAACATGACTGACCCCAGCCAATGCAGGCACAAGACCACTGATTGACACATAAAAGATCTCGAGTATTATTAAATCTCATCTTCAAACTAAAGACATAAATATTTAACGCAGTCTAACGATATTCTTTGTAGAATTCAATACCTGTACAACCCACGGATCCCTTCCTCGTGAGCTATTCTTCTCAAAGCAGACAGCATACTCCTATATGGAACAACACCTGCTCTCATTCCTTGAGTCTGCAGAACAAAAGCAAACAACACTGTGAATGCTGACCACCTCAGCACATTGAAACATGCATGCATCCACTTATCTTCCCAGCTAGTGGCCTACTAAATGATTATATGTTCAATTTATTTGTTCCTCTATTTTTCCATTTTCCACATCAGAACAAGTCATTGGCATGTATAGAAGATTAATTACCATTATCTTGAATAATGCATAAATTTCAAGGTCATGACTTATGAACATACTGCAAAACCATATTACATAAAATAAATCAAAGCTAAATAATAATCACAAGAAACTAAATTTAACAACAAAAAGAAAAGGAAAAAATAAAAGTTGCTCCTAAGCACATTGATGCATCTAATGCTACCTGGTTTCACATAGACATTAACATTGTTGTTGACTGGACGAATAAGGCATCTTACTCATCCGAAATAATAACAAATGTAAACTCGAGAGAAGGTCCTCTCCTCTCCATCATGTGAGCTCAAACTTCGCACATCCTACTTGAATGTGCATCATGGGTGTGGGCATAGCATGTTCAGCATGGATACAAACAAAAAGCATGAATCAAACAAGCTAGAGGTTTAAAAAATTTGCATCCTGCTAAATCTGCAAGGTGCAAGAAAAAGGAACTTGGGCTAAAAATTCATTAGATGCTTCTATCGGTTAGTCTAGGTTAAGTAGCATCTTTTTTATAGTAACAGACAAAATAAGACACGAATTAGAATGACGCACTTGAAGTCTTGTCTTTACAACCCAAAGAGGATTTGTGAAAATAGTTGTTGCTGCTCCAGCACCAGAAGCAGCTATCATATTAGCACCTATTGAAAGAGGATAACCTTCATCTACACAAGTAACACAATCATGAGCTCATTAATACAGAAAAATGTTCAGTGAGACAAATGTTAAGAAAAACTATGCAACAGGGGATAAAAGAAAGTATCAGTCAGGCTTTGTTTTATCGCCAGTGAAAGTAACAAATTAGCACTAACCATTGGAACAAAGAAAGCTTTTGAACTGTTCATATATCGTAAAATAAACCTGCAAAAATGATAAAATTAGGTCATTTTGACGGAGAAAATTGAAAGCAGCATGCTCTATGAAGAAAAAGGAGGTTGGAAAAGCAAGGACAAATGAGAAAAGAGAATCAAAGATTATAATTTTGGACCAAGTAAATTTCATTATCTTCAGAATTCAACCCATGGCCTCAGTTTTAACTAGTGATTATTTATTCTGAGGATAGAGAACCAAGTCAATGAAGCACCTAAAAGATCCAATGCATGGCAGCACTGTAAATAGCTTGTGCTATGGTACCGAATTTGCCAAATGATTTCTAGATTGAGGAGTTCGACAAATCAGTCATTGTTCATTCAATCTTGTGAATGGATTATTTTCTTCTTTCATCATTTTCACGCACCATGTTTTTACAATTCAAGCATCTTACAAGAACTCACACAAATTTAACTGCATAATAACAGAGTTTAAAGATGTTTTCTGTCCTCTAATTCCCATAAGCAAGCTCCGACTTAGTTGAACATACTTGCAAACATAATCATACACTCCAAACAAACTAAAACTGCAAATCTAAGTCAACTTGCCTTCGTTCTATAACAAAAAATAAATGCTGTGATATAAAGCATAAGTTAGAAACAAAATTCCCTATTCTTGAAATTCCTACTTATAAGGAATGAGCAGGCAACTAAATTGAATGATAGTACTGCGACTTACAGCCCAATTAGGAAGCAATGCTAGCACAGTTGGAGCAAGCCCCCGGTACATACCACGCAGCCCCTCCCTCTGGAATATTTGTTCCAAACTACCAACTATAAGACTCCCTGACCAAAATTAAGGAAAAAAAAGTGTAACTCATGAGCAAATTACAAGGACCTTGCAATTGTTTAAGAACTAATTTCAATTTTTACATTCCTTGATTTTCTAACCTTTAGCACTACTATTAGCAACATCAAACTTTGGCAGACCATGAACCTGAAACCTAGTTTTGATAACATCTAAAGGACACACAAATGTAGCAGCAATTGCTCCTGCATCCAAATTAAAAAAAAAAAAAAAGAAAAGAAATCAATATTTCAATCAACTAATTGATCTGAGCTAGAGAAAATTGAAGAAAAAAAACAGATGGTACCTGCAGCAGCACCAGCCGCGGCATTGCAGAGAAGACATTGCTTGGGATTAATATGGGAGTGAGCATGAGAATCGGTGGTAGACATTTCTTGTAAACCGAAAAAAAGCAGCGATTTGAGAAACAGAAAGGGTATACTGGGAATCCTCTCTCGAGAGGGAGTTTGCAGACAGCCAGAGTCGCATGGCCAGAAGATGATACTCTGTTTTGTTTGCTTGTCGAATCCGTCCGAGAATGTTAGGGTTTTGCTTAATAAACTTGACTAAAACTCGCTTCTCCTCTCCTCTGGAGTCCTCTTTAAAGGAGGAAAGAAATCGAATTAGAAGGTAGTTGTAGATGAAGTCGAGGGAAGAACAGGAGTTGGGATCTCCCTTGTTAGGTTTGCTTGTCTTGTATGGTTGGAGAGACAGAAAGAGAAAAGGAGAGATTCAATTCACTGTGTGCGATTTTATGGACTAAAGAATTTCAAGAAAAGAAAAGAGAGCAAAAAAGCAAGGCTTTCTTTTGTTTCGTTTTCCCTTCCCTTTTATTCTTTTATTCATTTTTTTTTTTTTTTTGTGGTCTAATCTCTATTTCATTGGCCTCTCACCTCTCAGCCGGACGATTCGCCGCAACTGGGTCCCACTTCCTGATTCTGACTGTTTTACTTTTTTCTTCTTTTTTATTTAAACTAGTAGTAATAATTATCATACTCGTCGTTGAATAATTTCGCGCTGACCTCGTCAGCAAAACGATAGGGACAAAATTGCTAATGATTATTGGGGCCATTGGCATTAACCCAAAAAAAAAAAAAAAAAGGATCATTGGCTGCTGGCTAATATTTTGGTTCTCTTTTTTATTTTATTATTCAATCTAATTAACACACGGCACTTAACAGTCGCAATAGAATGGCACTATGCTAAGTAGGACTTCAACGGTTGAAAAATTTTCAATAATAGACGGCGAAAACTTCCAAATCTTTAGTGTGTGTATATATATATATATATATGGAGCTGATGATAACGTTGATGTCAAAACAATGTGGTTACATTCAACTCCTTTATCAAGGTAAAATGCTTGTAGCTATTTCTTTCGATTATTTTTGGGAGAATTATACTATGATTACATTAATTTTTAACATTTTTTAATCATTATGTAAATTTTATTTTTTTATTTAATTACGTCAAAATATTTTAAACTGCTAATTAAATTTAAATTCCTTTATCAAAGTAAATTATACTATTAAACTATAATTTTATTCTTTCAGATGAAACTTTTCTTTTTATATTATTTTGTCATTAAGTTCTCTTTAGTATTAAAAAAAAATCATAATAGTAATTTGAAACAAATGACACGTTATTAAATAAAAAAACAATTCACAAAAGTTGGATCAAGATATTGGATTGACAAATTTTAAAAAAAATCAATATACTGAAACTAAAAAAAAAATCAATTAGAAAATATTCAAAGTTGATGTATTTATATATTATCAATTGAATGAATAAAAGTAGTCATGTCTGTTTGTGAGTTATGATATTACCTAGCCAGAAAAAAAAAAAAAAAAAAGGACTTAATTTTTTTTTTACTGTAAATGGGTGTTTGGTATGGAAATATCTTATATTTTTTCTACCACGTAATCTAAAATGCTAAAGATATTTTTGATGGTTTTATCCATAAATGTTACATTCGAGATGTTTTAGAACATCACATTTCCTCTGGAGCTAGAATATGACGACCTCATAAATTGAAGGGAATCATGTTTTTTGGGTGGGAGTAAATTTTTTTCTTTTGGACTTTATGCCCTTGATTTTTTTAAAAAAAACAAATTAAGATGCCGTTGTTTCTATCGATAATATCAAAATTACCATAACATTTTAATACATAATTTTAAATATAATTAATATATTATATATGTGTTTATGTGCATAATTATTTAGAAAAAAATCATGTTGGAAAGCTGTTTTAAATATAATTAATATATTGTATATGTAAATTTTTTAAAAATAAAAACCATGTCCATAAATTTGTTTAAAATATGATTAATATATTATATATGTGTTTTTGTGCATAGTTATTTACAACTAAAGTATTATGTTAATAAATTAGATATTTTAAGTCTCGGTATTGAAATAGTAAATTTATTTAAACTTCTCCTTAGTGAATCAAACATGATAAAAATACATTACTACATATTTTTAGTTTAAACAAAAAATATTATTAAATTCATCAATTAAATTATTACTCACATCAATTTTTTTTTAAATCATCAATACAACCTCTATTAATATGTGTTATATAATAGTTATTGATAATTGTTAAATTATATATTAATAATTATATAAAACAAGAGTAAAAATAATAATTTAGTTAATAGATTTAGCAGCATCTTAAATAAAATACAAATATGACATTCTTGGTAATTAAATTTCTAACAATCACATTTCATGAAGATGTATAAAAATCCCCATGCCAAATATCATTAAATTCAATTCAATCAAAAATCCAACCTCTTATATACCATGGCCATCGTTGTCACAATCCTCTACCATCGTCAATTCCCCCTCTCACCACCATAAATGGAGTCATTTTTTAGTCATTATCTTTTCGTTTTAAAAAAACTATTAATAAGACGTTTATATTCGAGTTAATATATCAGTCCAAACTCCAAACATAACGTAGAAATTAAATTGTTATTCGGATCCATCATCACCGATTTTGATGAATCTCTTCTTCTGACATCCAAATGGGCCCATTACGTGTTTAACTTGGATAAATTGGGTAAGTTTTACACTTTATCAACCAAGGCTGGATCCATGGAAAGTCCACAGGAGGGCAGGATCCATTGGAGTCCACGAGAAATTTTTATTTTTATGGATGGCAGCTAGTTTGGTGGAAGAATACTCCTACCTTACTCCGACTATCAAGGTAAAAATAATAACAATAGTAATAATAAATAAATACATAATGTTGGACTGTGACGTGCTTGCCAAAATGAGACAATTGCACAACGATTATACTAATTTTAACTTTTTCTTGATAGAATATATAAATTATAATATTTTTTATATGAGTATATTAAATTTTTTAAAGCTATCGACTAAGTATTTATATCATTTTTTTATAAGTAATAAAGTGTTTGTTATTCTTAAAAATATCAAATTATATATATATTTTTTCCTCAATCAAGCATTTATGTCAATTTTTTTTCCTATTAAGTGATGAAGTGTTCATTATTCTTAAAATATTAAATTATATGTTTATTTTTTTCTTAAATAAATACATGAATTTTATTTTTTTGTTTGAATATATCAAATTTTTTATCAATCAAATATTTCTATTAATTTTTTTGGTAACTAACTAATTAATTTTAAATTATAATTTAAAATATTAAATTATATTTTTACTTTTTTTTTCAAAAAAATACATGAATTTTAATTTTTTGTTTGAATACATCAAATTTTTAAAAATTATCAATCAAATATTTCTATTAATTTTTTTAATAACTAATGACTTGCTCGTTACTTCTTGAATACCCCCTACCAATGTTCACTAGAAATATTAGAAATATTTTTTTGATAAAAAATCTCACTTTTACATTTCTCTTCAATTTTTTACATTTAAAACTAACTGAAATTAATTGAAAGTTTTATAGTTAAAAAATAGTGTTTTGTTAATTTTTTTTAATCAAATTTGAAAATTATCAAATAATTTAGAAAGTAAGTTTCCTCCAATAAAAAAATAAAGCAAATTTATGATTTGGTATTCTAAAAATAACATATTTTGAAATTTGATATTTTAAGCGTAATATATACTTCATCAATTAATCTAAAAATTGATAAAAATATTTAATTGATAATTTTGTAAAAGCTAATGTATTCAAATAAAAAATTATAAAAAATATACTCGATCGAGGAAAAAAAATTTACAATTTGATATTTCAAAAGCAACGGACACATTATTAATTAATAAAAATTAAAATTAAAAAAACAATTGATTGATATTTTTTTAATGATTAATATATTCAAACGTAAAATATTAAAAATCATATACTGGATTGAAAAATTTTAGTTAGTATACTTATATATAGTATTTATCCCTTGTCAAAATCGTGATGAACCTATCTAGGTTCTCGTTGTACTCCAACGGGGCCGCTATTTCAACCTATCCATGAAAAGCCTTATCCCTAATCCAACTTGCAGAAACCCCAATTGATTGTTCCTGACACAGAAACCAGATCCGTTCCTATACATCTCCCAGTCCCAGGTGCGTTTTGAACTAATTCCTCCTCATGGCTATCTCTATCTTTCAAAGTTATTCCCTGTTAGATGATGTTTTATCAGCTCTCTGTTTCTTCTTTCTTCTCTACAATAATCATCTCTTTTCTATACATGTCTCTGTTTGATTAAAAAATCACTTAATAGTTGAAGGTGATTGACATTTTTTTTTTGAAACTAGCTGGCTTTAAGAATGCAACGGTCCCAGGAATTTAGGACCAGTTAACAGGGAAGATGCCACAATATCAAAGCATTCTTTTTTTTTACTGTTATGGCTGCGCTTCCTTGCAGTATTGATAGGGATTATTTCTGTAGAGTAGCATATACAAAGTTTTGAGCTTGGAGTTTCCAATTTCTGTCCAAGGACGATGCCCCTGAAACATTCCGTGTAGTTTTTGTACTTGCTCCTGCTGTTCATGAAGTTTGGCCTGGAGTTCATTATAAACTTTGAGCTAGAGTTTCCAATTACAATATTTCGTTTTCTCTCTATCTACTCTGCTCTCTTATTTTCCCCAATTTTCTCTGTAAGACTAACAATTCCTAGGGTTGTGGAATTGTTACAAAAAAACAATGCGACGGTCACTATTGTATTTTATTTTGGGTTTTTTTTTCTTTTTACTATAATAAAATTGGTATCATTGAGGGAACAACAACAGCATTTCGCCATAACGATCATCTTAATGTCGGTGCATCATAATCAATAGCCCATGTTCTTCAATCTGAGGGCATGGATCATCATTTCAATAAATTAGGGGTTGTTTGGTATCGAGTTCCTTTCTGTTTTCGTTTTCAACTAGATATGAAAACTTGTTTGTTTTTGAGAAAATAAAATTGCCAACAAATTTTGAAAACCAAAACTTTTGGAGAAAAGAATAAATTCAAAACAGGTTATCTATACTTCTAGCATATGTTTCGAGAGTTAGGTTGGGTTTGAGAGTTAGGAAATGGCTGGTGCTAGGGTTCAGATGGGGATTGGATTTGGGGCAGGACTGGGTCCAGGGCTTCTTTGGTTCGGGAAACCGATACCGGTTTTGGATAACAGCCTTGTAGGAATTAAACATTGAGGATTTTTGGCTTGACATGGAAAACAGAATGACTTTATGGTGTTATGCTTGGTAGTATATTTTGAGAAATGCAACTGGAAATAAGAGATTTTCTTCGCATTAACTATTAATTGATACATTTTTTTAACAAGCAGGGCAGTTTAGAATTTGCTGAAATGGGCATCCGAGCCAGAAATGGTAATGATCGTCTTCGGACAATCTGGACCCCTGAAATGGATCGGTATTTTATTGACCTTCTACTAGAGCAGGTCAGCAATGGAAACAAGTTTGATGATCATTTATTTAGCAAGAAAGCATGGAAGCATATGACCTACTTGTTCAATGCAAAATTCAAATTCCAATGTGAAAAGGATGTTTTGAAAAATCGGCACAAAACACTGAGGAATTTGTATAAGGCTGTCAAGAAGCTCCTTGATCACAAGGGCTTCAGCTGGGATGAAAATCGTCAAATGGTAACAGCTGATAATAATGTTTGGGATGAATATATTAAGGTGAAATGCTTCTCCCTTTTGATTATCTTGAAAAGATCTGTTGTTATATACTTGAAATCTCATGTGTTATAGTTGCAGATTCGTCCAGATGCACGTGCATTCAGAATAAAAACTATACCATATTATAGCGATTTGTGCTTAATATATGGAGATCCAACCATTGAGGAAAAAGGTAAAGAATCTAATCTTGATGTTGTCCTTGGCAGTCATATGTCTGAATCACAAGGACTGTCAAGGATTTAGTTCTAAATCTGTCACTGTCTCTTGATGGTTGGTTCCCAGGTGACCATGTGCCAGAGCCACTGCCTTTGGCACTAATTTCTGAGAATGAAGCGGTCACCACCACTCAGTCAAAGATTGGTAGTGAGGGGGTGTGGAAATTCTTCAAGAAATTACAATTGACGAAGATTACAGAATATGTGTTTCAGAAGTAGTAGATGGCTCCGTGCCAAATGGGGTAGGGGATGCTGTGCAAGAGGCCACACCAAATGTCACAGGAAGCATGGCAAGCAACCGCACTCGGACATATTGGCAACCACCAATGGACCGCTATTTCATTGACCTTATGCTCAAACAATGGCAGAAAGGAAATCAGATTGATGGTGTGTTCCGGAAACAAGCATGGGTGGACATGATAGCATCTTTCAATGCTAAGTTCGGGTTTAACTATGACGTGGATGTTTTGAAAAATCGCTACAAAACTCTGAGAAGGCAGCATAATGTCATAAAGAATCTCCTTGAATTAGATGGGTTTGCTTGGGATGATGCTCGTCAAATGGTAACTGCCGACGATTATGTTTGGCAAGACTATATCAAGGTATGTGTCTTTTTACAGAATTTGGAATCCATAACCAATTAATGATTATTAAATTGGATAATAGTTGTATGACGTTGAAGCAAGAATCTCATAAAAGCCTTCGATATGATAACATGCAGACCCATACAGATGCACGGCAGCTCATGACCCGGCCTATCCCATATTATAAAGATTTGTGTACGATATGCAGTGATCAAGACAGTGATGAAAGAGATTGCTTCTTCGCTCAATATGCAGAGCTGCAAAATGATTTCAAGATTCGCAACTCTTGTGGAATGCCACTGAGCTATCAGTCTCCTCCAGCCGCATCAAATTTCAGTGAAGATGATGTTGGTGATATCTTGGAGTCTGCTCATACAGCTTCAAAATCTGGTGTTCCTAAACAGAAGAACAAACGTCAATTAGAAAACCAATCAAATTCTGCTCCCTCCAAAAAGCCTTGCGGGGATGAGGAAGGTATGGCAACTGCCCTTCGTGAGATGGCAACTGCAGTTTCATCTTTATCAGATAAAAGGAAGGATGAGAATTCAAACTCCCTCGCAATAGAGAAAGTAATTGAAGCCATCCAAGCTTTACCAGACATGGACGAAGACCTTGTATTAGATGCCTGTGATTTATTAGAGGATGAATTGAAAGCAAAGACATTTATGGCACTGGATGTTAAATTGCGAAAAAAATGGCTATTAAGGAAGCTTCGTCCAGAGCCATAGGCCACCTTGCACTTCATTCTTTGGCAGGACATTTTTGGATCAAGTCATAGGCTGCATAGGTATTACTTGCTCATCATGGCTGATGTAAATTTAGTTGGTCTGAAGTTTTCTGTTTGCACTTAAAATAGAACAGTTTGCTATTTAATGACGAATTCAGAAATATACGTATACCCTTTTGATTCTGTGACCGAGTTGGACATAAATGACGGAATTGAATCAAGCGAACTTTTCTATCCTAAAACTTAAATTACGAGTGTGTCGTTTGCAATGACTCCTATTTGAGAAAAAAAGAAAAAGAAAAGAAAAAGAACCTAAGCATTATGAAGTTCGAAATTGGAAGTTGTTTTGGCCGCAAGCAAAGACCCCTCGCCAGCAGACTCGGCGAAAGCAGCTAACCAGGTACTGGCTTCAGTCTCGCGGTGCTTCGAAACTCTCCGTTCTAAAGTAGAAGTGTTTTAGTTTTCCTTTTATCTGTTCTCTTTTGAGGTGAATAAATTAAATTTGTCTAAGTTCTAAAGTAGACGCGTTTTAGTTTTCCTTTTATCGGTTCTCTTTTGACGTGAATAAATTAAATTTGTCTAATGAAATGGACCTTTGATGAAATCGGCTCAAAGTCCATCAGTATCGCATGGGCATTCCATCAGGCCGTCAGTTAACTTTTGACTTGCTGCTTTTCCTCGAGCCTTTTCAGTTCTCATCCTATGTTTGGCTGTTCGGGAGAACGCATGCACGAAGCTTCTTTTTAAATTGGCGACGCTCACCAATCGGGATGAGATATTTCAAGGTTCGTCTGTGACTAAGTGACAAGTATCATGGAGACCATATATTGAAGAATCATACCACTACCAGGCTACCAGCAATTGAAACCCATGATTAGTGGCAGAATCACCACCAGGAACCTCATCAGTCATAACCAAAAATTCGCAGGCAAAATTGCACATTATTGGCATTTGAAACTTTGATAGAAGAATAACGCTACATTTCAATTAAGCACAGGAGCTTTGAAAATTAAAGCACATAAAATTCTGGCTCCGATCTGGCCTCACAGATTACTTACAACTGTGGATACAATTCAGTGCTGCATCTAATCTGGCTCTCTTAGTCAAGGTATATTCAACATAGACAGAGTTGACAATAGAATTGTTTTGCTACAAGACAACCAACAACGATAGTATTGTGTTTCATCATAGGCCATCATCAAATATGGTGGACAATAACAGTCCCTGTACGAAGTCACTTCTCTTTGCCTTCTCCATGTGTTCCTCATCTGACAAAGGTGATACATGATCATTCCTGCAATCATAAATATATTAAACAGAGTTGATATTGCAAGAAAACAATCAAGTTAAGGTATTAATATGAACAATCTTTGCAGAATCATAATCCTCATCCTATAAATGCAAAATATCAGACAACATCAAGACAATAAATCAAACAACAGGAACTTCAAGATTACATTGAGCCTGGAATCAAATGTAGGGCTTTCTTGTTTTATCATGATTGCCACTTTGCTAATATTTTTTCCCTTCCTATTTAGGAATATTTGATTACAACCTCCCTAGAGTTCAGTTTTATTCTTTCCACACACAGAAGAATCCATGTGCTTGCTATTATGATGGCAGTGCGATCGCACCTATCATATAGCTCTCGCACCATTCTTAAAATGGCATATGCATCCAACTCTTGTCATCACTGTTCACTACAAATTAGCAATAATTTGCACTTGTAAAATTGGAACTGCTGTGACCCTCCAATCCCGTATCTTGCCCTTCGATATCAGATCAAAACTATTTCAGCAAAAAAAATTATGAAAAAGGTTTGCAGATCGAACAAAATAGCCCCAAATGAGGAGTGGTGCAGACATTTTTTATCTGCATTTTCAAATTCTCTTTCCACACTTTGACTTCACTATATAAGCTAACCTTTTATAATATTTCAACCATCTGCAATCTGTCATCTTGCATTTCTTTTACCTTGTCAAGAACTAGTCCTTCGATTTTTTTTTCCAGAAAAAAAATTTAGAACAAACATTAGCACACATTCATTTGATGTCATAAAGCCTAACCAAACAACTGACCTTTCCAACAGTTTCACATCTGAGCTTTTCTCTTCTAAGGACGCTTTAATTGAACTAGTAGGCTGTACACTTTCCAATTTCTCAGCAGGGGATACATTGCAAAGAAATGATAACAATGGATCAGGTGCCAAATTGGAGGAAGAAACCACCGAGGATGATCCGCTAAGTACTGATTGCAAATATCCATCCTCTAACTCCTTCTTCAGAAAAGAAGAATTCAAGTGTGACTCACCTTTCTGAATTTTCAATTTTTGCAAGCTGTAATCTCTAGTCAAGGATGTAGACATGGCCTCAAGTCTAAATAAAAAACTAAGAGCAATTCGACTGACTGTAAAAGGACAAGATGCAGTAACTAAAATGGCAAGTAAATATCAAGTAAAAAGAGGTGAAAAGATAAATAATTTCCAAACAAACAAAAAAGGATATCTTGTAAATGGTTCGATGTTCTGTTGTTATGTGATCAACCATATCCATCCCCAACTTGGTGAAACAAACAGGGCATACCTGCAAACACAAATAGGCAATTATAAGCAAATTGTGCTTTAAGAATTATATATCAAGCTTGGCTAGCCCAACAAACAAAGATCCTCATTTTACTGATGATGACTAGTTCATACTAAGTGAACCTTGGACATGCGAACAGATTCACTTAAGGCCTCCTCCTTTCTCTTAACCAAACAGATTGGTATCAGTTTAGGTTTGTCAACAGATTCATCCAGACAAATTTCTCATTTCAGGTACTACTCAACATAATTAAGATAAATTTGTAATTCAAAAAAACATGATCCATTAGATCAGTGCAAGAGAAATGAATTGAAAGGCGATAGCGTAATCCAAATGAGAATGTTCAAAGTCATATGCAGAAACTTGAATAACAAATCATGCATTAGTAAGAAGCTCAGTGACCTGTTGAATAACAATGCCATGTTCAAGGAAGATTAATGTCAACAATTACAAGTCCAATAACTCTTCGATAAAAGCACATGGTCCAGATTACAAACGCATAAAAGCTGAACTACGAAAGGCTTTAATAGATACACCAAACTTTTCAGGCCAAGTTACTATTAAAAAGAGAAAGATGGTAAATTAATGATTCAAAAGGTTCTACCCAGCAGTCAATAAAAAGCAACGAACAGCACTGCAGTAAATAGTTACTTAGCAAGCAGTTAATAGAAGGCAGCTACACAATAAATAAAAGGAACAAGATATTTTGAAAGAGTAAAAAGGGTAAAGTAAAATACCCCCGACTTGGCTTCTAAATAATGTTCTTCATCAATATGGGAGCACAATTCAACTAAATCAAAATCATCTGTACAATAAGGGCACGGATACTCCGTCCTTAAATCATCATCTTCTTCTTCTATATCTTCAAAATCAATACAAAGATCTGTTTCAACAAAAACCCACTTTTTAGAATTGACAATAAATAAAAACCCCTAAAAATAAAAGCCAAAACAGAAAAATAGCAAACAAATATAAAAATGATAGAACAAATCTTGAACTGACCAGAAAGAGACTTGAGAGCTGATTGATAGCTTCTTGAAGAAGAAGTAGAGAGACCAAAGCTCCATGTATCATCTTCCATTTTAATTCGATAAAAAGCTGACTAAAAATTAATTAACTTCGTGTCTTTTTCTTTGCAGATTCCTTTATTTTTTTGTATCTCGGTTCTTTACCTATCCCTCTCTCTGTATAAATAAGGGCAGCAGCCGCAGCAGTACATGGCAGTGAAAGAAGAGCTGAAGAAGGAAAAAGAAAGTTTGAGAGAAATAAGGGAGAAGGTGTTGATTAAATAGATTCTTAATGAACACGAATTGGGATTTATGAAATTACCCTCGGCCTCCCGCGTATTATCACAAAAAACTACCCTCTGCCCTCAACTACCATTCCTTCTTATTACGGTTTTTTATACCGACAAGACTGTGAATCATTTTATGCTAGTATGTTGTATGACTTTTAAGCCCCTAGGAGGTTTTATGATATGTTACTAAAAATTTCCTTGTTAATTAAGTTCTTCTGTCTTGTGGGCCTGAGCTAACCGACCTAAGTTGTTCTTGTCTTTTTCTCCTCCTTTCCCCCTTTGTGTTATTATTATTATTATTTTTTTTTTTGAGTTTTTGTACAGCTAGCAATAATGTGATTGATTTCATCCTTCCATTTTAAAGTAGTTGCAGGTTAATCCTTTCCTTTTAAAAATATGGGCATTTTGAGTATCGGATTGGTAAAAATCTCAGCATTTGCAATTTAGTCCTCTTTTGATTCGTTGAGCCTGATTGATTTCATTTGGGAGGGGTACACTTGTGTAGCCCGAAATGGATTGGGACAATCATTTAGGGCCTTGGATTTGATTCTCTAGCTAGTTTAGAATATTTCGAAAAATATTTAGGAATTCTAAATCAAATCCCTTCATCAAGTTTGTTAACAACAATTGATTGAATTGGTAAAAAGTTCATTTGTTTCATCTCCAGATTATTTTTAAAACAAATGTCAAATCAATCCCTCAACACATATTTTAGTCAATGAGTTTTTGATAGATTTTGTTGGACATTATTATAGAAATTTGATTGAGAATTTTTGACACTCTGGAGAGACAATTGACTTTAAAAGGAGAGTATTATTTATATTTGAAAGACTAATTTGAGGTTTGTCTAGAATTTAATTAAAATCAATTATACGGTGGCATTTTGTCTTCTTTGTTCTAAATCTTATAGCACCTGCCAAACTACTTGCTTAATTGAAGACAAAGGAGAATCTGTAGAGAGAGAGAGAGAGAGAGAGAGAGAGAGAGATTGGGCTAAGGTAAGCCTAAATCACGAGCAAGGCCCACTCAAACTTTAGCCCAGACGCAATCCAGAAAAACGCGCAAAGCTGCGTCAGTTTTTTTCAATCGAAGCTTCTGATTCGTTGAGAATGCAATTCAAAGCGCCTCCGTCATCACCAAAAACCCTCAAAATCCCCCCAATTCCCATGAATTTCAATTCCATTTGCAATTCCCATTCCGCTCGCTATTTCTCGTACTTTGCTTACTCTCTTAAAGTTCCAAGAAAACCAATTCCTCGCCCACAGCGAGAGAATTCACTGTGAATTTTCACATCTCCAACTTCTTTCTTCGATTTCTCTCTTCTTGTTTCAATTTTTCCTGTTATCAATGGCAACGAGAAACCGCACCGTACTGTACAAGAAGCACCGAGATGCAGTGAAGAGCGTGCGTGCTCCTTTGTCATCGTCACTGCCCGGTTCTAGCGGTCCGGTTATGGAAATGGTCAGCGCTTCGTTTCTTCGGTCCAAACATTCCTCTTACACTCCTCTTAGCACCGACGATCCAGGTCCTTCGACTTCCAGGTAACTCTTTCATCTCTTTCTAATAAATTCTACTCGATTGATTTCTGTAAAATTTCTAGAAAATTTTGTTTTTGGTGCAGTAGTGATGCTTTTACGATTGGTCTGCCGCCTGCCTGGGTGGATGATTCTGAGGAAATATCTGTGAATATTCAAAGAATTCGAACCAAAATGGGCGAGTTAGTTAAGGCGCATGCAAAAGCTTTAATGCCATCGTTTGGAGATGGAAAAGAGGATCAACGAATGATTGAAGGTCTTACTCGAGAGATTACGGATTTATTGAGAAATTCCGAGACAAGATTAAAGAAAATTTCTGCAAGTGAGTCTTTTGAGGACTCGACTGTTAGAAAAAATGTACAGGTATGGTATGATTCTAAGTTTCTAACTGTCATTAAGTCTTTCTGATTATGGCTTTCTATTAGTCTGTCATTAATGTTGGATTTCTTTTTGCAGCGGTCACTTGCAACTGAACTTCAGAACTTGTCGACGGATCTCCGTAGAAAACAGTCCGCGTATCTAAAACGTCTGCAGCAGCAAAAAGAGGTCTGGATGCACTCATGGATGCATGCATATTAGTAGCAAGGAAAGTGTAGGGTAAAATTGGCTGTTGCCAGGCCACCATTGGTTTCGCACCTTGTAATCTTATACCCTTCGTATCTTATTGTTGGATTAGGTTGCTGTTGCTGTTGAAGAAGTGATACACGGCTACTTGATCATGTTGAATTATCTTGCATGATTACTTGTTCATTGTTTCCTATGTAATTTTTATTTGCTGATGCAGGGACATGATGGGGTTGATTTGGAGATGAACCTAAACGCGAACAAGTTTAGATTGGAAGATGATGAATTTAGTGATGTGGTATGCTGTTTTTCTTTTTTTGGGCTATATTTACTACGAGCTACTTTGTTAATTGTATTGCCTTTTACAGAATCAGTCATTTAATTATCCTTTCATATATGGAAAACTGAGGGACACAAATCATTAAAAAAAAATAAAAAGCTGTGTGAAGGACGTCTTTGAATATTGAGCATAGGCATTTGATTGGTGTCCTCTCCCTCCTCCTCTCCCTTTCTTCTCTTGCAGGAGTTTGTGGTTGTGGGTAATTCGGAGCCCATAGCTGCAGTGAGAAAAAATTTCTAATTAGATACTTTTGGCACTTGAATCATGAATTTTCAGTTTCTTGAGTTCTATATTGATAATGCTTGTTCAACCATATCTGTGCAGAGCTTGATGAGTTGATTTTTGATAAATGTAGGGTTTTAATGAGGGTCAGATGATTAAGCTAAAGAAGAGTGAGCAATTCACTGCTGACCAGGAAAGAGAGATCAAACAGGTATTGGCATGCATCTAATTGATTATTTGAGAATTAGTTTCCAAGTCCCATTTCAATTGACATAGGATTTTTTTGTAGGTCATGGAATCAGTGCACGAGGTTGCTCAAATCATGAAAGACTTGTCACTCCTGGTGATAGATCAGGTTTGAGCTGCATCTCATGTCATGTCATGGAGGTAGATCTATATATGCCGGGCGCTAATCAAATTAAGGTGCTCTTATTTTCTCAAGCAGGGCACAATTGTTGATCGAATAGACTATAATATTCAGAATGTTGCTTCAACGGTAGAGGAGGGGTTTAAACAGCTGCAGAAGGTCGAACTCTTTCTCTCTAACCTGCACAAGCTGGCACGATACCATATTCATATGTGTGCATACACATAATCACCCACGGAACTGCGATTCCAACTTTCTAGAACAGAGTTTCTAATTCTGTGAAATTTAGCATGTTCTGTCTGTTGCTAATACCACCCATCTTCGGATTAATTCTGTAAAGGAAAAGTTCATTTTGGTGCATAATTTGCTATTAGTAATTTTACCTTAACTTCTCGTCTCATTGATGTCATTTTGGTTATCCTGGTTTTACAGGCAGAGAGAACTCAGAAGAAAGGAGGAATGGTGATGTGTGCAACAGTACTTGTTATAATGTGCTTTGTAATGCTGGTCCTCTTGATCCTCAAGGAGTTACTGCTGTGATCATATTTAGTTATGCTGTTATTTGACACTTGAGCCTTGTAGTTGTACATAGCTGTCACAGTTGATGAACATCCAACTGACTGGGAACTGGGAAGTCTTTGGAGATGGTCTGAGAAATGGGGTTAAAATACTGATTGTGGAAATTACATAGGTCCAAAGATCACATTTTACCGTGCCAGACTGCCAGTAGCCTGGGCATTCTTTGTCCTAATTTTTTGTAAGCCTAATAATTTGATTGTTGGGCTAGTCGAGCTTGTTGATAAAGGCTACTTCTGCTGTAGCGATCTTTTCTTGCAAATATCATAGAAGCAAAAAACATTATATTGCAACAGAGACTGCTGCTCTCGATTTTGAATGTGTCAATGTATCGATTGCGATAGCAGTTTGTGAATGGTGTAGTCAAACGTAGACCTGGATATGCTTATGTGTGAGCATGCGCCATTTTCTTTCTTTTCTTCTCTCTCTCTTATTTTATTTTTTTTGGCAAATAGGGAAAAGTCAAGGACACTGGTTAAGGAGCTAGTTATTTGGTAGTTTTTGGTAGTTAAATGCTTTAATAATCAGTTAAGTTTAAATTTTAAATGTTAAATTTAATCGCCATCAATAAACCATGTATATCAATCGTTGGATTTGTGATATGATTAGATGGAAAGTTTCAAATTCAAAAGGTTTTTTTTCCCCAACATTTCATCATCACGAACTCAATAACAAACTTCTTGTAAAGGCTGGCTTCACTGCTGGTCAGCGTGACTGATTTTAACTTCTTATAAATCATAGTAGATTTATATTTAATTTGTTTAATAAACGAATTACATTGAATTTATGAATTTAAATTTGGATTTGGATTTTGCATTGTCGATCTGAATCTTGATTTTAACAGGATTAGATTGATTTCAGATATTTATTATTACTATATTTTTTTCTTTTTAAGAACAAGTATTTGCTACATTCAAAATTATGCTCTAATGTAAAATGTGTGTCAACTATTATATGTATAAAAAAAATATTATGATAATATTTATTATGTCAATTTAAAAAAATTCAAATGTCTTAACATTAAAAAAGAGAGAATCAAATAATCCTGAAAAAAAGTTTATATTAAAGTTCAAAATTAATTTAAATTAGACAAGAAGTATGATAAAGTTAAAAGAAAAGAAATGAAAAAAAAGGACTATTCCAGGGATAACTTGACTGATATGAAAGGAAATATTAGTGTTTTATAAATAAAAAGTTTGAAATGAACAAAAAAATCAGATTTGATCAAGATTTTATAAATTAGAAACACAAGTATAATATTAACAATAATTCATTAAATTTTTTTCCATACGTTTATATGATTTTTCATAAAATTAATTTGAGATTTGAAAAATAATAGAAAAAAATTATTTTGTAATCATTTAAAAGAACGACTATGAATGTAGAGGGAGAAAAAAATTAACATAAGCATAGAATGTTTCTTTGCATTTAAGTAAATAAACCCTAAATCTAAACCTAATACCATATTTTTTTATTTAAATTTTTTATTTTTTAAAATATTATATTTATTAAAAATAATATCAATATTAATTTTGGTTCAGATTATTATCGGATAGGATTGAAATAGGTATATATTGAGTTTATTTAATAAAAGAATTAATCAATTTGAATTATAATTGAACTCTAATTACAAAAATTATATACAACATCCATTTGATTACATCAAAAATGAACATGAAACATATCAGATTTTGATCAAATTCAACCAAATTATTGCATGATTTGTTACATAGTCTCCACGGATCAAATGAATCATATTATGAGACTCTAATATATCAATCTATTTAAATTAGGGTAACATTTATTTTACACCTTTAGATTCACCACTGCACCATTTTTACCTCTATAGTTTAAAAGTTTTTAATTTTTTTCAACTCACGGACCCAACACATACACCTAAAACTTTTAGTAGAACTAGTCCGTTAGTATTTAAACTCGTGACTTTTTATAAAAGATCATTATCACTTGATTAGTAAATAATTACTAACAAAAAGCTCACTTTTTAAATTTTTTTAAATCTTGTTTTTTCCTCTTGAATCCTTATCCATGTTACAATATCTCTCAAAACACTAGAAAAAAATAATAAAAAAGCAAAAACACACGCACAAAAAATTGACTATTTAATAGTGAGAGGTAAGATTGGCATGGGGAGGGGGCGGGGATGGCCTAAAAACTCTGCTCCGTCCGTGCCCTATTCTCGCACGGGAAGGGGACATGATGGAGTTTTTTAGATGTAGGGTGGGGGCGAGGATCCCCACGAGGCACTCGGTGCCTTATTTAATTTTTACGCCCGCGCCGTCCTATTGCACCTCATATTATCTTATATCAAATTTTAAACCACAATAAAAAGATAATAGTTCATATAAAAAATATAATTAAGAAAAATGATAATTTAACATCACATTCAACTACAAGTTTACAATACAACTCATAATATATTAAATTATTTTCAATCAAATAAATAATATATTTAATTAATTTGATGAAATATCACAAATGCAATTAGAAAATATAAATTTTTGTATGTCTTTATTGCTCAAGATTAGCAAAACTCACTCATTATTGAAAACTAGTTTGTAGCCTCAAAGTTTATATATATGTTGGATATAATTATAATTTCAAAAAAAAAAAAAAGAGCAAGACTGGGCTGGAAGGGGCGGGGATGCAAAGCAGGGTGGAGCAGGCAGATACAATCCCTTCCAAAATTATTGCGGGGCTGAGCACCTCACCTCGTTTTTCAATCAACTTAGGAAATCCTCATGTTGACTAGGACAGGAAAGGGCAGAGCTTGTTAGGACAAGGTAAATTGTCATCTCTAGTTAGAGGTAACATTAGAACTTTATGAAAACTATATGGTAATATTATCAGGAAACTTTAAGCTACAGGTGTAAAAAGTGAAATATTGACAAACCTGTAGGGTTAAAAATGTGGTTTGCCCATTAAAAACATATTCTGTTGTTATTGCTTAATTACGTACCCTGTAATCAGAATCATCATACTGGCTTACATGTATAATTATGGGTAAAAGTGGCAACAAGCTTTTTTTTTTTTTTTTGCCTTGAAAAATATGGAAATTATGTGAGCATCCGCATAGAAAACGGACTCATATTTAACAACCCAAACAAACAAGACCCAGAGGACCCTTTTTTTCGGCAATGATTATATTTCAACAATTCAAAACCTCGGAAGGGATATTAGGGTTTTAATTAATTTTCAGAAAAAGAAACTTTAAAACTTGCCATAAATAAATATATTGTATATATACTCTCTTAAACGATGTCCAGTAGTATTAGCATACTCCACGCACACGGTCTGCTATATATACTTACATATACATATTATTCTTGCTTGTTCTCAAACTTTGGTTTTGGGTTTTATGTTTTGAGTGATGGATAACTTTTTATATAGTGGAAAAGCTGTCTTCGAAGAAAACAGCAGGGAGGGTACTATGTTTTTTTCTAATGGATTTCCAGCTGGTTTGAGGGTTCTTCTTGTGGATGATGATACGACTTGTCTCTCAGTATTGGAGAAGATGCTCCAAACTTGTCGGTACAAAGGTATATCAATTTATTTTGTTAGGCAATTAATTCTTTTTAATTTCATGATCATTGACGTTCTATATTTCTTTGGTTTAAATACCTTTTCTTTTCTTTTCTTTTCTTTCTTTCTTTTTTTTCACCGGGGCAAAATTTATATAAAACCATTTTTTTTGGCTTCCCTTTTAAGTTTTTGAGTTAAATTTATATAAAACAATTTTTTTTCCCTCTTCTGTATTATTTTGTTTACAAGAGACTAGTTGCAATGTAATGCAAGTTACAACTGAGCTACCGTAAGGGGAGCGAGGAAGATAAGGGGAGCTATGCGCTCTCTCCCGCAAACGAGTAATGAGTAATAGCTTTTCGCGCACACATTATATATACACATAAACGAATATGTTTATTTGTGTATCCACACATACATATATATATATATATATATATATATATATATATAAAGGAGAATATTTTCTAACACGTACCGAGAAGAAAAATTAGGTTATTTAACGTGAACACGTGGATTTGTATATCATGTCATATCGTTAATAATTAGTTGTTGTTCTTCGATCTAGTATATATTTTGGTTGATAAATTAGATTTTATATATGGATGCTTCAACTGAATTATGACATCTTTGTTTTTGTTTTGATATTCAGAATTACTTTTTAAATATAAAATTTTATACTTTGTAGTTTGTATTTTCGCACGCTCATGACCATTGACTTTTTGGCGTATGATATTTCAAACATTGTATTAGGAATATAAATTCTCGACTTCATTCTTGTTCCTAGCATTTAACATATATAAGTGGATTCGAAATGCGCTCACAAGTAAAAGATTCGAGTATAATAGGTTTACTATAGTATAATAAGATATTTAATAGAATTAGTTTGAATGAAAAATAATATTATTGTCTAATTAATTAGTATCATATTCGATTTTTTTTTAATGTAAAAAATTTATTGTGTAATTGTGTTTGTTTTATACGTCTGATCAAATAGTGAAAAATTAATTTAAATTTTTAGATCAAGATACCCGGAGCATATAATATTAATAATAATAATAATAATAATAATGTAGTAGTAATTAATTAATTCATGTAGATTTGGATGTTGATGTAGCCTGTGTCTTGTGTACTTAATTTGTACAAGAAATTTAATTTTACAGAAATATATTCTATCAAACTAAAATAAATTTAATCGGTTGGTGCAGCAAATTCTACTGTTTGTAATTGGTTCATACATGCAGTAAATCAAGACAATGTGATTGGGTTTGGTCAAATGGACAGGATTCATTTATTGTAAAATATCATTCATTTTGACTCACACATTCCTATATACATGACATAATTCCAGTTACCAAATGTGAACGAGGAACCGAGGCTTTGTCAATGCTTCGTGAGGATAAGAACAGGTTTGACATTATTGTAATTGATTTGAACATGCCCGAAATGGATGGAATTCAGCTCCTCAAGATCATCCGATCAGAAATGGATTTGCCTGTCGTCAGTAAGTTCTCATTTAGTCCTCTATCTTATTAAGTTGATGTGTCATGTATCTTTATACACACACACACACACGTGTTTTTACTAAACTAACATTTATTATATCTTGCTACGTAACCTAGTCATGTCAGCAGATGATGAACGAGAACTTGTTTTGAAGGGTGTTCTTCAGGGTGCTTGTGATTATTTGATCAAACCTGTTAAGATGGAAGCTCTTAAAGTCTTGTGGCAGCATGTGGTTCGCAAGAAAATTAGTAACACTTCAGAACGACTGGAACAGCCAGGAAGAAAGGAAGAAGATAAACTGCATTTGGAGAATTTTTGTACTGTTGATTGTGCGGTTTCCGGAGATGCAGTGCATACTATGACCTTGAAAAGAAAAATAGATTGTGAAGATGAAGGCAAAACATCAGATGATTTGACCAAGGGAAAGAAACGGATGGTTTGGACAAGTGAACTCCACGAAAAGTTTGTTAGAGCAGTGGATCATCTTGGCCCTGGAAGTAAGAATTTCTTTACTAATTCCACAATATCCATTGTCTAAGTTTTCTCCCCTTTCTAAAATGGTCTACACCATCACTCAAAACTTACCATACCTTTGTTTTTCAGTAGCTCAGCTACCTGTGAACAATTTTGGCGCTGTTAATTGTCAGCATGTATTTCTGACTTCTTGCACATTGATCAAATGTTATTGCAGAGGCTGTTCCTAATAAAATTTTGGAATGCATGCAAAGAATGAATGTTTCTGGTCTTACTCGAGAAAATATCGCCAGCCACCTTCAGGTAGCAGACCTTATTTATATCAAGATACACACACACACATATATATCTATATCCTTCTATGATAGGAAGAATATAAAACTATCTACAATATCATGTAAGTTTGTGTGTGTGTCTGTGGTGTGCATATTTTGTTTTTGGCGAAGGATAATGACTAAAGAAACAACTGCATAAAAACAGAAGTACAGATTTTATCTTCGAAAACAAGCTGACGCTCCACATCACGAGCTTGAACATCATTATGCAGCTTCAAGTGTTCCTGGAACTTCAATTTTCAAGCAATCCCCTTCATCAGGTGGCTGTAACCTCCAACCCCGTGCCACTTCATGCCAATTTCCAGCGCAGAATCTCACCACTCCACCCTCCAGTGGACCTCTGATGCTTAACTCTAGCAGCTCCATGCTTTCCTATGATGATCAAAGGAACCTTCCTAACTACAGAATGCCAGAATCAAGTTATTATTCATTAACAAGATCCTCTTCACTTGATTTTCTTCTCAATTGCACATCTCTAGTAGATGCATCCTGCCAAAATGAATATTCTATCGGCCATCCATTGCTTATTGAAGATTATAGGACCCAAAGAAATTTTGATCAGCATTCTCAAAGCCTTCCAGATTGTAATTTTTATGAGATCAAGGCTGACACTAAGCCTCAGATGACCTATGATTCTTTATTTTGTCTCCAACACTTGGATCAAAGTGAGATCTTGCACGAACCATTCTTGGAGGTTAGTTTTCTGGGAATTCACTCATTTTCCAAGTTTATTTGTAGCTTATTATAGTTCAATATTCATTATTTATTAAACAAGAGTAGAATGGGAACTAATTGAGGGTTCTTTTGTCTTCAACAGCACCTTGAACCAACTTGATAGATTGTAACCCTGCTGCCTGGCAATCTGATAATGATTCTTCCGTTAGGAGAGATCCTATTCCTCTGTGATCAGCAATGTTTCTCGCGTGACGCTTCCTTCTTCACGGACAGCCAAGAATAGATACCATCATATTCACATTTGAAACCTAGTTTAATTTTTTCATCTAGGGTAGAGATTCCTGGATCTTTTAACTAACCTGTATCCGTCCCACATCAAGAAGGTTGTATCTGATTTCATATCTTGATCAAGCATTGTAAAAATTTTACTGAAGTGCTAATGTGTGAATTAATAACCAGAACAAGCTCAACGTTGCCTGTGGGTTTGCGTAATGACATTTGATAGCTTATGAGTTAAGACAAAGCTGATGGTTTTTTCATTGTTAATCTGTGCACTTTTAAATCTTTATATCATGTTTGTTTTGGTGGAGATTATGGAATAAGGAGGTAGAAGGGATGAACAAGATGGGATGAATATTTAGGTGCTCACCTCCTCTGACGAGGTGGATGTGCACCGAACAAATTAAGGAACAGAGAGAGTCAGTCCCTTCCATTCTCATGTTCTTCTACTTTTCTGAATTTGAAAGATTGAGAAGGAAGAAATAGATTGATGGACATTTTGCTAACTTTACCTTTCACTTAATTCTTTCCTCTCTAAGCCAACCAAAAAAGAGAAGCACGAGTGTAAATTGTAGAGAATGATTATTCTCTATCCTCCCCAACACACTACCACCTCTCATCCTCTCATCCTCTCCAAACATGGTGTAAATTGCATGTAAAGTACAGGCCAAATGATCAAATCTAGTACTTGATGGATAGAGATTAGAAACAGAACAAGGCAACTCCATTACCTGGCTCTCACAAGGAAATGCTAATTACATGTTTCATAGCCAATAAGAACAAGTAACAATTGTTGGTAAATCCTCCAATTAACCAAGGAAAAGAGAAAGGGAATAACTGCGGCTCTAGAGGACAAAAAACAATTGCTATAAAAAATGGAATAACATAAAAAGTTGCTTTCTTTAGATGCTAATTACTTGTTTCATTCCCAATAAGAACAAGTAACAATGTCTATCCTCATCATGATTTGTGGTCATAGCAGCACCACAATGACCTATTCTTAGAAGCCACTAAAACTTCCAATCTGTAATAATGGTTTAAATTCTAAATACACCCCATTCCAAGTTGCCAAACATGTAATTTGGCAATGCAGACCAAGCTGAGCCGATAGATCAATCCCAACAGTCAAGAATCTAGTACCTGCTAGGTAAAATCTTCATAAAGGAGGGAAAAAAGTAGTGGTAATACCTGTATGAACAGGCGATCAATGAATGAACATGAGAGTGAAAACTATTAGAAAACCGAAAACACGAGCAGCAGCATTTGTCTTATAACCACTGCTTGGACGTATAGTAGGGAGAGCACACTCTTCACCATTAAAGAAAACTTTGGTTGGAAAACCATCCCCTCTAGCCACATTAATACCAGGAGTTTTTTTCTTAGTGAATGAGATTACTGATTGCTGCATGCCAGGAACCCGAGGATCCTTTCTTGGGTTGTCACCATCCCTTTCTGCAAGAAGAAAATTCATGCCTGGATTACCTTGGATAAATATTGTGTTGCTGGGCTCAGGCAGGGCACTTCCATTGAAGGAGTAGACCTTTTCAAAACCTGGCAGTGCTTTGTCTAATTGCACGGCAGCGAACCAGTCCTCAAAGACAGTATCATCCCAGTTGAAAAGAGAGATCCTTGCACTCCAGCCACTTCTGTAATCTGAAAGTACATGCCAGTTTATGGAAACTCCACAATTATCTCCACATGGAAGTGGATTTGGCACAGTCCTACTTTTAATTCTTGCCCATTCCAAGGCTTGTTTGGTCCGGTTCTCAAATGGGAGTAGAAGAGTTGAAGATTTCAGTAGAAGAGCCGGTTCATTAACGCTGCAGGTTTGGCTTGGGTTGTTGTTGCAGCCACAAGCACAGGTACTACATGGTACAACAGAATCATTGTAAAAGGCTGAGAATGATACACAACATTTTGGGCTCTCGTGCTTGAAATGTGTTATGTTGCAAACCACTTGCCAACTGGCAACTGCCGATCTTTTTGAAGGCAAACCAGTTGGATCGGGGAACTGGCTTGGACTCACTCGTATCGGAGACCCACATTCAAAGTCTGAATTAAATGTTCCATTGATCTTCCAATTTTGTGGTGGAATGAGCAATGACCTGTTCAAATCTGGTGGCATTTTGAACACTTGAACCTGGAAAACTGAAAAGGATTTGCTTGGATCCATGGTAGGAGGTAGAATTGTCCCATTTCGACAGCATAGGGGGAACAAGCCAAGGTTTGTATCATTTTCACTTGTTGGAGGTAGGTCAATAATTGTAGGCAATTTCTCGCAACTCAATGCTTGAGAAAAATCCAAACCCTGGTAGTGCTGACCTTGCTGGCCAAAAATACAATCTGTTGTATCAACAACAGAAGGATAAGCTCCTTTCATGGCATAGATAAATTCTTCCCTCATCCACTCCCAGCTTAATTTCCAATTATCAAGACGCCCAAGAGGATTATGGTTTGAAATGTTAACCTGGGCCCAATAATGATCATCATATGTTCTTATTACATCATACATGATAATAACATCACCCTCTTGGCGTGGTAGGAAATTGTCTTCCAGATTGTCGTCTGGTTTAGAACTCAAATTTCTGATGCAGCACAAGTGCATCTCATTTCCTGTACAAGTCAGATAATAGCCCGTCATCAACCACAAACGAGCTCAAATTTGTTCTTCAATTCCAAATACCCAGACTAAAGGAATGAAAAAAGATTCACAAGAAGTTTGGACAGAAATATCCTGAATTTTGCTTCTCATCTACAAGCCCTAAGTAACAGAGCACTACAACATTGCTAGGCTAGTCAACTGGGTATCTATATTTCTATTTCAACACAAAATCAATACACAAGTTATTTCTATGAAATAATCTACTCTAAGCAATTCTTGGAAACATCTACCACAAATTCACAACTATAGCAAGTCCGTTTCTCCAATAAATAAATTTGACAGTCACACACAGGCACAGCTAAATACTAAACTATTATTTATTGAACATATTAGCAATATGCATACCTTGCGTTGTGGCAGCCGGGCAAGTATAGCCATCATTAACAAGAGTCAAATTATTTGGCATAGGAATATCAGGATCCCCAACTCCAAATTGGGTGCCCACCAGCTCAACCCGAACCTCCATCTGGGTCAAATCCCCTGCTGTCTCGATAGCAGTCTTGAGGTCAGTCTCAGGAAACCCAACAAATTCTGTACCGTTTCCCACAAAACCAGGCAGAGAGGTCCCATCAGCCAACACAGCGTTAGTTGCAGAAGTCAGGAGCTCTTTATAATGAAACCCAACATAGACCCTCCACGACTTGAGCTCATCCCGCCCGTTGTTGAGCACGGTCACCGTGGATTCGAACCTGTACGCTTGGTTTGTGGGGTCCAAGGGGCGGATAGGATAACCTCCCTTGTAGGTGTAAGAAACGAATACATCATTGCAAGTGGAATTCGGTGGTGGTGGTTGTGGCGCCTGGGAGACAGAATTGTACACAGAAAGCGAGATAACAACAACAACTACGCACAGATATCTGGTAGCCATGGCCTTTAATGATCAAGATTATGAGTTTAACAGCATGAAAGAAATGCGCGGAGAACCGAGCTACAAGGAAGGAAGGAAGTGTAGTAGCTAAAGAGACTAAGCATGGAATTGGTAAATTAAAGTGGCGTGCCGGCAAAAGGTTTTTGAATGGTAGAGCATGAGATCATAGAGAGAGGAACTGGTCTATACATGTAGTTTTGTTCTCGTTTGTTTTGAATACTTTAACCGTTAAATGTTTGAATTGTGTAAGAAAGAAAATGAAAAGACCAGGTCTAAGGGCGTCACGTGGCAGTGGTAGTAAGGGGTCGTTGTTGTGTAGTATGACATCCTTTTGTGCTTGTTTAGGCTTCGATGATCCCCAGTTCCCATACAATTATTATTTGTGCTTTTTGCGAATTAGCGTGTCTTTTAAACGATATGTAATTTTACCAAGTAAAACTTTGAAGCTTTCTTTCTTCATTATATTTTTTTGTAAGGTATGGATGCGCGTTTGCTACCATGCGAGACCAAAATGACGGCCTTATTTCTGATGGTATCAGAAGAACGATTCACCATCCACTGTTCTTCCATCCAGATATTTATAAAAATGGGTTTTATAAAGTCTCCTGAACCTAAGCTATTTTTTCAATAATGGCAGTTGCAAGTGTAACTAAGCTCAAAATAATTAGACAATTTATACAAATTTAACATGAGCAAAGCTATCAATCAATCATTACATATTACGTAATTCCTATATAAACGTCATATTTGTTTAAAGGTCTGAAATGTTGGTTGAAAATGAGATTATTTTAATAATTACAAAAACCAGAGGAGTTGTATATAATCTTGAATATCTAAATGATACTCAATAGTGGGTATCAAATGAATTTCAAACACATTTAGACATGTATATTAAAGAATCAAAGAAACGAATGACAATCGTTTTTGCACTTACAAAAAAGCCGCGAGGACTGAAGGCGCACGGGAATGGTTATAGATTCGATAGCATCCAAATGAAAAAAATGGATAATGGAGATGCCGATAAATTGGTTGTGCGTACGGTGATTGTCTAATGAAAGGTATACGGAGGCTTGAACATGTATTAATGAATTTGTGTAAAGATTTCTCGAGAAGAGGTCAATAATAAGTTAGTAAATGTTTCAAAAGTTAGTATTGTAATTTATAAAAAAAGCTTTCAACGAGAGAGCTTTTAGAAGTTTAGCTAAAAGATTTATAGAAATTACTGGAGTCAATATGATGTTAACAGTTCTTTACAGTTAGTGTCATAACTCAATTTAGATTTCTTATTTTTACAAAGTTAAAAAAATAAAAAAATATATATCAAGAATTAAACATTTTATTCTATTTATCTAATTTTTTAAAATATAAGTTTTTTTTTACAAGTTTTCATGAGTTTTATGATTTTTTGTGAGTTTCCAATAAATATGACGAGTGTACAGAAACTTTAAAAAAAAAAAGTAAAAATTGAGAAAAAAATAAAAATCAAGAGAAAGAATAAAACCACATAGACTATCCCACTCTTGTATAATTAAGCCTAATCTACCTTTTCAGGATTAGCTTAATCGACCTAGGGGTAAAAAAATCTTCGGTCAAACAAGATAACTTCCCGTAAAAAGAACGAATCTGGACAAAGAGGTGATTATAGGAAATAGGAAATTAAAAGTAAGGTGTAAAAACCTTACTTAGGGACACACCCGAGATTCTCTCTCAAAAAAAAAAATCAAAACGAATGGTAAAAAATCTAAAAGAAAAAAAAAAATCATTTCTCTCTCATCCTGCCGAAATTCTCTCTCCCTCACTGACTACAGTCGGATTTCAGCCAAAACAAGCAAACGAACTCGACCAAAAGCACAGCACCACCACAACAACCTTCCCCATCCATGGCAGCAGCTGCAATTGGCAGACGAGCACTAGAAACGCCCAGAACAGTCGATTTCTGGCCGGACAAAATTTTCTCCTTCAAACATTTCTGGCCAAACCAAAACTTGTAGCAGCTGCGATGAAACGCCAACAGACCCCATAGGCCATCCTCATCCAATTGCAAGCTTTGAAACTTTCAATTTTTGGTCAGTTTTGCTCAGAGAAGAGGAAGAAACTTGAGCATTAATTGCAGTCGCCGTTCCCCCTTTCCAGCTAGATGTATCTGACACAACCTTCATCAAAGGATCGATGAAGACAAGTGCAAGCTATTCCGACCACACGTGTGTGGAAAGAAGGCCTGAAAAATAGTTGGATGGAGGTTGGAGCTTACTGGAACACAACAGTGACGATTAGTGGCATTTTCATAGTAGGTGATATACGTGTCAATTACGTACCAGGGGTAATTTGGAGCTTTTAAGCCATTATTTAGGGGTGTTTTGGGACTTTACCAGTGTAGGGACAATCTAGTAACTGCGGCAGTTGTCTGGAGGAATTTTCAAAATTTTGCAGCGACGGCCTAGTGTCATTTTTATCGATTTTTCGGGTTAGTTTCCACTATTTTTCTCACTTAAAAATTTATCTTGAGCATTTCATATAATTATCGATCGATGTATATTAAACCCAAAAGATTCGAGACCGTAGGGTATGTTAAAGATAAAATAAAGGTAAGTTCAATACTTTATAATAAAATTGAAAAGATAAAATTGAGATTTAATTTTAAGGATTAAGCAGAATGAGTATAGATATAATATAATTTTGATTATGGGATTTATTTGGTGTGATTTATGAATTGATTATTAATATAATTATTTTTAAATACTAATGTTGATTGCTTGATTTTAAAATTGTATGATGTGTATAAAATGACGTTATTGATATGATTTTTGTTTATTGGTTAATGATTTGTGCTGAATCTTTTATGATATTGTTATCGATTTGATTTTTGTTCGTCGATAAACGATTTATGAAAATGATTTATGATGCTGTTATTAGCTCACTGGAACAAAACAATGATGAATAGTGGCGTTTTCATAGTATGTGATGTGTGTGTCAAACACGTATCGGGAGTAATTTTAAGATGTTAAGCCATTATTTAAGGGTGTTTTGAGACTTTATCAGTGTAGGGACGATCTAGTAACTGCAGCAGTTGTTTGGAGGAATTTTTAAAATTTTACAGTGACTGCCTAGTGTCATTTTGATCGATTTTTCAAGTTAGTTTCCACTATTTTTCTCACTTAAAAATTAATTTTGAGCATTTCCTATAATTATTGATCAATGTATATTAAACCCAAAAGATCTGAGACCATCAGATATGTTAAGATGAAATAAAAATAGATTCAATACTCTACAATAAAATTGAAAAGATGAAATTGAGATTTAAGTTTAAGGATTATCTAGGGTGAGTGCATATATCAATATAATTTTGATTATGTGATTTATTCGGTGTGATTGAGTTATAAATTGATTGTTAATATAATTATTTTTAAATACTAATGTTAATTGATTGATTTTAAAATTGTATGATGTGTGTAAAATGGCTTGTGATGACGTTATTGACATGATTTTCGTTTGTTGGTTAATGATTTGTGTTAAATCTTTTATTATGCTGTTATTGATTTAATTTTGATTCGTTGACAAACGATTTATGAAAAATGATTTGTGATGCTGTAATTAGCTTGATTTTTTTTCATTGACAAATGACCTATTTTAGATAGTTTGTGATGATATTATTAGTTTGATTTTTATTTATTGACGAATGATTTATGAAAAATGACTTGTGATGTCATCATAATTTAATTCTTATTCATTAACAAACCATTCATGGAAAAATAATTTGTGATATATTTTATGAAAAATGACTTTGTAATGCTTTTGGCACCATGTTTTTTATCCATTGACAGATGATTGTGATAATGATTTTTGTGTTGCCATTATTGACTTGATTTTCATTTATTATCAAATAGATTATTAAAAATTATTTGTGTTCTCGTTATCGGCTTAATTTGTTAATTTTTATTTGTTATCAAATTAACAAATTATAAAAAATATCGACTTGATTTTCATTCATTATTGAACAAATAATGAAAAATAATTTGTTTTGTCGTTATCGACTTGATTTCCTTTGAAAAAATTATGAAAAATGATTTGTGTTCCTATTTTCAATATGATTTTCATTCATTAATGGTTGATTTTAGTGAAAATGATTTTAGAGTTGCTTTTGTTGGCTTGATTTTTGTTTACTCGACAAACGATCAAAGAAAAATAATTTGTGTTGCCAATTTTAGTTTTATTTTCGATCATTATTGAACAAATTATGAAAACTGATTTGTATTATCATTCTTGGCTTGAAAAATTTTGTTTGGCATTGAACGATTTATATAAAAAAATGATTTTACTTTCAACGTATGATTTGTGTGGTGATTTTATGCTTTTATGATTTTACAATATCGAACAACAATTCGCTTCTTATTTACAAATTGAGTGCTGATTTTATATTTTTTGCAAAGTCAAATGACAATTTGGTTTCACTTATGCTTTGAGTGTTGATTTTATAATTTTATGATATTGAATGATGATTTGTTTTTCACTTATGATTTGAGTGTAGGGTTTATAATTTGCAAAATAATTGGTTTCTAACTTGTTTTTCAATTTCTTTTTTGTTAAAAAGTAAGTATAAGATTTTTAACCAATCAAATCTTAAATTACTTGATTGACTTAGTTTTAACTTCATGACAAACACACCCAAATAGGCATAAATAATTCAGCATAATAAAAACTAAAAATAAATATTTAGAATAGTATGTGATGCAATCTATCTTAGCTAGAACTTGGAAGAATGATTGTTATCTTCTATTGATGTAACTAACCATTTACTTAAACTCTCTGTGAGACCAACCGTTTAGGTTTTGCGGTTACATTTAATACTAGTTTGTGATTCTTTTTTCTATTTCAAACTCAATGCTTTGATTTCTATGTATGATAGCTAGAATTACATTATGTCATCTAAGTTAGTGGTAGGAATTAAACCGTATCAATTTATTAGCAAATGCTAAATGAAAAAGTAATTTGGCCTTCCTTTAACATGCCTTTTTTTAAACCCATCAAGTCAATCTCTTTACTGCATTCAAAAAATAAGATAAAAAAACACTAATTTTGCCTAAACTCATTTCCTTGTTGTATGACGCGAGATTCGTATTGGATAAAATCCATTGTCGGTCAAATCTATTTGTTGTAGAATCTAGATCCATGCTAAGTCAATGCAATTAACATTTGATTAGTACATAATTAAATTAAATTACTTTGATAATTTTTTATAGACAAATCAAGCATATACAAAGTTGAATTTCGAGTGTAACAGATGAAAACTCTAAATTTGTGTGCTTGGTGGCTGTAAAGAGGCACATCTTGACCAAATCTCGAACTTGAATTGTCTAAAAAGAAAACACACGCTTATGTTGTTAGGTAGATATTAGCATAAAAGTTTAAATATATTGTGTAAACAACCCTATAACACATCTCTATAACTTCTTATATGGCCATCAACTCAAAGTTCATAATCAAAAAGAAAAATAATAAAAATAACTCGTGTAAAAACATGAAATATATCTAAAATTAAAAAAAAAAAAACACTAAAGTAGCAAGAAAAACAAGGAAAAGATATAGGGGTGGAGGCTACAACTGGTTGCAAGTACGAGCAACCAATGAGAACCTCAAATCTAGACATTATTAATTAATAAACATTCACACGCTAAGAGCAATGTAGGTGAGACTGTTTTTAGAGCGAAATCCTTGAGCTTTAGGCGATATCAGTGTTTGAGTCATGACAAGCACGTCTTACAGTCACTGTAACACGCCAAACAGCCCCTTGTGCTGCCAATCCCTAGCCTCGTCCTACAAGAGAAGCTGCCCCCTCATCGGTTACAACTATTTTTCAACGGGTTCTGGGGGAGAATTCAAAATATTTTTTCTGGCCTTCCTTTATATTTATTTTTCACTCTCGTAAAAACAAATTAAAAAAACCTATAATAAAAACAATTTATGGATTTCATATTTTTATGAAAGTGAAAATTATAGTTGATAAAGTAATTTAACACAATCTTATTTTACATCTTCAAAGCATGTTTTGCAAAGGATTACTCATGTTGTCAAGTATTTATATTTTCATTTAGTTCTTTTTATCATACCTTTCTTTTTTTCTCTTTTTTTATTCAAAGACAAAGGATATCTATAAGCAATATGCAACATAATTTAAGGTGCATATGCATATCAGTTCTATATTTTAATGTATCCATATTAGACAGTTTAAATTATCGTTTTCAATTTAAATTTTATTTTGATTTTATTATTATTATTATTATTTAGTAAATACCATGTTTTTATATAATAAATTTTAATTCACATAACAATTTTTGTATAAGCATCACACTCATATATCAATTCGAAGCTTTAGAAAAAAAAATTACCATCAAATAAATATACACGAAAATAAATTTGAAGAATTTTGGGATTGGATCCCTTGACAAAAGGCTCGAGCTTTACCACCGGTAACATGACATAATTTTGGGTGTTTTTGGATTATTAGCCACATATAATTAAAAGACTTAAATACTCCTTTGGATCGGAACAAGCGTAGAATTTCTTTCATTTTAAGACACAGCATATTTTACTGTTTTCAGATTGTCAAGAAAAAAACACATACCGTTTTCCTTTTTTACTTTTTCCAAAGCAAGAAAGAGCTGCATTGTTATCAGATCCCTTTCTTCTATCAGACTATCACAATGAAATTACACTTTACAACATAACCTAACCCATCAAGATAGTATCAATTTGTGCCTTAAGTTCTGCAATTGGACCAGATCAAAACATGCCCGCCATGGAACCAGCCAAAAGCAGAAGGAATTACTCCCAATACAACCCTCATGCAAATAAACAGTGTTCCGCAATGATAAAAGGGGTAGCTACTGCCTACTCCACAATGCAATTTCAAATGGACTATGAAAGACAATCGATTTCTAAGGATTGCCTTCTTAATTATGGACTTAACATATGGCATTTATCAGTAGGATGTTAATTAAAAAGAGACTAAATTTATGAATTGGGGATCTCATAAATATTTATGATCGATTGGTCAAATATGAAAAGAGTAGTAGTGATATGAGCATCGTTGTAGAAGACATGTTCAAAAACGAAAAGAAGTGCTAGCTGGAATTATTTAATAGCTAGAGTCCGACCTAATTACTATTTTTGAATTCTTTAGATTCTTGTATTGCATGAGAATCTGAGAGCAAAGGAAATTTAGAGGGATGGGTTTTCAAAAGCTTTTTTACAGATCCCTTTTAATTACTACTTTTAATCTAAAAAACTGTATTGTTTACTAATTCTTTTCTTTTGTGTTTTCTGCTTAAAGATTTATTATTCCTTTGTTATATTTGAGAAGGATTATATATATAGATTCCTACTTTGCCTTTCCTTAGATACCACTTGAATTTTGTATCTTACAATTTTGAATTCAGATCTTATAATTGGATTTTTCGAATCCTCAAACAATTCTAGTTAGAATCAATTTTTATAACCTTGGAGTTGTTGGTTGTGTTATTATTATTTTTTTCAAAAAAAGAAGAAGGAAGAACTCGAAGATTTCCAAATAGCTATTACGGCGACGTATTTGGCAACGGGCAGTAGGTTAGATGCCTTGACGGCCAAACTTTTGAATTAGGGGCCCACAAAACAAGGAGACACTTTATTAATTGTGGGATCAAATAGCATCTCAACGGTTTATACTTTAGATCACTGAAGCAGAAAATCCATCCATTAAAAAAGTGAAAAAGAAGAAAAGCCATTGGGCAGGAGAATTTTGACTTTCTTCCAAACATGAACCACAGGACTATGTCCCACCCTAAACCCGACCGTTTCATTCAAACATTAACCGTCAGATCACATTCCATATACGGTGCAGATTAATCGACCGTTGTAGTGATTTAACCCCAAAAGCCTCTATTCCCTCAAAAACTTTCAAATCGAGCCGTTGCATCTCCGTTAAAGGCTACAACTCTTACCTTCTTCTTCTTCTTCTTCACTTCGAAACTACTTAACTTCCTTTTGGTTCTTTCTTTCTTTCCTCATCTGGGTTCTCTTCGTTTTATATTTCTCTTACTTTCCAGACAACAAGATTCATTTTCTTTTTTTTTTCAGCATTTTGAATGTTACACTTGTGAGAGAGAATCAAAAAAGAAACAGAAAAAAAAAGACCATTAAACAAAATGGTGAAAAGGGCTACTTCTCCATGTTCATCTCCAGTGACCATAACGGTCTCGTCAGGAGGCAAAGGAGGAGGAAGTAGAAGCATGGGCTTAACTAGTCCAGTACCACGAGCTTCCATTTCAAACAACCCAAATTCTCCTCTTAGCAACAGTAGAAACAGAACCTCAAGTGGAGGCAGATACTGTTCAATGTCCAGAGATGATACCACGGAGGAAATCAATTCAGAGTTCGTCTCGTACACTGTCCATATACCTCCTACTCCAGATCACCAGAGCTTTTCAACTTCACAGACAAGCCTAGCTGAAGAGATCAAGAATGCTGCCAAACCTGAGAGGAGTTTCATTTCTGGTACTATTTTCACTGGTGGGTTCAATTCTGTCACACGTGGGCATGTTATTGATTGCTCGATAGAAAACAACGCGTCTCTGAAATCTGGGATTGTTTGTGGCATGAAAGGTTGTGATGAGATATCAATTAAGGGAAAATGTGCGTGTGGGTTCAATATTTGTAGAGATTGTTATTTAGACTGTGTGGGGTCTAATGGAGGGGGTCATTGTCCTGGTTGCAAGGAACCATACAAGGATGATGATGACGAGGGGGAGGACGACGACGACGATGATTATGATTATGATGAGGCTAACAATGAAGCAGATGATCAGGCACTACCATTGCCTAAATTAGATAAGAGGCTTTCACTTGTGAAGTCGTTTAAGGCGCAGAGTCATCCTCCTGATTTTGATCATACTAGGTGGTTGTTTGAGACGAAGGGGACTTATGGGTATGGAAATGCTGTGTGGCCTAAAGATGGATATGGTGCTGGGTCAGGTGTTAATGGGTGTGAGCCTCCTCCAGATTTCGGAGAGAGAAGTAGGAGGCCTTTGACCAGGAAGGTTGGGGTCTCTGCTGCAATTCTCAGCCCTTACAGGTAAACGAACCCACAAACTTGAATCTATGGTTTTCGTTATATGACTTATGTTGAAATCGGAAAGACAGAATAGGTTAATAATCAATACTACTTGCCATTGGACTTTCATGGTTGGCATATTTGGTTCTATGTTAAAGATCCTATATGCGCTGGTTTGACATTCTCAGTTTGTTGGGTTACTTACGGTTCAGAAGATGGGTTTTATGCTGATTGTCTCTTGGAATTGGGAATTGATTATTCTGTCTGTCATCTATATGGATTATGTGATTATTAATGTAATTTTAAGTGGTACTAGATGATGAACAAGTCAATTTTTGTAGTTAAATCAATTTCAATACGAATTTTAGGCTTTGCATATCACCTATGTTTGATTCGTATCTAAAGTCTGACGTTATTGTTACCATGCAGGCTACTCATCATGATACGTTTTGCGGCTCTTGGTCTATTCCTTACATGGAGAGTCCGACACCCCAATCGCGAAGCAATGTGGTTATGGGGGATGTCCATAACTTGTGAGTTATGGTTTGCCGTGTCATGGATTCTTGATCAGTTCCCTAAGCTCTGCCCTGTAAACAGAGTGACTGACCTCTCCGTGCTGAAACAGCGCTTTGAATCCCCCAATCTTCGAAACCCGAAAGGCCGATCAGACCTTCCAGGCATTGATGTATTTGTTTCCACGGCTGACCCTGAAAAGGAACCTCCTTTGGTCACTGCAAACACCGTCCTTTCGATCCTCGCAGTTGATTATCCGGTGGAAAAGCTGGCATGTTACTTATCGGATGATGGTGGATCTCTTTTGACGTTTGAAGCTCTGGCTGAGACGGCTAGCTTTTCAAGAATTTGGGTGCCTTTCTGTAGGAAACACAGCATAGAACCCAGGAACCCTGAGGCTTATTTTGGGCAGAAGCGTGATTTTCTTAAGAACAAAGTGAAACTTGATTTTGTTAGAGAGAGGAGAAGAGTAAAGAGAGAATATGACGAATTTAAGGTGAGAATCAATTCACTGCCTGAGTCAATTCGGAGAAGGTCAGATGCCTATCATGCCCACGAAGAGCTTCGAGCGAGGAAGAAACAGATGGAAATGGGGGGAATCCATCAGAAACCGTGAAGGTACCAAAGGCTACCTGGATGTCAGATGGTTCTCATTGGCCGGGTACTTGGGCTTCTGGAGAAGCGGACCACTCAAGAGGAGACCATGCTGGTGTAATCCAGGTAATTCTTATGACTTTTGAGTTTGTAAACATTCTAGAGAATATGTTGACTATAGTGTCATTCGTAATTTTTGTTTCCTTTGCAGGCTATGCTAGCTCCTCCAAATGCAGAACCTGTTTTTGGTGCAGAAGCAGATGGTGAGAACTTGCTTGACACTACAGAAGTTGATATTAGGTTGCCAATGTTGGTCTATGTGTCTCGCGAGAAAAGGCCAGGTTATGATCACAACAAGAAAGCTGGGGCAATGAATGCTCTAGTTAGAACCAGTGCAATCATGTCAAATGGTCCATTCATTCTGAATTTGGACTGTGATCACTACATCTATAACTCTTTGGCTTTGAGGGAAGGGATGTGCTTTATGCTTGATAGGGGTGGTGATAGGATCTGCTATGTTCAGTTCCCCCAAAGGTTTGAAGGGATTGATCCAAGCGATCGGTATGCTAACCATAACACAGTATTCTTCGATGTGAGCATGAGAGCTCTTGATGGCCTACAGGGTCCGATGTATGTTGGAACAGGCTGTATTTTCCGTAGAACAGCTCTTTATGGCTTTAGTCCTCCTAGAACCACAGAGCACCATGGATGGTTTGGTAGGAGGAAAATTAAATTGTCCTTGAGGAAACCCAAGGCAGCAAAGAAGCAAGAGGATGAGATAGCTTTGCCGATCAATGGGGGTCAGAACGATGATGATGATGCAGATATTGAGTCTTTGCTTCTGCCTAAAAGGTTTGGGAACTCTACTTCTCTAGCTGCATCTATTCCAGTTGCAGAATACCAGGGAAGACTGCTTCAGGATTTGCAAGGAAAAGGTAACCAAGGAAGACCCGCTGGTTCCCTTGCAGTGCCTCGTGAGCCTTTAGATGCTGCAACTGTTGCAGAGGCGATTAGTGTAATCTCTTGTTTCTACGAGGATAAAACTGAGTGGGGAAAAAGAGTTGGATGGATATATGGTTCAGTGACAGAAGATGTGGTGACTGGTTATCGTATGCACAATAGAGGATGGAGGTCCGTATATTGTGTTACCAAAAGGGATGCATTTCGAGGCACAGCACCTATAAATCTAACAGACAGGCTCCACCAAGTCCTTCGATGGGCAACAGGTTCGGTAGAAATCTTCTTTTCACGGAACAATGCACTATTTGCTACTCGCCGGATGAAATTCTTACAAAGGGTGGCATATTTCAACTGCGGAATGTACCCTTTCACATCCATGTTTCTCATAGTTTACTGCGTCCTACCTGCAGTTTCTCTTTTTCTGGCCAGTTCATTGTCCAATCCCTCAGTGTGACCTTTCTAATCTTCTTATTGGCCATCACTATCACCTTATGCTTGCTTGCAATCCTAGAAATCAAATGGTCAGGAATCACACTTCATGATTGGTGGAGAAACGAACAGTTTTGGTTGATTGGTGGAACAAGTGCCCATCCTGCCGCGGTTTTACAAGGACTACTGAAGGTTATAGCAGGAGTGGACATCTCATTCACATTGACATCTAAATCTGCAACGCCTGAAGATGGAGATGATGAATTTGCTGACTTATATGTGGTTAAGTGGAGCTTTTTAATGGTCCCTCCTATTACAATAATGATGCTGAACCTGATTGCAATTGCAGTAGGCGTTGCAAGAACTTTGTATAGCCCATTTCCACAGTGGAGCAGGCTCGTTGGAGGGGTGTTCTTCAGCTTCTGGGTTTTGTCCCATCTTTACCCTTTTGCCAAAGGCTTGTTGGGAAGGAGGGGAAGGGTTCCAACCATTGTCTATGTGTGGTCTGGATTGCTCTCCATCATCATTTCTTTGCTGTGGGTGTACATTAGTCCTCCTTCTGGAACACAAGACTACATGAAATTTCAGTTCCCCTGATGTGTATTGTCTATCATAGGTTTTTTAGCTCCGTGTATGCAGATGAAGTTCTCTATTTCATCTTTTGTAGCACTATTCAGTTTCTTTACATTTTTTGTTCATTTTAATGTAGTTGATCCTTATTTCTATCACTATCTTATGCGATGAATATATTATTAGTTGGTACTTTGCGATATGTTTCTGAAATTTGTGATGTCAGAAAATTCCTGAACTGAGGAAATCTAACTTGCAACAGGGCTTCATGGTCTGGATTGGAATTCCCTCATATGTAATTGAACTGTCCCCGAATTGTAGCCATGCTAATATTTGTTTTACCTGCCTTTAAATCCAGCCCGTTGTTCTGGGTTGTAAGCTGACCTTTGTGTCTCTGAATAACCTCAGGTTCTTGCAAAAACTCTCTGGTTTGCATCTATAGGAACATACGGAGAGTTCTCCGAGATTTGGTCTGAGTGCTTCATCCGGCCTTGGTTAGTTCTTAAACTTGAAAGCAAATAACTTACAATGCGTTTTGGCTTTGTTCCTCTGTGAACGAAGCTGTCAAGAATCTAGTTTAAGCACTGTCATGTCTCATCCTCGGTTATCTGCGTTTGTAGGTGGTGTTTTCTTTGAATTTAAATACTTTTTCCTAGCTGAATCCACAATATAATAACACAATTCATGATCAGCTTATAAAAGAAACCGGTATCTTATTCTAGAATTGAAACATATCACATGTCAAACTATCTTTATAATTTTCATAGTTAATTCAGGTCCTACCTCTCTTCTTCTTGTATGAATTTCGCATCCAGGATGTTACGAATTTACTAATGCCCCACAAAATTAATGAATATTACAGGATTGTGTCCAGGTTGAAAGAAGCTGCTAATTCTACGATAATGAAAGGTTAGAGAAAGAAAATCTTGAACATACACTTCTCTGCCTTGCATCTTTGTAAGGAGCGTGCGAAATCTGTGAATTAATGGTCCCCGGTTTCTAATTTCAATCTCGTTCCATTAGTTTATTCCTTGTAGCTGTATCGATCGTGGTCCAGATAAAGAACAATGTTGCAATTGCTAAGGAGTCGCAATCACAAGCTTCCGTTATCTGCCCACCCCTAAGCTCAACTTGCACTCATAGCCCACAAGCTTGGAGGTTCCTTCGTTCATTTCTTAGCTACATTCAGCATTGTTTCGGTTTAAGGCATAATTTGCCATTAAACTAGTAAACTATTAGAGTTTTGATAAAATAAAATTTATATTATTAATTTGAATTATTTGTACTCAAAACTAATAATTTTTCAATAATTTTTATTATTTTTTGTTATGTATGATGATCAAAATATTAACTAAAATGTATAAAACAATAATTTTTTTATAATTAAAATTAATTTCCAAAAAAATACTTAATAATAGTTAGTTTTAAAAAAGTATAAATGATTTTATTATTTGTGAATCTGATTTTTATTATTGGATAATTAATGATGTGTAATGTATCTCTTTAGTAATAAAAAAACCTAAAGCATTAAAAAAAATTCAAATTTAATATTAATTCTAAAAAAATTAAAATGTTTACTTTAATTATCCAGACATATCGGCTATCGTACATAACGAAAAAGATAAAATTTATGAAAAAAATAATAATTTAAATTGATAATATAAATTTTATTTTATCGTAAATTCAATAGGTTCTGTGTAAATCATGCTATTAAACCGTATTGTTTCTATCGTTTCATTGTTGTACTAATTCCTCGCGACATTTCACCAACAGTGCTCGTCAATTAATTAATTCATAATCAATAGAAGTTTTACTTGTCCAACTAGAGTCGTGAGTCAAGACGTAGCTGCTGTTGGAAATATATGTAACTGGATTTTCTATCGGATCTAACTATTCTTGTTGATACATCCAAGATACTCATGTATCCCTGGGCTTCACTCAAGGGCGTGAAAGAACTATGGTCTACTTTCAATATATTACTCTGCTCGAGAAAAAGCCGGATCGACGAAGCTCATCTGGACGACCTTCAGACGGCCAATCAAGAGTGTCCACGGCCTATAGCCGTGGGGTTTACAGCTACTTCCCACCTATTAAAAGTACAAATAATACACATTAAACAAAGACGCACATTCAAATTATTTTTTATCAATCGGCAACAACAATGATATCTTAATATTTGTTCAACATTGACCCACTTGTTAAAACTACAAATAAAACACAGTAAATCAAGACAATTTCCAATATTATTTTTATGTCATCGACGATAACTATGATGTTATCATATTTATTTATTAATGATCTATTAATATCAAAGATGCTTATTTCCTAATCAAAATAAGAAATTATTGATAGCAAAGGAATAAATAATTTTGCTATTCTCTGTATAACTTGACATGTCCCATGACTATATAAATAAATAACTATGAGATCTAAAATTGTAATTGTGGACTCTTATATCTTAATAGTATTGTTCATCATGTGTTTCATACTCTCATTACTGCCTTCTCCTACCACTATTCCTTTTAACATCCTAATTTAACTATCCAATGGTCTTTCACCCAATTAAAGAAACTTATTTTGTAAGTACTTTAAACTATAACCACCGCCATCAACCAGCCAGTACCATCGATCATTGCACTTCCTGTGAGAGAGCCACTCATCTTTCAAAGGAAATTTGTTTTATAGGTATCTCAATCATAATCGCCGTCGTCACCTGTAAATTAGGAAATCAAATCAACTGCTTGTAAAGTCAAGGACAGTAACCTGCCTCGAGAGGAGAAAACTGAACCTCAATTTCATCTTTTGGTAGGGGATATTAGGGTAAACTGAACTTGCAGGAAATACAAAAAAATAACTAAATCATCAGCGTCCGGAAAGCTCAGTGAATTAATTTTGACTTGCTTACCAGGGTCTCATCAGGCTAATTATTGTGCTTAATCGCGTGGGCCTAGCTGCTAACATTCCTTTACAGTTGGAGTTGAAGTGGATTTATTGTTGTAATGTTGTTAAGTCTTTGTTCCATTCTATTTTCCTGAATGGACAAAATTTTCAATCTTTTATGCCTCAAAGAGCATCTTCATTCGGTCTATTGATGGCTTCACTCATTTCTGAAAATGTTTGCCTCGTGGTTTTGGGTAGCAAGTGATCTGTCCCACTAGAAAGGTGCAGATAGCTTCTTGTAGTTTTTGAGGTTAGGCTAGCAAAAGTTTTAAATGTGGCAAATCCCTAATGTGTACAAATACATGTGGTGGTGGACCATGGATGGTTAATGGTCCTTTCCTGTTCATATCAACCGAAGTTGCTTTCTATAGCTGTAAAGATTATCAAGACCAAGTTTCTTTTTAGATCTCATGCGTTGCTTGCTCGTTTTCTTCTTTTGTTTCTTTCTTGAGTTTTTCGCATGCCACAGCTAATGGTTTGGGCCTCAAAATGAATACGATTGTTTGGCTTGTAAAGCATATAGACATCCCCACCGGGGTGAAAATAGTAGAAGCTCTGGGATGCACAATTTAATGCTTCTTTTCGACTATTGAGCATGATCTGGTTTGTTACCTCTTACAACCTGTTATGATTTCCAAATAATGAAGCTAATTCTACCCTAAAAGATGAAGTAAGGATGAGAGAATCATGCAACCTGGCTTTGGCAGTTTCTAAATTATAGCCATTTTAGAACGTGCGTTTCCTTTTTAAAATTGCTAGTTTATTCCGTTAGTGTCGGCAGCAACGTCACCCTACATTTCTTGTTCAAAATACCATCATCCTGGACAATGCCCTGAGACATCAGTTCGTAGATTTATGCCGAGGGACCGGTTTGCTTTGTTTTATTTCGAGCGTCATATGGGTGTTCATTAGAGGTAAATTAGGTACGGAAGGAAGCTAATACCTTGCATTTGGACCAATTGATCATGACGTGTTATCAGTCTTCAATAGCCTCTCGACAACACCTCAATGGAGGTCCGTAAGACTTGAATGTTCTTGTTTTTTGTTTTCCTTTTTCTCTTTTAACTTCAAATTACATAAAACACACAAAAAATCACACATCTATCTTCCATACCACCCACATGAACGACCTACTCTCCAAAAGCCAAAATAAATACTAAAAATCTCATGTATTCCGTGCTCCGGAACACGTACCTCCTCTCTTCTAGAACCATCTAACCTTTGTCAAATCTCCATTGAAATACTACAACAATGAATTAGCATGAGATTACAATAATTAGTGACAGCAAAGCTGTCAAAGTCAGATTGATCTTTTTTTTTTTTTGTGATTTTCATTAACCACTCAAGGCTGTTGCCAAGTCTTAATCAGCATTGCTATTACTAATAATATATAATGAAGAACAGATAAATAATACCTACAATTAAGGTAACCCAACAAATACAATCATTTAGGCCACAGCATATTTTTAATTTTCATACTTAATAAGAATGTTAAAACACAATCCAATAATGATGTTGGACTATCCACATGTGACCAGCTGATTCCAGGAGAGTCCAAGCAACTGGCCACGTGTGATGCCAGGCCAAAAGGAATCGGTCCCCGCATCCCTACTTTGGACACTTACTACGCAACAATGCCATCTGGGTCCCCCTTTGGATGCCACAAAAGAAATCTGATTGCCCAACTTCCAAGCTTTATTTATGCATTTCTTAGTTCACTATTTAGCTTTATTTGTTAGCTGGATAAACTATAATTATACTTATTACGATCATTTAAAATAGCCTTTATCGCAAAATACAAACATACAAGGAATAAGGGGTTGCCACCAAAGCGTGCAAAGGAACCGAATGGAGAGGGAGTTCACAAGTCTTACGCCGCTGCCACCAAAGCAGGGACTAGACAAAATAGAGCCCGCGGACTTCGCTATTATCAGAACTTCTCTTTCAGATTCTTCCGGTTTAGCTCCTCCAGCAGGCATCATTTTCTTATTTTGGATACAACGCACTCGGTTCGTTTTGGCTTGGCCACCATGCAAAAATGGAAAAACTGCCTAAAAATTAAGATCTAAGCTCACATGCCCCAATCCATAGCGCCTTCCTCTTTTTTTGTTCATTGCACTCCACCTACAAGTATGTAAGCTTATCGTTCAATTTTTTTCCTTTTCCTTTTCCAATTGCTTACTTCATTAGTACCCGTTTATTTTGCAAATTAGTACTTATAAATTCTAAAAAATGGGATGCAAAAAGCAAAAAAGCAAAAGGATGAAAGGAAAAAAATAATAATCAAAAACCTAGAACAGCTCTCTTTCAAGTCCCTTTCCCAAGCATCGTTCTGCATGACTCACATGGCCTACCATTTGTCCAAAAAGAAGACAATAGCTGCCCTTTGTAAAGTCCACCCACTGTGTACCACAATTGCCCAAATGCCCTATCACTTTGTCGAAAAAATCAATGTTCACCTTCTGGCTCTCACCACTAACCTCACGGGTAGTACTAAAAGGAAGAGAGTGCTAATTAAAGAGAAGAAATTCCCAAGAACAAAAAACAAAACAAATGGTTACAGACCAGACCGACACCGACCAAAACGCTAATAATTTATAATTGCAATTTGCAATTGATCTAGTAATTTAAAGGCATTAAAACGCGCAATTTGGTCATTTCAAAAAATATCTCCACTTCCACGCCACTAATTTGTCTATCCCATTCTTTCAAATATGAATAACAACTGTCTCCCTCCATTGAAGGACAGCTTTCTTCCTTTCTTTAGCAGAGATATCCTTCTTTAACACTAATTGCTGCAGCTTTTAACTACAATGCCGAATATCAACATGCACCACCATAACAAATTGAATGTCTCCCTTTTTTATCTATTTATTTTTCAAAGGCAGGAATAATAGAATAAAATACAAATCGCCTCAGAAATGACTTGATATTTAAGCTAAAGAAAAAAAATGAGGTCATATGAAGAACAAATGCCAAACTATAAGAAATTAAAGAAAAAAGAAGAAAGATATTGAAAAAAAAAAAAGTGCCTGAAGGATAATTAATTTACCGGCGAGTAGAATTTTTCAATGCGAGTGTCCATACAAATCGTAAGGTGCCCACAGAGCATCAAGAGGGCACGGTTGCTTTGAGTCGAGCCTGAGCCACGGCTTTCCACTACCAGACCAATGCAATAGACTAACCGGACCCGGATGCAAATTTCGGCAACTACCTCTCACATTATCACCACCTAACCCATGTTGATTCCACCGATGCTCAATCGGCGCCACGTGTCCCGCAAATACCAAAAGATACGGCGGCAACGAACCCAAATCATAGATCCGGTCACTCTTCTGGATCTCCATCCACCTCTCAATCCGCTTCGTGTAACCGACCCGTCTCCATTTCACCAGATCTATCACCATCACTCCGGTGTTAAAGTAGCAGGGTTTCCGCCCCCAAAATGTCCCCGAAAACCGCTCCTCCGACCAGAAACCCGCCGTAAAATACTTTGTGAAGTTGGCATGACAGTATTCCGGAGCTCCAATAGTCCTAGAACCCAAATTAGTAGTCCACAACTTTGCAATATCATCAACGACAACTAGATCAGAGTCCAAATAAATCACTCTTTTAACACAGGGCTCTAGCAAATCAGCCAAATAATTCCTCGCGTAATTGAGTGGCTGCTCAAGCGCTTGCCTAACTGAAGTAGAAATGAGGCTGCGTACTATCTCCGGTTCGAAATAATACACTTTGAACTTCAATTGAGGGAAAGTGGATCGAACTAGGGATTCCAGATTGGTCTCAGAGACTAAGAAATGGAAGAATACATTTTCTGGACACAATGAGTGCTGCAAAATTGAGTGAACGGCCGCAATTGAGCCACGAAGATACTCCACATCGAGAGTGATCGCTACGTGGACCAATGAAGGATCACAGACACTTGTTCTGCCTCTGATTTGGTGGTCGGAGAAGCCACATTCATCAGCATTACGGAATATAGCCGACTTTCGGAAGGATAGTTGGGGGAGGGAATGGGGAGGAGAGAGAAGGACGGAGAAACGAAGGTTGCCGTCGAGATTCGAGGAGCGAATGGCTTCAGCTGGAGGGAAGGATTGGAGAGAAGGAGAGAGTATAATCATGACAACTGCGGCAGAGAAGAAGCCTGAAAATCGTAGAATCCAAAGCATCTTTGCACCGTAAATCCCTCTCCTCTTCTTCTTCTTTGATTTGAAATCAAACCGATCTGCCACTATTGAGATAAGGGACGATCGAAGGAACGCTAGGGTTCCTTTGAGGTCCGCCAGACTTGTTGTAGATTCTGCAGCAGAGGATGGATTAAATGAAAGGAAAGTTTCGATTCGATCTCTTTATTTTATTTTATTTTATTTTTCCTTTTCAGAGTAGAATTGCCGTGAGAACGAAGCGACTAGACGAATCCATGAAACGAACCAGGGCGCACAATTAGGCCCCTGGTGCTAGCGTGCGCCACCGTGCACTCTACTCCCCCTTCCCCCTTTTCACTTGCACCCTATCCACAATTAAAAAGAGGAGACGAGAGAAGCAGAACTGAGAGACAAGAGCAGTAGGGAAGAGAAAGAGGCGCTTTCTTTGGTTTACTTTTCTTTTCCTCTTTTTTTCCAGCTTAGCTTTGTTTTGCTTTCCGTTTTCCACCATAGAATAGAAATGCCAAACAAAGCATAATTGTTTTTCCTAGGGTAAATGAATAAAATAAAATACAGTAGTAAACGGTGGGAAGAGAATTTTAGGAAATAAAAATCTGTTATATACGATTGGATTAGATGAATATGTGAATTGTATTCGCAGGAAGTAAAAATTGTAATACGAAGAGCATGGATTGGGGTTGGTTCTTTTGACGGAAACTTCCAGCTGTCCTTGTCTTCTGTCACAATGACGATTGCGTCCCCAGACCTGTACGTACCTTATGTACTGTATCTGTCTTTATAGCTCTACAACTAAGATTCATTGAGTTGTAAAATTCAATCAATTAAATATTTATACATAAAATAAAAATAATTATATCAACAATGTGGTTATTATAAGTTTTTTATTATGATTAAAATTTTGTTTTGGTATTATTATGTGATCGATGGATTTTTTAATTCAATAATGTTAAATTGAAATGTCAAAACTAACATAAAAAAAAACTCTTGTATATATATTTTTTTAATTTTTTTTTTATGCACACACTTTTAAAGATTTACACGTCTCTCATCCAATTTCTTCTTCTTCTTTGATAAATTTTTGTTTTTCTGTTTTTTGTTTTGTTTTTGTCAATCTCACTCCTGGGCTTTAATTATATTACCAAACACATCCATTGTTTCAACTCTGAATTACTCTTCGATTAGAATTAGTCTAATTATCATTAACAGTTAATGATGTAACAATTTGGCTCTTAAAAAAAAAAAAAACAGAATTAGTCCTCGTCAGTCATTCCGATCCTGACAGAAAAGTTATATAGAAGCTTTTTGTTGTATTTAAGAAGTTAAGGTGGGGATAGATAATGGATCAACATCATATTGACTTAATAAAAGCTGTTTTACCCTAACTCCAATGATCATGTTACACCTAAAAACAGAAGTGTGGAAACCGTGTACCCAAACTTTTGTGCCATTGGTCTTGTTATTTCATGTTATATAAAGATATACTATTTAGCCCCAAAAAATGATTTATGTGTGTGTCGTGATAAAAAAAAAAATTCCACGTGTACGTGATTCTTCGTTTGCTATCCTTCCGGTTTTCAATCAGTGTATGGTATGTGCAGATTGCCAATATAATTGTATAAACCAATTTTTTATACGGGTAAAATTGATGCTACGGCTAATAAGTATAAGTATATGAAAGAATCTTTTCTGATACTATCCACGTAAACAGATCATACGGAATTCTATATATCTGTCAGTTACCCTTTTAGGGTTTTAATTTTTTGTCATTGGAAGAAACTAGAGCTATCATACCGTCTTTTTCGTGAAAACTACATTTTAAAACTACTGATCAATGCACAGAAGCTATCAAATTGGCTATCATTTAACTCTGGACGAACGTATAAAAAGCAACAAATAAGCTAAATAAGCAAAAGCCTGTAAGGATGTCTGAAATAATATAAATCCAAATTACTCTCTGCGATTATGACATCAGTTAAATGTAATTCACCATAAATTTAAATGATGAATTATTTGAATTTTTTTTTTTTTTGGAACTAGTTGATTGGGTTTTAAATACTATGTCAATGTTTCTATATATATGTAAAAAAACACCCCGATCTACCTAATCAATTGCACATCACTATCTTAGAATTTTACATTCATCTCCATATCAACTACCAAACCAAATACTGTAATAAAATAATAATGTGCATATCGAAGACTTGTTCCTTGTAAGCACTTGTTGGTGGTAGAAATGTTCCAAGGGAGATTTATTTGAGTCATTACATAAAAAACAAAAATAAAAAAATCGTAAGACTTGCTGGGTTTAGAATTCATGTGATTATTTGTTGTTGCCGATCGAAACCGTGACCAAAATTATTAGAACAGCAATGCAGATTCCCCTGAGTTAGATTAATTTATCGTTAGATTCAATCAGAAGGGTAAATATTAAAAAAAATGAATTATAGAAATGCAATTTGATGTAATCAAATTTAGATGCACAGTTACCGTCGCGGACTGTTCCTGTGACAAGACATGAGAACCAATTATTTAGAAATGGACAGATTTAATCCTGGTGGACCGGGTCCCGCAGAATCTATGGACCCCTGTGACTCTGATTTGTCATTTAACTCGCATTTAACATGTAATCTTTAAGTTAAGAAAGGGCAAAATATATGTAACCTAAAACTTGCACAAAAATCGAAACGGTTAAAAGAGAGAAGGAAAAGGAAAAAAGATGAACTACTCGAAGGAGGAAAATCAGAGAACAACCATCAGAAAAACAGCAGAGGTCTCAGGCTTTTTAAGACGTTTTTTGTAGGATTGAATGAATGGACGAGGGTTAGTGTAGACCAGCTGGTTTGGTCAATCCAATAACAACAGTCCACGTTGATAGACGTGTAGCCAGTGATGTCACAGTCCCATTTAGGGGAACGCAGGTGTAAGGTGAACCTGCGAATTCTGGGCAACACAGCTGTTATTTTCTACACATGATTATACTTTGTGAAGCGTGTCCCTCGGTCAGTACATTTTTAACTGTCCGTATGATTTACTCTTTACCGTCCACCTCCAGCCTGGCCTCCACTGCTTGCCGAGGACATGGGTCGGGTCACCAGTCTCCGCTGCTGGGTTAAGGTGTGCCGGTGAGCCCGTTTGTGATCGTTCCTGATCTAGAACTCATCATCTTCATCGGAATGTTCAATGTTCTGATTATGGGCATGACTGCACACCTTAGCAGGTACAAAAACAATGTGTACCGGTGCAAGATGCTCATGTTGTCAAGTTGTTTAAATTAAGCCTAATCAGTTCCATAATCAACATATAATTTTCTGTAAAATCGGATCCGTGTCTTGAGCTTGACCGATTACTAAACTAATTTACCAATTAAGTTCAAGTATCTTTACAAATTTAAATAAACAGGTACTGATGAGCTTTTATTTTTTGAATTTCACTTTGAGTTGTGAAATACTAGTTAATGTTTTGCTTTTTCAGTTTTTACCCACTTTATTTCAAAACAAAGCAATTAGTAAGTGATCATTTCATGTTTCATTGCTTGACTTTATCAAATAAAAGTTGATAGCACATATAGGATAAATTAGGTCTTGTTTAATAAAAATTGAGAGTACAAGAGATACCTACGAGCAGTCATTTAACCTTTGAGGATGTAATTGCACGATTACTTCTATTTAGAGATCACAATATACCTTTTCAGTCATCCAGAAATACGCAAGCACGCAGATGGCATCTTACTTTTACATATCTTACATGACGTACTTTTTAAGAAAGAGGATTTCTCTCTCAATTACAAAAAACCTCACAACTTAATTCAACTTGAAAACACTAATTTTGATACTTATTTTTTATTTGTTAATTTAGCTGTAAAAATTCTTATAATTTTGTGTTTTTTATTGTCACTTTATGAAATATGTACATGCCTTTATTCTTATTTGTTAATTTCCCTACTAAAACTCTTGTAAGAAATTGATTTTTTTTTTAATTTGTTGTAATTAAAAAATAAAGCTAGTTTGGTCCCATATTAGACGTATTTTGATATTAAATTAATGTAGAAAATGATAGATTTAATTTTAATTGATACAAAAATAGATTGAAAAATATTTCTTTACCTATAAATAAATAAAAAATCATTTTCACTTATAATTATAATTTAGTCATTTTCTTTATCTTATTCACTATATATTATATATAATATGAATGCTTCCTTATTTTAATATGATTATTTTTTGGAAAGTTGATCTTTTTTTCTTAGTCATTGTAATTTAGCTACTAACATTATTTGGTTAGCATTCTTTATTTTTTTTAGCTTTGATCTAGTCTATTATATGAGAATTCATGATTTTAGAAGGTTTGGTTTGGATGTTGAATAGATTTGTTTCTTATGCTATCATTTAATATTGAAGTCCTAAGAATTAATGTAATGAAATAATTTCTTGTAAATATGCTAGTTTGATTGCAGATAATATGATTAAAAATGTTAATAAAAAAAAAATCAGTATCAATTCTTTAAACCATACTCGAAGACACCTTAATATTAAAAAAAAAAAGTTACAAACTCATTAAAAAAATGATATTTACATTCCAAAATTCGCTGGAAACAAGCGAGGGCAATGAAATATGTGACAGTTGTCAGGTATGCTGTGTTAAATGCAGCTACAAACTCTTTCAATAGTTAGGATAGATGTTTTTCTTTTTTAATTGGAAAGGACCAAGCCATTGCATTTTTTTTTAAAAAAAAAAAAGAAACAGAAAAAGAAAAAAATGCCATCACAATCGACGACCCCTGTATCAGAGCCTTCTTAAATCAAAGTCTGGTGCGGTGTGTCCTCGTGAAAAGTGACAATTTTTTTTTCTTCTTTTATTTTTTATTTAAAAAGAAAAAAAGTTGTAAAGAGCGACAACATGCAACATAGTTTTCGACTTGTTTTTGCTAATTGTCCAATGGAATACGTGTTCCCATTATTGTCCGTCGTATCTGAGAAAATAACCTAAAACTAAACTGAAAATTTGGCACTTAACATCAGAATACGAAGCCATGCGTTCGATATCACCTAAAATACTACATTCAAAAGCTCTAAACTGTTCGTTATTAAAAGTAAAAGGAAAATCCTTCCAGATTATACAATTAGTATGACCACGTCAAGGGCAGCATTTTATTTAGGATAATTTATTAAAAAATTCGAGTAATCTATCTTATTAAATCAAGATAGATGTTGCTTGGCAATGGTCAATAATGACATTTCCAATACCAATTTTAAAGATTACAGACGCTAATTGGTATTTAAAGAATTTAATTTTTAAAATTAATTACGTATCAACCTCGATAGTTTGTAATAAATTTATTTTTAATTACTGTAAAAATATTCAAAAATACTCTTTGGTATTTATAAGGATCTGCATATAAAATAAAAATAAAAAACCCCAGGATAGCCGTTAGGATTTGGTAGTCTTTTGTGGACAGACGGAAAGAACCCAATTTTTCAATACCAAACCTCTTTTTTGCAGTATTTCTCCACTTTCTTTCTAGCCGTTAGTTGTTCAGTTGTCATGGACCATTAACCTCCACTGCGCAACATTGACTCGGTATTGTAAATGAAGTGACAGAATTACAATTATTTTATTGAAAAAATAAGTATACCAGTTCTCCTCTCTAATGGAAGAAGAAAAAAATATGCTATTGGATATCATTTTGGACTAGGTTTGGCAAGGGGAGGTGATGCCTGCACTCTTACGTTGTAAGCACGCTCCATTAATTTTTTTTATATTATATATAAACTGACAGTTATATTTTAGCTAAAAAAAGTCTAAACTTTAAATTATTTAAAATAAGTTTTTGAATCGTTTTATTTGTTTTAGAAACCTTTGAATATTTTTTTAAAAAAAAATTTAAGCTATTTAATGATTTTAAACTATCATCTTCTTTTTTAAAAAAAATTAATTTTTGATATTTTGATCTGAAATTTTACACACATGTTAAAAAAAATTAATCCATTTAAAAAACAAATTCAGATTTTTTCAAATAAAAAATATATTTATTTATTTATTAATATTAAAAATATAGAAAATCAAGAAAAGTATAAAATAACTCTTTAATGATCCAAAATTTTTAGTATCAAATTCAAATTCTAAAATTGTATTTGTTAGGAAGGATCAGGATTTATCTTTTTTGCTTCGAATATGATTAGTCATATTACTAATGTTAAATAAAAATATCTAAAAAAAAATTAGAAGTTGTTAGATCTTTTTAACTTTATATTTTTTTTATAAAGAATTTTATTTCTTCTTTAATCCTCCCTTTTCTCCTCTTTTTCTTAGAACCCACACCATGATAGAAACTATCACCACCTAACTTAGCAACACCTAGTGGATTGTATTCATTTGAAAATGGGGATTAAACCATTAAATTATGCTGGTTAGATTCGATCTAAACCAGTGGAAACTGAGATTGCTCGACTAGTTTCAGTCAAAATGGAAGATAATCGAGTGTTGAATTTATCCAGATTTTTTTTTTTTTTTTGGTGGCTATTTTATGAAATGATCAATGCTGGAGTGGCAATAATGCATGAATTAATCTTCCTGGTTTCACTTCTTCTTCTACCGGGCATCTATTATGATTTTGACGTGTTGTTCTGTATAAAAATCTACCCAATCTTTGTGCTTTCTATTGTATTATTACAAGTCCCAGCTCAAAAAAAAAAGAACCGTCTAACCACAAATATTTTGATAGGTTCGGCGATGGTAATTTTGATGGAAAAAAAAAAAAGAACAGGTGTCAGTTTGTGTATATGTGTGCGAGCGCGCGCGAGAGAGAAAAATAATGGTTATAATGTACAGAAAATACAAATATCTCCTCTAGTAAAGCAGATATATATATATATATATATAAAGACGTCCCTGCTTGCTATTTTAAATGAGAAAAAGAAAAATGCAATGCATGCAAATCATGCTTCTTTTACTTCCTTTACGGATTATGCTCCATATCTAAAATGAAAAGCAAAGAAAACTTGGAAGGCGAGTGTAAAAGAGCATCCACTTAGTGCTTAATGGACAAGAAAGTTCTAAAGGTTCATATCTACTGAACTCTCTGGATGAAGAAAACTTTTTTCATTATATATATATATATTGTCTCCACATGTACCAGCAGTATTAATGTATCATCGCTTCTTTTTTTATGTACCTTCAAGTCATAACCATACAGATACAGGCCTATGCCTTTTTTCTTTTTTTCCTCCTCCCGTCTCTCTCTTTTGTCATAGCTTTACTAAACAATCTTTCAACGCCCATATGTTATATTCACACACCTACTAATCTAGCTATTGAAAAAATGCACCTTCTACAGGAACTCCCTGTATAGTTTTCCAGAATTTGTCTATCTAACTTCATGGAACCATCTTTTTATTTATTTTTGTGACCGTCATGGTCTTGCATCATATATACATCAATTTGAGTTCATTTTTATACTCTATTCGCAAGTTCATTATATATTCACGTCGATCAAATCCAACTTTATATCTATTTATTTATTTTGTTCGTTCCCTTCTATCGTAGGCGATGACATTAAAATAAATGTTACCTAAAACGCTATAGTTCTCACAACTACTGAACTAGTTACTATTATTCTATTTGAATGACATAGTGTCAAAAATAGCATTCTTAATGCCGTTTACTTGGTCGCTTTTCCCATTGGCTTCTAATTTACCCAGCCTATTGGACGAGAATGCTCTAAACTTCACTAAAAGAAATTCGACATGGTAAAGTAATTTTGTTAAAAAATAACTCAATAGATCATCCCATTACATTTTTTAAAGTACCAAAAACCATGTAACAGGCATCATAACATATTATTAATATTTGTTTTTAGTCAATTTTCCTAGTTTTTATTGGGCCGACACTCTTGATTTTGTTTAATCATGCAATTGATTTTTCATGTTTTATTGCATTTGTTTTTATGAGATGACTTGTATGAATGAATTGTCTAAATTTAAAAAATTAAACTGTTAGATTAGATCTTGAAAATGGTTTTATATGACTCTTTAATACATGTTTTTTTCAAATAAAAACTTTTTTAACTTGAAACTTATATAGAAGTACGCTACTTTGTACTTAATTAATTAATAGAAAAATTGAAGTGCTTGAGATTTGAATTTATGATCATTTAGTTAATAAGGAATTGATACCATGTCAAAAGATTAACTTAATCAAAAAACTTAAATTGTTATATGAGATTTTAAAAATATTTTTATATGACTCTTTAATAGCTTATAAACCTTATGCACATTAGCAAGCTATATAATTGATTTTCTTTTTCCCTTTTGCTCTCATCCTCCAATTTATCTCCATAATATTGTATTTTGCTTTACTATTCATAATTGGATTTGTTTTGTTTTTATTGTTATTTTCAAAGGAACATAAAATGGGTTATCATTGTAGAATTGTAGGTAATTAAGAGATACATTTGAAAATATCATATTGATCTTTACAACATAAAGCAGGACTTTTTTTTTTTTTTTTTTTTGGGATAGTTTTTTGAACTGTTGTCAATATAGCTAGATCTTTAGGTTAAGACTTATAATGGGGGAAAAGGGAAAACAAGGCTTTCCTCATACAATACTTCTAATGCATTAATATAACTTTTTAGTTGGACGATAAAATATATTTTAGATCAATTTATACGTCTGTCCAAGCTTAGTTTTTTTTTTACCGGATAATTTTGAGGATTCACTAATTTGATGCATTTAGAATATTTCAGGGGAAAGATTATTATGCAGTGGTTTAAGAATAATAGTGAGAGGCATTTAATTTTTAAAATCAATTTTTTATATATATATTTCATCATAGTTTTAAAATCAAATCACTAAGGATAAAATAATAAATTGATTTTTTTGATAGAAAACAATGCCTTCATATATATATATATATATATATTTATAGATGTAGATTGTGGATTGTTTGTCTATACTATTTTTATGTTTATCGTTGAAATAGTTTCTTACTCATGTAGGAAGTAGCAAATCCAATCACAATAAATAAAATCGCACTCATTAACAATGTTATTAGCCCAGGCTCAGTCCAAGAACTCATGAATCTGATGAGCCCAGCCCGTTAATGAAAAAAAAGTCACAATGTATCTGGACCTCAAAGTGGTTACAAAAACGGACTGGACTGCTTGATCAACAAAGTTCAATCCAAGCCCTTTTTTTTTTTTTTCACCAGTGGCTTGTGCCTTGACTAATTTTTTTCAAAATTCCCTTACTGCTATTTCATTTCATATAAAAATAATGGTAACTTAAATACTCAATATTGGAACTCGGATGAAATTTGTTGGGACGGGTTGCAAGTTGTAACTCTATATCCAATTTTATATAATTTAAAAGAAAAAAACTTAATTTATCCTTATATTTACGGGAGATTTCCAATATATCCGTACATGTTTAATGGTCTTTCCTGTATTCTATGATTAAATTTTTTTTACCAATCCTTCTGTATAGACAGTATCCAAATTTATTTAAATTATGTAAGTAATTAGGACATAATTCAAAAATTTTATATTTTAAATCAAACAATTTCACTCTAATACTTCAAAAAGCATGAATAAAGGGTGTTGTCGGGATTAAAAGACTTTGATCAATACACATGTTTGTTATACGTTCTATGAAATACGCGAGCACACACAAATAATAATAATAATAAATAAATAAATATTCAAATGCTTTTCTTATCTTTTTTTAAGGTACATGGTAATTTGATTAAATATATACATATATAGTTTATTTGCAATTTGCATGCATGACAATTTTTAGAAATTAAAATAGAACCTTACTTTCTATAAACTCAAGCATTTACTAATTTTAGAAATTAAAATAGGTTCTATAAACTCAAGCATTTGCTAATTTTAAAAATTAAAATAGAACCTTACTTTCTATCGTAAAGAGGGTTCAAGCTACTAGGAAAGCGAAGCGCGTGATAGTGCAATTTGTGTCTAATGAGAGTGAAAAGTCGTTTTTTTTTTTTTTAACGATCAAGTTATTGTCCAATTAATTAGTTTTTTTGGATCGAATTTTAATTAGACAAACCATCAATATCAAGCCTAATAAATTATTTTTTATAATTACTTTTTAAAATTGAATGCAAAATAATAATGGAAATCATAAATCCATTACCACTAAAAGGCGAGTCAAATGAGAAATTTTAAAATACACAAAGAGTAATTATTATACATGTATAGTTGTTGCTCAATGAGCTCATTTTTGACAAGACATAAAGATACATAAAAAAAAAAATCACATTCGGATCTATCAAAGGTGATAAGAAGATTTCTACTTTAGCTTAAATTTTTTTTTTAATTTTCTCTCTCCTATTTCTCTATCATTTTTGTATCTATTTCTCTCTAAGAAGTAATTTAATCTAGTTATTTTTTGAGTATTATAAAAAATTTCAGGTCTAATAGAGGGGTGAGTGAGAAAAGTCATAGAGATGGGACAACGCACAAATGAATGCATGCAACAAGATTTTGCCTTTTTACAACAAGATTTTATTTTTAGAATATCCGAGACCGTATGTTGAGAAGTGTCCCTTAATGACATTAAAAAAAATAGTTTTGAAGTGCATAAAAACTTATTCGAGTACATCATTACTATTGAATAAAAAAAAACCTAGGTAATTAAATGAGACCGATAACATTATTTAGTTTTACTGTAATTTTTAATTCTAAGCTAAATGAATGTATACAACAAGATTTTGCCTTTTTACAATAAGAATTTATTTTTAGAATATCGAAGATCGTGCGTTGAGGAAAGTCCCTTAGTCACATTACAAAAAAAAAATTAATCTTGAAATACGTCAAAACTAATTCAAGAATATCCTTATTACTGAATTACTGAATAAAACAAAGAAAAAAAAAGCCTAGGTCAGTAAATGAGACCAATAACATTATTTAGTTTCACTGTCATTTTTAATTCTAAGCTAAACATTTTTTTTTCAAATTAATTTATACGTTAATCAAAATTATATATTTTTTTCAAATAATTTTAAGGATGCACTTCTATAAGAATCTAGTGCATTAGGATAAAATGAATTAATTTTTTTAAATACTTATCTTAAAATTTGAATATAAAAAACCAGGTAAAAAATAAACATATTTAACCACAAACTAATCACTCAAAAAATTTGTTTCACATAATTAACTCATTATAATATCATAATCCATTTCATCAAAAAATAAAAATTATAATCAATGCCACCAATTAATTTGATTGGATGGTTTCATTGAATCTAGCTGTACATGTTGTTCTCAAAGAGAGGTTCAGGCTCTTTTCATGTATGGTCGTTCAGTTATTGTACACTAGAACGTGCCACAGGCAACAAGCTAACTGCTGGGTCTAAACTTGGACTGGGCAAAATCATGGGTAACTTTATATACGTCTTGGCAAAGCAGTCAGGAGGGTTAATCTCAATTCTAATCCCCTTCACTTAATTCCTTACTCTCGATAACTGAGATTAATCATTAAGCCAAACACATAGGTTCCTTTGGTGGTTTAAAGAGAATGGTGCATCGCCGCTTTGCATTTTCTGATTTGCATAATATATGTTATTATACAGAAAATAGCCCTAGGTAGCAGTACCGTGAGAAAATTTTCCGAGCCCGGTGGGTGAGCGTCAGCCATCACATATCCATCACAATGAACATAAAATTGACACGAGACAGTTCAGGGGAAAAAAACAACCATAAAGACAATAATTCAATCCCACAGCATTTGGTCTTTCTTAACTTCTTCGGTGTGGTATTTGGTTACGTCAATAAATCGAGTCTATTTATAGTAGTTAACTAGCAGTTACTATCAATTAGTTTGGTATGTCGGGTGCAAAATTGATGGGTATGTATAGTGTTAAAATCCGAGAGTATTAAAATACCAGAGTTGGGTGGTAATAGGGCAGGGCAGATAAACATTAAAATTTTGCGTCAGCATGTCTGCACAAAAGAACTGCGTTTGATCAGCTAGCTATGTTGTCACTGTAGACAGTCATATAATGGGAATAGTCAAGGATGCTATCAACTGATCATATAATTAGCCACTATCAATGTATGTGACGATTCCTTTGCCATGACGTATAAAAAGTTCTCATCACTGACGAATTATTATTTGAATTATATATATATATATATATATATATATATATATATAGTGCAAGTGGAACTAATCTAGATGAGCAGGTGCAAAGGATGCTTACGTTCATCCTAATCAGTGTGATCCCAACCCGCATTTTCTTGAAACGAAGCATTCTAAGTATGGGAGACCCCAAGGGGTTTTGTCGTTTTGATAAGTATTTACAATAATTTCTTGAAATCTATAAAATCAAGATAATACAATAAAATTATTCTTTCAATGTTCTCTTTTAAAGTTTTTTTTTTTTTTTCCTTAGATTAATGGTTCTTTCAGTATGGTGAATATTAAAAAAGTTTCAATTACTAATGGACGAAAATTTTTAATGATCAATCTTTCAAAGTTTAATCTGTTTGATGTTTTTTTTTTTTTTTTTTTTGTCCTAAATAGAACTTTGCAGCTGGCATCAATTGTCAGGGATTAAAGAATTAACGTTAATAGTTAGCATATATGGAAAGAAATCGTATTATTATGACGGACTTAATTAATCATTACTATAAAAATAAAGATCTAATCTGATTTTTTTTAATAAAGTTTTTTTAATCTCAAATACTAAAATACTAATAATTTGTTATAAAATAAATAGAAATAATAGGAGAATTGAAGAAAATGATGACAATAAAATGATAAGAACTTCAAAGTTTTTTTTATTCTCTTTATGAAACTTACACCAACTAATGAACAATCAAGCCTATTTATAGGCTTCAAATTTGAGAAGAGAATTGAAGGGACTATGAATAATCAATTAAATCACCCTTTCAATTTCTCATATTGAATGATGAATTGAATCATATTAAGAATCATGAGTAGTGGGGATATAAAAAGTAGATGAACATGATGATGGAAATTCATTATTTCATAACACTCCCATTTGAATATCCGTTGTACAAGCAACATGCCTCGTTAAAACCTTATTAGGAAAAAACCCAATGGGAAAAAATCTTAGTAAATGAAAAAGAGTACAATATTCCTTGTACAAGTTAATCTCAATGTTGGCCTCCTCCCGTTGAAAACATCATTTGAGATCTCTAAGACGATGTATTTCAACTTTGTGAATCATTTTCTCAAAAGTTATGGTAGGTAATGCTTTAGCGAATAAATCTATTGGATTATCACTTTGATGTATTCTTCATTCAATGAAATTATGCAAGCAACATTATCCTCATATGATATTATTGGAACTTCTTTTGCTCGATAGATAAAATGTATGTCTCTTGGATATGATGGATCGTTGATCTTAGCCAAACAGATTCTCGACTCGCTTCGTGAATTTATATGATTTGAATATGTGGCGCTTATAGTTTGCTTCATAGAATGCCAAAATATAGTTGTATCTCCGTATGTAAATATATAACTAGTTGTGATCGAGCTTTGTGTGGATCGGATAAATAACTTGCATCCGCATAATCAATTAATCTTGTCTTTGATTTATTAGAGTAATATAAGCTCATATCAATTATTCTTAAAAAAATAATATAGTATATGTTTAATTCCATTCCAATGTCTTCGTGTTAGAATAGAACTATATCTTGCTAATAAATTTATAGAAAAGACTATATCATGTTGAGTATTATTAGCAAGATATATCAATGCATTAGTGGCATTAAGATACGGTACTTCGGGACCAAGTAGTTTTTAGTTATTTTCTCAAGGTTCAAAAGATTCTTTCCGGATATCAAGTGAACGAACTACCATTGGGCTAGTCAATGAATGATCTTTATAGATAATCTTTATAAAACTTTTTATATGTATATATTTAAATTGACTTATGAATAAACGTCTAATTCTCCGAGTGCTCGAACTATAGGTCGAGATAACATTATTTTTTCCAAGGTATTTACATCAAATTCTCTTTTTAGATAACTTATGACACTTGGAATCTCTTCGAGAGTTCCAATAATATTTAAGTCATTAACACATACAACAAACCCCTTTTCAAATAAAAATATATGAACAAATAGGGTTAATTTTTTTTATAACTTTCTTTTAATAAATAATCATTGAAGTGATTATATCACATGCACACGGGTTAATAATAAACATTAGATATAAAAATAAAATATAAAAAAGTATAATATAAATTGAATTTCTAAAAACTATAATAATAAAACAAATAGTAATAATCCTAATAGAGATCTCTATAATTTAATTGAATTCTTTTCTTGAGAGTATGTATTACATGCTTCGGCATGTTAAGTCCTTCTAAGACTTTTATAGTGATATCATTTCAAATGAATAAATAAACCGTGATCACATTCATTAAATGTATACATATGAATGTTTTTCATATATTTTGCCAGGCTAATGTAATAACAAAAGACAATTGCATCCATTATAGGAGAATATGTCTCCCCATAGTCAATGTCGGTTCTTTACGAAAACTCTTGTATTAAAAGTTTTGGTTTGTATCTTACAATCTCATCTTCCTTATTACACATTTGTATCCTACTAGCTTAACATCTTCGGATGTTTTAGCTATGGGTTAAAAAAAACTACTCTTTTATAAGAGAACATAATTTTGCCTAGATTGCTCTTTTTATTTAAGCCAATCATCTTTATGTCGACATTCTTGAATAGATTTTGGCTCGGCATCCTTATTTTCATTCAAAATATCAATTTCAATATTATATACAAAAATCTTATCATTAGATGTTTCTTTTCGATCCTATTTTCTCTCCGTATTGACATAATTTATCGAAATTTCTTGATTTTTCTCAAGCATTTAGACTTCTTCCGGAAGCCTATTATCGAAATATCTTGGACTATTTTATGAATATTTACATCCTTTATATTTTCATCTTGCCTTTTTCTTTTAAGGATTTTTGTATTTAGAACCGATCAATCTTCTACGTTTCGGACATGCTTTAGATTCATTAGTCGTAATATTAACAAACTCGTCCTTCTAGAACATCAATTCTAATAGGAGCATTCTCAACGAGGACATGCATTTTAGTTACTCTTTTAGGATATGAGAATGCATCTAGCAGTTGATTTATAATACCTTATAAACAAATTGTCCTTTGAACTTCATATTATTTTGTACCAAATTGATATAAAGACGAGTACTCTATATAATCTCTTTTTTTCAACATTTTCAACTACTTATTTTATTTATTCTCTCCCCTAAATGTTGAAAAAATTGTTTCATCAAAATGACGAGTTGATAAATCGAGCTATAAAAATACCCCTTGTTCATGAATCAAAAGATCGAAGAAGATTCAAATCTAATATATATTTCTAATCTCCTTTAAGTGTCTATTTTATTTCGTTATAGAGAAGCACTACAAATATGCGCTGCAATGCCAAAAATTCTTAAATAATAAATATTTAACTCATGATCATAAATCAATTGAAGAGGAGAGAATTTCTAATAACTTATAGGTCCGATGAGAATAAGTGTTACTGCATGTAAAATTGCATGTCCCCCAACATAAACATGGAGTTTTATTTTTAAATAATGGTTTAGATATCAATTGGATCCTTTTGATAAATAATTTTATCAAACCTTTCGAGTATGAACATAAGTAACCGGATGTTCAACCTTTATTCTAATAGCCAATCAATAATTATTTAATGCTTGATAAATAAATTTATCAGCATTATCAAGGTGACTCGTTTTAATGGCATAATCTTAAAATTATGCTCGAAATCAAATTTGCTAGCAATCTCGAAAACGTTAGGTTTCGAGTAGATAATAAGCATATATGTGATCATCTTGTGGATGTATTTATGAAAAGCATAAAATATTTAAATGGTCCACATGGTGGATGAATTAATCCGCATATATCACTTTGAATACATTCTAAAAATATTAGAGATTCAATCTCAATTTTACTTGGTAATGGCTTAATAATCAATTTACCTTGAGAACATATAAAATATAAAAATTTATTAAATTGAAGAATTTTCCGGCTCTTCAATAGATGTCCATATGAATTTTTGATAATTTTTCGCATCATAAAAGACCCAAGATAGCACAACTGGTCATGTCACATAATAAAAGCATTTGAATTTGTAAACTTCGGTTTACTATAGTATCCGTTTCAATCAATCCAATATTTGTAATAACAACTAAAAGAGAAAGCGGATAAATTTTTTAATGCATATTTTCTACCCGATATAATGATTATAATAAATAAGTATTCACATTTGCTATCTTGATATGATATCAATTTAGAAGAATATCTTTAAAACTCAATATATTTCTATGAGACTTTGAAAAGAATAGTACATCATTTATAATAAAATTTATCCCTTCGGATAATAACATATTTGCTCTCCTGGAGCATTTAAATTATGTCACTTCAAGTAATAATACATCGACTCTTATAGAGCCTTTAAAAGTTATATTTTCAAGTAATAATATATTCACTCTTATAGAGCTTCAAAAATTTATCTCTTCGAGTCATAATATATTTGCTCTTCTAGAGCCTTTAAAATTTATTTCTTTAGATAATAATATAGTCGCTCTTCTAGAGCTTTCTATTAGATTGATATTATCATATATAATATTAATATAAAATAAATAATTAAATAAATGAATCGATAAATAAATAAATAAATAAATTCTTCATAACCATAAATAATAAATATATAGTAAAATAAATTTATCATTATCTCTATACAATTATAAGAAAATATAAAACATCTTATTTATAAAAAAGTTAACAAGTTATTAATTTCAATTACCTCTATTTTGATATATAAAATTAGCTTCTATATTTTACTTTTTTTTCTTTTTCAATGAGATTTGATAAAGCTTAACGAGGTGCTTTGGTGTACGATAAGTACACGACCAATGTCCATTCATATCATATCTATAACATTCATTTTCGAATGTCGACTTTATCTATTTTTATTCTTTTCTTTTTTTCATAGTTATCCACTTCGGTGATGAGATATAATATTATGGTCATCACAATTATAATGATATTTATTTCGACCATGTCCATAGCTATGATCACATCTTCTTCTATGCTTAAAATTATTATAAATTATCACATTCACTTCGGGGAATGAAGAATATCCAATTGGTCGAGATTTATTTTTTTTCATCAATAACTTGTCATTTTATTTAGCCTTGAGCAAATATGAAATCGATTCATAATATTTCTTAAACTCTTTTTTCTTGTTATGATACTTGTAGAAGCATATTCGAGACATGAAAAATAGATGATATTAACTTAGCATCAAGCACTTATGATTAATAATTCTTGCCCAAAATGTCAAGGGCCACAAAATCAAGTTTTATGATGGTTGATATGATATCATTAAAATTGTATATTGCAAAGTATAATAATAATGTTAGGAAATAAAGATAAAATATAATAATAAAATTTAAATAAAAACAAACATAATCATAAAATTTGAACCTTTCAAATAATATATATTATGTTATTAGATTCTATATATTAAATCATTAAAAATTTTCAAATATATATTCTATGTATCATTAGATTTAAAGTATCCGATAAATTAAATACATACCTCGTAATGATCTAAATAATAATTTAGATCCAATTGGTAGAGCACTTGTACGGAAAAAATCCATTGGTTGGAACAATTGATTAAGTCTTTTGGTAGATACATACCTCATTATCTATTGTCTCAATTGGTTAGAGCTTCGTGCTGATAACTTATTATAAAATAAAATAAAAAATAATAGGAGAATTGAAGAAAAGGATGACAAGAAAATGAAATCACTATAATGTGAATACAAGTGATAAGAACTTCAAAGTTTCTCTTATTCTCTTTAAAAAGCTTGTACATCAACTAATGAACAATTAAGCCTATTTATAGGCTTCAAATCGAAAAGAGAATTAAAGGGATTATGAATAATCAATTACATCACTCTTTCAATTTCTCATATTGAATGATGAATTAAATCATATTAAAAATCATGAGTAGTGAGGATATAAAAAATAGATAAGCATAATGATAGACATTCATTATTTCATAGCATAATTATTATAATAATAATTTGAATCCATCGTTTTTAAAAAGCGTAAAAAATCACCACTACTAAATTAAAAGTCTATTGATATTTAACCTAATTGATAAATCGTTGTACTCTTTGTATTGTTCACGTAAAGTTCAAACTTATAAAAAATTTTAAGAGTAATTTTTTTCTTATAAAAGCACTAATTTTAATATGATCAATCTACTTGAAGGTCGATAGAAAAAAAAAGTAAAAATTAATCTAAATATTGTTTTACTAAAATAAGTTTTTTTTTTTTTTTTGGGTGATTCCAACCAACATTAGCTTGTTTAAATAAAGCTACAAGACACCAGCCATTTCAAAATTGGTTTATTATTAGATATTTTAATTTCTAAATGTACATATCTAAAGTATTTCTGTTTTATAAATCACACATTGTTGATGTTTATGAATATGCAAACCTAAATTACCGTTGTCATCACATTGAAATCGATAGCAATTTGAAATGATCGTATTAATCAAACAACATAAATTATTTCATAGAATTAATTCATGTACAAACCAAATCAATTATATTATAGGAATCTATTACAGAATCTAATAACAACTGCACCAGCTAATTAGATAATTTCGATTCACATGCTGAACAGGTTTCTATGTAATAATTATCCGGCCAAGGGAGGAAAAAAAAAACACAACATCAATGCTCAATTCTTGTTTTTTCTTGTCCGTTTGCAAATTATGCTAATTACCACGGAGAAATTTAAGATCACTGTTTTTTTTTTTTTTTTTTTTTGGGAAAGTTTTGAATCCACCGGAATTGCTTTGCTAGTGAATCGCTGGCTTATGTTTATGCATGAGACAAAAAAATTTCTCGAATGGCATGTGTATGGCAAGCACGAAATGCGGGAAACGTTTCTAATACTCTTACTATTTTGCTCAAATATTTTATAAAACGACGTGAAAGGCATCAAGACTATGAATCTTGTTTCCTTTAGTTTTAAAGAGTAAAGACTGCCTGTTCTTTGTAAGCTAAACCAACGGCAGGATTTGGCATTCAGGCGTGCGACACATGTTTGGTCGCAATAAGTGGAAAGTTTGTGAAGTTCCCCACATCTTTAGGATTTTGTAAAACGATGATGCAAGCTCACATCGTCCCGCAGTAAGAAATAAATTTTATTTTAACAATTTTATTTTTTATTATTATCTTGATCATATATATATATAAACCAACTAGAACCACCTATCAATATTAAATGTTTTTGCTGCTTAGTTGTCACTCTCCTGTCAAGGACCACGCATAACCTCCCGAAAGACACCATTTGTTCAAGCAATCCATGTCCATAAGAAAGCTGATCCAAAAAAAAAAAAAAAAGGTTTGGATTTGCATTTTCATCTTCGTCTCTCTCTCTCTCTCTCTTCCTAGAATTGAAATTGCTCTTTCTGTAAAGGTTTTTTTTTTATTTTTTAAGTACCCAATAGCTCATAGGAAATTTATCACAGTAGGACCCTATATTTCATAGAAAAGGAGGTTGGCATTAGCAATTAAAAATTAACGAAATTAACGAAATAGGAAAGAAAAGCTGTATTGCTAATTGGTTACTGTTACAAAAATAAAGGGCTAAAGGCTATTCTGGTCATCTTATAATAAAGTTTTTTTAGGCTCAAATATTTTAAAAATAAAATTAAAACTCTTGACCTTTTGTAAATACAGGGAGCTCAGTGCTACTAAAAAAAAAGTTATTAACCTAAAAGCCGGCTTTATATATATATATATATATATATATAAATTGCACAATATAAATTATTCCATCTTTTTATTTACTAATTATATAGCCATCATGAAAAATGCTGGATCCTTCTGAACATCAGTAAAACAGTAAAAAAAGATATTTTCTTTTATTTTAAGCGTTCTTGATCTGAATAAGTGAGAGATGACTAAAAAACTAGGTTAACTGCCAACTGAAGATTTAATTTACTTATTGCAATTACAAGAACATTAGCGTAGAAAAGAGGACATTATATTATAAATACGAAAATAATTTTTCCCTCTTTCCCTTGGGAAATTTATGGAACCATGAACAATTTACTTTTGGCTTGATTTATTTGTCCTTAAAAAAAAAACCTCCATGGCCAGCTATTCCACAATAGCAGTAAGTTTAGACATGGGACCAAACCTGGCTGCATCGGGTGGCACCAACTGACCCTGAGCCAACTGACCCTGTGCAATCACCAACGACTTGTAGATCTCAATGATCATCTTCTCATCATATTCCTTGATTGGGCGTGCACCTAAAGCACCAAATGTATCACCGTACCCTGAAGTACCTATCGCCCTGGAACTAGCAAACCCAAGCATCAACTTCACGTAGGCATCCCGCAGCCAAACAAAAAACTTCTTTGGAGAAGACATTTTGAGGATTTTAAGCTTCGGCTTGATCTTGATCCGCCAACTAAATCTCCTCCTCCTTGAACTAGTACTACCCGAACCCAGCTCCACCGGCCGATTCCTCCGACTCCTACCCGACCCATTTATCCTCTCGTACCCTCTCCTCCTCCAGTATCCTTTCATCTTCGTGTACATCCTAGCAGAAACTCCTTCCATATATATGTGTCTGTATGTATCTGTGTGTTTCTGATTTCTTTTGGTTTCTCTTTATTTTTATGCAGTTGGTCCTAGAGAATTAATGGGCAAAAAGAAGAGGGAGGCTGGTGGGTGGTTGAAGGTTGATAAATTAGAGCGCACATAAATGCGAGCACATAAGCTTTGAGTCCTAACTCCTACCATACTTATATTGGTGTGTAAACGATTAGGAAAATATATATATATATATATATAAATAGTATAAGATAAGGGTGGTGATCCATCAACGAGGGATGCGAATGCTTACTGCTGAGAAATTTTATAATACAATAAAGTAATAGATGTGATATATAATAATTATTTTATAAATTTATTTTGAAAAAAATAAAAATAAAAAAATTTAAGTTGACGTTCAAATATTTTTATAATATTTTTATCATTTTTATGGATATGAATATATTTTTTTATCTATCTTTTTATTTTAAATAAATTTATGAAATAATTACAGTAAATATTAATCTTAAATTATTATAAAATTTCTCACTTTCATGTCCTGCTGTCACTTATTGATCTATTGAATGATTTTGTGCATCTCACGTGCCTGAAACGGGAAATCTTGTCCACGCTGCTTCTTGGTACCTGTCTTATCACACATAGCAAGTGGAAATTTTACCTCTGTCTTTTTCTTTACCGAAAAAAACTACCACCATCAATTGGTATAAAACCACTATCCTGATTGTGGTATTTTTCTGTTAAGTTTCTGACTTTGCACATGAGTCTCAGATAAGTTTCGTTTAATTTGTTTAATAAAGTATATTTCTTCTATCTCCAAGACAGTTAACCGGAGGAAAAGATTCTCGTTCCCTCAAATTAGGCAGCCAAAAAGGCTAAATTCACCTTATATTTTTCATGCAGAATGTCTTGTGTGCATGTTTAACTAGTACATTACATCCATTGTATCTCCGAGTTATATGCCAAAATTTTAATATATCTTTTAATTGAAATATATCATCCAATTTTAATATATTTTTTAAAACCAATTTTTCTCCCATCAACTATTATAGTGATATTTTTCTTTTCACAACCATCAGTGATCGAAGAAATTAAAAAAGAGATTGTCATGATAGTTGAGGAGAAAAAATAAATGAAAAAATTAAGAAATAAAAAAATAATTTAAAAACAAAAAATTACTATGTTAAGACACTCCATCACTAATCCAATAAAAAAATTAATAAAAATTGAATTATTTTCTGAATTAAAATATAAAAGATTAAATAATTCATTTCTCAAAAAGAAAAGGACTACTTTGTAATTTACTCTAATAAGTGGTGATTTGTACTTTTCAAATATATTAAGTAAGTGACCAAATTTATACAAAAAATATCACATAGTTATACAAAATTTTGATATAATTTATTTGTTTGAGTAGCATCACTCACAAAATATTATCGAAGCACAAATCTTCTTGCGTGATATAATATATGATATATATAGTGGAATTCTAGTTGTCAAAATCTTTGAAGAAGTCAAGATCCATAGTTTATGATAAAAGATTGAAGCGAGATGCATCATGTGTGTATATAAATATATGGAATTTCATTAATGGCAGGCATGATTCCAAATTACAAACAAGATGCCTAGAAAAAGGGGTCGTGAAAAAGAAAAAAAACTTGTAGGTTCTTTAGGCCAGCAAGGTCAAACAAAAATCAGTAGAACAAGTAGACCACGGAGCCAAATTAAAAAAGATGATCATGGCAAATTTGAGCTATTAATGTCATCGGAGATAGGGGACTTCGAAAACAATAGAAATAGGTTTCACCAATACACTTGTGCTAGCGTTTTCATTCATTGGAAAATTTTCAATTTAGCCATCTTGAAAGGAGAGAAACTATTTTAAATGCATGCTAATCACAATCAATCTAACCATAAAATTTTCTCTCTCTTTTTCTCCTTTTTTTTTTTTTTTGTAGACAAGCGTGGCTTCAAGAGGATTTGAGTTTGGAAAAACACCACTAATCATTCGAAAATCCACTAAATCTCAAGACCAAATATGAACATCTAGTAATTCCAACAACCCACTCCATCGGAGTAAAAACTACTAAAGAGACTAACCACACCTACTCGCCATGTCTGACATGTCCACTGTAATTTGACAAATCTTCACGTTTCCCGCCTTAATGTAGCCATAAAACTTATCTTTTTAAATGGCCATAACATACGGTAAGGGGGATTCTTTTGCATCGGATTAATCTTCACGTTTATCGCCTTAACATAGCCATAGAAACTTATCTTTTTTATTGGAATTAATATTTTCGCTAATTTTGAATAATAGGTCAATTTTTTAATTTATCTCTATAGTTTAAAATGTTTTCAATGCATTTTTATTATTGAAACTGATTTTTAATCAATTCTTTTAGTTAAATTTTTTTTGTCACTTCATTATAAATTAAGCATATGATTTGTATGTGATTTGAAAAAATTATTTTTTATTATTTGACACAAATAATCTATAGCTATTAATATATAAATTAATTTATGATGAATTGATCAAAAATTTGAATTAAAAGAATAAAACATTTTAAAATATAAAGACATATTAAAAAATTAATTTATTATATAAAAATAGATAATGGTATTAATTCTTTTAATTGACCATAATATATAGTAATTCGGATTTTTTTGCATCGTATTAAAATTATCATACATTGAAAATGCTTTAGTTTAAATGGTAGACTACTCGACTAAATCGATAATGTATAAAGACATTATAATTCAGTTTTATAGGTTTGTCGAGAGGTTTCTCGATATCAAGAATATAATGAAGGATAATTATCCATCATTACATAATACCTAAATAAATTAAAATCATAGAAATTCAAACCTGCTTCAATTAAAAAAGCTATATATGTATAATCGCTAAACTATTCTAACCGTTAGTAATTTTAATCCTTTTTATATCATGTATGTTTCGTGAACCATAGATAGCACTTGAGTCACGTATGCAAGAACAATATAAGAAGTTTTGCCTAGCTTCTTTCATTCTTTTGTTTGTAGGAAATTGTCAAGTTCTTGATTTCCTTTTCTGAGAATTTGGATTTTCGTCAATCTAAAAATTAAAATTCAACAAGGCCAACTATTATGTAGTATGCTTAGATTAGAGATTATTTTCTTTGATTTTTTTTTTTTTTTTTTTTTGGTTGGGACTGCTGCATAACAGTGGATATTACTATTGTTACTCATTCATTTCAATATTTAATATTCAAAATCAAAGACAACCAACGGCACAAGTGGATGTTGCCCAAATTAAAATCCTCGTTGGGACTTGACATAATTCCGAGTCAATTTCAAAACGACGTTGGTAATTTCTTGAGAACAGGGCATACGTTTAATTTTTTTATGTATATCCGGGTGTACAAACAATTTACTGGAACCCTGCAATCTCTCACGTCAATATTCTTTAGGCCAAACTAATGATCCTCTTAGTCCCCCCTCTGTTTCTGTATCCCAACCAAGATGGTGTCCGAGCCAGCATTGGATGATCCCTTACTCGGTGTTTGACGCAGAGGATTGCAGGATTATGGAGTTTATTAATTCTAAAATACCCTCAAAATAAAGGTCACAGTGATAGTTGTATAAAAACCAAAAATAATTAAAGCCGAAACTTACTATTCGAAAATAATTAAAACCAAAAATTATTATTAAAAATAAATAGTTTACCAGACATTGAAAATGGGTTTTGATTTTGGTTTTTTTTTTTCAAATATTGAAAATAATTAAGTTACTTTCAATTGCTGTCGTGATTTTTTTTTCATATACTAAAACAGAATATTCGGAAATCAACTGGACAGTTAAATTGTTGATATTTTCTAAAACAGGGGTCAATTGTTTTTTTATTAGACAACAATTTATCTTCACTCATATATATATATATTGTCCGCTTTGATTTGTAAATATATTCTCTCTCTGAGAATCTAAAACTTGAGCTTGATTACATTCCATAGTGAATGTGTAATTTTCTCATCATCGATCTACTTCGATGACATGACATACTTCTATTTAATATCAGACAAATCCTCATCCCGCTCGTTCCTTGTTTTGGTTCAAATTTTTTCTTCGAACGGCAACTTGTTTGTTTCTGAATGGCACAAAGCCAAACTAAAATAAATATTCATTGGCCAAACTAATAACCAACTCATAGACTCCAGTCATGTGCTCGCGCTGCACGAGAACCGCAAGACATGATAATATTAATTACTTGTTTTGTCTTACAAGCTTTCTAATTAATGCTTGCCAGATCAGCGGTGACAGCCGGCCAAATAAAGTTTATTCTTTCTTTGACTTCAAAATCAAAGAATTATATAACACAAAAGGCTAAAAATATTAGCACCTGTTACTATTTACGCACTGTTCATTTATACTCATATTTCCCGTTCCCTTAGGCTGTTCTCTTTTAGGTCTTATTAGTTTTTTTCTCGCTTTACGCCACGAGTTAAATTAATTATACTAAATTGTTTAGAAAAATTATTTTAATATGATACTATATTTTATGATTTGAAAGTATAAAAATATATGAAATCAAAGATGAAAAAATTATTTATAATTTTTAATAAAAAACTTTGTATTTAACAATTTTTTATTTGTATTTTTCATAATTTTTCGTGTAGGAAAAAGATTTATCCTTGCTAATCTATGGATTACTAATTTAAAAAATAAATAATTTTTTGAAAAAAGCTTTGGTATTTCATAAGATTGTGTCGAAAGACATTAATAACAATTATTAAAAGCTTATATAGAATAGAATAAATAATTTTTTAATGTTGATGAGAATATTGATTTTGAAAAAACAAATATGAATTTAATTTTTTATATTTATTTACAAAAGAATGAATAATATTAAAATAAAAAACTATATTAATCTGAATCATTAAGTGGTTAAGCCAAAACATTGTTTTAATGATTTAATTTAAAATATTTAAAAACAAACAAATAAATAGTAAATGCTTAGTGTAGTAGTAGTTGCACAGTTAATTTATATATAAAAAAAAGATTCAATATTTTTTTATACATCATGACTATACTAACGAGTTTAGAATTTTCAATCTAAAACAAAAAATACTCAAAAAAAATAATAATAATAACTTCCAAGGAATCTATTGACTAAATTTGAAGTTAATAGATTAAAATAAAAATTATTACAAATTTGATTTCGATTAATTTTGATTATATAAAGAAGAAACAAATTAATAAAACATGTGAATTCTTTTTTTTTTCCTCCTTCAAAAATATTTTTTTATTTCTATGCTATATATGATTAGTCTTCGAATATAGGCCTCAAACAAAGAGCAATCATCTTTTTTTATTTTTCACATTTGACTTTCAACTATTGATTAATTAATTTGAGTTTTTTTCAAAAAAAAACTGAAAAAATTATTTGAAATACACCTTTAATATAAAATATGTATTTCAAATAAATTATATATTAATCATTCTATTATAATTTAAAAGTTATCTAAATCTATTTTTCAAAAGAAAAAATAATCATGTTCTAAAAATTTATTCCAAAATCCATACATATGGAAAAATAAATCAAAACTCGTCGATAATATAATTTTAAATTAATTGGATAAGAATCTTAAAAAAATAAAAAATAAAAATAGTAAATTTTAAATAATAAAAATAATCAATAAAAAATACAAAAACAAAATGGGATCAAATCATAATATAATCAAATTTTGAAATTAAAAAAAATTAAAAAAAATGACAAATTAATTTAGTAAATTTTAAATACTAAATCAACCGAGAAAAAATTATTTGGAAAACACTTTTAATCTAACAATGTATTTCATACAAATTATATATATTAATCATGCCACTATAATTCAAAAATTATCCAAATCTATTTTTTCAAAAAAATAATAATAATCATACTCTAAAAATGTATTCCAAAATTCATACATCTAGAAAAATAAATCAAAACTATTAGTAAATATAATTTTAAATTAATTGAATGAAAATTTTTTAAAAAATGATAAATTAAAATAGTAAATTTTAAATAATAAAAATAATTAACAAAAAAACATCAAAACAAAATTGAACGAAATCACAATATAATCAAAGTTTGAAATTGAAAAAAAAAGAGAATTTTTATAAAAATGACAAATTATGTTGTAAATTTTAAATAATATAAAAACTAAGAAAAAATTATTTGAAATACATTTTTAATCTAAAAATGTATTTTAGACAAATTATATATATTAATAATGACACTATAATTTTAAAATTATCTAAATCTATTTTTCAAAAGAAAAAATAATCATGTTCTAAAAATTTATTTCAAAATCCATATATATAGAAAAGTAAATCAAAACTGTCATCAAATAGAATTTTTAATTAATTAGGTTGGAATTTTTTTAAAAATGACAAATTAAAGTTGTAAGTTTTAAATAATAAAAAATAGTTAACAAAAAGCACTGAAAAAAATGGGACCAAATCACTTAAAAATGCAGCAAGAGAGAAAAAAATGATTTATTATAAGGATAAAAATTAAACACAATAAAATTTTAATGAATAAAATTAGAAAAAGTTACAAAATAGGGACTAAAATGTAAAATTATTAAAAGCCAAAAGAGAGCTTAATGCGAGAGAGAGAGAGAGAGAGACTACATCAACCAAACCACAAAAAAAAAAAAAAAAAAGAGTTAACTAAAATTTTAATAACCAAAATAAAAAAATTACAAGATAAGGGCTAAAATAAAAATAAAAATAAGTAAAAACCAAAAGAGAAACTTAAAAATGCAACAACGAGTGAAAAATTGATTTATTTTAAGGATAAAAATCAAATATAATAAAATTTTAATGACTAAAATTAAAAAAGATCACAAAATAGAGACTAAAATGTAAAATTATTGAAAGCTAAAATGGGCCTAAAGCAGTAAAGGGGAGGGAGAGAGAGAAAGGTTGGCAACATAGCATTAAAAAAAAAAAAAAAACAAACAAACAAACTTGTGAACAATGAATGAAAAGTCTAAAAACAGTAATTCATTGTTGAAAAAGGCCATGCATTTTAGTTTATTAGTAATTTTTCTTTATTTTTTAATATTTATTTCACATTTAGAAAAAAATCGATGAAAAATGATTTTCAGTCAACAAAAAATAGTTTTCAATCAATGAAAAATAGTAAAGTATTTTTGAAAAAATGTTTTCCAGTTAAAAAAAAACTCTTTTCCTCTCTCTCTTGAGTCTGTCTCACTCTCATTTTGCTCACCCTCCCTCTCTCGATATATTTTAACACTTTTTTCTCTAACTCCTTTTTATTTAAAATATATCATATTAATTTTTAATTATTTTTAATTATTTAATTATGTTTTTGTTGTTTTTACTAACATTTTATTTTTTGATTTATAAATATATTAAATATTCTTAAAAGCCATTTTTACACTTTAAGATTATTTTTATAATAAATATTTTAATAATTTATCTCTTTTTTTACCATCATCTCAAATACTACCTAAACTATAATTAAATTATTAGAATTAATTATTACAAGACTGCAATCATCCGTGAAAAAATTAAAACTAATTAATTCGTTAATAAATAAATGATTTTCCAACACTATTCATTTATAACTAAACCAATAGTTTGTGACTAATTTTAATCAATTGTAAAATTTTGTTAGTAATTGTAAAAATTAATTAATTATAAATTATTCCAACACTAATCTTTTGAAACTAGATAAGTAACTATCTACATATGATAACTAATAATTTGTAAAACTATTTTTCAGATTAAATTATTGGTTCAATTTCGAAAAAAATTATTTTTATATTTTAGTTTTCCGTATCAAACAAACACTCGAAATATATTGTTTCGTAGTTTTTTCATATAATTGTTAAACGTGAGAAGATATTTTTTTGAAAAATAATTTTATGAAAAATAGCTTCTCAAGAATTGATTTTCCTATGTAAGTCGTTTTTCGTCAAACGAATGGAGCCTTAGACTTAAGTGCAGTGGATTGTTCGCTTTCACCGTGCAATGATGTTTTTCTAATTTTCTAGTTTTTTTGCATTTATAGGTGAATTTAATATCATGTCCATTTTGGTCTATGATATTTTTAAAAAATATTTTTAGTCTAAACATGACCAAGCACACATGTTTTTTTTTTTTTTTTTTTTTTTTTGCTTTTGCTTTTGCTTATTTTTAACAATTATTTTAATTTTTTTATTATTGAATTGGGAGCAAAAATTATGAAAAATCAATTTTTTTAAAAAAATTTCCATGAAGATTGATGATTATAAAATACATATGTGTTTTCACACACACACACACATATATATATCAAATTACTTTTATTATTAAAAATAATCTTTTAAATTTATTTTTTTATGAAAATTTCCATCAAATTAATTTTTATTCTTCTTTTTTATGTAATTTTATTTTTTAATAAATATAATTTTTTTTTCTAAGTATGAATTTTTGAATAAGTTTTTTTAAATAAATAACCAGTTAAAAAATAAATTTCAGATTTTTTATTTGCATATTCCTTATATAATCAAAATTTATCAAAATTAATTTTATAGTTATTTTTATTGCGGTTTATTAACTTCAATATATTTCTTATAACTTAAGTTCTTTAAAAAATATTTGTTGATTTATGATGCACACTTTGAATTTTTGTTTTGTTTTTTTTTTTTTTTGTTTTTTGCTTTTGTTTTAGTTTATTTCTAGCAAATTAATTTATTTTTTATTATTTAATTAGGTCCAAAAATTATGAAAAAATAGTTTTTTTTTTCATACAAACTGGTTATTTTGAAATATACATGTTGTGTATGTGTTTTAGATTATCTTACTCTTATTATTTAAAATTAATTTTTCAATTTGTCGTTTCTTTTGAAAAATATTATCAAAATACTTTTTTATTCTTTTTTTTTATGTAATTTTATTTGTTAATAAATACAGTTTATTTCTTTCTTTCTATTGACAAATTTTTGAATGAGTTTGTTTTTTAACCAAATAACCAATTGAAAATTAATTTTTGTGTGTTTTATTTGCTTATTTTTTATAGAATCAAAATTTATTTTATAATTATTTTTATTACGGTCTATTAACTTCAATAAATTCCTTGCAACTTAAGCTTCTTTGAAAATATTTTTCAATTTATACTACATATTTTGATTCACCGAGTATGGTCACGAGATATAAAAATAATTAGGATCGTTGGTTTTATTGGAAATTAAGTATGCATCTACACAAATAATATTAACTATTTGATATTTTTTTAATATTCTAAAGTTAATTTCTCTATAATAATATAATTAAAATAATATTTGAGAAGAACTAACAAATAATTTAAATATATTTTTTATACTACTATTTTTTATTATATATATATATATATATATCAAATTTACATATTTTTTAAAAGTTATTCTTCTCATCAACAATAAACAAGAATAAAAAAGATTGAGTTAATCTTTATAAGAGTTTTTATATCAATTGTTAGCTTATTTTTTCAATGCAATCTTATGAAAAAAGTATTTAGATGTTTTCTAAATTTGATATTAAAATTTTTATTTAGACTATTTCAAGGTTTTTTTTATTTAAGAGAATGCATAAGAAAGAACAAATCATTTTTTTTAACTACAAAATTTGTGAAAAGCATAAAGAAAAAAAATTGTATACAAATATTTGATTAAGAAATTTGAAATTAATTCTATAGTATTAAAAATAATAATAGTAAATGGTTAGCGTTGTGTGTGTAGATGCATAGTTAATTTTTAATAAAATTAATAATCTTAATATATATAATGACCATGCTTAGTGGGGCAGAGTGTGTACCATAAATTAAAAAAATATTTTTAAAAAAAATTTAAAATGTGAGGAATATATTGAAGTTAGTAGATTACAATAAAAACAATTATAAAATTGATTTTAATATATTTTAATTATATAAAAAATAAACAAATAGAACACATAAATTCTATTTTTAATTGATTATTTATTGAAAAAAACTTATTTAAAAATATGTACATAGAGAAAAATAATTTATATTTATTAACCAAAAAAATTATATAAAAAATAAAAAAATAATTTGATGAGATTTTTCATGAGAAACGACAAATTGAAGAGATTAATTTAAACAATAAAAAATATTTTTTTAATTGTAAAATTAATAAAAATAAATTAAATATAATTATTTGATTAAAAATTATGAAATTTGATGAAATTTTTTCTTATATTTTTAATTTTATAGATTTTAGTTGATCTCGCATATTCTAAGCAGACTCTAGGAGATCAATTTTTTAAGTACTGTAATCTTTTAGCTGGTGGAATGAATCATGTATCGATTCGTGTACCTCTCTTATGATCTCGCTACGGGGACAGCGTGTTGCAAAAATGATTATTTATATATAATGGAACTCGTGAACTAAAATGGCCATGTTGCAGTTAATTCTATGCTGCTAATGATTCTTTACTTTACATTCTGTTCAGTAAGGTAATTCAAATCGAAAAAGGTATACAACGATTTATTTATTTCCTTGATTAACAAAACAATATCCTTGTGTGTTAGTGATTAATTACGCCTGTATTGTTAAAAACGTACGTACCTAAGACTAGACTTAAAGTTTTAGAATCAAAATGCTTCTATAGTCTTACGCAAAGCTCATTTTTCTAAAGCAAATAAGTTATAAAACAAAGTATATTTAATCATATTATTATGATTGATAAAGCTTTACAACTCAATGAAACTATGAGTTTAATACACTTAATGTCCCTATACTTTAACAAAATTATTGTTACAATCCCTATACTCAAATAAAATTTATAATCGATCTTGTATTATTGAAAATTGATGTAAAATAACTCATTTGTTATTTATTTTTATTTTTTTATTAGTTTGACTAGTTGTCGTTAATTAATTTATAAATATCCAATACAATATTGACATCTATCATTTTAAGGATGAAATATAATTTCATTTTTAATTTTGTTCTTCTTGATTTTGTTTCAAGTTTAAATCATTTAAAAAAAAGAAAAAGAAAAAGCAACAGTTGTAACCAGTATCGCTTGACCCCTTAATATCAAAGAACCCCCCTCTCTTCATGTATGTGGGCTACCTGCTTCGTCCCGAATAGACGAACAGAAACAAGCTGAAGAAAGGCGAGAGAGAGCATCACTCTTGGAAAACAATAAATGATGTTTTGTTTACAAGAAAGATATAACAATCTCCAATGTGATACCTAATCCTAACCCAGTCCGCGTAGGCGAGTCAATCGATAAGGCTTTTCTTCCAGTCCTGCTAGCCAAAGCAAGTAGTCAGATGAGCAGGCCAGGTACGTCTTTCCAGAAGGATAATTTTAGTCTTTAAGGCTGTGTTTGTTTGCTGGAACTTATTTTTTTATTTTTTAGTGTTTGTTTCACATTTAGAAAAAAAGTCAATGAAAAATAATTTCCAATCAACAGAAAATGATGGAGTAATTTTGTAAAAATGTTTTCTCAATTTCAAAAAAGAAAAACATTTTCCTTCTCACGAGTCTGTCTCGCTCTCTCATTACTTAACTCTCTCTCGATATATTTTAACAATTTTTTTTCTTTATCTTCTTTTTATTTAAAATATATCATATTAATTTTTAATTATTTATTATCAATTATTATTAATTATTTAATTATTTTTCTCTATTTTTACTAATATTTGATTTTTTTTATTTTTAAATACATTAAATATTTTTAAAAACCATTTTTACACCTTAAAATTATTTTTATAATAAATATTTCAATAACTTATCTTTTTTTTTTACTATTGTCTCAAACACTACCTAAGCTATAGCTAAATGAGCGAAAATGATTATTACAAGATTATAATTTTTTGTAAAAAAAAAATTAAAATTAATTAATTCATCAATAAATACATTATTTTTCCAACACTATTCATTTGTAATTAAATCAATAATTTGTAATTTTAATCAATTGTAAAATTTTATTGATAATTGGAATGAATAATTAGTTACAAATTATTCCAACATTAATCTTTTGAGACCAAATAAATAATTATTTATAAATGATAACTAATAATTTATAAAATTATTTTTTAGACTAAATTATCTCGTTCAATTTCTTTTTAAAGAAAATTCTTAATTTAGTTACCAAAATAATAATGCTAGGATTACTTAAAATTTTTTTTTACTAAATATGAATATTGACTTGATTTTGTCCCAAGTAATTTTGATGATTTGATTTGATGATTAAAAAAGTACATTTTATTTTTTGAATTAAAATTTTAGAGTTAGTATTTATGAAAATTTATTAAATTTTTCTAAATGTATCTTATATTATGAAATTATAAATATGTCTTTTAAAAATTTTCTCAAAACTTATTGATATAACAATCACATAAGTTTTTGTATTTTAATTTTCCGTATCAAATAAACATTGGAATATATTTTTCAACAGTTTTTTTATATAATTGCCAAATGATAGAAAATATGTTATTGAAAAATAATTTTTTGAAAAATAGCTTCCTCATAAATTAGTTTTCCTATAGAACTTGTTTTCTCTAAAACAAACATAGCCTAAGTAAAGTTGGGTCATGGATACACCCTCTTCTTTGATCTCTCCTCAAGAGACTATTAGTTATGCTTGGTTGCTGACGCTGGTTATAATTATTATTTTTAAAATGATTTAAATGTAAAATAAAGTCAGAAAACATAAAATTTAAAATAAAATTATGTTTTTACCTTTAAAATGATAGGTATCGATATAGTATTGAAAATTTGTAAATCAACTAACAAAAATTAATCAAATTAACAAAAAAAAATAACAAAAGAGTTATTTTATACAATTTTTTAATATTATAAGATCGGTTATAGATTATATCTAGGTAATTTCGTTAAAATACATTGGAAACAAGATGCATTAAACCCCCTAGGTTTATGCGTGCTGCATAATCAGAACACAGCCTGTAGGATTGAAACATGTCAATTTCTTGAAACTAAAGCATCTTGACTTTTCACTAAGTAATCTGAATCCATCGCTTCAAACATAATCTTAACAAATTTCTCCAATATCCTCCTATTTATACATATAATGGAAAACCTCATTATTGTCTTTTTTTTTTTTTTCAAATAGAAAAAGAAAGGAAAAATGCAAAACACTATGAATTTTTATTTTAGTTTAAGCAATAAGGATGTTCCTAAACCAGCTTCTACGTGTTTGGAGACAAATCACTCACCGAATGTGGTTAAGAAGCACTTCCCGACTAAAACGCTATGAATCTTCAATCTACTTGTGCAGTTAATTTTCTGATTAAAAATGATGAACACTCCAAGCAAAATGCAAGCGTAATTTTCTGTTGGAGCTAGCACAGGTCATTATTAATCAACAAAATTATCAAACATTAATCAATAACAATACAAAACCACGACCAGAAAAGAAGCAATTTCACTACCATGATTCTCAAAACAAAAAGAAAGAGAAAAAAACGCAACCATATTGGAGAAAAAAATTTGCAAAGCAGAAGCAAGTAGCCGTATTTTTACCGAAATATAACTTGGCGCAGAAACTATCAATTAATATAACTTAAACAAACATACTATTGCTAATTACAATAATAATAATAATTAACTTATCACTTTCTTCTCGTACTAATCAACTACTAATATTTTCTTCTAATAAGCACCATTAACTAACATCCACTACGAACATGCATTACTTCTTAGCCTTCTTATGGGTCCTAGAACTGGAAGAACTTTCAGTCTTACAATTTTTCCTCTCCATAGGCGTCAAATTCTTCTGCTTCTTGAACCCATCTGATGTCTTCACCTTACTCAACCTCTTCATTTTTGCAGCTTCACATCCTTCTTACCCTTCTTCAAAATCTCAGGTGTCTTAACCTGACTAAGCCTCTTGGTCTTGACACCTTTCTCCGATATCTTCTTGGCAGCCTTCTTTTCAGGGGTTGAGATCTTCTTGGCAGCACCCTTGTTTTTTTGGGTCTCTTTGATGGCCAATTTCAGCTTCTCAGTTGAAGAAATCTTGTAAGAATTCTTGAATTTTACAAGTCTCTCAGATTTCACAAACCTCTTCAATTGGACAGACAAGACTTTTTTGAAGTTTGGAGGCAGAGACTTCTTGTACTTTTCCTCAATGAATTTTGATATCGCAGGTTGGCTCGATCCTGTCTTGTCCTTCAGTGTTGCTATTGCTTCAGTTATCATCTGCATTTGCAAAACAGAACCATAAATTAAAAAACAAGACAAAGAGAAATGAAATCTTACAATTTGAGCGGAAAGAACAGAACAGAGGACCTCGAAATATGGAGGGAGGGGAGAAGGGGCATTGGTTGTTTTGGTGTTCCTTTTTGGAACAGAGGCAGTTGCTTTGGGCATGTCTGATGAGAGGGAAAGCGGTGAAAAATTCAGAAGAAGGATTAGGATTACGGATGTTGGATTATGAGACAATCAGAATTTTAAAGAATTGGGAAATTGGAACTGCTACAAAAAGATTTTTAATTTCAAATTCCTTATTTGGCGCGAAATAATATTCGTTTTGGAGCATTTTTTGCGCACGTGGTTTTATGGCCGAAAGAATCGTGGTTATCCACAAAAGTGGATTGTTATTCGGATTGCCAGAAAAAGAAGGTTGGGTTTGTTAAAAAAATAAATAAATAAACGAAGGTCCGGTCGTGTGATCGTGGCCCAGGCCCATGATAAAATGCGTAATATTCTTCTAGTTGTTCTACAAAAGCAGAATAGAGAGAACCCAAAGACCAAAAAGAAAAGAAACAAAAATGCAGGTACAGATAAGAGTATATGGGCTTTTCTCCTCGAATCTAAGAAGAAACTGTTAAACTTATGGCGGTGATTAATTGTCGTTATCTCTACTATTGTTTCTTCTCTGCTTCAGCTAAATAATTTCTTTACTTCAATTTCATTGATTAATTTGTGGTAATTTCTTCTTTACTTCATTTATTTATTTATTTTGACTTTTGTACCGTCTCACAGTTCATTTTTATGGTTGAAATATTATCAATATGTGTTTGGAGTAAAAAAAAAAATTCCTCTCTTAACTTATGGTCTTGATTATATTAATTAAGCAAATAAAAACTTCATGATTAATTTTCTTTTCTTTCTTTCTTTCTTTGTTTTTTTTTTAAGAAGAGGACTAAAAGCTGGAAAAAAAATAAATTAAAACCAAGCGCAGTGGAGAGAATGGATTGGCCAAAGAATATTGTAAAGCATTGACAAAAGAATGTAAACCTTGTTAAAAATACAAAAATCTCCTTAGAGTACCTACCGTTGAGTTACATTCCTTAATCAAACTATGGACTTTCAGAGGACGGGTTATGGATTTAATTGGAGAAATACATCCTCATTCTAGCAAAAACCATGCTTATATCTTGGTGGCTACAAACCATCTTACCAAATGAGTGGAAGATAGATCATTAAAGAATGTTATACAAGTAAAAGTGATTAAATTTATATATATATATATAAAAAGAGATAATTGTACGGTTTAGAATTCTTGAATTTATAACTACGAGATCAGAGCTACCGTATTCAATGGAAGAGGAAATCATAGAATTTACATAATATGTGAGATTTAAGATCATTAATTCCAATCGTTATTGTGTGTAGGCCAATCTTTATGCTGAATAAACAAACAAGAACATCAAAGCCAATATATACAAAGTAATCAACAATAACCTAAGAGATTGACATTCATTTTTTTATAGATACATTAAGGGTATATAGAACTACACCAAGGAATGCAACTGGCACCACTCCATATGCATTAACTTATGGGCATGAAGTAATATTACCTTATAAAATAAGGGTGAAATCCTTAAAGTGGCATACCAGAACCAATTCATAGGGACTCAATACCAAAAAGAGATGATGAAAGAGCTGGATGACATTAATCAATACATAATAAAAGCTCTAACTAGTATGCAAGTGCCAAAACAACAAGTAGCGAAAGCATACAATAAAAGAGTAAAAGCCAAAACATTCCAACGTAGAGACTTGGGTTGAAAGATGGTAAAGCCACTCCATTAATATCCTGATACATGAACTCAGTATTTCTTTACGGAAAGAAATTAACAAAACTAAATCCTATTTGAAAGTGAAGATCTAAATTAATTAATCAATCTACACATCTATTTTCTTCTCTGTAAGTATGATGAACTCAAACCCTTCCATTACGATTAAGCAATGATTTAGTTCTTTGAATAAAGGATCATAAGACAACAAAGACGAAGACCCAGTAAAGCATCCACCAAAACCTTCAAATCCATTTCTACTAATTACATTTCATGATTAAATAGCAATTACAAGCATTTGAGAAACAAACACTATCAATTGTGCATGCAAGAGCCAAAACCATGAACTCTGCTTATGGAGCTGGCCAGCAGTTTAATTAGTAGCACTAATTTTTTAAGGCAATGAACCCGAGAAGCCCTCGTTCGCGCATGCTCCGTCTCGATCATGTTATGATTCTTTATCTCTTCTATTCGAGACGAGAAATGAAATAGAATATTGGCATGTGCGAGAGATATATTCATAAACCTAAAACCGTATTTCCCCGGGGCCAACTCTTTTTGGTTGACGAACAAAATGCACATGGACCTCCAGAGGTGCAAAATTTATAATCCGCCTCCCACCTCGTTTACCAACTTTAAGAACCTTGCCAATCAATCATCTTCCTCTCTCTGGGTTTTTCCTTTTTTTTTTTTTTTTGTGAGGACCTTTTGACCTTTTAAAGGAACCCCAAAAGCTTGACCCTATCTTTTCTTTGCTTTCCAAGTGCGGTGAATCAGATTAATGATAGTGATTTTATCTATTGACAATAACAATAACAATTCGAGAAATGCTAATATTGAGTCAATGATATTCCTGGTTAACTGCACCATATCAAAGCTGAGAATGAATGTATGCATATATAATTGATGATATATTAGTGTTTTGGTTCAAACTAATAAGCTAGTAATTTTGGGTTTAGATGGTCCTTGGCTTAATTATAAGAAGGAAAAAAAGTGAAGTAATTTTTTGTTAAACTGAAAATTACAATAACCATTCCGTCATTCAATTCGATTTTTTAGTAATTTTAATTCGATTTTTGGTTAATCGAATCTAAAAAACTTAAAACAAAAACTAATCTAAATTATTATTATTTTTCAAGTTTAAAAACTGAAATTTTATTTTTTGATTTCAGCTTTTTCAATGTAAACAGTTTTTTTTGAATTTTTTTTAAATAATATAAATACGTAAAAAAACACCATCCATCCATAATATTTATAATAACATTAACACATTGTTTTTATTTTTTTATTTAGCAGTGTTTTAAAACTTAAAGAGATTGAAAAAATCCGTTTTTGATTTAAATTGAATAAAAAATTTCAAAAACTAAAACAAATTTAATTTTTGTATTTGGTTTTATGATTTAAATCAAATAGTGCTCGCTCATAGTTGAAAAAAAAAAAAAAGCTAAGGAATCTGATCCAGCACAAATTAATATATTTGCAGTTTATCTAAAAACACTCCTCAATTCTGCATTTTTATGTGTAATGTGTTGGCTTAGGAATCTTCTATCTGTAATTTCATACAAACTTTTTTCTTTCCAACTGTCATTAGCATTTCTTGCAACATATGATGGGAGTCTCTTAATAATGCAAATCTCTCTCTCCTTTCCTGAAAAAATTGTGATGAACTTTTATTTTTGGTTTACCAGAAAAAATGAGCTTTGGGTTACTTGATTATAACCAATTATAATAATTTACGACTTTAATAATATTCTTTTTGTTGCTTAAATATTTTTGATTTTTAGTCCATTATGCTGATTGTGAGAGAGATGGGCAAAGTTTTTCTCAATATCGGTAAAAACAAAAGGACTAATCCGTTTTCATCACTTTGTTTTCTATGAGCACTGAACTCATAACTTCTTTTTCTTTTTTCTTTTTTCCCAGAGGAATGACCTTTTTACAAGAGGGAAAAAAAGACACCACTTAAATATATGCAAAATAGGTAATATATCATATTTCATGTAACATGTTTATACGGAGCAGCTGATCGTTTTGAGAATTTTCTCTACATTCCACATAAATGTTCAATGTCAATTTACTTTTTAATTTGTATATTTTTTGGGTATAATACTTAGAAAAATTTTAGGTCAATTTTTACGCAAATAAATTATTTAATTTTTTTTTTTCAATCTGATTTGAGACAAAACCCTTCATACTTTGATCAATATATTTTTAAAAATTTCTCTCTCACAATCTCTTTATAGATTTGAAAGCTTAGCTGGAGAAACAATTGACTTTGTTTTTTTTTTTTTTTTATGTTATTATCTTGAATTCAAGTGTAAGGGGAGGTTGGGAGAAGAAAATTCATGTGAATCCAACAATTTTTTAGATGTTGATAAAATAGTTTATTCAATTTTTTTTAATTAATTCAAAGATGAAGTAGATAAACCCCAATTTATATGGTCATTAATAAATCAGTCTCTTGACCATTAAAATCTTGCTAATCAGTTCAATTGGCCTCATTTGACTGCAATCGCATAGTATAGTGTTTATTGAACTGAATTAATAACGTAAGGATTAAATTGAGTAGCAATGGATAGCACAAAAAATCAAATTATGGATTTACCACAAAATAAATACTAAATTTAAGATTTTGAATGAAATTTAATATGGCAAAAAAATAAATTCCCTACGCTAATATATTTTGAGCTCTTAAAATGGATTGCTATATAGTGCTATTTATGTTTACTATTTTTTTTTTTTTTTGATCCCCAAGATATTGAAAGGTTAAAAACTTAAACTAATCTTTCGTTTTTTTATCAATGTACAAAACAGATACAACTATCCGAAGAGTTTTCTACATGCACTAAGCTTAAACTTGAGACTATTTATTTAAACGATTAAAACTCTTTTCACTCAAGTCAATTCCTTTGAATATAAATAAAATATAACAATAAAAACCAAAAAGTCTTCTCGATGTGATGGAGTAAATTATAAATTAGTCCCTCCATAGTTTTATGAAACAAATTAATTAACTCCTTTTGTTTTAAAAACTAATTAATTTCTATCTTTTTATCAAATTTGTTAAAAGATATCTAAAATATCATTTAATATATATTCTCATTCACGAAAATATATTTTGGCGTTTGAGAAGAGAGAAAGTGAATAAAAATTAATAAAATAAGAATTGAAAATTTAGGAAAAAAATGTGAATTTTTTTACTACTTAGGAGAAATAAAAAAAAAATGTGTGAAAATTAACGGAAAAAACTAAGCTATTGACAAAATTAAAAAATAAAAAACAAAAATTTTTGAAATAAAAGAGATGGATTGATTCGAGAGGGACTAATTTATAATTTACTCTTATGTGATGTAAGCTAATGCAAGAATTCGAAGACAAGATGTTGACTCCACAACACCTCAATTCTCACCACACAACCTTTAATAATCCTGAACAGGCCGTAAGTTTAGAAAGATGAATTATAAAATTGATTGCGGTGTTTCACTACATTCAGATTTTTATTTATTACTATGTTTAGTATTTTCTAACATTATTAGAAGATGTATACGTACTAGTCATATTATTAGCATATCTATTTTCAAGGTTTTATTCTAAACAAAATTTCATTATAATTATCTTTAATCTAGGATATTAAAATTGACATGATAAAATTTAATTATAACAAAAAAAATATTAATTTAATATCTCTCTAAAATTGCGAAGCGAGAATAACAAACAATTAATTAAAAGAGTGGAAACAGCATCCCTTTAACTTCATAGGCAATGAAAATATACATCTTTTGTATCTCACCAACAATAACATTCAAATCCCAACTCTACACATTTTTTCTTTGAACAAGAAGAATAGTTCTTACGAAAATTACAAGTGTAGCATGGTAGACATTTCTCTGATCCCCGACAGCCTTGATTTATTGATTCTGCTTCTCCTAGCCTTTATCAAAGCTGCTGCGTATAATCAGGCAATCTAAATGGATTTTTTTTTTTGGAGTGGCAATTAATTGGATGACTTTCTAAAACAATATATGTAAGTACAGAAATGTAACTGATATTTTTTACTTTTTAATAAGGGGGAAAAAAAAACTCTCCAACAGTTAATGATTTTGTGATCAATTTAGAAGCAACAGGGGAAAAAGAAAAATGGAAAAAACAATGGGATTCATTTTCAAGAGAATAGAGTTAGAAACAGATGATGGTGGAGGGTTATAATAATAGAATGGAAAGTAAGGAAGTATAGGGTTTGGTGGCGGAGGCGCTGGATAGTTACCGTAGTTTGGCGGCGGATAAAATTCACCAACATCAGCAGGGGGTGGTGGAGAGGAGTACTCATACGTAGGCACTGAATTAGGTGGCGGTGGCGAGTAGTAATATGGGCCTGAACTTGGCATCGATGGTGGCGGTGGGCAGTCTGAGACAGCGGCAGGCGGCGGCGGAGATGGCGGTGGTGGAGAAGTAGAGACAGGGGGTGGTGGGGGAGGAGATGGCAGGGGTTGACATGGATTGTCACAGGCAGAGCACATTGTACATTGTATTTGGTCCTTAGAAACTCCTGTCATGTTCGACGTGGTTAATGAAAAGTAATTAGTGTACAAAATGAGGAGAATTAAGAATGCTAATGATAGGGTGTTGGGGTTACTCATTTTAATTTCTAATAGGATCCTCAGAAACTGCTGTTATTGTTGATCAGGATTTTTTTAGCAAGGGAAAAGAATTGGGAGAACTGGGGATGAGAATTGGGAAGAGAGGTACTGAAAACAATTGGTGGTATTTGTAATTAATGAAGAAGGGAGTGCCCATGTGTGTTGGTGAATGCACCATGCCCTGTTTTTTATCTTCTACGCCACCATTATCAAAAGATGAAGTGGGGTAAAAAAAAAAAAATTAAAAAAGGGAGCCCTTATTACGTCCATATTTTGAGTCATCCACTGGGGTTGCAATATTAGAGTGCAAAATGGAACCGAGGCTGGTTCAACCCGTCCCATGTGCCCTCCTTCTATACAAATAACAATGGCTCTAGAAGAATATCATTGTGACAGCGCAATGGTAGAGGCATGGAAAAAAATATTCCAAGTTCATCCGTTCAAATTGCAGGTTATGATATTTTTTTGCCATTATATAAAAATAAGTAGAAAATAACTTCATTATATTCCAGGGTCTTAAATATATACGTACGACATGCATGTATATTATTAAACAAATACAGAGGATGGGAAACAGAGAAATCCTTCACAGAATCGACTGCCAAGCACTAAGCCGTTTTCTTCCTCTTTTAGATAAGCAGTTCCAGGATCAGCTACTTTGTTGGATGGAATTTGCTCTCCTCTGCATTCTAGCTGCCTAAGAGATTGACTTCTAGAAGAACTCTACGAAAGCGAGCGAAAGAGAAATGCTGAGAAAAATAGGCTGCAGCTTCAGATGAACAGAGTTGAAAGAGAGAGAAAAGCTGGTGGGTTGTTATTGTCAAATGGAAAGTAAGGCACTGAATTATTCCCGTAGCCTGGTGGCCCATAAAAGGAATCACCAGTAGGCGGCCCATGCGACTGATTAGGCGGTAGCACAGGCGGAATTGGTGTCGGTGGTGTTAGGCAAGCAGGGCACTCATTGTTAGGAGTTGGTGGCGGCGGTGGACACTCAGGAAGAGCTGGTGGCGGGGGCGGCGGTGGAGAAGGTGGGGGAGGAGGTGGTGGACATTCAGGGAGAGCAGGTGGTGGTGATGGTGGAGGCGATGGTGAGGGCTGACAAGGATTGTCACAGGAATAGCACATTGTGCATGGTAATTGTTCTTTAGAAACTTCAGTAATTGTTGATGATGATAAGAAGTTGAGTCCGAGGATAGTGAGAAGGGTAAGCAGAATTCTAATGGGGTCTGCCATTTCTACCTTCTAAAACTAAAGTAAAGAGTACTCAAAGATGAAGGCCAGAGATAAGAGAAATGTAGCAGACCATGAAGTTTAATAGCGTCCTGATAGATGCAGCAAGTGTATTGGCGACCACACCATCTTTGTTTGTATTATCGTCAAGAATGAAAATTAGAATTTGTATACAGGAACGTGGTCCTTGTGTGAGCGTTTTATCGATCACATCACCTTTGTTTGGCAGCCTATCAATATCAGTTGCAGAAATTTACACAACGGTATATTCATTTGTGAGGATAGAACAATTTACACCAGCAAAGTGGTAGATAAGACTAGAAACCGGCGGTCTTGCCATTAATTTAGTAAGCAGGAAGTCCGATATTGAAAAATTGTAGTCTTTCCTTTTCTCTAACTTTTACCAGCCCGGACGATTCAAAATTGTAATGTTTCTTACGGAACTTGCAGAAGAAATGGGATCGAGGGTCACCTTGGTAGTTTGTTGAGAAGCCTCTGGATAACTAACCTTTGTTTCAGAAAAAAACAAAAAAAACAGGCAGCAAATCATTGTCAGATAAATTATTACACTGAACTCTTATTCCATGTGAATTATATCAGTCATATTATAGTAATCCATTCCAATAACCTAAATACCGTATTAGCTGATCAAATCGTTTTGTTTCATATAAACTCGCAACCCACCCTTTGGAAAACCAGAACAGCTCAATTAATACTTGCTACATCAGACCTTAATACCTTCTAGTTTTGACATATTGTAAATCATACCAATGTGATCAGTTAGTCCAAGGCCAAAATTCAAGTTAAAATTTCTTAACCAAACCTAACACTATTGAGGGATATCCTCTTATTTGTATTATATTGCATGCATAATTTCAATTCCGAAGCAAATGACAGGATTTAATTACTGAGTCAAATATAAAAAGAAACTAACATTTGATTGAAATTTGACACAATTCAAAACCAAGTGGATTTACGTGTTGTACAACTTTAAAGAAGGTCTAAAACAGCGACTCAATTCTACTGGAACAATTAAGTACTCATTGATCTCCGTCTCAAAAGGTCAAAACCACTCTCCACGAAGCTCTCTTAAAACCCGACCGTGTGGTGTATCAGGATCACCACGCATAGCATTCTCCATCCAAATCCTTCGAGCTCTCTCGAGTGCCTGCTCAGCCGTGTCAAGCTGCTCTGGCCTCCACCCAATTATCACGTCTCCACCACCACTCAAAAGTTCTTCATTAGCAGTACCATCTGAAGCCCTTGTTATCGGCTTTCTAGTATCCGCCACCTGGATTTCTGATAAAGGCGACGCCTTGTGATGCCTGAAATATTCTCTGTCATCTTCTACTCCTTCTCTAGTGCTTCTCTCATCCTTTGGCCATGGTGTGCCATCAAGTCCAGCGCAGCTAACTTCTTCTAGTGCCAACGTTGAGTTCTTTGGCCTTTGTTGGACGATGGGTTCTGCTGGATTGAGAACTCCAGTATTTTCCAGCCTAGGAGTAGACACGTGTGGAGGTTTGGGTGGTGCCAATGGTTCGGTATCTCTATTGGGTCTGTGTTCTGCTTCTGTTTGTTGCTTTCCCGTTTCAGGCTCGTACTTTTCTATCACTTCCTGCAACATATACATAAATTGATCTCTATGAATATCATTTTTCACTGATAAATCAAATGACTTCTATAAAAGATGGAAGGGACAGAAAATCTTACTTCGGGTTTTCCAGTGGGAACAGCAGGTTGATTTTCATGTTCACGGTCAGCGTAAACCTCAGGATCAGCAGGGCGACCAGTTGGTTCTGTAGCAAATCCCCGAAGTCGAGCTTGATTATAGGCTAAAGAGAGGGATCTATACGATCTTGTTGCGGTTGCAGCTAGTCTTGACTGAATCATTTTCAAATTCGCTTTCTAATGCTTGAATTATGCAGTCAGTCCTTCCGTTTCGAAGTTCAGAACCAAGAATATAGCCAAGTTCCAACCAAGAAAAAGAAGCGAGGAGGATTTTCCAGAGAAGAGAAGAGGTTCTGTGGAGACACGTGTCCGAAAGTATTGACGTGGCACTAGCATGTCGTACCTTGCTGTATTTTACGTGTCGCCTTTTATGGTCGCTTTTTCTCTGTATATCCATCGTGGGAGAGGCACCTGGAAGCAGGCAGAAGTTTCTTCCTGCTTCTGGCACTTAAGGAAATAAGGCATCAACTCGAATTCTCTGGCAGAATTGGGGTCGATCCAATCCCCTAGGGGTAGCTTTAGCGTGTCAAAAAGGAGAGACCAATGAATGATAAAAAAGCCTGGGCGTCCCCACATAACCATGTTGGGTCCTTAGCGTGTCTTTGATGGACCTATACATGAGTACCTCCGAATGCACAGAGGACGTTGAATTTAACATTGAGAGTGCCTTGAGCAATTTGTTCAATTTTGCCGATAATTAACGAGATCTCTGGCCTAACCTAGCTCCTAATAAAATACATTATCTAATATGAATTTGTAAATGAAATTTGGCATTAGTTGAGTGTGACATAGTTTATGTTCCACAAAATTCAATAAAAAAACCAATCAATAGCTAAATTTTTGATTGATCACATTCTATAGACCTTATAGAGCATGACAATGATGCTCTGATAGTGAAACTAACATCATGAAAGTTATTTTTTGATGGATCATTTACTAGTTAACACTCTGAAATAGGTGCCTTACTACAGTCACCAAATTGATTAATCACTAAAATAGCATTTCAATTGTAAGGCATACACAATACGACAAAATATGAAGCCCAAATTGTAGGATTAAAAAGTCTATTAAACATGAAGGTCGGGATTGTAGAAGTAATTGGAGACTCACAACTAGTTATAAACCCGAAAGATACAAATGATAAAGTATAAGTTTGCAACCATGTTGGAAGCGACCAAATTATTTATTCCAATAGTTTGATAGCAATAAAATGTATCATATTCAAAGAGAACATAATTAAGCTACTAATGATCTTGCTCAATTAGCTTTTAGATACCAATGTCCAAAATGGATACTCAAAGAAGTGGCTTGTATGCTAGAAAAATTCCCTTTCAACGTGCCATAAAAGGAAAGAATCCTGGCAAATCAATCTGCTAGACACGTAGGGGAAGAGGATTGAAGGCAACCCGTCAAGTAGTATTTGACAAATCCATAGAATTCTTTAAGGATAAAACTCTCAAATTTAAAACTTTGAATTACACACTACTCAATGATGAAGTATGCAAAAGAGGCAAGTTTGGTCTCTTGATAAAATGTATCAATATAGATAAAACTATTAGATTCATGGCTAAAGTGCATTCGGGGATGTGTGGTTCACATCTAACAACCATTAAGATGATGGAAGTAATTAAAAAAAAAGGGTTTTTATTGGCCTAAAATGAAAAAAATACCATGAAGCATTGGCAAAAGGATGTAAACCTTGTTAAAAACACAAAAATCTCCCTAGAGTACTGCTTGTAGAGTTACATTCCATAATCAAACTATGGCTTTTTAGAGGATGGGCTATGGATTTAATTGGAGAAATACATCCCCATTCTAGCAAAAACCATGCTTATATCTTAGTGGCTACAAACCATCTTACCAAATGAGTGAAAGCTAGACTATTAAGGAATGTTATAAAAGTAAAAGTGATTAAATTTATATATAAAAAAAGAGATAATTGTACGATTTAGAATTCTTGAATCAATAACTACGGATCAAGCTATCGCATTTAATGGAAGAGGAATCATAGAGTTTGCACAAGATATGAGATTCAAAATCATTAATTCCAATCCTTATTATATGTAGGCCAATTGTTAGGTTGAATCTACAAACAAGGACATTGAAGCCAATATATAAAAAATAATTAACAATAACCTAAGAGATTGACATTTATTTTTATAGATATATTAAGGGTATATAGAATTACACCAAGCAAGGTAAGCGGCACCACTCCATATGCGTTAACTTATGAGCATGAAGCAATATTTCCTTATAAAATGGTGAAATCCTTAAAGTGGCATATCGGAATTAATTCATAGGAACTTAATACCAAAAAACGATGATGAAAGAGCTAGATGGCATTAATCAATGCATAATGAAAGCTCTAACTAGTATGCAAGTGCGAAAATAATAAGTAGCTAAAGCATACAATAAAAGAGTAAAAGCTAAAACATTCCAACCAAGAGAATTAGTTTGAAAGATAATTTTATCTCCTAGATTAAAGGATAGACATTTAGGAAAATCGTCCTCAACATGAAAAAGACAATTTCAAATATGCAAGACATACTTTGGTAAAGCTTATTTGTTACAAATTTTATCCGAAGAGCCTCATAGGAAAGCCATCTATGAAAAATATCTAAAGAGATATAGCCTATTTCTATTTGGGAAACTAATAAAGAGGCTCTAAAAGAAAAATATCTAGATCTCTAGAATCAATTTCAGTTGCAATCCCGGATGCTAGATTAAAATACACACATAAAAAAAGGACACATGTATATAAATAAACAAAATTTTCTTGTCAAAAGGCTAAGGATTATAATCCAAAATGTTTTTTAAACACTACAAAGAAGAAACTATAGAAATAGGTAAGCTAGAAGATGAAAGAATGACCTTTATTCTTGCTTTCATCTACTCAATGATCTAAATAGCCTTATGGATACCTTTTTCTTTAACTCGAATAGAAGTTTTAGCGAACTTGCGAGATAAGTGCGAAGAAAAGATATTTTTACCTTTAGTGATTGTAGATCCCTTTCCAATTATGAATGGAGGTCTAAAGCTGAATCCAAGGCTTGAGTGACATTAGAAATAGAAGGCACATGACCTTTAGATATCTTGAACGAAGGTATCTTTGAAAGATCTCAAGTTTATCTTGAAAGAGCCACATGACCTTTGGATAGTTTCAGTTTTACCAACTTCAAAATATGAGTAATAGAAGTTAGGAAAAACCACTCAAATGACAAAAGAGAGCGAATAAAGCCTTTTAGAAAGTCTAAGTAAAAGAAGGAAAGAGTTAGTACATCGGTTGTAAGAATCCAATAAAAAGGTTATAAAGAAAAGAAACTCACGAAACTCAATAGTAGATTGGTATCCTTATTCTTGGCTTTTAGAGGAGACACAAAAGTGCCAACCAAGTCAATTGTAGCATTGGCATTGGTGTCATCCTCAATAGCCCCAATCCCAATCCTAATGGTAGGCTTTGGAGTCATTTTTTATGTGGGTTACAGACCTCGGTTTCATCTATAACCTTTGGAGTCACAATCTCCATTATAGGATCCCGAAATCACATTTTAAAAAAGTTAAAAGGATGCCCACCACTTGAACCTCAACATCTAGAAACTCATTTCTTGCTTTAATCTCTATAGTATTTTGGTTTCTTGTTCCTTAATAAGTTAGAGAGATGTTTGATACATCAACCCTTATAGTATTTTGAGATTCCATCCTGACAAAGACTAAAGAGACATGTAAAGACATATGAGATCTATTTACGAGTCTTGATAGAAGATGTTCATACACTATATTAAATTACCTTTAAATGAGCCATTTTAAAAAACTTTACCCTCTAAATAAACACAAAGAATATAAGCATTAGTTGTTAACCATTATAATGATATAATGTAAAAAAAAAAAAAAAAGGATCATAAAAAAGAACTAATTCACCTCTTTCAAAGTAGCGACAATAATACTTTAGAAATCTATAAAAAGATTAGATGCACCTTCTTTTGGCATTTTTGAAAGACGATGTATAAGAGAAGTACTATTCTTAGTGTTTTTAGTGTTAAAAGACCCAAACTGGCATCCATCGGTAAGGTGATCTTGTATTTTTTTGTTTCTTTGTTTAAAAAGTTTGAAGAAAGGGAGTTAGAGCAAAGTCTTTGGTCTCACAAATCCAAAAGGGATGACCTAAAACTCTAAACATTGGCAGCAAAGTAGCCTCTAGATTAGTTTTCTCTATTCGAGTAGAAGTTTTTATCTCGGGATAATAGATACCTAAGTGGGTTTTTATCTTTCTTGTAACATCCGAAGGAAAAGAGGGATCCGTAATAAAACCCGAACATAATAAGATCTTCGATAATATTGCCTAAATGGAAAAGGAATATATAAATAAAAGGGAAAGAAATATACCTTTTGGAGGAGTCTCATAACCCTTGCGAGATAACTTGAAAATTAGGGTCCTGTCTTTGTCTTCTTTATTTCCAAATCTACTAAAAGATTAAAGAGGATTTGGAAGAGGAATGCTCTTAGTCATTTGCTTGATAATTTTTAAAAGAGATTTAGAGAAGGCCTCCTTAAGGATTTTAATTGTACCTTAATGTTAGAAATCCTTAAAACGATGACCCCAAATCATTATGGTCCATTAATAATTGAAAGGATTCGTGTATCTAGATGCTAATTGGCTTTAAGGAAGTTCTAAAATGAAACTATAGAGTTTCACAATCCGTTCAAATAGACATAAAATTTCATCTTCCTTAAGAGACCTCTTATCATGTCTAAGATTGTTATATAATACGAGGAAAGTGATAAAAGTCTTAATAAAGCCAAACTAACTAAGAAAGAGATTTGGAAAATAGGGCACCACTATATTATACTCACTGGAGAAGAGAGAAAGTTCCTTGCAAGTCGGGATAATCTTTTAATAATCCAAGTTATTCTCTTCCAAAGCACTCTATAAACTCGCAAACTTTATACCAATCAAGTTCAAACTGCATAGAATGGAAGGGCACCTAGACGAAGCAATGATATCCTCAAAATAAATATCATAAATACAATCCTTATACTCTGTTTATAGGAAAAGTATAAACATTAAAATAATAGCCATATGTGAGGTAGGCCATTTGGGATTAAAATCTAAAGATCTAGATACTAAATTTAAAAGGTAAGAAGTAGCCCATAACTCAACCAATCACAAACATCAATGGGAAGTTCTTATGAAAAAGGACGGTGATAATAGCTTCAAACTTGTTATGATTGGCATAAGCAAGAAGTAAAGGTGCGAGCATAATGAACTCCACATGATGGAGCATAGGAAAGATCTACCCCTATAAAGGAACAACCAATCAAGGGCATCAAATCGTCTAGAGTGATGGCATATGACCTTTCTTTGTGTGGATACAATTATTGACGAGTGTCTCACAAACCCGAACAACCCCAAAAAGAAAAAGGATTGGGGAAAATGTTATGGTTCACAATCGAGTTGAGTATTTCAAAGACCACTTATGCTTCATAATTTCTTTCAAATGGTAGAATGACTTTGCAAATTAGTGTAGCGGGTAGTAATTTCAAGTTGAGGGTTTGGCCATATTTTGGTAGGATGTTTGGTATAACTCTTAAAGTGATTTTACTTCACGTTTTTTACGACATCGAGCTAATAGTAGGAAAATATGGCCCTCTCATAACGAATGAAATGTCCCAAGAGCCTCTACACTTTTTGAGCATCATCTTTTAATCCATAACCCATAAATAAGAAAGGTCTTAGAGCATTGGGGTGAACAACGGCATGGAAATCAACATAATCCCACAAACCTTAATAAGAGAGGATAACAAAGTGGAATGGACTAAGGAAGGGGGATGAGAAGCAATAAGCTTAAAATGGTAGTTAATTATAAGGCAATCCCGGATATAGAACTTTCGGGATTTGAGAGGAGATTTACTACGAGAAGCTATAAGGAGCGAATGAAAAACTAAAAAGATGTAGGGATTGAAACCCTAGAATTAGTACGAAAACCACTAGAGAGTTTGATTTAGAAATTGATTCAATAGTGGAAAAGTAATCGAGATTTCCTCGTATTTATACATGACAATTAGAGAGATGTGTAGATTTAAAGAACCAGTTGCGAGTGAAGAGACATGCCGAAACGTTGTAAGTGGAGAGACGATAGTTTCGGATATCGATTGCAACATTGGGAATTGAGGAGAAGATGAACAAACGCCAAAGCCTAAAGCAATTATTTCTTTTCGCACGTGAGAATTGATTTCACACGTAACAAGGAGGAGGGCGAGATATTATATCCAAAATTAAATAGGACCTAATAGCCTAACAGAGTTAGTAAAGGCTCACTAAGACTTTAGTTATAAAGCTCATATTAATGGCCCCTAGAAACCCAAAGTCGAGTCCACGATATAAAACCACGAAAAGCCCACGTAAGAAAAAAATCCAAAAGAGTTTTACACTTGAATGACAAAGAGACCGAATACAATTCTTAACGGAATTGCACTATAGATAAAAGACATGGGAGACCAAGTCTTATTTGCACAGAGAGGCTAACTGAATTGAATAATTGGAATCGAAATAAGAGGGACGTGATTATGTTGTAACGAATGAGTGAGAATACCAAAGAACATGGAGCAACTTAAGGAAGGAAGTTATGCGGATCAAGGACATGACCGGTAAAAAAAGATGTAAAAGTAGGAAAGGGCCATAAATACCAACTGCAGACAGCAATCATAGACACACAATTAACAACAAGAAGTACAATACAATTCTTGCAAATTATCAACTTTGTCTTTCACTTCAAACACTTGAAACACAATAAGCTATAGTTTGTAGGTTGTAATCAAATAAGTTGATAGATCGTTCCTAATTCAATTGCTACTTTCGTTGCAACACATGTAAATCATGTCACTTGATATTCAGATTTCTAATTGATCAACAATTCCAGAGTCTGTAAGTCTTTATATTTCTAGTGTTATTATTGTTTGTAAAGATTTTTTATTTAGTATTTAAAGGTTCTAGTTTTCATTTAAATTTGCATTCTATGGTTCTTATACTTTCTACCAAGTTTAATGTAATTAATTATTATGAGAAATAAAAATTAATTTATGTTTTGAGATACTGTTTTCATTAAACATTTATTTAGAAATACTGTTTTCATTAAAATGATTAGGGTTCTACATCTTTGTTCGTCGATTGTCCAGAGAAACCATGTCACGTCTTATCTGTCTTGCTGACACTCGATGGAGCTCTCAAATGATACCTAGCAACAGGAAGTTTTTATTATTTAGAGAGTTGCAATCATTTGGGGATGGACAGACATTTACAATTCGCTAGCAATGAAAGATTGTCTGCTTCCACAGGAACTTGAGTTTTACTGTCAACCGTTTAACCTGCTGAATTTCTTTCAGTGATCCCAAAAAGATGTTGATGGAGCTCCGAGATTAAACAAAAATGAAGGCCGTTAAATGTACAAACCACAATAAGAATCGATTGGTGAAAAGAAATCAATGTTTGTATTCATGTAAGTGCTTGATCATGATTTTGCAATTTTACACGTTGCAATTTCCCCATAAAAAAAACATTGAATATTGATTGGGGTTGAAACTTAAAGACAATCAGAAAGCTACGCAGAAGAAAAATGCTTTCCTTCATCTTATCCTAAGCACAGACCGAGCCACAAGATAAGGCCATCAAGAGTATGGCAGCCTGTTCTTCCTCTCCCAATTTTCTCTTCCAATCTTCCTGAAATATCCCATCTCTTCTAAAACCCATCAAATCTATCTTCAATGAAACTCCTAGCTTACTGTTACTGCTACTTTTAGCTATCTTCTTTCTACTCCTCTTTGCTCCTTTGTCCGAACCAAGAAGAGCCCTCCTCTTCTTCCTCTGTCTGATCCCACATGCATTGCACAGTGTCTGCAAACAAAAGTCTACATTATAATAAAGCTAACCAGAATCACAATACAGAAACTTTATATTTCATAAAGCATATGATTGTTGGAAAATGAATCATATACACACCCTGGGACCAGCCGGACCGCCTCGCCAACATGGGGTTCTTGTAGTTTGGCAATCCATGCATCTTCTTTTGATCTCGTTACACTTGCTTAGATGAGTGTTATCCATGTCCTCTGACTCTGATCCCTGTTTAAATGAAGTAATAATTTAATCAAGCAATAATCATCACCAAATTAAAAATAAAAATAAAAGCTATGGAAGAAGGATGAGATCACTCACTTTCGCATTGAAATCCATGATCATTACAAACAGGGTATGCTAGAGAGTAGAGACTGAAGGCAAGCACTTCAAAATAAGTGCTTTATGAGATGAATTAAGATTCAACAGACATAAGACTGAGAGAAAGATAGAAGAGAGGTGGGTGTATCAATTCAAAAGGTTCCAAAGCAATGAGAGAAATAACATAGAAAAAACATTCTTATTAGGAATTGATGGAGAGCTATAAATGCAGGGAGAGATGTGTGAATAGGTAAAGAAGAGGAGCAAGAAGAAGGGGAATGAGGAACAGGGCAGCGGAAGAGGTTTGCAAATATTATAACAGCTGGCTCGTTCAAGAATCAAGACGCCTAGTTTTTGATTTTGGGGGCTGCGGCGCAAAAACCCTAATTCGAATTTTTTTAATTGACCAAAATACCCATATGTGGTTGATCCGATTCTAGGACGCTTACCTATTTTATTTTTGTTGGAGCGTTTTTAGGATTGAGAACAAAAACTACGATGAGTGGCTCACGATAATAGTTTTAGATTTCTAATAAGAGGTTTACGGTTTAAATTTTATTTATTTATATTTTTTATAAATAATATAAGATTTATATATGTTTTTTTCGATTTTAAGAGTGTAAAAAATTTAAAACTTCTGATTTAAAATTAATCTGTAATCATAAAAAATAGTTGAAAGCTAACCATTTCTTGAGTTATCAAAAAAATAAAAAAAGGTTTAGTCACCGTCTAATTGAAAGATTTTCTTCTCTCATTGCATAGTTGTTTTCCAAATCATTTTCCTTTTTTCGCATTGTTTTACCTTTCGTATAAACTGATATATTAATTATTATTTTCATTATCAAACAATTAATTTAATAATTATGAGATTCATAATTCCTGACTCATCATTATCACATTTGTCTTTTCTGGTATGATTTGTTTATATATACAGAATTTTTTTTTCGTTAAAAAATTTCATGCATCAAATGAGTAGATCCTATTAATAGAAGTTATAAATGCAATAGTTGAAATCTTTTGGAAGATGGTTTGGTGAAGATTTTTTTAGTTAAATTTTTCCCTAATTACCAAAAAGAAAAAGTTTCCCTACAAAGATACAATTTAGTTTCACATTTCAATTCTAGTTTTTTTCTTTTCTTTTTTGGTCAGAGGTTTGAATCTAAAATTAAATAAAAAAAATTTGTAGCAAAAAAAGAAAAAGAAAAAAAAGTTGTAGTTTGCTTGATTTTCCATTAAAATAAAAATTTCACTCTACTCTGTGCAAAAAGAATGGTATCCTTCTGCATTGACCACACAAATTTTCTGTCAGACCCCAAATGCCAAAATTAAGATGTTTGAAGTTCAAATCGTAGACCACAAGATCTAATCGCTGCACATAAGAAATTAAGAATTGAAACTAAGAAATGTCTGAAACTCCAAGGTAATGGGGTAGGTGGACATTTTGGTAAATGGATCATGACAGAGATAGTGGAAGGAACCAGAATTCAAGAGAAGTTGCCCCTCTTGTCTCTTAACAGTTGTAAATGAGCACTGAGGAAAAAAAAAATTACGGTAAAGCTTAAGGTTGCAATTAAAAAGAGATAACGATGGAAGAAGAGACAAAACCCAGCCCACAGATTCTTGGACCAGACACAGACAGACAACCATGCCTTAAAACATTTTTGTCCTCAGCCAGACAAAAGGTAAGGAACATCCTATAACATTGCAATAATCTAAACACCAAACAGAACAAAGATACTAACTAATTTTGCTAATTTTTCTCCATCATTGATGCCTAAATAATTTTTGGCTTTACCAATAATCATCGAATGATTGAGCCATAACATTTAAACTTCACTAGTACTACAAAAAAAAAAAAAAGAACAGACTTTTGAAGGATGACGAGTTCACCAGCATGGCAGAGGGAGGGTGCTGGTTTCAGGCAGAAAACTGCATGCTCCTCGATAACACGGAATCATGTCTGGAACTATTTTATTTAGTTCCACGTTCAGAAATAAAATAAGTGGTAGCGTTGATTAATAGGATATGCAAAATCTTCTTGTAGCCAAGGGACGTCCAAACTCCTGCTGTTGTCCTTTGGTATATTGTGGATAGCAAACTTGGGGACACATTTTTTTGAAATTCAAATTCTGAAGAAACTATGAGGAGTGGTTTTGTCCGAGTTTTTTTTTTTTTTTTTTTTAAAAAAAACAAGGTACTTTTAAATCTTATTTATTGTATTTTTGCCGTTGGAATTAAATCACATGCATATGTTACTTTTTTTAATGCTAAATTGATTAATAATTTTATCAAATTTTAGAAACAAATATCATTTGCAATACACTCATTTCATTAGTTATAATTATCAGATAAAATTAAATACTGATAGATCCAACTCCATAAGCTCATCAACAAGATCCAAAAACAATTGCTTTAGTAAAACCAAAATAAATAAATCTTCAAGAACCAATAACTCTATTAACAATCTCTCAATAAAATCAAAATAAATAAACCTTTAAGAACCAGTAACTCTATTAGCAATCTCTCTTTATAAAAATTAAAATGGCTTAACAACACGTTTTTTTGATGAGTTAGTGGAAGCAAGTCTTTCAATATTTGATTTTATCTAATAATTATAACTAACGAAACAGATATATTGCAAATTTTATTTGTTTCTAAAATTTTGTAAAATTATTAGCATTCAAAATGTATGGACTCTCTTTTGTAATGGAAGAGTACAAGTATTAATTAATGGCTGCAAGATTAAATTAATAGAACGGCCACTGCTTCAACCTTGGCATTATTAATTTACATCAAATCAATAAGCTAAAGTCTCATGATGAGAGTCTTTTGTGCAAAATAAGACATTAGCAGTACTAGTTAGTTATGCACAATTTATTGAGAAAATTAGACGCTTCTTCCATTTAGTGCTTCATCCTAACCTCTGTCCAAGTTTAGAGCAAAGTTCAGCAAGGAAACCGAAGAGAGCACCCAAGAAGCACATTAACCATGACAATATGAACACTGCCCGGTCCTGGAGGTTTTTCTTTGGAAAATGCCCTCTATCTGAGATGAGCAATGCCCGATATACAGCTTCAGCCAAGGCATAGGCTGTAACCGGATCAGATTCTTCGGCCAGAAATCCATACTCTGTGAGGCAAACAATGTCATACACTCCGTTAGTCTCTGATATTCCTAGACGCTCGCATAATCTGAGCCTGATGTCGATCCTCTCCTCAGTTGTTAACAAGTCCCCATGTGTCAGAATCAAGATAGGATTCTCATCTGCTAGAAACATAGAGCCAACTTACATCATTTTGCATATTAGGCATTCCGATATGAAGTTGTTTATTCTTACTTATTGTACTGTCACAAATAGCTCAGAATTTACGATGAATGTACAGTGTAGGCACAACCAAAATACACCAACTACTGTTTCTATGGCCATGTTTTATTCAGAACAGCATGACTATGTTACTTATGTATGATTGAAAAATCAATCAAACAAGGGTAGGATCAGAAATAAATGCTGTACAGAGTATTTAAGCCCTAGATGCAAGCAGGTATCAGCAAGCAAAATGCAGAATGGAATTCGAATTCTTCCGAGTGAAGACTCGGGGGAAAAAAGAAAAGACTTACTGAAACATCATGACTGTTAACTGAAAAGACAATTGCATACTCAAATAGGTTATGAATTGAAAGGTATTCAATATTTGTCAATTTACTCATGGTGGTTAAATGTACTGGAATCAACAGAAAGAAAAAACAAAATCCTCTTTTCAATATGATGTATTATCAAAGACCCTCATCAGCTACAGGAGTCAAAGTTTAGTGCAGATCAATAATTACAATAGCTCTAGTAAGTCCAGTTGCGTCAAGTGCACATGCAAAAAAATTTAAATGTGATGCCTGATGCTTCAGCAGGCCTATGTATACTGATACATTCATAATAATGACAGGAATTAAGAAAATAGCGAAGTTAGTGTTGTCCGAGCTGTCATAATTGAATCTCAAAATGAAAGCACCTTCAATCGAAGAATTGATGGTAAAGAGTAAAGCTTACTGCAATTTCTCAAAGCAGGGGAGTGGAAGAGCTCTGTGGTGGCCTCTAATGGCTTGGAGTCGCTAGCTTTTAAAGCTTTATGGACCTCTGCTATGTTAACCACCACCATTGCAAAATTCACTTTCCTTTGCACAAACTTTGAAGATGACCTCAAACCAACAGTTTCTTCATCATCTTCCAGCAATAAGTCATCACCTGGTCTGAGGCACAGCTGGTTGTGGTGAACACCATCACTCATCAAACTTGACAACTCCTCGAGCGCATCACCAGTTTTACCATAATTAAGCCCTCTAGAATCGTACACACAAAACCCACCTTGCATCGATCTCATTACATTGTGCTCTTCCATGTACATGGTGGTGTATCTGGAAGCACTGCCTACAAATACAAAAATCAAATTAGTTGTAGTGCTGCCAGAAATGTTTCCTACTCCACAGTTGGGTAACTCTTTGGAGTATAAATGCGAACTTTGGCTGTGCTATGCTCTGCACAATAAACTTACCAGACGAAGTTTGAGCAAAAGGTATGAGTCCAGACCGACCAAGAACACTGTACATAAGGTTCACAAGTGAGCTCTTGCCAGAACCAGAGAACCCCACCAGGAGAATGGTGATTACTGGTGGAATGTCCATTTCTTCCTTCTTGATACCTCCTGTGGGCACCCAGAAATCACCTGAACGATACATTTGTAGCTTGTATCTAAGCTCACTGAGTCCTTCATGAGCAATCAAAGCTAGTCTCTCTAACTCTCTAAGAACTCTGAGTCTTGGCGTAAGGCTTGCAATGTTTGGGAGGTCAAGCTGAAGCCTAACGCATTCATCAAACTTTGCTGCTGACCTCCACCAACAGTACCCCAGTCTTAACAATGGGTACTCATCTCCATCATTGGAAGAGATTTGACCCTTCATGTCTCTGGTAACCAACTTCAGCGAAAAAAAAAAAGAAAAAAGGTGACAATAACTTTTATTTATTATTATTATTATTATTATGAGGGCCTTTTGAAACTGAACAATTTGATTTTTCTTCCACAAAGGCTCTCTGTTGCAAAAGAGAGATGCAAATCAAAGGGACAAGGGATCCCAGAAGGCTTGTCCAAATGAGTACTGTTTTGATCACGGGTTGTACACTAGTTGGCTGCCGCAAAAGGGCTACTTCCAGGCTCTTTCTTTCACTTATGAAGCTGCGTGAGAACTGGCATCCCATTTTACCGAAATACCCACGTTTCTGCCGTTCATGATAATCAAAAGACTTGGTGGGTAGGAAGGTGTTTTTAGTCACAATGACCTTGTAATGGTAGGGAATAGGCAGCGTACTGCTACGTCTCGGTGCAAAATGATGTGCAGACAAGGTAAAAGACATTCTATACATGGGAGACGTTCACAGGGTAGACGTTCCTTCTCTTGTCCAATCAACCACGTCGCTTTCAGCCTATTCAGACAAAGGTTTTAGTGCACAATTATTGGTTTCGCACATGCATTTGCCATTTTAAATTCTTGCAATGATTATCCGTCAATAATCGAGCAGCCATGCATGCGAGTAAGGCTACTTAAGAAATTGCACTTGTGTGCATATGTCTGCTAGTGTGTATTAAAACGACCAAAAGCAAAAGGCAACATGAGCGCAGAGCACAAGGGATATCATTTTTCTTTAGAGAAAAGAATACGCAGAAGGATATGATAGACCTCAACAACCAAGAAATAAAGCAATAGGACGGGTGAGATGGTTGGTTATCAGGAGATAACACAACTTTTAACTCATGAAGCAGAAAGCAATAGTAGTAAATTTTATATCATAAATTCTTGTTTTTGTTTCACAGCCAACAAAAATTTCCCCCTCAAAACTGAAAATTGATACATTTTCTTCTAATAGAAAGACAATCTAGAGATTCTAAACTGTTATCAAAAGACTTTAGAAAGAAGAACAAATAGCATGTGTATCCTTCCTATCATTGCTCTAAATTATAGACCAGACAGATGGATGCAAGCCGTTTGAGCAGCTCCATCCTTGTGATATGGTAAAACAGGGCATGACCAAATTATGCCCAAAAAAAAGGAAGAGGAGAAAAAAAAAAAAAGACTCAAAACTTTCTGTAGCTTCCACCAGCAATGGCAATTCTTGGCTTCACCAACCTATTTTATTCAACCTCTGTAACAGAGCATCTCTTCAACCACATCCGCATATGAACCAGAGAAGGATCCAATGGCATGCTACTTCCCTACCCAAAAAAAAAAAAAAAAAGAGAACATTCATCGATTGAACCTGGACTCTCTGCTTCATTCCACCATCGTATTAGGTTGCTGCAAATGTCTGGAACAGAAACAAATTAACCTTTGCCATAAATTAGTGTTTAAAAAAAAGGGGATTAAGGGAACAATCCAAAGACTATGATAAAATTGGAAGAACATAGTAGAATTAAAATAAAAAGTAGAGTTTTAAAAAATGATAATTTCCTCTCTGTAATACTGATGTTTTACGAAATATAAAGAAGCAATCAACAGTAAACATCAAGATTATCTATGGGTGTTTCAAAATTTCTATCGGATATCAAAAACAGATATATAGTTACATGTGAATTCTACTATTGCAGTTAAACATACAGGCAGAAAAGGTTAAGGCCTCCCCAGCATGTGTAGAAGCCACACAAATGGTGGCACATGACAGGTAAATTCAGAACCAACATCCACAAACTTACACATTCCCAATCAACTGATTGGGAAATATAAAAACTTAAATCTGCGTAAAATTATCAACAGAAAGAACAAGCACAAACAAGCAAACCCTAAATAGGAATTGCTCAGCTGGAGGTGAAATGTCAACTGTTCAGGAGGGTTGCCTTTGTGACTTGTAAAGAGAAATAGTGCATAGAACTTACTAACTAGGTGAGAGAAGTTGCATACCTTAACTGAATTTAAATCCATTAGAAGGAACAGGAACTTCGGTCCCCCCAAACTGAAATCCAGATTGGGAAGCATCGCCTGGAGAAAATGCCTCGAAGTCATCACCATCCTCCACCCAATATGTCTCAAGAATCTTCACTGCTTTCTCATATATTTCATTGTTGTCATGACTCTGAAGATTCTCAATCTTTTCTAAACCCTCAACATCTTCAATCATTTGGGCATACAGATTTGCATTTCCTGTGTTGCCCAAGTTCTTTTCAGCTTCCCCAGCCTTTAGAATGTTCTCTAGCCCTTCTAAGCAAACTGTGACAATTCTAGGGTCAGGACAAATCAAAAGATCACATAATGGCTTGATGCACCCCTGGTCCACCAGAAATCTACAATGCACAAATGGATCAAACCTTTTAACATACACATAATCAAAGTAACTAATTGATGGAGAAGAATATAATGAAAGAGAAAAAAAAAATACTTGATTTGTTCATGGCTTCCACCAGATGTTGCATTTGAAACTGCCCAAGCAGCCTCTTTCTTGATCTCAAATTCAGCATTTTGAAGCAATTGGACAAGATGGCCAATAATACCTGCTTCCAGTACAGCCTGCACAGTTTGAAATTGCAAGCCTCATGCAATGCCCATTATGACAAATAGGCAATAAACATCTAATAGAAAGTTGAAAACTTTTTTGGCAGATTATCTGTAGCTGTCCTCAAGAATTCTCACTTAAAAGCAATCAATGGATGTAAATATGTGTTCGATTGTGAAACAAACTGAGGGTATATAAAACAATCATCAACTCGGCATTTTAAAGCAATCGGGCAAGAGGACAAATAACACCAGCCTCAACTACAGCCTGCACGCATCAAGATGCAAACTCAAACAGTGTACATCTTACAAGATGGACTAGAAAACACCACACAAATAGCTGCAACAAACTTTTTGTAGATTCTCGTATCCCTCAAAATATCTCAACTTTATAAAATTCAGGAGATTAGTGACATTATGACACGGTTTAAGGACATAGAAAGCAAATTTCAGCCAAACCAGGGATCCACTAATGACATAAATGGATAGACTGGATCACCTGTATCTGATTTACATTTCCAGCTGTGATGTTTGAGATTGTCCAGCATGCTTCCTTCTTGATGCTCTTCTTGCAATTACTTGTCAGTAAGTTCAAAAGGTATTGGAGAACTTGATGGTTTATCATACACTGGGATCAGGAATAACACAAAGCATTACATCAGTGGCTCAGAAGACAACATATTTCAATTCATGCAATAAAAAGACTTGAATGTTTCATAGATGCCTTTTGTAAGCAGGCAAGTGGGGTATGTTACCCTTATTTAAGCTTTTCAAATCTCTAAAATTCCATTTCTGAATGGGTTCCAATTTTCTTTTCCTGATTAAAATGCAAGATCCTTAATTCTGCTAAGACATAAATGCAGACTTTATTTTAACCCAAAACCACTATTTGTTCAAGCATGTTTCTTTCAGAAAATAGAAACAAAAAGTCACTTCGTAAAAAATCAAGGCACATCTGCACACATCTTAAAAAGAAAGCAAGACATGAATTCCATCACACCATAGGATAACCTCCGAACAAAATTTAGATTACATACCCAATTGAGAGATTCAAAAATAGATTATTTCATAATCTACCTTAGTAGTGAGTTTATACTAATTATTCCACTATACAAATTAAATTTAAGTTTGACTGAAGCGAGTCCACATTGCTGGGGAAAAAAACAATCTGATGTTTTATAAATTTGAAATTTTTTTCAAATCTCAAACCACATTCAAGTTGGTCTCAAGCCAATCAAGACCTTCACTATATAGGAAGTATCACTCAAGTCAAAGACATTTAAAAATAAAAACTAAAAAAAATAAAAAAAGACCACTCCGTACTGTTTGGAATGTCATCTATTAAACAGCTAGTCAAAAGCAGGAAGAGGGTGGTTATGGGTAATAAATACCATAGAAACTTTAGACCCATCGTTATCAATACCCATCAAATCTGAAGGAATGACAAGCATTGCCTTAACCATAAATTATGACAAGTATTGGTTTGTGAACCAGAAAACTATAAGCAACAGCTGAAACATATCCATTGCATGCTATCAGAATGAGTGCAGAACAGCATACCAAGTTGTATATGATAAGTTGTGAACCGTATAGAAAATGTCAGCTAATCTAGAATATAAACCATTAATAAAAGTAAAAATAAAAATAAAAAACAAAAAAAACATGTCCGTCTATATTTTTAACCTGTGAATCTAAAATGACCAAGGTACACCCATTTGCCAAGATCAGCATAATAACAATAGGCAGTTTCAGAGGAATCTATGGTTTGGTTTTAACATAAATAAAACTAAGCCAATTATGAAATCATGACTAAAACTAGGGGAACAGAAATTAAATAGTATGATAAATAGTGTGGGTGTGGGTGCGTTTGTGCCGGGGGGCGCGGTGGGGTGGGTGGGGTTTACTAGAAAAATAAAGGTATATCCAATACCTGAGTCTGCATGTCATCTCCAGTAACAATGTTTCCTACTGTACGTAGAGCAGGGATGAGCACTGTCGGAGATGGATGACTGAACAGAAAATGCACAGAGCATTTCAACTTCACAAGCAAACGCCAGGAAAACAAAAATTGTCTGACACATACGAAGAGCAAACAAAATTTAGAACTCACAGTAAAAGTTCAACAAGACGAGGGCAGACACCAGCATCAATTACAGCTTGGATTTTGTCATTGGATCCATCTGAGAGATATGACAATGCCCAGCATGCATCTGCGAGGACTTCCACATCATTTGAATGTATAAGACGCTCAAGAGTTGGGAGGGCAGGTTTTGTCTGCTCATTGAATTTCAACAGCACATATATTAGCAACAATTAACAAACTGGGGAACAAAGCACTGCAACTGCATTTAAAACAGTCCATCTTAGAGGTCAAACCTGGTCAAATAAAGGTTGGGGCTTGCCCCTGCAGAAGTTCGATAATGTCCAAGTTGCATTTGTTAACATAGAAAGCTTTGCATGTTCATTGAATTGTGCAAGCAAAGGCATCAAAGCCCCATGACCAAGGACTAGATCACGGCATTTTGGTGAGTCACCAGCAACATTTCCTAATGCCCAAACAGCCTATAGTCCCAGAAAAATGTAAGTTGATCATTACCGAACCAATCAAGGAATAATTACGATGGCCCCTAGCAATCACTAAAATGAAAGTAAAATAACGTCCATAAAATGGCAACATCATTTACCTGTTCCCTGACATCCTCGGCTGGAGAACTTAAAAGTTTAACAAAAATTGGGATTGCCCCGTGGTCAATTACAACCCTGGTGTTTTCTGATGTCCCAGAAGCAATATTCGTGAGCGCCCAAGCCGCCTCAAACTAAAAAACAACGTTGAAAAAAAAATACAACACGACAATTAAAAAGAAAAAAAAATCTAAACCGGTAGATATAACAACAACACTAATGATGAAGACTGTCCCAAAACATAAAGTAACATAGAGCGAGCACAAATTCAAACCTGAAGCTGTGGAAAATCATCCCTAACAAGAAACTCAATGAAGCGGGGGACAACCCCTGATTGTATAACTTCATTGATTGGAGGATTGCGTTCTATTGAGAGCAGCTTTCGGAAATGAGTAGTTCCCTCAAACTGCAAATTCTTGTCATCTGACCAAACACCAGCAACCATTGCTGGAAGAGCGTCTAACTGCAATCAGATTAATTTAACAAAACCATCAGCTCCATTTAAAAATAGATTTTTTTAATACTTCTCGGTAAAAAAATATGATTCATGGTCGCTTGCTAAATAATTGATTGATCCAATAAATTATTAAATCAAGAACCAATTCCGTCGAACCATTCACAAAAATTAATGGAAAAAAAGTAAAGAAACATATAATACCGGCTTATCAGAAGCGGGAATGTTAACAGAGGAGTTGAGTTGTTGTTGTTGCAGTTGCTGTTGTTGTTGGGTCTGAAGTCCCTCACGTCGCTTCTTAAGCAAGCTTTCTTCTCTCTTATTCTTTCGGATCTCCACCAGGTTGTCTTCCCTCCTTCTCCGCCCTTCATCTGCATCCACCGCCACCTTGTACTTGTTCCTCCTCGCCTCCACTCTCGCGTTCGGCCTCAACGACATGTCGTTTGGCTTAGCACTGTACTGTACTGTAATGTTGGTGTTACAGTGAGGGAAGCGAAGGGAAAGGAAGAAGGGGAGAATCGTAAAAGAGAGGAATGTGGAGGGGGTTTTCGGATTTTTATTTGAATAGACTGGAGCCAGAAGGGTGGTGCTATTATAGAGGTTTTTTCAACTACCGGCGCTTGGGAAACAGGGCTTGGATTTTGTTCTTATTAACGGGACTGCCATTGGGTTTTTTGAATTTAAAGGAGAGGGAGTTCTAACGGACCTGCGCCGCCGTCAGTCTTTGTTCCTTTTCTGCCCCTGTGGATAACATTTTATTAATTTTGTCTGCAATAACAAATCAGTGAAAAAAAAATTTGAAATTAAGATGAAATGGATGGATAAAATAATTCAGTTTGAGTAATCTATAATATTTTGCAAATAGATGGGTGGAAATGTATTTGAAGGGAAATGCAGTTTTTTTTTTAATTTAAAAATTTCACCCCAAGTTCGTTATTAAATTCCAATATAGTCTATGCATGCTTCTATTCCATTTCCTTTTACTTTTTTTTTTTTTTTAAAGAAATATGTAAACAAAATGGCCGGAATACTTGTTTACAATAATTATAAATTTCACATTTTTATATTTATGTAATCAACTATTGTTTATTAAAAATTATCGGAAACTATACATGCAAATTACATTTTTATTACACTTTGCACGTGGTTTTAAAACTTACACTTTGCATGATTAGCTTCTTTCTTTTCTTTTTTTTTTTCCTTTTTTTCTCTTTTAATTCTACGATAAAAGTATAAGGGAACAGACTTCCTTCACTACTAAATCAATTCCATGAAGTTACGTAGTTGACTGATAGAGATTAATATTTTTGAATCCTAAATTTGCAGACCAATAGCATTTCACACTTCTTATAAGTAATCCTTTCCGTAAAAATTTTTTATACTATTGCAAAAATATTACTGCTTTAGTAAGGAATTTAAAAGAAAAAACATACATTATTTTTTAATCCTAACAAGTTTCGATTTTGTCAAAGAGTCTTATGATTACTTTAAAACTTGGGCTTATATAAAGGTCTACATGAAATGGATATTAAGGATATTTTTGTCAATTTTACTTTTTATTAACGAATACCTTAATATCGTAAAACAAATATATCGAAAATTTAAAAAATGCAAAATGTAAAAAGAATGCAAATCAAATATTTGGTTTTTTAGAAATTTTAATTTTGTAATCTGTCAGATATTATAATTCAATCATATTACTTATAATGGACATGAATTATTTTTAATATAATCCTCGATTTTCTTACTGGTTTTGAGTACTATTGTAGATCGTGAAATCTAATTATTTTACTATACATAATTAATAGAAAATACAACACATGTGGATGTTATGGTAAGATTTAAATCATGTTATATTTGTGATTCATTTACTTTTGTGGGCGATTATTATAGACTAGGTGATAAGTTATTATTAATAAAGAAAAATAATATTTGAATTTCAACATATCTATCCGAAAGCAATTGCATGTCTGCCATGCGATAAGATTATCATTATTTTTTAATAAAGATGTGAAATGTACAATACTTAGATTCTAAATGATAAGATGTTAATAGTTTTTTTTTAATTATTTTTTTAGAGGAGTTAATAGTTGAAACAATAATTTATATGCACTAGCTTGTTAAGATATTTGGACTCCAACTTATAACACATTATGCACCTACATCAATTTGGATCTTTGAAAAAAAAAATTGTTCATGCATATTTAATTTTTTTATGTTTCATTTTGCATTTTAAATTTAATTTTATGATTTTATCCTATAATATTGTGATTTGTGGATAGAGATTTATTAATTCCATGTTTTATCATTTTAAAATATGATTTTACATATTTTATTAACTCTCTCTCTCTCTCTCTCTCTCTCTCTCTCTCTCTCTCTCTCTCTCTCTCTCTCTCTCTCTCTCTCTCTCTCTTATATATATATATATATATATATATATATATATAACTAACCTTCAATCAATCAGATTCAATAGAAAAGTAAATGATGATTCTAAATAGGCTAGATGGGTCAAACCTCTCTTGAACTTTACTTCAATTGAAATAAAGTCTTTGAATTTCAAATTTGGTTTTATAAATTTTTCAATTTTAAAATTTTTAAGATGTAATCCATTGATTAGTTTTTCATAAAAAATAACGGAAAGCTAACATTTATTCATTCAAAGTCTCTAAAACAAAAACAAAAACAAAATCCATCACCCATTTCTCACTCTTAAATAAAAAAATCAATAAGTTATAAAGAAAAAAATCAAGACCTTAGCAATAAAGCAATGAATCCTCAACAACAACAATAAAATCCAATAGATTCACTACCCCTCTTCCCTATGACAAAATCACCACCACTCATAACCACCCACTACCACTCTTATTCCTACCTCTAGCACTTGTCGCAACAAGATCGGTGTTTTCATCGACTTTTCGATGAATTTGATCACATTGTCCACTTGATCGTCCATCACTAATGGCAAAGCAATGAATCCTCAACAAACAACAACAACAATAAAACCCGAGTATATCTAAAGTACTTATAACTTTCAACAATCAAGGTCCACCACCCCTCTTCCGCTTGCCAACATCACCCCAACTCTTTGTGTAATTTGAAGTTTTTTTTCCTTTTTATAATTGGTGGGATTTTGAATTAAAGGTCTAATAATTTTAACAAGGTTTTGAATTTTGCAAGGTTGTAATTTTTTTTTGTTTAAAAATTTTTAGGTTAGAAGATTTGTATTTAGTTTGGCTACATCTTAAAATGTCCATTTGTGTTTGAAAATTTCGAGGGAATGAATGAGTGATAGGGATTGAAGACACTCCCAGTTTTGGATGTTTTTGAGATAGACAAAGATCACGTGAGGGAGTGTATGAATATTTATTGGAACACATACTAGTTCAATTACTCGAATAAAGTCAACTCCTTTTTGTATAATAAAAATAAGATAATAATAAAATATTAACAAGAGCAAGCACATAAGATATCAAAAAATTTTACGTGAAAAACTCCGTCTAAATGAAGGAGAAAACCATTAAACCATAGTCTACTAAAAGCTTTCACTATATCAAATAATAAGATTACAATAAGATCTCACCAATATAGTGGCTTCCCATGATTGACTCGATCACTAAGTAGAGCACTCTGTACGAAATTAGTATTCTAAAATTTCATCCTAATTGGGCTTAAATCACTATCCGATTGAAGCTTACAAGATGAACGGCTCATACTAAAAAAATCTTATTTTTCTTGACCTCTTTTTATATTTTGCCCTCACTCTTACCTTTTTTCTTTCACCCTCTCCAATGCCTTTTCCATCCGTCATTCACTCAAAATAAATGTATGAATATTTGTTGGTACGGGAATGAAAACTTTATTTTCAACAAAAGCTGCATTATCTTAAGTTGGACCTTTCAACAATAATTATGCATGCATTTCCATATTTTTTGCATGTATTAATCTATGTCATACCAAGTTTCTTTATATAAAGACTAAGCTTCTCGGTAGACAAAATGTTTGTCATCATATCCGATCCATTATCATCGGTATGAATTTTCTCATGCTAGAACATTTTTAACTCTAAAACATCATAAATCCAATGACATCTCACATCAATGTGGTTGGATTTCGAAGGAAATGTTGGGTTATTGCTTGAGATGGATTACATTTTGGTTGTCACAATAAAGAACAAGCTTTTCTTGTTAGAAGCCTAACTCTTGTAAGAACATTTTCATCCATAATAATATTATGGTTGCTTCTATTGTCGTAATATACTCGTTTACGTGCTAGATAAGGAAACACATTTCTATAACTTTGATTGCCATGAAACGGCTCCTCCTGTAAAAGTCATCATATATTGTGATGTAGATCTTGTGGAATCAATATCATTTGTCATAACTGCATCTCTCGTATCCATCTAACACAAGTTTATCGCCATTAAAATATAAGCACATGTTGGAAGTTCCTTTTAGATACCTCAATATTCACTTTACTATTTCTCAATACCCTTTTTTTTTTATGTAGAGAGAAATCGACTTACAACACCACTTACATGAGCAATGTTTGACTTTATACATACCCAACTTTTGTAAGAACATTTTCATCCATAATAATATTATGGTTGCTTCTATTGCTTGTAATATACTCCATTTACGTGCTAGATAAGGAAACACATTTCTACAACTTTGATTGCCATGAAACGACTCCTCCTGTAAAAGTCATCATATATTGTGATATAGATATTGTGGAATCAATATCATTTGTCATATATGCATCTCCGTATCCATCTAACACAAGTTTATCGGCATCAAAATATGAGCATATTTTGAAAGTTACTTTTAGATACCTCGATATTAACTTTACTATTTCTCAATATCCTTTTTTTTATGTAGAGAGAAACCGACTTACAACACCAATTGCATGAGTAATGTCCGACTTTATACATATCATTACATATAAAGTTAAATACAGTTCATACTCATGTGCTATATCAAAAATATTGTTGCAATCCCTCTACTCGGATATAGTTCATAACAAATCTTATACTACTCGGACGTTGGTGCAAAATAGTCCATCCGTTAATTTTTTATGTCGGATTGACTAATTTTTGTTACTTAGCTAACGTTTGACCAATCAAGTGAGATACGTGTCAACTTAAAAGTAAAAATACAATTTTCTTTTAAAATTAATTTTTTAAAAGTTAAAATGATTAATAATTATTAAAACTTGGAAAAAATTCTAAATAAAAATTTTAAAATAATAAAAAAAATTACTTTTTAATTTTTTAAAAAATATATGTCAAATTATTTTCCAATTTTTAATTATTTTATAATAATTATTAATAATTTTTAAAATTTTAAATATATAAAATAATTATTAATAAAAAATTTTAAAAATAAAGAAAATTTTAATTATTTTATAATGATTATTAATTATTTTAATAAAAAAAACAGATGATTAATTTTTTCATTTCTTTTGGAAAACCTTTCTTTAGATTTTAAATTGATTTTAGAATGATTATTGATTATTTTAATAAAAGCATTTATTATTAAAATTTTCAATTTTTTTAAATTTCTTTAGATTTTTTAAATTTTACTTATCATTAATAATTATGAAATTATTAAAATTTTAAAAAATAATTTCTTTAGATTTTTTAAAATTTATTTAATAATTATTATTAGAAATTAAAAAATGATTATTTTGAATTTTTTATTCATATTTTTTCAATTTGTAATGATTTTATAATAATTATTAATTATTTTAAGTTTTTAAAAATTTTAAAAAAACTGATTTTAAAAATTATATTTTTATTTTTAAGTTGATACATCTCGCTACTTGACTCGGTCAAACTTAGTCAACTAATAAAAATTAATCAATATGATAGAAAAGGTTAACAAAGGAGCTTTTTTATACCAAAGTCCGATATTATAAGGTTTGTTATAAATTATATCTCAATAGAGGTGTTGCAATAATATTTTTGATATAGTATAGGGACACGAGATGTATTTAACTCATTGCATATATCAAGCTTCCAACCACCGATGTGTAAGAAATCTTTTTCAACTCTTCTCTTCCTTATGCACTTGTAAGACTTTATTTGGAGCTTTGCTTAAAATGACCTGTAAGTGGAGAATTGATCGATTAGGCTTTGCTCATGTTGAACTTTTCTAACACCTTTTCAACATATCTCTTCTAAAATAACCAAAGTTTTTCATTTTTCTTATCACGAGTGATTCCCATACCAAGGATTTGTTTCATCGATTCCAAATCCTTCACAAGCAAAAACCTTGCATAAATCTCTTTTCAAACTTTGAATTTTCTAAAGATTATAACCAATGATCGACATATCATCAACATATAACAAGAGCATTATAAAGGTACCATCAAGAAATTTCTTTATGAATATGCGAGAGATCAACAATGGTTCTCGGTTCATCGATGATTCCTCATGAATGAATCAAAATTCTTGTACCACTTGTCTTGGAGCATGTTTCAACTCTTTTTTCAAACTCTGAATTTTTCAAAGATTATAATCAATGATCTACATATCATTAACGAGATAGCAAAAGAATTATAAAGTCATTATCGATTTTTTTTTTTATAAATACGCGAGTGATCAACAATGATTCTATTGTACTTATGATTTATCATGAATGAATCAAACTTCTTGTACCACTACCTTGGAGCTCGTTTCAACAATACAGGCTCTTATTCAACTTACAAACTAGTTGCTTTTTGCCTTTTGCTTCAAATCCTTCAAGTTATTTTATGTAGATCTCTTCATCTAAATCACAATGGAGAAAGATAGTTTTCATATCAAGTTGTTCGATCTCTAGGTTCATGCTAACAACTATACCAAACACCATTTTGATTAAAGACATCTTGACAACAAGCGAGAAGATTTCTTCAAAATCAATACCGTTTTTATTTTTTTTGAATCCTTTCACAACCGAGTCTTGCCTTGTACATTGGTTGTGATTTGCTTTGTTAGGGTAGGAATACACACTAGCTCACTTTTTTGAATGAACTCAACTCCTTTTTTGTGTAATAAAAATAAACTATGAACAAGAGCAAGCATATAAGGCACTGGAAATTTTATGTGGAAAACTCTCGCTCCGAATGAAAGAAAAGAAAAAAAAAAAAACCAACAGGATCGTAGCCCATTAAAAACTTTTACTATATCAAATATTGAGATTACAATAGGATCTCACCAACACAGTGACTTTTCTATGATCAAATATGATCACTAAGTAGAGCAGTGTGCAGGATCAATATCCCAAAATTTCGTCTCAATCGAACTTAAGATCGCCATCCAATTGAGGCTCACAAGATGAGCAACTCACACTAAAAAACTTCCCTATTTTTCTCGACATCTCCTTGTATTTTTCTTTCACTCTTCCCTCTTTTCTCTCACCCTCTGCGGTGTCTTTTTCCTCTGTCACTCTCTCAAAACAAATGAATGGCCCAAGCCTATTTATAGCCATTTGCTAGTGCAGAAATGAAAACTTCATTTTCAAAAACTGTACCGTCCCGGCTGCAACTTTCAACAATAGTTGTGCATGCATTCTCATAGTTTTTGCTTGCATTAATTTGCATTTGTCAGCAAATGCAGCAACACTTCTGTTTTTTTTTTTTTCAAAGGTAGAGGGTCCCACTCATATGGCGTAACCTTATAATATTAGTATTTTCTTATTTTTAACGAAAAACTAAGGAATGAATTAAATTTCAAAAAGTTTAAAATTTAAGAATTTTAAAAATTAAATTTGAAGTTCAAGAATTCAGTTTCAAATTAAATAAAGTTGGAAAAAATGTTTTCATTTAATCTTTTAAGTATTATAGGTTGGTTGAGAATATATTAAAAACTTGTCTTTCCCTAACCGTCACTATTTGGAAACTCTCACCAGATGGAGTAAATTATAACACAATCCTTTAGTATATCAAAATCAATTAATTATCCCATACAATATCAGAAATTAGGAAATTATTTAATAGTTTCATGACCAACGTTACCTTCTAAATAAAGTAATTGTTTGAGATGCCTTATTTTCTTATTAAATTCAACCACCTTCCCTGATTTTCCTATTTTTTTTTACAGTGTTCAAAAATAAAAAACAAAATTAATTAGAACATAACATGAAATAAATTGTTTGAAACCACAAGGACACCAAGTTATGATTTCGGGAGATGTGGAACATGCATACGGGTTGGATTGACGAATTGAAAGGGGCCCAAGTTCGACCCGAATTAAGCCCATGCAAGTTACAAAACACGAGCGCTCCAGTATGACTAACCGGTAGAGCACAGAAAAGCCAAACCGGAGAATCAAAAGAACAGAAGATAAGAGAGTGAGTCCCAAGTAAAGGTAATGGAGCACAAGCTATCCTCAGCGGCGACGACCTTTACTCCTTCACCAATTCAAGAACTCTCCCATTTAGCTCAGAGAAGCAACGCTATCAACCTCGCAGAAGGTTTCCCTGACTTCCCTGCTCCTTCCCACCTTAAAAACTCTGCAATTTCCGCCATCAATTCTGACTTCAACCAGTACAGGTGGTTGCTCCTTCAATTTCTAAATGAAACTCTTTATTATTTTTTTTTTATGGTTAATTAACTAGTGCCTAGCTGTTTTGTAAATTAAGGCATGTGCAAGGAATTTGTGACCACTTGGCGAAGATTATGAAGGAAATGCATGATTTAGATTTTGATCCTCAGACTGATATAGCTATTTGCTGTGGTCAAACTGAGGCATTTGCAGCTGCTGTATTTGCTAGTACGTTCTGCTCTTTAACTTTTGTAAATTGCAGTAACTTATCCAGATGTTTCTCTTACCAAATTATTGTTTTATTTGGACAGTAACAGACCGGGGCGATGAGGTTGTGCTGTTTGACCCTTCATATGAAACATACGAGGGATGCATTAGGATGGCTGGGGGAATATCTGTAAGATTTATTTATTTATTTTCTTTTAACTATTGGTTTTGAATTATCTTATATTATGTTCAAATAGTTTGGTATGACATTATTGGCAGGTGTACGTTGCTCTTGAACCACCTCATTGGACATTGGATCCAGACAAATTCATCAATTCTTTTACTGCAAGAACAAAAGCTGTAATATTAAACAGGTTAGAATTTCAATTAAAGGGACAAGGTTAGTTTTTTCTTTTTTTGGAAAGGGTTTGTTTCAAAATGGAGTTTCAATTGGCAAATTTTCATTGATCTTGAGTAAAAAAGTTGGTCATATTCTCATAAACTTTTCCTCAAAAGAACCTTCATTTCTTTATAAACAGAAACAAAGTATAAAAACTGTCCGTCTTGCAACCTTGAATGGAATGTTTGTAGCTATAATGAGAATAAGAGCTAACTAGTGAGATAAATAATTTGAAATCTGACGTTGCTAGGACAACTAGTGGCCTAACTGTATGAAATCCAATTGGCAAATGCTTGAACCCAAACTTTGCACATTTGAGTTTCTTTTGGATCACCCAAGAAATTGCTTGATCAATAAGACACTCAGCGTCTATAACTTAGTTGTAACCTGACAATTGAGATTTAGCTATAAAGAAACTCAAATGAAAGTTTAGCATGTTAAATATCTGATTATCTAATTTGTACACCTTTTTTTCCTCCCAAATTATAATACTTTCGGATTAGAGACTTGCTAACATGAAGTGGCACAGCCCTCACAATCCAACTGGCAAAGTTTTCTCTAAAGATGAGCTTGAGATTATTGCTGGAGCTTGCTGCAGATGGGATTGCGTGGCTATAACAGATGAAGTACGATAATCCTTTTACTTACTCCTGGGAAAATTAAGTTGATTGGCTATAGGCTATTCATTAATTACAAGGTGCTACTAATTCCTGCTCCTTCACCATCTCTGTGAAATCATATTTGCAGAGTTCTTTTCAATCTCTTGCATAATTTTTAAGTAACAAAGAAATAACATGTAAAGGGTTTGTATTTCTGGCAATGACTTTTTACCATCTCCCTTCCCTTTCCATAATTATGAGACTAAATTCAAAAAGGTGAAGAGAGCATTGCCTTTTAGGTTTTTATTTTGGCTTGTTGATGATAGTGAATTTGACACTTGTTTGAACAGGTGTGGTTTTGGTTATTATATGAGGCTACAGCATAATATGTCATCTTGATCCTTGTAGACATCTGAACAACTATAATTTGTTGAGGTGTTAAGGTTCTTGAAAAGATTGTAGATGGGGTCAAGAGACTGTTTTCTCATTCAGTGTCAAGCTAAAAATGTTCAAGAGATATGCTAACAATGTATATGACGTTCAATATGTTTAGAAATGTTCAGAAGCTCCTCTTATATTCTCATTATACTATGCTGCTAGTGTTAGTCAAAATGACTGGAAGCAAGAATACATTGTTTCTCCTATGTCAGAAGGATTGATTGTCTCCTGCAGGTATATGAGCATATTACTTATAACAACAAAAAGCATATATCCCTTGCCTCACTTCCAGGAATGCAAGAACGGACTATCATTACATCTTCCTTATCGAAAACTTTCAGTGTCACAGGTCAAATCTGCCATCCTACCCATTTAAGTTATTCTCGGAGTTTGTTCTTGCTGGAAAATCCAATTCTTTATTATGTTTGGGATTAAATACATCTCATTTTATTTATCTTCCTCTATTCTCTCTACAACAGTTTTCAGTTATGTCATAGATTTGCTCTCTTACTTCTGTATGTTGTTTCTTAGGATGGAGAGTGGGATGGGCAATTGCTCCAGCTTTCTTTGCCTCCGCAATAAGAAACATTCATGTTAAAATTACAGATTCTGCTCCAGCACCTTTCCAGGAAGCTGCCTTGACTGCTTTGAAAAGCCCCCCAGAATACTTTGAGAAATTGAGAAGGGTTGGTCCATAAAAGCTTTGACTGTACTTGGTTTTGGGGAAATGAGTGCCAAAAAGGTTTAATTTGAACCAATTGAAAGAGTAGTTCCTTAAAAGCTTCTATTATACCTGGTTTCGGGAAATTGGTTCCCGCAAAAGCTTGGTTTTCAGCAAACGCTATTGAATGGTAGCTTATGAATTTTGCTATTTCTTGAAATTCATCACTGACAAAATATATTTTTGATGATCAGGAATATGAATCAAAAAGAGACTACATTGTGCACTTGATCGCTGGCATTGGTTTTCAGATTAAGTTTAAACCTCAGGGTTCGTTCTTTTTATTTGCAGAGCTTCCTGAAAATTGCCTGCTTTCTGATGTAAGTACCCTCTTCACTCTCCCTTTGTTTTTAGTAATTGCTTTGTGCTTTGTCACTACTTGTAGGCCTCGCATGAGTAGATATTGGTAAGTGGTGTTTGAATGCTTCCTGTGCTGCTCGATGCTTTGAATAACCCTGGTTCCAGTTAGTTCATCCTTCGCCACCTGTTATATTTCCTTTGCAGTGTTAATTCTTCATTTTAATTGTTTCAGGTAGAATATGTCAAGGAATTAATAAAACAAGCAGGGGTGGTGGCAGTACCAGGTTGTGGATTTTTTCACACAAGTTTGTCACCTGAGAAATTATCTCAGGTAGGTTGCAATTATCAGAAGAGATATATCAGGTTTGCTTTCTGTAAAAGCAGTGCTACACTGGCTGCTGCAGCACAAAAACTTACCAAGCTTTCAGATGTCATTGGGTGTGTCATTGCAGGGAACAGTGGATGATGTTTCATGTATCTGAAGTCACGTGCAGGCAGTGTAACTATAGTTATCTAGCGTGAAAAAGATCCTAATAATTTATATTTTAACTAATCAAAACCCTATAAAAGTATTGGTTATGAGGAAGTAAAATTCACCTAATCATAATTGCTTCTTTTTTTTCCCCTGCTTGAGAGGTGAGTTTAGAAGCATCCGTGTCCACGGTACTGGTGGCGGGGGTCCATATATCCACAAAGGAGGGATTGCACAGAATATGTTTTCCTTTCAAGCTTTGAAGTGCTTCCACGCGACAAAGCCACAAAGTGCAGCTGCCAAACCTGCATTTCCTGCAATGGTTGCCTAAGTTGGAGCAGATATCCCGGAAACCATCCCACTTGTCTGGGCTAGCAACCATAGCTCCAACAATAGTATCTGGATTTGGTTGTTTAGAATTGAAGAGCCTATGTGGTGCACCATGATGTGGGGAATGATCCCCAAAGCCTACAAGATAGCTCATGCTATGAGGACTTTTGCCTAGGATGTAATCAATATAACTTGCAAAATCTCGCAAAGCTTCATTTGAGTAAAATTGACATCCGTAACGCCATCCTGATATTAGTTTACCTTCGAGATAATCATTGTATTCCGTAGCTAAGTGTATAAGGACTTCTCGAGAACTGATCAGATGACTATTCGATAGGCCAATCACAAAACAAAGAGCTAGTGTTGTAATTTGTAGAAGCAATGGCTAACTAACCAAGTGGAAATGATGCAAATAGTGAAAAATGTTGGAAGAGAAGTAAATAGTGCTAGCAAATCACAAGTTGAGTAGTTAACTAGTAAGTAGTCAAAGTCCAAACAAATTTGAGTTTTAGGTATTGTCTGATATTTGAGGGTGAGATCTTTGACAAGGAGAGTTAATGGTTTCTTTTGTTAAAGATTAAAAATTTTAAAATTTGAAGTTTTCTAATGCAAAAGTTCTAATATCTTCATAATGATATGATGTTGATATATTATAGTGAAAGAAGATGGTCTTTGATCATTAAGTTCATGTCCGGTCATCTAAGTTTGAATTGCTTTAACTTGCTAACACGATCAGATTTGGCTTGAAGGATTTCGGGTATTTGGGCAGAATTGATTCAACTTGCTAAAAAAGATTAAAATAAGTGACAATTGAGTTTTCTTTTAGTTGACCCAACTCCGAATCCACCAAGTCAATCTCCCTAACGCATCCTAAAAAATAAAGCAAGGACATTAGTCCTATCGGAACATTCATATCTATCCTTGCAATCCATGATCTTATGCAAAATGAGATTCATCCTCGGTTCAATCCATTTATTGTGTAATTTGAGCTCATGTCAAAACCAAGAAAAATAATATGAATTAACATATAATAACAAAATAACTAAGTTATTTAATTAATTTTATGATTAGTCCTATCGAACATTCATATCTATCCTTGCAATCCATGATCTTACACGAATGAGGTTCATCCTTAGTTCAATTCATTTATTGTGTAGTTTGAGCTCATGTCAAAAACCAAGAAAAATAATATGGATTAACATATAATAACAAAATAACTAAGTTATTTAATTAATTTTGTGAAAAAATTAAAGTTATATATTTAACCCATGCACGGACAATCTTATTAGTAGGAGTGTTTATACAATTATGCATAGCGAGACAGAAAAAAAGAAAATAAAAAAATAAAAATATTGCAAAAAAAAAAAAAAGCTAAAAACATAACGTGACAATGATTATGATGGATTTGTCACAGATATTTCAATGTTTGGGAATGGATTTTGACATTAAAGATGGTTTTGACGAGTTTTTGTCAACACCAAGTCTATACAGTCTCCATTGATTTTTCAAATCCAAAAAGGACTCTTTTATATATATATATATATATATATATATATATATATATAGTGAAGAAGATTGTTTTGTAATTTTTAACTATATTTATAAGAAAATTACACGAGATGTCAAAGGAGTTTTTATTACATAATATATACGAGTTTTGTATTTTCTAAGTATTAATTATTAAATATTTGACCAATCTGTAAAAATTTAGTAAAAGAATAAATACTATGTAGTTTAACAATATACGTATGGAAAAACTAAAAGAAAAAACATCTAATTTGGTACGATATGGTCATGTGGGTTACCACTTACCAGAGTGAGTGAAGTCTAACTTGCCCCGGCCGGTATCCGGCCTTGATTCAAGTAGATCCACGCGATGGGGCCCGTTTAAATTGGGTAAAACCCAATGCAACAAGATTGATATACTGGGTACCCTGCGGGTCTAAGCCGAATTTCCAACCAGTGATTTAAACGGAAGCACGGCAGTAGCAATGGCATATATAGCTGATGGCAACTCTTCGGAAGTTCGGATGAAAAACACGACTTGTCCTTCTGGTTTGACTTTTTGCTCGAATCAAATACATTACGAACCTTCAAATGAACACACTAAAACTCATAAATACATTAAATATTGAAATATATATAATAAACTTTCCTCCTGAAAAATAAAACGAATACATAAAATAAAAGAGTCCCCAAAAAAGAGAAAAAAATACATCGTTTCTCCCATACCCCAAAATTAATCTTTTATAAAATTTCCTCTTGAGAACGATTTTGAACGATTTATATATATATATATATATTCTTCTTCTTCTTTTTTTGTAAAAGATTAATTTTTGGATTTGGAGAGAAATTAATTAATCATTTTTTTCGAAAGAAACTAAAATTTCTTTTATTTTTCAAGAGAAAATTTCATTATATATATATATATATATATATATATATATATATATATTTCGATATTTAATATATTTATGAATTGTTATTAGTGTTCATTAGTAATTTTCATTAATCTTCATTATTTACGTGTCTTGAATCTCACTCTCTAGCTTTACTTAAAGATTTGGCTGAAAGGACTGCACCTGATTAGTTGATGAAAGTTTAAAGTGTATCATATCCAGTTTCATAATAGAGTGGCGGATTTGATCAAAAAGCTCAACTAGAGGTACCACACGTGTTTTTTTTGAATCACTGTTCTTCCAGTGAAAAACATTTGCTTCGAGGTTGCTGACGCCGATCGAACACACAAAAACAGAAAAGGGAAAATAATGTCAACTCTGATCGCAGTTACAACAGAATTAGATGAACGAGAACGAGAACCCCTTCTTCACAATCCTTGTTCGCTTTCCAATGAAGAAGATACCGCCGCACCTTCAACCTCATCCTCCGACGCACCACCACAGCCAACTCAACGCCTCCTTTCTCTCGACGTTTTTCGTGGCCTTACCGTCGCAGTAATTAAGCTCAATTTCTCAATTCGATCAACAATTTTTTTTTTCATTTTGTTTTTGATTTAGTTTTTCTACAGCTCATGATTTTAGTTGACGATGCTGGAGGAGCTTTTCCTTGTATTAACCATTCTCCGTGGTTCGGTGTGACGCTTGCCGATTTTGTGATGCCCTTTTTCCTCTTTGTTGTTGGTGTCTCTATCAGTTTAGTTTTTAAGGTAACAAAATTTCTCGACATTCTGATTAAACCACTGCTTCTTTCCTTCATTTTTTTCTAGCTCTGTATTAATTTATTTTATCTCTTGAGTCATAATTAATATTTGTCACCAAGCAGAAAGTATCGAGCAAACCAACAGCTGCAAAGAAAGTCATACTGAGGACTATCAAACTATTTCTTCTGGGGTTGCTGTTGCAAGGTATGTTGCTGTATCGGTAGTGAATTCCTGAAATTGGCATTTTCAGTTTGCTATTTAATAGGCATTTGAACATTTCGTGTGCATTGTGGACAACCGATTCACACAGGCGGGTATTTCCATGGACGCCACGATTTAAGTTACGGAGTTGATGTGAGCAAGATACGCTGGATGGGTGTGCTACAGGTACTTTCTTAAATAAGCAGTCATATTAGGCCCTTTTTTGTTATCGAACTTTTTTTTGCTTGACGTCTATAAAACATTCTTCCGTTAGACCCTCCTGATGCGATGGCATTTTTGTTTCATATTACCTAGAATAGCTATGGCAGCACATGGTTGTATCCCAATTTTCTTGCTGGCATCCTTAGATGCTTAGATCCACAAAACTTGCAGTGGAATTGACTATTGGAATTAGAAATGAAGATGGATTGATTATAGAAGATTATAGGAAACCTGACTCCTTTATGAGTATGCGAATTAGTGGCTCAACATGTGTGAATAAGAGAACTTTGATTTTGTAGAACTTCATTCAGCATAGATATGTATAGCTGGTTCTGCATTATATAACTTAAAAGAATTTCATTGTATGACTGTTAAGCCCATAAGACTTGCTTGTTTTACCTCAATAAATTTGTTTTTAGGTGGTTGGCAAATTCCTAACTGATATGCTGCTGCAGACTTCATGTTCTAGTGCAGTTACTAAATATTGGCATCCTTTTGTTAATTGTAGAGGATATCCATTGGATATCTCTTCGCTGCAATGTCAGAGATCTGGCTTGTGGACGGTATTGCAGTCGACTCATCTATGGCTTTTGTGAAGAAATACTACATTCAATGGTTGGTTTTCCTTTTTAGGATTTATACCATCTCCTGTACTTGTGGTATTCATGTGCAAGCCGACTTGTGACACAGGACAAGAGGGGCTGGCTTGATTGGGGTTGGAAAAGGCTTAATATTTTAGTATTGTATATGGTAGAACACAATTAGTATTCGTGCAGAGATTGAAGTCTGTGACCGGTGCAGGAATCTTGCAACAGTTAAGATTTGAGTGATTGAGAAAAGAAGAGAAAAATGTGAAAGATAAAACCCAGTTAATTTTATCCAGTTTTTCATAAGCGATCACATCTAGATAAGAGGGCAATAAAGAGCATCGTAGTGCTGCAATTCTTTATATTACTATCCCTCTCAGTCTGAACTAAAGTTTATAGATTATCCATGTAATCCTAGACAGAAAAATCTGAATGCAGATAGACATCTTACTGCAACAAGCTGGTTATGAGAGAAATTGTAGAGGTCAGCAGATAAGGCATTACACCCTCTAAAAGAGCATAGATCTTAGGACTTAGGAGAGGTGAGGAGCAATGGGAATTTATGCCTTTGTTTCAAATGACTTAGCCTCTTTTTCTAGGTTTGTTCATTTAAAGAACAATAAGTTCAAGCACTCATTAGCACAAATAGTAGAGTTTGGAGAAGTTTGCACACTTGATACTGCCTATTTTTGGTGAATCTGAAGTTACTAAAGCACCTTGAACTTTTATTTAATTGTTAAGAATACATTGAATCAGCAGTTGAGGAAATACATAGTCCTAATAGGGCTCAAGTCAAATTTAGACCAAAAGTTCAAGTTTCCTTTGACAAGTCTTTCTGTCTGCATCAGACTAACAATTTTCTCCTATTCTAAGTCAATAACATGTTCGCATGATCTTTCTCGTGGAAGAAACTGGATTAGAGGAACATATTCTTTTGTGATTTTTTATACTATAATCATGGTGTTGGATTCAAGAATAACATGATGCTATAAGAATTTTAGTTCTTTCATTTTTGCATCATTATACTTAAATTAAAGGTTTAGTTTGTTGCTCAACCATAATATGAATGCTGGATAAGATTTTTTATACATATTGGTGGAAAAGTAAATTTAGTTGAAAAGATCGTTAATTTAATGATTTTGATGATGAAGTTTATAGCATATCACTTCTAATTTTCTGAGAGTGTTTACTTTTTGTTTTGTTTTGCAGGATGGTTGCTTTCTTCTTTTGCACATTTTACATGTGCTTGCTGTATGGCCTTTATGTTCCAGACTGGGAATTTGAAGTTCCAAATACAGATCTGTTTGGATACAAACTTGATACTAAAATTGTGAGTTGAATTGTATGATTTTTACCTGTTCATCTACCATTTAACCTTGCACTACCCAATGAAAGTTTGGTTATATCAGCAAAGATGCTGATGTGACTTTTTTTCTTTTTTCAATATGTTGCACAAATGGTTGCTTTTCATTGTTTCTGGGATTAGACTTAGTTTGTTGAACTTTGTTAGTGGGTCATTCTTCACTGGAAGTATGTTTTCTGTTGATTTATCAACCATTTTCTGCTCAAACAGAGTTCTTTTTCTCCATTGCTGTTTGGATTTTGGTTTTTTTAGATATCCTTTAAAATTCTCTTGCCAAGGGAATCCAAACAACAAGCAAATAGTTTTGAATCTGTCTTATTGGAATATATATTGGATGTCTTGTTTGATTTCTGGTCATCAGTGCTACAGTCTTTCATCTCTTTCTTTATGTTATGTGTTTGCCTCCAACTGAAACCATGCCCAGTGAATCTATTTGCGCACTGTCACAACTTTTTAATATATTGAACCACAATCAATTAGGAAAGTTATCAGGAAAAACTGTCAAACAAGACATGACAGCTAAGCTGTTGCATTCAGTTGACTGCCCTTTCTTTATGGTTAACTAACCTGGTGGTAGTTTAGCATTTGACCAATTCCATTTTCAAAAGATGACAAGTTAGAACTTGATTTTCTTTTGTCAGAACGAGCTTATGGTTTTATTAATGTAAAGTAACATGTTATGGAGACAGTTCTTTCCCTTCCATGCTATTACCATTTTTTTTTCCAGTGGAATTCCTGCTAATGTCAAGCTTCAATTCTATCATTCTCCCTCTGGTTTATGGAACTGATTTAAACCACCATATCGTGTTTCCTAGGTGAATTGTGGAGTGAAGGGCAGTCTTGAGCCTCCTTGTAATGCTGTTGGCTTGATTGATCGATTTATTCTCGGTGAACATCATCTATATCAGCGTCCTGTGTATAGGAGAACAAAGGTGATGTTCTGGGCTCCTTTCTAACAAGTAACAGCCGCTTTCTTTCCTTCATCAGGACTTCAACTGTCCAGACAATCATTTGATCGATAAAGGATCTTGACATTAATTGTTTCACAGCAATGTAGCGTTAATTCTCCTGACTATGGAACTCTTCCACCAAATTCACCTGGGTGGTGCCTTGCTCCATTTGACCCAGAGGGCATCTTGAGGTCAGATAACTGCACTGCTTTCTCTTGCTCCTTATTTTATGAATTACCACAGATTATTTTCTCTATTATAATAACATAACATACATCAAAGCCAAGTACCCCCTTCAGATGCTTAACTGTACAAATGAATAGTGATACATCTGTTCACATGTCGGCAAATCATTGGCTGTGTTTTTTTTTTTCCTTGGTGGTGTTGATTTCTTTTGTTTAACAACCTTTTCAACCATAGGAAACCACAATGAAGAGTGTTGATTTCTTCTGTTTAACAACCCTTTCAGCTCTTTGATGGCTGCTATTACATGTTTTCTTGGATTGCAGTTTGGTCATATACTTGTTCATTTTAAGGTATGACACATCTTATTCCCTGATATATAGTGCTTTTCATGGGTAATTACCTTTTTCTGTTTAACTATTTGTCTTGTCAACCAATCTATATTGATGTTAAGGTTTGATGGACTCGGGTAATAATATTTACCTTGCTTGTTTGCTGCAGGGCCACATGCAGAGGCTGTGTTTGTGGTCTGTGTGTTCTTTCACTATACTAATCACTGGATTTGTTTTAGAACTTCTTGGTAGATTTTCTATTTTAACTGTTCATTTAACATCAATGATCTCTTCCAGGATCCTCTTTATTTCAATTAAATAATGTTTGGTAATATTTCAGGCATTCCTTTTTGTAAACCGTTATATACGTTGAGCTATATGTGCATCACAGCAGGAGCATCGGGCTTGGCTTTAACGATTATCTTTTATATAGTAAGTTTGTCATTTGAGTACTACCTAATAAAAAAATAGATAAATAATGAATAATATTTTTTATCATTGCACTTGGTAGTTTTCTGGTCATTCAGGAAAAACTTACGATATTAAATTGATATACAATTTACTTGCTTTTATGTGTTCAAAGAGGAGATCATATTGACTCAAATCACTTAGCCTGAGCTGTTCATATAATTTAATTGGGTTAAAGCCAGGGAAATTAAGATAATATAGGAATCGGCAGCTTCTTCTTGACATGTCATGGACTGAAAGCTTCAGCTCAGTTTTAGTGGAGTTTTATCTGTTGTGATTTATGCTCTTTTTGGATAAGTTGGCTTGGGTTACTTGTTATCAACTTACAACCAACATGGCAGCATAAGTAGGTCAAGTGATCTTGATTTTTCTTGTTATAATTTCTAAGCAACTTCTTTACCTCAAATCCATGAAACTTGGTAAATTTGGTTCTCATGTAAGCTTTGGAATTATCGTGGCTTTAAAGGTTGGAGAAGGAATAGTTTTATGAAGATGTACCAAATTCCATGCCATTTATAGGGGATTGGCTAAATCTTAGCTTGGATCATTATTGGGTTGATGGACAATATCGAAGTTTTTATCTGTTCTTATCCACACTCTTGTTGGATACACTGACATGGCCTGTTTCCCATGCCATGGAGATGTTGGAACTATACAACTCTCAGTCCTGTTGTTTTGTTATCCCCTTTCTTTTCTTTTCCTATTTTGATACTGTTGTGGTGATGTGTATTGTATGCAATTGAGAGATTATTGAAAAGGACGAGACTAAATGGAGATTGGCATGAAAGAATGTTTCAATTGAAACAATTTTATGCAGGTTGATGTCAAACATGTTAGAAAGCCCACGATGATACTTCAGTGGATGGGAATGAATGCACTCATCATTTATGCATTGGCTGCTTGTGACCTTTTCCCAGCAGCCATTCAAGGTTTCTATTGGGGTTCACCTGAAAACAACCTGGTAAGACTTTCTTTTCTACTTGGCTGTCACTCCTGTTCTAAGTTATTTGTTCTCCACCCAATCCCTCCCCAAAATAAATATTTGCTTGTGTAATGGCTTGAGTTCTGTTTATTGGTGCAAGTTTCTATGCTAACTCAGTAGGTGAACACACATGAAGAGGCGCACACACCACACCCACAGATAGAGGATGGATCCACTTACATGTTTAAAACTGTCTTTATTACACAATTTTTTGACCATTAATTATCTTCAATCTAATGGCTAATACAGTGTCTTTCTATATATTTAAACTTTCACTGTCAATATGTGTGTGTGTGTGTGTGTGTGTTAATGACTGTTTATGTCCGTACTCGAAGGAAATTAGAACATAGCACCATTACTGCTAATTTTCTTGTCACTATTTCATTTTTTCTCTGTTAAGATCTATAGTTTGCTGAACCTATAGTCTGGCCTGAATGATTTGATGCTTGATATTGTTTATAGACTTACTTACAACTAAATATGACCGACAGGTTGATGGCACAGAATGGTTGTTCCAAGCTATGTTCCATTCAAAGAAGTGGGGCACCCTAGTTTTTGTAATTGTGGAGATTTTATTCTGGAGTCTTGTCGCTGGTTTCCTCCACTTGAAAGGCATATATGTGAGATTGTAAAAGTATTGTAGATGCTGCTTGTTTCCTGTGAAAGACTAAATTCTACCTTGTGAATAAAATAGAAATTTATATTTGGAACTAGCGTTGTCAATTGTCATTCCTTTAACGTTGTCTCTTTGTTCAGTGGTATGCCTAGTGATCTGTCACTCATTCCTTGGCTGTCAGCCTTAATTTTTCAATTATTACGCTTGAGATTAGAATCCATTACTAGTGACTGGAGTAACTAGTGAGCTTTGGTGCTCGAGGCATAAGTGTTAATCTTCGCTCCTGTTCCCAACCCAACCCCCCCCCCCCCCCCCCCCCCCCCCCCCCACATAGCTCAGGGGCGAAGTAATGATCAAGAGTCGGGATCTATTGTAGTTAAAGATTAGTTGTGAATCTTTTCCTATAATTCGCTGTTGGAAAATCATGGATGGATGATTTCAATAAGCTGGTTTGGATGGTAAGGAGAATGTTAATTCAGCGGAAGTGCATTGGGTATCAACAATGCCAAAAACACTAAACCATGGTGGGTGTTTACTCTTCTTAAACTGGTCACCAAGATTGTGTTTGCTGTGAACCAAGAGTCACTTGTAGTGGTGTGCTCAACTTCTCGGTCCCTCCTGGCCGTTCCTCTTTTGCTCTGTCTTGCTGCCTCTGTCTGCGCACTTAATTTGTGTCCCTTCCTTCATTATTTTTTCTTTGGTTATGCCTCTTCTTGCGTTCTCTTTCATTTCTTTATCTTCTTCTTGGATTTCATTTCACCTCTTAACTTGCGCCATTTCATTTTCTATTTAATTTCTTCCTTGGATCTTACATTTGTGTCCCTCTTTCTTCTTTTCCTTTTGAGTCATTTTATGCCCCTTTTGGTCAATTTCATTATAAAGTATTTAATGCTCAACTGTAGCGGCATTAATTCTTTTACAATTTCCTTTCCCAGGGGTTCATGTTATTTTTATTTTCTTTCACGTAACAGACTAAATTCCATATGGAATCATTTTTATTTTTATAAAAGGATAAGTAAATCAAGGTTGAAGTTTCAAAATAAAATATTATATATATTTCGAAATTCTGGCTGAGATATAATTGAAGTTTTTACTGAAAATTGGAGGCTTGACTCAAATCTTTCTTTGGGGGACAAATAATGTTATTTCTCTTATACATATGTATAGAATTTTCCTATATTTCTATGCGAATATACAAATTTAAGTCAATTTATTTTTAACAGTAACAAATTTAAGTCAATTTATTTTTAACAGTAACGCTAGCTTATTTATCTTCTTCAAAATAAAATGTATAATTCTATACGATGCTTTGACGGGTTGTTGTTTCTATATAGTTCTTAAGAAATTTTGAAGGGTTAAAAGAGAGGTTAAAATTCAAAAAAGGAATATAAGTACTAGATTGAAGTCCCTTCAAGATACACTTAGGACATGATTTTCATCTATGTATTCAAAAGGAAGCAACTAGAAAGTTGTCTCTGTTGTGAAGGAAATTAACAAAAATAACTAAAAGAGATGAGAAAATAAATAATAATTTTTATTGTTCACCCCTTTGCATGTTATTGTGGACGCACTATAGATAAAAGGTGGCATTTTTATGATTTTTAAGCTATTTGGGATATTCATATTCAAATTTTATATCATATTGTATATTGATTTCTGAAGGTTTAAAATGAAATTTTTTATCTCCTCGGCTACCGCATGCTCAAGTATGCAACTTGCATTGGATCTGCAAAAGCCAAATGTGCAAGCCTACTGCTTTTTTTCCTTCGGTTTTTTCCTTTGGTTTTTTCTATCAATTTTTTGTTGTTGTTATTGTTGTTGAATTGGATGTGAAAATTATAAAAAAATAATCGTTTTTTTTCTTCACACAAGCTGACTGTTATGGAATATATAAAATATATTTTTAGATTTAGAATGAATACATATATTGAATTATATTACTCTCATTGTTTAAAATTGATCTTTTCAATTTTTCATTTCTTATAAAAACTATCATAAAATTATTTTTTTATTCTTATTTTTTATGTAATTTTATTTGTTAATAAATATGATTTTTTTTATGTATGGATTTTTGAATTTTTTTTAGTTGTTTTTATTTGCTTATTCTTTATATAATCAAATTTTAAAAATAGAATTCATGTTTTTTTTATTTTTTTTATATAATCAAATTTTATCAAAATTAATTTTTTAGTTTTTTTATTGCACTTATTAACTTTAAGATATTTTTTACAACTTAATTTTTTTTTAAAAAAAAATTCGATTTATGCTACACATTCGACCTAGTAAAGATAGTCATGATGTATAAAAAAAGTCATTGATTTTATTAGAAATTAACTATAAATTTATACACATAATACCAACTATTTGCTATTATTTTTTTAATATGTTAAAACTAATTTTTTAAATAACATAATTGAAATAATGTTTTAGACAAACTACCTAATAATTCAAATATAATTTTTTATACCAATATTATTCATTATTTTGTAAAAAAATAAATATAAATCAAATGTATATATTTTAAGAAAAATACTCTTATCATTAGTATTAAATAAGAATAAAAAAAATTATTTGTTAATTTTTATATAAGTTTTTTTTATTAATTGTTGTTTTACTTCTTCGATGTAATGTTATTAAAAAAAATTATTAAGACATTTTTTTAAAAAATTTATATTTAGATTATTATAGGTTTTTATTTAAGAATAAATATATATAAAAAAACGACTCGTGTTTTTTAACTATAAAATTTATTAAAAAATATAAAATTTTGATTAAAAATCATAAAATTAGATAAAATCTTATATTTTATTTTTAATTTAATATACTTTATTTGATCCATACAATAATATATGCTAACTAACTACGATAGATATGTTTAGCTCGGCCTATAAAATAGTGTGAAAAGCGGCCTAGTAGGGATGAACCAAAGAATAAGGAAAGAAGAAAATCACTATGAACTGCTGCGTATAAAGGTATTTGGATAGGGACAAGACATTAGATTGTTTCAACGTTACTTCATTCTCTAGGACAGGAAAAAGACGATAAAATACCGACAAAAGCCCTATTTAGTGGCTTTCCTGTATTCACAAGGGGCAGCAGAGAATTAACGTTGCTACAAAAGTTACAGGAGTGCACATGGCCCTCGCCCCTCGGCACCTAACCAAGTAAGTGGTAACCTGATTCTTGATATTTAGCCCAGCCCAAGGCCTTAATATCCAATCAATTAAATTGGTCTGCTTGTCTCTATAACCCGAATAGGAAAAAATATATATTAAAAAATAAAAATAAATATCCGAGCTCTAAATTAATATGCGAGGACTTTTAGAGCCACTGGCCAGAGGTGATCGCTCAAAAGCATAATCTAGTCATCATCGGCTTTCCATCCAGAAGAAAGCAGATTTTGTTGTTTGCTATGGGACACGAGCACACCCTTACGGTGAAAATGTGAAGTGAAATCGATATGAGAAGTTACATTTTATTAGCCATCTAAAACACTGATCTGAAGGAAGTAAAGGTCTAGCTAGAAAAAGAAAAAAAAAAAACAATATTATGCCCACAATGTATAAGTCCCCCCTCCCGTATTTTTTCAGGCCACCAGCCGAATTCACAGATCCCGTTTCAACTAATAATTACAGGAAATTAATACTCGTCTGTCGGAGTTTATTTAACCTTTTCTTAAAAAGTGTGAATTCGAGTTTCTCGTCATCAAAAATAATATCCAAAGATGCATTCTTGTATTGGCCAAAAAGGTAAGTGATAGGCAATTACAATAATGCCATAACGGTCGATTGTGCAGATCAAAGGTTAATGCTTTGGTATATATTTGGTTTCTTCTTTTTCAAGATAGGTGCCACTTCTTTGCTAAAAGAGTTCTAACATGGAGTTATCTTTCGGCCATAAAAAATTTGTCAGCTTCAGATCCCACCATCACATCCTGAGGCAAGCATAGAAAGAGTTTTATGCTCACTTCTAATCTTTTCTTTCTAACTTGAGTATATAACTACTCACTTGCCTTGTATTCCACACACCTTGTTGAGCTTTCGCCCTCGTGAAACTCCTTCCCATCATTCAGGGGGAAAAAAAAAAGCATGGCAACTGAGAAAGCAAATGTTGAGGTTTCGGACACCAACAACGACAACCACCAGAATACCTCAACGCAAACCTCAGTTAACAGCGAGACACCGTCATCAGCTGTACCACGCTTTGGAAAAGCACTTGCACACAGAGCACTTTATGGTTCTGGCAGCCGCCACGGTGGAAGCAGAAAGGCCAGGACCAACGATGCGAAAACATCACCAAGCAGGCTAAGCAAGGTTTCACTAGCTGATCACAGAGAAAATAGGGAATGACTGCTTTACTCCACTGGTTCTGTGCTAGATTTCATTTTGATATGAACTATTGTAGAATTCATAACATTCCAAACCCATGTACAACTCTGATACTCAATATCTATGAAGTGATGAATATATTCATTTCTGTTATTCCTGATAATTAGCCAGCTAGTCTACGTCAATTAAAGAGCCAAGATCACCTAATTGGCAATGCTGTGCTGACCACCAATCCCTGAAAAGGGAAAATTATCTGAGATCATACTTGTTCCTTTTTTAGCCTCCATGAATCAATACTGAAAACTTGAATCCACCAGTACCAGTGTCTCTTTACTTTCCCGTAGGTGTATATAACACCAAAAGACAACGCCTGTCCCTCTCTGCGTTCAAACAGGCTTTCAGGTTTCAGCACCAATGGCTGACAAGGCAAATGCATGGCATTGGACATAATCATCAATTCAACACGGAATTCCCTTTTGGGTTTGGGCAAGACAGTGAATTACATGAAAAATTCTATGATATGGCTAGGGCAACACATCAGTGTGGTCATATTATCACTGCTTCTCACAGGAGAGGACAAGGGTCAGGCATCCATGATGTACCTCAAGAAACCACAATGCATGAAGTCTTAACAAGGGCACAGAGTGCATTAGAATACAAAAGAATCCCATCTTTGAACATATGCTATATTTATTCCATTTTCTTGATAACCTGGTTCGAATTTAGAAGCACCAGAGGTTTCTGATCATCCACCAGCCCAATCCATAAAAGAATAAACTTCTAAGCCGATATCGATCATAAGTAGCTAAGTTCGGCAATACAAAATTTGGATCACAAGAAATAGGATAAACCTGATGAGACCCTATACTGCTGAATTTGCAGTTGTCCAAGCCTTGACTTCGGTTGCATCACAATATTCTGACATGTAGGATAGTTTAACTAGCACGTAAAGAAAACACAAATTCTTCGGTAGTATTTCCAGACAATGAGGGAGAACCATTACCAGGTTTTCCAGATTATAAAACCAAACAATTTCAGGGAATTATATTAGTTGCTGACCGTCCCAGTTTCTTCATTGGATAATGCAATAGTTTCTTTTTCTACTCTATTTCAGGTACTTTTAATAAAGAAAGAGCATGACCAGAACTGGCCAAAGAACAGAACTAAATCACTGCTAATTTGACAATTTGGCTGACCCAGTTTCTAACGTCCATTTATCAAGCTTATTCCAGAATAAAATGAATACCATTAACTAGTTCACATAAACTGAACTGCGCTTTGCAACCATAAAAATTCATCTGCAACAAGTATTAGAAATGGATTAAGAAATAATAATAATAATAACCCTCCAATTGAAACACTTAATTTGCTCCAAATATGAAATCCAAGGGAACCTCTTTTTTTCCATAAAAAGACATTATATGCCTCAACAGTTTGACATCAAATGCAACGAGGTGCTTGGTAATTCTGTGCTCTACTCCAATTAAGATTAGGAAGGTTGACAAAATATGGCAAGAATATGATCATTCAGTTTGCATGCGATGACAATAAACTTCTCGATTTTTCTAATAATTGATAGAATGCTTAATAGATCTCTCTACAAAAGAAGCGTACAAAAAATTGCAGGAAAGACTATAAACCGCTGGTGTTAATCTGACAGCATAAGCCAGCCTTCTATTATCTATTACTCCATTCATCTATCCATCTCCAGCAACTTACCTACAGGAATCCTAGCCCATCTCCATTCAAATCACCACCTTCCATCAATGGACAATCAGTTGCATCGTGTCCAAACTGCCCATAGCAAGGCACAGAGCAACGCCTGCGTTTCCTGAAGATATTCATACCATCTCTCAGTCTTCTCTCTTTCATCTTTCCCGATGTTACAGGCTCATGAGAATTTCCATCAGCAAAACCATGGACAAATCCATCAGAATCTTCAACCTCTGGAAGTATCAAAGAGTCGGATGGACTATTATAACCAATATCATTACAAACATGTGCTGGCCCAGGAAATTCCTTGATACGAGACAACACCTCAGCAACTTGATCACAAGCAACATCAAGACGTTCTTCAGTCTCTATTGATTCCGTAAGAAGTGTCGAAACCATGGACTGTAATAACTGAACTTTTCCTGCATGTTCTTCTGAAGTAAAAGTCTGGAAGGGCTTTGTCAAAGATGTACTGACATTGCGCCAACGAACAGGTAGATATTGATCTGGAATGTGAAAACAGTTGTTTGTTGATAGAACACGGAGAACATGTCTACAAAGAATTCCTGAAAATTCAAACAAACGACAGCTACAGCTAATGAATTCATCATGAGGAATCCAGAGAACTTTACACCCTCCATCCATGTCTGTATGGTGTCTCACGATGAAATAAGTCTCATCCACCATTAGGGATGCATATTGTGGAGCCAACACAAGCTCTTCTTGTAGTTTGCTAAAGGCATATGGCGTAAGAACAGTTGCAGCATGAGATTCAATTGGAGATCCCATTTTGAGGGAGATTTTATGAACCTTTCTTTGCATCTTCTGTTTTGGTCCTCCTTCCTTAAATTCAACAGCAGCAGCTACCTGAAAAGGAGAAGGTTAAAATACATAATCTGATGATAGTAATCAAGAGTATAAGAAAAAAAGTTGTCCATCTCCTACCTGCTCCACAAAGTTATCAAGAGACTGAGCACTCAAAACCCGCTGGATATAAGCATTTATGGACTCTGACTGAAATGTACTGGTCATTCCAGCCAAAAAGTAGCACCTTAAATATGGCAGTGCCCAAAATGTGCGTAATGCAAATAGACTGATGATGTGCTTATTTCCATGTAGTCCATATGTATCAACCATCTCTCTCCACCCAACTTCAAAATCCTCCACTGACTGCAAACTATAGAGCCGGTGGAATTCAGCCTTCCATTTATCATATTCCGATCCAAGAGGGACAGAAAACCAATCAGAGAACTTTGCAATGATATGCCATATGCAAAAGGCATGCTTGGTCCTTGGCATTTCAACGGCTATGGCTTCTTTAAGCCACATATTTTGGTCAGTTAATATACTTTCTGGAGCCTTGCCATCCATGAATTCCAAGAATGTCTGTCATACAAATTCAAGGGAGGAAAAAGCTAAGAAATGTTATGAGACATATTCAAATGCTTTGGGGAAAAAATGATATAACCAAATGTCAATTGTAAGGACCAAAGCTTTTAACCAAATGTTAATTGTAGGGACTAAAGCTTTTATGTGTTGTATAATGAAACTGTTGCCTTTAAGACGGTATACAAAAGTTGAAGGAATGAGGCAATGGTATTGTCTTCAAGACGATGGATTAAAGAAAATAAGTGCAACATGAAAAAAACTAATTGAACCCTTTTCTGGAAAACAAACTAAATGCACTTACTAACAATATTGTATCCTAGGACAAGCTCCAGAGTTAAGATAAGACTATACAAGGCCGTGGTTTTTAGATTGAAAAAGAAAACATAAGAAAAATAATCCTGAAGAAATAACAGAAAGGGCAATAAAAAACTGTCATGTGCAATCAACGTATCAGGGAATTAAAATGTAATATATGCATATTAAATTGAAAAGAATGGCACTTAACTCATTTATCAATGGAAACAAAGTTAATTTGTAGATTGAGCTCATAAAGGATAAAAAGAAAATGTGTAAAGTGTACAGGTGTTACTTGTTTGGCAAGACTTGTGACTAAAAGCATATGCCTGCAGGGTCACACAAACCCCTCACCACTAGTTCACTACTTGGCTTTCTTGACCTCAGCCAATGCATGAGACCTATAGTTGATCAAAAGGTGGTTTTGATTGTTTTGGAATTATTATCATGATGTCCTATGTATGATATGACAGCTAAAACAACATTGCAAAAGATCTCACACCTAAAGCAATGCTACACAACTCCTTACCTTCAATGCCCAGGAAAAAGACTCTGTATTTTCATCCCGCAGAAGCACACAACCAAAGAAACAATTAGTTCCATGATTGTCCACCCCAATCCAAATCCCGAGAATCATGTCATAGGCATCCAAACGGTGTGTTGTATCAAATATTATGGCGTCTCCAAAGGCCTCATATGATTGAATAGATGAAGCATAAGACCAAGCAATTTGCTCCAACCGATTATTTGCATCAATGTGGAAGTTGTACTTGAAGTTGGGATCATTGTCCTTCTTGTATTTGCACATTTCAAGAAGGTCAATAGCATCATTATCTCGATTAACATTCCTAAAAGATTGTAGAAGGTTTCTGACCTCTATTTCTGTGAATGGTAAACAGCCAAGTTTAACACCCTTCTCAAGTTCCATTAACCTCAACATTTGTCGAACAGACATGCCAGCTTTTGCATACATGCAAATCCGGCTTTTGTCATCTGCAGACATGGTGCAATAAGCAGGAAGTAGCTGCACCTCATTTGATTTCAAAAGTTCGTGGTTGTGGATGTTGCTAAAACCAGTTATACGCCATTCAGGAACATCAAAATCAGCCCTTTTAACTATTCGCATATACGCTTGGCATCCACATCGAGATGATTTTCGATTTCTTTGCAGCTTTCCATCATCTGAAGCCTTTATTTGAGGATAGCCACCACGATGGCACGTGAAATCCCTTCTTGTAATTCCCCTACCAACACCATCTTTTCCTCGAGTGCGATGGCGTCGGATTGAAAAGCCGCATTGCTTTGCAAAGCTGCAATAAAATTCATATGCAGCATCTTGAGAAACAAATCTCTGGCCAATAAATGGGATAAGGTTAACAGAAGTTTGCCGTGACAAAATTGTGTCCTCTGGCACTTCCTCCACAGTTCCAATATCATCTGGACATGAATCCATGCCACTTTCAGAAGTTTCTTTCACTACAGCTGTTAATCTGGACATTATTTCCATAGTAGATAAATGATAGTGGAGATATAAGACCTGCACAGAATTTTTATAACTTCAAGAATTGAAATATTTTCATTTTATATATATATATATATATATATATATATATATATGAAAGACCATTATGTAGAATTTGCAATATTTTTATCCTATTTCCTCGTTTTCAAAAGACTACAGTCATTTTTTTTAATACTTTGGACACTGAAAAAATTCCTGCCTAACAAGAACTATGCTTCTTCCATTCTCGGCTGTTGTTTTCATCGAGTCAATATGCATTTTCTAAGCATGAAACCCTGCATATTGTTCGTCTAATGCATAAAAAACGACATTAAATACTATGATGTTATGAAGCAATATCAGGAGTTGTTTGTGGCAGGAATCTCCAATATTAGCGAGAGCCTACTCTGAGACTATAACTCTATGTTCTCCTAGTCCTAGATTTGTGGGAGAAATTTTATGAGCGACCAACAACATTTACGAAATGCAACCACTTCCATCTCATGCAAAAAGTTAATGCCGACGCATCAGTATAAATTGATTGGCAAGCTCAAACAACAAAATTCTTTTTATACTTGTGCCAAAGAAAATTTCATACCATTAGAGAGTGCAGCAAACTTAAAACACATTCGTCATTTTCATCGTCATCAAGACGCAAATGTCATTGCTAAACATTTTTTCAACAAATTGTACCATACACCCCTCCATAACACATGAAAAACCCTAAAATTCTCCCAGTTTTTAATACATTTCCACTTTAAACAGAGTTTTTGATTCCCGTACATGATCCAATTCAAATTTGAACAATCCTCAAATTTAAACATGAAAATCGCATTGATCATACGCAAAACAAATGAAATACACGAAATTGAAATCTCGAGAAAAAAAAAGAAAAAAAAAAGATTAACATACCTATAGAATTGAATTGACTTGAATTGAAGATTTGAGTCCTGAAGAAGATGTGCCTGCTTTTGAACAGGCGGGTAGCTTCAAGTGGAGTGAGTTACACGCACGCAAGGAAGACGATAGCTTGAATTCAATCCGTTGGCTATCGTGCGCCCTTAGTAGACACCGGTTATCCAGTGCCACTTACTTGATTTTTAGCCGTTGGATTCAATTATGATCTTTCTATTTTGTCTGACCAAGCAGTGCGAGCGTTAGATTTTGATGGTTCCTGAATCAACGACTAAAATGAGAAGTGCGTGGCGAAGGGATGTTAGCTTAGGCGGTACTAATTAGATACCAGCACTACGCTGTAATAAAGCAATCGTTACATATATATATAGTTAGCGATTCTTATAGTGTATTTTTTATGATTAATGTAAATCGAATTTATCTATTGAACAAAATCGTTTGATTTATATATATTTATTAATAAAATATTTAATAATATTAGCATAAAAATTTGTATTTGAATAATTAGTAGGTTTTTTCAAAACATTATCTAACTTATTTTATTTAAAAAAATTAGAATATAAAAAAATAAATAACAAATAATTGGTATTATGTGTGCTGATATATAGTTAATTTCTAATAAAACTAATGAATATATATATATATATATATACATATATATATATTCAAAGTATATAGAATAAATAGAAAAATATACAAAAAACAAAACCCACCTAAATGATATAAAATATATTGAAGTTAATAGATTAAAATAAAAATTACGACAAAATTAGTTCTGATAAGTTCTGAATAAATATATATATAAAAGGAGAGTATATTGAATAAATAGAAAAAAATACGAAAAAAATAGAACTAAGTTGTATGAAATATATTGAAGTCAATGGATTAAAATAAAAAGTACAACAAAATTGGTCATGCTAAATTCTGAATAAATATATATAAAAAAGCAAATAAAACTTGTGATTTTTTAATTGATTATTAATTTAAAACAAAATTGAGCCAAACTATTTAAAACACACTTTTAGCTCTTCTCTCTCTCTCTCTCTCTCTCTCTACTCTCTCTCTCTCTCTCTCTCTCTCTCTCTCTCTCTCTCTATATATATATATATATATATATATATATATATATATATATAATCAGAATTTATAAATTATAATAACATATTTTAAAAAATAAATAAAACACTCATTTAAAAAGCATAAAAATAATTTATTGTATAAATTATAATAATAAATTTTTAAAAATAAAAAATCGATGTTCTAAAATTAATATATCGAGAAAAAAATTAACAAATAAACTTATATCAAAAAATTAATTTGATGAGAATTTTAATAAGAAATAAATAATTGAAGAAATAAATTTTAAACAATAAGAGTAATATAATTAGACATATATGTTCAAATTAAAATCTAAAAAAATATCACGTATATTCTATCATCTTCAAACTACACGTAAAATGAAAAAAATAACGTTTTATTTTCTATATTTTTCACATCTAATTTCATTATATATATATATATATCCGTGTGTGGGAGAGAGAAGAAAAAAACCAAAAACAAAAAAAGAAAAAAGGCCGTGCTCGTTAAATTGTATGAAATATATTGAAGTCAATAGAATAAAATAAAAACTACAACAAAATTGATTCTGATAAATTTTGAATAAATATATAAATAAATAAATAAAACTTGTGAATTTTTTTAATCGATCATTAATTTTTTTAAAAAAATGAGTTAAACTATCTAAAATATATACTCTCTCTCTCTCTCTCTCTCTCTCCCCCCCCCGGTATATATATATTAAAAAATAAAACACTTATTTAAAAAGCATAAAAATAATTTATTGTATAAATTATAATAAAATATTTTTAAAAAATAAAACAACGACATCCTAAAATTTTATTCCAAAATTCATATATTAAAAATCAAATTTATTAATAAATAAAATTATATTAAAAAATTAATTTGATGAGAATTTTAATAAGAAACAAATAATTGAAGAAATAAATTTTAAAAAATAAGAGTAATATACTTAGATATATATGTTCAAACTAAAATTTTAAAAATATCATATATATTCTATCATTTTCAAATTTTACATAAAACTAATAAAGATAATGATTTATTTTCTATATTTTTTATATATAATTTCATGATATATATATATATATATATATATATATATATATATATATATACATATATATATATGAAGCAAAAAAATAAAAAAAGAGGCCAGGCTCACACAGGGCAACCAGGCGCGAGCCTGGCCTCTCACTTTTGCCTTCCTATAATATATACACAAGAAAAAAAAAATGGCCAGGAGCAGCCAAGCCCAAAAAAAAAAAAAAATGCTACAAGAGAGGCCAGGCTCGCACAGGGCACCCAGGCGCGAGCCTGGCCTCTCCTTTTTGCCTTCATATATATATATATATGTATATGTATATATGAAGCAAAATAAAAAAGAGGCCAGGCTCGCACAGGGCAACCAGGCGTGAGCCTGGCCTCTCATTTTTTTGCCTTCCTCTATATATATATATATATATATATATATATATAAAGAAAAAAATGGCCAGGAGTAGCCAAACCAAAAAAAAAAAACAATTACTCCAGTAAATAAATACTAATAACCTCAGATCTTTTAGTTTTTTTTATTAAAGTAATATTAGCTATTCTTTCTTTTTTATATCGCTACAGTTAGCAAGTAAAGGAAGCTGGTCAGATAGCATGCGCCAGAAGCCTAGAAGGTTAGAACTGACAGGTGACAATAGACTAGGCCCGGGTTCATAGAAAAATGTTTTCTTCTTATTATTTTTGGGTTTATTTTTTGTAAAAAAATAAAAAATTATAGACGTTAAATATTTTACAATCAATCTATAAATTTAATTTATTTATTAAAAAATATTTTTAACTCATCAAATTTTTAAAAATATTTTACTATAATAATTATCGTACAATATCATGTAATTATTTCAATTATATCAATTATCATTATTATCACCACTTTCATATATTTTACAATCAATCTACAACAACCATCACCATCTTATTGCAACAATAAATCATCAATCCACTATCATATTTTTTAAATTATTACTTATTAAATATTATAAAATTTATTACCTATAAAATGTTTTATGAATTGAAAATAATTTTTATGAAAAATATTTCATACAAAACCAACGCTTAAAAAATTGAGGTCATTAGACTTTGTATGCCAAGGCTTTCAAATTCATAAAACATAATATTTGGTTGACCAATTCTTATATATGGGTGGAAAATTATTTATTTTTATGCATTTCTATTATTCTTTATCTTCCTCAAACACACTATCCATCTTTTTTATTTTCATGCATTATTATTAGATTTTTTTTAAAGAGTTTGATTGATTGAAATTATATATATTGTGTTATTATGCTTAGTTTGATTGATTTATTTTTTAGTGAGTATAATTGTTTGAATTTTTTAATTGAAATATTGTGGAAGTAAAAGTGGTCTCGTATTAGCATTGAAGTTAAGATTAGACGAGAAAATTATAAAGACTTGTTCCTTAGCTATGTAATTAAGAAAGGTTGTTCTTTATATGTGTATATAGGTTCAATTGTCTATAAAAATCGATTAAATAACTTAGCTATTTTGTTATTATGTGAAAATCTTTTTTTTTTTTTTTTTGACATAGGCCTAGACTATACGAAAAACGATTTGAATGAAGATGAGCCTCATTCAGCATGAGATCATAGATTACAAAGATGGACACCGGTGTTCGACAAGACCGAGTGTCCATGTCTTGTTTTTTAGATGCATTAGGAAGATTGGCTTGGTTGGCTCAAGACAGGATCCGCTAAAGAAAAACCTAATTGTTACTTTCTTTAGTCTTTGCTTGCAATTTGAAGCGGTTTAGTCTAAGAAATCTAAATCCATCAAGCCAAATCGACCATTCAAATCAAACGATGCGAGCATGATCCTAGTGGTCAAAGATCATCGCCTTTCACTATAAATACCAACCTCATGCCACTATGAGGGGAAGAGAACTTTTGCATCATAAAACTTTTGATTTCGAATTTTCAATCTTTAGCAAAAGAAACACCCAAACTCTCCATCTCAAAGCTCTCTCACTCACACATCAAACAACACCTAAAGCTTCATATGTTTGACCTTTGACTACCTATCTATCAACCATACGACTTGTGTTTTGTTAGTATTACATATTCCTCCTTCCATGCCTTTCACTATTTATATCTTTTTTATTTAGTTGATTGATTATTATTTTTATAAGTTGCAACATTAGCTCTATATATCTTAACCGACCTACCGACTAGTCAATCGATCGGTTTTCAAAAATTACCTCTACATTTTGGCGACTCCACTTAAGATTTAGTGATTGAGAAGAACAATGGCACATTCTAAGACAATAAAAAAAAACACCATCCTCGCTACTAGCTCAATTGCCTATAACAATGATGATACCCGAGCATGATCCCGATCACAATGTCGATAGTTTCGACTCTACTTAACATTGAAAATGTCAACCGGAAGGTAACCTACCAAGCACTACAATAAGGTAGTCTACCTCAACACATTGCTCAAGCCCTCGCCATAACTATTCCACATTCAAGTTTTCAGTCCATGATCGAAGTCTTGAAAGTTTTTTAGGATGTTTAGCTCGGACTACGGTAAGAACAACAACGGATATTCAAAGTCCTTCAAAGTAATAATGATGTATTTATCAAAGCCATTAGTAACATCACAAAATTACTACCTACGAGTGAAATCTTTCATATTGTTAAACCTTCAATATATGGCACCACCAACTATTAATGTTGATGATCATCTCATGTTGTATGTTCAACTAGATGATAAAGAAAGCATTACCCCAACAACAACCACCATATAACTATACATGACCACCAACCACCTCATTATGTTGTTACTTCTAATGGTCAATCCTATTATTTGACCAAGGAGGACCTAGAAAATTTATTCGAATGAAAGTTGAAAAAATTTAGTGGTGAATTTGATCTTAAACATCTCCGCCCAACTCACATTATAGTGAGACCTTACCCGAAGGACTATGTGAGTCACAAGTTTAAAGTTTTTAATGAAAAAAAAAGAAATGCCAAAGAGCATCTTATAAAGTTTGTAGAGACCTTGAATGTTTATGGCTTAAATGATGACTTGAAATTTTTTAAGTCTTCGACTCGTGAAGGTATATACATGGTATGTAAACCTAGCTTTTGGTTTTGTCTAGACTTGGACAAATATGTGTAAATTGTGTAAAAAAAAAAAATTTCTCCACCAATGAAAAGGTGACCATGTCTAAATTAAAAAGAGAATGTCAAGGTTCTAGAGAGGATTTTTTGGAATACATTGAGCGATTTAGAGATCATACCTTGGATATCCAAAAGGGTTTTAATGAGAAAAAGACTATCAAGCTATGTATCCAAGACATGTATAGAGAATGCAATATATATCTTGAGAATTTAAGTTTGACTATTTTTCTACTTTAGTAAAAAGTGCTCACCGGATCAATAATTCTATTAGTATTTCTACTTAAGTTTGATTTCATTGTTATTGTTATTGATGCCAAGAAAAGTCCTTTAATAAATGTCATCTAGCTAGATAAAAGACCTAATAAAAGAACAAGAAAAAGACTATGGAACTAAATCCACCATCAATTTATTTCTTGCACAATGGATATGGTATCCGCTATGTTAGATCGGGTAGATGGTTGGTCAAGTTGTTACTCTTCCGTGGATGAAAAAGCTTTTGTCCCAATACGACAAAAAAAAAAAAATCCTAGGTATTCTTGGTACTATAGATATATGAGGCATTCAATAGATAGTTATTGAAGTTATTGCAACTTGAGGTTTTTGTTTCATAACAATGTAAAGAAAAAGGAGATAGTTTTTTATAATAAAAATAGTTTCAAAAAAAAATCTCCTATCACAACACCAAAATCACAATAAAAACCACGTGAATGTCATTTCCTAGGATCCAGTTGAGTTAGAAGAAAAGTTTGACTTACATGTTTACTAGGTTGCTACTAGCTACACCATACGCCACGTGGAAAAAAGTAGACAAGACTAATAGCTTAATTGCACGTTCTTTACTAAAACTTCTAATTTTCACTAATAAACTCGTTCTTGACTCTTATAATTATTGAGTAATTTTAGAGTATTTCTTTTTGAAAATATTTTTTTTATTATTGAAGATCGATTTCACTTTATGGTTAACGATTATTTAATCTTTACGATTAATATATATATATGTGCGTTTATATATATATAGATACACACTTTAAAAAATATATGGAATTAAATCCATCATCACCTTTTTTTCTTAGACCATGGATATGGTATATGCTCTGTTAGACTAGTAGATGGTTGATCAAGTTGTTACTCTTTCGTGGATAAAAAAGCTTTCATCTCAAGAAGACATAGAAAATCTCGAGTGTTTTCGATACCATATATATGTGAGGCATTCAATAAAAACTATCGTAACTTGAGGTTTTTATTTCATGACAAGGTACACAAATGGGAGATAATTTTTTATAATGAAAATAGTTTCAAAGAAAACCTTCGTCACAACACCTAAATCGTAACAATAACCAAGTGAATGTCATTTCTTATGATCCAGTTGAGTTAGGAGAAGAAGAGCTTAACTAACATGTTTACTAGGTTGCTCCCCACTACACCACTTGTCATAGCGAAAAAAATAGACGAGACCGATAGCTTAATTGCATATTCTTTGCTAAAACTCCTAATTTTCATTAATAAACTTATTCTCAACTCTTATAATTCTTTAGTAATTTTAGAGTATTTCTTTCTAATAATTTTTTTTTAATTAAAAATTGGTTTCACCTTATGGTTAAAGATTGTTTAGTCTTTATGGTTAATATATATGTGTGTGTGTGTGTGTCTATATATATACTTGACACTTTAAAAAAGTATATGACTAAGTCAGTGTGTCGACAATTATGAGTATTTCATACTCGTGTTTCTTTTTTATAACAATGCCATATTCATCTAGTCAAATTGTGCGTTGGTCATACTGTGAGTATTTTACACTCAATTTTTTTATGATAACATCATGTTCATTTGGCCAAAGTGAACACCGGCTAGGTTGTGAGTATTTTATACTTAGTTTTTTTTTTCTAATAACAAAATCATGTTCATCTAGCTAAACCGTGAGTCGGCCGAGCTATAAGTATTTCATGCTCATTTTTTTTTTATGGCAACACCATGTTCATATAGTCAAGTCTGTACGTTGGCTAGGTTGTGAGTATTTTATACTCGGCTTTATCTTTCTTATGACAACACTAAGTTCATTTGGTCAAACCGCATATTGGCCGAGCAAGTAAGTATTTCAAACTTAGTTTTTCTTTCTAATGGCAAAGCTACTTTATATGGTCAAATTAGGCACTAACCGGACTATAAGTATTTTATACTCAATTTTATTTTTGATAGTAACGCCATGTTAATTTGATAGGACTACATACTTACCGGACTGTAAGTATTCATATTCGGTTTTTTCTTTTTAATGACAACGTTATGTTTATTTAACCGAGCTGCATGTCTGAGCAATCCATGAGTATTTCATACTTATTTTTCTTTTTGATGAGAACATCATGTTCATCCGACCAAGTTGTGCGCCGGACAAGTTGTGAGTATTTCGTTCTCGGCTTTTTTTTCCTAATGACAATAACATGTGCATACAACCAAGTTACACGCTGGTTAGGATGTGGGTATTATTCATACTCAATTTTATTTCTAATGGCAATGCCATGTTCATTTGGCTAAGCTTTGCATTGGCCAAACTTTGAGTATTTCTTACTCAATTTTATTTTTGATAGCAACACCATGTTCATTTAGCCAAGCTACATGTTAATCATGTTTTGAGTTTTTCCTCGCTTACTTTTTCTTTTTTATGACAACACCATATTCATCCGGCCAAGTTACACACTACCCGGGTTGTGAGTCATTCACACTCGATTTTTATCTTGTTGATGGAAACACCATGTTCATCCGGTCAAGATGCGCATTGGCTAGGTTGTGAGTATTTCAAACTTAATTTTTTTTCTTTTTGATAGCAACACCATCTTCTTATAACCAAGTTGCATATGAGAATTTTATAATTCATATTCTCGTTATACTCTCTAGTGGTAATATCATGTTCCATTAGTCAAGTTTTGTGCTAGCCAAAGTAATGGACAAAGAATTTCATAATTCATGTTCTTGTTATACTTTATAATGGCAATATCATGTTTCATTTGGTCAAATGTGTGCTAGCCAAAGCCATGATAAAAAGAGTTTATTCTAAAAAAAAATCAATCACATCATTACTATTTAATCGCTCAAGATAGCCTTTTTTTTTTTCCTTCAATTGATGGAGTGAAAAGTCAAAAATGAGCCAGGAAGCTTTCAAGAATTGTTTGTCTCTTCAAGTATTCACTTAAAATAATGGCATTTAAGATTTGAACAACTCTAAGAGTGATCTATATACTTATTAGCTTATAGAATCTTATATGATTATTATTGTTGTCAAACATGTATTTTATATTGATGAGTTACCTCATTTGGGGGTTGCTTTTTTTCAAATTTTGACTAAAAAAAAAAGTACATATAATTAGCTAAATTTTTAGCGAGAGAAATAGTAGGTGAGTACATTTGGTATCACAATAAAAAATTATCTATATGTCAAATAAGTAGCATATGAGTGTACCTATCATGATACTTGAGGATTATTTATTTATCAAGAAAGTTCTCTACTTATACCATCTATCAAATAAATTCTCTACATATACTTAGTTAATTTTTTTAGAAAATCCAATTATAGAAAAAAATGATGATCAATTGTCTACCACGAAAAAAGGACTAATGACTACTACTTGCTAAAAAAGAGTAAATAAGTTAGGTAAAAAAAAACACAATGTTAGTGTGCGCATCCAACATTAATTGATGGTTTGCATAGACTTTTATGTGTGTGTGTGATCATTTACCAAAAAAAAATCAAGTCATACAATGTTGGTCTAGATATCTATCATTAATTGTTGGCTTGTGCGGACTTTTGTATATGTGTGTCAATACACACACATATAATAAAAAAATGGTTTTTTTTTTGGTATGGCACGTACTGCCTACCACTAAAAGTGGTTGACAAGCACTATTTGTTACAATTTTTTTTACCTAAAAAAAAAAAGAAATTGAAAAGTTGTGGCCAACTATATTGGAAAAAAAAAAAAAAAACCAAAGCTCTAAATCTGCAAACGATTAAAAAAAATTACCGCTACTACTGGTGTGAGCACATCGTTTCGTTAAACCACGACACCGCACCCAACAAGTAGGTTTCGATGGCACGCAACATTGCCCCCAACGAGTAAAGTATTGTTTTTTTTTTAGCAACTATGGTTTCTCTTTTATATGGATAATTAAAGAAGCAAAAATTTTTATAATACTTTTAATGAATCCTTTTATTTTATTTAGAAAGTCAATGGAGACTCGTATAGGCCCAGTGGTGACAAAGAACCCGTTGAAGGCCATCTTCAATATCAAAATCCATTCCTAAGCATTAAAATACATGTGGCAAGTCCACCACAATTATAATCAAGTTATGTTTCAAGCTTTATTTTTATTTTTTGATATTTTATTATTATTATTATTATCATCATCATCTCACTATACATGATTGTACAAACACCATTGCTAGGAAGGTTTTCCATACGAGAGGCTAAATGTATAATTTCAATTTGTCCACAAAAATTAATTAAATGACTTAGTTATTTTGTTATTATATGTTAATCCATATTATTTTTCTTAGTTTTTAACAAGGGTCCAAATTACATCACAAATGGATTAGAGTGAGGATGAGCCTCATTCAGCACAAGATCATAGGTTGCAAGGATGAACATGGATATTCGACGGGGCATCCATATCTTATTTTTAGGATGCATTAGGAAGATTGACTTGATAGGTTCGGAGCGAGGATCTCGTTAAAAGAAACACCCAAACTAGTCATTCAAAACTTTTACACTTATATACCGGATAACACCTAAATCTCATCTCGTTTGAATTTTGACTACCCACCTATCAGCTCACACAATTTGTGCTTTGTTAGCATTGCATGTTCCTCATCCCATAAATTATTGCATCATTTTTGCTTGGTTGGTAGACTATTGATTCTACAAGTCACAACATTAGTTTTTTATATTTTTATTAGCCTCGCCGATCAATTGTCTAATCAATTCTCACGAACCCCTCTACACTTGTGTAATTAGGAATGCATAATGGATGAAGAATTTCAAGTTGTGATTAGAGATTGGAAGTAGGTGTGGTAGAACCAGAATAAATTTTTGTGTTTGAAATCTCTACTCCTACGCTCTTTATCGTGTTGTTCTTTCATCTTATAAATTCATCATATTTATATATACTTTGCTTGTCTAGTGCTTGTTTCTACACCTCAAAGAAGTCAAAACTGTAATCCTTGTTTCTTTTGTTACAATCCTATATATTCGTGCTTTACTCTTGGTAAAGAGATACCTATTTACCATAATTCTATTTTATTCATGATAGGAGCTTTATAAACTCTAATTACAGTCAATTTTCATTATTAGACATCAAGATCTCTCTATCGAGAAAAAAAAAAGAAAGAAAGAAATTTACTTTAATGCCTAAAAGTAGTAACATCTGCAAGGCTGATCAAATACTAAGGATAGTCGTTGGTTAACACGAAGAGAGACTAAAAATAAAATCCTTGATTTCAAAATCCCGAATAGGATATTTTCCCCGAATTAGAAGAGATCAGAGATCGGAAGTACGTGTGGAGTGAAAAACTTAGAATATGAGAAAAAGGAGCATTGCACTCTACTGGCTTTGGGACTCTAAATTGACTTTTTCAAATATATATCTCTCCAATCATTTCCCTCCCCTCTTTCATTATCTTTCTTGTGAATTTTAAAAAAACATCAAGAGAAAAAAATATATCAATTTACGAAGGAAGTAGCCAATCCTGTAGCCATTAATTCAGGTATTTGCTGAGAAACACAGTGCGTGCAAGAAAGAGCTACATCAAATCTTCGTGTAAATTCTCTACTTTTAAATAAACGAGCTTCGTATCCAAATCTTTTGATTTCTATTTGAATTTTCCTACTTTCATATATTTTTTGCTATTTGAATGTATGGATTTTCAATTTTTTTGCTTAATCAAGTGTTTGTATTAGATTTTATTGCTGATGTAATTGTTAAATTGACACCCGACATGTTGATGTGTACATCAAACAGCATAAATTTAGAGTTTATTCATAAATGGTTTTTATATTTTTAGACGTGTTTTGATTAAAACACTGTACTTTTTTTACATTGATTTTTTTTTACTTTTTATTTTGTTTTGTTTGTTATAATATTATTAATTTGCGAGTTAATGTGACATGTTATATTTCTAAATGTATGACATATGTCATATGTAGAATTCTAATAAAAAGACTCAATCAATATGAAAAAAATTATAAAATTTCAATCAAAACAATTCAAAAACTACATGAACTAAATTATATTTTTTATTTTCTATATTTTTTTTAAATCCCATTATGAAATGTGTTATTTTTGTAACCCCATCACAATAACACTATGAAGAGCTTTTTTTTTAAAAAAAAATTATTATAATAAAATAATATATAAAAAAATGAACCTAATGTGCAATTATTTTTTTTAAATAATGATGGTGTGCAATATCGATTGGTAATAACTTCTAGTTAATGGATCTAATCCTTCATAAAAAAAAAAAATCTTAATATTTGACCAATTCAAAGTGAAAAAAAAAAAGGTTTTTCCTTAAGAAAAAATAAGGGACTACACCACCTTTATTTTTTTGATATATAGATAATTAACTAATAATCAAAATTATTTTTGTTTTTTATTTTAATTTTGAAGAGCATATTTGTATTATTATTTTTTTTATGTTAGAGTATAGAATCAATTAAGGAGACAACGAGATCAACCGAAGACATTAAATGGAAAGAGATGAATGAAAAAAAAATATTTTCGGGTTGTAATTTATATTGATTTATTTTCTTATTCTTTCCTAATTAATGTCTTCAACTAATAAAGGTGGCCAAGGAACTAATTAATTATAAAATAGAAAAAGAATAAATAAATAAATAATATGAAAAAATTGATAAGAAAATAAGACTTTTTTAAAATAAAATAATATTAAATTAACCATATTCAATAGTGGTCTAGGAACTAATTAATTAATTTTTAAAATAAGAAGAACTATTTAATTCATTTTGTAAAGCTAAAGGGACTACTATATAATTTACTCCTTCAAAGGGAAGAAAGATACTGTTAGCTGTTGCTCATTTGTGTGGATATATAATGTCAATTTGGTTTCTAAAGGTAATGATACGGCAGATTGTTTACTCTTTACCCTACCAAGATCTACTTCAAAACAAAGATAATCTTATCACGGCTTGTGGGCTATGTTGTTGGGTCAGCATGGAGGGGTTAGGAGAACAGAATTATTGGTGGTGCTGCTAGCTGTGAAAACCTATGCAATTCACATCACATTGTGTCTGTAGATGATGATGATGATGCGCCTTTGAATTGAACCCATTTGGATAATGCTAAGCTCACGAAAATTAAGTCCTGTCTTCGTCGCTTGTTACCAATTCTCGTCAACTTTGCCGACATGCTTTCTAGATGGATTTCTGAGCCATTATTCAAGACAAAGGGAAGAGGGTCCTGGGGTCTGGATGGAACTTCCGGTGCTCGTCATGGAACACAAATCACACGAATTACGGAATTTGGTTCATAGATATATGTGAAGACGCATGTACCAACCAAGCCATTTAATCACAACCTGGTAGCCAGTACTAGTAGGCATTGCCGCTGAATGGGAGCCCCCACCAAAGTAAAAGTGAACATTGTGCATACGTATGCATTTTCTTTTTTATGGGATCAACATATCTTTTTCTTCCTCTTTTTCAGATTTGGTTAGCACGATCACTAATCCTTCCGAGATTCTGATTTTCGGATTATGATTAATTGTGAAATAATTTTTTTAAGTGATAAAATGATGAATATAGTTTGATGAATATTGATTCAATAACGATAAATTATCTCACAATATATAATTAATTGTGTTGTAAAATATATATATTTTTTTGGAACAGATGAAATAGTAAATATAATTTGATGAATATTAATTTAATGATTAGTATGTATAAAAACAAGTCTTTCTTCATTGTATGAAAGACTTTTCTATGGCTAAGTTAGTTCTTAAAAAGAAATGTATTTTCTTTATAAAATTGTAGAAAAATAATTATTGTGTATATAAGATAATTGATAATATATTTATTTTTGAATTTTAAAAGGTGAAACTTATCGTATTTAATTTGTTAACCTTTATATAGATGACGGTATGTTCAATTTGAATAGAAATGTGATAGATTAATTTTTTTTTATGTTTAATATTTTCAAACATCTATTTATAAATTTTGAATTTTTAAATGAAAATTATTATCTAACTACGCATGCACAATTAGTTAATAATGATGTGATAAGGACATTCATGAAGCCATATGTTTACTAATTATCCAGATCTCATCCAATTGTAGTGGCTATTGATGGCTAGTTAGAATTATCCTATTGGGCATGGATTCTTGTCTCGGTTATCTATGACAGGAGCGGTCCATTAGCGAGGCATGGAATCTGATTGGACTGAAAATCCAAACTATGAGTTTCTGATTTGTCCAACAAGAAAAAAATCCATAATCTGATAATTATTCATGCATTCGGATTAATACAATCTAGAATGAAATCTTAAGATATCATCTCAAGCCGCAAAGTAAGGATTTTTTTCTTTTTTAGTGAGATAGGACAGAAATGCGCTAATTAACTGGCTGGAAACGAATCAATAACATGTGTAAAGTTGACTTAGCAAAAGAGATCAATTCATAGCCATTCGTTAAGGTCTTAGTGCTGCATCATAAAATGCATAGCAGAGGCTTTAGTTCCTTTCGACAAGAACTAGCTAGCTAGGGGTCTTTGGTAGGCCTTTCGACGATACTGCAATCAAGCATGATGTAATCTAGTAACACTTTAATAAGACTGTATCTTGACCCCACAAAAATTAAGGTGTGGTGTTACTGGTGTATCATCTTTTCCGACCAATGTTCAAAAACTCGATGAACTTAACTTTCGATGAAAAAGAGGTCTCGATCGGTACTTTTGTCTATTAAGTAATAACGCATTCACAGTGTATGGCATCAGGAAGAAAGTGGAAGCCAGGTCTAGAGTTAAGAAAGGATGGAATCATAGGGACTTGAATTGTTTGTTGTTCAAGGAGCTTGGGCAATCAAGTGGCAACAGATTCCTTACCATAAGGGAAAAAAAAGGCTTCATTAAATAACAAAACTTCAGTGCCTTGCTCAGTTACTTGGGGTAAATTTCCAAATAATTCCACAACCTACGGACTCAGTGCTCTCTCTCATTATCAACTTCTTACTAAACGTTTTTCCTTTATTGAGTGCAACCAAATCAAGTAAAATTAACACATTTAGTATGTTGACGATGTTATTTTTTAAAACGAAAGTTTATAAAAAAAAACAATTAATTGAATTTTAAGTTAATTGTCTTTGTATTTTATGCTTTTATACATCTTTTTCTTTTTCTTTTTGGTCAAAATTCTTAAGTGAATTCTGTTTTACACTATTCTATTCGAGTAGATTTTTCGTGCTTGCTTTTTTATTTTTCAAGTGAATTCTCTTTCGAAATCAATTATGTTTCTATATTTGATTTGATTCGCTTTTTTCAAATCATTATTACAAAAAAAAAAAAAACTATTTAAATTCCATTTACCTCATAAATTTTCGTTTTCTTATAGATGAATTAAGGTGACAATGATTCAATATTTTAAAAATTTCAAATACATGTGCTAACATCATAAATCTTTCATAATTTTTCCTTAGAGAGAAGGCAGTTCAAGTGCCTTTGGTTATTTAAAAAATTCAGTAATACAGCAAAATTTATATAGTTAATTAGATTGCTTTAAAGTGTCTTTAATTATTCTACATATTAATAAAGAAAAATTGAAAAAGGAAGAAGTAAAATTACCTTATTAGATTTGGGACAAATGAATGCAAGTATGCAACTATACATAATCCGATTCGAACCAGATTGGAATTTTCCATCTATGATTTGACTCTCTAATTAAAGTGAATAAAATTTTAGCCAAACCAAGATGAATAATATAGAATATTGAATGGATGGAATGAAGCTATATATCACATACTTCGCAACATGATGAAGACACAGATAATAGTGCTCTATATGACGCGAAGTAGCGGCTAATGCCTGCATAGGTTTTTCTCTTCAGGTTAACGCTTTTTATGGAACAATAATTTCTCCGAAAATGAAAATGACAATAGATGATGGATGCTGTGTAATATATATATATATATATATATATATTATTCTTTTTGCTAGGCCAGAAGAAAGAAAAGGGTAGGTATACTCTGTAAGAATCGGAGCAAGTACAATGTTTTGTTGAGGCTCTTTTAAGCATTTATAGCCACCATGCAAGGTCTCCTAGGTCCTATCCACGAACAGCCACCATGCTCTTCTTATTGGTTTCAGTTTGTCGTATTGGAGCGACATTATCTCTTATGTCGAGATCGTATATGGACCGACGCAACTCGCGGATTAGACATACGCGTGCGAAGGAGCGCCAGCACAAAGTAGCTTCCTTTTATGCAGGCAATAAGGTTCCCTTGCACAGTGTCATCGAATGAGATAAGAAGGCGCTCCAGGACAACACTGTTGTCGATCTCATTACCACTTGGTCTCTATACGTGTTGGTAGAAGCCAGTATTACTTTGGTTCCACTGTTGTACAATTAAACGGGCGGGATGGAATACATTCTTTAACAGGTATGACCAGTACACATCATTATTTTTGTCAGAGGAAATTATGATACAACATTCTGGGAATATTACAAATCTTTAGGGATCATTAAATGCTCCTGAGGAGTATCTTGATTTACTTGTATTCGCAGGACGTGTGGATTTGTATTATGTAGCCACGTAACAATTGAAATAGTACACGCATACGTACAATTCTCGATACTTTCTTTATTGGTATTATGGTATTAGATTCTCTCCTTGAAGCCTAAAATTATTTTTCTTATATGTTTTTTTTTAATGATTTTTCTTGTTTTTGCCCAGTGCAACTAAGACTAACATTTGGAGTTAATTATAACTTAATTTTGATAGTTTTTTAAATTCAATTAACTAACCTCTATAAGTCTATTGGATAAAAAAGATAATTAAATGATCTTTTAGCTAACATTGACCATCCTCAATGTAGTAGTTTTTTATCTTAAAAATCCTTTTCTTTTCTTTTTTCCAATAGAGAAAAAAAATCAGAAAAAAATATGAAATAAATGGAAAAACTAAGCTATAAATAGTTCTGAAAACATAAGATTAAATATATAGTCTATGAAACTATAATTACTAACTAAAACTATATACACTAAGTTATAATTAACTCTAGCATTTACGTCAGATTTTATATCTTTTATATATACTTGTTATAATCAGACGCATCGTTATATAATGGTTTCAGAAAACACTATAGGCAATCCAAAAACATTATGAATTTTCCGTTTTTACCTATTTATTGGGGCAGATATATATATATATCTTAACCTTTCTTCTTGTGCGTGATAGATTATATCTAGAGGATGTGCTTTGCATATATGCTGCTCTCATAAGTTCAAGCCTGAGAACATAGCGAGGTTCTTTTGATTTCTTCCTAACAACTGCCTATTTAAAATATATTCTCATGAACTTACAATTCGGTAATGCATTTGAAGTTTTAAATGAAATTGCAAATAAAGAGGAGAAAATTAATAAGATTTTGATTAATATCAAATTAATATTAATTTCTCCTCCCCAATCATTTACATATTTGTTGGGTGGCTTTCTATGAACAAGGTAATCCATCAATATGATCAGTACTGTACAAGCATAGCAGCTGGTCAATATAGTTCATGCTGATGAAAGTATGATCGATCTAGGCTTTCTGTCATAATTCCGGCCGATCGATCAATCGAGTAGGGTCTTTTGGCTACGAGATGATTTAAGCTCCGGAATCCAAACATTCAAAGGGATGATGATTTGACACCATAAGTCATGAGTGGTGGGGGCAAGCTAGCCTGTTTAGGCATCTGATCAGAAATTTTCCATTGACATGTGTGAATTATTTCTTGTAAACTAGCGAGGTTGAAGGAAAAGAGATGGGGCATCTTGGAGCATTTTTTAGTGGAGACAGGCTTTTAACCTGGAGGATGGCATCTGTATATGGAACTGGTTCACGAGTGTCCTAAGAAATGAACCTCAAGTTGGATGATATAAAGCCATCGAACTCGATAATCCTTTCGAGATTCAGGACTGCTTTGGTATTTCTCTGTCCATGTCGGCTATTGCAGGGGAAATCATATACGTACCTACCCATCTACCACTTATATATATTACGCTTCTCCATTATTAATTCACTGCCTAAATTTCTTTTAGCATGAGTCTTCTTATCTTACTAATTTAAAAGAACTGTAAATTTATAACCATCAAGCCCAAAAACTAAGGAAAACTCTAGAATAGATCCAGAAAGATCATGCATATACCTACGACACTGAACGGTTTGTTATGAAGCTCGCAAAATTTTTTAGAACGGGTAATTAATGTCAAAGAAGAATGATTACCAGAGACGGCTTGCGATAAATCCAAACCCTCCACGAGAGGTGAAGGATAGGGTGCTTATCCCTCCATGCGCGCTTAATTTATAGTGGCCGACAGCATCGCTTGTCGATGGGCTAATGAGTAACAGCGTCCCAACCCCGCGTTGCTGAAAAGATTGGTATGTCAAGTACAACAAATGATTTAGCTCCTTCAAAAAAAAAAAAAAAAAAAAAGGTTTTCTTCAAATCCTAGGCCGACGGGGTAGACATGAGTTGATAAGGTACTTACATCTTGGAATAGGTGTTTTGCTCTTACGAACGGTGCGGTGTGTGTGAATAAAAACCAAGGACATCGCCCTGAATGGTTTGATGAGATTAATAATTATGTTTATAATTTTTAATTGGAATAAGGATCATGTAATTAGACTATATATTGGCATCTTTTTATCTTTATTGTTATAAGAGCTATGGCATATGGAGACTCGAATTATTCAGTTGATCAATTTTATATTTGAATAATTATGTTTTATCTGTTAATATTTGAACTCATGGTCTCTTGTTATAAGAAATTATTATCACCGAGACTACAAACTTTTTTATTTGAATCAATATATCATCCATTTATTTGATTTGACCATTATTATTGATTAAAAATTTATTTAAAAGGATTTAATTTTTTATATTTTTACATATATTAATAAAAAATATTCTATTTTCAAAAAAAAAAAAAGATCGAAAAGTATTTTTTTAATTTTTCTTAAACACTAAATATTTACAACCTTAAAAAAATATAAAATAATTTAAAATGATTCCAATTTTATTGAAGGGCCTAAAAAAACCATAATAAATTTATCTAGCTAGTCTTATTATGATTATCACAATATTTACATGGTCAAATGCGTAACACCTATTCAAGTTGAAAATAGATTAATTTTGGAATCATATATACAAAATTTATAAAAATGCATTAAAATTATCTATGTAAATTAATTTGACCTCCTTAGAGCTCCCAAAATTTTTTAGATAATTCCCACTTATTTTCTATATTTCATAATTTATTAAAATTTTATTATTCATAAAAAAATCGTACTTTATAAAAAAATTTCAAAATTATATGTGAAAGTGTATTAAATTTTCATTAGAATCTATAAAAAAATCATTTGAAAATACTAAAACAATCTGTGAAAAAAATCAGTTTAAAATAATAAACTATGAATTTTTTATGGCGGTCAAAGTGTGACCTAGAGAATAAGGAGTACTTGTTCGGTTAATAATCCGATCATCATTCTGGTCTGGTTTACAAGATAGAGTTTCAATATTTTTCCATAACAGTGAATAACATCAACGAATTATCTTGCATGTATGCTGCCTTTCTTCTTTGGAAAAATTTCATCCTTTCCCTGTACTAAATCTTTCCTAGATCGGCATGGTGAAAGCCATATTCTGTACGTACTATGTATTAACTAATAACTTCGTACTCACTAAAGTTATAAATTTCTGAAACTTTGGATGCACACACGTAGAATAAGATACATTATTAAATTTTTCTTCATGTATTAAATTGATATAAAAATATATTTTTAAGAATATTTGAGAAAGAATTTAATCTTAATTTATATACAAATTGATTGAAAGAAACAGTTATATTCAAAAAAAAAAAAAAAGGAGATACATTGTTAAAGAGGGACAGCCAGCCTCATCCTTACCGCGTACGATCACATTTCATTCATGTCCTTTATGCCACGCCAATTTGTTTTTCTATTTTTATGGGTGAATGCCACGCCCATTTGACAGGCTGGAACACAACATTTCAAGATGACGGACAACCTTAAAATTACCTCACGCCGATGAAGGACCCTAAAAAAGGGACCATGAGAGATTGAGTAAATTATAAATTAGTCCCTTTAATCTCTCAAAAAGAACTGAGAAGTCCTTTTTAAAAAAAAACTAAATAATTAGTCTTTTAATTAGTGTTGGTTATGATTAATTTAATGGTATTTTATTTCAATTTTTTTCTTTTCTCATCAGTATTTTCATATTTTTTTACTTATTTTTCATTTTTCTATTTATTAAAAAAATAAATTGAAAAAAAAACAAAAAGGATTAAATTACAATACATTTAAAGCTATGTGGATTAATTAATTATTTTTAAACCAAAAATATTATTTAATTTGTTTCAGAAAAACTAAAGAGACTAATTTATAATTTACTTTAAGAGATTTTGCAGATTTAATATTGACACGAAATTAACTATTGCGTGAATTTGAATCAACGAAGTAACAACACGAAAAATGATCGACAATAATGTGTCGCCCGTAAGACTCACAATAGGATTCATCATGGTTTATAAATTTATATCATTACATGTGGAGTTCTTTTTTTTTCCTCTCTTTTTACTTAATGTTCAAATTGTAACACTTTGACGTTATTCTTTCCGAGCACCCATTAATTTTTCACTTTTTTTTAATCCAGTTTAAGAGAGTTATCCATGACCGGATTACAGTATTTACAAAATATATATTTTTTTAATAGTCATCTCTAAATTCAAATTTAAGAAGATAACTTAAGGAGCAGGTTGGTTCACCCACTGATTCAAGCTTTAAAATGTTTCTGTATGATCAAATTAAAAAAATAAAAATAAAAAGACCAAAGTAATTATACAATACAGATATTTATGTGATTGGATAATTATATCATCTTCACGACTACAATAATAATTTTTATTAGGAATAGTTACAAAAAAATAAGAGATGTTCTTATTTGTAACGTGGATAAGTAAGATTGTTAAAAAAAAAAATAAACTTCACATATCCATACGCATCAGTCTCCACGAGAGTAAATCAATATCACTTAACATCACTCTACAAATATATATTCTAAAAAAAATAATTAGTAATTGTTTTCAAAACGTGTCTTCCCGCATGGAATAGATAAATATATTTTGTGTAATTGTCATTATGAATATTTATCTCTGTTACCTCCAAACAACAGGAATGGTCATTACTGCCTCTTAAAAAAGGCACTGTCATTGTTATTGGATTTCTTTTTTTTTTTTGTAGTTTATACCAATAACAATTAAAGGTGCTTTACTAAATATTAAAATTCTAAAAAAAAAAAAAAGGTAAATTACAATATTTTTTTTGAAAAAAATCATAAAATTACAAGTATCATTCAAAAGTTTGAAACTTTAAAACTTAATAGACAAAAATCCGCTATTAAACCCACAAAACCCTCAATTACTATTAATAGAAAAAATAAGAAATTTAAAAATCAGTGAAAGAATATTAAAAAAGAAACTCAATACTGTAGTAAAATTAATATTGTTGATGGATTAAAAAAATAATTATGTCCCATTTTCTTATATATTCTTTCTCTCTTTTTTTTTTTAGTTCTTAATTTAACTATATTTTTTAAATAGAAATTAAGGCTAAGCATTAAATTTTCTTTGAGAGAGAGAGAGAGAGATGGGGGGGCCTCTAACAGTCAACTTTTGAATACTTAGAGCCATCTGGGCCATAGACGTAGCATCTTTCGATTTGACTTTTACTTACAAGGGACCTGGCAAGAAACCTAATTCAACAAAATTGGGAACATTGTGGTGTATATATTTGCTAATTTTCAAGTAAAACTCCATATCACTTATAACTAATTTCTTTAAAGTATCCTGCTTGTTACAATTGACTCGACAAGCTGGAGACAATTTGTTTGTCTATATTATCTATGTATTAAATTTCAAGCAATCGTTAAAAAAAGTTACCATCAATTATTATTTTTCATGATTATGTTAGTGGGTTTAATGACAGTTTTTGTTTCTGACTATTGAGATTATGCACATTGATACCATGTATTATTAATTTAGACAATTTTATCTTTAAACTATCATGTTTTGAAAAAATATTGTCCTTCCATTTGATTTGACCATGATCATTAATAAAAAACTGTTTTATTTTTTTTATTTATGGTATTTTAAGCCAACTTTTTTATAGATTCTAAGAAAATTCAATTCATTTTCACAAATAATTTTAATTTTTTTTTGAAGCCAAAGATTATTTTTTTTACTTTATAAAACATAAAAATTCAATACATTATAAAAAATAAGTTAGAATTATCTCAATTTTTTGGAAAATCTCTAAGGAGGTCATGTAGATTTACACACACACACACGCACGCATATTGTGGTTCTGAAATATTTAAATACATGCTTTCCAAAATTAAGCTATTTTAAACTTTGATCAGGTGTAACATATTTCACCATGCAAATATTTCAAGAATCATTCTAAGACTAACCATTCCAAATTATTATTATTATTATTATTATTATTATTTAATGGTTAAGAAAAAATTAAAAATTGATCTAAAAAAATTTTTAAATTATTTTTGAAAATAAATTGATTTTTTATTAGAAAATGCAAATAACATTCCGTTCAAAATAGCAAATTTAAAAATAACTTTGGATCAATGATAACCATCCAATTAAATTGACAGATAATAGTTATTCAAAATATGATAGTTTAGAAACATAATTTAATAAGTTGACAATAAATGTCTCAATTTGTCACGATCTTACTTATTCAGAGGTGAAAAATGTTTCTAAACCTTTCTTAGTGTGATTCGTATTCTTATTATTGTACTTTAATTTGCGAAATTAGAATCACTATTTCCCTATAAAAGGGTACACATATACTCTCGTATATGCACATGAAATTAACTGAGAGTCTTATAGACACAGATGGCAGAGAGCTCAACTCCATCCGACCACAAGGCCACCTCAAAACTAAAGCTTTTCGGTTTTCCATTGACTGAGCAACATAAAATCCTATCGAAAACAGAAAATAGTTTAGGAAACAGGAAATTCGAGTGCCAGTTTTGCGACCGAGCTTTCGCCAACTCACAAGCACTAGGAGGCCACCAAAATGCTCACAAAAGAGAGCGCCAAAGAGCAAGATGTACCCAATACCTTTGTGACCGACGATTCATGGCAGCTGCACCAGTTCTTTGCTCACATGCTGTCAAATCACCACCATCCATTTATCCAAGAGGATTAATTGCTAGCAATAGTACTACTGCTAAATTTAGGCCTCAGTTAGCAAGCTATTACCCATCGCAGCCCTTGTTGTTTCCATCATCTCCTCCTGATCATCACTTTCCTTCTCAAATTTATATCACGCAACCATTACATGTTGCAGCTACAATGCCATCTTTTATTCAAGTACCTGGTAAATTTTGTTCCGCAGATGATGATGTAGGGATTGATCTCTGTCTTAAACTTCCCCCTCTAGTTAGATCAGATTTAGTGTTTAATTGTATGTAGTGTCAAGTTTTCTCTTTCCATGGAAAGATTTTTAATGTTTGTGAGTTTAATCTTTGTGAATTTCTTGGGGCAAAAGTCATTTTGCTCCATTTTAGTTGCTCCTAATGAATCACGTCCTGAGTCATTTTGGCCTGGCTGCCACCGTAACAAATCAACAATGAAAGTAGTTAATTAATTCATGTTTGCTTCTGATCCTATAGAAGAGCAGCGTCTTTTCTTTTCTTTTTCAATTTTTTTTTATGAATTAAAGGATTTATTTCATCGGCGTATATATGCTAAAAGCTGCTCAACTAAAATGGGCTGCTTATATGGCACCTTAAAAGACTGAACTAATGACCGTAGATTTTGGTGTAGTACAGAGGAACCGCAAAAAAGATGTCCAGTTGTCTGATTGGATTTGGACGATTACATGAAGAGGTAAATGCCGAAGGTAAGTAACCCAGATTGTGCCTGATTAGTTAAGAGCTAATAATAAAGAAGAAGAAAAAAACACTAAAAGATTTAAACTATTTAATATGCACTGTACTATTCATATATTTATAAAATGCTATTTATTTACTGTTCATTTAATATATATATATATTATACAGCAGTATTTTTTGTAAATATTGAGTTATATTGAGGTATTTATATCCAAATTTTTTTAGTATTGCACTTTGATCCTTGGTGTTTTCAAATATTTTATTTGGATTTATAAATTTATTTATATCATAATTTGCTCTTTAAATGCAGAGAAATGAAAAAGAAACCCACTATTTGCTCTGATTTTGATCTCTTTTATGGCTGATCTTGCATTCATATAGTTTATCTTAATGAAAAAAATGTGTTCATAGTGGTTTTAAATTATAAAACAATTAAAAGAAGTACATCAAAACCTAAAAAAAAAATTAAAATTTTCAATTTGAATATATATATATTACTTTTATGTGTAGAATTATTTTTTTATTTTTTCGTTTCTTATGGAAATTCTTATAAAATTAATTTTTATTTAGTATATAATTTTTTTTGTTAATAAATATGATTTACTTTTCTTTATGTATGGATTTTTGAATAAAATTTTAGAATGTAATTATTTTATCTTTTTTCCGATAAATATATATATTGGATTATATTACTCAAATTATTTAAAATTGATTATTTATTTTTTTCTTATAGAAATTATCATTAAATTAATTTTATATATAATTTTATTTGTTAATAAATATGATTTATTTTTCTATATGTATGGATTTTTGAATAAAATTTTATAATATCACCATTTAATATATATATATATATATATAATTCATTTGATGAATTCTTATGATTTTTAAATGAAAGTGTTTAAAATCTAAAAGTATATTTTAGATAATTTGTCTCAAACCTTCTAAAAAAAATTGAATTCACATGTTTTATTAACTTCTTTTTTATATAATTAAAATTTATCTAAATTAATTTTTTAGATTTTTTTATTTCAGTTTATTAACTTTGATATATTCTTTGCAATTTATTTTTTAAAAATATTTTTTTTATTTATGTTGTACATTTTGAACTCATTAAGTATGGTCAATGATGTATGTCTCGTGTGTATATAATAAGAGATAATTGGTTTAATTAGAAATTAACTAGGCATCTACACGCATAACACCCACCATTTATTATTATTATTTTTTTTTAACATTCTTATGATTTTTAAATGAGAGTGTTAAAAAGGTAAAAGTATATTTTAGATAATTTGTTTTAAATCTTCTTGAAAATTCAATTAAAAAAAAAATTAAATTCGCTTGTTTTATTTGCTTCTTCTTTATATAATTAAAATTTATCTAAATTAATTTCATAAATTTTTTATTTCAGTCTATTGATTTTAATACATTCCTTGCAATTTTTTTTAAATGGTTTTTTCATGATGCATGTAAAAAAACTCATATAATTTGTTTTATTAGAAATTAACTATGCATACACACACATGACTCTAATAATTTATTATTATTTTTTTAACATTCTTATGATTTTTAAATGAGCGTTAAAAAGCTAAAACTATATTTTTGATAATTTGTCTCAAATCTTAAAAAAAAAAAAAAAAAAAATTGAATTCACATGTTTTATTTGGTTCTTCTTTTTGTAACTAAATTTTTTTGAAATTAATTTTGTCGTTCTTTTAGTTCAGTTTATTAACTTAATATATTCCGTACAATTTTATTTTTTTTAATTTGTGTTGCATATTTTGAACCCACTAAGTATGGTCAATGATGCATATATAAGAAAAAAACTCAAATAATTGATTTTATCAAAAATTAAGTATGTATCAACACGCATAACACTAACCATTTGTATTAATTTTTTTAACATTCTAAAATCAATTTCTTTGAAATAATGTTTTATGAGAATCATTCAGTGATTCAAATATAGTTTTTTACACTAATATTATTGATTATTTTGTGAATAAATATATATAAATCAAATCTACATATTTTTTTATAAAAAAATAATGAAAAAAATTCATTTGTTAATTTTTATCCAAGTTTTTATATTATTTTTTTATACAATTTTATGAAAAAAAATATTAAGATATTTTTTAAATTTTTTATTAAATATTCTATTTAGATTATTGCAAGTTTTTATTTAAAAATCAATACATAAAAAATAACAAATAGTGTTTTTCAACTACAAAATTTATATAAAAAAAAAACATAAGAAAGAATAAATTATAAAATTAGAAGATTTTTTAATTTTTAATTCAATATATTTTAGTATGCTAATAATATAGTATATGATATCAAATCATTTCATATGTTTTATTTAAGCTGCAGTGCAACTTGAGTAATCAACTGGTAAAAACTTTTGAAGTTGTGGTTTAAGTTTCATAATTTACAAATAGAGAAGAATACCCTTTTCTTATCTTTGTGGGCCACCAACTGGGTTTTTGGGTCTCGCTTCAACTAACAATTATATCGAGCTGGCTACGTATTTGTCCGAAATTTATCCGCTCCGCACTCAAAAGAATTTGGATCCTTGTTAAAATAATAATAATAATAATAATAAAAGAAAAGGGAAAGTAAGATATAAAAAATTGCTTTGATCAATTTGATATAGTTCTAATATTGTTAAAGGTTTAAACGATGATGTGTCATTTAATTATCAGGATTGAAAGATCAGAAATAAAAATACAAAAACCTAAATGAATATTAAAAAAATCGGAATGATATTTTCATTTCTATAACGTGTTTAAAATAATAACAAAGAATCAAAATGACATATAAAATTTTTAATATATAGTTTTAACATGAATAAAAAAAATAATTAAAAAAAATCTCATTAACTATGATGATAATAAAAATGACAAAAGTAGTTCTTATGGAGAGAGTATAATAATAATAATATATTTTAAAAAAATTGATGCAACCACCATACAAGGTGGCAATAGAAAAAAAAAAGATGGTGAAAAAGTGATGGTGAAATAATAATAATTTGTTTCTTTAATTCTTTTTTATCACCGTCATCAATGGTGGAGGCGGAGGCAATGGTAGTGGCTTCAATGGTTGAGTAATGGTGGTGATAAAAGTAATTGATACACAATAAATAAAAATAATATCTCACTATTTTAAAAGAAAAAAATCTCATTTTGTTATAAAATAAATAAAAATAATAAGAGAATTGAAGAAAATGATGACAAGAAAATGAAATCACTATAATTTGAATATAAGCGATAAGAATTTCAAAGTTTCTCTTATTCTCTCTAGGGAAACTTGTACACCAACTAATGAACAATCAAGCCTATTTATAGGCTTCAAAATTGAGAGAGAATTGGAAGGGATTATGATAATCAATTGCATCACCTTTTCAATTTCTCATATTGAATGATGAATTGAATCATATTAAGAATTATAAATAGTGGGGATATGAAAAGTGGATGAACATGATGATGGATATTCATTATTTCATAACACTCCCCTCGAATGTCCATTGTACAAGGAACATGCCTCGTTAAAACCTTACTAGGAAAAAACCTAATGGAAAAAAAATCACAAGTGAAGGAAAAAAAGTCTAATATTCCTTACACACATTAATCTCCATTTTTGTCTCCCCGTTGAATGCATTATTTAAGATCTCTAAGATGACGCATTCTAATCTTGTGAATCTTCTCAAAAGTTGTGGTAGGTGATGTTTTAAAGAATAAATCTACTCGGATTATCACTTTGATGTATTCTTCCTTCAATGGAATTATGCAAGCAAGCATTATCCTTATATGATATTGTTGAAACTTTTTTTACCGATAGATAGATCGCATGTCTCTCGGATATGATGGATTATTGATCTTAACCAAACACATTATCGACTTGCCTCGTGAATTGATATTTCTACATGATTTGAAGATGTAGCAGCTATAGTTTGCTTCACGTAACTCCAAGATATAGTTGCATCTCCATATGTAAATATATAACTAGTTGTGATCGAGCTTTTTATGGATCGGATAAATAACTCCGCATCCGCATAACCAATTAATATTGTCTTTGATTTATTGGAGTAATATAAGCCCATATCAATTATTCCTTGAAGATAACATAGTATTTATTTAACTTTATTTCAATGTCGCTATATTGAAATAGAACTATGACTTACTAACAAATTTATAGAAAAGACCATATCGAGTCGAGTATTATTAGTAAGATACATTAATGCACCAGTGACACTAAAATATAATACTTCGGGACCAAGTAGTTCTTCGTTATCTTCTCGAGGTCAAAAAGGGTCTTTTTGGATATCAAGTGAATGAACTACCACTCGGCTAGTCAATGAATGATCTTTATATAGAATCATTGTAGAACCTTTTTTGATATAAATTAACCGATGAATGAAAATATCATTCTCCGAGTGCTCGAACTGCAGGTCGAGATAACATTTTATTTTCCCAAGATATTCACATCAAATTCTCTTTTTAGATAACTTACAACGCTTGGAATCTCTTCGGGAGTTCCAATAATATTTAAGTTATCAACATATACAATAAACCCATTTTCAAATAAAAACATATGGACAAATAAGATTATTTTTTATAACTTTCTTTCAACAAATAATCATTGAAGTGATTATATCACATGCACACGGGTTAGTAATAAACAATAGATATAAAAATAAAATATAAAAAGTATAAATTGAATTTCTAAAAACCAAAATAACAAAACAAATACTAAAATAATCCTAATAAAGATCTTTATAATTTAATTGAATTCTTTTATCAAGAATATGTATTACATGCTTCGGCATGTTAAGTCCTTCTAGGACTTTCATACTTATATCATTTCAAATGAACAAATAAACCGTGATCACATTCATTAATGTATGCATATAAATATTTTTTTTATATTTTTTTAGGCTAATGAGATAACAAAATATAATTACATCCATTATAGGAGAATATGTCTCTTCATAGTCGAGTCTTATCTTTCTTATTTCATTTTTGTAAAAGTACTCATTTATATCCCACGAACTTAACATCTTCAGGTGTTTTAGCTATGAGTTCAAAAACCTACTCTTTTGTAGGAAAACATAATTCTTCCCGGATTACTCTTTTCATTTAGACTAATCATCTTTATATCAATATTCTTCAATAATTTAGGCTCGGGATCCTTATTTTCAATCAAAATATTAATTGTAACTTTACATACAAAAATCTTATCAATAAATATTTCTCTTCGGTCCTATTTTCTCCCCGTATTGACATAATTTATCAAAATCTTTTGATTTTTCTCAAGCATTTGGACTTCTTTTGGAAGCCAATTATCGAAATATCTTGGATCGTTTTGTGAGTATTTACATCCTTTATGTTTTTATCTTATCCTTTTTTTATGGATTTTTATCTTTAGAACCGATCGGTCTTTCACGCTTCGGGCGTGCTTTACATTCATTAGCTATAACGTTAATAGATCGTCATTCCGGGACATCAATTCTAATAGAAGCATCCTTAACGAGGACATGCATTTTGTTTACTCTTTTAGGATATGAGAATACATCTAGCAGCTTGGTTTATAATACCATGTAAATGAATTATCTTGTGAACTTCGAGTTCACATTGTTTTGTACCAAATTGATATAAAGATAGAGTACTCCATGTAATCTTTTTTTTTTAATATTTTCAACTACTTATTTTGTTTATTCTCTCCCCTAATGTTGAAAAAACTATTTCATGAAAATGACAAGTTGATAAATCAAGCTCGTAAAAATATCACTTATTCATGATTCAAGATATTTAATTATAAAAAAGGATTCAAATCCAATATATATTCTCAATCTCCTTTAAGTGCTCGTTTTATTTCCTTATAAAGGAGCACTAAAGATATACACTGCAATATCAAAAAAAATTTAAATAAGAAATATTTAACTCGTGACCATAAATCAATCGAAGATGAGAGAATTTCTTATAACTTATGGGTCATATGCGACTAAGTGTTGCTGCATGTAAGATTGCATGTCCCCAAACATAAATAGGAAGTTTTATTTTTAAATAATGGTTTAGCTATCAATTGGAGCCTTTTGATAAATGATTTTGCTAAACCTTTTTGAGTATGAACATGAGCAACATGATGTTCAACCTTTATTTTAATAATCAATCAATAATAATTTAATGCTTGAGAAATAAATTCATTAGCATTATCAAGGTGACTTGTTTTAATTGCATAATTTAAAAATTATACTTGAAATCAAATTAGTTGTTAGCAATCTCGAAAATATCGGGTTTCGAGTAGATAATAATTATATATGCGACCATCTTATGGATGCATTTATCAAAATCGTAAGTAATTTAAATAGTCTACATGGTGAATGAATTAATCCACATATATCACTTTGAATACATTCTAAAATACTGAAGATTCAATCTAAATTTTAGTTGATGATGGCTTAATCATCAATTTACCTTGGCAACATGCGGAACATGAAAGTTCATTAAATTGAAGAATCTTTTGGCTCTTCAATAGTTATTCATATAATTTCTTTTGCATCATGAAAGACCCAAGATAACACAACTAGTCATGTCACATAGTAAAAGTATTTGAATTAGTAAACTTCTAGTTTACTACAATATTTATTTCAATCATTTCAATGTTTGTAATAAAGACTAGAAGAGAAAACGATAAATTTTTTGATAGATATTTGCTACTCGATATAATGATTATAACATATAAGTATTCATATTTGCTATCTTGATATGATATCAATTAAGATGAATATCTTTGAAACTCAACAAATTTCTATGAGACTTTGAAGAGAATAGTACATCATTCATAATAAATTTATCCTTTTAGACAATGACATATTTGCTCTTCCGGAGCCTTTAAATTAGTCACTTCAAGTTATAATATATTGACTCTTCTAGAGCTTTTAAACATTTTCTCTTCAAGTAATAATTTATTCACTTTTCTAAAGCTTTAAAACTTTATCTCTTCAAGTCATGATATAATCGCTCTTCTAGAGCTTTCAAAATCTATCTATTTAGATAATAATATAGTCGTTATTCTAGAGCTTTTTATTACATTGATATTATCATATATAATATTAACTTAAAATAAATAATCAAATAAATTATTATATTCCTCATAAACACAAACAAATAAATAAACAGTAAAATAAATTTGTAACCATCAATATACGACAAATTATAAGAAATATAAAATATGTTATTTATAAATAGAAAAAATAACAAGTAATTAATTTCAATTACTATTATTTTGATATATAAAAGTGGCATTCATATTTTACTCTTTATTTTTCAATAAGGCTTGACAAGCCTCAATGAGGTGCTTTGGTATATGACAGGTATACGATCAATATTCATTCATTTCACATCTATAATATTTATTTTTCAAAATACTGACTTTATCTATTTTTATTTGTTTTTTTCATAGTTATCCACTTCTAGTGGTGAGATGTAATATTATGGTTATTACGATTATAATGATAATTATTTTGACCATATCCATGACTATGACCACATCTTCTTCTATGTTTAAAATTATTATAAATTGTCACATTCACTTCACGGAATGGGTAGATCCAATTGGATGAGATTTATTCTTTTTTATTTTATTTAGCCATTAACAAGTATAAAATCGATCTAAGATATTTTTTAAATTCTTTTTCTCGATATGCTACTACATGAGCATATCCAAGATATAAAAAAGTAGAGAATATTTTTTCAAAATCAAGCACTCATAATCAATAATTCTTATTCAAAATATCAAGAGTCACCAAATCAAGTTTATGAGGTTTGATATGATAAAAATTATATAATAAAATATATAATAATAATATTAAAAAATAAGAACAGATATAGTAATAAAATTAAAGCTTTTCAAATAACATATAGTAGATCATTAGTGGATCATTTAAGTTTTTCAAATATATATTTCATGTATCAATAGATTTAAAGTATACGAATAAATTAGATACATACCTCTTAATGATCTAAATAATTTAGATCTTTTGGTAGAGCACTTGTGTAGAAGAAATCCAATTGTTGAAATAATTGATTAAGTCTTTTGATAGATACATACCTCATGGTCTATTGTCTCGATTAGTTAGAGCTTCATGCCGATAACGTGTTATAAAATAAATAGAAATAATAAGAGAATTGAAGAAAAGGATGATAAAAAACATGAAATCACTATAATTTAAATATAAGTGATAAGAACTTTAAAGTTTCTCGTATTCTATCTAGGAAACTTGTACACCAACTAATGAACAATCAAGCCTATTTATAGGCTTCAAAATCGAGGAGAGAATTGAAAGGGATTATGAATAATCAATTGCATCACCCTTTCAATTTCTCATATTAAATGATGAATTGAATCATATTAAGAATTATGAGTAGTGGGGATATGAAAAATGGATGAACATGATGATGGACATTCATTATTTCATACTACATTTTTATTTTTTTGTTTTTATTCACCTCTTTTTATAAAACAAAACTACATTTAATTTTTAGTTTCATTCTCATTTCATTTCTCTTAACTAAACACTTATAAAATAAGAATAAAACTTTTATTTTTAGTTCCGTCATTGAATTTCTTATTATCAAACAACAATCAAAATATTCGGATGAAAGAAGAGGATTTCAATTTGTTTCAATATCATTGACAAACCTATGAGTCTATATTTGCAAAAGACTTATCAAAGACCGAGGCTAAAAATTAAATACCTCATATTACCCACCATAATTATTCGAAGTTTAATTAATTAATTTATTTAATATAAAAGACATGGGTTTTAAAGATCTATTGAGAAAATAGGTGTAAAGATGCCAACCGAGTTATAAAGTCATCAACACAATTGCTTAGAGTTTGAGGCTTGCCGCTTAACAATAAGGATCATTATAGAACATGAGTTAAAATATAAAAGCTAAGACCACCCATTGTCCGTTGATATTTTTTATGGATCTAATGGCATGATTTACTTCAAAATTATTGGAATTGTGGTAAAATAAAGTTTATTTTATTAATTTGAGCTATTTAGACCAAAGTATCAATTTTTAGATAAATTTTATTATTCTCTCGTTATGTCTCATGGTCAAAAAATTAACCATTAACCAAAAACCTTAAAACGACATTATTTTAAGTATTTAATTTTTTTAAAAAAATTAATAATTTATTTTTTATGATATGAATCAATTACACATAATTAATGAGTTAATCACAATTTTAGTTTATCAAATTGTCATTTTTTATAATCAAATATATCTTCTTTGATATTTAATATTTATGTAATTCAAATTGTAAATTTGTTTTTTCAATTAACTCGTCTTCGTCGAGTTTCTATTAATGTTTTCTATTGTTTGCATACGTGGTCCATTTATAGGACTCATTTTTCATACGAGTAATGACCAAGCATACATCCTACGCGTTGTCGCGGGATGGGTTATACAACATTCTTATATATTTATTCATATAAAATCTAAAATTTAAAAATAATTATTTAATAGTATCATGAAAAAAAATTAAAAAAAAAGAACTAAAACATGTATTTCATAATTTGCAACAAGGTTAGCTAAATGAAAAAAGTCTACAAATTTGAGTAATACAATGTTGTTAATTAGATATTGTTTAATATAATTAAAATATGTATAATAACCGATAATTAAAATAATAATATGATAGTATTTTGAATTTTAGATGATTAATTTTTACTATATATTATTCATTTGTAATTTATTAATAAGACAAAAAAAAAACCCAAAGCAAAAAGATAAAAAACCTTTGTCAAATCGAGAATTTGGAAAAAAAATAAAGATAAAAATTACACACGATAAAAATTAACTGATCAAAACAAAAAAAAATCAAAATAAATAGATAAAACTTTCACTAAAAGGAAAAAAAGAAAAGAAAAAACAATAAGACGAAAAAAAATTCATTATGCATAAGGCGAGAACAAAAGTAAAACATTATAGAATTTTAATGACCAAAATAAAAAAATTTATAAACTAAGGATCAAAATAAAAAATATTTTTTACTAAAACAAAACTTAGAATAGTGAAACCGTATTTAATTTTAGTGTAGAATGAATAATAATCAAATATAATAAAAATTTAATAATCAAAATAAATGAAAGATGACAAAACAAAAACCAAATTATAACAAAAAGTTTTACTAAAAGTAAAAAATAGTTTATTGCAGTGGAAAAAATCAAATATAATAAAAGTTTAATGATCAAAATAAAAAATAATTACAAAATAGGGACTAAAACAAATTTTTTTTTATACTAAATTTAATGGAGAAAACAAAGAAAAAAAATCATAAAACAAGAATTATAATAGAAAGAAAAGCTTCATTAAAAGCCAAAGAAACAAAAAGCTTAGGATAGTAAACTTTATTTAGTTTTATTATAGTAAGGATAAAAATTAAATATGATAAAACTTAATAACCAAAATAAAAATATATCACAAAATAGGAACAAAAAAAGAACATAAATTTTTACTAAAAGCCAAGAAAAAAATATTTATTATAAGGATAAAAATTAAATATAATAAAATTTTAATATTTATTATAAGGATAAAAATCAAATATAATAAAATTTTAATATTTATTATAGGGATAAAAATTAAATATAATAAAATTTTAATGATCAAAATAAAAAAAGATTAGAAAAAAGGGACCAAAATAAAAAGCAAATTCCCTAAAAGCTTGGAAGCCAAAGAACGAAACGAAAAAAAAAGGAGTGAACAATGATTAAACAAGTAGAATGCTACAGCTTATTTTCTGTTTTGTTATAGGGATAAAAATCAAATATAATAAAATTTTAATGATCAAAATAAAAAAAAGATTAGAAAAAAGGTACCAAAATAAAAAGCAATTTCCTTAAAAGCTTGGAAACCATCAACCGATTTTTTTTTTTAAAAAAAAGAGTGAACAATGAATAAACAATGAGAATGGTATAGTTGTTTTCTGTTTTATTATAAGAATAAAAATTAAATATAATAAAATTTTAATGACTAAAATAAAAAAAATTAGAAAAAAGGATCAAAATAAAAAATAATTTCTTTAAAAGCTTGGAATCGGAAAAAAAAAAAAAGGTGAACAATGAATGAAAAGTGAAATGCTACACTCGTTTTTCATATTTTTTTAGTTTTATTGTACTTGTAACGTAATGTGGCAGCCACTGAACATAAAAAAAAACAAAAATCAAATTTAATACAAATATTTAAATTTCTCACTCATAGGTTAAGAATAGAATATAAATATTTAATTTTTTAAAAAATAAAAAATAAATAAAATATGAATGCTATTCATGGAAAAATTTTATAATACCCAAAGAGTAATTAGTAGCATGTACAGTAATTTCTCATTGAGTACACTTTAAAGAGAAAGATAGACACATAAAAAAAGAGAAAAATTATATTCATATCTATTAAAAGTGATAAAAAGATTTACATGTACACTCAAATCTTTTTATTTTTTCTCTCGTTTTTTTTTTAGCTCTCTCTCTCCTAGATCCATCTCGGCATCCCGCTATCAAGCCTGTTCGATAACATGTTGGCACATGATGATTGACTGTTATTTTATTATTACGTGTCATTATTCAAAAAATCAGATTGTTGTGACAAGCGATAAGGAAAATTGTTCTCTCGACGATCCGGCCCATCTGGATACCTTGTAAATAGTTGTTCATGGCAGACAACTTCTCTTTTTGACTGCAGTTATTGGATTAAATTAATTACTCCTTAATAATAAAATATGCATCATAATCAGAGGAAAGATTAGGAGAAAGACAGGAGGTTTCCTGACTTTCCTCCAATCAAAGATCGGCATTTTCGATGCTGTCCACTGCCCGAAAACATAAGCTTACAGCTCAACCGTAATTAAAGAATCGAAAAATAGAAGGAAAACGTACTTTTAGTTTTCTCTATCTAGCATTTTCTCGTCCCCTCCCTTCTCCTTTATGTATGAATAAGAAAGTGAGAATATTTCAATCCAAAAAGGCTCCAAGGAACAAAATGGGCAAAAAAGCTTCAATAAAATAAAAGTTCTCTCTACTCCCTCTGCTTTAGAATCTATTCTATTCCGTGACTGCAATTATTTACTACTTTTCACTCTACAGTTTCAGTTTCCTACCCCCAATATAAACAAAACCCTAACAATTGAGCGTCTCTTTCTCTTCTGAGCAATCAAAGCTCTCCCATAACTGAACATGGACGGTTACGGGTCGGGTCAAAGTAGTGACAGAAGGCTGGAGATTGTGAGCGGGAAGGGTTTTGGATTTGGCAATAGCAATCAGATCTACGCGACTCGGCCACACTCACCCAATGTGGCAAAGATTCCGCCCCGGAGGAGTCAGAGCAGTGCTTCAAAGCCCTGGGGGGTTTGACCGATCCTGAAATGAAAAGAAAGAAAAGGATTGCGAAGTATAAGGTTTATTCGGTGGAAGGTAAAGTCAAGGCTTCTTTGAGGAGAGGGATCTGCTGGATCAAGAACAAGTGCTCTAAGATCATACATGGATACTAGTTGGAATTATTGGCGGCTTTGATTTTTACACGTTGTATGTTTAGCAGTCCTTGATAGTGATGTGGCAGGATTGTAGATGGAAACTGGTAAGCATTGGCATTGATTTGTTCTAAACCTGAGACCAGTGGATCTTTGGGATGTTTTTGGTGGGTCAAATATTTATGGGATTCTTTTAGTTGGAAATTTTCATTGATAATTGTCTCGATTGCCTTTTTTTTTCTTTTTTGGTATGCAAGGGACTTACAATATGCTAATTGAGTACTACTTGCTAGTACTAATTTCATTTGTTGATCAAAATCGTTCTACATTTTTTTATTTGAAAAATTCTGTTAAAGATTAATTTAAAGTCATGCAAAGCGCCTGAACCAGTCCTTGATTGATAACACAGGGTTCTTTTTGCTAAGCTAAAAGTGAGTGAGAGAAAAATAACAATTAGTTTATTATTATTATTATTAATTCACCTGAAATCATCATATAATAGAATTTAATCTTCTTGATGACCCAATTTATTCTTGTTCTTCTAACTCTGTATTTCAATCAAAGTATTTGGTTATGAAAAAGATTCATCATGTGTAATAAGAAAAACTCCATGGGGAAGGGAAAAACCAAACATGAAGAACAATTGAATTGCCTTCTCTATCATAAGCATTATTAACAAACAATTATACATCAATTTCAGTGTTAAAATCAATTTTGGAGTTTGGACGCCAATTGTGCCAGGCCCGTGGAAGAAGCTCGCCAACTAACGGGCCATGGCCTAAGAGCGTCAACATCAGCTGTAACTCGCCCCACAGTTAGTATTCATTCTTCGTGGTATGCCGATTGGCCTGCAGTCCTATACTAATAGGTTTTCCTTTGTCCAATAATAATATTAGCGTGTGTATTTATTCGTTTGTCTAATAAAGAAAAACGATATTTTTGCTCTGCACAAAGAAAGATATTAAAGGGTTTGCTAGTGCCGAATTTTTAGCAGACGTCATTAAAATTTTTGTATTCAAATCCAGCAATCTGGATGGAAAATAACGTTGTCAAGGTCAAAATATAAGCATTCTAGACGTTCTGTATGAAAACATCCTTGTCTAGAGTGTAGTCTTTAGAGTGTGGAGAATGTTTCATAGAAATGAAAGGAGAGTGATTTAATTTATCATATCAACAGTACCTTTTTTTCTCTTCTCAATCAGAGGCACTTAGGTTTCTGATTGGAAAATCGTGATTCTTCTTCCTCTTTTTATCATTTTTATCAAAACATTCATTCACCAAATATTCACCCAACACTCCACGAAAATAAAAAAATAAACGATGGATTTTTTCAATCGCTAAATCATCAATATCTATCGCTATTTATTCTTAGCGATGGATTCACAACAATGTACTTTTAGTAGCTAAAATAATTATAGGTAATGTGTAGAACTTCTGTCGCTAAATCGAAGTAAACACTCGTTTTTCAAATTTGGTATCTATCACAAAACCATTGCTATTCCCCTTATATGTTTCGCTAACTAGCGACATAATTGTCATCTCTAATTGTACTCACTAAAATTCCTCGCAAATTCGTTGCTATTTAGTGACCATATTTGTTTTCGTCACAAATATATTTAATTTGTTGCTAATTTGGTCGTTGATCCCTTGCTAAACGAAAGATTTCTTCTTATATAAATTATTAGTTATTTAATGTTAATGGTAGTAGCGAACAACTAAAAATAACACCTTATTAAAACACGATATATTTTTTAATAAAATTAAAATAATATAAATTGAAATCAAATAAATATATAAATACGTTAAGGTATACAAAAATGCTAAAAACCTAAAAAAAAGAAAAAGAAATCTAGTCCTCTCAATCATCATCATCTCCTACATCATCTTTTGGTTACTAAGTATTGAGAGGAACGACCGATTTTTGGATTGCAGAGGGATCAATACGAGGGACGTGAGTTTGCTTGTAGGTCCCGTAACAACCCCGTTACTATCTCCATTTGACTCTGCGAGTGTTGAATTTATCCTCCTACTCTTGGATAATAACCTCCACCCCCTTGATCCTATTTTCGTACTCGACAATAACCTTCGAATATTATCATCGGAATATCGCGAAGTGGTAGAGGAAGAATTAATGCGAGAATGAGAGTAATACTCGGGACACTTGTGATTCGAGCTTGTATACTCTCCACTTCTTCTCCTCTCCTACAATATCAAAATATATCTTTGTCATGTTGATGCTTAGAGATGATAAACGCCCTTATGTCGCTCCTTAGCAACCGCTTCTGTAATGAGTACATGAGCTTTTACATCATTGAAATAATTATAATATTAAATTATAAATATATATTTTTAGATTATATTAATAGATGTATATTTACAAAAATAAAAAATTTATCATTATTGTCTAATATCGTCTATTGACGAATGACCCATTTTTCCATTTGTGAGTGTTCGGGAACACTTCATAAGGATTTGGATTACGACCTAATTTATTATGCTGAAAAAATAAATAAAATAATATGAGATGCAATAAATATAAAAATTAATTTATAACACAATGGACAATATGATGTACCAAATGTTCAACGTGTTCAATCAAAGAGATGGACATGTTCGTATACCTGGATGGGCCAAGACTCGACATCATCCGTCTCTAATATGTGATTTTAGGGATGCTTGTTAAAATTAAGCTTGAAACTTAGGTGTGACCCAATCCCGATGCCATGCATCCTATACTTCTTAATAAACGTCGATTTGTTAGTATTTTTCTTTAGCTTATTCAATATATCGTTGTATCGCTTTTGAGCCAAACTCTCCCACGCATCCTTAATCAAGTACGTGGGTGATCACATCCCATAAAAACTACTTTTATGTAAAGAAAAAATAATAATATTAGTACATTTCTATAATAACTCGACTTAAAAATAATATTTAAGTTAAAAAAATAGAGCGACATATAAAAAACAAGACAACTCGTCGCCCCTCTAGTTTTTCTTTCTTCTTTCTCCTTCCCTCTCATGCATTTCTCTCTAGATTTTCTCTCAATTCTCTCCTTCAAATCCTAAGTTAAATCTTTGTAAAATTAGTTTATAAAAACCATAAGCAAGTAGATTTAAGTGGAACTTAGAAACTTGAAAAGATTGAAGATTATGATTAAATTGGGGATTGGAGAGCAAATTATCAAAGGTAAGAAATGTCACAATTTGATCTTTAAAGTGGAATGTTCATATGTAGTTATTGATGGTTTTGAAGTTAGATTTCATTATGTCTATTTTTTGAATAAAGAATTGAATTAGATCAATGTTTGGGTTTGGAGATCTACTCGGAATGGGGTAAATTTGATCAATTAAGAGGTCGAAGATTATGAATAGTGAAAAATCCAAAAATTGGATTTTGAATTGAAAAGAATTTGGAAAAAATAAAAAATTAAGTTATATAGATACAATTAAAGTTGAATAGAATGAGTATTGAGTAAATTAGTATGGAATTGATGATTTAATTAAAAATCGATTGCTTCAAGATTTGAATTGAATTTGAGAAAAAATGATATGTATGAAGGTTGATTGAGTTAAAGATTGATGATAAGATATAGTTAGGCAATTGTTTAGAGTTGTTAGAGAGATTATAGAGTTCAAATTAAAGTCATCATTTTGTGTCTTTTGATCTTTCATTCTTATAAATAATCTTGTATTCTCATTTCTAGAATAATTCATTTGTTTTGAATTATTCTTTGATATATAATATTGATGGTTGTTTCACAATCATATGTTGTTAGATTCTTCGAAACGTGCAACTCGATCTCAATAACTTTAATTTTGTTTGATTATCCGATTGTACTTGTGAGTGGATATTATATAACATGTTGTGTTTTTAAATTCCGTTGACATTTCTATCATGCATCATCAATTTATTCATGATTTAAAGACATTCCTTAGAACTTAGACGAGAACAAACTCTATGTGTATTTGAAATGAATTCGTATAAAAAATGATTGAAATGGATTGGTATGATTTCAAAAGTGATTTGAGTATATGTTTAAGCAAATGTTTTACTTGGTTTGATATGCGAATATGATTTTGATACTAATTTACCTTAGATTGTTATTTTGATTATTCATATAATTTTACAAGTACTTATTTGATATTGAATTGCACAATCAAATATGATTTGAGTATGCATTATTTTTGATATATTGGATTTGAATATGTATAAATCTTAGATGATTTTTAAAATATTTTTGTTACCTTGGGGAACCTAGCTACGAGGGTATAGCTTTTGAGCTCAATAATACGAGACTCCAGCTAGTAAGTGAGGTAGAGTACTAGCTCATGTGTCGGATAACATAAGAAAACCTAGTCATAGAGTGGTGTGACTTTTGGGTATTTGCATAAAATGATTCGTTATATTCACCCCAAGGATTATAAAAACCTAGATACATGGTTTGATTTGATTAAACACACACATACACCCTACTTCGTTTGATATGAGACTATGATTTTCATACTAATTTACCTTAGATTGTTATTTTGATTGTTCGTATAATTTTACAAGTGCTTATTTGATATTGAATTGCAGCATCAAATATGATTTGAGTATGCATTATTTTTGACAATTGGATTTGAATATGTAAAGCTTATACGATTTTCAAATTGTTTTCGTTACCTTAGGGAATATCGCTAAGAGGGGCATAGCCTTTGAGCTCAATGATACAAGGCTCCAACTAGCGGAATAGGTAGAGTGCTAGCTCGTGTGTCGGTCAACATACGAAAATCAAGTCACGGAGGGCGTGACCTTTGGGTGTTCGCATCCAATAATACGTTATATTCACTCAAAGGATTATAAAAATCTAGATACATAGTTTGATTTGATTATACACATAGATACACACACACACACACTTTGAGGATTTGATATGAATTGATCTTGAACTAATGAAATTAAGATGTACGATTTGATTTAATGATATGCAATTTGTTTTGGAGAAACTAGCATTGTATCTTGAGTTGGACTTTTTAGTTATCATCCTTAGTCCGTTTCCTTTCTTTAGATGTGTTATATACTATTTACTCACTAAGTTCGTTGATTTACTCACCCTTTACTATTTTAGTTTTACAAGGTTTGTGAGGGTGTCTTTTTAACTTCCACTCGACTTGTCTTAAAGTTGATACATTGATCATGCGACTCATTTAATTCTAATATCTTAGAACTTATGTTTGATTTTGTTGTATTCTTATAAGCTCTATAGTTATAGCTTATGGGTGTTGTATTCGGAATCAATCATGGATATTGATTGGAGAAATGCAAGAATAACATTGAATTATAATTTGTGTTAGGAATATAATATGATGAATATTAGCTAAGAATATTGTAGAGTGAATGATATTTGAGGTGATATTGATTTAGAGATTTAAGTTTAGATAGGTTTACTTGAGTCGATGTGGGTCTCATGATTCCCTCGATTCTCACATCAATCATGGCCTACTCCTAAGGTCGTGATAATTTCATGTTAAATTAATACTTTAAATAGAGTATAAACAAATAATTAAATTGTTATTCCAAACTCATTAAAATAGAAATCTTTCATTCTATGGAGATTGACTTCCATTTAGAGCCTCCAGGATCCATTTGCTCCTTGAATTTTACTTATTAAAGAATGGTGTTTTAGTAATGAATTTTTGTCCTCTCTCACTCGTGTAAAGATATAGTAGAACCAAATGATGGACGATCAAGCTATTGTATCTTAAAAGAAATAAATTATAGAGTGTCCGATGCACAATTATATATAAAGATTTTGCATATTGGAGAGGGTTTGAATCTCCTTAAAAAAGTGATGTATTTATGTTACATTGTCAACTAATTTCAACTATATTTTGTATCTTTTGAAAATATTACCATTTATTATAATTAATACCATCAAGATTTGCTAAACACACCAAGTTGTGTCTATGTTATATGATTTTTATTTAGTAATTTTTTAACAATAATATGTTTTTTCGAATTTAATTAATTAGACATGAACTTATAAATTTTTTTGATCAAGAATCACGTCTTTGTATTTATTTTTCTCAATCTAATTTTTAAACTTTTACAATTCAATAATTTAAGTTTTAAAATATATAATTTATCTCCTAACAGACACCAAATTCTCAATCTTGTATAATTTTCATTTTTTTTTGAATTAATACCCACTGAATATATATGCTTGCTTCAACTCTAACATTATTCTATGATTAGTATCTTATTTGTTATAATTCTAAAAAAATTTGTAGATGCAAGGTTGTCTCAAAGTCATTACCCTTAAAATCATTTTGTCCTAGCAACTTTCAACTTGACTAAGAGCCTTTTGGTTGGTCTAGGTTGTGTTTTAAGTGAGGGTTTGTAAATTTTTTCTCCTCCTCCATCTATATAGATCATTTATATTGATAAATATAGATGATGCATGCTTGGATAATGTTTACCCTAATTCAAACTTAATTAACCTAATTAATTTAAATTTTAATTAATTGATAAATTAACCTAACCAATTAACAATTAAATATAAGTAAATTAAAATCCAATCAATTAATCATAATTAACCTAATAATTATGAAAAATAACATTTTTTTTTAGGAAACAACAGAGAGAGAGAGAAAGCATACATTCGGACAAGGGGAAGAGATGAAGAGGAAGGAGAAAATTCGGGGTATTTTAGGGAGAAAATATTTTGGAATGGGTGGGGGTGTTTGGGAGTGGAGGAGCGGGGTTTTGTGGTGGTTTCGGATGGGGTCGGCAATAGCGATTGGAGGAGAAAGAGAGGAAGAAGAAGATGGAGGAAGAAGAAAGAAAAACTATGATTTAAGAATTTAGAATGAGCGACGAATGCGATTCAATTGCTAATCAACAACGGACATAAATGTCTCTCGTTAATCTATTTCTAATCCGGTGGAATTTGAATTACCAAAGTTTGCCTATTATTTTTAATATTAACGACGAAATTTTCATCGCTAATTTGCGAGAGAAATATAGCGATGGAAATATGCAATTAGAGATTGAAATTCTATCGCTAACCCATAACCCAAAAAATAGCGACCGAATCAACAGTCTGTCATTGTCTCTTGTAATTCCCTCGCTAAGCTATCTCTAAACTACCCGTGAATATTATAACAACAAATATAGAAACGGATATAAGTCCTTTGCTGAAAATCCATCGCTAATTTGTCGGTGTTCCGTAGCCGAAGTCCATAACTCGACAACATTCGCAATTCATTCACCGATCCGTCACTATTTAACGAGAGACTATGATCTATCGCTAATTTCCATCACTATTTTTCAGTTTTCTTATAGTTCAAGGATTAGAGCTAAAAGGTGAAGATGTGTCATCGAGCCTTAATATATACCAAGAACCCCTCACTCAAACCAAATAAGCATTGAGATGGGTGTGAAAAATCTGACATTTTTCTCTAGTTCTGGATAGACTCTTCTCGGCCAATTAGGGAGCATAAGTTGCTGAATTCGATAGTCCACTATTTATTGAATAATCAATTGTTTTTCAAGATTGTTGAAATAGCTTGATTTAAGGGAGGAATTATTCAGATCCAGAATTATAATGGATCCTATGTTTTTATAAGAAAATTGAATATTTCTGAAATAGCTGATAATTTCTCAAAACTTTGAAGCTCCATAATATCATGCAATTTTAGTTCTATGTATAAGAATTTTAAGTATCAAATTCTGATAAGAAGAGAACAAATACTGACCATGTCCATGTGTATAAGACAAGAACTTGTGTTCTTGCGCAATTTTGCTCTAGAACAATTTATTTTTACTGATTAAAGGAAAATCTGGACAGATGCCTACACTTCAAGCAAAATTAGCAGTTAAATGCCCTATCTTCTTCTTCATAATCAACTTATACCCAAAAATAAACGACCAATTAAAACACTAGCACAAAGCAACTTGTTTTTCTCCATTGAATAGAAATCTAAAGTACAAAAACACGACAGAAACATATATTAAAACCTGATAACTTTGTCAATAATAACCAACCCAAGGTTAATTCCTATTTTTTGCCCTTTCCCAAAGATGAAACATGCATACATGCAAATAACCAAACGAAGTTTCAACTCAATGATAGACATCATGAAGGCTCTAACTCTTATGTTGAAGCTTCATTTGGTTATAAAATTTAGCGATGAATTCCTCAGCCTTCATGTCTATCATTTCGTCCCCATATTTATCATCATAATAACTATCCTCTTCATCTTCATCGCTCTGATCATCAAGCTCTTGAAGATTTTGTGCCGATGCGTATTTGCTAGTTTGACCAGACGAGAATGATCCTATGCTTTGCGGCGCCGGTGACCAAGGTGGGGTAAAAACCTCTAATGGTTCAACAACATCCTCGTATGCCGCGGGAGGTGTATAAGCCTTTGATTGTTCAACAACCTCCGTGGATGTTAAAGGTGCCGGCGCCGGTACTGTGGCCTCAATGAGAGGTTTTGTAGTCGATTGGTTGCTGTTAATGTGCAAAGGGCGCATGGAAGACAAGAGTTTCTTCCACTTTGAGGCAACATCAGTATGGACAGATTTTGATTTGCCAGATTTTAGAGATAGCATGTACAATGCCACCTTAAGGATGTTCATGCGTGGCTTTTTCTTCGTCGTCTTTGGTACGCCATCTTGATGGCCTTTATTGTTGGTGACTGTACTGGCAATATTAACGACGGCGACTGATTTAGTTTCCATTAATTAATTGGAAAAAAGGAGAAGGAACGAACTTCTGGCCTGCCTTAATCTATGGTTTCAAGGGCTCTTCCCTGCAAAGAGCAGGGAGCCGGAGAAGTGATGAACCTTACGAAAAAAAATTATAAACATGGAAGTATGCATTTATATGTGCTTTTATGACCATGAAGAGGTTATTTATATATATAACCAAGAATGTAGGGAGGTTAATCGCGGAATATTCCGTAATGTTTGTTTGAATTGTACAATTAATATTTTTAAAAATAGTTTGATGGGTTGTATACATCTCATTCATAAATCATACATAAATGAACTTGATTTTGAAATTTAACTGAGGAAAATAAATATAAATTTCCCTAACATCGACAATCATCTCTTTTAATTAACAATGACCTGCATATATGTTGTTGGAGTTTGTGGTCCACAAGCACGTACTTATTTTTGTTAAAAAAAAAAAAACAAATAAAGATGAGATTTTGTTTTTCATAAGTTAAAAATGAGAACTTAAAGTGATTGAATTTTGAGCAATTTTTTCATAACGATTAACTATGAGTGAAACTTTGACACAACCCTGCTGCTAGACCTCAAAGAAATTACTACATTTTTCATATTCTAACAATCTTTTTGTAGTAAAATGTGATTACTGTGATATTCCTTTGGATCTTCGCTATTAAGGGCTAAAGGAATGTTGCTACTTCCTGATCTCAACCAATTTTTCTAAAAATGATTATCAATTTAAGTCCACTCCCATTTGAGGAAATGAAACCACTACCTTTCCATTAAAGGAGGAATGTTGCTATTATTGAAGTTAGAGCCCTATCTATTGATGCCGATCTTAATCAATTTGAGTAATCATTTAACAATGTATTTGAAAAAATGTAAAACGGTACGGAGAAATTTAGCATTTATAATGTACAGTAGAAATTCTTACCGCTAACCAACTTCCTTATTGCTGTCCTGTCAAAAAAAAAAAAAAAAAAAAAACCTAGTATGTTATGGACTCCTGTATGCTAATATTGAAATTTGAATTGAAGTTTCGATTCTTTCTTTTGTTTGTTTTTATTTTTATCCTCTTGCATTATTACTACCGTCCAGTTCCAGTCTTCCAGATATCAACTGGAGTTCTTAGTTGAAATGAACATGGAAATAACACATGCATAACTATCTGATCGGCAAATTTTTTTTTTTTTTTAATTCTCAAACACAAATCAGTACTCAGTTAACTTGATTGAGCAGAAAGATGCAATGAAGACTCAATCGAGTTGGCAGGGCAGGCAGAATGGTCATAAGATCCAAACTTGGAAGGTTTTTCGTTTTTTTAGGTGTAATGTAAGGCGACGTGCAGGCAGGTTTTTAGGCAAAGAAATCGGTAGGATTCTATTTATAGAAAACAAACCAATCCAACGGATCTCATTCATTTTCCACCACAAAGTTTCTCTCGGTAGGATTCTATTTCTAGAAAACAAACCAATCCAACGGATCTCATTCATTTTCCACCACAAAGTTAATTTCTCTCAGTTATTGAACTGGTCTTCTCCTTCTCTAATACCCAACAAGCGATTGCGTTTGCTTTGCATGCTCTAAAATCAACCAAAAAACAAAATCTGTATCTACAGATTTTATGACAATTAGTGCCCCTGAAACATGGGTCCATAAAATCAGTGCAGCATGCACTTATTATACTGTTGGGTATGGTCCAAATTTTATAAAACTAATACATCATATCCTACAATTACGATCGATTCCTAAAGTCATGCTTGGACCTACATAGATATATGTCGTCACAATATCATCAGATTTTTTTTTCTAGAAAAAAATCGACAATTTATCATATTGTGCAGTGTATAAATATAATTATTGACCATATGTTCTGTACTAATGAACTGAATTGGATCTAGCTTGCAAGTTGCATCTTAAAACTAAAGGGGATTACTTCATATACACAACTTTTGATTTACGTGAAGCAATGATTTATGTTCGCTTTGGTATATTGCATATGTCATGATCTTGCACGCTGATCATGATTTTCATATAAAAATTCAAATTAAGGCTAGCTAGGTAGTACGTACGAAGGAGCAAATAATATAGAACATAAAGATTTACTTTCCATACTATGTCGAGTAATAAAGATGATGTAGAACAGTTAATTAGCTAATGGCAATCAAAAGGCTTGATTTCTGTAGTGGTACCAGTTGGCAGTCGTTACGCTCACCAGCAATTATTCTGAAGTTGGTATGCATTCCCGTATTTGTATATGTTATGATTATTTATGCCTTGTTCTTTTTTTCATTTTTTAAAAGAAGCTATATATCCGTCAATATTGCTGATGATCCCTATAATTCTAGATAGCATCCTCTAAGAATATTATACGGCGCATGAAATTTACATCTGAAGGTATGGGCTCGATCGCTTGTTAATGTACAAAAAAAAACAGTTGTATGGGAAGTCGCTTTGACGATTTCTAAGATTCAATTATCTCACGATCAAGTGACAAAATTTAAATAACGAAATAAATAATGATATATATAATAATTATTTTATAATTTTATTTTTAAAAAATAAATATATTAAATTATATTCAAAACTCATAAAAAAATAATAAAAAAATAATAAAAAGTTTTTAACGTTGGTTTAATTTTTTTTTTTTTTTAATACAGCACGCACAGCACGTGAAAAGATGCATGGCACTGCAGCAAAAACTTTTGACGGTTGTTTTCACTTAAAATCAAGCTAATAACGTTGTAGAGTTGATGATTGGGTCATCTGCACATCATATGCTCATCGTGCGTTGCGCAGCAGTAGCCTCCGAAATTCACAATCATTGGACCATAATGATCAACATGCAGTCACTAGGTAGAGCCAGGCACGACAGCGTAGCCTTGAGTTTGAATTGCTAAGCACACTAATTAAAATGTCACGGCTAGCATATCAATTACTCGGTCATATATATATATATATATATAAAACAATAAATGCGCCGTTGGCATAATTTTAAAACATCTATCTAACAGAAGAACGTTGCTCAAAATAATTAATGATCTAAATCATGTTTTTCATTTGTTTATTTTGGATTCAAGGTGTCCTTTCTAAATATTTGTCAACATTTATTACCCTTAATTTCTGAGTAACGCGTTGAAAACTTCTAAGCCTCAAGGAAACACGTACGTGCAAGATTTTTATTAATATTTTCTTTTAGTTACATTAATTTAAATCAATTTCATGTCCATGTTTTATATTTTTGGTTTTAATAATAAGCCAACTCTCTTACACCTAGGTTAAATCTTTCTAGTTGGATTTTAAGCTCCCATCATTATTCAAAAGCTGTATTTATAAGTTTTTTTTTTTTTTTAAGTTATACATACATAAAAATAAATCATACTAATTTTCATACAAAATGATATATCAATTTATAATGTAATGAATTGTAAATACTTGAGATATTAAATAATTGGTTAAATTTTTTACCAACTAGGTTTATTATGATGTATAATGGGAGTTTAAAGAGCTAGAATGTGTTTATTTTAATTAATTAATTGATATATAATAGTAAATGAGATGGAATTCTAAGGCGTTGTTTGGTAATCGGGAATAGAGAGGTGGGAATTGGAATGAAAGTTTTATTCCCATGTTGTAGGCTGCTTGGTTAAAAGGAATGAAGTGGAAATGAGAATGAAGAGTGAGAATAAGAATGAAAATTTATACACAACTTCATTCCCATATAAGACGTGAGAATAAAAATAAGAAATGAGAATGAATTTTTTTTTTCAAAATAATAACATGTTTTATTTATTTATTGTCTATTAATTACTTTTACCACCACCACCATCACCACAACCACCACAAGCACCACCATCACCACCACAACCACCATTACCACCACCGCTGCCATAACTATCATCTTCACCTTTATTAATTTTACAACCATTATAGTTTCATAAAAAAAAAATTTAATCGTTATTTTTATTTATATAAAAAATCAGATTTTTAAAAATTTAAATTGCATTCCGATTCCTCATTAGTATTCCAAGTACGGTATGAGAATACAAATGCTATTTCGATTCTCGCATTCTCATTCTAGACTTTTTATTCCCGATAACGAAACCTAAGTGTATTATATGATTAAAACACATATATTGCTTATGTGCCAACGTATGTAAATTTTAACCGAGTAATATTTTTCCATTTATTAGAAATTTAACACATAATTTAGATCTCTCTTGTCACATATGCTCATAAAAAGGAAATAATTAATCATTAATTGATACCAAGTTGAAAAAAGAGTAAATATGAAAAAAATATTTAATTTAAAACTATCAATTACAATTTCTTAGCATAGCTTTATTGCAAATTGTTTTTACCTAAATCAATTGAAAGCTCATATCATAAGTTTTGATTTAAGATATGCATATCGAATATTTTTACTAAGATGTAAAATAAAAAAAAAATTAAAAAAAAAACTATTTTGTAAACTAGATCAACCCACATCAAGGTCCTACAAATTGTTCAAAAATTTATGATAGTATATGAGTTAAATTATACATTATTTGAACCCTATATATCTTTCAATGAAGTCCTTTATTTAAAAAATAAAATTAAAAAATCAAGTGAAACAACATTATTTTATTCAAAAATTGACGAGCAATCAAGAATTTAAATTACATATGCATCAAGAAAATAAATATATTATATATTTTCTAAAATTTGTATTATTATTACTTTTTATTATTTTTAGGATAGAAATTTTTTAAATTTAGTTTCAATCAATATAAAAAAAATTAAACAATGATACCAAGTTGAAAAAAAAATACTAAAAGAATTATACAAAATTTGGGTTAAGCATTGCTAATGCATACTAGATCAATTATTATTTATGTTTAAAGACCATGGAAACAATACAAATAATTATAATAACTATGACAACACACAAATGCGATTATGAAAATATAGTCGGATCACTAAACAATTGATTGTATATGAATAATCAAAAGACCAAAGTTCTTTGATCCTCGCTTAGAGGACATTACATTAATGAAGTTTTTAAAAATTTATGTGTGGATTTTAATGTCTTGAAAAAAAGGTAAGATATTTGGAGGAAAATAAAGAAAAATCAAGGGAAAAAAAAGAATTGAAACATTGATGAAGTTCTTAGGATTTCTATATAGATTTTAATGTTTAGGGAAAAAAATATGTATGAAAATTTGAGAAAAAGAAAGCAAAATAAAAAATATTTATAGAGATTTTGTGTCTTGATACGAAACTTGATAAAAGAAAATAAAAAGAATATGAAGGAGGAAAAAATAAGTTTATGATCAAATATGAAAACAAAGCAAAAAAAAGTCACAAATATAAAATAATATATATTTCACATATTAATAGAAAATAAAACCTTCTTGATTTTATAAAATAAGTTGACGATCAAACAAAACTTATAGTTACAAAGAAGGAAATGCCAACAAACAAGTACTAGTACACAAAATCTTTCACGTTGATTTCAACTAACTCGCTTATTATTGCGATTTTATAAAAATAGTCTTTTACACTGCCATAATAATAAAAAAAAAAAGATCTCATTAGCATCAAAAGCTACAAATCAATTTGATGCAATTCTTAATAAAGATATTGGTAAAATTCTCAAGAAGGTTTTCCAACAACAAACAAAAGACGTCCATTAGTTTACAATATCATAATTCTAATTATATTAAAGTATTTGGTGTCGATTTTAACAATATCATAAAAATGAAAATCATAACAAAAACTAAAGGGTATACTACGAAAAATACTTTGGTTGTTTTTGGTGGAATTGAAGACTATTGGAGGACAATCGGATTCCAAAACCAAATATATGAATAGCAAATAGCATAACTTAATTTTAATTTTTTTAAAACACAAATATTTTTAATCCATAAAACCTTAGAATTAACATAACCATTATCTAATCTCGAGCAAAATCCATAAAGATTTTGGGTGTTTTGAAAGCTTTTTCATCTATAATTAAAAATCCTAAAAAACCCTAATTTTTTCAATGTTTATTTTTTGGTTTGAAACAACTTGTTTATCCTTTAATTGGTTGATTCGAGCAAAACATATGGTTTATAAAGCTGTTAATTTGAAATTCAAAAAATAACCAATTTTTAAATGCCGATTTTTTTAGTAGAATTTGATTGTTTATGCTATAGTTTATTGTTTCAAGCGAAACCTATTAAAAATCAAGGTTTAATCAAGAAGGATCTAAGTTTTTATTTGCTAATTAGAGTGCCTCATTCAACTTATTTAAGCTGCCGAAATTTCAAGTAAGTTTTTTTTTTTTTTTCTAGATTGATTGAATTTACTTGTTTCAGTCTATTTCAAAGTCTTTTGATCTTGGTGTTATTCATTCTAATATTGTCGTTATTGCTGATGGCTTTCGATACTTAAAAATCCTTAATTTCCAGCAATATAAGATTACCTTTTTATATCAGCAGATTTGTTATGTTTAACAAAAAAGAAAAGAAAAGAAAAGGATTGGCTAAATGCATGCTTTGTTAAATTTGGAGCATGTTTCTCGGTTCTGTTTGATTTGTTTTCACATTTTGAGCGTGTGTTGGAGACAATATTTTTTGCTTTCGGTTTTTAAACCATGAAGAAAACAGGAAAGGAGTATAAAGGGAGAGAAATGATGAGCAAAAGAAGCATGGCTTTGAGAATGTGAAAGTTAGTTTATTGAAAGATCCAGTTCTTGAAATCTGTTGTGTAAAAAATTCTTGGATTTATAGAATGAGAACTTGCTCAGTAGCATGGTGGAATTTGAGTTGTTTTATTCTTGTTTAAAATAAATAAATAAATAATGGCTCGCAATAGCTAGCGCGTTCTTTTGTTTTTGTTGATCCCTTGGTAGGAATGTGAAGAAGTACATGCAAATAATTGGTGGTTATATTTTATGGGTTTATTTTTGGAAAGGTTTATGCTTTGCAACAGATCTGAATTTGTGTTGACTGTAGTGAATAAAATTTCATTGTAAATTTTGATGAAAGAACATATTTGTTTGACGATCGCTATACTGGTGATCTTATGATGTCGAGCTAATAAAGATTACTTGGAGGCTTTTTTTTTGTCTCCTTTTTTTTTATTGTTTAACTGGAAGGCATGTTACTTAGCAACGGAATCATTTATTGTTTAGATATGTTTGAAATATTGAATGTTTTAGATTAAAGTTTTCAGTGTTTTGATATGGATTTCGTTGTTTGAATTGATTTTTGGGTGTTTTATTATTAGATTTTGATGTTTTGAATTGAGTTTTTGATCTTTTTTATTAGATTTTCAATTTTATGTTGAATTTGATTATTTTTAAATTATTGTTTTTAAATCGAAATGTTTTCAGAATACATTGACTGTTTTAATGATAAACTTGTAATAATTTAATTTTTTTTTAAACTAAAAATTTGACATTGACAACGAAATTACAATAGAAAATGGTTTAAAAAATAACTATGAAAATTAATAGGTATGAAATGTAATTTTGGAAAAAATAGGAGTGTAAAATTTTCCCATCACCCAACGATAAGGTATTTTTCGTATTTTATCCAAAATTAAATAAATGGATCCCGGTCGACGACTAGTTAACTTTGTATTTAAAAGTCCATATGAAACGATGTCTGTCTATTCACAATTTGTCTGAAAATTGAAGAGTGGTAGCTGCCAGCTGGGTTGCTTGACTTAGGATCCTATGCTGTTTACATGTGAATTCTTAGAGTTTTCATCTCAACAAAGTGCCCAGTTTGCTTCTGGCAGGAACGATGTGACGAGTCGTAATGTAGGAACCACACATTGACAAGGAGGTGTTACTTCCTATTTTCCAAATTGCAAGTCACTCTCTCTTTTTTTTGTTTGTTTGTTTTGCTTTTAGGTGAGGGTTGGTTTTTGTAGGGCCCATTAGCGATGAATAATTAACCAAAGGTCCATCATCCACCATGGTGCAGCCAGCCAGCCAGCCTGTTCTCCCCAACAGTTCAACTGGGTGATTATCGTGAACCCATACAGCTTCCTTGTGATAACAGTTCAGCGTCTGCTAGCTAAAATGCAGTGGCCGTTATCAAAGAAATGCAAATTTCAAACCTAACTTCCCTTGTGGTTCGTTGGTTGACTCGATTAAAAAAAAACATTAAATTGTTGCTTGCTACCTGCTACTCCGATATTTGTTAGTCCTAGATATCCTGGTCGAACCATGTGAAACATAGATCTAAAATATGGAACTTTAGAAAGCAGCTACATATTATATTAATTAATGATCCCTCTGTGACAGCCAACAGGACACCAACATTGTCAGCTTAATTGTTGCCAAAATCTCAACTACTTATGCTTGGGCTTTAGGGCAATATTAATATGAAAAACGATGAAAAAATGGTTGAATTAATGCAACAGTTGAATGTCATTTAAAAAATGCACGATGTCTTGTCTAATTAACCCAGTATTTAGTTCAAAATGCCAAATACTAACCCAGAAGAATTTACTGATTTTTTTTATAAGTAGCTTGAATTATTATTATTATTATTGATGAATGGGATCATATTATAGTGAATTAATCAAGGATGAAAAAAGAAGAAGACATATTCATTAGGAATATGGCTTAGAAAATTAGAACTATAACACCAGAAGAAAGGACTGGATTAGTTCTAAATGAAATCAGTCGATCAAAATTAAGTATCACAACAATTACTATTGTTACAAAACCTATCTTGATTCCTATATTCTATGCAACTTTTACAGGAATCGTCAAAACGATAGTAAGAACAAAAACTGTGATTATCCAAGCAAACAAAACTGAAAATAAGACTCCAAACTATATCAATCAACCAATTAGAGCAGCAACGAAAACCCATCAAACAAAATTATTCTATATATTTTGTTCAATCAATGAATGAAATAGGATGTGGTTCAATGGTTAGAACCCTTGTGCTAAATTTGCTCAAATTCAACCCATTCGATGCCCCTACAAAGCAAGAGTGCTAGCATATATCTTAGTGGTATCCAAGTCAGTTCATGCACCATGTATATATTCTCTCTACATACGTAGTTTTTTTAATTTCATAGACTTGATCATGTTGGTGACTTGGAAATCCGGTTGATTATTACAAGATTATTATTTTTTATTATAAAAAAATTGTTGTTATTGCTATATATATATATATATAAGAAGAATACTTTTCAGCATTTTAACAATATCATTGTATATTCCACGGTGATTAATAAATATTAACACAATAGAAAACGATATCAAATGATTAGTACAGCTCAAAAACACGGTCCCATTCAAAAAACAAATCAAAATCTCCCTCTCATACTAGTTAATTAAGATTTTTTTTAAAAAAAAACAAAGGCAAAGCGTTTACTTGTACGAAGGCGTTAACCTTTTGCGAGAGATTTCCGTTCTTAATTCACAAGAAAGACAAAAACATCTCAACCAGAAAATGTGCTGATTTCATGTTAGATGGGACCCTTTAATATTCATCTGCTTCGTTTTACCATATATTTTACCAAATGAGCAAAATCTCCTTTCATTGAGAAGTCTAACCATTATTGTTAGTAAAAAGTTATCTAGAAAAACACCAATATTACATCACCAACAAATTGTCAATTGGCGATTTGTAACATTCTTTTTCTTTTTAAACTGTATTTGTAACATTCGTTACAACATTCAAAGAGAGAATTATTCTAGTATATTTATTTCTCATATTACAATTTACACTTTTAAATATTTTTAAAAAAGACGGCGAGAAAAAATTATGATGAATGTATTAGATTAAATATAAATGATTTGTTTAAAGCTTGATTGAAATCTTAATATGAGAAAATTAGTTTGAGAACACCGTATTTGTTAAAATCAAAAAAGAAAATTCATCAAATGTAACATTTTTTCCACCAATATTTCAAATTCCAAGCACTCCCCAAAGTACAGGGGCACATGAAGGTTGCTGTATGTTAGGACAACGACAAGGGTTACTCTTGGAATTAACCGAAACTCCAGCTTGAATACCCCGCGTACAACCGTGTTCGCCACAAGACCCCACCGCTCACAGGTAACATGTCACGCCAACTTTCGTTTGGCTTTCAAAGAAAGATGTACAACTCTGTCTCTCTCTCTCTCTCTTTCAGGCAGAACACGGCGTATCAAAACTCCACACACGCACGCACACACACATATATATAAGCGATCAGCACCATTTTCCCTCAGCAACAAAAAGTCTCAAGCTGAAGCATTTCTTTCTAGTGTTTAAATTTTCACTAGCCAACGAAACTTTCAACCTCTCAATCTCTTTTCACATACAATTTGGCTACCTGTTGCTACTGCCAGTGCTAACTCCTACTGATCTGTTGAAGCTGCTGAACTAGTTGCAAGCTATTATAACAATTTAGAAAATGCCGCAGAAAAGTGGTAGCGATGTTGCTAATAGAGCATGGAACATCCTGCGTCTAGCATTGTTGTGGGCAAGAAAAGGTGGTGTTTTCAAGAGACGTTTAATGATGGAGCTGCGTGTTGTGCCTAAGTTTCTTAAAAGCCTAGGACACAATTCTCGTCGCGACCGATTGCATTATGGAGAGCGCGAACTCTCCTTCGACGAGACCCCTATTTTCCATGTCAAGATGCACCGCCCAGCTTCCATGCGATTCAGCATACCTTGCATAACCCCACAGGTTGACTTTGACTACGATTTTGATGATGAAGTAATTAGGGAAGATGATATTTATCAAGATGGATCTGTTTATGAATCTTATGATGAAATGAGGAGGAGTTTCTTATTAAAAAGTGGAGATGAAGAAGAATACGAAGATGAATACGAGACGTGTGAGGAAAAAATCCCAGCAGAGGAAAAAGGGATTGATATGAGAGCTGAGGAGTTCATAGCTAAGTTCCGTCAGCAAATGAGGCTTCAAAGGCAGATCTCGTATCTAAAGTGCCATGAGACACCGAAAAAAGGCACAAGTTGATCATCTCAGACATTCACTGTCTTCTGAATAATTTGCTTCGAAGTTTTTGGTTGCCAGTTTCAGGAATTTTTCTTTTTGTAAAAGAGGCGTTGCGGCTGTGTAAATACCGGAAACTTCCATCGAGTTTGAACAATCTTGCAATTTATACTTGTATCATTATGGGTACATTTTATTTTTGAAAAGCAAAAAATCTGTTCTTGCAATTTTTCTTTTTTCGAAGGGAACGTCCGGTTGACAATAATTGAAAAAAATCACTGCTGTAGCGTTGCCTAATAATTGGAAATTTGGAATCCAGCAAACAAGTTTCCACTGTATTGCGTTAACATTTGACGTAATTATAAGTTCTGCTAACAAGGCAACATTTTAATACTTCTAAATATATTAGTCAATTTCCCGAGCAGCAGAAAAATAGGCATCGACAGCACAACTTTATTCAACCATGCTTCAGGATATATTAGCATATATAACTTTGGATTTTCCCCAAAGAATGCAAGGCCTAGATCTGTTCAATAAAATTCTGAAAGCAAATTTGCCCAAAGGATTTTTTTTTTTTTTTCATGTGCAATAAGCCCCAAAACTAGCCTATGCAGGCTACCGCCTCACCAAAATAGTCCCTGCATTATCAGCGGCTGTGCTGGTAGATCCATCACTTTGGGTTTATTGAAGCATCGCTATTGGACACATGCGAAGCTTAATGGAATTCGCTTCCATTGGGTTAAAACAAACGACATCCACCCCAGACTAGTCCAAGCACTATCAGCAGCATGAGGGAGTACTACTAATAAACCCATTGAGTTGGGTTTGTATTAATTCCACGACACTCAAAGTAATTCCCTATGGAATTATGAAATATAAAAACCACAAAAACTGTTACGAGAAAACTATTACGTAAACTATTCTAGTGCTGAAAGGAGCAGAAACCATTTATTTGATGCCCCTGCTATATTAGAATCTACAAATCACAAGGTTGCAAGCATGCAGCTGTGTATAGTATTACTCGCATGAATCAAAATAGATCTGGTGCTGCCAACAAACTATGCCTATCTGCAGCCAGCGAAGGGAACAAATCCAAAGCCACTAAGGAACTCCTATTCAGTAAGTTACTATGAGAATTTTCTTAATCCTCCTCTAAAAAATGGTCTCCCTTGTGAGCATGACTTGGAAGTATCATGCAAAATTAGATTCCATTTTGGTGACTCTTGAGATGCGCTTCCAACTTTCCTGTTGCTGCCAATATAAAACCTACATCGCAAATGCCATTGTTATAATATGCCAAAACACTAGTTGAAAAAAAAAAATTAGGTTGCAAAACATTTTCTCAAACAGGAAAATTGCAGAAAGCAAATTCTGAACGTTTTCTATCAAGATTCAAGAACACTTTCCCAGATACATTTTTTTTTAAAATATAATATTCAACGTTTGACCACCAAAATATAGTCACACTATACGCATCACTCAAATAATTGGAAATTAGTTATACAACCCCTAAATGCTCTCCTACATGAAAGCCTTTGCACCTTTACCGTCCTTTTTGCATACGCCAAATACGAATTCCCTTGATGCCTACTGGTTATATTCAAAGGGTCTAAATGAGAACAATTCAATTAACAATACCTAAAAATAGAGCAGATGGCCTTCTGGGTCGTGATTTGAACTCTGGGTGAAATTGCACACCTACATAAAAAGGATGACTTGGAAGCTCTAAAATCTGCAGAACATGAGAAAACAAATGAGTTTGCAAATTCAGCACAAAGTTTAGTTGTCTCTCTTGATGAGTAACTATGGCAGGTAACAAGCAATCAAGCCCAGTGAGCTTGAGCACATCAGATACGGATTGACTATAACCAGGGAAACACTTCAACTAAGAAAAAACCAAGTGGGTAGAAAACAGACCTCCATCCGTTTTCCTGTTTCATCCTTCCCAACAAACTTTAAGCCATTTTCCTCTAGAATTTCAATTACCTCTGGATTTACCTGCATCATGTAATGTCAAAGACATCATGACTGTTTTGTACAGTTATTTTTTCCATTTTACTAAACTTGCAACTCACCTCATATCTATGCCGATGTCGTTCCTCTACATACTGTGGATTACCGCACCTAGCAATTACAAACGATTAAAATAGGCATGTAAGTGGACAAACATCAAAATACTATCAATTTCTTTGTGTCTCCCCTGACAGAAGGTTTAGGTAGTTCACACAGTCCATTACCTCTAACCAGCTCTAATATTACACTGGAAGGGCTATGGACTTGTGCCTACTGAATGGATATAGTCATGTTAGCTGAAATTTGATCTATGGTGCCAGCATCCATAGCAGAGGTAAATGACAGCCAAAGGAAATATTAACTTTATTCTTCACTCACAGGGTCAGGGTGGCTTCATTTACTTATGAAATTGAAGACTAATAAAAAAAATCACATACAGTTTTGCAGTAATACAATCGGGGGTCTGGAATAGCGTCCTTCGTGATCCTAGTCTCATTGTGCTTCCCATATGTGTCCTTGAACCCTGCATTTAATTTCAAATGATAAATGAACCATAATTACAAAAAAACTGTAAATACAGATTAACAAGGTTACAGTAAATACATACCTCAGGCATGAAAATTACAACAGGATCAGGTGTATTAGTATCAAACTCATTGCTATCTGCCCTTTCCAAACCCAAAACCTAAAATAATTGTCAGAGAAGGGGCATATGGTCATAGGATACCTCATGTCAAGAAAAAATGGTAACATAAGAAATGAAGTTCAAAGTGAAGTCACTTACAGATCGAGCAAACTCAATAACCGCAATCTGCATGCCCAAGCAAATCCCAAGGTAAGGAATCTTGTTCTCTCTAGCATACTTGGCAGCCAATATCATTCCACTCACCCCACGATCTCCAAATCCACCAGGAACTAAGATACATTCTGCATTCTGCAAATTATGATTTTTTTAAAAAAAAAGAGTTCAAAAGATGGAGATAAAAACCTTACATTTTTAACCAACTCACCCTCTCTTTTTCCCTTCTCCCTTTCAAGAATAAATTTGTTGCTCTTTAAAGCCACAAGTGGTAATAGCGCAAAGTTAAAATCAAATGGCAAACAATGAGATATATAAAGGATAGAAGTCACAACACTCATTCAACTAAGGAGATAAAGTTTGAAGACCAGAATTTGGTATAAGCTAAACTCAAGCTATCGCTATCAGTCTACTTTATTTTGAAAAAAAAAATAAATAAATCTGCAAAGATCAGAAATCAAATGCTTAAGTAGTCAAAGGGAGAACAAAAGAAGAATCAAGCTAATGATCCTGTGGCAATCACACAGATGTCATAGTGAAAATACTAGACAAAAACAGTAGTGGAAAACAAAACAAAAAACTATAACAAAATTATGTTAAGCTACAACAAATATCAAGAAACTAAAAGGAAAATCATATGGTCAGGGAAAATTTTATATGCGAAATGTGTTCTTGACACCAGAAGGATGGTGGAAACCAAAAAGTCTTCAAGGAGAGATGGCCAGCTGTTGGAAAACAAAAACAATAATGGGAAAGGAAAATAAATAGATAAAAATTGTAGTCTTACCTTTAAAGTCTCCCAAGCAGCAGCATGAGCTTCTGGTGTCTGTATAAGGTAGAGAAATTTTTAACGAGGGAGAATTTTTCAGAAAGATACACAACACAACCTGCAAAATGCAACTAGCAAGGATTCAATACCGATTTTGCACTGTCTTCTTCAAGATCGGAAGCTGCAATCCAATCAATCGATGGCTTCAACGAACATGCGATGCAAGCATGTAGGAGAGCCTGCAAGCAAACCAAAGCATAACAGTAAGTGGTGAATCACACCAAGAAACAAACACATACAAACTAACTATCATCAAATGTTAAATGTACTAATGTGTCATTCATTCCCTGCAAAAAGTCATCCAGACAACGGAAACCCATTATAAACATAACTTTCAGTAGATGTTCAAGAGTGAAGATGGTCCTGCATTGGCACCTAACCTCACATCTATGAAGTTATGTGCTTTGAAAGCATTTTTGTTGCCAGAATAATGCAGCCTTATGCAGTCATGCAAAGTTTCAGACTATCTATTACTGTGCTCTTTCTTTCTAGCATAAACTAAAGAACCAAAAATGTGATGCACCTTAACAACAGACAGGTATGAATCTGTTAGGCCAACATACTTCCCCACCATCGCAATCCTCACCTGCACTCATTTGCATCTTCTCACCTCAGGAACAAGAAGGAAATAATCAAAGAGAATTACAAGCTATTGACGATAATACCGACAGAATTGGTGAGGTTATCACAAGTCTCAGCCATCATGGTCCAATCTTGTAAAGAAGGAGGCATCGCCATGCTGAAATGGAACATTACAAAAAGTTAGCTAATATGATGAATATTCATGCACTTGTGTCTTGATCAAAGTCACAATGCAGTTTGTTTCTGGCAAAGTACTTGCAGTATAATTACAATATAACCAATACCAATGCCTTGGCCCCAAGTCCCAGTTAGTAGAAAGGGAGAAACGAAGAGATAATCAACTAAAACAATTTTTCAAGCAGCTATAATCAAGTTTTTAACTATGTTTTTGTTCCATTAGATTCCTGAAAATGTTGAAGGCAGAGATGGATGGACACTGTGAGTCCATTAATTAAGCCTTCAATATGGAGAAACTTGAAATACAACTAACCTGAGTAAGTTTAGCTGTTTTAAAATTGCATCATGAGCATCTTGGTTCTGTAAAAAGAAAGCATGTCAAACAGTCAAAGCAGATTACAGCTACAGTGAACTGAAAAAAAAACCTGAAATTTTCAATTTCTGAAGAAATGAAAAATGCAACTCAACCCACCCTAAGTAACAGAGGGACATGCCAAACGTTAGGAACATCGTGAATATTGAGAATATTAGCAGCCTGCCAAGAAACAAGGAGATACATAACATGTCCCAAATTTAAAACAGCTGTTATTAGAAGGGATACAGAGCAAAGTTCATCAAAAGTTACCGGAACATGGCAAAACTGAGAAAGTTTCTCCTTTGTATTTTCCAATAAAGGCTGCAATGTAATTTATTAAAAGTCACTCTATGCCTCAAAATTCATCTAGAAAAGAATAGTTGATGAAAACTCTATCAAAACACAGCTTCAGGTTCATTTCAAGCAAAATAGAAGATACAAACAAGGAACTCACTAATTCCATTGCTCAGATCAATGCAAAAATATCAGAAAGATCGAGTCCAACCTATTAGGGCAACAAAATAACTGATGCTGCTATACAACCATCAAGAGAAGCACAGCCATACATATAAAATGTGATCGACCTTTAGCATTTTCACAAACCTTCCAAAAGTTTAATAGTATAGACAAGAACAGCAAGAGAAAGCTGTTAATTTCTCTTAAATGAAGTTCATAAGCAACTTTCAGTGAAACCTACCACAAAGATCTTCAACCAAAATTATTCCAGTCAACAGTCCTCTTGAAAGCATAGAGATGTCAGGTAAGACAAATGTACCTGAGCAGAGCGACATGCCAATAGATGAGGAGTCAAGCCTAATGCTCTCAATTCACGAACACTATGTTGTGTAGGCTTAGTTTTCTGCAAGCACACATGAAACAGATATGGCTTATGATCATTCCAGTTTAATATTATCAACTTGGCCTCTAGGTGAATATGTTCAAATGAAGATTGAAAAAAATTCAAACAAATTATATGGGGTATTACTTGCTCTCCAACAACGCCTAGCACAGGTATCAGGCTCACATGAACGAGACAAAAGTTATCTTGTCCTGCATAGAGATAGGGAAATTAACATGAGTGGTTGTTACAGTAACTCATGAATGAATTAACTCAACAAATGTAAACACAGGAGAGAAGCTCTCTAATATGAGTTTATAGTAGTAGCTTCAAAATGGAACCACAATGCTACTGTTTGTACAGCATTCAGCTAATTGTTCACACAGCATACAGTCAAGCAAATAAGCAGAAGTATAACACTATGAACAATTCAAATGAATTTGCTTCTAGAATTTGTTAAGTATCTGACCAAACAGTTAAATGGTTCATTCAAATTTCCTACAATCTTCTTGGGTGGTCCTGTATCAGAATATGCACCACCCTACGGCTTGACAAATACTACTAGTCTATTTAGAGAACAGGGATCCTTCGCCCTTGAATAAAACAAACATAAGGAACAGTAACAATGCTCCTCCAAAATATAGAAAACAGCATAACCCACCAACTGAAAATGACAGCTGTCGCAAAGCCTCAATAAATGGCATAGATTCAATGTCACCTACAAGAGAAAAAGGAATAAATTATTACTACCACATGAAATCACAAAAGCAATAAAATTCTCTGTGAAAGCCGTATCTCTCTTGCACATCACTCTTACCTACTGTACCTCCCAACTCAATCACACACACATCCGCAGGGCCTTCCTTTCCATCTACAGGAATGGCCGCAACAGATTCAATCCAATCCTTAATCGCATCAGTGATATGCGGAACGACCTGAAATTTCCTCAAGCATAGCAACAATTCAGTTACCAGTTATTTAAACATATTAAGAAGCAATCTAGCAAGCTGCAAACCATCACCTGAACGGTCTTTCCAAGGTAATCACCTTTCCTTTCCTTCTCGATAACAGACTGATCAAACACCAAACAGAAAAAGGAAATCAATTATCAGTCATGGAATATCTTATAGAACTCAGAATTTAATGCATTTGCATATATACTAAACTCATCCAATTACCTGAAATATCTTCCCAGTGGTAATGTTATTATCTTTTGTTAGTGTCACATCCAGAAACCGCTCGTAGTTACCCAAATCTAAATCAACCTTTTAACAGAAACCAAGGTATAATGAACCTTTTAATATATCCTTGAACCCATCATACCCTTGTACATAATTACACCATCTTTCAAAAATTGAAAGAAAAGTAAATAAAATTAAGAAAATATATAAAGGGACTAAACCTCTCCGCCATCGTCAAGAACAAAAACCTCCCCATGTTCAAAAGGAGACATGGTGCCAGCATCAGTATTCAAGTAAGGATCTGCAACACATATCAGGCCATTAAAAGTGATTGCTGCTCCTAGATCAAAACACATATACCATCAAAAACTATGAAAGAGAACCTATTTTGATGGAAGTGACGCGAAGGCCGCAAGCTTTAAGGACGACGCCGATGCTGCTAGCGGTGACGCCCTTGCCGAGCCCACTGACAACTCCTCCGGTGACTAGGACGTACTTCATTTCTCTCTGTTGGCTTTGGGATCGGCGTTTACTGGATAAATTTTGAGTATTTGTGTGCAGGCAAAGTGTTTGCGTTAATGTCCGAGCGGGAAAGCTGCAGTTGCTGATTTTCGCGGAGTTGCTTTCGAATCTTAACAAACCTGCGAGTGGTGGTGGGCGGACTGCACTCAGGTATTTGCTGAGGAATGCGTATTTATACATTCGATTTTCTCTCCTTTTTTTTTTCCCCTTCTTTTTTCACTTCGAAATTTTGCTGACTTCGCGTTTTGCAAACTTGAAAGTTTTCTTTTTTCTTTTCTTTTTTCTTATTCTTTTCTTTTTGGACGGTAGAAATTTGAAAGTTAGATATAAAAGAGAACAGTAAAGAATCAAGAACTTGCTGAGTAATGCGTATTAACACTTGCTGATTAGTATTTCTTAATAAATAAATAAATAAATAAAAGTGGTAACGGAGAAGTGCGTAAAAGGGGAATAGAATAAAATTTGATAATTTTCAAGAAAAGTTAAGATTAAAGTTCTTTCATGATTATTTATAAATAAATAAATAAATATTTCATGGTTATATGAAAATAAAAAGCCTCTCTACAGTCCGGATACAGGTCTGACACGCATGAGCGTCTAGATTTTTGACGAATTTTTCCAGCATCAAATCAAGTTGTTCGGATTTTGGAATACATTTATTAATGAAATTGAATTCTATTGTATTAATTAATCGAACTAAATTGTAATGAAAATATGAAATTCGATCCTTTGCAACGAATTCATTTCTTCAATAGGATGGAATAAAAGGTCGATGTTGACACCAATTTTTGAAAAATTAAGTTGAGCTGTCTGTATCAGCCTTTTTGTTTTGGTTATTGTCAGTGTCTATATCAGCCTTTTGTTTTGGGTCTTGATAGTGATGACATTTGTATGGAGGGGTCAATATGACATTTTAAAAAAAAGTTTTATTTTCCGATTTTTTTATGTTCAAATCTTGAAATCAGAAATTATAAAAACACATTATGTTTGATTGAATATACTAAATTGACAAAAAAAAAAAATACTTTCAAAATTATTTGAAAAAAAAATTAATCTCAATTCACATATAAAAATACTCTTATCCTATCGTCAATTATATATATATATATATATAAACAAAAATTAGTACCTTGTTCCTTACTAGCAAAACGATTTTTTAAAGATGCATTTTGACATCAAGCTTGCATGCATCTCCTTAAAAACACATTTATAAAATGAAAAAAGAAAGTAAAAAAAAACCTTTTTAATTATGAGACTGATCCATTGAGATTAGAAAACCAAGACATTGAAACGAGAAACATATTATGCTAGGTTATAAACTAAGTTTTAGTTCACCTTTTTCTTCTATTGCAGTTGTTTGGAGTTGTCGAATGCAATTGAACTGAATTTTTGGATACCCATTGTCGTGGGAGCTTCGCATATTCTCCATATATGCCTCAATCTTCTTAATGTTTTGCCCTTTTTTAACTTTTTTTGGGATGTAGTCTTCATGCGACTGTGACTTTTGTCCACTAACTGCACCCTGTTTTATGCTTTAAGCTCACGACAACAACCATTTTTTCTTCTTTTTTTCAGGAAAGGTCGTATCAGTGAAAAAGTGTAATCTTAAAGATTCTATTTTCGGCATTGAAGAGGAAAACACGTGTCAATTATCATGTCATGGTCACTTTGGGATTGGTATCCATATCTCTTTTGCATGTGAAGGTTTTGGGCACAGAAAATTAAAATTCCAAATCTTCTGTGTTGTTGTTCACTGAATAAAGCGTGCATGCATTGTGTTTTGAATTACCCTCCATCTATTCCGGCAGCTATAGAATGTTCCATCCACTTCTGTTCAATAAAACTATAAAAGCAAGATTTCCTTTTTACCCAATAATAAAGTTCATCATCTTAAATTTTAGTATATATATACACACACTCAAGAATAAAAGGTTAATTTTGGTATAATATTATAAAAGCATAAACAAATTCATTATTCTTAGTTTTGCAAAAAATTGAATTGATACCGGTCGTAACTTAATGGAAACTATCAAACATTAGCGTTGAGTATAATAAATATAAAATTGTCGAAAATCATGCTAAAATGTTTATATTTTAGACATTAACTCTGTATCAATATCCATATAAGTCATTTAACTTGCTACTATATTTAAATCTTTTTCTTTATCAACATGTTATGATTAAATCCAATGCTGTGTTGATAGGAAGAACACAGACTTATGATATGGTAGTAACTAGTTAGTCCAAGGTCGGTTACATCTCTTGACGCAATCCATAATGTAAGAGGACACGACAGGAGATCGCTCAAAAATCATATTTTGGAAACGGTCGGTTACGTCCTAATCTATTATTGTCGGTCCAAAAGCAAAAAATGCATTATTGTTGTGAGTTGTGTGGATCCCATCATTTTGACCCTACGGAACTGTAGATTAGATTTATCCATTACAACACCACGATCGTTATCAACGTAGGTTTTTATCGAGTCGCGTCAATTTAAAATCAAGTACTAGCAAATTAATAGTCAAGAGAACGCTCGAGATTGTCAAGGAGCCTTATGATAAAGGTGATATTCAAAATTTTACCTAGGACGTGGGATTTGAATCGAGATCTTTTCGTTTTGGGTTTTTTTTTTTTTTTTTTAAATTTTATTTTGTGTTTCTTTAAACATGAAAGAATTCAAATCCGAACTAATGGAGAAAGTGATAAAATTACAAAGTTACATCGACATAAAAATACAAGTACGGATTAGCTGGAAGTTTCGACTAAATAATTAGCCTTGAACTTGTGGTTTACATAAATGGCAATATCTTAGGGCTTAAATCGAGTTGCAAAGCCCCGAAAGCTCCAACTTTAGAATTTAAAACAGCTAAAGAGCCGTTGGAGTTGAGAAAGACAGAGAGAGAGAGAACATGGTGGATAGGCAAATGAAAAATGGCTCTGCAGCATTTTCGTGGGCAGATGAGGTAGAGAAAGAAGAGGAAGAACAAGCTCGATTCCAGGAGCAGCAGAAGCAGAAATCAAACCGTTTTGGCTCTGCCAGACCCAGAGAAGTTGTTTTCCAGGAAAAAGGAATTGATTGGAGAAAACTCGACTTCCATCTTCAACAACCTTCTCACATGAGGTATTAATCTCTTCCGGTTTATTAGTACTCATATTTTCTATGCCTCATGGTTGATATAAGTTAGAAAATCCAAAAGACTGAAAGATTGGAGGAAAAGAAACTCAACCTTTTCTTGTTATATTTCTCTTAACTGGAGATTAGTGCTGCTCCAATTTGTTTTGAGATCGGAAGATACGCATATGGGGATTATAATGGCTTAGATATTTGAATTCTCTTTCTGCTTGCCTCAATGAATGTCGCTTGATAACCATTCATTGCAATCACAATTTTTATACAGGCATCTGGATGATCCGAAGCTATGCAAGGAAAATATTTCTGCCTCTGCTGCTCCAGGCATCGACAGGATGCATTCACTTACCCCAAGCAAGTGCCTAAAACACGAGGCCCAAGATGCAAATTCGGAGTTAGAAAGAAGTGAAATTGCGCTGGTACCTTTGGCTACGCGGAACCAGATTGCTGTACTATTCGTACCTCCTCTAAGATATCCACCTAAAAATGTCATCCCTAGTTTGTCTGAGTCTGGATTTCATTATTACCTGCATAAATTGGACAAAGGGCAGCAAGGTTTTCAAAGCAAGAGGCCACCGAAGCATGAGAAAGAGAATACATTTCATCATCAAGGGCCTAGAAGGGTTCACTGCTCTCAGAATTTGAATCCCGCAAGTCACATTCGTCCTCAACATCATCGGCAAATATTGCAAGCTGTGCAAAGGTGCCAGTTGAAGGAGAATTGCATAAATTTCAAACTGGGGCAATCAGTTGGTAATGGAAAGAACTTGAAGAAATCAGCAGCTCGTAGAATACAGCAAGTTTCTGATTCAGCAACTGAGAGAGACCTTGCAAAAACCTTCAAGAAGATTAAGCGGGCAGAGTTTGACAAAACCACTCTTGTGCAGGAGGTAAAAACATCAAACAGAAGAACGGCCTGGAAAGATCCGTTCCTAAGAGATCAAGTGGCCCAAAACTCAATGTTATGCTGAACAGGTAACCAGCGGCTGGCTTTAGTAAGAAATAGCGACAAGACGATGGGAACTAGGCAGTGAGAGAAGGATATGACAAGTGGGGGAAAACTCGATTGTAAACACAGTTTTGTTTTCAGTAATAAAACAATCCTCCAACTTCAGATAACAAAAGTATTTATATTGTATTCTTAGCATAGCATTACAAATCCACCTTGCTTTGGACTCGACTTCATCTATTTGCAACAGTATCAGATGAACAGGTCAACTCATCAAAATTTTAAGATCTTGAAAAAATAATCTAGAATTTCCTCAATTTTTTAGAATACCCCACCAACGTTTCAGAAAATAAGCTGGCACGAAATGATATTACAGGCATTGTCATGTAAGAACGGGTTATCCAGCCATGAATGACATCGAGGAGCTACAAAAGGGGGGAGGATTCTGAAGTAAATTGTCCCACCATCTGTCTTGACACAGTTTTTTTTGGCATGCTACAGCAATAAAGAAAAGGCCGCAACTCTCTATATCTCTCATCTCCGCAAACACATACATGTATAAAACTGTGCTAGTATTTTAGTGATAACTCACTCCTTCACCATGTACAACCTCACCAATGTGATATGCCTTATGCTGTCCCTCCTCAAGAATTTTGCGAGATGCTTCCTTGGTCATGACCAGAACCATCCCAATGCCCATGTTAAAAGTCCGACTCATCTCAGCATCTTCTATTCTTCCAGCCTGATACAAGGAAACAATAGAGAAAGGAAATAAATACCATCTGACAAGATCCATTTATCTTTGTGTTTATTTACAATTAGCATAACCTCCAAGTTGTACTTGTTAAGAATCAAATTAAACATTCACAAGTTCTTATTGGGGTGAGTACAATATGGCATTTGAAAGACAACTTAATGTGACATCATAATCCAGCATTGCTGTGTAAAACACAATTTACCTCTTGGATCCATTTGAAAAGGGTTGGGACTTCCCATGATTCCTTGTATATAGAAGCTCCGAGGCCTTCTGGGAAAACTCTTGGTATGTTATCTGTAAAACCACCTCCAGTGATGTGAGCTATGCCCTTTACACCACCCTTGCTAATCACATCAAGCACCTGTTTGAAAAGGAACAGTTTTTCTTTTAGTAATAAAAATCCAGTCAAACTGACAATGTTAATCATAATAATGTGAAAAAAAAAAAAAAAACTTGAAAGGAAACCTGCTTGACATAGATAACAGTTGGAGCCATAAGAGCCTCGCCCAATTTAACACTTCCACCAGGAAGTTGGTCATTCAAAGACAGGCCACTTCGAGCTAGAACCCTATTAAGGTATACAAGCATTCATCCATTAATAAGAAGAACTAAACGATCATAGCTCCCTAAATATTCTTCCAGCATCAATGAAGTAAACATGCATGGAGAAAAAAATAAGAATCCCTCAAAACAAACACCAACCTTCTTACGAGAGAGAAACCATTGGAATGGACTCCACTCGATGGCAAACCAATGAGAACATCCCCAGCCACAATGTTTTTCCCATCAATCACCGAGTCCTTTTTAACAATGCCAACAGCAAACCCGCTGATGTCATACTCACCTTCTGCATAGAAATCTGGCATCTCTGCAGTCTGGAAGGAATTTAACAAAACCATTGAGGTCAGAGGAGAGTTGTCAGTTTTGGTAAAATTATGATCACGTGTAAAAAGGGAGGAATAAGAGATGAAAGCAACTTTTACTGTCAGCAATTTTGACCACATCATGCATTTGGCGGGTCTATTCCACATACTGTAGGACCATAACAGTACCAATTATGTGAAAAGGATTGAGAATTTCCATGGTTATCTGCTTCTATAAGTTACCATGCCATATCCCTCTTACATAAGGCAATGCACACATACATCTCTAGTCTAAGAGCATTCATAGCCTAACAGAAACATTTCTTCCAAACAGCATTTTATTTTTCTCTCTCATCCTCCAACAAAAATTATCCCAATAAATGTAGATGATTTCTTGGTAACCTATGATTGTTCATGAAAGATAATTGGACAATTAGTATTTCTAATGACTATTTCAAGAACTCTCTAGATTATGACCATTTCACTTGAGGCAGACACTTGTGATAGGTCAAGGACCAAATGTAATTGAAAGGATAGTATGATGCAAACCCATCTGTTATTTACCAAGAACCTGCAACACCATCATTGGTAATTGCCACCACGTTGGGTAACATGGCTGCAATAGCCTAGTCCTTGTAAAAATATAAAAAGAGCTATGGCGACCACAATGCCAACCTTCAAATCCAGCAGTGCACAATGCAATGAATGGTAGACGTTCACCAGTTCAATGTAAAGTAATAAAAATAATACCTCTCCTCCTAAAAGAGTGCAGTCCGATTGTTGGCAACCATCTACTATGCCTTTGATGACCTATATCAGAATAACAGCAAAATTTATTTAGTTGCAGCCTTTTGAACAAATACTAGATAAACTCAGTAAACCATGCACATTACCAATACCTTTTCAGCAAGGTCAACATCAAGGTGGCTTGTAGCATAGTAATCAAGAAAAAATAATGGCTTTGCACCAGAAGTAATAATATCATTCACACTCATAGCAACCTGCAGCAGGAGAAGTGAATTAGGAAGCAAATCAACAGCAACAAAATGCATATAACAAAATTTATCCAGACTTTACCAGATCAATCCCAATGGTTTCATGGATTCCAGTTTCAAAGGCAAGCTTTAACTTAGTCCCAACACCATCCGTACCTGCAACTAGGTATGAATCCCCTGTGTGCAAGAACTTTAATCAGCACAATAACAAACAAAAGTATATTAACAATCACAAGGATCAAACAACTCTTAGCATCACCCTATTCCCCAAGTTCCCACCGTGCAGGCCTAGCATAATTAAGAAGAATAACATTTATAACTATAGCAGAGAATATGAAAACAATCTGCAGCTTCCAAGATTTTTAACAATTCAATTATGTTCACAACCAAGAACAGAAAGCCATAAATGAAGGGGGAATCCAAGATAAAGCATACCAAGAGGGAAAAGACCACCAAATCCACCAATCCCAGGAGCCATCTTCGCAATTCGCCTAACAAGCTCAGACCCAGCATCTATATCCACACCAGCATCCTTATATGTAAGTCCTCCAGCAGCCCCATCACTGCTTTTGCTGCTATTTTCCATGGACATCGAATTATTGCTTGTGGCTCTCACTGATAGAAGCGGAAATCTATCGGAAAAGCGACTAAACGAGCATCTTCCTATGGGTTGTCGGGTGGCCAAGGGTTCATTAGAAGAGGGTCTGATGGAAGCTGCAACAGCAGCCGATAACTCGGCGTTTGATGCTATGCTAGTAGAAGCCATGGCCATAGAGGAGAGAGAAGTGAAAACCTAATCTTGGGAGGGTTTGATGGAGCTACGTGGAGTGGAGGAGGCGCGGGAATTAGGAAAGCAGGGGTTTAAGTATGGCTTTTCAGATTTTGGATTATTTCTTCGCTTTCTTTTTTCTTTTTTTTCATTCATTGGGGGAAGCCCGTATAAGTCCTCTAACTTTATGATGTTTTCCAATTAAGTATTTTTTCTAAGATTGAACATGACAAATCTTAATTTTTAAGGAACACAGATATGTGATGTGTGTGTATTCAGATTGGTTTGTGTGATAAATTTGATGAAATAATTCTCATTGCATGGATTTATATTTCTCAGTTATCCACTTTTACATTTCTATTTTATCTTTAAACCCTAGTTTTAATAAAAATAATGAAAATATATGAAAAAAATGGTCAAGACAAATCAAATTATAGAAAAAAAAAGTGAAGATAAGAAATAGAATCTTTCAATTGAAATTATAGATAATTTTAAAAAATTATTATTATTTGTGTAAAATTATTATTATATGCATGGATCATTGAATTTTTTATCTTGTTTAAAAAATTGAATTGAAGTTATGTAGATGAAGAAAAAGTTAAGATTTTATTGTATAGGTAAGATTTATTTGAAGTTATGTTTTTTTGTAGATTGGGGTACTGTTTCTTAATTCTGTTTAGTTAAAAAAAAAAAAAATGGATAGAAGACTAGTTGGGAAGATATGACTGAAATATTAGGAATTTAATTGATAAAATATTTTATACCGGGATGAAATTGGGAGAAAGAAAACAGCTTAGTGACTAATCTTAGATTTCGCATAAAGTTAAAAATCGCGACCCGGCGTTTTGGGTTTCCTTGCAAACGCTGTCGTTTTGGTTCAGGGTTTCGCGAATCAATTCGTCTGCAGTTCCACCCTTTATTCCTCCATAGCCGCCACGCTACAACTCCTTGAAAAAGGAATATTTACGTTAAGTTATGCTACCCTCCTGCGTAACCCATCAGCTAGCTCCGCTCTTTCCCTGTCCTTTTCTCTCCGTCAATCGACTCTCTCTGATACCCTCTTTTCCTCTCCCTGTCTTTGCTGGTAAGGCTTCTCTCTTTCGATTTCTTGTACGATTACTTGTGCTCTTTTATTTTACTTTACTTTATTCAATTTTTCCGTTTCTTTTTTTTCTTTAACGTGAAACAAAGACAGCGAAATCTAGAAGACTTGCTTTTGCTGCAACGAAGGGGCAAGCAATTTCAACCATGGCAACTGTAAGTTTATTTTTATTTGCTTTAACCGGATGAAACAATAGTTGTGAATATGGTCACAGTTAATGCTGGTGTCTAATATTTTTAGAAAGTACACAGGAAGAAGAGAATGCAGGAAATTTAAAGCGAAAATTAGCAAAATTATTTCAGCTATCACTTGAAGCAACAGTCCCTGGGGAGCCTGATGTCGAGCCATTGATTGCTGCTTGCACTGGGAGATTTGGAGACTACCAATGGTACTACCACTGCTACTCTGCAATTGCTATTTTGCTATAATTAGTCTTAAAGTTTAATTAAAAAAAATGGTATGTGCCGCAGTAATAATGCAATGGGACTTTGGTCGAAAATCAAAGGCCGCCCAGGAATTGAATTTAGGGGACCCCCAGCAGTTGGACAGGTATGCATTGGATTATCTTCCTCACTAAAAGATTTTGTTGTTTTATTGAAAATAAATAAATATGGAAAGCTTTTCTGTTTGTGTTTAATGATTCTCTTATTGTTTTTGGCAGGCTATCATGAGAAATCTTCCGCAGTCTGAAATGGTAGAATCATGTTCTGTGGCCGGTCCTGGATTTGTGAATGTTGTATTATCTAGAAATTGGATGGCTCAGGTGTTTGGATATTGCCTAACTTTTGTTGTTTTTTATTTTTTTTGTTTTCAATGCTTTATCTTTGTGTTCGGTTCTGATTCCCTTTTGATTTTCTTTTATTTTAACTTTTTGCATGCACCTCGTTATTGATATTGTATAAATGGTTCTGATATTAGTGGCATAGATTGCTTAGATTAGTTTGTTGTGGCTGCAGAACATTCAAAAGATGCTAGTTGATGGAATTGAGACTTGGGCTCCAAAACTTTCCATCAAGAGGGCTGTGGTGGATTTTTCCTCACCCAATATTGCTAAAGAGATGCATGTTGGCCATTTGAGGTCTACTATTATTGGTGACACTCTAGCACGCATGCTCGAGTTTTCTAATGTCGAAGTCCTTCGGCGAAACCATGTTGGTGATTGGGGGACACAGGTTAATTCTGATTTCTGAAACTGTGTAATTAATGTGATTAGCTTTGTTATATCTTATAGTAAAATAACATAAATGGCCTGTATTTGTTTTGGTTTGTTCTTATAAGAATATAGTTTGAATAGATGTTGCTGACACTTAAGTGATTCTTGTTATCTCCTTAGTTTCTTTAGGGTTAGGCAGTTCTAATGTATACTGCCTTTGCCCCCTTCTGGCCAGCAACCTCACAAATTTGCTCTTTGCTTTGCAGTTTGGTATGTTGATTGAATTCCTCTTCGAAAAATTTCCAAACTTTGAAGATTTTAATGAAGCAGCAATTGGTGATCTACAGGTGATTCCAAACACTATAGCTCTATCAATCATGAAAATTAGAGAGTTGAAGTGGGGCTTTGCTAACATGTCTTTAAATATGCCAATGATTTATAGAATAATAAATTCCATGCTAGCAGTTGATGGGATAGTAACTTGATTGATGTTGTGTTTAGGCATTCTACAAGGCATCAAAACAGAGGTTTGATGCTGATTCTGAATTTAAGGCTAGGGCACAAAAAGCTGTGGTTCGCCTTCAGGTAATCAATTACCATTCACTCGAGGGATTCATAAGGCTGACATCTTGTCGGATGTCTTTGGAACCTAAAACTGCTTGATGTTTAAGTGTTTATTTACATTGAAATTCCTTTTGTACACAGAGTGGAGAACAAGCGTACCGACAAGCATGGGCTCAGATCTGTGAAATTAGCAGGAGGGAGTTTGATCAGGTCTATCAACGACTTGGAGTTCACCTAGAGGAAAAGGTATATATTTAGCTTTTTGTGGAGTGCCTTTTGAGGATACCATCATGAAAACTCTTTTATGCAGCTGCATTTTTTTTTACTGTGCCAACTGCAAACATTTAGCACTGGGTAATTGGGGATTATCTAGTTGCTATTCATTCTACATATTTAAATCTTTATCAAGATTTGATTTTACATAAACCATTTGAACACTTTTCATTGTTTGCAGGGAGAAAGCTTTTACAATCCCTACATTCCTGGAGTTATTGAAGTACTAACTAATTTAGGATTAGTTGAAGAAAGTAGAGATGCTCGTGTGATATTTATTGAAGGGATTAACATACCACTTATTGTGGTGAAGAGTGATGGTGGTTACAACTATGCTTCTACTGATATGGCTGCTCTTTGGTTAGTGTTTTTCTGCATTGCATGCAACTTCATACGTCTTTTTTAGTAACTGATTTAGTTCATTAATCATTGAAAATGTTGCTTGTATATAGGTATCGCCTTAATGAAGAGAAAGCTGAGTGGATTATTTATGTTACTGATGTCGGCCAACAGCAACACTTTGATATGGTATTCAAAGTATGTATCATTTGCATACCTTCTCTGGTGTTTCATGCTTGATTTTGTTTGTAATTTATTTTTTCCAGTTTTTATTTACTATATACAAGTTCTTTTTTTCCTTTCCACCAGTTACCTCTTGATGTCAATTCTTCATAACTGGTTATTTATTTCAAGTTTTCCACATGCTTTCCCTTCTTTAAATACTTGGGATAGTGCTATTTTAATTTGTAATTTAATGTAGAAGGTCTAACATTCTTTGGGCTACCTGATACAGGCTGCCAAGCGTGCGGGTTGGCTCCCAGCTAATGATAGCCAGTACCCTAAAGCTAGCCATGTTGGTTTTGGTCTTGTTCTTGGAGAAGATGGGAAACGGTTTAGAACTCGCTCTACTGAAGTGGTTCGGTTAGCTGATTTACTTGATGAAGCCAAAACCCGCAGCAAAGCAGCACTTGTTGAGCGTGGTATGATAACTTGAATGATCTTTGATGATATGCATGTTAGATTTTACCTATCTGCCTTGCACCACACATCTCTTTATTTTATATTTGTACATGGTGTGGTTCACCTCTTTTCATGAGATTGCTTCCACACAGCATTTCTTTTAACTTGAGAGTATGAAGATATGCTCTATATCCCAAACAGGTAAGGCTGCAGAATGGACTGAAGAGGAGCTTGAGCAAACTGCTGAAGCAATTGGTTATGGTGCTGTGAAGTAAGCTATATACACTACTTTGGCTTATCTTTTCTTTAGCACTTTATTTTGTCATTACAATCATCATCACCAATTGATTTGTTGGCATCTGCTTGCTTACATTTGATTTCTTTGAGTAACTTGGAGGAATTAGGGACGGGATTGGGGATTGGGTTCTTTGGAAGATGGAGTTCAGGTTTTGTGAATGAGACTTGGTTGAGAATAATTAAATTTGATGGGAAAAAGATGAATATATAAAGGATAACAAGCTAAGGAATTTTCAGGCTAGAGGAAAGGGTGTTTTATATAGTTAATCAAAGTGCATTCAAAGTTCAGATAATTATGATGGTTTGGGGTTTTCAATGCAAAACCAATGGGTGAAATTTGGATTTACAATAGTTCAAAGGAAACTTCAATTGCACTTTGATTATGAGGGTTTGGGCTTAGAACACCTGTAATCTATCACTGATAAAATAATGTCATAATTAGAAACTTCTTTCACCCGATTTGCTTGTGACTTGACCTATCAAATGATATAAAGCTTGGATTTATTAGGTGTATCATGATATTCCTGCACAAGAAGAAATTAAGTTGCCAAATCTGAAAAATAGATGAAACTAGCCTGCACTAAATTTTTATGAGACTGCATCATCAATATCATTACGAATAGTTATTTTCACATTTGATCAGATGGTATTTGTCTTTGGAATTGCATTGGATTGCTATTTGTTCCGTTTTCATTTGCACCATTATATTATGGTATGATTATAACTTAATTCTTGAATATCAATACCCCTTTGAGAAAGTTAAATCTTTATTGTTTCATGGCAGGTATGCCGACCTGAAGAACAACAGGTTGACAAATTACACATTTGATTTTGATCAGATGCTCAACGATAAGGTGAGTGTACAGTTTACTGCTTGCATGTTACTTTGTCAGTTGGTTTTTACTGTGGTGGCTTCTAGTTGTTATTGAGGACCATTCTTCTCTCTGTTTCATTTTCATTATTTATGATTACCGCAGCCAGTACCTGTTTCTTACCTTTGGATTATTTGAGCAGGGCAACACTGCTGTTTATTTGTTGTATGCACATGCTCGGATCTGTTCAATTATCAGGAAATCTGGGAAAGACATAGGGGAGCTGAAGAAGGTAAATTTTCATCTTACACTGTGTCTATCACTGTTCCTGTTACTGTTTCTTTTGTACTATCCATGCGCATGTAAATATCTTCACATTCTGTGAACTGGCATCCCAATGATATCAATCAGGGTCTGTGTCAGAAGACTTATTTCGATTAGAAGCTACATTCTTGTTGTAATCAGTTGTATTCTTGGGTGTTTTGACGCCAAGAGTGCAACATTGAATCATACAATTGAGGATGTTTTTGAATGGTTGTGCTGCTTGCTAGGTTTTTCTGCTTAATATGTTCACCCAAATTTCTTGCAAAACCAACAGTTAGGTGCCTCTTGTAAAATTGTTACTCTATGTTTTAAAAATTCTATCCAAACATTTGCTGTAAAACGCTTGATGTGTTACTCTATCAAATGTGATTTAGCCGCATAATGTTGATTACGTGTTAGTGTTGAGGTATCAAGGTGACCTTGTGTTTCTTATTCTCTGTTGGTTTAAAGAACTTGAAAGTTATTCCTATAAGAATGGGATCATGCAACTAGATAATTCTTCCCATGAAGTGGCAGTTAACAATTCAGCTTGTGAAGTTTGATGTTATGTTTTGCTTCTTATATATATTCTGGTCATGCAGACTGGGACAATAGTGTTGGATCATGCGGATGAGCGTGCGTTGGGGCTTCATTTGCTACAGTTTGCGGAGGTGAGACAGTTTTACAGAACCAGTCTGTCCTTTGGTCGCTTAAGCTTTGCTTCCTTGCATGCATTTTTTTTTTTTTTATTACCTTGCAAGTTTTGAGAGTAGTTATTCATTGATATTTTTGTCCTTTGCAGGTTGTTGAGGAGGCCTGTACGAACTTACTGCCAAATGTGTTGTGTGAATACCTCTATAATTTATCTGAAAACTTCACTAGATTTTATTCCAATTGCCAGGTATAACAATTATCTGGTCTTGGTACCAATTTTAGAACTATTATTATTAACGCAACTGAATTGTGCTTCCATGCTGTTTGATTGGATGGATTGCATGCAATGACTTAGCCATCTCAATGCTGAACTAGTATCAATATCCCATGATTTTTGTCTTCTGTCACCCAGAAACAGTAACAATATTGAATGCTATGGTACGGTCGATATAATACATGATACTAATGGAAAATACAAACTCTAGAGATTTAAGACTCTTTGTTGGAAAATTGTGCAGGTTGTTGGTTCAGCAGAAGAAACAAGTAGACTCTTGTTATGTGAAGCAACAGCTGTGGTCATGAGGAAATGCTTTTTCCTTCTTGGTATTAAACCTGTTTACAAGATATAACATTACATGCCCATGATGAAGGGTCTTAACACTTATTCTCAGGCACTTCCAGAATTGTACAAAGACCATATTGGCGGATTTTGTTGGGAGAATTTAATGTGCAATTGAAATATCATTAGTTTCCCGATCTATATGATAATATGGATATGCCATCTCCAATGTTGTTCATTTAGAGAAATGCGTGAAAAGCTCAACAGTAATCGATTTGCGTGGATTGTCTTAGCTAATAGTAGAATCTGTTGATCATCAGACTGTCATTACACTGCCCGTGGTTGGGGGTTTTGGCATGCGACTGTACTCATCAGTAGTTTAAGAGTTGCACCATTGTTGATGAGATATTTATTGGAATTTGAATAATGGGTTATTAAAATGGCATGTGATGCGGGAAATGGTTAGTACAGGAATAGATGATGCATCTCCTCGTATATTTGTTCCTTGTAAAAATTGAAAACAAGACTTTTAATTAGTAGCTGATCGTTATTAGTATGATGTCTTTGTTCCATTCAATTAAAGTTGCAGGGTTGTTTTAGTGATGTTATGCGTTTTCTGGTGCTCTGCTATTATCACTCTTGCATTTGCCTGCACTACAAAAATAATCTATAAAACCTTGAATCACAACCGATCCAATCTCTACTGTAATCAATCCTTCTGGCTCCTTTAATTCCTCACTTGTTCCCGGCTGTGTCCGAGCCACCTAATCTTTATCGTACATCAAAGAAGATAAAAGAGAAACCTTGAATCGTTGACCAAATTTGACTATTTTAAGTAAACGAAGGGTTGGCAATAGGCTGGGTACTGGACCCATCGAGTAAATTGCACACTCTATCTATTAAAATTTACTATATTCATTAACTTGTTTGTTATTAAAAAAACTAAAAAAAAAAAGGGATGAGCTTTTAGTTACAGCACTATTTACTCAGACTTGTGTATCCTATTCGTCCAAATTTATGCCCACTGTTCATTTTGAATATATAGTGGCATTTTTTTTGTTATTTTTGAGGTTTTTTTAGACATTCATATATAAATTTAACATTGAGTTTTATTTGAGTCTTCGATATATTTAAAATATATTTTTGGTCTCTAGATGACCAAGCATTCTTGCTTGCCTTTTTTTTTTTTAATTCTTTTGTTTTTTTTCTAGCAATTTATTTTAGTTTTTTATTATTGAATTGAGTGCGAAAATTATTAAAAATCAAATTTTTTTTTAATTTTCCATACAAGCTAGCAACTATGAAATATATACAATCTGTTTTAAAATTTTAAAATATGTATATCGAATTATATTATTTTTATTATTTAAAATTGACCTTTTCAATTTGTCATTTCTTATATGCTCATCAAATTTATTTTTTTATTTTTTATGTAATTTTATTTGTTAATAAATATAATTTATCTTTCTCTATTTATGAATTTTTGAATAAATTTTTTAAAAATAAATAATCAATTAAAAACAAAATTTATTTGTTTTATTTACTTATTTTTTATATAATCAAAATTTATCGAAATCAATTTAATAGTTGTTTTTTGAGATAAAGTAAGAACAACAATGATGTTCATGCTATTACATTGGATAAGGAAAAATAAAGCAAGAACGACAATGAAGTTCATGCTATTACATTGGATAAGGAAACAAAGAAGCAAAAAATACAAGGTTATTCTCTCTTGTTATCAGATATCCGGACGTTGCAGTGCTTTGAAACTACCACCAGTATTGGGGGAAACAAGACTTTGTGTGTAGACAGTAGATTCACTCCAACCCCCTCACTGTCAATACTGAATCTTTACAATGTCTCTTCTTTTGGGTTACAAAGCGCTATTTCCCATCTATCTAAATTAAATAGAACATGACCATTCTAAATTAAATAGAACATGACCATTCTTTGTAACCAATAGTATTTTAAGCCAATACTTAACCCCAGGTAATGGGCCATCGCTGAACCTGAGTAGTCTCGTCTAAGAAGCCTTGTTGCCATACTCCTTCATAACCAAGGCCTCTAAGAGAGGTCCACAATCAGAAATATACACATAGGTAGGAAGTCTCCTGCTCCTTTCAAGTCCGTGCTCAAGTTAGTGCGGTAAATTACATCTGGTCGCCTCTACCAAATCAAATGAAAACATTACACAGTTCCACTCTCACCATTTTCCTTTTTGACTATCTCATTTGCTGAAGTTCCTGTGCCCTCTAAGAGAACACTACAATGGAGTTCTTTTAATGTTCTTCTCGTGTTATTTTTTAAGTTTAAGGCCTCCACTTTAGCTTCATAAGAACCACTAACGTTAGTAGAATTAGAAATGGAACCTCATATTATTTTGTAATCATCAAGCTAGAAACCCTCTCCCTGAGTGTTTCTTCGAACCTGACTACGGTGGTTGGTAGAAGACTCCTCCTTGATTTGGAATGCTTGAAGGATCTTCGTCGTCTGTCGACATAGACTCTCCATCTGGTGCTCATGTCGAAGGAAACGCTGGTCGGCATGTTCCCCGGCCATAACAAGCTCTGATACCAAGTTGTTATGTACCTAGGAAACTCCCCAGCCTACGCCTTGACTACGCCTCTTGTTCCTGCCTCAAGCTATCTTGAGAGCACCTTTGAGACAAAGAATAAATAATTTGCAAAAGCAATAAGGCGTTGTTTGATAATTAGGAATAAAATTGTAAAAATGAGAACGAAAGTTTTATTCCGATATAAGATGTGGGAATACAAATAAGGAACGAAAACGAATTTATTTTCAAAATAATAATATATTTTATTTATTTATTATCTATTAATTATTTTTATCATCACTATCACCATTGTCAACGCTATCATCACCACCATCATCATTACAATCGCTATTATCACCACCATTGCTACCGCCATAAGCACTATTATTGCTACCACAACCACTACCTCCACTCCCACCATCATTAGAATCAGTATTATCATAATCACCATCACTTTTATTATTTTTTACAATTATTATACTTTGATAAAATTATTTTTTAATCATTATTTTTATTTATATAAAAAATCAGATATTAAAAAATTTAAATTACATTTAGTTTTCTGCATTTTCATTCACGTTACTTTTATTTCTGATTATCAAAACTAAATGTTTTAGACTAAATAATTCGATATCCTTCGTTCACTTGCACAAGTCGTTTATATACGACTTTTACAACGGTTATTAACAACAAAATAGAAAGATCGTAATTGCCGCCCTATTCTAACCCGAAGAAGCTACCAGTTGGCAGGGCTGATAACACTCACAGGTTGAGCTATTCTAAAGGATGACAATAATTGGAATTCGAGACAGATTGCTTCAGGCTTGGACTTGGACTTCATGGATTGGACATGGTCTTCATGGAAGGTCTGATGCTTGGACTTGAACTTGGGCTGCTGGACCTGGGCTGTAACGGTTGATCAATTATCGCCACATCAACAGGTGTCTTGTCCTGAATTGTCTTTTTCTTTTCTCATTAAAGATATCTCTCACCTTCTGTAATGAATCGATTCTCCGTACATCTATCCTAGACCATGACATCACAATAACTATCGCTTCACCTGTTGGGTTGCCCATATCTTCAGAGCGCACTTCCCAGCCCATCCAAGACGTTGTTCTTGGTCTTCCTTTTCTCTATCCACCAAACTTTTTCACTTTCCTTATTTCTCTCTTTCGCCATTAACTCCAACGGTAACATAAACCCAATGAAACATTTCCATTATATATGAGATTAGAGATTGGAGTTAACAAAAAAGAAAAGAAAAGCAGTAATCAATGGGGTCGGATTCGAACTCAGCAACAGCATCAGCATCGACATCAACATCAGCATCAACACCATCGACGCCAAATGGGAAGCGAAGTAGAGATCCTGAAGATGAGATCTATCTTGACAATCTCCGTTCTCACAAGCGTTACCTCAGTGAGGTTTGTCCTTTTTTTTTTTTTCCCTGACAATTAGCCACCCTTTTCCTTTCCTTGAGGTTTTTGAACTGGCTTTAAATTTTCTTTCTCATTTCTTTTGGGTTTACTTGTGACTTAAAAAATTGTTAACTTTTTTGGGTGCAGATAATGGCATCTAGTTTGAATGGATTAACAGTTGAAGACCCACTCCAGGACAATCTTATGGAATCTCCTGCCAGGTCTGACACCATGGCTTTTGTCAGGTGATTTTTTTTTTCCTTTTACTCATAATAGTAATATGATAAAGTTTTCAAATACTGCTATTTTGGTTTTGAAAATTCTGTGCTGCTCCTCAAATATTACTCGATGAATTATTTAAGCATTTTTACTAAAAAGTACTACTATATAAGGCCATATTTCCTTGAATGGGAAGGTGTCACCTTATAGCTTCATATTTTGTAACTCAATTATAGATACCCTGTTTGAATTGTGGATTATGGCATAATCATTGATGGACTCAGGCTGCGGTTTATATTTTTCAAATCATCAAATTAAAAGATGTTCTTTGACCGTGGTTTATAACACTTCTGTGATTTAGAGTGAAGAGTTTCATTTAAGTAAATACCAGTAGGAAATTTCCAGCAATTTGCAGTTTGCCCATGCATTTGCCAGCACATTATGTGCTAGTTTGCCAATGCAAAATCAACTCTAATTTTCGGCAAATTGAAGTTTTGTGATTTGAAAGAAATGTTATCCATTGATGGAACCATTGGCTAGATAAAATAATTGAGTTAATAGTAGGGGTAGCCTTCACTAGTTGTAAGAATGGCTTGATTCATGTTATTTTCGGGTAGATAATTTGTTCAAAAGATGCTTTTCTGCCTTGAATTATGCCCCAAGCTGATAAGACTCTTCATCTTTTTTTGCTCTGGCTGGTTAAGAGGAAAACCATCTTTTTTTATTATTATTATATTATTAATTCCCATTCATTTTGTTTCCTCGCATATATCATTTCAGGGATGAAATGTCCTTCCAATATTCACCAATGTCAGAAGACTCTGATGACTCTAGATTTTGTGAGACCCCTATAAATGCTTGCTCGCCTCAATCTGAAAGTCTACCCAGCAGTCCAGTTTCTCCATATAGGTACCAAAGACCACTTATTGGGTTCTCTTCTGCTCCTTATACCAGCTCATTCCCTTCACATGGCGGCACTGTCACCAGTGTCACTTCACAGCCTCGTCAACTAGGTTCAGATTCTGAGGGCCGGTTCCCGTCATCACCTAGTGACATATGCCACTCAGCTGACCTAAGGAGGGCTGCACTGCTGCGTTCTGTGCAGATGAGAACACAACCTCCCGGTCCATCATCTTTTGAATTGCCATTTGGTTCAGGACACGAGCCTGGATCTAACATTGAAGTTGAAGAGCGACCATGCTCATATATGAAGTCCTTAGTTGAAGGGAGGGAGTATCCGCTTGAGGAGTGTTCTTCAATGAGCATCTCAGAACCTGAATTTAATGAAGAGAAGGCGTGTCGGGTTTTGAATATGAACATAAAAGGGAATGATCCTGGAGGTTAAATACTTGTGTAATCATATTGCAGAGCCAACCGACCAACTGTGACCATATGTTGTGCACCTACACCGAACTTGTTTAGAGTGACTTATCAGTGACTGGCCCATGACAGATTTTGGTTGATAACGTATCAAGGATTGCATTTGAGTTCATAGGAGAGCCTATACTAAATAGCACTTACAGTTTTACTGCTGACAGTTTCACTACCCTCCGCATTCCTGTCTCCCAATGGAGGTGTCTGATTTAACTATATCATGGCTGATTTAATCCTGGTGTATACATATTTGCTACTGGCAAAATCTGGCCAAGCTTAACTCATGATGATAATGGCAAAATCTGGCAAAGCTAAGGCCAGTGCTGCTGTAATCTCTGATGTATGCATTTCATATTTGCAACATTCACCCTTTGCTCTGCTTTGCCTTTCTGTCTGATGGTTGTGTAACAATTTGGCCATACAGACTACAGCTGAAGCCTGGGTTGTCGAGCTGTCCAGTTGTCATGGATATACGTTTGAATTTGCGATGTCTCGGAAGTGTGATGTTCTGTTTGGCCATACTCTTTGCGGGTTCTGTATGGATTTGAGATCTCAATTCAATGGAAAAGAGGTCCAGCGGATAGTATCATAGACTGTTCATGTTAGCGTTTAATATCTTCCAGTCTAAAACATGAATACCTTTGTCAAATGTTCGAGAGATGGCCATTTAAAAGTGCCTCGATCCATTTATGGGACCTTATCGATTGAAGACACGAAATAACTTATAATTCTGTGGAATTGTTTCTTCAAGATCACCATAGAACAAGAGTGCCAGTTAAATAAACAGGCCAGCAAAGCCAGCTAGATAATTATTTCCCTAGTAAACAAGCAACTTTTCTGTTATTGCGGAAACGAGATTTTATACAAGTACGTAGGCATGGTTTTGGCGGATGCGTAAATGACAAGATAGATCGTATCAACATTTCGCCAGAAAGAGAAATTCCGCCATACAAGTTGACTGCAAGATCGCTGAATAAGTTAATGCAACTGGTTTGTAGATTGTTTCTGAATCTGAGTCCTTTACAAAAGGCATTAGGAACAGCGACAGGAATCTACTTAGTAGGCAGCTTGTGTAAGAACAACTGTTACTACAAAAAAGTAGTGAACTTGAGACTAAAGGGGGTGACTCTCTCCTAAACTTAAACTAAAGGAATACACCTCATCTAATAAATTAGGAGGGAAAATGGAGGTAAAAAAAGAGAAAATAAAAGCGAAGTATAGAACTAAAATAAATTTGATAAATTGATCTGAGATAGATTTTTTAGAAGTTAGTGCTTTCTCTGTTTATAAAGAGAAATCTGAGTCTTTAAAGTAATTTAGAATTTTAATTAAGCTAACAGGAAAATAAGTTTTATGACAACAATCGCAACTAGTTGCTTCCAATTAGCTAGCCAATCACAATTTGGCTTAAGTTTGGAGTCTTGTTTGGTCCCTTCTATTTCTTGGAGATTCAATTTGGTCCAGGCAACTAATCCCTCGACACAAAAAGGATAAGTTTAGGTGTAAACAACAACATGATCACCCTCAGTTTAAAAACGAAGAGAGCTTCCAAATTATTCCAGAACCAGTCGCAACTCATATAAGCCAACGAGAACAATCAATACAGGCAACACCGACCATATTGAGGTACAAAGTTGGGGCATATCTTAAATTTCTCAAGATTTTTTCACTAAATAAGTTGCAGGAAAAGGTGGGACCAACGAGAACATGCTAGTCTGGTCATGACAAAAACATCGGGGAAGAAAAAAGGATAGGGGTGTTGCATGTTATCATCTCTCAGTTTTAACAAAGTTAAGAACCCTGGTGTTTTTTTAATATTCTGGCTTACGAAGAATTTGGTATCGACATAACATTATACGTTCACGGATTATAGAATAAAAACAGATCAATTGGCGGTTATTCATTTGTCTAATGCATGGTTCATTCAAAAATTAAAAGTTTCTCCGCTGTAAAATACAAGCACAGACGTAAAAACAAGGCATATAAACATACTGCACTAGCTAGTTAAGGTTCTCAAAATCATTTCGAACTAGGGAACTTGCTCAATCGAATTCCAGGGGATACAGATTTTCACCGTGAGAAGCCTTGCCCAGATAGGAGTTGGGTGAAAACAGATTCCCCAAAACTGGACGATGTTCACGCCCAAAATATTGATGAGCGAGACAAAAGATCAGAAGATCAAGCGAAAGTAGATAGAATGTTCTTCTTCAGGGTAAATTCATCTGCCTTTGCTGGGCTTATTGACTGCACCATAAACCAAGGAAAAGATAAGATCAGGTAACAGTCATCACAACTTTTCACATATTTACACAACTCATTTTGTACTCGTGTAATGTTCTTATAAGATCTGTCATCCAAACCTCCCAATCAGAGTTCTATAAAACATTAAAAATAAGTGTTGTGGTAGGTATGATCTTAATATGAGAATCTTGTCCCAACTCATTGCTATCTCAAAATGTCAAAATATAGCTGTTTGGCTCCTATTAGTATTACTCAAGAGTATGCTTCAGTAAGAAAAAGAATCTATCAATCTTACCTTTTCAAGAATGCGCTGTAGCCGCTCTATCTCATTCTTGGCATAATCAGCACCTTTCGCCATAAAACTCTTGGCTGCCTTCAAATAAATCTTTCCATACCTATAATTAACATGGAATATTATATGGTTATATCTTCCATTCATTGGAGATTTAGCAAGAATAGAGAAGGCAATTTCAAAAGACATGACAACTTTGAGCAGTATTGTAAACATATCAAAGCAAGCCAAAGCAAAATTTAAACACCAGTGCTCATGCCACAAAGTACCTTGCTGTAGAACCCTTGAGTTTCTCAGCTTCGTCTTCAATTCGGGAAAAGACTGCTTTCTTCTCATCATCGCCAGCAGCTAAAAACTCTTTCACCAAGGCATCCAAACTTTCAACTACACCAGCCTATTGTGTATATAAATATAATATGATCAAATGACTCAGTCAACAACAATGAAAGGACTAAACTTTCAGTTTTATATGTAGTAACTAACCTTTGAAGTAAGTTGTCCTTTTCCATCCCGACTGGTTCCAGACTTTTCATTGATGAAAGTAACAAAGTCGTCCAAATCTCTCCCGCCCTCATACTCCTCCCCAGCTTTGTTGCCTTTTGGGAAGAACTTCAATGTAGGGTATCCACTTACTCCATACCTGAATTTAGCATAGGTCATTAATATTGACAGCTTCTAATGTCTGAGAACCCTTTTCATCAAAATAATTAGCTAATCAGCAAAGTTTGCCCTTACTTTTCAGCTAGATCCTTATATTTGTCAGCATCTAGATTGGCAACCACGACATCTTCCTCAGATTTAAATGCTGTAGCTACCTTTTCATAGGTCTGAAGGAACAAACCAAGGAAATTCCAGATCGTTACTAGTGCAGGAAAGACCCAGATAGAACAATGACAAACCAATGGTCACAGGAACACACAACCACACACACTCATGTGATTTAGAAACCGCCCAGTATTTAAGCAAGTTAACATTGTGCCCACTTTTTAGTTTGATATGATTCAACCTCTATTTTAAAACTATTTGCCCTTAAAAGCTATAAAAAATTAGACCTGGACTCTCCTAGATGTACAGTGTGTGCTCACATCTATCTCTCTTTCTCCACCATATCCTTCCGTTGATTGTCTATCGCACATTATAGCTTTTCACAAACAAATCTAGATAAAATTAAAAGCAGCCTTCACTAGGAGAAAGAATCAGAGAAATAGACACAACTGACAGAGAAGGGAGAGGAGAGATGTGAGAGAGAAGAGATAAGTGGTGGAGAGGGAGTTGGTTATTGATTTTATTTTTGTGAACTTGGACCCTTAAAAGGTTATAAAAATGAATTAAGTGATAATCTGTGTCCAACAAAAATGGCAACAATGGTAACCTGCTAATATAATAAGCAGTTTAGCAAATCACATATTCCTACACACATATTATAAAGGGAATGGGAAGAAGAAGCAGCTAACATACAGGAGCTAGGTTTTTGCAATGACCACACCTGCAAGAAGTTAAGTGTGTAAATCAATAACATATAACTGAGACAAAAGGAGATTGAACAAAAACACCAAGCAACCATAGTTAACATAACAATAGTCAACATAAAAAAGGATATAGCTTACCAAGGTGCATAAAACTCAACCAAAACATCTTTAGTTTCATCCAAGACAATATCATTAAAATTATCAGCAGTTAGTACCACAACAGCGGATGGCACAGCAGCTATCTTCACATTAGTCCCTGTAATTAACATAGCCAATCAGGAACCTCGGGTGGTTTTTTCCTTTTCACACTAGACTCACAATGAGATAACAGAAGTGTTGCTTTTGAAAAAACAAATCCTTAAAGATGCACTAAGATAAAAATTATAGCGCATACACCAGTTTTTGCAGATACAAGCTCAGGTGAGAAGGGGGAATAAATTTTTCAAACAAAACAACAGTACAAGCAGGTCGAGCAAATTTAGCAGTCAAAGCAAACAGCAAGAAACCCGTAAAAAGAACTTTTCACTGGGTTAATCAACAGGAAGCAACTTTACAAGAAAGACTAGAAGTGGTACCTCCTTCGTTATTGACATACTCAGCAAGGGCTTCTGCAGTACGTGGTCCTTCATACCTATTGTATATATACCACAAAATGGCATTTCAGTAAGGCAATAAATTTGGACATTCTGTCCAACAGTCATGGAGTTGATAATATTCTCACTTTTTAGGTTCGAGCGATCCTTTAGGAAACCATTGAATAGTTGGGTATCCAGAAACCCCATATTTGCTGCATACACCCTTATGCTCGTCACAGTCCACCTGCACCACATCATCAACAATACACACATCGACGAGTTAAGGTTAGGTGTCAATAACAAAAACGGCAGCTTCGATTTTCCAGGAAATTTGGTTTGACCATACATAATGTACAAGATATGGAGGAAAAATGATAAATAAAATAATGAATAATAGTACTTATTTGGGTTGGCCATACATGAATAATAGCATTAGCATGGGAAACAATTCGCAAAAAAAAAATTAAAAAACAACACGGACCAACAAATAATAGTAAGGCTAACCTTTCCAATCAAAACAGTCTTTGCCTTCCTAAAGCTACTTCCAAGCTTCTCGTATTCAGGAGCAAGCTTTTTACAGTGTCCGCACCTGTGACATTCAAAATTACAATCAAGTCCGCTCCGAAATTCTAAATGATCCCGGTCAAAATTCATTAACCATTCATATCTACAGATTAATTAAACTAATGGTTAATCACACTAAAAAATCAACGAATTAATCAAAATTGGCAAATCATAACAGATCTATGGAACAACGAATCACGATCGGTATCAAAAACGATTAATCTTAGCTTAATCAAAATGAGGACGATACTCACCAAGGAGCGTAGAACTCAACGAGAGCGCCTCTGTCTTGACCGACTTCCTTCTCGAAGTTATCTTCTGTCAACACAACGACATCTTCTGCTAAAGCTGATACGGCTAACAAAGCCAAGGTACCAAAGGCAAACCAGATCTGATTATACTTCTCCATTTTTCTTTTTTCTCTGCTTTTTCTTTTGCTCTTGGCTAAAAACGACTTATAAGAGAGAATCGTATTTATATGCCAATTCCTGCAGTAGGATTTTTAAATGAGAGTTGCTAGAAGAGGAGTCCTCAATTATTTACAACGTGTTCTATCTGAGGTGTAGTGATTTGATTTGCTCAGATGATGAGCCCTCTTCTCTTATTTTCTTCTTCTTTCTTGGCCTGTGACCTTTTTTTACTACGTGGGAGGATATGATAGGTTGAAATATTGTGAAAATGGTACGCTTTTGCTTCAAGTTAAGGTCAAAGTTTCGCTGAGCAACTTATAAATTAGTCCCACTAGTTTTAAGAAATAAATTAATTGGTCATCTTCTTTTCAAAACTTATTATTTAATTTTCTAACCAATATTCATCGTAATTAATTTAATATTATTTATATTTTACAAAAAATTTTATTTTCTCACCAGTATTTTTATATGTTTTTCTATTTCTCAAAATAAAAAATAAATTAAATTAAAAATGAGACAAAAAAACTAATTACAAGTAGATTTCAAAATATAAAAAATAAATAATTAATTTTTAAAATAAAATAAACAATTTAATTCATTTCTTGAAATGAGAGGACTAATTCATAATTTACTCCTTTTTTCTCTTCATGAACTTTGGATTTGGATTCAAACATGCAGTGCGTGGCTAATCTTAAATACTAAAGTGTATCATTTGCTTTTTCATTTTTGTTTCTATTTTCCAACTTTTCGAAACAAATAGGGAGAGAACTTATTTAGTTATTTCTTCTGGAATTTTTTTTTTTAAATTGCTACAACTATTATCATATTTTTTAAAAGAATATTTACTAAATTTACCAATCAAATTGTTATTCCCACTATTTTTATATCTAATTATCAATACATCCTTCGTTAATTACCAATAACTATTATTTAACATATGTTAGTATTAGTAATTTTTTTAAAAAAAGGCAGAAATAACAATTTGATTGGTGAATTTATTAATATTTTTTTAACCAGTTTATTTGAATATTTGGTCTTAAAAAATTATGATAATCTTTACTCGAAAAATATATATACACACACAGAATAAGTTTGAGACACATTACCAGAAGTTCACCATGATAAGTTACCCCAAATCTAAAAAGAAAGGATGGTTGGTCAACTAGCTTGCACATCCTTTCGCTTCACAATAAATAGGATAAATTTCAATTTGTCCTATTGAAGTTTATGTGTTTTTTAAATTTTGCTTGAAATCTTTCATTTGTTTTAGTTAGACTTTGTGTCATTTATTTTTATCCTACTCTATATAAATTTTAGGGATAATTACTAAAAAAACCTTATAAAAAATTATTCTATCTAATAAACCCACAAATTTATTTTTAAATCACTCAAATCCAAAATAATATTTTTCTTATTAAAAACACCTAATAATTAACGAGTAGTGTTAACTATTGGTTGTTTTAGTAAGAAAAATATTATTCTAGGCTTGTGATATTTAAAAACATTATTTTGTGCTTGGGAGATTTAAAAATAAAATAGTGAATTTTTTAAATTGAAGATTTTTTGAAAGGTATTTTGGTAATTATCCATAGTTTAAATGAAGCTATTATCTTTTAAGATATGTATTTCTATCATGGACGATCATGTTTTATTTAATTAATGCACGAAAATATATTATACATTCATCTTTTAATTTAATTTAATTTAATTTTTTGATAAAAAAATATTGAGTTTTGATTAATTAAAAACTAGTATTACCAATGATTTTTTTTTCCTATCAATATATTAGGATTTAAGAAATCACTAATGTTCATAATCATACATTTTTTATTTATTTATATGATAACTCTTTGATTAAATTACTAGATAATGACAAGAGTTTCATTTCATTAATATTAATTAGTTAAATAGCCTCGGTTGTTATAGTTACTAGATAGTAAAATTAAGCTCGTAATTGATGAAACAAACGATCAATAAAAAAAAAACTCTAATGTAAGGAATTGTTTAGTATAATAAAAAGAAATAGTAGTCGAATGTTAGTGTTTAAAAGTCAAGGAACCTCAAAAACTTTTTTTCTTTTGAATGCAATAAAAAAGAACTTGACTTGATCATGAAAAAATAATAATAAATATCAAACTCATTAAAAACTATTAAATGAGTTTATTATTAGATACGAAATAATAAAAAAAAAAAACTCTAAAAAAAATTCTATCTAAAAAATTCATCAATTTATTTTTTAAATCTCTCAAACCTAAAAAAAAAATTCTTACTAAAAGACCCAATAGTTAACTAGTGTTAAGTTAGAGATTAACTATTGGGTGTTTTGATAAGAAAAATAATATTTTGGATTTGAGAGATTCAAAAATAAATTGATGGATTTCTTGGATGTAAGATTTTTTTTAGAAGGTTTTTATGATAATTATCCCTAAATTTTAATTATGTCTATAAAATTTATGGAATATCTCAATATAACCCAAAAAGTAAGAATCAACAAATTGAAATTGGAAAAAATATTAAATTTTTTTAATAAAACAAATTCATCAATATTATCTTTTTGCGATACAGTAATAAAATCAAGTTAAAAACGAACATGCTAAGAAATATTTTAAATAAAAAGTATCAATCACCAATATTACCGTCTCACACACACTCTCTCACCAACATTTCATATCTCAACTTCTTATCCAATTTTCTATTAAAATCTTGAATATATATATGAAATCTCATATGAACGGATTGGTAGTTTGAGTATAAAATAATTTTGACATCACATTAAACGTGATTATTTGCACTTATCAAAGGTGCTATGTGATGACAATGTCAAAAAAAACCAAGGAGACATGAGAGGTATGAAGGATCAAAATTGTGAAAGTTTCGATGAATTTTTTTTAAAAAAATTTAAATTAATTTGAATTTTCATTTTCATTTAACTATAGTATTGGATATGATAATAATAATAATAATAATAAGATAGTTTTGCTATGTAAAAATTGAAGTTGGTAGAATTTGTGGATTTTTTAAAAAAACTAACCCTTTCAAATATTATCATATTTTATATTGATTTTCTACTTTTATTAACTTCAAATTGTTTATCATTATTTTTTACTTTTTGGATGATATTGAGATTTTTTGTAAACTTTAAGGATGAAATTGAAATTTATACACCTGATGAAAAAGAGCAGAGGGAGAAAATTGAAAAACATGTGAAAGATATGGGGACTAATTGAAACAAAAATGAAAAATGTAGTGGGTGATTGGAACAAAAATGAAAGATATAAAGTCCAATTGAAACAAATAAAAAAATTTAGATGAAATTAAGAAAACATATAAATCTCATGACAAATTGAAATTCACCCTAATAAATTTGGAGTCAATTAGTCATTTTGTTTTAAAAACTAATCATTTAGTTTCTCACTTTTAAGTTTTTACTAAATTCGTTAAATCAATACATAATATATAAAATAATCTTTAAGATATAAACTTAATTCTTGCGACTCAGACAGCAATTGCAGCTTTTTTCCTTCTTCAACATTTTTTTGTACTCTTTCTTCGCAAAATCTCATTTGAGAAATCACTGAACTCCAACTCTTCTCTTTTTTATAACCCAAAAATAAAAGTCTCTTGAACTCCTTAAATGGTTTCAACTTGTATGCTATTTAGACCAAAAAGTCAATAGCTTGCGATTGTTTTTGTTGTTTGGGTTAGAAAGATTTGATGGGGTAGATTGTGTTTGTTGAGAGGGAAAGTGAAGTGTGAAAGAGTTTTTAGAAAAACTTGATGGTGAGTTTGAGTTTTATTATGATGATGGAAATAATTGAGGAGAGAACTAAGGCATAAATAATAATAATAACAACAACAGCAATTTGAGAGAAAAAAATATATTACAATAAGGACATTTCATCAATGGTCTAACAAAAAATTGATGAAAGAACTAAATTATTAATGAAATTAAAACACAAAAGACTGAATAATTAATTTTTAAAATAAAAAGGACTAATTAATTCTTTTCTCAAGACAAAAGAGACTAGTTTATATTTTACTCAATAAATATGAAATGTATATTTATTTGCAGGGGACCAAAAAAGAAGAGTGACAAGTTGCAAATTACAGAATTCGACCACTAGAGAACCTAAATATATATAAAAATAATACTAAAAAAAAAAATTGCAAATAACACACGATCCCTTTTATTTTGCAATTTCTATCTGTTCAATTGCAGCAGCTCATTTTCCTCGAAGTTAAAAGAAGCAACTGAGGTGTTAAAGTAATCACCCAAAAAAAAAAAAAAAAAAAACTCCTATCTTCAACAGGTTAATAAAATCTTTATGGATGGCAAAATTGTTTCTTTCTGTTATCAATGCACAATGCAGTTACGAAAGAGCTGAAAACAACTCAGGCACACATTGCCCAGAGAATGAAGCTATGATACGCATAATATAACTCCGAAGAATTCCTTTCAAGATTGTTTCGAGAAAATCCCTCAAATAATGACTTTCCAACTGACAATAACTTCCTATGTCTCTCTCTTTTCTTTTTGAAAAATGAGTGACCTGAATATTAAAGCTCTAGCTAATGTTGGGAAGATTTATTGCTGGTGCTTGGCCGACTTTGAAGGTGCAGTACGACATGATGCAGATGCTCCAGGTCTTCTGCAAGCACTCGTGTCATTGAAATTTGCCTCTTCAACTCATCTATTTGACTGATAACCTTTAACCCCAAGTGCCAGTCAGCATTGTTGTCCTTGTTCATGGCCACAGATGTGGGCATTTCAGTTTGCAAACAAGCTGACCAGTTGCAGTCATCCGCAATTATTTGGTTCAACCTAACCGTAAAAAGAACAAATTTATTTGATTAATACAGATTATAATTTACACACACCATTAAGATAAAGTCAGTTTCATAACATACAGAGGATACAAGAAAATTTGGCCTCAATTTATAAAACCTAATCAGATAATACAAAAGGAACGAAGTAGTTTCTTTCCATTTGTAAACTTGAAACAGTAATTTCTATGCCAATTTCTCATAACACGCCAGACAGAAACCCGATGAGTGGAGGAAATCTCCTTATTGATAATATTGAATGCGTAGGGAAAGCCAATTTGGATACATACTCGAAAACATGGGGTTAACATGGGTAAAGAAGCCAATACCAAGGCATGCCTTGTAAGGGATGAAGCTAGGATTCTTATGTAAAGGGAACAGAGCAAAATGACTGTTTCTATAAGTACTATTACATAATTAGTATTACTCCAGAAAGCAATAAAACAAAATTATAAGATCATAAATTTAATTACAAAATTCACAAAATAGTCCATTTAAACGTAATTTCATACACTATAAAAATTAAAAATTAAAAATTAAAAACCCACTATATAGAAGATATGCTAAGGGCTGGTGCACAAGTTTCAAGAAATATGGGAGCAAATGTCTTATAAAGGGGGTCAAATTTGAACTAAAACCAATAAGGGCTGTTATGAATTTTTTGGCAAAAATTAAGGGAGGCAATCGGCCTCTTCTCTTGCATGGAAATCTGTCCTTGGGCCTAGAGGCTCAAAACTGTGAAAACCCACGATTTCACTTGAAGCATGAAAATTCACCACACAGGGATAATCCAACCCTTCTTAACTCTCTTTCACAGAATCATGAGAGGTCTAACAAGTTACATCACAAAATATATTACCATAATTTCTTCCTAATATTCTGACTCGGAAAATTAAGAAATTAGAATGTTTTGCAGTTTGAGAAAACAATGCAGGCACCTATCTCGGTCTTGCATTAGTTACAATTTCAGCAAAGTCAAGATATCAAAATTATAGTTCCTGGAATAATCAATTTCTAAATATTGCCTTTGAAATCCACATTTTGACACGGCAAAACTTCTTAAGACCATTATACAATAACAGTTTGGTAGATGCAGAAACCGAAAAAGGTATCAGCATCATCTAAATGCTTTTCTCTTTACCATTGGGATATCAAGAAAAAAAATAGATGCAAAAAAAGGGAAAACTTGAGAAATTATTGGAGGACCATGAAAGAAAGGATAAATGCTTATGATAACTTCAGCTTCAGCCAATTAAAAAAGGGACAACATGCCAAAAAATTTATAGCATTCTCATTCTCCTTCCTTTTCTGCAGTAAAAGAGTGGGGAAATACCGTATGCAGTATATATAACAAGCAAAACAGCAAACACAGCTATATCTTCATGAAGGTAAGCGTTTCTTACTTTTTTAGTATCATCAGTGTGTCTGATTTGTCTTTCATGCTAAATGAGGCATCCACGACATCTTTGCACCTCACCATTCCCTCCAAAGGACCACATGACATGCACAATGAACATATCGAAGAATCGTCAGTTTCTGAGCTAATGTTACTAATTCGTATTGAAACAATATCTAGGACATGTAAAGGATGAATTGGAAGGTTGAACTTCTTCACTGTTATCCAACCATCTGATAGTGCTCTATTCCTTGATTTCACGCTCTTCAAAATTGTAAAAAATAAAATAAAAAACCTTGTCAAACATTCATATATAAAAGAAGAGAAGTGAATGAGAAACAGGATGGGCATTAGAATCATATTACGTTTCATTAGCTACCTCAAATTCAATATCACAACAGTCGAGTCCATTTGGCACTATCCTCATGGAAGCAATTGAGATCTCCCCAAAAATTGACACTGCCTTTTTCAACTGGTGAAGTTGGATAATAGAAGGTACATTCTCAATAGTAACTGAGGTTGAACTTTTCAAGTTAGATGCATTCTTTTTAGCAAGATTAGGGCAAAAGGCGTTGGTGTTGTTCTCAGGTTTGAGACGTGGAGCTGAAATTCCGTTAGTCTGTTTCAAGAATATATCTTTCAACTTCTTGATGCTTTCTGGTGCCAAAGGTGAAGCTTTTTGGTTCTGACACTTTTCTGCTTGAAATGAAGATTTAAGCTCAACTCAAGTCACACTTGAAATTATTCAATCCAGGACAAATAGAGAGAGGGAGTTCAGAAGGAAACATACCTTTAATGGTTCACGTTTTGCTGTCATCAATATTGGCAATGCACCTACACTTTTTTCCACAGAGGGGCCTAACTCTGAGAAATCATCCTCTTCATCAGCACAGCTGTGTAAAGACTGATTCAGCCTTCCAATCCCCTTTAACTGGAAATTGGTGAATGGTCGTGCAGCAAAACATCTACCAACCACAGACCATAGTTACTTCTCTCAAGTGAACTATCTTATTAACAGACCATGCAGAAATTCATGCCCAGCAATCTGCTGCACGGTTGAGCTCCTAAAAAATTGCAAGGTACTGGCAGATACAAATGTTTGGAAGAAGACGCAGGTTATTACTAAGATCACATGAATTTTCCATTATCCAACCTACTGCTTGATTAAGTACTTGCGTTCGACATTTGCCATCACACAACGACCATGATATAAAAAACCAAACTGTTTCAACCTACAAAACATGATTTTTTTTATTATTTTCCAAAATCTCTTGAGTCGCGATTCAGCTGGCTAGTTGATGTAGACAAAAAAGGAAGAAAAACTTGAATAATTGATAACCATATTTTAGTAATTTCAGATCTGCTAGAAAATCTGAAATTATCGTATTTTTGTTTAAGTATTTTATTAGTCCTGAAGTTATTAAGTTTTCCTATTCTAAAAGATGAATAGCTATAGGTTTTCCTATTCTAGTTAGGAATAATTATGTCAGATGTCTAGTAATCCTTATCCTAATTGGATTTGAACTTCTACAGCTCTATAAATTCAGCATGTAGTCTTTCAATATTCAGCATGCAATAATATCAAATAATTTCCAGCAAATTGCTTTTGATTGTGTGACTCGATCTCCCTTAGGTGTGACTCCTAAGAATCTTAGCTGTGAAGCTTAGGTTCTTCTATCGTCTAGGTGTGACTCCTAGAATTCAAACCACATACTTATATTCCAGCAGAAACCTACTTTAATACAACCCTAAACACCCCTAAACAGCACCTAAGCTGTCCAGCATCACTAGTCATGTCCCAATTCAGATACAATGGTCATTTTGCACTTAACCAGAATCTACATTAAATGCCCTAATCAAAACAAAGTTTGGCTAGTTCCTGATAAATTTTTTTCCCATCAATTTGCATTTGTTATCTTAAACCACCACTGAAACTGAACCAACAAACACGACAAAGGTACACAAATTCTAATACACGGATTATTAAACAACTGAAAGCTAAAACCCTCATGGAATGACTGGGTTTAGTAACACTATAACCAAAGAGCATCATCCTGTAGAAATGAGTTTCGATATGTGACCTGTTAAGCAAATCGGAGTTGGTTGTCAGAGAAATTAAGCCGTGTTCTCCTGGAAAAATGAATTCAATTAATAGTAACTAATTGCTGTTCTCTTCGTTTGAAAATAATAAGGAAAACACAGCGTTACGGCTTTGTAAGGAAAAGTTATTACCGGTGAATAAAGGGAACAAACAAGCTCGGAATCGACACTTCATCATTTTTCACTGCCTTAGTGAGAGAACCAAGAAAATCCGGCGTTTGGCGGCTTATAGTATGAAGGTAACGGCAACGTTTTTGCTCTCTCCCCTATCTAGCAGCAAATGCTTTTGACCCGACCCGAACAGGTCAATTAATGATTTAAAGCCCGTTTATCCATTGTTAGAGATGGCACTGGCAATGGGCGGGTAAGTGTTGAACTTCATCCTAAGCCCATATTTTTGTTTGCTAATAATCATATTTTACAAACAAATTCATCCATACACTAATTTATTAATTTCAAGAGGATGATCTCGTCCGTGTGTATTTAACAAATTTGGATCTTCTTTTATCTTTTGATGGAATGTCCCTAATTATATTTCAAATTTCATTACTAATTTTTCAATTTGATAATTTAAATTAGGTGAGAAAAAAACAGATAGTAAGTAGTTAAATTATATATTGTTATTTTTATCACACATTAAATATAATAAATAAATATTTTATTATTTACCAATTATATGTCTATTTATCTATTCCAATTTATGAATAAAAAAAAAACAAAAAAGCAAAAACCATTACCAAGTAGATATTTTATACAAGAAAGTTTAGTCTAACTTTTGTATATTCAATAATTTCTTTTAATAAAGCAAAATTAAGTAATTTTTTAAGTTATAATTGTGGAATAAATGAAGAATACCTTGGATACCTCTATGATATAGCTTAAAGTTTGTAGCCCTTTCTTTAACAAAAAAAAAAATGATGATTGGAAGTTCCATGATTTTTATTTATTTTTTATTTTCTGTTTTCACCATTACCATAAATATAATTGTTGTCATTATTTAGGCCATTAGAGGGCCAATGGACCCAAAAACATGAACGACCACATGCACATCATCCTAGGAGAGCCGGCATTTGGGTGTTCTTTAACTTGTCCAAAAGGAATGGAACCTCCAACCCCTTTTCAGGAGCCTTTTAATAGCCTGAAAGGTGCATTCCTAATAATTACACGTTACGATATGCTGGTTTCACTAACGATTTTTTATTTTTCTTTTCAAGGAAAATAGTACAGTTTATTCTTGAACAATGATTTGAGTTTCTACTCTATCTTTATTTCTTCAATATAGCTAATTTTATTTTTATAAAATGATTGAATTTCTAATTTATCATTATACTAATTTTTTAATATAAATTGACATAATCACTCATGGACATGATTTAATATTATATTAAAATGGCCATATCGATGGAGAAAGAAGAGATCACTAGAGAGAGGAGTGGGAGATTTTGGAGAGGAAAAAAGATTTGGTCTTGCATTGAATCTTTGTTTTAAAATTTTTATTTATTTATTATGTACTTTGCACGTGATTGATAATTTCATAAAACTCATAATTATTAAAGAATAATATAAAATTATTTTTGATGCGTCAACTAATAATTTAAATTTTTTGATTGAAATGATCATTTAATATGATATTAAAACTTTGATAATCAAATCATCATAAATTTAAATTCCATCATCCTTACTTTCTTGTCTAATCAAGCACAAAATAATAATAGACATGTGTAAACTTTAAACTCAAAAAACTATCACTTTATCACTTGAAAGAGTGTGTTAAAAAAGTAATATAAAATTATTTTTAAGATCTCGTTTAGTAGTTTAAATTTTGAGATTGAGATGATTTTTTAATAATAATTATTTCAATATAATATTAAGTTATTTGCATAACTGATATGTTAAAAAAAGAATAATAGATTGTAGATTGAAAACTCGGTTATATTATAAATATAAAATTAATTCAATTAAAAATACAATAACGTATTAAAACTCGTCTTGCTATATAAAGACAGATTGGCTAGTTCCCTTCTTTATTATTATTATTATTATTATTATTTCAACTATAAGGGTGCCTTGAAGTCAACTTGCATATCAATCATGACTAAATTCCTTCTGGAACAATAAGAGAAACTTAATAATCTTCTCTATATGCTAACTGCATGGTTAAATGATTTGAATCTAAAAGGTCAATAGAGAAGCATATATTTTGAACCACCACACCAATCTTTCAAATTAAGTTAATTAATTATAAGATATTAGTAGATATTTATTGAAAAAATAAATATCCTGAAAAAAAATTTCCGTATTCATTTGCTAAAAGTTTAGTTATAATGGGCCCTTTGCACTCTATTTCTTATTAAAAAGAAAATTTTACTAGTTCATAATGACATAAAATAACATAATGCATGCCAAAAAAAAAATCCTGAATAAGTACTATATCTGTGATATTTTTTACACAAAAACCCTTCCAATGGGCTTTACTCATGTAGTCAATTAATCAACTGAGAAAGTTAATCTAACTAATACAATCAATTGCCTTGAATAATAGACTGTGCGTGTGTGTTGCAAGCATGTGTGTGATCATTTATAGTTAGATCTGTAAAAAAAATAATCACTAAAAAATTTACACAAATGTGTTTACCAGCATAGTTTGAAATCATAAATATATTTTGCTTATTCATATGTCGTAATAAAAACATTATATATCTTTCTTGAAAAAACTAGAAAAAAGACTTTCATTATTAATTCATTATAATGTATATGGATAGTCATTTTAATTTAAAAATTATTTTCTTTCATTTAGTTTTAAAACTTAAGTTAGTTTAATTATATGATAAAAATAAGGATGACCAAACTATTTGTTTTGGAATCTTTTATATATAAATAAATTTAATTACATATACAGATATGATAATAAATAATCACATTTATTTAGTATATAAATATCTATAGTTGAAAAATCTTGCAAATAATTTGAGAAATAAAACTTTATAAATTATTACACATTTGATGCTAATATCTTAGCTTGAATATTAGGGAAAAGTACACATAAGTTCATTTTTGGAAAAGCAAATTATCAATAAGTTCTACGTGGATCTTTTAAAACCAATAAGTTCACTTTTATATTTTATCCAAGAAGTTCATATTTGATTGTTCTACCTATATCACTCTCTTCCTGTACTTGAAAAACTTATCCATTTATTTTCTTTTTTCTTTTCTTAAAAAATCATAATAATTGTTTTGAATATCCAATTTCTCTCAGTTGCAAAATAGTTTATGATTGTATCTTATTTCCACATACTATCATTATTTTATATCTTAAGTATATTCAAATCAAGTTAATATAGTAAAACAAAGAATATAATTCTTGATATTTGTAAATCTTGTTTTTCTAAAAAAAAAAGTTTAATTATTAATAGGATAATGGCGTGCCTTAAACCTTTTCTGAGAATTATAGTAATTAACAAGAATGAGATTATACAATTATAAATCTTTAAGTTTTAATTTAAATGTTTTAGGAAAAAAAACCATTAAAAAATTACAAAATAAAAAACTCGTTGTAAAGTATTCTCTGAGAAAAAAAGGATAAATGACAAAATTTCAAACGTATTGTAAGGATTTTGTAGGAAAATATAAGAAGACATGAATTTATTTGGAAGAAACAATTGAAAACTGAATTTATTGGTTTAGCAAAAATATCATTGAGTTTATTGGTTATTTAACTCTTAAGAATGAACTTATCTATACTTTCTCCTTATTTTTATGAGACTGTCGTGTATTTTTCAGCTATGATTAAATACTATCATTAAAATAATCTTTCTAGATCGTTTTGTTGAAAGGTATTATTTATTCAAATAAAATATATTTATGTGGTATGGAAATGTAACCTGCATTAGACGAACAAATTTTTTTTCCAGGATCCTATTAACTTTTAATTAGTAAAATAACATGGCATCAAAATTAAACTTTTTATTGAAAAGATTTGTTTTTAATTACATGTAATGTGAATATAACTTAATAGTATAGGTAATAAAGATTTTTTTTTAATTAGCAAAAAAAATCGAAATAAAAAATACATATTCTGTAGATCATTTTTTCTAAATGAGTAAATATTAATATAATACAAAAAAAAATATTATAAAAAAATAAGGATCCGATTTGATATTTTGATTAGATTTGATGTAATTTTATTATTTTCGGATTTTAATATTATTGGTTTTCTGGCTTCTTTTTAAGCATCTCTAGAGCTTTTATTGGAAAAATAAAGTGCTAGTAATGCACTATATAGCTTAGGGGTTATTTATGAACCTTATTCCATGTTATTTAGGGTTTTATATGGTCAATAAGTAAACAAACAATGTAAAAACGGGATTGACCTATTTTTAGGTTTTAATTAAAAAAAATTAGAATTTCTTCAATACTGGATTTTTATTTTTATTTTTTTCTCGATTAGAGGTGAGGTGCAATTTACATATTAGCATTGGAGATATGTTCTAATAATATTATTATATTTAGAATAAAATAGTCAATTAAGAGTTTTTCGGAAATTCATGCTTTTGTGCATTGTTGTGGATAATAACTTCTTGTTTAAAAGACCAAGGTTATCTTTAGCATATTGAACTAGCGGGATTTGCGTTGCACTACACGATTATTATTTGTAGAGCAAGCATAATTTTTTTTTCTACCGTTTAAATATCTTTGAACCAATTTGTTTCTCAATCAATATTATGTCAATTTTTATTTTCAACTATTTTAAGGATGCATAGTTTGTATTGATCTTGTGTATTTAAAAGAATCCTCGTCCAACTTTTCCTTTATTCAAAGCCTTTCTAGTCATCGATCACCGTGGAGACAAAAAAATCTTTTTAAATTACTTCGAGTCAGTTGAAAGACGCTAAGCCGTTATTATGAAAAAATTAAAAGGCTCGAGGACAAAACTATCTTATAAAAAGATCGATTTGCCATGCAAGGATTCCATAACAAGTAGACGGTTTTGCAAGAGCATATATTATTTGGAATGTTGGTCTAAAGATTTAAACTCGGAAAGTTAAGGAAAATAACCAATTTCTTTAACCATTACACCTAACCTCGAAATTAGGAGTAGTAAAACAACAAATCCAATATATATATACACACATTACTCTTTCTATCCCAATAATTTTTTTTTTTGGTTAAAAAATAATTTTCTTATCAAAACATCGGACTCATGCTTTTTTCTACATTACCCTTAATTAAAGTCTATTTGATAAAAGATCTATTATTGAGAAAGATTATTTTAGAAAAGTGAATAAAAATGATGACATGACACTTCAATTAATTACTCTTGTTTTTTTTAATTTATGTGAAAAATGAAACATGACAATATTTTTCAAACATAGATAGTATCACATTTTCTTAAACAATAATACATGTCCATCCTATGTGGTTGACTATGCTAGTAATACAATCGAGATTTGTATTGTAGCTAAATATGGCAATGACAACACACGCTTTATGGGTCCATGTCATAAAAATAAAATGAGATTATTGCATTATAAATATACTAACTTTTGACTTTCTCTCTCTCTCTCTCTCTCTCTCTCTCTCTCTCTCTCTCTCTCTCTCTCTCTATATATATATATATATATATAAGAGTTGAGGAATTTCGGACCTTTGCCTCGTTGTGAGTGTGGGCGGTGTAACAACGATTATTTCAAGAAATTTATTGAGCTACGACAAAAAAGATTATATTTTTCGATTTCGAATGGATTGAATGATTCGTATAGTGGTTTGAGATCGCATGTGGTGATAATGAAGCCTTTTCCCTCACTTAATGAAGTGTATAATCTGGTTATTAGGGAAGAATCTCATAGGAGTATGCGGTGCAAGCTACGGTCCTTCTCAAATGCTTCGGCTATGGCAACCGGTTCAATTTTAGAAATAAATTCAAGAAACCTATTATTTTCTCTTAGTATGGTAAGGATGGTCATACAAGAGACAGGTGTTATAGTCCGAATGGTTTTTCGAATGGCAACAAGTTTAATGGAAGCAAAGGAGTCTTGCGAGCTGGACATCTAGGGAATTCACGAGTCATATTCTAAAGGCTTACAATCACCCGGAAGAACTCCCGCTTACGTTAGTTCCGTTTCGCACACGATAACACGGATCTTGAAAACCCGATTTCGTGCTCATCGGGAGGACCAATGTCTAAGTCTAGTTTATCTCAACATCGGGTTCAGCGACTTCTAGCTCTTCTTAATGTTTAGAATAAGCAAATTAATTCTTCATCTCCTTCCATGGAACCGGACACCATACCTAATTAACTCGTGTTCTTTAATTTGACGAGTAAACGGTGTTCTAAATCTTTTAGCAATACTTCAAAGCACTTTTGTTGCATTGAAATTTTCCAAACATCATCATGCTTCATGAATCATCGATTCTGGATAGTTGATACTTGGAGCATCAAATCATATAATATGCTCTCTTGAATTTTATTTTTCGTTTCATGCCATTGATCATGTACATGTTCTCATGCCAAATGGATCTAAAGCCATTGGCACTCACTCGGTACTTGTTTCCCTATCCACTTGATTTAGTCCTTCATGATGTTCCGTATGTCCCTTCATTCCATTTTAATTTGATCTTAGTCGGTAGACTTACCAAGTCCGGCAAATATGTTGTTGATTTTCATAATGATTGCTTGTTTCATCCACTCACTTCCTTCATGGACGGTGATTGGTCTTGCTTGAGTCAAGGGTGGATTCTACCTCATCGAAACCAATCTTGAACTCACACTACTCGTTGCTTCTAATGTGTCTTGTTTACATCATAGGTCTCTTAACTTTGTACTTAGTATTGATAGTTGTTTTGATCTTTGGCATTTTAGACTAGGACATGTATCCTCCGATAAACTCAAGTTTGCATACGAAATTTGTCCATCTCGTCATCGATTATTTAGATTCAAATAAAATTCCTTGTGTTGTTTGTCCATTAGCCAAACACAAAAGATTGTCATTTTCACTTCACAAACAATCTTCTCAAAGTCCTTTTGAATTGATTCATGTTGATATTTGGACGCCCTATTCACATTTAGGTTTTAGGAAATATTAATACTTCCTTACAATTATAGATGATTTTACAAGAATGACTTTGATATATTTGATGAAGTCTAAGTCTAATGTTGCAACTTTACTCCCTACCTTCTATACACTCATTCAAACTCGGTTTCACTTGTCTATTAAACAAGTAAGATCCGACAATGGGTCGGAGTTTAAACTACCGATTTCTACTCTACCAAAGGTATTCTCCACTGATTGTCTTGTGTGAAACCCCACAATAAAATGGCATTGTTGAAAGGAAACATCAACATTTGCTAACCATTGCCAAGGCTTTATTATTTCAATCTTCTTTGCCGGTGATGTTCCGGGGAATGTTGTTGTAACGAGCAGCTCACATCATCAATCGATTGCCTACACCCATTCTCCATAACAAAACTCCTTATAAAATGTTATTCAATAAAACCCTTCTTATACTCATTTGCGAGTCTTTGGTTGTCCGTGTTTTGCATCTACTTTATCTCAATACGAAGAAAATTTGATCTTAGAGCTCGACGAGTGCATTTTTCTTGGCTATCCCATTGGCATGAAAGCATACAAACTATATGATTTATATTCTAAAACTGTATTCATATCCGGAGACGTTGTGTTTCATGAGCATGTATTTCCCTTCTCACATCATAAGTTAAACCCCGTTGACTCTACACTTGTTCTACTTGCTCCATCACATCCAACATCAAATCTTGATTCAAAACTTGTTATTCCTAATGATTCTCACATGGTACCCCATATTTTGCCTAGTCATACCTCTTCCGTCGATGATTTCACATTTGCACCTTGCTCATATTCTCTATCTTCTTCCTCATACGCTAATCATGCTCTTCCTCCTCGTAAGAGCAATAGAACCGATAGGCCACTAAATTACTTATCCGATTATCATATTGTATTTTCTTCGCTAGTTCCATATAGCATTTCATTCAACATTTTGTATCTGCAAAAAACCTTTCCCTTTTTTATGCCATTTTCATTACTTGTCTTTCCACTCGATTGAGCTTTAAACCTACCATCGATCGTGCATTCGAACATTGACAAGCAACCATGAAGGCGAGTTTGATGCTCTTAATGATAATAAAACTTGGACAATTGTTCCTCTTTCACCGCATACCAACATATAGTGGGTTGCAAATGGGTATATAAGATAAAGTTTCATGTGGACGAAAGCATTGATCGGTATAAGGCTAGGTTGGTTGCTAAAGGCTACGATCAAAAGGAAGGTTTTGATTTTCAAGAAACTTTCGAGTCTTGTGGTTAAACAAACAACAATGAGGGTCTTCTTAACTCTTATTGCCTCACAAAATTGGTTTCTTGCACAAATGGATGCGAATAATGCTTTTCTTCATGGAGATTTGTATGAGACAGTGTATATGGACCTTCCACGGGGTATAAGGTCCAAGGGGACCATGATAAACACTCACGATTGGTATGCAAGCTTTAAAAATCCTTGTATCGATTAAAGCGAGCCTCTAGGCAATGGAATGCTAAGTCGACTTCTTCATTGTTATCTTTTGGGTTCTTACGAGTCAAAGGAAGATTACTCTTTGTTTACTAAGCAAATTCCATTAAGAGGGTTCATTACTTTGCTTGTGTATGTTGATGACATAGTTATTGCTAGCAACTCGATTGCCATTATTGAGGATTTCAAGCAATATCTTCATTCTCGGTTCAATATGAAGGATTTGGGCGGGTTGAAGTTCTTTCGTGGAATTGAAGTGGTTAGTTCTCCAAAATGCATATTTCTATGTCAAAGGAAGTACGTCCTCGATTTACCGACGAACATGGCCTACCGAGGGTTAAACCGGCCTCAACTCCGATGGATCCTTATGCAAAATTAGTCAAAAGAGATTCGGAATGGCTAGAAGATCCTTCGATTATAGACAATTAGTCGGTAAACTACTTTATTTGACCTTTACACGCCCCGATATCGACTTTGCGGCCCAGTTCTTATCTCAATTCATGGATAAGCTTGCATCCACACATTTACAAGCGAGCTTTTCGCGTACTCGGATATCTAAAGGGTGCTCTCGGTCAAGGTATCATGTTTTCAACGGAATCGGATGTGCAACTTCAAGCTTTTATCGATAGTGATCAGGCGGGATGTTTGGATTCTCAAAAGTCAATCAATGGTTTTTGCATTTTTTTTGGCATATCTCCGGTCGAGTTGGAAATCCGAAGCAATCTTTGATAGCAAAAAGTTCGAGCAGAGGCGAGTATAGAGTCATGGCCTTTTATCGTCGTGAGATAGTTTGGCTACTTATCATTCGTTGTGAGATTTAGGCTTCCTCGTCGATCGTCGTAACTCTCAAATGTGACAACCAATTGGTAATCCACATCGGTAAAAACCCTATTTTTCATGAGAGAACCAAGCATATTGAGCTTAATTGTTATTTTATTAGAGAGAAAGTCCTTCATTGGGATAGTTAAACTTGAGTTCATCACAATCGGCATACGAGTGACGGACATATTTACCAAGTCATTGCGACCTTCTCATTTCAATTTTCTTCTCACCAAGACGAGCATTGCGGACATACATGCTCCTCTCGAGGGGAATATTAAGCAAGAAAACAACACGTGTTAGAAACATTTAAAAATATAGCCATTATGGCTATAACGAAACTTCGTTGGTTAGTAAAATTGGTTAGATGTTAGTCGGTGTATTCCTCATGTTTTTCGTTTCTCTCTTATTCTTTTGTTTTTCTTTTCGGTTAGGATGTTTTTCTTGTTTTATGTTTCCTTCTTCCTCACAGACCTATATATAAAGGCATCTTGTGTGTGAGGAAAGAAAGGTTGAGAGAATGATCTCGCGTTATAGAAAGTCGATGTTAGCTTTCATTTCCTTTGTTTTTCCTTTTTAATTTCTATGCACTTTGTGTATTCTAACAATATCTTTTATTTCATACTACTAAATTATGATTTTGATATTTTATTTTTTGAAGAAATTTTTTCTCATATATTATTTTTTCATCTTTTGCTTTTTAAATATAAAAATAATTTGGATATTTACAATAAAAAAAAGTAGAAATTGACAAAATAATTTGATAAAGACAATTTCTTTCAATAATGAGAATGCAAAATCATAATTTAACAATATAGTACAAATGACACGTAATCAAATAACATAAAAATTAACATAAATTAGATAAAAAAATATTTAATTGATAATTTTAAAAATATCGATATACTCTAATGAAAAAAATCAAAATACATATTCTAGATTGAGAAAACAATAAAAGTTGGTATACTTCTACTGCAATTATCTTTTTTTTTAAAAAAAAAGTATATGCATGCCTTCTTGGTGCCATGAGAACTCCCCACCATGTTACCGACGAATTTAATGAACGTCGATGAAGATGGGCCCTGCCTTTGCAAGCTTTTAGCACATGGATCATTGTATGCCGATCTTCCTCTCTGATTTCTTGATTTTATTTTTTGGCTTCAATGGATGCCATGTATGCAAACACGAAAGATGCAGGTAAGCATGACGACGTATCATGATTAAAAATCAATATATAAACTTGCTTGACCTTTTCAAAGATAACGTGGATTCTAGAAATCAGAGCATTTTCATTACAAGGAAAAAAAAGAATAAAAGAAACTAAAAGGTCAAGCAAGTTTGCGAGGAGGTGCTGGAGCACTCGTCCACCGTCCTTGATTAGTGATTCTCCATTCCCATGGTCTAATTTTGGATGATTGGAAAAAGAGAGAAAAAAAAATTGCGTGCACGATCTTTTGCACTTTCGTTGTCGTTACGCAAGTAGTAAATGGAGTGCGAAACAAAATTTAAGTCTCGCTCGCTAACAGAATACGAGCATGTTACCTAGCTGTTTGGCTAAATCTACAAAATAAGTATTAAATTGAATGTATTGAGAAGGATTTATTAATTTTTTTAAAAAATATATCATATATCGATAAAACTACCTCTAAAACCTAAAGCTAGACTGCCGTGGGCTAAAAAAGAAGAAGAAGAAGAAGAAGCCATTATGCATTTGCCGTGGCCCAAAAACTACCCTCTTTTTATCAATTTGATATTAATAAGATTATTATTTTTCTAATAAAATTACGAGTATGATTTTCCTAAGTTTATGACAACGTAATATTATGCATCTGAGTCTGTAGCATACTCAACCATTTAATTGTTTATTTTTATTTTTAAATTTAGGGGAGAAAAAGGAAAACAATTTTGTTTTCTAATTTTACATGTACATTGAAATTCCATTGTATATTAATTGGATTTTTCTAACATATAATTGATAAATATAATATTTTAATTTAGTAAATTTATTTTCATAATTGAGTGAAATTTTAATCCATAATTTAATATTATTTTGTATAAAAATTAATACATTCTATGGAACACGTGTTAGAAAAGCCCCTGTTAATTTGGTCTACAACTTAGAGCTGTTAACTTACCATTATGATAAAGGTCACTTTCATGAGAAATGCTCTCGACATGAATCTCCCCATCTTTATTGCTGGAGGGCTCCTGATTTTGCATGTGTATTGAAATGCCTGTTTATATTAGCTTGGTCCCCTGTTCACAGCCACGAACTTACTATTCATGATACGGTCACTTTCGTCACAATTGCTCTCAAAGTTAATCTACAAGCTTTTTTGTCGCTTTTATTACAAACTGCTCAAAATTAATCCCCCAGCTTTATTGCTGGAGGGTGACCCAAAAATTAGGCATATGAGAATATGTAGCATTGATTAATGACTAAGGTATTTTTATGAAAAAAAAAAAATTAGTCTGGTATGTTTTTATGCAGTAATGAATTGAGTTTTTAATGTATAATTATATTTTAAAATAAATTAATTATATTTTTGTGATTTATGTAAATTTTCAATCTATTTTTAGTTAATTTTTTTTGATCAAATGATATAAAAATATGATATGATTTTTGTGATGAGAATATTTTTATCAGCTTTCAATTTATACTTAATTCAGAACAACAGTTTATGTTGTTATTACCGGACAATTTGTGCGGTTGTCAATAATTGTATTATTAATTATTCAATAATATATTTTTATAGTAAAATTGAGCTATTATGATTAAATAAAATAGAAATGAAACGGAAAATAAGATCATTAAAAACAATAGGTGAAGACTTCAAATTTAAAAGCCCGTTCAAAGAGGAAAAAACCGCAATTTCAATCCTCAACGGCATGAGAAGGTGTCTAAAACCCAATCTTCACCAAGGAAGGGCAAAGAAACCTAAAAAAAACCATATAAGGCAAAAACATAAGAATTCCAACGAACCATGCCATTGTTGTTTTACTGTCTCATACAAACGTCTCTGCGTGATGGGACGAGCGTATACATAAGTTTTGTGGCCTAGTGTTTCACTTGCTTTCATACTGAGAAGCAAGATGAAGCTCTGCGAAGAAAAGAACAATTGAATCAGAAAAACCAATCCATGATTTCTCTTTTTTATTTTCAATCTAATTCCATAGGTAAAAGAGAGAGAGAGAGAAAAGATTCATGGAAAATTAGGAGCTAGGTCAAGATAATTTGAAAATTAGTTGATGCAATTAACTCATTTACAATTAGTTGATGCTAGGGATATTCTTTGTGTTTACTTTTATAAAATAGTTTTTAGTTTCCTTCTTCGTTCTAAAATATTTTTGAAAAAAAAATCTGGTTGAAGACCCTCTATTCGTATCAAATTAGCAAATCGAACGATATATAAATAATTTTATAAATTTAATTCTATATTTATCATATTTAAATAATCTGATCCAATAAACTACAAGTCTGCAATTGTTAACAGAACTCTGAGCACCATATAATTTTGAGTTAGATACTTTAATTAAATTTTGATTTATTAGAGAATCACATGACAGAGAGTTTATAAAAGATTCACAAGACAGTCGTGGAATTTCTTATACTCAATCATAGATTTGAAGAAAAATAATAAGATAATAACTAGTAAATTTTTTAGTTTATTTTAATATTTTTAAAAATTCTTAAAAAGTTAAAGCTGAATAACTTGGTCAAAGTTGTTATCCACATGGCTAATATTTTTTAACTCGACAAGTTTTCATATAATAATTGGATTTTTATTAATGATCCAAGATTGTTGGATTGAATTATCTAAATGTAATGCTTATATAATCGAATTAATAAAATTATTTACACAAAATTCAATTTGTCCATATGATGCAAACATAGGGTCACCAACTTGGTTTTTTCCAATATTTTTTCATAGAAAATTAAGAAAAACATGTTTACCATGCACAGTTACCCAAAATAGAAAATAAGGACCTCCTTTGGCTTACCTTAGAAATAATAAAAAGAAATGACATAAAACATTAGGTTAACCAAACAAAACCTTTACTTTTTATTTTGGAGAATTTGAAAAACAACCATTTTTATGTTTTTTAGAGAATTGGAGAATTAGAAAACACGCCTTTCCAATAAATTTGTTTTTCTTTCGATTAGTAGATGCGTTTACTTCAGTTTCATGTTTTCTAGAAATTTTTTCCACAAAATTTGAAAATCTTCTAACAAGTAAACACTACTTTCAAGCGACGTGGCATTTGTTATAAGAAATATTTTCAAATCATGGAATATGAATCTTATAACATTTAGTGACACAATCATAATAGAATATATAATCAATGAACCACCAATGTATACTACCACATCATTTATTAAAGTAATCTTAGTAATTAATCATCTATGTGTTCCCTTTCATACTTCTAAATACATGAGTCTGCGGTATTTATTTGCCATTATACTTAAAAGAAATATATAATAAACAAAGTAAAATTTAAATTCATTATCATTTGATCAAAGAAGTTTCGATACCATATAAAAAAAATTCATCTTGACTCAATAAATCTTTATACAATAAAGTAATCCTTCAATCTATTGTTATATTTTTAATTGAGTCAATTATGTACTTGAATAAGACAAATTAAAAGTTTTCATGTAAAAATCATATGATTAATTTTGATAATTAGTTTAAAAATTTTGTCGAAAAATAAATTAAAAATTTAACATATGTTGAAAGACAACATCAACTTAATTAAAAATATGATGTGTGACTGTCCGTGGTCATCTTCAGCTTTATATATCGTTACTGTCACACATATAAATTACAGGTGGACCTATAGGAGGGCCTAGATGAAAAAACTGACAGAAGAATTGAAAGAAACCTTCCCCCGTCAATCAAATTACTAAAAGCTTAGCTAATAACTAATAAAACAAGTCCTAACTACTGCTTTCGCATTGAATTTCCACATACAGAAAAAGGATGACATCAAGCCAAGCATAATCTTTCTAACATTGTCTTCTAGCTATATTACGATCAACTTTGTGGTAGACCAATGGACAAAAAGGCCAACTCAAGAAAGCAGCCAAGCAGCCATGGCATTTTGCTTCTCATAGTCCAGTACCTCATCTTGTTTTTGAGTTTCCCCTTCCCCGTTATCGCTCTCCCACAACCAAGATAGCATATTCTCTTCTCCGATCTCATCTCCTATTTCAACGTGTCCTCCTATCACATCACCCCAGTTCCAATCAACCCCACCACCATCAAAACCCGACGTACTTTTCGAAGAACACGAGTACCAGTCACCAGTCTCTATATTTGAGCTCAAATTACCGATGGACTCAAAAATGTTTACTGTTTTGTCTGGACTCAAAACCCAACTCTGTTTCTCCTCGCTATGAACCATGTGGCCATTTTGTCCCTCCTCATTTAAAGTCGAATCCCCTGCTGGATTCAGCAACTCTTTGTCCATGACCTCATTAAGACGCAGCATCTCATTGTCGATGCCTTCGCAGAATGGTCCTAAGCTATCATTTTCTTTCTCACCACCAGTAGGGCACAAAATTGAATTCCCACTTATTCTTTCTTCACAAGGGCACAAGACCAGGTTTGCTTTCTCCCCACTGGAACCCAACATTCCTCTTCCAGGTTCTGGATAGGGACTTGGCATAACAAGGTCCAATTGCTCCTTATCCTCTACACATTGATCCCAAATCACCATATCATTGATTGCACTGGACAAGGTTTCTTTCTCTAATGCTGGTGTCTGTGGCAATTGGATGACTTCAATATTTGAATTAGAGTGATTACTAGCATTATTTTCCATTCGAGGTCTCTTTCTTGACACGCTGGTGGCATCTTTTTGAGCGTGGCTGATTTTGTTTTTCTTTATTGCAAATCTACCTGTTCTACCTCCTTTTCTTTTGGCTAAGATGCCCTCCTTGGCCATTTCCATCATCAACGGTAGACTTTCATTTGCAGGCCTTCTAAAGCTGTGAATTCGTCTGCTCAAATGAGAATTCCAGTAGTTCTTTATCTCATTGTCTGTTCTTCCTGGCAAGCGACTAGCTATCAAAGACCACCTGAGCCATCAAAATAAGCAATAAACTTTTAATGCATTCCATACCAAAAATAAAATAAAATTGAAATAAAAACAAACAATGCATGGCAAAATTGGTGACTCATCGTTGCTTTTGCATGGTGGAAATGAAATGAATACTCCTACAACGTAATCAAAGTATCGGGCTGTGTGATAAGGGAACAATATCGAAAAAGCTTAGGTGGGAACTCTAATTTAGAGAATATTCTCCAAACAAATACATCGTGTCACTGAGAAGAGAAGAAACGTCCATAGTTACATTGGTCGTGACCTCCTACATCCTAATAAACCTAAAAAGTAAGTCATGTCCATAACTCAGTTGGCATGTTCTCTCATCTATCCCTTAAAATGTAAAATTGGAGTTGGCATACATCTGTCCCCACATAAAGCTATTGAAAATATACCTAACGCCCTACTCGAGAAGGTTCCTAATTAATTAAAACATCGATCTATGACCAGTAAAGGATAGCTAGCCAGCATCACGCAGGAGGCGCAGAAACAAGTTGGACCAGAAGAGGTTGACATTTAATATTTTTTTTCTGGTCACGACATTTAATTAATTAAACAGCCTTGCCAAGCCGCTCTCCCTCCAGAACTAGGCATAGTCAGCGACTCATCACTGCCTCTCTCCTGTGGTATGGATGGTATATAATTTGTTGTCCATCCAGACCACCCCTTAGCCCTTAGTCATTAAAAGAGACAAAAGCAACAATGAGAAATCTGATATTTCCGTACTCTTCTAGAAACAAAGAACGAACCTTTAACTGGATCGGATAGGTGAGATCCATGAAATACTCCTTTTTGAATCCTAACTAAGCACTAATTAACCAATAACTAATCTAGTTTCCGCTGTTATCTCTTAACTATTAAACCACAGCGCCCTGCTACCTTGACTGGGGTCCGACTCCCTACAGATTCATAATCTACCCATATTCGGTTTCACTCACCCATTCGTCACTCTTTCAACTCGAACATAAACTTTATGATGCAATTCTATAACTTTTTACGATTACACCTGGTTATATATAGTCCACTTAATCATTCATATATGTTGGCGAACTCAGATCTTGGTTATTTATTTATTATTGTTGCTTCTTCTTTTTTTAACAATGAGTAAAAATTATGAAATGGTGATTAAACATGTCATAAAAAATCTTAAATACTTGAGAAAAACAGGCATTGAGGAAAACATATTTCTTCTACATGTTTTTCCCAAGTCGAAAACTTTTGGTTTTGTTCCTAGTGAAGCTTGCATATAAAGATCCGGTTTATTTACGGTTCTAGCTGTAGTGATTCCAATCTCCTAATTAGGCTTCTAGGGCATTACTTTTCTAGTTCACTGCATCAAGGCGGGACGGCCATTTTTCTCTGTGGTTGGACGGCGAAGAATGAAGGCGAGGCCATGTATAAGAAAATATTACAAGACAAAGCTTGTGGTCTGTGTAAACTAGCAAGGTCTACTTTTTATTTATTTATGATCGTTTTCCTTCGAAATGAATATTATTTTTTCCGAATAAATTATAAATTAATCTCTCAAAAAAAAAAAATTTCATTCATTCATTGACATTGATCATAATTAATTTAATATTATTGCATTCTACAAAATATTTTTTCCATCGATTTTCTATATTTTTCTCTATTTATTAAAATTAAAAAAGAAAAAGATTGAGTTACAAATAAATTTAAAAACAACTGGACTAATTAATTAGTTATTGAAAATAAAAGGATTATCTAATTGCTTCTGAAAAACTAGAACGACCAATATATAATATACTCCACCTTTTTCCAACGATTATTTTATTTTATTTTATTTTTCCGGACAGCAATTTTAGAGTTACTCTTCACAATTCATCACACCATGGTAATAATTGGAAGAAAAAAAATGCTGTTGCTTTAGTGGCTGTCGTTACAGATATTCGGTCCTTTCCCAACTAATTTACTCAATCAATGTTTGTGAAGGAAGATTCTAAAGCTGTTAGGAGAGAAAGGGAAAGAAAAGGAAAGCAAAGAAAAAAAAGCAGGTAGGAGAACAAAAAGTTGAAATAACTAATGGAGGAAAATGCTGCACTGATGCACTTACCTATTGCCCAAAGAAGCATGCAACTTGATGATGATCTCTTCCTCCTCAGTTGATATGTTTCCTCTCTTCAAATCAGCTCTCAAATAGTTAATCCATCTCAGTCTGCAGCTCTTCCCACACCTGAGTAAACCTTCAAAATGCCAAAGTAAACAATCCCGTACGTAAAAAGGTCAGTAACATGCTCTATGTAACGTTATATCAATTCCAAAATAAACAAACTAGCAACCCATAACGAGTGATTTTCTTTTTTCCTTTTTTTTTTTTTTAATGTCAAACAAAGTATACCTGCATTCTTGGGCAATGACCGCCAAGACCCTTCTCCATTAGCTTGAATATACTTTGCCAATTTCTCATCCTCCTCTGTCGTCCACCTCCCTTTCTTCAAGCCCACTTTTTGACAACAAGGCGCCCTTCCCATTTTGTCTCTAGCGAGAAAGGGCTATTGCTAGCGTGTAACTTTTGGTATAACCCAAGAAAAAAGAGTATCTTTGTAATATAGCTAAGAGAGCCAACTATGACTCTGAGGATTAGTTCCATTTATAGAAGAGTGAAATGTAAAATTTGTAAGGGCAGACTTTTCAGGGAGAGGGACAGCATGTGGGGGGCTAGTGATGGAAATAGATTGTGGTGGCTGGTTATGCCACGACAGCAACAGAAAAACAGCATAGTCGTGGCATCTCCACCGTCGAGTGCCTCGTGACGAGGCATGCATCTCCACGTTGATGCCCCTCGTACATCCGTAGAACCGCCAACAGCTAGTACCCTAGGGCCCTTGATTTAAAAGTCTAACCATACCGTCTTTATTGTACCATCCCTTTTCTCTTTTTAGTTGTGAGTCGTGAGTTCTTTCTGTTTCAGTTTCTACAAGTTAGTTACTCTTGCGCTACCCTACGGTTGTGATTAAACAAAATCATTTTTAAAATTTTTTAATTACAATTTTATATTTAATTAATTTTTTAAAATAATTTTTTACTTAAAAAAACATAAATCATTCTTCTTTATAGATTTATTTTAACTAAAATGTTAATCAAGAATTAACAAACTTTAAAAATATATTTTTCATAATATTGTATTAAAAAAATAAAGTTATAATTAAAAAATAGACTTTTATAAAAACTAACAAATAAAACAAAATCTTATTTAATGCTAATGAGAAAATTAATTTTTGAAATTATCCACGTAACGCAACGGGTAGATAAAACAAAATCATTTCAAAATTTTATAATTTTTTATTTAATTATTACTTTTTTTCATATAATTTTTGCTTAAAAAAACATGATTTATTTTTCTTTATTTAGGAATCCCTAAATAAAACTTGTAATAAATAATTTAAACCAAAAATATTAATTAAGAATTTAAAAATATATTTTTTTATAAAAATATATCCAAAAAATAAAGTTACAATTAACGTATAGACTTACATAAAAATTAACTAATAAAAAATAAAAATTTATTCTTATTTAATGTTGACGAGAAGATAATTTTTTTAAAGTACATATATTTGATCTATACATATTACATAATCGTCGGTTTATGTATAAAGAAAAATAACGATTGATTTTTAAAAATTTTAACACATAATTAAATAAAAAAAATAAATTGATGAAAAAAATCAAAGAAAAAACCAAAGAAAAAAAAATCATATGGTGCATCGGCTAGGGATTAAAATTTTTATTTTAAAATTTCAAGAATCAAAACAAAATAATTTAAAAATTAAAAAAAAAACCTAAGAAAAAAGAAAAACCTAAAAGTGAATAGTACATTGTGAGAGGGAGAATAGTATTGCCATAAAATCAAAAAAATTAAAAATATATTTTTTTAGAAGAATATATCGAAAAAAATCAATGTATAGACTTACATAAAAATTAACCAATGAAAAAATAAAATTTTATTCTTATTTAATGTCGATGAGAAGACTTTTTTTCTTTCAAAGTATACACATATGATCTATACATATTATATAATCGTCGGTTTGTGTGAAAAAAAGCAACGATTGATTTTTAAAAATTTTAACATCCTATTAAATTAAAAAAAAATAAATTGATGAAAAAAAAGTAAAGAAAAAAAAAGACATGTAGTGAATCAGATATGGATTAAAATTTTATTTTAAAATTTTAGGGATCAAAATGAAATAATTTGAAAATCATAGAAAAAAACGTAAGAAAAAAGCTTAGAGTGAAAATTATATATAAAAAAAAATCAAAATAAAATAATTTGAAAAAAAAAAGATAAGGAAAAAGAAAAAAACTAAGAATGAAAATTACAAAAAAAGAAAAAAGAAAAAAAAGAAAAAAGGTAAGAGTGAATAATACATTGTGAGGGTAAAAGAAAAAATAATAATGAACAAGTACATTGTGAGGGATGATTTTTAAATTATATACATTTGATCTATGTATATTATACAATCATTAGCTTGTGTGAACAAAAACAATGATTCATTTTTGAAAAAATTTTAACACTCAATTAAATTTAAAAAAAACACAAATTGATGAAAAAACCAAAAGAAAAACCATAGAAAAGTAAAAGACATATAATGCATCAGCTAGGGATTAAAATTTTTTAAGATCAAAATGAAATAATTTGAAAAAAAAAATAAGAGTGAAAATTACAAAAAAGAAGAAGAAGAAGAAATAATGTAAAAATTAACTAAGAACTAAGAAGAAAAAAAAAAAAAAAACTAAGATTGGGTAGTATAATGTGTGAGGGTAAAAAAAAAATTTTTGTTCAAATGAATAGTAGCGGGGAGTTCATTGTTTATTTGAACAGTGAACTCCTAACGAGTTTTAGTTTATAATTAATTTATATATGTATCATAAAATATTTGTTTGCATTTTAAGTAATTTATTTTTAAAAATATTTTGAATGAAAATTCATTTTTCAAGAGATTGTTTAAATATAGTTTTTATAAAAATGATATGATATGATATTGAATATTATTTTGAATTAATATAAAAATAAAAAACTATGTTTTTAAGATAGAAAGAGTAAAATTCTTTTTTGAACCATGGCCTAAAGATTCAAGGATATATTGGCAAATTCCAAATAAACAATAAAAAGAAGGGAACTGCTATTACCACACCCTATAAGCCTATTGGCACAACTTTTCTTTAAAAAATAAAAAATATCTTCATGGTAAAAAAATATCTTAATATTTAACATATGAGTACGGATAAATCGTAAACATTTCGACTCCTTTTACTCTTTCATTTCTTATTTGCGTTAAACCTTAAAAGTTTTCCAGTCTTGTTCAAATTTGTCACTAGAAATTGAAATATCGTCACCACAGCCAATTCTCAAACATCATTTTTTTTTCTTCCTTTCCTTTTGCTTTGTTGCCTAGACATCCATTAGAATTTAATCTCATTCTGTGTAAATTAATTTTTATAAAAAAATAATCAAACCAAACACACACAAAAAGCAATAATAAAAAATAAATTAATTACAAAAACACATCGTATTAGTTTATGATTAAACCTTAAACTTTTTGCTATCTTGTTTAAATTGTCTCTAAAAACTGGAATATCATCACCACATCCAATCCTACAGCATCATATTCCCTTTTGCTTTATCGGCTAAAAAATTGTTTATAATTTAATCACATTCCATGTAAATTAGTTTGCTTAAGAAAAACGTCAAGCCAAACACAAAAAGAAAAAAAATAAGATGATAAAATAAATCAATTATAAAAGCACCATAACAGGAATACCAAATTTATATTTACCTGGTCATTTTCTATCACATTTAGAGAAAAACCACAAAATCAATTCCAAAATAATGCATTGTAACGAAGAAAACAAGACAATCATTCAAGTTTAAAATAAAGATAGTGATACAAATTATCTCTTTGATTAAATTATCTCACTGCCAAAAAGTTGAAATCAGAACTTCAATATTTTTTGCCTAAAAAAACATTTATTTCTTCCCATATAATTCATCAATAAAATAAGAAAAACCTTTTTTTCCTAAAAAAACAAACTCTTTCATGTGTATGCTAAATAGAAGAAAATAAAAAAAATCTTTTTTAGTTTTACAATAATCATTTTTCTGATTAATCATTTTCTTAATTAATCATTTTTCAATTTAATTTTTTAATGGTATAAGTTAAGGGCATTATTCATGAATTGGACTTTAAACATACAACAACAGCAAAGAATTCTCTCTCATTAAATCCGCAACATTCGATGGTCGAAAAAGACAGCATTTCTTAGCCTCCTTACCCAATATGTTTTGGAAGATAGAAGGATGGTTTTGGTTATTTATTTAATGATATTTTGACTCACGTGGTCAAATATAGTAGGCGATAAAAAACGAGATTCGTTAAAAAAAAATAATGATATTGGTAAAAGATTGTTACAATAATATATAATAAAAGAATTGAGAGAAAAGATTATAAAAAGTAAATATAATTGATAATAACTTAAAAAATTTATTTAAATTTTTACAAAACACTATTTTTATGATAATAGTAAAAGAATTGAAAAAAAATATGATAGAAAAATAATTTTACTATAAAATAAAATGAATATAAATAATAGCAACTCTAATCTCTCAATTTCTATAAAAACACTTCAACTCAAACTAATGGACATTTAAATCTATTTATGGGCTTCAAGTTTAGAAAAAATAATTTAAAAGGACTACGAATAGTTAAAAAATGCATAAATATTTGAATCAATTGCATTACATTTTTAATTTCTCATATTAAATGGTGAATCAAACCACATTAAGAATTATGAGTAGCGAAAATAAGAAAAGAATATGAACATTCGTTATCTTATAACACTCCTCGTTGAATATCCATTGTACAAAAAACATGTATCGTTAAAACATTGTTAGGAAAAACCCGGACAAAAAAAAAAAATCCTAATGAAGAAGAAAAAAATATTTTTTGCACATATTAATCTTGATAGTGGGCTCTCCTCATCGACAACATTATTTAAGATCTTTAAGACGATATATCTCAATTTTTCAAATCATCTTCTTAAAAGTTATAGTAGGCAATGCCTTAGTGAACATATCCGTTGCATTGTCACTTGTTCAAATTTGTTAAATATTAATATTGCCATCCAAGTTAAAGATCATTCTTGAAAATAATTTTGATGATATATGTTTTGTTTTGTCACTTTTGATGTATCCTTTCTTTGATTGAGTTATGCAATCAACATTATCTTCATATAATATTTCTAGAACTTCTTCGCTGGTGGATAAATCATATGTTTTTCGAATACAATGGGTCATTGATTTTAGCCAAAAGCATTCTCGACTTGTATTCAATTGATAATATTTTGGCATGATTTGAAGATGTAGTAACTATAGATTGCTTTATAAAATGTCATAATATAATCGTATCACCATATATAAATATACAATCAATTTATAATCTAGCTTTGTATAAATCGGATGAATAATCCGTATCTACATAGCCAATTAAACATGACTTTGATTTATTTGAATAAAATAAACATCATATCAATTTTTTCTTAGAGATAACATAGTATATATTTACTTTCATTCTAATTTCTCTATATTGAAACATAACTACATCTTGTTAATAAATTTATAAAAGAAAGTTATATCGAGTCGAGTATTATTAGTAAATATCAATGCACCAATTGCACTAAGATATGGTATTTCAAAATCAAATAGTTCTTCGCTATCTTTTTCAAGAGTGTAGAGAGTCTTTTTAGTTATCAAGTGAATGAACTATCATTGAGCTAATCAATGAATAAAACCTATCCATATAGAACCACCGAAGAACTTTTTCTATATAAATTGATCGATAAATAAAAATTTCATTTTCTAAGTGTTTGAACTATAGGTTGAGACAAAATTTTATCTTTTCGAGATTTTTCATGTCAAATTCTTCTTTTAGATAACTTGTGACGTTTAAAATCTCTTTAGAAGTTTAACAATATTTAAATCATAAACATATATAACAATTACCACAAACTTCTTTTTAGATTTTTTTTTTTAATAAAAACACATAAAAAATAGGATCATTTTTATGACTTTATTTTAGTAAATATTCACTAAAACGACTATACTATGTGTCCATAGGTTAGTAATAAAAGTGCATATTAAAAAACAAATATAAAAATTATAAATAAATTAAATATATAAAAAAATAATAAAAAAATAAATACTAAAATAATTCTCATAGAGATCTTTATAATTTAAATAAATTCATTTTCTGGAAATATGAATCACGCGCTTTAGACATCTTAAGTTCTTTTAGAACTTTCATATAGATATTATTTTTAATTGAATAAGTAAGTTGTGATCACATTCATTACATGCATATAAACTTTTTTCATATGTTGTCAAACTATCTATTCTTATATTGAAAATATTTTAAAATGAATATATTTAAAATTTAAAATATTTTTAAAAATGTAAATATTGGTTTGTATACATTTTTCTAATATTGTTAGCACCCAATTTTTGTTCAAAAAAAATAAAATAAGAGAGAGAGAGAGAGAGAGAGAGAAGAAGAAGAAAAAAAGAAAAAAGAAAAGAAAGTAAAAAAAATAATAGTACAATTTCGGGGGTGTAATTGAAGAATAAAAGAGAAAAGAACAAAAATAAAGTGGGTTTGTAATATGGGGGGCAAAACATATTTTAGCCAAAAAAAACCTTAAAAACCTAGTATAAAAACACCCCTTTCTCTAAAAAAAGGCAGACTTTTGTTCACCATCTTCACACAAAGAACCAGTCGCTAGCTCCCACAAGAAAACCGCCATCTTTCCACATGCACGACTCCGCATCTCACCCCTACCGCCTAGCAATCACTCCACCAGCCCTCTCGGGCCTCCCACACACCGGTCCCACACCAAAAAAACCATCCAATCACCTCTACCCACAAGCTCCACGCCGATCCGCCTTGCCACAACCCCACACATGCCCACTCTCTCGCGTGCAATCGGGCCCGCCTCGCCTAGCACTAGCATATCAGCACGCCTCCCTCGCTCATAGCTCGCCCGCCTACCTCACACTCTCGTGCGCCCGCCTTCCTCGCACGCCCGCCTTGCCCGGCCGCGTGTACGTGCCTCGCCCACGAGCTCGCCAATGCAACCCTCGCGCACTAACGTCTCGCCCCGGCGCGTCGGTGCCCTTGTCGGCAGCCATCGCTTTCACCCACCTTTTCTCTCCGGTTGACTAAGTATTGGTCTTCATCGGGGTTGAAAAGGTCGAATCCGACTTCAAGATCGCTAAGCAAATCTGTCTAGCTCGTTTTTTTACGGTAATTTTTTTTACTTTTTATTTTATTTTATTTTTATCTTAACATGTATTAAATTTGATTCATATCGATATGTGTTGTATAATTGATTAAATGGTAGTATTGTGTAATTAATTTGATCCGTTGTTCATATGTAATTAATTTGAATTGTGGTTATGTGCATTGCTTGAGTTCGCGATCCTTGTGAATGATGTGGAATGTATATTTTTTTAGAGTGCGTCCTGTGTAGTAATTTTACTTAAAAAGGCACTATGTTGACTCAAACGAGTTTAGATCTTCGCCATGTAAATTTGTTCATTCAGCTCGGTTAATTATGTATGTTAAGACAACTAATTCTATCGATTTTTGTGTTTGATGATTTTAGCCCGATGGTTGATTTTTTGCCTACTTTTGCTTAAGTTTGTTGATTTTTGCCTACATTAGCCTAAGCCGTCAATTTTTACCTATGACTACCTTAATTGTCGATTTTTATTTGTTTTTGTCAAAACGTTGATTTTCGCCTCGTGATTGCACAATTTGTTGATTTTCACGTTATTTTGCCTAAATTATCGATTTTTTTGCATATGATTGCCTAAATTATTGATTTTCATTCATGTTTGCCTAAATCGTTGATTTTTGCCTATAATTGCCTAGATTGTCGATTTTCATTTATTTTTGCCCTAATAGCCGATTTTTACTTATGATTGCCTAAGTTGTCAACTTTTATTGTTTTTCTACTTAAATTGCCGATTTTGCTTATAATTGTCTAACTTGTCGAATTTTGCCTATGTTTGCATAAAATTGCTGATTTTTTTACTTAATCGCCAATTTTTGTCTAAGCATCGATTTTCGTTGATTTAGCCAAATTTATCATTATTTGTTTGTTTACCCATGTAGCCAAGTATGCATATTTTGTCAATTTTTGTCTATTTAATTTTATCTCGTTTTGTTGTCCATGCGTAATCATTTTTAGCCATCCATTACAGAGTGAGGATGAGATTTTTGACCGATCAAGTCCTAAATCACTTGACTAGGGGGATTTTTTCACAAAAAATCGAAATCAAATTAATGTTGTATGTGATGCAGCTTGCCTTAGGTAGGATGAGGTAGGGTGACTTTTGATCTTCCCCGCACGTAATAAACCCCTTATCCGAAACTCGAACGTACTAGTCACTAGGTTTCCTAATAACCGTAATACTAGGTGGCGACTCTAATCATTTTTCCTATTTCACCTAACCGCCGACGTCACCATGCAACAAATATAACAATACATTTATACAACAATACATTTACATGTTTTTCAATAAAAAAAGACTTTTGTGACTATTATTTCAATTTCTTATATTGAATGATAAATTGAATCATATTAAGAATTATAAGCAGTGAAATTTTTTAAAAAAAATTATATGAACATTTATTATTTTATAACAAGATTCAATATATAAGAAGGGTTTTTATAAAGTGCTGATTACAATATTCATTACTATTAATTAGCTCGTCAAATTAATACAAAAATGGATGTATTATTGATACAAACAGTTATCTTGAGAGAAATTACTAGATCCGCTTAAAGCTATACTTTCTTTTTTTGATAAATGATAAAGTTTATTGATCAAAAAGAAAATAATGCATTTCACATAAATATAAAAATCACTATAAAAAGTATATATGGACTCCAGTTTAATGAGAGATAGATTTGCCATTGCCACTTCCGTGAATTGCCAGAATGATAAAGATTAGATTTGCGAAATTGGAAAAGTTTGGTTCTCGGGCTCAAGCCTCAAAATCGAAACGGACAAATAACAGAGGGGCAGCAAGGGTCTTCGACACCAATATAATTTCGGGCTTTAGCCATTCACCGTCTTGGCTCTTGCCTTCTTTCTCTCGTTCTTTTTTATTTTTGAAATCATTCATTCAAATCAAGTCCATACTCCATAATGGATAGTCCAATGGTTAACAGGCCAAGGCTCGAAATCCATAATGGATCTAAGCAGTTTGCACCACTTCCATGACGCAATTCTTGTTAAAAGCAGCGACCTCGCTTATAATTAAACCAGGCGTTTGCTGCACGTAGCACCATGACCCAAGAAACAAAGAGAAAAGCAAAAGAATTACGTGGCAGAACGGAATTGGTTGGAACAACATAGAGTCCCCTCCCATTGGTTGGTTTGAAGAAAGAACACGTAGCGAAGTCAAGTCATCTTTGCCTTGTGCTTTTAGCTTTTGGGTAAACTTCCAAGTTCCAACACAATAGGCAGCCCGGTTTCTGACTCTTTATCTTCAAAACAAACATTATAGCAAGAGATCAATCTTTTAACAATCTGAGGGAGAGAGTTTCAGAGACGACCAGTCATTCAACATCGCTCGGTAAGAAATCATCAACGGGCTTGGCAATTACGAACCCTAGTAGCCGTTAAGTCTTGGATAGATCCACCAATTCTCTCCTCCTGATCTTTTGTAATTTTCTGTTCTAAACAATGGCGCATCAGCATGGAAGAACAAAGCTCTTAATCTTATTATGCGTGGCTCTATCATACTACTCTGTCATCGCCATTGCAGGGTGCGCATCTCTCAATCTTTTAATCCTTCAAGCTTAAATATTATTTTTAGAGAGTTAAATTAGCTGATTAGTAATGGTGGTGCAGGAAGAGCTATTACGAAGTATTGCAAGTGCCAAAAGGTGCATCGGACGAACAGATCAAAAGAGCGTATAGAAAGCTAGCTTTGAAGTATCATCCTGATAAGAATCAGGGGAATGAAGAGGCTAATTTGCGATTTGCGGAGATTAGCAATGGTATATTTCTTCTTCTTCGTCTATTTTCTTAATTAATTTACCTCGTAATTTTTTATGCTTATTGATTAATTGATTGATTTTTGGGTGGGTAAATAATTTATTCAGCGTATGAGGTGCTATCGGATAGCGAGAAGAGGAATATATACGACAGGTATGGAGAGGAGGGACTTAAGCAGCATATGGCTAGCGGAGGCAGAGGTGGTGGTGGAGGAATGAATTTTCAAGACATTTTTAGCCAGTATGTTTTCCTTTTTTCTTATTTTTTCTGTGCAATTTCTGTTTGTTCACTTCTTCAATGTTTACTTAGAGTAGTATTCGATTTAAAAGGTACAGTAATAATGTTCATGCATTTCGTGCAGCTTAAACCAAGTAACCCTAATCTTGCAAACATTTTGTTGCATTTTAATTTCTTTGTGGAGTTAGGATCTTTGGTATCTTTAGATTTAATGATACCGTTTCAGTGAGTTTAGCTGTATTCTAGTCTTAAAACACCACAAATTTGTATAGAAAGAGGTGTGCTCTCTACATAGACTGCCATTTAGTTGTGCTGGTAAGCTATTGCTGTACCGAATCTAAAGACTACCATCATAGTTGTGCACAAGTGGAGAATGTTAGTACTGAATGTTTTTATTTGAAGTTAGTGGATCTGTTAGGCGTACATGAATCCCATTTCATTTTACATTTAGCAGATACCAACATTTCTGCTAATTTAAGAATATTGTTTTGTGTTGTGCATGTATATGTGCCTAACCATCACTTTTTCCCGTTTAAATCCTAATTTCTAAACCTCAAGTTGCTGACCTATGGTTCTTCCAGATTTTTTGGTGGAGGTTCGATGGAAGAGGAAGAGAAAATCGTGAAGGGTGACGATGTAATTGTAGAATTGGATGCAACACTGGAGGACTTGTACATGGGTGGTTCACTGAAGGTAATGAGCATTTAATTTTAAATCTGTAATTTACCATTCTTGTTGTAGAAATTGAATTCAATCCATGCAGTATGAACATGTTTTTGAAGTCCTGTAAACCCTATGCACGCAATAGATAATGTTTGCTTTTAGCCTTTCTTGTGGGAAGTTGCCTCTAGATGCAATGTTATTTCAGTGGGATAAGTCTTAGTTGAGGTGAGCTGGTAACTATCACATTACAAATTCAAGCAGCAGTCTTTGAGATATTTCATACTCTACCCATTTTCAGAACATTGTTAATATGCTATGTAATAGAATGTAGTCAAAGAAGAATGCTTTACATTGCAATATGTGTCTCCAAACTTAGGATTTTATGATATGTTTGGTAAAACGTAATGAATGTAGTGGCGGAGGAAAAGCACTAGAGTCTTTCTTACATTACATTTCATGCTACCAAACTTGGCCTTTTTAGTGTATGAGAATTGTTAGCATTAGTGGTAATTTATGCATTTGGACCATGCTTGCAATACACATATGGCTGGTCTCACATACTGATGCGAGTAGTCTATATTGCATGAACGGTCTAAGTGCAACAGTCACAGCTGGTGCCACTTTTCTTAATGAATATGCAGCATTGGGAATGTTGTCGTACGAACATAGTTAGGAGGAGCTAAAATTAACTTTAAGTTGTGGCAGTTGTATAATTTTGTTATTGTCTTGTGGTTTTCTCAGAAGCTAGCAGGTAAAATACAACCTAATGGGACAAACATGTATGTGCATGCATATCCATGCAGCTGTAATCAACAAAAGTTAGGGTCATATCTGTTTTCTTTTCCTATTTCACTGGGGAGAAGTTGAAATTAATTGCAATAAGATATTCTTTTGGTTTGTTATTGAGCTTGACTTTTTTTTTTTTTTGCTCCTCAGGTTTGGAGGGAAAAAAATGTTATAAAGCCAGCCCCTGGCAAAAGACGCTGTAACTGTAGAAATGAAGTTTACCACAAGCAAATTGGTCCAGGGATGTTTCAGCAGATGACAGAACAGGTATACTATGGCTTAGCAATCCTGTTGTGAAAGTTCCAATGGGTCTTGTTCTAACTTATCTAGAAGTAATGTAGTAGTGAGAGTATATCGACCCAATATAGGTTGGAACGCTTAGTTCCACTCCCATCATTGTGCCAACTCCACTACTGTAAGGTTACTCTCTAGCTTTATTACATTTTCTACTTATTTTTTTTCCAGGTCTGTGAGCAATGCCAAAACGTCAAATATGAAAGGGAGGGATATTTTCTCACAGTTGATATTGAGAAAGGCATGCAAGATGGACAAGTAAGCTCTCTGCGCCATTATGTTTAAGATACTTAAAGACTGCTTTTGGATAGAAATTTTTGTTTCTTTTGCCACATCCTATGAAAGTTGTCATCAACTTCTTCTGTTTTCTTTTCAAACGCTTGCTGCCCATCTCTTATGAAAGTTGTGTATACAGTGATAGTAAAGGTTCCTTCACTTGAAAACACTAATGGAAGTCTTAGCTACAAGCTGCATGTGGTGGCCCTTTAATTGGTCCTTTGTTTGGGCTTTTCATATTCTGTTTCAGTTATATTTTTCAAAAAAGGGTACTTGTTTGTGTGCTTTTGCATATGCCTTTTTTAACTTCCTTAAATGATTTGCCTAATTGGGTAATGATGATAAGCAATTAGAGCTCTCAACTGTTTTTTAGAATGTTATCAAACATGGAATGGTGGGTATCATGTGCCATTGCCCTACTTGCCACATGAAAATGTACTTCACTTGTGAACAGTGTGCAGATTTATAATATTGCTTGGAACTGTTTTGCATCTACATGTCATATGTTATGCAATTTCAAAATCTATGGGAAGTTATTCTCCACAGTTTGGTTGGCAAACTGCAATTTTCATTGTTAGATATGCAATTATGTTCCTTGCCGTAATTTATCTTAATTATTAAAATCTAGTATCAGACATTTGGATTTAACCCAATGGAACTTATATATAAGTTGTGTAGCCTTTTGGTTTTGCAAAAAATATTTACAGCAGATATGGCATTTATTATTAGTTATGGCTGCTCGGGCATCCATATTTATACTATCTTCTTGCATTTTTAGCATAATGTTACTGTGCATGTTACAGGAGGTTGTTTTTTATGAAGACGGGGAGCCTATAATTGATGGAGAACCTGGAGATTTGAAGGTTAGTCTTAACTATGCTTGTGATGTGGTTTTATTTCTACTGCTGCTACTACTGTTTCTGTTCTAAAAACAAACTATAATTTATCACGCTTTTGGCAGTTCCGAATTCGTACGGCATCTCATGATGTCTTCAGAAGAGAAGGCAACGACTTGCATACAACTGTCACCATAACACTGGTAAAATTTTGCTCTCTTTTCTCTGTTCCTTTAAATGTTATGTGAGATAAGGTCTGCTTCTAACGTGGAGTTGATTTTTTGGACCTATATTTTATATCAGGTTCAAGCGCTTGTTGGTTTTGAGAAGACCATTAAACATCTTGATGAACACTTGGTGGACATTAGCTCGAAGGTAAGTTTCATATATTCTCTAGAGCTTTCTTGGTGTTTATTTTAGACATTTGACTCCTTGTTGCGGAAGGTTATGAGGCAGCAATGACGTGTAAATTGTATTCAGGGAATCACTAAACCCAAGCAAGTAAGAAGGTTCAAGGGGGAGGGAATGCCACTGCATTTTAGCACGAAGAGCGGTGATCTTTATGTCACATTTGAGGTTCTTTTCCCCACGGCACTAACAGAAGACCAGAAGAAAAAAATCAAGGAAGTTCTTGGCTAGGGTGTAGACATTAGTTTCTTTCACGTCCTGAATTCTTCAAATTTGTAACATGGCACCATATAGAAAATCAGAAAGCGGCCAAGGTTTTTTGTTTTTTACCCCTTGTTGCGGAGTAGCATACAAATTAGTACTATTTTTTCCCATCTAAGCCATAAAACCGCCCTTGTTTCTTAATGAATTGTTAGAGAGAAGTGCAAAAGAAGCTAAAACTAAAGAGGAATTGCTTTAGGTGTTCTTCTATTCCACTTTTATTGGAAATGACTGCTTCGTTTGCCGTGAGGTGCAAGTGATTTACAATCTTTTACCCAATTCAATCTGCGCTGCTGTGTGTGACATTCTGTCAAGAATCGAGTCCTTAGCCTGTGTTATGTCCCATGCTTCTTCAAGGTCGTCCCGAAGTTGGTTTTGAGGAATGTATCAGAGCAACAACTGGTCTCCTGTTTGTTTAATGAGTAGTTATTGAGAAGTTCGACACACGGAATTTAACAATGAACTGCTTTGGAGTTCTCACGTTCGATCTTTAATGGTTAATAACTGCATCATTTGCCTCCGTCTTTTACAGCCGATCCTCAAGTCGAATTTAAGAAAGACATCGTCAATCTTCTAATTCAAAGCTAGCAGGTGATGGTTTTAAATTGTGGATATGGTTATAATAACAGTTGGAATTGTTATTGTAGATTGTAGTTATAATGTTAGTAAATAACAACTGCGGCAAAGTATTTTCTTTTTTGAAACAATAATGTAACTATTATATAATATAATTTTTTTTTTATTTAGGTTAACTCCTATTAGATTTTTTTGTAACGGTATATAACAGAAACAAATATGTTTGAATCTGCTCGTTAAATAATATACTTGCCGTTTTTTGAAACCATGGCTACGACGAAACCACTGCTCCTGTTTTTCCTATGATTTAGTTTCTTGTTCTTAGCGTTTCTTAACTATAACTTTCTATGTTGTAATAATTTTTCCGTCCTTTATTATACAGTAAAGATAGATAATGAACAATATTGATTAACCAAACAAATTGCATTTCATGAAGTTGTTAGTTTTTGTGTTTATTTCAATTATCAATGATCCTCAAAATTGGGTCAATTCTCAAGCCATACTAGCATATCATCAATTCTGAAATTGCTTTCGCATCTACCCATTGTTGATACTGCATTGCTACTAGCTAGTTTACCCTTGGGAATCAAGTCATCACATGTCCTGTATAACAAGGAGCTTGTATCCTCATTGATATGAATCAGCAAGGGGATGAGTCGGCCAAGGTTGGAAGTAACGTCAAGAAGCAAGATCGTTTAACTATTCACGGAGGCCAATGACAACAGCTAAAGCTAAAAGGATGAAAGAAGCATTAACTTGCTTACTTGAAGACATTTGGAAGGGACAAACTCACCTCAATTCTGTCAAGGGTCTATGTATGTAAGAAAACCTTAAAATTGTTAACATGATTCAAACATTTTCAAATCATGAAGACAATGATACAATCCACATTGTTTGAATCAATCCAGCCCGCTGAAGAATAAAAGGTCAATCAATCTTGATTATATGTGTTTGGATTTTGGACTGTTATTTCATGTTATTGTGGATTTTAGTAATTTGGGCTTGGTTTATTTGTTATATGAATTTAGCATGGGTTTTAATTTTTAAGTGTTGAGTTTTATTGTCTCTTTATTAAGAATAAGGGATTAGAAGGCTGAACTATTTAGAGCCAATAATCATGGCTTAGTTGTCATGAAGTAGGGCTGTTATTAAATGGGGAGTTACAATTTGTATTGAATCAGAATTGAATGTTGTATCTTAGCCTTTGTTCTATATAAACAAGCTTGATTTTTCTTGTCAAGACACGATTTGATTAATATAAAAATATTTTAGCTTTTTGTGAAAATTTTGTTTAAAGTTCTTACATTAACTTTAGAACTTATCAAACTAATACACAGCGTTCAATATCTAAATTTTTTTTTTATTTTTAACTTATCAAACTTGTAAGTTTGTGACGTTTTGAAGGATTCAAAGTGTTGTTCTAATTATTTTATCATTATTCCATTGATAAAGAGATTGAAATGATTTGTTTTTTACTTTCACACTCGAAGAATACAGGTTTGTTTCAATTGTGGAGGGTGTTAATTTACATTCCATATGTATCATAGTTATTTAGCTATTGAGGTGTATGGTTGCTAAATTGATGGTTTTCGTCACTAATAATAATGATCTTTTGTAACAAAAAAAATCACTAATTCAAATTTTAATAAATTAGTTTTATTAAAAGTTTTTAACCGTGTGAGTTTAAAAAAAGAAATCACATCTCCCACGGATATAAGGGACAGTTAAAACTAGTGCTTGGGGCAAAGAGAGGTCATATCTCTCAACTGACACCATGTCTCGTCTCTCTCCTCTCCGAGAAACCTCGGATTCGAGCCGATATCAGAATAGACCCATTCTAAAGTCGTTTTAAAGCCTGGCTTGTACAAAAACAATTTATCATACACTACACAGTACACCAGGGCCTAGCCAACGGAAAGAAAGCTTGCCCTCCTGCCCACAAAAGTATTAAAGAGGCCACCAGCATACATATTCTGATCAGTCAAATACCGGATGTATTATTTTCACAGGAAGCAAAAGGAAGACTCGTAAAAAACAACAGACTTCTTGTAACGCCGTTTGGCGTCACGATTATTGCCGGTATGGTTCAAGAAGATGTGAGTTTTTTTTTTTTTTTTTTTTTTTTTTTTTTTTTTTTATGAGAAAAAATTTGCAATATGCAAATGATATATAAAGTAGTGCATGTAAATAGAAAAGTCATACTATTTATTCATATGCTTAAAAAAAAAATTATTCATTGTAAATATAAAATGCATGCCTAATTAAAAAAAAATAAAACCACAATAAGAAACTTAGGTAACGAGGCATGAACTATAATTATTATTTTTTTCTCATTTTATCCTTATTATATAGAAATTAAGTATAATTGAAACTCTCGGTCGATCATATTGTGTGTTATTGGACTTTCTCAATTTTAAAATCTAACTAATGAAATGAGATTTTTTCTCATTCACACTTAAATAATTTTAATCTAGACTTTAATGCTAGTGCTGGATGTTATTGTACTGTCTAAACTCTAAAAACTAATTTAATGAATAAGATTTCTTCTTACATTTATAACTAAATATCCAAGCTCTTTTTACACATTAAACTCCTTAAATAAAGTAAAGCTGCGAAATTAGAGATTAAAATTAATAAAAAGAGGCAAATTCAAAAATGGACAATAGTGATTGAATCGTAACCAGTCGTGGGAAGTTGATGAGATGAGGTAGCAATTCGTATGCTTCAGAAAACGAACAAGCAGAAAATCTTAGACCTTCCCTGACACCTGAACTGTCAATGGTTTTTCCAAAATACTTGAAAAAGAGAAATTTGCAGGATGCATCTTTTGTTGACACTACTCAGCCATCCTTACAAATGAAAGGATAAATTCTACCCTTTTAAATACAAGGGACAAAATGCAGATTTTTCACGACTGAGAACGACTGGAATACTTGGAAACTCATATAGTTCTAATCACCAATTACCAATCGAATACCATAAAAGTTCTAATGTAACTAATTACTCGAATTAATAGCAACAAATGTCTTAGAACAGGGTCCTAATTAATCAAAGATATTGAAGACCAGTTAACTGAACTTCCAATGGTTGTTGCATACCACACATGTGACAAATGTTGTCGTGGGCTCATCAGCACTCCTCGTCGGCATTTGACAGGAAGTAGTCTCACGTTTCCCACATCTACCACACCTGAACTGATAAGTTGTGCCGCTGTTAGCTGTTCCACTCATGCACTTCAACATAGCCTTCGCTTTAATCATCTGATTCTTATGCTGTCTGTCATTGCTCACCATCTCTTTCGCACTCATATTCACCACTCTCTCTGGCTTCACCTCTCCGAGAAGTACCTTTCTCCTGAAATCTGGGTTCTTTGGATCATTAATATTATACAAGACCGATCGATACTTAATCTTGTTGGATCCATTAGTATTCCCCCACTTTTCGAACAATTCCGACTCTAAAGAAACAGCAACGCCAACAGGATCACATGCTTCCACTTGATCCCTGGCATCTTCTTTAGCCTCATTAGAAACCTTGCAGAACGCCTCATAAAACAGTTCACGTACCTTGTCCCGCAAGGGATTGTTACACTTGAGCAAGGCCTCAACTTCAAGAGGAGGTTTACTACTACCGTTTTTCTTCTGGTCAGCAACTGTCTTAGTCCACAACGCAAGAGTATCAGAAGCAAGATCCTGGATTTTCTTACTAGGATGGTATTTCAAAAGTCGAATGTTTTTCCCTATCTTGGTGGAGACGAGAGTTTCGACGGTGACAGGAAAACTCTTGATTTGAGACAATGCGTCAAGGCAATGGCTTTCCTCAGGTCCTCCATTCAATGCAGCAGCTGCTTTCTCCACCACTTGGAACAACTCCGTTAGTTCTTTCTCTCTCTCATTCTCGATTCTACTCATGATGTCGATTTCTTATATCAGAAAATCAACTAACTGAAAAATATGAATAGCAAGAATTTGAAGGGCATGGAGAGGTTGTTCTTATTCATAGGGATTTGCAGAGTCCTGCTTGATTAAGGATTACTCTCCTCGGTCCGGAAAAAATACAAGCAGGAATTACTCCTTCAGCAAAACGGATAAGCAGATCCTCTTTTTTTTTCGTTTTTTCAGAGTGGGCCGGGACTTCACAATTCATATCAAGCAAAGGAGAAAAAGGAAACTAGATGCGTTTAACTGTTGATATCGATGCACTCACCGCCTTGCATTAATTTTAGCACAAACAAAGTAAATATTTATGTCCTATTTGAGGTTCTTCCCGCTGCTAACAGAAGACCAGAAGGTGAATGATAAGGCAGTCTCGTGTCCTAAAGGGGTTGAATTTGTAACATGGCATTATACGGAGAAAGCCATTGAGGTTTTGCTATCAGTTTCCAAAAAAGTAAAAAAAAAAAAAAAAAAGGGTTTTGTTCTTCATCTTTCCCCATTCTCATCTTTCCACCTCGTGGTAAGCATTATCATACAAATTAGTGGATGAACTATTTTTCTCCCTTTCAGCTGCGTTCCATCTCAATGACTTTTTTATGAGAAGAGAAGTGGAAAATGAAATTAGTAGGCGCTCAAAGTTTTGAGCATGCTTTTGGTTCCATCATGTATATATATAAACAACCACGTCATGTGATTCACACAATTGCAGTTGAAGCTTTCAGGGCTGATATTTAATGTATATTCAATATTCATTGCTAGACGATTGTGAAATTAATTTTGAGGAACGCATACATAAACCTCCCAAATGAAATTCATTAATCTTGTTACTCAATGCTTGCAGTATAAAAACTCGAAGAACACCAGGCTTAAGGATAGTCATATGCCAGGGAAAATGAACAAATAATAAATCGAACATCCCTGGTAGAACACCCCAAGATAATTCCTGAATCATGACAAGCTGTTCATTTGTCCATGTAACCTGAGCGCTCAAGTGGCTCAGCTATGCACTTGAATAGCCATCTGTGTACCGTGTCAATAGCTAGCTAGACTATGGATGAAATGCAGCCGAATTTTAATTTAAAGGTCAAAGTTCATTTATATGTAAAAAGAATTATAAAGGTCTTCCTGAAGTTTGCAGCAATATTTAGCTGTGCAAATGCATAACTATGGTTACAAAATGAGAACAGACAATCCTTTCAAGTTTCAAAGGCGTGTAAACCTGTGCTTGGAAAAAATAGTTTGAACAAAACTGCAGGCATTGAGGCTTTAACTGTTCAATCGTATGGTTTTCACTTCAAATCGGTAGATAGTCAATATTAACTTGAAACTAACTGCCATAGAGTAAAAACAAGAACAATCAGATTGATTCATCCTGTTCCATTATTTGAAAAATATCTGCCCGTCGTAGGAGAAAGTAATTAAATTTAATGTTTCTTACCCCCTGTCACTCTGTTGATGCTAGCTTCTATTCATCTTCCAGAAAAGCCTTCCTTGCTTGTTTTATCTCCTCTTGCATAGACAGCAATTCTTTACAACGGTTAAGCTTTGGCAGGTCCTGCAGGTAAAAGATTTGGATGGGTTTAAGTACAAACAGAATTAAAGCAAGAACCATTATTAGTGTAAACGAAGGTTGTGAAATGTATAGGGCAGGCAAAGCATGGCAGTGATGGATGTCTGATTGATTAAAAAAGTTGGTCTTGAAGGCCAAATTCTAATAGGAAGAACGGGAGTTGGAATCCCTCTCCATACTTGAAGTTATAATTAAGTGCGCTCAGGTATCTAGTGTTCATAAAAATGAATTGGTTTTATGGGGGGAAGAGTTCTTTATCAGTTTGTTGTGCTATTATGTGCATGTGTTAGGACGGTTAAAATTAATAGGTCCTGTAGGTTTAATTATGAAAGGTGTTCTCCTCTCCCCCTTTGCCCATCCCGCTGTTCTCTTTTATTTTTTATACGAGAGAACACGAAAGGTTTCGCCCTTTTGTTTTGGCGACATAAAACTAGGTAACTGTTGCCATGAACGAGTTAAGAACTTGTGCATGGTGGTCTATTGATGATAAGTGTGCAAGATCATATGGAAAATTTTGATTCAGCAGTGTTTCCTACAACACGAGTGACGCAAAATTTTGTGTATAAAGTACCTTGCGAATTACATACAGGAAATCCTCAACTGATAGTTTTCCCCTCTTTGATCCAATATCTTGGGCTTTATGTGCCTGCAAGAAAGGATTGCAGATGTGGACATGATACTACGATACCATATCGCTAAAGTGGGAAAAAATATTTAACCCAAAAGAATGCTTACCAAATCCGTCACATATTCCACAACAATATCCTCCACAAGTGCCACAGTTTCTGGGAGTGGCTGATCATGAAACACAAGATATTTGTGAGTATATTGATTGTAGAACAAACACACTAATAAATATTTACAAAACTATGTTAGGTATCAATAACAGAGAGTTCCCGGCAGCTATTCGACTATAATTAACAAGACGGGCATCTACTTGCAGGCCGCAACAAGGAAAAGGTTTGCCCATAATAATGACAGCAATCGCGAATAAATGACACTGTAATTGTAAGCCATGACTATGGAATGTGATGAATTTCATGTCCCTATCGAGCAAATCAGTTAGAAAAGCCTCATAGTTTATAAATAAAGGCAGTTTTGGCCTGTCGAGTCTTTTTTATCGTGTGTTATTCAGATTCCAAATGCATTGCAAAGTCTAGCAGTGATGTGAAAGAGAGAGAACAACGACACTTACATTTGGGTCATCACCAAAACCATACATCATGTGCTGCACTGTTGCATTGCGTCCATGCATCCATCAAACAACATAATATATATAATAATAATAAGAAAGAAGAAACTTGCAAGATATCAAAAGTCAATTCAGTCACTTACACTTATTGTCTTGCTGAAAGATTCCTCGCTTTCGCTTATACGAGGTTTCGGAAGGCTGCGAAGATGACCCATCTTTTGATTTCGACGCACAAGTGTTGTTCATAGCCCTAAATTAATTAAGTTGCTTCTCTTCCTGCAAATATACTACGAAAACAATAATACTATAACCAACCTAAAATTATTTTACATCGTTGAAAACCCGACAGAAACCATTTTTTTTCACCAAAGAATTTCAGATTAAGAAAAGAAAGAAACCGTCGAAAGCCTCTCTATTTCTCTGTGTTTTTCTTATTATAAGAAAGGTGCAGGATATGTTAGTATTCATTTCGGTTTGAGGTTGGGGTGGTTGAGCCCGAGTCCGACATCCTGTCGTCCGGTTATTTGTTCAGGCCAATAGTAAGCTTAGTCTCAGCAGGCCTGATATCAAACACAGGCGTGGGCCCGGGACCTTTTGCATTGTAGTATATTAGTTTTCTTGGTACTTCCTATCATTCTCTATATCGTATGTTGTTTTATTTTCAATGGATGTTGTAATATATATATATATATATATATATATATATATATATATATATATATATATATATTGCAACCCTGGTATTGTAATAAGGATATAATAGTTGATAAAAAATCTCACAGAGTTGATACTTTTATTTTAGTTATGTACTATGGATCATGTAGTATTACTATACAATTTTTATTTAATAATTCACTTATTTGAAAATATTAAGAATGAAATTCTTTGTTTCTTCTTTCCCTTCCACCCTTTTGACCTCCGGTTTTGCTGCTGAATCTTTTACCCATTTTAAATCGTGCCTAGCTTTTCCATTTGTGATTTGACGCAAGAAAAATTGAAAAAAACAGAGGACACAGAAAAGAAAAAGGAAATGGAGAATGTCTAGGAGCTGGTTAATGACAGGAGTTGAGTAGTGTAGATCCTAAGCCTAAAATAACTTGTGGGCAAAAGTAAAAAACGAATATAAAATAACTTTTGAATTTTGATTTGACTTTTAGACGTTGAAATATGGATTAAAATGAATTTGAAGCTCGAAATGGATTCGTTGAAGCAGACTTTTTCTGTGCCAAAAAAAATAGAAAACAACAGGGATTAACAATCCCCCTTTTTAGTTTTTTCAGAGTGGCGATTTTACAATCAGTGTGTAAAGGAAACGAGTAATAATTAATTCAGCTTTTAGGACGTAGTTTCTGAGCAGTGCATGGTAAAGCTCTTGTTCTTGTTACCCTCTCACCGCCTTGCATGAATTTTAGCCCATAGAAAAGGAATATTTATGTCATCCTCAAGGTATTCCAGCTGCCAACACAAGACAAGAAGGTGAGGGTCATCGCGTTCTCGGCTCAGGTGTAGAATTCCTAAAACGTTGAAAAATAGTAACCCCGCCACGACTTCTTGAGCAGCATCCCGCAACTTAGTGGATGGATATCTTCTGAAATTAATTCGGTAAGCGTATATAAATCAACCAAATGACATTCGATATTGTAACTCGATGCTTGAAGATGCTGTAAGCTAATATGATAACCAAGAATACTAGGCTTATGGAGATTCATATACTTTGGGAAATGAAAAAATTATAACTCTAGATCATCCACGATTCTATTTTTCTGTCCAAGTAACTGAGCGCTCAAGGGGCAGTCTATGCACTTGCATGGCCATCTGCATAGATCAATAGTTAAGACTCTTGATGCATAATTAAGAATGCAGCCGTAAGGCTAAGTTACAACTCAGTCCAATTCTCTATCAATTACTAAAACTCAGGAAGGCATTCCTCAACTACGGTCACAAAATGAAATGATTGATTCCATCTTTCAAATGCGTCAGAACCACCTGTGCTTGGAAAAGATTTTTGGTCACTCAACAACGGTGGGAGTGTTGAAACTCTCAACTCTTCAATCATTTGTTTTTGACTTCAAATTGGCGGTAGACAACATAAAATTGGACTCATACAGAATAACACAACATAATCTCAGATTGATTTATCTAGTTCCACTATTTACAAACAGCTACCTATCAATCGTTCTTACCCCATCCCATGTCACTCTGTCGATGCTAGCTTCTCTTCGTCTACCTCAAAGGCCTTCCTTGCTTGTTTTAGCTCCTCTTGCATAGACAGCAACTCTGTACAACGATTGAGTTTTGGAGGATCCTGCATGTCAAAGTTGGATTGGTTCAAGTACAAACATATTAAAGCAAGAACTATTATGACTGCATATGAAGTTTGTAGGATATATAGGGAAGGAAAAGCATGGCAGCAATGGATGTCTGAGTGATTAATAAAGTTGGTCTTGAAAGCCAGGTATTAATTGGAATAGCAGGAGTTCAAATCCTTCTCCATACATGCAGGCAGTCATAAGTGCTCCGTCCCTATTGCACCCACTGTTCAAAAGAACGAATTGGTTTTACTTTATTGGGAACATAAATGGGAATGAGTTCTCCATCAGTATGCTGCGCTATTATGCAGATGTGTTATGACAGTTAAAATCCACTAAATCCTGCAGGGTTTAATTATGCAAGGTGTTCTCCTCCACCATTGCCCATCCTGATCTCTCATATGGATGAACAGGTACGTTTTTCTCTATTTATTTTGGTGACATGGAACTATTTAACTCTTGGTGGGTACCAGTTAAGAACTCGTGCCCAATTAACTCTTGATAGGCACAAGAAGAATGAAAAATCAGATTCAAAAACTATGTTAAAACATGAATGATGCAAAATTCTGTGGTGAGAGTACCTTGCGAATTAGATACAGAAAATCCTCAACCGATAGCTTTCCCCTCTTTGATCCGATTTCTTGGGCTTTATGTGCCTGCAAAACAGAAGTTGCAGGTATGGACGTGATACTATGATACCATCTTGATAAAGTGGGAAAATTACTAACCTAAAAGGATGCTTACCAAATCTGTCACATATTCCACGACAATATCCTCCACAAGTGCCACAGTCTCTGGGAGCGGCTGATTATGCAGCAGAAGATATGTGTAAGTGTATTTAATTGCAGACCAAACTAACTGATATTTACACAACGATGTTTGATATCAATGACAGAGAGTTCCTTGGCAGTTATCCAACTATTATTGATGAGACAGTTATCTACTTGCAGCAAGTATGGAAAATTTATGCCCGAAAAAAAAAAAAAAAAAAAAAGGCGTCTAAGACAGTTAACGGTTAAAACATATATATCAGATCCCCCACTCGTTCCTTAAGGTGACAGATTGAATTGCTGCGACACATACATTCTAATATATTGCCTTGAAAGGTCCAGCACTATTCTTCCAAAATGTTGTGTGCTGTCAAATGGTAATGTGAGAGACACATACGTTCAAATATATTGCCTTGAAAGGTCCAGGTTGGTTTAAAACACTATTCTTCCAAAATGTTGTATGCTGTCAAATGGTAATGTAAGAGATATGACAGAAACTACTTTTACAAACATGTCACATTAGATACAGAAGAGTGCATTGCAACTTATAAAGTCAATAGATTATCAGTAAACAATTTTAGCACAATGCATAACAATACTTAACAGTTATCCATCATTTGTTGTTACAAGAAAACCTCAATCCATCAATGTAAACCATATTATGGTGATAAGATAGCAACACTTACATTTGGATCATCACCAAAACCATACATCATATGCTGCACTGTAACAAAAAACCAGAGAAATTAATAAAAAATCCATAAGAAAACTAGCATAAACGGACGTCATTTCACTCACTTACAGTCTTTCTGAAACACTCCCCGCTTTCGCTTAAATGAACTTTCTGAAGACTGTGAAGAAGACCCGGCTTTTGATTTCGATGAGGATCCTGTAGAAGAGTTGTTCATCTTCTATTCCTAGTAATTTAATGTCAAAATATCTCTCAGTTTCTCTTCAATGACCAACCAAATTGATGCTGCAAATATAAAAAAACAATAAGGCATAGGCACATGAGAGACATATCGCCGTCTTATTTTTAGATCACCATATCACCTAATTTAACATCGTTGAAAGAGGAATGGGAGTGACTGTCATTGTGAGAACTGCTAGTGACACTCTCGCTTTAAGAATAAAACACGTTGACAGTAATATTACTGAGAACCAGCTAAACCGTTTATTGTTTTTTTGAAAAAAAAAAGGTATATGTCTTCCCTTCAAACATCACCAAACGAGCAAGAAAAGATATCTGACTCTATCCCATCATTCGCCATCTATGACATCCCATGGAAACACAATTAGAAACAAGTAAAACTGGTATCCTCAAAAACCCAGTGGCAGTGGTTTTGTTTTCCCTTTTTTTTCATCTTTGAAGATTAAAATGTTATTGATTACTAAGAAACTTGCAGAACCAATGAAAAATACAAAAGCAGCAAACTTTCACCTCCTGCTGCACAATCCCCCTGTAAACCGATTTAAGCATACGATCAAACACTTAAAAGGCAATTTCAGAAGCAAAGCTTAAAACAATATTGCAACCCCATTAGTAAATAGAAGACAAGGCTCAAACCTCAGCAACAATTTGCAAACCATAACCACGCTAGTCTAGGTAGAAAAGTGACCCATCTATCTATTCCCATAAAAACGAACAAGACTAATTAAATTATATTGAGCTTTAAACAGCCTCAATCAATCAAACACTACCCACAAACCCATGCATAAAAGTAGGATAACAAAAAATTATACTAATGAATTATCTACAGAACTTCATGAATTTTTCAGATAATTCTACCTAGAGTTTATTATACAACATAGTCAGACAATCTGAAATAGCACAGCAACAACGCAGGACAGTGAAACAGGAGAAAATATAGCAAACATACCTCAACAATATAGGATTTTTCAAAGATCCTGAAGAAACACGGATCGGTTCTCAGAAAAAAGAATTAAGAAAAAAAGACTAATCCGGAGACTTTTGGGTTTGAAACAACAGTTGTCGACCAAGTGTGGAGCCAGAGACAAGAAAGAGAGAGTATAAAATCAGCACTAGTTTTTATAAGGTAAATCAGATCCATTACCACTGTTCGTATGGGGTCCACCTATTATTTATAGGAGTGATTAAAAAAATAAACTGGGAACTTACAGAAAACCACGCAGTCATCTGTTTCTGTTTCTGTTTCTTTTCTTGACATTTTCCGGTTCTTCCCTTTTCTCGAAAATGTTTTGTCGACTTCGAAGGAGGTTTTTGAAGTGGCGTGATCTGGACCATTCAGATGGCATCTGATGGTCTACGACTGATGATACCAAAATCGCATGTACGCTCCGAGAAATTTTATTTTACTCCATGAGTACAATTTCTCCTGGGATTAGACGCTCGATTTAGCGATATAGGCGGTGAGATGTCTTTTGGAAAAATTTTGTTTTTCAGTCGAGGAAGTTTTTTGCTATGAAAGGCCCTGAACTTTATTTTTTTGGTGTTTTAATCTTTCTGAGGCCCTTCTTCATTATGAAACCAGCCAGACTTAATACTCCACATATGAAAATTTGTTCTTGGGAACCTTTTTCCTGTGATGATAACGAGAAACCAATCAGACTTACAAATACTCCAGTAATGGAAATTTGTTTTTTTTGTTTTTTCCCTCTTCTGATTAAAGAAGCATATCCATTTAAGCTATAGAAAACAATTCGTTAATAATTTTGATGGAGATGATAAATTACGAAATTAATTACTAATATAACCATTATGTTGTTTAATTTAATTATATTTCTGTTCTCTTTACTTTTAATGTTTTAAATACTTTTTTTTAAGATTAAAGAGAAAAAAAATCACATAGAACCCAAACCAGTTTCCATTTTCCTCTAGAGATGTCTAAGTATATGAAAATGGAAGACTTGAGAATTCTTTTGACCAGCGAAGACAGTGGAATGCTTAAGAACATGCCTTGTAACAATCTTTTCTTTTCTTTTTTTTCTGAAAAAAACATTAATATACTATTGATAAATTTATATTATCATTTTATAAGATAGACTTTTGATAAGCATTGTAAAAAAAAAAAAAGTTTGAATACATCCTTAGACTTTCTATAAAAATTCCGATAAATATACTCATATATTTTTATATGATACTTAAAATCTTTTATCTATTAATAAATTTACATTATCATTTCATAAGATAGACTTTTGATAAGCATTGTAAGGAAAAAAAAAGTTTGAATACATCCTTGGACTTTCCATAAGAATTCTGATAAATATACTCATATATTTTTGTATGATACTTAAAATCTTATATCTATCTTGAGATTATTAATTGCATTGCATTTATTTTCAAAAAAAAAATTGAAATGTTTAATTTATCATTTCGATCAATTTTTTCGAATATAAATTATTATTTTTTACTGAATTGCCTTTTACTAAAATGCAAAATAAACAAAAAAAAACATTTAAAGTCATATGAATTGCATATTTTATTTTTGAAGTACTTATTTTTTTTTAATTAAGAGCATTACATAATATATATATATATTCAAAAAAAAATTGATAAAAAACATATTAAATATTTTAAATATTTTTAAAAATAAATAAAATACAACTAAAAACTTAAAAACATATAAGGGATTTTAAATGTTATATAATAGCAGTGCATAGTTATCCTAAAAATTATAAAAGAGTTTATATATATCTTAGTTGATAAGGATATGAATTGGATGGGAACTCTATTTTCCTATTTATAAATAAAGTTTTGAACGGAAAAGAAGCCGTTGCAAATTCTTGAATCAACGGTATTAGTTTATTTGCGTTAAAAAATAACGATATTAATTTATCCGCGACAAAAAAATAAATAGATTCTAGACTAATCTTTTATTACGCTTCGAATAAAATTTAACTGGATTATAAAGCACTCCACCAAGCCTGTCATTTGCATTAATCACGGCTTTTGACCTGTTCGAGCCATGATGGAGGCATTACATTATGTTTCTATTCATTTCTTAATTTTATTTATTGTTTCTCTTTTTCAAGATTTAAGCACCAACCATTAGGAATTTAATTTGGCTGTGGTGTAGTCATCACATTGGTGCAAGCCGTCTCCAAGAATGTTATTGTTCCTGAGAAACAGTACAATGGAACCTACCTTTTTGGCATCAATAGCCACCGTCCTCAGCCTCCTTATTGGAGTCTTCGTGACAAGCGACTGTATGAGCTAATCGGCTATAGGGTTATCTATCAAGATCTTTTAAATGCTAGAGTGCTTCTTTGGTGGCATTAATTCTTGCCGAGTTTGCAATCCATCAGTTATTACAATCATGCAAGTATCCTCGTCGACGTGCGCTTCAAGGAAATGTGACTGTATGCGGCAAGACTCTATTGCCCATATGTGAAAATAGAAGAGAAAGCTACCTTTTAGAGTCTTCGATTAGGGTTTTTTATTTCTTACAGGCCTATGCCTTGTTCTGTTCACAGCGTAAAAGTGTTGATCTTCAATTTGAGAAAGCCCTTAAGTGGGCTAAATAACAGAACCCTAATGCAAAGCCCAACAGATTTGTTGTCAAGGCCTAGCCTAAGTTCTAAACCTGTGGAAAAGCCTTTTGTACCATGTACCTTTTTTTTTAAAAAAAAAAAAGTGTTACAAAAATAAATAAATAACAAGTATTGATCAATTTGAAAAAAGAATACATGATCAACTATATTTTTCTTAATACGCTATTTTTATTGAAAATCCAAATACTGGATCCATTTGGATTAAATTTCTAATTAACCGTTATTTACTCGTCAATAAATGTAAACTCAACACTATACCATATCAATTGTTTTACTTTAAATAATTAGGTACGACATGTTAGAATTTTTATAAGATTTCTCTAAAAAATAGTAAATCTTATCCCAAAAAAAAAAAATTTCTAATTATTTCACCCCTTAAAAAATATTACTGCCAATTTATTAATATATTATGATAATTAATAATAAATCGAAGCAAATGTTATCCTTTTTTATTATACATGATTATCTTAAATATATTATGATAATAATCTAAATTATTTTAGAAATCTATATATGTCCATTATTTCTTATTGATATTACTATTGCTAGTGCTATTATTAGAAGCGAACATATTTTTTAAACATATAATACAGAATTAAATGATCAAGGGTAAAGGCAAATAAAATTGATAATCATCTTGAAAAATATTATTTAAAAAAGTTCTTTTATTAATTAGATAACTACTTTTTCTAACTATTTTAAATTTATCAATTTTTGGAATTAATGAACTTGCAAACTATCTCTTTCTTAACAGAGTGAACGCATGAAAGGTTATTAATATAGGATTATAAAATTATAATCCACAAACAAATGGTGTATTTTAACCCCCTAAAAAAAGGCTAATAAAAGTATATAGTATTTATACTATGTCCTTTTTCTTTCTATTATTGCATGATATGATTTGATGAATTAAATCAAACGAAATTGCAAAGTGGACGACTGGCTCTCAATTAGAAACAAAAAAAAATGAAAACAAACCCTCAATTAAAAGGTCAGAAATAAATAAATAAATGGGGGATGAGAACGTCACCAGGATATATTTAAACCAACTAAGAAATCACAACCACAATGAAAACAGTGATAACAGTGATTTATCACTGTTTTCATTGTGGTTGTGATTTCTTTCTTTTTTTTTTTTTTTTTTATAACTCGAGGTGTCCGGATTAGTTTGTGCGTACCTCGATTAATCCATGAGCCCACCGAATACCTTATAAGCCCGAGTGGATAGATAAGACACTGCAGGGGTGACAGATATGCACGGAAAGATTCAAACTCGGATGTTATCGGTGAGTGATCCTCAACCTCATCACCGGGTTACGACCTCAAGCGCTTGCGGTTGTTATTTCTTAGTTGGGTTTTGGGTGGCATCAAATTTGTGTTAAAAAGAACGTTGATATTGGAAGAAACATAACTGGGATTGGTGTGAGTTTATCATGGGTCCTATGTCTGGACTCTAGAGGCCATTTGATAAATTCTGAGATTTGCTTATAATGATTTTATTTGAAGGTTGTGTTTTTCATCGATTCAATTCTAGAGTAGGAAATAACGTTTTTCTTTTAGGGAATGATTCTTTTTATTGATTCAATTCAGTAATGATTACTTATAACAAACCCAAAGACCTTATCTATAAAAAATGGATGGAAGGATAAAGATGATAAGAAAATTCAACTACAGTATACTAATCCTAATCGAGTCGAGGATAGTATAACAATCCTAATCGAACTATTCAAGAAATACAAGTAATTAAAACCTTCCAGATAAACGGCGGTCCATATGACTTTTTTTTTGACTAAATAAAATCAAGAGTTATTTTCTACACTTAAACATTCATAGTCATGTTATATTTTCAAGGACAAAAATAATCTCCTATTATCTTTGCCATAAGGAATCTCTCCCGTGAAACTCTTAAACCATTTATTGTATGATAAATGTTTTGGAAATCAAAATCATGCGGTATGATAAATAGATAATTATCATTTTAGATAAAATATTAGTGAAAAAACTAGAGAATTTTATCCCAACAGCAGAAAAAAGACTCACCGAACGTCTCTAATGGAACAGCTAGACTGTCTGCATGGTCCATGCCGTCCCTCCAACGTACCCCTACCTACTTTAGAGGAAACCAAATATAGATATGGACCAATACGATTTAATAGTTGATTTCCTGCCAAAAATGAACGTGGGTTGGAGCTCCACCATTTATGGATTTCAACGGTCCTTCGAAGAGGTCTTTTCTCGTTGAAACCTAATTGGGGACCAAGTAATTAATTGATAGTACGTAGCAGAAATTTAAACGAAAAGGAAAAATACAAGTTGGGTTTAACTTTAATTCAATGCGCACCAAACTCAACAGTGCCTTCAATGTTCATATAAACTGGAAAGCTCAAAGGAATACTCAAGTTCAAATTATATTCTTAATTCTTATGCTTTAAAAGGAAAAACAGATGGAAATAAATAGGCTCTTTTTTTTTCATCTGTAAGAGATATTAATGTTCGGACAAATTTACGTATCAATAAAAACCAAATCTCATTCTTGAATAATCCTAAAATTCCACGTCAATTTGATATATTTAGAGAAATAAAGAAGTTGTAAATTGCTTGTATTAAGTAAGGCTTCAATACATATATTAATATTCAAATCCTACAAACCATAAAAATAAAAAAATAATTAGTTTGATAACCTTGGAATTGTGTAGTCTAAGATCAATGGGCCTCCCGTGAAAAAAAAAATGGTTTGATTTATGATGGATACTAAACTTGTGCCTTCAAGATCAAGCCCAAGAGTGGTATTTTCCCTCAAGCAGAAAAGCTGAGGGAGAAAAAAAGGTTCAAGCTATATTCATGTTTTTAAAAGGAAAAGGTAACTAATTAATTCTTACTTAATTATTAGGGTTTCAAAATTTGATGAGTTAGACAAATCTACCATTCCCAGCTTAGAATAGACTTGTGTGATAAATAAAAGAAGGAACTACTGCCTCTTCTAAGCATGAAAAGAAATCTTCTGGTGTTGGAACCTATAATTAGTGAACTAATGGTCATCAATTTTTGTTACTAAATCATAGATAAATATATTTTATATCAAACATACACATCAATTTTTGTTACTATATCATATATAAATATATTTATATCAAACATATAAAATGTTCGTCAATATTTTTACATTTCGATTTTTTTTTCATGTATATTTTACCATAAGAAAATTGAAAAATAGTGATGGAAATTAGCAATGAATTGTAGTCTCTTGTTAGATAGTGACGGATCAGCAAATGAATTATGACCATTGTCAAATTGTGGACCTCAGTTATGGAATACCGACGAATTAGCAATGGATTTTCAACGAGGGACGTGTATTCGTTGCTGTATTTGACAACAAAATATTCATGAGTATTTTAAAGACCACTTAACAAGAAAATTGCAAGGAACAACAACAAAAGACTATTTATTCCATCACTATTTTTTGGGTTTAGGGTTAGCGACGAAATTTCTATCGCTAACCACGTATTTTCACCAAAGAGCTTGTAGCCCAGTGGTAGTGATTTTTTGTAACAAAAAGTCACGAGTTCAAATCCTATTAGGAGCCCTAAGTGTGTGGATTAAAAATATAAATAAATAAAACTGTATTTTTTTCTCGTAAATTAAGAATTGAAAGTCTATCGCTAATATTAAAAAAATAAGCGGACTTTGATAATTCAAATTCCCGCTAAATCGGAGATGGATTAGCAAAAAATATTTACATCCGTTGTTGATTAGCGATGGATTAGCAAGGTACACTTGCTTTCATCATTGATTAGCAACGAATTAGGGAGCAAATCACGTCCATTGCTAATTCTAAACTCCTAAATCACAATTTCTCTTTCTTCTTCCTTCATTTTTTTCTTCCTCTCTTTTTCTTCCACTGCTACTGATCTCACCCAAAACCGCCACAAAAATCCGCTCCTTCACTCCCCAATAGCCCTCACCCATCCCAAACTCTTTTCTCCCTAAAAAGCTCCAAATTTTCTCATTCCTCTCCGTCTCTTCCGCTTATATGAAGGTATGTTTTTTTCTCTCTCTTGTTTTTTAAAAAATTATTATTTTTCATAATTGTTAGGTTAATTCTAATTAATTGGTTGACTTTTAATTTTGTTTATATTTTAATTGTTAATTGATTCGGTTAATTTATTGATTAGTTGATATTTAAATTAATTAATTTAAATTGTTAATTTAATTAGATTAATTAGAGTTCTTCATATCTGTATAAAAAATTTCTCTCTTGGGTTTCTGTTGTTTTTATGGCTTTGGGCTTTTGTAATTTGGGGTGCATTTTGGGTAAGCTCTTTTATTATGTCAAGTGATGATTGTATGGGATGAATCAAAGAGCAATTTATTTTTGAAGGCATGCAAGGTCAGTTAATGATTAACTGGATTGTCGGTTTCCCGTTCTTCAGTGGAAAACCATTGTTTTTTGTTGCTCACATGAAATCGACCTGACATTCTTATGTTCTTGATGGTTCTAAAAATTATAGATATCGCAACGATAGTGTGGTGTTAATAATGGTCTGGCAGCAGTAGGTTTTAAATTTTTTTTTTCAATCATGCGCATTTTTTTATTCGAATTACTTATAATTAGAGTGAAAATCTTGTCTCTTTCAGATTAATTTGGCCATTCTCGGTCTCATTAATTACTTTTTCGAAGTTGTGTATTTGTTTCTCTGTCAATTGTCCATGAGATCAGATAATATTATTCCATCAAATTAAAAACTAGCTAGCCCATGTAACAAAAAATGAAGAATGCATCCTTCAAGCTCTCGTTTCATTGTACAGTAAAGAGGATAATTTTAAACTTAAAAGAAGTATATGTTCAAAGTCAAGCTTTAGATCGTTCCTACTACTATTATTATTTAGTTATTTCTTTTCTTCTACTGTATGATTTTTCAACAATGAGTTTTGGTTGCTAAACTAGGCTTTCGTTCTGTAACAGAAATTTTTCTTTGCACGAGATATGCCAACATTACATGCTTCGGATAGGTATTCATTGGACTGTTTTTTTTTTTAATTACCAGTTCAAATAGCTTCTTAATGCGCTATGTATAGATACTTCTGAAAAATTACTTTGTGGAGTAATAAATTTGTAAAATATGCATAGATTTGTTTTTAGTGAATACGATTTAACGATAGTTGTTCCATCGTTAGTTAGTGACAAAAATAAGAAAATAGAAACAGTTTTATAATGGATATCAAACTTAAAAGATTACCATTTATTTTGATTTAACGATATAAACTGTACATATTAATAACAGAAAAAGAACTTCGTCCTTAGGAGAATAGTAATGACTTTTTTAGTTATAGAAATGAAATTATCATAAATCCATCATTAAGGATAAATAATGACATATATTGATGATTTAATGACAAAAAATTTCATTTTTATTTTTTGGTTTTTTTGTAATGTTTAAATTTTCAATATTTTCAGTATTTGATATAAAACATATTTTAAATATAATAAAGTAATAAAAATTAATAAAAAAAGATGTATTAATAATTTTCAAACAACAAATTATGAAAATAACAAACTTGATAATAAATTTAACAATACTATAACTTTTAATGCTCACCAAACTCCAAAGTGTCTTCAAAATGAAGTTCGTTTTTATACAACCTAAAAAAGCTGAGAGAAATACTCAATCTCAATAAATCCTTACAATATGAGAAGAAAAGGGAAACCAATGAAATTAAAATAAGATTGTTTTATTCGATTAATTTTTAAAAAATATCTTTAAATGGTATATGACGTGGGTTGACATCCGTGTATTAAACGTTTAGCGCTCACCGACAAGGCAATGGGTTGGCAATCGAATGATAAATGTTTAGCGCTCGCCGATAAGACAATGCATGAAGGGGATGAACTTAATCTATATTTGTTTTTTTACCAAAAAAAGAGAAAACGAGAATACCTTAATTTCATCACTAAATAAACGAAAAGGCCCGAAAGTAGTATTTTCCCTCAAGAAGCAAAAAAGGTGAGAGAATAAATTGGTTCAGTTTACGTTCTTGCTATCTGAAAAAAAAAAAAAAAAAACTAATTGATTGATTCTTACTTGATTAATAGGATCTCCATATTTGTGAGGTTAGATAGACAAATCTATCATTCCCAGCTCAGAATAGATTTGTTATAAGTTGAAAGAATTAAGAAGGTAATTTAAGACGCCACTATTTATTTTTATGATTTTCTGTATATAGCCAAAATAAATTAATTAATTTACCAACAAAAGTAGTTTGTAATTCCTACTTTTGGATTGGATCGAACCATCGAAGTTCAATTCATTTTCTGGGCTCCCAGTAAAACAAAGTCTTTGACTTCATCTACGGAGAAGGACAGGTGTCGGCTGTAGAAAGCGGGTGCACAGATGAATAGTAAAACCATCGGTATACGTACACGAGACGTGTAAACTGCAAACTAAAGCCACGTCTCCGGAAAGGTATACACCTACAGAAGAAGCAGACAGGAAATTGGAGAGCTTTACGGACACGTCACTTATCCATTCTACTATTCAACAAGAAGTTTTATTATCACCTGCTTCCTCTGGTGATGTGGCATTCTCCAGAAAAATCCTCCGTCTCATGGGTCCCATCTTCTCTTAAGGGATCGGACTTCCTCAGATTGCAACACGCTGTCGACGCAGAGAATCATTTCTTGTGAAGAAGGAAACCAAATATAAAAATGGAAAAAAATATTAGGTTGTTCGTCACCGAACGACGTCGTCAACAACTTATGATTGGTAAATATAGAAAAATAAAAAGAGTGAAAAAAAGGGCAGTAAAAGGTAGCTGACCTGTTTGGCTACAAACGCATACCAAGCCTACTTTTCTTGTTTGCCTGCTTCTCTTTAAATTCCCTGCGCCCTCTGTAAGGTTTTGTTTGAAAAAGAAAGAAGCATAAAAAAACAGAAAAGAAAATAAGAAGACAAAAGGGCGACGAGAGAGATTCAAAGATTGTGGTTTCTCCAAACACCTCGGCGTTTCCCTCTCTTTCGCAAATTTTGCTTTCTTCTTTTTGTTTGTAGAAATTCAATTCATTTGTAGGCAGACGCAAAAGAAGAAGAACCGAAAACAATAAAACTGTGTTAGTTAATAATTAATAATAATAATAAATGGATAGTATTTGCTTAAAAACAGCGGGGATTCATGGGATAGCTTCAACGATATCAACGGTGAGTGGGTCCAAGGGGGAAGCGCGTTCAATTACGAACGCTTCTCAGGTGAGTGCGGTGGGGCGGGATAAATCGACGGCCCCTCAGAAAACGGCGTCGGCCTCGTCTAGGTTCTCTTTTAGTCTTAGACACCCTTTGCAATCTCTATGGCCTGGAGGAGGAGGTAAAAGTAATAGGTACAATGGGATGGCTTTAGACGATGCTGTATTGGAGGAGAATGGGGTGGAGGGTGAGAGAGAAACAATGGTGTCGAGTGAAGGGAAAAACGAGAACTGGGTTTTGAAGATTTTGCACGTGAAATCACTCTGGAAAGATGAGGAAAAAGGGATCTTTGATGGTGTTAATGAAGAGGCAAAGAAAGAAGGTGGTGCTGCTTCGGTGAATGATGACGAGGAAGAAGAAGAGTGTGATGTGTGTAGAGTTGGAGATGACGATGATGAAGAGGAAGAGGAAGAGATTGAATTTGATAGAGATTCGTTTTCGAGATTGTTAAGGAGGGCCTCATTAGCTGAAGCCAAAATGTATGAAAAGATGTCTTATTTGGGCAGCTTGGCTTATTGCATTCCTGAAATCAAGGTACGAATTCATCCACTTCCTTCTTTATTTTCAATTGCTTTGATCGACGTGTTTTCGGATTGTTCTGCTGGAGATGATAATCCTGCGTAAATATTTTTTATTTCTAATTTTTTATGAGGTTTTGGATTTGATTGTTGGATTTATTGGATCTTAGATCGACTCAGACATGGTGAATTTTATATTTTTGGTGATTGGATTTTCTATATGAAGAGAAAGTAACCTCGGTTACTCTGCGGTTACTTTCTGTCTTTTGTTAAATACTTCCAATCATATTGCTTGTGCTTTTTAGATATTCAAATTTGCTGTTTTTCTTCCTTTTTGGAGATAAAATTGTTTCTGAGCTTTCATTTCAAGTGGCTCTTTGTAGAATTTTAATTCATCGGAATCAATTTTGAGTATAGACCATAGGATGGCTCAGCTGACATCTGTGTGCGATTTGAGATGCTTTAGTTTATGGAGGTTGTTGTTTTAGCTATTGCATGTTGTTCTTGTGAAGCCGAAAACTTAACTGGGCAAAAAGAACTCAAGTTGAACATTATTTTCTCTGAATGTATTGTCTCTGCAGTTTCATGTTGACTACTTATTTTCTGTTCCTTGCTGATTTGAGAAATGTACTGCTTTCACTTGCAATTTAAATATCTTCATGTTGATGAAATGAACTTTTTTTCCTTCTTTTGGTAAATTCAGCCAGAAAGACTCTTGAAACACCGTGGTCTCCGTTTAGTGACTTCATCAATAGAGAAAAGGGAAATGGCCATGAGAACTGAGAAAAATCTTGTGCCACCTGAAGATCAAGAAGCAGAAAAAACGATTGCAAAGGATGAGCTGGAAGGCAATGAACAGAAGAATACTGGGTATCGCATAAGTGCTTCGGCTGCATATCAGATAGCTGCCTCTGCTGCTTCTTATTTGCACTCGCATACAAAGAGCATTCTTCCATTTAAATCTGCAAAAGCTGAGACTGGGGAAGATTCTTATGAAGGAGGCAGTAAAACCATTGATGCCGTTAACATTATGAACCCAGATATGGCATCTTTTATGGCAACCACTGATTCAGTGACAGCTGTGGTTGCTGCAAAGGATGAGGTGAAGCAGGCTGTTGCAGATGATTTAAGTTCGACACGTTCATCACCATGCGAATGGTTTATATGTGATGATGATCAGGGTACAAGATTCTTGGCAATCCAGGTACCACATTTTAATTTATACTGTCTTGAGTAACTTGTTTTCTAAGTTTGAGAATGGTTTGTGATCTCTGTATTAAGATTTTCGTTAAAGTGCTGTTTTGCATTTTAGACTGCAATCTAAAGATTAGTCACCAGCGTGCAAAAGATAATGATTCCCATTGGACCAATTAGGACAATGCTCAAAGAAACTTCTAATTTTGTTGTTATTAGCTTATAATTGGTAAGTTCTTTGTGTTCTGCAATCCTCAGGCAGATTCATATTTTCTGATGTGCAGGGATCCGAGACACTAGCATCTTGGCAAGCAAATTTACTGTTTGAGCCAGTCCAATTCGAGGTAATTTTTTTTTCTTTTTTGAGTTTTCAAATCCTCAGTTCACTCTGTTTAGAAGTTGCTCGACCTTTCTGAGCTGGTATAGAATGTGGGGAAAAAAGTGTCAGCAATGCCTTTATAAGTATTTTCTTGAGAAAGATTGATGAATGTTTAAAGATTGCTATTCTGCAGATATTTAATGCAATCGAGTGTGTTAATTATGTAAATATTCTCTCAAATTGATAGATGTGATTTGCCTTTGCGGTTCAGGGATTGGATGTTCTTGTGCATCGAGGTATATACGAGGCTGCAAAAGGAATGTATGAACAGATGTTACCTGAAGTCTGTGCACATTTAAAATCTTATGGCAGGCGTGCTACCTTTCGTTTCACAGGGCATTCTCTTGGAGGAAGCTTGTCACTACTCCTAAATCTCATGCTGTTGATAAGAGGCGAAGTGCCAGCCTCATCCTTACTTCCTGTTATAACATTTGGTTCCCCCTCCATCATGTGTGGAGGTGACCGTCTTCTTCGGAAGCTTGGCTTGCCGCGCAGCCATGTTCAGGCAATTACGATGCATAGAGACATTGTGCCTCGAGCCTTCTCTTGCAATTATCCTAATCATGTTGCAGAACTTCTGAAGGCTGTTAATGCAAACTTCCGGAATCATCCCTGTCTCAATAACCAGGTAAAGTTTTTCGTAAGTATGTACTTATTGGGAGTTTTATCCATGGTTATTTTACTAAATTGTTCATATTCTTTTCATTGCAGAAATTACTGTACTCTCCAATGGGGGAGCTTCTGATTCTACAGCCAGATGAGAAATTCTCACCTCACCATCATCTTCTTCCATCAGGCAGTGGTCTATATTTTTTAAATTGTCCACTGTCTGGCACCAGTGATGCAGAGAAGCAGCTCCGCTCTGCACAGATTGTGTTCTTAAACTCTCCACATCCACTTGAGATCTTAAGAGACCGCTCTGCATATGGTTCTGAAGGAACCATTCAAAGGGATCATGACATGACTTCTTACTTCAAATCTGTCAGGAATGTGATTCGCCGAGAGTTAAACCACATCAGAAAAGCCAGGAGGCAGCATCGCCGCAGATTCTGGTTCTCCATTTTGGCACCACATGGCAATGATGCCAGCATCCTTGTAGGGAGGCCCGTGGCATCTATGATCATGGGCCAAAACCAATTTAACTTCTCTGGAGTCTTGCAGACTGGAAGAGAGTCCTTGAAACGTTTCAGTAGGCTCGTTGCATCCCAACACATGCACTTGCTTGTGGTTCTCTTGTTTCCTGCACGAGTGTTACTCTTAGGAGCATACAGTGCAATTAATTTTCGTTGAACAGCCTTGTCGTCTTAGACACATCCTGTTTCTTTGGTGGAACATTGTACACTCTGCAGGCACATGGCTAGTAAGACTATTAGGCGATTCTTTATTCATTAGTTCTACACAGGAAAAAAAACAAAAAAAGATTCAGGTTTTCTTGGTCCTTTATCGAAATACTTGAAGAACTCCAATTGAATAGCAGTCAATACAAAAGAATCACACTTTTGAATTTAGTCGTGAACTCTCATAATGTGTTCTCTGGCAAAAAGTAATACAAAGTATTTCTTTTTATCACCACGGTTTGCTGCTTGACTGTCTAGTCAATGTTTTCTGATTAAATGGATTATTGTTGTAACTTGCGGTATTTGTTTTCCTAGGATGTCTATGCTTCGAAAGACATCAGCGTAACAAAGATATGGATGTGAGATATTTCGTAAGCGTTATAAACACAATGTTTCTTCAGTTACTCAGCTCCTTCATGTTTCGTGGACGTTGTTTCTTTAACTACCATAATATCTTAATCAGCATTTTAAACTATCAGAATGTCACAATCAATTCATCGATAATTTAGTCATGCTTTTGTGAAGTACGCAAACCCCGGTAGATGCTATAAGAAAAACTTGTCCACTTTCAGCAAATCATTGAGCTAGTGAAGAAGCTCTTTGAACTTTGATTTAGCTGGGTTAAAACGCAAGGGGAAATTTCAAATTCACGGACTGGAATTGGGAATCTGCAACAGCATCCACGCGATGACCACGTTAAGCACATGGAAACTCACAAGTAGGACCGTGCAAAAATCGACAAGCCACGACACAAAAGTCCTGGTCTGTTTAGTTCGATTGGTGCCAAAATAAGCGTCTCTAGTCCAAGATGTCTGTGTTCTTCAAATCTATCCGTCCAACTAGGCAGTTAGCCAGTCAGACGATGAATGAACAGTGGGTGAAATTTTGAACTTGCAACTTGTGTCTTGTACAAAATGCGTGCCGTACCAGCGTAAAGTTGTTAAGAGTACCATCGCTGTCGTTTCCTGTGTCATCTTCCCCAATGTGTTTTGTGTGATGTTTTTATTTATCTGGCCTTTCATTAGGCTTGAATCGTGGGGATCCCGGGACGGAGAACTCGATGTAAAAGTCGATGGTGGACCACTAGGGAAAGATGCCAAAACTTTTGAGGGCGACATTACAGTTGGTCAGGCCTATTATTAATTACAGCCGAGCATATGGGTGAAAACTGAGAAGCAAAGAAAAGGAAAAGATGCACCGACCATCACGCCATAATTCGGTGCTTATGGGGCATGGTTGGGGTAAAAAGGTTGGATATGATACTGGAGAACATGAAATATCCTACAGTTACAAGTTTGTGTAGAAGACACGCATGGCGTTCTCTAATTTTGAGTTAAGAGACCCTGAAAATAGGCAGAACCGCAATTTATGGGCTTCATTTATACCTCAAGTCCTTGTAAAAATATATTGATAGCCAATCTAGTGCCTATTACCATCAAACTTGTTTATAGAACATGAGCATTCCTGAAACAAATGTAGATGTGTTGGATTCTTGGATATGGAATTAAAAAAAGAACAAGAAAAAAACACTAAAAGATTTAAACTATTTACTATTTATTATATTATTCACCGTACTTACATAATACTATTTATTTAATGTTCGTTTAGAATCATGTGCATTATATAATGATATTTTCATTATTTTTTACGTTGAAATATGACACTTAAATCTATTTTTTTATATTGCACTTTGATTCCAAATGTTTTTTAAAAAAATTATTTTGGCTTTCAATTTTATTTATGTGACAATTTGGTCTCTAAATATAAAGAGGACAAAGAAAGCTACGATCTGTTTTAATTTCGGTCTCTTTTGTGATCGATTTTGTATTCGTATTGTTTATATTGATGAAGAGAGTGTGTTCATGACGATTTTAAGTCATAAACTAAAACCAAGATAATTGATTTTATTAAAAATTAACTATGAATTTACACACACAACACCAATCATTTGTTATTATTTTTTTAAAAAAATTCTTAAATCAATTTATTTGAAATAAAATAATTGCAATAATGTTTTAAGAGAACTATTCAATGATTCAAATACAATTTTTTATACTAATATTATTGATTATTATGTGAATATATATATATATATAATTTTTAAAAAATAATCTTCTCATCAAAATTAAATAAGAATAAAAAATATTCATTTGTTAATTTTATGTAAGTTTTTATATTAATTGTTGCTTTATTTTTTCTATGCAATCTAATGAAACAAATATTAAGGCTTTTTTTTAATTTTTGATTAAATATTATATTTAGATTACTGCAAATTCTTATTTAAAAATCAATATATAAAAATTAACAAATTGTGTTTTTTAACTACAAAATTTATAAAAAACATAAGGAATAATAAATTATAAAATGAAATGATTTTTTTAATTCAATATATTTTAACAGATCTGTAATATAATACAAGTTATCAAATTAAAATTATTTTTTTAAATAATTTTATATGTTTTACTTAACCAGCAATATAACCTGGATAACCAACTAATTACTCTAAATTGCAAGAGGATCTAGTTATCTTAAATTCCATACCCAAATGACGCTTCTGTGATGGAAGGATAATGTCAAACTGATGATATTCAAAAGATATTGGGGAAAAAAAAAAAAAACCTATATATGTCCAAATTTGTCCAAAATCATATTGGGTTCATACCATTTTTTTTTTTTAATGAATAAAAGATTTTATAAGCTAAACAGACTCTCGCTTAATATATATACACATATATACAGGACGTGACTGACCATATTAGCAGGGAACATATTTTCTTTTTAACAGCTCCATTAAAACGGATTGCATCTTTCATGATTGTTTTTTGCAAAATTTCATCAGCTTTTTTTTAAAGTTATTTAACAAAAATAAGGCAATTCTTCTGGGAAAAAAAAATCAAAATATTATTGCCTGCTAAACAAACCCAACTAATCTTTGCGTCTATTTTGTAATGATGTGATTTAAACTAATCTTTGCTTGTGCCTGGTATCGATGTGCTTTTAAAGCACAACTGTTTTTACTTGTCTTTTTTTTAATTATCTAAAACTAGTATCTAATTAATATATGCTTAAACTTTAATGTTAAAATATTTTGCTTTTGAAACAAATCTCAATACTGTTTATTGTGGAGTACATTTAAAAAAAAAAAACAATTTTCTCATTATTATTATTATTATTTAAATTACACATGTCAAATATACTAGCATTTTACACAACTCAAATTCAAAATCTGTTTTTACATCATTCTGATAAAATCAATGAGATAAAAAAGGATTTTGAAATTGAGTTATGCAAAACACTAGTGTGTGTATATATATAAGTTCTCTTCTTTTTTTTTTAGTTTTTTTGAGATCAAACATTCCTTTCATAAAAGATATAGACACATATCATGTAAGTTTATAAGAAGTTATTAATCATTCAATATAAATAAAATATGTTTGTTAAAACATTTTTAGTAGATTACAGTCTTTATTGATAATTTTATATCTAAGAAGCCCATCAATAAAATTTAACCCACTATGATCTAAGTGCTTTAAACACTTACAAGCACACTACAAGAAGAAGTTACCAAATACCAAATGTTACTTCCATCCTTCAACACAACACATGAACCACACCACAGTAACACCAACGGGCATTCGTGTCAACACAGAAACTAGTTATTGGGCTTCTAGCAGGGAATTAATTTTAGAAAATGAAGACCCAAGAGAGGATGAATAAATACACGCCACTAGGGCCTTACGACGGATTAAGGTCTGCCTCCAAACTTGGCCTCTTATGACAACGTTATTTCAACTCCAATATTTTTAAGAATACACAACCCTTTTATCAAAATAAAAATATATATACAACCTAAATTTCTCCCAAATCCGTAACATTTCTTCACCATTTGCTAAATTCGTCAAACATAATTACAAAAAAATATTTACCGTGTATCATCATTAACTACAAACATGCACTCATTGGTTTATGCAAAAGAAAAGCAAAATAAATTTAGTTCAAGGATACAAGTATGGTGTTATGGTTTCTTAATTAACTGGTCAACTTCATTGATGATTCAAGGAAGGCACGTCCAACAATGCACCGGATTAGATTTGCTCAAGCCCATCCATCCCACTGGGATGCGTCCAGGGACGTAAGCAGGGCCATGGCCCCAAGGATAAGACCAAGCGGGTTAATGCATTGTTAGAAATATATTTGATTGGGCTAAGTTATTCGACGTTGCAGAATTCTTTTGCAACTTGTAGAGTGAATTTATTTATAAGAGTCCGTTCGAGATAGCGACCACTAACAACCGCTTATTACATACTCTACATACGATGGTGCTGGGTGATAAGTACCAAAAGAGCAACCCTGCCATGCATTCATTGGCTAAGAGGTGACAGAAACTTGACATGCATGTACTTGAACAATGTTGCTAAGAAGATGAAGAAATAGACTGACAATAGGTGATGGGATGGGACAAGATGGTGGAATGTGAGCTTTCGACGAAGACACAAAGTGATGGTGAAATTGCTATCACAACAACACAACACTTTTTGAAAGGTGCACGAGAGCCCGATAAGTTGATACGAAGGACTGTTGGAGGTACAAGGTGAGAAAGGTGTGCTAGTGTCTAGAGTTGCCACCAAAACTAAAGATCAACTCGGTATTCCACTTGAGTATGTTAAAGCCATATCATGCGGATGATGAGGATCCAAGCCAAAGAGTTTTGTATAGAGCACCTACAATAATAGCTGACTCGTAGGACAAAGAGGTCATACTTGGTGATTGTACAGTTTGGGATGGTGGAGTGCTACCAAAAAAGGAGTACTAAGTGAAAGGAAATGGACTACCAAAAAGGAAGGCTAACTTGGAACTTGCAAAAGCCTCGTGGAAGTTCGTGCAAAAGATTGAAGAATATCATGAAGGCGAGACAAAGGCGTCTGCCAAATTAAGTGAAGGAGAGTGTTACCCCCACAAGAAAGGGACAAAATTCTAAAGGTTAAAAGAACTTTCTGGAAGGATCTTGAGATTTGTTGAGAAAGCTAGACAAATCTAAAAACCTCTGGAAGTCTCTAGAGCATTAGAAAAGCCTCTAAACTGTTCAAGAGAGATTTGGACATATCTTTGATAATTCTAGAGACTTCCTAGATGATTCTATAGAGTGAAGCCTCTAGACTGTTCAACAGAGATTTGGACATATCTTTGATAATTCTAGAGACGTCCTAGATGATTCTAGAGAGGACATATCTAGAATGTTGTTCGAACATATCTAGAATGCTCACTATAAATACCTAGATATGAGAGTTCTAGAGAATCGATTGTAAATTTTGTATTGAATTGATCCTAACCATTCAAATATAGTTGGAGAGCTTTGGAGAGACGGAAAGAATGCACTCCAAACTGAAAGATATCGAACCACCCAGACTAAATTTCTGGAAGGTTTCTACAAAGGACAAGCTAATAAAATAGGAAGGTGGATTAGTGCAGGTTGTCTTTATTGTAGTCAGTCAGATCAATTAACAGATCACCTACTTTTCAGTTGTCCAGCAAACAAAGTAATTTGTTGTCGGAAGCCTAACAAAGAGCGGAAGTAAGGGCAAAGAGTTCACATGGGCAAAGAAGTCTGCAGGAAATAAGCATGTTGGTATTCCTATTGACTGTATTATGTTCCTAGGTTTTTTGTTCCAAATTCCAAAATCTTCTCGTATGAACTCGTATCCTTTTGTGCATTCCTAATTTCTGTAGTTGGAACTGGCTATCCTGCTTGGCTTGCTTTGGAAATGAAATATCTCATTCATTCAAAGAAAAAAAAATCGATGAGCCAGTTATAAAAGGGATTCAAAATTCAAACAGAATTCAATGGTTGATGATCTCAGATTTCATTTCTAATCCTCAAAGGGTGCCCAGATCTCACAAACTCAGTTCTGGCATAAAGTGACAGAATGTGATGTCATCCTGTTGAAATGAAAGAACAGCATAACATAAAGAGAAATTTGGACAAGACACAGTTATGTACATTTGGCCGTTCATAGAATTTGAAACAGTCTATTCCTAATTGTGGAAACCAACTCTATGCATATTGACATACTGTGCAGAAACAGTGATCTGGAGTTTGGACTTTGGACAGTCTAGTGGAAATTGAATAAGCAGATTGAGAATTGTTATGAAAAGAGTCTGGATGCTGTGCTATAAGCATGAAGAGGAAGGAAGAGCGTTAATATCATTCCCAAGATCTGCAAGAGTCATACACCTACAAAGCTAAAAGAAATTTGGGTGATGAAAACATTGCCAAAAAAACAGCCACATTCCCAGGATACACTGATCGCAGATGCTCGTAGCACAGAAGTGATGGGATCAATTCAATTTGAACATAAAATATGCACATAAATTAGAGCACAGTTTTCAGATGCTAGACAAAACATTAGATATATCAATGAAATTTTATGTGCACCGGTAGTTGAGAAATGATAACAGGTGCATACGATTTATTGCCAAGTATGTGATCACAATGAACTTCTTAATCTTGACACATTCAGAGTACATAAGTTGGCAGGGAAACAATTAGAAAATACTTATGGTATAGCAGAAGTGCCCGTGTCCAACCAATTTATAAGTATAGCATGAATTACAGATCCATCTTACCTGCTAAGTACCATGAGTGCATGGCAAGACTGCCAAATGACATGATATTAGCAAGGGATGATAAACCGTGGATCATTCCGAATTTCTTGTTCATGGCAGCAAGCTTTGGATTAATCTTCGCAACTTCCTTGTTCTTTGACCACCCAACCTCAGTCCCGATGTTCTCTTCACGCTCCACCTTGTGCCTTTGCTTCATCATCTAAACAACAAAACAAAGAAAATAATCACAATTTAATCCACGACGCATCAATAAATCCAGGCATAGAAGTCAATGGCAGCCTCAGAGTGCAAAAGGGAGAATTGACGTAATTTTGAAAGGATTGAATATCATCAACTGAAGTTTTTATGTCTGGTAGTTGGTAATGTTTCTCGGGTAAAAAACAAAAAAGAGGTAGTTGAGAATCTAAGGAAGGAAATAAAATTTAAATCATGATGCAATCTTCGTTACCTTATCGAAAATCTCCAGTCAATCAAAACTAATTCAAGCATTAGACCAAGTTGATTTAACCATTCAACCATTTGAACAAGAGGCAGTAAGCTTTTTCTATTTCTGTCTTTTTTTTTAAAAAAAAAAAAGAGTGCAAAACAACATTGAAAATTGAACATGAAACCACTCATAGTCTATCTTTTCCCTCGGTTTCCTCCACAACGAATTAAGATATAGGTTATGTTTGGTATGACTTTTGCAAATTGATGTAAGTTGTTTTTCAACTTTTGACTCAAAAAAAAAAAAAAAAATCATAAGTATGTTCAACTAGAAATAACATTTGACTTAAATCAAAAGTTTCCTACAAAATTGAGTTAAAATTTTGCTTTAATCAAAAGTTAAAATTTTTAACTTTTGAGTTATGAATTTCAACTTATACTACGTTAATTCTTCTAAAAAGTTGATTTGGGTCATTTTTACCAAACATTTTAACTCATCATAAGTTTTTTAATGAAAAACAACTTTCGAATTATGACTCAAAGTCAAAAGTCATGCAAAACATACCTATAGTTACATGGCATGAAAAATTCAACTTTCTAAAATGAAAGAGAAAATTGGGTCATTTTAATACACTTTGAAAGTTGAAACTGCATATACAGTATTGATGAACAAAATGTAATTGTACCTCAATGGTCATTGGAGTGAAGACAAACAAATTGGTGAGATTGAAAGCAAAGGAAGAAAGCAAAAACCCAAGCTGGTACTTCTCTGCAGTGGATGCTGATTTCCATGGATGCAAATAACCAAACGCTGCCACAGAGACAGCGCAGCAAACGCCCACCAATGAGAAATACGCAGGAAACATCTTGCTTTGCAAATTACCAAACTGATGCCTTGGCAAATTCCTAGTTAATTTCAACACAAATTTCCCGTCGGTTAACAATCATCCTCGGTATTTTTTTCATTACCACTAAGAATTTCAGTTATAAAAATCATTACATATTAGATATAATTAAAGTAGTAAGAAAAAAGGAATGATGAAATAATTAGAAAGGGTTAAAATTAATACTTGAACATGATGATGCCGCCAATGAAAGTGACCCAGAGAGCAGCACCAAAAGCAGTGGAGAAGCAGAGGATGTGAGCCAACTTCAAGTAAACGGAGAGATGACTGACCGATTGTGATCCGAAAGTTTCTGGAGAAAAGAGCACTCCTACGGCAAAGAATGTTACAGCTACTAGGAACCGACTCAGCCAACCCATCTTTCTCTCTCTCAGAATAATACTTGCTTCAAGAGATTAAAGGAAGGAATGAAAGAAGGATTGGTTTTTTTTTTTTTTTTTTTTTGCTTGAGCCGCGGGTACAAATGGGAGGAAATGGTAGCCGTCCGGATTTTAATGGTAGCCAGTTTAAGACTTTAGAGGACAATCAGTTGGTTTGACACAAATGCCACTGGTAATTATCGACTAACAGTAATTTGAATATTGCTTCTTCTTTTTTCATCAGTGAAGTAAAGTGCAATTGGATCGGTTTTTATGTAATTTAAAACTAATTTTTTCATAAATATTATTAAGAAATATTATCTAATATATGATTTTGAGTATTTTAAAAATAAATTTTTAAAAATGCTAATCACAATAATCAAATTCTAAATCTGATTTACAAATCAATACTTATTTATGAATGAACTATATCTTATGATTTAAATATTATCTTTATGTTAACAAAAAAAACAATGCACTAATTATTACTAGTAATCTAGTAGTATTATCAATCAAATTATAAATATAAAATATTATTTTCACACAATTATGTGAACCAATTCCAATTGTGTATAATGTTGGAATATTTTACTCGTTGATATATTAATTTTTCAAGAAGAAGAAGTTACTAACAAAATTCAAACTTGATGTTTTTATACCGTCTTAGCTAAAATAAAAAATCTAATACTATTAATTAATTCTTCAATGCCCCTCTCTGTCTTTAGTGACCTGTTCAACTAGTGACTTTTCGTCCAACTACCAACACATTGTCTCATTTGATCCAACGTTCTGAAGGAATTTTCACTGGTAAAGTGGTAATTAGGATTTTGCGTTAGAGATGAAATTTAACAAATTATAGCCGGCAGATAAAAAAGAGATCGCAGGCTTTGCGGGAGACGTGTTTTCAGCATCTTGGACGCTAACATTAGCTGGTATGAAAGCTTGTACCGACACTGCACTCGTTCATGTCTTCTTGATTACATCTAATTCATTTTATGTGCTTTCTTCTTTTGTATCTAAATGCTAAAACAAACAATTAATTATTTTCATTCGAAATAACGGTTCTTTAAGGGTTTGGTTCACATGCTAACTGTTAAGGAAAAGATGCTAGCTTATACAATATGTATTCATTGAGAGAAAGTTTGTATGATGTCTAATTTTTTATTTTTTCGTTGATTTTGAATGATTTACTATGCAAGTTTTAATTTTTTATTTCTTTAAGTATCTGATTTCAGATAAGGTTCAATTTTACTAATGTGTTTAATGATAGCTGTCACATAAGAATAAAAAAATATCATGTGATAATTAACCTCGTACACATTAATCCCTCGTGCTTTAAGATGATTATGACACTCAAATAAAATAAAAAATTAGATATTGAAATAGAAAAAAATAAAATTAAAAGTCGGTGATGCAATGATGCCGAACACTCTCAATTGCTTCTCTCTTTTATCACTAATTAATCATGTTGTTTTTTAAAAGAAATAGCTAGATATGTTTTTATATAACGATTAAAATCTCTCTTTTATCATTAATTAATCATGTTATTTTTTTTAAAAATAGCTTGATATATTTTTATATGATGACTAGAATTTTTAATCTATTATTGGAACTCCATATTTTATAAAGAAATTTGTTTCCAATCCAACAGCAGCAAATAAAACTAGCTTATTCGTGACCATAATCCTCTCTCTCTCTCTCTCTCTCTCTCTGGTGAGTAAACCAATTAAGAGTGAATAGGTTATTCGTATTTTATGGACATTTTTCCATTTCATTGAGATGGCTTCTTTGAAGTAGAAGAAAGTAAATTGATTTTGATATGCATGGTATTAGTGTGTCATGTTATGTTGTAATTTAACTATTATGATGCATTATATTGTATTTTTAAAACAAAATAAAATAGATAAAGACTGTTTTATGTTTAAAAAAATAATAAATCTTGTAATAATTGGTATGTTTTTAGTTAAAAGCGGTTAGTGTTTTGCTTTGATTTAAAAGTAAGATGATTTTTTTACCTCTAAGATGTCATGTAATTTGTTTAAAAGCAAAATAAATCTTAACGAAACACAATTTTTATATTACTAGTGAAGAAAAAACAACTACACTTGATCTATATATATATATATATATATATATCTCAATACATAATCTCTCAACTAATAATAACAGTAAAAATAATAAATTTATAAAAACACAAATGAATATCAAAATCTTATTGTTGACGTGGTAAGTAAGGAAAGTTTTATGGCCATATAAGTGATTAATTAAATCATTGTGATTTTTTTTTTTATAACTTTCCTATTTATGGTCTTTCCAGCATATATATTAGGAAAAAAAAAGTTTAAATTTATCTATATGGACAAGATGAGAAATTTTATAATACATAAGGAGTAACTAGTGGTATGTACAGTAGTTACTCCTTGGGCCTACTTTGAGGAGAGAGATTGACACACAAAGAGACAGAGAGAAAAATAGGAGAGAGAAAATAAAAAAATTTTAACGGACGTATAAATTTTTTTATCACTTTTAGTGAGTATGTATGTAATTTCTCTCTTTTTTATGTGTCTATCTGTCTCCTCAAAGTGGATATAATGAGTAACTATCGTACATGTCACTAGTTACTCCTCATGTATTATAAAATTTTATTGGACAAGGGAGTATCTATCTTAATTACACCTAGAACTTTGTTTAATTTTAACCCCTTAAAGTTTCTCAATTTATCAATCAACGCCCTCTTTGATTTGTCAGGTATCAAATAGAGAAATTACGAAAACCGACGCTACTTTGTTCGAAACACTCCCACTGTTTTGAGGACTAAATTATAAATTATTCCTTTTAGTTTAAAGAAACAAATTCATTTGTCTCTTTCATTTAAAAAATTATTATCTAATTTTTCAATCAGTTTAATTAATTTTTTTTATTTCACAATATTTCTTATTTTCTTATTCTTTTAATATTTTTTCTTATTCTATTTTTTAAAATAAAAAATCAAAATAAATTAAAAAGGAGAAAAAATTAAATTACAGGTAGATTTCAAAATACGAGGATTAAATTATTAATTTGTTAAACAAAAAGGACTAACTGATTCTTTTCTCGAAAAGAAGAACTAATTTAAATTTATTCCTGTTTTGAGTCGCTACTCCCTCCCAAATTAAAAAAGGAAATCAGGTTAGGGTTTTTCTTCAATGGCATCTCACAACAATCTCGACGTCGATGTAAGTTCGCTTTCGTTCCAACCTGACACATAACTTCAATATTTCAAAGTATCTTTGCTGGCTTGTTTGATAATTCGATTCCGTTCCAAATTTCAGGATGATGATTTTGGCGGTGATTTTCCCGGGAGCCACAATAACAGAAGTTCTGGTTTTCACTTACTCAACTCCTCCTTTTATTATTATTATTATCGTCATAACAGTAAAAAAACAGCAATTCTTAATTTTGTGACTCCTATTTGTTTTTTTATATATAATTAATTAGGTAATAAGAGAAGCTTTGGAGATCTCGAGGATGATGAAGACGACATTTTTTGCTCCAAAAAGGTTTTCTTTTTCCTATGAATTATAAATTATAAAAAATGTTTAGGAGTTGCTGAAGGGAATGAAAATCTTGTTTGTTGTCATTACAGGGTAATTCCAAGGTAGAAGAAACAGCAATGATTTTGTCTCTTCGTGAGAGGTACTTTAAGATCAAGAGTAACTTATTTAAAAGGAGAAGGACATTGTTTATTGCTCGGTTATATCACTTTACAGTCTTATTTTCTCTTTGGGTTTTCTTCTGCAGTCTTGAAACTTGTAAAGGTTCCCTTGCGACATGCCAAGTATGTATAGCTCATAACGTCTTTTTTTGGAATTAAAATTTGATCTGTGAAACTGTTTTATAGTTTACTGTTTTGCCTATGAACTATACATGCGAGGAGGAGACATTTTCATTGCTGAAGAATGTTATGTAGGATAGCTGTCTATAGGAAAACATGAACATGAAGAACAGGAAGATTGCGAAGGAATAGGATAAGACAGAGAAAAGGAAAACTTGGTTTCTAAGCTGATAACAGAATTTTCAACAGGATTTTGTTATCAAAGGCATATCTAAAACACAGAATAGGTGGTTCTTTCATGGATATCTTGGATCCTCATAGTTCTTAATTAAATTGGAAATAGAAATATAAATTGAACATAATTTATTTCTTCATAAAGCTCATTAGTGATGTCTAACATTCCGAATTATGTAAATTAGTTATTTGGTTGGAGCACAGGCCTAGAATTTCAGGATAAAAGTCTTTCTTTTCACCTTTTTTGGGATAAAATATTTTTTTATAGCTTTGCTATGGTCACAGTGCTTCCGCTGAAGTAAATTTAAAGAATACAATTAAAGAATTTCTAAACATGAAGCCTTTACTAAAGAATTGCAAACTAATTGATAGAAATTTTTAAATTTATTCTTCCTGCACTGTGTTAAAAGTGTTTAGTGATGGGCTCCTCTTGCATATCTGGTGTTTTGAATAAACAAGACTATTTGTTCCTATATATACTATATAGAATGAGGCTGCTTGAACTGTGATTATGTTAGGTTTTGCAGGGGTTCTAAATTTGCATGTGAATTTTGAATATTATAGCATTCTGTATACAGTTTGATTTTTTTCATCGGATCCACTTATTGAGTTGTAATAATGCTGGTTTCAGACTGAGCTTCAAACCGCAAAATCTGAAATTCAGAGGTGGCGCTCTGCATTTGAGAACGAGTCTTTCATACCTGCTGGGGCATCTCTTGGTTAGCCTGTTATTATAGTGTTTCCCATTTTGTGTTTTAATGTGACTTGTGATGCTAGAACTGGTTCTGTTTATGATCATCCCACAAGCTGTCCTGTTTCTCAAAAATTGCTCTATTGCTCTTTGTAGAACCTAAACTAGTGATCAACTATCTTCAGACCCTGAAATCTTCTGATGAGTTATTGAGAGAGCAGGTTGAATGATTGTATCAGACTGTTGGTTCCTCTAGCTTCATAAGAGATTATCATGCGTGCAGGATTTCACCATGCTTTCTTTTTATTAACAGTTAGAAAAGGCAAAGAAGAAGGAAGCTGCCTTCATTGTAACTTTTGCCAAACGGGAGCAGGAGATAGCGGAGCTGAAGGTGAGTCCTTCTCTCTCTCTCTCTCTCTCACTCTCTCTCTCTCTCTCACACACACACACAGTTGGCAGGAGAGGATCGGCAGAGTATTTCACTTTTTTTCATTTTTTTTCATGAATGCTGCATCACATAATCACTGCAATTGCCTAGGATGCAATATCTATTAGACATACTGGAGGACTGATGTTATTAGGAAGACATATGCTCAGATTGGCTTAAATGAAAAGAGCATGATAGTGTATTTATCTGGAAACCAAAAATCATGGTCAAATCAAATGTGAAATGGCTTCATATGGTTTACCTGAGCATGTATATAAAAGCACAGGAAATGAAATTTAGAATTGTCGCTTTGGGAGGAGAATGCAATAACCACTCAATATGGCTTTTGTAGTTGACTGTAGGGACCTGCCAGGTCTTCGTCGCCATCTTATACTGTTGTATGTGTATCCTGAGCCTTACTTGATGGAGTTTTCGTGCTGCCTGATTGACCGCGTTCATAGGTGTCATATAATTGTCTAAATCTAGTTCACTTTTAAATTTGCAGTCGGCGGTCCGGGATTTGAAAGCGCAACTCAGGCCACCATCGATGCAGGTATAAACAAATGCTTAAATTACGTCTTGAGGGATATATGCCATCTTGGCATGCCTGGTTTATGTGGTTATAAAATTAGATATTGATTTAGCATGAAGGAAATTCTATACGTCAGGGTAGTTTCAGACAAGGATCTGATGTTTGCTGTTGTCCTTCGCTTCCTTTGTCATACTTATATGCTGAATTCATTAAAATTTATAAAGGTCTCATTGTTTCTATTAACATTCTGTTCTTCTATGCATTAAATGCACTTCTTTTCGAGTTCCAGATGAATTATTGCTACTGTTTTCCTAGAGTTTTGAGGTGAAGCTGCATACTTATGCTCTCACCTGATTTTAGGAAATTTCTATGACATAGAATTTACATGATCTGGCTGTAGAGTATGTGATTGTTTCCCATTCTTTCTGACGATTGTTTCTTGTTGCTTCTCCCCATCCCCCTCCCCCCCCCCCTCTCTCCCCCTCTCTCTTTGGGTATTAACCTGGTAGGCAAGGAGGTTACTACTGGATCCAGCAATTCACGAGGAATTTACGCGTTTGAAGGTTTGTGCTTAAATATTTCAGTGATTGTGAAATTTAGCTTAAGTTGATGGGTTACATTCATGTAATGGTGCCTTATAATCTGGTTGAATTGTATTATTATGAGCTATGTTGATTAACAGAGTTATCCACTCTATTGTCTTTGTTAAAAATAGGACCGATCACGTACCATGGGTCCACAAAGATGAAAAAACACATTAAATACTAGAAATCTTTTCATTGAGGTCTCTCTTAAGTTTAATTTGTGGCTAGGTGATCAGGGCTTCTGCACGTTGGGAATACCTTGCATTAAGACTTAAGACTGGAGACTATAAGTTTGTTGTTTGTGCAACTTCATATATGATTTTAAATGTTTGCTTGAGCTCCTTGTTTGATGACGGGTTTATTATGGTTTCCTTAAATGCTGTAACAGAATTTGATTGAGGAGAAGGACAAAAAGGTGAAGGAATTGCAGGATAATATTGCTGCTGTGAATTTTACTCCACAAAGCAAGATGGGGAAGATGCTGATGGCAAAGTGTAGGACACTGCAAGAGGAAAATGAGGAGATTGGAAATCAAGCTGCGGAGGGAAAGGTACTACTCTTGTTTTTTGTTTAGTTTGCTTGCTTTGTTGCCCCCTCTACTTGGATACAGTTTGGTGGTGAATTCTTTTTGGAATGGAAGTACTCCATGTTTGTTGGTTATGATTTTCCTGCTAGAAAATGATAGATATGGAAGGGATTTTGTTTTTTTTTTTTTTTTTTTTTTGTGTTGGGAGAGAGAGAGGGGGGGGGGGATGATGAAAAGCTGGAGCAATGTCCATCTGAATGTTTGAATTGTTTTGGAACACCATGAAATAGTTGAGAAACCTGGTAGCTGTTGAATATGACTAATAAGCTGATCCTGTTCTTCACATGTGACTTACGAAATAAAATATCTTGACATGATATTTGGATGTACTTGGAAAAGAGTTTTGATACTGTCTATGCATGATAAGTAAAAAAGTACCGGACCTATGCTCGCAGAACTTGTTTATTTGTTACTTTCTAGATTTTGCTAAAGGTTTATTCTGATAATGGTTGTTGGTTGCAGATGCATGAATTAGCAATGAAACTTGCTCTGCAGAAATCTCAGAATGCAGAACTCAGAAGTCAATTTGAAGGTTTGTTATATTTTAATGCAAGTAAAATCTGCTGGTTGTGGTTTCTGATGTCTTTCATTGTATGCACTCTTAGGTTGTAATGATTGCTCAGACCATGTCTTGCTCATGCTTCACTTTTTTTTTTTAGGGGAAATTGCACTCTGATGTTAAGTGTTTGGCTTTTTTATGAGACTGATTTATACACCATTTCATTTGTTCAGTTGAATAAGTAATTTATGTGCCATTTAATTGTAGTTTCCGTTGAGTCAAGGGTTCTCTGTCACCTTGGATAAATTTGCCAACTATATTGTTCCCATTGCCCTTTCTGATGCCTTTTTCGTATTATTCATGACTGTTATAATTAATGGAGTTGTCACCTATTTGTCAACTTAATCATCATATTTCGTGTTTTTCTTGTTGACTTTCCCCATGTTTGCCTGTAGAAGTAACAGTTGGGGTACTTCCATGATTATAGGGATTTCAAAATTTAGTTGATGGTTTTCTACTACAAATTTCTACAATGCCTAAAGTCATCTCTAGTTAAATTAAAATTATATTCAAAACGTTGGAGATTTTTTGGCTGCAAATTATCCATTAAAAAGTTGGGATTTTAATTGGAACTGTTTTTGTTTTTCTTATCGAACTACCTAAAAGTGGAGAAGTTGTAGCCATATCATAATATCTAAAAAAGGGATATGAAAAATATCAGTATATAATGTTTTTTAGGCAAAGAAGCATGAGCAAATCAGGCTCCTGAACCTTTCACAGCATTTTTTTTTTTTTTTAATGTTTGATGGCATATGTTCATCCCTTACTTAGCAGCAAGGGAATCAGTTCCAACTATCAACCGGCCCTTCTTTTAATGGATAAGGGTTGTAGATAAAAAAAAATCTCCAAGAGTTTTTGATATCAAGTTTTTATTTAATTGAGGCCCATTTTGTGACATTGCAAAAGCAATCAACAAAATTTGAAATCCCTATGATCATGGAAGTAAGAACTTCCAACTATTACTTCTAAGGTGCGAGGGCACATGTCCAAGAACTCCTTATGCCATTTAGAGGAACTTTTGTAACTCCTTTGCCATTTCAGCTGTTTATCCGATGTCCAATGTGGACTTTTTTGAAAACCTTATCCTACTAGAAGGACATTTGAATGTTGGCTAGCAACCTTTGGAACAGAGGGTTTTGTTTCTCCCACATGAATTGGTAGTTTTATTAGGGGAGCTAGGAAATTTTAACACTTCATTCTATTGTACATTTTTTATGCCTGGACAGTGATTTACCCTTTTTATACTTTAGCTCTATTGCTATGGTATTATTTTACTTCCATTCTATAATCATTATAGAAAGTGCATTAGATGTATGGTTTCATAACCTGCTTGTTGAAATTAATCACTTCAATGCATTGTAGCTTTTTCATGCTTTTTGGTTGATGGAAGGTAACTACGAAGACTGTAAAAATTACACTAGCTGTTTGACTTTGATGTCGTTTTCCTTTTACATTAGAGTAACAAATGTTTATACTTTGTATTTATATCATTGATTCTAACCATTTTGATATTCTTGTGCTGCTCAAACAGGACTGTACAAACACATGGAGGGCCTGACAGATGATGTAGAGAAATCAAATGAAACGGTTATTATCTCTGCCTTTTTCTTTTATTACTTGAAGTTACAGCACAGACCTGTTGTTTAAGGACTTAATAATTTAATCACCAAAAGTGTTTGCAATACATCGATTCGAGTATCTCCTTTTTAGGCAAATCCTGCATGTATGTATTATGTATTCTTTTGATAATGTTTTTACTACAATATATTGAATTGAATTTCAATTGTTTCCGTCAATGCTTGTTTAAAGTAAATATACAGATTCTAATTTCAACTCTTTAATGATGAAAATCATTATTTATATTAAATTAGGAATGTCTAGATTCTTTTGAATACTTTAATTGTTGATGTACATAACAAGAAATCAATGGTTTTGACCAGTTACAAACAAACTACTATGACAATATGAGAATATAGATCGTCCTTCTATCCAATAAATGTTTGACACAAGCAACTTGCATATAATTTGGATATTTTGAAGGCAATGCAAATTTTGCCTGCATTCACATTAGAAATGATTTGTTGTGACGATTTACCTTTTGAAATGAGATTCCATATGAATTTAGTCTGAAGCTGAAGACAAATGACAAAAACTGGATAACATCCTCTTGTTGGGAGATACTCCGATTGTTTCATCTTCAGTCTTGTTGGCAAATCATGTAAATAGACTAGTTTGTTGGGAGAAGAAACAGTTGTTGTGGTTGAGATATCTCACATTATTGACTTTATCTTTGACATTAATCTTCTCAAATTAGATGTTGGCTCTCGTTTTAGTTTTCAGTGGCTAATATGCATGCTGGGTTGGTTGAAATATTTTTTAAATCAGAGCTATGTAATACTTTAGGTTCTGCTATGATGCAAAACGAACTGCGATGAGTTTCTCACGTGGAATGAAATGTAGAATAACAGTACAAGTCTGTATATTAGAATTGACTTTTTTTTATTCCTTTTGCGGATAATATTAAATTTAAAAGGGGCTTAAATTCATCTATTTTATTGCAGGTACTTCTGTTGCAGGAAAAGCTAGAGGAGAAGGATCAAGAGCTTAAAAAGCTGAATTTTCAACTACAGCAGAAGACACTGGTGGAGGAAAAAACTGACACATGTGCTAATAAAACAGATAGCACTGATGCAATAAATGATACTTTATTCAAAAAGGAGGCTGAGGTCAACTAGAATCGACGGACAGTTTGTAGAATATATCATATTTCTTCCTCCATGTTTGTACGTTGTACATTATAATTTTTTAATTATTTTTTTCGTCTCCGAGGAACTCAAGTTCCTAGATCCCCAATTTTGCCCGTGCATTTTTTTGAAAAGTTATCAGGAGGCCCAGGACCGCTAGGTGAACTCTGGTGGGGCTATTTGGACTGATGAGTTGTTTAGCCCCTGATGTGTAGAATGCTGTGTAGATTGGAAACTAGATTTCGGAAAGCAGGTTGAAACTATTCGGCTTGTCATACTTTAGACCAACATCACAGCGACCGAACTTTCTACTTTCTGGAATGCTCTTTATGGGGTTGAATTTAAGAAAGTCCAATGGTGATGCAGCGAGTGTCGTTGGGTAAATTAAAGAGGCTGTAATTCGGGCAATCTATAACGACATTTGGCGGTGGTGTTAGTAGCCCTAATTTACGAAATGATGTTTTGAAACATGAAAGTATCTTGACGATAGGGTGGCAGTATTCTGAAGTCTGTCAATGTATGGAGTGACTTAATTAATATATTTTTTTAATAATTTCTCTTAAATTGAAGTTTTAGGGTAACTATAAATTAAAAACTTTTAATTCTAACCAAAAACATGAAGCAAATGTTAAATCTAAATTTCTGCATCAAATTTGACATTGTTGGTAAAGCTTTGATATATATACATTTGAAAACATAATATTTTATCGTCTTATTATTTTAATGAAAAACATTTTCATTAAAAATTCTGATTGATTTTCATGATTTTATGATATCATGAACTTAAATATAAAGAAAGGAAACTTCAAATAAGACAATTACATGATATGTAGTTTTGGAAATTGATTGCTTGATGGGAGAAGAACAATATACTACATTTTTCTTTAATGTAATGGATTGCGTTGTAATGATTCATTCCAATCCTGTGTTTGTTTTGTATTTTTCAAAACTGTAATGCAATGAACAATTACAATTGTAATGACTTGTCACTTTACAAATGATAATGAGCACTATGTATATATATTCTACTTAGAAAAGGTTATTTCAGTTACTGTATTTTGTTTCTATTTTCAAATATATCCTTCATTAGAAGGATTTTTAGTACTTATATTTTCATGAAAAATACATTTTAGTTCTCATAATGAAAAAATTCTTGCAATCAAGTTCTATTTAATTACATGATTAAAAGTAATTTTTAGTAAAGGGTTCATTCTTAGACAATCAATCAATATTTTCTATTAAACTTGTGTCAATTGATCTATTACCTGACATGTTTTTTTTCTCCTCTAAACTGCTAAATTATGATTTTGTCGTTTCATGCTTAAAGAAAACTTTTACTCCAAAAATAAAAATGCAAAATTATAATTTATTAGTATAGAAAAGAGAATAGTTTGGGAGGAATGACATGTTATTATCGTATAATAGAGCAATTGACAAAAGTTTGATGGAAATATTTGATTAATGGTTTTGAAAAAAATTATGTATTCAAATGAAAAAAATAAAAAATAAAATTCACGTGTTTGATTGAAAAACATTAAAAATTAAGTGTACTTATAACGCAACGCAATTATTCTTAAACATAATACATCAATACGTAAGAGGAGACTATACTCCATCCAGTGGTTAAAAGAAACCTAAATTCATAACTAAAAACTCGAAGTTTGTATCCCATGTATCAGTTGAGGTTCATTCTGCCCTGAGGCCACCCCAATCCAGCGTTACCCATGTTTCCAACTGCTTTTACTGGCTCAACCAAGCCCTTTGTAGTGTTGCCTAGAGCCTCCCCCTGCACAATTTATGAGCGAGTGGTGGCTTAGGAAAATTATATAACGACTCCATGTTGAATCTTAGCCATTTAGCTTAAGGGTGGCATTATTCTGCACAATTAAATCTTTTGTTGCAAAGATAGCCTATCCATAAATTGCGGCTAAGTCATCCAATGTTTGGGGGAGATAACATACCTCCTTCCAGCCCATGTTTTCAAGGATTTTCCTGGCATAACTACCAGCTCCAAATGACATGCTCAAGGCTTCAGCTGCAGCTTCCTCTGTAGAAGTTGAAACTGGAGATGATGAGCCACCAACATCATCAACTAAAGAACTCTTTTGTCCAGGGCCCACACCAAAACCACCATGCAAGTTTCTTCTCTCGGCAGCTCTATCCCTGTACGAGTGGCTTGCTTGCTGAGAAAGCAGCAAAAGACACATCACAAGTTAAAGAAGTAAGAAGCATGATAGAGCCACCTAATCTATGACACAAAGAAAGAAAGTGGTTGTAGATGATTTAGAGAAACTTTGAAGCAATATATTAACTGTAATCTGTTGACTTCCTTTCTTCTTCTTTTTTTTTTTTTTGGATAGGGTACAGTGTCAATTTTGTCGTTAAACCAAAATTCCAATTTCACAAACTGCTGCATAATCCAACAAGAAAATCTGGAAAATTATATGTTGGCAAGATTTCAACAATTCTAGGTACAGGTTAAGAGACCGAATACCAAAATTTACCAAATGATGGCTGTCAGGTTTGATCAACTTTCAGTAACAATCTTGCACTAAAGCACAATACTTTCAATGACAGATTAAAGATCAGAGTTGTTGGAGCTAATGCAAGGCAGACAAAATTTGGTGATATATAGTTTGAGAATAACAAAATATTAGACCTGGCAACGTCTCTATAACCATACAAGTCAGTAGGTTACATGTAATAACTAAAGATTCTAGCATTCTAAGTGAACTACCTAGGGTAAATATGACCAATGTGATAGAAAACTTGATCAATAACTTCTATCCAGGATATGAATTAAACTGGGCAATGGTGTATAAAATAACCTAACAATCATCTGGAAACTCAAGCATATGAAATGCCTTATTTGGAAAGAAATGCATGGAACGTCTAAGAGGTTAATCTATCAGCTGTTAAGTGTTATTTGTTAACTGATAGCACTATTTGCTGTAATTAAGTCTACAGGTGCTATGGCGTCACCCACAATCATAATCTGCTAAATGTCAATAGCTATTACATGCAATTAACTCTCTAAAGGACTGCTCAGAGTAGCATTGCATATATTCTGGGTTAAATTGGGAACACAAAAGACTTTACCTGGGATTACTATCTACCTCTTGTAATGAAAAAGGGCCTTCAAAATATCTTCCACTCCGTTATGTTTATTTTTTTTATAGTGATTCTCCTTATACCAAATTGACTTTATCTACCAGATATTATCCGTTATGTTTAATTTTTAAAATTGGCTTCAAACAATTCAATATCAAATTCTAGTTTCTCGGTCACAGAAGTTACCATTTTGGATGCAGACAGTTGATTGGGTAACCCAGTCATACACTTGCTATCAGTATCTCCATCAACTGATCTCAATTCACCTTTTCCACTGGATTTTATTGGGGTAATATCTTTCATAGTAATTGATAATTCAGGGAACCCCCAGTCCTTTGTTGGGTTGGAAGAATCATAAGTTGGCAAGGAAGCCAAATATCTTGTGCTAGGACTATGCAACTTATAAACTTGCCCTGAAAGAAGGGAAATTTAAACAATTTCATAAGTTTGCAGCCTTTCATAGGAAACACACTCATCATGCAGTGTTTCGATTTCTAGATATAAATATTGTTTTCAACTGCGTCTGCAACCACAATTAGAAAAGGAAATAACATAAAGTTGGCACAGAACACACAAAAACTGTCATGTTATCTACTAAAAGAGGCAAAATCCAAACCTGTTCTAGCTCGTACCAGGTCAAGATGTACTTCACATATTGGAGCAGATCTAAAGAGACCACAGCTAGAAGGCATAGAAGGATGAAGCTTCGCAGATCGCTTCACCAACCTCCCAACCAGCCTAGCCTCCTGACCTTTTCCAACTTTTCGGGAACCCTTGACCATTTCCCAGTCCCATAAATCCACAACATGAAAATCTGGGACTGGCTCTTCCCTGGAATGAACTACTTGACCATACTGAGCTTGCCAGTTTTCTTCATCCCTCAAGGCATCTGCTATAGGAAAAAAAAAATGGCATAAGATCAAATTGGAAAATTGGGCCTGCATAAACCAAAGTCCGCAATTGCCGGACCACCATTTCAATAATTCGAAAATTGGACTCTGAGGATCTCTATAATTCGCCCTTCCATGTATTGCTTTTGAGAAGGGCAAATTATGTGGTTCGTGCTGGTATCCTAATAGTACTTGCTAAATGTATCTATTAACAATTTTTGTATTGAATCCATGAAGAAGCAAAAAGAAAGAAAGAAACAAACAAACAACAGAACACTAAACTAACAGGCAATGATTTCATCTATGATACTCTCACTGGGATCAGCTAGGCCACAGTGACCTTCTGTGATTGGGTCACCTTCTCCTAGCTTGCTATTATCATTATTGACAAGACATCATCAATGTATGACATTTTTTTATTATTGCCAACGCATGGAAAACTGATGAGCAAAATCTACCGTGTTTTTTTTTTTTTTTTTTTTTTTTTTTTTTTTTTTACAAAAAAATAATAATCTGTGATGGACAACGAAAGAAGCTGTTCTCACCATCCATTTCAAAAGCTATCACTGGATCATTAGAAGCATCGATTGCTCGGTTAGAACCAGGCAAGTAAAGGTTGATAAGTGTCTCTTCTAGCCTAGATCATGTAGGCAACATTGTTAGAAGATGCATGATATATTGAAATTCTGATACATAACATGAGAGCTTGTACACCAGAATTAGCATACCACTCTGACGGTGGGGGTGGACCTTCAGGTTCTTGAACGCTGCCGCACTCTGTGTATCCTGTTGATAAGACAACTAGTGAATTGAGAAAAAATGAAAAATAAAATGTCACTGCAGACTGCACTGAAGAAAACTTTTGCCCATGGACTGTTTCTGAAAATTGGGAAGAATGTTGAACCAAACTCATCAACTACCTCGCCCAAGTTTTATAAAGAGACGTTCAATGTCTCATCAGATAGAACAGAAAAATTATCTACAAACATCTAATGTGGGGAACATGACATGGTACATGTGCCACTTTTATGTCATAAATCCAACAAGTTTAGCGCCTATTTACAAATTAGCACACTCTTTCTCCCATTAATCATCTAATTCATCAAACAAAGCCAGCTGCAAGCTAATGCGTATATGTAGGATGCAACAAGCATTTAATAATCCTGTGATCTAGCAATACTGAGTAAGAGCTAAGAAGCAATCTTGTCAATCACCCATTTTTTCAATAAAAACAGCATAATCCCAAGTGGCTCACCTGGAGTGCTTTCATCAATAACAACTCCACTGCGTTGGCAAGTATCAGAATCATTTGCCCGCGGAAATGAATAGGGATTCTCATAAACATTGCACTCAGCATGCGTACATGACTCATCTAGAACAGGATTATCATCAAAAGTTTCCCTTTCTCGTGCATTATTAACCTGAAAGCAAAATATGGTAGCCAAAACTTCAAGAGAAATAAACATCAAGAAAACAGAATCCAACTGAGCCAACAAATAAACAAAAAAAAAAAAATACCTTGTTTATCAGATTCTAAAAGCACATAACTTCCATTCTCAAACTTGTAATATAGACCATCTCTGCTACTATAGAACCAGCCAGCACTTGGGTCATGGTAAAATCCACTACTGCATCAATTTAAGACAAAAGGAAACAAAAAGCTATTATAACAGAGAAACGTTGTTAGCAACAAAACCAAAAACAGGAGAATTCCCCGATAAAATTAATTATGCATATTAGATTGAGCGAAACATCAAGAATTGATAAAGCTACCTGGCATGGAAGTAGAGTTGAGTGGTTTGATCCCAGACAAATGAGAAATCGTCTCTTTGTGCCTCTTGAGATTCTGGCTCTGTATCTCCCGCCATTGGAGTTGGGCACCTTCTTCTTTTTTGGCGTGTCTCTACCTATCTTGGATTAGAGCTCTTCGTAACATAATTTTAAGACACGTACATAGCTCCATTCACCAGTTTCCTGCACAAGAGGCTTCATAGTATTCGTGGTTCATTGTCCCAGCTCCAACCCAGCCACGGCCCATCTATAGTGGGATTCTCTTCTTCTTTTCTTTTCTTTTTTTTTTTCCAATGTGTGGTTTGCAAATTTGAGTCTTATGCAAAAATACTTCTTTCGAGAATTTGAAGGATTACCTTTTCTAGTGATTTGTCTTTCTTGGGACATATATTGATCATTGGGAACCATTATTATAGTTTTTTTTTATTTCAATCAGCCCCCACTTCTTTGATTCATGCTCTAATTTCCCCCTTCGCCCATTTCTATTGAGCATGTAAATTTCAATTCCATCCTTCAACTTTATAAAACATATCAATATTATCCAAAAAATAAAGAAGAAAATAAACTAATTAAAATTTACAAAAATAAAAAGATAAAATCAATAGAAAACTTAATTTTTTTATTTAAATTTTATTAAAACAGATGTAATAAAAATTTAGGAGGTTAGTTTCTCAAAAAAATTCTCAAATTCTACCAATTTTAATTCTCACTTAGCAACATCATTTTTTTCTTTATCAATGCTATAGTTAAATGAAAATTAAAGATTCAAATTAGTCTACGTTTTTCTTTTATTTTTTTTTATCAAGACCCTTTACTGTTTTAATTCTCTCAATTATTGTCTCTCTATTTTTTTTAAAAAAAATTATCATCAAATAACGCATTTGACGTGTTCAAACAGTTACGTCTTAAGTGATGCCATATTATCATATATCCAATATGTCATTCTATTTATATAAGAGTCAACTTTTATTTATCTTTTTTCATAATTCTTCAATGTTTTAATGAAAAATTAGATAAAAAGTATAGATGTGATAGCTAGTAAGAAAGAATAATAGTGGATACTTTTTAATATTAAAATTTTTTATTATATATATCTTAATTTTATTTTGCTATTGATAAAGGACTCGTAGATGGTATTGATGAAAATAAAAAATTTTATATCGTATTGGTTAGATGAATAACGTAATATATCTTTATATCATACTTGGTTGATACTTTCCAATATAAAATAATTTGCAACCGAAATCTAGATTTTATTCTATGTAACTACCCACGTATTTTTTTTTTTTTTTTGCAACTCTCGTGCGGATTGCAATATTTGATGGGTTTCAATTTTTATTTTTTCTTAGTTTCCTGATTATTCTTTCAATAATTTGATTTGCAGATGTTCAAGTTTTTATTCATGAAGAACACACTTTTCTATCCAAAGTGAGAGTTTAATCCCAATAAAAGCAATAACAGTGGAGGAAATCCTAGCATTATACTAAAAAAAACCACAACTAACAAATTATTAATCCGGTGTTACGCGATCGATTCTCGAGATGAATTTTTCATTAATATATAAATTTCAAATTTTAAAATTATATTTGTTAAAATGAGTTAAATTTTATTGCTTTCACTCAAAACACGATTAATCTTATTTACAATATATAAGATTGAGATACTTAAAAACAAAACAAAAAACCACAAACAAGATCTATTAAGAATAATGCACTACCACCTCCAAGGCAACAACATGAATTTAGAAGAAAACATTTTGTTAAAACATAAAGAAATAAGGAATTCTATATTCATTGATGATTCAAAACTCACAGATCTTTTACATTCCACTGCCTACAAAATATATACTAACAGTGAATATTCTAGTTCGTTAGAAAACAGAAAAACAGAATTGTTAAGTTTGCTATTTCTTGTATGCCAATCATTGGCTACTGCAAGTCACGAGATGGATTCATTCTCTTAGCTTCTTGGATCAGTTGACGATTGGCAGCAATTATAATTCTCAGGTGCTGTGCAGGGTATAACAGTTATAACAAATTCTTCTTCTTTCACCTGTAATGTATCCCATGCATCTTTATGCATATGGCATGCATATGTATATTTTAACACTTTTCAATTAGACGTTGTCCATTAATCTTCTGAAAAAAAGAACTATAATTTTGACAAATCTGGTATATGTGCTTGAGTAGTCACCTTAAAACTAGATTAAAATTTATTTTTATGTTTTTATTACAACAAGCGATATTTAAAAAAAAAATTAAAAGAACTGGAGTAAACACCATTGGTTTACTGTTGTTCCAGACTCAGTGTCAATATGTTTTTGTGATTGAAGTGCATTGTTTTCGTATTTTGGTTTGATTTGATCCGTCCGTTGGTGGTCAGCTTTTCTCGCAATCGTCGGATTAGATGACAAAAAAAAAAAAAAAGGTGACTAAAGAAAGAAAAGAAATGATGAAATCGACCGAAAAATTACTAAAAATAAAGGCAAGGGAGGAGCACAAAAGCCAAGAGCATTAAATGAACCAGCAAGACAAAATAAAAAATGCCTAGAAAAATATTAAATAAAAAGTAAAAAAAAAAAGAAAGAAGGTGATTAAAGAAAGAAAGGAAAGGATGAAATGAGACGGAAAATTATAAATAAATAAAAAAGGCAAGAAGGAAGGATAAAAGTCAAGAGCATTAAATGCTTTGGCAGGAAAAAAATAGAAAATGACGAAAAGACAATAGCCAAAAAGAAAAAAAATGCACAACAAAAGAACAGCATACCATCAACTTACCTTTTGTTTTTCTTCAGCCTTTTTTTGTCTTTTTTCATTTCCTTTGTTCATTTTCCTTTCTTTCTCTTGATCATGTTCTTTTTTTGTCAATTTCGTCTCCTCTCTCTTCGTCTCTCTTGAGACATTAAGCTAAGTAAAACACTAAAAAATTTGGTACAAATAAACAGTAAATTACTGTTTATTTGTCTCATGTCACTATTTATTACTGTTCAAAGATTGTAATTTTCTTATAGGTTTTTGGACATTCATTTTCAAATTTTACACTTTATTCCTTTTTGATTCCTTATATTTTCAAAACATATTTTTAAATTCTCATATTTTTAAAAATATTTTGACATCTGATGTTTTTAATTTAATCCATTTTTGTCTTACATGTTTTCAAAATATATTTTTTTATTCCTCATATTTTAAAAAAAATGTTTTTGGCATCTTATGTTTTTAAATTTCAAAACAAACACATATATTGGATTATATTTTTTTATTGATTAAAATGAATATCTTAAATTTGTTGTTCATTATAAATATCCTCATCAAATTAAATTTTTTATTTCTTATGAAATTTTATTTGTTAATAAATATGATGTATCTTTCTATGTGTATGAATTTTTAATATATATATATTTTTTTAATAATAATAGAATTCACGTATTTCTTTACCTTATTCTTGATATAATCAATTTTTTGAAATAAAATTTTAAATTATTTTTATTACATTGTATCAATTTTAATGTATTTCTTACAACTTAAGTTTTTTTAAACATATTTTTTAATTTGTACAAAGTATTGTAATAATGTATACAAAAGAGTATTGAGATAATTGATTTTATTAGAAATTAATTATGCATCTACACATATAACATCAACTATTTCCTATTAATTATTTTTTATATTCTAACTTTAATTTATTTTAAATAAATAATATTTTAAAAAACCACCTAGTAATTCATAGACATGTTTTTATACCTAATATTATTGATTGTTTGTGTGTGTGTGTGAGAGAGAGAGAGAGTGTGTGTGTGTGTGTATGTCTATATATTAAATGTACATATTTAAAAAAAAAAAAAAGATTCAATATTTAATTTTTATATTGATTGTTGATATATTTCTCCGATATAGTCTTATGAAAAAATATTAAGATATTTTTTAAAATTTTGTATTTATATTATTGTTGGTTTTTATATAAGAACGAATGAATAAAAAAATGAATCATGTTTTTTAACAACAAAATCTATGAAAAACATAAAAAAGAACGAATGAAATACACAATTTGATTAAAAATTATGAAATTAGATAAAAAAAAATTATCTTTTATTTTTAATTTAATATATATCAGTAGAAAAAAACTAAAAGAACTCGAGATATTTACTTGTTCATTTACTATTGTTTTAGACTTAGATTCATTGTTCATTGTGTTGCTTGATTTTTCACCCCTAGTGTTTTGCTAATTTCTCTTTTGCCATTCAATGGATTTAAGAAACTTCATTTTTACGATCGATTGATTCTCCTTTTAATTTTCTTTTTGGGCCTTTTTTTTGTCATTTTCTTCATTTTTTAGATTGAGCGAGTTGATGCTCTTGTCTTTTTTCAATGTTTTTTTCTTCTCATTTTCGATAGGAAAGCCAAAGCCACTTGTTGTAACGCTCGTCAATCGAGACATCTCATCCGAAGGGTCATGATCGAACGGGTCATTACTAAAACTTATATCCTTTTTTATTTTTCTTAAAATTAAGTTCCTAAATTAATCTTATTTAAATATGTCAATTTAAAAATATAATTAATAATATATAATCATAAGATTTTCTTATTATCATAGCGTAAGCGTTATTCTAAAATTTCATATTTATAAAACATCTCTCGCCATAATTAATATTTCTAAATAATTTTGTCTCAACATGCATACCCAAATTCTAAGTAAAAATTTTCAACATTCATAAGTTTAACATCGTTACATTTATTATTTTAAAAATAAATATTCATTTAAAGCATAACCTAATCGTTAGGAATATGGGTGAGCAAATGGTTCGGTTAACCGAAAATCGAATCAAATCGGACCAAATTATGAAATTTGGTTCAGTTTTAAATTTAAAATTATACAATTTATAATCGAACCGAAAAACTGAAATTTATTTCGGTTCGGTTTGGTTTTTTTTAAATCCAATTAAAACCAAAAACCGAAATAAACGAGTGAAATTGGTAAAATTCCTATCTAATTCTACTTTCTAAATCCCTAACCCTAACTAGCCGATGCCGCCCGACTTTCTCCTTCGACTTCAATCTCGTCTCTCTCTCACTCTTTCGAATTTGTGAAAAAAATTTGTCCGAGTCTCACTCGCTTCGCCTTCTTCCTAAACCTCCTCGGCTCCTTTGGCTTCATTCCCTTTTTCTTCACTCCCCATTCCGGTTTGCTCACCCGTCACCCCTCACCATTCGAAGTCACAACCACCCTTGTCATTTGCCTTTGATCTCGAGGAGTCACGATCATCCCTCCTCCTCGCCTCCTCGTCCTCGAGCCGCCTCGGCTACTCTTGCCTCTTCATCACTTCGTGTCTGCCTTTTCTCGTGAGCTCTCCCAACTTCGAAGGTCGGTCTCTCTTTTTTGTTTTTTCCTTTTTTGATTTTATCGATAACAATCATGTATTGGCAAAAGAATGTATAGGTTGAATTCTTAATAACTTGTCTATATGGAAGTCCATCTTGTTTTCTTTGATTTCCTCTCGTGTGGTGAACTGATGATTGCCTAATTGGGGGTCTCGTTGCGTTGATGAGTTTGTTTGTTGTTCATTGTTTCTCCGGTGACGGATGGAAATCATTAAAGTAGGTCGCTTTCTAATTGTGTTGGGGATTTGTTGAGTATGAGAAAGGCATTTGTTTTGTGTTCTTTGCAAAAGATGAAAAAAAGAACGAGGCATTTGTTAAAAAATACTATCATCTCGTGCTAAATAATGTTATATGAAATGTATCGGATGCTTCTTTTTTCTTACATAAATTGAGTTCTTATTTCTCCCCGATAGAGAAAAGAATTGTTTCTTTATCATTTTTTACATGAATGCATCCCTACCATTATTTGATGAATTTTAGATTCGAGTGTCCGAGAATCTCTCATTTTAAAGTTATTTTAAAATCTCACACTTTTCCTTTTCCGTGGACTGGAATTTTGATGCTTCAATGATAGAGAACGATGTCTCGTCGCTTCGCACGCACAAGTAACATGGACTAGTGGCTGTAATTAATTGGCTTGCATCAATTTTAAAATCACGAGCATTGGTAGAAAAATGCACCGAGTCTTGAGTCTCGAGTATAAACAGATGGGTTCAATTGATAAATCTAATTGTTCTACTCTTCAAAATTCCATTTTCGGATTATAAGCCCCGCAATATTTTTCTTTCGAATTAAAATGCGAGTATAACCTAGCAAGTGGGATTTTGGGACTATCAATCGTGGGAGGAGACTCAAGGTCGTCCAAGCAAGAGTGCAAGACCTTGCTTCATTGTAGGCAATTTTCTTTGTAGATGTGTAAGAATTTTGTGCATTGTCTTTGTTGTATGTGTCTTGATTCCGGATGTGTAGTAATTTTGTATGTGCCTTTATGTTTTTGCTTATTTTTTTAAATGATTTACGGTTTAAAACTAAACTGATTTAGGAGAGGAATTCATGGTCGTCTTAAGGAGTGATTGCTTCGCTTGGTTTGTAGAAATTTAGCACGAATGTATAAGGTCAAGGTTGCCAAATGGATATTAGATAGCGTCATTGCATTTTCTCGGTCTTAGGTCTTTTTAAAATTTGCAAGGATTTCAATCCAAGTAGCATTCTCAAAAAGGAAATACAACATGAAATATTTGAATTTACTATGTGATACCGTTGGTCGATACTATCTATGCATTTGAGTGGTTAGATTATAGTCGTGTTTAGACAAATGAGCTTTCTTTCTTGGTCGACATTTTTTTACCGTAAAAAGTTTGATTAAACCGAATTATTTCAAAACCGAACTGAAATAATTCGGTTTCAAACCGAATTAATCGAATTAATTTTGGTTCGGTTTCAGCTTTTATTTTTTCTATTTTGGTTAATCGAAAACCAAACCGAATTATGCTTAACCGAACCGTTTAACCGAATGATCACCCCTAGTTAGGAACACGCAAGGGCAAGCACATGAGTCATTGATCACCGAAAGCAGCATCAACATCCTCAACATTTGCATCATTACCTACACCACATAATGGATCCGAGATATGAATATCCCAATAAATGTAACATGCATGATTTTACATTAAAATTTTTTGTACATGAATGTCTTTAAAAAATTTTTCCTCATTTGGACTCGCTGAAGATACTAACACTAGTTAGCGAGGTCCAACCTCAATAAAAATATACATAAAAACATTAATCTCATCATTAAATAGTCAAACCTCAACATCTATGCCTCGATAGGCAACCTCAACCTTTTGAACCTCGTTATGCATTAAAAAAATAATCTTATTCGTTTACTTAAAACATTTTCTTTTGATCAACATGTAAAACATATACATGCGTATGAATGCACCTCAAAACCATCACATCAATCACATAAAAATACATAGCATTTATGTTCATGATATAGGTGAGTTACGCTTACTCGATTCGCTTAAGACCACTCGTTTATCGTAACTTTTCTCTAAAAATCGATACATTGACTTAATTTAAACCTTGAACATACACAACATATAACATAAGAAATTGAATATTATTATTTTATCTTTAATCTTTTAATTTTTATTAATTCCTATTCCTTTCTTGTAATTTCTTTTAAATTAAAAATCCTAATTAAATAATCAACTCACTCTAATTTATTCAATTCGCCTCTAATTATATTAATATAATCTAACGTTATTAAATTTTAGCTTAACCTTTTCCATTCGTATTTAAATACATTTAATCATCAAATATTCTAATAAAAATTTAAGATTCTAATACTAAGATATAATTTTCACATAATCAATCCTAAATCATGAAATTTCAAACTCAATTCTACCTAAAATGATATGAAAACAAATAATTAAATTAAATATTTTTCTTACCTTAAATATTGAATCACCAAGACTTGAATCTTCTTCCAAATACCTTTGACTTCAGTTCTTACTCAATTATACTCTCTCTCTCTCTCTCTCTCTATCTTCTTTTTGAAATATAAACTTATGAAGTGGCTTTCTTAAACGAAGAGAATGACACCCTATATATAGGCATGGAAAGTTGAAACATTTAGGAATTTAAAGTGCGTGAATTAAAAATAATAAAAGACCATTAACTTTCTTCTTTTATAGCCACCAAGTGGCTTTCTTTCATGACCACTAACCTTCTTTTTTCATGGCCACTAACCTTCTTCTTTTATGGCCACTTTCTTTTCTTTCATGGTCATTCATGTCTCCTCTTTGATTTTAATATATGTTTCAAAACTTTTACTCTTCTTTCGTAACCACTAACATTCTCTTCAAAAGCTAGTAAAACTTATTATTATTTTATTAATTATTATTATTATTTTAATCCTTTAGTTCCTAATAACTTAGGCTAAGATTGTATGATTAATTCCAATCTATAAAAATACTATTTATAATGTCCAAAAACATATAATATACCCTAAAACTTTATACCTAATCATGATATCATTTAAACACATAAAAAAAATTAAATTACATACACAAATAAAGCACATTTGCACACATATACAACAATATATTATCATGCAAAATTTTTAGGTATTACAACCCTCATTTCTTATAAAAATTTCATCCTCGAAATTTACATATCGTACGTTTCAAGATATCTTGCCTTTGTCTCTTCTTCTTGTTCCCACGTGGCCTCTTCAATCTCATGATTTCTCCACAACACCTTCACTAGTACGACTTTCCTATTTCTCAACTTCTTTACCTCTCGATCTAATATCCGTACTAATCTATCTTCATATGTCAAATATAAAGTTAACTCCACCGGTTTTATCGTCAATACATGATTTGGGTCAATCACATTTTTTTTAACATCGATATATCAAAGACGTTATGGACTCTTGATAGAGATGGAGGGAGAGCCAATTTGTATGCTTGATTACCCACCCTATCAAGAATCTCATAAGGTCCGATGTATCTAGGACTCAATTTTTCCTTCTTCTCAAATCGCAAGACGCCTTTCATTGGCGCTACCTTACGAAACACATTGTCACCCACTTCAAACTCTAAATCCTTTCTCCTCTAATCAGTATAGCTTTTCCGCCTACTCCGAGTTGTTTTCATTCTTAGCCTTATCTTCTCTATCACCTCGGTTGTTTGTTAAACTATCTCCAATCCTAACGACTTCCTCTCACCTACCTCATCCCAATGAACTGGTGATATACACCTCCTCCCATACAATGTCTCATAAGGCAATATTTCTATACTTGCTTGGTAACTATTATTATAGGCAAATTCTATTAGTTGTAGATATTTTTCAGATTTACTCGACCAATCAAGTATACAAGCCCTTAACATGTCTTTCAGTACCTATATCACTCTCTCCGATCGTCCATCACTGCGAGGGTGAAAAGTAGTACTAAAATTTAGCCTAGTACCCATTACCTCATGTAAACTCTTTCAAAAATTCGATGTGAACCTTGGATCTCTATTGGATACAATCGATACGGGTACTCCATATAATTCTATTATCTCCCTTATATACAACTCTACATACTCGGATCATGTTGAAAGTTGTTTTCACCGATAGAAAATGAGCTAACTTCGTTAATTTATCCAAAATAACCCGGATAGCATTAAATCTCTTTTCCGACCTTGGTAATCCCACAATAAAATCCATAGTTATATGCTCCCACTTCCATTCAGTTATTGTCAAAGGTTGTAAAAAACTCGATGGTCTCGATGCTCAACCTTTACTCGTTGACGAGTCAAGCATCTAGCTACATGATTTGCTACGTCCTTCTTCATTTCTCTCCATCGATACATTGGTTTCAAATCTCGATACATCTTGGTACCACCGGGATGTACCGAATAAGGAGTAGAATGTGCCTCATTCGAATTGCTTCTCTCAAATCCTTATTCTTTAGCACACATAACCTACCTCGATACCTTATCACCTCATCATTATCTACTATAAAATCAAGTCTTTTCCCCTCCTCTATTTCCTTCTTCACCTTAATCACCTTATCATCGATTAACTCGTCCATTTTTTTATTCTAAACCTCAAATCTAGCTCCATTACTAAAACCGATAGCCTACCCTTGCCTCTCTTCAAGCACCACCTCTAGATTAAGCTCCTCCATGTCCCTCAAAATACCCGTCCGTACTACTTCAATCGTCGCTCATGTTTTTCTACTTAAGGCGTCCGCTACTATATTTGCCTTCCTCGGATGATAATGTAGTACACAATCATAATCTTCCGACACTTCTAACCATCTCCTCCGTCTCATGTTTAGCTCTTTCTAAGTGAATAAGTACTTAAGACTTTTATGATCAGTATAAATCTCAAACCTCAACCCCATACAAATAGTGTCTCTAAATTTTAAGTGCAAACACCACCGTCGCTAACTCCAAATCATGCGTGGGGTAATTCTTCTCGTAATCTTTTAACTATCTTGAGGCATAAGCTATAACGTTTCCCTCTTACATTAATATCGCCCCCAATCCTATCTTATAAGCATCTCGTGTACACCATAAAGTTATCCTCGTTAGTTGGAAGAGTTAACACGAGTGTAGTAGTCAACCTATGCTTCAATTTTTAAAAATTCGCCTCGCATTCATCTCTCTACTCAAATCTAACATTTTTCTTAGTTAGCTTTATCAAATGAAGCGACCAACTTCGAAAAGCCCTCCACAAACCTTCAATAGTACCCGACTATTCCTAAAAAACTTCGTACCTCCGACACGTTTCTAGGTTGTCTCAAATTCCGAACCACCTCAATCTTACTTGGATCTAATCTTGTCCCATCCTTTGAAACCACATGACCTAAAAAGCTACCTCATCGAGCCAAAATGCACACTTCTTAAACTTTGCATGTACATGGTGCTCCCTCAATGTTTGCAGTATGATCCTCAAGTGCTTTACATGTTCTTCACTACTCTTGAAATATACTAGAATATCATCAATAAAGACGATGACAAACCTATCTAGGTATTTATGAAACACTCGATTCACAAGGTAAATAAAAGTCGTGGGAGCATTTGTGAGTATGAAAGGCATCACTAGAATTCATAGTGACCATACTTAGTTCGAAAAGCAGTCTTCTTCACATCTCCTTCCTTAATTCTCAACCGATGATACCCCGATTGTAAATCGATCTTAGAGAAAATCGATGTCCCTTGTAATCGATCAAACAAGTCGTCAATACGAGGGAGGGCATACCGTTCTTAATTGTTACTTAATTTAAACCCCGATAATCTATGCACAACCTCAATGTCTCATCTTTCTTCTTTATAAACAACACCGATACACCTCATGGTGAACAACTTGGCATTATATACATCTTGTCTAATAACTCTTGTATCTCGCTATTTTAACTCTTTCAAATTCGTCGATGCCATCCTATAAGGAGCTTTAAAAATTAGAGCGATGCACTGGCTCTAGCTCCATCTCAAAATTAATCTCCTTTCTTGGTGGTAACCCTTTTAACCCCTCTAGAAATACATCCACAAACTCTTTTACTCTCTCAATATCCTCATAAATTAAGAAGTAAAATTTATGAAAATCAATTTTGTAGTAGTTTTTATTTCAATGATTTGACTTTAATATATTCCATATAGCTTAGATGGGTTTTTTTTATGCTATATACTTTTAATCTACTAAGTATGATATATATATATATATATATATTAGTTTTGTTGAAAATTAATTATGTATCTGCATATATAATAGTAATTATTTGTTATTTATTTATTTATTTTTTATATTGTAAAATCAATATGTTTTAAATAAAACAATTGAAATATATATCATTAATTTTGTTAGGAATTAATTATGCATTTGTACACATAATACCAATTATTTGTTATTTATTCTTTTTTATATTCTAAAATTATTATTTTTTAAATAAAATAATTGAAATAATGTTTTGAAAAAACTTTTAAATTATTCAAATGCAACTTTTTATGCTAATATTATTGATTATTTTGTTAATAAATATATATAAATCAAATGATTTTGCTCAACGAAATAGATTTGATGTACATTAATTATGAGAAATAAATTTTTTACCCGCACTATACCATACGAATCATTGACTCTACACATATGACAGCTTATCCGACCGCAACGTAGTGTAAATATCCAACTAGTAACAACTATCTCATCAAAGTTTTATATAAAACTTTGAGGTGTTGCTTCTTCTTCTTCTTTTATTTTCACATAATTAAACATTTGACATAAAATAGTTAGTAGTTAAGACACACACATTACAATTAGATTTCTTAAAAATAACAATCATAAAAAAAAATTATATTGATTTATTTACTATCATAGTTTTGAAATTTAAAATATTTTTTTTATTGTATGTTGTCATAGAAAAAATTTCCACATCTTTCTTATGAAAATAAAAAAAAATAAAAAGAGAAAAAAGTGTTTTATTGTTTATTAAAATGTATATGGATAATTAAAAAAGAATAAAACATTAATTTTTTTTTCATTTCATTAACTACTAAAAAGAGAATTTAGTTTTTATCGTGCAATCGAGGATTAACTTATAAATTTTTGACAACAACTAATAGTTGTTATCGTATGTTTTAAAAATTTACATGTCCATATGAATCTTTAATGAAGTAGTTGCTATCGCATGTTGTGAAAAAAATACTTTGAGCTCTTTTTTCATTTTATAACAACAAACTAAATTAAAATTTGTATTTTAAAAGAATTTAGTTTTCAATGCAATTAAGATTCATTTATATGTTTTAAAAACTAAACAAACTACATTAAATGTGTTATAAAATAAATAAAAATAATAAGAGAATTGAAGAAAATGATGACAAGAAAATGAAATCACTATAATATGAATATAAGTAATAAGAACTTTAAAGTTTCTCTTGTTCTCTCTAAGAAACTTGTACATCAACAAATGAACAATCAAGCTCGTTTATAGGCCTCAAAATTGAGATGAGAATTGGAAGGGACTATGAATAATTAAAAGTACATCAATTGCATCGCCCTTTCAATTTCTTATATTGAATGGTGAATTGAATCACATTAAGGATCATGAGTAGTGGGGATATGAAAAGTAGATGGACATTCATTATTTTATAACACTCCCCTTTAATGTCCATTGCACAAGGAATATGCCTCATTAAAACCTTACTAGGAAAAAACCCAATGGGAAAAAAATCATAGTGAAGGAAAAAGAGTACAATATTCCTTGCACACATTAATCCTCATTTTTGTCTCCCCTGTTAAAGACATTATTTAAGATCTCTAAGATGATGCATTTCAATCTTGTGAATCATCTTCGTAAAAGTTATGGTAGGTAACACCTTAGTGAACAAATCGTTGGATTGTCACTTTGATGTATTCTTCCTTCAATGAAACTATGCAAGCAGCATTATCCCATATGATATTGTTGGAACTTCTTTTACTGATAGATAAACCGTATATCTCTCGGATATGATGGATCGTTGATCTTAGCCAAACATATTCTCGACTTGCCTCGTGAATTGATATTTCGTATGATTTGAAGATGTGACAACTATAGTTTGCTTCATACAACGCCATGATATAGTTGTATCTTCATATGTAAATACATAACCAAGTTTGAGATCGATCTTTGTATGGATCGGTTAAATAACTCGCATCCGCATAATTAATCTTGTCTTTCATTTATTGGAGTAATATCAACCCATATCAATTATTCCTCGAAGATAATATAATATATATTTAACTTTATTTCAATGTCTCTATATTGAAACAAAACTATGACTTGCTAACAAATTTATATAAAAGACTATATTAAGTCGAGTATTATTAGCAAGATATATCAATGCATCGATGGCACTAAGACATGGTACTTCGGAACCAAGTAGTTATTCGTTATCTTCTCGAGGTCAAAAAGGATCTTTTTAGATATCAAGTGAATGAACTATCATTGGGCTAGTCAATGAATGATCTTTATATAGAATCGTTGTAGAACTTTTTTCTATATAAATTGATCGATGAATGAAAATCTCATTCTCCGAGTGCTCGAACCGCAAGTCGAGATAACATTTTGTTTTTCCAAGATATTCACATCAAATTCTCTTTTTAGGTAACTTATGACACTTTGAATCTCTTCGGGAGTTCCAATAATATTTAAGTTATCAACATATAAAACAAACCTTTTTTCAAATAAAAACATATGAACAAATAGGATTATTTTTTATAACTTTCTTTTAATAAATAATCATTGAAGTGATTATATCACATGCACACGGATTAGTAATAAACAGTAGATATAAAAATAAAATATAAAGAGTATAAATTGAATTTCTAAAAACCAAAATAATAAAACAAATACTAAAATAATCCTAATAGAGATCTCTATAATTTAATTGAATTCATTTCTCAAGAATATGTATTACATGCTTCGGCATGTTAAGTCCTTCTAGGACTTTCATACCGATATCATTTCAAATGAACAAATAAACCGTGATCACATTCATTAAATAAATGCATATGAATGTTTTTCATATATTTTTCCAAGCTAATAAGATAACAAAAGACAATTGCATCCATTATAGGAGAATATGTCTCCTCATAGTCAATTTCAATTTTTTACGAAAACTTTTGTGTTAAAAGTTTTGCTTTATATCTTATAACCTCATATTTCTTATTTTATTTTTGCATAAATACATATTTGTATCCCACCAGACTTAACATCTTCAGGTGTTTTAGCTATGGGTTCAAAAAACTACTCTTTTATAAGAGAACATAATTTCGCCTAGATCTTTCTTTTTATTTAGGCCAATCATCTTTATGTCGACATTCTTCAATAATTTAGGCTCGGGATTCTTATTTTCATCCATAATATCAATTGCAATATTATATGCAAAAATCTTATCAATAGATGTTTCTTTTCGGTCTTATTTTCTCCCTGCATTGATATAATTTATCAAAATCTCTTGATTTTTCTCAAGTATTTGGACTTCTTCGAAAAGCCTATTATCGAAATATCTTGGACCGTTTTATGAATATTTACATTCTTTATATTTTTATCTTGCCCCTTTCTTTTAGGAATTTTGTCTTTAAAACCGATCGGTCTACCACGCTTCGGGCGTGCTTTAGATTTATTAGCTATAACATTAATAGATCGTCCTTCCGAGACATCAATTCTAATATGAGCATTCTCAGCGGGGACATGCATTATAGTTACTCATTTAGGATCTAAGAATGCATCTAGCAGTCGGTTTCTAATACCTTATAAATGAATTATCTTTTGAACTTCGGTTCACATTATTTTGTACGAGATTCAATATGATATAAAGATAGAGTACTCCATGTAATCCTTTTTTTTTTTTTTAACATTTTCAACTCGCTTATTTTGCTTATTCTCTCCCCCTAATATTGAAAAAACTATTTCATCAAAATGACGAGTCGATAAATTGAGTCGTAAAAATTTTCTCTTATTCATGAATCAAGAGATTAAATTATCGAAGAGGATTCATATATTTCCAATCTCTTTTAAGTGCTCATTTTATTTCATTATAGAGGAGCACTAAGGATATACATTGCAATGCCAAAAATTCTTAAATAAGAAATAATTGGCTCACGACCATAAATCAATTTCGATAACTTATGGGTCATGTGCGAATAAGTGTTACTTGCATGTAAGATTGCATGTCCTCAAACATAAACAGAAAGTTTTATTTTTAAATAACGAGTTTAGCTATTAATTCGAGTCTTTTGATAAATGATTTTGCTAAACCTTTTTTAGTATAAACATGAGCAACAAGATGTTCAACCTTTATTTTAATAGCCAATCAATAATAATTTAACGCTTGAGAAATAAATTCATCGGCATTATCAAGGTGACTTATTTTACATAATTTGAAAATTACGCTCGAAATCAAATTATTTGCTAGCAATCTCGAAAACGTCGAGTTTCGAGTAGATAATAAGCATACATGTGACCATCTTGTGTATGCATTTATCAAAATTGTAAATTATTTAAATGGTCCACATGGTGGATGAATTAATCCACATATATCACCTTGAATACATTCTAAAATACTGGAGATTCAATCTCAATTTTACTTGATGATGGCTTAATCATCAATTTACCTTGGCAATATGCAGAACATGAAAGTTCATTAAATTGAAAAATCTTATGGCTCTTCAATAGATATTCATATAATTTTTTTAATAATTTTTTCGCATCATGAAAGACCTAAGATAACACAATCGGTCATGTCACATAGTAAAAATATTTGAATTAGTAAACTTCGGTTTACTATAATATTGGTTTCAATCATTTCAATGTTTGTAACAAAGACTACAAGAGAAAACGGATAAAGTTTTTTGATAGATATTTTTTACTCGATATAATGATTATAACATATAAGAATTCGCATTTGCTATCTTGATATGATATCAATTTAGATAAATATCTTTGAAACTCAACAAATATCCATGAGACTTTGAAGAGAATAGTACATTATTCATAATAAATTTATCCTTTCGGATAATAAAATATTTGCTCTTCCGGAGTCTTTAAATTAGTCACTTCAAGTAATAATATATCGAGTCTTCTAGAGCCTTTAAAAATTTCTCTTCAAGTAATAATTTATTCACTCTTCTAGAGCTTCAAAAATTTATCTCTTCAAATCATGATATAATCGCTCTTCTAGAGCCTTCAAAATCTATCTCTTTAGATAATAATATAGTCGCTCTTCTAGAGCTTTCTATTATATTGATATTATCATATATAATATTAACATAAAATAAATAATCAAATAAATCAATACAAAATAAATAAATCAATATATGACTCATAAACATAAACAAAATAAATAAATAGTAAAATAAATTTGTAACCATCAATATACGACATAAATTATAATAAATATAAAATATTTTATTTATAAATAGAAAAACTAACAAATAATTAATTTCAATTACTATTACTTTGATATATAAAAGTGGCCTTCATATTTTACTCTTTATTTTTCAATAAGGCTTGACAAGGCTCAATGAGGTGCTTTGGTGTACGGCGAGTACAAGATCAATATTCATTCATTCCACATCTATAATATTTATTTTTCGAATACCGACTTTATCTATTTTTATTTCTTTTTTTTCATAGTTATCCACTTCGGTGGTGAGATGTAATATTATGGTTATTACAATTATAATGATAATTATTTCCACCATAGTCTATGACCACATCTTCATCCATGTCTAAAATTATTATAAATTGTCACATTCACTTCGGGGAATGGAGTAGATCCAATTTGATGAGATTTATTCTTTTTTATTTTCTTTGGCCACTAAAAAATATAAAATCGATCCAAAATATTTCTTAAACTCTTTTTCTCGATATGCTACTACGAAGCATATCCAAGACATAAAAAGTAGAGAATATTTTTTTTAAATCAAGCACTCATAATCAATAATTCTTATTCAAAATATCAAGAGTCACCAAATCAAGTTTATGAGGTTTGATATGATAAAAAATTCATAATACAATAGATAATAATAATATTAGAAAATAAATATAATAATAAAATTAAAGCTTTTCAAATAACATATATTAGATCATTAGTAGATCATTTAAGTTTTTTAAATATATATTTCAAGTATCAATAGATTTAAAGTACATGAATAAATTAGATACGTACCTCTTAATGATCTAAATAATTTAGATTTTTTGGTAGAGCACTTGTGTAGAAGAAATCCAATTGTTGAAACAATTGATTAAATCTTTTGATAGCTACATACCTCATGGTCTATTATCTCGATTGGTTAGAGCTTCGTGCTAATAACATATTATAAAATAAATAAAAATAATAGGAGAATTGAAGAAAATGATGACAAGAAAACGAAATCACTATAATATGAATATAAGTGATAAGAACTTTAAAGTTTCTCTTATTCTCTCTAAGAAACTTATACATCAACAAATGAACAATCAAGCCTATTTATAGGCCTCAAAATTGAGATGAGAATTGGAAGGGACTATGAATAATTAAAAGTACATCAATTACATCGCCCTTTCAATTTCTTATATTGAATGGTGAATTGAATCACATTAAGAATCATGAGTAGTGGGGATATGAAAAGTAGATAGACATTCATTATTTTATAACAAAATGCAATTTATCAAGATTTATACAAAATTATTCGAATTTTAAAAACAAGAAATAAAAAATTAATAAATACTAAAAATATTGGTTGTAAATAATTCAAAATGCTCTGTCAAAGATTATATAAAAAAAATACAATAATTATAGTAGGCCAAAAGCCTAATGTAAAGAAAAGAAGCCCCCAAAAATGCTGAGGTAGAGAGTTGAGATAGAGAGTTGGGCTTAGACGTTCAGAGAAGGCAGGCTCAGCTTCTACGCGTCCAATCAGGGTCAGGGCGTCGAACACGTGTCCTCTCACGTGGAGTCACCCACAAATTTTCCTCCTCCCGCCAGGCACAAAAATTAAACAAAAAATGAAATCTACAATTCCCTCCCTCCGCTAGTCACCACTTATAGTAATATTTTTCCACTCTTCTTCTTCCACAAGCTTTGCCTACAGTTCATACAATAAAGAAGCCTATCTCTATCTCTATTGTCTTCTTTTTTCTTTTGACTTGAGAGTTTACTTCCTTGCCTTACAGCATACTCTTCTTTTCTATCGTTTTATATAATAAAATCTTCATTTCCCCCAATTTTATCATATTTATTAAAAAAAATTTGAATTGAATTCGATTCAATGCTGGAGAGAGATTCCCCTTCCAAAACGTTTCTTGGCGTCCGTTTCGTTCTCTTTGGTTTTGATTCCCTCAACAAAACCAAGGTTCCTTCTCTCTCAAATTATTGTTATTGTTTAAGAGGCAAAAACAGAAGCGAGTAAATTTTATTTTAATTTTTCGAAATGTGGTGCAGGTTAAAACAAAGCTTGTTAGTGGCGGCGGCGTTGATGCTGTTCAGTATAGCGAGAATTGCACTCACGTCATTGTCGATAAGATTGTTTATGTGAGTCCGTAATTATTATTATTATTTTATTTTCAACTGCTAAATTAATTACTTCAATCTTTATTTTTTTTAACTTTTAAATATTTTGTAGGATGATCCTGTATGTGTTGGTGCAAGAAATGATGGAAAGACAGTTGTGACAGGATTATGGGTTGATCACAGTTTTGATATTGGGATGCCTGTTGATGCCACTTCTGTGAGTTTTTTTCCTTCCTAATTTCTATATTTTTATTTTTAATCAAGGCCCAAAACTCAAGATTTGTGTTCTCGATTTTCTAATACTTTTTTTATTTGTTCTTTCACATATTAAATTGCTTGATATTTATGATTTGCTTTTTGTGCACTAGATTATGTATCGACCACTTAGAGATTTGAATGGAATTCCGGGTGCCAAAAGTTTAGTTGTGTGCTTGACTGGATACCAACGTCAAGATCGAGATGACATTATGGTATGTGTTGCTCATTTTGTTAGTTTCCATTGCATTTGGGAATGAAATGAAATCTTTACGGGTTTTCTGTTTTTCATCCTCAGACCATGGTGAGCTTGATGGGGGCGCAGTTTTCTAAGCCATTGGTGGCTAATAAAGTTACTCATCTCATCTGTTACAAATTTGAAGGTGTGGTTTTTGATCTTCACACAGGGAATACCATTAGGAATGAACTTGGAGTTATGATTGTTGTTGCATGTGTATAGGCAGTTCCTCTTTTCCTTGTCTTAATTTGCTCTTTTTTTAATACCAAAAGCACACTAAGTATGCCAAGCTTGCTGTAGTCATTGCATAGTACATAGCATGTTTTAGCTGCTGGTTGTTGGACATATTTTTTAAAGGTGCAATAGTCTTGGACCGAGGCTTAGTTGAGTTGAATATATAGTCATCCATGGACTACTCAGTATGCACACTATCATCTTCAAAAGATAGTAGCTCTACAAAGGGACATTAGATGGCAAAATCATTGAACTGAAAAGGGGGAACTATTTTTGCTAATGAGAATTTGGTTAAACTTAGCTTTATAGGATTTCTCTCTTCAAAACATTGGACATTGTGCTCCTTTAATAATTTTCAAATCTTCCTCTTATGACCCATCCATGTTGTTGTTGTTGTTGATTATTGTTCCATCTTTTGTTCATAGTTTGATTTTGATCTAGTCTGTTGCATTCGTATGAACATCATAATCTTACTGTTACTTGCTGCTTTTCATACTTTATTATGGCAAAATGCGAGTGCTGGCTAGACTAGATTATAATTAGAGATTTTCACTTTGTCTAGGCGAGAAGTACGTGCTTGCTGATAAAATGAAGAAGATAAAGCTTGTTAACCATCGGTGGTTGGAGGATTGGTGAGTTTTTTGTTTTTGTTTCTTTTTTCAATGGGAGACCTCTGAGTTGGTTTTTTTAGTTCTTTACACTTGGAAATAGATAAGCATCTTACATATTGAATGAATATCCTTCTACTGCAGCTTAAGAAATTGGGAGCTTCTTCCAGAAGACAATTATAGCAAGAGGTGAGGCATTTTAACTTGTTAGTTTAGTAGCATTCGATGTGATAAATTTGACATCACTTTTTACTCCTTAACAACTGGTGCATAACTGCATATCGAGAGAGAAGAAACTGTCTTTTTTTAGCCCACCTTATGGAGTTTGAATTCTATTAAGGAGTGACATGAATGCTGCATTGAGATTGTTTGAGGTATTTTTGTTTCTTTCATTTAGATATTTCCTCACTTCAGAATTATGAGTAGAAACTGATGGCATGATTCTTTGTTTCGTTTTATGGACACTGTTACTTGAGCTTTGTGTGCACACTGTGTCCCAAGATGTTGAGTTTGGAGTTATTTATCACATACATTCCCAACACATACAATTACCTGTACCTTGTGACTATATTGTTTCCAATATTGAATGGCTGGCAATTCTTTGGTTGAGATCTGTACCTCATTATATGTTTGCACAATATAAGCATCTCAATGAATTGCTTTAGTAGAAAAAAATAGATACATTTGTTTGCTTAACTATCGTTTCATGTACAAACACTTGGATCTAGTGTATGTACTGCTTAACTATTGCTCTATTTGAACAGTGGCTATGAGTTGGAGGTGCTGGAAGCTGAGGCAAAAGACTCTGAGGATGAAGCTGGGGGCACCTGCGTGAAGCAACCAAGTTATGAAAATGCGAATAAGAGTCCTCAGAATTTAAAAGTCAGAACATCCGAGGCTTGTGAAATGCCCAAAACTGGGGAAGTGATGAAAACATCACATATTCTGAGCGAGCCTGAAGGTCTGTCAAGCGTTGTCAATGCTAAAGATATCATAGTAACTCCTGGCAAAAGGAGCATAGATGATCATGCATCGAGCTTTGAAAATGTTTGTGTTTCTGAGGTTCCTCACCATCTGGATGCTAGTAGCTTCAAGGGCGCCCCTTCCAATCAGTTACTCGATCCACAAGAGAGAACTCCTGTTTCTACAAGGATGAGTAATGACTTGGAATTTATTTCTAGAAGTGTTGAAAGGCCTTCTCATTCTGATGCAAGGTATAGTGCTACAAGTTACACAAGAAAAACTCCACGAAGATCCCCATCATCAATTTTCTCTGGGAACTCAGGCAATAATAGAGGCTCTCCTAAAGTTCTCTTAGGCGAATCCATCAATATGTTTTCTGCCAAAGCATATGCAAAGGACCCAACAAGCCCTTCTTGTGCTGAATTTCCTCAAAAAGGAAGTGAATTACTTTATGAAGAAGCACCAGGAAGTAAGAAGCAAAAGACAGATGTTTCTGGTTCTAGCTATAAATCACAGAAGATGAAGCATGATTCACAAGCACATGTCACAGGGAGTCAACCAGTTACTTACAAAAGTCAAGGTTTGGAACCAGGGCCTTTGGTGGACTGTCCATCTAGAATTAATAACCACTCTCCTCTTGGCAATAATGGTCCCTCAGTGCATGATATGATTAGTATGAATGCTCTGCAGAACTCACATGCCAATTTTTCAATAGCCAAGTCATCAAAATTTACAAGGAACTTGTGCACAGAAGATGATGCTTTCCTCGAAAATATGATCTCGGAAACTGGAGAAAATGAGAAAGCAAATAAGAAGACACCACAACGAACCTTCAGGGACTTGAGAGAGGACAACTTGGTCGGTGAGCCTGATCGTGGAGGTTTTGTTGTCGAAAGATCTGAACAGGTGGTTGCAGAAGCAGGGGAGCCACAAAATTGGCAACAAGATGGAGGCAGTCCATTTTCACATAAAAAGGAATTAGAGACAGATAAATCTGACATGCGTTCTAATGTGGATGTGCCTCAGGCAGGAAATGATAACTTCATTACCAAGCCAGCTAGGAAGAAGATGATTGCCAATAAGACTTTGGGTTCTAGACCAAAATTGACAAGTAATGTGAACCAGAAAGGTTCCATATACTTTAATGTAACTACTGCTCAAAATGATCCTGCAGTTGGTTTGGCTGAGGGAAAAGAGAGAGCAGAGAACGGGAGTTCCACTGGTGCCACTGAGCTTGAGACATCCCCTGCAACTGTCAATGTTGCCACAGCACAAGCAATGGAGACAGAACATGCCACAAAATTGGGGGATGAGCTGGGGGATAATACTGAGGATAAGATTGGTTCCGTGGATGATGAGACTGAGGCTCCAGAGGAGAAAGATGAAGGTAAAAAGTTTCTCAATGAAGAGCAGGCTGATATGATTGATTTGTCACATAGAGCAGATAATAAGATAGGGATGAAATTGGAAGCAGATAATTCTAGAGCTAACATGTCTGATGGTTCAGCAGAAGGGAAGAATGCAGTTGAAACACCAAATAGGGATGAATCAACCTTGAAAGAAGTTTTTGTAAAAGGAAAAGGAAGCAGAGGCAAGAAGCAGCCTTCAGGTCAGACAAAGACCAAGACTGCTACTTTGGTTTTTAAAAAGCAGAGTCTAAGAAAGTTCTAGACGAGGAAGAGGATCTTGATGTAAAGAACATTGAGGAGAATGCTGCAGAAAAGAAAATCACTGAGCCACGTCGTGCATGTCAAGGTAAAAGATTTGTATCTAGAAAAAAGTCCAAGAACTCTGTGGAAGCTGTGAAGGAGAATAAACCAGCTGTTGATGGAGATCAATATGGAAGTTTAGATGATGAGCATGTTGGGGAAACGGCTGCTAAAGCCAATAAAACACCAATGAAGTTTAACCAAAAGGTTAGTGAAAGTAATCCTGGTTCTACACCAGGAAGAAAAGTTACGAAGCAAGTGAAAACTGAATCGCCATGGTTTATATTGAGTGGGCATAGGCTGCAAAGAAAAGAGTATCAGCAAGTTATCAGGCGTTTGAGTGGAAAATGCTGTAGAGATTCTCATCAATGGTCATACCAGGCAACACACTTCATAGCTCCAGACCCAATTCGCAGGACAGAAAAGTTTTTTGCTGCTGCAGCATCTGGAAGGTAGAGTACATTATGCATTACCATCTAAAGTTTGAACACTACTATTTAAGAAAACCTCTATCTAGATTCTTATTTTTGATGTGGCAATGCGATCCATTTTTCAGTTTACTGATGCAAAACTATGCAATTCCTCTTTTTTCTGTTGAGAAATTATTTTTATTTTGTGTGTGTGTGTATTTTTTTCCTGTTAAGATGAAACGTTGTTGGAATGAGTTTCTTCATAGACTCCTTATAATTATATGAGCCATCTGTCCAAAATGATAGATGTCCATTTGATGCAGATGGATACTTAGGACCGATTATTTAACGGCTTGTAGTCAGGCAGGAAGGTTCTTGGCAGAGGAATCTTATGAATGGCACAAGAATGGCCTTAGCGAAGATGGAGCAATTAATTTAGAGGCGCCAAGGAAATGGCGGCTGTTAAGGGAGAGAACAGGTCATGGAGCCTTCTATGGAATGCGTATTATCATTTATGGAGAATGCATTACACCACCTTTGGTATGTTTTCTTCATTAGATATGTTTACCTGCCACTTTTTCTTTGGGTGAGTCACAACATATGTTGCATGAGCTTTCTTAGGGTTTTGGTTTTCCCTGAACTATACTGAAGGACGGTTTATAGTTGTTAGTTAGATTAATTATCTTATGTCCGTGATATGACATACTGTCTGCGTCTTCCTGCTCAACAAACAGGATACTTTGAAACGTGTGGTGAAGGCAGCGGACGGTACCATCTTAGCAACTTCTTCTCCTTACACCCGCTTTCTTACATCTGGAGTTGACTATGCTATCGTCAGCCCTGGCATAACACGTGCAGATATGTGGATCCAAGAGTTCTTAAAACATAAGATACCTTGCATTGTTGCTGATTACTTGGTAGAGTATGTCTGCAAGCCTGGGTATTCTCTTGAGAGACATGTACTGTACAATACCAATGGTTGGGCAGAGACGTCATTTTCCAACCTTTTGAGCAAGGCTGAAGAGATTGTGGAGGACTTGGCAATATTGAAGGATTGTGATAGTGGTGATGATATAGCCTGTGAAGTTTGCGGTTCTCGTGATAGAGGAGAAGTTATGCTGATATGCGGTGATGAAAGTGGTTCTGTTGGCTGTGGGGTTGGGATGCATATAGACTGCTGCAATCCTCCTCTTGAAAGTATTCCACAGGAGGATTGGTTTTGTCCAAAGTGTACAGGAAGCAGTAACGGCACCAGCCCTAGGAAGAAAAGGATGAAAAAGGCACTTCACTGAAGGCCCATTGGTTTTTTTGTTTCTCTTGAAACCCTTTTAGCTTTCATGGAAGATGTCTGCATTCAACACATTTTGCTGTGACCAAACATGTAGAATTTGCTACTCTTCTCATGTCTATGTAGTAGATTTGTATAATAACTTTCTTAGAATGGCAAGGTGATTATAGGATACATTCAGCTTCTGTTCAGGATATAAATGTATTTATTTCAGAAATTGATTCTTTGTAGGTCGTAAGACATCTTTAATTTGGTAATTTTAAACTAATCTAACCTGCTTTGATGTTTACACATTATTCTTGATGCAAACAAATTTCATGAGTAATCCTGTTGGTGATTAGGATTTTGTACAGGATCGATCCTGTGATTGGTATTGGAGCGGGGCAGGACCCTGCAAACTGCGCAGAAATATGCTTCATTTGCTATTACCTGAACGCATCCCTGTGTATCTTCTCTTTCAATATATATGCATTCTGATTTCTGAGTTTTTCTGGTTATGTTGAACTGCCAAATGATAGTCTTCATACATGTAATTGGGGGTTGCGCGATCTTTTTTTCTCAATTTTAATATGACAAGAGGTATGTTTCAAGCTCTGACCGTCTTTTTTTTGAAGTTCTTTTCCTTGTCAATCTTTGAACGCCACTAATCAACTCTAAAGTCCTTTGCTTTGATGGGGGTACCTATTATGGTGTAAATATGATGCATTCCGATTCCAATCAAGGAAGAATTTAAGAATTTAGGATGAAATGCAGTCGATCAAGGTAGAAAACAATTTATGCAGTTAAAATGAAAAAAAAAAAAACTTGGAACAATGAACCGAAAGAAATTGAAGTATGATTCATTTGAGAAAAACAATTGCAGAAATCAACTATAGTAGCAAGAATTCTTGATTAAGAATCCTAAGAATTACAGAAGAAATCTAGAGTGAACAAGAAATTAAGTTTAAGAGAGAAAGATTGTTCAACAACGTGAGAATTCCTTTTCTCTAAGCAATGCCAGAATGCCTTTTCTTTCTTACCTCCTCTCTAATTAATGCCATAATCGTTAGAAACTAACAACATTTCTAACAAAGTAGCCCTTAGACTAACAATATTTTTAATAACCGACTACTAACAAATAATCACATCATTTATCAACACTAACACCCCATGTTATTAATATTCTCTCCTTATTATTTCACATGTTTCACCTGGTTGGACCCTTTTACCGAGTCACAAATCCACATTTATTGAGCCCCGTATCAATGCCCTTATTGAAATGACCTTGTTCCCAAGGTCAAATTCTAGGAAGCGTATGCAAATGTCAAAAACAAACTCCCATAATCCATTAGATCATTGAATTAGAAGCTTCGTGGTCTGTCTCGGTTCCCTCATTTCACCATTTGGCGATCTAGGATAACCACTAGAAAAGCTGAAAGAGCAATAGAGATATGCAATTGATTTTACACACTCACGGTTCCATGAACATGTTTCAATTGAGAAACATGGAAAGTAGGATGAATGAGCTGAAAGTTGCAAGGTGTAAGATACTTCTTCAGCTTTGTCAATGACCTTGAAGAGGCCAAAATAACGAGGAGCCAACTTCTAATTTCAATGAAGAACTAATGATTGTTGTCTATAATGCTATAACTTCAAATACACTCAATCTCCAATGGTGAAAACTCTATTTGACCTAGATTTATTTGCCAATTGTTTCATCCTATGGTTGCTTTGGTCAAGTGATATTTCAACAAGTCAATCACAACCTCATTTTCTTGTAAAAATTCATTAACGACCTTTACTTGACAATCATTAGGCAAGTATGGAAAATGCAATGGAGGTGAATAACCATACAAGACTTCAAAAGGAGATCGTTAAATAGAAGGATGTCATGCAACGAAAGTAAGTTTAAAAATAGCGATTGATAACCTCGGCTTGGCCATCACTTTGAGGATGATAGGTCGTAGAGAATTTAAGTGAAACATCCCGATATGTAAACAACTCTCTCCAAAATTTACAAAGGAAAACATGATCCATATCCGAAATGATATTGCTAGGTAAAGTGTACGACTTGTATAACCCTTCCATAAACACCTTGGCTACTAACTCCACAGAATAAGGATGAGCTAATGACATGAAGTGAGCATATTTGATTAATCTAAAAATAACCATAAAAATGATGTATTTCCTTTAAGACGATGGCAACCCTTCAATAAAATCCATCTCGATGTCAATAAAAATAACTTGTGGTAAATGCAAAGGTTACAACAAATGTGGTAGAGCCACATTTTCATATTTACATTGTTGACATATGGCACAAGTCCTAACATATTCTCAAATAGTTCTTGTCAACTCCTAATAAAAAAAGGTAGCAACCTTCTTTGTAGTGACTACCACACTAGAATGTCCTCCATTAGTAGAGTCATGATAATAAGAAATTGCATATCTTTGTAATTCCGTATCGTTTCAAACAACTAACCCCCATTTCCTTCTTAATTGATGATTTTGCTATACAAATTTGGAGTGACTCTCATCGAGCTTTGAAGTTAGTTTAAAACCTTCTTTAAAGCAATGTCCGAACTCCAAGACTCCCGCACCTTTTCCATCGGTTCTGTGGAAATAAAGGAATGGCTAAGATTGATAATTTCATAATATTTTCCTTTTCATTTTTGTAAACAATATCATAATTATATCCCATGAGTTTAACCAACCAAATTAGTTGTTCCGTAGTATGAATTCTTTGTGTAAATAAGTGTTTCAAGCTCGGTGATTAATGCAAATAATAAAGTGTCAATCGGTAAGATATTGATGTCCCTTCTTGACTGCAAACAATTCCCTTTCATAAATTGACATTGCTTATTGTTTTAGGAATAATGCTTACCGATATAAGCTATGAGATGTCTTTTCCGTATTAAGACAACCCTATACCCGTTTCAATAGCATTAGTTTCAACAACAAATTCTTCAAATAGGTTTGACAAAGCCAAAACATGAATGGTGTTCACTTGTTGTTTTGAGTGTTGTAAATGCTACTTCAGCAATTGGATTACATACAAACCCACCATTTTTTTAACAAGTCACAACTAGATTACATACAAACCCATCATTTTTTTAACAAGCCGATCAAAGGTTGAACTATCTTACTATAATTCTACACAAACTTCGATAATAGCCAGCAAGACCTAAGAATCCTCATAATTGCTTCAATGTAGTTGGTGTAGGCCGTTTTTTAGATAGCCTCTATCTTTTTAAGATGCTTGAGCTCCTTCTTGTGAAATATAATATCCTCCTAGATACTCCACTCTTAGGGTGTCAAAGATGCACTTAGATATCTTGGCATATAGAATATGTTTTTTCAATAGAAATAATGCAATTTCTAAATGATGCAATATGGTTTTTAAATTTATTACTAAAAATGAGTATGTCATAAAAGAAAACTAGAATAAATTTTCTAAGAAAAGGTCGAAAAAATTCATTCATTAATGATTGAAAAATGATAGAAGCATTAGTTAAATCAAATGACATCACCGAATACTTTTAATGACCATTATGAGTTTTAAAAGCGAGTTTTAGAAATGTCACTGTGATGCATTCGAATTTAGTGATAACCAACTCTTAAATACAATTTTGAAAAACGAGAAGATCCCCGTAGTTTATCCAATAACTCCTCAATGATTGGAATGGAAAACTGATATTAGATAGTCATTTGATTAAGTTTCTTATAATCCACACACATTCTTCAAATATCATCCTTTTTTCTTACCAACACTACTAGAGATAAAATGGGACTGGTACTAGACTATAAAATCCCACTACTTTGTTTCTCAATCTCATTTTTTTATGATAGAGGATACCTATATGATTTCATGCTTATAGGTTCGATCCTTCTTGTAAAATGATCTCATGATCATGAGCCCTTTGTGGAGATAAACCTTGAGGTTCCTTAAAAACATCTTCAAAATCTACCAACAATGCCTTTAATTCATCGAAATGAGTGACTATAATTCGACATGTTGTTTTCCATTTTCCAATCATCAAATTCAATAATTAGTTCAATTATATCTAGTTCAATTGTTGTTGCCTACAAAGAAGTTTATCAATTTCTTTCTCCTTTAGACCCTTAGTGAAACCACCATTTTTACCTTGTAATTCAAACCGTTTCCCTCGTTAACAAATTTCATCCATATTGCCTTAAAGGTTTAGGTAATGTCTCCTAAATCATATAGCCGTGTTATACCTAATATCATGTCATATAATCCCATATGAATTATATATACTGTCGTAACAAATTTTTTTCTTTGCATTTTCCTTTCATATTGTTTACACATATATTCACACAATATTTCCCTCTCATATGCCATCTTAATAGCCATAGGATGAATTTTAGCCAATTCACATCAATATTTCTTTGCCAATTCCAAGTCCACAGAGTTATGAGTACTTCTCATATCAATCGAAATTGTCATCTTATCTTTTTGAATTTTTCCACAACCTTCATGGTTCGATATTATTCTTCACCAAACACCTGGACATATGGAAATTTGGTAAAGGTCCCCCCTAAATTCTCAATATTCTCAAAATATTCTCCACCATTTTCTTCCTTAGTTAAATCCCCTGTGTGTTCTCATATTCCCTTCTCCTCTACTTTTAACATAAACATATGCCAACCCTTACATTTGTGCCCAAGGAAGTACTTTTCATCACGGTAATAATATTGTCCCTTCGACCTCTTTTGATTATATTCTTTATGGCTAGGCAACCTTCTAGTTTCGAACATAGAGTTCTCATTTTGAAACCGAGGTGGTAAAATTAATAAGCTTTTTTTTTTAATTATGATTTAAGTTTGATTGGAACTTCATATGTTTTTATTGGTTTGGAAAGTTTGAAGTTCGAAGAATATTAAAAGAGTTCAATCTTTGAGTATTTGTAGAAAAATTAGAATTATATATTTGAGGAAAAAAATGAAGGTTTTTTGTTCAATTTAGTAAGGTAGTAATGAATGTTTGGGTTAGTTTCATGTAATTTTGCTAGAGTTACTATTTCTTTTAAAGTTTTAGGCTTTGTGATTCTAACATGAACTTGTAATTCAACCTTAATACCGCCTACAAAACAACTAACGAGTATAATTATAAAGTAGTGTTATCTTGTTCACTATTGAGATGAATTTTCTAAGAAAAGATTCCACATCATCGGCTTGCCTTAAGGCCATTTACTTTACCACGGGATCACTAACTACATAGATCTAAATCATATACTCATGGTGTCAATATATTCTAACCAACTCAACGTAACATTAGCCTCATGCATCTTAACATACACTCGATGCCACTCCAATGCCTCATTTTCTAAGTGTATAATTGCTAAATTTACCTTAGAGTCATCGAGAGATCTATCCACATAAAGAAAATTTTCACACCTAAAAACTCAACCTTCAAAATCCTTCCCATTGAACTTAAAAAATTCCACTCTAAATATTCTAGTGTTATATAGATACTCAAAGTTACCTCCTCCATAACCATTTCTCATAGGATATCCATACTCGAGCCTCCTAAAACTCTCTCTATCCATATTTCTAATCTCATCGTCACTAACACCATTACTATGGTTATTGTTCATTTCTTCAACCACTCGGACTCTCAAGTCCTTTCACAAGTTCCTTTAACTCGACAAGTATCATTATCATGCCTTTCGAACATAGTACTACATCAAACAGAGAGATAGGTGATTACCTTTAATAGATGCACAATGGCTTCCTTCATTTTCTTTAAGTCTACACTTCCTTTTGTCATGGTGTAATTTTAATTTGATTCCTCCATGGGCATCAAAATCACTCGCTTTACTACCAATTGATGCAATCGATTCTAATCAAGCATGAATTTAAGATGAAATGCGGTAGATCAAAGTAGAAAACAATTTATGTAGTTAAAATGAAGAAAATACTTGGAACAAGGAATTGAAAGAAATTGAAGTATGATTCATTTGAGGAAAACAATTACAAAAATCAATTATAGTAGCAAGAATTCTTGATTAAGAACCCTAAGAATTACATAAGAAATCTAGTGAGAAGACAAGAAAGTTTTAGAGAGAAAGATTGTTCAACAATTCCAGAATACCTTTTCTCTATTCCCTTCTCTCTAATTAATGCCATAACCGTTAGAGCCTAACAACATCTCTAACAAACTAGTCGTGAGAGATTAACATCATTTCTAATAACCAACCATGTCATTTGTCAACACTAATACATGTGTTATTAATATTCTCCCTTTATTCTTCCACATATTGCAAAGGCTAACCCCTTCTACCGACTCACGAATCCGCATTTATTTAGCCATTATCAAAACTACTTCGGTAGCTATATCTTTTGATGGGGGCACCTATTACGGTGTACACCACTTCGGCGATGGTATATTTTGATCTTTATACGGTTTATGAATGCATTTGCAATTCATCTCAAAACACTTAAATAAATTTGGTTTCTAAAAAGAGCGTGCAAAATGATTAGAGTTGCTCGGTTTTCTATGCTCGAACTTTTTTTTTCTTTTTAACAATTACAGATTTAAAGGATAGATTTATCATGAGTGTATTAAATCTCAATTTTTTTATAAGTTTTAGGTAGTTATTTTTCTTTCTTTTTTTATGGAATTTTTAGATTTTTATTTTATTTTTCGATGCTCGCTAAAAATAAATAAATTGCTCAAATATTAGGGATATATCACAAACCCTCAAAATATTCTATCTAAAAATTCACTAATTTATTTTTAAATCTCTCAAATCTAAAATAATATTTTTCTTATTAAAAACCTCAATAGTTAACCCCTAATTTAATATAAGATAACTATTGGGTGTTTTTTTTTTTTAAAGAAAACTTTATTTGGGTTTGAGAAATTTAAAAATAAATTGATAGATTTTTCGGATAGAAGTTATTTTTAGAGGGTTTTCTTTTTATAATTATCTAATGATAATCTCGTTTCATAATTTTTTAATGAGTGTGATACGAGTTTTTTTTTTTTTTTATCATAATCAAGTTCGATTTTTTCTATTTGCAATAGAAAGAAAGAAAAAATTTTTCTCCGAGCAATCAAGAATATGTATGATTATGAATGTTAGTAATTTATTAAATCCCAATATATTAATAGAAAAAACATCACCATTAGTACGAGTCTTTAATTAATCAAAACTTAATACTTTCTATCAAGCAATTAAATTAAACTACACAATGAATGTATAACATATATTGATGCGTTAATTAAATAGAATATGAACATTCATAATATATATATTGAAAGATAATGGTTTCAATTAGAGATAATTAAAAAAAAAAACTTTTAAAAAATTTTATTTCTAAAAATTCATCAATTTATTTTTAAATCTCTCGAAATTTAAAGTAACATATTTTTATTAGTTAAATAGTTTTGACTTCAAGATTAACTAATAACTATTGGTTATTTTAATAAGAAAAATATTATTTTAGATCCGAAAGATTTAAAAATAAATTAGTAAATTTTTTAAATAAAATATTTTTTAGTGTTTTTTCCGGTAATTATCTTCAAATATCATTATTAAATAAAGCTTTTAATGACAACTTTTGACTCTTGTTTAGTAAATAATATCAAAACGAATAACTAATTAGTGTTTCGGATCCCGATTTTAACTCTATAAGTTGATTTTTTTCCTGATCATGAAACAAACATATCATCAAATATTTATTATCCTATTGAAATTTTTAGAATTCTTTTGTTTTTCTAACTGTGGAGATATCAATTTCATTTAGGATTTTTGTGTTGATAGAATTATATATTTAAATATTGCGGTACGACAATTCTCCATTGACAAGGGACTAAAAATATGCTATTTGACCCTAATATATACACACACGCACTATCTAACCTTAATTCATTAGACTATAGAAACTGCACATGATTTGCAATTTGTTGTTTAATTATTTCCCTCCTTCTCTACTTTTTTTCTTTTTTCTAGGTTTTAATTTCAAAATTTATTATATCAATCCATTCTATAATTTATTTTATTTTATTTTATTAATATTCGACGATTTTTTTTTCCAGGTATTATGTTCAACAATTGCTTCGTGGTTCAAAACTTAATTCGGTAAAAAGATATTTTAAGTCTTATGTGATATATTTTTTACCTTTCTCTCACCCTTTTTACACACACACACATATATTGACTTAATAATTAATACATAATTTAGTTTAATTAAACTCCATCCTAAAAAGAGTAAGAATTATATACACTTCAATTATATCAGTATATTATATGCAAAAGTACTTTTGAATCAAAGTGCTCCGTTGTTACTTGTTGGTATAAAATTACTGACAATCTATCAGGTGATGTAATCAAATGATGAGTTTAAGATGCGAAGGAAAGCTTTAGAGATGGAACTACAAGGTACTTTTAATTACCTTATAATTATATTGATTCCATAAAAAATAAAATTATATATTGGTTTGCAACATATTCTTATGGAATTATTGTTGTTATTATTATTATTATTATTTTCGTTTAGAAAGGAGTTATAGGTAAATCTCCACTAGGATCTAATTGAAGCATGCATGTCATCTTTAAAATCTCAAGGAAAACTTTAGAGAATGAACGACAACGTACACTTAATTAACTTATAATTAGATGGTTCCATGAAAAACAAAACTATATTTTAGTTTGCAACATGTTCTCATGTTATAATTATTATTCTTTTTCCCTTTAGAGAGGAGTTATCGGTAAATCTCTTGTAATAATATTGCCCTGATTTTGTTGTTTAATTACAGTATAAAACAGCTTCTTCTTTTTTGTTTGCATATATATACTATTGTTTGTAGGATCTCGTAATAAAATGATTCATGCTAACTAAATTAAAAAAAAAAGATTATTTAATTAAATGTATAAATTAAAATATTTGTTATTTAGAAAACAGCAGCAGCCATGCACGGGTAATTTTGCAACTAATTAGAGTGCCGATAGCCGATAGGCCCCCCAATAAATTGACCAGAAGAGTGAAAAAAAGGTTTTGGGTTTTCAGTGGATTGAGACTCGGAACTCATATTGGGCTTGGTTTTTATTGTAATTTAAATGTAGCCATATATCTGGCCCGTTTAGGGACTTTTGCTGGGCCTATTATGCTGTAATGCTTAAAGTTAAATCCCTGCATCTAATCATTCCCTGCAAATTTTTTCTTTAAAAAACAAAAGAAAGATGAAAAAAACAAAACAAAAAAAGGGCTAACGGAAAACTGAAAAGTAAAGGCCGCTTCACCTTGACGAAGGGAATCGGGATCTGGGTCTTCAAGTTGGTCTCGTCTGCACAAAGTTGGGGGACATGGTCACTTGAAAAGCAGAATAATATTTAGCCGTAAGCCCATAAACTTTGCCATGACTTCAAGCTTCGCTAATTTTTTGGAACCCCACACCTTTCTCAGAGAGAAAATTAAAATAGTAATAAAATAAAATACTAAGTATCAAAAAAAGCTTTCTGCCTAGCTTCAAGCACACTCTGTCGATAATAAAGGTGGCTTTGTAGGTCAAATGCTAGCTTCATTAAATGTGTTATGTTGTAGGTCATTGATATTACAACCTCAAATCATGATTAGACTACAATTCGTTACAAATGTTGGATTTAATATTACGCAAAGCATACTAAAAGAAAAAAACTGAAAACTATGGTTTTCCGATCTACTTCGCATAGAAGCCAGAAAAATTACTGCAGAGAATACTTCTACGTCAAACAATCGATGCCATTGCCCCATACATTTAATAGGTTATTGCATGAATCAACATTCATAAAATGTGGCTGCATTTGCTTCTTTCTTTTATCAAGCCCATCGTTGTTTGACTCGAACTTGAGGGTTCGAATATCGTGGTTGTCACAGTGCTTGTTTAAAACCTGGTGGTGATCGTGGTTGTTTGACTCTTACTTTTTTCTCTAAAACCAATGAAAATAAAGTTAATTGATAAGACAAAATCCACAAGATATGAAATAAAGTTGTTGAGATTTTAAATTTTACTTAACATAAAAATTAATGTTTTATCGACATATATTACCAAATATTTTAATCAAACGAAAAATTACGACTAAAAGATGCAGTTATACCAAAAGTGTGAACAAAATCATTCAAAAATTTGGTACTAACAACTCATTAACCAACAACACATCTATTTGTAGTTTTCCCTTTGATCTGGTTTTGACAAAGAGCTAGCAACAAGCCATGATTAGCCATTCTGATGAGGAAATACAAAAGAAAGAAAATGAGAGATCATTGCACATGATAGCATCACATGGCGCTCCTGACATCATCATATCTGGCCACGACTTCTCCTCTTTCCGATGTTCCCAACATTCAAACATCACGTGTTTATTTTCACTAAACCCCTCTTTTCCAGGCTAATCCCATATTCAACCCACTCACTCTTCCTACTTCCCTTTTTACCCTCAGAACATTCCCCTCCTTTGCCGCCAATTTCACCCGACATCTGAGGGTTGTTGTAGTCATTATCCGAAATATCCTGAATTTAATTCGTACTAATGTGTACAACTTGCAGGGGATTAAGGTTTTAAAAGAATATCTCATACTAGAGAAGAGAGAGATGCTCCATAATCTCTGACGACTTTCAGTATTTATTTATTAAAACATATTAAAGAAATGATCAAATTGGCACCCTTTTGAGAATTCGTGCAGAACCCCTTTCTTTCGCCATAAGATAATAACTAATGTTTTTAATGAGTTAAAAAATTATACTTAGCCTAATAAAAACAAAAAATGAATATTGGAGAAATCATGTCAGAGTAGCATCCGAGAATTACAATGCGATATGACTGGCTCTCCTTCATGCCAGAGGCCTTAAAAAACCACAGATAAAACCAACCCAAGGAAGATGTGCAGCCCATGATTTTACCACTGTAATGCCACCAATGCCTATGTACCTGCCTTCTGTGCCCTAGCTACAACTTGCTTACTAGTTCCAGCTACAATTTGCTTACATAGCTTTGTCTCTAATTATAATTAATGAGTAGTTGTTAATGTGTGAGTCACGCGAAGGAGCTGTACTTATTGTAATAGTAATCATACCCAGCCTTTCTGCTATTACGTCTAAATACACAGCTAAATGAATGAAGTGTTCTAAAATTCAACAGATCAATACACATCCCATACCGTGCATGACAGTGGGACTTCCATTCCATTGTTGCCTAGAAAGTCAACATGGAATGCATATTTTGCATTAATTACTATTCACCCAAGTCATTAATTACTGAAATTAATGAGCAGCTGTGCAAAAGCATAGGGATTAATTGCATGATTAGTCCATGTGTCCTTTGCATTCTTTAAAATGGTCCTTCTATTTTTATTTTTATTTATCACGTACTTCTATTCTAGATAATTTTTTTAACTTTACTTTTTTTATAAGATTCTGATCAATTTTTTCAATAACAAATAACATATATAAATAGAGGTGATACATGGAATGAAACGTCATTAAAAAATTAACATGTGAAAAAAAAAGAAGGAAAAAACAGAATAAACCAAATTAAGTGAAAAGATGACAAGACTTGGTTTTGAATGAATTAATACCGTGGTCATGGATGATGGTGGTGATTGCAGGGGAAGGGGATGATATATTTTTGATGAATTTAACGCTTTGTTTTGCTATGAAATCTAGAAAAACAAATTAATTGTTCCTTTAGCCTTTTCAAATTATTTATATTACGTATTGATCTTGGTTGACATGTCTTGCTATCTGTCACTTGTTGTTAAAATAACTAAAATGAAATGTCATTAAAAAAAATTAACATGTGAAAAAAGAAAAAAAAAAAAACAGAATGAACCAAATTAAGTGAAGACGAGACTTGGTTTTGAATGAATTAATACCATGGTTATTGATGATGGTGGTGATTGAAGTGAAGGAGATGATATATTTTTGATGAATTTAACGCTTTGTTTTGCTTTGAAATCTAGAAAAACAAATTAAGTGCTCCTTTAGCCTTTTTCAAATTATTTTTATTACTGTTTTTTTTTCATCTTTTATTTTATTTTATTTTATTTTATTGCCACGTATTAATCTTAGCTGGCATGTCTTGTTATCTATCACTTGTTGTCAAAAAAAAAAAAGAATCTAATAGGATGAACAAAATTAAGAAAATATAGAGAAAAATAGATACGATAAATAAGAATAAGAGTGGAAGAAACACATAAAAAAAATATAAAAAAAATGTAGGGACCAATAGTGTGATTAATCTAAAAGCATAAAGATAAAATTCTTTTATGAAAATTAAGCTTGAGTATTCATATTAAAGCACGTAGACGTACAGGTCGGAAGATATCAAAACCATCTCTTTATATCATCATTAATGTCAACAAAATCCAATTTTAGAATGATTGAGACTTCATTAAGGCTTTGATTAATGAGAGAAAAATAGGCAGTATAAGTACCGGGTATAGGACGGGTTTGACCAATTTAATTACATGCATGCATTTGTCCAAATCATAGTCTCCTCTCTATTGAGAATTTAATGATGATTATTTTGGATGAGGGTTTGTGGAAGGGTGGGGACTGGGGAATGCAATTAAAGCTGTTGAGTAGCTTGGAAGGACAAAAGGACAAAGCCAATTTATCAGGATAAAAAAGGTTCTCCAATCACTTGCAAGGAAAGACAGAGAGCATTTTTAACAAGTAAAGGCATCAGACTGTTTTGAGTGCATTGGTAGGTTTGCGAGTTCTTTTTGTGAATTGCTCTAAAGCGAAAAAAAAACAAATGAAAAATGAAGGGAATATCGCCTAGATAATTTACCCACTTCTGGCATTTGTGCTTATGATTAATAAGGCGGACATTAAATTTGGTCATCTAACTAATATAGTTTTGATTTCTTTTTCCTCTTTTTACCTGGTCATCATCATTTGCATGAAATATTATGCAGCTAAGCAATCTTTCTGTTATCATTAATTCCTAATATATCATTTACTAATATTTGTTTATAATAGTCATTGGTAAGACATAATGGAAGGTGTATTGATAATTTTCTACAAAAATACTAAGAATATAGTAATTTAGTTGATAAATTTAAAGTAGCTAAGAATAACGCACAGTGGTAAGTACTTTATTGGCCATCACAGTTACGAGAAAAGTTTTCACCCATTATATTTCTTTGGAGCCGAGCGATGAAATAGGAATCCTAACATAATGATACCGCCTTTCCAAGGAACAGAAACCACAGGCTTTTTTTGTTTGGATCGGAGAGCCATGCCCTGAACGATCAACAAATACAGCAATTAGGTTTGAGGAGGTTGGAAAACCTCATTGATGCCCAACAACCATCTTAAAAGTCCAAACCTCTCACAGACATAAAATGCGAATCACCATTATTGCTCCACATTTTGCCTCAGCCTGTCATGATTTTGTACGCTTTTTGTACAAATGTGGAGTGCCAAAGATAATGCTACAGTGTTGTATAGAAACCAAAGCCCGAATCATGCAAAGTCTACCTTGAATTGACGCCTCCTTTCCAAGCCAACTTATTTTTCTTGTATTGAGCGTTGATGAGACCCCTTCTTTTGTTTGTTGCATTAGCCAGGCCAGAAAAAAGCCTGAACACCTCTTTTCCGCTGAGAGATACTTGACATGGTCCCTTCTGCAGTTTCCACCATTAGAAGATGGCCATGTCGATGCACTCAAAGCCACGACAGTCACACAGGGTGCTCCAAAGCCAATAAGATCATAGCATACACTCTTTCGTTACAGAGACTTTTTTTTTCCAACCCAAGTGGAAAAAGAAAAACCTTATGTGCGATTAGCAAATTAATGAAATCTAGTGGAATGTCAGATATGTCAGTTCTTATATAAAGTAACAAGAGAAAAATTAAATGCAACAGATGAGACACCAGAGAGAAGCCAAAGCCAGCTTCCGATCAGCATCCCAGGCTGCACATGTGGGTACCAATTTACAAGTACGTATCTTTTTCAACACCTAAATTAGTTAATACAAAAGCGAATGAGAAAATACAGTACTAATGCAATTCCAAAATTTAAATTAAGCAATAAAGCATAGATCCATAAGTAGAAAATTCGGTGCTGAAAATTCTGTACAAGTAGTAGCAGATGGCGAAATTAAGAAAGAAATAAAAAAGGTAACAAAATTTTCCGGCAGTCTAAATTTATATGTGTTTGTACAAAATGAACCAGAGATTTCCACTGCCGGTAACATCTCAAGAAACTTGTTTATAGTAACCAATTATTTAGCAGCTCAATGCCTCAAATTTCATTGGAATTGGACGGTTAAACCCAGATTGCGATAGTAAATTCCCAACTGTAGCAAGGTCACGGCAAAACACCCCTTGAAAGACTGATGTAGCGGCGCTCCCTGCAGGTGCGGATGCCACTTTTTTTCATTCGAATTGATCCTATTAGAACCAGAAACATCCATTGCGGATGAGTTTGGTTCTATTTTGGCATTTTGAGTTGTTTGTTGGGATTGAATTGCTGCTGCTTGCAAAGCAGCTGCAGCTTTCTTTCTTTGCTTCTCTGCAGCCTCTTCATCCATGATGGTAGACATCACGTTAGAATAACCCTTTTGGAGCAATCTATAGAGCAACAAAGCAGACATTTTTGCTCGGTCTTTTACTGAATCAAGATCCCTATCATCTGCAAACTCACACCTCTCAACAAAATTTATCGACTTATCAGGTTTGTGCCTCAAAGTCAATAATAGATGAGCTCTCTCTAAGTCGGATCTCGAACACCCACGCCTTAATCCGATCAAAGCATAATAATCGACATTTCCAATCTCCCGAGAAGCAACTCTCTGCTTCAATTCTTGAATCTTGGTAGTCAATGCACAGAGTTTCCCTGGTATTTCTCTGTACCTAACATTATGCCGCTTCCAAGCAGGACCTGGTAGCTTCCTATCCCGCAGTATTGAATTATACAATAGTTTCAAGTGCTCCAGATCGTGTAAACAATCAGGCAAGCAGCGGATTGTTTCTAGAAGAGAAGCTCTTGTATCAAGTGCCTGAATGCAGGTGGGGTTTAAAGCTAAAGTCTTGTTGCAATCAGCAATGGACTCTGCAATTCTTCCTGAAGCTTTATATGCAAAAGCTCTATGCATATAGCATTCAGCAAGGAATCCTTGTGGGGCCCCACGTCGGCCTTCCACGATCTTGGTGAAGTGTCGGATGGCCTCAGGGTAGAGGCCAGCGTCCAGAGCAGCCAGCGCGGCTGTGCGGCGGCGAAGCAGGAGTTTAATATGGGCAAGAAGTTGTGTAATGCTTTCAGATTCTGTTAAATTTCTCGGTGGGGTAGGTGGGGCTGTCGATGTGGATATGTCAGTGGAGATTGGGAAGTTCGAGAAAGAGAAGCTGTCCTCTGACCAGGAAATGCTTTCGCGGCGGAATGCAGCAGTTGTCAGGCGTTTTCCGGTCTGGAGGAGCACCATGGCATCCTCCATCAGACCTAGATGGCAACAAGCTTGACCTAAAACCAAGTACCTGTAACAGTATCGGATAATGATCGAGTTAGTTGAATTGAATTTTTCACTTTCAAGTTTTTAGCATGTTTGGCTAGTAGGTTTGGTGTCTTTTGCCTGGTTGCCAAACTAATCGAGATCTCAAGTTCCAATTCAACTATGCTTTTTTTAATTAGCTCGTTATAGGAGAAAAATAATAATTAATTGCATTTTGATAAGAACCTAGTAAAACAGAATAATAAAATAAAATACTGTTTTAGGCAAATGCACAGCAAGCCATCAGGGGTTTTTCTACTTTTGACCTCAAAAGATGACCAAATCATGTTAAAACATGACAAGCCGTGTGCTATTATTACCCTTTATGAGAAACAATAACAATTTCATTAGAGAGAATCAGTCAAGTTCTGAAGAAACACCTTTGTTAGGGAGGTTAAAAGTTAAACAAATTCAATTATGACTACCACCTCCGTGACCTAAAAGAAAAGGAAAAAGAAAAAGGAAGGAAAAAAACTTGGCTGGTTTTGCATTTACTCAAACCAGTAGAAACATATTCACTGACCTAGACAATAAATAAGGTCATGAAAAGTTGAACCGGACACCACAACCTTATAAAAAAGAAACAGAAACCAAGGAATTTACCTCCATTGCCCTTCTTTATCGCCATTTTTACAGAGGCCGGCCATCACTTTCTTCTTCAAGTCGGAGACAGAAAAACACTTGAAACTTGGATCAGAGTTATCAGAAGGAAGCAACTTAACTCGCTCTCTCGAAAGCTGTTGAGAAGAGCTATCAGAAGAAGAAATAGAACCCGAATCATCGTTTGCCATTTTAAGGCTAGGAATGTAGTCTTGAAGCATATCAGCCACATCCTTGAATCGCCTAAGATAAAGCAAAGATCTTGCTTTGAGTTCTAGAGCCACTTCAAAGCGGGGAGAAAGTGCAAGTGCTGCGTCTAGAAGGTTAAGAGCCGACGCAATCTCGCTCTGTTCTTGGCTTGCAATCAGGTTTCTTGCATCCTTAATGTACTTGTCCACAATCTGTATTATCACATCAAAGTTCATGCACTAGCTCATTAACTTTCACAAGAAGAATACACGTGTAAAAAAAAAAAACCCTCAAATGAGAAGAACCCATTTGAGAAAGAGATCAAATAAATCATAAAAAAAGAAATGTAAAAGCCAATTACATTCAAACAAAGATCATGTTGATCAAGAGGCAGAATATTAACTTTTACCTTTCGGTTGCTCAGCCACCAGTGCTTCTTCTCATTCCCACTTAGACAGGGATAAGTAGAAGTTGTCATGGTTGTTATTTTTCTTGCTGTAGAAGAAGAATCAACCATTACCCACTCCCTCCCTCTCTCTCTTTCTCTCTAAGTCTGTCTCTCTCTACCTACACCTCTATCTCTCTCAAATCACATATATTTTTTGGTTCAGAAATAAAAAGAGAAGAAATATATATATAGCAAGGGAATGCAATAGAGAGAGGGAAAATGGGAGAAAAGTGGAGAGAGAGAGGGAGGGTTGATCTTTGGATATAAAATCCTGTTTATGTGCGTTGTAAATAAGGGGGAGAAGCTCAGCTGGCTTATAGCCTAGCTACGAAGAGAGAGAAAAGGCCTTGCCTGGCCGTGAAAGAAAAGAGAAAAATATAAAAAAAATATGCCAGCTTTGACCTCAGAGAAAGCTTTGATCCTTCAACTTCATAGCTGGCACCACACCCTTAGATTCTCTCTCTCTTCACTATGGCTATGTGGCCTATAGCACTCTATGCATTCCCCTATAATTATTATTTTTTCAAAAATATATATATATATACTTCTACCGTTCTATAACGAGATTTAAAATCTAAAATTTGCTAACCGGGTGTATTAGGTGGAGTACATTCTTGTTACCGGGTATAGACGGTCATCCATCACGGGTCCTCGGGTTCAACTACCGGAGGGGAAAAAGAAAGGATAGGACGCCAGCAAATTGCCTCAAAAGTAAGTAAAGATGGCGTAAGAGAAAACTCTCCAGTTATTTATATTTGATCACCTTTAATTTACCCATTTGCCCTCTCGTTCCCGAGCGACCACAGGGAAGTGCCTATTTCCTTGTTTCGTTCAATGAATTTATTGACCTGCCAAAATGGACCAAATAGATGCAGGTCTCAACAGTTTCTACAGTGGTGAACATATGGGCAGACTGATCAACGGATTCTTTTAAATTAATTAATGCCTGAGAATGTGGTCGATTGTAGTGCAATTGGAAATTAGATCAACCAAGCTGAAAGCTTCCTAGTTCTTCCAGTTTTTATGTAACTTGGTCCTTCGTGTTGATTAATATTAGTACTTTCACCCCTTTTGTTTTGTTTCATTTCTTGTTTTGGTAATGGACTAATAATGATCATAGCATTAGTTCGTTACTGGCACTTATCAGGCAATGGCCCTCTGCGCAAACATCAATCAATCATTTATGACGATTCAGCCATATTTAATTGGATATGAGAAAGCCAATTACATTTTTCATGGCACGAGATAACAGTATACTGTTGTTGTTGTTTAAAATGGGTTCACAGTAAGCCCATGGGATCGCATTAAGCCATGGACATTTTTTTTTACGAGATTCAATATATTTTGAAACCACCCATATCCCTCCCCATCATGAATAATCTTCTTTTTGGTTATATAATAATCGAAAAAAAAATGATATCATTAGAATTCAAGCCTATCAAAACCACTGGATTAAATCTGTATATAATCATGTAGAAAGATATTAATTATAAGTAGATTCTGGTTTAATCATAAATTCAATTGAGAGAGTGTTTGGCGCGGAGGCATTCAAACTTGTCTTATAAAGATTATTTAAGACATTGAAGATTCCTGACACATTAAGAAATTTTAGAAAATTTAACATTTTTTAGGACATTATATTCTCTCAAAAGCAAAGAATATGATTCCCTTCTAAAACGATGGAATTGCAGTTCAACAATATAGGAATGTACTTTTAACTTACATACTTCTACCTTTATCTTGAATATTGATTGACTTGATATGCTTTTTTTTTAAACTATAATAACACAAATATTTTAGATATTATGTTCCTGTGTTTTGAACCATATTTAGTAAAAATTCTCTCAAAAGCAAATAATATGATTCCCTTCTAAAACGATGGAATTGCAATTCAACAGTATAGGATTGCACTTGAAATGCACTTGAACTTACATACTTCTACCTTTATCTTCAATATTGATTGACTTGACATAAGTTTTTTTTAACTATAATAACAAAAATATTTTAGATATTGTGTTCCTATGTTTTGAACCATAGTTAGCAAATATTTATTTTTACTTGATAATTATTATCTTATCAAGTTAAATTTTTTTTTCTCATCAAAAAGTTAGCTTTTACATACATACATATATATATATATATATATATATATATATATATATATATATATATATATATATAAACATAAATTTTGGTTGGATGCATTTCAATATATTAGCTTGAAGACTAATAACACGTATTTCTATGTGTATAATGTTTAAACAAAAAATAAATATTAATATTTTCAAATTTAAATATGACGGGTTTTAAAGTTAAAATGGTAAAATTATTTGAATTTTTCATGGATTTTTAAACATAAATCAAACAAAAAAAAAACACATGAACATGATATTTTATTTTCAACCAAATACAAATATTTACCTTCTTAACCATCAAATTCTGAAAAAAAAAAAAAAAAACAAATGAAGAAATCCACATATCAAACGCCACCTAAATTCCTTTGGATAAATGCATATGTGTAAGGCATAAAAATAATTTTTATATTGATAATATAGGACGTCCGTCTCCGTTCGGATCAGACTAAGCTACGGAAGCTAGAAAGATGGGATATCATGGTAATTATTTGAAAAGAGTAAGGAGGAATTAGTAATGTTGCAGAAGCATATTTACAGGGGGAGAAAGTGACTCTTCTCTCATAAGGCACAGGAATCATGCTTTGCTTTACTGGGCTTGCTTTCCTTTTTATTTCACTCCCATTGATTAATGAATGCACATGAATATGGATAGTAGCCAGATGGGTTTGTCTTAAAGGCTCCCCCTCTAACTTCTCTTTCCCTTGGACCCCACCGCAAAAGGGTCCACAATCCCTCCACTTGTAGAGGACAGTTCCTACTATATCGTCCATACAGCATACCCCAAAGTGCCACGTCACCACCAGTGAATGGCCTGTCTCCACGTGGCACACCTTGATGTCAGGTCCCACGAGGACATCTTCGTTGTCCAGATCAGCTAGATGTTGGAGACAATGACTTTGTCTTGTCTTTTTGCTTTCGGAGCCCTAAAATTATTGAAACTCAATCTAGTGCACAGCATACCATTATAGAATCAATGATTCAAAGTGTTTCTAATAATTTTAAACGAAAAAAAAAAAAAAAAAGGCACTGTCTTTACACAGAGGACAGAGTTTGAGTGAAAAAATTTAACAACATCTTGATTGTTAGTTGTATTTATTCAAACCAAATGAGAGAGCCTATGTTGTAAGGTTTGCCAGAAGACATGTAAGCATGTATTTCTTTTTAAAGATCCAAAACCAAAAACCCCAAAAAAAAAAAACTAAAAGCAAGAAAAGTGGATATAATTCCGAGTCATCCGATTTCAAAGTCTTTTTAACTGGTTGGAAATTCATCATAGTTTACTTTCGTTGTTATAATCTTTCGATAAGTTTTAGAGGACAATCGTCCAATTACAATCCTAAATGGTAAAAAAGATAAAAGGATGGTAATGTATGGAAGGAATTTGCAACCGCAGAGTCTATTGAGTCGTGGTGATTTGCAAGATGAACACACTTCGTTATCCTCGATTTGGAAATGTGTTTCCAATCTTATTGACCAACGAGGGCTGTTTTTTTTTTTTTTAACGATAGTTGGCTCTTATCAAGGACCGGATCTTTACTGCTGATAAGAGTGATGGAGATTATCATACCTGTTTTATTTTTTCTAGAAATGTTAATTTCATAGAAAGATTAAATTCAGAAAAAAATCATCCAGGAGTGAATTTTTATTTTTTCATAAATTGTCAAAGAAACCATATAAACTCAAAGGAGTTTAAACTGTCACATACTAGCTGAGAATAATTTTATATTATTTTTTAAGTAAAAAACATCATTATTTTGTGCTTAATTTTTTAATATAATTTAAAAATATATTATTTTAAATGAAAACCACCATTATGTTGTTCTTGTTTTTAATCTAATAATAATTAAAAAAAAAAAAGAGAGAATGATAAGTGTTGAAGAGAGGCCACAACGTGGGAAAATGGAGGAGCCATCTAACTAATTTGGGAGAACTAAAGAACCTTAAACATATTAATCCATATAGATATCTAGTTAAGAGGTCGAGTTATTTATGAGGAACATATAATATCACCGTTATCCTGTCTTAGTTGAAACATGCTCGCATTGAATGCATGTAAAAATAAATATTTGATTTTTGTTGTATTATGATTTTATGCCAATTTGAGTGAGTTTATTCCGTTGGGACAAAATGACAAAGTAATTCGGGGTTACATTGGTCCGACACTAATACTCATACTAAAAAGGAAAAGACGAGGGAGATTGAAATTTTGGCTAACCTTTAGCGAACACATCCTATATCGACAAATATGTGAGCTTTTGAAAATTGATAGCTTTTATTGACACGAATAAGAAGTCATTGATAATTTTGCTCACACAAATGAGAAGTCACCGACGATTTCAAGTCATGAATCTAGGAAGCTACCGACAATTTTGTCACATAAATAAAAAGCCATCAACAATTTTATTTTGCTCGAAGCAAGGAGCGAGATACCGGTTTGGAAGTCATTGACAACTTTGTCACATAAGTGAAAAACTAATAACGAGTTTCATTTCAAATGAACGGAAAGTAAGTAAATTGATTAGGAAGTCATTGGTAGCTTCATCTACACGAGTGGAAAGCCACCGATAGCTTCATTTTGGATAAACGAAAAAGCATAAATTGATTTAAAAATCATCGACGGTTACACTTCGATAAACAACGGAACATACAAAAATATCAAGTATAATTAGGCAATGCGTTTGACAACTCAATCATCCACAACATAATATTTTCATCATTCATTTATCTTTTTAAACAATCCGGGTAAGTTCGAAAGTTACCCAAATGCCGTGAATATGTTACGAGTTCCTTTTTCGAGTTAGTTTTACTTCCTTCAATCTCAATGAAGATAAATTATTTGAGTCAATTGAGAAAGAGAAAGCAACTATTTTTAAGTGTCAAAAAACTATTGTATGGTGACTAACCCCTTGTTTGGATAGAGAGGAAAGTTGGAGAGAGGAAAGAAAATAGGGATGAAAGGAAAGTTTTCCTCCATTTGGTTTGCGGAGGAAAGTCTGTGGAAAGAAAAAAAATATTAAAAAAATCTATAAATGGTGGGATCCATTTTCCTCTCAAAATTAGGAGGAAAGCTGGGAGAAAACGCGAAGAAATCATCAAAATATATTGATTCACATTTTTTCCCTCATCTCGCCTTTGCCTCGATCATCCCCTCCTTTGCGGTAACAAAAGAGATCCGCAAAGCAGATTTGCCTCGACCTTGACCCTCACAATACCCTTCTCTCTAACCTCGAAGCCCACTTTCATTTTCACTCCTTATCACTTAAGCAACAACCCCTTTTTCATCCAAGTTAGCCGACCTATAGCCCAACATTGTCGGTTACTTGGTGCAATTCCAACGAGAAAGACATCTCGTCCATGAAGCGGCATGATGAGGACACGGACAACAAAAGTGATTCGAGAGGTGGAAATAGATGAAAAGCTGAAGGATGTCCCCCTCCTTCTTTTTTTTTTTAATTTCTTATATTTTGTTATCCGAACTTGCATCATAAGGATGAGTTGCTAGTTTCTATGTTTGTAAGAGTAGAGGTATGAGGAAGTAGTTGACGGACTAGTGGTTGATGATAGGGAGAATAAAGCGTAGTGAGTATATAAAGGCACAAGAAGTAGCCGAGTTACTTTTGAATAAAATCAACTATGATCCCTCAAGTATTTATATTTATTCAAATAAATATTTGTATTATATATATACAAGTATGTATATATACACACACAAGAGGAAAATGATTCCTCTAAAGAGAATTAGATGCATTTTGGTGTTGTACATGAAAAGGAATGGAATTACTGCAAAAGAAATAAAAATTATTATTAAAAAAAAAAAGTTAAACATATTTTCGTGTCTTGGATTGCTGGCATCCACAACATGATGTTGTAGGTTGCATTTGATTGAGTCTTTTTGACGGGAAAATAAGCCTACCTTTGGCTTTCGGGAACTCTGTAAATTTTACAATAAATTTAGAGTGTTCACACGAGTAATGGGTTATGCCTATCTATTAAAATATGCAATTTATCTCATTTTTTGTGATTCAATTGACTTTTCATGATTATTCGCAATGCTACAATATACTCTTTTTTTTAATTTTTAAATAGTAATTTTTTAATTAAAAAAAAAGTTGAAAAGACTTTTTTTCCAAATAGATGCTTGGATGCTAGATTTTTATTTTATTATCATATGTACTATTTTCATGAAAAAAATATTCATACAAATTTATTATAAGTATTTAAATATAGAAATATAATCATAGGGGTATTATAGTAAATATACAATAATATATTTTTTTCCTCCCTCTTTTTACAATTATCCAAACAAGGAAAATATACTTTCTTTTCTTTCATTTCTACTTTTATCTAAACAACAAGTGGAAAATAATTTTATTTCCTCTCACTTTCTTTCATCTCTTTTCTTTCCTCCCAAGAGGAAATATCCAAACAAGGGGTAAATACCCTTGGTTTATTATGAAAAGACCAAAATGCCATTACACATAAAAATGACCAAAATACCTCTAGGGCGAGTGTTACATGCGCTACCGTTATCCGGTCGTCATCAATTGCTACTCAAGCTAGATCCAAGCACGTGGAAGGTCTTGCACGGAGGAGGGAGGCCTACACTACTTGTATGTGGTGGCGGCACGAGTCGTCGTTGACGAAGGAGTGTGATCGGCAACCTTGAAGTTTCAAGCAAGCATCTCAATTCTCCTCTCTTCAATTCTAGTGAGGATGCTGGATTTTGAGGCCCCAAATCTACCTAGAGATGTTCCTAGGACTAGTTAGAAGGTTTCTTCGATCAACCTTCAATCGAGTAATTTGGCCAAAAAAATGAAGGTGGGAATGAGTCATCGTAAACGGATCGATTGAATTTTCTCTCCTCCAAATCGATCGATTCCGGTGAGATTACATCGGGATTTCAAAAGAGAAACGCTCTTAAGATGGTGAGGTACATTTTCCTAGTGGTGTTGGCTCTCGATTTGGCCGAGAAAATGACCAAACTCGAGAGAGAAAAAATGGTTTGGTTGAACTTCTCACCTTCGAAGCATCGGTGATTTCATGTGTTTTTTAGTCAAATTTTTAAGGGCTTTGGTTGGATTCAAGTGGGAACGAGTTCTAGGTCGTTGTAGGAGCTCAATTTGGCCTTGATCGGTGAATTTGATCATGATGTGTCAAATAGGTCGAGATGGATATTCGCCATCGATTGGACTTATTTTGACGGTATTGAGCAATGACTTTAGGGGAAAACGCCTTCTAAAAGGACGAGGAATAGTTTTGTGGTGGTGGAAGTCGACGCTTTAGCCAAATTTATGGGAGTTCGACCTTTGCTCTTCAATTTCGAGCAACTCCAATGTCTCCTCCTTCTCTAACTAATCGACAACAATGAAACTAGTTGTGGGCTATCGATTGATGGTGGTGTATAGAGAAAGTATCAACCAAAAGGTGGTCGATTTGAGAAAAGAAGTGTCGGCGGAGTCTAGCGGGTCGATCCATAGGTATCGAGGTCTACTGCTTCTTCGAGGTTGTTTAGCTTTTTTTTTTTTTTTTGCGGTGTTTTTTTATTCGTGTGTCTGCTTGAATATATGAAAGGGTTGGGTATTCCTAGGAAAAAAATTAGGATTTTGGCCAAACACTATTTTTGATCTTCAGCTTTTTCAATTTTTAATTTCGGTATTGATTGGTTCGATTCTTTTCTCAATAACACTCTTCCTTTTTTCAATTAAAATTTTGATTTTTAAACCTTTCAATTGCATCTTCAATTAGATTTTTTTGTTCCCTGCATTTGAATAATTATCTTTCTTATATATATGTATATATATATATATATTCTTTTAAACTCACATATTTAATTAAATTATTTGGGTAGAAATTGGATGCTAGCAATAAGATTCAAATAAATCAGCATCGATATCTTATAATCTTATGGTATCCAAGACACGTTGACCAGCGATTAAGTTTCCTTCCCTAATTTGTTGGTGTCTACCAGCAATTACACTTAATTATATGTCATTTGCTAATAAGACTTATTGGTTAAAATATTATTTCATGACTGCCCTTTGTATTTGAATTTATCTTGAAAGCTCTATGTTTTAATGAGAAAGAGTTTGAGTGCATTTGCGGTTATACAGACTTTCAACCGCATTAGTAAAAAAATAATAATAATAACAATAATCAAATCAAAAATAATAAATGATCCACAAGTCTATCAAGATAATAGAAAACTAAGATGTTGTTTTGTATTATTGACGATTTCCTCTTCTTAAAAGAAAAAAGTAAAAACTAGCAATTGCTTCCCACAAACTTTGAAAAACTAAGCATAATGGTTTTCAAAGCGATGACAGTGGCTGCTGATATTATTTTTCCAAAAAAAAAAACATAAAAATTAAAATAAACAGGTTTTATGTTTCTCAAAAACATATTGATGTAAGCCAGCTGAAAATGAAATGCTATTCTACTCTGGTATCATTTAGGTCCTATAAAACGTTACTTGGGTTGTTGCTGCTGTTCCAACAGGTTTGGGACCATTGGACCCAATGTAATCTGGGGTCTACAAGCTGGGGTTGGTTTCTTCCATTAACGTGGGTGCAGCTCTTATACAGCTAAGGATTCCAGGTTGTAGAACTTGGAGCCCTTGTTTTGATAAAGACGATCGAGACATGTTCTAGATAAAGATAATCAATAGGTGAAAAAACTTGAATGAACATTTTCGCATCATGTACTTACATTTCTTGATTAGGTGAGCTTATCTCCCGTCACATAAAGTTAATTTCCTTTTTTTTTTTTTAATTTTCACGCATATATATATATATATATATATATATATATTAAATTAGATATTTAATTTTTATTAAAAAAATTATGATAAATGACTCGTTCTGTATTTTTATAATATTTTATATTGTTATATTTATTCGGTACAGTATATATCCACCAAAAGTATATCAACATCTAACCATTCATGGGTGCATCTATTCCATTTAAACTCATTTTTCTTCTTCTTCATTCTTTTTATTTACTATATTTATTCTAGCTAGGTAGGACAGGTCTCTTCGGAAGTTCACTGGAGTCTAAACTTGTTTTTATTTTGAATGAAAACGGGCCAGGGATAACTGAAAATGATGGGATTGATTGTCCACCTACAAATTTCAATTTTGAAGGGACATTTGTAAAGCACGTGAACAACATATCATGCGCCTAATATGAGAACACATGCTGTGTCTCCGCCATCATTAAAAATGGAATTGACCATAATTACATTCTATATATATATATATATATATACGTACGTACTCAGGGCATTAAACTTCCTTATCAGATCATGATAAGCATAAAGTTTTAGTTTTCTTCCCTATATACATCCTTCCGACTCCACCACTCTTAACCTCCCTATGCTGTCATTCGTTATAATTGGCATTTATTTATTTGCATATAGTAGTAATTAATTAAGTTTTAATGATGGATGGCAGAAACAGTGTCAACAACTAACAAATCATTATCTTTATTTTTATGTTTATTTTCTTCGTATAATTGGGAGGTTTGATTTGAAAGAAATTTAGCAAAATATGGAAAACTAGGTGCTGCTTGATCACTTGGTTTATATACATACAAGCCAATATATATTTTTTCCTAACAAATATCACAAACATTGTCTGAAAAGAAGATAATTGATTTATTTTAAAAGATAAGAATCAAGTAAAAATTCAACTCATTATACAAAACATATCAGTTTATTAACTCCATTTTTTTTTTCACACATAGGTCACATGTGCTAAACACAGCAATTAGTAATCGATTAGTCGATTGCCCGTGCTATGTCGTGAGTCCAGGTAAAACAAAATTATTTTAAATTTTTAAATTTTTTAATTATAATATTTTTTAATTAATTTTTTCTAATATTTTTATAAATTATCTCGCTTAAAAAAAACATAAATCATTCTTCTTTATGAATTGATCTATATATATTTATATATTTAGTACTCAATAAAATTAGCATAAAAAAATAGTATTTGAATAATTGGTTAGTTTCTTTAAAAAATTATTTTTATTATTTTATTCTAAATAAATTGGTTCTGTAATATTAAAAAAATATTTGTAGTAAATAATTTATATTATGTTGGAAGATGTATAGTTAATTTTTAATAAAATTAACGATTCAATTATTTTTTTATACGTCTTGACCATATCTAGTGAACTGAGATAAATTATTTTGAAATACATTTTTAAATTTTTAGAATTAAATATATATATATATATATGCAACTATCATTTAAAAATTCTAAGAATTCATGATATATATTATACCAATTTATTTTTTTTAAATTGTGTTTTAAAATTTTATTCTAAAATTCAAATATAGAGAAAAATAAAGTATATAAAATTAGTAGATAAAATTTCATATAAAAAATATTAATTGGATGAGTGTTTTTATTAAAAAAAATGATAAATTCAAATAATGATATTTAAATAATAAGAGTAATATAAGTTGAAGTATATGTTAATTTTAAAATATAAAAAGATATATTATATAATCATCAATTTGTGTGAAAAGAAGTTATGATTGATTTTTTAAAATTTTAAAACCCGAGTTAAAAAAACAAAATATAAATTAATGGAAAAAAACAAATGAAAATTTGATTTTTCAAATTTTAACACCCAATCAAATAAAAAAAAGCATAAATTGATGGAAAAAAGCAAAGAATAAAGAAAAGGAAAAAAAGGCATGTGTAGTGCATCGATCGGGGAATTAAAATTTTTATTCTAAATTTTTAGGGATCAAAATGAAATGACTTAAAAATTACAAAAAATAAAAATAAACTATAATTTTTTAAGGACCAAAATGAAATAACTTACAAATTATTTTTTTAAAAAAAACTTAAGTCTGTAGTGGAATAATGATTTGCTATTCATATATCCTACATGTTGTCTGCAGAGTGAGCTATACAACGTTCTTATGTTTTATTCATATAAAATACAAATTTTAAAAATAATTATTTAAAAGCATCATGCAAAAAAAAAAAAAAAAAAATTCAAAACATATATCTCATATTTTGCTACGGGATAAGCTAAACAAAAAGTTTGCAAAAGCTGAGTAATATAAATGTAATAACCTAAATTTACCAATTTTTTATTTTTATTTTTTTATTATTTTTATTTCATGTATGTTTCGTTTTATTTCAATTAAAGTTTACGGGAAAAAAAAGAAAAAAAAGAATCATTCGGGGGCACAATTGGATTTAAAGAAAGGTATAATTGAAGTAATTTGGGGTATAATCGAACCAATTGAAAAATTTAGAATCTAAATTGCTTCTTATAGGGACCCAATTGATAAGATTGCACTTTATAAAGACTGAAATTGTACCATAGAAGGGCGTAATTGTTGAAATTGAAAGGCGGGAGGACCAAGCCGAAAGTTTAGAGCGAACGACAGGACTGCAATAGAGAGAACGATAGGTGCGGATTCTCTTCGAAAATCTTTTGGACAATTTGCCCAAATCCTTTACAAATTTCTTGTTTTCATTTTGCATTTATCATGATTCTTGGACGAAATTAATAACGAGAGAATCAAGCAATGACCAAATTCCCTGGTTTGATTTTGCATTAATCATGAATTAAAGAGGAAATATTTTGATAAAAAAATTCATGATTTAGATTCAATTCTAGGAAGTTTTTGGCTATAAAACGGGTTTGATTTCACGAGAGAAAAAGGGAGGAAAATTGGCGAGAAATTCGGTTAAAAGTGAGTGAAAACCGAGAGCTAAAAATTCAAAAATTGGGGTGACGATTCTTGGGTTTCGTTCTTGGTGTTCTTGATTCTAGTTCATAGGCTATCGAGTCCCTTCGGCGTGTTGTTTTGGGTTTCCGGGGGCTAAATACCCATCCTCACGTTCTTCTCCACTTCCTTGTCCAAATTTTATGGCTCAATTCTTCCATTTTCTATTCCTCACATTTACGGGTAGATTATCGTCGTTCTTAGCTTTCCTAGGTTTGTTCTTCATTGCTAGGGTTGGATCCATCATTCCTTGGGTCTATTGAAAAGGCATTTGGGTTTTGTTTTAATGGAGAATATCGATGGTTGGGTGTAGCAAACGAGGAGTCAAGGATAAAGATTCAAAAATCGTGAGAAATCATCACTTTGGGCTTTGCGTTTCTTAGATTTTTTTGGGTTTTCTAGTTGAATTTCTTCAAATGTTTCCAAGTTAACTCTTGGGGTTTGATCCTCCTTTTTTTTGTTCATTCTTTTTAATTTTTTGTTTGTTATTTTGTTCGTGATCCGATTTGCGTAATTGAATCTTTTGATCAAAGATGAGTTTTTATTTCTGAAAAATTTAAAGAACTAGAGAGAGAAATTGAAGAATAAACTAAGAACTAGAGAGAGAGAGGGTCGGAAAACTTGTTTGATCGAAAACGAGGGAGGTTTCTTTGTTGGGTTTGTTTCGGCTTTTCGACCCAGTTAATAAAGAGAAACGTGGGCTAGGATAAGCCCGACACCCCATTGAACAAGGGTTGGATTGATTTCGGTCTAGCCCGACCCAACCCTCGAAATTAAAAAAAGGGGGGCTGGCACAGAACCGTGCCCTTTACAAAAAAAAAAAAAGAAGAAGAAAAAATGCAAGAGGGGTCGGAAGTGCGGCCTCTTCAAAAAAAAAAAAAAAAAACGAGAAGGTTGGATCCACTCCAGCCTTCTCCCAAAAAAAGAAAAAGGGTAACAAAAAAAAGTAGAATTAGGGAAGAAAAAATAAAAAATAAGAAAGAAAAAGGAAAAAGGGGATGGGTAGAAAAAAATAAGTTGTGGGTTAACGGTTTAGGTATATGTTGATTTTTTTTATTCATCTATCTATCTTATTTTTTTTATATTTTACTTTTATTTTTATTTTTTTAGCCTTGTTTATTTTTATTCCTTATCGTTTTATATTAATTTAGAATTTTTAATTTATTTTTTTCTTTTCTTTAACGAGTATTAATAGAAAAAATTATAAAAATCTTGATGAAATGTCCTATCGGATAGGGATCGGCGTCACACAAAAAAAAATGTTTAAAAATTTTGGCGAATCCTCCTACTTTGTAGGGTATGATGCCACCAAAAAAATATATAATAAATAAATAAATTTGACGAAGTTTTCCACCTAATAGGGATCGACGTCACCAAAAAGAATATTCAAGATTTTCGACGAAGTCTCATGTTTGATAGGGATCGACGTCACTAAAAAATCACCTTTTAATTAAGATGTCCTCCGACACATCGGTTGTGTCAAGGCTTTTAGTGGATCCAATGTTTAAACCGATGTGTCACCCGACGAAGGGGACCGACGATCGTTTCAATATGATGCCACACCCAAAACTAAAAAATCAATTTGTCTTAAAAAAAAAAAAAGAGTTTAAAAATTAGAAAATAGTTTGACATGGATTTTTAGGAGATGATTTTAGAACTAAACCATACATGGTATCTTTTTTGAAAAATGATACTTTTAGGCTATTAAATATCTTCCTAAAAGTGTAACCAACTCCTTACCTTAGGAATCTCCGAACCGAGTGCTACTTTTAGGTTCCTAGTTCCTCAAATACTAGGTGGCAACTCCAAAACTCGTAAATAATTTTGTAAATAATTAACGCTTAGATTTAATGTTTTGAGGAGTCCCGTCCGAGCGTCGTGTAGCGACAATAAAGGTTCTAATTAAATATTGTTTCATATAAATATGTATTTTATTAGAAATATATATAATAACTAGTAATTGAAATGATGATGTGGTAATTTTTTAAATTTTAGATGATTAATTTTTATCATATATTCTTCATCCGTAATTTGTTAATGAGATAAAATTTTAGAGAGGCCACTCAAAACAAAAAGACAAAAAACTTATTCAAATCAAGAATTTGGAAAAAAAAAAGAGATAAAATTATACACGATAAAATTAAATGATCAAAATAAAGTAAAAATCATAAAAGAAGGATCAAAATAAATAAAAAAGACTTTCACTAAAAGAAAAAAATTATAAATAATAAGACTAAAAAAATTCATTTTGCACAAGGTCTGGAACAAAAGTAAAATATGATAGAATTTTAATGACCAAAATAAAAAAAAATACAAAATAAGAACCACAATAAAAAATATTTTTTACTAAAAGCCAAAAAAAAAAAAAACTTAGACTAATGAAACTATATTTAATTTTAATGTAGAAAGAATAATAATCAAATATAATAAAACTTCAAATATAAAAATAAAAGAAAGATCACAAAATAAAAACTAAAACATAACAAAAAGTTTTACTAAAATTAAAAAATAGTTCCTTGTAGGGAAAAAATCAAATATAATAAAAATTTAATGATCAAAATAAAAAATAATTACAAAATAGGGAGTAAAACAAAAATAAAATTCTACTAAATTTAATTGCCAAAACAAAGAAAAAAAAATCACAAAACAAGAATTATAATAGAAAGAAAAGTTTCACTAAAAGCAAAAAAAAAAAAAAAAAAGCTTAGTATGGTGAAACTTTATTTAGTCTTAGTTTAGTAAGGATAAAAATAATAAATGATAAAAATTTAATGACCAAAATAAAAAAAATAGAAACAAAAAAAAACATATATTTTTACTAAAAGTCAAGAAAAATTATTATTATATGGACAAAAATCAAATATAATAAAATTTTAATATTTATTATAGGGATAAAAACCAATATAATAAATTTTAATGATCAAAATAAAAAAAATTATAAAACTAGGATTAAAATAAAAATAAAGTTTATTAAAAGTCAACCGGAAGGGAAAAAAGAAAACAAGAGAGGACATTGGCTGTAAACGAAAAGAGAAAAAAAAGTATAAAAAAAAAAAATTTCTAAGCTACAGTGCAACAGTGATTTAGTGTTTAAATGAATATTAAATTACTATTTTTTTATCCAGACTAACAAATAAATAGTAAATACTCTAGAGCAGGCAAAACTAAAGTTTTTTGTTTTGGTTACTGCAAACCAAACAAACTAATTAGAAGGGTTATAAAGGAAAGGAGGATTGGGCTCCATACCAGCAATTAAGAATGGAGGGGTTTGGGTTTTCTTTTACCAATAACTTTTTTTCCTATCTTCGATCATGATATTCTTCGAGCGCATTGATCAAACATATATAAATATCATGGATAATATTTTGGCTGTGCCACACGTATCAGGCTAATCATTATCAGAGCCGGATTTTAGAAGAGTTTATGAGATTAATAATTCAAGGCATCTAGAAATTAGTTGTTGATCAAGGTTTTAAATTTTTTTCCTAGCAAGCTCTTATAACACCTGACCTAATTTTTTGTCCTGTTGTTTTTATTTATAAATATCGGATGAATAATTCGGCAAAGCTTTGATTTCAAAATTGAGACTCACAGCTGTGACAATCATGAAACACCCTTCAATGATCTAACGGTTTTATAATCATCAGAAATTTAGGTGCCTCTTTTATTTCTCCAGAAAAAAAAAAAAAAGAAACAAGTTTTGTCATCATCTAGCAGGTAGCATTGTGCATCCCACTATTAATTTGCCATGCATCACAACCATATTAATTCCCAACAACCTAGTTTCCTAAAATTATCTAATTAAACTCATAATCAAAATTTCAAATCCAGCAGCATGAAAAAGAAATAGCACAATGATTAAGGGATGGGTTAAGAATATGGTGGCTCAAAAAATCAAAGGGAAATGAATAAGTATCCATTACCTACCCAATTAATTGCCAGAATAGCTTATGCTTATAACAATTGGTCCTTATAATTGAAAGGGTGGGGGAATCAGCATCATGGGATTCTCTCTCTGTTGTGCCAATTAATCTTAGTCAATATAAAACTAATAATAATTAATTGATTGATGATTTAAAATCATGGTTAATTGTGGGAGACGCTCCCATTCTCTAGACATGTTTGCATCCAAGGAGGCAAAAATGTGACGGGAATTCCTAAAGATTCTTAATAAAAAAGGAAAAAAAAACACTTAAGATAAGGTTCTTGAATTAATATTTACAGATGTCTGCACATATACATAAGCCTCTCTTTTAATTTGACGGCATGATATTGGCTTATTATTTATTGGGTTTTTAACCAATCATGTTCGTAGAGCTAATGATTCAACCGATGAGCATTGACCCCCTCTATTTAGAAGTTTGTGAATATGCTCGTCTCTGCAGAGCTCAGATAAAGCCTCTGAGGGGTGCACGTGTCAATGGATGAAATTTCACGTGGAGATGGTGACCCATGTGCAGCTTTGTGGTCATGGCCGAAGGTGATCGGTTTAGTCATAGTGGTGAGCTTGTAAGCCTTAAAATGGCCAAAAAAGCCAGCCTAATTGGGGTGGTCTTGCTTCTGTTTTGCTCTAAAGTTGCTAATAATGCACCTAATTGTAGATTAACAGGCTTACATGCAGGAGCATCAAGTTCACTTACTCTGTGTGCAGAAGGATGACAATTTGTTTCTCAAGACAAGTAGGGGGGCATCGATCTAATTGTTGAAATTCATACTACTCAATGGATCTTTAAGTTTTACTTATGTCGATCCATTTAGTTTTCTTCTTTGGTAATTAATGTGAAACTTTCAACATGACATATTTACATGTTAAACTGATCCGTTTAACATATGCATTCTGTATGATTCACACCATATTTTATATATATATATAAAGATAAGCCATTGTATATATATGTATATGCTTTATTAATTTAAAGAATCAATATTAGTGGAATTTTTAGCAATAACAATCAATCAAGCACTGATAAACAAATAAATAATTTTTTATCAATTAGGTTGGCTTAATGTGATTGTCGCTTTAATCATCTAGATTAGATGCAATCATATATAATCTCTACCATATATTTTTCTAATCTAATTCTTGAAGAATATTCAAGCAATTAAAAAAGAAAAAAAAAGGAATGAAACGAGTTCCAATCTTTATCCATTTAGGATTTTTTTCTTTTTGAAAAAACTTTATAGGCTGACCATCACATCATTTTTTATTTTTCTCCTCCTCTTTGTTTGTCAATGTCTTTGATTTGTACATGATAGTTTCTTTTCGTCTATACAACCAAAAAAAGTAAATTTATCAGTAATGTTATGATAAATATGCAATCTTTCAATAGATATCCTCTCAATTTAGCTAAATTTTCGTGTTGTATCACAAAACTAGTTAATTTCTCAATTTATTGGGGGGTATTTTGCACTGTTGGGTTAATTAGCACTTATACACGACTATTATACCAAATTTCCTTGCAAATTTATAAATTACTTGCTTACATATGCTAATTCAATAATTTACTTTCATTTTTTTATACCATAGTAACAATAATATTCTCAATTAGTCTTAACAGTTTGGGATTGAGTACTTCCTAATCAAGTATTGAGTAGGCAATCTACACATATAAGGTGCAATCATAAAAAAAATATGTTTATTTTTTTCACTTGCAAAATTCTATTTATCGATCATAATGCATGGTGCAAATCCATTTACCAAACTAAGTAAACTTAAAAATACTTTTATTTACAATCTCATATTACTAAATAAAAAGGTCCAACTAGTTTACAAACACACCATCTCTTTGTCATGATTCTGCATATTGATTGTCCAAAAGTTGAGAACACATACCTTCCATCAAATCTTATAAAATTCTATTAATTAGAATAATATTCCAGCATTTGCGGGTTTCACAGCGGGTGTGCGTGAAGTTGAAAGTTAATGAGCGCACATAATGGCTTAGTTTGAAGAATCACAAGCTGAAAAGTCTTAAAATACCCGAGGGACAGAGAAACAAGTGGCGAACTGAGCAGGAAATTAAATAGACATATCATGGTGATTCCGGAATTTAATATCAAAGTTTATATCATTAATGCATGCATCTAACTGTTAAACCATCAGTCTCTCCTAACTGCTTTGGTCTGTGCAGAAGAGAATTATATCATATATTAAAACGATCTGTTATTAATTACTCCCTTTTATTCAAGTTATTCCCACCCTTTGTAGAGTAATAGACAACGTTATTGGGCGGCAGATTTGTACGTTTGATAAAAAGTAGCATTCAGAACCCTTGAAATGCAAAAACGGCTAAGCATTTTGTACCGTGGAAGAGTATATTCGTGTACTATCACATGCCTGTTTTAAATATTTTTCTACAAAATCCACCAAAATTACGCTCATTTTATCTTGGGCTATGGACTCTCTATAAAATCCATCGAAATTAAGCCTACACATTATCGTGGTTTTTTTTTTTAAAGATCACAAAGCTATTTAGTTCGACGCTCTAAAATTATGTCTAATATCTACTATTAACATACAAATTTATCCTTTCATAATGACAGATCCCACAAGTTACAAAAAGACAGCAGAATTTTTAAAAGACAACAAAATATCCGTTCAATAATTATTCTTCTTCAACAACTCCAAACACAAATTTATCAAAGGCAAACACACATAAATACATATAAAAAAACATTTTTTAATCTTTAAAAGCACATAAATATCTTCATTTCTAATACATCATGTTTATAACACTGATAGTTTTATCGGACATCTTCCGACACCGTTAATTTTGATATTTTTTTCCTTCATGTATGCAGGATCAAAAAAGACATTGTTATCGTTATTTGAGTCTTTTGAAGGAGGCTGAACTTGAAGTTCAACAAAATTCCCAAGTCGAAGAACTCAATCGTTGATCAGATCCCATTAAGTAATAGCAGCCAAATTCACTTGTGTATTTATTAGTAGTAATCTTTATACACCATGTACAATTTGTACATGTTAAATTATTTATAATTTAAGAAGATTGATGTTAATTTTATCGAATATTATTTTCAAATTCATTTAAAAAAATCTCATATATTTCAACTATAAATCCAATAGTTGAAAACTTTTTCTAATATAAATTGGAAGCTAATTTTTTTTAAAAAAAACCAATTCAGTATTGCTCGTTTAATAATGCTAATTAGGTTCACCAACACGTTCGTACAATTGAAAAAAATCTCATCAAATGATCACCTAGAAGAGTTGAAAACTTTAACGAAGTTACAGAAATTTTTCACCCGCGTACTCGCTATGCGCAAAGTCAGGGCTCCTTTATTTGTCCAGAGCCAACTCTAAATTCTGAGATATTGAACAAACTTTTGTATCGGACGGCAATGCGCATGTATTTAGTAACACTATTCAACATCTTTGACCAGTATAGCTATCAAAATCTCAAAATGTCAACTTAATTGTTGTCATTTGGCATGCCAACTTACATCTTTTTGTCGAACAAGAAAAGATGAAGATAAATTAATTCTTAATTGTTACTTTTGCTTAGAGTTGACCGTGTCTTAAAAAAACAAAAACCCATAATACCATTTCACCAGTGCAATTAATATCAGGACTTGACTAATCACCAAAGTGAAAACAGATCAAAATTAGGTAAAAACGATTCTTGCAATCATTGAAACTCGAAAGAATGTGAGAAAAGTGTTGATGTAGCCTTGGTAAGTCATGGGCTCCTTAGGTCAGTTTCGAGAATCTTTTCGAGCCATCCCACTTAGTCAGCCTTTGTTAAAGCTTTCTTTTTATATAATAGTAACCAGATTAAAGTGTAATAGTAATAATAAAGGAAAAGAAAATTCTTTCCAGATAGTTCACTCTACCTTGTTCAATTCCTTTGCTTACTAAAAATCTGTACCTAGGCCTATCAAAAGTTTAGCACTTGACTTGAAAGGGAGAAATTTAAAGCATGCTTTCAACCAAAGCAAAATGTCACATGCATATTGCTATATTCTATGCTACACGGTTCTCTAATTTTTTCAGATAATGCTAGGCATTTTCTTTCTATATACTATGAAATATGAAAGATAAACTTTTTTTTTTCTCTGTATAGAATTACATAAAATGATATCATGAGAGGCCTGAATGCTTCGGTTCACAAGTAAAAGACGACTAAAACTAACATGTGGATATATAGCACCAGATGATGATACTTAATTGGGTGTGGTCAATAAAGATGCTAGGCTTTAAAAATTGGATCCTGATCTCTAGTTGAGTTATTATCTTGGGTTTGAAATGATTTGCAAGATTGAATGGATAAAATATTAGAGACGACACGGTACAAGATGGCATGTTGAGGAGAAGGCTGATTTGTGTTTAGCATGGAAAACAAAATATAAGTTTTTGTTCTTGCATTTTGTTTGGTGTCGAGACGAGACGTGTGTTTTTGCTGTACACATTATCTACTAAATATTTCTAAATGGTCTAAGTTTTTTTGTTCCAAAAGCGTGTGTGTGTATATATATATATATATATATAATTAAATTAATTAAAATAAGTATACATTCATCCTTGCATTATTTTATTTGCATTGAAGTTAAAAAAATTTGGAAAAATATTATTATTTTTTATTTTACTAAGTTAAGCATATTTTATTTTAAACATTTCAATAGGATTATTTCATTTCCTTTAAAAATAATATAAAATTTAAAATTTAAAATGGTGTATAATAATTTTTATACATGTAAAATCACATAAAAATCGATTGGTAGGAGATGTAAAATTTATGGTACATTTTACAACATGTATAATAATAATAATATTAAAACAAGAAATTTAATGGAGGAAACGTTTTTAAAAAGAAATTTCTAAAAAAGAAAAAGAAAAAAAGAATCTTATGAAAAGATATAGAAAACAATTAGTCCGCTTCCGCGCTATATCAAAGGCTAAACAAAATAAGTTTATTTTAATTTGATAGCATGTATTATACTATCGTCAATCAACTAAAATATGTATAATTAAAAATAAAAGAAAATTTTCTTCTAATATTATAAATTTTAATTATTTTACTCTTAATTTATTCTTTTTTATGTTTTTTCATAAATTTTGTAATTAAAAAAACACGGTCTATTCTTCCTTTTACATTTGTTCTTAAATAAAAATCTATAATAATTTAAATAAAAAATTTAAAAATTTCTTAATAAATTTTTTACAAGATTGCATCGAATAAATGAAACGATAATTGATATAAAAAATTATATAAAATCCAAAAAATGAATTTTTTATTATTTTTTAATGTTGATGAGAAGACTAACTTTAAAAAAAATATTTATATTTGATTTATATATATTTATTTATAAAATAATCAATAATATTAGTATAAAAAATTATAATTGAATCATTAGGTGGTTCTTCTAAAATATTATTTAACTCATTTTATTTGAAAGAAAGAAATTTTATTTTAAAAAAAATGATAACAAATTGTAATTTTTTATACTAATATTATGGTTAGCATTATGTGTGTAGATATATAGTTAATTAATTCTTAATAAAATCAATGATCTTAAATTATTATATATATATATATATATATATATATATATATATATATATAGACCATACTTAGTGGGTCAGAGTGTACATTATAAATTAAAAATATTTAAAAATTGCTTAATTTGTAAGAAATATATTGAAGTTAATATACTGCAATAAAAACAATCATAAAATTGATTTAAATATTTTTTTATTGTATGAGAAATAAGCAAATAAAACACACAAATTTTATTTTTAATTGATAATTTATTTAAAAAATAATTCAAAAATTAATATATAGAGAAAAATAAATTATATTTATTAAAAAATAAAAATACATAAAAAAGAAGAATAAAAAATAAATTTAAAAAGAATTTTTATAAGAAATGACAAATTGAAGAGATCAGTTTTAAATAATAAAAAGAATATATATATTTTAATGAAAAAATATAAAAAATAATAATTGGTTTTTTTATAATTTTTCACTCAATTCAATTGAAAAAATAAATGCAGAAAAAAAAAGGCAACCCTGGTCCATCTAGCGACCAAAATAATATATAATATAAAATTTATCCATAAATGTTCAAAAACAGTAAAAAATTATAAAAATATCATCTTTTAAATTTTTTTAAAAATATCATAAAATAAATAGTGATTTGTGAGAGAATAAATAGTTAAAATCTCTAACCATTTAGTTCTACCCTTTTAGTTGTTGTTTTTCTTAATATGTGTTTAAAGTTGATCCTATAGGTGTTTGGACTGCAGTGTAGGCCCATACATTTGAAACAGAAAAATACATGGATGACACGTCGTCTTCTCCTTGTTAAAGTAGGATTTCGACAGATCATGCCGTAATTCCACAAAAAATTGATTGTAAAATATAAAATCTACAGTTTCATATCATTTTCGACTCAAAAACACTTCCGACAAATCAGGCTGTAGTCCGATAAAAATTGGTTGCAAAATATAAAATCCACAATTTCATATCATTTTCGATTAAAAAGCACTTATAAACACTCTCATTATTCTTATAAACATAAATCTAATATCAAAAACCATTTTTAAAGAACAAATCAATACAAAACTCGATTTAAAAATTTCTAAATCTAAAAATTTAAGTACACATATATTTTATTTTTCGCCGTTAAGTTGTAAAATTTTAATTTCTATAGATTTATAATGACAGTGACTTTTGTTTGCTGGTGGTATATGTAAACAATAATATCCGTATTATATCCCCATAAATTTTTTCCCTCTCTTTTTATTTCCCTTTTTTTTTTTTTAGGCAAATCCTATGTTAAAAAATAATTCATCCAAATCAGCGGATAAAATTAGTAAGTATTGGATATAACTTGGAAATTTAAAAGTTTATAGTAGTAGATTAGGAATAAAATTTTATAATATTTTCAATCTCCGTCTTCATTTCGTCTATCACCTAAAAAAGAATACAAAAATTTTACCCATTTTTATCCCATGAACGCAGTTAAAAACTTATTTTGGCTTCGTCTTTGCAAATAGAGCATGATGTTTTTGGCTCTATGCATGTACTTTGTTTTCTGCAAGTCTTTCCAAACCAAACTTTATAGAGAGGCCAGCAATCCTCACATTTCGTAAAACACGTACATGTCAAAATCAGTGCCATACTGCTTCTGTGATGTTTTTCTTTTCCCTGGCTCTTCACATGCTTTGCTCAGATATTAGATTGTGGGAGCTGGGTCATTGTGTGGACAAGACACAGGCCAAACTAACAATGAACATGAAACTTAGAATGCAAATGCCACAGGAAGAGCCTAGCTGGGAAATAACCATTGGCTCTTTCCTGTTTGGTCACTGTAAAGCCAATTTGGAAATATTAATTAATAATTCTAAATGCTAAAATTTTCCCGCGTGCACGCAAAATCAAAACATTCATTGAATGGTGATGCACAGCTCATGTGAGATGACGCCGGCATTTAATAGATGCACAGCTCTTGTTCTTCGAAAAAGCTCATATTCTTCAAGAAGCAGAAAATGCTGTCGTAGACTGCTTTCAGTACAGTTTTCACGCATGATTAATGAGTAAATTATAAACTAGTCACTTTAGTTTTATAAAAGAATCAAATAGTCCCTTTAATTTTCAATAACTAATTAATTAGTTTCTATATTTTTAAATCTATTTATAACCTAAACATTTTCATTCCTTTTCAATTTATTTTCATCTTTTATTTTTTTTATTTTATTAATAGCAAAAAATTTAGAAAAATTGATGTGAGAAAAAACATTTTTTGAAACAAAATAATATTAAATTAACCATTACTAACACTAGTTAAAATACTAAATACTTCTAAATAGTTTTTAAAACAAGAAAGACTATTTAATTTTTTTAAAAAAAACTAAAAGGATTAATTTATAATTTACTGCATGATTAATTTGTTTTTGATACACGATAAAGGTTTTCACATTTGTCTTCCTAGCTACAAAACCACATGTGAGGCTAGCAGTCAATATCGTTTTTCTTCTGCCCAACTTGAATTAAGATGACTGCTATAGTTACTTCAAATATTAATGGTTACTTCATTTTTTTTTATACATGTATAAATAAATAAACTGTCTTCGTTCACGTAATCCAGTTAAAACTTAAAAGAAAAAACCTTGAATTAGGGCCTGATAACTGGGTCCTAGGATCTGCAAGATTCTTAATTGCCAGGCACGGAATAGTGATTTCTGGGGACCATGACAGCCATTAAGCAGCTCAACAATTCTTGATTGGAATGGGGCACTGCGAAGGTGTGGCTCCTTCTAACATATATCTAACCATACTACTGTCTTGTCAAATGAAAATGGTCAGTCCCCTAGCCTGAACGTTTTCTAGGTCATCCTTCTGGATTAGTTCTTGCTGGATATGTGGATCGGATAGAAATGCCATCATTGTAATTATCTTTTGAGCAGTACCACTAGGGTATGAAGGTGGTTCTCGGTGTCAGTGGATCAGGTCAAAAGAAGCTTGCCTTTTCGAAAAAATAGTTTAATTACTACCGGGTGCCCTGGTCATTTATATGGAAAAAAAAACCCCGAAGGCATATTACTCCATGATGCTGCCAAGGAATAAAAAAATATCATTCACTAACTGCAATGAAGAAAAGTTCACGAGGCCCAAAGATTCTGGATCATAAATAGAAATTTTCAAGTAGCAGGTGTCATAGGCTCGCAAGATCAAGAGATGGCTTCAAAAAACTATGCAATCGAATCAAATCATAGCTGATTGCCCCAAAATGTTAGAACAAGTTGATCAGAACGCATCTGTTTGACATGAAGTTGGCATTATATAATCGAGTTCGGTAAAGAGTCGTGGTTGAATATTTAGGATTAGAATAAGCATATATTCTTGATTTCTTTTAGTTGTTAATATACATTTTTAATTTGCTTGATTTAACACCGGAAGAATCATTACCAAAAAAAAAAACAACAACAACAAATACATATTTTCTAAAATCAAATTTCCATCCATGCGTAAATAAAATGTAAAATATTTCTGAAATCGAACTTTAATCGATTTTGAATAACATACGTAATATAATATGTAAAGTGTCAAATAGTTTGATTTCTCAGATTGAATTTTCACAAAAATAAAACCAAATTAAATTAAAAAACATCTTGATAATAAATGAACCCTCTTAAGTCATAATCCCGAACCAATGTATGGAACTTTTAGTAAGTTCTACATTTAATTTATACTAGGTAACCAAAGAAATGATAACGATAGAGTACTCCAAAATGTGGAATAACAATGGTGTAACAACCCTTTTATTACTTTCAACCGTACAGAGAGAGACATTATCCGTTTCATCAATCAAAACAAAAGAAGAGACAAGGGAAGAAAGAAAAGAGAAAGCTGTTCTGTTTTCACACCTTAATATGGACTATCATCAATGGATAGCAAGAATTTATCAAATATTGATACTTTCGAGTAACGAATTCTTTTTATCCCGACTCAAGGACTATATGCCTGTATTTTTGGTGGAGAAGAATATGCTACTACTGCTTGATTACTAGAAACGGGACATTTCAACACCCGTCCTGCCACAAGAGAATTTAAGACTTGATTACACCTAGAACTGAGGCTTGAAGTGACACCGAATGTTCAAGATCACCAATATGAAGACTGTGTTCTCCCAATGGAATTCTTCGAATTCCAGATCTGTCCACAACGCTCAGGAATTTGCATACATGAATGTTAAATCCCACTCTTTGCTGAGTCCCTGCTGCAACATGCACTTTTTCGAAGGCCACTACCTGTTTGTGAGGAGCCCAATGCCCTGCTGGTGGTTTAGAGTAGACTATCAACGTGTGAGTTCCATCCATCGAGCCAATGTTTTTCACATCCACTTGCACTCCTAACGAGAGTCTGTTACACCTAGCATGTGTAACTTTGATTGCCTTCCCTGAAAGAGTTGCATTCCCGGAGCCATGGCGGTGGCCATCAAGGGGTACCGAAAACATTGTCGGTGCACTTGCTATGGTATGGACAAAATTTGTGTAGCTTATTCCGTGACCAAATGGATAAACCACTTTACCTTTGTAGAATCTATAGGTTCTTCCAGGATATCCCTTTGATTTGCTTGATCGCATGGCCATGTCTGTCATCGGCAGATTTGTGACATAATCTTGTGGATACCATGTCATAGGTAGCTTGCCTCCTGAAAAAAAAAAAATCCCTGTTACCTTCCCGATGACCAATATAACATCAGCAAAAGTACTGCTCGTAAAACAAAACCTGGGTTAGTAGTTCCAAACAAGACATCAGAAATGGCTGCTCCTCCAGCTTGGCCAGGATAGCCGGCCCATACGATGCTGCCAACTTTTGGATCATTCTCAGCGAAAGACACATCAATGGGCCCTCCAGACATCAAGACCAATATAGTTGGGCCCTTCGAGGCTGCGGCAACCTTGGATACAAGCTCTTGTTGGCGTCCAGGTAGAAGAAGCCCAGTCCTATCTCTGAATTCTGCCTCGATAGACTGGTCAAGCCCCATTACTAGAACTGTTGCATCCGCTTGACGTGCTGCGTCAATTGCTGCACCAAATTGCTGGTCATCGACACAGGCAACATCTACACAACCTTGGCTGTAAATTGTCTTGGCATATCTCTCTATCCCTTGTAGGGGTGTTGTGTATCCACAAGCAACACCTAGTAATCCACCATGAGTGAAAGCGTTAATGATCAATGTATGTAGATAGTTTAGATAAACTCTCTCAACTAGCCTCCATAACACTTACCTGCATAATTTCCAATCATGGTATCTGTGACATTCGAATTAGGCCCAATAATGGCAACGGAGTGATGACGGCGAGTCGATAAAGGCAATGAAAGGCCATGATTCTTGAGAAGAACAATGCCTTGTCTTGCAGCTTCAAGGGCAAGCTCTTGGTGAGCTGGGGTGCACACATCTTTTGGGCCTAGGTTCTGATATAGCTCAGATGATGGCTCACCATCGAACATTCCTAGCCTCATCTGGACAGTTAGTGTATTAAGCAGTGCATTATTTATTTCAGCCTCATTTAACAAGCCTTTTTTTACTGCATCCTCAGTGTGTTGACCCAGGAATGGTCCACAGTCCAAATCTAAACCTGCAAGAAATTAAAATCGATTTGTTACTATTATTTTATTTTTATCTGAACATTGGTGATTAGTGCAACCTAATCTTTACACATTACCATTAATTAATCTAAGCCCATTTAACAGATCTTAGTAAGTCCAACATATTTTCTTTGACGAAAGGTGATGTTTTTTTTTATATAAAAAAAAATATTGGACTTAAGTAACAAAATAAAGGCTACTGGCCTGCTTTAATAGCATCAGCAGCTGCTTCTTCTGGGGTTGAAGTATAGTGTTGCTGACTATAATAGACCCCAACTGAGTCACAGTCTGAAACAATGTACCTGCGGATGATAATTGGAAACAGCATTAATTGAAAGAGTTAATTATATATTATATTATCCTGTGATTAAAATCATTAACATAAAAGAAAACACCAGCATCATCCCATTTGAATTTGATCATACCCATCAAGTCTCCACTGACCACGTACGGTCTTCTTTAGCAGATTTGGGTCAGCACAAGTGGGGATCCCATTCACCTGGTTGTAAGAGCACATAACACTTGCCACCTTGCCTTCCTTCACACACATCCTGAATGGTACATCAAATGTATCCTCCATGTCCTGCTTGCTTACCTGCTCATCAACCCTACGTTAGATGAAGAAAGGCAGCATATAGCTCGTGATCAGCAATAAGAATTACTGGCAATTTTGTGGATTTTTCTTTCATGTTATGTTTGGATTAGGTAGAAGAAAGTTGTGCACAAACCAAAGCAAAGATCGGGACGATAATAATGATACGTGCGGCATAAACAAAGACAAACTGAAAAGTTGAAATTACTTTTCTTGCTTCCGGCTTTGGTTGACTTCTTCCGATTTTTTCTTCCATGTTATCATCAGCAAAAGCGAATACTTTCGGAAAGAGTACAAGACACTGAATATTGGGAAAATCAATGACTATAATTAAGGTCTGATTTGCAGCCTTGCAGCTGGTGCTGACCGTTTTTGTTCAAGAATATTCTAATCAAATTTATTTAATATGCTATAGTATTCAACTAGTTTTTTTACTTATACTATATCATTTTAATCATACTATTAATCGAAAAAAATATATATTTCAATTTACACTCTGTGTTATCTTATATATCTATTAAAATATACTAAATTAAAATTAAATAAAAATTTATTTAAATTTTGTAATCAAAATTTTGAATTTCAATTATCATTTTTCATAAATTTTCAATTAAAAAATAATTATTATTTATCTTTTTTTCATATTTTTAAATAAAAAAATTATAATAATGTAAGAAAAAAATATCAAAATCAATGAATTCTTAATTAAAAACATATTTTATAAATTTTTTAAAATATTTTTTTCTTCAAATTTTTAATTAAAAAATAAAAAAATTAAATTGACCAAAATGAAATAAAAAAATTTACAAATAAAAAAATAATATTTTTTTAAAAAATGACTAAAGCGTAGTATCAAGAAAACTTTCACAATTAATATTTTTAGAAAATTTAAAAACTACAAAAATACTATTGTATAATAAAAATAATAATATATGTGAGTCTTGATAAATAATACAAATAAATTTAGATAAACAATATTTCAAATATTACATGAATAATAAATAATTATTTTGTTTTAATTTTTTTTTAATTATTCTAGCCCATAAAATAACATGAAAACCAAAACTTTACCTTCCGCTCTCCAAAAAAAAAAAAAAAAAAAGTGAGGGAGCCCGTCTCACCTTCGACTTGGAGCCCTATTTTGCAACCTTAATAACCAAAATTAAAATTACTGGAGGCATGGGATATTTTGTTGCTTGATAAGGGAATTATTTCATGTCCAAAATTTAGAAGCCAAGCGAAAAAATCTATTGGCTATCGTCCTAAGTGACAGATGTATAATCTAATTTTCATCAGAAATTTTTTTTTTGAAAATCATTTTTCCAAGCATCTCATAAATCACATCACGTACGTGTAAAGTCCAGTGATGCAGAGCAGCAGAACATACATTCATCAAAAACATTATTTACTCTACCTTAGCGTTAAAGTGGAACCGATCAACCCCATTCCAGTTGTCGAGGTCATAGGCTGTGAAGTGCTTACAACAAGCAGCAACCTTTAACCGGTCACCATCATTTCCCTGTAAACCTCTAACGTAGCTTGCAGCATATTTACCAACTACAACAGGGTCTTCCCCGGGAGTCTCCTGTCCACGACCCCACCTTGGGTCTCTGAAAATGTTCACGTTTGGGCTCCAATATGTGAGCCCAGCTACCCCTCCATTGAACATTGCTCTTGCCTCATCTGACACAACCTGCACAGTACCCAGGTTTGATTTTATTTTAGAAAATTTTTACAGTAATATATTTGTCTGTGTTAAAAAAAAGTTTGCAACTTGCCCGACATTATATGCAAGTTGTAGGATTAATCAACCAATTGTGCAACTCTTGTTTGAAAATTAAATTCTTATCCATTTGAGTGTCTATCTTTCTTTCTTTTTGTCCTACTAGTTAAAGTAAAAGGTTCGGTTTGGTGTAAGAAAAACATTGATATATTCGCCTTGTCTGTCCCGTCCCATACACATTTTGTAAAGAATGACTTGCAAACCATGATAAATGTAGATTAGTAATATTTAATTAACTAAAGTGATGATAAGGATATTTTGTTACTACTTTCTTTATGAAAGATATTAAAAATTAGATATCTTTGTTTTTTCTTTTCTCTTTAATGTCCTAATAACAAGTAACAAGTATGTAATAAAAAGAGGCCGTTACATCATTGAATTTTTTAAGGAATTTTTGTTTACTTATTACTTTGTACGTAATATAACATAACACCAGCAGCAACTGCTTTTCTGAATTTCCTATGTATGAGTACTACAAAGTTAAGTGTTATTTTTTATTTCATTAATTATTACTTATTAATGTATGGATGTACACACACACGTGTGGAATAAATTATAAATTAGTCCATCTAGTTTTGAAAAATAAATTAATTAGTTCTTTATGTTTATTTAATGTTTTTTTATAATTTGTTTTATTTTTAATTTTTAAAAAAGAAAAAAAATTGATATCATGAAAAGATTGATGATAAAAAAAATATTTTTTGAAATAAAATAATATTAAATTAAATATGGTAATAATTAATTAAGAATTATTAAGAATAAGAATGATTGATTAATTTGTTTATCAGAAGTAAAGAGAATGATTTACAATTCAGTCCATATGTGATATGGAACAAACTCACTGTTATATCCAGCTCGCATGCATGTACAAAGCAAAAAGTTAAGAACGCCATGACAAAAAGAACACAAAAGGTTCTCAAATGGATAGAATTCCTGGCATGACTTTAATTAATCCATTTAATTAACTTTAATATGTAGTCTAATTAGTGAGTAATTTAACAAAATCAAGGTTAAAAAATCTCACCCGTCCAATAGCCTCCCACAGAGTTGCATTGAAAGAAGCTGCGGCAGTGATGACTTGAGGGAAGCTAGTGGCCCCAGGGAAGGCCCCACCAAACTTAGTCCCTGGACCCACATTGGAAACTCCATGAAGAGCCTCAGACCACCACTCATACCCTTTAATCCCCAGCCGTGGAACTGCCGCTGCATTGTTCACCAGCAGCCCAACCTTCTCTCGCAATGTCATCCTACCAATAAGGTCATTCACTCTATTTTGTATTGGCAACTTCGCTTGGCAAAACGGCAAATTTCTGTTAGTTTCATCTTTTGGGTCACAAGCAAACGCGTCCAGGGCTTTGCTGGTTTGCAAAGAAACCCCTAAGAGAAGAACCATGAGAATAATAATGTGGGATGTGCGGAAGGTGGTGGTGGTGTCCATTGTAGTAAGAAATGGAAATGTTTTTGAATGGGGATGGAGAACAAGGGAGGCGAATATGTAGAGTATATATAGGTGAGGTGAAGTACAAGTTCGGGACCATATTGTTCTTTTTAACTGTTCAAAGAATGAGTAATGCTTTTTCTCGTTTTGGTGGTGGGATGGGATAAGGTGGTTGCTAGTACAAACCATAAGTGAATTTACCTGCCATTTTGAAGCTTGGGGTGGGGTCATTTACGAGAGATTACACGTGGCATGTTTGTATTGGTGGTTCGGAATCCAAGGAAAGGTAGGTCCAAAATATGAGGCATTTTTTGGATGATCAGGTGGGAGTTAGATCATCCAATTAGACCTTTAAGCCAGTAATAATATTTCTTCGGATTTGCGTACGTGAAAATTTTCTTTCCGTGGTTGGCAAGCACAATACCTACGGAGGGAAAATTATTGGTGTGTTTGGTATAATGGATTTTTAACTTTCGAGTGTTTTTACAAATATTTTCAAAGCGTTTATGAGATGAATAGATATGAACTTGAAGTATTTTTTGTGCTTTTAAACGACTTTTATATGGAAACATCAAAACAATCAAATAAATCAACTTGAAATTTCTCAACCAAAAAATCACTTTAACAAAGACACCGCAGACGCATTACAAACAGACAGTATATGGAAATGAGTCCAGTCGAAATCAGTGGTCTTGACATCTTGAATAAGGCTGTCCTGGTGGACGGATGAACAAATATTGTCAGTCAGTTGCAACTTGCTAGTAGCTCTAGCTTCGTTTGAAAGCTAGCTCAGATTAACTCGAGATAATTGCAATATAAGTACATAGATTTTTAAATTCTTTTCAATTCAATGTATGAATTTTATTTTATTTCTTTTTAGTATATTAATTTTTTAAAAATTATCAATTAAGTGCTTCTATTAATTTTTCGTTAACTAATGATGTGTTTGTTATATTTAAAATACAAAATTATAATTTTATTTTTTTCTCAATTGAGCACATGAACTTTAAATATTTCTATTTGAATATATCTATTTTTTAAAACCATCAATCAAATACTTTCATTAATTTTTTCATCAATTAATGACATGTTCGAAAACAAAATTATAATTTTATCCCTTTTTATTGAAATAAAAATTTTTCTTAAATTATTTTACAATTTTAAAATTTGACACATAACTAAAAAAAATATCATTTGTTATCTATAAAATTCTATATTAAAATCAGTTAGGTTTAAGGTGAAAATTAAAAGAAAAAAAACACAAATAAATCTTCTCGATGAAAAATCTCACTTTTGTGTTCCCTTCAACTTTTATGCTCAAAACCTAACTTAAATTTTTTTTTTTTTAACAACAAGCCTTACTAAGTTTAGTTGGAGATTTTATAATTAAATATAATTTTTTTAATTCTTTGTCAAATTTTAAAATAATAGAATAATTCAAAGAGAAAGTTTCTTACAACAAAAAGAGAAAAAAAATAATTTGATATTTGGATGTTTCATCAATTACAAAAATACTTGATTAGTAATTTTGAATAAGTGGGTATATTCAATTTAAAAAAAATAAAATTAAAGTTCATGTATTTCATTGAGAAAAAAAGGTTAAATTTATAGTTTAGTATTCTTAAGATAATAAACACGTCATCTATTAATAAAAAAATTAACAAAAATACTTAATTGATAATTTCAAAAAGTTAATGCATTTAAACAAAAATAAAATAAAATTTATATACCTGAGAAAAGATTTATGTGCTTGTCGTGTAATTATTTCAGAAGCAAATATTGTCAGTGAGTTGCAGCTTGCCAGTAGCTCTAGCTTCGCTTGAAAGATAGGTCAAATTAACTCAGGAACTGATCAGCTTGACCCATCAAGGACGGTGAAATTCACATTATCATTACCAGATGGAACAAAAAAGCATTCCACTTTCTTTTCTTGATCCAAAATAATTTAAAGTATTCCTTTTTAAACCAACCGATTAGCCAAGAAGTAAAGCAACATTCTGTTCCAATAAACCGAGAACTAATTAACCATTAAACAATAATTTATTGTATGTTCTGCTTGGCTCGCTAAAGAAAATCTCTTCCCTACTAAATGCTGTTGGAAAGTATTCAATCCAGATAAAAGGTTGGAAATCTTAGAAAATCTAAGCACAGATTTCTATTGCTCATATTTTTAAACCATCAACGACTAAAAAACTATTTCACGTTTGAGCAATATACTGACACTATTGCATTGTTTTGTTTTAATCTTAATTAGCAATCTGATTTTTTTTTCAATTTTTCTCCCTTGATCGCAAACGATAAGTCCAATTGGGCGGTCGGGGCTATAAAGTAAGGTATCTATATAGAAAACGACTTGTAAATAATGTTATCTTTAGGATTGCATCATGGCTATTTGAAGTTTGCAAGAATATCGTGGAAATTGTCTTTATACGTGAGTGGTTCTATGAGAGAAAAAACCAGCCAGTACCCACTTGCTTGTTCTGCAATACATTAAAATGCATGCTTCCAGTCTCGGGAAGGTTGAAAATCCCACGATATATAAGCTGTATAGCAGAAGTTTGTCTCCTTTTATGTGCTTCCCCTTTCCCTTACCGTCTTTGTTAGTTTTTGGTAAAGTAATTATTATTAATTTTTGTGTCGAGACTGTTATAAATTTAATTAGGGTGTGAATTCTTAGATTTCTTTTATTTATTTGAGTCCTTTACTTATTTTTATTATTTGAATGTGTGGGAAAATTTTCGCCTCCGATTTTAAGAGGTAAGAAAATTATTTTTTTTTCAAAATTAATAATCTTACATACATAAGTATTGTTAAAAAAAAAGCCGATTTTACTGTGTAATTTTTTTTTATGTAGATATCTATATGTCAAATTTCTCAATATGTTTGTGTGTTCATACAAAGCATCTTCCAAAGATCTAGAAAAATTTCATATCTAATTTTGCTTTTCTATTTTTTATTTTCTAACGTAGTTAATTATGGTCCATACAAAATTATTTATTTTTATGCTTTTTATTCTTATTTTAATTTTAATTTTTTTTATAACTATTTCATCATTTTTATTTATAATTTTATTTAATTTGATCAAATATGGTTGACATAAGATTTTAAAGTGAAAATTTGTTAGAAGCACTCAATTGAAATTTTTTTAGTATTTTTTCTTTGCATTTCTCTTGTCCTTTTTTACACGTCATGTTGTCTCAATACCTATGATACATGTTTGATGAATATTGACTAGATCCAATTATGTAGAATAGATACTACTTTATACCCAATCTATTACTATCTTGACATCTTGAGACGTTAGAATTCTAAATCAAGTCTCAGATGCTTGATTCATCTTCAAATATATCTTCTTCTGTGTACTGCTGTGTGGGTGGGTGGAAGGTCTTTCGAGTCATGTCCTAATTTTCGAAATGAAGCGAAGGAAGATGCTACAAGAAAACAACAAGAAGATTGAATGGGGCGAGAGGTATGTATATAATGGCGTGGAGATTTGAATTCCATTTTCGTTAATAAATATGATAAATTTCCAATGCTTCGTGTAGGTAACACTAAAATATCTAATTTATATAAATAAAAAAATTAATAAAATTTTAAAGCCTATCTTATTAGGCATTAAAAAAAAAAAAGCATAATCTAATTCAACCATAGCATTATTTGTAATTAAAAAGGACTTTCTATGATTATCAAAAGAAAAAAATGTATTAAATTGAGTATTAATTTTTTTAAAAGAAAAAATGGAGATAGAAAAAAGGAATGTCTGATATATATATATATAGTGCCAATTTGTATAATTAAAAAATTATTTGTACATAAAACATTTTTATAAGAATTGTGTTTAAAAATAACACCTGTGCATTTAATTTAATTTTTAATCAAATACTAATTTATCTAATTTTGAATTTATCCACTGTAAAAAAATCATTTAAATATCCTACATGGCAGTATCAAAACCAAAATAAACTCTTAGAAAGTTTAGGGAAAAAAAACATAATTCTCTAAAGCTTATAAAAAAGCTTGAATACATTCATATTTATTTATTTAAATTCAAAATAATTATGACTTGGGAAACATATTACCTTTCCATATCAATGAACATATTTTTAAAATATGAGGTAACTAAATTTAGTATTTTTGCACTTATTTTCCATGTCATCCTTCCATTTAGGAACTGTTCAAAAAAAGTTAAATCGTTTTTCAGAGGGGAAAAACAACTTAAGATTAGAAAATTCACCATAATATAAAAAATATTAAATATGGATTTTTTTGGTACTAGGGTGAACTTGAGGATTTTGAATTTTTTCTTCCCTCCATTCTACTAATTTAATAAAACACGTGCATGATACATAAATTATTTTATGATTCCCTGTTTAGTCGAGATTGGAAGTAAGGAGTAGCAATGCACCATATGTTCTCGGATTATCTCATTCTCAGTCCCAACTATATACTAACTGCATTAATCATTCATAATCTGATTTTGTTTTTTGTTTTTCATCTTTATAGATAATGACATCCAAAAAGGACAAGGAAAAGCTACCAAAAATGTCCTAAAACTTCATCCAGCATTTCATCAATTTGTAGAATTGTTTCTTTGTGTACTAGTAATTACAAGTCCATAATATGAGCTATCTAAATCACGGAACAAACATAATTCACTGGCAATTATATATAATTTCTTTAATTAAGTTGGGGTGCTGCATTTGCTGCCCAGCTCACAGCCCATATTGGCGTACAGTGCATCAGGTGGACCTTAATTTGTTTGAGACGTCTTCATCCAAAATGTTTGTGTTTCATCATCTGTCTTTATACCAACCTACAAGAGTAATATATAAATAATAACTGAATCCTTTATAAACCTTGTCAATTTGCTAGCAACCACCGTTTTCCCCCAACGGAACCCACCTTCATCCAAAATGATGAATGCCTGGCTGCTTGTTTTATATGATCCTACGTGGCACCTACGATCGTCGTCATTTGTCTAGTTAAGAAAAACCTGAGATTTTTCTCAAAAGCAAACGAAAACCTGCAGATTTATGTATATGTACCGATATCTAGCAGGTGTTGAATTCGTACAATATGGGGGTAACCTTAATAGTCAATTCCACATAATTCAATTAATGCGCCAACAGCTAGAGAAAGGAGAGAGGTAGCGGTGGTTACGATGATAACGATGTGATAGGCCAATGACAAAGCTAATCATGAATCTAAGCTGTACCAGATGATGTGCCAAACAGAATCTTTTTAAAACATTAATGGTGGGGCTCTAACTATCGGATGAACACTCAAGGGAGGTTGAGAAAGAAAATGAAAAGGGTATCTATAGTAGCATGTACTTGGGGTCGAAATTGATGATAGGTTGGTCATATCACTACCAAATTTCAGTTCTCTTTTTATTGACATGAGTTTCTACAAACCAAGTAACACTATTGTTTTTATCTTGTCCATTTGGTCCAATTTTAGTTTTACCCATCAAAATGAAGTAAGAGAAGCCGTTCACAAATAAAAATGCCGATCCATCATTTTAGTTGTAAATTACTAGATAATTATCAGAATCTGTTACACTTATTATTTGAAACAAAATCATTAAAGTGCAAATGGGCCAAGAAATGCAGTACTTTTTCGCGTGTTTATTAAAACAAAAATCACCATATGCTTCCATTGCTTGCCTTTAGGATTTTCGTATTCCTCTTGTCTGGCACATATATGTGATAAACTTTTGAATTCGTATAGCTGTATTTCCTTTTGTTTTAAGATAAGGATAAATTCATCGAGTGATTCCTAAGTTTTGAAAATGAATCAAATCAATCTAGTACCAATCAAATCAATCTATGTACTACAGTACTAGTGTACTTCAATTTGGATCCGGCAACCTCTCACTTTCAATTCTCGGTCACATGCGGTCACTGATCTGCACAATACATGTTCTATCTACACCGTGTGGCCACATATACATATCTTAGTGGATTAAGGGATCATAAATTGAAAGTGTGAAGGTTGATATGTCTGAAGTTAAACTATAGAGGCTTACTTAACGAATTTACAAATATGAGGGACCACACTAAAATTAATCCCATAGGATACGTAGGGCACTCACCGAGTGAAATCATAAGAAATCCAATTTCATATAATGTGCTATTGCATTCCTTCGTCCTTCACCTATATACTGCTAGTTTGTCCTCCCTCGGATAGGCCACTTGTCACCGCTATTGTCCAGATTCTCTGAATGACCCTGTTTCTAGAAGTAGAGGGAACACAGGGATGTTCTAAATCAACATATGTTTGGCGTTTTGAATGTCTTGTACTATTCATGATTGCAAATTGCAATCCCCTTTCTGATCCTTGGCCATTCTCTTAAAGGACCCTCCGTAATTTTCCTTTTGCAGTGCAACATGGATGATTCATTAAAAAAACAAAAAAATTGATTTTTTAGTGCAAATAAATTTACAAGGTTTTAATGCATAAAGATTCACATGACACTGAGGGGCTTTGGATGCCAAGAACGAAAAAAACTTTGAAACTACAATGAAGGAACGGAACGAATAATACTAATTAAAATAGCATTTTAATTTTAATAGTATGTTTAGAATAGGAACTCAAAATTCAAATCAATGGTAAAATTTCAAAAAAAAAAAAAATCATGAAAGAGAAATATGATTGCAAATTTAATAACATAAATACTAAGGATAATGATATAGGATAATATTAACAGCAATCATGATAATCATCATCATCATAATTGTGATGACAATAATGGTGATACTAATAATGATAAAAATAGTTATTATAATGATTATAGTGATAGTAATAACTATAGAAGTGCATTAGAAATTGATAAAAAAATATATATATTTATTTCAAAATCAATAACTTAGATTTACCATAACCATCCCAAAAGATGTCCATCTATTCTTTTTTTTTTTTTTCCAAAATAAGAAGAAAGAAATAAAAAATTGAGAGGGAGGGGTGAATGGACCGTATTTTTCGGCCGTGAAGTCACCCAAAAACAAGCCCATATAAGTGATGGCCCGTTATTGTTGGCCGCAAAGCACCGAAAACAAGCCCATGTCACTGTTGAGTGTTGACCGTTCAAAATCCGTTTTAATTTATGTTGCTAACTTCTTATGACATTGACTGAATTGGGATCTAAATGTAAAATTAAAAATATAGTTTTTATTGTTCGAACATGAATTGGAATAGAATAAGGTCGAAATGCGTTTTTGAATGAAGATGATTAAAAAAGATGCGAAATAATGAATTTAGAAGTTGTTGGTAAATTCTAAGAACAAACGAGGTGGTTAAGAAAATTTAACCACTTAATAGATTTTATAAATTCGAATTTTAAAGCTAATATTAGAGAAATTTGTTTCCACAAACATATCAAGTCAATATAAAAAGTTACGTCCGTAAGATCATGAAAAAAAAATCTATTATTGATTGATTGATTGATGCATAAGTTAATTGGATGGTATTTTTTACCTTACATCAACAAAGAAATAAGTCGTTGTAAGCAAATAGCCCGATTTCCGGAGATGGTTCAGCACCCATTGCGAATGGCTCAAAAATGAAATTTTGAGAATCCAGCTCGGTATGAAATGGGCTAAAAATGAACTAAAAGTTTGGAGCCGACGGCCGAAATAGCCTGCGCACTACCCTGTGAGAGCAAGTTGCCACTTGCCAGTGCCGATATACCAGATTGGCCATTGCAAAATGACCGTTCTCCTGCCAAAGAACAATCAAGGAACTAGTTGCTGTTGAAAATGGAAACCAAACGTTGTTTTGTTGGCGTTTACAAATCAACAACATGCTGATTCAATACCCTTTTTTTTTCTTTTTCTTTTTTTCAAGAGAGAAATTTCATATGAGTTTTTTTCTTTTTCTTTTTTTAAATGAAATTTGATGAGTTGAATCATAGCATAACCTTTACAAGTATTCAAATTAAGTTCATCCAGTCTTTACTAATTTATTATTGGTGCTTGCTATTTGCCCACGCATGATTTGATGTTCATTAAAAAAAACAAAAAAACAAAAACAAAAAGAACACTACTTGTCCCTTGTTTTCATTTTTTTTAAAAAAGACAGATCCCTTGTGTCTGTAGACTGTACCTTCACATGATGGAGCAGATAGTTACATTCCAATGTATTCAATTCCCTTTTTTTTTTTTTTTTTTTGGTTGAACACCCATGTTGTATTCAATTCTATGCATGCATGCCCGTGTCATATTTTATGTACCTGTGAGGCCGTGACTTAAAGATGGCACGGACCGTCCAATTTTTACTCCTCCGTTACGATATCACATGACTACACAAATTACAAGACGTTAGTTAATGTAGTTATAGTTGAACCGTTCCTTTGACTTCCTCTACCAGTTTGGTAAAAAAACTTAAACAGACCAATTCCTTGACCCTACAGACAAGTCGAAGTCTAATAAAATCTACCAGGATTGGATCGAGCCAAACATATGTGTAACAGGTCAAACACTTGAACTAAACCTACTTCAAACACCAACAGCCAACTAGACCTAATCTTTTGTTTACTACCAAGTCCACCAGTGTATCGGTCACAAGATGGAGCGGTTTAACAAACACCTGATCTCACATTCCCCATACACGGCTCAATAAAATCCCTCAAAATTAACCCTCCTACCTAGCTAATCGACTTGCATGAAGTTTTTCTTCTTTTTTGAAATGGGAAATTACATTACATACCACAATTCATCAAATTCTGCCGGGAGAGTGATTCTATCGGATGGCAAGGTTTTTGAGTTCGACAAACCTCTCACGGTGGCTGAGCTAATGTTAGAGTACCCACAGCAAGTTGTGGTTGAGTTTCACTCGGATTTGACTAAAAAGAGGCCGACACCATTGCCTGCTGACAAGAAGCTAGACAAGAAGAAGGTGTACCTCATGCTGCCCTTGAAGCGAGGGAAACCAGCATCATTATCATCAGAGGAAGCAAGGCATGCTCTTTTGAGCGCAAACTCGGTTTTAAGATCAACGTCGTCTCTTTTATCATCATCAAAGTTTCTCCCTGTATTTGCTAGGTTATGCACTGCCGGAATTGGGGAGGAACAAAATTTTGTTATGCAAAAGAAGGAATGTTATGTGGAGGAGAAGCCAGCTATGGAGAAATATGATTCTGAGTTGGAAGAGATTTTTGAGAGTAGGCCCGAGTATTTGAGTAGGCAGCTTTCAGGTAAGAGAATGTGGAAGCCTAGCTTGGATACTATTAAGGAGAAAAAGGTAGAGAAAAAGGTCCCTCACTGGTTGTTTTGAAAGGTTAATTTAATTAATTTGGGTTATATACACCATCAATTTGTGATCTGTACTGTTTATGTGTTGATGTCAACTGATGCAGTGCAAGGAAGGAGTAATCAGATATGCATCTTTGAGTCTATTAGCTTAAAGAGAAGCAGAGTAAATTTATACCATCTTGTTAATTTAAGTTATGAAATTTTATGGTACTAAACTTTAACAATTACTTACCCTTTTTTTTTTTTTTTTCCTTTTTCCTGAATGATAATCACTCTACAAGCCTCCTATAAATTGATCCAAGATAAAACACACTAGAACCGATGAGGCACTGTACATATAAACAATACTAGCGAATATGTTAAAGGTAAGGGAATTTGGCTGGAAATGAGATGATTTTTTTAGTTCCAAGAGAGAGCCTGCAATGTCAATTACAGGGGGAGGATATTGAACACATTATGTTTTAGCAGTTATTAATAATTAAATTGGTTAAGCATGTTATTTTCACTCACCAACCTCTCACTTGAGAGAAGTCTTTCATTGTTTTTTGTATAATAATGCACGTAAATCTATGATCGGATATGGGGAAAAGGAGGAAATTAAGGTAACGTGACATACTTGTCAGGCAAAGCTAACATAAAATACTAACCATGCCACAGTGATGGCTGGTGACGAGTCAACAAACTGGTGATTGTTGGTTGTGTCATACAATAAATAAGCAAACGAATTGTAGTTCCTCAGTTTCAATCACGATTGAAAAGAAAAAAAATGAAAAAATGTACATAAAAAAATTAATTTAATTAAAACTAGAATTTTTTATTAATTCTAATAGTTAAAAATAAAAACAATTGAAAATATAATTTTACTCTTATTTTTATTATTTGTATTCCTGTTATAAATTGCTCATATATATGTATAGTAGTTAAAAAAAATGCTTTCAAGTAAAAAAAATTATTTAAGACAACTAACGGCTTCTTTATATCCAATTTCAACATATGATTTTTTTTTTTTGCCACGTATACAATCTTACAACCTTTAATTTTATTATTATTATTACTATTGCTATTATTTTGTATATCCTTGGTTTATTTTATCAAAACAAATTTAACTGATTTTTGTCAATATCTTTATATTGTGCTTCACCGACCATTATTTAAACTAACCATATTCGTCATATCTATTTTTTTGTTAATGCGATTTATTTGAATAGTTTTAAAGTCTTAACGTGTTGTTTAATTATTAGAAATGAAAGATTCGAAATAAGAATACAAGAATCGAAATGAAAAAATCAAAATGACATTTGTATTCTCGTATTGTGTTTGGAATACCGATGAGAATTTAGAATGCAATTTAAATTTTTTAATATCTGATTTTTTGTACAAATAAAGATAATGATTAAAAAAATAATTTTATCAAATTATAATAGTTGTAAAAACAATAAATGTGATGGTAATGGTTGTGATTATGGCGATGGTGGTAGTAATGGTAATGATTATGGTGATGGTGGTGATTGTAATTGTGGCATTGGTTGTTATGGTGGTGATGGTAAAAATAATCAATAGATAATAAATAAATAAATAAAATATATTATTATTTTGAAAAAAAATTCATTCTCAATCTTTATTTTTATTCTCACATCTTATATGAGAATGAAATTATATGTAAATTTTTATTTTCATTCTCACTCTTCATTCTCGTTCTCACTTCATTCCTTTTAACCAAACAACTTACAACGTGAGAATAAAACTTTCATTTTCATTTTCACAACTTTATTCTTGATTATTAAATAGCACGTCACAGAAATATGCATGGAAGAAGGAAAAAAAAATTAAACAGTAAAAAACAAGATAAATTGTAGGAAAAAAAGAAGGAATAATTCAAAGCAATCGAAGGCCGAGTGGAAAATTTCATCGATCGCTCCAATAAATTTCTTCACCTTTCTGCTGGACTCTTGAACGGTTGAACCTGTTGTGACCCAATTAAATGTTTTTTGGCCTAGATGTATTTGCTGCATATTTACATCAGAATGGTGGTTGTTCTGACTGAAAAAAAAAACATGCATTGAAACTTGAGGATTGAGTAGCTATATATAGCATATGATAACGCGGAAATTAAATTATATATATATATATATATATTATTTAGGCATCCAATGACAGGAAGTAGGTGAGCAATAAATAATGAGAGCTTTAAAAATTCTATTTTAATTCTGATATTTGTAAAAAAAAAAATTAACTAAGCAGTTGCAAAGAAAATCAAATTTCTCGTTAAAGAAAATTTTAGCCATAAAATAAGTTAGCTAACCATCCACGTTGTTTTATTTTTATTTTTATTTTTTCGTTTTGAAATCTTTCATTAGATAAAGTTCATGAAGGTAATCATAAAAAACAAAATAAAAGTTCATAATGGTTAACCGGCCAGGGCTCCAAGTACAATGGTTAATGGAACAGTGCGTTCCTTCGGTAATTATTGTTAAAAGTAGCGACGTGGTTTTGGTTAAGCCTTCTTATAAGATTTTTTTTTCTTTAAAAAAAAAATAGTACGTGTAGGCTGATCTCTTATACATCAACACGGACAACATCCATATGTTAATAAGATCAAAATTTATGATACTTTTGTAAATAAAGATATTGGACGTAAATATACTTTTATTAAGTATATCATTTCATTTAAAAGCTAGCAGTGACTTGTAAGTACATGTTATCCTGTATAAGTCAATTCCTTCGAGCACTATATAATAATTTTTTTTAGGAAGCTTTTATTTAAAGTTTGTGTTTTTGAAAAAAAAAAAAACCTTTTTTTTTTTTGGCGAGAGATAACAGACAAGTTATATCATATTTTTATAAGATTAATAAGTTCCATATTCAACTTTCTTAATAAGTTCATCGTTTATTATGTTTTCTATGATACCTTATGAATTCATTCAAAGCACTTGTAAATATATGTATATGTGTGTGTGTATATGACATGTTATTTAATTTATTTGATAAATTAACTTTTTGGTTTTAATTAAAAATATTATTATTCTCAATTGTTGTTAAGAAAAAATAAAACACTTGTGTATTGTGATGCAAATTTTATTTTCTCTATGATTCTGTTGAAAAATAAAAGGTTTAGGAAACCTTTAGATGCAAATTTTATTTTCTCTATTATTCTGTTGAAATATAAAATTTGTCTTCAAACCTATCAACAATTAAAATTAATTTTTATTATTTTATGTCATACTTATCCGCTCAAACATGCTCAACGAACCTAATTAAGCATTTTTTTAATTATTTATTGATCGGAATTGAACTGAAAAAAAAATCATAACCAAAACTTCTCAATATATTTTTATATATTCTACAAACAAAATGAAAAGGTAATAAAATTCCAAAATATGTATATATTATATATTTTGCATTATCGGTGGATATCCAATCTAAACGCTGAATTGATCTTGATTTTTAAATTCTCAATTAACAAATGATCTATCTTTTCAAAACGAAGTAGAAGCTTCCAAAATAAAAAACCGTTTCCCATTAGTTTTGCTAACAAAGGCTAATAGAAGGGCCTTGGTCATGAATGTATATAACACGTCATAAGAGTAATTGAAATAAAACGAACTCGTGGGAAGAAATTGATTGAAATAAAATATACCATAGGGGTAGAGTGATTTATTTATCCATATTTATCTCATCTACATAATCTGCAGTTACATACGATAAATTTTATAATATCTAACAAATAATTAATATAAATTATTTTGTAATAAAAGATAAATAGAAAAAAATTAAAAAAATAAATTTAACTCACCGTAAAAATCTTACTTCGTTGTATCCAATAGGCATCCAAATATGATTTTTTAAATATATATATCTTTTCTAGAAATAAAATGCTCATTACTAAGACTCTAAAAGACATGTGGCTTTGATCTGTTCATAATCCTATTTACCTTATATATATATGCGTTGTAATTCAACTACAATAAAACACTTACGAGTCCAAGTAGACAAGATAGTTGTCTTCCAAATAATAGACTAGGGTTTGACTCCCGATGGATGCATTTATACTTTGATTTAAATGCATCCGTCGAAAGTCGAACCTAAGTCTATTATTTGGAAATCAACTATCTTGATCGATAAGCACTTTATTGTACTTGAATTACAATATATGTATGGTGTACTTGAATTACAATATGTGTGTGTGTGTGTGAATCACAACCATATTTACCTCTTTTCACTTTTGTCCTTTTTTTTTTGTTTCAAGTTGTTGTTTTCTTTTTTACCCCTTTTGTTTTTTTCATTAAGTTAGGTTCTTTTTTTTATTAATTTTTTCATCCACTACTCACTTTTTTTTTTTTGTTTCGAGTACTAAGCACTTTTTTTTTCTTTCTTTCTTTTTTTTTTTTTCAAATTGTTGTGAATACATGTCTTTTGTTTTTCTCCTCCTTTGTTTTTTTCCATCAAGTTAGGTTTTTTTTTTTCAGAGTTATTTCATTTTAGTTTTTTAAATTTAAATCTACTAACTGACGCACTACTCATGTCTTTTCTTTTTTTTTTCATTAATTTTTTTCTTCATTAGATGTTAAAATTTTAAAAAATCAATCGTTACTTTTTTCCATACAAACTAACTATTATATAACATATACGATATTTTTTATATTTATATTATATGTTTTTTATTTTATTGTGATATATTTTTCTTTTTCTTTTTTTTTTTTTTTTTTTTTGTTTCGAGTTGTTTTACTATACATGCTTTTTTTTTCCTTTGCTTTTTTGCATAAATATTTTTTTAAAATTCTTAGGTTTCATATTGGTCTTTGAAATTTTAAAATAAAAAATTTAATCCCCTAACTCTTGCACTACTCACGTCTTTTTTTCCTTTACCTTTTTCTTTTACTTTTTTTCATCAATTTATATTCTTTTTTTTATTTAATTAAGTGTTAAAATTTTGAAAAATCAATCGTTGCTTTTTTCCATACAAACCGACAATTATATAACACTACTCCTCTCTTTTTTCCCTTTGTTTTTTTTTTTCTCATCAATTTATCTTCTTTTTTTTTATTTGATTAGGTGTTTAAATGTTTAAAAATCAATTGTCAGCTTTTTTCACATAAACCGATGATTGTGTAATATATACGATATTTTTTATATTTATAAGATATGTTTTTAGATTTTAGAATAAATATAAAGTACGCTTATTGTTTAAAATTAATTTTTTTGGATAAAAATTCTCATCAAGTTAATTTTTATTCTTATTTTTTATAATTTTATTTATTAATAAATATGAATTATTTCATCTATGTATGTATTCCAATAAGTTTTTTTAATACCTATTTTTATTTGCTTAATTCTTAAATAATCAAATTTTAAAAATTGAATATATGTATTTTATTTTTATTTTTTTACATGATCAAATTTTATCAAAATCAATTTTATAGTTTTTATTGCACTCTATTAACTTCAATATATATTTTATCATTTATTTTTTTTAAATATTTTTTAATTTATTTTATACATTCTCACCTACCGAGTATGATCATGATGTATTGAGAATAATAACGCTAAAGTCATTGATTTTATTAGAAATCAACTATGCATCTATACACATAATACCAACGATTCGTTATTATTTTTTTAATATTTAAAATGATTTTTTTAAATAAAAAAATTGAAATAATATTTTAGAATAACCACCTAATAACTCAAATACAATTTTGTATACTAATATTATTCATTATTTTGTAAATAAATATATATAAATCAAATATATATATATATATAATCTTCTTATCGGTGAAAAAGTTTCATTTGTTAATTTTCATACAAGTTTTTATACTAATCATTGCTTTATTTCTTTAATGAAATGTAATGAAAAAAATATTAAGATGTTTTTTAAAAAAATTATATTAAAAATTATTTATTATGAGTTTTATTTAAGAATAAATGCATAAGAAAGAACAAATCATATTTTTTTACTTTAAAATTTATCTTTTATACTTAATTTAAAATATTTTAATTAACCAATGACATAATATATGTTATCAAACTGAAATAAATATATCTAGTTCGGTCTGCAAGTGTTGCATGAGAATCATAACCTAGGCATATATCTAAAATTCTTATTCACTTACTATTCATATGCATTGAATTACTATTCACTTGATGTCAATTCAAGTAATTTTTTTGTGTACTTTTGTGTGTGTTTTTGGACATTAGTATGCAAATTTAACACTTTTTTTCTATTTTTCGTCCCTCATATTATAACTTTTTTTTAATCCTTAGCTTTTATTTTTCTTTCATTTTCACGTAGCACGTGAGCGTACGTACACACACATTATCTTTTTATATTTTAAAATTAATATATACTTAAGCTTATGTTACTCTCATCGTTTAAATTTCATTCTTTAAATTTATTATTTTTTATGAAAATTCTCATCCAATTAATATTTTATATAAGATTTTATTTATTGATAAATATAATTTTTTTCCCTATATTTGAATTTTAGAATAAAATTTTAAAACATGATTGTTTTTTTCTTTTTTAAAAAGTAAATTGGCATAATATATATTATGAATTCATATAATTTTTAAATGATAGTGCACTCGGATAAATATATAGCTATTTTATTTCAAAAGGTTAAAAGCGTGTTTCAAATAATTTGTCGCAGTTCATTAGGTATGATCAAGACATATAAAAAACTATTGAATCGTTAATTTTATAAAAAAATAATTATACATTTTCCAACATAATGCAAATTATTTATTATGAATATTTTTTTTAACATTATAGAACCAATTTATTTGAAATAAAATAATTAAAATAATTTTTTAAAGGAACCAACCAATTACTCAAATAAAGTTTTTTATGCTAATTTTGTTGATTATTTTGTAAACAAATATGCATAGATCTAATGCATATACTTGAAAAAAATAATCTTCTCACCAACAATAAATAAGAATAATTTTTTTTTTCATCGGTTAATTTTTATGCAAGTCTATACATTAATTATAATTTTTTTTATACATTCTTAGAGACAAATATAATTTAAAGTATTTGCTTTTGAATTCTTAATTAATATTTCAGGTTTAAATTATTACAAATTTTTATTTAAGAATCCGTAAATAAAGAAAAATAAATCATGTTTGTTAAGCAAAAAATTTATGAAAAACACACAAAAAAATTATAATAATTAAATAAAAAAATTTTAAATTTTTAAATGATTCTTTTTTATCTATCTCGTAGCGTTGTATGAATAATTTTAAAAATTAATCTTCTCTTTTGCATTAAATAAGAATTTTTTTCATTTATTAATTTTTGTAAAAGTTTATCTATTAATTATAACTTTATTTTTTTGGAATACAATACTATGAAAATATATTTTTATAATTTTTTTTAATTCTTGATTAGTTAAAATTATTATATTTTTTATTTTAAAATCAATCCATAAAGAAGAATTATTTATGTTTTTTAAATAAAAAGTTTACAAAAAAATATTAAAAAATTAATTAAATAAAAAATTATAATTAAAAAAATTTAAAATTTTAATTTTTTAATTTTTTTTCTTAAATCGCGTCCGACTAGTGTAATAACTACAAGTAAACTAGTTCCCGTTGCATATTATGCAAAAGCCCTAAACCTTCCCACGTCCGAGAAATCTTCTTTCTCCCTCTGCCTCTGCCTACTATCACTTGCTAAATCAATGGCAGAGTCAAAGAATCACACTGCTCATAACTAGTCTTACAAGGCTCATAAAAATGGGATTAAGATACACAGAAAACACAGAAACACATCCACTAAAGGGGTCTGTAACTTTCTCTCTGATTTCCTCTGTTTTCATTTTATTTTCCATGCCTTTTACCGTTTTGATTCAGTAGTTTTAATATTCACATTTTTTTTGGCACAAAAATAGACGGATCCTAAGTTTTTGAGGAACCTGAGGTACGCGAGGAAGCATAACAAGAAGGATGGGGAATCTTCAACCGAGAGTAGATGTTGGACCTGTTCTTGGCTGTCTCTAGTAATGTTTTTTTTTTTGTTTAATACTATATTTTTCCTTCTTTTTTTTTCACTCATATGGCAGTACCATTTGTCTGGTTTTACATCTTAAGAATTTGAAGGATGATTCTTGGTTGCCTAGGACTAATTGTCTTGATATTATGAAAATAGTAACTATTTTTGGAGGTTAATGTGTAATTATGGAAATTTATCACATTTACAAGCACTTTGCTCTCTTAAAATAGATAGATGGATGCTTTGCTATATTTTTCAATGAATATGGTCTTGGTGGGATAAATTTGATGTGGCAGATTTTTGGGAGATAACTGATTTGGTTATCTGCAAAGTGCAAACAATTCTTTATATCTTTCATGGTTCTCCCTGTCGATGTATTCAGCTGAATTTATTTGATTTTCTGGGTTACAATAGAAATCTTGTGTGGTTGTGATTGACTTAATGACCTGTGCCGTGTTTTGTTGGTATTAAGCTTGTTTTGTTTTATTTATGTTAACTAAGGTAAAATTGTAAATTGTGTGTTGATCTTTATTGCTTCCTCGATTGCATAGGACAGTGTGATTTATGCATTTATTGGTGAAAATTGCAAAGATCAAGGCTTTTTTTACTCTCTGCAATGTAAATTAGACTCTAAGCAACCTTCAACAACTATATACCCACAACAGAAACTAGAAAGCCAATTGTTTATAAATAAGCTGATATCAGTTTCACGATCATAATTTGGTGGTCTGTATATTCTCATTGCTTGTTTAAGAGGTGAAAGTTTGCTAAGCTCTTTTACTCCAGTTAGTGCATGGTCGTTTTGGCTTATCTTTTTCATTTGGTAACTGAAGAAGTAGAGAGGAGTTCTGTAGTTTGTTACATGTCAATTAAGCATTCTCTCTTCATTTAAGAAGAGTATTGAGTCAAATTCGTCCAACAGTTCTCAGGAAGGCTTTCTTTTGGCCAGTGCCAAAAGGTTATATTGATTGCTAAGCTGTTTGTACTTTTATTGGAAATATATTAAGTTTTGAGTTATTAGTTTGGAAAGGAAAGCTGTGGCACGGTATACTTTTATTTTGAAGGTTTTTTAAGGAACCAACTATCATGGATGGGTGTTAATCATGATATTTTTTTTTATCAATTGAAATTGAGAGTTTTTGAGATTTTTCTTGATCATTGTGGTTAAGTGGTTGATTTTAGCATCTGTGGATTGTTGAAGTTTGGAAGGTTAAAAGGAAAGCTATGGCATGGTGTACTTTTCTGGAGGTCTTTTTAAGGAACCAACTGTCATGGATGGATGGTAATCATGTACTTTGTTTTTATCAATAGACATTGAGAGTTTTTTAGATTTTTCTTGGTCATCGTGGTTGATTTTAGCACCTGTGGATTGTTGTAATTTGGAAAGTTCAAAACAGATGTATGCAAGCTGATTATGTATCTCAGTTTTTGGACCTTTTGGTTACCATGTCCTGCTGCCTCTTGAGGGATTATAGAGAGAAGTCTCATCTTATCGCAATTACCCATCTGGTGCCTGGTTGGGCATCTCCCTTCTTTTCAAATTGATAGAGCTGATGATAGCAAGTATTTCAACACCTATGATAGTTTCCTTGACATGGGACAATACCTCTTTAGGTTAGCTCATGCACCAAAATATCAAGTAGTTTAAGATGTTTGGAATCGTACAGTTTTTTGTGGGCAAACCAAGCAGTTCTAATGGTAGTTCTTCGTCACCTTAGGCCTGGTGGGGTGGATAAGGCTAGGATCATTTTTAGCTTCTCTTCTGGAGTTTTTCAAAGGTGTTGGAAGTGTGCAAAATAACCGGGGAAGGCCAAAAGGATCATGCTGGCACCACTTGCCTTCGCCTGTTTGAAGTTTGAGGAGCTCGAGGTCAAAAGGTGTCCATATTAGCAGTGATCACTTTTCTGGTCGAGTATTGTGTTCCGGGTGAGGTGCTATAGATTGGTGTTTTAACTTTCTCCTACTCAATTAAGGAGCATTCAGGGATATGCTTGGAAGTTCAACCTGTTAAGTTTGACAGTTGAGCTTCCCCTCTATGGCAACTGCCTCCTTGGATTTCGGATCAAATTGATTGTTATTTTATTTCAGTATACAAATTTTCTGGTGCCTCTATGCGGGGTTATTTTGTTTGTGATAAATGCTTTGATATTACGCTCTAAGTGAGTCATAAATTTAAGGTTTATTATAACACAGGGTCAGCACTTAGCATGTGTTTAAGGTATCCTGGAATATCCACCAGCAATGGCACCAAACTTGTCCGAATATTGTACCACTGTATGGGCCACGCTAGCTCCACTTCGGGGGTGACTAATTAATGGAATAGCTTCTGAATTGTGTGATACGAAGGTCTACGAGCAGACAGCGATGTGGAGCGAACTGTCTTTAGGAGCAGCAAGCAAACTTATAAACTCTCTTTTTTTCCCTTAAAAAATTAAAGCGAACGCATTTTGGTTACATGAAATGATGCAAGCAAACTCTTAAGTTGATAGAATTTCTACAAGCCTTCTTCCCCTTCTCGGTGGTAACGCATTTTGGATGCTGTAAGAAAGCTAGAATCCTCTATCATGCTTTGGGGAAGAGTTGGATGGGAAACGCAGTCATTTGTCTTGAGGGTGCTTCACGATCACAACTGGACACTTGACCCGCTTGGCACAATATTCACTCACACTTCCTAGGAAAGCCCTGTAGCAATGAATTAGAGATTAAGATTCTGATGTCCATAGAAGATGAATAAGGTTTTTGATTTAGTTGAAAGAGTCTAATAAGCCAGTGAAAATCGCTTATTACCTCTTCAAGAAACCATAGCCGTGGCTTCCCATTACCAGAGTGTCAGGTCTAATTTTCTCTACTGTAGTACAAATAACATCCTTCGCCTCTCCACTCCCAATTACTCTCTCCACGTTTACCTGCTTCAGAGCTTCCTTCGTTAAGCATATCTAAAGATAAGAAAGCAAACAGATCTAACACACAAGGAAAAAGTTTGGTTTACTTCTGTGTTGACGTTCCCGTAGATGGCTTCTGCTCGTTGCATCACTGAGTTCACCATGTCGGTTCCATATTTTTCCACAGCAGTAATCACATCAGTCGAAACCATGCGCACTACAATCAAATATTTTTCTTCAGATATTACTATAGATTCTAATTAAACAAGAAGGTAAAAGTGACGTGAAAGAGCAAGAAATTAATAGAAACCTGCAACGTCAAAGGAAGAGTACAGAGCAGGTGGGGGCTTAACATAGAGGAGGACTAGCGTGGTGGTGGATTCGTGAGAAATAAGGTTGCTGAGACACCATGAAAGAGCATGCATGCTCTCCTCGCTCTCATCCACTGCCACCACTATCTTGTGCTTGTTTTCCTCACTCACTCCTTCCATTCTTGTAAATCTTGATAACCTGGTTTCTTTTCTTTACTCCTGGCTAATTTATAACGCTTATCTATACAGCTCTAGGAAAAATATTGGCCTCAAGATGTTGATACAAAGCAAGCCTAATCTGTAGTAGTATTATTTATAGGCGGTCGGTAACGGTATTTGCTGCACTGGTTTTGATTTGCTGGTTTTGAGTTCACTGGATTCTGTTCTGTTTTTAAATTTATTTGAATGAGGCTTTCGAAATGAAAAAGGACTACTTGCTAATAAAGTGTTTTATAAAAGAGGAAACGGCAATATGCCCCCTTGGACTTCGAGTTTAGTTTAGCTTAATTTTATATAAAGGATGAGAAATGATTGCTGACATGAAAAAATAAAAAATAAATTGAGTTATTAAGTCATGATTTTGATGTAAGATTTTTATTTGTGCTTTTGAATTTTTCCGTATTATTTAATAAAATTAATTAAAAGTTTCTGAATGTCAGATATTAGTATGAAAAATTACATATTTTAGATTATTCGAAGAAAAATCTTTGATTTTAATTAACATATAAACGGATATGATGATATCTTTTGTTATTGAATAAAAACCAAAGGCATACTTGACAAACTAAAAAGGATTCAAGGGGCTAGACTAGCTTTAAAAAAAAAAAAAAAAAAAAACACTTCAAAGGGCAAAAAATAAGTTGTTTTGAAATTTTGTTTCTCAGGTATAGATAAATGATTTTTCCTCTTTCAGTAAAGTAATTTCTTTCTCGTTTTGCATTTAAACAAATTTGTTAACTCGGTTAAGATGTAACGATATTTCTTCGATAGGACCAGAGCCATCGACTCAAAAATTAATTGATCTTTGCTTTGCACTTTTTATGGACAAATGTACTCTCATCACAGCCAATCCCCATATCAAATAATATCTAATGTTTTTCATTTTTTATAATAATAAATCGAGATATTTTGTGAGCATTACGCAGAAGAAGCTTCATTTGGTCTGATCGATGAACTCAGCAATGATCCAGAAGGGCTGCTTTAAGTTCAATCAAAATCTTTTTCCAGCGAACCCTCCTATCCCCCACGAAAGATTCCTTTGCGCTGCAATTGGAGAGGTCTTGCTTTCAGTCCCCATCTTTTGCTATTGCGTGGGCAAAGTTGTGGACCACTTGGCATCCTGTGGGGTTTTGCTTTTAATAGCCAAATTGCAACTTTATCTTTTTATCCATCAAGAAGTGGTTTGGGAGGAAACAAGGGCATATCAAATTATTTCTCCAATCATTGAGTTGTGGTTTGGTATCGGAGCCGTTTACATTTTCTGTTTTCAAATGTATAGAAAAAGAAATAGAAAAGCTGTCCCAGATTATTTTGTGTTTTTTTTTTTTTTTATAATCAGTTGTTGGTTTTTTCTTTTGAAAATTTTTTTTTGTTTGTATTTATAATTTTACTTTTAAAAACAAAAAATAGAAAATGAAAATGATACTAGGGGAATTTTTTATGAATCGTAAATGGATTTTCAAATTTTCTTGGTCTTCTTATCTATGAAAAGATATATTTTTGGCAGAAAGAAAAGGTTATCGTTTTTATAAATTGCATTGGATATGAGTTTCCCAAATACGAGTTGTTTTGTCATATTTAAAATTTGTATTATATCATTTGTAGTTTGTATTTCACCATATCATAATTACAGTTTAAACATTTCGTCATACATAGTCTGTTTTAACACATTTGATTAGTTATATCATTACTGATTTGGTATCTCAAGAGACGCGTTAAAAAATAAATGTCTCGGGTCATTAAAATATGCTAAATATAATATTATTATGGACTAAGTTATAAAATAAAAAGACTCATCCATCCATTAGCTTAATATTTTGGGATTATATAGTTCTTTAATACTATGCTTGTGCGTTAAAAAAAAAAAAAAAAAAAAGTATAATTCCCTTACAACTCTAGCCTCAGTTTTAGATCTTATCGCTTTCAAAAGCATCGAATGCCATTTTTTATTTTTTTTCAAAAAAACCTGAATATCATATACCCTTCACAAGACACATTTTTAACCTCACAGTCCATTTTACTTCATTTTAAACAATCAAAACAACATTTCTCAAACATATAGATAAAACTTCCCGTAGAAGAAAACTATTGTGACCTCAACAAACCTCAAACCTTCTTACGCACCAAATAAATGAAAAAAAAATCAAATCAAATCAAATGTTCGGAATTCAAGTTATAGATCCAAAATGATTTTCTCCGAAACTGCCCATGACCAGCAGATTTGAGTTCTTGAGGAATACGCGTGTGTTCTAGCTGCCGAAACAATCTCAGTATTGAAATTTATTTTAATTCATATCTAAAAAAAAATTAAATCAAAATTTCATAACCTATGGTCCCCACTAATCCAAAAACCCTATTAAAACTTCAACTTTTACGATCAAAGGACTTTAAAACCTTCCTCAAACTTCAATCCAACAACAAATCTCATCCGAAATAAAATCTAACCATAAAGAATCAAATTAGATGCTTAAAATTCAATTTTAGATCGTGAATGATTTTTGTCCAACAAGCATCCATCAATCCATGCATGTGAATGATTTCAACTTCAATTTATATTTAAACAATCAAAATGTATGGTTTTCAATAACTCAAACTATTAAAACTTTAACTTAATCATAAAGTAATAATTCACTAATAAGCAAGTATTGATTTATAAGTCGATTCGAATTTGATTTTTGTGAGCATTATTTTTAAAATATCTAAAATCGTATATAAAGAAATATTCTTTTTAAGTATATTCAAAAAAAGATTAGTCTTGACCTGAGTAAAACTTATTCCGAAAACTCTCTTCCCACTGAAAATTTTAAAATCCCGAACCCTCGTATAAAAACTCCAACTCACCAAAATCTCATTAATTTAGTGCCTTTTGCACTATAGCTAATCAAAAGCGTGAAATTTAGGCCTAGGTTGCTTGGGCCTCATGCAGTAGACAAGAATCGGTTACGCCCTTTCAATTTGGAATAGCAGCCGGCTCGGCCTTGTTGCGTATAGTACTATGGGCTGAATCTATGTGTAAAATCTAAGACCCAACGTATTTTTAGACCACTGGCGTCCGTTACACGAACTTTGAAGCAAAGATTGTTCCAACAACCATCCTCTCGTAATCATATTTTTAATTGTTAAATAATATCCTATAACCGTATCATCCATACCTTTTTGCTATTTTGTCGTACTTGAACTTGGATAGATTTGCTCAATCGCTTGGGTTACTCAAATGACTCTTATGACATTAACAAGTTTAAACATTAATTTAGCAGTAACAATATATCAAGACAAATTGGTAATTCTGAACCTGTATAAATGACATGTGATATCTGACTTTTGCCCGTTAGTTAGCCAAATTAGCCTCCTACTTAGGGTTGGGTATTTGTTAAGTTTAGTGATCTCCTACTTAGAGTTAGGTCGGCCTAAATCCAGAACGGAGAACAATAACAACAAATGAATTGTATTATCTTCGTGTTATGGTCGATCTAATTGGAACATTGATTACCCTAGCAAAAAAAAAAAAAAAATCATTAGTCCGTAACTAACACAAATTGTCCCTACATCAACACAAATAATTACCCTACCATATTACTGAAAGTAAGATAATTAGCATCACCTGAAAAAAATGTATGTGATCAGATCAAGTCTATCTAGTCGCTTGTACAAGACGTGGACACCATTCCCTCCTACACGGATGGAGGTGCAAGATCAACGTAATATGGTGAGCAAGTAGTGTCCGTTGGCCACGTGTCCCCACCAGCCACAATTTGCTGACCACTTGCTGTATTTGCTTAAACGTTGTCAAAATTTGCGAAAGTATCCTCTTAGCCAATAGAGACGCACATAATTAGAAACATCCAAAGACTAAGCAAGAAAGAGAAAAAGATAAGATCTAGAAGGGGATAAGCACAAATGTCAGCATCGTAAATCCCAAAAGGGCAGAAATTATTAATAAAACTTTGGAATTTGAAATAAAAGATTGTCTTATTATTCCTAATTTCCTAAGTATATATGTTGTAGAATATTTTAATGGATAGCGGTAGCGGGCCCAGTGAATCACATCTAAGCGCGTTTAGAATTAGTAGTTTTTGTTTCTGTTTTTTTATTAAATTTTAAAGGTGGGATGGGGTGGGCCCAGTATTTTTAAATTTCAGGTAGCCAGAGAGCCGTTAATAGCAGATCCAAGGCTTTAAATTCAAACTGCAAAAGAGAAATAGGGTTTGAATTTTTCTTTTTCTTTTTTTAATTCTATACATTTTTCTTCAATAGAATTCATTTCTGTCGACATGCATTTTTTATTGTTTCTTGTTGAATAATTAGATTACGAGATTGCCCCTCTGTCTTTTCACAATTATTTTAATAGATAAAATCTCCCAAGGCATTCCGTAACATGATTTATATTTTGATGGATTTGCATATCTGTTATTTGGTTCATCGTCATACGATTAAGAGCTTCTTGATTTTTTTATTAAAATAATAAAGAATCATTAATTATCGATTAATTTAACATAACATCAGTTCAGGGAAAAAAGATAGATTCGAATTTTTTTAATTATTAACAAATCAAGATCACCCATAATAGTCTCATTTATTACTAATTAAATCTTCTTTAAAATTTTATAGCTCAATAGCCAATAGAATCAAGACATCCGCCTCAATCTAATGTTATTTTCCACTCCATTTATTTTTACTAAATATTTGAAACTAAATCCTTGTATGATCTGTAGGATTTTAAATAGACAATCAACATCCAGTGCATTAATGAAGAAAAATTCTCCTTGTTAATTGTTTATTGAATGATAAGTACTTGGAAAGTAAATCCACTCATTATTATTTAACTAATAGAAATAAAAAATGTTTTGCTTAACTCGGAGGAGAAAGAAACCCACAGTTTACACACAAGCAAAGAATCCCCCCCAAAAAAAATAAAAAAAATAAAAGGTATGGTCCCATATTACTCTCGAGAAACACAAGGGAAAATATTACCCTAGTCTCTCTCTTAACGTACGTTGCTACTTGTTTCAGGCATATTGCAATTTGCAGACCGTTTGACAAAGAAACGAACGTTTCGCATGCTCATACGCAAGTCAAAAAGACGAAGGTTCGCATTCCAGCTCTTCTCCTCGACCGCGTCTCTTGATGCAGTCCATATTCTTCCAAAAGAATAGCCAAATTTAACAAAAAAATTAAAACTCAGTGAATATTCCCGTTTGCTGTTAAGTTCTTTTAGGAGTATTAAAATAAACGTACTTGTATGATTATATCATATATGCCTACTTCTTTTAGGAGTTTTCATTATATTTTATTTTTCTCTTTTAGAACGGAAATTTCCTTTCTTATTCACTTGATATTTTCATTGTTTTGTTCGAGAAATATTTTAATATTTTTCTTTTTTACATAATACTTTAGTCAATTATTGACATGCCAGGGTCAAACAAAAGAGAATGGACTCTTGGGGTATAAATGTACATTTCTTTTCCATTTTAGCAAGTTATTTGTTTTAATAAGGGTAGTTTTGTAATTTGAAGACCAATTCCTTTTCTTTAAAAGTCGAGTAAGTCCAAGAAGACAGAGAGAGGGAAAAAAAATAAAATAAATAAGAAGTCTTAAAAACAGAGGAAAACAGAGAGAAGTTTTTTGAAAATCGGAGAGAAAGGAAGAAAAAGAAAAGGGAAAATCACTCAAAAATGGGAGATGTTATATTGTTTGTGGATGATTTGCAAACAAGTTGTGCAGTATCACACTGCAGAATTTGTCATGAAGCAGAATTTGAAAGCTGTAAAAGCTTGGAAGCTCCTTGTGCTTGCTCTGGAACTGTCAAGGTAAACAACCTAACAAAATCAAGAAATCTCATGTTCTTCCTGGTGCTCCTGTGAGCACCTTTTAGTTTTGTTTTTCATCTTCTGTTAATAACGTTTTTCTTTAAACTGGTTTCTGTTTCAGTTTGCACATAGAGATTGCATACAGAGATGGTGTAACGAGAAGGGAAATACAACTTGTGAAATATGTCTCCAGGTTGGAAACTTGTACGATTTATATACTAAAATTTTGAATTTCTTTGTTGGGGTCCTCTGTTTTCTTATTTTGGTTCCATGGTTTGACTTTTTCTTTTTTCCTTCTCTGTTAGCTCTGTCGCAGATACTTTTGATTCTATGAATCAAATATTTATTCTTGTTTTACTTCGAATTGGGTTTAATTTCATTTTTTTCATCTTAGCCGTTTTCAACTTGGAAAACATCAGTTTTGGTTTTGCTTTGAATTTTGGGGTCTTTATCCATTTTCTTTTCTATCTCTCTCTGTTATTATACTGGCCTATTTCTATTGGTTTCCACTGTAGTTTTACTAATTATAGAGCTAAACATTGATTTCTCCCAAAGAACATGGAGCTTTCTGAATTGAAAATTTTCTGATGATTGTTTTTGAGGAAATTCATAATTTGATTCTACACGGGTTTAGTCTTCTTTGAAAGTCTGAATGGATTTCAAAGATGTCAAGTAATTGATTAGAATGAAATTTGAATTTTTTGCAGAATTATGAACCAGGATACACGGCACCTTCAAAAAAGTGTGAGCTGATTGAGGCAATGACGATTAGGTACATTCATATTTCCTTCCAATAATTTTCATAAATTGTAGATAAAAAAAAAAACGCGTGGCATTATCCTCCAACTGTTTATGCGCGTTTTAGAATATCAGCGTTCCCTTTATTTGCAAACTTCCTCATACCATAAAATATACTAGGCAAATTGAAAGGCTGCTTTACACAACACCAAAAATTTCATAGCTGGCGCTGAACAATTATTTGCCACCTGGTTCATGAACTATGACTAGTTTCTGTCATTTTTCAAGTCTCTCTAGGCCTTTGGGAATTTTGGTTCTTTTGGCAAATAGTCTTACTATTATGATTATATTCTATCAAATAGTAATGTACCGAAACGATGAATGGTCATGGCAGAGACAGTTTGGAAATTCCAAGAAGAGAACATGATTCGGAAAACCAAGAATTAGGAGCCATAGCCGAGAGAGCCACAGCTGGCACTGAGTACTCTCATTGCTCATCTGCCGCGGACAGGAGCGCCTCTTGCTGCCGGTGTTTGGCTCTAACGGTAAGTTCCTGTTCATTATACGATGATTGAACATACTCTTAATTCATAATCTTAGTAACTTAGTTTAAGAAGATTATGATAAAAATAAAAATGTTGGCTTTGCTATGACTTAAGTGTAATGATGGGGAACTATTGTAATGTACTTTGGCTGACGGAATGACGTGGACGGGACCCCTTTTGTAACATTTAAAATTTCGGTGGGGTTGCTTAGCTAAGTACTGATTCATTCAAACTGCCTAAGAATGAGTCAAATTGAAGGTGAAGAACAGTTGTTTGGGAGCAATTATGTGGGCCAGAACCCCACGGCCAGGTCATATCAGGAAAAACATGGACAAGATTTTCATTTTTTTTTTTTTTTGCTGTCCAGAACCAGAAGTAATGCATGAATATTATTTTCTTTTTTTTGAAAAAAAAAAAGAGGGGGTAAATTAGTTAAATGATAAAAATGCTCGAGTTTATTGATCCCTTTTTTAATTTTTTGGCAGTTTACAGTCCTTATGCTTTTGAGACATCTTTTCGCTACACTCACCGGCGGAACAGAAGATTACCCATTTACACTTGTTACTGTAAGCATTTGATTTCCTTACTGTAGCTGTTCACAGTTCAACCTCCCTTAATCCTTTCTAAATTGAATCAGTCTGTCATTTTCTTGATTCTCTTCTTGGTGTATTTTGCAGATACTTATCTTAAGAGCTTGTGGAATTTTATTCCCAATGTATGTTGTTTTTTGGACAATTGCAGCAATTCATAGAAGCATTCGGTATCAATATCAGGTGAGCACCCTTCCCTTAATCATGCTGATCACAAGAGTCCCACTGTAAAAGAGTGTTTATAGAAGATATGCAGCCCAGTTCTCTCCAATTAATTTCTTTGCTAGCTAACAAGAGTGTTTTTATTCCTTGCATGTCAGGATTCTGATGATGATGATGAAGACTACATTTCAAACTCTGATGGAGATGAGGGCGAGAATCAAGATGGGCAACCGCATTTAGTCTAAGAATGCTCCTAACAATTTTTGTTTTCTTTTTTCGCACGAGAGCATTCCATCAATGCTCAGCTTGTCAATATCCTTCCCCCTTTTGAGGGCATAAGTTATATTTCTTTTAATAAGAATTGAGGTTTTAGAAATCTGTCGCATCAAAGGTCAGTGTGAAATTTCACATTACTAAAACCCCTACCCACCAACGCCACCCAATAACTAACCAGGAGGTTTAAACATGCATAAAAAACACCAGTCAGTGGGGTTGAACCACCATATATTCACTTTCAAAACAAGTCACCTATGAAAAAATTCATTCATGATATGGGCATCGCCAACAACCTCTGCCTTTGTTGGTTGAACCCACCTCTTTGACATGACAACCATCTTACTGGGAGCACTATCCCTTTCTCTGGATAAGAGACAGACTAGATTCTTTCATTGTTCCATCTCTGATATAATTACTTTACAAAAAATTAGCCATCTTAGAGAATACGACGGATACAAATCTTATCTGACCCAAGACGTAACCGTGAATTAAAATTTACACTGCATGCTCTCTGTTAAGTATCTATCAATCACAGATAGAAGTAATACTCTGCAAAGTTAAATCTCAAGACTTGAAAGGACCGTGCCAATAGGAAATATCAGCTGCTGCTCCAATGACTTACAGGAGGGAAGCTCTCTTGAGTATCTTGGTTAGTGTAAAATTAGACTGATTGATGGCAAAATACTGGTGTTCAACAGCAGAAGATTCAGTCACTTAAAATTTTGCTGCAAAAATATCCTAGCTTTATCCTGAAGTTTGGTCACTGAGCTGATGCCAATCCCAGAAGACTCGTGGTAACTCAAGCTTGTTGAGGCATTGATCAAACTTTGAATTAATACTACCATCTTGTCACAACTTTGAACGGCCAAGTTTCCTTCAGATCTCTTTTTGGGTTGACCATATGAAGCCTCAAATTCACTGGACTTGGCAGCAGCCTTGTGAAGTATGGAGTCCGGGAGTCCTGAAATAATCAAAGGATTGGAATTCATTCTCTGATTCAATGAAGAAAGTGGTCAAGAAATTGGTAAATGATTTCAAACATGTTATTAGGACATATGGCAGAAAGTTCAATGAGGTCCACTGACAAACAACATAAAAGTCCCAATCTATTGTTAGCAAAAGGTACATTCGACATGCATCTGTATATTTTCTAAGGATCAGCACACATATATGATTGTTCTATTCATAGGAAATTAATCATCAATGATTCCATTTCACTCTCTCAATTAATTCTACTCTCATGTAAACAAGGAAGCTGGATCTTGTCCAAAAATCCAGACAGACAGGGCAATAAAGTAGCAAAAGAATTACCAGCCAGTCTTGCAACATTGACACCATAGCTTTTAGGGCAGGCCCCAGGTCTCAGCCTATAAAGAAATGTAACTTCTTCCACTCCAACTCCATTTCCAACTTGACATGACATATGGCACAGTGAGACCTGCAGTAGATGCAAGAAAATAATAAATCACACAACACATTTATGAAAAAGTCCTGAGAATTAAAGAGCTTATAAATTTATAATATCTCGATATAGGCAAACTGTCCTAGTGCTTTAATCAGAGAAGTACTGACACATCAATCAAATTGTCCTAACCTGAGTTTAAAAATGCTTCAGTGTCAGGGCAAAAATAGAAAAAACATCAACGAATTCCAGAAATATAAGCATACCTTGGAATCTTTCTGATAATCTACAGCTAATCGGTGATAGTGAGTTGAAAACATTCCTCGACACTGTACCTTGTGGACAAAATGTTCGAGAACAGATTCGCTGCAAAGCATGAAGCAGAAATAAGATTAACTAAATTACCAGTATATTGTCAAACATAAATTTAAAGAACATGCAAAGTTCTGAGAGAAACAATCCATGACATTGAAAAGTCAAATCTAATATTTTCTTACGCTATTGCTTGTCCATCTGAAGTTGATGTGCCACGTCCAAGTTCATCCAATGCCACCAATGAATTACAGGTTGCCGCTGACTGTATAAACATCCATATGCAGGTCAGGTATGAAAATGCGGAAACCAAATAAAACTGCACTAGTTGTGCTACCGTTACAGTTTATAAGGATTTGGAACCTAGACATGAAAAGAATCAATAACTTCTCCATAACAAAAAGTTCTTTTGAATGTCAGTGACTGGAAAAACTGCATAGACTTTGGCCTTGAAGACCATGGCCATTTTTCTCTTAAATGAAATACTTCTAAATTACCCATATCTATACATCAATCAAGAACATTCTCCTCTACATCGTTGTTTCACCCATATCTATACATCAATCAAGAACATTCTCCTCTACATCGTTGTTTCACCCATATCTATACACTGGGACAGCCATGAAGACCATGGCCATTTTTCTCTTAAATGAAATACTTCTAAATTACCACAAAAACTCACCAGCATCAATGCAGTTTCTGAAAGCTCTGTTAAAAATGTACTTTGGCCCGCCATAATATGATCTTTCGCACCCATTCTGACAAAGATGCGGTCCACAGGGGACAACTCAAAGCTTTCAGCAGGGACATCGGCTCCAATCTGTGAAAAAAAATCAAAGATGATGTGGAGAGAGAAAGGCAAAACATATATGCTGAAGGACAGAAAATTTACCTGGGCCAAAATCACAGCCAAACAAACTTGCCGAAGAAGAGTAGATTTTCCACCCATGTTAGGACCTGTGAGAAGGATAAAGCTGGCATCACCAGAACCCCCAATACTAATGTCATTTGGGACAAATGTGCCCTTTCCCAAAGAATCGCTCCTAAGAACAGGGTGTCCTAAACTTTTTGCAGAAAGGCATGGCACTTCACTTGATGATGATGAACCTATGATGGTGGGACGACATGCTGGTCCTTCATAAAATTCACTAGCAATTGCAAGACTGATCAAAACATCCAGTTCTGCATCATGCGTGACCAGTTTCAGGACAAATGAATTGAAATCATAGTCTCAACAGGAGTGGGTGCGCATGTGTGTTTGAAAGAGAGCACATTTGGATTCTACTTGAAATACAATTTGTTCTTGTTAACTTTCTATAGACATGCTGTTGTGTAGAGAGAGAGATGCATATTCATAATCACAATCCTATTCCACATGCATAAAGTTGGTGCGCAAACCTGCAGTTGCAGAAACTAATTGTCTCCACTTGTCATGGTGCTCACAAAAACGCACAATTAACCTCTGCAAAATGCTCTTCAATGCTGACTCCTTTTCAGATTCAGCTTGTGAGAGCTGTCCTAAGAACTTCTTAATACTTGGAGTCCAATACCTGTAAAAGCCCTGCATGTCCCAGGGAGCAGGTAGAAAAAGAAAATCAAACAAGATAGTGACAAGGAAAGCCAAATTTCCCTAGCAATCTCAGTAAGTTATTTGTTATAAGCTGAAGTTAAGATCCCAAAAACAATGCTTCCTTGTCCAATGCAAAAAAGACCCAGTTAAAATAGATTGTACTTTGTAATATAAATAAATGTAATATTGGTGCATTATTATACATGCATACATTATCATTCTCATTCACACTTATTGACACCTGATCACATATGCGGAACCTGCAAGCTTAGATGGGCATGTTAACTAATACCAACATTATATCTATTTATATTACAAACCATGTTTACACGGCCCTTTCTTAAATATTTCATATGACCATGGTAAAAAAAAGGCAAAAAAGTATAACCAACTTAAATTCCAAGTTCTGTTGCAATTCTATGACAAAATGACAACCGATTCTCAAGGAAGACAAACGACAAGAAATACAATTCATTTGCTTATGTGTTCACAGCGTTTGTTTATGCATACTACTGCAATACTATTTGCATCTTAACATATAAGAGATGGTGAGAACTTTTCAAAAATTTTTTTAACACAATAGAATCAACAAATTAGATGATGTTACACCTGTCGTGTTAATTAATTGGCCAAAACACTTGATATTTTTCAAAGCAGTGGCATAAAGTAAACATTCGGTAGCATTACTTACCTTTTTGGATGAACGCAGCTCGTAATCTTGAGGAATTCTACCACGCAGATGTTCTGGAACTTCTAACAGATATGCCTCTTTTCCAACTGTGACATATGTAATCTGTAAAACAGGTCATATGATGAGAGAACATATTATTCACAAAAACAAATTAAGAGGAAAAGACTAATATTTCTGGACAGGATCTTACTGATGTGTCCCCTAGTAATTTCCTTTGCTCTTTCAGGTGTCTAGTCAAACTAGATTCTACCTCTTTAACTTTTTCACAAGCAGAGTCATACTCTATATCAACACCTTCATGAGGTATTATACGACCAGAATTGTTGGCTTCTACCCAATCAAAGGCACTCTTAAAATGTTTAAGAATTGGAAGGATGTCAGGAAGACCTTTACCTACACTTGCATTACAAAATATGATGCCAAACTACAATCTTATAAAAAACATTAAAAGAATCAAAAACTGAAAGCTACCAGGTGTTAACAAATGATGCAACTGTCCAGACTCCACATTTTCCAAAATGACAGCAAGTGAAGAACATGCTACGGCCATTAATTTACAGCCATGTAGAGCAGATATAAACTCTTGAAGCTGCTTCTTTGCTGCATCTTCATATAAAACTACTTTATTTGCATTTCTTCCATTGGCTTCGCTGTACTTCAATAAAGATAATAATGCATAAGAAACATATTTTTATGAAAATCAGTACTTGGAACGCTAGAAAAATTCATTTTGATGCATGCTTACTTCCTTCTTAGCTTTACCTGGCAGAAAATATGCGTACAAGCAACCGCTCCATGTCCGGAAGCCTAGACAATGCTTTTCGAAATTCGAGCATCATGGGCTGATTTACCCCCTGAAAGCAGCTATGATATCAGAATGAAAACTTAAACAGTAATTAACGAGTTGGGAAAGAAAACATAAAAGGAATGTCACTATCAGGTAGAACATTGAAAATTACAAAAGATTCAGCTCAAAAATTAAACATGTAAAATTATGAGTCCACTTAATCATATGGAGGAAAGCACAGCCTCTATACACCTCCACTTACTCATATGGAGGAAAGCACAGCCTCTATACACCTCCAGACCTTGAAAAACCAAAAGATAATCATGGTCCATCAAAGAGAAAAATTGGAAGGGATAATTCGGAAACAGTCCTAACCTTCACCAATTTTGCTAAAAGTGGCTGGTCTCAAGCTTTGAACTTGCAACATTATAGTTGCAAGCCCAAGACTCAACTTTTGCAAGCAAGCAATGAAGACCTTAAAAAGCTATTTTTTAAAAAAACCTGGAACAAGAAAATGGCGAGAGAAAAGACAATAAACCATGCCCATAATAGTAGCCCATATTTGGGATCACAATGGTAATGCCGTTTTAGGTTCTACACTAATACACAGCCCATTAATTTTTGAAATGAAAATTGGCATATGATTGCTAATAGACACCTTTCCTGAAAGAAACATCAATCCACAAACTGTAACATTTAGTTCAAGCATTAGATGTTCTAACTTCTTCACCAGAGTCTACAATTCCAAAATTATAAGGAAAAAAAATAAAGAAAGATCACCATGTAAATGTATATCTGCTAGAAACTTACCCGCAGACCTGCTACAGCATCCTGGCGGTCTATAATTGATCCCAAATGGTATAATGGTCTTGCTAGCCATGTTTTCAGTAACCTCTTTCCAAATGGTGTCACACAATGATTCAATTGCGCATACAGTGTCCTTCATAGATGACAAAACACCTCAAACAAGGATGAGAAAAAAAAAATAGTAATTTTGGCATATCTATGAGCATATGACACCCTTACCCAGAAGAGTCTCCATTTCTGCTGTTCTCAAAAATCTCGAGGTTCTCCAGGGCAGCAGCATCAAGAATCATGTATGGTTTCTTAGCAACCTCACAGAAATCAGAGCAAGGAAGTGATTCAAATTTTGCAAATCTAAGCAATGTCTCGTACAAAAAAGCCTGTTTTAGATAATAGAGAATGCCTCCAAGAGCTGAGAGAGCAAGGCTTCCATTTTCACCTTTATTAACAAACTCTGACAAAATGCCGGGTAGCCTGCTTGGCCAATCTTCTCGAACATCAGGGGTACATGCATCCAAATCTGTTTTATTTAAGGGTCCAGAAGCTGAATGATCACCAATATGCTTATAGATAGTTTTGACTGCCAGAACAGTTTTCTCTGCATCCCAGAATTCTGAGAGAGGAGCCAACTCATTGATCAAGGGATTTCTAGTATGTCTCACCAGTACTCTCTCAGTTTCAGAACTAAGCACTTTAGCAGGTTTTATAATTTCTACGGGCCTCAGCTCAGATAATAGACAACACAATGAACTGCACTCAGCATCATCCCCAAACTGGAAAAGGGATTCGCAACAAAAGGTATTAGCACAAAAGATGACACTCAAAGGAGTAATCAACAAAGTCTCGACACACACAATCTCATCTACTAATACACAACAAATCTGGGAAAAATTGACGAACCTGTCCAAGGATAATTCTGTTAGTGGTGACATCAACAACACAAACACCAAAAATCCGCTCAAAACTTTGGTTTGTCAAACCCTGGCTAATTTCAGTCAGTGCCATTAGATAAGAAGCATCAGGATTTGATGAAAGAAATTCCCCATTAGTTAGTGTTCCTTTTGTAATCACCGCACATACTTCACGTTTTACAACCTAAACAAATGGGAAATAATTGTCAAAACTTGAGATATAAGAAACTGAAAAGAGAAACGCCTAAAACAATGTAGGAAAAAAAAATTATAAAGACAAGTGATCCAACATGTGATTAATGTTAACATATAATCTACGTTTCAAAGAGTTTCTGAAACTAATTTAAATATGGTCCTAAAGCGACTGCAGGTTGATCATCAACAAATAACTGAGTAGTAGGCTTAGTAAAATGCAGAAGAACAATGGGAGATGATACTCCCAGGTAAAAGTTGAAATCTTTTCTTGAACATCATAAAATAAATTCAGACCTTGTCTTTAGAACCTTTCTCTTTGCGTCGAAGCTCTAACTGTTCTGGTGTTTCTGTCTGCTCTACAACAAGAACTCGATAACCCTGCTCTGTCAAGGCAGCTCAAGTAAAATTTCCTTTGGAGACAAAAAAAAAAAAAAAAAAAAAAAAACGACTCTAAATAGAAAAGAGAAGAAATTAAGTACAGGCCAACCTTTCTAGCCAATTTCTCCACATTCATCGAGAAGTTCTTCTCTGGAAAACCACAGTGAGGTTGTTCTCCCTAAGGATCCAAGGAGGAATCATGAATACTTGAGTCAAAATCCAAAAAAAAACACATAAATTCCAAAATATGTACCCAAGAATAGAGGACAAATGCCTCAGGCCAAGTTTTATGCCTTTTGATTACAATGAGAAAGAGTCAACAAAGAACAGCAGAATCCAAAAGATAATGCTCATGATCATTATCACTTAATGAATCATACCTTCATATATTGCAAATCTAGTTCTTTAGCTCCTACATGGGCATCCATTTCAAAAAGTTCGTAAAACTTGCCCATCTGCACCAGCAGAACCGATATATTTATCATTTAGCAAAACACAGGAAAGTGACATTTTGATGAATGCATGGAAATCTATCTGACTTATGCTCATACCTTGAAAAATAAAACCTTATCCATATGCTTTGACTTGAACTCCCACCATTGTCTCTGCACATAACAAGCAATGAAATTCAAGAAGACAACTCCTTAAATAATTGTGAACCAATCAATGTCTGAAATCCCCTACCTGGCCACCTGTTAGACTCTTTACAAATTCAGGGGGCAAGTGTAGAGTCCTGGGATCATAATCTACGTCTCCAGGACGCCTTCTCGTTGCATCCATGCGTTCTCTGTTACGGAACCAAAGCAAGTAGCAGTCACTTATAATGCTTCATCCAAAACAATAAATAGCACACTGTCTTCTACTTTAAAGTAATAACTAGACCTGTACGGATGCTAACCCATATGTCAACCATTTACTGTGTTCTTTATTTATTTACATAATTATTTTGCTGGGATTGCCCTGCTAATTCAAGAGGCACATCATTGAGTCTAAAGCACGAAATTCAGATGGCTGAGAAGTGTAAGAAAAGAAAATATCACAGGCAGACAATGTACTGAAAGAAGTCCATGTTTTCTCCATTCTCTTCAAAATGATGTGCGATCATACAGATACGAATGAAGACTAGAGCATATGGACCACATTGTTGCAATAAGAACTTACCCTCCAAGAAATGGAAACTTCTCAGCTTCACGCATGCTAAACCTTTCTGATGCGTCATTCATCAAGGCATTACCAAAGCCATTAAACATCCTATCTGCAGTAAAGCATGCACAAATTCAACAACAGAGACATGTGACCTAATTGTCATTCTTTTTACTTCTTATGAGAATGTATAACCTTGTTATAGCTCCTATTCCAAAGTTTTATGGAAGCAAACATTTACTGTAACAAAATCAAAATCCTTGGGCAGTGGCCATGATGATAGCATGAATGAAGATGCTATTGCAAAGACAAACATATAAAAAAAAAAAAAAGCTCTTTCAAATTGTAAGGAAAATTCCCACATATCGTTAAACAAAAATCAGTATTTTCAGCGTATCCAACAATACTATTCTTGTTATTGACTTCAGTGCATGCTCTTAGGTTTTCCTAAACAAAATGTGATGCACTATGTCATAAATTTCTTCCAACAACCCCCTTCTCCCAAACAAATAGAGAAACGGAAAAAAATTACTTACTCTCCTTATTCTTTACAGGATCCAGAACTGAAACCTTGAATTCCCCAGTACTCACATCCCCACCACTCTTTACCTTCTTTCCCAAATCCAACTTCCCACCTTCTCCACTCGCTTTCCTTTTCCTCGAATCACTCTTCGCACCTCTCTTTCCTTTCTTGCCATCATCCTCTTCTTCCTCATCCACCAAATCCACATCCTCCTCCTCACTAAACTCCTTCTCCACATTCTTTCCCCAATCTTCATCACTCGAATCATCATCACCAGCAGCACCGCTAATATCCTCCTCAACATTCTCCATCTCTTCATCTTCAAGCACCATCTTCCTAAAACCCAAAGAACCCCTGCGCAACCTCTTAAATTTTTTAACACTTGGCTCAACCCACTCAATCTTTTCATTGCTCAAATCCAACAATTCCTCTTCGAAATCATCATATTGTACCAAATGCTTCTTCGAATCACCATCATAAGATTTGACACAACCCTCGTACCAGCTCTTATCCAACGGCCAGTAAACCCTAATCCTCTTCTCCACCACCTCGTTGCCATACACTCCAGTTGTTGAAGGAGATAGCGACGGGGTTTGTCCAATGACTAGTAGGGGTTTTCTAGGCTTAGATTGGAGTGGCGAAGGAGTAGTTGGGCTAGAACTAGCGTCTTGGAATTGAGGGCTAGGGTTAGGGTTAGGTTCAGTATCAGATATGGAGATTTGCTTTTTAGAGAGTGCCGGAGAAGGAGATGGAGAAGGAGTTGTCGTTTTGGAGAAGAAGGCAGTTATTTGGCGCTGTGGATTCACTATTGGTGATCTGCCGTTGCTCTGTTTACGCGACGGTGCCATTATTTAAATCTTGAATTTTTTATCTTTTTTTTCTTATCCGGCTTCGATGGAGAGACTGAACAGAGAGAGTGAGCGGCAGAAGTGAGAGCGATTGGGAAGATGAAGAATGAAAAAGTGGAAAGTGGAGATAGTTTGTTTTTACGCTTGAATATATTGATAAAATTGTTTGGAATGTGGCGGGAATTTGAGGGAAATTCCCGGCAAGTGTTCTCGATCGTCGTTAATTGGCGGGAATTTGGGATATCGTTCCTTGCGGGGATTGCGGTTCTTCTATTTTTATACTAGTTTGGATCTCTTCCTCTTATTTGCACTCATGTCAATTCTTTATTCTCAATTTTGCCATTAATCTAGTCCATAAAAAATAATATCGTTATTAAATATTTAAAAAAAAAAAAAAATCGGACCGAGATCCCACCCTAACCATCTCAACGTCTAATTACTTCATCAAAATGTACATGAAGTTTTTTTTCCCCCTTATCCAATCCCACGCTTCATTAGAGACATAGATTTAACAAGACAAAAACAAATTGGATTTTTTAATATTTTTGAAAAGGGAAAAAGAATAATTATTTTGATGTTTTAGATTTTTATTACATAATTTATGTTCAAATTTTGTAACATTTTTATTTTTAATTATTGCCTATTTAATTTAAATGACACATGATGAAACTTGGTGTATTTAATAAGAATTTAACACCATTTCAATTAGTGATAGAATGGAGAGCAAAGAATTGACATCACTATTAATAAAAGAAGAGGGTGTAAAATAATATAGAGTAAAGAGTAATAGCATCTTCAATACTCTCTTTATATTAAGATTTTTCTTTACTAATAAAGAGGTTTGAGTCAAATTTCATCTTTAATGCTCTCTTTATTACAATCTCTATCTTTAAGATTAAGATACAGAGTGTCTTTGGCTCTCCAATAATAAAGAATATAACTCTTTATTTTATATTTCATTAATGAAAATTACTATTTTCTATGTCACTCATACTCTTCACCAATAGTTTTTCAGGTTTTATGAATTTTGTCAAAATAAAAAATTAAAATAAAAAATAATATTAGAGAGGACATTGATTTTCAACCTATATAATTAAACTTACTTTCTATTTATATTAAAAAAGTTAACTAAAAACAGAGAACTCTTTTGGAGATGCTGTAATGATATCAAATTAAGCTTTAAACAGTGCACGTGGCAGGCAACCTCGTGTCTATGGAATTTTGGGAAAGCAAAGAAGCTTTATCCCAAAGCAGTTTTCTAAAATGGGCTTTGTTACAAGGCTGACATGGCCTGGTCAAAGCAAAGTCTCAAGTTAATCAGGCCCAGAGAAAGGGTTCATCCGTTCGCGAGACAGACAAACTAACAGCCTTACCGTTTGTTGCTCTTTCCTTACTCGAAACACAACCACCGATCTAGCTACCTACCTGCCACCACACCACCGCACTACTACTGTCTTGGGCAGATAAAACTTAGATCTTGTCGTGCTTGAGTACAATCAGATCACTTGCATTTTCAATGGGCAAGCCTAGTGGTAGTGATGCTCTGCCACGGAGCTACTCTCTGTGGATCAAAGACAAGGAAGATCATGAGGAGAATGTGGGGAACGACGGCGGGGAGAGCAAGCGTGCATTCCTGGTGGTGGCTCTCTGCCCATGTCTCGTATGCTTTATTCTTCTCCTGATTGTAGTTTCAGTGATTCTCATAGTAAAGTTCCATTTCTTTTGCCACTCTCCTCTCCACTCTCTTATGTTCAAGAAAAATTGTCACTGAATGTTATAATTCAGCTCCCCCTGTTGCTGACTGACTGGTGAATATCTGTTACAATTAGATTGCAATTCATATGTATGCTTGAGGACTTTGATTGTGTATTAGCTCGTTTGTGTATTTGTTTTTTTCTCCGGTTATTTGTTCTTGAGATTTGTCACTCGTGTAATGTGAACTACTAAAGTATGTAAATTAGCCCTATTTTCTCTGTACAGATTTTTGGTTGATTTCCTTAGGCTACGCTTTATTCTGAATATTATTATTATTATTATTTATTTATTTTCTGTTTTTGGAAGTTATGGGCGGTGTTTAAAGTGAAATTAATGGTTGCCGTTGGTATGTATGGATGGTTAATGTAATCCCCTTATTAACAGAACCATATGGTGTTTAGTGCACAAGTTTATTTGTCGGCAGTTAATTGTTTGCAGATGACTGGTTGTTGAACCTATCAGCATTTCGTTTCAGAACTTCCTTGCTCAAACTTTGACATTCTCTCTTCGTTCTTCATTTAAAAAAAAAAAAAAAAAAGGCAATCTGTTTCTCTGTAGGAATGTGATTGTTCCTTTTGTTTTCCGATTTATTATCATTTCTTTTCAAATTGCTTTGGTATGGAATGATCGGAGCAACGTCTAGTGGGTATGCTTATCCTAGTTCCAGGTGTTATCATTTTGGGTTCGTTAATTCATTTATTATTATTTATTGCTATTCTGGCTTGCAATAGTGGTTCACTTTTTCTTGGTAAATTTGAATGGATGCTTTACTCTTTCATGAAAACCTAGATGTACGTTGAAATTGCTTTTGTATGGAATAGTCATATCAGTTTCTTATGAAATGGGAGAAGGAATGATCCTATGCATGCATTTGGTTGAAAAGAGAATCAGTCTGTTGAAGCTTTTGAGGTGGCTAATCTTGGTAGATCTAGTGGGTTTGATGTGCATTTGGCACAGGTTGAGGATGCTACACCTCGTGTTAGGTGGATGGTTTCCTTCTGCTCGAGCCTTGAGGAGTTTAAAGGAAGCTTCTTTGTTAAAGGGTTTTCCGGTGCTGGGGGCTTTAGTGAAGGACATTTGGGGTTTATTTTGCCTCATCTATCTCGCTGTTTTGTGATGTTACAATGTGTAACAGCGTATGGTTCAGCATGGCCAGAGGAAATTGGCTGGTCTTTTTTTTAATAGAATGAGGGGAAGACCCTAGAAAAATACGATTATATCATCTAGGGATAGAAGATCTCACAAATATCTTTTAATACAAGTCTTAAACATCCTATAAAAGCTTCTAGAAAAAATGTTGGATTCCCATATCTAGAGATTGAGCATAATTAGCTAACTAGTGTGCATGTCTATCACCTTCACGATAGATGTGGCAAAGTTGAACTTTCTAAGAACGCTCTAATAGTCGACAAATGGAGAGTTAACTAGCTATAAAAATATGTCAAATGATCTTTATTTGTGAGAAGGTCAATAGCCAGTTTAAAATTAACTTCTCAGACTAGTTCTAAACCAACCAAGATTCTCCACAATTCTGCTTTCAACACATAATATATGCCAATGTTATAAGCAACATATAACCAATTATCTAAAAACTCCTGAATTAACCGTCCTGCTAAGGTTAATAAACCATTAATCGCATTGATAGCAACAACTGAATTATCTATGTTAAGTTTCACAAAACTCGTCTTAGGAAACTTCAACGGAATAAGTTGTCATCTTAGGAAACTACAACGGAATAAGTTGTTCTTTTTTTTTGCTCACTAGAATTGAGTGAACTTAAAACTACGTGCAAGACACTATTTCTATTGGTGATGAAGCTTGAAATGGTTTTTTTTTTAAGTTAGATCAATGATGAAGGGGGTGTTGTGCGAAGGTTTTTTTTTCCGATCTGTTGGAGTAAATTATAAATTAGTTACTCTAATTTTTCGAATGAAATTAAATAGTCTCTCTAGTTTCAATAATTAATTAATCAGTCTCTATATTTCTTTAAAACCAAGTATAACCCTTTTCATTTTTCAAATTATTTTGCTATTTTGTTTCAATAAATACAAAAGGAAGAAAGGAAAAGAAAAACTATGGAAAATTGATAAGAAAATAAGATTTTTTTAATAAAATAATACTAAATTAATCATGATTATCATTTGTCAAATAAATTAAATAATTATTTTTTGAAGAGACTATTTAATTTGTTTTGGAAAACTAGAGATGCTAAATGTCCCGAGAGGATCCTGAAAGCGACGAAATGGCTCTTGGAATGTTTTGTTTTTTACTCTACTCCATCATGAATTTCTCTCAAATAAAAAATACAACTCGTCATGCGCTCTTAAGTAGTAAGTGCATTTGTTTCTTAACTTATATTCAAGTTTAGAAAAAAGCGAGAAAATTCTTTTCATGAATATACTAGTTTAAATAGAAATGGTTTTTTTAAAAAAAATAATAAAGAATGAATTTAGTTATAATATGAAAAAGGCTGACTTGAAAATACATAATTTTCAATAACAAAAATGAACTAATAAAAGAAAAGAAGATTTGCCTTCTTTTATCACTACCTTGTCAACATCTCGTCTATCGAGCATCGATCGGGTTTCTAGACGAGCATTTCAACCCCTGTACCAATGCGTGGTCCTTTGTTCACGAATTGCATCTTTGCATTAGATTCACCAAAGCACTCTAGTGTTGAAAATGGAAAGGTTGATAAGCTATTTTATTTTATATTTGGGCACTAATAAATTCGTCAATTATATTATTATTTTCACCGTTTTTTAATATAATTATTAATATATCCACCAACAATATTTGTTGTGTAATAATGATTGATAAAAGGTGCATTGCTAATTATCCGAACAAAATGATTGAAATAGCTTGATTAGTGAATTTAGCAATACTTTTATATTTTTGACAAAAAATATTGTGTCCACATCACACTATTATTTATAACTTTTCGAGGATAGTTATGATCATGCGGTAGGACATAATGTCACAATCTACATATTGCAATAGATGAAATTCAAACTCTTAATTATATAATAAACACTTTTAAAAATGCTCATTTAGCATTAAAACAACAAGCTATTGACATATTTAAGTAGTTTTAATTTTCTATATGTGCTAAATAATCTTAAAAGCACCAAATGATTTTAGAAAAAAGAGAAGTGAGTGAGATGTGAAAATTTAACAAGGAAAAAGGAATTTTGAGAAAGAAAAAAATATTAAATTGAGTATTAATGATATGTTCAATCTTTGACACATAAATTATGAGTTTCGTAGGTTCCTATTCGAGCTTAAATCTCTTATCACCTACCACTTTTCTATCTATAGCTTCTCTCTCCGCACATAAATAAGACTCTTATCTAATGTAAAATTGTACACGATATCAATACAAATTCTTTTCTCTTCTATATTTTGTCATGGTATCATAGTTATACTCTATTTATTGATTTGATTTTTTTTTTATGGGCATTTTATCATCTTTTTTTTTTCCTACTCTTGTAATATGAGCGACCAATTATTCAACCCCTACAAACTACTTCCAAGCTTGGTTATTATTATTCATCATCACGATACTTTCTTCCCCTATGGCTACTCATGACAATTTTCATTCTCCTCAAGCTATCACACGTCCTATCTTTGTTGTTTTTTATGGAACCAATTATGATCTATGAGCTCAAGAGATATGTAGTTACTTGAAAGATTGTCTTTTTTAGCAGTTTCTCACCGAAGAAATCTCTAAACCCACCAAAATAACACATGAGAATGATGCTTAAATTCATAAAAAAGACTAGATTAATGGGATAACAAAAATCATCAAATTGTGATTTGGTTTTGCAATACTTGTCTTTCTAGCATTAAATTGGAATTTCGTCATTTTGATATCGCTAAAAAAGTTTGAAATTTTTTATATCAACGTTGTGCGGTCTCTAATGATGTTCACCAATTTTAACCTTATCGTCGTCTTTATCATATGCAATAATGACTCGATCAAACTATTCATAGGTACATTTCGAATTACAAGCTATTTGAGATGTGTTAGCTAGTTGCGATCTTATTTGGTCGGATATAGCCTTTACTATTCTATATGTCAATTTTTGTGATTGCCAATGGGTTTGGCATTTACTTATTACTTTCCGAATTGAGTCTAGATCTATTTGTATTGTTCTTCTCCATTATAGTCCACTACCTAAACTTGACTTAATCATAAGAGAGGTAATTTTTTAGAAAACTCACCTCATCACTCTTAGTGTTGAACGATCTTTGCATTTTATAGATGTTGTGCTTACTACTCATGTTTCGGTAACAAAACCTTTTGCGAGATAGTGTAAGAAATCATGGCATATTATTGTTGAGTTTAGTCGTTTACAAGTTGAAAAATCTTGACAAACTACTTTAACCAAGCCTCACGTGTTAGCCTTCCCGGCTCGTAAGATCATTTACTACTTCGTTACCATTAAGGATTCTATTTTTGAGTCTACTTCTCCAAAATTTACTTTTTAAGATCTTCGGGCTTTTCTTCAATAAATTCAAGCCGACTATGGTATTCCTACTTCTTATCTCATGTTTGTCACTCCGGGTAATTCTCACTTATTAGTTTTTTTTTTCTACTTGTTGCAATCACATAACCTTTAACTCCACCATATTTTCCTTTAAGTCATGTCCCCATGTTGCTCTTATTGTCCATGCTACCGATAGTTCTATCTTACATGTTAATATCATAGGTTCTATTTCCCCTTCTCAATTGTCTTTACCAAAATACCTTTTATGAATCTAAATTATCCATCAATCTTATTTATGTTAAACAATTATGTGAACTTGGCATTGATTTATATTTTTTAGTTGTAGTTGTGTTGTGCATTATCCATACATGGGAAATATCCTCAAGACATGGTGTCGGTTTGGTTAACTATTTTAGTTAATTTCTCTCTAACTTCCATCCTAAATTGTTGTTGCATTTCTTTGAGTCTATGACATTCTCGTATTGGTCACATTTCCTCATTTAAATCAAGTCTTTTAGTTTTTAGTGGTTGTCCGGGATCCGTCAAATCAAAATATTTTAATTGTGTTTAATGTCAACTTTCCAAACATCATGCTTTGCCTTTTAATATAAATGATTTTATTTCTTCTTCCCTATTTGATTCAATCCATTTTTATATTTGGAAACCTACCCTTGCTCCTATTATGGATGGATCATGATATTTTATCATTTTTATCGGTGATTACTCTCGTTGTGGGATTTATCTTATGAAAAATAGATCATAGTTACCCACTATTTATATCTAATTTGCTAACATAGTTAAAACTCAATTCTCTTGTCATATCAAAACTTTTTCATACGGATAATGCTATGGAACATCGAGGATCCACTTTTTTCACAATTCTTTTTCCAACAAAGCACTATAATATAACTTTCTTGTCCATGTATTTCCCAACAAAATGGTCGTATAGAAAGAAAACATAGACACATCTTAGATATTGTTTGGACATTGTTTATTTCCTATTCTTATTATGAAACTTTCTAAAGGGAAGTAACTCTTACTCGCTATAGACACTATAAATCGTATTCTATCTCCTCGTCATGGTAACATGGCACATGTTGAACATCTATATGGTCATGCTTTTGATTATCAAACTTTTAAAGTCTTTGGTTGTGTTAGCTTTGTTCTTTTTTGACCTCACAAGCACACTAAATTAGAACCACGAGCTCATTTATATTGTTTCTTAGGATATGAAATTGAACACAAAGGTTGTAAATGTTGGGATTTCATTTCCAATCATCTTAAAATATCCTATCATGTTACCTTTTAGAAGCATAAAATGTTTTCCTCCCTCTCTCAATTTTAGGTCCACTCCACCTCATCATTTCTCACCGATCCTACCCTTCCTTTGTTTCTTGAAGATTTTGTAACAAGTTCTCATCACTCTAACATGATTGATCAACTTTCAACCTCTTATAAATGGATCCGAATTGCATGTAAATATTATTGTTTCATCCTCAATGGATACTCAATCTTCTTATGATCTTCCACTCGTATGTTCTTCTCGAGTAAGTCAATCCAATGTTACTCTTCATAATTATCATGGTTACTCTACTCTTGTTTTTTTGTATGAACCTTATACTTATGTGAAACTAGTACTAACCTTTTTTGGTATAAAGCAATAATCGAAGAACTTTAGGCTTTTATTAGTAAATGCCCTTGGGATTTGGTTGATCTACTTTCTAAAAAATCTATAGTTGGTTGTAAATGGGTTTATAAAATTAAAACTAGAGTTGATGGCTCTATAGAAAGGCATACAACTTGCTTTGTTGCAAAAAAAATTTACATAAAAGCATGGGATTGATTATGACTAAACTTTTGTTCCGGTGGCTTGAATTACTTCGCTCGTAGTCTTATTGCCATTACAACTATAAACATTGGTCCTTATTTCGGATGGATATAAAAAATGCCTTTCTTAATGGTGATCTCACAAAAAGGGTCTATATGCAACCTCATCTCGATTGTGATCACCCTCGAAATAAAGCATGTCGTATTCATAAGGCTTTGTATACTCCATTGTTTGCCGATTGATTTTCAGTCTAGCCACTTGTGATTATGCATTCTTTATTCACATAACTATAACGGAGAGTATTATGTTATTACTCGTATATTGATGATATGATTATTATTGGAGATGTTCTACGTAGCATTGATAATCTCAAGACTTTTCTCGACTAATGAGTTTAAAATGAAGGATGTTGGTCATTTGAGTTATTTTTTGGGTCTTAAAGTTTCTTCGATTCTTTAAGATGCTATTTGCCGTAAGCTAAAGATGCCATCGATCCCATCTCTTATACATGACTTACTAATGATAAAACTACTAATACTCATATTGAGGCAAATGTTCATCTCTTAACCTTTGATGGCTCTCTATTTGGTGACGAGTGCTCTATACTCGTCAATTAGTTGATATTCTTATCCATCTTATAGTTAATCATCTAGATATGGCATACATAGCTCGTATCGTTATGTAGCCGTTCTTCGTATTCTTCGTTATATCAAAGGCACTTTATTTCATGGCCTTCATTAATTCAAATTTTTTTTCTTTGCTTACCAGTTTATTCGATGCTGATTGGGTTGTTGATCCAACCGATCGATGCTCTAATATTGGTTACTCGCTTATTCCTTGGTGACTCTCTTATATCTTGGCATAGTAAGAAACGGACTATTGTTTCGCGTTCTAAGTACGCAAGCTAAATATCAAGCTTTAACAAACACAACTTTTGAGCTTCTATGGCTTTGTTGGTTGCTTCAAGATATAGATATTCAACAAACTTCCATTACATCACTTCACCGTGACAATCACAATGCCATGCAAATTGCTCACAATGATGTTTTTAATGAATGTGTATAGCATATTGAGATTGATTACTACTTTGTACGCTGTCATGTTAGCCGGGGCACCAATCAACCTTGTTTCAATCTCTTCTCAAAATCAAGCTGCAGACATATTCACCAAAACACTTTCAAATCATCGATTTTGTGATCTTGTTGGCAAACTTCGATTGTCCGAGTCCTTATCGCACCGAGTTTGATGGAGGTTGTTAATGATTTGCTTAATCTTTGACTCACAAATCACAAGTCTTTTCACCACCTATCATATTTCTATCTATAGCTCCTCCATTTGTATATAAACAAGACTTTTCTCTAATATAAAGTTGTACACAATATCAATACGGATTCTTTTCTCTTCTATATTTTGCCATTGAGGATGGTAAATCTAGGTCAAGCAATTATTTCTAATGTAATAAAAACTAAATATATTTTTAATAAATTATTGTGGCTATGTTATAACTAACTCATAAGTAGTATATATCTTGAAAAAATTAATAAATGTTTTGTATTATGAATGTGTAATGGATGAGTACCGAAACCTTCTTATTTCTTCACAAAAAAAAAAAAAAGCGAAAAGAAAAGAAAAGGAAAGAAAAATCTCAAAAAATGTTTCGTATTATGAAATTGATTTTATCGATTGCAACACTAGAAAATTTTAAGATTCGATTGACCTTTTTTATAAAGATCCATAGATGAGTGCTCGTTTTCATAGTTGTTATTCTTCTACATAGATTGCGAAAATTGAGATACCTCTTTGGGGGCTTAACAATATAATTTATCTTTAAACTATTGTAGCTATGGTAAAACAAGATGTATATTGTTTATTTAGACTATTTGAATCCTAAATTATTATTTTTTAGATAAATTTTATCATTTTCTCGTTATAAAAATATTGACTATTCAATTTTTTATTAAATACACCAAGTTCCACCATATGTCATTTAAATTAAATAGGAATTAATTAAAAATAAATATTTCATAGAATTTTAAAATAAATTATGCAATAAAAATCTAAAACATCAAACTAATTATTCTTTTTCCCATTTCAAAAATCTTAAAAAATCCAATTTGTTTTTGTCTCTTTAAATCTATGTCTCTCGTGAAGCTTGTGATTGGAACAGGAAAAAAAAAAGAAAAAAACTTCATGCATGTATCGATGAAGTAATTAGACATTAAATTGTTAAGATGGGATCTCGGTCCAATTTTTTTTTTATATATATATATATATATATATATATATATATATATATATATATATATATTTAATAACGCAATTTGATATTATTTTTTACGGACTTGATAAATGGCGAAATTGAGAATGAAGAATTGACATGAGAGCAAATAAGATCAAGAGATCCAAACTAGTATAAACTTAAGAATAGATGAACCAGAGAAAGCTTCATACCCCCAATGCCCGCAAGGAATGATATCCCAAATTCCCGCAATCAACGACGATCGAGAACACTTGCCAGGAATTTCCCTCAAATTCCCGCCACATTCCAAACTATTTTATTAATATATCCAAGTGTAAAAACAAACTATCTCCACTTTCCGCTTTTTCGTTCTTCATCTTCCCAGTCGCTCTCGTTTCTGCCACTCACTCTCTCGATCGAAGCCGGATAAGGAAAAATAAAAAATAAAAAAAATTCAAGATTGAAAAAATGGCATCGTCGCGTAAACAGAGCAACGGCAGATCACCAACAGTGAATCCACAGCGCCAAATAACTGCCTTCTTCTCCAAAACGACGACTCCTTCTCCATCTCCTTCTCCCACGCTCTCTAAACAACAAATCCCCATATCTGATGCTAAACCTAACCCTAAACCTAGCCCTCAAAGGCAAAGCCCTAGTTCTAGCCCAACTACTCCTTCGCCACTCCAATCTAAGCCTAGAAAACCCCTACTAGTCATTGGACAAACCCCGTCGCTATCTCCTTCAACAATTGGAGTGTATGGCAACGAGGTGGTGGAGAAGAGGATTAGGGTTTACTGGCTGTTGGATAAGAGCTGGTTGTGTCAGATCTTATGACGATGATTCGAAGAAGCATTTGGTACAATATGATGATTTCGAAGAGGAATTGTTGGATTTGAGCAATGAAAAGATTGAGTGGGTTGAGCCAAGTGTTAAAAAATTTAAGAGGTTGCGCAGGGGTTCTTTGGGTTTTAGGAAGATGGTGCTTGAAGATTTAAGAGATGGAGAATGTTGAGGAGGATATTGGCGGTGCTGGTGGTGGTGACGGTTCGAGTGATGAAGATTGGGGAAAGAACGTGGAGAAGGAGGTTAGTGAGGAGGAGGATGTGGATTTGGTGGATGAGGACAAGAAAGGAAAGAGAGGTGGCAAGAGTGTTTCGAGGAAAAGGAAAGCGAGTGGAGAAGGTGGGAAGTTGGATTTGGGAAATAAGGAAAAGAGTGGTGGGGATGTGAGTACTGGGGAATTCAAGGTTTCAGTTCTGGATCCTGTAAAGAATAAGGAGAGTAAGTAATTTTTTTCCCTTTCTCTATTTGTTTGGGAGAAGGGGGCTGTTGGAAGAAATTTATGACATGGTACATCACATTTTGTTTAGGAAAACCTAAGAGCGTGCACTGAAGTCAATAACAAGCATAGTATTGTTGGATCCACTGAAAATACTGATTTTTCGGTTGACATTATATGGGAGTTTTCCTTACAATTTGAAAGGGCTTCTTTTTTATTTGTATGATCTATTTGGATATGTTTGTCTTGGCAATAGCATCTTCATTCGTGCTATGATCATGGCTACTGCCCAAGGATTTTGATTTTGTTACTGTAAATGTTTGCTTCCATAAAACTTTGGAATAGAAGGGGCTATAACAAGGTTATGCATTCCCATAAGAAGTAAAAAGAATGACAATTAGGTCACATGTCTCTGTTGTTGAATTTGTGCATGCTTTACTGCAGATAGGATGTTTAATGGCTTTGATAATGCCTTGATGACTGACGCATCAGAAAGGTTTAGCATGCGTGAAGCTGAGAAGTTTCCATTTCTTGGAGGATAAGTTCTTATTGCAACAATGTGGTCCATATGCTCTAGTCTTCATTCATACCTGTATGATCATACATCATTTCGAAGAGAATGGAGAAAACATGGACGTCTTTCAGTACATTGTCTGCCTGTGATATTTTCTTTTCTAACACTTCTCAGCCATGTGAATCTTGTGCTTTAGACCCAATGATGCGCCTCTTGACTTAGCAGGGCAACCCCAGCAAAATAATTATGTAAATAAATAAAGAGCACAGTGACATGTGGGTTAGCATCTGTACAGGTATAGTTATTACTTTAAAGTAGAGGACAGTGTGCTATTTATTGTTTTGAATGAAGCATTATCAGTGGTTGCTACTTGCTTTGGTTCTGTAACAGAGAACGCATGGATGCAAAGAGAAGGCATCCTGGAAATGTAGATTATGATCCCAAGACTCTACATTTGCCCCCTGAATTTGTAAAGAGTCTAACAGGTGGCCAGGTAGAGGATTTCAAACATTGATTGGTTCATAATTATTTAAGGAGTTGTCTTCTTGAATTTCATTGATTGTTATGTGCAGAGACAATGGTGGGAGTTCAAGTCAAAGCATATGGATAAGGTTTTAGATTTCCATGCATTCATCAAAATCTCACTCTCCTGGGTTTTGCCAAATGATAAATATATTGGTTCTGCTGGTGCAGATGGGCAAATTTTATGAGCTTTTTGAAATGGATGCCCATGTAGGAGCTAAAGAACTAGATTTGCAATAAATGAAGGTATGATTCATTAAGTGCTAAAGATCATGAGTATTATCTTTTGGATTCTGCTTATCTTTGTCGACTCTTTCTCATTGTAATCAGAAGGCATAAAAATTGGCTTGAGGCATTTGTGCTCTATTCGTGGCTACATATTTTGGAATTTATGTGTTTCTTTGGATTTTGACTCAAGTATTTATGATTCCTCCTTGGATCCTTAGGGAGAACAACCTCACTGTGGTTTTCCAGGGAAGAACTTCTCGATGAATGTGGAGAAATTGGCTAGAAAGGTTGGCCTGTACTTAGTTTCTTCTCTTTTTTATTAAGCCTCGTTTTTTTTTTCCTCCAAGGAAATTTTTCCTAGAGCTGACTTGACAGAGCAGGGTTATCGGGTTCTTGTTTTAGAGCAGACAGAAATGCCAGAACAGTTAGAGCTTTGACGCAAAGAGAAAGGTTCTAAAGACAAGGTCCAAATTTATTTTATGATGTTCCTGAAATGATTTCAACTTTTACCTTGGAGTATCATCTCCCATTGTTCTTCTGCATTTGACTAAGCCTGCTACTCTGTTATTTGTTGATGATCAACCTGCAGTCACTTTAGGACCATATTTAAATCAGTTTCAGAAACTCTTTGAAACATAGATTACATGTTACCATTAATCACATGTTGGATCACTTGTCTTTATAATTTTTTTTCCTACAATGTTTTAGGATTTTCTCTTGTCAGTTTCTTACATCTCAAGTTTTGACAATTATTTCCCATTTGTTTAGGTTGTAAAACGTGAAGTATGTGCGGTGATTACAAAAGGAACACTAACTGAGGGGGAATTTCTTTCAGCAAATCCTGATGCTTCTTATCTAATGACACTGACTGAAAGTAGCCAGGGTTTGACAAACCAAATTTTTGAGCGGATTTTTGGTGTATGTGTTGTTGATGTCACCACTGACAGAATTATCCCTGGACGGGTTTGTCAATTTTTCCCAGATTCTGTTGTGTATTAGTCGATGAGATTGTGTATGTTGAGACTTTGTTGATTACTCCTTTGAGTGTCATCTTCTGAGCTAATACCTTTTGTTGCCAATCTCTTTTCCAGTTTGGGGATGAAGCTGAGTGCAGTTCATTGTGTTGTCTATTATCTGAGCCGAGGCCGGTAGAAATTTTAAAACCTGCTAAAATGCTTAGCTCTGAAACTGAGAGAGTGCTGGTGAGACATACTAGAAATCCCTTGGTCAATAAGTTGGCTCCCCTCTCAGAATTCGGGGATGCAGAGAAAACTTTTCGGGAAGTCAAAACTATCTCTAAGCATATTGGTGATCATTTGGATCGTGGACCCTTAAATAAAACAGATTTGGATGCATCTACCCTTGATGTTTGAGAAGATGGGCCAAACAGCCTGCCCAGCATTTTGTCAGAGTTTGTTAATAAAGGTGAGAATGGAAGCCTTGCTCTCTCAGCTCTTGGAGGCACTCTCAATTATCTAAAACAGGTGTTTTTGGATGAGACATTTCCTAGATTTGCAAAATTTGAATCACTTCTTTGCTCTGATTTCTGTGAGGTTGCTAAGAAACCATACATGATTCTTGATGCTGCTGCCCTGGAGAACCTTGAGATTTTTGAGAACAGAAGAAATGGAGACTCTTCAGGGTAAGGGTGTCATATGCACATAAGTATGCCAAAATTATTCTTTTTTCTGATCCTTGTTTGAGATGTTTTGTCATCTATGAAGGACACTGTATGCGCAATTGAATCATTGTGTGACACCATTGGGAAAGAGGTTACTGAAAACATGGCTAGCAAGACCATTATACCATTTGGAATCAATTATAGACCGCCTGGATGCTGTAGCAGGTCTGCAGGTAAGTTTCTAGTAGTATAAATTTACATGGTGATCTTTCTTTCTATAATTTTTTTCCTTATAATTTTGGAATTATAGACTCCGGTGAAGAAATCAGAACCTCTAATGCTTGAACTAAACGTTACAGTTTATGGATTGATGTTTCTTTCACAAAAAGTGTCTATTAGCAATCCTATGCCAATTTTCATTTCAAAAATTAATGGGCCGTGTATTAATGTAGAACCTAAAACGGCATTACCATTATGATCCCAAATAAATATGGGGCTACAATTATTGGCATGGTTTATTGTCTTTTCTCTCGCCATTTTCTTGTTCCAGGTTTTTTAAAAAATAGTTTTTTTAAGGTCTTCATTGCTTGTTTGCGAAAGTTGAGTCTTGGGCTTGCAACTATAATGTTGCAAGTTCGAAGCTTGAGACCAGCCACTTCTAGCAAAATTGCTGAAGGGTAGGACTCTTTCCGAATTATCCCTTCCAATTTTTCACTTTGATGGACCGTAATTATCTTTTGATTTTCAAGGTCTTGAGGTGTAGTCTGTGCTTTCCTCCATATGATTGAGAGGACTCATAATTTTGCATGCTTAATTTTTGAGCTGAATCTTTTGTGCTTTTCAATGTTCTACTTGATAATTACATTCCCTTTATGCTTCTTTCCCTAACTTGCTAATTACTGTTTAAGTTTTCATTCTGATATCCTAGCTGCTTTCAGGGGGTAAATCAGGCCAAGATGCTTGAATTTCGAAAAGTGTTGTCTAGGCTTCCAGACCTGAAGTGGTTGCTTGCACGCATATTTTCTGCCAGGTAAAGCTAAGAAGGAAGTAAGCATGCATCAAAATGAATTTTTCTAGCATTACAAGTACTGATCTTCATAAAAATATGTTTCTTATGCATTATTATCTTTATTGAAGTACAGCGAAGCCAATGGAAGAAATGCAAATAAAGTAGTTTTACATGAAGATGCAGCAAAGAAGCAGCTTCAGGAGTTTATATCTGCTCTACATGGCTGTAAGTTTACGGCCCTATCATGTTCTTCACTTGCTGTCATTTTGGAAAATGTGGAGTCTGGACAGTTGCATCATTTGCTAACACCTGGTAGTTTTCAGTCTTTTTATTCTTTTAATGTTTTTTATAAGATTGTAGTTTGGCATCATATTTTGTAATGCAATTGTAGGTAAAGGTCGTCCTGACATCCTTCCAATTCTTAAACATTTTAAGAGTGCCTTTGATTGGGTAGAAGCCAACAATTCTGGTCGTATAGTACCTCATGAAGGTGTTGATATGGAGTAGGACTCTGCTTGTAAAAAAGTTACTAGGGGACACATCAGTAAGATCCTCTCCAGAAATATTAGTCTTCTTTTAATCTGTTTTTGTAAATAATATGTTCTCTCATCACATGACCTGTTTTACAGATTACATATGTCACAGTTGGAAAGGAGGCATATCTGTTAGAGGTTCCAGAACATCTGTGTGGTAGTATTCCTCAATATTATGAGCTGCGTTCATCCAAAAAGGTAAGTAATGCTGCCAAATGTTTGCTTTATGCCACTGCTTTGAAAAAATATCAAGTGGTTTGGGCAATTAATTAATGCAATAGGTGTAACATCATCTAATTTGTTGATTCTATTGTTAAAAACATTTGAAAAGTTCTCACCATCTCTCAAATGTGAAGTTGCAAATACTATTGCAGTAGTATGCATGAACAAACGCTGTGAACACATTAGCAAATGAATTGTATTTTTTGTCATTTGTCTTCCTCGAGAATTGGTTGTCATTGTGCCATGGAATTGCAACAGAACTTGGAATTTAAGTTGGTTATACTTTTTTGCCTGCTTTTTACCATGCTCATATGAAATATTTAAGAAAGGGCCGTGTAAACATGGTTTGTAATATAAATAGATATAATGTTGCTATCAGTTAAAATGCCCATATAAGCTTGCAGGTTCCACATATGTGATGAGGTGTCAATAATTGTGAATGAGAATGATAATGTATACATGTATAATAACGCACCAATATTACATTTATTTATATTGCGAAGTACAATCTATTTTAATTGGGTCTTTTTTTCATTGGACAAAGCAGCATTGTGGTTGGGATCTTAAATCCAGCTTATAGCAAATAAATTACTTGAGATTGCTTGGGAAATTTGGCTTTCCTTGTCACTATCTTCTTTGAATTTCGTTTTTAACTTGCTCAGAAAAAATTATTGAAGATTTTTTTTTTTTTTTTAAATTATTAGATGAAAATCCCACTTAAGAAGAGGTGATTATCATTGAGAAAAATAAATATTTTCCTCAGTATTTTTGAAGCAGTAATTAAGATGAAAATCAAACAAACTAAATGCTAAAGAATTATGCATGTAAGTAGTTTTATTATAATTAAAAGGTTTAGTACCAGAATGATGAAGATGAAAGCAGGTCGTGATGCTATCAATGAGTTGAGCTTCATTGGATTTTGTAGTGGTAATCAAACAAGGCCAAAATGAGCTCTCTGCATCCATGGAAATTTACCATAGAAAATCAACACAATAATTCAATATTATTGTCTTTTAATTAGGTTAATTATCATCATCAAGAGAGTATCTTTTCTTCATGTATATATATATATACATATGTATATGTGTATGCTTGTATGTATGTAATATTGCTCAAGAGGATTTAAATCACATCTAGTTGATATAAGAATATACATGGTAAAAAAAATAAAAAAATAATTAAGGCAAAAAAAGAAAAAAAGAAAAAAAATAAAGAGGCACCTGTCTATGCATTTTTAAATCACTTAAAATATTCTTGATTTTAATTAAATATAATGTTGGTATATCTATAAATAAAATATGTTTTATTTGATAATGTAGCAGTAGCAGTAGCACAAGTCTTAACTAGTGGTATTGTTGTGCTAGTTGATGGAGAGTTTTTTTTTTTTCGTTCTTAATTTGAAAGAGAGAGATTGTTTTTAGTTATTTTAGAGACTTTTGTCGAATAAGTCATCTTTTGTGATTTGGATCTTGATTGCAATGATTTGATGGAGAAATTAAGAGATTATTATTACTTATTTTAAAGACTTTTGCTGAATATAAGTCATGTTTTGTAATTTGTATTTTAAATGCAATGATTTGATAGAAAAATTAAGAGATTATTATTACTCATTTTAGAGATTCTTGTCGAATATAAATTGTGTTTTGTGATTTGAATTGTAAATGCAATAATTTGGTAAAGAAATTGCTCACTACAAAATTTATTTACTACTTATATTATATTTTCAGGCTTGCTTTATTTTACTTTTTCATTAATTAATATTTTTTAATGGGTGCTTGTTTGAAATTTCAAAGTTATATATTTGCATTTGGTGTTTTTCCAAATGGTTTTTTTTTCTTTCTTTCTTTCTTTTAGAGTCAAAACTAGCTTAAAATAACTACTCGTTTGCCGTGGATAAGTCTATTATATTTATGCTTTAATATTTTAAATAATTTTAAAATATAAACGTAAAATAAAAATTAATTAATACTCATTGTAAAAAAAAATTATTTAATATATAATTGAATTTAAATATATTTTAAGAATATTTTTTATTTTGATAAATAGAAAATACATGTTATTAATTATTTATTTTGAAAAAATCAAATTAGGAGGAGGTGTTTAATCGATTTATACTAGAGGAATATTTAATTTTAGTTAATGAATATTTATAAAAATAGAAAAAGTAAACATTAACTATGGAAAGAAATTGTTTTGATTAAATAATAAATAATGAAAAAAATAGTCCAAGTAGTAAAAAAATTATAGACATTTTTGTAATATTAATTAACATTATGGATTGTTTTATATAAATTAATAACTTAGATGATCAAAGTGTAAAAAATTATAAATATTGACAAAAAATCACTTGTTTTTTTGGGAAAATTGTGTTATTTTGATTCTAAAAAATCACTTAGACCTTAAGTTTTCATTTTGGGTTTAATTAGATAGCACACTAGATAAACATAACTACATTTCTTAGAATGATTATTAAATTGAGTTGTTTGTCTTAAGCTCATTTCACTCATAAATTAGCACAATATGGATTTTTTTTTTTGATCTTTTAAGGTATTTTAAGTTTAAAAATTCAGATTAATTTTTTTGTCATTTTGTTAGACATACAAAACGAAAATAATTAACTAAAACGGGATGATTACATTGTTGAGCTTAGAAGGAAGATTGATCAAGGAAGGGGCAAGGAATTTGTAACTCATGTTGATGGAGCTTTAATGTATGGGAATCGGATATATGTTTCGGATGTCGATGATTTAAAAAGAGAGATCTTAGATGAAGCCCATAATGCTCTTTATGCTATGCATCCGGAAAGTACTAAAATGTATCAAACAATGAAAGCTCATTTTTTGGTGGCCGAACATGAAAAAGCGAGTAGTTGAATTTCTTTCAAGATGTTTGACATGTCGATAAATAAAGATAGAGCATCGAGCTCCTGCAGGAAAATTACATTATCTGTCGATTCCGGAGTGAAAATGGGAAATGATCACTATGGATTTTGTTATAGGATTGTCTCGAACTCAAAAGAAAAATGATGCTATCTCGAGTTATTGTTGACGGATTGACAAAGTTAGCTAACTTTTTGTCGATCGGATGGGGTGTGCTCGGATCAATTGGCCAAGAAGTATGTAGATGAAATTGTGAGACTTCATGGTGTGCCCCTATCTATTGTGTCGGACATATTCAAGATTTACTTTTAGATTTTGGGATAGTTTACGACAAGCCATGGGGACCAAACTACATTTTATTATTGCTTTTCGTCTCCAAACCGATGGATAGTCGAAAGAATCATCTAGACACTTGAAGATATGCATAGAGCTTGTGTGCTCGAGTTTAAGGGATTTTGGGATAATTATGTGAATTTGATTGAATTTGCTTATAATAATCATTTCCACAACAAGTATAGGCATAGCATTGTATGGAACTTTATATGGTAGAAAGTGTCGATGTCCCGTATATTGGAATGAAGGAACAAGAATACTAGAAGATCCAGAATTTGTACAAGAAATTGTAGATAAAGTAAATGTGATCGAAGTAAGTTAAAGATTGTACAAGATCGACAAAAGAGTTATATGGACCAACACGGACGAGATATGGAATACAATGTAAGGGATAAGGTTTTCCTCGCAGTTCCACCTTAGAAGAGGGTCTTACGGTTTGGTGAGAAAGGTAAATTGAGTTCTCGTTACATTGGACCATATGAAATAATAGAACCGATTGGTCTACTTGCATATAGATTGGCTTTACTTTAAGAGTTAGTGCAACTACATGATGTCTTCCATGTAAGTATGTTAAGAAGATACTAATCCGATCCTTCATATGTGGTTTAAGCCGGTGAAATAGAGGTATCCGACAACTTGAGTTATGTGGAGGAATTGGTATAAATCTTTGATCGAAAGTTAAAGACAGTTAAGGAATAGAGAAATGCCTATGGTGAAGGTTTTATGGAGAAACCATGCTAAGGAAGAGGCAACTTGGGAGATTGAAGAATATATGCACAATTATTATTCGCACTTGTTTCTTGATATAGGTAAAGGAATTTCAAGGACGAAATTCTTTTAAGGAGGGAGAATTGTAATAATCCTATTTCAAAAACATACATTGTTCATTCATACACGCATACTTATGAGTTACATGTATATACTTATACTCGTATATGACATGTTAGAGAGGTATTGGATAATAAGTATTTTGAATAATAGGTTGAAATAAGGGTTTAGCCTCATTAACTTAATTCTTTACAAAACCTTCGTATAACTTAGTTAGGAATGTTAAAAACATCATATTAAGAATATTAGATTTTTTTTTTTGCGGACGTAAGGTTACACGGCCTTTCACACGACTGTATACTTGCTCGTGTAATGCAAAATCTTGTTTTTTTCCTTGGAAACGGAAGGTTACACGGCCTCTCACACGGTCATGTACCTTTTCGTGTATGTTACTTGCTTGAAAAGATGGTTTTTCGGCCATAACTTTTCAATTAAAATAGAAACCATTCTTTTTAATTGTAAAGCTTGGATACTTAATCAAAAACACTTTTATATACATTTTTTTTGTTCATAAACACGTCACAAAACACATCCAGGAGTTTATATTTATACATTTACATATACAATTCAAAAATCTCTTAAGATGCATATGCTTGACATGATGAGAGAGATGAGAGGGAGGTCGTCAATCGACTCGTCACTAATGTTGTGAAATGAGCAACAAAACAAGCTCGTAAGCTTCTTAGCTTTCGTATCTAAAAAGTAATTACATTTTTAATGAGTCGCTACTCAATGAGAGAACAATATTCTATTGAAACCATAACATGCAATCACGTCATCTAGCATCATAACATATAAGCAATACAAGTAGTTCATATAACTTTAAGATTACATGTTTTTCTTTTTCTTGTTAGTTATGACTTGGACATGTCAAGTTTCGCCCGAGTACTTGTAACTTGTAAACTTGTACACATGTATTATTGGTCGGCTTTTATAACTTGTAGTTGACCCATTGAGTTCTTATAAATTTGTAAACTTATATTTGTTAAAATTAGATAAGCCAGTCATAACCTTAACCTCTTAATCTTGCATATATCATAAATGTTTCACATATAGCATATACAACATCCATGATTTATATCATGGTACATATCTATTAAAATATCAATAAACATAACATTTGTGTCAATTAGCAAAAAACACATTATTCACATCATACATCAATATCAATAAATATAATATTGTTATAACATTAATAAACACAACGTTTGCGTTAACTAATAAACGGTACATCATTCACATCATAATATCAATATCAATAAGTATAATATTAGCACTCAATAACAATAACACATCATGACAATTATTATTATTCAACTCATGAAAATAACGATTTCGTCACTCGTCAACTTGTTACGTCTTGCACCTCATGCTCTTCGATGTCTATAAACACACATATTTTTATAAGTCATTTTATCATTATCAAACTTTTAAATATGTTCAAGGTGCAAAATATAACTTTAGGGTTAACTTATTCCTTTATAGGTACTTGATCCTTTTGTACTCTTCTTATCATAAATTCTAAAATACATGATCAAATGATGAAATTTCGGTTTCATATGAAACTAGACTTGTAGGACTCTAACATGTTAAAAAATCGATCTAAGATTCCATATACATGATTTATGTTAGATTTTTAAATTCTAACTAGTTTTCGAGCACTCCTGTTATCGAGCGAGTCTCCAAACAAACAACAATAACTCTAGATTGGGACATGATTAAGACATAATTTTTTTTAACAAGAACTAGACATCAATCTAAAACATATCCAAAAATCATATCGAAATACTCAACACTCAAAGAATATCATATTTTTAAAGTTTGCACACTAATCTGTTAGCATCGGGTCATCTAGAACATATGTTCAAATCATCATAACTCGAAATATACATCACTAAATATCAAACCCTTTTACGAGAGAGTTAGATAAGACACAAATCAACAAATTTTATTCTTACAACTTATTCCGGATCCGACCCTAAAGTTTCAAAATCAAGAGTGCAAAACATAGCTGGAGATGAACTTACCTAGATTTTCGGTTTGATCATCCGAATTTGACAAATAAATGGGTTTTTCCTTTCTCTCTCTCTCTCAAAACGGGAAATCGGATGGGATAAGAAGAGATAAGGGTCGGATAAGTCTAAAGGTTTTATCTTGATAAGATTGTGAAGATATTTTAGTAAAGTTTGCTTTGGTCTCTCAAGTTTTGACTTGTTTTTATTCTAGTCCCCAACTTAGATTACTTTAATTGAGCTCTTATTTCTTTGTATTATTCAAATACTTATTACTAATACCCCGTTAATATGTCATATACGAGGGATAAGTATATGCTTGTAACTCATAAGTATACTTATATTTGGAATTTAATATTAGGCGGTTCTCTATTCCTTAACTGTTTTAACTTTCGGTCAAGGATTTGTATCGATTCCTCTACATAACTTAAGTTGTCGGATATCTCTATTTCAACGGCTTGAACTACATGTGAAGTATCGGATCGGTATCTTCTTAACATACTTACATGAAAGACATCATTTAGTTGCGCTAACTTTTGAGGTAAAGCCAAGAGTTAAGGAATAGAGAAATGCTTATGGTAAATGTTTTATGGAGAAACCTTGCTAAAGAAGAGGCAACTTGGGAGATTGAAGAATATATGCGCAACCATTATCCGCACTTGTTTCCCGATATAGGTACGGGAATTTCGAGGATGAAATTCTTTTAAGGAGGGAGAATTGTAATAACCTCGTCTAAAAAACATACACGTATACTTATGAATTACACGTATATACTTATACTCGTATATGATATGTTAGCGAGGGTATTGGATAATAAGTATTTTGAATAATATAAAGAAATATAGGCTTAATTGAAGTAATTTAAGTTGAAGGACTAGAATAAAAACAAGTCAAAACTTGAGGGATCAAAACGAACTTTGCTAAAATATCTTTACAATCTTATCAAGATAACACTTTTAGACTTACCCGATCCTTATCTCTTCTTATCCCATCCGGTTTCCCTTTTTGAGAGAGAGACCTATTTCTTTGTCAAATTCGAATGATCAAGCTGGAAATTTAGGCAAGTTCATCCCGGTTCGTTTTGCACTCTTGATTTCGAGACTTTAGGGTCGGATCCGGAACAAGTTGTAAGAATGAAATTTGTTGTTTTATGTCTTATCTAGCTCTCGTAAAAGGATTTGATAGTTAGCGATGTGTATTTTGAGTTATGATGATTTGAACGCATGTTGTTTTAGGTGACTCGATGCTTGGTAGATTAGTGTGCAAACTTTAAAAATATGGTATTCTTTGAGTGTTGAGTATTTCGATTTGATTTTTGGATATGTTTTAGATTGATATGTCTAGTTCTTGTTTAAAAAAAAAATTAGGTCTTGATCACGTCCCAATCTAGAGTTATTGTTGTTTGTTTGAAGACTACTCGGTAACATGGGTGCAGGAAACTAGTTGGAGTTTGAAAATCTTGCATAAATCGTGTATATGAAATCTTGGGTTGATTTTTGGATATATTAGAGCCCTACAAATCTAGTTTCATATGAAATTGAAATTTCGTCATTTCATCTTGTATTTTAGGATTTTTTGTAGAAAGAGTACGAAGGGGTCAAGTACCGATAAAGGAATAAGTTAACCCTAAAGTCATATTTTGCACCTTCAATATATTTAGAAGTTTGATCATGATAAAATGATTTATAAAAGTATGTGTATGTATTTATAGACGTCGAGGAGCGCGAGTTACAAGACGTAAAACGTTGACGAGCGACGAAGTAGTCATTTTTGTGAGTTGAATAATAATAGTTGTGCCATGATGTGTTATTACTATTGAGTGCGAATATTATACTTATTGATACTAATATTATGATGTGCTAGTTGACGCAAACGTTGTGTTTATCGATGTTATAACAATATTATTGATGTATGATGTGCCTTTTGCTAGTTGACGCAAACGTTATGTTTATTGATGTTATAATGGATATGTACCATGTTGTAAATTATGGATGTTGTATATGCTATATGTGAAACATTTATGATATATTCAAGATTAAGGTTATGACTTACTTATCCAAGTTTCGCAAATACAAGTTTATAAGGACCTAATGGGTTAACTACAAGTATAAAAGTCGGCCAACAATACATGTTTACAAGTACCCGGGCGAAACTTGACATGTTCAAGTCATAACCGATAAGAAAATAAAAAACATGTAATCTTAGAGTCATGAACTCGTCGGTATTGTTTATATTTGATGATACTAGACGTGATTGCATGTTATGGTTTCAATGGATTATTGTTCTTTTATTGAGTGTAATCTCATTAAAAATGTAATTACTTTTTAGGTACAAGAAGCTAAGAAGCTTACGATCTTGTTTTGTCGCTCATTTAACGACATGAGTGACAAGTCGACTGGCGACCCCCTTTCTCGTCTCTTATCATGCCAAGCATATGCATCTTAGGAGATTTTTGAATTGTATATGTAAATGTCCGAATATGAACTCCTCGACGTGTTTTGTGACGTGTTTATGAAAAAAATGTATATAAAAGTGTTTTTGGTTGATTATTCAAGCTTTACAAGTGAAAATAATGGTTTTTATTTTGGATAAAGAGTTATAGCCGAAAAATCTTTTTTCGGACGAAACATACACGGGAAGGTACACGATCATGTGGGAGGTCGTGCAACCTTCGATCCGTAAAAAAAAATTATAATATTCTTAATATGATGTGTTAACATTCCCGACTAAGTTATATGAAGATTTTGTAAAGAATTAGGTTAAGGACGTTATAATTTTTGGTATCGAGTAGGGATATGATTCATATAGGCATACATGCATGCATGATCTCGCATAAATGCAAATGACATGACATAATTTCGTATATATAGGATGGAAGAAGTAGGTGATCATGGTTCTAATCGTGAGGCACCGGGGAGGGAGTATCGGACCGAGCATGTCGTAGAGGTTACATATACCTCTCATGTACATATGGAACCATCCGCGACTCGGGATGGACAACGGATCCCTCATGCACATACATTACATCAACATGGTCTTGAAAATAGATCGAGAGAATGAAGATGTGACAAATTATGTAAATATGGAGCAATTGATTTTATGGGGTCTACGGATCCGATTGAAGGCGAGAATTGGTTAAAAAGAACGAAAGGATTTTAAATATGATGCAATGTACTTCGAGTGAAAGATTTAATTATGTTGTGTCTCTTCTCTAGGGAATGCTTATGATCGATGGGAGATAGTCTCAAATGCTATAATACAACCTCTTGTCCTTCAATGAGTAGATTTTCTTTGAAAATTTAAAGATAATTACATATCGGAGATTTTTGAAGATAAGAAGAAAAGAATTTCTAAATTTGAAGCAAAATAATATCCGTGATGGATTATAAGGTGCAATTTAACCAAGCTGTCTCGATATGCACGTTCATGATTGCCACCGACCAAGACAAATGTCGGAAGTTTGAAGAAGGTTTGTCATATGCAATCGAAGTAAGATTTCATCTCGGAGATCTAGATAGCTATCCCCGGTTGAGAGCCGTAGCTATATGAGTTGAAAGGTTGAACAAGGAAGCGACGAGTCAAAAGTGCGAGTTCTTTGGGTAAAAGAAAAGAACCAAGTCTCTCTACTCCATCAAAATTTATTCCAAGAAAGTTCAAGGGTGGCTATTCGAGAAGTAAGCAAACTTGGAGTGACACCTAGACTAACGAGAGGTTGAGGCCTCTATGGATCCGAGACCCGTATGTGAACATTGCAATAGACGACATGAAGGGGGATGTCGAAGACCGACCGATGGATGTTTCCACCGTGGGTCTCTAGATCACATGATTCGGGAATGCCCGAAGAGAAGCGGAGTTAACGGTATCACATCCGAGTCCACTATTTAGGGGCCAAGGTCGAGTAATGTGAATGTACGGTATGGAAGAGGTAGAGGTCGAGGTAGACCCGGAAACGTCAATATGACACAAGGTGTGGCTAGAGCCGAGGCTCAAAGTAGCCGATCTCAAGCTTAAGCACGTGTTTATGCAATTCCTCGACAAGAAGCGAGTGGTTGCACCGGAAGTGGTGATGGGTAAATTACTTGTCTCTAATATTGAAGCTTGTGTTTTAATTGGTCCCGGAGCCACACATTCATTCATGAAACTTACATTTGCATCCCGAATTCATAAATGTGCTGAACCTCTTGAATATGATATGCATGTTAGCACTCCCTTAGGAGAATTACTTAAGGTTAATAGGGTATGTCGGGATTGTGTGGTACGGATAAGAGATACCGAATTAGGTCGTTGAATTACTTAAGGTTAATATGATTTTGAAGTTATTTTGGGAATGGATTGGTTGACAAAGCATCATGCTATAGTAAACTTGTTTTACTAAAGAAGTTGAATTTGATTTGTCAAATTAAGCAAGAATAATTTTTTCGAGTAGAACGTAAAATTTTACCTACTCGTTTAGTATCCGCAATTAAAGCATGTAAGATGATTCGAAGGGGTGTGAAGCATATTTAGCTCATGTGATTGATACTAAACGGACAGAGGTTAAGTTAGAAGACATATTTGTTGTGAATGAATTTTCGGATGTATTTCCAACGGAATTATCGGGATTGCCATCGGATAGAGATGTGGAGTTTACTATTGAGTTATTACCCGGTACGACTCCTATCTCTCCGACGCCGTACAAGATTGCTCTTACTAAGTTAAAAGAGTTAAAGACTCGATTGCAAGAATTGTTGGATAAAGAATATATCCGATCGAGTACATCATCATGGGGAGCTCCAGTGTTATTTGTGAAAAAGAAAGATGGCACACTAAGATTGTGTATTGATTATCGGCAGTTGAATCGGGTGACCATCAAGAACAAGTATCCTCTCCCGAGAGTCGATGACTTGTTTGATCGGTTGTAAGGTGCTCGAGTGTTCGAGCAAGATTGATTTGAGAGCTAGCTATCATCAATTGAAAATAGCAAGTATGGATGTATCGAAGATCGCTTTTCGGACTCGCTATGGGCATTATGAATTTCTTGTAATGCCTTTTGGCTTGACGAATGCACTAGCAGCTTTTATGACCTTGATGAATAAGGTGTTTCAACCTTATCTAGACAAGTTTGTTATAGTATTTATTGATGATATTTTGGTGTATTCCCGTAATGAGGAGGAGCATGTTGAGTAACCGAGAACTCGTATTGCGGATATTGAGAGAAAAATAGTTGTATGCCAAATTCGGTAAATACGAATTTTGGCTTAATCAAGTTGTATTTCTTGGTCATATAGTATCAAGTGAAGGTATAAAGGTGGATCCTAAGAAGATTGAAGAAGTGCTTGAATTGGTAACCACCTAAGAATGTGATAGAAGTACGCAGTTTCTTAGGTGTAGTTGGTTATTATCGACGATTTGTAGAGAGTTTCTCTATTATTCGTTGCACCATTGACTAAATTACTTCGGAAGCAGGTTGAATGTAAGTGGACCGAAGCATGCAAATAGAGTTTTGATGAATTAAAAGTCAAGTTAACTTCGACTCCAGTGTTAGCAAGTCTAAGTGGTACGGGTGGTTTTGTCATTTATAGTGATGCTTTCTACCAAGGCTTGGGTTGTGTCCTAATGCGAGCATGGCTAAGTTATTGCTTATGCCTTTAGACGACTAAGACCGTATGAAGTTTCTTATCCGATACATGTTCGGAACTGGCGATGATGGTTTTTGGTTTGAAGATATGGCGACACTACTTGTATGGAGATAATTTTCGATTTTTACGGATAATAAGAGTCCGAAGTATCTGCTAAGTCGAAACAATCGAATATAAGACAAAGATGTTGTCTAGAGTTATTGAAAGATTATGATTGTACTATTGAGTACCATCCGGAAAAGCAAATACGATCGTCGATGCTTTGAGTCGAAAAGCAAATGGAAGAATTGTAAATTTAATTGCTTTAAGAGAAATGAATGTGGGGTTACAAGTGCCATCCGGTGGAGTCTTACTTGCTACTTTTAAAGTTAGACTCGTGCTACATGAGAGAATCCGAGAAGCACAAAAACGGGATTACATTGTTGAGCTTAGAAAGAAGATGAATTAAGGAAGGCGCAAGGAATTTGTGACTCATGTTGACGGAGCTTTAATGTACGGGAATCGGATATATGTTTCAAATGTCGATGATTTAAGAAGAGAGATTTTAGATGAAGCACATAATGCTCCTTATGCTATGCATCCGGAAAGTACTAAAATGTATCAAACAATGAAGACTCATTTTTGGTGGTTGAACATGAAAAAGCAGGTAGTTGAATTTGTTTCAAGATGTATGACATGTCGACCAATAAAGATAGAGCATCGAGCTCCAGTAGAAAGATTACATCCTCTATCGATTCGGAGTGGAAATAAGAAATGATCACTATGGATTTTGTTATAGGATTGCTTCAAACTCAAAATAAAAATGATGCTATATGGGTTATTGTTGACGGATTGACAAAGTCGACTCACTTCTTACCGATCAAATGGGGTGTACTGCGGATCAATTGGCCAAGAAATATGTAGATGAAATTGTGAGACTCCATGGTGTGCCCCTATCTATTGTGTCGGACGGAGATTCAAGATTTACTTTTTGATTTTGGGTTAGTTTACAGCAAGCTATGGGGACCAAACTACATTTTAGTATTGCTTTTCATCCCCAAATCGATGGACGATCGAAAGAACCATCTAGACCCTCGAAGATATGCTTAGAGCTTGTATGCTTGAGTTTAAGGGATTTTGGGATGATTATGTGAATTTGATTGAATTTGCTTATAATAATCATTTCCACAGACAGTATAGGCATGACACCGTATGAAGCTTTATATGGTAGAAAGTGTTGATGTCCCGTATATTGGGATGAAGAAGGAACAAGAATACTATAAGGTCCAGAATTGATATAAGAAACTATAGATAAAGTAAATGTGATCGAAGCAAGTTAAAGATTGCACAAGATCGACAAAAGAGTTATATGGACCAACACATACGAGATATGGAATACAATGTAGGGGATAAGGTTTTCCTTAAAGTTTCACCTTGGAAATGGGTCTTACGGTTTGGTAAGAAAGGTAAATTGAGTCCTCATTACATTAGGCCATATGAAATAAGTGGAACGATTGGTCCACTTGCATATGGATTGGTTTAACTCGAGAGTTAGCGTAATTACATGATGTCTTTCATGTAAGTATGTTAAGAAGGTACCAATCCGATCCTTAACATGTGGTTCAAGTCGATGAAATAGAGGTATCCGACGACTTGAGTTATGTGGAGGAATCCGGTATAAATCCTTGATCGAAAGTTAAGACAATTAAGGAATAGAGAAATGCCTCCGGTAAATGTTTTATGGAGAAACCATGCTAAGAAAGAGGCAACTTGGGAGACTAAAGAATATATGCGTAACCATTATTCGCACTTATGTTTCGATATAGGTAAAGGAATTTCGGGGATGAAATTCGTTTACGGAGGGGAGAATTGTAATAACCCCGTCCCAAAAACATATATTGTTCATGCATACACGCATATACTTATACTTGCATATGACATATTAACGGGGTATTGGATAATAAGTATTTTGAATAATAGAAAGAAATAGGGGCTCAATCGAAGTGATCTAAGTTGGGGGACTAGAATAAAAACATGCCAAAACCCGAGGGACCAAAACGGACTTTGCCAAAATATCTTTACAATCTTATCAAGATAACACCTTTAGGCTTACCCGACCCTTATCTCTTTTTATCCCATCCGGTTTCTCGTTTTGAGAGAGAGAGAGAGAGGGAGAGGAAAACCTCATTTATTTGTCAAATTCGGATGATCAAGCTAGAAATCTAGGCAAGTTCATCTTTAACTCGTTTGCACTCTTGATTTCGAGACTTTAGGGTCGGATCCGGAACAAGTTGTAAGAATGAAATTTGTGGTTTATGTCTTATCTAGCTCTCCGTAAAAGGGTTTGATATGTAGTGATGTATTTATTGAGTTATGATGGTTTGAACACATATTGTTATAGGTGACCTAATGCCGACGGATTGGTGTGCAAACTTTAAAAACATGGTATTCTTTGGGTGTTGAGTATTTCGATTTGATTTTTAGATATGTTTTAGATTGATATGTCTAATTCTTGTTAGAAAAAAAAGAATTAGGTCTTCATCATGTCTTAATGTAGAGTTATTGTTGTTTGTTTGGAGACCGCTCTGTAACGGAGGTGCTTGGAAACTAGTTAGAGTTTTAAAGTCTAACATAAATCGTGTATATGGAATCTTGGGCTGATTTTTAGATATGTTAGATCCCTATAAGTCTAGTTTCATATAAAATTAGAATTTCGTCATTTGACCATGTATTTTAGGATTTATGGTAGAAAGAGTACGAAGGGGTCAAGTACCCATAAAGGAATAAGTTAACTCTAAAGTCATATTTTGCACCTCGAACATATTTAAAAGTTTAATCATGATAAAATGACTTATAAAAGTATATGTGTATGTATTTATAGACGTTGAGGAGTGTGAGGTGCAAGACGCAACACGTTGACAAGCGACGAAGTGAATGATGTGAATGATGTGCCTTTTGCTAGTTGACGCAAACGTTATGTTTATTGATGTTATAATGGATATGTACTTATGATGTAAATCATGGATGTTGTATATGCTTATATGTGAAACATTCATGATATATGCAAGATTAAGAGGTTAAGGTTATGACTGGCTTGTCCAAGTTTCGTAAATACAAGTTTACAATTACCCAATGGGTCAACTACAAGTTATAAAAATTGACCAACGAATACATGTGTACAATTTTACAAGTTATAAGTACCGGGACGAAACTTGACATGTCCGAGTCATAACCGACAAGAAAAAGAAAAGCATGTAATCTTAGAGTCATATGAACTCGTCATTATTGTTTATATGTGATGATACTCGTATGACGTGATTGCATGTTATGGTTTTAATGGATTATTGTTCTCTCATTGAGTAGCATCTCATTAAAAATGCAATTATTTTTTAGGTACAAAAAGCTAAGAAGCTTACGAGCTTGTTTTGCTGATAATTTCACGACATTAGTGACATGTTGACTAGTGACCTCCCTCTCCTCTCTCTCATCATGCCAAGCATATGCATGATAGGAGATTTTTGAATTGTATATGTAAATGTATGAATATAAACTCCTAGATGTGTTTTGTGACGTGTTTATGAACAAAGAAAATGTATATAAAAGTGTTTTTGGTTGAATATCAAAGCTTTACAAGTGAAAAGAATGGTTTCTATTTAGGTCGAAGAGTTATGGTCGAAAAACTCTCTTTTCGGGCGGAAACATACACGGGAAGAGGTCTTGTAACCTTCGTTTCCAAAAAAAAAATGAGATTTTGCATTACACGAGCAAGTACACGATCATGTGGGAGGTCGTGTAACCTTCCGTTCACAAAAAAAAATTTCCTAATTAATGTCGACTTAGCTAGCAAGTCACAAAATTGTAAAATTTCCACATCACTTAAAGATAATATAATTTATTCTCAAATTATTATGATTTTAGTGAAATAAGATCTCTATTGTCAATTTGACATGCTTGGATCTCAAATTATTAACTTATAGGTAAATATTATCTTCTTTTTTAATATCCGATTATCAACGCATTTATCCTTAACTAAATTAATGCTTAAACCAATGTTATTTTAAGCATTTTAATTTTTTTTATATAGTTATAATTTTGAAAAATAATATTTAATAATAATTAGTTATAAAGGAGTTTAGATGATTTTGTTATTTATGAATATAATTTTTGTTATTGGATAATTAATTATATGTAATGGATCCATCTAGTAAAAAAAAAAAAAAACTGAAATACTAGCATTTTTTTCAAAATTAATTTTAGTTCTAAAAAGCTTTTTTTTAGAACTAAAATTAATGTTGAAAAAAAATAACAATAGGTAGTTTTAAGAAGGTTTAGATGATGTTGTTGTTATGAATCTAACTTTTATTGTTTGATAATTAATGATGTGTAGTGGTTTCATTTGAAAAAAAGAAAAAAAACTAAACTATTAATTTTTTTTTCAAAACTAATTTCAATTTAAAAAAAATTGAATGGTCAATATTTTTACTGTCAGATATAATAAAAAATCTTATCAAATGAAAATCTTGATTTTGAAAAAAATGTTAGTATTTCAGTTTCTTTTTTTAATCAATAACATGAAGATCGATCGATTTCTTCAAATCTTTGAAATTATTACACTTATAATCGATAATCTGAATATATGATATCATGTTTGATCGATCAATGATTATAATTAACGACTTATTTTTTTTACCGTGTACATTCTCTTCTTAAAAGTAATGTTGAAAGGAAGGGAGAAAATCTAGATTTTTTTTATTCTTTTTGATTAATGAGCATAGTCTCAAGTTTATTTAGTCCTGTTCTTCACATCTAAAAATAAAAAGAAAAAATCCATAGTTATCTGGGTTTCCATTCGAAGGATAATTTAAATGCTCTTCAGAATTCTTTTAATTAATATGAATTCATCTTTACTATTAGAGTTATATTTTTCTATGTACAGAAATACATTATTAACTTTATTATTTTTTTATTCTGCTATTCATACTTGTATAATTTCGTGAAGTCTACAGTTAGCCTCATTCAAGTTGCATTTTTGCCCCCAATATTTTGTAAACTTTCTTATATATGAAAATATTTTTTAATCCGAAATCAGGCTTATTTTCTGAATTTTAAAATATACCAAATTCCCCAAAATGTTAATCAATACAATGTGCTCTTAAAATTTCCTTTTCAATCATATTACTCCACACAATGCGCTGGTAAGCGGTAACAATGCTCCCTGATTATCTCTCTTCCTCTCAATAAAATATCTTAACCAAGTACATAAAAAGAAAAGGAAATTATAAATTACTTTTTAACAACTCTTTTCTATGCATATATAATTTTTTTCAAATCAATTTATGACATGAAAACAACCAAGAACACGCAGAGATTGTTGTTGCATGGAGCAAACGTGGCGTTGCTATTCTAAAATTTGTCTACAAAACGATAATTACTTTGTCATAAATAGCTTAAATTTATTTATTTTAATTGGTTGCTTTTCTAAATTAGTACTTAGCTAAATCAATTATCATTAGTTTAACCCAAGAGGGTTGAGTTGGGTGGAAAATGTTTTTGTTGCTTAAGCAAGTGGTCTCGAGTTTGAGTTTCTATATATATAAAAAAACTTTTTGGATATAAAGTTGTTCGTGTCTTGTTGACAAAATAGCTAGAGATTAATTTGAGTTTTTGAGCCTATGATACTTTAGAGATACTTTAGAGGATAAAAAAAATAAAAATAAAAAATTATCATTAGTTTTAAAAGCCTTAGGAGGACCAAGTCCATTGAGAAATTCAATTACTTACCTAATTTCTTTATTTGAAAAAACCCCTTTTTTTTTTTTTTTTTTTAAATATAGATACGACAACAAGAAAGAAAGAAATAAAGAAAAAAAAACCTTGAATGGTAGTTTCAACTTTCAATATACATTAAATATTGCTCAATTTTTGTGTATATAAGAAAGTGTCGAATTTCCTTTACATACATGTTCCTACCTTAACAAGCTAATTAAGAGTACATATTTAGAAGAAAAGAAACACAAAAAAGGACAGGGACGTTAATTGCTGGAGACGACAAAGAGATGTAAAGAGTGAGAATTAGTCATAGGATTTTCTGTCCATCGTTTTCATCAACTCTTTTGCGACGCAGTTAAAGCAGGTCCTCACCTTTTCTCTATTAAAATTGAGTAATATCTTTCTCTATGTTTTTTTTTCTTCTTCTGTCTTTCCATCTACTCATTTGTGCGGTAGTTGATCTTCTTTGTCCCTTTATATCATAGGAGTATAAAAATAAAAGAAAAAAATAATTAATGGTCGAATCATCTATACATGCTCATAAAATACTAAAAAAGATTGTTGAGATTGTATACGTTCTATTTGTAGTAGGTATGTATTCTTATTTAATTACTTTTATTGATGATTTCTTACTTTCAAATAATAGCACAGTTGTTTAATGTATTTTTAAATAAAGAAAAATATTCAAAGTTGATTTCTAAGGGTTTTGTTCTTATAGGGTTAAAAAAAAAAAACACTGTTTTCTTTTCAACATTCATAAGATTTTTTCTTCTATTTGTTTGGAGATACATAAGAAACGAGAAAGAAAATATAGAAACAAAATCAAAAGCATATAATAGTTTTATGTCTTAATAAAACATTAATGAATATTGTGTGAATTTTTGAATTATCAAAACATGTGTGATATATTTGATAGAATTTTAAATCTCAACCGCTATACTAAATTATAATAAAGGATGACGAAGAGTACTGTTTGTGGGCATATATATATATATATATATCCTCTTTTTGGTTATACTTATTCTCATCTTGTTGATCAATTCTCTCGTTAACTTAAAACTAATTAGATTATTGAGGCTTTTTGAGAAAAGTAAATTAAATTTTTTTTTCCATGGAAAAGAAATGGCAAACAATTATTATAACTGATATTTGAATTGGATTAACAATTTTTTTTTATTGATGAAAATGAAAGATAGATAGACTATTTTGCAACTTCGAATTGCGATAATGAAAGCTCTTTTGAAGAAGGAATTTTTAAAAAAATTTCTTTTTCCTATGAAAAATAATAGCAAACAATCTTTTTGACTATTTTTTTTAATTAGTATTGATTCTATTTTTACAATCAACAAATTTTTAATATATATGCTCTAGATTAAATAATTTATGTTGACAATTGGCTTGAATGGAAGGAGTTATAGTAGTTTAAATAAATAGTTTTGACTTCGAGTTTTTGTGTATGTAAAACTCTTTGAGTAGTTATTCCGTTATTGTACGTCCGACGGGATGACGAATTATTAGTTTGAACCTTTGAGGTTATGATACCTTAGAGAATAACAATAAAAAAAAATCACTGTTGTGCTAATTTATGGATAAAGTGAGCTTAAAATATATAACTCAACTTAATCATCATTCTAAATAACCTAGTTCCATTTATCTAGTGTGTTATTTAATTAAACCACAACAAAAACTTAAGATATTGGTAGTTAAGCTCTCCATAAATCAAATGGTGTATTAATTAATATGTTTGGCTTGAGGAAGAATGTTGTATTAAAAAAAGTTTAGTACAAATGATAGCTTTTTTGTTTTGTTTTGTTTTTTTTGTGGGTTTAATTTACTTTTAAAGAAACCATTTCTTGATTTTCAATAACCCTCATTATTTTCACTCTAAAAGAAAAAAGAACACCATTTTTTTTTGCTTTTTTTTTTTAAAAAAGACCATTATTATTATTATTATTTTCCTTTGAAGAATTCAATTCATATGATGACTATACACTTCGGAGACACACACAGGAAAAATGCCGAGTACAAAGGTATGGGTTCAAAATTTCAGGCCAGAATGCTCCTAGTATTAATTAATGAAAAAGTGAAATGAAGCAAGCTTAGGAATATATAAGTAGCAAATAAATTTTGTAGTGAGCAATTTCTTTATTGAATTATTGCATTTAAGATCTAAATCACAAAACACGATTTATATTCGACAAGAGTTTCTAAAATAAGTAATAATAATCTCTTAATTTCTCTATTAAATCATTGCATTTAAGATTCAAATCACAAAATATGAATTATATTCGACAAGAGTCTCTCTAAAATAAGTAATAACAATCTCTTTCTCTTTCAAAGGATCCAAAAAAAAAAAAAAAAAAAAACTCTTCAACAGCACAACAAGTTAAGGGTTTGTGCTATTGTTACAATATCAAGTGAAAAGTATTTTGTTTATTGGCATACCACGGTTAGGTTTAATTAAACTTCAAAATCTTTTGAGTGATTTTAAAATGCATAGAAGGTGCTTTTTTTTTTTTTTTTACCATGTCTATTCACATATCAACTAAATATGATTTAAATCCTCTTGAGCAATACATACATACAAGCATGAACGAAGAAGAGATATTCTCTTGTGATGATGATAATTAACCTAATTAAGAGTCAATGTTATTGAATTATTGTATGAATTTTCTATGGTTAATTTCTATGGATGCAGAGTGTTCATTTTGGCCTTGTTTGATTACCACAACAAAATCCAATGAAGCTCGGCTCATTGACAGCATCACGGCCTGCTTTCATCTTCATCATTCTAGTACTAAACCTTTTAATTATAATAAAACTACTTACATGCATAATTCTTTAACACTTTGTTTGATTTTCAACTTAATTACTGCCTCAAAAATAATGATGAAGATATTTATTTTTCTCGGTGATAATCACCTATTCTTAAGTGGGATTTTCATCTAATATTTTTTTTTTAATTTCTTCAATAATTATCTAGTCCTCAGTATTCTCACTTTCATTAATAATATCGAGGATAAGATCTGTTTAATTTGTAAAAATCTAAGTTAAGCTTTTTAAATTGGCTCACTTCTGTTAAGCATCACAATGGTTTTGAGTTTCATTGTTACCATCACTGAATAGAGGCATAAATTAGCGAAGCGTATAATACAAATCTATGATTTCTAGGAGGCATACCCGAGTACCCAACAGATTTTGAAAAAAAAAATATTTCTGCCTCCCACTCTCAAAACATGACTAGTGGCAAATATATTGCAGAATGAAAACGCAAAAGAAATTTAGGAATGGATAAATTATTCATAGGTGTTTGACAAATAAAACTTTAAGAAACGCATTCCATATCCAGAAACAAATATCATTATAAATATGAATTCTTTCAATTCCCAAACATTCAGTTTGAATTCACATAATGAAACCGCTTGTCCTAAGCGTTTAAACTAAAATTGTATTGCAAATTCGGCATTTGTCTCGTGGTACCAAACAGCAGAAGTTGTCATCACATATGGTTACAGAAGCAATAATTAAGGTCAACTACTAAGAAATGTCGAGAAATTCATTCAGCATAACTACCTATTCTTAATACTTGAATATTTTGCTCGGGATAATGAGGAACATATGAAAGAACCATACCTTCCATATTTGAGCAAAGAACAAAGGAGATATCAAGTAAGTTTTGATTTCTTCAATTTAACTTGAGGCTTCTCGAGGGCTTCATCAGCATCTTCTGAAGAGCTCTCAGCTAGTTCATCAGGAACATCATTAGGAACGTTATGTTTGGTGATGAATTCCTTCAAAATGCTCATGCTTTCCTCTTTCATGGAAACCAATTGCTCAGAGACAGTATTACCCTTGCATGAATTGACAGCATACGTTTCCGACCCAAGTTTAAACGTTGCTTTAACACGAAGCCCTTGATTAATGGTGTCACTAGCTTGTCCTGCCATTGTCTACTTTGCAAACTCTGCATTTTAACCACTTGGTTCAACATTAGATTTTTATCAACAGTAATTTATATATAAATGTAACAACCCTACACTTCCTTTTGAGTTTCTGCAGCAACTTGAATTAAGAAAAGCCTGTAGTATAATTCATCTTAGCAATAATATTTAAACAGAGAAATCAGAGTCCAAAAAAGACAATGAGCACCATATAATCTGATTTAAGCCTTCAAAAAATGGATCATTAAGCATTTCAATCATGCATTGAAAAAAAGAAAAAGAAAAAGGATAATGATAATATTTTTTGACATTGAAAAAAATACCAGATTCGGCATCATACAGAACCACGAGGTCATCAATCTGTATTACATGTTTTAAAAAATTACCCATAGCTATACAATTTAATACATATAAAGTTATACCAAGATAAAAATTCAGACAAAAAGAGGGGAAAAATTAATTAGCTGAAGTAGTAGTACAAATACTGGAAGGAAGCTAAGGAGTTGAAGAACTCTATATCGGAGCTTAAACTCGAAGAAAAATCAGAGTTAAAGCCCTGCTACTTGGCATTAAACACAAATCAAAACCTTGAAATCCAAGCATAATAATTAGTAGTGGCAGCAGGAGGAGGAACTACTGACCTTGAACTTGACCTAGACCTGGTTAGTTAGCACAAGCGACGAGGAGGGGACGGTAAAGGAGGCGGCAGATGAGATTACCAAAAGGGAGACCAGGCTGGACTGGAAGAGGGTTTTCCCAAAGATAATTATAATTACAATTTTGCCCCTAGCATCCTTAAAAATTTTAAAATTTCCCCTGACTCTTATTGTAATCTTGACCATTGATTTTACGCCTTCCTTTCCTTGTTTTACAAGTTCGTAGTTACCCTGCACTTCTGCAGTGCACTCTCTTCGATTCACCAACGGTTTGGTTATCTTCTCCCTCCATTTCTTCAACTATCTGTGTCTCCAAAAGCGGCGTCGTTCTTTATTTATTTCGGTACCCCTCTACTTCTTCCTCAACTGCCTCACACCGTTCATTGATTTGGCACTATTTCTTCTTTTTTAGCTCACATAATATAATATAGCAAAATTATTGCCATATTTCCTATTGCTTCGAATTCGATAATGCAATTTGCAAGTTTGATTGTTGAGATTGATATAATGGACTAATATTCAATCAGATGCTGCTAAATATATATTTTTTTCCTTATTCTGATTTGATAAATTTTGAGAAAGTTGTCGCATCTGTATATATGAATTTTCAACTGTCGATATTCATTTAACATTGATCGGAGCTTCTATCCTTCTTACTTTGTTCTAGCAATATTTCTGCTAAAATTCTAGTGTTGTTGAAGCCCCCAAAAAAAGCATGCTGCCTTTTCAAGGCCCTACCTAAGTCTGCTGGAACTGGCCTATCCATTAAAGTTCTGTTTTTATGTTGCTAAGACTCATTTACAACACCTGTTCTTGGTTCACACTTTCAGGTAATTGGTAATTACAAAATGATACGGCGCTGCTTACACTCCGATTGGAATTCAAGTTTCAATGGCCAACTCTACTCCAGCACAAAGCTAATCCCCCTCAATCAGAGACAAGGAGGAGAAGGACAACAATATAGCAGAGAGCAAGTGTGCCTCCCGGGTGGTAGCTCACTGCCCTTCTCCCATCCGTGTTGTTCTTCTCATGATCATAGTGTCAGTCATACTCACTGTCAAAATCCATTTCTTTGGTCATACTCCTCTGCACCAGGAATAATTTAACAAGAAAAATTCTCACTAATCCTAAACTTAACAACTAGTAATAAATCCGAAACCTCTCTACTGCCCAATTTTACTTTACAAGGAAAAGTTGCAGAGCTAAGTATTAGGAGGTTTTCTAGCTCCAGCAATGATGATGCAGATTCCGATACTGAAAATGAGGAGAATGACGAGAGTGAGAACTGTGAAAGCGACAACAAAGGTTCAAGTGTCAAGTCAACTGCAGATCCTGCAGAAGTTCATAACGTATGCAAGGTGATTGATGAATTGTTTGCATTGGAGCACAACATGGAGGCAGTTCTTGATGAATGTGGGATCAATTTATCACATGACCTGGTCATTAAGGTGTTGGAAAGATTCCGTCATGCTAGAAAACCAGCTTTTCGATTCTTCTGTTGCGCAGCGGAGAAGCCAGGTTTTGACCATGATTCAAGGACTTACCATTCGATGATGAGTATACTTGCTAAGACTAGACAGTTTGAGACTATGATGTCAATGCTTGAAGAAATGGGTGAAAAAAGGCTTTTGACGTTGGACACATTTTCCATTGCAATGAGAGCTTTTGCTGTTGCAAAGGAGAGGAAAAAGGCTGTTGGTATATTTGAGTTAACGAAGAAGCACAAATATAAAATGGGTGTTGATACCATTAATTCTCTGCTTGATAGTCTTGGGAGGGCCAAGCTTGGAAAAGAAGCTCAGGTTGGAAGGTAGGTTTACGCCAAATTTGAGAACATATACCGTATTGCTTAATGGATGGTGCAGGGTGAAGAATTTAATGGAGGCAGGGAGGATTTGGAATAAGATGCTTGATAAGGGGTTTAAGCCTGATATTGTCGCCCATAATACTATGCTTGAAGGGTTCTTAAAGAGTAAGAAGAGGTCTGATGCAATCAAGTTCGTTGAAGTCATGAAAGCCAAGGGCCCTTCACCTGATGTTCGGAGCTATAGAATTTTGATCCGAGATCTATGCAAGCAAACTAAGATGAAAGAGGCAGTTGAATACTTTTATGAGATGGTTGATTCTGGTTGCCATCCTGATGCTGCAGTTTACACCTGTTTGATGACAGGGGATGGTAATCAGAAGAGGATGGACATGGTTTATGAATTGTTGAAGGAGATGAAAGAAAAGGGCTCTCCACCTGATTGCAAAACTTACAATGCCCTTATCAAGTTGATGACCAGCCGGAGAATGCGAGATGATGCAGTGAGGGTATACAAGAAGATGATTCAAAATGGAATTGAACCTTCAATCCATTCTTACAATATGATTATGAAATCTTACTTTCAAATAAGAAACTATGAAATGGGTCATGCAGTTTGGGATGAGATGAGTAAAAAAGGCTTTTGTCCCGATGATAACTCCAATACTGTTTTCATCGGAGGGCTTATAAGTCAGGGTAGATCTGAAGAGGCATGCAAATATTTGAAGGACATGATAGAAAAGGGAATGAAAGCTCCTCAGCTGCACTACAACAATTTGCACCTGATTTCTCCCGAGCTGGGAAGCCTGATAAACTTGAGGAGTTAGCTCAAAAGATGAAGTTCTCTGGCAAACTTCGAAGTCTCTAATGTCTTTGCCAGGTGGGCTGAGATGATGAAGAAGAGAGTTAAGAGAAGAGATCCTGGTAATAGAAAGTGTACTCAACTTGCCCATGACTAGCGTTACTCTTTTTATGGATGATGGTTAGCGAATCTCAGTTCTTCCTGTTCTTGACTGATGAGTACTTGTTGGTGATTGCAATTCGTCAAGCCTTGGCTAGGCAATGGGAGATCCGTGCTGGTTTGTATTGTATATTTTTGTAGTCGTTAAGCCTCACATTTCTTGTTTTAAATATTTATTTTAGTTATTTTTTTATGAGATATATTACTCGTCTTTAATGCAGTATAAATTGGTCCAGTTTTTATTGGTACTAAACTTTCCTTCTCTATGATACCCTCTTACTGGAAAGGTTTCTCTATGATGTTTCTTCTATTAAGCATTACACCTCTTCTTTCATGTAACGAACAAAACAAAACCTTGAAATCCAAGCATAATAATTAGAAGTAGCAGGAGGAGGAGGAACTACTGACCTTGAATTTGACTTTGACCTGGCTAGAGGGGACAGTACAGGAGGGGGCAGATGAGATTACCAAAAGGCAGACCGAGCTGGCCTGGAAGAGGGCTTTCCCAAAGATAATTATAATTACAGTTTTGCTCCTAGCATCCTTAAAAATTTTAAAATTTCCCCTGACTCTTATTGTAATCTTGACCATTGATTTTACGCCTTGCTTTCCTTGTTTTACAGGTTGATAGTTACTCTGCACTTCTGCACTGCGCTCGCTTCGATTCACTAACGGTTTGGTTATCTTCTGAAGTGGAATAAAGCAAGCCTAGGAATATATAAGTAGCAAATAAATTTTGTAGTCAGTAATTTTTTAACCAAATTATTACATTTAAGATTCAAATCACAAAATATGATTTATATTCGGCAAGAGTCTCTAAAATAAGAAATAATAATCTCATAATTTCTCTATCAAATCATTGCATTTAAGATCAAAATCATAAAACACTATTTATATTCGGCAAGAGTCTCTAAAATAAGTAATAATAATCTCATAATTTTTCTATCAAATCATTACATTTAAGATCCAAATCACAAAACATGACTTATATTCGGCAAGAGTCTTTCTAAAATAGGTAATAACAATCTCTTTCTTTTTCAAAGAAGGAAAAAAAAAAACTCTCATCAGCACAACAATACCACTAGTTAAGGGCTTGTGCTACTGCTATAATATCAAGTAAAACATCTTTGGTTTATAGATATATCACCATTTTGTTTAATTAAAATCGAAAATCTTTTGAGTGATTTTAAAATGCATAGAAAGGTGCCTCTTTCTTTTCTTTTTCTCTTTTGCCTTAATTTTTTTTTACCATGTATATTCTTATGTCAACTAGATATGATTTAAATCCTCTCTTGAGCAATGCATACATACAAGCATGTACGTACGAAGAAGAGATATTCTCTCCTTATGATGATAATTAACCTAATTAAGAGGCAATATTATTGAATTATTGTATTGATTTTCTATGGTTAATTTCCATGGATGCAGAGAGTTCATTTTGGCCTTGTTTGATTACCACTACAAAATCCAATGAAGCTCAGCTCATTGATGGCGTCACGGCCTGCTTTCATCTTCATCATTCTGGTACTAAACCTTTTAATTATAATAAAACTACTTACATGCATAATTCTTTAGCACTTTGTTTGTTTGATTTTCAACTTAATTACTTTCTCGGTGATAATCACCTATTCTTAAGTGGGATTTTAATCTAATAATATTTTTTCAAAAAAAAATTCTTCAATAATTATCATGTTCTTTTTTTTCTTCCTCTACTGCAATCGAAATTGCACTCAATATTTCTACAAACTCAAATGCAGGCAATTGGAGTTTTGATACTCCCTTGTGTAGTGGTACCATGGTGGTATAATATAACCAAACATACAAAGAACAACATGGATTTGAAGGCCTATACGGTTCAATATGGATTGCTGTCTGAAATTGAGAACATAGCTAAATTATTGTACCCTATAAATTCATCTGCAATAAATTTGGCAAGAGTTACGAGTTCATCCATCAATGGAAGCAGACTCTCTTATTATGATGTCGAGAATAAGGTTCGTGTCCATCTATTCAATTCATATACTTAGGAAGTTACAAAGATTTGCAATAATAATATGCTACAAAGAGAGGAGCTAATATATTATTACGAGGCTTAAGTTAATTATTTTTTACTCCTTTCGTGTGCAGGTAGCTCCTTCACTGTTTCAAGCATTTTCGACAATTCCTTTCATATCACAGATTTCATATATTGGATTGGGAGGTCCTTTGTTTGCGTACTATTATGAAGGTAACCAAACATTTGCTATGTACTCTAACTCTACAGCCTCAAATGTGAGGAATTTTTCTTGTTATAGACAACCTGTAGATTCAAGCACGGGAAAAGTATATGGAGATGCAGTTGAATCCCTTCCTTTCATTGCCACCAATACAAGTTGGATTGAGCAAGCATTAAATAGTAGTCAAGGGTATGCATCATTTGGGAATGGATGGAACAGTGCTCAAGATCCTCTATTCCTCAGCTCAGTTAGTATACATGGACATGGAGTTTTCTCTTTAGGGTTTTCGGCTAAGGCATTAATTAGTTTCTTCAACAGTGTAGATCTTTATGGTGGGAGCTTGTACTTGGCTACTCAAACCGGCAAAGTTCTTGTAGGAGGACTACCTAACACTGAAACTGTGGTAAAGGGAAATTCAGTTTCTATGTACTTGACAAAACTAAATGGAGATCAAAGTGATCTTGTTGGACATGTTTCATGCATGCCGAACAATGGCAAGCTTAATAATTCACTGCTGAACATTGGGAAAGCAAAGTACAGAGTTTTCTGCTCTCAAGTTGAAATTGTGGGAGTGCCATCGGTATGTATCCTAATTCTTGAAAGTAGGCACCTTACTATAGTGAATCTTTAAAGAAGTTTTAAGTTATGAGTTGCTGTCTGTTGTGATCAATACTTTGGTGTGGTCTGCTTGTGTTTTCAATAGAAATCATAAAATGCTAGCCTAACTTATTTGGTAATCACTTAGAACTCATTCATTACAAGATTGGCTCATATATTAATTTGAATTTTGTTCATAATTGCTTTCTGAGGTCAACAATTTATGGGAATTTGGATTGCAGGTATGTGTATTGGCTTTCCCATACAACAGACTACTGAGCAGTGTTAACAGGAGCATCAAAATATCTCTCATTCTATTGATAATAATGATTGCTGCTGTTTTCATTGCTATTGTTAGTTTCGTATTGCTAGTGGTTAGGGCAGCAAGTAGAGAAATGCGCTTATGTTCAGCACTAATAAAGCAAATGGAAGCAACTCAACAAGCAGAAAGAAAGAGTATGAATAAGAGTCTTGCTTTTGCTAGTGCAAGCCATGACATTCGCGCAGCTCTAGCAGGCATTACTGGTTTGATAGAGATATGCTATGCAGAAGTGCGTGCAGGTTCGGAGTTAGATACAAATTTACGACAAATGGATGGTTGTACGAAGGACCTAGTAGGTGAGCTTATGGACTATTTATGTGCTTTAGCACTTAAGAATTAAATCTTTTTGTATAGAATCTTTTCTTTAACAATTTAAATTCCTTAACTGTACAGGTTTGTTGAATTCTATTCTTGATACTAGCAAAATTGAAGCCGGCAAAATGCAACTTGAAGAAGAGGAATTTGATTTAGCCAAGCTTCTTGAAGATGCAGTTGACTTGTATCATCCTGTAAGTATGAAAAAAGGTGTAGATGTGGTGCTGGACCCCTATGATGGTTCCATTCTCAAATATTCTCGAGTGAAAGGTGACAGGGGAAAACTGAAGCAAGTTCTGTGCAATCTACTTAGCAATGCTGTTAAGTTTACTTCAGAGGGGCATGTATCAGTTCGAGCATGGACTCAAAAACCCAGTTTAGAGAACAAGATAATTGCTTCCAATCAGAATGGTTTGTGCAGACGCTTTTCATGCCTTTTTTCCAAGAATAAAAAAGTATATAATGACTTGGAAGCCATTAATGCAATGAAGCAAAATCCAAACTCTATGGAATTCGTATTTGAGGTGGATGATACAGGTAAAGGAATTCCAAAAGAAAAGCAAAAATCAGTATTTGAGAATTTTGTTCAAGTCAAAGAAACAGCTCTTGGACAAGGAGGCACTGGCTTAGGGCTTGGCATTGTTCAATCTTTGGTACGTACTAGTTTTTTTTATTTTATTTTATTTTATTTTTTTAATTTTTTTTTTAAGGGTAAATTAACTAACTAAATTAAGCTTATACAAATCCTTGAAACCTTTTCCTTGTTTCTACTTTTCATTTTATTCCTTTGATGAACCTTTGTTAAATAATTCTGCACCAGGTGCGTCTGATGGGAGGAGAAATAGGAATCATGGATAAAGAGAATGGTGAGAAGGGAACTTGCTTCAAGTTCAATGTTTTCCTTCATATATGCGAGACATCTTCAACTGATAACACAAAAGCTGAAGTTGAGATTGAAGAGGATTTCATACATCACTATTCGGAGCTGACTATTCGAACTCCTTCTCCAGGGCTAATGATTCGCACCCCTAGTCCTAGGTTGGCCATACTTGGTTCTAGTCCCAAGATTGAAGGATCCCAAGTTGTTCTCTTGATTCAAAATGAAGAGCGGCTAAGAAGTTCACAGAAATATATAGAGGGTTTGGGGATAAAAGTCTCAGCTGTGAAGCAATGGGAGCATCTTCATTCTACGCTAAAGAGAATAAAAGCCAGGCAGAGTGTTTCTCCTCACAGTTCTTCAGGAAAATCTGATTTGGGCTCAAGGAGTGACCATTATAACACTAGATTGAAGGATGTGCCATTAAGTTCCATGGACAGGATAGATCTAAAACCATCCACAAGCAGAAGTAGCAATAAAGGTGCACCACGCTTTGTATTACTTGTGATTGATGCTGGTGCTGGACCATTTGAGGAACTTTGTAGAGTCGTTGATGAATTTAAAAGAGACCTTCATAGCAGTTGTTCCAAGGTTGTTTGGCTGGATAGAACAACTTCACGAAGCATAAATTTGAGAAGCTTTGAACACGACTTGATCGATCCCAGGGATGACATTTTGTTGAAACCATTTCATGGTTCTCGCTTGTATCAAGTGATAGGACTTCTACCTGAATTCGGGGGTCATGGAGTTATTTCCAGATCAAATAAAGGAATCCAAGCCACAAATACTCTTCAAGATCCTGGTTCACATTCATCAACGCATTCACAAAGCACAAAGTTAAAGGTTCCGTCAACTTATGAAAACTCATTTCAACAAGTGGACTTACAAGCAGAAGCCAGCTCAAAAAATGGGAAATACAGGAAGAATTCTTTGTTAGATTATCCAGATCATTCTCATGTTAGATCCAAATCAAGACAGTCTCCAACCGAAACACCATCGGTTAGATCATCAGAGATCCAAGAAGTACAGGGTAATCTATGCAAAGACAAACCCTTAAGAGGGTTGAAATTCTTGGTTGCTGATGATAATGAAATATCCCGCAAAGTGACTAGGCATATTCTTAAAGGGCATGGTGCAACTGTTGAGGTTTGTGAAAATGGAGAGGAAGCTCTGCAACTAGTTTGCAGGGGTCTACACAACCAAAGGGAACATATCCACTCTATTGTGCTTCCTTATGACTACATATTAATGGACTGTGAGGTAAAAAAATATGACTTTCACTCCTTTCATGTTTTTATCTGTAGTTTTCATTAGAATCGTTGCTAAAAATGCCTACTTTTCTTATCTTTTATTTTCTTAAAACCAACAACAATTCAAGCGTCCAATATTAAACTGAAAACGAACTAGTAATAAGATGGTTGACAAGAAATTTTCTGCAAATCTCACACGATAAAACGGTATGCATTGTAGCTGTCTTACTTCCTCGTGTTTTCCCCCAACATTATATATCAATTTGCTTTTATTTGAGGATAAAGAGGGAGAACGCAGTGGAGGTAAATTTTGACAGCTAAATGATTTATGCATGTAGTATAGAGGTTGGAAGAGCATGGGGAAAAATGTTGCCTTTTAAACTTGGTGCATGCAAATAGTTTCTCTTAAGTTTATATATATTACATATTCTAATCTTTTGTATTCAACAGATGCCGAAAATGAATGGGTGTGAAGCAACAAGACAGATAAGAAAACAGGAGAAATTTTATGGAGTTCACATCCCTATCCTAGCATTCTCAGCAGATAACTCAGGTGGTGAAGGTAAGAAGATGATGGAGGCTGGAACAGATGGCCGAGTGAACAAAAAAATCAATATGGAACAGCTGGAGGAGACTATCAGAAACATTCACCTCAAAAGAATGCATCTTTAATTACTTCAGTGCATCTACATTATAATTTTATAGTGCTTCTATACATTAGATTAATGCATGCATGTAAATGAGTCCTTGCACCAGTTTATCCTTTTAGTAATGTTAATCTTACCGTTTATTTCAAAAGCAATCCAAAAAATCTCATGCATGAATATTGAGTGGATCTTATTAATCCAATTGCTGAAATTCAGGAAGAATCTTTACATAATTAAGATGAGCATTACTTTTATCCTTAAGAGAGTAGAAAGTGTCTGCAGACTATTGATCATGAATGCAAACCCTGTATATGTCCAATCATGGCGTATGATTTGTTAGTGTACTTTTCATGTTAAAAAAATGGATCACGGCAAATTTTAGCTCTCTAATTTGGAGTCTAAGCATAATTTAATTAGTAATCGCAATGCACCTTTAAAGATTCTCAAGTTTACATCTTCCAGCACCAAAAACTATCACGGCAGGTCTGATTAATTTTGTGGACAATAACTAACGTGGTGTTTGAAGGGAAATCCTAGTCTTGAAATCTTTTATTTGTCAATTGTTAGAACTTTCCCCAGGATCAATGTAGAATGAACTTCTCCTATTCTGGTAATGACTTTGCTTTGGAAGACTTCCTCTTAGAGACTTTCTGAACACCTTTCAATTTCTTACCTCCATTACTTCCAGATATTGAGCCATCACGCTCATCCATGTTTCTTTTCTTCAAACGCCTCTCAGAAGATGCCATTAGTTCAGCCTGAAAACCAATAACTTCAGTTTCTTGTATTTATAGAGAAACAAGAATAGATAGATATAGATAAAGCACTACTTACTTCAGTCTTGCGTTTTCTGCTTCTTCACCTGCGAATACCATCCTTTTTACTATGTTCAGCATCAGCGTCCTCTGTACTACAATCAGGATCACTGCGAGAGCTGCAACACAAACTACCCTGCTCCCCCTCACTGCTGCATTCCTCCGCAACATTATACTCAGAGTCAGTGTTGTCACTTATGACTTCATTTTCTGGTTCCCAGTAAGTGGCATCTATGAACTCTGGTAGCGGCTCAAACATTCTATCCAAATCTTCCAATAGAGGCATTTGATAATCCTGGCCAAAACCAATATCCGGACCAACAGCAAATTTGATAGATGAAGGACGCCACTCAACTCCTAGTGCACCAAGTCGACGTTGCTGGAACATGGTCTGACAAGGTTCTGGGTATGGAATCATACTTGGAGTTTCCAATAACGATAACATTAGGGGATTTGTTGTCTCAGAATAACATTTCAAACAATCACAATACGTGAAGGAGCCAAAAACATACTTGAGTCACACAGAGGATCTTCGATGTTCCTTCAATGTGGAGCGAGTTGTGTCTCCTGCACCAGAAACGATCTCATACTAGTAAGTTATTTAGCATTGAGAGGAGTCAAAAGAATAGAAAGATCTTTCCCTACAAGTCTGCCATTACAGCTGAAAAGAGTCAAAGACATCAGATACAAATAAGCTTAGCGCTTCAAATTGTCAAAGTCAACAAAATTAATTTTCCAATATTATTAATCTGTGCCAACATGATAAACTATCAGAAATAAATCCCCTAGACTGGGAAAAAAAGTCACTACTTCGATTTTGATGACTTAAAATCTTGCAGGTTGTTGGGTTGCACATACTAGGCGTTATCCACTTCCTGTAGCGTGCTTTTCCAATTGTCCAAAGTTAAAAATTCTTCACCAAGAAAGTAACGATCAGCAGAAACTAACCTGATCAAGAATGTTTCCTGCAACATCACGGATAAGGGGTCGATAATCCCCAAGGAAGAACTGCATGAGAAATATAATATAACCAAAACAACCATCCTAAGAAAACAGCAGAATGCTTATTTAACTAACAGGAAACGGAACTCCGGCTCACCCAGGGAAGCAGGAGATAGGTGAGAAGAACTGCACATTTAAGATTTTGTGTACCTGGTCATATTTGGCATACTTTTGAGACTCACCCTGGCCTGTGTTTAGCAAGTGTATTTGGCCAACATCATCAGAAAGCACAATTGATGTCCCATCCCTGTGACAAAAAGAAAACATCTCTAATCACCAATGAAAAAACCACAAACCAAAACACCATGTGCGATGAATTCTCAAGATTTGGCCAAAATTTATCTTTTTTTTTTCAAAAAGCCTACATGACAAGAATATCACAGCATTGCTTTATCTCATATCCACGGCAAATGCAACACCTGGAAGTACTGAATGATATAAAATTACCCAGCCCATAAGAACCACATGGGGGAATGAAGAACACAGTCCAAAGAGCATATCATTCAGACTAACGCTCATATGATACATCCCACTGTATAAATACTCAAATATAAATGGAAAGATCAAATGACATTCAACCAGACATATTTGAAATTCAATCACCTTCAAGAGTAATTTCCAAATAAGTGTGACAAGTGGTCAAGTTTAGGCATAGCCTAACAAGTCAAAACCCACTCACTTCCTCAAGTACTTATTACCATAATCTGAAACATATTAGCTGAAGGACAAAGTTGTCTAATTGAACAAAGAAAAGTAAAATTTGATTATAAAATATGTTATGGTTCACTTACGGAGAAAACTTCCCATCAACCAACTTGACACGGCCAATTTCATATATGTGAATTGGAATGCCCTCCCACATCTATCATATAACATGCAGAATTACATAAAAAAATAAACAATGGTGGAACAATATCATTGATTCAACAAGAGGAACTTGTAAAAACAGAGACTTACATCCCACCCTATCGTTCGACCATCATACCCAGCACTCATAGCTATCCGAGGGTTGAAAGGATGAACATCTAAAACGTAAGGCTGCCAAAAATTGAGTAACAAAGAAGTTAATTAACGACAATTAAGAAAATAAAATCTCAAATTAACAAAGATTCGTCATAAGAAACAAAATAAAATAACAACTGAACAATTGGATGCAGCAGAGAACATGTCCAGAATCCAGATCACCAAGCAAACTAAGATACTGTGAAGAATATGCAGAACAATTAAGTTTGTGCAAACACATATTCTGCAATCTGCATATACAAGGAACTATTGAGGGCCACAAGAAGAGGTAAAGACAAGATTTAAAAAGAGCATTAAAAACTATTCACATCCAAAATTCATAAAAGGTTGATTGTCTGTAGATATACATCCATAAGCATGGATCAGCCATTTCTCTACATTAACTGGACCAGGCAGATACACAACAAGCAAACGATAGGAACTTGGGATTTTTCAAGCCATACACCTCATCTTAAGATGGCTAAGCCAAGTCATCATACACAGAGTAAACACAAGCTCTGATTGATCTTATTTTTTAATTTTCACACTTTAAGAACCTAATCTAGAGATGCATGTCGCAAGAAACTTTAAAAACCATTTCCTCAAAGAAAGTGACGGTGGGAAGAACCTTTTCATCCAAACTAAAGCATAAAAGACAGTGTCGCAACAATTTATTTAACAGAATCAGGATTCTATAATATATGGAATGTATAGAATAAAGACACTAAATTGTCATTGCATACAAAAGAAGAGCATGGAGAAATAGAAAGAAATAATATAAGGGTGCATTAACAAATTAGAGGCCAATCCATATTGCAACAGTAAAATTTACCCACTGCAGCTGCTAGGACAAAGCGCTTATCAAGACTCCACACAATCATATTAACACCGCGAGGAGTTGGAAGAATTCTCTGGCACGGTCCCCCCCCCCCAGAAAAGGTTGTGGAGGAGGTGGAACTTTCAGATGATAAGACATTATCCAACGTACAGATTTTCCCTGTGACAACAAAAAGCAAAGACAAAAACAAAAAAATCTTTGCATGAAATGCATTAACTTCAGGCTTAGCAATTCAAATAGAGAGCAGAAGGTACAAATAATTCTTCAATGGAAACATTTATAATGCCTCCCCCAAACTGCACACCAAAAACCATTGTGGGAAACTAATTCAAAGGAACTTACATGCGATCTCCGTGATATAGATCTCCATATGATTGCATTGCCATCATGTGAGCAGGTAACTATTTTCTCATGACAGAACCTAAGAAAAAAAAAAAAATTAAGCGATAAGGGCGCAGTAAATTGCCAAGTACATACAGGGCAGATTGTTCATTCTACTCACCTTAAAATCAAACTAACTCTAGATATGGACCATTGACAATAAATGACTGAAAGTGGAAACGAATCTATTGAGAGACCACTATCCTCCTTCAAAGTGTCAGACATTGAAGATCTGGGAGCCACAGCACAGCCACTACAGATGAAAGCAGGCAGTTTGTGTCAGACAGTTCAAAATAAACTAATTTACTAACAAGGAACAACTAACCTGAATTGAACACAATTGACATCATTCTCATGGCCAGATAATACATCCATCTCATGTATAGGTTGCTCTGACACATCTGTGTTAGATTTACAGGCATTCCAAACCTGGAAGTATTTTCTTCTCCGTAAACACATCAAACCAAGCATATAGTAACACCAACAAAGATAGTAACGACAAATAAACCGAAGAAGTTATTTCAAGAGCAAAAGTGTTAAAACATACTCTAGCATAAGTATCAGAGCTTCTAGTGACAAAAACAGTTCCATTGGCATTGTAAGCACAACACAATATCTGATTGCTCTGTGGACCATTACTTGAGGAAGGTCCATTACTAGAAGCACGCTCTTCCCTGCAAAAAACTTCCCATTTACTAAGCCTGTAATCACCAATACAGTACCAATGTCTTAATAAAATAATAAAAGGCAACCATCTAACCAGTAAGAGCATCTGAAGGCTTTGGCACAATAAATTCATGGACTACATTGGGAACATCTAGCATCCCAAATTCGACAAGTTCCATCATCTGATGACCTACAAATAGGCATATTGGCAGATTATCTAACAATGCCAAGTCAGATAAATAAACACGTGGCTCCAGCCAGGAGGCAATAGAATAAAACATCTCCATATCAGAACATCTCATTGAAGAACTTCAGAAAAATCACAGAAGCGACCCTAGCCAAGACAAATGCAATTTTTTACATGAAACTCAAAACGATAACAGAGGATCAACCGAGTGTTTGAACATTTTTCAATAACAATCAATATCTCTAGAAAGGGGGCTCACGATAAAAGGTGATGCACAGAGCCCAGCCTGGGACTAAATGCAATGGCAGTAACAGCTCCAGTGTGGCCCTGCAAGACTGAAATGGGCACCCCATCTGGCAAGCGCCACTGCGTTATACCAAAAGGAACTAATTAGTTATCAGAGAGTATGAAACTTGGAAAACTTAAAGATGAGGTAGAGAAGAGAACTCTTACCACTCGAATGACAAAATCATTGGAAGCGGATGCCACTAAAGCATTGTTTGAACTTACAGCCAAGTCAGTAATGTCACCCTTTAGTACATACAAACAGACGAGTAAATTAAAATAAATAGGACAAAGATATTTTTAAAAGCATCTCAGGCCCTCACAAGCACCATATATTACGTATGCAATCGATACTCACTTCGGGTCCTCTGCAGCTGGCCAGGCAAAATGCAGTCTCCATTGACCAAATCTTGACAAGACGATCATCTGAACCAGTAATAACATACCTCCCTGAGGGATCAAATATTGCTAGGGATACAGGCAATAGTTCTACTTGTTAATAGCCAACATATCAATGAAACACATACAAGCAAGGAAATGGAAACTATAAAAAGGAAAAAAAATCAGTAAATTTTACCATAATTTAATTATTAATTGCAAGTTAAGAAAAGATATATAACAATTTACAAAATTTTTGGTTGGTAAAACAAGATGATGCAGACAATAATATTTTCAAAGAAAAAATTGTGAACCTTTTTAAATGAGACTGCTGAACAAATTTTTCTATCTAAGAGAACCATCATAATGATGGCTCTCATTTGCTCTCCAAGAAAACAACTAGGGAGAGGACTACAAACGCAATGGGTAATTACTGCAACCGTATCCTAGATTTCATCCCGTAAAAAACACTTAATAAGCAGGCATCGTCAACTAAAAATAGAAAGGAGAAATCCCATTAAGGCAAGATGTCAGTGCGCAAGTTCAAAGCAACTAATACTTACCACAATGGACAGCAGGGCGGTGTCCCCTTAACTTCTTTGTATTTTGCATCTTTTGCACCATTGTCAATGGCTTAGCAATGGCATAACAAGCATAGCAAATGGATGGAGCATGATGGTGCTTTGCAGAACCTCCTCCAATTTCCCTTAAACTCAGCCCATGCACCTGATCAATCTGCATGTGAGGCCAACGCAGGTTCGTTGGCAGGGGCTTAGCTTGCTTATGCATACTCCTCTCACCTGCATAATACGAGGCAACATCAAGGAAAAGCAAAGAAAATAGGGTAAATCCTAATCAAGAGTCACAACACAAAGATTTTGGAAATCTAAGTCCTAACTCATAATTTATGCCAAATAACCAACCTTAGAAAGCACATGACGAAAGGGACCTAATAGAAGGAACCATACAGAAAAGAAGATACATTATAATTTCAGATAGCAAAAATATAAAGAAGGCCAAACCTACGATAAGAAGAAATTGCTTTTGATTAGAAATCTGGCCCCAAAACTACTTGTAAAGTACCATTAAGGAAGAAAGAATACTTAAAAGAAGAGTTAGTTATCTATATCGAAAGCATACTCGGCTGAAGTATCTATCATCTAAGAATGGATGTTCAACCGAAAAAATTGTTATTTTAATTGGCAAATGAAAGCCATGTCTGCCTAGGAATTGCGAAGTAGATTAATTGGCCTCACGAAAGCCATTCCACAGTAAAGGACGTGGCAAGTAATTAAAAAACAAAAAAAAGCAATTTCCCCAGACATGACATTAAAAAGTCATAGCCCAGTTATATTCTAACCAAAGGAGAGTCTTGTAACTTTGAATAAATTGGCTGCTCTCGTGTCCTGAGCCTACATCTTCGTTGCAAACTTTAAGATCTTCACCACTGCACAAAAGCATGGTCCATTCGAAAGACCAGACTAGTATAATTATTTACTGAAAGGCGTTAAGATCAAGGATGAAAAAGTGGGAAAGGCTAATAGAAAGAAAGACAACTGAAATGCAACCAAAATTTCAAGCATGAACCAATATTTCATGGGGACACACATTGAATTCAATTGAGAAACCATAACATTAGAGGAAGAGTATTTTTTTTTTACTAACATTTTCCTGAAAAATTTGTCTTAGGAAAGAGTAAAGCATTGCAAGGATCACATACAATCAAGAAGCGAAAAAGAACCAGATCCCAGTATTGTGGGAACATGAGCTGCATTTAGGGTATTCCCTCCAGCCTCGCCAAGCATAGAATCTGTGTTCAGCAGCAATTGTTTCAGAAGCTTTACCAAATGATCCTTCTCAATATGACGATACCTGATAGTTATGTAAACGACATCAGTTACTTCATTACCGCATTGGAGATAAATAAAATAGAAAAGATCCCAACAAAGTGTAAGAAACAACGTCGAAAAAAAAAAAAAAGAGAGAGGGAGAAAGAGAACAGATCCTCCCAGTTGAGCCAAAAGGACCTTAATCTAAACTTGCCCTTAAAACATGCAGCCACCATTTAAATATCTTATTAGTCTGATTCAGAGTAATACTGATCTGATTTTTCAAATTTTATTTGTTTACTTAATGGAGATTGAGAATACTCACAAATTAACAGAGATGAACTGCAACAGAAAAATTACAACGGTTTGAGTTATCAGATGTACTTTAGGAAGGAATTTCAAATTAATAATTAAATTTCCAAATTATGCAAGAAGCAAAGAGCATTGGACGGCATTACTTTAAAGAAAAAGATTATGGAAAGAGCTATTGGCCAGCTTATCTTCTTAATAGGTTAGAACCGCTTTTTTCCCCTTTTGCAGATAGGTTAGAAATAAATTTTATGCTGCAATGATGTTGCCATCATTCAACTTCAGGCAACAATTACTGAAACATAGATATGTGCCAGGAAATATTATATGGAAATACAAGTGGCCAGCATGACATGTAAATCCAATGGCATCAGAGGAACACAAATAGAAATGAAAATGAAGGACAGCCATTACCATAAAGTTTCTTCCCCCAGGTTATAAATAATATCACCAAAGATGGAAAATAAAGATTTCAAGTAAAATGAACCTTATTTTACCTTTCTGCCAATTTATCATAACTTAAAGGAAGAGAGACACCATCATCATTATCATTCCAGCTATGTGCACCACTTCTTGAAAACCAAGCATGATATCTTCTTGGTAGAAGCTCATGTTCTAAAACTTCATCCCGGAATTGTCTAGAAGTCCTATGGAATGGCCCAGAAGATAGAAAACGCAGAATCAAAAAGTAAACTTCTCCACGGTCTACATCTAAATTTTTCTCATCAACACGAACTCTCCCTTGTTGTTCAAAATGAGCCTTCTCCATCACCGTCTTTGAAAAAGCCAACGGTGCCTTGTTAATGGAAGAAGCACCACCAGAAGATGCACGATTCCAGATATCCATGTTTTCGTTGGAATCGCTGCTAAAAAATTTGTGGACAATGACTAACGTGGTGTTTGAAGAGAAATCCTACTTGTCTTGAAACCTTCCATTTGTCAATTGTTAGATCTTTCCCCTGGATCAAAGCAAGTAGAATGAACTTCCCCTATTCTGGTAATGATTTAATAAGTTACGCAGAAGGGATAATTCTTTTTTTTTTTTTTAATTCATCGGAGACGCATGGGCCTTTGGGCTACACAATGGAGGGTAGCTCTCTCCATTCCATAGTGACCAAAGAAATTTGGAGTCATTAAAACTCGAACCTTATTTTTCTGAAAAAGCTAATTGGATACACAACCGTGGTAAGCTTGCTTGTATAGAAAGGATAATTCTTTGGGGGCAATATTAGGTGCTCCAGAAGCTCCGGATGCTGGTCTCCCTCCTTCCTCCACTTTGATAAGGAATGTGGATAGATCACCTTCCAAAGGGAATCAGGTCCAGCAAGCATTGGTGGAGTCTTAAGAATCTCAGGGCATTTTATTTTTTTTGTTCTACATCTTAATTTGGGTGCCAGAAGAGTAGCAGATTTACTTGCGAGTTCTGAAACCTTTTAACCTTCTTGAAGCAGACAAGATTGCCTTGTCACAGAAGTCATTGCAAAATCAGACTTGGACATGAAAAGACTCTTTCTTGCTTAACCACGGGAATAGCAGAACATGGAAGCTGAACTCTCTCTTTAATGAGTTCAGCAATCTGTGTGCTTAGTTTGCTAATATTTCTTCCATCCACGCTCCCCATGAAAGCAATGAAGTTTGTGAAAGTTTAGCACAGGAGTTGAAAGGGTAGATGGTTTTGCGTTATGGCTTTATTTTCTCTAATATTGTCAATCCCTGCTCAATCATTTGCTGTTCGGTTTCTTTATTGCTAATTTGTTCTCCTAGAGTCTTGGCATGGGCCTTTTCTTTTTTCAGTTCTTGATTCTGATACGTTTACCTGATTTCCTATCTTTGCTGCTGGAGAGAGGCATCCTTTGCTATTTGATTCTGCTCTAGTTTCGGGTTTTTCCCGTGCGACTCTTGAATAAGCCCTTGTTGCATGTGCTTGGGTTTGCTTGGTGTGACCAGTCAAGAATTTTTCCAGATGGTTTTTGCCTTGGTTTAGGTAGGTGTTGGTTGAAACCAGTCTTGTTGTGCCTGGTGGTAGTGTGGGCATGACTCTTTGAAGCACGAAACATTGATCACGTGGCTTTGGCAGCTAAGAGCTTGTTTTTTACCAACTAAAAATATACATCCTCTGCCTATCGAGTGTTTCGAAAAGGTCATATCATTGATGATTCCATCATACATGATTGAGTTCCAAAAACTTCTAGATAAATCCTTTTCCTTCTTTAAGTTTTTTGTTCTTGCTTGCCGGTCGTTTCATTTCCATCAGCTTGTCTTAGCTGAGATTAAGCATCTATGTATCTGGTGATCTTTATGTAGGACAGTAGGAGCATTGCACCTGTCTTGGCATTTGAATTGAACCTTAATTTGCACCATTTTTTTTTTTTTTTTGAAGCTTGTTCAGAAATATTCATCAAATCTACTGAAAACTTCCTGGTCTGAATCGATTTCTCCATTTGGTCAAATGTATGTCACTGCAACGGTGCTTTTATCATTTGCTGATTTTGTGTTGTTCTCCATTGCCCTAACTGGTGGGTGGTTTTGATCTGCTTTGCCATATGTTGCTGCTTTAATTTGTTGTACTTCGTTCGTCTGGGATCTCTCTGTCAGGTTCGCTAGCTAGTCGTCTTTTGTGTTTCTACTGTTTAAGTTTCTCTATGCATACGTTGGCTTAACCCCATTATTGGGTAGAATTCAGGTCATTCCGTCAATTTGGGACTACAACAGCGTATACATTCGCATATCTTCGTTTGGGACCTCCAATTGCTATTTGAAGGCACCACCCATTACTGGGTCTTTTCTCCTCAAGCTGTTATTTAAGGCACCACAGGCTCTGGATCCCCTCTTCTTGTAGGCTATTTGAAGGCTCTATCAGTTTGGCCGCAACCAAATTGTTATTTATAGGCACGCACTATCAGTAGAGAATTTTTCGTTAGTTCATGTTTTTAAGCAACTATACAATCTCTTTTGAGGCCAACACCTGCAAATTAAGGATTTAATCTCTTAAAGACTCTATAAGCTAGGTCTTCTCAGTGTTCTTAGGCTTTTTTGAACACTGATGGTGGGTTTATTCATTGCAAGACTCTATAAGCTACACCTTCACAGTGTTCTTATGCTCTGTTGAAACACTGAAAGTAGTTTTTGAATGTCATATGCTGCTCAACCGCACTTTTTATCCAGTCATCGGTAATCTCACTTCTATTAATAATATCAAGGAAAAGATCTGTTTAATTTGTAAACAATCTAAGTTGAGCTTTTTAAATTGGCTCACTTCTGTTAACCATCACAGTGGTTTTTGAGTTTCATTGTTACGATCACTGAATAAAGGCATAAAATTAGTCAATTGTATAATACAAATCTATGATTCCTAGTAGGCATACCCAAGTACCCAACAGATTTTGCAAAAAAAAAATAATATATATATATATATATATTTCTGCCTCCCACTCTCAAAACATGACCAGTGGCAAACATATTGCAGAATGAAAATGCAAAAGAAATTTAGGAATGGGTAAATTATTCATAGGTGTTTGACAAATCAAACTTTAAGAAACACATTCCAAATGCAGAAACAAATATCATTATAAACATCAATTCCTTCAATTCCCAAACATTCAGTTTGAATTCACATAATGAAACTGCTTGTCATAAGCGTTTGAACTAAAATTGTATTGCAAATTTGGCATTTGTCTCGTGGTACCAAACAGCAAAAGTTGTTATCACATATGGTTACAGAAGCACTAATTAAGGTCAACTACTAAGAAATGTCGAGAAATTCACTCAGCATAACTACCTATTCTTAATACTTGAATATTTTGCTCAGGATAATGAGAAACATACAAAAGAAGTTTACCTTCCATATTTGAGCAAGGAACAAAGGAGATATCAAGTAAGTTTTGATTTCTTCAATTTAACTTGAGGCTTCTCGAGGACTTCGCCAGCATCTTCTGAAGAGCTCTCAGCTAGTTCATCAGGAACATCATTAGGAACGTTATGTTTGGTGATGAATTCCTGCAAAATGCTCAAGCTTTCCTCTTTCACGGAAACCAATTCCTCAGAGACTGTATCACCCTTGCATGAATTGACAGCATACGTTTCCAACGCAAGTTTGAACGTTGTTTTAACACGAAGCCCTTGATTGATGGTGTCACTTGCTTGTTCTGCCATTGTCTCCTTTGCAAACTCTGCATTTTAACCACTTAGTTCAACATTAGATTTTTATCAGCAGTAACATATATATATATATATATATAATAACCCTATACTTTTGAGTTTCTGCGTCAACTTGAATTAATAAAAGCCTATAGTATAATTCATCGTAGCAATAATATTTGAACAGAGAAATCAGTCTCCAAAAAAGACGTAGAGAACCATATAATCTGATTTAAGCCTTCAAAAAATGGATCATTAAGCATTTCAATCATGCATTGGAAAAAAAAAAGAAAAAAGAAAAAGGATAATAATGATATTTTTGACAATGACAAAAACACCAGATTCCGCATCATACAGAACCACGAGGTCATCAATCTGTATAACATGTTTTAAAAAATTACCCATAGCACTACAATTTAATACACGTAAAGTTCAGATAAAAATTCAGAAAAGAAGAGGGGGAAAATTAATTAGCTGAAGTAGTAGTACAAATACTAGAAGGAAGCTAAGGAGTTGAAGAACTCTTTATCGGAACTTAAACTCGAAGAAAAATCAGAGTTAAAAGCCCGGCTACTTGGCATTAAACACAAAACAAAACCTTAAAATCCAAGAATAATAATTAGAAGTAGCAGCAGGAGGAGGAACTACTGACCTTGAACTTGACCATGAGCTAGTTAGATAGCACAAGCGACGAGGAGGGGACAGTACAGGAGGCGGCAGATGAGATTACCAGAAAGGGGGACCGGGCTGGACTGGAAGAGGTTTTCCCAAAGATAATTATAATTACAATTTTGCCCCTAGCATCCTTAAAAATTTTAAAATTTCCCCTGACTTTATTGTAATCTTGGCCATTGATTTTACGCCTTGCTTTCCGTGTTTTACAGGTTGGTAGTCACTCTGCACTTCTGCACTGCGCTCGCTTCGATTCACCAACGGTTTGGTTATCTTCTTCCTCCATTTCTTCAACTATCCGTGTTTCCAAAAGCGGCGTCGTTCTTTATTTATTTCGGGTACTCCTCTACTTCTTCCTCAACTGCCTCATACCGTTGATTGATTTGGCAATATTTCTTCTTTTTTAGCTCCCATAATATAATATAGCAAAATTATTGCCTTGTTTCCTCCAGCTTCGAATTCGATAATGCAATTTGCAAGTTTGATTGTTGAGATTGATATAATGGACTAATATTAAATCAGATGCTGCTGAAAAAATTGTCCTTTTTTGTTTTTCTTATTCTGATTTGATAAATTTTGAGAAAGTTGTCGTATCTGTATATATGAATTTTCAATTGTAGATATTCATTCAACATTGATCGAAGCTTCCATCCTTCTTACTTTGTTCCAGCAACATTTCTGCTAAAATTCTAATCTTGTTGAAGCCCTACCTAAGTCAGCTGGAACTGGTCTATTCATTAAAGGTTCTGTTTTTATGTTGCTAAGACTGATTGATAATACCTGTTCTTGGTTCACACTTTCAGGTAATTGGTAATTACAAAATGATACGGCGCTGCTTACCCTCCGATTGGAATTCAAGTTTTAATGGCCAACTCTACTCCAGCACAAAGCTAATCCCCGTCAATCAGAGACAAGGAGGAGAGGGACAACAATGTAGCAGGGAGCAAGTGTGCCTCCCGGGTGGTAGCTCACTGCCCTTCTCTCGTACCTGTTGCTTTTTTCATGATCATAGTGTCAGTCATACTCACAGTCAAAATCCATTTCTTTGGTCATACTCATCTGCACCAAGAATAATTTTACAAGAAAAATTGCCACTAGTTCTAAACTTAACAACTAGTAATAAATCCAAAACCTCTCTGCTGCCCAATTTTACTTTACAAGGAAAAGTTGCAGAGCTAAGTATTAGGAGGTTTTCTAGCTCCAACAATGATGATGCAGATTCCGATGCTGAAAATGAGGAGAATGACGAGAGTGAGAACTGTGAAAGCGACAACAAAAGTGCAAGTGTCAAGTCAACTGCAGATCCTGCAGAGGTTCATAAGGTATGCAAGGTGATTGATGAATTGTTTGCATTGGACCACAACATGGAGGCAGTTCTTGATGAATGTGGGATCAATTTATCACATGACCTGGTCATAGAGGTGTTGGAAAGATTTCGTCATGCTAGAAAACCAGCTTTCCGATTCTTCTGTTGGGCAGCGGAGAGGCCAGGTTTTGACCATGATTCAAGGACTTACCATTCGATGATGAGTATACTTGCTAAGACTAGACAGTTTGAGACTATGATGTCAATGCTTGAAGAAATGGGTGAAAAAAGGCTTTTGACGTTGGACACATTTTCCATTGCAATGAGAGCTTTTGCTGCTGCAAAGGAGAGGAAAAAGGCTGTTGGTATATTTGAGTTAATGAAGAAGCACAAATATAAAGTGGGTGTTGATACCATTAATTCTCTGCTTGATGGTCTTGGGAGGGCCAAGCTTGGAAAAGAAGCTCAGGCACTATTTGGGAAATTGGAAGGTAGGTTTACGCCAAATTTGAGAACATATACCATATTGCTTAATGGATGGTGCAGGGTGAAGAATTTGATGGAGGCAGGGAGGATTTGGAATGAGATGCTTGATAAAGGGTTTAAGCCTGATATTGTCGCCCATAATACCATGCTTGAAGGGTTGTTAAAGAGTAAGAAGAGGTCTGATGCAATCAAGTTCTTTGAGGTCATGAAAGCCAAGGGCCCTTCACCTGATGTTCGGAGCTATACAATTTTGATCCGGGATCTATGCAAGCAAACTAAGATGAAAGAGGCAGTTGAATACTTTTATGAGATGGTTGATTCTGGTTGCCATCCTGATGCTGCAGTTTACACCTGTTTGATGACAGGGTATGGTAATCAGAAGAGGATGGACATGGTTTATGAATTGTTGAAGGAGATGAAAGAAAAGGGCTCTCCACCTGATGGCAAAACTTATAACGCCCTTATCAAGTTGATGACCAGCCAGAGAATGCCAGATGATGCAGTGAGGGTGTACAAGAAGATGATTCAAAATGGAATTGAACCTTCAATCCATTCTTACAATATGATTATGAAATCTTACTTCCAAATAAGAAACTATGAAATGGGTCATGCAGTTTGGGATGAGATGAGTAAAAAGGCTTTTGCCCCGATGATAACTCCTATACTGTTCTCATTGGAGGGCTTATAAGTCAGGGTAGATCTGAAGAGGCATGCAAATATTTGGAGGACATGATAGAAAAGGGAATGAAAGCTCCTCAACTGGACTACAACAAATTTGCAGCTGATTTCTCCCGAGCTGGGAAGCCTGATATACTTGAGGAGTTAGCTCAAAAGATGAAGTTCTCTGGCAAGTTCGAAGTCTCTAGTGTCTTTGCCAGGTGGGCTGAGATGATGAAGAAGAGAGTTAAGAGGAGATCCTGGTAATAGAAAGTGTACTCAACTTGTCCATGACTAACGTTACTCTTTTTATGAGATGGCAGATGGATGATGGTTAGCGAATCTCAGTTCTTCCTGTTCTTGACTGATGAATATTTGTTGGTGATTGCAACTCGTCAACCCTTGGCTAGGCAATGGGAGATCCGTGCTGGTTTGTATTGTATATTTTTGTAGTCATTAAGCCTCACATTTCTTGTTTTAAATATTTATTTTAGTTCTTTTTTATGGGATATATTACTCGTCTTTAATGCTGTATAAATTGGTCCAGTTTTTATTGGTACCGAACTTTCCTTCTCTATGATACCCTCTTACCGGAAAGGTTTCTCTATGATGTTTCTTCTATTAAGCATTTGACCTCTTCTTTCATGTAACAAATAAAACTATTATGTTTCTCTGCCAATTTCCAGTGTTCTTGCTGAGGTTTGCATTGATTGAATTAAAGGTAATACATTTAGAGTGAACTTCCTGGGTCACTTTTGAAAGAAAGTGAAGGCTGCATTGTTGAATTTATGGTTGAGGTGGGTATTTATGGATGTTTAGTGAAATCCTCGTGAATATCTGAACCATGTACCATTGTGCTTCAGAAGTTTGTTTTCAAGATTGAGGCTGCAGTATAATCACATATGAATCATATGATCTAAAATTTCTGATGCAATTAATTGAATTGTTTCAGATGACTGGTAGTGGAAGGTCGTACTGCTATGATGTTTTAACTTCAAGTTCCAATTTTTGGCACTGTCCCGCTAGCATTGGAGTCCAAGGTCTTTGAGATTATTCTATCGTACTCGTTATGACATTTGATTCACCAGAGGTAAAATTTACTGGCTACATGGGTCGAACCTCTTTTCAACTTTAAAATCATTTGAGAACTGGTACTTGAACGAAAAAAGTTAGAGTTGACCTCTTATAACTTTAGCTTATTTGAAATTAGATCCTTTTGTTAGATTTTGTAGGGTTTCATCCATTAATTAGTGGTTAAAAAAATCACCAATTGTCCTTCTACTATTGAAATTTGGTCAAATAGTAATTCTATTTTTTTTCTTACAACATGGATTAGTTTGTTGATCTGACAGTTCAGTGGAATTTAATTTCAGGCTTAACAGCTTAACGAAGGCAGTGGCTGTTACTTTTCTACTAACCTTGGTTTTAAGCAGGTCTAATTTGCTCCAGAACTGCTTCAATACTGGAGTTGGGCGTTTGGTGTTGAATGCAAATTCCTTCACCTGCTTGTTTTGATATTATAATTATTCGTTTTGGTTGCTAACCATCAAGTATTAGATCTGATAAATTATTGCTGTGGTTCTTACGAAGGAAGCAGTGGGATAAATTTGAACTGGTGTGCTTGTGCAGCAACTGCTGGTTATTGGTTTTGGGTGCCCTAATTATTATCAGTTGTACTTTTAAATGGAGGGCCTCATTTTCTGAATTATGCTTGATTACTTCAGCGAAGTATGCTCAGTGGCTTGTCTGGATGAGATTTTTTGGATCGAGTCCTCTCTGCAGCATTGAGATGTTCAGTGGCGAGTTGGACATATTTAGTCGCTGCTCCTGCATAGGTGCTTCCTGATGCTAAACTCGGATCATGATCAACTGGTCTACTCTGTTTTGTTATGGGCTTGACAACATTTCATTTGAACCGCACTGTTTTCTGATATGATTTAAGGGGCAACTTTGTTTGATTGAGTGCCTTCATCTAAGATTGTTGACTCCAATGTCTGATGTGATCCGAAGCCAGTGTTTTGACGATTTTATTCCGGGGCTCCTTTAGCCTTGCCTCCCATGCTTTTTCTTTGGAGGTTTAAGTTTAGTTAGTTATTTAGACTCTTCATTCTACTAATCTAATGTTATTCTCGTTGCTCTTCCTTATCATCACTCAGACTTCTGGGCTTTCTCTTAACAATATGGGACTCTGATTTGCCCTGAGGAACAGAACTTCCCTGAAAAGCTTCGTCTAACATTGTCGCAAGAGAAGGCCCATATGAATCATTTGATGGAAGTCATGCGCACTAGGTATGCCTGAGTTTCTCAAAATGCAAGGACCTCAAGTGTGATTCCTGTGCTCGAATCCGGATGTTTGAAGGGGATTTTGTTTTCAATGCTCCTTTTATTTTTGTTGCTCTTGGTCTTTCTTTGCTTTTGTGATTCTGTTTTCTGTGAACATCACTTCTTTCTTTTTTCTGCTGTTGTCCTATGATTAGTTGGTCTGTATGAGTTCCTTATACTACCATTATTTTGATCGACCTTTTCATTCATCTTCCATTTGTTTAAAAGATTGTCACTGGGGCGTCTTTGCATGGTTTTCTTTCAATCTTTAGGTCTGAGATGCCAAGGCAAAAAGCCATAATAAAACCAGAGATGACAATATTTATTTGACGTAATAAAGTTTGATACTGTATTTTAATTCAAATTTCAAAGAGCATGACATTACATAGAGTTGCTCTTATTTTAACATACATTCAGGACAAGGGAAAAAAAGCTACACGTTCAACGTACTTCGCTCTACTGTACAAAATTTCATCATCTGGATGTAATTCACGTTAACCCAGGAGTTTACATGAACTGATTTCATATTGGTACTCAAGTAATCATTTGTCTTCGACAATTCTAGGAATGGGATTTGTCATGTCATGTCAGGTTCATTCTCCCTAGAAATGGAAGACATCAAGGTAAGGCCCTGAACCATCTAAACAACGGCTAAATTCCCGAAATTAAGTAATTACCCTATTGTAACGGGCCTCGATATCATATTATCAATGTAACACTGTGAACAGGGGACAGGCTAAAGTATGAAGGTATACGACAAAACAAAACATACTCAGGGCAATCCCATTCCCTTTGTTTCATGCAGGAGACATTTGCTCCCCTTTAAAGTTTCAGGTCTACACTTTCTAATCCAAGCTCTCTCGGTTAGTGTCCCAAATAAAAAACTGCGACATCAACAATAGAATTAAAAAAAAAAAAAAATGCTAGAAAGACTCTTTTAACACTATTTCCTAAACATTTGTTCAATAAAAGTATACACATCAAACTTTTTTTTTAACTATTTTTATAAAGTCATTTATTACAATCAATTTCATATTATCTAAAAGACTAAAATAGTTATCTTTTTATTTGTTTAACATTAAAATTATCGAAAAACTATTGAGTTGAAACTAAAATTTATCTTTATACAAAAGAATTAAAAAAATGGGATTTTAGTCTTTTAAATAATATAAGATTGGTTGTAATTTAAAAACTTTCTGAAAACATAGAATATTAATTATCTTTTAATTGGGTTTTTTTTTTTTTTTCGCTGGGATGTTGTAGGTAGTTGAGAAAGTTTGACATGAATACTTTTATTGTGCAAGTGTCTGAGAAAGTGTGTCAAACAGAGCGTTGTTAGCATACTACATTTAGTATCATCACAATAACATAATTATAATTCGCTATTTGAAAGCCTGTGCAACAAATTTTCTGATGATTAAGCTTTGGAAAAGAAAATGAATTTTCTGATATTAATTAGGAGTGTTTTAACCAGAGGATATATGGGAATAGAAGGGGAACATAACAATGAGAGACAAATATTAACCTCCTATTCTGAAGACTATTTACATCCTGAAATCAATGCTCAGACTCAACCACTTGAAAAAACACCATAGATAAGCTTTTTTGTAGACAAGCAAACACCAAACAAAATTGGGTAAAACTTTGAAAGAAAAAAAAAAGGTAACATCTGAACCTCCAATCAGGAGAAGTGTATGCCAGCCCTATTGAACTGAGCGAGTAAGTGTAAGAACTCCTCTTGCGAGAGTTTTGATGATCTCTTCTCATAATAATCTCTCTCTTTCAAAACAGCTAAAACCTTTTGCTTGAATTCAGAGGCCTCACCATCTGCATCACCATCCTCTACCTCCATTTCGTCATCTATTCCATCATCCATGTCCATCCTTTGATCCTCAGAATCTCCCAGTCCCGAAATATCCATCTCAACATCAGTACTCCCCGAGGAACCATTTTGCGATTGCTGTAGCGCCTGAAGGGTCTTGTAGTTCTTTTCGAGCATGGAGAGCACATTTTTTATCCTGAAAATAGAACCAAGTGTCTTGTTCTTTCGAATGAAACAAATCCTTATGAATCCATCCCATTCCTTAGGATTCACTTGAGGACGTGGTTTCCTAGGCTCAATTCGAACAACTGAGGAATCCACCTTGGGTGGAGGCCTGAAATTGTTCTTCCCAACTTTGAGAAGATGGGAGACTCTAGCATAGAGTTGGGTATTAACAGAAAGACGACAGTATAAAGTATCACCTGGCTTAGCAACAAGTCTCATAGCAAATTCTCTCTGAAACATAATTATGGCACACCTGAAGGATGTTGGGTGATTCAATAATTTGAATGTGAGGGGTGAAGAGATCTGATAAGGGATATTTGCCACACATATATCAAAATAAGGAAGGTCAGTCTTGAGCACATCACCCTGGATCACCTGTCAGAATTCAAGAGATTGTAAAGATATACAATTTTTCAGTTTTTCAAACAAAACCCAACGGATTTTCAATAGTAATAATGATACCTTTAAGCGATTAGAGAAAGGGGTGCCTTGAAAGCGGCGTTGAAGCTCAAGAACCATACGAGGGTCTAGCTCAATAGCAACAACCATTTTGCCAGCTTCGAGAAGTTTCTTGGTGAGATTTCCAGTACCGGGACCAATCTCAAGAACAACGTCGGTGCTCTTGATGCCTGATTTTTGGACTATGGAGTCCACAAGTAAAGGGTTCTTGAGGATATGCTGTCCTTTGGATTTGTGGAAGGATATGCCTCCTTGGTAGTGATTTGACGAAGGCGCCCCCCGTGATGATGCCTTCTCTTTTCTTATCTTGCCGCCTGCCATTGCTGCTGGTTGTGGCAGCAAAGAGAAGCTACACTATAGAAAGGGCAGGGGGCAGGGCCGAGCTTTAGGGTTTTACGCTTGATAATAATTTCTGTTTGGCTATAAAAGAGCCAAAACTTTTTTTGACCTTCTTTTTTTGGTAAAGACAAGTTCAACCCCTCAACTTATGATAAGTCTATCAATTTCATCCCTAAACTAGAAAATTTTTGTCAGGAAAAGAGAGGTTATACCGAGGAAGGGAAGCAAAAAGAAGAGAAATTAGTTCAATGTATTTTGTTTTCAAATTTTTTTTTGTTGGGATTTTTCTTTTATGTTGTGTCAATCTTTATGATTGATATGATTGTTCCTATTTTCTTATTGTTTATCTCATGTGATTATAATTTGACATTGAAATTTGATTTCTTGGCATCATTACACATTTTATATATGAAAAATGTAACTTTATTAGGTTAAGATTAACCACGAGATTTTTACTTTAGATCACGTTTGTTTTTCCCTTGGCCGTAGTATTGCTTCTCTCTCTTCAAGGCAGCAACAAAATCTTTCCTTCTCATAATGAAAAAAAAAAAAAAAGACTGAATGACCAATTCCCTCCTCGAATGTGCAACCAACCGGTTTTGAAATTAACTTTTTTATTTAAAAAAAAAAAAAAAAAAAAACCTCCTGCGTCCAAGTAACATCTTAGAACCCGAAACTTGGTGTTTCAGAATCTTCAACATAAAGACAAATCTAGCTGAGGTGATACAAATCGAACTAAGGTGATTCTTTTGGACCCTTCACCAGAAAAAGAATTCCAGATGAAGTCCCTTCAAGTTGTTCTCAAACACATTCAGTGTTTAACCGAGCAACTAGTTTGGAATCGACCCAGTTAACTGTTATTCTGGCGTCAAATCTTCCTTGCAAATGCCAAAAACAAAAACTAAGATTGAAATATCATTTTCATTTCTATCTTTTTCTTCTTTGGAATGCAATGGCATTGAAGCTAAGGTGGCCTATACATTATGGGAAACTCTCAACACATCCATTTGCCCTCCCATTCTGTCAAAACTTGATTGCAACAGCTATTTTCATCGGGCATTCTAGCATCCTAATGTTTGTAGTATTAATTTTACAAAAAATTGGATATATGAGGAATGAAAGATTAAAAAAAATCTAAAACAAAAGAGAAAAATAGTTGGACTTCCTACAACTTTAACAATTTCCCTGTAAACCATTCAGAGAGGCGCTTCATCTTGTACGATAGTTCAGCGCTTAACACAAAATACGCTTGGGCATTTTCCATCATCACATTCATGTCATGCTTCACTGCTTTCAAGCTCCGATAATAGTTGTTTTCTAATCTCGACTGGATAATTTCAGGACACAGTGGTACTGGAAATCTGCAAAATTCCCACAGAGCCAAAGATCAACTGAAGAATCTCTTCTACATCCACACCAACAAATGCAGCTCTAAATAGCAAATCATATTGACAAGGTGAATATGGCACTACACTATATATAAATGCCTGAATAAACTGCATATCCTTTCTAAAGGGATGTAGTACTGCATTTGAACAATTCACCAATTGTAAGGTTAATTAGAATCTTTACGTTGCATCATGGCACATAAAAGCACATACTAACTTCATAATCTGTCGTTTCCAGGAGTTGATTAACTACCAGTAGATAGTCAGAAAGAGACATTTCTGCAGAATAATATCTAATTATACTTCATCTTTTTCAATAATTGTGAATCCAAGCTGGTTTCTTTGTAATACATCATGACAGGAAAAAAAAATTGATTGCGAAATAAATAGTGCCATGACTCTCCTAGGCCAGAGGGGTAACAGTAACACAGATAACCAAAGAAAAGGAGAACCGGGAAAGGAGGCTTCATAAAACAAATACCTGTGAAAGAAATCCAGCTTACGAGAAGCCTCATTCAATTTTTGAATTCCATAAGAATCCTGCAAGATGAAGAGTAGAATCATCAAAACCATGAGAAAACACTTTCCATGTTCAAAAATTCAGATAGAACGAATTTTCATATGAGAACTTCTCCAACCTGATTTTTTTCTGCCGAAAGCTCTAATTTAGTGAAATAAGATAGCAGTTTATCTCTTATATTAAAATCTATATAGGGGTGCTCCCATGGAATGCCAAGATCACGCAATTCCCAAGGACTGTGTTTGTGTAAAGTTGGCTCCGACGTGTATATAATTTCATATCTCTCCCAAGGGCTATCCGGGAAGTCAACAGATTTTGCCTGCATAGAAACAATATTCCCTTCCCACCATTCGCCGCCTTCCCCATTCTCATTCCTCCACCACACCTCACATCTATCCCCACTAGTCCAATCTCTCTTGATGGAAGCATCATACCGCGTTTTTTCAACAACAAAATCAGGAAAATTAATCAGTTCAGGCAGGGTCAGCTTGAATGCTTTGCCAAAAGCAACAGATGAAGGATCTACAAATCTAAGTGTGATTTTACAGCAGCTATCCCCCGAACCAGGAACTATGGCATAAACAAGGGTTTCTACCTTGCAAATTTCCACTGCACTTAGGTTTCCCTTAATTGAATTCCAAGGACCTTTTTCTCGTGGATTATATAAATCAATAAACTCTTTGTGGCCCTGAGAATAACAAAAGCATTGATAAATCATCAAAATTGAAATTACTTATGAGCAAAGCACAAGACTCAAGATTCAAAGGTACAAAGGCCATAAATCAAGAAAATAGAGAGAATACCTGTCTCAAATAAACAACTTCATCGTCTAACTGGGGGATATAACGGTAACCATCCTCATGCTTTGACAAGATTAACCATGATAATTTTCTTACCGGTTGATTTGATTCTCTTCTAATAAATATAGCAGCATTATCAGAATACCTTCCTCTCCTGTTTTTAGCCGACCTTGATTTGACTGCCATTTTTGAACTTGACACCCAATCTTCAGATAGGACCTCATTACCTGCAGCATTCTTTGACGTCCCAAATAATCCATAGCCCATTTTCACTGTAAGGTTATGATTTTGAGCACTTGGCTCTCTCTGGGTTGCCTTCATCTTCATGGATCTTGTTCTACGTATTGCATCACCATTTTCAGCTTCAGAGAGATCAATTCCAGAACCACAATAGTCATTTGCTGGTAAGGAATTTTCTTCTATAACACCATCAAAGCCTTCTAAATCAGATCTAGTTTTGTGTGTCTTTTCCCTTTTGTGTTCACCATACAGAGAAATTGATCTGCCCAGACCTTCTTCACCCCTATCTGGTACTCCCAATAATTTATCCTGTCCCAGATAAGAGGGAGTTTCAGACATTACATCATCTCCATTGCTAGTTAAGTCACCAACTGTTCTCAAATATTTCAATTTAGAGGAACTACGTGAGTCCTTTAAATTTGCTTTTGTTCTTATTTTTAACCTTGTTATCTTTGGTGGAGGATACTCTTTCAATTCCTGAGAATGGTCACTTTTATCTACTGGATCACAACAACTGCGTTTTTCAGATCCAGACCAATCTTTGTCTCCCTCGTTACAAGTTTCATTGCTTGAAGCTGTGTAAGCACCAGGAGTATCAACTCTAGTCTGATATTGAGACAGCCCAAAGCCAGACACATTTGAAGAAGATGCCCCTAAATTGTCAGAGCTTATCTTGATCCTATTTTCTTCAATAGGTCCAGAAAGATTCACAAAATCAGCATGATTTTCACCATTGGGTCTCCTCTCTTCTGGAGAGACAAGCTTCTTGGAGTCACGTAATGAAAACTTCAAGACAATTTTTTTCCTATTTCCTATAACTGATTGAGATTCCGGGAGTTCAGGAGGCTTGGTCATATGCTCAACCAAAACAAGTTTTTCTTCTTTTGTACTTTCCTCTTGTTCATTATGCAAGTATTCGTCTCCGTTGCTGTTTTGAACATTCAAATCTTGAAGCCCTGACTCACTGTTGGATGTATCGTCTTCTGAGTCATCTCCATCATCTTCATCTGTAGATGTTCCAGTAATTTTGGAGAGCATATTTCGAGCATTGCGGGCAGCAACACGCTGAGGTCTTGATGACTTTGCTTTGGAAGACTTCCTCTTAGAGACTTTCTGAACACCTTTCAATTTCTTACCTCCATTACTTCCAGATATTGACCCATCACGCTCATCCATGTTTCTTTTCTTCAAACGCCTCTCAGAAGATGCCATTAGTTCAGCCTGAAAACCAATAACTTCAGTTTCTTGTATTTATAGAGAAACAAGAATAGATAGATATAGATAAAGCACTACTTACTTCAGTCTTGTGTTTTCTCCTTCTTGACCTGCGAATGCTATCCTTTTTACTATGTTCAGCATCAGTGTCCTCTGTACTACAATCAGGATCACTGCGAGAGCTGCAACACAAACTACCCTGCTCCCCCTCACTGCTGCATTCCTCCGCAACATTATACTCAGAGTCAGTGTTGTCACTTATGACTTCATTTTCTGGTTCCCAGTAAGTCGCATCTATGAATTCTGGTAGGGGCTCAAACATTCTATCCAAATCTTCCAATAATGGCATTTGATAATCCTGGCCAAAACCAATATCCGGACCAACAGCAAATTTTATAGATGAAGGACGCCACTCAACTCCTAGTGCACCAAGTCGACGTTGCTGGAACATGGTCTGATAAGGTTCTGGGTATGGAATCATACCTGGAGTTTCCAATAACGATAACATTAGGGGATTTGTTGTCTCAGAATAACATTTCAAACAATCACCATACGTGAAGGAGCCAAAAACATACTTGAGTCACACAGAGGATCTTCGATGTTCCTTCGATGTGGAGCGAGTTGTGTCTCCTGCACCAGAAACGATCTCATACTAGTAAGTTATTTAGCATTGAGAGGAGTCAAAGAATAGCAAGATCTTTCACTACAAGTCTGCCATTACAGCTGACAAGCGTCAAAGATATCAGATACAAATAAGCTCAGCGCTTCAAATTGTCAAAGTCAACAAAATTAATTTTCCAATATTATTAATCTGTGCCAACATGATAAACTATCAGAAATAAATCCCCTAGACTGGGAAAAAAGTCACTACTTCAATTTTGATGACTTAAAATCTAGCAGGTTGTGTTGGGTTGCACATACTAAGCATTATCCACTTCCAGTAGCATGCTTTTCCAATTGTCCAAAGTTAAAAATTCTTCACCAAGAAAGTAACGATCAGCAGAAACTAACCTGATCAAGAACGTTTCCTGCAGCATCACGGATAAGGGGTCGATAATCCCCAAGGAAGAACTGCATGAGAGATATAATATAACCAAAACAACCATCCTAAGAAAACAGCAGAATGCTTATTTAACTAACAGGAAACAGAACTCCGGCTCACCCAGGGAAGCAGGAAATAGGTGAGAAGAACTGCACATTTAAGATTTTGTGTACCTGGTCATATTTGGCATCCTTTTGAGACTCACCCTGGCCTGTGTTTAGCAAGTGTATTTGACCAACATCATCAGAAAGCACAACTGACGTCCCATCCCTGTGACAAAAAGAAAACATCTCTAATCACCAATGAAAAAAAACCACAAACCAAACACCATGTGCGATGAATTCTCAAGATTGGGCCAAAATTTCTCTTTTTTTTAAAAAAAAAAAGCCTACATGACAAGAATATCACAGCATTGCTATATCTCATATCCACGGCAAAAGCAACAACTGGAAGTACTGAATGATATAAAATTACCCAGCCCATGAGAACCACATGGGGGAATGAAGAACACAGTCCAAAGAGCATATCATTCAGACTAATGCTCATATGATACATCCCACTGTATAAATAATCAAATATAAATAGAAAGATCAGATGACATTCAACCAGACATATTTGAAATCCAATCATCACCTTCAAGAGTAATTTCCAAATAAGTGTGACAAGTGGTCAAGTTTAGGCATAGCCTAACAAGTCAAAACCCACTCACTTCCTCAGGTACTTATTACCATAATCTGAAACATATTAGCTGAAGGACAAAGTTGTCTAATTAAACAAAGAAAAGTAAAATTTGATTATAAAATATGTTATGGTTCACTTACGGAGAAAACTTCCCATCAACCAACTTGACACGGCCAATTTCATATATGCGAATTGGAATGCCTTCCCATATCTATCATATAACATGCCGAATTACGTAAAAAAAATAAACAATGGTGGAACAATATCAGTGATTCAACATGAGGAACTTGTAGAACCAGAGACTTACATCCCACACTATCGTTCGACCATCATACCCAGCACTCATAGCTATCCGAGGGTTGAAAGGATGAACATCTAAAACATAAGACTGCCAAAAATTGAGTGACAAATAAGTTAATTAATGACAATTAAGAAAATAAAATCTCAAATTAACAAAGATTCGTCATAAGAAAAAAAAAATAACAACTAAACGATCGGATGGAGCAGAGAACATGCCCAGATCACCAAGCAAACTAAGATACTGTGAAGAATATGCAGAACAATTAAGTTTGTGCCATTCTGTGAAATTCAGCCAAAATACATGGAACAAAGAGTTGAAGCCAGCAAACAACACTGTAAGATTTTGTTGAGAAGATACTAGAAGTAATTAAGATTGGATGAGATGTCAATAGGTTTCCTCCCAACGTCGAAGATTTCGTAGATTGACCATATTAAAGTTAAAAGCAATAAGTCAAAAGCAAAATAAAACATATAGAAGGATCGATTACGTCAGATAAGAAGGAAAGAAACAACCCATAATGATTCAATTATTCCAATAGAGGTCAAAATAAGCACGTTAAGTGTGTCAATGGCCTGTCATTCCATGATTTTAGAAACCACTTACAGACTCAGTGTGGCCAGTCAAAGAATGCACTAAGCTACTATCAGCAGCATTCCAAACACATATTCTGCAATCTGCATATACAAGGAACCATTGAGAGCCACAAGAAGAGGTAAAGACGATTTAAAAAGAACATTAAAAACTATTCACATCCAAAATTCATAAAAGGTTGATTGTCTGTAGATATACATCCATAAGCATGGATCAGCCATTTATCTACATTAACTGGACCAGGCAGATACACAACAAGCAAACGATAGGAAATTGGGACTTTTTTAGCCATACACCTCATCTTAAGATGGCTAAGCCAAGTCATCATACACAGAGTAAACACAAGCTCTGATTGATCTTATTTTTTAATTTTCACACTTTAAGAACCTAATCTAGAGATGCACGTTGAAAGAAACTTTAAAAACCATGTCCTCAAAGAAAGTGACGGAAAGAAGAACCTTTTCATCCAAACTAAAGCATAAAAGACAGTGACGCAAGAATTTATTTAGCACAATCAGGATTCTATGATATATGGAATGTATAGAATAAAGACACTAAATTTTCATTGCATACAAAAGAAGAGCATAGAGAAATAAAAAGAAATAATATAAAGGTGCATTAACAAATTAGAGGCCAATCCATATTGCAACAGTAAAATTTACCCATTACAGCTGCTAAGACAAAGCGCTTATCAAGACTCCACACAATCATATTAACACCGCGAGGAGTTGGAAGAATTCTCTGGCGCGGTCCCCCCGAAGAGGTTGTGGAGGTAGTGGAGGAGGTGGAACTTTCAGATGATAAGACATTGTCCAACGTACAGATTTTCCCTGAGACAACAAAACGCACAGACAAAAATTAAAGCATCTTTGCATGAAATGCATTAACTCCAGGTTTAGCAATTCAAATAGAGAGCAGAAGGTACAACTAATTCTTCAAAGGTTCATAGAAATGGAAACATTTATAATGCCTCCTCCAAACTGCACACCAAAAACCATAGTGGGAAACTAATTCAAACGAACTCACATGCGATCTCCGTGATATAGGTCTCCATATGATTGCACTGCCATCACGGGAACAGGTAACTATTTTGTCATGACAGAACCTAAGAATAAAAAAAAATTAAGCAATAAGGGCGCAGTAAATTTGCTAAGTAAATACAGGGCAGATTGTTCATTCTACTCGCCTTAAAATCAAACTAACTACAGATATGGACCATTGACAATAAATAACTGAAAGTGGAAAGGAATAAATAGACAGACCAGGAAGTTTTAAATTTTGGAACACTATCCTCCTTCAAAGTGTCAGACATTGAAGATCTGGGAGCCACAGCACAGCCACTACAGATGAAAGAAGGCAGTTTGTGTCAGACAGCTCAAAATAAACTAATTTACTAACAAGGAACAACTAACCTGAATTGAACATAATTGACATCATTCTCATGGCCAGATAATACATCCATCTCATGTATAGGTTGCTCTGACTCATCTGTGTTAGATTTACAGGCATTCCAAACCTGGAAGTATTTTCTTCTCCGTAAACACATCAAACCAAACATATAGTAACACCAACAAAGATAGTAACGACAAATAAACCAAAGAAGTTATTTCAAGAGCAAAAAGTGTTCAAACATACCCTAGCGTAAGTATCAGAGCTTCCAGTGACAAAAACAGTTCCATTGGCATTGTATGCACAACACAATATCTGATTGCTCTGTGGACCATTACTTGAGGAAGGTCCATTACTAGAAGCACCACTGCTCTTCCCTGCAAAAACTTCTCATTTACTAAGCCTGTAATCACCAATACAGTACAAATGTCTTAATAAAATAATAAAAGGCAACCATCTAACCAGTAAGAGCATCTGAAGGCTTTGGCACATAAATTCGTGGACTACATTGGGAATATCTAGCATCCCAAATTCGACAAGTTCCATCATCTGATGACCTACAAATAGGCATATGGCAGATTAACTAACAATGCCAAGTCAGATAAATAAACATGTGGCTCCAGCCAGGAGGCAATAGAATAAAACATCTCCATATCAGAATATCTCATTGAAGAACTTCAGAAAAATCACAGTAGCGACCCTAGCCAAGACAAATGCAATTTTTTACATGAAACTCAAAACGATCACAGAGGATCAACCGAGTGTATGAACATTTTTCAATAACTATCAATATCTCTAGAAAAGGGGCTCACGATAAAAGGTGATACACAGAGCCCAGCCTGGGACTAAATGCAATGGCAGTAACAGCTCCAGTGTGGCCCTGCAAGACTGAAATGGGCATCCCATCTGGCAAGCGCCACTGCATTATACCAAAAGGAACTAATTAGTTATTAGGGAGTACGAAACTTGGAAAACTTAAAGATGAAGTAGAGAAGAGAACTCTTACCACTCGAATGACAAAATCATTGGAAGCGGATGCCACTAAAGCATTGTTTGAACTTACAGCCAAGTCAGTAATGTCACCCTTTAGTACATACAAACAGAAGAGTAAATTAAAATAAATAGGACAAAGATATTTTTAAAAGCATTTCAGGCCCTCACAAGCACCATATATTACGTATGCAATCGATGCTCACTTCGTGTCCTCTGCAGCTGGCCAGGCAAAATGCAGTCTCCATTGACCAAATCTTGACAAGACGATCATCCGAACCAGTAATAACATACCTCCCTGAGCGATCAAATATTGCTAGGAATACAGGCAATAGTTATACTTGTTAATAGCCAACATATCAATGAAACGCATATAAGCAGGGAAATGGAAACTATAGAACGAAAAAAAAATTCAGTAAATTTCAGCATAACTTAATTATTAATTGCAAGTTAAGAAAAGATATATAACCATTTACAAAAATTTTTGGTTGGTAAAACAAGGTGATGCAGACAATAATATGTTCAAAGAAAAAATTGTGAACCTTTTTAAATGAGACTGCTGAACAAATTTTTCTATCTAAGAGAACCATCATAATGATGGATCTCATTGCTCTACAAGAAAACAACTAGGGAGAGGACTACAAACGCAATGGGTAATTACCGCGACCATATCCTAGATATCATCCCATAAAAAACGCTTAACAAGTAGGTATTGTCTGCTAAAAATAGAAAGGAGAAATCCCATTAAGGCAAGATGTCAGTGCGCGAGTTCAAAGCAAGTAATACTTACCACAATAGACAGCAGTGCGGTGTCCCCTTAACTTCTTTGTATTTTGCATCTTCTGCACCATCGTCAATGGCTTAGCAATGGCATAACAAGCATAGCGAATGGATGGAGCACGATGGTGCTTTGCAAAACCTCCTCCAATTTCCCTTAAACTCAGCCCATGCACCTGATCAATCTGCATGTGAGGCCAACGCAGGTTCGTTGGCAGGGGCTTAGCTTGCTTATGCATACTCCTCTCACCTGAATAATACGAAGCAACATCAAGGAAAAGCAAAGAAAATAGGGTAAATCCTAATCAAGAGTCACAATACAGAGATTTTGGAAATCCAAGTCCTAACTCATAATTTATACCAAATAACCAACCTTAGAAAGCACATGATGAAAGGGACCTAATAGAAGGAACCATACAGAAAAGAAGATCTATGATAATTTCAGATAGCGAAAATATAAATAAGGCCAAACCTACAATAAGAAGAAATTGCTTTTGATTAGAAATCTGGCTCCTAAACTACTTGTAAAGTACCATTAAGGAAGAAAGAATATTTAAAAGTGGAGTTAGTTATCTACATCGAAAGCATACTCTGCCAAGTATCTATTATCTAACCAAAAAAATTGTTATTTTAATTAGCAAATGAAAGCTATGTCTGCCTAGGAATTGCGAAGTAGATTAATTGGCCTCACAAAAGCCATGCCACGGTAAAAGACATGGCAAGTAATTAAAAAAAAAAAAGCAATTTCCCAAGACATGACATTAAAAAGTCATAGCCCAGTTATATTCTAACCAAAGGAGAGTCTTGTAACTTTGAATAAATTGGCTGCTCTCATTTCCTGAGCCTACATCTTCGTTGCAAACTTTAAGACCTTGACCATTGCACAAAAGCATGTTCCATTCAAAAGACCAGAGTAGTATAATTATTTACTGAAAGGCGTTAAGATCAAGGATGAAAAAGTGGGAAAGGCTAATAGAAAGAAACACAACTGAAATGCAACCAAAATTTCAAGTATGAACCAATATTTTCATAGGGACACATGTTGAATTCAATTGAGAAATGATCACATTAGAGGAACAGTATTTTTTTTTTTTTTTCCTGACATTTGCCTGAAAAACTTTATCTTAGGAAAGAGTAAAGCATTGCAAGGATCACATACAATCAAGAAGCGAAAAAGAACCAGATCCCAGTATTGTAGGAACATGAGCTGCATTTAGGCTATTCCCTCCAGCCTCGCCAAGCATAGAGTCTGTGTTCAGCAGCAATTGTTTCAGAAGCTTTACCAAATGATCCTTCTCAATATGACGATACCTGATAGTTATGTAAATGACATCAGTTACTTCATTACCGCATTGGAGATAAATAAAATAGAAAAGATCCCAATAAAGTGTAAGAAACAACGTCAGAAAAAAAAGAGGGGGGGGAGGAAGAGAACAGATCCTCCCAGTTGAGCAAAAAGGACCTTAATCTAAACTTGCCCTTAAAGGATGCAGCCACCATTTAAATATCTTATTAGTCTGATTCAGAGTAATACTGATCTGATTTTTCAGATTCTTAATGGAGATTGAGAATACTCACAAATTAACAGAGAGGAACTGCAACAGAAAAATTACAACGGGTTGAGTTATCAGATGTACTTTAGGAAGGAATTTCAAATTAATAATTAAATTTCCAAATTATGCAAGAAGCAAAGAGCATTGGATGGCATTACTTTAAAGAAAAAGATTAGGGAAAGAGCTGTTGGCCAGCTTATCTTCTTAATAGGTTAGAACCGTTTTTTTTCCTTTTCCAGATAGGTTAGAAATAAATTTTATGCTGCAATGATGTTGCCATCATTCAACTTCAGGCAACAATTACTAAACATATATATATGCCAGGAAATATTATATGGAAATACAAGTGGCCAGCATGACATGTAAATCCAATGGCATCAGAGGAACACAAATAGAAATGAAAATGAAGGACAGCCATTACCATAAAGTTTCTTCCCCCAGGTTATAAATAACATCACCAAAGATGGAAAATAAAGATTTCAAGTAAAATGAACCTTATTTTACCTTTCTGCCAATTTATCATAACTTAAAGGAAGAGAGACACCATCATCGCTATCATTCCTGCTATGTGCACCACTTCTTGAAAACCAAGCATGATATCTTCTTGGTAGAAGCTCATGTTCTAAAACTTCATCCCGGAATTGTCTAGAAGTCCTATGGAATGGCCCAGAAGATAGAAAATGCATAATCAAGAAGTAAACTTCTCTATGGTCCACATCTAAATTTTTCTCATCAACACGAACTCTCCCTTGTTGTTCAAAATGAGCCTTCTCCATCACCGTATTTGAAAAATCCAACGGTGCCTTGTTAATGGAAGAAGCACCACCAGAAGATGCACGATTCCATATATCCATATTTTAGGTACAACCTGAGAAACAAGGAAGCACTTGTTCATTTATTTTTCATACATGTAGACAAAATGATTGAAAACATACCAACAGTCTGCGGCAAGATACTGCTGATGAATAAAAGATTAGATTCAACAGGAAACTCCTAAAACAAACATGTGCTCTACGACAAGTGAGATTTGTAACACCTTGTTCCCAGCTCCTAGCCCAAAGGCACTCCCTAGTCCATGTCAAACCAGCCAGGATATGCATGGTTATTTCTCTTGACTTCTACAAGCAACGTAGAATTGCTCACTCCAGGGAATGAGATCCTGGGCTCTTCTTGGGAGCTGTACATTGACCTTCTCCATTTTATCCTTTGCCTGTGCAAGCAAGCATGGATAACTGCATGCTATTGTAAATCTAATCTCGAAATAAAGTCAGGAACACATTCAAGATATGACGGTGTCATTATCCTAATTGGATAGTTGTTCAAACCATACTAGAGATCTACGATTAAACCTCATTCAACAACGACTCAGGCTCAGGGTAATGAAAGGGTGAGGATTACCTCCCATTTAGTAAGGCAACAATTGATAGAAAATAATACATATGGCACAGTGTACGTCAATGAATAAAAAACATATAAAGATGGAATCCTACAGACAAAGAAACTTTAAGTCCATCAAAAAGAACCCAGAGGCATAAAAAAGCATGTCGTATAGTTTCCATAAAATATTGAAGCCCGACCTCTCATTAATACCTCTTAAATAATTGCAATGCATATGTATATCTCAAGCATTGTTGTTGCAAATGCCTTCCAACTGGTAAAAATTGTCTGGCATTATAATTCAAAATGGGCTTAACGTGTCCCGCACGTCTAAAATTGCAGTTGCACAAGACAATTGAGAATCTACGTTTCAAGATGCTAAGAAGGCTAAGACCCCTTTAGCCAACATGTTTTAAGATCCAACACAAATCCAAATTTAAAAGATTCAAGGCTACAAATCTATTCGATGGCTCCATTCTAAGTGCTACATTATATGATGCATCCTGACAATGTAGTGGCTCACAACCCATTTACTATCAATTACAAGGAACGCAGCCCTGTCTGATAAATATAGACCCATGTGAAAAGCTGACTTTGATATTTACGACTTGAGATATAGGGAAAAAGAGAAGGGAAGGATGTAGGGAAAAATTTTGTTACTATGAGGGGGTTGGACAAAGCCCATGTCATAGCAGCAATCTTTTCAATATTCTTCATTTAACAGAACATTTTGGTCATCTATTCCCATGAAATACTAGGATTACAAGTACCAGCGTAATTTGGTGTTTTTTATCTCATTGTTCCTGATTTTTTCATCTACTTCTGGTTTCATATTCAAAAGATAATCTGAGATTTACCAAAGCAATAATCAGTTGTAGAAACCCAAATTGTGTAAATAATTAAGTTTATGACACTGCTGTGAATTCCCACAATCTAAAACAAGCATTTTTAGAAATCAGCAAGCATAAGGTTTCACAGCAAGACAAAAAGGGACCACAATAGGCATTGCCATTGCGAACAAATACCTATAAAATTAGAATATCCTTACAACACAATTAACACAACAAGCACTGTAACCCACTAACACGCTACAAGCAGTATAGCCCACTAACACGCCACAATGAAGCACAGGAAATGAATGGTTTTTATAAATTACATCGTATATGGTACATCATTTCTCCTCCCTATCTGCATTTCAGTTACCATATCGGATCACTTCTACCAACCAAAGATCATTAAACAAGCTATAACTCAAGAATGTCAAAATTACCAAGAAAAGAAAAGGCAAAGATGCAATGGAAACAATTTCCAGTACCATAATAGCCAAAGGAACTGCCTCATTAATTACGTCAATGCCTAGTAAATTTTGATATTTAGGAGTCTGTTTGCTGACTAACAAACCCCTTTCAAACTCTACCACTACAGCAATAGCAACAATTAAAAATACATTCCAATTGAAAATATATACTACTAGGATTACATTTAAAAAAAAAAAATCAGGTTGATGAATTAATTACCTTCAATTGTCGAAGATTAAGAGGAGTTTGTTGTCGCTTCCTCCCTCCAGTTCATCAGCAAACACCCAGTTATCAACCTACTGCTAATTTTGAAGGAATTCCATAACTTAAGAACAAAAAATTAATAATAACAGTTAAGAGACCAAAGCAATTACTGCTGTCCTCGTAGGAAGGTAGACGAAATTAAAAGCTGAAATTACTCAACTAATTACGAAAAAAAAACATTAAAATGAAACTACTAAGGATCTAACCTAATCGACGAGACATGCAAAAAGCAGCAGAGCATAAGACCAAAAAAATATATTCAAAGTTGTTAAAGCAAACGAAGCCAAACAAGATCTTTCTTTGTTTACCTTATACAGAGTCAGTTTAACATACTAATTAGTATGTAGTGTATTTCACTGATTGTAATTTACAAGAAACACTGACGAGTTGCAGAAATTAGTTTGCAATTTGAAATTTGGTTATTGCTCTGTAGAGAAAATGAAAAAATGAAATTGAAATGGAGTGATTTAAAAAGGGAGGTTTCCATTTTTAGAGAGAGAGAGGTGATTAAAAGAACATTTTTTGGAGATTAATTAATGACTAAAATCTTATACTTACGTGAAATAAGAAGGCGATAATTATTATTTTTATTACTATTAATTAAAAATCTTTTTATTTGGCCGTTAGACGTGCGGGACGCCGTACTAGTGCAATAACTATTATACCCACGGGCCATGATGCCTTCATTGGGTAAAGCTATGCCTAATGTGTCCGGGTTATTATTGTCTTTTAGGTGCACTTCCGTTTTATGTTTTAGTTCTGTTATGGCTTTTTTTATTTTTTATTTTTTTTGCGGAGCAAAATGTTTTTTATTTCTTTTAACCGACTAAACTGTATTCTTCATGTACAAACGTTGCTGGCAAGGATGTTGACATAACATTTTTTTTCTGTCGCTACGAAAGAACAGAACGTGTTTCTTCCCATATTAGGTCATGCTCCAAATTTCCATTTACAGAGACTCCGAATTAAATTTTCCTTCCATCCAGATTTTAACTTTTTAATTTATTTTTTCTCTAGATAGGATACTTTTTAATCTATTTTTCTAAAATAAGATTTAAAATATCTTATTTATAAAAAAATATATAGTTTTATCATGTAACCATTCATGTCATATTTTTAATTAAGAATTACAATACTAATATTTAATATAATAATTTTAAAAAATAGAAATATGAAAAAAAAAACGATTAACTTACGCTTGCAGCACTGTATTTAAGGAAATATTAATTTCACAAAATTAAGCAGCCCATTACACGTACGGCAATTCCTGCATGATCAAAGACATGATTTGCAAATGCCTAAAACCCTAAACTTTCTAATGTTATGCGAAAGTTAATTTGAGCGGCCCACTTTCTAATGTTATAAATTATTGGATTTCAGCAGCCAACGCCATTGTACATTTGGTGTTCAAAACACCTGAAGATAAGCTGGCAGCCCAGGTTTCTGAAGAAAGCATATCAGAAGCTTTAAAAAGTTCCATCTGATGCCCTGTTATTATAAATATGAGCTTAGAGCCCGTTGACACGGGCTTCGTTCAAGAATGCAATGCCTCGAACAACAAAAGCAAGCTGGATGAATGTAATTATTCAATGCAAATGCAGCAAAAACTATTTCTTCCTGAACTTAATTGTATACGTTACAAATCCTAGAGTTAGAATGCACCAAAACAAACATGTAAAACCGGCTTCTCCGTCAGATAACAAACCAAGGCCCACTGAGTTGAAAGATAGCATGTCGATATCTCAAGAAGAAGATGGATCTCCAACAAGAGAAGCAAAGTTAACCAGATGTTTACCCGGCCAAATGTCGCCCTTTTTTGGATGACTTATAATGCAAGATAAATAGATAACCAATTCGAACCCTCTACAAGTGCCGCAACCAATTGTTTGATAAGGGACCCATGTCAGGATAACTGAAAAGCCTAAGCACAGGTGGTTGTCACTGTCCTCTATTCAGCAGTGATGCAAGCGTTCAGCCATACAGGCAAGACATGTTTTTTGAAAATGCGAACATAGACAGAGAGAGCAGAACTAATAAAAACCCAAAGCTTCAAAAAGATTCCTCTGAGGTTCATAAAGAGCTCCATTTGCAGGAGAGGGCTAAAAGCATGTAAGTAGAGTCAGTTTTCGAGTATTATTTCTAAAACATGTAGTGTTTGCGTCGAGGGATGAAGAGGTAGGAATTAATCCACTTTTCTCCCATGTAATGATTAATCCAGTGCTATTTCTGCAGGCAATTAGTCCGCTCTTGGAGTTGCAAGGAGTTACTCGGTCAGACGAAGACAAAAGTAAAAAACCTCGCAGCATGATGGTTAACAATGTCTTACATATGTAGCACGGAAGAAAGTCACAACATTGGCGCCCAGAGAAACTCAGTTGCACCTGCAAATACATTGGTTTTGAAATTCAAAACAGTTCTCAACGTGAAAACTGGTAAATCAGATTGAGCTCTTATATCTACAATAATGGCTGAAGAGTTCTTCTCAGAGAAGGAAGATCCTATCTACATATGTAAGAGAGGGTTGTTTAGTTTAGAAGGTTCACTGATAAGTCTTCTCTTTGGAAAAACGAAAGAGACTTGTTTTTTTATTATAAAGAGAGGATAACTTAATTTTTTAGGGAAAAAAATAAAACTGACATGTCATTTTAGACAAAAATAAAATAAAACCCATATCATTAGTATTTAATTGAAATTGCTCCTACGTGACACATAATATTTTATTAAAGGAAATAAAACTACACTATTACAAAAAATAAGATTAAAAAAAAAAAACTCTTTTAACTTCTGTCTTTTACTTTATCCCCATCAAAAAATATATATACATATCCATGTCAAATTCATCACTCATTTTTTTTTTCCTTTTACCCCTTTTTTCCCATGATCTGTAGCATTGTTCGAAATTTAGAGTATTGCTAAGTGGACTGCCAATTTAAGCTGTGTATCAAAAATATTAGTCAAGGGTATTTATTGTGTTCTTGGCAATAAAACAATGTGAAAGGAAAACGAGGTTTTACAGCTAAAACCATTTATTGTCCGTGATGCAATTATCACCAAAATGCTGAAATTGGAAGAACTAAATACTACACCTTGCATTTATGTATATCCTTAACCAATGGAATCGGTGATCTCTTGCATCTCTTTCACAAACTTATCTGCGTTTTTCTTTTCAATCAGGACCCAAAAAATAAGAATATTTAATAAACTCGTAATGCACATGACGAAAACAAACTTCGATTCATTAATCATGTTAGCAAATAAAAATCGACGTGCCAATGCAATATTCTGTCTTTTCTTTTCTTTCAACTAATTTTTCAATCTATACCATTAAAAATAGAACTAGTAATTCAAAGACGTGAAATTTAATTCAATTATAAATGAAGCAAGAAATGACAAACTTCTCAGAGTAAATTAAAAGAGAACGAATCCAAACAATTATTTTCATGAAGGAAAAACCATTTCAGTAATTTGTACCAAACCGCATGAGGCATCAATGGATTGCATATCAGCACAGATTTTGGGTGGAGATTCCTCTAGACATCCCCATAAATGACTTTATTTGTTCACTGACTAATATAAATACCCATCTGGAGCATCCGTGAGAAGTAACAGATAACGCTGTAACACCCGCAAGACGTTTGACTGTTCAACCTATAACCTTATACCCCAAAGTGCTAAGCTTGGAAGAATTGGTTCTATTATATGCATTTATCCAAAACTGATCACAATTCACCAAATCAAACAGACCGTTAATCGTTTTAAATCTGTTATCCATTCACTTCCTTCTCAAAAATAATAATTATAGTAACAATCGTACTATTAACAGTAATAAGAACATTGAGACTCGTCAAGTAAGCATATGAAGCAGGATTGTTCAGATACAGTATCATGCGAGCTTTAACTTCTCTGACTCTAATAGCTGAACAGTACAGTCTACAACACTAAAAGTAACAGTAAAAATCCAACTAAATTTGGAAGTTAGCTCAATAACAGTTTCAGTAAGATATGACTAATAACACTTCCTGGTGTAACGCTTTGGTTGCTGCTAAATCCAGACAACTATATTCATAGCGAAAAAACACCACAGCAACCCACATCAGGCATCGATAAATCGAATATCAAAGGTGTTGGGATGTATCTGCCAGACATTTAAGGCTGCATATTCCTCTAAACATTCTTTCAACTGAGCTTCACTGTATCCCTGTTCACAAGCAAGCATCTCAAGCAATCAGATTTATTCAGAAATTTAGAAAAGAAAATATAATTTTTGGCTAGGGTAGAAGAAGAAAATATAACCAATAAAAAGAATATCCTAAATCCTAGTGCCAAATTGGCGCTCAAACAAGTTCATGATTTGTGATAACTAATTTTGTAAAATTTGATCTTGGTCTGCATTTGTGTTCTTCCACTGAATATTTCAAATACTGATGGATTTTCTCAAGACCATATGATCCAATTATTCAAATGGCATTGCACTGGGTGGTCACAATCCATTGATAGAACTATATACTGTTGACGAATAAGAAAACAATGCTCAGGAATTGAGACATGAATAAAGCCATTATTTCTTAAGTCAAACACTTCGAAGGGCATCATGTTATAGATTGTAGTTTCATGAAAAGCTCATCTCTAGGTAAAATGAAGCTGGAAAGCATCTTTGGATGGAGTTGCACTCCAGAGTTGAAGTTGGAAAACTTTAAGTGCCTATTAATTTTCTGAATCAAATGCTAAGCAGCTGACATGAGTTCGCAAGAGGAATTCCATCAAATAAGGTAAGGAAATCCAAAAGGAACTTGCCCGCTGATGATTTGCATGTCCCTTTTCCTCAAAGCACTAGATATTAACAATCAAATTCGATCAACAAAATCAACAAACCTTTCTAGAAATCCAGTTGAGTGCATGGGCATAGCTCACATCCATTTTATTGGCTCTGGCAGCTTCATCCCGCAAGATTGAATAGATGTCTGAGATGGCATCCAGACCAGATCTCTGACGGTCATCAGAATATAGAGAGAATTTTGACATCTGCATTAACCTTAGTGCCTCATCCACATCACTCTGAGCCACAGTTTCCGAAAATCGAAGTCTTGCTAAGGCCTGTAACCAAATGAAATCAATTTCACGTGTGTTGATACAACTCAAAAATCAAGATATATTTCACATGCCAACTGATTTATCCTATGGGTGGGATCAGGTTGGTCTAACTATCAACAGCTTAAAATCAGCTTTCAAGAGTACAGCTGAACAATTTTGAACCTGCACTTCCTAACCTGAAGTGCAAGCCAAACTGGACCTGGAAAATGCTGCCTTTATTGAAAAGGTAGAATCCAGGTCTATGATTTGTCAAGGTAACATCCCACCCTTCACCCAACCTAGACCAAATCCGTAGTGTCCCATTGCCCATTTTGATGCACTAAAACAACTATCTCTTATTAATAAGAGAACAATTGAAAATCAGGACTTACAGCTGATATGCGGAGTATGCTAAGCAGAGTTCTGACAGTAGTGTAGGAATGAGGAGTGTTTGATTTAGCTTCTTCTTGACGAATGCTTGAGTATGCAGTAGCAATGTATTCCTCCAGTTCCTTAGGCACATAAGGGGACAATCTTCTAGCAGCAGAAATATATGCACTGTGAAGCATTCAAAGATAAAGCAGTCAATTTTAAGGCATTGAAATGCTGGTCACCTAGAAACCAGTCAATTTTATTTTAGTCAGTTTTTTTTTTTTTTATCTAAATACTTTATAACATTTGGAATAAAGCAAAATCAATTGCTTAAACTTAGAGAAGGTATTTTTCAAATCCAAGGCCTCCCTTAACTATCATACAATATTTAGCAGAAATTAAAGGAATTTAAATGCAACCAATAAACACATGTAAAAAAGGAGCAGTAATCAAAGGAACATGAAGACACCAGACACAGGGCTGTATGTTTGAGCAACTTCAATATTGTGTGTGTTTGTGTCGGTATAGGTTACACTGCAACTTAATGATCCATGGTGACAAAATAAAAGCTAGTCAATCACGTGGAAAATCCTGAAGTGAGTCATCCATAAAACTTGGAACTAACAATTAAATCATTTATGCAACTGAGATATATACCGGAGAATAGATGGTTCAAGTGGAGTGAAACCAAGAGCAGGAGATTCTTTATTCTGGTGCACATAAACAATGTGCCTTGCCATTTCAAGGTCGCTGTCCATATCTGCTCGATCAAGGATCAACCAAAGAAGATCAAATCGTGATAGAAGAGCAGGAGGTAGATTGATATTTTCTGCTGGAGTTCTTCGTAGATCATATCTTCCCCTTCAACACAAATAACAGGACCACCAAACAAATTTAGACTAGTTAATTGTACATAGTAGCAAGGACTTTTTTTTTTTTAATCTTGTTTAAAGCAGGAAAAAAAGAGAGGAAAAACTGGCATGAACTGAGAGCAACAGATTTAGGTAAAAGTAGCATAAATAATATGGATTCCAGCACATGAAACAGCTCTAAGGACGTTAGGAAGGTTTGTACCAAGCAGGATTAGCAGCAGCAAGAACAGCAGTTCTCGCATTGAGTGATGTTGTAATCCCAGCCTTGGCAATGCTGACAGTTTGCTGCTCCATAACTTCATGAATTGCTGTACGATCTGATTCATCCATCTTGTCAAACTCGTCAATAGCACATATACCCATATCAGCCAGAACCTGAAAACGATTAAGCTTCTTATTTCAACCAAAGACATCTTCACAGCAATTAGAGTTAAGAGCTGAAGATTGTGCCAACACAATTAGCCAATGTAAGCTTAGCAGTTTGTAATTTATGCATGAATTGCATTAAATAGTAATGCTCTTTCCAATGCTATCTCTTCACATGTAACTAACCAATCAATGTCCTTTCTGAAAAAGTTAAATGCTACGCCATAGAAGTATAAAACTCACCAATGCTCCCCCTTCCAGGACCATCTCATTTGTAACTGGATCTTTCTGAACAGCAGCAGTTAGACCAACTCCACTGCTCCCTTTGCCAGTTGTGTACACTCCCCTGGGTGCTACATTTATTATATGCTTCAGAAGCTGACTTTTGGCAACACCAGGATCACCCATCAAACATAAATGTAAATCTCCTCTAATCTGCAATTCATTGAGTTCCTATAACTTTTAAGCTATCACAGAAAGCAAACAATCTAGAAAACACTAACTAGTCTTCTTGCATTTACAAAAATGTTCTGGACATGGCTCATGCAGAGAATAGAAATGAGAATATAACAAGCTAAGTGGTCTTCATGATGTTATAACTTGCCATAATGATAGGCAGAATACATCTGCCAACAAGCATAACGTAATCTCATATAAATGCAAGCATTTACCTTCATCCCATCCTTTAGCTTCCGATGAGGAGCACCCACGAGGAGAAGAAGTAAAGCCTTTTTAATATCTTCATGTCCATAGATTTCAGGTGCCAATGATTGTGCCAACTTATTGTAGATATCTCCATCCTCAGAGAGACGTGCAATCTGCTCTTCTTCATCTCCTCTGAGTTCATAACTGCATACAGAACAATTGGATCACATACTGAGCTATTCTTTGATCTCACTTCCCAGTTAACTTGCAGACGAAACAATAACAAGCCTTGCCAATGTAGCTTCATCCAAGATGGACATACCTCCTCCAATAGTAACATCAGTAAGGTGAAAATTCATTCCATGAAACCTATTAGATTCTAAACACCGTTTGTCTTCATAAGATTTTCCATAATTGCACGTTTGAATTGTTATTACATGGATTTATTTGGACAAAATGGACTTTCTTTCATCAGAGCCTCAAAACTGAGTAAGCAAAAACAAGAAAAAGAAACTCATCAGTTATCATATACCAGATTATGGAGTGATTATTTCATTTATTTTTTTATCCAACTCGAATTTTGAAGCACCTAATAAATAGACGCAGATAGAATGATAAGTTAGAAGAATTATACATTAATATAGGAAAAATCCCCAAAACACTGAAGCTTCCCTCACTAGCAAAGAAGGTAAAGGTAAAAGAGAACAATAGAAAAAATGTGATGCTCTTCCCTGACTTTATCACAGATAAAAAGTTCGGAACTACTTTTGCACCTACTATTTTCCTCCATCTTTTCCTATTAGTTTCATTGTTCTTATAGATAGACCTTCTATCAACCAGAAAGGTCACAATCTAAACCATCTACCACTAAAGAAAGTAATCTCCACGGAATAAAGGTGTAAGCTCAACACAATAAGCTTCTGTTCAAGGCTCAGTAAGTTATGGGGAAACAAAGAAATGCTGGCTCCATGTTGATAAAACTCAGTAAGCAAGAACTTCACATAATTCAAATAATTACAAGTGTTTTGTTATAACAAGATCAGAAAAGCGGCTTACTCTTCATATCTTTTCTTGAAATGAGTAACAGACATGGCCTCCAAATATGTGTCCGCAACTAAGCCAGCACGCATTGCTCTGAAACCAGTGTAAGGTATCGGAAGAAAGATCCCTGATAATTCAACGACATCACCTGGTGCTACCTGGCAATTTAAAAACCAGAGTAAAGTTAATTGTGCCAATAGCACATAAAACATACAAACTTTGAGAAACCAAGTGATGAAACTGTTTGCATGTTGCAATTAAAAGGACCAAACAAACATTACCTGCTTTAAGGATGCATGCAAGAAGCAATTTCACACAAAGTTTGATGGAGTAGCTATGTTGTACTTATAGAAACACTCTCCACTTAAGAACCCTAAAGCTATATTAAGTGATTCTTCATCAAGCAAGAAGTGTTTTTGGTCAAAAAATAAGCGTCCTTGGTAGATTTCTATGTTTTCCGCTTAGAGTCTTGAGTTATGGGTTAATTTGTAAGCAGGGGCAGAATTATAATTTCTGAAAGTTCTGCAAATCAGGGGTATTTTAATAATTTTCAGTATTACTTGAAGGCCTAGTCTTATTTAGGAATTTAGTGTCTTAGTCTTTAATAGACAATTCCTGTTTAGTTTATTTCCTAGTCAAGAAAGGATTAGTTATCCTAGTGTTTTACGGAGTGTTAATCTCTATAAAAAGGGATGCTTTGTTTTAATTTACGACAGAACTGAGTTGTGAAATAAATTGAGCATCAGAATTATTTTCAAAGCTTAGTGTCTAAGGTTTCTTTTCTTTCTTGTTTACTGTTCAAAGCTCTACTCTACATCTCTACCCTAATTTCACAAACAATAAACCCTAGCTCGCCTCAAATCCTTTGTAGAACAGAAATCTCAAATCTGTCCTACATCAAAGTTACTCGCTACCAATTTCATTAAACTATACCTTTTCGCTTAAGTGTGGTCATAACCCAAAAGCTTGCTACCATCGAGTAGAGATGGGAACTTAAAATATAAAATTAATGCACGGGAGTACAAAGCTACGGAGAGTGCTCTTCTATTATACCAAGAGATTCTGCCACTGTTCCCTCAACAAAATTCTTGAAGTTACCAACCTTTCTTGTGAGTTCTCCTCTGAAATGAACAGTCATCGATCGCGGAATGTGGCCTTTTGGAACATGTTCTGCTAACTCTTGAATTTTGGCCTGAAGACAACCATCTTTATGTTACAACCAAGTGGAATGGTTGAGCTTGCCACTAATATGTTGTTTATGGCTGAAAATTAAAATAGTTACCTCCTGAAACTTCAGAAACTTAGATGCTCTGAGTTGAAGAATAAGGTTCCCCTTCGTGTTGTTTGTTTTGCAGCGCGTAGTTGGGCACTCAAACAAGGGCATGAAGACTCGAGCAGTTACTTCCTGTCCAATGCACAAGAGGACAAATGAGTCAACAGAACAGAACAAAAGAAAGAGCAAAAGAAATTTCAAAAACATAATATTATCAAAATGAAACAAATAATAGAACAAAACAGCAAACACTACCATCACCGGTCAATATTGGAGAGAAAGATTTCTTGTCAACCAAATTAAACAAGACGTTCATTTACATCATGCTAAGAAGGTATTGGTGTAAAAGGAATACTTTGATAGCAGAGAAAGTCTCATTTACACAAAATAAGAAGACACAGTTGATAAATCAGACAAGACAGCTTTGCTCATTAATTACCTGGTAAATTTCAAAACCACATTCTTCACATGTATACACAGCTACCTGCATTAGTGGCTTAACATCTGAGCAACGGGTCACAATACCAGATATCTTCACAAGTTGGCCAATACATGAAGCCTTGACCTCTCTGATAGTAAATGGCCGCCCTTTTGAAGGTGCTCTAATATAAACTTCACTGAAAGAAGAAAAATACACAAAAAGAAACAGAATAAGTCAAGACAGCGCATTGCACTTAGAACTAGAAAACATGAGATGCGTAGACATATCATTCACCAGCCACAAGTAACCACACACACTACTATAGACCCCAATATTTGATGCAAGAATAGTTTTTATCAAGAACAGACTATCCTACGAAATTCTTCTACTCTAATCAATCAAGGAATGCTAAAATAAGCGCCATTTACAAGCACTTGACCACTTTAGGCCACGCACCCAGTTTACAGGAACTCAAGAGTTATTTAAAATTGCGATTCATCAAAATCAGTAATACTAAATTATTAATTGTGATTTGCAATATCAAATAGCTTAGAGTTTACAAACAAACATACTGAATGTCGATTTACATGGGACTGCCACACAGATGGGTCGCAGAGCCCCATTTTCAAAGGCATAGAAACACCACTAGACAGTAAAAAAGATTTAGAATCTAGTTCTAAGCTATAAAAAACCTTCTTTTTTTGTCGGAACAGATTCTATGCTTACGAACAGAAACAACTTCATATTTATCAATGTACGAAAAAACAAAGATATGCTGCTCAAATCAAAGACAAATCCAGAAATTAGCCGCAAAGTCAAACCCAAACATTTAATCACCAAACACCAGAACATAGAACAAATTCAAAAACTTCAAGAGGAAATGTCAGGATGAGGCTTACAAGTAACGCTTAATCTCTGAAGGCATCTTCTGATTCGCATCAGAACCTTCAACATTCTCGGTTGCATCCTCAGACCTCTGTGTCATTAAAATATCATGGTCATCATCCGGAAATGCCTCAGTCGGCTCCGGCAACACTTCATCGATAGCATCAGCAAAAATCCCAACATAACGACGCGTGTTCTCAGTAACTCGTCTAAGGAACTCCTCATCCAAGTCCTTGTACTGTGTGAAACAAGAAAATCAAAATAGAAAAAGATATTAGGGTTTTTATAATCTCAAAGTTCTAAAAACTAAATAGAAGTGGTTATAATAGGAATTTACATTAATTAGGTCTTCGAGATCGATCTGAACGGCGCGAATCTTATGATTTGCAACATCTTGCTGAAACAAAAAAAGGATTAGGGTTAATTCGGTAATATTTTTTATTAATTAAAAAATGAAGAGGAAGGGATAGAACAGGGAAAACTCACAATAATGTTCATGTATTTAGCTTCGCCATTTGCGTCGGCGAAGTTTGAAAGGAAATCCTTGGCGAGACCTGAAAGGACCAAAATGAACAATACAGAAACAAGTAAGAAATAAGAAGAAGATGATGAAGAAGAAAGCAGAGGAAATTTTGTTACTTCTCTCTGCTTCGAAGTGGACGGGTTTCATTGTTCGACGGCAGAGAAGGCACGGAAACGAGACAGACGAAGAGGAGAGGCAGCGATAGAGGATTTGAGTAGATGGGTGGGAGAGAGGGGTTTTGGCGGGAAATAATGAGAGGGAAGGGAGGCTTTTGGCGGGAACATGTGGATGAAAATGCAGTGTAGTATAATAATGGTACGAGCGGGGTCAAGTGCGCTCATCATCCAATGTCCCAACTTGATGGTTAAGTGAATAACTTTTTGGGACCCACTTAATGTTTTTTAAAAAAAATGTGGCTGCTGGGATTCGAGCCCAGGTCTCTACGGCCACAACGTAGAATTCTTACCACTAAACTACAGCCACTTAGATGGGGGAGTTCACTTATATAAATGTTTTACCTCTGCAAATGAAACTTAATCACTACATAGCAAAGGTGGAAAAGGCCAAAACCAGCCAAATAATTGTATTTCCTATGCTTGATGATCAAAAAAAGAAAATTTGTAATTCCTATGCTTACTCCAGATGGGGAGTCTTATTTTTGTGTGTTAAGGGTGGGTGAGCTAAAAAGGTAAAACTGTTCTTTTTTAGGCTTAGATGAAACAATAACTAAATCAAACTTTAATGCCTTAGCAAATTAGCATTCATAACGAAGATTTCTCTTTGCATGTAATTTTTATTAGACGAGTGAGACCCAAAGCCACTTCAATAGTTCAAACTATATTGTTGATTTTAATTTGATAACAAATAACATGCTGATTGAATTGCACTGAAATCACAATACCATTCCGTTATATTTTTTTATTTCAATTAATGGACTTGATATTTCTGTCTTTTAAATGTTTTCTGTTTTTATTCAAGTTTCACTATAGTTTTTTACAGTCTTAGTCCACGTTTTGATATCTAATTTAAAACAATCCTCTGTTTTTTATTTAATACTGACAAATTCCAGTCTAGCCTATGATTTTCTAATTCTAATACGAGTATTTAAAATTATAAAAAAAAATACAAAATCTATTTTTTATTCACAAAACTTCTTATTTGTCTAGCACAGGAGATATTGTTTTTCAAACTTTATGTTATTTTTCATTTAAATAAATTTAACATTAATCAGTTTCTTTATAAGGTATTTTCATCTGCTATCCTTTCAACCCCCTTTTCACTAATCACCTCATTTATTTGGTATAAAAGTTCATTGAAACAAAATTATTATATTGTTATTAATATCCTATTTTCTTGGATAACGTTGGTATAAAAAAATATTGGATAAGATGGGACGCATGGACAAAGTTGATTGATGCAATACAACCTGCTGTACTGATATGATAATAGATAGATTGAGCTTGGTGTAAAGACTGTAAACACGTCTTGACTGTCACACTCTGATGCTTGACAAATTGGGTAGCAAAAACATACATAACAAAATGAATTGTCTTTATGAATCACTAGTATAAGAACTCTTACCAGGTAAACTGTGTGTTAGTGAGCACACTTGTAGGAGAAATGATTAATCAACAAGTAGACAAGAAAAGCGGTTCTGTTTGATTTGCAAGCATGAAAACCATTTATTCCCTACGAAAAAAATGGAAATAATGGCAAGGTGATTTATACAGGTTGTACAGGCTAAATGATCCCCCATGGACAGCAACAGTCCTTACTCATCATATCATATCTTTCTGAATTGTGCAAGGCAACAATGTAGACCATAAGGGCAAAATTGCAGAAATCAGATCATGACCCATCAAAGATACACCTTCAACAGTGAGATCATGGAAGTTCGCAGGGCAATTATCAGGAACCAAGAAACATCTACCATCCTATTGATATCATCTTACCACTCGAGGATGGATGTGAAGATTCAGAAATACACTTGAAAGTTCCTGGTGACTCAAGACACACTTAACCACTGATTTGACCTCAATCTAATTATGGAGAAATTGGATTCTGTTCCTTCTCTTTTGCCAACTTCGCTTGAATTAGTTTATCCAAGATAGGAGGCTCTAAAGGAATTGGATCAAGACAACGTTCTGAAGCACCAACTATCACCTGCTCCATCAAAAAATCATTGCATGACATTTATTGCTAAAATGTTTCAAAGTTAACCACAGACATAACAAGCTCTGAACTCGAGAATAACAAGTAAAGGAAAGGAATCAAACCCCATTCATCTTTCCAATATATACATACAACAATTTCTGTATAAAAGACACAGGAAAAAACAACCAACAAATATGAACTCCAATAGACGATTTCCAGGATTAAGCTTCAAATTCTAGAGTCAAGTTATTCCGGTATTTACCTCATCAAGCAAAAAGTCAACAGCAGCTTCGTCTTCAACAATTTCCTTTAGAGATGCCCTTAGGAACTGAATATCCAACTGAATTTGCTGAAATCCACTCCGGTTGAAAGTCTGGAGTCGAACAAATTCTTGCAAACTTTTAAGACAGAGTTTTACGACAGTAGTTACAACAGATTCCTGCAAATTGCAAGCAGAACCGGACCGTGTTATGTCACAGTCCATACCCATAATCCCAACCCCCCCCCCTCCCCCTCTCCCCCACCCCACACACACACACCAAAAAAAAAAAAAAAAAACCACCCAATAAAGTTGAGCAAGTATAGTATTATACCTGTGTATATTCAGTTTTTGTAAAAATTTCAACTTTTTGCTTGAACAATTTCGCCAGGTGTGTTTCAAGAAGTTGACTCCTGGCCCTATGGGTATTTGACCGGCTCATTTTGTCATCTCGTAATGGATTGCTGCGAGAGGAACCAGTGCTTCCATTGCTTTCAGAGCGACGATGCTTGCGTAGAACTCCATGAGGTAAGATCTGCTTTGCCTCTGTTCCTACTGCTTCCAACTAGCGAAGACAAAATAAAAGTAAGTCTCTTTATCTCCATTTTCCCAATAAATTGGTGTGCGTCCACACACCACAAATCTACAAGTCACCACAGTTGCAATATGTAGGAATGTCTAATTAAATAAATCTGGCCTTGTAATATATCCCCCAAATGTCACCCAATACAATAACCCAGAAAATCAATGAAGCAACAAACCTCTTGATGGAATAAATCAACAAACATATGAACTTCTCTTGGCTCCTTGTGCTGTGAAAAAGTAATATTAGAGTCAGATATCAAACAAATCTGCATCAAAACATTCTTCTACTCTCATGTATTATACTGACCTTGACCCAGTTTGGAGCTGTAAACCTCTTCCTCAGGAGAACTGATATTTTTTGAGTTCTCATATTTACATACTGAATAAAGAAACAAACACAATTTGTTATTTGGAACGGATAGTAAAAGTAATGTGGGTTAATGACAAATATTACCCAAATTCAGCAGACTCAATCTGAGAGCAAATGATATCATAATAGCAAATTTGTCAATGAGCGTCTATGTCCCCCATGCCCAGGGGTCAATTGCCTATTTCTTTTGTATGGGGTGTTTTGTAAAGTGGGGAAAATTAAGCAGACTCGATCTGAGAGAGCAAATGATATCATAATAGCAAATTTGTCAATGAGTGTCTATGTCCCCCATGCCCAGGGGTCAATTGCCTATTTCTTTTGTAGGTGGTGTTTAGTAAAGTGGGGAAAATTAAGCAGATTCAATCTGAGAGAGGAAATGATATCATAATAGCAAATTTGTCAATGAGTGTCTATGTCCCCCATGTCCAGGGGTCAATTGCCTATTTCTTTTGCAGGGGGTGTTTTGTAAAGTGGGGAAAATAGAGGAACAAAGCAATTTTTCCATATTCGAAAGGAATGGGGGTTTTATTTTTGGGAGATTATGGCCCCGCTTGGATCCTGCTTTTCCCATGCATAATCGTGCAAAATTCAAAATCTGAAAGATTTGATGCCTGATGCTAATATGGGACCAGTTGTGAGCGAGGGGAAAGTTTTCAGCTATCCTCCAACAGAGGAGGTTTTGGGAGTGGGTAGTGGGGAGTATAGCTAGGGAGAGTGTATAAATTTATAGGAATTATTAAAGCAATGAAGCAGTGATCGTGCCATGAGCAAAAAAAAAAAATTCACCACACCACCATGAAAATTTTTTGAACAATCACATAAAATAGACATTTAGACATTGCTTGAAGAATTAAAAGCTCTGAATAAAGACTTTAGTTCTTACATGCTGTAGAAACACTTCACCAGCTGAATGAAAGGTTCGACAAATTTCACCAGGAACAAATGCTGGCCCATTCTCATAAGCACGACCACCACCACCAGAGAAATAAGCAGCTATTTCCTGGTAATTAGAGCATATAACGTTAAGGTAAACCCCAGAGAATATAGAATGCTAAATCATGATATTAACCCTTAAAATGAAGATGAAATAAAACTGTTGAGTGACTCCTTGCCTCAGTAATTCTAGGGATGGCAGTTTGTTCAATAAAAACAGACAGTTGAGCCAGCACCAGGACAAGACCAGGAACCTTTTTCTCAACCTGCATACTCTCTGTGGAATTTTCATCTTGACTGGCAGATTTATTTTTCCCTGAAAGCAAGAGGAACTGATCATGAAGTGCCCTGAAGAAACTTTGAAATCCTTCTTGAACCCAATCAACAATCAAGTCACTCAGTTGAAGCCCTCCTAGGTTCTCCTCAAGAAGTTGGCGGAAGTCCTGGAATGCATGAGTCAAGGGATCCAAAAAAGCTAGGTGAGGATGTGTGCTTGTACTTGGCAATTAATGTGCTTGACAGTGACATACAAGGATCGAGGAAACGCACCCACACATACACAAACCATTAGAGGAAAAAATAGAATGCAAAGTAAGGCTACAATATCACAGCCATCTATCTGTTTAAAAAAACACCGAATAGCAAACACGGAGATAGTGACAGAGATGGAGTCTAGTTAAATTTTCAAGAAAAATAATAGAAATTTCAGCAGGATTTGTAAATATAAATAGCTTCAGGACAGACGAAAAGTAAGATTTCAATCATTCCGGGGTGTACTATTGTCTTTATTGCGTTTTATATATTACCAATAATATGTTCATGCTCCCTTGAAGCACTGCGCTTTTGCCTGCATCCAGGAAAACTACCAAAGGATGTTCTTCCACTTCCTCCTTTGGTTTGATATGTGCATTGGTTAGGGAATCTGCCAGTTCAAATGAAATTCAAGTAAGACTATTAAGGCTATCTAAAAATCAATAAAAATTACGAATTTTCCTGAGCTTTTAGGTCAACAAATTTATGTCCATTGTAAAGCCATTGAGTGATGCAGAGTTGCAAACTAATGACTTCACACCACTCCAAGATCCTTCATAACCCACAATCATTTCTCAAATGACATACAATTGTACCAAAACACAAAAGCACCTATCCAACCAAGTTTCCTTTTGTTCATAGTTGATAACCACAGAAGTTAAACTTTATTGAAACCATAACAATACCTGAGATATCATGCAGAAGGTGAGAAAACACGCTTTTTATATATTGTTTGACAGCAAGCCGAGAAGCCTGCGACAATGTAGGATTTGATTAGTTACAAAATTCCATTTTCAAGCTAGCAAATTTTTTTTTCTATCATTCCACGTGCGAGAGAAGGAAAATGCAGGTAGGGCTTATTATTGAATCTAAGTGCAACCGAAACCAAAGGACAACCTTCAAAGAATAATCAGGAAGAAGAGCCTCATTCAACACTTTATCCATCAGTAGCACATCTTTCCATATAATTCCTGTATTGGTCAAGCATTTCAAAAAATCAGATGCAAAGCTTCCAAGCGAGAAAGAATCAGCACACGATATTTAATTAATCAAAAGTAACTCGAGGGAATTCAGAGTAAGGACAGTTAGGAACAAAGAATGTTAAACTGATTAGATGGATGATAAAAACATTAAAGAAATCAAGCATTTTTTTCACCAACTATAATACTTCTACAACAACACGTAGGTGAACTACATGAAATTTATAGAATAAGAGGTATTTTCCGGTCTCGTAGCATCCAACATAAAAGGTTTGATGCAGGACCTTGGAGGGCTGTTCTGGATCCGACTTCGGAGGCTGTATTGGGTTGTATTAAAGTGCATTTCTGCAGGGAATTGTAAAACTATTAGAGTCACACTCCTAGTGTTTCTAGGAGTGGTGCCTAGAGGATAGAAAAATATAAGCTTTACACCTAGGGTTCTTCGGAGTCACACCTAAGGGTGATTTGAGTCACACAACCAAAAGGCTACCTACTTATTTATAGAGTTTTAGCAGTCCAAATCCAATAAGGACTTATATTCCTAAATAAGAAAATACTGAGACAGTGGAAGAACCTAATAAAGCTAATTACTCCTCAAGACTAATAAAATATTAAATAGAAAATAAAACCTAGACTTGGACAAATTTCAGATTTCCAAAAATTACATAGATACCCTTGTCTACAAAAAGATATAGGTTTTGCTTCCTTTGTTGTCCACATCAAGGTTTCATTACATAGAAAAATAGCTTACTTTTTAAAAAACAAAAGGAAGAAGACAACTTGCTTTTGCAGTTATAGGATGAGTAAAAAAATTCAGTTTCCCGCTATCTTTAGGACAGTGAGAGACCATTTTATTTACAAAAATAAAGACACAAGTTTTGTTTCCTTTGCTGTCTGCATCAAGGTTTCATTACATAAGAAGATAGCTTAGTTTTTAAAAACCAAAAGGAAGAAGACAATTTGTATTTGCAGTTAAAAGATGAGTAAAGAACTTCAGTATCCCACTATCTTTAGGACAGTGAAGAGACCATTTTATTGACCAAAATAAAGACAAGAAAAGCAAATTACAAGACTGGCTAAAGCAACTTCAAAGGGCACTCAGAAAACCAAGCAGCACAATAAGGAAAGGAAATCCTGAAGAAGTGCCTCACAATTGCAGAGCACTAGGAATTGACACAACTAAAAAACATAAGTCCACATGGCATCCATCTGGCAGACAAGGAAGTTTTGATGTTGCGGTTTTCTCCTAACAGAACACCTGATGTGGCCCCTAAAGAAAAATGCTGAATTTTGTTGCATTCATGTCATAATTACAACAAATGATGCTGGAGAAAAATGCAATCCTAGTATACAAACTTTCTTAATTTTTAAATCAAGTAATCAAACTTTTATTTTTCAATGTGTATTTCAACACTCCATAGGTGATCAATCAAGAATTTTTTATCATTTATTTTCAATGAAGATTTTCAACTCTCAATTTTCAATTGGCAATGAAGAATTTGAACTCTCAATTCGGTTTCAATGAAATACAGAATTCCATCCTTTTTTTTTTTTTTTTTCAATATTCATCCCTAGTTTTGGAAATGTCATGTCATCACTTAAGGACCAAATTATTTTATTTTCAACAAACAAAAATTGGGAGTTGAGATACATTACTGAAAAAAAGTAACAAATGAAATACTTGGTTGAAAAAATCAAGTCCATGTACTTGGAGTTCATTTTTCTGGAGAATGATGCATGCCACAGGGAACTGATGGATAAACCATTAAGAATTCTTTTAAAAATCAAATCTTGACTAGTCAGCAAACATCGCCCTTTAGTTGTGTTATATAGGAAAGCTGTGTTCTAACCTTGCAAGAGGGGGTGCCAAAGAACAAAATAGTTCAAGCATGGTTACTGTTTAAGCAAAAAAAAAAAACTTCTATTACACATATTTTTAAAGCTACCTTAAAAAAGAACATGACGAAGAAAAAAACTTCAATGACACATGCTTCTAAAGCACCCTAAACAAAGGACATAAACAAGAAAAGAACCCTCTAACTCGAGCATAAAGAGGCCCCAAACGAATGCTAATGTGCAAATTGTACAGAGAAGTGACATGGTAGATGAGTGAAAAATAAGCAAGGAAAATTTGAAGCAAAAAGGTAGACAATTCAGAGTAAATTTTGTATTCCAAAACATCGCTGTCAAGAAAAGCACTGTTGAGAGATTCATAATACTTACGAAGAACACCCAGAAAACTAGCAACGGGAATCCACTTCTTTATGTAATCTGCAGTGATATCAAAGTGCCTAAAAAAATAGCCAATCACATTACATGAGGAATCTAGTGTGCTTTAAATTCATGCTGTCCAAAAATTGAGAAAAAAAAATATAAGCTGTTGTAACCAATTCAATGCCCTTACTTGGCAATCAAGTCTTGAGAAAGTTTAATCAATTGCTTTTCTGAGTCGGGAAATATTACTTGGTAAGCTTGAACAGCTTCAGCAAACTCACAAATTAAAGCCTAAGTTCAGGATAAGTTTATGTTAGTATGAGAAACAATTGCCAACAGATATAAAGCTGGTAAATGTCGCACTTACATCATGTGCAGAACCAGAAACTGACTCGGTATTATTTCCTTGTTCAGAAGGGTTATTAGATTCCACCAAAACATCGGCCATCTCTTCATGCTTAAGCTGAAGGCCTTCAAGAGATTGCTCCAACTTTTCAAATAGTTTTGCTTTTAAGTTGTCCACCTGCTAAGACAGAGGACCATTTGTCACCATATGTACATATGTCTCTTCAATAAATATATAATAAGTAATACGCAATACACATGCCAGGTCAAATAAGTAAAATTTAGCATCTATTTAAAAGTACTAAATATAGCCTACAATTCATAATTGAAAAAGGAAAAATATAAAAAAGAACTGCAGCACCATTAACATGCTGGCCAACCAACAAACAATCTGAAGTGATACATTGAGTGCTATACAAACCGGAAAATTCAACTGCTTAAGAAGTACTGCAGCCTCAGCCCTTGCTTGTATGGATTCAGAATCCGAGAAAAGCTTTCCCTGAAAAGCAGATAACAACATGAATTCCACATCAGAAAAAACATAACTTTAATGGCACATATCAATATAAAGCAAGCCTCAGGATTCAGGTTTCATTATTTCAGAAAATCTTTAACCTTAAATTAAGAATCCTAAGGACTATACCCAAAGATATAAGAAGTCTTAGAGATTTATGACATCGTGCACTTTTGTCAGAGGCTTACACTGGAGATTCCAAACCTCATAGCCTCATGTCAAGAAATCTCAATTTATTACAATCCTAATGCTATTCATGTTGTATGGTTTGATATCTGGCATCCAAGCACAGAGCACCAACCAAACATAAGGAGCGTCAACTGAATTCAAATATTTTCACCAGGAGGAATTCAGTAATCAAGAAAAAGTAACAACGGGCCAAGGTATATGCCCTGTGCCCCAGAGCATGAAAAAGAACAGTTCTTCCAATCCAATAAAACTAAAAGGTAAGTTAAACCAACCCCCCACCCAAAAAACAAAAAAAGAATAATTTGTGCAAGTAAACAGCAGTAATTTATGAAAAGCATGGATATTCACATCAACATGAATTCAAATTTCCAATTGCAATCTAAATGGCCAAACAAAAGTGTTGGAACAATAAGAGAGGAAGTAAACATCCGTGGCTCTTCCATCCGTATGTTTAAATGGGAAAGAGGAATATACCTGCAAATTTTTTATAATTGTAGCTATAGCTTCTTCGGATGCTCGCTTACAATCCTGGAATGATGAGTCCCCGTATGCCTGGTGCCAAATAAATAAACATAAATTCGAAGTAAAAATATGCCACAAAAGCAAAAAGAAAATGCCAGGAAAAACAAGAAAAAATAAAAGCTTGACCCCACCATCAAAGGACATGGTTTAAAAGGACTAACCTTGAAAATTGGCATTGCTCCAATGTAGAACCTGACTGCATCAGCATATGCCTCTGATTTAATACACTTCCCAAGTCTAGCAGGTAGATCATATATGAACTGCTCTATTCCAGAGAGGAAGAAATTCGTATGACTCATATATTGCCAAAAACTGATACTTAATATGTAGAATAAGCAGGCTCTATTTTGATCCATTAGAAACTTGACTAAAATTAACAAACTAAGAAAAGCTTGAACTACAACCAAAGTTACTTGCAAGCATGAGGTCATCATACATACATATATATATATATATATGAACCATGCAAGAAACAATGGTTTTTGAGTACCTGAACTTTTCGAAGAAGGTTGCGTGTGCGATGCAATTTCTCTATATGTTCTCTCTTTTCAAAAAGAGAAGTGTTCACACCATCACTTCTTGATTGCACCGACATTATCTGCAATGATTGTTACAGCCTGTGATTCTTCACAGTTCTCTTGCTAAAGCACCGAAGTGTACGTGTATGCAATTCAAAGTACTTGTTTAAACAAGAACAAATATGAGAAATTTGGCACATGCCTTGTCAAGGAGCTGCTCCATATTTACTTCCATACCTACAATATTACTTTTCATCCTGTAAGAAGAAAGGAAAAAAAAATCAAAATCAAAATTGCACTAGTAACACATGTAAGGATTAAAAAGAATTGCTAGCAAAGTGAAATTATGAATGGAAAGAGGCACCTTTTAATCGTGTCAGTGGCACTAATAAACTTGTTGTAATTTTCATAAACTAGCATTTGCAAATCAGTGTCTAGATTTTTTATCTCAGCTGCCATTTCAACATGCCTCTGCAAAAGCCCTTCCAAATTTGATTTTTGCACCTGAATTCGAGTTATAAATATATTAATTTATCAGAATAAGTAACAAAAAGATTGATTTAAATTTAAAATAAATCCAATAAAAGCAGGCGTACCAGGAGATTCATGTACTGATCGGCATCAAAGGAGGCGGAGTTAATTGCATCTAAGGATGCAAATTTGAAAGAATTGCTAGCATTAGAAACGGAAGGATCTGGAGAATAGAAGCTTGATAACAGATCTCTCATTCTCTTTGCCTTATCATCCAACGGCATATCGTCTTCCCCCATTGCGTAAATGATTGCTTCCTTTCAATTTCACAGATTCGATTGTTAAAGTTTGCTTTTAGAAATCAATCGATTCTGGATCCAAGAAACTGGCAATGGCTTTGGGGTTTAATAAATCGGTTGAATAGTTACAGTGAAAACAAAGTTTCACCTCTTAACTAACTTTACCATGAACGACTATCAGGTCCATGACCGCACGTGCAAGGTCTGCGGAGCGGCAGCACCAGTCTGCAAGCTCATTCCATTGAGGCCCCAAAACCATGGACTTCAAGCCCAGAATCATTACACCCGGAGTAGACACAAAAGAATTTTGTCCAGTTTACTATGAAAATTAATTTTGTTTGAGATGCTGATGAGCAAGGTCTACGGAGAGGCAGCACCAGTCTGCAAGCTCGTTCCATTAAGGCCCAAAACCATGGACTTCAAGCCCGGAGTCATATGCACCCGGAGAATACGCAAAAGAATTTTCTAAGTATGCTAATAAAAATACAATCTAGCTTAAAAAATAATTTTAAAATTGTTTGAGATTAGGAAATATTTTTAAATTTTTATTAAACATTAAAAAGAAAAAATATTTAGTGAGATCTCTAAAAAAATCATATACATTTATCTACTCATTCTTGGTGCTCGATATTCAAAATATTTACAAAATCGAATATATAACATGTAAGTAAAGTTTAAGTAGGTTAATTTTAAAAACCATACATACAAATATTTTAAAAATCATACTAAGAACGAGCACAAAAATGTATATGATTTTTTAAATCTCCGAAAATAATTTGGGATCATTTCAAATTGTTTTCTATTTTTAAAAATTCTATAAATATTTAATAATTAAAAAATAATAATTATTTATCTCAAAAACATTTAAAATTATTTTGAAAGTACATTGAATTTTTATTAACCTATGAGAAAATTTGTATCTTAAGATACCAAAATTTCAATTTTTTAAAGAGATTTTTGGTCAATAAGTGAAGAATTAACGTTGTACTACCAAAAACGACTAAGTTGTAAATAAAAAATTTAAAGTAGAGGACGTAATTATAGGTTTTTCAAATTTGACAAAAGCACTTTTCCTGTTCATTCACTCTCCCCATCTGCTTTTTTTTTTTTTTTTTTTGCTTACAAGCTGTTGGAGAATTTTTAAATTTTGGTCCCTGTTTTGTAATTTTTTTATTTTAGTCCTTAAAAATTTATTATATTTGATTTTTGTCCTCATAATAAATATTAAAATTTTATTATATTTGATTTTTATCCCAATAATAAATATTTTTTTCCTAGCTTTTAGTAAAAATTTATGTTCTTTTTTTGTTCTATTTTGTGATATATTTTTATTTTAGTTATTAAAGTTTTATCATGTTTATTTTTTATACATACTATACTAAAACTAAACAAAGTTTACTATCCTAAACTTTTTTTTGTACTATTCGCTCTCTTCTTTTTACCCTCACAATGTACCATTCACTCTCGGGTGTGCTTTTCTTTTTTTCACTCTTAGTTGTTGTTTTTTCTTTTTTTCTCGGGCTTTTTTTTTTTTGTAATTTTCAAAATATTTTATTTTGATCATTGAAATTTTAAAATAAAAATTTTAATCCCTAGCTCATATGGTACATGCCTTTTCTTTTTCTCTTTGGTTTTTTTCTTTGATTTTTTCCATCAATTTATGTTCTTTTTTTATTTAATTGGGTGTTAAAATTTTAAAAATAAATCATTACTATTTTTCCTCAAAAATTGACGATTATATAATATATATAGATTAACCGTATGTACTTTAAAAAAATAATCCTCTCATCAATATTAAAAAAGAATAAAATTTTATTTTTTCATTGGTTAAATTTTTTTGCAAGTCTATACATTAATTATAAATTTATTTTTTGGATATATTCATATAAAACAATATATTTTTAAAGTATTTTTTTAGATCCTAATTAATATTTCAGACTTAAATTATATATTGCATGTTTTTATTTAGGAATCCCTAAATAAAGAAAAATAAATCATGTGTTTTTAAGCATAAATTTTATATAAAAAAACACACACACACACAAAAAATACTAATAATTAAATAAAAAATTAATGAAAAATTATAAAATTTTAAAATGATTTTGTTCTATCTACCCGTATCGCTGCATGGATACTTTTAAAAATTAATCTTCTCATCAGCATTAAATAAGAATTTTTTTTTTCACTTTTTGGTTTTTATAAAAGTCTCGTTTGTTAATTATAACCTTAATTTTTGGAAACAATATCATGAAAATATATATTTTAAAATTTTTTTTAATTCTTGATTAATATTTTAGTTAAAACCAATTTCATAAAGAATAATGATTTATGTTTTTTTAAGCAAAAAAAAATTATAAAAAACATTAGAAAAAATTAATTAAATAAGAAATTATAATTAAAAATTTTTTAAATTTTAAAATGATTTTGTTCTACCAAACCCGCAACGTAATGCCAACAACCGACTAGTAAGAATCTAAAAGTTGAGCACCGAAACATAAAAACAAATAAATAAATAAATAAAGTTTGGATATCAAAATTGTAGTTTTCTCGTATTATTTCACATAGAAGGTTTATATATGTATATATATAGAAGTCGGTTTCTCAAAGTCAAGTATTGGATCACTATAAATTTTGTTGTATTAATGTCGAAAGTCATGTTAATAGAAAACAACAATAATAGTAGCTAGGCAAAAATATTTGATTGGAAGTTTTTTCTACAAAAAAAAATAATAAAAAAATAAGTCATCTGTGAGATTAATAGAATTAGGGGTAAACCCCAAGTTTGCTCTAAATATATGATCCTAATGTGGACTTGTTTCTAAACCTCTTGGCTATATCAATTAACCCCAAATGCATGACCCTTGTTGTTGGTTATCTCCCAAACCTTTTGATTGTATTACTTTTACCTCAAATATTTTTTATTGAAAGAAAATTTATGCCAACTTGCATTCTCTCGTTTATGATAGTTAATAGACACGTCAAGTTCGTATGTGATTTTGCATATGCATGTTATCTCCTTCTATTTAGATCGAATAGAAGTCTTAGTTTGATATTGAAAATAAATTACTCCATAAATTGGACAACCAATAACATTCTCGCTCGAATTATATGGGCCAAATTAGTCTTTGTTTGTGCTTTTTCTCCAAAATTGCAAAAAAATTATACCTTAGATACTTAAATGACACCATTAACGCTACCTTCATTCTAAAGTAACCTAACTTAGTAAGTAGTTGATTAGGTGCAGAGACCTAAAATATCCCACCAAACCTCACTCTTTTAACCGGAAAATAATAAAAATAAAATTAATATTACGATCACCTTATTTTCTTATAATCATGTCACGATACTAGGAGTAGCCCATGATCAACGTGAGAATTGAGGAAATCGTGAGGCCCGCCTCGACCTAAGAAAGCCTCGGATACTTATCTAAAATCCTTAAATCATTATCACTTCAAATATCATTTCGATTAACATTATCACAACTTAATAATCATTACTTACAATTTCAATAGAATTTATAATTCAATATTATCCTTGCATTTCTCAAATCAATATTCATAATTAGTCTCTAGCACAATATTTACAAACTATAACTATAGAGCTTCTAAGAATAAAACAAATTAAAACATAAGTTCTAGGAAATTATAAAAAAATAGACAAGTCGCACGGTCAATGTGCCGACTTCAAACAAGCGACTAAAAGGAAACAAAAGGACAATTCCTTAATATCTTGCAAAACCGAAATAACGAGGGGTAAGCAATCAACGGTTCAATGAGTAGACATTATACAACATATTATAAGAGGGAAACAAACTAAAGATGATAGTTTAAAATTCAATTCAACATGTTATGCTACTTTCTTCAAAACACATGCATATCACAAAATCAAATCGTATGTCATACTCAAATGGTTCAAAACCATTTCATATCAAATCGACGAGTTGTACACACACACACACACATATATACATATATCGTATTTATATTAAAACGTATATCTAGGTTTTTATACACTTATAGGGTAAATAACGTATAATTGAATGCGAATTATTAAATCAAATCGTATTATCATTGAATGTGATAATGTTAACCGAAATATCATTTCGGTTAACATTATCACAACTTAATAATCATTACTTACAATTTCAATGGAATTTATAATTCAATATTATTCTTGTATTTCTCAAATCAATATTCATAATTAATCTCTAACACAACACCCACAAACTATAACTATAGATTCTAAAAATACAAATTAAAACATAAGTTCTAAGAAATTATAAGAAAATAGACAAGTCGCACAATCAATGTGCCAACTTCGAACAAGCAGCTAAAAGGAAGCAAAAGGACAATTCTTTAATATCCTACAAAATTGAAATAACGAGGGGTGAGCAATCAACGATTTAGTGAATAAACATTATACAACATATTACGAGAGAAAAACGGACTAAGGACGATAATTTAAAATTCAATTCAACATGCCATGCTACTTTCTTCAAAAAGCATGCATATCGCAAAACCAGATCGTATGTCATATCAAATGGTTCAAAATCATTTCACATCAAATCGACAAGTTGCACGCACACACATACACATATATACATATATCGTATTTATATCAAAGTGCATATTTAGGTTTTTATACACCCGTAGGGTAAATAATGTATCATTGAATGCGAACACCCAAAGGTCACGCCTTCCGTGACTAGATTTTCATATGTTGTCCGACACATTGGCTAGCACTACACCTCTCCCGTTAGTCGAAGCCTCGTGTAATTTAGCTCAAAGGTTATGCCCTCTCGTAGCTAAGTTCACGGGGTCTCGAAAGCATTTTTAAAAACCATATAAATTATACTTATTTAAAATAAGCATTTCAACCGCAATGCATGCTCATTTGTTTGTTATATCAAATAAGCATTCACAAAAAATATACGGATAATCAAAATAACAATTTAAAATATATTTGTATTTAGATTCAAAATCGCATATCAAATCAGTCACATTTGCTCAACGCACATATTCATATCAAATCATTTTTTATACGAAATCATTTCAAATAATCACGGAGTCCGTTCTGTCTAAGTCCTAATTGAATGCATTTAAATCATACTTAAATCAATGTTACATGTCGAAATTATCAAAGAAATTCAAAAGCATAATAGGTTATAAAATATCCACTCACAATACAATTCAAAGAATCGAACGGAATCAAGGTTATTGAAGTGGAGTTGCCCTCTCCGAATAATCTAATAACACACAAGATGGTGAACTAACCATCAATATTCATATCAAAGAATAATTCAAAACAAATGAATTATTCTATAAATAAAAACACAAGATCATCTAATAAAATGAAATTGACCAAAAGGACTCGAGCCGATAACCCTAACTAGATTCCATAATCTCTCAAACAATTCTAACAATTGCTTAATCATATATCGTCATCAACTCTTAATCCAACGATCAATCTCCAATTCAAACCTCAAACAATCAACTTTCAATTAAGTAATCAATTCCATCTTAATTCATCCAATACTCATTCTAGTTACCTTTAATTGCATTTATATAGCGTAATTCCTCATTTTTCCCAAGTCTTTTTCGAGTTCAAAACCTAATTTTTTAATTTTTCACTATTCATCATCTTCGACCTTTTTAATTACTCAAATTCACTTAATTCCACTTCAATTTAACTCCATAATTCACTTACCTAAGACAATTAAATGCCTAGAATTACTTAATCAAACTTTTTTCTCAAATGGATCTTAAAAGCCCCAACCTTAATCTAACCAATTCTTCAAGCAATTAACAACCCAAAGCAATTGCATTTGAATATCATCATTAACCACATATAAACTTCATAATTCAATAATAAATTGGTAAAAAATCTTACCTTTGACACTTTGCTCTATAATCCTCAATTTTTTCCTAGTTTTCCAAGCTTTCCAAGCTCTAATCTATCTAAGCTCTACTTAAATCTACTCATTTATGGTCTTCCTAAGCTAATCTAATAAAGAATTAGCTTAGGAGTTGAAGAGAGATTTGGGAAAAAATTTTTAGAGAGAGTGGCTTGAGAGAGAAAAGGAAAAAAGAGAAAGAAATTTGTAGAAAAGCGACAATCGCTTCCCCTTTTATATCAACAACCCCCACGACCCCCTCCCCTTATTTGGATTGAATTATTACAAATTGCTCCATTGTGCTTGGTTGTATTTTTTATTGTTAAATTTTATTTTTTTGTCTTGTTTTCTTTTTGGTTTAAGTCATAGGTTAGATACAAATGGGTTTTGGATTCTTTTGGATTGGAGTTTTTATATAAGCTAACTAGGTGGATGGATGTAGGCATGTTTTGGCATTATAATTGTGTTTTTTGTCAAATTGGAATTTATTTCAAAGGTAAAGTGAAAGAGCTAACAAACATGTACATTAACTACCACAAACAAATAATACAAATTGCAGTATTTTGTCTCGTGATAAAAATAATTAGGATAAAATTGATGTAGTAAAAAGGTTTGAAATCCAATCAATAATAAGGTAATAATACATCTAAGATAAAATTAATACAACAATAAGGTTTGAGGCTCATTTGATAGAGAATCATAAGTTTGGAATAAATTTGAGGTTTTTCCATAACATAAGTATAGCAATAGTGTAATTAACCATTTTTAGCGCAAGTCATTCATGTAACCTAAAGGTAAAGTATTATGATTTTTATTTAGGTAGCTAAGTCAAAACCCAATAAATAATAAAATAGAATCCAGGGATAAAGGATGACTACCTTTCTTCGTGTAGCCCAAATTCCATTAAACCTTTCATTAGAAAGATTAAAATCATCATGATAAGAGCATGCATTTGAATCCGTTGGTTCATAGTATGTTTGGTTCCAAGCGAATCAATTTGCAACCTTAAGAGATTGGCTTGGTGGTGATCGAGGTTTTTTTTTTTTTCCCTCAAACCTTGAAACCAACACTTAAGAGAATTTATTTTCTTACATGTATAAAGATAACGCGAAGGATGTGCCATTAAAATTGTCTGAATAAAAATCTTAATCTCAATTGAAGTGTAAGTTAGTATGAGGATATTTTTTATTGTTAAGGGAAAAAAAGTCTCTCTCTTTTTTTTTTTTTTTTTAAACATTAGACAGGATCATACAGTTCATAATCGTTAGGTAAAGGAGCAAAAAAATCTCACCACGACGAATTAAACTGATTGCCAATATAGCTACTCTTACCTCTTACTGTAACGAGTCATTTTTTTAGTTCAAATACTCTAATAGAAAGATGATAACCCCATACAAGTGCCAAAAAAAAAAAAAAAAAACAATGTCATCATACCATAGTTCTATTGGTTAAAAAAACAAGAAGTCATACAGCCACTATAACATTGGAATTTTTCCTCCTTTGCCAGCCGTTCAGATTCATGACTGAAGACTAACAAATCCCAAAAGCACAAGGGAAAAGGAAGTTTCGTTTTCACAACTTGACTCGATAAGATAAGAATGATTACGCAATAAATCCAAGCACTTCAAATCTTGTCCTTTTTTAGCGCTATCCGTACACTGCCGTAAAGCAAAATAAAAATAAATTTGTTATCAAATAATAAATATAAATACGAATATTTAAATTTTTTTATATCTATATTATTTTAATATTATGTAATTTATCATTCCATATAAAAAATTAAAAAAATAATATAATTGATTTAACAATTTATATAATTTTGATTGTTTATAATCTTTTCTAATTCTGTTTTTAATTTTAAAATTTATAAATAAGTTTAATGTTAATAAATAGGTTTGATTGTTTATTAGTTTGAATAGAAATATATTGTAAAAATTAAAAAAATTATTTGAAAATTTTTTTATTTGTATTTATTTTATTTTATATTGAAATAATTTTTTTATCATTTTTTCTTTAATTTTATTATTATTATCATTTTTTTTATAACAAATTTCTTATAATTTCCATTTGAATTTTGAAAATGATTAATGTCTGTCCCCATTCATTGATTCAAGTTTTGTATGGAAAATAATCTCTCAAATTAATAATAATGGATTAACTACTTATACAGATAATCGTACAGCTATTATGAAATTGCATTTTTCCCTCCTTTTCCCAACTCGTCACGACACATGAATTAAAGTATACCAAATCTCAAAAGCTCAATGGAAGGAAGCTTCGTTCTTATGGAGTAAATTATCAATTTGTCCTTTGATTTGCAAAATAAATTATATAATTTTTTATTTTAAAAATTAGTTAATTAATCATTGACTATTATTGATTATAACTAATTTAATATTATTTTATTTCAAAAACTATTTTTTTCTTATCAATATTTTCTTATCATTTATTTATCTATTAAAAATACAAAATTTATTGAAAAGATAAAAAAGTTTAAATTAGAAATAGATTGAAGAATATAAAACTAATTAATTAATTATTAAAACTTAAAAGAATAATTTTCCTTTTAAAAAACTACAGAGACTAATTTATAATTTACTTCGTTTTTCACAAGTTGACTCGGTAAAAGAAGAATAATTATAGTATATTCCTTCAAGAAAATAAAAAATACTACAAAAAAAGAAAAAACAATGGTTGGAGTGACAAGCACAGCTGGCGTCATTCTGCACGCCAGCAATTACACCGACGCCACTCTTAACGCTTTTGCAGGCTTTTGCAACCTATAGCGGCAATTGCTAAGGGGGAAAAAAAAAAAAAAGGCCATTTAATAGCCCCACTATTTGTAATTTTAAAATTAAAATATTTGTCCACGCCAGCTAAATCCAGCCCCACTTTTTTCTATAAAATCCACAACCGACGGCCTGCCTGGTCTTCTTTCCTTTCTCCTGTAGTTGGTACTCCTATGTTAGCGTCTCTGTTCTCCCAAATTAACTCTCTCTTCCTCTCTGCGTTTCTTTAGCGTTTCGTCAGCTAAGTATTGCTCTTACAGTCTCTCTTTATTTCCGTGTCTTTAGATCTAGAGTTTCGGATCTGAGTTTTGTTGATTTATTCTTCTTTCTACTCTCTTTAAAACTGTGTCTCTTCGATATGGTGATCGAATATTAGGGTTTTGTAAGAAGTACCGATGTTTTTAGAATTTCTATGAGTTACGATATCCTCATGCGTCGAATTCGAATTCTCCACTCTTTCTCGGTTGTCTTTCTCTACTGGTTTTATGTGTTCTCATGAATTAAATATCTCCGTTAATCCTATTGTTTTCTAGATCTCGATCCCTATTTTGTTCCTAATCTAATTGTAATCAAATTGAAGCATAGGTAGGCTTCGAATTTATTTGCTTAACTAGTGATTTTGTTAGCGAAGAATCTAGAAGTTGCAAAAGAAAAAAAATGTCCGCACGGCAAGCAGCGAGCTCAGGATCGGACAGCGATCCGCGAAATGCGAATGTCGATGAGAGAAAAAGGAAGAGGATGATATCCAACAGGGAATCCGCGAGGCGGTCGAGGATGAGGAAGCAGAAACAAATGGAAGATTTGGTCAATGAAGTGAGCAAACTGCAGAACGAGAACAATCACTTGATGCAGGGTATCGATGTTGCCCAACAACGCTACATGGAGATAGAATCAGCCAACAATGTGTTGAGGGCTCAGGCTGTGGAATTGACTGAGAGGCTGCGGTCGTTGAACTCTGTGCTGCAGATTGTGGAGGATGTTAGTGGACTCGCCATGGAGATACCAGAAATACCTGATCCTTTGTTGAAGCCGTGGCTACTCCCGTGTTCAGTACAGCCTGTTATGGCATCTGCTGATATGTTTCAGTATTAATGATTGTGAGTCTGTTCAGTGTTGTTTATTGTCGGGGTTTATTTTTTGTTAACCTTGGTCTTTATATTAGCCTTTTGGTATGGTTTGGCCTATTGCGTTAGGCCATAGGTGGATGCTGGTATGGTGGTGTGTGTTTGACGGGTGTGTGAGCTGGTCGAAGTTGTAATGTTATGTGTCCTGTTTGAAATCCTATCATCGTTTATAATGTAGTCAATTTCCAATTTGTGGCATTATCTTTACTGTTTAATATTTCTGTGAAATTTAATTTTAGTGTGATTGCATTATATTTCCATGGTATATTTATGTTTGGTTTCTGTGCATTAAATCGGGAAGTGGATTTGATGTTTAAATGGAAGTGAACGAGTATGGTCTTCAGCACTTTTGTGCTATAGATTGTACTCTCTTGCGCTTGAGTGCCACCCGCATAAAGGAGTTGGGGCTCATTTCTGTAGATGATGAATTATTATAAGTTTGTCATTGGTTGCATTATAGTTGAAGTAATTTGAGTAGTTGACGCTTGCTTCCTCAGCATGAGCCAATTTAGCAATAGCTGTTTATGTTATTTTAGCTTTTTCTCATTTGTGTATGGAAGCTTTCACCTAGTTTCCGAGTGATGTTGGTTTGGCTTGGAATGGAACGTATAGAAGTTGGAAGTTGAAGGAGCGTAGCAGGAGCTTATAGCTTACTGTACTGGATAGGTTGGTTAGCCTTGTTTCTCGCAGTAGGTTCTCTTCTTGTTGCGGTTTATGGTTTAATTTGGAAGTTGAAGGCGAGTGGAAATCATTGGATTCTCGAGATATTTCAGGCTAGGATGGTTGACGTGTGGTGTTTACCCACCTCATGAATCCTGGGAAACAAGGCAGCTATCATTGCTATTTTCTATGTTAGGTGTTAGGGGTGGGTAGAATCGGATGGGTTTCCAATACTGAAGCTTCCGGGAAGCTTAACAGCACTCCAAATCATGAAGCAAGCATTCGAGTTCAATCAGAAATTCAGCATGCAAATCCTCTTTGACTGGTACGTGAGCAGCCATGATTCTTGCTGTAGGGCATCTAGAACGTTCTCGTTACCAATTCAATGACATTTTTATGTTGTGGTTCTTATCTCTTCTAAACTTTTGCCTTGTGTGGCAAACTCGTCGTTACAATTGAAATATCTAAGCTCAAATGGAAATTTAATCGGCGAGACCCGATACTATTTAGTATATTCGTTTTTTTTCTCAGCCGAGATCCAACCCTTCATACTAATTACTAAATCCTACTGCATCCTTTCTAGGGTTTAAATCTGAACTGTCCTAAATCCCAACCTCCATTCTAAATCCTAAATCTTAACGTTTTGACTATCTTCTTGGGAACAGAAGTTAGTTCAGTTTCATTAACAAGGATAATGGGATAAGATTACACCATTCCCCTCTTCTCCATTTTTTTTTCAAGACAGGATAACGATCTTTTACTAGTGGTCATTTATCTTTGACTTTCTTCTATCTTGGTTAGCCTGATTGCGCTCAAGCATCTTGACCAGACTTGGTCTAACGTTTTGGTAGGTCAGCGAAAAAAATAAGGTAGTTCTATCCTATATCTTACAGTAACTGAAAAAACAATAGAGGCTGTTGCTTGAGGAGAAATATTTTGAAGATGACCCAATCATAGAAAAAAAAACGATAACTGTATAGTACTGGTAAATTTTTCCTGTTTAAAATGGCTAACGGTATAGTTAATTGTCATCAGACTTCACCTATAAGTTTAAAAAATATCGACCTTTTTAGACTTCTTTTAGAAAAAGTAATACAAAATGGTAGAAATTAAGTAGAAACATAACACTAATAATTAATCACCAAATTCATCTTTCACGAAGGTATGGTATAAGTATGTGCTAATTAATAGAACATCACGATAGCCACCATACAACATCTCCAGCGTTACACAAACCAGTAAGGATACAAATAAAATATCTAAAGTTTGACTATTAAAAGAGGTGCATAAAGTAAAAACCATTTCAATCCTCATAAGTTCGACACTCATCTGTCTCTGGGTTGTCCTTGCAATAATCCTCCAAAGGGTCAGACCCTTTCTTCTTGTCCTTGGCATGGCTAGCAGCCGCACTCAACTCCTCCACTTCGTCCCATGCTGCTGCGCATTCTCCACTTGCTGCATTATCGGAGCACTTCTCCTCTGCATCTTTTATGCTCTTTTGCACTTTCTCTGATATACTATCAGGAGCTGCTCTCACGGGTCGGATTTGCATGCGTCCGGACCCCAATTGGTAAGTCCTCCCCCATGGTTGGTTTAACTTGACAAGGGGTTTAGCTTTTGGTGTGTCAGTTGCCTTAGCTAAGACTCTAGGGGTTGAGAGGTTGAGAACGGCTATCGTTGCCATTCTACTTTCGGTAGAGTTTGTTGCTGTGGTATGGTATGGTATGGTAGAGATAAAATTGATGATGTCGAGGGAGGGTGATAATGAGGTGCAATATAATTGGAAAATGAAACCATTATCGAACACAGATTTCTTATCGGGTGACAGCCAATTGCATGCTTCCACGTTAGAATGGGGTTCGAGATATTTTAAAGAAATATCACTTGTAGTTTGTCCTGACTTTTACTGCACATAGAATAGAAATACACACCAGGACGACCGGATTTTTATCCTCCTATGTTTTTAGGAGATCATACATTAAATCTCATTGTTAATTTTGAAGTCCATGAATTGGGTTGGATGAAAAAAATTAATTATATTGTAGTAATCTTTGTCGTGCTTAAAATTATGTTAATTTATTTATTTTTTAATAATTTAAATTGAATATCATAAAATGTGTAACAAAACAAAATAAAAATAATCACAATTCAACTTTTATTGACACGGAAAATGAAATTTCTTAAATATCTTGGAAAGAAGTATGTGTTTATTAGGTTTATTGGCATAATTTACTCATAAACTGTTAGAGTTGTGATGAAATAAATTCTATATCATTGATTTTGACTGACTGAATCTCAAATTATTAATTTTTAAATAAAATTTATCATTTTAAATTATGTTTAGTTAACTGAAATGTTTAAAATATTTTTTTAAGTATTTTATTTTTTAAATTAAAATTAATTAAAAATAATAATAATTAAGTTTAAAAAAGGTCATTTTGTTGTTTACTTGAATTTGACTTTTTTTGTTAGATAAACAGTGATATATAATGGATTCATGTAATAAAAAAAATGGTCTTTTTAGAATTAAAACCAATTTAAAAAAATTAATAGAAACTTAAATGATTTTATTATTTATGAATTTATTTTTTTATTTTTTAAATTAATTTTAATTCTATAAAAAACTAAAATACTTAAAACAATAACGCTTTAATCATCCTAATTAACGATCAATACATTCATTATTAGAATAAAAAATTATTAAATTTGATAAAAAAATTAATAATTTGAAATCCAAATTCCAATTAGACTAAATTAATAATACAAGTTTTATTTCATCACAATTTCAATAGGTTAAGGATAAATCATGTCATTAAATCATATCTAAATAATAGTGATATATATGTTACAAAAAAAAAACTAAATTTAAGGAGCCTGGTCTTGTCGTGTGTGCAAAAGTGCAAGAAATATGGATGTTAACATCGAATAAATTTTCCGCAAAAAAATAAAAATTGCTCTGTTGCAAGAGCGTTAATTAAGATGGTCAGTAGAAAACTCACAAAGATTTTATGATTTCTCATACCGAAAAATATCAGGATTTACTGATGTAGGAGTTGGAACTTGGACCGGAGTAAAAATATTTTATTTGGAATGGAATCTTCTAGTGGAGAAGGAAAAGTTCATGCTAGAATCTCGATATTTAGAGCCTTTTCTGTGGCTTAAAAGTACCGAACCCACTTACAAAATATCAGCCGTGCCCCGGCCTGTTTCTATCACTACTTCTATCATGAATCCATTCAAAGCGTGAATCGAAAGTCCTTCCAACAAAACGTAAAAAATAATTATTTTTTTAGCCAAGGAAATGCTAAACTATCAACCACAAAACGTGTATAAAAAAAAATCACAGAGAAAAAAACGTGCTTTCCATGTAAAATGCTAAGTACGTCAGATAAAATAATACGGGATCAATTCAGAAACCGGACCCCCCTCCTTTGCCAAAATGATATTTTACATCGTTATTAAAATCATTTCATTTTTTATGTCGAAACTTTGAAGAATTCCGCCTCCAATAGAATTTACGGAGAAGGAACATTTCTGACCCTGATAACTAATACCTTATCATCAGTGCTGAATATTTCCTCATTGACACGAGGAAAGATAATAAATTCATTTCATGCTGGACATGGGAAAAATGGGAGATGGACCATAGGACAAAAGGGGACGTGGGTTTCCTTTTTAGGCTATTTGAAAATCTGGGCCTGGAAGGAAATTAAACGTATGGCCGATGAAGCAGAGATGATTGGGTAATAATTCATTGCTTAACGGGAACAAATTATTTTTTAAATGGAAAGGGTTTCATCGGCTAGACAACGTTAAGAATAAATTCTTCGTACAAGTCATTTGTATCTGAATTGATGGATGTATCGGATTTGTTTTTCCTCTTTTGGTCTTCCTAGGATTCGATAACAAAGAGAGCATGCTAAGCTTCCAAAAATAATCACAAATTTATTGAAAGTAAATCATAACTTTCTCCCACTTAGGACCTTATTTTTAACAAATAAATAATTTAATTCCTCTAATTTAAAAAATCATATTCATTTTTTTTTCCTTCCATATCTGTTACTAATTAGTCATCAATTTTTATATTTTTTTTCATTAAAATGCTCAGTTTTGATATTTTTTATGTTGATATTTATAGTATTTATTTATTTTTATGTCAGTTTTTAAATTAGTCCGTATTAAATTTATTATTTTTTAATTTAAACTAATATCAAAATACGTTTAATTTTTGATTAACTATGTATTTTTTATTAGATTAAATCAACTTTAGTATGATTAATTACTACAATAAAAAATAGTCAAAAAATTAATTATTTATTTTTTAAACTAAAAGGAATAAGTCACCTGTTTCTTAAAGATCCAGAGACTAAAGTTATAATTTGCTCCAACTGAAAAACAGCGTTAACATAAGTTATCTGGAGTAGGATGGTAAAGATCTCTCTCTATCTCTCTCTTTTTTCCACGAGTCGTATCAGAAAAGGAAAGAAAAGAGTATCGTTTGGGCAACAGTTAGCTCACGATGTCAACATATTTCGGTGGGAGCATCAACCGCGACTGAGAAATGCTGATTGACGTGTTTCTCCTTTCCAATCCAAATTGCTTTCAAACCCAATCAGGACGGGCCTAAGGCTTGTGTGGCCCAGCCTGAATAGCAGGTTTTTTTTTTATGAGATCATCAACTGAAGTCGCGCGCACCGAATGGCGATCCATCTCCAAGTGGTAGATTCTTTTGTAGCGCAGGCGGTAAATTCTGATTGGATAATTTGGGTACAGGTTACAACACCATCAGTTCCAACTTTAAAGTAGTAGCAAGTAGAAAAAGGCAAATGATGCGGCTTCACCAAGTCTATCATCGCCTCACTCTCCTTTCTTTCTCCCCATTATCTCCTCCACCACCTCTCTTTACGCCATCTCTAAGCCGATTCACGTCCGTTCGTACTCCTGCCCACCTGAGAACTCATCACTCTAAAAGGTTCAAGTCAATTTCTACTATGACATCTAGGCTCGCTAATCTTGTGCCTCTGAACTCGATTGCAACCGAAAATGTTGGCGGTCGCACCAATGGCTCTATTTCTTCCACATACACTGAAGATGAAGGTGCTTATTCATACTCACTTCGCCTTTTCTTTTCCTTTTCCAATTTGAGATTATTATTGCTAATCGTATCAGCTGACTAGATTCTTTGGAAAAACACAAGGCGAAAGAAATTGGTTAGGGTTGCTTGATTGAGAACTGGTAGAGTTAATTAAATAAGTTGAATATATCAAGCAATTTGATTGTTTTTCCTAAATTTTGGATTTGTTTTTAAAATGTCAAATTAAAATTTTGGAATTGTCGTGATGGCGCAGTTAGGGTGACTAGTCAAAGCAAATAGATTGTTCTATCCTTGCTTCTTCTTCTTCTTCTTTTTCACTTCACAACCACTGACACACACATATATATTTGCTTTTGATAAATGGTATTACGTGCGTAGGGACTAATGATTATGAGCCTAACTGGTATAATTATTTATTTATTTATTATTATTATTTTTTTGTGAAATGTAGAAGCATTGGCAGGGAATTATAGGCTTCCTCCACCGGAGATAAAAGATATTGTTGATGCTCCGCCTCTCCCTGCTTTATCATTTTCACCACATAGGGATAAAATACTATTTCTCAAGCGGAGATCCTTACCTCCACTGGCAGAACTAGCAAGGCCAGAGGAGAAGCTGGCTGGTATGCGTATTGATGGGAAATGCAACACTAGGAGCCGGATGTCATTCTACACCGGTATTGGCATTCATCAGTTAATGCCTGATGGTACATTGGGGCCTGAAAAAGAGGTACATGGATATCCAGATGGTGCTAAGATAAATTTTGTTACCTGGTCTCTTGATGGAAGGCATTTGGCCTTCAGCATCCGAATGGATGAGGAGGACAATAGCAGCAGTAAACTTAGAGTATGGGTTGCAAATGTTGAAACAGGGCAAGCTCAACCTTTGTTTCAGCCACCAGATGTTTACCTAAATGCTGTTTTTGATAATTTTGTATGGGTGGATAACTCTTCTCTATTGGTTTGTACCATTCCATCATCTCGTGGACATCCACCGAAGAAACCATTGGTGCCTTCTGGTCCAAAGATTCAATCTAATGAGCAGAAAAATGTCGTTCAAGTTAGAACCTTTCAAGACTTATTGAAGGATGAGTATGATGAAGATTTGTTTGACTACTATGCGACCTCACAACTTGTATTGGCTTCTTTGGATGGGACAGCGAAGGAAATTGGACTTCCAGCTGTATATACATCAATTGATCCTTCCCCCGACCAGAAGTACCTTTTAGCTAGTTCTATTCACAGGCCATACTCTTTTATTGTACCTTGTGGAAGATTTCCCAAAAAGGTAGAAGTATGGACAACTGATGGGAAGTTTGTGAGGGAACTCTGTGATTTGCCTCTAGCTGAGGACATTCCCATTGCATTCAATAGCGTGCGCAAAGGGATGCGCTCTATCAATTGGAGGGCAGACAAGCCTTCAACACTCTACTGGTATATAAATGAAAATTCCTTTTTTTCACCGTGCATGTGTTGGAGTTGGCAGGGTTAGATGATAGCTGCATGACCCTAGTTTCTTAACAGTATAAATGAACAGTTTTGGCATCATGCAGTGGCATGTGGAGCTGCATGTACTTTTTTTTTTTTTTGTTGACTCTTGTTGATGTTATAGGGCAGAGACACAAGATGGGGGTGATGCAAAAGTTGAAGTTTCTCCAAGAGATATAGTTTATACACAGCCAGCTGACCCGTTGGAAGGTGAACAGCCAGAAATCTTGCACAAACTTGATCTTCGCTATGGGTATGATATGATCTTCATGCTGATTTCTTTATATGCAAAATTAGTCTGGGATAACTTTGAAACTTTTGGATCTTTCTTCTATATTTTTTGACATGATGCTCTCATACTTTGTAAAAAGAGCTTCACTCACTGACATTAAAAAAATTCTATAACCAACCACAGGATTCCCAAAGATAGGTCTAACACTAGCCATATTTGGACTAACAATCACTTCTGTCAATATACATGCTTTTTCATCTTGCGTCAAGCTCTAATTACATGCCCAAGTCACTGAAAAGAGATGCATGATGGCGTGCATGCAGGAATGCTTGTACATGTTCAATTAGCTCTCAGGCACCTATCTTATCCCTAACGTTCCAAATCTTTGTAATATATCTAGAATACTTGCATCAGCTGCCTAGGAGGGTTATTTGAAGAAATGATTGTGACATATCGTTAAAAATGGATTGCAACAAATTGTAAGCTTATGGGTTGGCATAGGTTTATTTTGGAAGAGTAATGCAACAGATGCTAAGACTCTTTTACTAAAGTCTCTTACAAAATGAGGCATTCTTTCACATTGGTGATCTTTGCTATATCAATGGCACATGATTTATCACTCAGGGGAGATTTAAAATTTATTATGATTTGCCGTTCCCCTATATGACTATTTAGTAGGAAATTTTAACTAGAGTCTAAGTTTCTCTAGCATTATTCTTTTGGAAAACATGCTGAAAGAATAAACCTAGGTTTTTGTTTTAATTTTTGTTTTCTTTCACCTCCACAGGGGGATTTCTTGGTGTGATGATTCACTAGCCCTAGTTTATGAATCATGGTACAAGACAAGGCGAACAAGAACCTGGGTGATATCTCCTGGTTCCAAAGATGTGAGTCCAAGGATACTATTTGATCGGTCATCAGAAGATGTGTACTCCGATCCTGGCTCACCCATGTTGAGGAGGACTTCTGCTGGAACTTATGTGATTGCAAAGATAAAGAAGGAAAATGACGAACGCACTTATGTTTTACTGAATGGAAGTGGTGCTACGCCTGAAGGGAACATCCCTTTCCTTGATCTGTTTGACATGTGAGTATTTTGGAAGAGAACCTTTCGACACATGTTCCTCACCTGTTCCCCAATTCTCATTGGTCTCATATTGACTAAATCAATTCTTTCAGAAATACAGGCAGCAAAGAACGTATCTGGGAGAGTGACAAGGAAAGGTATTATGAAACTGTTGTTGCTCTTATGTCGGATTATGAAGAAGGAGATTTACTCCTTGATCGGCTGAAAATATTGACCTCTAAGGAGTCAAAGACAGAAAATACGCAGTATTCCATCCAGAAATGGCCAGATAAGAAAGTATGTCAGGTTACAAATTTTCCACACCCATACCCACAGTTGGCATCATTGCAGAAAGAGATGATCAAGTACCAGAGAAAAGATGGGGTTCAGCTCACTGCAACATTGTACCTGCCACCAGGCTATGATCCGTCAAAAGATGGCCCTCTTCCATGTCTGGTCTGGTCTTACCCTGGAGAATTTAAAAGTAAAGATGCTGCAGGACAAGTTCGTGGTTCTCCTAATGAATTCGCTGGCATAGGTCCAACATCAGCTCTTCTTTGGTTGGCTAGGAGGCATGAATTCTTCCTTCTATTTCTTCTTACAATTTGTTTTTTCTTGTACTGTCTCCATTATCAGCTGATTTCTGCTGCACCTTTACCATGGCTTGTGTATGGTTTAAACATGCTGGACCTCATTACAATAACTTCACATCTTGCAGGTTTGCTATTTTATCTGGACCAACAATCCCTATTATTGGAGAGGGTGATGAGGAGGCAAATGACAGGTAACTTGCTATAAATCTTACAGAATTCTGTTGTTCTGCTGGTTCACATGAATGTGATTACGTGGGTTTTCTTCATGGACTCATTTAATTATTGTCATGAGTTGCTAATTATTCACATAATTCAAATTCTTACAGTAAGTGGCAAACAAGGATTTTTTTTCATGAAATTGGAGTTACAACTTTCAAGTGAAAGAAATAATTTGTTATATGTCAATCTTGGTTCCATGGATATCAACATGTATCAAATGGTTCAAGAAAAAAGACTAAGATTGCATTAGTATGATGTCTTTTCTTTTAACTCTTAGAAGTTTCTGCAAAATCCATAATGTTAAAGAAGGGGTTAACTCTTCAGTTACTCTCTGTTATTTAGAGCATCTTTTAGGTTTCTTCTTAGGTAAGAGGAAGTATCATAAATGAACTGTGCTGTAGAGTCCCTAAAGTTTTAATTCAAACTAAATGTGTTGAATAGATATGTGGAGCAACTGGTTGCAAGTGCAGAGGCGGCTGTTGAGGAAGTTATCCGGCGTGGAGTAAGCTTCTTCACTTGTCCATATATGACTATTATTTTCGTGGCACTGGATGTGTCTGTGACGGTTGTTTTGGTGCTGCTCCTTCTAAGGTTGCTCATCCCAGCAAAATTGCTGTTGGAGGACATTCCTATGGTGCATTCATGACCGCAAACCTCCTGGCACATGCCCCCCATCTTTTCTGTTGTGGAGTTGCTCGCTCTGGAGCTTACAACAGAACACTTACACCTTTTGGTTTTCAGGTAACAGAATTGTGGAACGGATGGGTATTTCCTTTTTTTCCCCTGTTATGTACTCGTAGTTGAACACCATTGTTTCTTATTTCTCCCCTTGATCACTATTTCTGTCATAGTTTTGGATGATTTTTTTATGTCTTTCACCTTATTGATATAGAACGAGGACAGAACTCTTTGGGAGGCCACTGCTATCTATGTTGAAATGAGTCCTTTCATGTCAGCAAATAAAATTAAAAAGCCAATACTGCTTATCCATGGAGAAGAAGACAATAATTCAGGAACGCTAACCATGCAGGTATTTATGAAAAAGTTTCAGTGTTCAAACCTACTGTGCCAAAATTACCTACACATAATCATACTATCTGTCAGTAGAAATAATTCTATCCTTTTTATTCTTAGTAGATGATACTGTCATTTTAACTGTTGATTGCTTGGTTTAGTGGTTGTTGCCAGCTTCAGTTTGTTCCCAACTCATTTATTTGCTGCTTATCTTGCATTTTCACATGATGCAGTCAGATCGTTTCTTTAATGCCCTGAAAGGTCATGGCGCCCTTTGCCGCCTGGTCATTCTACCCTTTGAGAGCCATGGGTATGCTGCACGAGAGAGCATCATGCATGTTCTGTGGGAAACTGATAGATGGCTTCAGAAACATTGTGTGCTAAACTCTTCTGATGCAAGTGCAGAACTTGATGCCTGTAAGGACAATGTGAGCAAAGGAGTTACAGACTCTGATAACCAAGCAGTTGTTGCCAGTGGAGGAGGTGGGCCAGAGCTGGCAGACTCTGAGCATGACGGGTTCTACTCGTTGCCAAGGTCATTATTGTGGTAATTTCTTCATCCCTTGTCTTCAATAATATCTTTCTTGACAAAATATTCAGTCTGCTCGTCTATGATTTATTTGTTATGAAATTAACCAAGTGAAAACTGTGTACAGTCTAATTATGCTGAAACTTGAAATCATACCAGTGTGTTTAGACATACATTAGAATCCTCAAGCACACTACTGTTGTGTAGATTGCCAGTGTCAATACATATTTGTTTTGTAGGAACCCTTTTTTTCGGTTGGATGTTAAAAGTATTGTTGTGGCCCTCCATTTCAACCTCTTCATCTTATTCATTCTGTTCCCATCAATTGGTTTAGTTACGGTGAATGTTTTCTGACAAGCATCTCATCTGGGCATAAATTTCATGTATGAATGACCAGTAGTTTATTTTGCTCTGTCCCGTATGTTCTTATGTATTTCAATTGTTAACCTCGAACTGTGATCAATGTCTATTTAGATTCAAATCTAGTGTGTGGCTGCCGGGAGTTGTCATTGAGCAGCATCAACGGTCTATGCATGGATGCAAAAAGCAGCGCAGATGCATGTCCCCACCAAGTACAAAATGTACAATTTTTACCGACCGTATATCATTGCTTATGAAATGTATCATCAACAATTGAGTGTCACGTGTTACGTAACTTATAAAGCACTACCCTTGTCAAGTTTGATGTAGTCGCCACCCAGATCAGTGTGATAATGGTGCTCCATCCATTGCATGGTTTCATGCCCGTTGACAAGATCTTGTTCAATCCCTGACCCTCACGGAATTCTTGTAATTACTTATTTCCCTTTACCTACGATTACGTAGTGCATTGACCGATCAGTTTGCTCTGAGCTGATTGTTTTTGCACTTCGCAGACGTTTCGGTGCTATATACTAGGAATATTTTAGTGTGGAACTGAAATTAACATAGGCTTTTTCATTCTAAAACCGTATGTTACTCATGGCTCGTCCCAGCAGCAAGGTGTCTATCGATGCTCATCTTACTGTGCTTTTTCTCCGATCCAAATTGATGTTGCATTTTTTATGCATGCTTAAACCATACAAAAATCCAAAGTGAATTGAGGAATTAAAGAATAGTCTTCAATCGGATAACTTTTTAAATAAATTAAATCTTTGACAGACCCCGGGGTAATAACTTAAATTGAGATTTCCTGACGCTGTAGATTCTAAATATTGCCTTCAGCTTATAAATACCAGCATATTAAGGCCCCCAAAAAGGAGAAGAAAAGGAGGAAGATGGTAAAGCTAAAGAATCCGAAGGATGGTCCAAATGATCACTCCAGGGAAGTTGTATGCAATCAAATGACATAGTAATCCAGTTCGAGCTTAACTTTTTGGGGCCCATTTCTCTTTGTCATGGGTAGCAGCTACATAATGCTGATGAACAGACCCTAGTACCTCGAACTGGTATACCGTGACTTTTTCAATTCAGGGTTGGTGGAATAATTCTTAATAACAACCATAAGTAATGAAAAGCTAAGGTCAACGAACATTATTAGGTAGTTTGTACACGTTCTATTTTTCAACCATCACCGCGAATGTAAAGCTTTACAAACTTCGCCTTTTTCCTTCAGAACTGACACTAGATACTTGTATCCAATGAAGCTGCTTCTCGTCCCCTATTCACCCATACAATTGATTAAGCCTTTCTTAATTTAGGCAGACGAAATTGGAGACCTTTGCTCAGCCTAACGCATATGATTGCACCTAATCGACTAATTGCTGGATCAGACCAGCATCACTCAAATTGAATCAAGGCTTAATTTCATTATGGAACCATAATTTTGATAAATTACTCATTGCAAGCCAAATCCCGTATGGAACTCAAGCAACTGCCAATATATCATTCAGCCTGTTCGTTGAGACCTGAGGCTTTCTGTGAGGTCCGAGAAAAGAATTTCGGGATCAGTCCCGAACTAAGAAAAGATTGCCATGTGTGATAACTACATGTTCCTAAAACTGAGCTTCTACGTGTCTTTCAAAGTCACTATTTGGATATAAATTGAATCGATAAACAAAAGCCTTATTGATAATGAATGGTGAAACAACGGCTGCTTTTAAGAGGGTACATAAAGAATGCAAGACAAATAGTTTGAAACAGATTTGCTCAACTGGAAATTGATCCATCATGAAACCAATCCGTCCAAGATTAGCATCATCTACCGTCCCCTTTGTCCACTACTCTTTTCTAACCAATCATTCCTCATTATATATATAGATGATTTGCAGGACTGTGTTTCGAGGAGAATAGAGAAGAAAGCAAAGCTATGCTCACATTTGTTTTTAAACAATGACCGGTAATTCAATAAATTTTTCATCCAACCGTCAATAACTCTCTCACTCCAATCAAATGGATTTAGGGACCTGTCCCGAACTTTTTTATTCTGGACCATACGAGGACCCAAGACCTAATAATACTGCAGTTAAAAGAGAAAGAAAAAAAAAAAAAAAAAAGAAACCTGCAGGCAGCATAACCAGCCCATCAAGCTTCCTTGCATTTCTGTTTCATGATCTAGCAGTGCAAAAATGGCACAGCCAAAAAAAAAAAATCCCTAATATCTCAAGTAACAAAATCACAAGAGACATTATGAGACAGGATATAGCACATGACAGTAAAAGCCATTAAATTTCATACATTTATGAAAACGATTCTGTGCTGCACATCTCAGACAAGAAATTTATTATTCAAAGTCAGAAGGCTAGGTACCGCAACTTAAGATTCAGAAATGGGGGACAAAAAAGAAAAAACCAGAATACTTCTGAAGCTGTCCATAACACCATGGCAGAGGCATAAACCTTATTTATTCTTCCACAACAACACTGATCTCACCTTTTTCCAGCAAGTCATAAAATGATCTCACTTTCCTCTGCTCATTCCAGTGATGCATTTTCCAAAGACTACCGGCAGCCAAGCCAAGTGCAATCCCAATACAAATCTCCCGGACAACGCTTGGTCCTTTCAAGGTCACGTGAGCAACCCTACCGCCAGCCATTTCACTTTGATGGTAATCTGCATGCAACATTTTCTTTCATTTTAGCACCCACAAAAGGATTCATGAAAACCATAAACATGTACAATTGCAATAAGTTAATCAGTTGGAAAAAAAAAAGCCTCTCAACAGATGCATATCTATTAGCATAGACTAAAACTACTCCACTGCCCTTCACAGAGGAATAAGTATAATTGGCTACTTACTACTTAAGACAACATATGATGTTGAACTCTCCTTTCAGGAATAAACAAAATATAAGAAAAAAAGGGAGCAAAACAAGGTAAAACAGAAATAAGTCATGCAACTTGTAAACTGGTACTAATTTAAACAATTCAAGCAAGCAACAGATATCTACCTTACAATAGATATAAGGGCAAGAGAGGAAGTAAGAGAACAAACGGGATCAATTCAAATTACGCTGCAAAATTTGATGCAGACACTTAGGTAAATGCTATGACTATAACTATAAAACATCCAGCCTGTGAACATTTACGACAGACAAAGCTGAATCAGTAAGCACGCAACCTTTATGATGTTATAATTCTTTGTCTCATGTTTGGTTTTAATTCATAATCCAATTGCTCATTTTTCGTTTGATCCATCAGTTAACAAGTTAGAAACTTAGCATCAGACGTTGCCTTTGACATAATCTCGTATAAGTTGCACAGAAACTTATACAGTTCTAACTGGACTAAAATGGGAGCATTTCAAATTGCAGACAAATTTACACAAAAGGAAAACCACAAATTTTCAAACACCCGGCATTTAATTCGCTTTTGATTTCTATTAGACATCAAATGTTTTTCAAAAGTGAAAAAAAAAAAACTTAATCTCTTTCTTTCGTTTCCAAAGCGTATTCACACACATCTATTCTTTTTGCATTATCATAATCAAAGTCAAGATTAAATAATTAATATTTATACACTCAAATAAATGAATTGATGCATAGAATGATAAGAATCTACAATCAACATCCCAATTGCAAAAGCTGTACCCTCGGCTTTTTTTTTTTATATATTTTAATCTTTTGCATGTGCAGGATTGAATTAGAAGTTTCTTTTTTCTTACGTTTTGCAAATGCAGGATTGAATTAAACGAAGCAGATTTAGCAGATACGGCAATTTCTTCCAGTGACGTGAATTTGCAGTATTGAAACTTGAACAATAGTAAGAAATCAAGTGAAATTAAAAGGATAGATCGAGCCCTAAATAAAATTATGTAGTAACTTACAAAGAAAAAGAGTTTGATCCAAGATAGATCGAGAGAGAGGGGGGATTGGGGGAGAGGGAGAGTTAGGGTTTGCTGACCTGACCTGAACTGAACTTAAATGCACTACGCCGAGAAGCTGATTACGGAAGTTCGAGAGAGATGAGAGGCGCTGCCACCCTATTTACCTTTTGTGAGTCTTTGACGTCGAGGGCGTTTGCTTGTGAGGCTATTTATGTTCGGAACCCGGGCTAGGAATAGCGTTAATTGGAAATACCACATGGGCCCATTTGGGAACTCCAATTGGGCCTTTAGCCCGTTACTGGTTGATAGCTTTAAAATGATTTGAGAATGGAAATGGATCAACATTTTTTGTCCAAGTGCAATGCACTGATAATCTAATATCAAAGGGTGTCAACAAAAATGAGTAAATTATAAATTAATCCCTCTGCTTTCAAAAAAAAAAATTATTTAGTTTCTATCGGTTCAAAATTTATTATTTATTTTTTTAATCAGTATTAAACTTATTTAATTTAATATTATTTTTATTTTATAAAATTTTTTATTCTTTCATAAATCTTTTCATATCTTTTCACATTTTTTTCCTTTATCTATTTCTTGAAATCAATTAAAAAGGAGCAGAAAGACTAAATTATAAATATTATAAATAGATTTTAAAATATTGAGATTAAATTATTAGTTTTTGAAACGAAATAAACTAATTAATTTGTTTCTAAAAATAAGAAAGACTAAGTTATAAGTTACTCCACCAAATACCATGAATCCTGAATTCTATTCTTTTTTTTACTTTTCCGTCCAATGAATCCTCCTTCGGTATGAGTGTTAAATTAATTTCTTCACATAAACATTTTCTTTCCTTTTATTGTTCAGTGACCAAATTTTAAATTACAATTGACTATTTTTAACACTCCATCTATCCTTTTACATAAATATTATGAATTCACCCTATTTGATAATTTTAGACTTTTAATATTAAATTATTTAATTTTAATTTTAAATTATAAATTTTTGGATAAATATGATCCAAATTAATCTTTATAAGTAACTGTGATTTTATAATTTGAATTTTATTTTTTCAAAAATTAATAATTTAGACTTAAAATTACGGAGTTGGATAGTAAAGATTGAAATTGTTAAATTAGCATGTAACGATGTCAAAAATTGGCATTAAACCGGAGTTATAATGTCAATCAAATAGTAATAAAAATGTAACACTACAATAAAAAGGTAAGATCTAAGTGGCAATGACATAACCAGTAACCGAGCCATTCCCTACACAACAGCATAAAAAAGCAGAGAAGAATTCTCCAGACCGGCTAAAATCGACAAATTCCAACAACGTTAATGTTCTTACTCCAAATCTCGATTGAATAGAATAACAACTAATTCTCAACAAAAGCCCAACCACCATCCTATTCTAATCTCTCCTCTACCCATTGCCCATTTCTAACTTCTATATCGCCACTCGCGAGGAAAAAAAAAAGAAGCCCACAAGAACCACTCTGCTCTTCAACAATGGCCTTTTCAATATGCTCTACAAAGACCATCCTCTTTCTCTTCCTCATATCAGCGGTTCCTATCGCCTTTATTATCTCTATGGAGTTAGCCAAGCCTCTAACCCACGTGTACCACTACCACAGCTCCGGATTCTTTCGTGAGTGCGCCAAGTGGGACGATCTCAACCGTCGATTCCTGGTCTCCTTCATGGACGGTGGCATCGGCGAGATTGCTGTCGAAGATCAGTCATCGTCATCGGAAGAGACTATTTTAAAGGAAGTTACGGTGGTTAAAGACGCTGACTTGACCGGAAACTCTTCTCTTGGCATCGTCGTTGACCGGCCGAGGAATCGGCTTCTAGTGGCGATTAGTGATATAATGGGAAACAAATACAACGCACTCGCTGCTTATGATTTGTCCACGTGGGATCGTTTGTTTCTTACCAAACTTACTGGACCAGGTACGCTGATGTCGTTACTCTCCTATTTTTATTTTCTTCTCCCAGTGCCCTTCCCTTTGTTTCGTCAGTCGTTGTTTGTTAACAATTGCACGCGTTCCTATTCTTCTAAAATTTATTAAATCAAGTCCCTCTACTAATTTAAGTATTAGTTGAGATCCTCTACATCAATAACTTGTTTAATATCAACCTTCTTTTTGTAACGTTGTTATTGGAAAACTGTAACTGCACTAAACACGTGACAAGTCCCATTAATTGGGTTTACCTTTATTTTTCAAAGAATTATCATGCTTTATTTTTTCATTGATTTTCTGTATCATCATTTTTATCTATTTTTAAAAGAAATACTATTTATAATTGTAAATTCTTTAGAAATGATTTTTAATTAGAGTTATTATAGTAAAATATTATATTTTTTACATCGCGCTACGTCACGGATTGGATAAAATATATAAAATCATATAGAAAAATTATTTCAGTTTAAAAATATATTTTATGATAAAAAATAATTATAATTTTTAAATGAAAAAAATTTATATTTAACTATTTTTTATTCGTGTTTTTAAATTTTAGAAATAAATAATAAAGCAAATAAATTATTGATTTTTTTAAAATTTTAACACCTAATTAATTGTTAGTTTTTTAAAATTTTAATACCTAATATTATTTAGAAATTAAAATTAAAAAAAACTCAATGTTTAGGGAAAAAAAAAAAGAGGCCAACCGTTTACTTGTTCATGTCAATAGTAAACGGACGGAAATTAAAAAAAAAAAGAAGGCAAGCCGTTTACCATTCAAATGAACAATAAACGGGTAAAAAAAAAAAGAGGGGAAAGGCCAGCGAGTGCTGGCAAAAAAAAAAAATGAAAACTTAAAAAACAAAAAAAGCTAAAGTAATATAGCAATGAACAATAATTAACATTGTTCATTGCTACAGTGAAAATGGTTTTTCTTTAGTATATAATATTAGATTTTTTATCCTGCGCTATGCTTTGGGGTTGGATAAAATATATAAAATCGTTTAGAAAAATTATTTCAATTTAATAATCTATTTTATGGTAAAAAATAATTATAATTTTTTAATTAAAAATTTTGTATTTAACTATATAGTTTTTTTAATTTTAAAAATAAATAATAAAGGAGATAAATTGTTGGTTTTTTTAAAATTTTAACATCCAATTAATTGTTGGGTCTTTTAAAATTTTAACACCAAATACTATTAAGAAACAGAAATTAAAAAAAATTCAATGTTCAAAAAAAAAAAAAAAAGGATGCAAGCTGTTTACTGTTCATGTGAATAATAAATAGACGGAAATTTTTTAAAAAATTCAATGTTTACAAAAAAAATCATTTACTGTTCAAATAAACAGTAAACGAAGGGGGAGGGCAGCGGATCTAGCAAAAAACGATTAATGAAAATTATAAAAAAAACAAAACACTGTAGCAATAAACAGTGATTGATACTGTTTATTGTTGAAGTAAAAAACATTTTGCTTTAGTATATAGGATAATATACTTTTGATATTTTGATCTGAGATAAATAAAAATAAAAATAAGAATAATTTTTGAAATACAGGAAGCATTATTTGCGTTTTAGAGAATTTGACTAGAGGATCGTACATGACACGTGTAGCTTTTGTATTTAAAAATATTAACCCTGCTCGTTCCCCGTATATAGCAGTACCTGACACGTGTAACAGTTCGTTTTGTCTAATGTTAAGATAGCGTGTTTACGAGGGGATGTCAAGGCAATTTCGAAATTAAATAGAAAATATAATAAGGTTGCTTCTTTTAAGAAGGAGCATTGTACTGAGTCACATTTAATTGGTATAAAGTGACAAATATTTGGTGGAGTACGTCATAATTTAATTACTTAATACAAGTATGCAAATATGTATTACCATTAGACGGATGGTTCAGGACTTTTTTTCAAGAAGAAAAACACGTGTCATTGTGTTGCTCCAACTTTGACCTAACTTGTTGAATTAGAACGTTGAGGAAGGCAATCACTAGATGAACGGTACCAGATGCAGTCTTTTGTCATACATAGAAATTTTGGTCAAGTTGGGGTGGTCATGATTTTGATCTTTTAAGGAGCAGAGAAAACAAGACCGTACGAAGTAGCGACTTTTTCAATTGATAGTATTAGTACTTGCTTAATAAATTATGGTGGGGAACCATGACGCTGCTTATTCACCCAAGACAATTTCACCCCGCTAGCAAGAGCATGCCATCGAGACCCCAGAAAAGGCTCTCTCAGTACTTTTACCATGCGGTTGGGGTTCCATCATTCAATATAAAAATAGCACATGACCGCTGACACTCCTTTTAAGAGTGTCAGTGGTCATAAAACATAGTTTCAAAAAAAATAAAAAAAGAAAAAAAACCCCTCAAATTTAGCCACTAATCTATGTACCCAGGATCGGTTCAGTCCCAAACATATAAATTTTATCAATTGGATATCAAATGTCTCAAAAAGTTCTCAATCAAGTGTTTTTTTCTCCTCCAAAGTTCATCTTTTTTTTTAATCAATTTTTGTTGAAATCAAAATTGTTTTAGTGCATAAAATATGCACAGATTAAAATGAAAACGTTAATATTTATAAGCTTTTTCATCAATTTTTTTTTCAAATTGACGTCATATTTTTGTGAATAAAATGTGCACGTTAGACTTTGGATGTTAAAAAAAAATTGATTAGAGGACCCAATTGGAAATTTAGAAAATAATTTGGGACTTAATTAGTAAAATTATGGTATAAGTTTGGGATACAATCGATAATGTGTATATAGATTTAGGATGAAATTGAGGTTTCTGAAAAAAATGGTCATGAACCTTAATTAATTAATCATGAATCAATATCATCCGAAGCAGGCAGTGCTTTGAAGGGCAGTGGCACCCCTAAAGTTTTGTTTCAATTTTATCCTTAGATTTTTCAGTTTTTTTTATAATAGGCAAGCATTTGGCACCCCAAAAATATCGTATTTTCTTTCCAGTCTTTCTAAATTTAAGTTCATTTTAAATTCATCCTACTAGTTTTTTATTTTGGAACCCCCACTCATGACATTTCCGTCCTTGGGTATAGTTAGTTAATAAAATGTATATCCTCCAAGTGGTCAAACGCACCTTATGACATCTGGCGTCTAGATTTCTTATGATTTGACATTCTAAAGGTGACTTCAAGCATGCTTTATGCAGTTTGTAGTTGATTCTGCCTAATTCGTTGTGTTTAATTTTGTAGATAATGAGAAATCCTTCGCCGATGATGTAGCAGTTGATGCAGAAGGTAATGCGTATGTTACTGATGCCAAAGCCAATAAAATTTGGAAGGTCGGGACGGATGGGAAGTTCCTATCCTTCATCAGAAACCCACTCTTCATTGCGAAAGAGTGGTACAAAAACTTGGTTGGGCTAAATGGAATTGTTTACCACCCAGATGGATTCTTGATTGTCATCCATACTTTTAGTGGCAATTTATATAAGATTGACCTAGCCAAGGAAGATCATGAAGTCAAATTAATCAAAGTACATGGAGGCTCACTTGCATTTGGAGATGGCCTAGAACTTCTGTCTCCCACTAAACTTGTAGTTGCAGGAAACCCTTCTGGGAGATTAGTGGAGAGCTCTGATGGGTGGGAGACGGCTTCTGTTGTGGCAAAGTTTAAAGGGCCTGCACATAGGTTGGCAACAGCAGCAACTGTGAAGGATGGGAGGGTTTATATTAACCACTTGCTTGGTATGGGATACCCTAAAAAGAAGCATGCTCTTGTTGAGGCTGTTTTTTCTACTTGAGAGAAAAAAACAATTTGAGTTTCATGCAGCAAAACTGACTCCTTGCGGGTTTTGGATTTGTAATGTTGTATCGCCAGAGACTACGGAGCATTTCAGTTCACGAGTGAAGCATTTTGTTCTCTATGCCTGGCCTCGCAACTTCCCTAGGAAAATCTTCGGTACAAGCTGTTGGTTAATTAATAATCAGGATTACTTTTGATCTTCTTCTTCTTTTTTCTTTTAATCGTGGAGTACTTTATATCTTGAGTGACTGGATTTTTATTTGTAACAAGCAGATCGGAGCTTAATACCCTTATGATAAGAGATTATTTTGATAGCAAAGATGATGGATTAGTAGTAGGATATAGCAAACCCATAGTCACTAGGCCCAGTGCCAATCTGTCAAAGGCCCATTGATTGATAGATGGATTAGGCTATTTTTTAAAAAAGAATAAAACGGATGTCAACCCCAATTATGTATTTATCATGGACCCAAAAAAGGAAAAGAGGCGAGTCCTGGATGGCACTGGCAGATCTCTGTGTCAGAAAGAGGAACTCGAACACGTCCAATTATATCGACAGATCCACCATCTCTGCCAAAGTTGGGCTGCAGATATGTTATGATTCAAGCCCATCTCTCAGCGGTTGCAGGGAGCAGGGACAGGGTCACAGGGGTCCCTTGATTGTAGGAATGGCCCCAGTGCCTTTCTTAATTTTTTTGCATCCGCCTCACTTTATTCTATCTTATATTATTTTATATCAAATTTTAAATTATTATAAAAAAATAATAATTTATATAAAAAATACAATTAAGAAAGATAATAATTTAACATCACATTTTTCTATAAATTTACAATATGACTCATAATATATTAAATTATTTTTAATTAAATAAATAATATAATTAATTAAATTGATAAAGTATTATAAATATAATTAAAAAACATAAATTCTTACATACCTTTATTGTTTAGAGATTATCAAAATTTATTCATTATAACGATGATTAACTTAGTATAATTATAATTTCTAAAGTAAAAGAAGAAGTGTGACGGAACGGGACAGGATGGATAAATACCATCCCTGCCCATTCTTAATGCAGGGTGGGGCATTCCGTCACGTTTTTCAATCAATTCGGGAAAGTCCTATATTGATCGAGACGACGAGGAGTGAGGCTCTGTTGGGACAGAGTAAATGACCATCTCTGCTTGATTGTTGTTAATCACTCATTTGAAGGGGGGGTCCCTTGATGTAGGGTGGGGTGTCCCGCCACGTTTCTCAGTCAATTTATTAAATTCCTACATTGATCGAGATGGAGAGGATCGGGGCTCCGTTGGGATATGATAAATTACCATCCTTACTTGATTGTGTGTTGGGGGGGGGGGGGGGGGCGGTTTGGCGCGGGCTGATTCCTGCATCAATACTGGCAGTCCGTGAATATCTACTTCGAAGCCTGGATAAGGTTGGTCCAATGGTCCCTCGAATTAAACTACAGAAAGTTACAGATCCAGCTGACTAGAATGTGACAACTTTGTTTATAATGCAAACTACCCCCATGTGGGGAGCGAGATAAATGGATTTTAATTCATGACCACAGACCACTATGCTTTTATTATCCTGTACAACGTATGACAATTATTTTATTATTCCCATAATGTTCCACGTGGTTGCCCTATCCAGCAATGCCTCCCCACCGTCCTCCTTGCATTTCCTGGTTACCGATGGTATTTAGATGGAGGACTAATCTACCCTTGACGGATGGTTCTCGCTTGCATCTCTTGTTAATGAAGCGAAGGCAACTAATCTAATAACATGGTGAAGTTGCTCAAACCAAAAACAGTCAGAGAAGCTGTCATAAAATATTCTTGTTTCTTAATTAAGTTATTCTCTTAACAGAAGAACAAAGGGGAGTAATAAATTAAGGAAAAAAATCAATACCAAATATGAAGTTTTTTTTTTTTTTTCCTTGATGAAAGGTTAAAGGTTAGTCTATCGACCAAAAAGTGCAATTAAAAATTTAATACAGTTGTGATGATTGAGCTGTTTAAACTTGTGATTTTTGTTTCTCTTCTTCTAATTTCTAAGCCTCTTGGATTTTTTTTTTTGGAAAAGGAAAGAGAGTTCAAGTTTACAGTAAATACTTTAATGAGGCCTTTTTGGTAAATAACCTCTACACCCTTTCCCATCACCTGAAGAATAGCCAGAAAGCTACCCCCACAACACAGCATATGGCATGTCGACTTTGTGTCTGTTTCTCTATTTTCTTTTCCTTTTTTTCCCCACTCCCATCTACCTCACAAAACAAAATTTCAACAAGACTTTTGACACATTTTTGAAGGAAACTGTCATTTTTTCACACATACAACAGAGAAACTAATTTTCACAAATGGACAGGCAGAGAAGTTTCTCCTTTAAATCCACAAGATTCTTGGTATTTTCTTTCACAATTTCTTCTTCTTTATTCTTTCTCACATTTTTTACCATCTGGGTGTTCAAATCTAAACCTTCTATTCTCCAAGAAACAAGCTTTGAGTCCAAACAAACCTCCCTTGCTTTGAGTTTAAAGCCTCTTAATGTACAGACCTTCAATGGTTTGACTAGAAATTCCTCATCAACTGGCTTGGAAAGTTCAATTTTTATAGATACCCATTTTAGAGGACCTGAAAATACTTCTGGATTTGCTAGCATTTCAGTTATTAAAAGAAAGGACAACGAATCTGAAACTAGTGGGAAAGACAGAGATGGTGTGAATGGTAATTTTACTACGGTACAAGAGATCAGTGCACCTGTATCAGAGACTTCAAGTTTTGAAGAGAAGAAGAGTGGAGCAATTTCATTGGAGAAAACTGAAGTTCAAAGTAGTGAGAAGATTGCAGAGGAGACTAGACAAGCTACTTCACAGGAAAAAACTGAAACTCCAATCAAAGAGGGGATTGAAAAGAAGAAAAAAGGACCAACTACAGTGACAAATATGAAGGCTTCAAGGAATGAGAGAATTAAGGCTTCAAGGAATGAGAGAATTAAAGAAAATAATATGAGAGAATGTGATATTACAAAAGGGAGGTGGGTCTATGATGCGAGCTACCCTCTCTACAGTTCATGTCCTTCAATAGACGAAGGCTTTGATTGTGTTGGCAATGGGAGATTGGATAAAGATTACATGAAGTGGAGATGGCAACCTCAAGACTGCAACATTCCAAGGTGCATCAATTACATCTTAACAGTCTTTCTTTCCTTTTCTTTTGAAAAACTAGGTACTTTATGATTTAATTGAGAGTACAGTTGGTGGAAAAGACAGAAACACGCAATGTTGAAAATTCTGTTCTTTTTGGATGGGTTGTTGATCCATTCCACAGATTCAATGCGACAAAAATGCTGGATTTGATTAGAGGGAAGAGGCTAGTTTTTGTTGGCGATTCAATTAACAGGAATCAATGGGAATCCATGCTGTGTATGTTAATGGAAGGAGTTAAAGATCCTAAGAAGGTGTATGAGACCCATGGTAGGAAAATCACCAAGGAGAAAGGGAATTATAGCTTCAAATTTGTGGTAAGATCTGATTTTGCAATCCTAACAAGTTACTTTATGTGTCATGTTGGATTTGTAGCTGATTTTTGAGGATGGTTTTGCAGGACTATAAATGTACAGTTGAATACCATGTGACGCATTTCTTGGTTCATGAAAGTAAAGCAAAAGTAGGATCCCGGAGAGTGCAGACATTACGAATTGATGCCATTGATCATGGCACATCAAGATGGAGAGGAGCTGACGTTTTGATTTTCAACACTGCACATTGGTGGTCTCATTTCAAAACAAAAGCTGGGTCTGTATTATTGACTTATTTAGCTTCAGAACCTAGGCTAATTCCTAGATTTTATGGGAATTGTAATTCATTCAGTTTCAGTTTTCAACACAACAATGACTACAGCTGGAAGTTTTGTTAAGATTTGGTTTCATTAAGAAAGCCGTCCCTCCAAAATTCTTTGTATATTAATGTCGCATGCTCACCTACATGATCACCAGCTCCAAAATGGTGCAATGTAACTTTGGAAAGACCATCTATGGTTAAAATATCACTGCTTTTTTGTGTCTATACTATGTCGTTTTAACATCTGCTGCCCTTGACAGGATCAACTATTACCAGGAAGGGAACCAAGTTCATCCCCAGCTTGATGTGTCTACAGCTTTCAGAAGAGCTTTGTTGACTTGGGCATCGTGGGTTGATAGGCACGTTAATCCGAGAAAGACTGAAGTTTTCTTTCGAAGTTCGGCGCCTTCTCATTTCAGGTTTGTTTGGTGATATTATGAATCATGATCAATGCTTTAAGCTCCACGTATCAAATTGTTCAGTGGTTTATGACGATACAGGGGCGGACAATGGAATTCGGGTGGGCATTGTAAGGAAGCTACTCATCCCCTCAATGAAACTTCAAGTATTAGCTATTCTGAGAAGGATTCCATTGTAGAAGATATTATCAAGCGCATGAAAACTCCTGTAACTTTCTTGAATATAACTAGTTTCTCTGGATTTAGGATAGATGGTCATCCATCTATATATGGCAAAAGACCTAGTAAGCGCTCAAGCATTCAAGATTGCAGCCATTGGTGTCTTCCTGGTGTTCCCGATACATGGAATGAATTTTTGTATTTTCACCTGCTGTCTAAGCAAGGCGGTACATTTCAGTAAAAGTGATTTATACTTCTTAGCTTGTACGTTCTTTTAATTATTTCTGCCTCTTAATCTTGCAGGTAGGCATGTAGCGTCTCAGAGAAAGAGGGGAAACGTGTGTGCGTTTCTTTTTCCTTCTCTTTTTGTCAAGGAGACTGTTTACTTTAGATTCAATTTAACGGAACATAAAGAAATTCATCATTCTGAACCAGATTAAGCACCTAGTTTTCCAACCACCGAGGCTGACACACACACACACGGGGTTTCAAGGATGATGCGGATTGAACGAGACGCAAACCCACCTTAGCTACAAAATATGCACATAGATGCCTCAAAGCTTAAGGTTAAACAATTGCTTACCCACCTCAAAAGAAAGCAACAAAGAAAGTAGGAAAAGAGGAATGTCTTATTACCATGACAATTTTACATGGAACAACAGCATATTTCATCCTATACTGTTTGTCTTCTACAGGAAACTGCAAGATCAGTTTCAAACTCAATTTCAATAATAAAGTTTGACCTTATTGCTAGCCTGTCTTAATGAGACAGCCAAATTCACAGCAAGCGCACTTGCGCATATGTACAAGTAAATGCTGGCATAACTTAGTATAGGTTTCTTATATTCATTCTTTGTGACGAGGAACTGGTAAAATACACTTAGAATTACCGAAACATGCTCCATAACATCAAGCCATGCCAATAATCCATCAATGAGATTGGTGTTTCTTTGCTCGGCCTTGGGAGACTGTGGAATCATCTCTTTTGGAACCCTCGGGTTTTCGAGCCCATGCAGGTGCCTGGTCTGGCCCATAACGATAATCATAGAATAGCTCCTCACTAGCTTCTATATGCTCCTTTGCAAAGATGCCTACTCGATGATCTCCTGCTACCAGCATTACCTGAATAATCCAACATATTAGTTCGATCAATGTCGAGGAATAAAAAACTAACATGGTAATCACCGAAACTTGAATACCTTAGCATAGCAATTAGGATTTGATGAATGGTTTGCAAATTTCAGCTTATCCCCCTTCCGGTAAGCATCAAGGACGAACTGATAAAAAAAAAACAAAAAGAAATAGCAAGCCACATTAATCTATGAGGAGAACGACCACAAAAACAGACTAAGAAAATCACATTGAAGAGGATAGCGTTCCACATTAATCAATCAAGGCGGCCATAAAAAAAATAGACCCTGCAAATTGCATTTAACTTCCGAAACTCTAAACCAATTTAGTCTTCCATTTCAGATGTCATCACTCCAACGCTCAGTTGACAAAAGAGCAGCCATTTTGAACATGAGGTGAATTTAATCTCAAAGGATGGCATTATTATTATGTTCTTACACCTGGGATATCTATTTTGTAACCAGCAACTATCACTTGCCTGATCATTTAAGTCAAAAAGGAATGATGAATTGGCACGATCATAAATCTTCCCACGCTTATCTGCTTCTCGATGAGAGATTAATTCACCAGTATATTCTCCAAGATAATCATTCTTGTTGACGGGGTTCTGAAATCACATCATCAAATTTATTGCACAGAACTAGTACATGAGTACTGAAGGGCGTGACAGCAGACGCAGGCAGTAATACCTTTAAAAAGGCTCCCCATCCAGCAACATCAGACTTTGCCAAGAGGATCTGAAGAATGAAATATATAGTACGTATGGGAAAACAAAAAGTTTCTTTCAGAATATATCAATAACTTTAGTACGATAACAGTAAGTTTTTCCGAATCACCAACCCTCTGCTGCTGCCTTAGAAGAAGCCTCATGTTTCCACATTGGCCATCTCCTCGTTTTGGAGGCTCTCCTAAAGAACCATCTCCGCAACTGCATAGAAACAAAACAGTTTTGAAAAATGCACAAATTAAAGAAACTGGCAGCTAATGAGATGAAAAGTCAGCAATCCTGGCCATGGATAGATACCCAGCATTTATTAACTCAAATCAGAGATCAAATTGTAAAGCCTACCAGTTCATGGATTGAATAGTTCAATTAATCAGATCCATGACTCTGAAAGAGAGTACACGCTAACTCAGAAAAACAGATGGTTTCCATGGCTGCCATAAATCAGTCAAACAACTTGTGCTTTACCTTTTTTTTTTTTTTTTTGATAAACAAAATCTCCCAGCTGTCACTAGTATTATACAAGTCACCAGAGTGCTCCAAAACTGAAGCCTTTGAAACAAAGAACTAGACTGATGCATAGTTCAGGTGTTTGTCTGTCAGGCTCCAGTTTGGAATACCAAACACTACTTGAGTCCAAGAACTCCAAATTCTCATGACTAGATAAAATAAGATCAATGTCTGAGACAACTAATCTTCACTTGTGAACCAACATTTTCAGCAGTAAGCTTTTAACCGACGACTTACCCAACCCCTGCCCAACCAACTAATCATTTGAGACAAAGAATATTCCGGTCATCTTAGGGTGACACTTGCCAAATGCTTCAAGTAGTTTCATACCAGCTGTTCAGAACAGCATGTAAACATTCCTATAGTTTGAAAGGCATGCGCTGGTCAGGCCAGAAAAAAAGAAGAAGAAAAGAAAAAAAGAGCATTTCATCCAACTTTGTTCTGGAGGCAACATGGACTTCAATCTACCGCTTCTGATGGATAGTAAGGTCTTATAGTCTGGTGTGTGTGCATAAACGGTCATTCTTAAAAAAAAAATTGAGGATACAAACATTGGGTTCATGCCAAAAGGTGATGTATGGGTACGAGAAACTTGACAATATGATGCCTATAATGTTTAGCAGATGCACACTCATATAAGAATGGAAAGACAATAAAGGTATGAATATTTCCATGTGAAACAATGCTTATCAAGTATAAGCATATAAAATTCTTTACCTAACCCAGCAATTCCTACAAACATCTGGGTCACATTCACGTCCAGCAGCAAAGCATGGGCATTGTCGACTTCTGCATTGGCTCTTTGCACAGTGGCATCCTCTGAAGCGGTTTTTGCAACTTTTCGAGCACCTGAAGAAATTAAAGCAGACTGGTGATAAACTTGGTCCTGATTCAAATGCTACTCATAAAGATGCTGCATGGTACAAGTGCACAAGAAACTATCCTACATGATATATATGTTGCATGAACTTCTGTAGTCAGTAGTCACCTTATGGAAAGATACTTCAACATACCCGCAATATTTCTCACAGCAAGTTCCATTATGCAGACAAGGGCACTGCTTTCCACACATTGACTCGCATCCACAAGGTGTATATTGCTTACATGACTGATTTTTTCCATCGGCAATTCTTTTCCAAAACGATGGATGACCAGCAGACTTCCAAGAATATTTAAGTTTACGTGCCCTCCCCTCCTACGAAGTAAACGCGATCTTGTAGGCATATCTTGCTCCTACAGGAAACAGAAGGTAAGAAAAAGATGGCTTTATAATGCAGAACCAGCTTGTCGGGATGAAAAGGCAGAACCCTACAGGAAAATAAAATGGATAGTGATAGATCCCCATGGAACTGGAAAGAAAGATGAGAGAGAGAGAGAGAGAGAGAAGGATGGAAAGCAGTAAACTATAACAATATATTCAAAAGCAACTACAGAATAAAGTTGGAAGTCAATATTAGAATTCTGACAAATACATGAACATGATTCTCTTCCACCCTTTTGTCAATGGAAGCATACCTTTTCCAGAAAAATCACTGACATGTCTATATGCCAAATATATGGAATACAATCACCAACAAAGACATAAAACTTGAGATAGTTGAGGCAGATGGTGTCCTTTAAAAAAGCAAACTTAAGAACACAGCAGTATAATCCTTCCTGAAATATCATAAATCATAATGCATACCGCAAAATCCATATCGCTCTTTCCACTGTCTTCTAAAAAAGATCTTGGTGCTACAGATCTATGGGGCATTATAGCTCCACTTTCACGCATGTAAATGGACACCTCTATACAAGTCTTTAAGCCTGAAAGCAAGTTCCTTGCAATAAGACAACTGCAAAGCACAAATCATACTTTGAGTGCAACAATAAACACATAAAAGTTTTGTTCTGTATGAAGAAAGTGAAGTTACATTTAAATTCATCATATCCAGTAAGTTAATTAAAAGAGGGATAAAAATCGCTGCTCTTTTCCAACTAACATAATCACATTATACAACACTTGGTTAATAACATGAATTTATAGGATACATCCAGAATCCTAATAACTGAACATGGATTGCAAGTTTGCACTCCTGCCTATTAAATTTTTTTCAAACAGTCGTTTGACACCTGCCAATGAGAAAGGCATCTCGAGACATATAGCATCGGTATCTGCATGCATGTCTGAACTGTATTTAAATAGGTAAACCAACATACCTGTTTTTCCCAAATATCTCCACTCCCTTCAGATATAGTTCTTTCTCAATAGGTTTCCACTCAGACTTTCTTAAAACCCCTTCCACTTGTCTTTCTACTGAGGATAATTGTTTTGGTTCAGGCACTTCAAAGACATCCTTTTCTCCCTCCCCAGTGTTCTCCTCAGTACCAGAACAAACAATATCAAAGGAATCACTGATCGTCTTTTCTGTGGTCGTCTGAAGTTCAATATCAGTTGCTTTTTTAGCAGTAGAACCACAATCAGGACTTGATAGACCTTCAGCAGCTACACCCAAATGCAATAATCTTTTCTGTTTCCTACTAAAATCCTGTATATCATCAGGAGACTTTGGCGAGTCATCTGATGCTATACCTGTGCACTGTGACGCTTTGCGCTTTCGCATGTATTCTTGGTTATGTATTACCATAGCAGACGTATCCAAATTCAGAGCTCCAGGAGCAGGTTCCATGTTACAAATAGCTTCCGAAACAACATTAATCTCTTTCTCTGAAATACATCTTTCATCTATCATGAGGTCTACACCACTTGGCCCTTCAGCATCCGAGGCTACTGCAGTCTTTGTTTCCTCTGCTGAAGTTGCAGTTTTTGTCCTGTGCAAGGGACTATTGACAGAACCTTCTGGCAAGTCTTTGACAACTCTTAGCTGAAAGGTATTTACATTAATATCGGGCTCACAATTTTCTGAGCAGAATGCAAGGAATCCAGATGAAAAACTATTAACAGCATATGCAACGGAAAATATATATTTAAGAAGTCATTGGCAAACATATGATCCGGCAAGTCACTGGGGAGTGAGTGAATGCGAGCAATGACAGTAGTAAATAAGAGAGAGTGCACACAGACACAAAATGCACACACAACCCATGAAGAATATTAAGCACATAAAACTGAATATAGTACCACTTTCCTGCAGGAGCAGCACAGACACAACAAACACAGTTATTTGGAATAATAGAGTGACTTTGAGTGACTTGTTTACATGAGCAGTGCTGACAGCACAATTAGTTACCAGCTCCATATATGTAAATAACACCATCTCATATTTAAGGAATCAAAAAAAAAAAATTAAAAGAAAAAGAAAAGGAAAGCATAGGATCATATACCAAGCCACATAAAGTTCACCTCTCCTATTGCCTGTTATCTGCAGTCTATCATAATTTTTGGTACATATAAGACCTCATCTGGCCTACTATTCTTAACATTTCGAGGTCTAATCAGTTAAACACAGATCTTGTTGACAAGAAAAGCAACAAACTGTTTATGCAGATCAAAGAAAAATTGAAGAGAAACTTTGCACCAAAAAAACTCAGAAAAAAGTACACACCCGGAGGCTACATTGATCACTGCAAGGTTTCCTGTCATCTTCATATTCAGACCAATATGACTGCTTTTCACTCTGCCAAGCAAAGCCTACTATTAGATATAAGAACACCTTACATTAAAATATATATTTTATACACACACAGAGCATGCGTATATAATGGAGGTTTCTACTCACAGGATTGATCAAAGTTTGAGAACAGCCATGGAGGCGGCAGTCAAAAAGCTGTTCAATAGATGCAAGATAAAAAGCATCAAGGTTGAAGTAATTGAAGGATCACTTCAGAAAAAATTCACCTCATGATTAAGGCCAGAAATGAGTACCAAGCAACGGCGACAGAATAGGTTATCAAAAGAATCTAAAGCAGCACTAAGGCTCTTTTGTAGAGATATTCCTCTCTCAGATACTGAATCACTAGAATCTTTGACATTTTGGTCATCGCCATATTTTTCCACAAGCGTCCTACAACGCTCCTGCAATGTTAAAATCAGTGAGTAAATTAAGCCACGGAAAACCATTTTCAACAAAACCAAAGCAATAGAAGCAAGGTATGCTGGAAGCAGTTCAAAACACAAAACTGTTTAATATAAGTTCCTTCATGCTACCTGGATTTCTGAAGTGCTAACACCAATAAACTGGCTAACAAGATTCAGCACTTCTTCAGCTAATCCATGTTCTTGAAAGACCATCCTGCCAAATTTGCAAGGCACGGTGTGAAGTAACTTGGACTGGTGGTGAGTAATTGGTCATGAATTACAATCTGGGGTGTCATCAAGACCAGGCAGATAGCATATTTTATGGTTTGTTCCTCTGGTTTAAGCACCAAAAGCAACAAGTTTTTAATTCTGATCTTCATTTCAGTTCTTGACATATTCTCTTGTGTGAAAGTTAATAACATTTTGTTCAACAGCAAAGCTTTTGGCTAGGTTGCTAGTTTAACTGAAAAAAATGGTAGAGTGCAACACAGTTCATTATTAAGAATGCAATCATGCTATCCGAAATTTTAACTGGCGGATATTGAATTAAAAAAATATGTACCAAAATAAAATCAATCTGATTACCACAAAATGCGATCTTCAGCCTCAGAAAAATCATGTTTCTCTTCCTCTGGTTCTATGTCTTCTTCGCTGTCACTACAAATCAGAGCTTCACTGCCATGTTGATCATAGTATATGCGTCTCCTGCCAACCACTGACTGGTCTTCAGCCATCCTCTGATTCCTGTGCTGCATAATTGCATACTTGAGATACAACAGCAAAAACAAAATCTGCATATATACAAGTAAATGAGAGAGCCAACATAAATTATCAAATCAGTTGCATTATTTTCCCAACATGTGGCAGGTTAAATTTCTCCAATATCACACATGAATTATTGATATCAAAAGAAGATCACTCAATAGGTAAATGCAATGACATACTGTTTGTTTGCTTATTTATTTATCACTAGGTAAAATATGTCAGAGTTAAGCATGTACTATCTGACATACTTGTCCAAAAATATCCAGGTAGTATACGGAGGTATCTTCTCCACAAACGGAAGCTTGGTACTTGCTGAGACTACTACTTCATGACCATTGATTAGATCTTTATCGCCAGATCCTTGAGCTAATCCATCATACTTACAAAGAGGAGTTCCGATTCTTAAAGAAATCATTTTAGCAATTCCATTCTGACCCATAAATGTTTTCGAAGTTGCTAATCTTAGCTGAGAAACATCAAATTCAAGTTTCCTTCTGTTTCTCTCAACTTTATCCTGTACAAAAATCAAAGATGAATTGCTTTGCCGTATATCATTATTGACCAAGTCATAAACAAACGAATGACAATCAGATCGCGAGCACTCTTGAATATGATAAAACTTCACTGACTTACTTTTATCGAAACAACCCTTTCTGCTTGAATTTGTTTTTTAAGCTGATTCATCTTGTATGTCAGGTTTCCAATACCATTATTTGACGGTTCTTCATGTGATTTCTGCCGAGACAGATCAGCAATTTATAAAAATAATATTAAAAAAAGATTAATTGAATGTATAATCAAGGAAGAAAATATCAGTGCATAAAAGCAAGCAATTATGCATAGTCTTCATTATATAATGGAATCAAAACCTGGAATTAATGAACTTTGTAGACATAATCAGCAGCGGCTAAACAGGGCACACATTCATAAAAAAATCTTAAGAGATTAACTGTACCAGATGCAATCAGATGCTTCAAAAAACTGATAATATTGATAAATTCAACTATTTTCATTTATTTTTTCTGCGCGAGAAGCGTGAATCATCATAGTTTTGTTTAATCAATAATGATCTTACACAAGGATCGGAGGCCCGAAAACAGTCTTATAGAGATGAAAGCAATGAATATCGAGAGGTCCAAAGAGAGGAAACTAACTCTGAATTTAGAGCCAAAGTCGCTTGATTTTGACACCATCGCCCTCTGCTCTGCGACTCTCCACCGAGAAAGCGAGTGGCAGAGGGAAGGGAAAAAAGAAGAAAAGAAAAAAGAAAAAAATCGGATGCGAATTGACACGTGTCATGTGGTGATGACGTGGCCTACTTTGTGATAATAATTGAAATCTTGCCCATTGACGAGATGCCATGCGTCGTTGAAACCCAATGGGCCATGTCCGTTTGGTTAGGAGGAAGTGTAGTCAGCCTTCAGCCTATGAAGCATTTTCAAGAAAAATGATTGAGTCTATAATTATGATTTTATATTATTTTTTAATATATTATTTAAGTAAAAACTTTTTAAACTTAAAATTTATATAGATTTAGCATAGGTTGTTTAATTATTTAATTAAAAAAATAATAAGATTTATCTCGTAATTATTTAATCATTAAGATTTTAATTTAAAAGAATAAATTATTGGATGAGGATAAACAATAATTTTATATTACTTTCTTTATAAGAATCAGCAGCAGATAATTTGATTCCTTTATTTATCATAAATCTAGTGATCTATGTGAAACAAAATAATTACCAACACTGAATTGAGGTTTGATTAGAGACATTTTGATTCTTTTGTTTCATTTTATAAAAAAGAAATAGTATAAACTCTATCAAGTAATAAGTTTAGATTAAACTGGTTAAAGGTTTTTTACGTTTGAATTTTATTTAGAGTGAAATCATTACATACTTGCTTCTAATCTAAACATGTCATATTCGAACAAATTCAAGTTATCAATAGGTGTTATTATTATATATAAAAAAAATTGACAATTATTATAAATTAACGTCAACTCAATTTAAGAATTTCTCGTATAATTATGTGAATTATCAAAACATATATATTCGTATTAATAATGACTTAAAATAAAAATTTAATGAAGTAAATTTTTATTTTTTCATATCTCCTTTTGGTTTTCGAGTCATTAATTTTGATACTCTCTTTTTAATAATTAAAAAAAAGTACTTCTAAGTTAAAATAAATTTTATTTTATTCAGTATATTAAATTAATGAAATAATTTATCTGAAAATAGAATTAGAATTTATTGATTTTTTGCTATTAGATGCCAACCTCTTAGGAACTTTTGGACAAAGGCCAAATTATAGCCCTTGAGCAATAGGATTCTATTTTATGAAAACTGAGGATTTGCAACTGATGAGATAATTTGGTTTTGGTTTTCATTCTCTGTGTAATCCACCCAGAGCAATTTTGCCTTACGTAAGGAATTCTAAAAAGACACAGCACGTTCCTTGGATTATATGGGGGCAGACAGAAACCTTGTAAATAAATCTTACAATGATTTCCATTTAAGAAATAGAAATCCATTTTATTCAGTTCAATAACATACCTGAAATTAATAACCTTCAGGCTTAGAGGCAAGTAGCTACTACAAGCAGTTTCAGAATTTATAATTTACAGACGACCTCCATCGTCTCTCTCTGGAAAACTTCCAAGCTGAAAGGGAATGCATTGGTGTTCCTTTCCACCCAACAATTAGGCCCTTGCCGTTCTTTTCTAGAGTACATGAACTGCCATAAGGAAATTGCTTTGGAATCAAGCTAGCTTGGTATAGAGATGACTCGCTAAATCCTACTTCCACCATGCTAAATCTTGAAAAGAATGCCCTCCATACATCTATTTTCACATTTCTAGTAATCCTGTCACTTCCCTCCATAGCTACAATATTTTCTATCCCATTAGAGAAGATTGCTTCAGTTTTCCTTCTATGCTCAGGGTTCTGCTCCAGGCAGGTCTCAAGGCAATCGTAATACGCCCCATAAAAGAACAGTGCTTCGATGAAACGGTTCACAAATATTGGTGAATTGTGATTGGCTTCAACTTCGCTGACGATCATTATTGAAGGATTAAGATTTTTAATCACTCCCATCAAATTTTCCAAGCAAGCTGGCCTTGAGAGCATTGTCCTGAGTATCATGTTAGAGACAACGACCACGGTTTCATCAGCTGCAGTTTCAAATAGTTCCTCCTTGATTTCAGACATGCACGATACCTGTATTGGCTTGAATGTGAATGGGAAGTTCATGGACTTGGCAAAGGTTTCTAACCTCTTGCCAGTCTCCTCTATCTTTTGTATGCCTCTCAAGCCAACAGCAGTTATCTTAAGACGGTCAAGCCGGCATTCTGTAAGAGCTTGCATCAAGGCTGTCCATTGAACTCCACTCCTGATTTCGAGGTCAATCAAATGGATCTTTCTTGCTGAACCAACATTTTCAATTATTGCTTGGATCGCTGTAAGTTGCATTACCTGATTAAAAGGAACCTTCTGGTGGATGCTAAGGAGAGCTATATGTGTACTTAACCCATGAGGAGTTTCACATTTTGGTTTTCCCTTCGTTTCCATCGGAGTCAATCTTCCTTTTGCCTCATCAACCCTCCTTCGAAGAGCTTCTGAGAAGTGGTACACAACCCTCTGAAGGGGATTGGATCTCTCGGATGCAACCCATTCACAACGGCTAAGCAATCTGCTTGCACGATCAAATTGTTGGTAGCCTACCTTCTCTGCTGTCGCTAGAAGAAGGTGAGTGAGTTCTACATCCCTTGTTTCTTCCTCGGACAGGCCTGAGAGTGCATAACCAAAAGGGTGCATGAGCATGGAGAAATCATCATATCTTTGATCAGAGAATTGTATGAACCTTGATCCAGCCACCCTTATGATCTCCTCAGTTGACAATTTCTTTCGACCGCCGGAGCAAGTTTCATTGCCGAGTTGGTTCACATTCAACTTCTTAATCCCACTTCCATAGTTGTTAAGGAGTTCTAGAGATGATGAAAGAGCAGGTGGATATTGCGTTTCTTTACCGTGTTTGACAATATTCTCAAGCTTTCTGATTTCCTGCATTGGTTGTGCTGGTTCTGGGAAGCAAGAACCAAGGAAATCATCCACTGGCAAATAATTTGACTTGGGTGGCGATTGTTGTTGTTTTGGCTTCTGCAGCTGATTTTTAAAGAAATTAACCCCCTTATTCTGTGTGTTATCCTGATAAGCACCACAATCAGAACATATAGGATAAACCTGCCTCAAATCTTCCATTGAAAACAAATGGTCTTGCTTTCCTTTGATCATCAATTCTGCTTTCTCATAATCTTCAATACGACTGTAACAACTCTGGATTCCGTTGAAGTCGAATGGATCGAAGGAGAACAAAGCATTTGCCATCTCAGAGTAGAAGCCAATCGGCAAATTCTCACTCAAGTGAGACGATATGGTTACCTGATCTAGTAATTAATGAAGCATAAACACGGTGCTGCTAAAATTGCTCGGACATCTTGATTCATTGCATATATTAATCAATATTGTGAAGTCCGAAGTATCTAATGCAAAAACATGTGTCAATGATTGGGACATCGATGGTGATTTTTTGAACACGGGCTGCTTATAGTAAAATAGAGAATAAGGTTATAAATTTTGAGATGTCGATATTGCTAAATCTAATGTAAAGAGCCAAGCGGATGACATTGGTGTATTTTTAAGAACTGGTCGATCCAAATATCCTAAGAAGTTCAGCCAAGCAAGATTGGACAATAATTGAAAGAATTAAACAAAGAAGAAGTATTTCTGCCTCGGGAACAATTCAAGATAAAATAACTATTTAATCGCAGGTTTACAGAGACAAATGAAAGAGTTATCAATAAAGTACAAAGTGCTGCAATCAGAAATTGACTTCGTGGCCAATATGTTTTTTGGGACACAGGTACCCTTGCCAGCTGCCAGACTGAATATAACAATAGTTGGTAATTCATCCATAAAGTATGCAACTAAACGAATAAAAGTAGTTGGTTAGATATGCTTTCATTGATGTCTATGATGTAATTACCTTGTAAGTCAATTAGTTTATACAGGAATCATGTAATCTGCAAGCTACTAATTTTGTTAACCAACCAATCAGTTCCAGCACCCCTCATGAGGTGGGTTTAGGTAGCAAGTACAAAACTTATCCAGTCTGAAAAGTTTCGGATTTGAGTCTGATCCAATATCGGCTATTTGAAAATAAAGCATATTCACATCCGATTAATCTTATTCGAAAATATATTTAAAATTTTTATTCTGAAATAAGTATAGTTGATCGAATGCTTCTAAATGTATAAGGATGTAAAAAGCGTAATGTTGTGGAGTGTATAATCAACCTATCTAGTAAGACTTGCTTTACATGGAGGGCAACCCTATGAAGTCCGAAAATACCCACACTCTGGATTCTAGAGTTTTTGACTTATACCATCCTACTAGTTCTCTTTCATCATTAATCAATTTTTTCAACCAATTCAATTCAATTACTTGTTTCTTGTTATGAAATAATGAATATTTATACAAATGTTCATATGCTTTCATATTCCTACTACTTATAATTCAATTGATTCAATAATTTATGTATTTTTAATGGTTTACGAGTCTCTTTCAATTTTCTTCCCGATCTTGAAACTTATAAATAGACTTGATTGTTTATTAGTTCGTGCGTAAGTATTTTATAAAAATTGAAAGAATTATTTAGAGTTGTTATCATTTGTATTCACTTTATTTTATAATCAATTTATTTTTTTATTATTTTTCTCTTCAATTCTATTGTTATTATCATTATTTTTATAATACATTATTAGTACGAAACTATAATCAACCAACATAATAGATCATGAGGTATATATTTACAAAAGACTCAATCATTTATTTTAATAATTGGATTTTCTCTCAACACAAATGCTCTACCAAAAGATCCGAATTATGTAGATCATTAAAAGATATGTATCTAATTTATCATTTATTTTAAATCCAATAATATGTAGAGTACACGTTTAAATTTTTTGAATGATTGAATATATAGAATTTAATGATCTAACGAATGTTATGTGAAATGGTTTAATTTTATTATTATATTTGTTCTTATTTTATAAAATTATTATTATATATTGCATTATATAATTTTTATCATCTCAAACCTCATAAACTTGATTTTATAGCCCTTTATATTTTAAATAAGAATTATTAATTATGAGTGCTCGATTCGAGAAAATATTCTTTACTTTTCATGCCTTGAATATGCGAAATGGATTTTACAAATATTTTGAATTGATTTCATGTTTCGAACAAAATAACGAGTTATTTATGAAATTAAAATCATGAATTTTGTCCAATTAGATCTATTTCATTCCCCGAAGTGAATGTGGCAATTTATAATAATTTTTTGCATGGACAAAGACATGGTTGTGACCATTAACATGGTTAAAATAATTATCATTATAATCATGATGATCATAATAATACACCTCACTTTCAAAAGTGGATAAATTATGAAAAAAAACATGTTAAATCACCATTTTGAAAATGAATGTCATAGATATGACATGAAAAGATATTGATCGCGTACACTGTCGTACACCAAATCACCTCATTGAGCTTTATCAAGTCTAGTTGGAAAAAAAGAGTATAAAATATTAAAGGCTAATTTTTATATATAAAAACAATGGTAATTGAAATTAATAACTTGTTAACTTTTTGATTTATAAATAAAATGTTTTACATTCTTATATATAGTTTATATTGCATAGAGATAGACATAAATTTATTTTGCTATATATTAATTTATGTTTATGAAGAATATATATTTTTTATTTTTTATTTATTTAATTTTTTTATACTATTTCTCATACTATCAATTTAATAGAAAGCTCAAGAAAATTGAATTTATCATTACTTGAATATACAAATTTTGAAAGATTTAGAAAAGAGAATATATGATTACTTGAAAAGATAAATTTTGAAGGCTCTCGAAGAGCGAATATATTATTACTTGAAGGGATAGATTTTGAAAGCTCTAAATGGAAAATATATTATTACTCGAAGGAAATTTTTTTATTATAAATAATGTATTATTCTCTCTAAAGTCCCATAGAAATTTATTGAGTTTTAAAGACATTCATCTAAATGAATATCATATCAAGACAACAAATATAAAAATATTGAATACTTATTTATTATAATTATTATATCGGATAGAAAATATGTATTGAAAAAATTACCTACTTTCTTTTTTATCTTTATTAAAAATATTTGAATGATTGAAACAAATGACATAGTAAACTTGAAGTTTATTGATTTGAATACTTTTATTATGTGACATAACCAGGTTAGGTTATCCCGAGTCTTTCATGATGCAAAAAATTATTAAAAATCAATATAAAAATCTATTAAAGAGCTAGAAGATTTTTCAATTTAATGAATTTTCATGTTCTGCTTATTCTCAAGATAAATTGATTATTAAGTTATCACCAAGTAAAATTAAGATTGAATTGTATTCAAAGTGATATATGTGGACCAATCCATCCACTATGTAGACCATTTAGATAGTTTATGATTTTAATAGATGCATCCATAAAATGATTACATTTATTTTTATTATTTACTCGAAACCTAGCATTTTCGAGGTTGTTAGCTCAAATAATTTGCCTTAATAATATTGGTAAATTTAATTCTCAAATATTAAAGGATTATTGATTGGATATTATAATAAAGGTTGAACATCACGTTGGTCATGTTCATGCTTATAAAGGTTTAGCAGAATCATTTATCAAAAAGCTCCGATTGATAGCTAAATCATTATGTACGAAAACAAAACTCTCTGTTTATATTTGGGGACATGCAATCTTATATGTAGTAATATTTATTTATATTAGATCCATAAGTTATTAAAAATTCTTCCCTTATTATGGTCATGAGCCAAATATTTCTCACCTAAAAATATTTAATTGTGCAAGTATATATCCTAGTGCTACTCCATAATGAACTAAAATAGACCCTTAAAGAAGATAAAAAATAAATATTGAATTTGAATTCTCTTCAATAATTAAATATCTTAAACCATAAATAAGAGATGTTTTTACGACTCAATTTATCGATTATTATTTTGATGAAATAGTTTTTTCAATATTTATCAAAAGGCTCCGATTGATAGCTAAATCATTATTTATGAAAACAAAACTCTCTATTTATATTTGGGGACATGCAATCTTTTATGTAGTAATATTTATTTATATTAGATCCATAAGTTATTAAAAATTCTTCCCGTATTATGGTAATGAGCCAAATATTTCTCACCTAAAAATTTTTAATTATGCGAGTATATATCCTAGTGCTACTCCATAATGAACTAAAATAGACCCTTAAAGAAGATAAAAAATAAATGTTGAATTTGAATTCTCTTCAATAATTAAATATCTTAAACCATAAATAAGAGATATTTTTACAGACTCAATTTACCGATTATTATTTTGATGAAATAGTTTTTTCAATATTAAGGAGAGAGAATAAGAAAAATAAGGAGTTGAAAATGTTAAAAATATTGAAAAAAGAGATTATATGGAGTGATCTATCTTTATATCATCTTGATCCTCATATAAAATCATATGAATTAGAAGTTCAAAAGATAATAATTCATTTTCAAGGTATTACAAACCGATTGCTAGATGCATTTTCGAATCCTAAAAAAATAATTAAAATGCATGTCCTCATTAAGAATGCTCCTATTAAAATTGATGTCCTAGAAGAACAATCTATTAATGTTATAGGAAATAAATCTAAAGCACGTTTGAAGTGTGAAAGACCAATCAATTTTAAAGACAAAAATCCTCAAAAGAAAAATACAAGATGAAAATATAAAAGATGCAAATATTCACAAAATAATCTAAGATATTTTTTATAATAAGCTTCTAGAAGAAGTCCAAATGCTTGAGAAAAATCAAGAGATTTTGTTAAATTATATCAATATAGAGAGAAAATAGGAAAAAAAAAACATTTATGGATAATTTTTTACATATAATGTTGCAATTGATATTTTAAACGAAAATAAGGATCTTGAGCCTAAAACTATGAAAGAATTTCGACATAGAAATGATTGGCTTGAATGAAAAGTGCAATCTAAACAAAATTATATTATCTTACAAACGAGCAATTTTTAAAACTATAATCAAAATATTTGAAGATGTTAAGCCGATGGGATACAAATGAATATTTATGCAAAAATAAAATAACAAAAATAAGATTGTGAGATACAAAGGAAGACTTATAATACAAGAATTTTTACAAGAACTCGATGTTGATCTGTGAGGGGACATATTTTCTTATAATGGTTGCATTTATATTTTGCTATCTCCTTAGCTTGGCAAAATTTATGAAAAATTTCACATATATGCATTTAATAGATGTGATCACAACTTATTTATTCAATTGAAAATGATATTTATATGAAAGTCCTAAAAGGATTTACGATGCCCGAAATATGTAATACATATTTTCAGAAAATACATTCAATTAAATTATAAAGATTATTATAGTATTTATTTTTTAAAAAAATTTAATTTATGCTATACTTTTTATATTTATTTTTTTATTTTTCAATATATGTTTTTATTGCTAATCCGTGTGCATGTGATATGATCAGCTTAATGAATATTTATTGAAAAAATATTATAAAAATAACCCTATTTTTTCATGTATTTTTATTAAAAAAAATTGAAAAGGGGTTTGTGATAATTGATGTATATGTTGATGATTTAAATATTACTGAAACTCCCGAAGAGAATTCAAGTGCCATAAGTTATCTAAAAAGAGAAGTTGATATGAAATAACTTGAAAATTTTTTTTTATCTCGATCCGCATTTCGAGCACTTAAAGATTGAGATTTTGATTAATCAATCAATTTATATAGAAAAAGTTTTATAATAATTCTAGATAAAGCTCCTTCATTGACTAACCCAATGGTAGTTCGTTCACTTGATATCTAAAAAAATCTTTTTTCAATCTCGAAAAGATAATAAAAAAACTATTTGGTCTTGAAGCACCGTATCTTAGTGTCATTGGTGCATTGATATATCTTTCTAATAATACTCGACCCAATATAGGTTTTTCTATAAATTTATTAGCAAGATATAGTTCTGCTCCAATACGGAGATATTGAAATGGAATTAAACATTTTCAACATTATCTCTAGAAAAAACTTGATATGGTATTTATTTTACTTAAATAAGTCAAAATCGAGTTTAATTGGTTATGTAGATGCAAGTTCTTTATCTAATCCATACAAAACTCGATCACAAATGGTTTACGTATTTACACATGGTGATACGAGTTATATCATGACGTTCTACGAAGCAAATCAGAATCGCTACATATTGAAATCGAGCATAAATACCAATTCATGAAGCAAGTCGAGAATGTGTTTGGTTAAGATCAATGATCTATCATATCCGAAAGACATGTGATTTATTTATCGGTAAAGAAGTTTTAACAATATTATATAAAGATAATGTTGCTTGCATAATTCAATTAAATGAAGAATATATCAAAATAACAATTTGACAAACTTATTCGCTAAGGCATTACCTACCATAGTTTTTGAGAAAATGGTTCACAGGATCGCTCGAGATGCATCATCTTAAAGATCTTAAATGATATTTTCAACGGGAGGAGCCTAACATAGAGATTAATGTGTACAAAAAATTTTGTACCTTTTTTTCTTTATCAAAATTTTTTCTTGTTGGGTTTTTTCCTAATAAGGTTTTAACGAGGCATGTTCCTTATACAAATAAATATTTAAGGGGGAATGTTATGAGATAATAAATATTTATATGAATGTTCATATAGTTTTCATATTTTCGCTACTCATAATTCTTTATATGATTCAATTCACCATTCAATATGAGAAATTGAAAGAGTGATGCAATTGGTTCAATAATTTATGTATTTTTAATGATTCATAGTCTCTTTTAATTCTCTTCCTAATCTTGAAACCTATATATAGACTTGATTGTTCATTAGTCTATGTACAAGTATTTTTGTAGAGATTGATAGAATTATTTGGAGTTGTTATTTCTTGTATTCACTTCATTATATAGTAAATTCATTTTTCTTTTCAATTCTACTATTGATATCACTTTTTTTTATAACATTTCTTTATTTTTGTTGTGTTATTCTTGATTTTAAGAACTATATAGGAGGTTTTGAAATTTTGAAGTTTTTCTTTTGTTATGTGAATGTTGAGTTTTATTAGTTGAAAACCAAAATAATAAGAAATATAAGAGCCAAACAAATATTAGACATGAAGAATGTGATATTAGGTTTTTTTTTAGGCCGAAGAGGAAAATGCTGAATTTCGTTTCTTTTGTTATTTTAAAATAATTATAGATTTTTCTTGTCTTAATTCGGGAAAGAATGGATGAGGGATTTTTGTTCTTTTTTTTTTTTTTTTTTTTAACTTTATTTAGGTCAATTGACTTGCCAGATAGCTTTTTTTTAAGATACGTGTTGTTATCTTACTAGATCACATACAAAAAATGTTATTACCAACAAGAAAACTGGAATCTATTGCTGACAAAAAAAAAAGCCTGGGACCCAAATCTGAAAAATCAAAGGTTGAATACTTATCTTTGTTTCACCAAAAGTTCAACATACTGTAGAACTAACGAAAAGCAACGGTGGAGATGGAAAAGCAAGGCCAAGCAGAAGTGGATTGAACGGCAGAGACGAAATAGGAAGCGAGCACAGTGCAGCTGAGTCACAATTCACAGTGACAATGAGTCTAGAGATACAGTATTTGAACAGTAATACTTCATTTCTTTTAGTTTTTTTAGTAATTAGTCTTTTCATTATAGATTGGAGTTTGGTTGAAGTTGTGTGGAGCATGAAAATGTTTTTTTATTTAATTCTTAACGTCATTTTTTTACCAAAGAGTTCGTGCCCGATGATTTTAGTTAATTAAGCTTTTATCTAATACATATTATTAGACTGAGTTTCAATTTTCCAGGCATCCAGAGGACTAGTCGCTAGTCAAGTTAAAAGATTCAAAATCCGGATGCTCTTGCACTATCAAAAAAAAGTCCAGCTGTGCAAATGCATTTCTCATAACGGAGAATGGAAGGAAGGGCTTCTTAAAACAAGTGGCCAATTAGGTGGGTCTATATATGTATGTTTCGCCATCATGACTTTCTGTCGAGCTACCTTCGGCCCGCAGCAAGTGGTAACCCCGTATTAAAAAGTCACAATCCAAAGATTATTAAATATTTTGCTAAAATGTGATCATTGAGAATATAATATTTATATTTGATTGCAATTAAAAAAAAAATTGATGATGAATATTTTATTGTATTTGGTTGTTGAAAAAATCATGAAGAATTTGAAAAAATTTATTATTTTATTTTTGAGACTTAAAATATCTATTTTGTTAAAATGATAATTTTTTTCTAAATAATTATACATATATATAACCAATTTGTCAAGATGATATTTTTTTCTAAATAATTATGCACATAAACACATATATAATATATTAATTATATTTAAAACTAATTTCTCAATATGATATATTTTTTTAAATAATTATGTATATAAAAACAGATATGATACAATAATTACATTTAAAACCATGTGTTAAAATATTAGGATAATTGTGTTATTGTTGATAAAAGTAAGAGCATTTTAGTTCAATTAAAATAAAAATTAATAGCATTAAATTTCAAAAGAATTTTTTCTCGTCAAGAAATGTGATTCCATTCATTTAAAAAATAAAAATGTACATAAACAAATTAATCTAACAGTTATATATCCAATTAATTTTTCTAATATTGTAAAATTCGATTTCTAACCGATCCATATTTCTTTAATAATTATATAATGGAAGTGCGTAGATTATTCCTTGTTATGTAGATTAAAAAAAATGATATCTTAAAACCTATCAAAATTTCTTGACAAACCAAACATAAATATTTTTTACATCTAAGAGTATTTGGTAAGCAAAATCTAAAATATTCATGTACGTAACAAACACTCCATGCCAATACTAAATAAGAGAAATCCAGATGTGTTGACTAATTTTAAAGCTTTCTTTTCCGTCGAGCTGGAATGTAAATTTACAGTTAAAAGTGAATGCTCTTAATTACAATTTTTGGTACAATATGACAACAACTTATTAAAAAAAGAAAAAAAGAATGCAATTAAGATATAATACGTAGAGCAATTGCCCTGCAGAATGAAAAACAAGAATATGCTATTAAAAAGAAAAAAGTAAAAAAAAAAAAAAAAAACTTAACAAAAAGCTGGAGGATGGGTATCAAGGGTACGTAGGAGAGAAGAAGTCAAGTTCAGACCTTGTTTAATTCATCCTCGTAGGTTTCAGTAGAATGCCTTCTTACCGTCTTACAAAGCAAAATCACCCCAAACCATATAAGACCCTTCACAAGTCTTGCCACTCCAATGGTTACTGTCAGGTAATACAGCCACCAACCAACCAAGTCAGCCATTCCCAAATCCATCATCAGCTCTATCTTTGCCTCTGCCACAAAAACCAGAGACTCAACTTCATCCCTTAACCTCCACCACCACAAAGTGCCATAACTCAAAGCTATAGTCACCCTTTGTACCCACTTCTCATCTCTAGCGGCACCAAAAATTGTGTCATCAACCACTGGCTTAACAACAGTTCTGGACCAATGGATCATGGTCTCATGCAACCCTAAGAAAAATATAACTCTGCATAATAAACTTCTTTGAATATCAAAACCAGAACCATCAAACATGCCAGCAGCTATGCTCCCTTCAATGCCTAATCCAACACAAATCTGTAACGTACATAACACAATCCATGCAGTATACAATCCGGGTCGGTAAATTGCACCTGGTGACTCACTTAGAAGGGTAATTTTTCCTGTCAAGCCATGAATAAGAGTGACTACGCTAACAATTGAAACGAGAAAATACAAAATTGCTGGATTGATGGATAGGAATAAAGATAAGATGAAAGAAGAAGATGACGGTTGCTGTATAGGATCAGACGTGATGGTCAACAGATAGTTGTAAGTAGAGAGCCTGGCGAGGAGGAGAAACGAGAGAGGCAGCAAGAGACTGAGGAGGGTAATGGTCAAGATATGGAAGGGTTCCCTGAAGACGGCACAACCCAAGAGCTTTTTTGCCTTCTTTTGCCACCCCATGGTTTTGTCCTGAAGCAAATATGACTTGGTGACAAGCAATTGGATACATGACAAGAAACATAAAATGAGGTTATATTTATGCGACAGAACAACTAGAAGTACCAGAAAAGGAATATGATCATCGAAGTGGTTATCACGTCCATGGTTTAAATTAGGTTAGACAAGGCACAGTCTTAGTCCTTGCCTTCTTACGTTTTTGTTTATAGCCGAAATAATATCATGTATCCTTCATGGAAAACGCTGATAGTATGTCCCCTTCAGCGGTTGAGGCTATTTTTTTATTCTTTTCTTTTATTAGTTTGGTGGTTACCATTTTAAAATTCTTTCGATGCTAATTGTTTTTGGATAATTAGGTGGGTAGGATTTTTTTTATTATTATTATTGTGGTCGGAAGTACTGCTTTTTGCTGAGAATTCTTTTTACTAGCTAGGTAGAACCGTGAAACTATGGTGGATATAGTGAATGATTCTACGTAACTGTGGACGGATCAAGATTTCCAAATCCGTTTAGCCAGATCACATCATATATAGAGAAATTTTATAATACACGAGGAGTAAGTAGTGGTATATACGAGTAGTTACTTCTGGGTCCACTTTGAGGAGAGAGATAGACACATAAAAAGAGAAAGAGAAAAATAGGAGAGAGAAAATAAAAAAATTTGAGCGGACGTAAAAATCTTCTTATCACTTTTGGTAGGTATGAATGTAATTTTTCTCTTTTTTTATGTGTCTATCTCTCTCCTTAAAGTGGATCCAAGGAGTAACTACCGTACATGCCACTGAGCTTACTTCGTGTATTATAAAATTTTCCATCATATATAACCTACTCGCTTTATATTTTTCTTAATCACAAGTGATCGACACTACTGGAGTTACCAGGAATTTTGTTATGTTTATCTAAAAAATTTCATCTCTCTTTATTAAATTAGTTGCAATAAATACCAAGTATGTAAAAAACAACTTTTTGTTAGGAGGCATGCACTAACCCATAATTATATCAATTGCCTTATCTATCTAGTATTGAAGTCAACGCACGGATTAGTTTCCCTTGTTCTATATAGACTACGGACAAGTAGGGAGAAAAGTATTTCAAGCATTCTTCTATATGTATATTATGTCATATATATTTTGAGGGGAGGAGTATCATCGATGTTGTTGTTGATCATATAGTCATCGTTATATATATTTAGATTTCCTTCTATATATATAATTAGAGTTAGTAATTATTTCATTATTACATAAATAATTGATGCCCTATAATTTCTAACGACAATATATCGTGTGATGAACTTGGCAGATTCTGACCATTCCCCTTAACGTACTTGTCTCCATGACATCTACCAATAATCTTCCAATCATTTTCATCTCGGTTGGCTGGGGCCAAATTTTCTAGGGTCCAGCATTACCTTCCTATTAGACCCTGGTAGCGTGTATACGAGGGAGCTCGATAATTGGTACGTTAATGGACGGCCCCGATTGCTCGAGATTCAAGTCAATGCCACCGCTCAAACCCAATTGTGCATCTCGGGCTGACACCGCTTCTCTAAAATTTAGTTGTTATATTTAAACCGAGACTCCTTTTTATTTAATCTCATTTTGAACTTTAAGGTGTCTTTGTTACGTCAGACGGAACGAATCAGATTGGATTGGACTGGTTTAGATAATTAAATGTTCTTATTTGGTAGATTAAAAGGGATAAAGGTCGACAAAGTTTCTCGTAAAAATTCATTTTGGTGCTTGAAATTTTTTAACAATTTATTTTAGTTCCTGGTGAAAATTTTTGGTTCTTTAAGTTTTTAACATATGCAATTTAGTTCTTAAATTATAAATAAATTTACAATTAAACCCTATGTGAAATAATTCATTTGAATAAAAAAAGAAGAAGAATCAAACTTGGTCAAATTTTAGTGAACCAAATTAAAAAATAAATGAGTGATAAATAGATAAAAGATAGTATGTAAATCTATATATATATATTAAAACTAATAATTTTGTCCATGTATTGAATAAGGTTGTTCTACTTGTGCAATCTTAGTTTCTGAAAAACTTTGAAAATGACAGATTAATTTTTATTCTGTTCAAAATATACATCAAATACGGTACAATTTATTATATCATGTTAAAAATGTACACCAAACATTAATTACGCCATGTCAAATCCAATTATATCAAACACACAAAACGCATCCTTATAATTTCGTACTGATCAAATAAAAAATAAAATTGACTTTGACGTTTCTCAATTCTAGGGATGAAAGTCACTGTAATGCAGTTGATTTTTTAAACTCTTGATATTCAATGCTGAATTTGGATCCATACAATAGTTTCGCGAGTTCAAATATGAAAATAGGGAAATAAAAAGTATTGAATTTCTTAATCAATTTTTCATGCTTTAAAAATGTGCTTATTAAATACTTTATCCAAATTCTACTTTAATTTCAAGATGCCAGATCTCAACTTGATAGTTTTATCTTCCAAACTAATTACTTGATCATATGTCGCTAGTTTATTCGAACTTTAGGCTCTTCTTAATCCTGCCATGATTCCCATGAAAAAAACATATATTACTTGTTAACTCTTAAAAAAGACATATATTTTATATTGGATTTATAATATAAATATAAAATTAATCTCTAAGGGTGGTTCATTTGGGAAAAAAAAAAAAACCCCTCCATGATTCAAATCTCATTTCGAATAAATATATAAAAATCTCATTTTCTTATTCTTTGTCTGTGAGTTATCAAATAGATTCTGTTTCAACTTGCGGTCATGTCTTGCTAGCTACATGTCTATCATAATTGTAAATGTAACTTGCATCTGATAGATGTGAACCCGATCTTTATGAAGATGAATACTATATTATTCATATTTTAATTTTTGTTCCATTTAAAAAATAGTGAAAAACTCATAAAAAAAAATCTATAATTTGTTTTCTAAACTCAATACAAATTGGAGGTTTTCGATTTTCTATGTAAAGAAATATTATTTTTGAACCAAAAATTTATTTATCTTTTTTCTTACTCCAACTTTTTACAAAATTGAAATATTACTATGTTTCTGTAGAACGCTCTACTTTTGTTGAATTTATAGCCCCTTTACGTTAGTTTGAATATCACCATCAGTTTCAATAATTACCACTGTTTTTCAATTCTTTTTAAATGGGCCTATTGTTTTATTATCACTGTCAATTCAGGCCGTAGATTCATTTTAAATGGACCTACTTTTTTCTATCATTACTGCCTGTTCTGGTCACTCCAATGGGCTTGAGTTAATGGCTTGGATTATTATACATTAAAAAAAAAAAAAATGGGTCGGGGAACCTTACGAATAGAATACGGATTCGCGCATGCAGCCACTACTGTAAGTAGATTCTCACTAGATTTTATCCGTGTTGCATCACAGGGAGACGTAACATATAAAATTATTTGAAAAAATAATTTTAATTTAATAATACGTATTGGGTTATAAATCTATTTAAATATATTAAATTAAAAGTAAAATCAAAACTTTTTTTAAAAAAATTTTATATTTAACTAATTATTCGTTATGTTTTTCATAATTTTTTTGCTAAAAAAAAACAATTTATTTTTTTATGTTCGGACTCTTAACTAAGAACTTATAAAAAAAATTCAAAAATCCATAGATTCTTAACTAAAAATTTTTCTTTTTTTTTTTTTTGCAAAAAAATTTTAGTCTAATTATCTAAAAAGCACTTTAATCTTTAAATTAAATCCATATATATTGTAAACTATTTTTAAAAAAATGTAAGATATATATATATATATATATATATCATTAGTGATGAAATTATAATATCAATAAAGTTGTGGATCGAATAAAACTTGTTGAAAAAAATGAAGGACTATAAAAATAACATGAGCAAAAATTTAAACATAAAATGCTTGAAAAAAACCTCAAAATTACTGGAAAAAAAAACCCTCAAAATTACAAAAAAAAAAAAAAAACATTCAATGCACAATAAAAAGAGGATGAATAGTGTTGTGAATAAAAATGAATGCCTAAAAATATACTTAAAATAATAAAAATACCACTATATTAAAATTATAAAAATACCATCAAGTAGTGTTATGAGAGTGTATGAATAATATAAGAATAGTAAAAACTCCAACTCTTTTAAGATTTTTTTTTTTTTAAAAAAAAAAACCATTCAATACAGAGTAAAAAGAGGGTGAATAGTATTGTGAACAAAATGAATGCCTAAAAATATACTTAAAATAATGAAAATATCACTATATTAAAATCACAAAAATGCCATCAAGCAAATAGTATTATGTGAGTGTATAAATAGTATAAGAATAGTGAAAACCTCATCTCTTACAAGGTTCTTTATATATATATATAAAGTTGTAGATCGAAATAAATTTTTTTGAAAAAATGAGAGACTAAAAAATAATATGAGTAAAATTTTAAGCATAAAATACTTGAAAACAACCTCAAAAATACTAAAAAAATTCAATGCACAATAAAAAGAGGATGAATAGTCTTGCGAACAAAATAAATATTTAAAAAATACTTAAAATAACAAAAATGTTATTATCTTAAAATCATAAAAATGTCACCGTGAGCCTGTCAATAATATAAAAATAGTTAACAAATATCTTTTTACAGGGTTCTTTATATTATTACATTTTTTTAGCATTTTACTAATAAATTCTGGTTGATTCGTTGATTGTGATATATCGTATAACCATTCTTATAATATGTGTCGTCCTACGTCGTCAAAACGTTACTCGATTTAAGAATTCATCATCGACAAGACTACTTGACTAATGAGTAAAGGCTTTATAACTCGATAAAATTCAAACGATTAGTATTAACAAGTAACCCAAACATAATTTCCCAAAAAAAAAAAAAAAAAACACGTGTTTAGTGAAGGATTGGCTAAATAGAGTGTCCGTCACGTTATTGTAATACTGATTACGTATACATTGATAACTCAAATCATTTGTATAAAAAAATCTCAAATTTACGAGTGAATGTCAGAAGTCCTTACACATGAGTGAAAAAACCAACCTACATTTCACTTTATGCATAATGATCATTTTTTTTAACTATGAAAGGTTAAGTTAAACACATTTATGTACTCTAAATTAGTCATCAAATAATTCTCCAAACATTAAAAAAAAAAAAAAACTTATTTTACAGATACATGCTAAAAAATCATTAGTTGACAGGCTACATCAATCATATCAGTCCGTGGTATCAGAGACCATCAAATTGTTAATAATTATTTAAGGATCATGATCTCATCAGCTTGGATTTTCTCATTGATCAAAACTAATAACTTGATGATTCGAAAACTCAGTGTTACAACGACTGGGAACTATAGTTATTAATAGCATAATAGTATTAGTTATTTCCATGTTTTTAGAGAGGAAGGGGGAGGTTTCACATTTGTTCATTTTTAGTGAGCAAACAAATCTCACATTGTTTTTTTTTTTTAAAGACTTTTTTTCATATATTAAAAAAAAAATCCAAAACTCCTTTTTTTTTTTTTTTTTCACTAAAATCGAAGAGAGCGGTTTTCGATTATCAGAAAAAAAAAGATGATAGAAAATAATTTTTACATTTTATGTTCTCTCTTAACCCTTGACATGTTAGGTACAATACGTTTAGAAATTCTAAAGTATTGTTTTTTCAATATTTTCTCAAAAATGATTTTTATTTTTTTGAAATAACAGTTTAATCAATAGAGAGATTAGGACAGATTTTATATAATGACTGAGCTTTATAAATAATCCCTTTAATTTTATCTGTTTAGAAAACAACAAACACACTTTTAAAAGATACATGTTCCATGAAATCACATAAAGTTAAATGCCTTTTGGGCATAGTGGATAGGGTAATAGCTAAAAGCTCAGGCAATTGGACTTCATGGCCGACTAAGCTCACCCATGCCGTAGTATAGCAAAGCCCAGTACTATAAGACAATTTTATTTGTTTAAATGTATCATTAGCATTGATTTTTAATTACGGATGGTTACCACAAAATAAAGATGTTCTCTTTGTTTCTTCGTTGCATTCCATTGGCTTACTCATCCACCTGCCTCAAAAGTGCTCCTCCTTTTTTATTAGTTTAGATCTTCCGGGCAATGGATTGGTTGGTTAGCTGGCGGGCGGCAGCCGTGCTATGCATTGATGCTTCCAATTTTAAAATTATTAATTAGTGAGATATAAAAAAATCAATAAAAGAAAAGAAAAGGAACAAAACATTAATTATGTCGTTATCTTTATCTCAGTGGTTCAAGTTTCTACTTCAGCCGAACCCAGTGAAATGGGAACAAATGTTAATGACCGACTATTTGTGCTTGCTTTTATCTGAACTCGTTTCAGTTCCCGGCCCACATGGATAGGCGAGTGTAATGTCATGCACCGTTCTTAATTGGCCTTTAACAACCAACTTTTGCAGAGCAGTTCGATCTATCTTTCTAAAGATTGCCCATCACCTCATCTCATAGGTTATCACGAACAGAGCATAGGGCAGCTCTGTTTGGGCAAAATTAGGAAAACCTTTCTTAATTTAACTTATCCTATGGTTGTATGATCTCACCACATTTACTTTTATGGTTCCTCCGAAAGGTTGCTTGTTTGTAACATGTGCAATGGCATTGTCACCTCACCAAATCCTGTAGTAACCAAATGCATTGCATCTTTTTATGTTTGGAAGTATTCCTAAATCTGTTTGCACCCACAATGGGGAGAAAAAAATAAAAAGAAGAAGAAGAGACAGGGAGAAGAAGAAGCAAGTTTCTTACATGGCATGCTGACCATAATAATAATTTCCACATGGCAACTCCAGAATGTGTAAGGACATAGAGCAGGCCCCCCTCTTCTTCGAGCCAATCAAGTGGAGGGAGGAATGGGGCCAGCAAGTTTTTCCCATATGAAACAAATATCTCGACATTTATGTGCAACTGTGTGGGTGGGTTTATTTTATTGCAAGGTGGGGATGGTGCTGATATATACATAATTGTTCATTGCTTTAATATATTAAATGTGTGAAAGAAAAAATGAGAGAAAGCAACTTGATGTTCTTGTCATCTATTGCCTAACACCCTCTTTCCTTTCTGTTTCTCTCTCTTAATCAATTGGATTGGAGTATGACCTTGATCCTCTTCTTTCCTCATTCACTTACTCCCCCAAGTTAATATTCAGAGCACTTCTGTGTTTCATCAAGGCTTTTTTTGGCATAAGTTAGTAAGAAACATCATAGCAGCAAAAGGTGTGTCATGGACAGTTATCTCTCTACAAAATTGGACTCTAATGTTTCAGAAACTCAGACATCCAAAAGAAGGTGGGTTGGTGCTGTTTTCTCTTGCTTTTGTTTTCTTTCATTTGGAAAAGCTAGTTGATTGACAGGCTTGTTTCTGCCAAGGTTATGTTTTATGTGCCCAAATTTATTTGAAATCATTGAGTTTACTTTGCAGGAAGGTAGTTGAGAAGACTGTTGTTAGAGTGAGGATTGGAGAAAATGCTGGGAAATTAAAGAATGAAGGGCCACCTTCTGATTTCTGGTCTTGGAGGAAATATGGGCAAAAACCTATTAAAGGATCTCCTTATCCAAGGTTTACCGTCTTCTTTCATTTTTGGATCATGTCTCATTTCCCTTCACTGTGTAAATTAACTCATTATTTCGTGCTTCTTTTCTACTGTTAATTTAATAGCTTACATTTTGGAGTTAAAAAGTGATTTTTTCCCCTCAATCCCTTGAATTTTACCAACATGTTCCAAACGACTGCTTTTTTGTTCCATCATTGTTTCTCCATGATTGTTTTTCCTACACAAAACAAGAGCACTTGTCACTGGTTTTCATGCTTCTCTCTACATGCAGGGGCTATTACAGATGCAGTACGTCAAAGGGCTGTTCAGCCAAAAAACAAGTGGAGAGGTGCAGGACAGATGCTTCAGTACTCATCATTACTTATACCTCGAATCACAACCATCCAGGTCCTGATCTCCATGACTCCAACCTAAACCAGCAACCAAAAGATCCCGAAACCCCACCGACTGATCATGTAGATCATCCCATAACTCTCAAACAAGAAAAACCAGAGGAAGAAACAGAAGAAAGACATAACCATCCCATTATGCCAAGCACCAATGAAGATGTCGGCGAAGGTCACAATTTTCACTACTTACAATCCCCAATAAGAATCTCTCAAGATATCATGATTAGCCAAGAAGATCCTTTCACTGAGAACTCAGAGAAAAGTCATGACACCTTGGGTATTGTCTTGGATGAAGAACCCCTCAGTTGCTCCAGACCGATGACATTTTCAGCACCCAAATCAGAAGAGAATAATGACTTCTTTGACGAACTAGAAGAGCTACCCACATCTTCATCTTTCACTAGCTTCATGAGGGGCAATTTTTTCGATGAAAGGATTCCTGTTGTCCCTTCTTGATTCTAGTGTTTTTTTTTTTTTTTTTTGGCCTTTTGGGGTTTTCTGCCTTGAAAAATGTACTTAAAATGTTCATGTATAATTTAGGGCACTACTAGTAGTAGTTATTACTTGTAGTTTTTCTTTTTTATTTTCACCAAATGAGTAAAGTAGTACTACTAAAGTTGCAACACTAACAAAAGGTAGTGGAGAGATGTATCATCTTTTATTAGGTTTGTTGAGATTGAGACTGAATGGTCTTGACAGATGAGAAACCCACATTTTTCGAAGTGAAAGAGAGGAGAGAGTTGTGTGTATATTTTTGTGTTTTAAATTAAAAGAAGGCACGAGTTTCACGAGTGAGTGCTTAAAGATCCTCTATGAGATAAGGCTCTCTATCTTTTAATTTACTTTTTGGTGAGTGGTAGATTTGGTGGAAGAGATGTTTGGCCTTTTTGGAAATACCTTATTGTTCAGCTTGAACGAGGAATACTAGAGCACCACTCCGGTTAAAAGTTAATGCTGCTTTATGTTTTCGGGTGTGTTAGCATTTGCAGATTCTGGCCAGCCCAACAGTCAACAGATGCATTTCTTTTGCTGGGAAAAGGATTCGCATAAGCCTCCAAAAATGCCTAAATTTGTCAAATATACCATGCCTCATTACCTCAAAGGGACGTAATGTGCCACAATAATTGACTTGGAAAATTTCTAATTGCATTGCCAGACAATCTGCCGTACCAATACATGAACTGATAGAAAATTGTAAAAAAAGGATTAAAAAAACAACCTGAAATGTCAGAGCACAGCATCATCCAGACTCGTTTTCCATTTTTTGTTGGATCAGGGGAGAGGGGACCAGGGTAGGAGGGCTTTACCTTGCCACTAAGCTGTATCAATTTCCTTGTATACAAGGCAAGTGTATAAACACGATCGATAGTATTAGATTAATCTACAGTTTTCATTTCATTTTTTATGGTGTTGATTTTATTACAATTGGAGTCAAAATGCAACAATTTTTGTTGTCTCTAAATTGAAGGTTTCAGTTGAAACACAGGCCGTAATTTAAATTAAACTAACATTACCATTGAGATTATCGAACTCGAGATAGACTACAAAATAAGTTTGTCCACCTTACAAAATACTATTAGCGGCCAGTAGAGGCAAGAAAATAAATATTCAAACATGCCCCAATGTATATCCCTGGAACACAAGGGAAACAATGAAACCATAAACATAGTAACAGAGACTGAAAATTTTTTATCATTTAAAGGCTATCTTAAACTTACCACTCTCTATCTCAGAACGATTGCATTCTTTGACTTTTCGTACAAATTTAAAAAATTATTAATTATTATGTTATACAAATATTTTTTTGTTTATATTTTTTAAAATATTCTTTTTAAAAATTATTTGTCATTAAAATAAACTTTAATTAAAAATGTCATTAAAAAAATCCGACATTTGAAGTTTTAATCAGACATATATTTTAATATAAATATAAATAGAAAAATAAACAAAAAGACATTTAGACCAATTGAGACCCACAAGAATGGTTTAGTAAATAACCAACTTGATGCATTTGCTGGGACATTAGTTGTGCCTCGCTGCTGAAGAACAAGAACTACTTCACATCCAAGAGTGGTCCTTGGAACCATGAGGGAGGTTTTAATGGTAAAGTTGGTCTGAACTCAGTTGTAAGCTCTCTAGAGAAACCGGCACCATCCATGTTCCAATAGCAATTATGCTGAATAAAAATGAACACAAAAGCCGAGCAGTATCCGTTCAAACTCTTTCTCAGGCTTCAGTTCAACTAAAACTCGCCCAGAAAGTAACAGATTATGAGAGCGAGCGAAAGACTGTGGAGACAAGGCCCTGCCTGAACTAACGGCAAAACATGTTCTATAAAACCCTGGTGCACAGATATCAATACTCTTGATCATTAAAACAAACTAAGAGACCTATTTTGATCATTCTCATTCAACTCTATAATTATTAAAAGTAACAACCTAGAATTTTACATGCGAGATGGGTCATTGTTGATCTGCTGCAGCTGTCAGCGGCTGGAGAGCCTTGAGAGGGTTCAAGATAACACCATCAATAAGCCCGTAGTCCTTGGCTTCTTTTGCGCTCATGAAGTAATCACGATCTGTATCCTGATTGATCTTATCAAGACTTTGACCAGTGTGGTAGGCCAGATACCCATTTAGGTTTGCCTTGTGATGCAACATTTCGTTTGCCTGAAAATTATGCCAGTATTAAGAGATGTTCAAACCAAAGACAAAGGTTTCAATTATATGATAAAGTGCACCGGGAACCAATAGTTCTCCCATAACACACGAGAATTTTCAAAACCTATTTCATGTCTGGACACAGGAATGGCTAGAAATCAGATGCGCTAGGATATATCTGTTAACAATGCTTCACAACTATAAGTTTCAGAGAAAAGGATGCATACCTGGATATCTATGTCAGATTGCCCCCCTTGAGCTCCACCAAGAGGCTGATGGATCATTATCCTTGAATTCGGCAAGCTGTATCTTTTTCCTTCAGTCACATAGGAAAGAGAAACATATTCAGTAAAGTTTGAGGCAGCAACTACGGGTTTGAACTTTAAATCAACAAGTCAACAGAACATTTTACCTTTGGTCCCAGCACTGAGCAGAAAAGCCCCCATACTACGTAACCAAAAAGGGAGAACAAAAGACAGATACTTTAGTAATGGAAAATATCCAATGCCAAGTGAAAATTAAATGGTATTCTTAAGGGAGAATTTATTCCCTTTCCCACTATTTTAGAAACTTTAAATCTTAGAATAACATTTTCACACCTAATACAGAATGTTAGTGGTTCTATAAGCACTCTGTTAATTGCCTGGAAAAAGATCAGGTGTAGAGTTTTGTGTACTGAATCCTCAGCCTGGAAGAGGAAGTATGGCATTAGTTTTGACAACTATCTTTTGAACTGTCCTGGATCTGACTTTGGAGGCTGTTTAGGGCTGTATTAAAGTGGATTTCTACTGAGAATTGTAGAACTATTTGAGTCACTCTAATAGGGTTTCTAGGAGTCACACACAGAGGATAGAAAAACCTAAGCTTCACACCTAGGGTTCTTAGGAGTTATAAGAGAGATTGAGTCACACAATCCAAAGCAAATTGCTGGAACTTTATTCATAAACTGTCATTTATTTATTAAAAGACTAAATGCTTATTTATAGATTTTTAGACATTGATTCCTAAACCTCCAACATAACTATCCTATTTTAGAATAGGAAAACTATAACTATTCCTATTTAAGAATAGGAAAACCTAATAACTTTAAGATTAATAAAATAAATTACTAAACAGAAATAAAGCCTAGACCTAGACAATTTCCAGATTTTCCAGCAAACCTGGAAACATACAAAAATACCCTTGCGTTCTAAAATTTAAATAAAACACACAAATCTTTTGTTGTCTGCATCACTTTAACTCCAAAGATATACAGGATAATCATCCAAAAGGCAAATGCAAGCAGCCACATACAAGACATAACAGACAGGATACCACACCAAATTGCATACGGGCAAGCAATAGAACATATACCTTAAGGAATATTGGCTTTGAATCTTGTCCTGCAAAAAGGCGGGTTCTCAGATCCTAGATAAATCTCATTTTCTACAATGTTAATGACAGTCAGTTTAAGTGCGGCCTAATGCTAAGCTGAACTCACCTAGTAATTTTCCTTACCAAGGATCTATCATAAGAACATTGAGGTTACATGATCAAACTGCTATTAGCTCAAGATTTAGACACCAAATCATTAAGTTATTCCCATGGTAAAATTACAGCAAAAACAGCTCAACCCATGCATCTACTGAGAAGGTACACATATGATTCTCTAGTCATCAATAAACATTCCATACAATTCCCAGAAACATATTTCTCCCTCGCTAACACTTAGGCAAGACCAACAATCTACATCACATAGAATCCATTATTTACAAAACTAATGCTGCTTCAGTCATGGAAGAACAAGGTTAGAATAGTGGGATCTGATCTATGACAGAAAAGTTACTGTTTCATAATTCAATTAAGTTTCTTTAAAAAATCCTAGTTCTGCAAACAATTGATGAATAAAAGGAGCAATAAATCAGTCTATAATGATCCATTCAGCAACTAAGGTATAAGTAACAGGAAAAATACAGTAAAAACCAGCAATTCATTTAGCTGTTAAGGTATAAATGACATGAAAGAAAATAGGAAACTAGTAAATCTTGTACCTAGCTGCCAGTCCAACACAGACAGTGGAGACATCAGGTCGGATATGCCTCATTGTGTCAAATATTGCCATGCCTGAGTAAAAAGAATTACACAAAAACACAAGGGGGAGAGAGAGAGTCTAAGCCTCCAAACAAGTAAAAACATCATTGCTTCACATGCCCAGGTAACTGGAAAAAGGTCAAAAATGAAAGAAGACTTCAATCTGAAAAATTACCAGCTGTAACTGATCCTCCAGGAGAATTCACATACATAACAATATCCTGCTTGGTAGAAAAAGCATACCCTAATTAGTAAACTGCTTGCCCCATTTCTTCAGATAATAAGAACAGTGTTAAAACAGGTTCATGTGGTTTTGTAATGGTTCGTGTGCATGTGCAGGTGTTGTAGTTATGAAGCTTGACTAAAACCAGTTAACAATGGTGGAATAGAATCATAAACTTTAATGCTGTTAGAGGGCTCAGAAGCAAATACAAATTGAAATGAAGTTGAAAATGATAGATAAGATACCAACCAGCCACAATGAACAGTCACCAAACTCACCTTGTTAGGATCAACAGCATCGAGATAAAGAAGTTGAGCAACGATAATGTTTGCCATATCATCATCAACAGCTCCCCCACAGCGTATAATTCTCTAAGAATTCAAACAACAGCAAAATCAAATGTTATATAAAAACAGGCGAGCATTCCTGGTAAACAAGCAAAAGAAAGATGATTAACCTATTCACTTACATATTGAAAAAGTTGACTGATAACACTCTGGAATCGTTCATGCACCATCGGAGGTGGTCCTTGTGCTTGAGCATTGGCATAGGCAGGGAAGTAGGGTGAAGAAGGGATTTGCACATCATCCCTACAAAACCAGTCCACATTTTTTCTCTTCATTTACTAGCACAAGCAAAATGAAAACAGCACTTCTCTCAGGTGTAAGTGAAAAAGACATAAATACTCTCATAAAACCCATCCTACCTTATAGACCAGATCCCTTGTCGCGAACTACTCTCGGGTACCCAAAACTCACCAGAGTAAACAGACTTCACTGAAGATGTCTGGATAGTCTTTCTATCACTAATTAACTTTCTCAATTTCCTGCAACACATGTAGAGGAGAAGGATATTTGAATTACTCAACTAATTATGGCATAGATGAAACATTTATCAAATAAAAGAGGCGAAACTGTTCTAGTATCCTTGTTTAATAATAACAATTATCAGTGCTAAAAAAAACCGAAAAACCAATCCAAACAATTATAAAGAAAATATTGTTTGTGTGCCGCGAAGGGCCTACACCTTGAAAATGGAAGGGCAGAGCTCAAATCCAACCTTAACCTCAAAAACCCTCTGCTTCCTTACCAATTTTAAAAACTTCGCTTAGCAAATCGAAAAATATATATATAAATAAATAATCCAAAACTTTGATTTTTTATTTATTTAGTACTCTTCAGCGAATCCAATAATACTGACAATAACGGTAAAACCATCGAGTAATCAGCAAACATCCCAGTCTCGATTTTCTTTAAATGTTGCTTTCCATGGAAAAAAAACATCACAGATAAATTAGAAATAAAAAAAAGGGGGAAGGAGTGACCTGGAACGGAGAGGGTGGAAAGCGAAAGAGAGCTTGTGGGTATCGGGAGCGGAGCCGACTGAAGGGTTCGGATAGAAGGGAAGAGAGCTGAATCTGAGTGACGAGGCCGATGTGGAGACGCATGAGTGTGCCATTTCTAAGATTGATTTTTAGCTTGTATAAAGTGTTTTGAATTATCTAGTATTAGCGCCTTATCCTATTAAATTTTAGGGCTAGAGGAGGACGAAACTGCCGTGGGTATTGATAGTGTGTTCGAGAGAGCTAAGGAAGATGTTAACGCCTACAGCAGTGACTTACTAACTGAATATCTTCCTTTTGGGTCTTTCTTTGACCCGCTTACCAAACGGGTGGTTTGGTCTCTCTCTCTCTCTCTCTCTCTGGCCCTTTCTTTTCTTTTCATGTTCCTTCTTACTTTAAGGCCCTTAAAGCAATAAAGCCCAACCCCTTTCTTTTTCTTTGCGATCCAATTGTGGATTTTATTTCTTCCAAAATAACTGTTTGGTGTTTGGCAATTGTTGGCGAGTTCCTTTCACATAAAAAATGTTCAGATTTTTCTTGCTGGTATCTGTAGTTACTAGCTCGTGAGAATATTTTTTTTAATCAATTTTCCAAGTTTTTTTTTTTTTTTTTTTTTCATTAGTAAGCTCAATAGAAATTACACAAAGTAGCAAATTTTAAATTACACAATAAAAATTAAGAAATATTCCTTTCTTATTATATTATTATGAAAAAAATGAAACAACAGAGACTGGAACCTAGTAACGTTATAGAAATTGTGCAGAATTTATGCTGGGAGAGGAAATTTACTCCTACCGAGAGGAGCAAGAGCAAAAGCAAAGGGATGAGTTTTTAGTAAATTAGAAAATGAATTAAGTAATAATGGAAAGTGTTTTTATTAAAATAGAAAATGAATAAAGCAATAATGGAAAGTGGGCATCTAAATTGGAACTAATAAAAAACAAATTAGAAGGCTCATCGAGAGAGTACTATCTTTATTTCATGATTGTATTGGAAGAGGACTGTCACCAAGTCACCATCGAATGGCCATGGAACACCCGTTTCATTTACCATAACGAATATTTCTTTACGAAATATTACTTGCACTCAAGTAGTGGAATTCTTCATAAAAAAAGAGAGAAAAAAATACAAGAATTTATCATTAACATCGTTTTCTTAATATTGAAGGCTCTCAGTAAACATCATTTCCATTCAATTAAAGACAATTTTCCATTAATCAATCATTATGCAATAATTTTTTTTTTTAATTTTTTTTTTGGGTGAATATCCTTAAGCTATAGATGACAGCAAATGAACCATCCATATATGTGTAATCCCTCTATACTGAATCAAAAATGCCCCTTTGCTAGCCTAGCCTAATAGTTACATGATATATTAACACAACAGTGCAGATCTTTAAGCATCAGAGCAGTTAGTTTCAGGCTGACTCTGTTGCTGAATTGCCTTGTAGCACTGCAGACTGCAAAGCGGAAGCTTTGACTTAGAATCTCGATACTTGTATGGGTTAGTGCAGGACGGGCCTGCGCACTTCTCTCTTGGAGGAGGATAGCTGCATATTCGGAAAGAAAATTGAAACCATCATTAGTAAACAATAGTTGACATCAGTTTGGGATAGTAATTTGGTGTTTTAGCGTGAGTTTTAAAATATGAAGAAAACAAAACCTGCAGGGTTTAGAGTCGAATATACTAGGAAGACCCATGTCCTTGGGAAATGTCACAACCGTCCCTGTAGGACCCATGACCCATCTGATGGTGCTTGATGCAAGCATCTGGGCGGTAGTAGCCTTCTCCTGAGCATGAAAATGTGAGAAATTTGAACGCAGCTTTATATCAAGACAAAGAAGGAAGTTTATCAGACAATTGCTAATACCTGTGCCAACTCTTCCTGACGCTTCTTTATTTTCTCTTCTCGCTTTTTTCGGCTTGAATCTTGACCCAGAATTTTTCTTATAGCCTCAGCCTAGAAAATCAAAACCAAGAAAAAAGAAGGAAGGCAAATGCTTGTTTAACCTCTGTGGATCTCTCATATGCATATGGAATACAACTGTATGCACACGAAAACAAACCTCAGATTCCCTAGCTGCCTTCTCAACTTGCAATCTTCGTCTCTGAGCAGCCTCAGCTTTCTTTAATTGCTGCTCAACCTCTGTAAGTTTCTCCTTTTGCTCTGGAATGAAAAAAAGAAAAGAAAAAAGAAGCAATTACAAGGGGAAAGACTACAATTAATAATGAAACTAGAGTTCTCAGGGAAATAAAAACATATGGAAGTGATTGATTCTCACTTTTTGATGGTGCAGGTGGCAATCCATCTGGAAACTCAATTAAGTTAGCATCATGAACAGAAGAGCCATCTTTGCTAGATTGAAGAGCCCGTTGACGCTTAGTTAAAGTCATCTCCCTCTTACCATCTGTCAATGACTCTACAGATTCCTTTTTCTGCTTCTTCTTACTACCTATGAACTCACCATCAGATAATGGTTCTTCTCCCTCGTAATCTTCATCCTCTGGTGCTCGGTCTGACCTGGATATTTTCTTCCCATCTTTAACCAGCCTTAGAGCACCATTGCTTTCCAGGGTTGAAAGTTTTCGTTGTTTCTTACTTGATTCATCATCGTCATTTTCATCATCTTCCTTATGTCTTGATGAGACTTTTAACTTGAGTTTCTCTAAGTACCGGATCTCATCATCCTCATCATCCTCACCAAATTCCCCATCCAGAACACGCCTCTTGGGGGCACGCTTGCTCTTACGAACTGCTTCAGACTTATCTCCTGGTTTCCCAGCAGTATTTTTGCTTGAAGTCTTCCCCATTAAATCCTCTTTCCCGAGACTAAAACCTCCTCTAGAGAATTCCTTCCAAGGGACTCCTTGCAAACCAGGCCTCTTACCTAAAACAAAATGTTCATCCTCTAAATTCCCCTGCGATAAAACAATTTAAAATGATGGGATTACACAGGATTCTGACATTACTCAATAATGAGAGCACTTATTAGGCGAGATACTGAGATAATACACATTAATGCGGTAGATATTCTTCCACAAAAGTAAAGGCATAAAAGATGCCAAATAAATCCACAAAAACAAATTTATGTGCGCAAGCCAAAAATTGGTGTCAACAACTTATCCAAAGAATGCAAGTAATAATCAAGAATTGGTCAAATTACCAAGCGAGTAGTTCTATAAATTAATGTGAATTCTATGTGGAAGTTCTTGAAGTTATATACCTTCAAAAAACAGTATACACCTTCCGGCACACTATTACAAGATAGGTAATTCTTACTTTAAGTTAGAAATAAATATATAAACTTAATTTAGTACAACAGACACATATACAAACCTTCAAGGAGGTGTTTGCTTTCCCATGAGTAATTAAACAAAAATAGTTGCAGTTTAAATTGGTATTTAGACAGTGTACGCACAAAAGCAAATGCAATGCATGAATATGTATGCAAGAATCGAGGTTGCCATATTTCATGCAGGTTGCCATATTTCATGCAGGTTGCCATATTTCACACAGTCAAGATAGCGAGACTACCTGAAGACTAACTGTCTGCCTTGAGCTGGAGGTGTCTGAGAGTCGTGAATTCTTTGTAGAAGAAACGCCATTAGTTGTTGAGTTGGCATTAATTGTGTGTGCCACACCACCAACCTTAAGCTTGACCTTTTTAACCTTGCTTTCATTTCCTAAAACATCTAAACTCACTGCTGACTGCTCTGAACTCCAACTTTCACCATTCCTTCCACCGTAAATATTCGCAGCTCTAGACTCCACATCCATGCATTCCTTCAGCTTGCTTGTGCTTCTCCAATTTGCAGGGGCAAGAACACCTTTACTAGAACGTTTGTTGTGAATCATACTTCTCCCTGAGTTACTGCCATAAAATGCATTTTCACTTTCAGCCCCAGTAGTAGCTGAAGAAACCCTGGCCACAGATCGATTAAGATTGAATTCTTTCCTCCTAGAATTATCAGCATTCTCATCACTGGAAGCCTTGCTCATGTCATCAGAAGGTGGTGATATTGATAATGATGAATGATCATGATTGTCTGTAAATGCCTGTGAATCCTTAGGTCGGCGAGAAATTTGGGTCCGCTTCTTTCTTACAGTGCTTCCTATGGTATCAAACCGAGCAAGACCCAACTCTTCCATATGGTGAAAAACTACTCACTCTTTTGTTGATTCAAGTCAGATAACGAGATAGCACAAAGTCATAATAAACACCTATTCCAAAGATGGCTTCCGTTGACCCTACATCAAAAACATACAAAAGCCTAAACAATTTTATTGGATAAACCCTAAAAAAGAACTAACATGTATATTACTTTCTCATTGCATTAGAACAACCATGAGAATGGGAAACTGATGCGAGAGGGAATAGAAGTATAAAGCATTCAAGGCACAGCATCCAGAGAAGTCATTACAAAAGGAAAGATACAAATAATACATCACGGACATAAAACCAACTAAAGTAAGTGGATTTCAAAGATAGAACACAAAAACCACCCCCATTACAAACAATGACAGTCTGGTGACATCAAGCTCAACAATACAAATAGCAAAGAACCCAAAACCCAGGAAAACAAAACCTCAGAAGATAAGCAAACGCAAGCCAAAGCACCAAATAACTCAATAATATAAACTCAAATAGGAAAATTGTGCAAAATTTAACCAAACAAGAAACCAAACCTCCGAAAAATTGAAAACTTGAACAAATTGGTTTGACATCAAACCAAACAAAATGACCCATCAATAAAATCAGTTGACAAACCACAGCAGCCACTGAGCACATATCAATCAAAGCAAACACCCAGTTGTAACCAAACAGAACCCCAAATAACAACACTCAACTCAATTCCCATGAATCCTAACCAGAGACTAGAAAAACATTAATAAAACACAAATCAATCGATCAAAACAAAAGCCAAGAAAAAATCTGCAGCAAAACACACAATACAAGCATGCATTGATCGATCATCAGAAACAAATAAAACCCAAAAAAGAGAGCAAAAAAAAAACCTTACCGGAGAAAAAAGGAGGGACAGAGAGAAAAAGGAAAAGAGAAGAGAAGACAGGAATAAAAAGAGAGAGAAGAGAGGAAGAGAAATAAAAGAGGTAGAAAGATTTGGTGGTGTTTGGTTAAGGTTATAATAAGTTTAGAGAGAAAAAGAAAGTTAGGGTTAGAGAAGGAAGGATGAGAGGGGTAAAGGATTAGAGAAGGACTAGTAGTAGTAATAATCTCCTTCTTGTTCTCCATTTTTTGGCTATTGCCACGCCCCTCACTCCCACCCACACGCACACACTCTGTTTTTTTTTTTTTTGGGGTCTCTTTTTGTTTGGGGTGATTTTAGCCTAAGTCCTCTTTGGTTGTTGTTGTTGTTGTTGTTGACTCGGTTGATCCAACTCAGTGAGGCATGCACATTTCTCTTTCTTCTCTCTCTCTCTCTCTCGGGTCTTTCCTTTTATTTCCCTCCTCCTCTACACTCGGACGCGGTTATTCCACTGCAAGTTTAAGCGCAGGTTAAGGGCCCTGCGCACCCGCACGCTTCCGTTTGTGTGGAGCTTTTGTTTTGTTCGCGTGCACGTTTTTGTCACGTGGCTGATATTAATGATACTTTTTTTTCTTTTTTTCTGTTTCACAAATTTCAGAATGAAATGGAAAACAATTCCGTTTTATTTATTTAGTTAAGGTTTACAGATTTTCAGAAGTTTTCAAAATTGACTTTTATATTATCCCTCTACAATTTGCCGTTCAAATCCAGTTTGAGAGGCTTCCATTGACAGATTTGGAAGTTGAGCTACGATCATGTTTGAGCGTGGGTTTGAGATCAGATCCAATATGCTCGAGTGTCGAGCCTCAACCGTGTCTGGGGTGCTGTGGGTCCGACTTAAGACCTAGTTCATGGGTCGAAGTTGAAGCTAGCTCTGAGAGTAAATTATAAATTAATCCCTCTAGTTTTTTTTAAAAAATAAATAAATCTTTTTAAACAATTAATTAGTTTTTTATGTTTTAATTTTCTCAATAATTTAATTAATTAATTAATTTTTTTTTTTGAAGCGAGAAAAAGAAAGTGAGTGAAAAATAAATAAAGTATAAAAAAAGCAATATAGGAAAAAATCATTAATAAAAAACTCGATGAAATGACTAAGTTATTGATGAAATTTAAAATATAAAAAATTAAATGAATATTTTTTAAAATGAAATGAGATAATTAATTTATTTTTGAAAACGAGAGAGACTAATTTATAATTTACTTCTAGTTATGGCAATAAAGTGAAAATAATCAAAACAACTTTGTATTTTATTTTGTAATAGACCGAATTTGTTTGATGTATTAAATTATTGATTCTATACTTAAAAATGTGTTGCTTTGGTGAATTTTTTTTTCTCAGAAAGATGTATTTGTTGTTGAGGTTATTACATATTTGATGTGAGAATATATATTTTTTTATTTGAATGTCTTGATTTTTATTTTTTGTCATTTGGATGTGCTAAGTTTTAATTTTTTTCTAATCAACTGTTTTTGTTAAATTTTGTAAAATACATGCTGACATAATTGTTAAATTAACATATACTAACATGTATCGCACATGCATGAGCATTTTACTTTATTTTTAATCAAGTGTTTGTATTATTTTAATTTTCTATCCGAGTATTTATGTTTTTATTTATTTTTTTGTTTGAATGTTTGTGCTTTTAAAAATTTGTCAATAAGTGCTATTAATTTTGAAATCTAACAATTATCCACTTTACAATTTTACGTGGACCATTTATTAACCAAGTTAACTAAAATAAAAATAACAAAACAGTTGAAAAAATATTAAAATTAAAATAATAATATAATAAAAAAAATTTGCGTTGGCCACAATTCATTTAAATTGAATAGATTGTTTTTATTGTTTGTTGTTTTAATTGTTAATTTTATCCAAGTTGGTCAAAATAAGATGAACATAACATTGCAAAGTAGTATTCATTGAACATCGAAATTAATAGCACTTGTCGATAAATTTTTTAAAATATAAACACTCAAATAGAAAAAAATAAATATATGTACACTTAAATTAAAAAAAATACATACACACACTCCATTAGAAATAAAGTAAATTGTTTAGATACACATGACTTTATCAATATTTTGATGTATTAATTTAATAGCCATGTTAGAATGTATTCCATAAAATGAAATAATTGATTAGAAAAAATCTGAAAGTCTGCACACTCGAATAACAGAAATAAAAAATTTCCGTACTCAATATGTAATAATCTCTGCATGTTTTTCCCAACTATCGCGTGATTATAAAGATGCCAAAACAAAATTCATCTTCAACTACATCCCTATCCATTGAACATTACGTCATTACCTGATTAACTTCCACCATCCTAATCAGGATAGTTCGGTTACGCAAAAAGTCAAGACCTTCTCTTATTGCGAGCAAATTTTCGATCACTGACTACTCGTAGTCAAGGCATCTAATTATGTTTGGCAAACAAAAAACCAAGTTTTTTTTTTAAAAAAAACAAAAAATTAGTTCATTTAAAATCAATTTTTTATTCGTGTTTTTACCTTTCTTAACTTTTTATATATATTTTTTAGATTTAGTCAATTACATAATTTTCAGTTATTACTCTTTTTTTTAAAAATACAATTCTCATAATTTTAATGTAAAGTTTTGTACATATGTTTTAAAAAGTTATAATTTATTTTTTAATTTTTTTTTAAAGTCAAAAACTATATTTATTTATTTTTTAAACATTAAAAATATAAATAATTAAAAAAAAGAGAAAATAATCTATAGTGATTTCAAATTTTCTAAATAGCTTCACATAAATTTTTTCGAATGATTTTCATCGTGAAACTATTTATGTAGTTGTTATTTTTTTTTTTAAAGATAAATGATAAAAAAATTCAAAATTCAAAAACTGATTTTAAATAAACTAAAATTAGGAGAGGTTTAGTCCTTTTTTAGCATTATATGTTATCGTTAGACATCTTTTCTTTTGCTCATGTTAACATTCAAACAAAGGATAAGATTTCTAAGGCCAGCATCTGGAATTGGTAATAGAATTTTCTTCTGGTCCCGGCCCTCCAGGGCAGAAAAACCAAGCCATCTAACTAGTTTAAGGGAAATCCTCACCAAAAATAATAATAAATAAATAAAAATCAAGTCTTTAATTGCCATGATTGACAGGTGAGATTGGAAAGCAAAATATTGGGACGAATAGTGTTCGATTTTAATGAAAAATCATACTGAATCAAATCCAAATTATCAAAAAATTTCAGTCTTGAATTAAAATTTGGTTTTTGATTCAGTTTTTCAAATTTTTAATTAAGTTGAAACCAATAACCGAGGCATACAAGTTGTAACATTATGATTTTGAAAATAATAATATAATATTTATACAATAGAAGTGTATATGATTTTTTTTATGTCTCCATTTCTCTATTCGAAATAAACTTATAAAGTAATTATTATACATATCACTAATTATTTTTCGAGTATTATAAAATTTCTCTCGAGCTTTATTCATCAACAAAATTTCCAACGTGATAATTATTGATCAAAGTAAACTTTGTTATTAATAATAAAAGAAACATAGTTGGATTTATTCATAACCAAAATACGGTAAACTATCCCAGTCTCAAAGAATAAAAAGTAATTAAACTAAATTCTTAAAAAGGAAAAATATTCAAGTTATAACCTAAATTCAATTGGCAGAACCGCCAAAATACTTTATAATTACTTATAAAGTAATTATTTTACATATTTCATGTAATGTTGGTGAACAACTCAATTTATATATATTTTTAATTTTTTTATTTGACGAGTATAAATATATTTTAAGAAAAAATCACAAGTAAGAATCACCAATAACTATATGTTTAATTTTTTTTTAAAAAAAAAACTTAGTAAGGCAAATAGAACTTAACGTTGCTTGTTTTTAGGCTTTTATAATCAATACTATATTAATAATTATAAAATAATCCTTTACTTAATTTTATCTATTTTTACAATTTAAAGACTTAAAAATAACATATGGTTACTTTTTTATAAATAAAAATTATAATTTAAGGACATAAATATATACAATGATTAATTTAATAAAGATTGTCTATCGCATAAAAAGAAAAAGACAAAAGCAAAAATTAGAAAGAAAAAAGAAGAAGAGTGAGACGGGCTTAGCATGCAATGCTGGGCCAAGCGATGCAGGCCTGCCTGTAACGGGAAAAAAAAAAAAAGGAGAGAGAGAGAGAGAGCAGCAAATGATGTGCCTGCTTGATATAGCAAACGATGCGTGTTTAATTCGCTTTCTTTCTCAATTTTTCGGCGACCAAAATCTGGAAATTGTTAGCAAGAATCTAGATATTGTCACTAAAAACTCGAGGGGCCACTGTTTTGGCTACTGACCTTAATTTGTACCCTTGTGTACCTAATCTTGCAATAGTTTTCCTCTTAATTATTGTCCATCAACAAAAGAAAGTCCTTAATTGTGTTTAGTGATGCTTTTAAACGATCAAGGAACACAGTTAGTGTTGAAAAATTTAGCTGCCCCAAAACAAACACAATCAAAAACCGAGTGAAAAATGAAATTGTCAATAAGAAAATAATTCTTTTTTTGGATTGCCAAAAGATTAATTAAAAACGGAAGTTGAAGATATCAGTAAGAAGGATGAAATAAGTTTAGGCATAAGATCACTGTGAAATTAATGCATGCTTTCTCACGATAATAGCCAATATCGATCTCACTAGAAACATGTATGAAAGGACAAAAACAAACGATTCTCCTTCCCATATGATAACAAGGGATTACTAAATTATTGTAACTCCTGGGAGCAATGTAGAAATGGATATGCTCATGCTACTCAGCGTATCCAAACGGTCATTAATCTCCTCCAAAGGCGAAGCAATTCCACCTTGCTCAATAAAGGCATCCTTGCATGTTTCAGCATATCCTATGACGGCACTAAGCAATTGAACCAGACTGTCCATGTCGTGAGAGGACATTGCTGTGAAAGCTTGATCAAGGTCTGTGATTCCACTGTCATATACGTCTAAGCAAACGCTAAGGCAGTCCTTAACCACACCGTCTGTATAAGGATCCTTAATTAGTTTCGTGGCCATGGCCATGGCTTGCTCATAACCTTCGTGGAGAGTTTGTATCCCCATTTTAAGGAATGAAAGGGCATCAATTGCACCGGTTAGGGAAGGACCAAAGATGGCAAGACATTCTGCTTGGTGACCGGTCTCGCCACATATTTTCGTCAGCTCAGCATTGTTGAATTGTGATGGCAATACAGACGGGGAATCAGGTGGTGATGGGTGAGACACTGGAGACTGTGATGGGGAGGAAACTGGCGGTAGAGAAGAAACCGGAGATGGCAACGGGGAGAAAAATGGCGATACTGGAGAAGAAACCGGCGACGACAATGTTGATTGAATGAACTCTGAAGATGTCTTAGACAAGGCCGGTCCTAGGGGAGCAGGACTAGCATGATCGCTGCTGACATTGCGAGGTACGCAAATGGCCTTAGAAAAGAATGAGAGAAGAGAAGAGGAGATAAGGAGGACGAGGATGGATTTGTTGAGCTCCATTATCTTCTCATGAAGGACAGGAGAAATGGAGAGACAAAACTAATGAGGAGTGACTGGGGCAATGGGAAATATCAAGTATTTATGGAATCTCTAGAGGGAGGGATTGACTTCTGTACTCCTCCCTCACAAAAACATGAGACCTATGAATTAGGAGTACAACTCCTGGCATATCCAATAATTTCGCCTCCAGAGAAGAGTGAATGGGCGGTTAATCCAAGACAATAGGATTACCAGGCAGATTATGTCAATTCTCAGTCTGGGCAGTCAGTTTTGCATTTATGGACTGGAAGTCATCACATCAAGGATGTCCAGGTTGGTTCCGAGGAATAGTTTCATAAACAGAGGAGCATCAAGAATGACAGCATAGCTCTATCCTTTATTTTTCCTTATTTAACCTAGCCTCTAACTGATGTCTCGTTCTTCCTTGCTGTATTCCAAGGCAAGCCAGAAATTTGCGTTCTAATAGATGTCCCGTTCTTCCTTGCTGTATCCAGGGAATATTAGTCAGAAATTGGCGTTTCAGTTTCTTTGCCACAACCAACTTCATAAACGTTGCAGCTATCATCTACATGGTTTCCGGTTAGATTTTACACAACAAGACAGTGATATCTGGTGGCTTAATTTTTAGAGAAACGATTTGTTAACATTAACCATGTAATGAAGTACACATCAAGAGTAACTTTGATTTGTTTGACATTTTTTATATGCACATTTCACCAAATCTTTCTTATCTTTTCCTTGTTCGGTAAATATTTTTAAGGTCCAGGAATTTAACGACTTGAATATGCAGGGAAGCAGATGGCCTCAACAAAGGGAGAAAGAAGAAAATGAGAGAGAGCCAAAAAGTAACAACTTGATCGGTAGGCTAGAAACGAAAAAATAAGAGTAATCTACTACCTACATCCCAGATTGGTAATGCAATGGTATGAATTTTTTTCTTTTTTAACATATTAATGGCTCTTAGCTAATTGAATTAATAGCAATGACTCCGAAAGCAATGTCCATAATATTCTTAGGTGATTATGGAATTGAGGTATTATAAATGATCTCAGAACACACAACGTACTGTTTTGCATTTTTTTTCTCTTAGTACTATGTGTTGGTTCATCATAAACATTTTAGTAACATAAAATTGATAATGGTTTTCAATTTGGATCAACCATTACGTTCAATTTTTTTTTTTTTTTAAATTATGAATTCGAGAAAGCATTGTCAAAGGCAACAAATTGTTGCTTGTGTCCAGGAAATTAGAAGCTTCATTAAAGAGAGCTAAATAATTTATTTTAAGTTGGACTCTCAAAGACAATGCATTAGGGTGCAGGTATCAATATGAAGGATGAAATTTATGCATATATATATATATATATAGTGGGGAGAGAGAGAGAGAGCAATGGCATATAAATTTTCATTCAAAGAGGATATATTTTGAAACACTGAATTCTGAAGACGAACAAATGTTAATGTCTCCTAGATCCTGTCACAAATGTTTTGTACGGAGGAATCTAAGAAACACTAACATTTGTGACAGGATTCCTTGCCATAACATGGGATTACTCAATTATTTTAACTACTGGGAGCAATATGGTCATGTCCACGGCGATGCTAGCCAGCTTATCCAATTTCAGATCAACTGCCTTCAATGGCGATTCTTTACCTTGCTCAAGAAAGGCGTCCTGACATATTTCAGGATAGGATGCTACGGCACCAAGCATTCGAGTCAGTCTGTCCATGTCGTGAGAGGAAATTGCAGTCAGAGCATCATGGAGGTCAGAGATTGCAGCGTCATAAGACTCTACGCATATGTCAAAAGAATCCCTAATCATGGCTGATAGAGAGGTATCCTGACTTAGTTTCGTGGCCGTGGCTCTGGCTTCCTCAAGATCTTTGTGAAGAGCTTGTATCCCCATTTTAATGACTGAAATGGGATCAGTTGCGCCAGTTTGATAAGGAGCAATGGTGGCAAGACACTCGGCTTGGAATCTAGTCACGCCGCATATTTTCGACAAAACAGCATGGTTAACGGATGGTGAATATGGCAATGTGGGTGGTGCATTTGTTGGAGAATCAGGTGGCGATGGAACTGGCTGTGTGGAAGAAACCTGAGATGGCAATGGGGAGGATTCTGTCTCTTGGGAAGAAAACGGCGATGGCAATGGGGATTCAATAGTGTTGAAGATGCGAAAGACAAGGCCGATCCTAGGCAGTCAGGACTATCATTAATTATTGCTGGCATTGCGAGGGACGCAAATTGCCTCGGAAAAGAATGAGAGAAGAGAAGAGGAGATAAGGAGGAGGAAGATGGACTTGTTGCGTTCCATTATCTTCTCTTGGATGAGAGGAGAAATGGAGAGACAATTATGAGGACAGCTTATTGAGGCAGTGAGACAGATTTTTTAAGTATATTTATCGGATTTTGGGAGAAATTTTATAATACATAAGAAGTAACCAGGACAATAGTTACTCTTTGGACCCATTTTGAGGAGAGAGATAGACACACAAATAGAGAGAGAAATAGGAGAGAGAAAATAAAAAAATTTGAGCAGACGTGAAATCTTCTTATCACTTTTAGTGAGTATAGATATAATTTCTCTCTTTTTATGTGTCTATCTCTCCCTCAAAGTGGATTCAAGAAATAACTACCGTACATACCACTAGTTACTCTAGTTACTCCTTGTGTATTATAAAATTTTCTGGATCTTTGGAGTGGTGAATGGGTTACCCAAAAAAATAGGAATACCATGCAAATTTTGCCAATGCTCTAAGTATGGTGGGCAGTCTGCTTTGCTATTTTTCACATATATGAATTCAAAAGTCATGACACCAAGGATTTCCAACTTGTGTTTTTTTTCCCGGAATAGTTACATCAAGTGAAGAGCATCTAGGATGACAGCAGATTTTTTCCTTATTTTTTTCTTGCCTCTAAATTATGATGTCTTGTTTCTTCCTAGTTGCTGTGCCCAGGCAACCCAGAAATTGGCTTTCCATATTTTTTTTTTTTTTTTTTGGGCAATGGTCAAATTCATAAACGTTGTGGCTATCCCCATTTGGTTTGTGGTTAGATACCGATATCTGGTGGCTAAAATTTTTAGAGAGTTAATTTGTTAACATGAACGGTGTCATGAAATACATCGATCACCAGGATGTTTCTTTGATTCGTTGGAAATACTTTATGAAATGATCTTTTCGCCAAATCTAATTTTCTTTTCTTTTCGGCTGTCTCAGTCAATATTTGGAGAGGGAAGCACTCAAGCAAGGGGCCATCTGGTTATAAGGAATAAGTGGTGGACTGGTGGGAATGCCCTTAATTTCTGTAATTGAATGGGAATGAACTAATCTGAAGGAATAGGATTAACGAAAACAACGTGGGGAAGGCAGGTTTAAGGGGAATGGATTTGTGTGAATAAAAAAAAAAAAATCTCTACTTTGATGTGTGTGATTCCTTCATGCTCATCATTGCAGTTTTTGGGCCATTTCATCTATAGCTTCTGCAAAAAAAAAATTTCTAATCCTTAATTAAACCATAATCACATTCATAAAAAATAAAAATAAAAGGCCAAACCGCCTCCTTTCTGACTAAATTAAGAGCAATGAATCCAAAAGCTTCTTGGGTGGGAATGGAATTCAGGTGTCAGCAATGCATGCTATGATCAGAAGTCAGAACAGACAATCTACATTTTTCATTTCTGGATTTGAGTTGCAGCATAATTGTACTACATTCTTTGTGCCTTCATTCTGGATTTCAGTAAGTCGCTTGTTGAATTGCTTCCTAGAAATGGATCTCTTTCTGTTTTGTGTTGGAAGATAGTATAAGAATTCAGGATGGCTAGGATTGTTTTGTTGCATTCTTGATAAACCACCCTTTTGTAGCTATCTAATTGGATCACTAAGTAGAATAATATAGATCATTACATTTGCTAGTAAGTTGTATCTTGATCTTTTATTTTCTTTCCCTGCTTCAGTTTTCGGTATGAATGATGAAATTCATGCATAAGACTAGTAAAGAATATAGAGCAACGGATATTATTTTCAGTGAAAGAGGATTATTACTTGAAACGCTGAAGGAATGTCATTGCTTCCTTGCGATACTAATCTAAAATACTCCTCCACACAGAATGATATATAAATTAAACGCAAAAACAAATACTTGATTTAATTCCAGTGGAGAGATGCAGAAATTGCCAAGTTGATGCTAGCCAACTTAGTCAGCTGGTCATCCATCTCCTTCATTGGCGAAGCGAGATCTGGTTGCTCAGCAAAGGCTTCCTCACATGTGTCAGGATATGTTATGGTGGCACTAAGCATTGTACTCAGTTTGCCGATGTCGTGAGAGGAAATTGCAAGCAAAGCATCATTGAGGTCAGAAATTGCGTTATCAAAAGAATCCAAGCATGTGTCCAGGGAGTCCTTAACCACGGCTGATGAAGAGGGATCCTCGTTTAGTTTTGTGGCAACGGCAATGGCTTCCTCAATTTTTTTGTGGAGAGCTTGCATTCCAATTTTAAGGATTGAAATGGGATCAGTTTCGCCGGTTAGGAAAGGAGAAATGGCGGCAATACATTTTGCTGGGTAATCGGTCATGCCACATATTTTCGTCAGTGCAGCATTTTTGAATGGTGACCGCAATATCGATGGTGACTGTGTTTGAGAATCAGGTGGTGAATCAAGTGGTAATGGGGAGGAAGCCGATGGGGAAGGGGAGGAAGCGGAAGCTGGCGGGGGCAATGGGGCTTGAGTAGTGGGTGCTGAAGATGAGAGAGACAAGGCCGGTCCTAGGGAAAAGTCACGCTCTGTAGCATCAGGATTAGCACGACCATTGCTGACGTTGCGAGGGACACAAATGGCCTCAGCAAAGAATGATAGAAGAGAAGAGAAGACAAGGAGGAGAAAGACGGACTTGTTAAGCTCCATTATCTTCTCTAGGATAAGAGTAGAAATGGAGAGACGTAAAGAGGGCAGATTCAGGCAACGGGAGAGGTAAGTGAATATTTATGGGGCCTTTAGAGGGGTCAATGGGTTATCCATGAAAATAGGATTACCATGCAAAATTTGCCAATGCTCTCAGTTTGGTGTAACTATTTTTGCATTTATTAGTAGTAAGTTATAGCATCAAAGGTACCAAACTTGGTTTTTCCCGGAATAGGTTGACAAAGATGTAGACCGTCAAGGGTAGAGCTTTATCCATCCTTTTCCTTCTCTCTCTCTCTCTCTCTCCCCCTTTTCCCCTCTAAGTGACGTCTTCTTCTTTCTTGCCATATCCAGGCTACTTAGAAATTAGAATTCCTATTTCTTTTCCATAACCAAATGCAAAAATTTGCAGCTATCATCCACTTGGTTTTTGTGGATTTCAGACAGCAAGACACTGATCTGTCAAAAATTTGCTTGACACTATGATATATGCGTATTTCACCCCCACCACCACCCCCTTCTTTTTCAAGGAAGCAAGGGGCTTCAACAAAGAGCTTGTTCTCCGCCTGGCCTCGACAAAGAGCGAGGATAGGAAATGAGAGCCAAAAGATGAACCGAGTCAGCTTGCAAAACAAAAAAAAACAAAAAAAAACCTGGCATAGAAATCATTATACTTGACCTTGGATGGAATGTATGATGCATCTAGCAAGAAGTTATAAAACACAACTTTTACAATTTGCCAAATGAAGATTCTAAGTAAATCATGCAGCACCCATGAGAATGTGAATTTAGGACTACAAATACAAGGGTTGCTTGTTATGGTAATGGATCATCTGAAAACTTTGTCTAACGAATTATAATTATAATTATAACTATAACATATACTAAAAAGAAATAAGGTTTTACTGTAACTAAGCTACTGCTACAGTAACCAAAACGAGGTTATTTTGTATCTTTTTAGACTCAAAACGACGCCATCTTTCCAAAAAAATAAGTGATTTGATCATTTTATCAGGATTTTATACTTTGGTCCTCGAAGTTATTATTTTATATAAAAAAGTTTTTAATTTTAATTAATATTACCAAAAGGTCCCTATAATATTTTTTTCAGGCTGGGTTTTTTTCATTAATTATTATTTTATCAAAAGAACTTTTTTCCCATCATCAATGGTTACTTTTTCTATTTTTAGAAATATTCATGAACTAAAATTAAATATTCTTCTAATATAAATGGATTAAACACCTCCTTGTAATTGGATTTTTTAAAAATAAATAATTAATTGCATATATTTTTTATCTATCAAAATAAAAAATATTCCTAAGAAATATTTAAATTCAATTTTATATATATATATATATTAAATTAAATAATTTTTTTTACAATGAGTGTTAATTAATTTTTATTTTACATTTACATTTTGAAATTATTTAAAATATTAAAACATGGATATGATAAACATACCCGCGCGTTGAGCTAGTTTGGAACTAAATTCTTCAAGGTGCTGGGTTCCAACTATTGTGCGATGTGATGGTGAGGAAAGCAAAACACCCTTTTGAATATGTAACTGAAATCTAAATACAAACTAGGACTTCAGCATAGACAGTTAAATTGCTATTAGAATTCTGTTATTAGAAGCTCAGATAAAAGAGTACCAACAAGAATTCAAGCCCTCCAAGCAAATAGATTTTCTGATAGGAAAATATTGTATGGTGATTGGAGTAGGCCACTCTGCTGGTCAGCTTCAATTTGAAGATGTAACTACTGAAATCTACCTGCAAGTTATTTTTTATTTTTTTTTCAGAGGAGGTTTCATTTATGGAGAAACTGAATCCTACATGCAACTTTAAATTTTCCAATATAAAATGTCAAGCCAAAAGAAAAAAAAAAAGACAAATGAAAGAAGAAAAGAAGAATTAATTAAACCTAGTCACTGCATTTTATCAAAACTAATTAATTAATCTTGCAAGGATAAAAAGTAATTTAGTTCTTCGACTAGCATTAACCACCTCAATTTAGTAGTTTGTTTCCAAAAATGCCTTTTTACCCATCAAATTTTCCCATCTTATCTAGTTCTCTTTTGTTTTTTCCATATCTTGAAGCAAAAAACAATAAATTGGAAAATAAAATGAAATTTAACAAAAGGACCAAGTCATAAATAGATTTAAAAAACATAGTAATTAAATATATAGTTTTTGAAAACCACAAGGACTAACTAGCTAGGAGCAAGCCATAGTTAACTCATAAAAGAAAGGGTGAAGATTAAATAAAAAACCTTGACGGCCATCCAAGATAACAAGCTACGAGGCATATATACAAATTTCATAAGCCATGTAGAGAATGGCCAACCTGCTTTCGGGAGAACTTAACAGCGGTCCTCCACAAGGCAACAGAAAAAGCAGCCACTCCCCAACTCCACCAATCACAACTAAAATATCTATATTCCAAAAAGAAATCCTACAAAATATTTTCCCATTTTGATTTTTTCAATTCCTCGCATTGTTGTGTTGGGCCATCAAAAGAAAACTTCAAACTAAGTAAAGGCTCCAAGTTAACTAACTTTTAGGTATTCATCGTCCTTCATGAAGATCTTCAGAGAAAACTGCTGTCCGAGAGATGTTGTCGTTATCAAAGGCACTTAGGCCAGAGTATGGACCAGATGAGAACATTGAAGATGTCCCATCAGATTCAAAGGTAGTAGATGACTGTCTCAGGTTGGCCCGGGCATTGGAGCTTACAATGGAATCTTGATACTCAGTCACACGCTGCACCATTTTAAGTGACTGTACCACTTCACCCATAGTCGGTCGCTGGCTTGCCTCGGGGGCCACACAAGCTGCTGCAATTGTGCAAACTCGTACAAAATCATCCTTCGGATATTTCCCTCCAAGCCTTGGATCAGCAAGCTCTTCTAACCGATCCTTGTCTCTCAGAATGGGCCTGGCCTGAAAGCAATAAAACAGAATTTGTTAAACTGTCAAGAATTTTAATAAGAATTGTCAGATATGAAACCAGAAATAACAATGATGGGTTGAAATGGTCAGTATCCTACGAACCCAAGTGACAAGGTTCTCTTGGCCGGATGGCTGTGACATATCAACAGGCTTCCTTCCAGTCAGCAACTCAAGGAGGACAACTCCATAGCTATAAACATCACTTTTTACTAGTAGATGTCCGGTCATAGCATACTCAGGGGCTACATACCTATAAATCAACACCATTTCATCTCAATGCCAATCAAATTGGGAAACGATACAATGAAACAGAGAGAAAAACTTGGACAAACCCAAATGTTCCCATGACACGAGTAGACAGATAATTTGCTCTGCCTTCAGGCGCCTGTTTGGCAAGTCCAAAATCAGCAACTTTAGCATGAAAATTGTTCTCAAGCAATATATTGGATGCCTTGAAATCTCTGTGGATTACACAGGGTTGTGAGTCCTCATGTAGGTATGCAAGTCCTCTTGCAGCATCAAGTGCAATCTTCATTCTGGTATCCCAATCCAGAGGACAGTTTACACCCAAAGGACCTAAGGCGTGCATATTTGGAGCAGCATTAATATTTTGAAAAATATAATGCAATAATCATGTAGCAAGGATTCAGGTACGATACATATGTGTATACCAGTCCAACTCGTTATATTATCAGAAATCAGAAGCAAACACAGTAGAACAATCATTAACTGTTAATGTTATACCTGTTATCCACTTGATATTCAACAAGCCCATAAATTTATTCCAATTTGAATAAACAGACCCTACTAAAGAAAGTCAAGATTGTAGATGGACAATGTCAATTTCTTAGCAGCATAGCTGATGTGGCCAATGTTAGGGTCCAAAAAAGAAAGGTCTATTGATGGTTAACATTCAAAAGAAAAAAGAACCAGATGAGGTAATAATTCGGAGTCTATTAAATTTCATATCTTGCATGCACTCATGCTGTGAAGTCATTTTACATCCAACGGTAGAAAGAGAACAGGCCGGGTGCAAAATTTTACTGACTTGGTCTTGATGTTTGTTCTCACACCGGTGTTAAGCCAGGTTGGCACCAATACGATTCAGCTAAAGAACCAAACGTGTTTAGAATAGGTAATGAATAATTCTTAATTTTTCTTTAATATATAATATTCCATCTTCATGCAACTGAAATTAGAAAGAAAATATCATATCAAGCATTAAAATGCTGGGAAGATCTGAAATTGGAAAGAAATATTAAATTACCATGGAGCCAGGCCTCTAAGCTTCCATTTGGAACAAGCTCATAGCACAGTAGGTTTTGTGAAGAGTCGCGATTACTATAGTAGCCCACTAGTTTGACAAGATTACGGTGGTGCAGCCTGCTAAGCATCTCAACCTCCACCAAAAATTCTTTATCCCCTTGTTGCCCTCCATTAGTAAGCCTCTTAATTGCTACAGATGTCCCATCACTTAAGACACCTTTGAAAACTCTACCAAATCCACCCTCTCCAAGTATGCTTGCAGGTTCAAAGTTGTTTGTTGCTTCTTTAAGTTCCTCGTAGGCTATAAACCGAGTACTTGAAGGATGTGGAAGAGACCCTGCTGCTGAAACTGGATCTACGGACCTTGGCTTTACTGATTTGGGAAGGGGAAAAAAACATAAACTGAAATCAATAAGAAAGATACATGAAAGAATAGATGAGCAAAGAACCATAAGAAAGCTTTTAACAAAAGTCAGATGCAAGCATTATCATAATGACTTAGAACAGTGTTCCCTACATTTTCTTGAATGCTTGTATGAAAAGCACAATAGATTGGTCCTGCTTCTTCAGTAAGGTAAAGTGTGTAAAGAAATTGATGGATAGCAGGACACTTCTCTTCTTGGCTTCCCCATCTTAGATAGCTCTCCAACTCTTTCTATATTACTTTATAAAGCAGCATGGAAGTTTGTCTAGTTATTTTTTTAACTTTACCGAACCAATCCATGTAATATGGGTGGAATGCACAAATTAACCTTAATGGCTTAAGGCTTATGACACAGAAAGAGCCCTTTGCAGGGAGGCATTTGACAGAATATCTGCATTCCTCATATAAAGATCAAATTGAGAGGGGAACTGTCACGATCAAGAGAAAATCTGAAAGGTCCCATGAGTGACCCGCTACTAGCAATGGTAATCAGGAATAATGACACAGATTCCAACAGGTGGACACTATACATTACTAATTTGGAAGATTCCTAACATATATTGGACAGACAGCAAATGTGTGGATCTTGATATTTAAGATACATACCAGTTTCTTTAGGAGATGCTTTAGGCTTCCCTTTGCGGAATGCGCACGAACAGATTATAAGCATAGATACAATGGAGATAATCACAATGGCAGCACCAATACCCAGAATAAGAATCCAATTTGTATGTTTGCCTTTCTTGGAAGAACCAACTGATGTCGAAGTTGAAGATTGATGAGCCGGTGCCTCCATAGGTGATGAAGCAACAATAGGAGCTGTATATAAGAGGTAAAGTGACTTCAATATACATACTGGAGAACTAAGATCTCTATGGTACTTACAGGCATACATTTTGGAACCTAAACAAAGATTTTACAAGATAAAAATATCAAACAGCAAACTAAAGGGCAACACAATCTACTCTCCTTTTTTCCCTTGCTTTCATAGGAAATCTAAGACAACCACAACTGAAGGCTAAAACTTAACTCTTCTTTCTTTACTTTATTCAATGACCTATTATTTACTACCACTATTATACCACTTGACAGTTAGTATTTTTCTTTCTTTTTGACAGGAAAGGCAGCAATTCACATCATATTACAACAAGCAGCAGATTTTTCCAAAGCCAGATTTGAAAGCAAAATTTGCATGAATTTGAACATATGCGCTGTCCTACTAGATTGAAAGTAGAAGGTGCCTACAACATACCATTAGCAGAACATATGCTAAAATTACACATTTTGAAACCCAGATGAAGATATTCCATGAGACAGAAATCACACAGCAAACTGAAGGTTGTAATAATTTTTTTTTTTAAAAAAAAAAAGCACCATCCATCAAAATCTGTCTCTGATTCTATCTCCTTTCATATGGAAATTTAAAATAGTCACAACTTATGGCTAAATTCTTTTGTTTTGTAATCGTTAGTTTGTTCAATTATCTGTTTATTTACCATCATTGCTATGAACACACCACTGTTAGCCTGTTTATCATTTTGGACAGGAAGGCTATGTTTACATCAAATTGCAACACACATGCAGCTTTTCTGAGTGTTTGATTTAACAATAAAACAGGCATAAATGTGAACCATGAGAATCAGGTGGTCTCTTCTTGCAATTTGGTAGGATTCTGATGGGCCATGTTCTTGTAAACTAGGTAATTTCCTCTTTCCCGATTTTATACAATCATCTCTTTTTTTTTCTTTGGTAACAAAAAGATTTTATCAAGAAGCATACAACTGACACATGAGCAAAAGTTGAATGCAGTCAAGAAAAGCTATATGTGATTGGCCAAGACCATGGCATGACATATAAAAATCACATTGGCATCCTTGAAACAAAAGAGGCTGTATCAAAATTTACCTGGCGAAGGTGCTGGAGGTTCAAACCAAGTAAGATTCAGGAGTCTATAATCACCCACAAGAGTGGAGTCAAAATGAACCTTACGCAAGGCAAGCGAAGAGTTTACTGCAGATGCATCACTGGCAGAGAAACTGATTCCAGTGTGAGGAGTGATATTCATTGAAATATTTAATCTCGATAAGCTTAGTACATAAAAGTTTATCAACTCAATTTGAGAAACTAGCAAGCCAAGCTGGGAAGCTAGTTCTTCTAGAAACATGTTCCAATTAGGATTTTGTGAGACATTCAAAAGGAGAAGATCAAGCTTTATCGGATACACACAGTGGCAACCATGACTCCCTCGTTTCAGCACCATATCTGGTTTACAGCAGTCTGCAGAATGAAAAATCAATTCTAATGTCAATGTCTATGGTCACCGCACAATCATATATTTCATTAGCAGGAATGAGTTTACCTATAAGTTATGCAAGCAATTCAGTGCATTATCAAGCCCTTGGTTAGACAGTGTATATAGGAAGTAAAACATTAGACACTTTTTCTTCAATGGTTAAATTGCTCTTCCAACAAATGAAGGATGAAAACAAAAGGAGAAAAAAAGAAAGGTATTTAACCACGGTCGACGTCTTACCAGAGACAGAAGGAGATAATGGGGGCTGAGCTAAACCAGTAGGATTTGTGCCATCACCAGACTGAGTAGGAGCCACATCTACCAATCCAACACTGGGAGGCACCAATGCATTCTTCTTCGTTGATGGTTTAGACAAGCGTGAACTAGTAGGGGGGTGACCAGAAGTTATCAATGGACCATAGTTAGGAGGTTGGGCTGGTGCTACCACAAATGCTGGTGCACCATGAGGCGAGAAATGTTTTTTCCATGGTTTATGTAACAACGGTAGATTGGCTGGGAGGGGTAGATCAGGAATGGCTGGTGCAGCCAAAGGCACTCTGGATGGAGATAAGGTTGGTCCTTCAAACAGATTATCAGCTAAATCGGCATCGGTGATGGAAATTACATAACATAAAATGACCAAAAGCTGCAGAAATAAATACCAGACTCTTCTCAATAATCCTGCAACACACATACAAAGTTCCAGACTAACACGATCAAGAAACTATCACAGGAAATCTGGCAACAGAGTAAATGCAATTTATCGTGCCTTGCAATTTCAATTGAATCCTAAGATCATATGCGTGTTTTTCTTTCCAATGACCTACAATCAACCCTGACAGTTAAATAATCAATCCCAAAGCTCTACTGTTACAGTCCAAATGCAACAAAAAAAAATGAAATAAAAAAGGAAAGAAATTAAAAAATTTAAATAGACCAAGACAACAAAAGCATCACCAGATTAAGCGTAACCCTAATGATAGAGATGAAATTAAGCATTAGAAACTTTCTGTTTATTTAAATTGCAAACTAAGACATCATAAAACATGATAACGACATCATAAAACACGATAACATATTGGGCTGATAATATCAGAATTTGGCTTAGCATCCAAAAACCCTAACGGAAAAAAACAATAAAAAATAAAAAATCTGCAGAGTATGCTAAGAAAACCACTGCAGTATTTCAGGTTTAGTAGCCCTAAAAAGATAATAACGTTCATAAAGTGCAATTTCTTTCCTCGTTTTTTCTTTTCATGAAGTGCAATTTCTTCCCTAAATTTGCTAATGCAGCAAAAGCCAAAAAGCAGCATTAGTGTTTAAGAATAGAAGGAAGTAAAAATTACCAGTGGCATTTGAAACTGCAAGCACCGACATCACCGACGCCGTTTATTGAGAGCACTCGTCCCGTCAGATCTGTGAGATTGCAAGCAAATCAACGGCGAGATCACACTCAAATTCAGCACAATAACCCAAAAGGACGGACGGAAAGCATATAACACTATAAGCAAAACTCATTTGGCAAAGACAGTGAAGGAGGATCCAAGGGTGGAGATAACATCATAAGAATTGGAACTCGGAGTTGATGACTCAGAGCAAAACCCTCCATTACTGAGTTAACTCGAAGAGGAGAGATGATTGAACTGGAGGCTTCAGAAGGAAGAGAAAAATGAGAGACGTTCTATGACTCTTTTTGGTGGAGCGATACCGATTTGTTTCTTTCACTCTGTGATCAGTAGTACAGTCCTGGAGAAGCGTTTGTTTTCGGAAATATTTCCTCTTATTTTAAGACTTTATTTTTGTTTATTTTTGCTTTTGCGTTTTTCCGTTGGGTGAGATAAAGGGCAGAAGGGCACGCACGGGCTTTTAAGAATGTCTAACGCGAGCCGCTGACGGAAAAGTACAAGCTAACGGTAAAAAAAGAAGAGGATTCGCTGTTCAGGTGTCTGCCACGCAAGAAGCGAGTAGATTGTCGGTGCATATTTGTTTTATGGGCTTGTTTGACTGGCAGCATGGCAAAATTTGTTGGAATTAACCTTTAGAAAATATAAAAAGACTGTACAAATGAGTTTTTTCTGTTTTAGGCTCTCCGAGTTCAATGTATTTTATGGTATTAATCATCTATGTGTTCATAGAATTATACCGTCCTATTACTGTGATTTATATAAAGAGCTTGAAATCTTTAGTTTAAGGTCAATTTATATCCATTAAAAATAATTGATCGGATGGTCAGTTTAAACAACTAGAAAATAAAAAAATATATATGTGTGTTTTGAAAGTATTGAGACTCAGGGACATAAATACTCTAAGTCCGCGCCACTTTTTTTTTTTTTTTTGTGCAAAAAAATTAAAGAAACAACATGCTAGGTTCTCTCAAAAAGGATACCAGCAAAATCTGCCTGCGACCGCAAATTCAAAACCGGAGAAAGCCGAGCTCCAACCTTTACTAATTTATCAACACTTAGGTTATGCTATCACAAAGCGTGAGAAATTGATAACACCAGATCATCATTAGAGAGGTCATGAATGTTATGAATAAGGACCACCGTTGCATTTTTCATTCATGCATCTAATGGCTTCTAGAGAATTAGACTATTTTCAAAGGGAAACGATGAAAATCTCACGGCAGTTCCTCTTAAATCAGATTATGAATCCAAAGACACCATCCACAGTGCTTCCCAAACTCCTCACGATCTAATTTCAACTATATTTAAATTTCTAACAAAATTTCTTGTTCGTAAGAGAAACTCAGCAAAACAAACTGTATTTCGGGAAGATTTTTTTTTTAGTAGGTTTCGAGACGAAGACAAAACCAGATCTATGTCCTGATTAATTCCGACTCCGATTACATGCATGTGAAAAATAGATAATATGTTTTTTTTCTTTTACCCAACCAAACCAAAGCAGGTTTGGAGCGAGTAACATCATCCTTGACTTAATTAATTCTGATATTGATTGCCTGTTTGGAAAAAATTATATTACCTTTTCCTTTTTTTTCCTTTTTTGGTTGATATAAAACATTTTACTCTCTCTTCTAATTATGCTTGTTAACCAAGTGAAATCTCAAAATTCAATTATCTATATTGCAATTATTTTAGAATAAATTACAACGATTCTCGGAGATATATATATAATTCAAAGTTTGAATATATTACAGATATCCTCTTTTATGGAGAAGGTATCCGAACTTTTAAAATAAAGATTTAAAAATAATAGGGTCATTTTGGATGAAAAAAAAGTTTTTTTTAGACATCTCAAACATAAAAGATTATTTATCAAATCTTCGAAAAACTTAAAGGTTATTTACTCATTATCTTACCATAATATTTTTTGTTTTAATAGTTCTTTTTCGAACCTTCCTTGTATTTGAATCCAACATGTTTATACATCTTTGCTAGACTAAAATCTCATTTGAATAAGGTCCATTTATAACAAATTTATTAGCATAAGTGCATTACACATATAACTCCAAACTTAAACCGTAAAACTTGATGTGTCCAAGATTAAAATAAAGAAACTAGTAATTTGATTCATTTTCCAAAACCGAAACGATGCAATGAACTTGGTTAAATATTGTCACTTATCGAAGAGCAAAATGGCACCGTCTTTTGTGGTGTAGAAAAAAATTTCTATAATGCATTTAATTTTTTTTTTCCCTTATGCATGGATGAGATTTTATATTTTTATTAACTATTTTGTTTTTAATTCAACGTTAAAAAAAACATAATAATTATCCTCCATAAGAAATAAGAAAACAAATTACTTATTAATTTAATTTATTAAAAAATAATAATAAATTCTCCTCTATGCCCTACCTCAATATTTGAACTTTTAATAGTAAATAAGAAAACAAATTTTCTTAACTTGACCCATCTTTGAAAATTCTTTATTAAGTAGTTGAATATTGGCATAGCTCAAATGAACATAATAATTAATGAAATTTCAAGCTGACCTCCTCTTATCAGTCCCAAAGCTACAAGATTGTTATACATGAAAATAATGGAATCCATTGCCTACTTATAAATTATTATTATGAAATCTATATTCTCTAGAGTGTACTGTATCATCGTTAATCTAATCATTTCTAAAACACCCTTCATCTCCAATTCTCCATGCAAGTTTTGCGACACCATCATCAATAAATTCTTCTTTTATCTACAAAAAAGTTGTATTTGTTATCCCTCAATTGTCATGGGATCTACAGTTTTAATGTAAAATCTAAATATCTACATAAAAAAACATTTTTTTTAAATCATATAGTTCTAGTCATTTTCAGTAACAAGAAAAAAAAAAAAAGAAGCTTGTATTGCATCATCTTGGTGATCAATTTATGGTTTTGCGTTGATGAGAGGAAGAAGAAAGTTTTTAACGGAGTGAGTTGACTCAATAGATTTAAGCAAAAAAAAAAAGTTGCTGAAAAAAATACGAGTTTTTGACGGTTGATTTTCTATTCAGTGATTTTTTAAATGAATCTGAGAAATTTGATTTAGGATTTGAGAGTTAATTTTTAGAGAGATAAAGAGTTAGAAGAGGATAAGATCATCAAAGAAATAAAAAGGGCATCTTCGGTATATAAAAACTACCCAACTAATCGACCAGCCAGTGGACTGACTTTATCATTTTCACACTAGAAGGGCCAAATTATAATTCAGTTAAAAAGCGGCTAAACTGTAATTTACTCATTGTTTGTGCTGTCCCTGTAGCTTTTAAATCCATACTAACTTGTAGGAAGCAGATGCTTCCTTTATACTGTTCCAACTTCCAAGGCTCTTACCTGCTAATTACAAACATTGACCGATTTCCCATATATATATATATATATATACTTGGTAACATTACGATCACAGACATTATTTTTAAAAATAAAAAAAATTTAGAGGTAAATTTAAAAATTAAAAATATTAAATGACATAATACTCATTGAAATAAAATATTTTTCTTCGTATTTCTCTAAAAAAACACTACTCTTATAAAATTATGATGATTTTTTTTTGACACCACTAATGTCATGTAGCATTACTTATATATATATATATATATATATATATATATGATTACTCAAACACCAAAATTATACAATATGCAAATAATTATAATAAATATTATGTCTATTTTTGAATAAAAAGAAATCAATTCTCAATCAACTGCAATTACTAGTAATCTCGAGAGTATTTAAACCTACTGGTCAGCAAAACTAGCCTTTGATAATGGCAGCGTAACGTTTAGGAACGCTCGGAAGTGAGGCTCGACGGTTCGGTCAATGGTAGATTTGCGTACATTGGTAGACTATATGACAAATGACAACACCAATCTAACAAATTAGGTACTAATTTTACCTTTTATCATGTCATATGCTGCGGATGCCCTCCGCGCCGCACTTGTCATTTTCTTTTTAACATTTTATCTAAAGATTTATCATCAACTGATAAAGTATTTGGTTTGTTTCGTACTGTATATACATAGAATTTTATTGTATTTAGGCTGACTTCAAATTCAAATGTAATTGGACCTCACTGATTAAAAAAAAAACTAGGTTTTATAGTGATGGCTTGCAGGTTTGGAAATGCTTGGAAGTGCAGCTCGACAGTTCGGTCAATGAAAGATTTGTATACATTCGTAAACTATATGGCAAATGACAACACCAACTCAATAAATTAAGGACTGGTCTTATCTTCTATCATGTTATATGCTAACTTGTCATTTTGTTTTCGTAACATTCTATTTAAAAAAATTTTCTCAAGTTAGAAGTTATTTGGTTTGTTTCATTCTCTTATATATATTTTACTATATTTAAACTTGTTTCAAATTTACATATAGAAACCTTCCTAAATTTCAATTGAATGAAATCTATATCTTTGAACCCCCCAAACAAAAAACAAAAAATAGTTTTCTCCTATCTTGGAGGACAACAAATTTATATACTAAATAATAGTCCTAATTACGACATAAACTTAGGACACATAGAATTGAAACTTCAACGTATTTGTTACTCAAACGGCTTTATTGAAGGAAAATCTCAATAATAATCTTTGTTTCCGAGTAAATATTTAAGAATATACACAATCTATACATCACTTAACCGAAAATAATAATCAATTGGTCTTTGGTTTTTTTGGGTTTTTTCTTTTTCATTTTGGCATGAATTTATTTATGTTCTTTTGTTATTTGGTGGCATGTGATGATAGCGGGCCAGTTCTCAGGGGCCTGCACAATCGCCCATGCATTACCAATAGATCATTTTGTCTGTCAAAGCGTTACTGGTATTATGGTTGAGATCATGTCACCTAACACCTAACTCTGCAAGCACCTACCATCTCCTCGTGCATTTTTTTTAACACCATCATTCTCCCCATTGCCCTCTAGTAGTTAAGTTTTATTGTTTTCACAACTAAAGAAAACAAGAGACAGGTTGCTCACTTGCCATTACCAAAAATCCAACATTTAAAACAACAAACGAACATACTGTTTGTTATGAGAGAAAAAAAAAAAAAAGATATAAAAATAATTAACGGGCTAAGATTATTCGATTCCCGTCTCGTGTTTAGATCCTGGCCCATGAGGAACAGCTTGCTTTAAACGTAAAAAAGACCTAGTTTGGGCTACCATGGACGAGCCCAATTTGTAAATAATCATGGGCTATAAGACCAAACTCAACCTAAACCAACCCGCCCAATACTCAATCTGTGTCCGTCCTCGAAGAATCAATTATCGAACCTATCCGCCGTCTCAGTCGAGAACCAGGACGTCACGCTTTCCTCTCTCTTTGGGGCAAAAAAAAAAGGGGGCAAATCCCAAAAGAACACACTCTCTCAGCGTTCAATTAGGGTTTTGCATGCAAATCTAGGGTTCACTGAAGCAGAAGCAGCAGCAATCATGTCGAAGCGAAAATTCGGATTCGAAGGGTTTGGCATAAACCGCCAAACCACATACAACTTCGAAAGATCCCAAGCTCCACAACGGCTCTATGTCCCTCCTTCCTCTCGCCAAAAACACGATAACTACGAAGATAACGACCTTGACAACATCGATTACGCCGATAATGAAATCGCCAAAGAGAGTACGGAAAATGATGGCTCAGCTGCTGAAAATGACGAGATTGACCCTCTGGATGCGTTCATGGAGGGAATACACGAGGAGATGAGGGCAGCTCCACCACCGAAGGCTAAGGAGAAGGCGGAGAGGTATAAGGATGATGATGAAGAGGATGATCCTATGGAGAGCTTTTTGAGGGCGAAGAAGGATTTAGGATTGACTCTGGCTCAGGATGCGCTTCATGCTGGTTATGATTCCGATGAGGAGGTCTATGCAACGGCAAAAGCTGTGGATGCAGGGATGTTGGAGTACGATTCAGATGATAATCCGGTTGTTGTTGATAAAAAGAAGATTGAGCCGATTCCAGCTCTTGATCATAGTTCTATTGACTATGAGCCGTTTAATAAGGATTTCTATGAGGAGAATCCGTCGATTTCTGGTAAAATTTTAATGAAAAATTGAGGTTGTTTTTGTTACTTTTTGCTCAAAGTACGTCAGGGAAACCTGATTTTATAATGTGAAATAAATCTAGAACTTTAGTAAAGTAGATATTTTATGTTTGGTTTTATGCAGGGATGAGCGAGCAGGATGTTGCGGAATACCGGAATAGTTTGGCTATCCGTGTTTCGGGTTTTGAAGTTCCAAGGCCGATTAAGACATTTGAAGATTGTGGTTTTTCTCCGGAACTGATGAATGCAATTGCGAAACAAGGGTATGAGAAGCCTACACCAATACAGTGCCAAGCTCTGCCAGTTGTGCTTTCGGGGAGAGATGTTATTGGTATGGCAAAGACAGGTTCAGGTAAGACTGCTGCTTTTGTACTTCCTATGATTGTTCATATCATGGATCAACCTGAACTCGAGAAAGAAGAGGGTCCGATAGGAGTGATATGTGCGCCTACTAGGGAATTGGCACATCAGATATATTTGGAGGCTAAAAAATTTTCTAAATCACATGGGATACGGGTGTCTGCTGTGTATGGTGGAATGTCCAAGCTTGATCAGTTCAAAGAACTCAAGGCAGGGTGCGAGATTGTTATTGCTACTCCTGGGAGATTAATAGACATGTTAAAGATGAAGGCATTAAATATGTTGAGAGCAACTTACTTGGTACTTGATGAGGCTGATCGGATGTTTGACCTTGGATTTGAGCCCCAAATAAGGTCTATTGTTGGTCAGATTAGACCAGATCGCCAGACTTTATTATTTTCAGCTACAATGCCTCGCAAAATTGAGAAGTTAGCTAGGGAGATCCTCACTGATCCCGTGAGAGTTACAGTGGGGGAGGTTGGAAGGGCCAATGAGGACATTACTCAGGTTGTCCAAGTTATTCCTTCTGATGCAGAGAAGTTGCCTTGGCTTCTTGAAAAGCTACCTGGAATGATTGATGAGGGTGATGTTTTGGTTTTTGCTTCGAAGAAGGCTACTGTGGATGAGATTGAATCACAATTGGCCCAGAAGGTGTTTAAAGTTGCAGCCCTTCACGGTGATAAAGACCAGGCATCTCGGATGGAAATTTTGCAAAAGTTTAAGTCTGGTGTTTATCACGTCCTTGTTGCGACTGATGTTGCTGCTCGTGGACTTGACATCAAGTCAATTAAGTCTGTGGTCAACTTTGATATTGCAAGAGAAATGGATGTGCATGTCCATCGCATTGGTAGGACCGGTCGAGCTGGTGACAAAGATGGGACTGCATACACTCTTATAACTCAGAAAGAGGCGCGGTTTGCTGGTGAATTGGTTAACAGTTTGATTGCTGCTGGTCAGAATGTCTCTGTGGAACTTATGGATCTTGCTATGAAGGTAAGTTTTGCATAAAATTTGCTTTTTCTTATTTGATGCTTTATAATACATTTCACACTTCTTAGATGCTTAGATTTGGTAGTTTGTTCATCAGTTCATGGAATCTAGCGTAGTTGGACTTTGAGATCTTAATTGTCCCATTACACTCTTTATGGTGGGCGATTAACCTTGCATAAGTTAGAAACTGGAAACAAGTTGAACAGCCAGTTTGTCCCACACATATAATTCTTTTGCTGCTAGAAAGTTATTGAAAACTGTAACAATGAACATGTGTTTCATATAATGTCTTATTGAAGTGATAGCCGATATTCCATTAACAGTTGAGTGAAGTGACTTTTTGTATGGATAAGACAATGAGGATGATCGACACAGAAATAGATGTCTTAGTCACAGTGCTTCCTTCCGTGCCTTGCAAATATAAGGGAAAAGAGAAATATTTTGGGTAATAATTGAAGAGTTAAAAAGGAGGAGAAAGAAGAGGAGGGAGGAGAGAAAATACTGTAGATTGAAATTTTAGAGTGGCTCCGTCTCATACTTTTCCTGTATTAGTTTCTTTATTCTTTTTGTATCTACATGCTAGCTCACAAGTTAATGAATGCACATGTAATGAGACTATTGAGTGACATTTTTCATGTAAATCATTAGGATGGGAGATTCAGGTCCAAACGTCATTCAAGAATATAAGGGAAAAGAGAAATATTTTAGGTAATAATTGGAGAGTTAAAAAGGAGGAGAAAGAAGAGGAGGGAGAAGAGAAAACACTGTAGATTGAAATTTTAGAGTGGCTCCGCCTCATACGTTTCCTGTATTAGTTTCTTTATTCTTTTTGTATCTACATGCTAGCACACAAGTTAATTGATGCACATGTAATGAGACAGTTGAGTGACATTTACCATGTAAATCATTAGGATGGGAGATTCAGGTCCAAACGTGATTCAAGAAAAGGAGGTAAGCTTTTTCTATCTTGCATATTGAAATGCTAGAGAGTTGGGAAAGGTCTGGGTGTGCTTGTAATTGGTTGCTTATTTGATAACTCTACATACTTGAGAGTTGGCATCATCTTCTAATTGATGATTTCATTCTCAAATATATTTTCAAGGCAATTTCTTGTTCCTTGAAAATGTGAAGACCTAACTGTCTTCATGAGAATTCATGAGGAAGCAGATGGTTTGAAGAAACACTAGTACTGTCACTTTATTAAAACAAATTTTATTACTAATCAAGGAAGTTATCTCTTGCTTGATTTGTAGAATCTTCTTGAAATGCTTAGATGAAGTTTAATGTTGTGTGCAGGTGGGAAAAAGGGTAAAGGGAGGGGTGGAGGTGGTCGAGGTGTACGTGGAGTCGATTTTGGTCTTGGTATTGGTTATAATCCAGAATCCAATAATAGTTCATCTCCTGATGCTACAAGTCGATCTGCTGCTGTTAATTCATTGAGGACTGGAGTAATGGCACAGTTCAAGAGCAGCTTTGTTGCAGCTTCATCAAACTCCCAAAGTCCAGGGTTGAATAATAGTTCAAGTGCTTCTGCTAACAAGAGACCAGCACTGCGAGGATTTGTCTCTGGTGGTTCAATTGGAGGAGAAATAAATAGACCTCAGACAACCAGTTCATTGCCTGGATTTGTCTCTGGTGGAGACGCAACAAGAACTCAGACAGTCAATCAGACCTCTGGAAGAAATACGAGTCAGAAGAATACAGAAGGGTACGTGTCTCAGCTGAACTTTTTATTATTTTCTTTGCTAATGTTTATGTTCAGTTAGAATGATTTCAAAGCTTTGGTACCTTTTTTATTTTGAGATAATTCCAATTTTAATGCTGACTAGGTCTATTTGTTGCCTCCTGACTTTGCAGTTCCAGAGATAGAGGGAGAGAGAGGCGGAGGCCCTCTGGTTGGGACCGTTAAACTTATGAAATAGCTATAGGACTCTTATGTGAATGAGGACGTCTCTCTTCTAGAAGACAAAACAAAATTGTTTGTGCGTTTATGCATTTAGAGAGTTCCCTATGCACTTGTTTTGTAGCTTGTTATGTATCATGCAATAATTTGTTTTATAAAAGTTATCTTTTCTACATATAATCGAATATGATTTGATTTCCCATCCTGCAGCTGTGTTCCATAGCATAAAATTTAGAATACTTTAGGCAGTAGTTTATTAATCACTAGCTATACTGTCTCACAGTGTTGTCAAATTTCTGATTTTGTTTTCATGCTCATTCGTGTTAGCTCTGAACGAAGATTTTAGCAGGTATAAAATCAGATCGAGTTATCAGTCTTCTCTCCTCCATTTCTCCCTCCTCCGGCATTGTTTTCTTCCCTAACCAATTGAGAATGGTGGATCTAATGGCGGGCTATCGATTGGTGGTGACAGATCGAAGCAATATCGGTCGAAGGATGACCGATTTGAGGGAGGAAATCGATGGATCTGTGGGTGATCGGGGTCAGCAGCCTCTTCTATGGGCTATTTGGCAGAATCTCCTTTTCTTTTTATTTTTTGGGTTTTGTTTTCTTGGGATTCGTATGCTGTAAATTTTTTTAGAGATATGACAAATAGTAAACTTTCTACATTTTGGATTAGTTTTTTTTTTTCTTTTTTTGGTAGGGTGATGAGTATTTGTGGTTAGATTGGTTTGTGATAGGTGAATAATGGAGGTTAGGTTGTTAAGCTAGTTTTTTTTTTTTTTTTTTTTTAATTTTTATTTTTAAGGTTAGAGTTTTTGGGGTAGAGGAATAATTATGGAGGCTTTTTTGTAAGGAAAGATGGGTGATGGAGGTCCTCTTAAAAAATGAAGTGAAGTGATGTTTATATAGGGATTTTTTAGAGTTTAGGATAAAATCAATTTAGGTCCTTCCTTGGTTTGTTTTTTTTTTCAATTTCAATGTATGTTTCATCATTTTTCTCCAATTAGCTCTTTAATTGAAATTGTTTAATCTTTATTTTATTTATTTATTCTAATTTCACACTTACAAATTCTCAATCAAGTTTTTTTTTATTTTTATCTCTTTCTAATTTCATCTCAATTTGAATGTTATTTAGTCCTCGTTTTTCATATCATTTTCAATTGGATCCCAAATCATTTTTTTTATTTTTTTATATAATTTTTTTTTATTTTTTTAAATTAAAAATGGGCGTAATTCTAAAAAATTAAAATCTTAGAAATTTATTAAAATGTCTAAACATCATGATAAAGATAAATTATGCAATATTTCTTCTTTTTTTAATTTTTTTTTTTAATTTTGTATGAAAATAAACAGAGGATAAAAAATGCATTATTACAAAAGAATTGAGTCCTTCCATTGCTCTTGATGGAGGCAGTCTTCTATCTTCTTGTTGCTTAGGTTAATTATGTTTTGGAGTGCAGCTTTTATTAGTCAGTTGGTTGGCTTTTCATGCCCAACACTACTCCTTTGATAAGGAAGGTTTGGGTGGGCGGCACAGTGAGATGATAAACCTCCGATCTGCGAAAGACGTTTGTATAAGCTGTTCCTTAGGATTAAGCATGTTTGTCAAATGGTCTATCTTTACTTATTTTGGGATGGTCAATCATCTGGAGAGCTGAATCATGCTGTGATTCTATTCGGCTGGCCTCCACGAGGAGACTGTCGTTGTCACATACCACAGCAAACTGGGGACCTTTGTTAGCAGGCATGAGTCTGGGATCAAGCTTCTATCATGTGATGCCTTTTTGCCATTTATGCGGTTGACTTGCAATGAAAAAAATTTTGCTGGTGTCCTTTGTTAATCTGGACCTAATTGTTGCCAATTTCAAAGTTATGGTCATGTACCGTCGAGTTAATTTCTGAAGTCCTGGAAGCAGTGCTGGTAGGAGTGCCTTGCAGGCCACTAATTTTACATATCAGTCTGGCAAGAGCGACTGCAGGAGTGTGTAGTGTCTTTATGATGGAATTCGGCTCATTCCAGTGTTAGGTGTTCGCACCTCCTGTTCCATCTGCAATTTTTATGATCCCCTTCAGGTTTTGCAGGAGCGTGTAGTGTCTTTATGATGCGCTTCAGTTCATTCCAGGGTTAGGTGTTCGCATCTCCTATTCCATCTGCAATTTTTATGATCCCCTTCAAGTTTTGTTTCCTTCCATGTTCTCGTGCGTGTTAGGTGTTCGCATCTCCTGCTCTATCTGCAATTTTTATGATCCCCTTCAGGTTTCGTTTGGTGTGCGTGCGTGCGTACGAACATTTCTTTGTGTGTTTCAAGCAAAAATGTATCTGGATGATGTAGGTTGAAGATGCATATCTGCACTCATTTGACTATGGTTAATTTAGATTGTAGGCATGGAAAAGCTATGTATTTTAATGTATTTCTTTCTTGACTATAGGTTGATAGATCATAGATACATTTCATGTGTATGGAAGCCAAGAGATGTCAATGATTAATTCTTAATTAAAAGACAGTGAGCAAACTATGCCTTTGGACATCGCACTACTTCCATATTTTGAGCAACTTCCCTTCTTTTGCTTGCAATTGGGCATATCTCCAGGCAAGGCTCCTTAAGAGTGCTGTCATCTTCAGGCAGTGAAGGAAGGACCCCAAATTTGAACTGTAACATTAGAATCACAACATAAATGGTTGTAGAAAATCATGTTTGCAGGTAAATAACCAACCACCATTTGGGCGAAGTTGTTGGGAAGCAGACAGAAACTATTGTAAGATACTGGTCTGTTAAAATGGACAAACTCGAGATTGGACGCAAATTGCACCCCATAAGTATCCAGTGAAGATTGTTTCATTGTTTCTGGAATTCGACTATAAAATTAGACGGCCAAGGAGCAATTTTCTGTTGCGTGCCTTGATGTTCTGTCTATCTAGACATAAAAGTTGACAAGTGCTTGAAGGAATCGGTTTCTATGATACCTGACAGCTATAATCTTTGAAATTTGGTTCCATCAGTAAGGGAATCCCCATGTAATCCTTGAAAAGAGTCTAAAAAACCAAATCACAAGAAGTAGAACCAACGAAGTAAGAAATAGTTGCAACATAAGTATAGGGAAAATGCATTAAACTGCCGAAAATTTTAAAAAATGGGACATATACCTGAGTCGGAAGCTTGCACGTATTGACACAAACTCCTACACATTTGCTTTCTTCTAAATACTTGCATCTTTCTACAAAAACCTGCATGAGCCGATAGCAGTCTCAGGATTGCCTATATTCATCGCGGAATTTCAGCATCACTTGAATACACAGTGGTTACTCATTACATGAATAAGATAGGCAATATGGGGTTACTTACCCCACTCTCCCACGAGGTTCCATCAGGAAGATCAACAGAATTAACCTTGCATACACCCATGAGCCACTGACAAGTGATTACAGTCACTCTTGCTTCAGAATTAGACAACAATTCAGCAATTTTATTTAACATTCAACTAGCATTGGAAGGAAAGTGAAACAAAACACATGAAAAGCAGAAATGGAAACAACTCCAACTCACCAACCATCAGAGCAGCTACTTTTCCTCCAGCTATAGGTGACACCAGCAATTTATACAGATGCAACAAAAATGGAGGAAACAACGACCTCAATATCCTAACCTGCCCTAGCCATTAGCCAATATCAATACTCAATCCTACTAGTATAGTCTGTTAAGAAAATTAGTAATAAATTAAAGAAAGACCAATAAACTTAAAAAAATAAAACAGACCGCTGCATCTTTAGTGTCAGAATTGGTCTTGCCGGTCAACATGAGACGATTTGCTACTTCAATCAACCCATCATATCCTGCCTTCTCTGAATCCCATCCAACTTCCTGTTATATCCCTTGAAAGATAATAACATCTACCAACAATTAACATAATGGAAAAGATAAATCCAAAACTACAACTTAATTAGTACTATCTACAGATTGAAAGAAACTGACCTTCACCATTTTGTTACGAAATAGAGTGAGAAACCAGTCATCATAGAATTGATACTTGTAGTCCGACCTTGGAGCGGTGTCTTCCGCTTTTACCTACAAATTTTTGTCAACGCGTTGGAAATTAACACTACCAGGCAAGATTTAACAAATAACTAACTGAAATTGATTTTGAAGAAGCGAACCGGCGATTCTGTGCTAAGAGAGGAGCATGAGACTTGAAAATTTGTGAAAACACCGCGTTTTGGAAGACAGTAGCGAGGGCGTGAAGGAAATGATGAGGTGGAGAGAGGACGAAGAAGAGCCACTGGCTTCATCGTAGTAGGAGTGTTACTTTTCACCACTGCCTCGTCATATCACACACGCTTTCGCTGTTAAACGAGAAAAATAACGGAAACTTTAAGCATAAAGCGGTGCGTTTTTTGTATTTTGAAAGACCCTAAACACGAAAACAAAACGCAGCGCATTTCTTGAAACGGAGCTATGGTATTGTGGAACTGAGTAGATGTCGAAAACGCCTAGTCGTCTGGTCTCGAGAGTATCATGGATGGCGAGGCAAATGTGCACGGCCATGAAATTATCATTTTCAACTTATAGTTGCGTTATCAGTTCAAAATGTTTATTTCTACTGCTGAAATCGATAAGCCTTTCGTCTTCAAATAAGATTCTTACTTTGGCCATGTTCTTTCTTATTTTTAATCACAAGAGTTGTTTGTGTTTACTTTGTTTTTTGGAATGAAGATAATGCAGTGGATGGAGAAGAAGGAAATGACCTTCGCACATGCTGATTGTCCGGTACGCCTAGATCTTATAGCAAAGGCCAAAGGGATAACTGCAGCTGAGAATTATTTTAGCGGCCTCTCTCGATCTGCACAAAAAAATCACTTGACCGATGGAGCGCTTATAAATTGTTAATACACAGAATGTACGCCTGACGAGGCATAGGCTCTTTCTGAAAAAATGGACAAAGTTTCTTTCCACTTCTTTGCCTTTTAACAGTCTCATGTCCCTGCATATCAAATTGAACCAACCTGAGAATGTGCCTGCCATAGTGCAAAAGATGATAAAGAAGGGCATATCCTTGGGTACCTTTACTTATAATACCTTGATGCAGAGCTATGGATGATTAAATGATTTTGAGGGAGTAAAGAGTTTTCTAGATGAGATGAAAAGGATTGATGAAGAAACGATACCTTGGAGTACTTACAGTAACCTTGCTGTAATCTATGTCAAGGCTGGGCTTTATAACAGTTGGATGGGATCTTGAACCTTACCATTTTCTGATTAGCCAATATGCCAATGCTTCTAATCTAGGTGAGGTCAATTGGGTGTGGAATTTCACGAAATCAAGGTTCCACAAAACACCGAATATTCGTTATCTTGTGTTGCTTCAAGCTCTTGCTAAATTAAAGGATGTTGAGGGTGTAATGAGGTGTTTTAAGGAGTGGGATTCGAGTTGCAGCAGTTATGATATGAGGTTAGCAAATGTTGCGATAAGAGCCTGCCTAGAGCATGACATGCATGAAGAAGCAGCGCCAATATTTAATGATGCTCTTAAGAGGTTCAAAGGACTGTCCTTTAAGGCTCGGGAGATGTTCATGGTTTTCTTATTGAAGAAGCGTCAGCTGGCTTATGTTTATATTTGATTTTGAATAAGAATCTTGGATTTTCTACGTGTTGTTATTGCAATTTGCAAATTCTAGTGTTTTTCAAGTTTGCATCACAAAGTTCATGGCAAAACAAACTTAAATCCCAACCATCAATCTCCCTCCTTTGCAAAATAGGGACAACAATAAAAAAGAGGATCTATTTAACTTGAAAAATCCAAACAATACTATGAAACTGAAGATGGAAATGAAAAAAAAAAAGAAAAAAAAAGAACTCATGTAAATAAATCTTAAATTATTCTATTGACAGTGCAATTGAACTATATTGAGTCACAAAATTATGAAACACATCCTATTAGGTCCCACTAATTCTATTTGTAATGAAACTATTTAACAGAGATGGAGATGGATGGAGGTACGATTTATCATTCATGCACCAATACCAAAAGTTCAAGGATCCAATTACAGTGATTTGAGCTAATAGGGTAAAATTGACCGAAGTATATTGGTTAGGGACGGAAAAAACCATTAATGATTAAACCTAAAAACCAAGGAGATCATTTTTTCTAGTGTCAGAAAGTGAGAAAAAAAAATAATAAGTAACCCCATTCTTTAGAGAGAGAGAGACAGAGACAGAACGCTTTAATTAAGATTGAATCTGAGTTAAGTATATGGCGAAGAATCTAAGTCGTCTGATCTGGACAGGATCATGGGTGCTGCGGCAGCTCTGCACGGCGGCAGAGGCGGTGCCTGTAGCGGTGGAAAAACGGAAGAGGCTGTATAAGAGGTTATCGGAACTGGGGGCAAGCGGAGGGAGCGTGTCAAAGACGTTAAATGAATTCATATTGGAGGGCGGTAAAACAACGAAAGTCAATCTCCTTGCTTGCATCAGAGAGCTCCGCAAGTACGGCAGGTCCGACTATGCCATTGAGGTCCGTCCGTCTCTGTTTCCTTTATCAAATTTCTTGAACCTTATTTGTTAATTTTTTAATATAAATTTAGACTAAGATTTGACTGTATTGCTATGCCAATGCCAGCCATTTATATCCCAAATTGGAAAAGGAAATCTACAGGACACAGCTTTGCTTGATATGAATGTTGGAAATGTCATTGAATTCAGAAGTAAATATGGCTATAGCCTGTAGCTATGGACGAATGAATATTTTGTTTCTAAAGACACCAATATTACTACGAGTCAAGTGCTTTGGTTGGGCAACCAAGATGGCTTGTTTCTTGTAATTAAGATTTGAAACAATTTACTGTCTATTTGTACTCCTCAAATTGCGCAAAAATGCTGCTTTGGCTATCTTCTTTTGGTTTCGTAGTTGTACTCTGCTTTTGCAAGCTATGTGTTTTCTTTGTTTCCTCTTTTCTTTTAGTTTTTTGGGATCGCTTTGATTTGTCATGTAGGTAATGGAGTGGATGCAGAAGAGGAAAATGATGTTTTCCCATGCTGATCATGCAGTTTACCTGGATCTTATAGCAAAAACCAAAGGGATTGCTGCAGCCGAGAATTATTTTGACAACCTCTCACCATCTTTGCAAAATCAATTTACTTATGGAGCGCTTCTGAACTGTTACTGCAAGGTACTTATGTCTGAGAAGGCACTGACTCTTTTTGAAAAAATGGACAAAATGAAGTTCCTTTCAACTTCTTTGCCTTTTAACAATCTCATGTCCCTAAATATGAGATTGGGCCAACCTGAGAAGGTGCCTGCCTTAGTACAAGAGATGAAGCAGAAATGCGTTTCTCCTTGTACCTTCACTTATAATATATGGATGCAGAGCTATGGATGTTTAGACGATTTTGAGGGAGTAGAAAGAGTTCTAAATGAGATGAAAATGGGTGATGAAGAGAACTTTTCTTGGACTACATACAGTAACCTCGCTACAATCTATGTAAAGGCTGGACTTTTTGAGAAAGCTGAATCAGCTCTTAAAGAGTTAGAGGAGCAGATAAAATGTGTACGTGATCATGATATTCAGATAAAACGCAGACAAGGTGATGACCGTGAAGCTTATCATTTTCTGATTACCCTTTATGCCGGCACTTCTAATCTAGGTGAGGTCATTCGCGTGTGGAATTCCCTGAAGTCAAACTTCCACAGAACAACCAATATTAGTTATCTTACCATGCTTCAGGCTCTTGCTAAATTAAAAGATGTTGATGGTCTACTGAAGTGTTTTAAGGAGTGGGAGTCCAGTTGCCACAGCTATGATATGAGGTTAGCAAATGTTGCTATAAGAGCCTGCCTAGAGCATGACATGTATGAAGAAGCAGCATTAATATTTGATGATGCTCTTAAGAGGACCAAAGGATTGTTCTTTAAGGCACGAGAGATGTTCATGGTTTTCTTCTTGAAGAACCATCGACTGGATTTGGCCCTGAAGCACTTGAAAGCTGCATTATCCGAAGTCAAGGATGAATGGCAACCAAAGCAGAATACAGTGAGTGCATTTTTTGATTATTTTGAAGATGAGAAAGATGTTAATGGTGCTGAGAGACTATGCAAGATTTTGAAGCAGATTAATCGTCTTGACTCTGATGTTTACAATTTGTTGCTCAAGACTTACATAGCTGCTGGCAGATTGGCTCCAGAGATGCGGCAGAGATTGGAAGAAGATGATATTGAAATAAACCCTGAGCTTGAGGACTTGCTTGAAAGGGTCTGCCCAAAATAGGTTTAGTTCGGAGCAGCCAATACCTTAAAAAAATGGCTGGAATTTAGCCAGATATGGAACATGGTAACAAAGTTTTTAGATTCTTCCAATGATTAACAAGTGAAATTGACATTGAAGGTAGATGTTGGGTGTGGTATGAGTTTGTCAAGAGTATTCTATCAAGTCTTTGTGAGCAGCAACTTATGAATTGAGATGTTCTCATGTTCTTTAGAACATTAAATGACGATAACCATCCACGCGTTTAAAGGATAATGTTATTCTCACTTCACAACTTGTTAATCCCACTCCATATTTTTATGGACTAGCAATGAAGTAACAAAAATAACTTTTCATAGCAACTAAAATTACATGACATGGTAGCATTTTATATATTATATAACGAACATAATTTGCTTATAAAATATCTTCCTACAATAAATATAGTAATCTACAATTAATAGTCATTTCCGCTATTCATTGCACTATAACTCAAAAGATTTCAAATCATAACTAAATAATTTATAGGACTTATAAAAACATATATAGACTAAATCTTATCACAAGAATCTCTCTTTCATATATATATATATATATATATATATATATATATATATATATATATGAAAGAGAGATTCTTGTGATAAGATATATATATATATATATATATATATATAATCTAAACATAAATATTTTTATATTGAAATATGTTATACACTGGCAATGAGGCTTTATCAATTATATTATATTTTGCATAGTATATATCACGAGACGTGGAAAATAATAAAAATTATAAGTTAACTATGTAGTTTTATTTTAAACACGTAAAGATTTTATTAAAATAAATATTAAACCTCGCCAATATTTTTAAGTTTTAATTTAATTTTCCACTGTTGTGTCTGAAATTTAGAGTTCTTTTCATTATTTGATATTAAGAAAAAATATATATATATTAAGATTGCTATAAAAAAATTATGAAGGACGGCTAATTTTGTCACAGTCATCAAAATATGGAGTGGGATTAACAACTAAAGGAGTGAAAATAGCATCGCCTGCATTTAAAATACTTGAAAAACTATGTCAGTTAAATCTGAACCATTGAATTCAAAACAATGTGTAGATTAATCTTAAAATCAAATAATTACCAATCACATATTTGATATTTGACTCGCTACCTATCATTCATGCATAAATAAAAATCCGAACTTTTAATTTGAATTTAATAGAGTGGATTTTACAAACATTATCTACCATATTCTCAAAGACAGCAAGCCGCCGAATGCAGAAAAATCAGTCTTATTGTCCCGAGTAAAATTGCATCTCATTCTTTATACATCGCAAAATTCATGTGTTATCCAGCGTGAGGAAAAAAAAAAAATCACTAGAATAGAACTGGCTCGCTATACATGCTAATTTGATCGCTCGAACCCTTCTTGGCAAATCCCTGTTTCATGGTGGTGCCTCTAGTGGGATGACTCATCCCTCAATGCACTACTGTGATTACTGTCCCTGTGCCAAGTTTGGCTGGTAAAATGCAATGTGGAATGTACGACTAAAGTAACATGGGAAAGCTCCGGATTAGTAGAACAGCTTTTAGACTTTCTGCTTCAAAGTCACATCGATGATCACTACACGAGATTTAGGTTGATAGTGTTCATCTGTATCCACCTCTTCAATTTCCTGGGAAACGTTTAAAACCACAATCAACATCAACCACAGACAAAACTCTTACAACTGAAGGCCTTGCAAGAAAATAAGCTAATGGGCAATCACCCAACAGATGGTTAGTCTGGGTTCTACAAGAGCATTTGGCCCCACAGTAATATCTTTAAAGTATTGGTTACTACAACTTAGTAGTGTTTCCTGGTATTTGTAGTATAATGCTTATTATATGAAATTGGAAAAAGCTAATACAACAATCCCCAAAACAAGTCAGGACAACCAAAAAGATATTAACGTCTGTTACCTGAACGGCATCTTCTCCCTTAATTACCCGTCCTAAAACTATAAGCTTTTCGCTGAGATCAGGGATTGGTGCAGTTGTAATAAAAAGTTGAAATCCTCGGTCATCTTGTTTTGTCTTAGAAGTTCCAAACATGAATGCCTCGTGTTTCAAACTGATCAAAGAATACCAGAATACACTTAGCACAAAAAGAATCATAAAACGCATACTATTGAATCATTAAAAGAAGAAAAAAACGAAAAAGAAAATAAAGCTCAAGCTAGTAACCTGGAATCAAGATGACCATAATGCTTCCCTTTCAAAGTCCAATCTTCAGTTGACCCAAGATGACCAGCATCCCCCGCTTGAATCACATAATGCTTTATTACACGATGAAAACGCATCCCCCTGAAGTGGCCCTTTTCACTGCACAACCAATTAAATCAGATTTTAATTAAGGACAAGCAAGGTCTGAAACAAGATTTGTGTTCCAAGATGTTGTTTATGAGCCAGTATTAGATAAATCAACTATAGAGAAAAAAGAAGAAGAAGATTTCTGATAGAAAATTAATTATCACAAGCAAGTTCTAATTTGAAAAAAAAAATGTACATGTTTAATAGTCCATAAACCCCGAAGTTGCATTATGGAGTTGGGAACATCAAACTTAAACTATATGCAACAAATCTCGACTAAATGGCTAATGGATGCATCAACTTCATAAATAACCATAAAACATTTAAACAATAATTAGTCCAATGAGACTATAGGCACATTATCGAGCATTCTCTAGCAGGGTTCCTTCCAAAGCTGTCCTAAATTTCCTATCACGAAGTCAAACCCTCCAAGCTGTCCTAAACCAATTTTCAAACCCTTCCCTCCCAAACCCCAAAACAAAGAACAAAGAGGGAAAATATTTTTTGACCATTGTAGTTCTCAACAGGAATAATAAGCATCATGATTGCCTATCTCTAGATAATAATGATAACAGACAGAATTCGTAAAATGAAATACCAAACGAGAGGTGGTGACCAGGCTGCAACTTGATATGATGGAACAGATACTCAAAACAAAGAAACCAAATCCATGCATCTGTGCTTCCATACGACAATAAGTGTTCAAGATGACACGAGAAAATATTAGTAAAAAAGAGATTTAGTCTTGTGCTTAGACTTTCCCAAGTACAAAGCTACAATTTCCCAAATCACATTCTAACTTACAAGTTGGATGCTAAACCCTTTAAATCACAGATGATTCCTTATAGGCTAATTCAAGTGTCAGTGCCATAAGTAAGATGCCTACTAATGAAACATTATGCACATATCCAACTAAAAAACCTTGAAACCATGCACACTTTACCAATTAGTCTCTCAATGGTATCTTAAACAATGGCAGATTTACAAATTATCTACGATATCAACAATAAGAAGAGCCATTCGTGAATCTAAAATCTACAAACTACAATAAGTGGTTATTCCAATGCTCACCACAAGTCAATGAACTTGGTCAACAACTTCAGGAGAGATATCCTTGAAAACTTCCACTGTTATAAAGCCTTTCGAAGTGTTCAAGATCTAACAATATTAAAAAGGAAGTACGGCAAAGTCAAAACATAAAACATGTCCATCTCCACCATAAGCATTGGCATGATCAAGGAAATGATGTTGCTACTCCATAATTGACAATAGCACTCCACTCAATAGTGCCATTATACGTTTAAAGTCTCCAACTAAGAACTAGGCCCTTACCAATCTAGGTTTTTTCTCAAAATGAATAGGTAAGTATCTATTTTACCGGTCTTTTGAAAACCACCACCACATTTATTTGATTTCTCTTTACCAGTTTACCAACATAACTCAGTGACAAGCATGTTAACCCAGAGCTGGCAAGAATAACAATTGACCTAACTCAAGATCCGAACTCGCGAAAAGAAAATAAAGCTATTTTGTGCATTATTTTAAAAAGCTATTTTAGATGCATTTCTTGTAGAGACTATATGTGCCTAATGTATGTAAACCCAGCTGCATGTTTTTTGTATTTTAGGCAAGGAGCTCATTACAATGCACTACATACCATCATCGAATGCTATGAAGAAAGCTCCAGCGTATTTTTTATTCAAACATCAGCTATACTGGATTATCTATCGACAAGCTTGGCAAAAGCTTTCGACAAAACAAGTAAATGATTTAAAAAATCGCTCAGCATACAGAAAGACATACTGCATATCCAGGGAGATCGTATTTCTTTGAATCAACAGAAGCATGACCACCCTAAAGCAGACAAAACCAGGCAAAATTAGTCTGGGAAATTAAAATCAAGCTCTGGCATAAAAATTCTAAAGGGTTTGGCAAACTTAGCCAACATTTGCATCATTGTTTTAACTATTTACAAATGATACTGTTGTAAGTACCAATCAAAAATCTGAAATTTAAAGGCCATTATACAATTATGACCCCACCAAAGTAAGGTTCTTAGGGGCAACTAAGACACAACCCTTCCACATTTTCACACGAAGTGACTGGCTGCTCCCAAGACTCAGGCTGACACCATTATAGCAGCAAACCCAACCATTTTAGCATACCACATGAACAGCCCCTCTATATTTCAAACTACTAAATAAAAATAGGTAATGAGAAAAATAAAGGCCATGATAACCATCAAACCCTCAAAGGAATTAATACATAAGGTTCTCTATAAGATGTACCTCAAAACCCGATTCAACATTTTCAGTCTGCATACTTGACCTAAACACAAGCAAGAAAGATACATGTTACTTTCCGTCCACTTAAGACCACTATCAAATACCTTCATTTCCATACAAATAGATCCAGGAAGGGCATATTTGTCAACATCTCGGATCATCATCACTGAAAATCCACCCTAAAAGAACTCCTACAGCACTTGTACATGCTCAGAATTCCTAAACCAAATAATTCTGTATTAATTTTCACTCTAATAATGCTTCTTGGAAAACGAGAATTCGCTCAATTTAGAATCCACATCAAGCATAATAGCAGCAGAAAGAAAAGGAGAACGCAGAATAATCTAACTTGACAATCAACACATCGTAAGCTTGCATTTCCACAATGAAAAATATTAAATCCAACGGGCGTACAAAAAAATACAGATCCAAATAAAAATCCAACTAGTTTGGCGCATCCAAACTATAAATTATTATGAAAAATTACAATACAAAGGATTAATCATCAAACTTAGAACTTGACAAACCTTAGCGACCAGTGTTTATACGTAGAATACAAGAAAATTACAGTCAAGATAAAAATGAAGCAGCATAAAAGAACAGTAGCGACGCTTATTCGACTCGGCGCTTTCTTCTTCTTGCTCTGTTGCAAGAGAGCTTGCGGCTTGATCCTTCCCATCTTCAACTACCTATACTCCAAATTGCCAAAAGTTGCATACAATTACTGAAAATCAGTAGTCTATCAAGATTCAACTCAAAACGCTCATTATTTAACTTGAATTTCAATATTGAAACAAATTTTATCGTAAATTAGTCAACGGTAACTAAGATCTGAAGAGATTCATACTAATAAATAAATAAATTGAATCGAACGAGAGAGAGAGAGTTGACGTACCTGTTCGAGAGGTGAAATCTCTGCTTTCAAATAGATATTCGATTTGATTTTAATTTGTTTCCTTTTCTTTAAAAGGAAAAGAGGTTTTTCGGCAAGCCCTGATTGGGCTGAAACAAAAGATGGGCCTGACTTAATTGTGCATGAGCCGGAAATGCTTATGCGATTCGTTTTGTTGGGTTCGGGAATTTGGTCATATAATTAGCCCTCTCATTCATGGGATAGGGATCTTTTGTAACTTTTGAAGTTCGCTAGGTTTTTGAAACTACTTTGTACCATAAATTTCTTCTTAGGTTCCTTTTGTCCAGTAGAAAACAATTTCTTAGAAAAATTAATTCTTGAAAAAGCTATTTTTTAAGAAATCAATTTTCAAAAAAATATTTTTTTACCTTTTAGCTATTATATGAAAAAATTGTTGAAAAATATATTTCAACGTTTGTTTGATACGAGAAAATTAAAATAAAAAAGTAGTATATGATTATTACATCAACGAGTTTTGAGAAAATTTCAAAAAGACATATTCACAATTTCATAATATAATATGCATTTAGAAAAATTTAATAAATTTTCATAAATACCGACTCTAAAATTTAAATTCAAAAATAAAATATACTTTTTTAACCATCAAACCAATTCTTCAAAATTACTTGGGATAAAATCAAGTCGATATTCACATTTAGTAAAAAAAAAATTCTAAGTAATCCTAGCATTGTTATTTTGGTAACTCAATTAAGAATTCTTTTTTTTTTTTTTTTTTTGAAAATTGAACTCATAATTTAGTCTAAAAAATAGTTTTACAAATTATTAATTATCATTTCTAGATAATTATTCATTTGGTTTCAAAAGATTAATGTTGAAATAATTTACAACTAATTATTAATTACAATTATCAATAAAATTTTACAATTGATTAAAATTATAAATTATTGATTTAGTTGCAAATGAATAATGTTGAGAAAATAATATATTTATTAATGAATTAATTAATTTTAAATTTTTCACAAATGATTGCAGTCTTGTAATAATCATTTCTAATCATCTAAGTATAGTTTAGGTGGTTTTTGTGATAATATTAAAAAATATAGATAAATTATTGAAATATTTATTATAAAAATAATTTTAAGATGTAAAAATGATTTTTAAGAATATTTAATGTATTTATAAATAAATAAAAATCAAATGTTAGTAGAAATAGAAAAAAATAATTAATAAGGAATAATTAAAAATTAATTTGATATGTTTTAAATAAAAAGAAGACAAAGAAAAAAATTGTTAAAATATATCAAGAGAGAGGTAAGTAACGCAAGAGTGAGAGTGTGAGACAACTCGTGAGAGAGAAGGAAAATGTGTTTCTCTTTTTTAACTCAAAAAACATTTTCTCAAAAATACTCTATGATTTTTTGTTGATTAGAAATCAATTTCCGTTGATTTTTTTCCTAAACACAAAACAAATACTAAAAAATGAGAAAAACAAATTCCTGAAACTTGTTTTTTTCCAAACAAACACAGCCGTAGTATGCTCTTTCTGTCTACTCTCTGAGTTTTCACTCTGCTTAAATTTCTAAAAGTTCTAGAAATATTTTCTAGAAATTGTGAACAAAGCTGTGTTAATGGTTAACTTACACATTCATGCTTGCCATATACTTTACCAAGGCTTTCAAATGGTCACCAAGATGTTTCCACTGATTACTATTTTTGTGGTTGCATGTTGCAACTACTTTTCTTTACATTGTACCTGCACCTGCACCTGCTTCCAAATTATTGATCCTGTAAATAGCATTAATCTGCAAATTTTGGTCATGTTTTAACACGTTCATGGGTCAGATCAAAAATGCCAATTGCGGTAACCGGCAAGCCTGATAAAAGTGAAGCGCGTATTATCGTACTGGGCGGTCGTTTTCCCCCTTTCAAGAATACATGCAACGAATAGAAACACAGGACTACAATGAAAAAGCCACGTCTCATTGCAGAAACTGCACTTGAATCATTAGTTCATTATAGGCTGCGGATCAATCGAAACAAAAAAACTCTTAAATTACCCAAATTTACAAACCAATCTTCCTTTCTCAGGTTACAAGATGCACCTCAAATGCTGGTTTTGCCGGGGTGAGTATTGTTGCTCCTCTCTTCCTTTTCCTTTTATCAACATTGATGAAAACAACGCCATGATGCCCGATATGTTACTCTAGTAAAATTCTCTATGCTACCTATAGTTAGCTAGAAGGCATTTTCTTTATAAATTAGAAAAACTGCCAGTCGCAAAATCTCACAAGAATCCCACATCTTCTTCTTGTTGTTCCAGGACTACAGTGGCAAGTGCAAGTCTATATGCTGAAGATCTCAAATTCCTAACAAGGACATATATTTCCTTCCTCCTTAGATTAACAGGCATCCCATTCCACTGCTCCTCCCTAAGGTGAGCGAGTAAAACTGCCTCACAAAAAGCCTCAGCCACTAGCTTCTTGCTGCAACCAGGGCACACACTATGGATTAACGATCTGCTGCATATTTTATTGCAAGAGAAGTGTAAATAGATGCACCATACAAGAGCTTATCGTACTAACCTTCCTCGAACAAATCCAGTTGTGACGAAACCAATTGGCCATCTGTGAGATTCCCTTACAACAGGGTCCTGCGGTATTTGGAGTTCCCACTTACCAGAAGATTCCTCTTTGAAATACAAACCTGCAGATGACTGGGCAATTTGGAGTCCACCTTCATTATTCTCTGATCTGCAACACATGTACAAAAGTAGTTGATAATATTAACTCACAAATCTGACGGACATTAAGAATTGCCAAACCAGGACTCATGTTATTTCTCAAGAATTATCATCCTTCTTAAACCATACTGGAGTCAACATGCTCCATTAGTTCGAGAGATACAAATGAATATTCCTGGAACTTTTGCAAATATCTTTCTATCATATTTGGCAATTATAAATCCACCATTTGTAAGTACACAGCTCAAAGAACGATGATGAAATCGCTGATGTCAAACTAAGTAATTATCATCAGTAGAAAAAAGAAAAGATAAGAAAAGTTCCGTTAGAATACCTGGAAATCCACAACGATAAATCACTGGGACCAGAAGCACAAACAACCGCTCCCTCTTCAATAAAACCTTCCTTGTATGCATGGAGAAGAACTCTAATGAAACACAATCTACGGTTAGAAGTGATTTGGGGACCACTATATTGACCTTTCCCTAGGATGTTTTCATCCTTCATAAGCTCCAATAGCCTCGTCTTCTTATTTGGAATGTGAGGAAATAAAAGCAAATGAGGAGCATGGATTTCGCTCAAGAAATCAATGAGTATACTGGATGTCCGTGCTACAAATCCATCAAATGAATTACCACGACCAGCTACTGCAGCTTTATCACAATCGCCATTTTCTAAGCTCATTAAAAAATTCCCATCAACCTTATCTTTTTGGCCAGAAATTTGAGTATCTTGAACCATAGCAAATCCTTTATCAAGAGCAAGACGGACACTATTCCACGCAGGTGGCATGGGTATTTTCAGAGGTCTTACAGAAGGAGGTAGTCGTTTCACTTTGTGGTCAAGGGCAGCACCTTCAGTCACCATAAAAGATGAATACGAATTACAATCAGGAAAATCAGAAGGAAATTGTGGCAGCCCAGCCTGCAAAAGGTAGAAAATTAGCACAGATTGTTTTGGAACCCCGTATGGAGAACTGTACAGTGTTCAACTATGCATACTTCACAAGCAATCCATTGCTTTTCTCTCAGACCTATTGCATGTGCTCCTTTGGAGACAAAAGGAATCCAGAAGACCCTGACCCAGCTTAAGGGAAGTATAACGGACCATCTGAAAGAAAAGGAAGTGATTATCAGATGCTAATAAGGTCTTATAACTGATTCACAGCAAAAAGCCATGATGGCATACATTTAGAGATTGCAAAGGTGAACAATGCAACGAGCCAAGTAAATCTTATATATTCAGATGTAATTTAAAGCAGAGTAGAGAATAATTTTTTCCTTTTTGTGAATAGAGAATAACTTCCAAATTGCTTTATCTAAAAGGCGGTGTAATTAATTTATCGTAAACCCCTTCCAATTAAAGCCTGCAGAAAATATCTGCTCTCCAGTTCGACCTCTCTTGTCTAAACTGAAACAAGATTTGGGCCAAAAACAAAAACACACTCGAACTACTTTGGCCTCAGGCTTCAGTTCAGGGGGCAAAGGCTTTGCCAACTGGGATGGGAGACAGCTCTTATAGATTCAAAATATAGATTAATAATGAAAAATACCCAAACAAATTGACCAAATAGGACAGCAAAACAGACTCAATGAAATCCGTTGTAATTAATGGTAAAATCAAGGGCAATTTTCTCTATGTCTGTACGAGTTTTTTTCAGTGCACAGCTTCAGGGGTTTTAAAATTGTTCCAAAATACAACCAGGGAGAGAAAAAAGGAAAAGGAAAAGTAATGAACAGGTTGGGCTCTCATTCCTAGGGGAAAAAAGGAATTCAATACCTTAATTCATAACTATGGCACAGCAACAACATCAGAATAACAAATTAAAAAAACAACTACCATGAAATGCTTTTCATCATCTTAAGCATTTTTTTCCAAAAGAAATTCTGCTTTATCCTTAAAAAGAAGTGAAAAACGAGTTCGGTGGAAGAATGGGTTTCACATATGAAGGAATTGGATAAGTGTTTCTTCTAGTCATGTGCAGGATGAGAGAAAAGTTGCTTACTGAAAGAAAAGGAAACATTGTGACAGTGAAGGCAGGTTCTGATCGTGCAATATGATACTTACTTACAGGCTTACAGCCAGAGCAATACTTAGCTCAAAAGTTATCCATTAGAAGACAGTACACATATTTGGGCAAAAAATAAGGTAAAAAGGTGGTGTATGAATATGTACAGCCTAGGTTACAACGCATAAACTGCTGAAATTAACTAAATTGGAGTTACGCCAAATGGAAGAATAAACCTCGAAAGAGGAATTACCCCATCAGTGAATCCATTCCATTGCTGTTTTTAAGAAGCAGAATAGGGCAAGATGTTGAACCCTGCACCTCAGTTGAAGTATCCGGTGTCCTTAATTTAGGATCATCAAGGCAGATAAAATCCAAACGCAAATGATGCTTTTCCCAGCAGAGAACATTCTCTTCCACTGGGGAAGTTACTCTGCAGCTTGCATCCCACAAATTCCTATTGTCAGATACACTGCTACTCCTTTCAGGTTCTGACCGTGATGACAGAGGATTTTTTTTATCTTTTCCCAAATTTATTGCAACATGCTCTTCTGCTTCTCCTTCATCTTCTGCAACATTATTGGGTGTACCGGTTGGGGTTAACTTGGGAATATCAGCAATCTTTACAGGAAATGAACGAGGATCCTTGACAACGAGAGATAAAACTGAACAAGGAGAAATGTTCTCGCTTTCAAATATAGACTTCTTCAACTCAGAGTCATGATCAACCTCTGAAACAGAGCATTTCTTCAATTGCCAAGAATTCTCTGAATTACTGCACACAGTAAGCACCTTTAGCCATTGTTAACTTCTTATCTTGATTAAAAATTATCTAACTGTAACTTTGAGTGGCTCACCAAGAAAAAGAATGTAATGTCTTTTGAAGAAGTTTTGATGCCTGTGATCCCATTACTTCTAATTTTGCAAGTTGACCCTCGAGTGACAAACAATTTATCAAAATGCCATTCTCATTCATCTGAAGAATTAAAAAATAATTAAGCAATTAGCATATTAGCAAATTAAGAGCTCATTAAAAATGTAATTTTTTACAGAACTTTAGATTCTCAATGCACTTGATGTGTAGAATAATAAGCTGCATTCCAGAGGAACATAATTTTCCAGTTTCCAATACAAAATAAAGAAAAGAAGCAAAAAACAAATGGATACAATTTTACCAAAGATCAGTGAGTTCAAAGGAAAAAAGTTCATAAAAACCTTGGTTTTGAGAGAGGGAGGTCAAGACACCAGATAGATATAGAATAGGATTAGCTAAAATGTAACTAAAACACACAACTTCCTTGTGAGAACAGAAGATAGATCATATACCTGTTTCTGACAGGTAAATTTTAGAGCATCATATCCCTCGCTAAAAGCTGAAGCATGTATCCACAACCAAAGCTGGCGATGGGAAGAACCAGCATCAGAGATTTGAGTTTCATTACATCCATCATAACCATGTTCATTGTCACCATATTCTCTATTACGAAGACAAGAAGGTCGCCACATATAGTTCACAGGAGCTATAGGCTGAGAAACAGGTTCTCCGGCATGATGCAGCTGAAAAAACAAAGAGTTAATATATCCAAATATTTAAGCTATCCTTGTTGCACGAAAAGGGGTATGCAATCGGCTAACCTACCATAGCAGTGCCATAGATAACACCAGAAAGAATAGGCTTGGCAATGTCATCAGATTGAGCTGAAGGAGAAGGCACTAGTACCATATTTAGAATTGAAATTAATGACTCCTGGAGATCACACACCACATCAACTCTATTTAGATTATGAATTCGACAAGGGCAGATAAAATGTGCCACGAAGTGTGATATAGACAATGCTTATTCTACGACATGTAATACGGAAAACCAATCAAAGTTCACAATAAAAATAATTTTCTAACTAGAAAGAAAAGTAATGCTTGCCTCTGGACCTTCCAACTGTATAGCAGTATAGTAGCTTCCATCATGCACAACCGCTCTGTCTCTGTACCACTTCAATAGAGCCCTAGACCCCCTTCCGCTGCATCACACAATATCCACTCACATTTATCAATAAATTAATTATTAATTAATCCCAAAAAAAAAATCAAAAGAATTAAGCTTTACTTACTAATTACCTGCCGTGCAAACCTAGAGGAAGGTGAAATCCCCAAAGCTTAGACATTGTAAAGCGTTTGGCATGCCAAACATGAGTTCTCAATCTTTTGGTGCCATCACCCGAAGTAGCAAAACCAATTTCTGGATTCTTTTTAAGTTCAATTCTCCTACGAACTCGGCGAGGGACTTTCTTTGGCTCTTTCTCGGAAGCCAAAGCCAGGTCATCGCTGGCCTTACCAAACAGTCCTAATTTACGCCTCTTTCGATGTCTTTTTTTTGCAGCTTGATTGTCGTAAGCAGTGGTTCTTCTTCTCTTGTTTCTTTGAGATCGGAAATTGTTGTTTACTCGGTTTGATACGATTGAGTGGAGACTCTCGAGTTCAGATGCTCGGGTTTCCGCGAACTTTTGAACATTGATTTTTCGAGGTGGAGCTGTTGATACTTTAGATTTTTTGCTTCCATCACCAGCCATTGCAGCCAGAATCTCGAAAGAAAAGCGAGTCTGTAGATTATCTTAGTGCTACTACAAATTATGTAAAATCGCTCCGCTCTAAAAGTTTGGATTGATTACAGTTTGCCTGTGGTTTCTAGGGTTGGTTGCTGGTGTTAGAACGCACGGCACCTAGACAAAAAGAGGGCCTGGCAGAAGAGGACTGAGGACCCATCGTTTGTGATGTGTTTAAATCTTAAACGCCACTGTTTATCTTTTTCTGTTTAAGCCTTAAACGCTGCCGCTTCTCCGAGTTGGGGCAATTACACTACTCAGTGCTCACTCTTTTAAATTCTACCTCCCAGTCCCGGATGTCGACAAATTAAATGGGACCAAATTGTATTTGTTTTTTAAATTCTCAAAAAAAATTGTATTTGTTTTAATTAGGACAGAAATCAACAAAATCTATTTACCAAAAAATAAAAAATACCCGTTTCAAGACCCTCAAAATTTAGAATTTATAAAGTGAATAACATTATTATTAGTATATTTTTATTTCATTTAGTTTTCTATCTTTCTTCTGTTTTTTTTCTCTCTCTTTCAAATTCTAATAATTTTTATTTTATTTATATCTGTTTGAGACAACTCTTTGTAATTTTTTTAATGTAAAATTTGTATTGGATTTCATTAAATACATACATGCATTATGGAAAAAAAATTTGTTTTTATCTAAATATCACTATGATTTTATAAAAATGTTTGTAAGATCTGGGGATAAAGTGATTTTGAGTACTTGAACTTGTTTCATTTTCGAAATTGAGTATCTAATTTTTAATTTTGTTTAAATGAGTGTTTGATCTTTTTTATTTCACATAATAAAGTGTTTAAATGAATTGTGAATTTATGTTGATCAAGCATTTAAGTATTCATTAAGTGATGATGTGGACATTGATACATAAAATAACTTTTAGGACTAAAGCCATCAATGAGATGTCACGTTATCAAGTGCATGGAATGGAAAATTTTCTCCAAATTTAACTTTTTTGCAAAAACTATAACTTTTAGGACTAAAGTCATCAATGAGATGTCAAGTTATCAAGTGCATGGAATGGAAAATTTTCTGCAAATTTAACTTTTTTGCAAAAACTATGTCCAGGAAAAAAATATTGAAAAGACAAATCTAACATTAAACATTCAAATAAATTTTCTTTTTTACACGTTCTTCGTTGCAATTGATTCTAATCTGGATTTTTATTTAAAATCTTAAAATAAAAGACTATTGTTAGGTGAAAGATGAGATTATACAAGAATATATCCATTTATAACAAAAGATAAGAAATTAAGTTAGATAACAAAAAAAAATAGATATTGATTTAACATATATTTCCTTTTTAATTTAAAGGCTATATTGAGTTTCAATGTACGTACATCTCTTAAAAAATAGATTAACTATTTTATACGGTTTCTGTACAACCAACAATTGATTAATTAGATCTATTTATTAATTTAGGTGTTAATTGAGTTTTTATATTGAACCAATTTGTTGGATATGGGCCTTTTGCCAAGGTGTCGCTAATAGCATTAAATAAATGGCACAAGTCATATGACTGCGTTGACTCCCTTAGTTATTTTTCTTATCGTTTTTTTATTATGTGAAAAAATTATTTAATTGAAAAAAAATAAAAATAAATAAAGATTCACCATCTTTTTTTATTACAAAAAAGCATTTATTGAAATTTTAAAAATCAATAAATGCTTTATGTAATAAAAATGAGATGAAAAAAATAACTAACAGTGACAACAAAATCGAAAGACATGCATTGCTAGATTAGGCAATTTATTCACCCACATTAAACAAAATGATTCGGTACATGAATCCAATTAACACTTGAGTTTATAAAGAAACTTGATTAATCAATTTCTTGTAGCATGGATACGGTATGGATCGTCAATCTTTTAAAAAACACATCAACATTTTCAAGTAACAGTCATCCACTTAAACCTTTTACCATGCAAAAAAAAGAGGCACTGATTTGAACAGAATTAAAATTGGAACACTCACTTGTAAGAATCAGATAAGTTCATACACCCAAAATTGTGTTATCCCTAAGGTTTATTCTCCTCGTGCAAATATTTTTGTAGACAGCACATACCACAACTAAAAATTTTAAACGCTTTTATCATTATCCATTTTTCTAACCAGGTCATAAAACTCAAACTCAAAATCAGCTGTCATATAGTGTTGTTAGTAGTAGTGCACTGTTACTTCAAACACCAAAAACAGGTTTATATTGCACAAGCTATCAAAAAGCCAAGTGTATGCACCTTCAATTAAAGAATACCCAAAAAAAAAAAAAAAGAAAAAGAAAAAACAAAGTGACAAACACATCATAAAGGTGATAATAAACCAACAATTGAGTTATAATAAAAAATCTAACGATGTGGTAGAAATCATTGTACAAACTAAGTAGTACAGTTCTCGATTGCAGTACACTCACAGATCCCCATTGCTATCCTATAGATTTTCCATGGGTTGAAAGGCCACATTTCTGGATCTAGCTGTTCTGTATCCCACAAAAACAGAGAGGCATATAGAGACAACTGAAAATAGAAGGGCAAAGGCACTGGCAACATCTCCTGAGCTGCCTGGTGTCGATGCCTTTAACATAGAATTGCCTGGAGAGATATCCAAGGGTATCCAATCACAGTTGACAGAATAGTGTCCAGATCCATGCCATGAATTCCCGTCAACTGGATACCAGAAGGCAACAGACATCTTGCTAGATCCACCAATTGTAAACTGAGCATCCTGCAGAAATTAGAGAAAACGGCTCATTTAGAACCTCTTGCTGCAAGGTAATACATTCAACTACAAACCTATGCAACAATCACGCAGGATAAGTTATCATATGTATCATTGATTCCTTTGCAATTCAAGTATTAATGCAGGCAGCAAAGCTCAATAACAAGCAAGTGAGAAGTTACTATCAAACGGCAGAAACCTCTCTAAGCACACATGTGATCTGTTTTTGAGATTCCTACCGAAGCCTAATGAATTTTTGGAGTCAAAATCATGACACGAACTCATTTAAAAACAAACTCCATGATATCTTGCCATATTGGCTATGAAATAGAATTAAGGTTATGCTACTAGCCTTGAAATTTACTATTCAGGACCATGATACTCTCTCTCTCTCTGTGTTCTATGAGAAGACATAATAACTCTCTTTAACAAAAAGCAAATGAGCAAAACATGGCACAAACGATATCAAAACATAGATTAAAACATTCACTAAAATTACATAAAGCAAACTACTACAAAATTTCTCATATTCCATCCCAAGGTTAACCAAATATCTGAATATCATGGATTGGCTTCTCACCTGTTGGAGACAATCCATGGTTCTTAAAGGCCTAGAGAATTCAAAAAATACGTTCCCTTCTGACTATCTGATGTATAAGGACTGTCTTCCTCTACAAAACCTGTGAGCAAAATATTAAAATCAAATTTCAAAGGAGAAAGATGTAGATATTGTCAAAAGCATACAAGAAAAATATAGATGTAAAGGCAGGTCATAATCCACAATTTGAGACTGAAAAAACAGGCATCACAAAAATGGTGATATGAAACCAAAGTGAACTTTCGTGTCTCAGAGTCAAGTTTCTGTGGGCAAAAATTCTTACAAAACAGATCAATCCAATTCTTTTCCATTTTTCAAGTGCCCTTTTCATGGCACAGCTTTTGATGCATGGCTCCTTAAGCACCATCATTAATCATACAAAATAGAAACTCCTGTGTGATTGGATATTCAAAACATGATTAATCTACCCTAAAGCAAATTTGTACAAGAAATGGTAATGCATGCCTATGGGCATGTTTTCTAGGGCGAGGTGCATAGACCATTTAGTTGATTGGGCTTCTTGTACGAGTAGCATTCTTTTTCTCGATTGTATGACAAGGCTGTTTAGATTTCTCAACATGTTAAAGCTATTGGTGTGTTTTATTTGGTGGCACCGCCATCCATAACAGTAGGAGATTTAAAATCAAACAAAGGAAAAAAAAAAAAGACAATCACCTGAGTGAACATTGAAGCTACTGTGCCACCATGCCCCTTTCCAGTTATTCTGGGCGCTAGAATCATTCCCTGAAAAAAAGATTTGGTTATTACTTGTTCACCATTAGAAGACTGACTTGAAATAAACAAACATACAAATTTAGAAATGGAAAAGCAAACTATGTTAAAATGGATTACAATCAACATCAAAAGTAGAACTCGGAAGTTCGGATTTGCGGTTAGCTAGAAATATCCTAAGAAAGAAATGATCCCATACAAATGAAGATATGCTTTTGAAAGCCTGAAAAAGGAGACATGATAAATTATTCCAAAGATTCATAACAAATCATCCACTACAATAGTTTGAGCTCTGAGGACCATTTCTAGTTGAACAAGATGAGCTAGACATTAAAATAGCAGATGCTACATTTCTCCTAGAAAGAAAAAAATAAAGGAAACTAATGAACCAGAAGTTTGAAACGCTAAGGATCAAATTGGTGTTACCAACAGATCATACATAGTGAGCAAGGCAGTTTTAGGAAGTAAAGGCTGTTTTTAGTGACTTCTTTTTTACAAAAGGTTGATCATAAATAATTTTGAGAGGTAAAGACTTCTGTAGAGTAACAGAAATGGTGTTACCATACATCTTAATCCTCAGGTGGTGCTTTCATAGTTATGTGATCACCACAAAACAAGTGCCAAACGAATGCAAATTATCTTCATACAGAACATTTAAGCCCCTGTCTGGTCAGGATCCACGGATGTGGTTTTGAGAAGTGAACAACTCTGATCATGCGTGTCAAATCATGTGAATAGAACATTACTACAGAAAATACACATCAGTGGGCAAAGCAAAAGCAAGTACAGTTCCCCTTCTGCACCTTTTTATTATTGGTTTCATTGGGACTAGTATTTCTAATTATTGACTTTTCTATCTGAAATGGTTTAAAATTTAACATCTCATTTGAGGCTAAGGTATTTCGTGGGTTGGAGAAGGAAGGTGTTTCTGGACAAGCTAAGTTAGAATATTATTTGGAAAGAATTTAATTAAGGCACAATTAATTATAACCATTATGAATTCTGGACATTGTAAAAACTAAGAAGAAACAACCAACCTGATTAAAAGGATAAGGCTCTTAAAGACAAGATGAGGACTGGAAAAACAAGTGTAAAGGAAATGAAAAAATAATTTCCATAAAATAAAGGCTCTCTGAACCAAAGTTTATATGGTTATTATTAGTGTTAGTAGTTAGAAAGGAAGGGAGAATTATTAGCTCTATTAGCATGGGGTGCATCTCAAGTTTGAACCTGGGACAATCTGTCTTAGAAAGGTACGGCCATTGGGCTACACCAATGGTTAGAGTAGCAAGGGTTTAGTAGAATAGGATAGAAAGCATTCCATCATGCATAATGGAAGACAAATATTTATAATGTATACATCAGTGGATGTCCTTGGAGAATAGTTAGCACTAAGGATGAAGTGATTAACATGTCGAGGTCTTTGAAAAGGTCTTTAGATGAGTGCCGATATCTACAAAGCATGAAAGGACAGCCTCAGAAAAAAGTAAGCTTTGACTTTGGAAGAGCGTGAAATGAATTGTAAACACCTTGATCGTGCACCTTCTAATCACTTTGTTTAGTGCTTCTTCCCACTTTCCTTTTTTCCCTTTGAAGGCAGTTCCATCATTTTCATATCATATAAACATACCTTTTTTTTCCCCAGTAAAAAAGCAAAACTGAATAGATAATTCTAGAAGTACCTGAAGGACCAAGACCATCAAGGTATCTACAGTGTGGATTCCAAGCATAGAGATCAACCAAATGACCAAACCTGTTCAGAAGCAAGAACAATGAACAACCATTTAATATAAGCATAACCAAATTATGCAAATATTGCCAACAAAACATGCCACCCCATGATTTTGATAGTCAAGAAGTCAATATCACAGCACCTGTCACCTCCATTGCCATCCGCGTTGTCTAACGGATTCCCACCATAGAGCCGTCCTGGAATGGCATTTCCAATTGAGAAGTGCATAATATCAACTTCATGACCTTTGCAATTCTTCCTATTGCAGGTATTAGTTCCTTCTTTACAGCCACCCATCTAAAGAGACACAAGCGTGCTCAATTTTCACTCTCTGATTAAGAAATCACGATGAACATGATGAACTAACAATGTGACAACACACCAAATAATCAGTGGAGTAACTTACACTATGATAGGTTGCTTCGTCACCAATCGGAAACATGAGAGCAACTGATGGACATTTATGGTTATCACTGCAGCATGAAAATCCAATTCAATCCAAAAAAAAAAAAAAATTCAAAATTGAGAAGCCATACCATCAGCAATTTGATTTAACCAAAACATACACTCTTTTAATCATTCCCAAAAGGCAAGAAATCCAAATGAAATAATCTATAAAGATAGCAAAAGGAACGTGGAGACAGGAATTTGATGAGATTTCGACTGATGAAAAAAATCAGCGATAAAGCATTCGGATAAATTAATTCCATATCCAATACATAAATAAAGTAACAAATCAATCCAAAAATTACCCTTTTGTATAAGCATAGTTCCCATCAACTTGCAACAAGAAAAATACATTGTTACCATCGTGCAAGGCCTGCAAAAATCACTGTGATTAAATTAACAGGATGATTTATTAAAAGCGTGGTACTAATTTTTGAACAAAAAATATCTTTACCTTAACGGCCATTTTTCCACCTGTGTATTCTTTATCCGCATCAGGGTCAGTAGCAGGAAGCAGTGAGAACTCGAAGGCGTCAATGTCTTTCCAATCATCAGCGTGGCCATCGAGGGTGATGAGTCCAGGCTTGAACTCAGCTTCTACTCTGATTTCTGCGTCGGACTCGCAGCTCCACTCACCTGATTCCTTGTGTGAGTTGACCCATCCGATCCAACAAGAGCCAAGAAGCAATCGTAGCAGTAAAAGTCGAAGAAGCATTGTTTTGTATGGGATGAAATTTCCTGCCACGGGCTATGTTTGGTGTTTTCGGTATGCTGCATTCCGTGGCTGACTTACTCCAGCTTATGAATAAAATTCGCGTTTTGATTCTTCTGCCATCTCGTCTGGATTTTACCATAAAAAAATTCAAAAATAGCAATGCGTCGTCAAAATGGACTGCTGCCGCCTGACCTTGTTATTGTTTACTGCTACCACTTTTCTATGGAGAGGAATATCACACGTGGATAGGTGGGGCTCTTCCTAAAATAAAGCCAAAATACCCACAGATAAATATTGGCCCAAAGGAATTATTTTACATTATACATAAAATTAAGGTAAAACTATTGATTTTATCATTCATTCATTATTTGTTATACATACATAAAATTCATTATTTGTTATACATACATAAAACTAAAGTAAAATTATTAGTTTTATTATTTATTCATTATTTAAAATACTATTCATACACTTACAAATCATTATTTACATATATATAAATCACTATTACTGATCATGACATTTTTATAAAACTTTGGTCCTCAAATTTTCTGTAATTTTTTTATTTAAAAATTTAATTTTATTGTGATTTGGTTTCATTTTTTTTAGTATTTTTTTGTTAATTATTTTTTATTATTTAAAGATTTACTTCTTTAATTTGTCATTTTTTTCTTTCAGTTTCAAACTTTAATTATATTATGATTTGGTCCTATTTTGTTTTAGTATTTTTGGTTAATTATTTTTATTATTTAAAAATTAGTACTTTAATTTTTTATTTTTAAAAAATTCTCATCCAATTAATTTAAAATTATATGCTTTTCAATTTTTTTATACATTTTTTTCAATTTTAAACTTTAATTGTATTGTGATTTGGTCCCATTTTGTCTTAGTATTTTTTGTTAATTATTTTTATTATTTAAAATCTACTATTTTAATTTGTCTTTTTTTTTTTAATTCTCATCCAATTAATTTAAAATTATATTTACTGACAATTTTGATTTATTTTTCTATATGTATTGATTTTGTAGTAAATTTTTAGAACATGATTATTTTTTCTTTTAAAAAATAGATTTAGATAATTTTTAAATTATAGTGGCGGGATTAATATATATAATTTGTTTGAAATACATTTTTAGTCCTCGATTTTTTTATACTTTTTCTTTCAATTTCAAACTTTAATTGTATTATGATTCGAGTCTCATTTTATTTTAATGTTTTTTGTTAGTTATTCTTATTATTTAAAATTTACTACTTCAATTTATCATTTTTTTTTAAATTCTCATCCATTTAATTTAAAATTTTATGGTACTCGATTTTTCTATACATTTTTTTTTTAATTTTAAACTTTAATTGTATTGTGATTTGATTCCATTTTGTTTTAGTGTTTTTTGTTAATTATTTTTATTATTTAAAATTTACTACTTCAATTTGTCATTTTTTCAAAAAAATTCTCATCTAGTTAATTTAAAATTTTATGGTCCTTAATATTTCTATACATTTTTTTTCAATTTTAAACTTTAATTGTATTGTGATTTGGTCCCATTTTGTTTTAGTGTTTTTTGTTAATTATTTTTGTTATTTAAAATTTACTACTTTAATTTATCATTTTTTTTTAAATTCTCATTCAATTAATTTAAAATTGTATTTACTGATAATTTTGATTTATTTTTCTATAGTATGGATTTTGGAATAAATTTCTAAAACATAATTATTTTTTACGTTGAAAAATAGATTTAGATAATGTTTAAATTATAGTGGCGGTGACATAATTAATATATATAATTTGTCTGAAATATATTTTTAAATTAAAAGTGTATGTCAAATATTTTTTTCTCGATTTTTTTTAAGAAAAAACTCAAATTAGTTAATTAATAGTTGAAAGTTAAATGTGAAAAATAAAAAGAAGAGGGTTACTCGCGCGTGAGGCACTGTATTCAAGGACTAGCCATAAATAGCATAGAAATAAAAAATTATATAAGAAGGAGGGAAAAAAAGAATTCACATATTTTATTAATTTGTTTCTTCTTTATATAATCAAAATTAATCGAAATCAAACTTATAATAATTTTTATTTTAGTCTATTAACTTTCAATTTAGTTAATAGATTCCTTGCAAACTAACTTTTTTTTATAGTATTTTTTTTTTTTTTTAGATTGAAAACTCGAACTCACTAAGTATAAAATATTGAATCATTATTTTTTTAGAAATTAACTATGTAACTACTATACTAAGCATTTACTCGTTTATTTTTTTAATATTTTAAAATTAACTTATTTTAAATTAAATAATTAAAATTGTGTTTGGCTTAACCACTCAATGATTCAAATTAACATCACCTTTTATTTTAATATTATTCATTCTTTTGTAAATAAATATCTAAAAATTAAATTCACATTTTTTAAAAAATCGATATTCTCATCAACATTAAATAAAAATTACTCGTTCAATTCCGTGTAAGCTTTTAATAATTATTTTTTTTCGACACAATACTATGAAATACTAAAGTTTTTTTGTTAAAAAAAAATTAATTTTGTTTTTAGTTAATAATCCATGGATTAACAAGGATAAATCCTTTTTCTAAAGAAAAAATTATGAAAAACATAAATAAAAAATAGTTAAATATAAAATTTTTATTAAAAAATTATAAATATTTTTTTCACTTTTAATTTCATATATTTTTATATATTCACATCATAAAACAGTACAATCAAACTAAAATAACTTTTCTAAATGATTTTATATATTTTATCTAGCCCGTAGTATAGCGCGGCCAAAAAACCTAATAAGAACTGATTAAAAAAAATAAGACCGAAATGTAATCACAGTTCACCCCTCTTTCTAGTTAATTATAAAGTAGTCCATATAGTTTATTTAAATGAATTAATTAATCCTTTTAGTGTGAAATGATCTAGTAATCTATGAAATAAATGTACTATAAATAAATCTACTTTCAACTTTTTCTCAATCGGTTATATAAAATTTATTATTTTTTTATTTAAGTACATAGATTTTTTTCCAAAATCATCAATCAAATACTTTCTATAATTTCTCCATTAAGGAATTACGTGTCCATTACCTTTAGAATACCAAATTATTAGTTTGCCTTCTTACAATTGAGTGTACGAACTTTAATTTTTTTATTTGAGCATACAACTTTATTAAAATTATCAATTAAATATTTTTATCAATTTTTTTATCAACCGGTAAAATTTTTGTTGCTTAGAATACTAAATTAGAAATTGCTCTCTTTTGATTCGAAACTTTCCTCCAAAATTATTCTACTATTTTAAAATTTGACAAAGAATTTAAAATTTTATTTTTTAGCTATAAAATCTCGAAATAGACTCGGTTAGATTTGGACATGAAATTAAAAAAAAAAACACGGATGTGATATTCATTACTTGTGAACATCTAGAGAGAAAATTTTCTTTAAAAAAAAAGGCAAAATTATAATTTAGTATTTCGGGGATATGAACATATTATCGGTTGGCAAAGAAATTGTCAAAAATACTTAATTGTCAATTGTGAAAAAAAAATAACGTGCTTGAATGAAAAAAATTAAAGTCAATGCGCTCGACTAAGAAAAAATTGATAGAGTTGTAATTTAGTGCTATGAATGTAATAAACACATCATCGGTTAATAGAGAAATTGATGAAAATGCTTGATCGATAGTTTTTAAAAAGTTAATATGCTCGTATGAGAAAATAAATAAAATTCTTATATTCGATTGAGACAAAATTAAAATTTTGTATACTTTAGTTAATTATCCCGATAATCTATTGATCAAACCATCATTTACTCGATAGATATATTGTTTCTTTTCAAGATGGCAAAAGCATCACTACCTCCCTTTTTAAAATATCAAAGCTCTTAAGATTTTAAAAATCGTTTATCTTATCGATGAATAACAATTTTCTCCAATTCAATGGATATCTACCCGAACTAATAAGAATAATTTGGTCTTTTATTGATTTTTATTATTTTAGATCGATTGTAAATATCCATGATTTTTTATTTGCAATGAATAGATATAGATGTTACCAAATCCAATTTGAATCTCAATCCAACTCGATCCGATATGCAAATGTTAATGTCTTGTAAACATATGTGTAATATTTATAGTTTGCCATTCAACTTGATATATGTAAACCCCGAAAATCAATATAATATACATGTGTCCCTAAAATGTTCATATATTTTGTTATTCAATATACACCTATTCGTATCTTAAATATATACATTATTTTTTATTTTATGTTAACGGTATTTTAGTAATAGTAGTAGCGATGATGTTATGGTTTATATGTTTTATAGGGTTTGAGAGAGAAAACCGGAAAAAGGCTATGATAGAGGAATTTTTTACGAGTTTAGTTATTTTTAACTTGCTTGATTGATGTGGTGATACTATTAAAATAAATTGAAATTAAGTTTTATATGTTGGCCTTGTTGTACCATAAAAACATAAGCTATGTACATTTTAATCATTTTGGCACATTCTTTCAAAAGTGGATAGAAATACACATGAACTAAGTTTTTGATAATAATTTTAGCATGAGAGGTATTTTTCATCCAAAATTTTGAACTCATATGACGTAACATGACATGTAGAATGCCACCATGAATAACGATCCACGTAGGATGACACATGGCCAAAAAATTAAAATCAATGCCATTCGAACGACATGTCGTCCACCTTCATTTGCTATAAAAAATGATAAAATTACGTGGAATATTCAACAGAATCGAGTGAATAAGAAGTGCTCGTTATTATTATTATTAAAATTCTGATTATTCATAAAATACACCACTATGTAGTAAGAAATGTAAAAAATCAAAATCCATCATAGTTGAAAATTCAAACTTATAAAATAAACCTCAAACAATACAAACCATTAGATATTGGGAAGAAGATAAAAGCATAGAACCATCTCAATAAGACCCATCAATGATCAACAAATAGAGAAAAATAATTACCAAACATTACAGTAGAGAAATGCATTATAATGCTCTCTAAATAAGAAAAATAAACCTCAAACAATACAAACCATCATTTGTGTGGAATATTCACATACCCTTGTGAAAATTTGGACAATAAAGTGAAACCCATAACCTTTAAACAACAAAATTAATTTGTCTTTGTGAGTGTTCATCTTCTCTTAAACAACCCTTAGCCACCAGTCGACAACCCCCTCCTACCGACCATAGCCAGAACCCTCTCTTATGAACCATTGCTTGTTCATGTCGTTGGCCAACCCCGCTTGACTTCCCTCACCTCACAATCGCTCCTCCTTGCCAATCGAGCTTCGTTAAAACCCATAAATGTATTGTTACTCTAGCCTAAAAAAAAACCTTACAAACCTAGAGGATCATACATCTTATGAAGGTGCGGAATAAATAAAAAATTTTCTCCTTCTAAAAAGCTAAGATCATGCCATTGAATCAATTAACTATATATACATGAATTAAACTAATAAATAAATAATTATCTCTTGTAATACGGATCTAAATTCTTTAGCGGAAAAGTCATCCAAGTGTCCAACCTCTATTGATGATTTACGCGATCCAAGCACCCACAAAGAAGAATTCAAAATTAATAAAGTGCTAGCTCCATCTTTTCGATTTGTGTAGTGTTTCCTATAGAAATCTTATTAAGATAAGTTTGCGACGATCCAAAGAGAAGAGAGAGGAGGTGGCGTGCTACGGTGAAGAAGAAAACAATTTTCTCCTTATTTTATTTCGGTCGCGTGTCCCTTTTTATTTTTTAAACGTGTTGAATTTTCTTTCTCTTTTAAAAACTCCTCTTTATGCTGCACCTCTCCTCTTATTTATAGGGAGAGAATTTCCTTGTCCTCAAAGAATAAGTAGAAAGGCGGCAAATAAGTCATAATTGGACTTATAATTGTTACTTCCTAATCCTCCAAGGATTAGGAGTTATTTTATAATTGGGTTTTTAATATTTATCTTTAAAACATTTATCCTTGTCCAATAAGGTTGATATTTATCCTCCTATCAAAAATATCTTAAGGCTTTTAATTAAACATATTGGGTCAAAACCATTATGGTCCAATTAATTTATTTGGACTATCCAAATAAATAATTTTAGATAATTTTAAGTGACCCACGTTAGGAAATAATTTTTCAAAATACCCTTTAACCTAAATTAGGAAACTCATTTTTATTTTGGGTTATTTACTTCCAAATTTTGAACCAACTTTCAAATGAGGAAACTAGTTTTTAAAATAGAAACTTTTCATTTTTGAAAACCTTTTCCAAAATAGGAAACTTTCGAATTGAAAATTTTTTCCAATATTTTTTCTTCTCTTTAATCATATGAATGTTTAAACTTATCCGTGTAACGCAATAGGCTCCTAAATGTGTTCGCAATGTATCAAAAACAAAAAGCTCATCTTTTATCTCTTGATACATAAATCAATATTGGTCTCTAGTAAGGTATCATGACTATCCAATTCTATAGGAGGATTAATTAATCCATTATTATCTTTCACGAGCATGGTTACTATATAATTCAATTCTTATATCAACTTATCACAATCCGATCTCGAACTTAGTTATAATTCTTGTTCGATTATGATCACACAAGTTTTCTTTAATTCCCAAATGTCTTAACTCTTAGAGTAAACTAACTATGCTCTATTAGCATGCTCCTACTATAGTCATAGATTTCTTGAGCGAGACATTCAAGGAAGTGCAATGTGATAACTCTTTTAGTATATAAAGAATGACACATTCTATCTTAGTCATACACCTACCTTCATTAGATTCTTAGTGCACCTAACGAATCGCCCACCTACAATCTCTTACTAGGTCCATCAAAACGAGTGTTAAAGTGTATAAATCCTCTAATGAGATAACCACGATGACTTCAAGTCTAAGGACTTGCTTTGACATCATCATGTCAATAGGTGTGAGATCTCTTAATGCTATCATATAAAATGAGTATAGCATTCACAAGTTTATCCGCATATAGTCAACGTTCATTCTTGATAATACTACGACTTGAGATGTTTAATGATATCATTTATATGCATTAGTGTTTGTCTCGTATTTTTCGATCAATCACTATTGCAAATACACATCATCATGACTTCTATCTAATTCTATTGAATTAATAAACATGAAAGCATGAGAATTAATAAAAAAAACTTCTTTTATTATCATTAAAACAAACGATGCGATAATATAATAACTCAAGCCTATCCAAACATTGTTAGATCTTGGGCACCTACATTAACATAGTCGCCAACCACCACTAACCAAACCCCACACCACCAAAGCCCAAACAAACCTAACAACTCCACAACAACCACTTTTCACCCAATCACCCGAAACCCAATAACCCATAAAGCAACCACCAAAAACACATGACCACCATCGAACTTAAGCCGATGTCAAACTCACAACCAACCTCCATCCACTTTTTAAACCACTATTGTCACCCTCGACGGTTATCAACCCATCAACGTCGATCTCCATCCACACCTAAACCCATAAACCCATAACTCCTCCACGAGTCGCTTGAATCACCCGATCTCCACTCTTACGCCATTAACGAGTAACCATTGACGACAACCCCATAAAATCACGAGTCTCAATAATTTTATTTTTTGTATTGTTTTGATTGTCACGATCAATAATTTACAATTATTATCTATAAGAACAAACCCAATCTTTCTTAATCACTATAACTTAACTTCTTCACAAAGACATATTTTTTTTGTGTTTTGTTGAAGATTCATATGGGGTGAGAGGATGGGTTGAAGATTCGAGGAATAAGAAGGTTAAGAAATTTTTGGTTTTGATTTGTGTTTGTGTTTTGAAATTATTCAGATGACATGCCATTCAAATATGAGAAGAATTTTAATTTATAGCCACGTGTAATCCTATGTGGATTTTAATCAATGATATCATCCAAGTTAACCTATCATGTCATGTTAGAATAGAATTTTAAATGAAAAAATGCACATATGCTAATATAATTATAAGAAGCTTAATTCATATATTTTCCATTAACTTTTGAAAAAACGTGCAAAAAAGATTAAAAGGTGTATAGTTCATGTTTTTGTGGTACAATAAGCCTATTTGTTATGGAAAAAATATGAAATTTCACTTTAAAATAAGAATGTTTTTGAATAAAAACCACAAAATTGATAAATTATTGAAGAAAAAAAAACGAAACAACAAAGAAACTAATTTATTAAAGTGTATAAAACTACCAGTATTGAAAGAAAGACTTATTAAATCATTTTGATAAATTATAACAATTTATTATAAATTACAATATATCTATTAGTGGAATGTAACTAAGCAAGTCTTTGCAATATAAAATAATTTGCAAAAAATAAAAGAATAATTACCGCAGCGGTTTGTATGAAAATTTTGTAATATTTGCTTCTATGTATAAACATTATTCTACTCTAACATCTATCACGATGGGCCTAGTTGTTTGTATCCAAACATTTTCCATGCAATTTTCTCCGAAAGCAAATTATTTTTGGCGAAACAAAACCGCTGACAAAATACAACACCGGACTCTGCTCACACCTAAATCGAACCAAGCCCAAACCGAAACCCAAGTCGGACGTGCTCCAGTGGATCATCATTTTTTTGGCCCGGCTAGTTTCCTCATCACATTCTAAAAATTTCAAAACCCATAAACCCTCGCGTCAGAGTGAGACACGCACAGAGTGGAAATTAATCCTTACTTTAATCACATGTGAAGTACCCACAGGATCTGTTCTCTCAAATCAGGCTAAAAAATGAAGAAGATTAGAGATTTATTGCTTTGTTTATCGATAGCAATTCTTTCCTCAATTTCAGCTGCTTCTGCTGATCTGATTCACGGCTGTGGTGGATTCGTCGAGGTGATCCCCTAGAACATCACTATCCTTCTGCTTACTAACAAACCTAAAGAAATTCAAAATGAAATAACTAAGTGTAATTAAATATTATTACGGATCTGAATTAATGGAATTTGTAGGCGAGTTCGTCTCTGGTAAAGTCAAGGAAGCCGAGTGCTACAAAATTGGATTATTCCGATATCACGGTACGATTTCATACCCAAATTATTTTCACTTGGATCAGTAATTTATTTCATTTATTAATTATGTTTATTTATCATTTCGTTAAATTTTATTTTTTGTATCAATGCAAGAGCAGGTAGAGCTTCGTACTATAGATGGATTGGTAAAAGAGAGAACACAGTGTGCTCCTAATGGTTACTACTTCATTCCAGTTTATGACAAGGTAATAATTCGTTAAATCATTCCAAATTATGCAGTTTTCAAATCATTGATGTTGTTTTTTTTCATCCCTTGCTTTTTTTTTAATTAAAAAAAACAGGGTTCATTTGTTATTAAAATCAATGGACCGGAAGGATGGTCGTGGGACCCAGAACAATTTCCGGTTGTTGTTGATGAAACCGGCTGCAACAGTAACGAAGATATTGATTTTCGATTCACAGGGTATGTTTAGAAGATTTATGTTATTGCTTATGTTTGGATAAGTGTTAGGATGATTTGCTGTCCTTATGTTTGTATGTTGTAGATTGAATCTAATTTATGTTTTTATGCTGTAGGTTCACGATATCTGGTAGAGTTGTGGGAGCAGTTGGTGGAGAGAGTTGTTCTGTGAAAAATGGGGGTCCTTCCAATGTTAATATTGAACTTCTGTCTCCTAACGATGATCTCGTTCATTCTATTGTAACTTCACCAACAGGGAGCTACTTGTTCAAAAATGTAATTCCAGGTATGAAGATTTGTTTTTTGTTTTATTCTTAAGGTTTTAGTTATTCTTATGCTTGTACTCCATACGACAACATATAGATATTTCGAATTCATGCAAGCATCATTAGAGCTTGCCGTCACTCGTGATGAAATGGGAATGGTCTTTAACCAAGTTCGTGTGCTGGAAATGAATTATCTGGATTAGCTATCTTACATTGCACTAAATGTGGTGGTATTATTCCCAGTTGTGATCCATGTTTCATCATATATTTACTATGATCTGGTTTCGAAACCATTAACTGAACTCTCTCTCACATTACTTATTTATCCAAAAATCTGTGTGAACAGCAATAGTGTCTTGCAACATCCTTTTCTTTTTCATAGTTTGGGGCAAAATGAGCTGAACCTGGGCAATCTCAACCCTCAAGGCCTTAGAATTAAGTCTCCTACCTCTGGATTCATGCTTAGTGGACGTCTCAAAAAATCTTTGTTTGTGTGCAGGGAAATACAAAGTTCGTGCTTCACATCCTGATTTGAAAGTTGAAGTTCAAGGTTCCACAGAGGTTAGATATGCTGTTTGCCTGCCTTTTTCAGCTGTTTATCTCTTTCATTCTGTGTCTCTTGATGACCTGCAATCGTTTTTATGCTTTCTACTGTTGCTTAATAGTGCACTTCTTGCAGGTGGAATTGGGGTTTGAAAATGGCATAGTGGATGACATTTTCTTTGTCCCTGGGTATGATCTTAATGGTTTTGTGGTTGCTCAGGTAAAATGCTTTGTGAAGAAAAAAGCTACTCTGGCTGCTGCTGCTGTGTGTGTGTATTATTTTAATTTGTATTGTCAACAACAACAACCAAGGATCAATCCAAAACCAGTTGGAGTCAGCTATATGGATCCTTTTGCACCTTTCCATGCGATCATTTACCACATCTTCCTCCATATCAAGAGATTTGATTCCTTTGATACCACTTTCATCCATGTTAACTTAGTCTCCCTCTTCCCTTCTCTCCCCTCTTAGTGACAACTTATCACTTCTCTGAACCAAGGATTAAGTTGCCCTGTTTTGACGTGGAAAAAATATCTAAGGCTCCCAATGTGTGCTACATGGACCTTTTGGTGGATGTGTTCATTATTTTAATTTTTATTGCCAATCTACTGAAAAATCTATAGAATCTAGATTTTACTATCTTTTTTCCTTTTAACTTGGGTCTCGAAACATATTTCTTTTAGTTTCCTTTTGTTTTTAACGGTCAGATTAGAAAGCAAGTCTGTCTTTTGATTTGAAGCCTAGAGTAGCTATTCCCCTTATGAGATAAGAAAAAATAATGTTTGAAGAATGTGTATTCTTATTAGACTATATATGGGGCCAGAGCTGGACATTATATTTCTAGTTTATGATCCCCACAATGCAACATCTATCCTCATTCGAACTTTGTGCGTCTTTACTATTTTTTATTTTTTATTTTTCATAAATACATGGCTTGTTTTCTCTTTGGTAGGGAAATCCAATTTTGGGAGTTCACATTTATCTATATTCAGATGATGTTAAAAAGTAGATTGTCCCCAAGGTTCTGGCGAGTCTGTGGGGCAAAGAAAGCCTCTCTGTCATGCTGTATCCGATGCTGATGGAATGTTCACATTTAAATCACTTCCTTGCGGTAATGCTCTTTGATACTTTTGTTCATCTATTCACTGCACTGGTGCATGCATACACATGCTCATATATTTCGTTGGCATCTTTCTTCATGCTTAGTACTTAGCTGATCTCCATGCTAAACAAATTGTTACTTGATGAAACTCAGCAACTTTACATCATTCAGTGTCTGTGTGCTATTTTACAATGAACATGGTCAAGAAAACCGAGCCAAGTTAACTACATTCTGGTAGATGTAACAGGATAAGTTTAAATAGTTGGATTGTACTGTAGATATTGTACTTTACTGCATACTTTCTGCTCTTTCTGCTTTTGCAGTTACAATTTTATGCACACTCTGCTTAAATTGTCTTGGTTACCATCTTGTGTCTATCAAGTCTGGAAATGCCTGTTTTAGGCATTTTGTGACACAAAAATTAATTAAAGGTGCTACTTTCATGCTTCTTGGAGACATTGTTGTGATCAATTCATTTGAATGTTTATAGGTCATTATGAGCTTGTTCCATCCTACAAGGGTGAGAATACAGTATTTGATGTTTCGCCTCCTCTCATGTCTGTTTCTGTTGAGCATCAGCACGTAACAGTTCCCCAAAAATTTCAGGTAGGACATATTGTAGTTCTCATGGTCAAATAGATAAACTTCTATTCCTTTGTTTTCTCCATTTTTCTGGTTTCCTTTTTACCTTTTTATCTTGAAAAGTATTGAGCACTGTATATGTTACATAAAGTGTTTTTCTATGGAATAGAAAACTAATAGTTGCAAGCACAATCAACTTGTGATGATTTCTCATTCAAGTGCTGTCTACACGGGTTTTAACTAGCTCCATTAACCGGCATCTCCAGCAATAAATTTATTCACAGTATATATTTGTATAATGTTTTACTTTTGTCAAACCATCATTCAGTTCCTATGGTGGATGATAAGTACAATTACCCCATTTGCTGACTGTTTCTGTGCAGATCTAATCTGTCTAAAATGCTGTAACCCCCCACATAAAAATGAAAAGTTAGTGATTGTGTAGTTGTCCTGATTTTGGCTGCATTGGCATCCTTAAGGTTAGAGCAACCTAGTGTCTTGGTGGCCAGGCTTGGTATACTTTCCTTGGTGCCAATCACTTGGTTACTAACCAGCTGACAGTTAAACAGACAAGTAAAGAGCTATCAATATGATGTTCTATCTGGCTAGCGAGATTCTTGTCTTTAGTGGCATTGGCATGCATTCTTCCTTTATAGGCAATCGCAGCTCTGCTTTCAAGCTTTCTGAGGCATCTCAGGAGTTTTGGCATTGCCATCCTTTTCATACCCTTACTTCTATCTGTTTTCAAACAGATCTATTCAGCTATATCATTCTTTGCTACTGTTGATTTGTGCAGGTCACAGGATTTTCTGTGGGGGGCCGAGTAGTTGATGGGAATGACATGGGAGTTGAGGGTGTCAAAATCATAGTTGATGGTCATGAAAGGTCTGCAACTGATAAGGAAGGCTATTACAAGCTTGACAAGGTATAATCTTGTGCATGATCTCAACTTTACTAGTTGCATTTGGCAATCTTGATCATGTCAGTTTTTTTCTTAACGAGTATTATTTTTGGAAAGCTGAGTTCATTCTATTTTCTTGTTTTGTTTCATGCCATTGAGTGCATTTCATCCTGTTATGACGTCAACTGTCTTGTTTTATTCCTTTTCTTTTCAGCTGATCAAATAATATCAGCTGGCAACTTACTTTGTTTTACCTGCCTTTGACGATCCTCTTGGAGATTTGTGAAGCAATTGACTAATGCGAGAAATTATACGTAGTCCAGGGCTTAAACTCACTGCGAGTAGCAAGCCCGGAACTCTATAATTTAGACGTGTGGTTGTTTTTTCCTAAGTCAACATGGGGTCCACTTAAGGGCATAACTGTATAATTTCTTGATGGATATGCTAAGTTGGATTTCAAATTGTGGTAGCATGGTTAGAGGTTAAGTTTGATTGGCTTCAAATCATAGGCTATAGTCACTTCACTAGTTTAGGAGCTGATAACATCTCTATTTATTAAAGCAAATCATTTACTGTACAGAAATCTATATATTTGTTCCCTTATACTCTTTCTTTTTTTTTTTTGTTGGGGGGGGGGGGGGTTGGTTGTTGTGATGATCAGGCTCTCAAAGAGTGAATTAATGATGTTTGTTCAGCATAAAAAAAGAGTTCAAGGTTGTCATTGTTGGATTAAGATCCTTCTATTTATTGATTGCTGGCTTCTGTTTTTGAAAAAAAAATTTGCATTGTTCTATTGCATGCTTTCAAAAACTTACTTCATGTTGTATTGATCTCCTTCATCAGTCTCATGAATCTGGTACCTCTTAATTGTTGACTATGTTAATTGTTGTTCCATTATAATTTTTATGCTTAGGCTCGGTGGGAAAACTTTTCATGGTCATACAAGGATGTGGTTTTTGACTTTGAGATTTGATAGTTTTGAGTCATGTACTTCATCTTTGCTAAATTGTTGTTTATTTTTAGGTTACGTCAAATCGCTATACGATAGAGGCCAAGAAGGAGCATTACAAGTTCAACAAGTTAAAGGAGTATATGGTAAAGCATAATAGAATTTTTCTTTTGAATCTTAAATACTCTCCTCCTCTTTTGTAATGAATAAAAGAGGTATGCTCTATAGGTTTAATTATTTGCTTAATTTTCATGACACTATTATGAGGCATCCAGTTGAATGTTTCTACTTCGTTGATTAGGTTTTGCCAAATATGGCTTCAGTTCCAGATATTACAGCAATCTCCTATGATGTCTGTGGTGTAGTTAGCGTGGTTGGTTCTGGATACAAGCCAAAGGTAATTTTTTTCAATTAAAATGTGATAGCACAGTAAAAGTAATTTTGCAATTATGTTTTCTTTCTTTATTTATTATAGACTTGCATATTTACTTTTTCAAATATTCTCATGTACGACTTCTAGGTAGCTTTGACCCATGGACCTGAGAATGTCAAACCTCAAGTCAGACAGACAGATGGAAATGGCAATTTCTGCTTTGAGGTATGCTTGCAGAAGTACAATTAGGAAACACCTTTGATTGCTGACAAATGATGTTTTTTCCTTGTATTGCTTAAGCTTGTGAAAAGAAAGTAAATTATTTACTGCTTGTACATTTTTAAAACACGACCATATATATCCTGCATGCTGCTGCAAAAACTTGAATTATTTTGAATGAAACTGAAGAAAATGCGAGAAACGAAGAGAACAAAAAAAATGGCATATTAATAATCATTGTGGATGGTGGGACCTACACAGGTTTTCTTTCTTTTGCTCTTTTCTTTCAATCATGTTAAACCAATGCCATCTTGCAAAACCACAAATATACACTGAGATACATTGTGTATATATGTGCATTATGAAAACAATAATGGACTATGCCTTGATGTTTAGTTTTCGATGTTTGTTTTAGTTAGTGCAAGGAAAGTAAGCCTTGTTAAATTCTTTAGAGTTGTGACTCAGTGACTTATACATGGCTAAGTTATATGAGCTATTATTTCAAAGGATGACTTGGGATCTGTTTTTTTGTTTTCTTAAGGTCTGGCCAATTGGTATAGGTACTATGTTTTAAATGTTTTAAAGAAGTTGGTGTTAACGTGTAGGTACTGGTAGATTTTTGCTACATTGCTTAGAGTTTTTGAACTTGATGATTCATTGAAATGTTTGTTTGACGTTGAGAGTATGATTTACATTGTATTTGAGAAACCTCGGATGCTTCTACACCTTACCATATTATTTTTGTACTCAGGAAGGAATACGACATAGAAATTTTTTTACCAGTCATTGTTTTACACTACAAACGTATAATTAAGGAAGAAAGCACTGTTAAGACAGCAGTGTTGCAGTCACTGTTCCAAGAACAGTGTTATGGGATAAAATTTTAGTATATCGATTATTAATGAATTCTCCTCAAATTTTTTTTCTTTTTTTTTTTGAGTTTTATAAAGAGCTTTTATGTTCATGAAAACCAATGATCTCTCCTTCTCTCTCCCTCAACATGTAGGCTATGTTTTCTTTTTTTGTGAAACTCGTGTGTGTTGAGCACGCATATCTCTTCTGGTCCCATGCCCTAACACGTTGCCTTTCAAGGTTAGTAACGTCCTACATTGCTATATAAGCAACTGGCAACAAGAATATCCTCTCACTGCTCTTAAGTTGATCTATTCAATTATCTGTGTTTGATCTATAGGAGATCTTTGCTACCACTGTGAACTTATTAATCTGCATTCTGGAATAATTTGAAATGCATGCTATGTAATTTTGAATTTTCGATAACTTTTATTTGTGAGCATTTTTGCAAAAATTACCCTTGAGATGATTTAAGAACACTTTGATGCAATTAGAATTTTATCTGTTGAAGTCACACCTTTCTTCTTTATCATCATTTGTCAGGTTCTGCCAGGCGAGTATCGCTTATCTGCTTTGGTTGCTACACCTGACAGTGCTCCTGGACTTTTGTTTTCACCACCTTATGTTGATGTTGTGGTCAAAAGTCCATTGCTGGATTTACAATTTACACAGGTAACCTGAAATGTTATATGCAAAAGAAATTGTGTTACTTAACACTGACTTGGTGCAACTTTATTGGGATTGTGTCCTTCCATTCTCAGAAGTTCAACTCCATAAGTTTTTAGTCTTTTCTCACCACTGCTTGACCCATGAAGTTTTTAGATTGGACACGGGAACTGTTTCAGTAGTATCATTAAATGACTTGAGATGGCATTCAAATTATTTCTATCAATTAGAGGAGAGATGATATTCTTGGTCTGTGTTCTTTTGTTCTTTTCTTTTATCAATGGAAATTGGCATGAATGGACGACCTGAGACTTCTAATTGTAATGGTTCATTCTTTCCTTGGTGAAAATACTTCTTACTGATATTTTTCTTCCTTGTCATGAAGGCCCTTGTCAAAGTCCTTGGTTCCGTTACTTGCAAGGAGAAGTGTGGCCCATCTGTTTCTGTCACTCTTGTGAGATTGGCTGGTACACGTAAAGAAGAGAGAAAGTCTGTTAGTTTGACAAATGAGAGTGATGAATTTCTCTTTCACGATGTCCTACCTGGAAAATATAGGCTTGAGGTACAGTTTGTGTTCACTGTCTATGAAAGTTATGTATCTTAAAGATATAGTTTGTTTTGACCTGAATCACTAAACCACTTGTACCCCTACCTTATTCTATTATTTTTCCAGTGGTTTGTGAATGCTGCTGATTGTAAGAGTTTTTTGTGTTTTTAATGAATGTGATTTCTTAGGTCAAACATGTTTCCTCGAAAGCTGTTTCCAATGAAGATAATTGGTGCTGGATGCAGAGCTTCATTGATGTGGATGTTGGTGCTGAGGATGTTATGGGAATTGCTTTTGTTCAAAAAGGTTATTGGATAAATGTTATCTCAACCCATGATGCGGATGCTTCCATGACTGAGCCAGATGGTTCGCTCATTAATTTGAAAATCAAGGTATTTCATCCTTAAAATGTGTGCTTGAAATTCGCCTGATCCTACAGATGCCAAATGCAACTTTAGTTATATTCATGTTCTTTTATGTTGTGAAATGCAGAAGGGTTCACAGCATACATGCGTGGAATCTCCTGGAGTACATGAGCTGCACTTTGTTAACTCCTGTATTTTCTTTGGGAGCTCGCCAATAAAAATTGATACCTCGAACCCACTGGTAAACTATCATGCAGTGCCAGCTTTTTTTTTCTCCTTTTACTGTTTCTGTCTTGAACTTGCCACTTAAAAAAATCTCCTTTTTAGTTACTACATATTTCTTTTTTATTTGTAGCCTATCTATCTGAAAGGAGAGAAGTATCTCCTTAAAGGACAAATCAGTATCGAGTTAAGCTTAGCTGATGATGGATATGAATTACCTAACCATATCATTGTAGACATCCTAAATAGTGAGGGCAATCTTTTTGATGGTACCACTGCCAGCCTTTTATCACATGGAATTGATCAAACTGGATCTGCATTGTATGAGTACTCTGTGTGGGCAAATCTTGGAGAGAAACTCACCTTTGTTCCTCGGGACCCAAGGTATACTGATTATTGATTTTTGTTTTTCTTCTCTTCAGTGTTAGAATCATGATATTCTCCATGTTGGAAGTTGAACTGCAATGTTTCAACTATAAATTTTGGTAGATGTTGGTACAGCTAGTGTGGATGGTCAGATTTTGCAACTGGTATTCACAATATTTTACTTTTGTATTTTGAAAATCAGATTTGCTGTGTGAATTGGTTACTACGATCTATAACACTATTATAAAATGTGTATCATGCTGCAAATGGTTCCTTTTTTACTCGTAAATATTTGTGGAATACATTGGTGGGAGAAAAGTTAGAGAGCAATGCGCCACTCTATTTAAGGGTAGAAGAGTTGCTTTTTTTTTTTTTTATCTCTCTTTCCCTCAGCGTCTATATGCATTACCACTCTTTCACAATTATCTCCTTATTGAATTTCTTTCATGTTAAATTGAAGGGACTGTAGCTCATTGGTCGCGTTTTTTTTTTTGTTGCTCTTTTCTTATACTGATACGTTGTCTCTGTTAATTTTTTCTTTATTCATTGTGTGCAATTTCATTTTTCTGGTTTCACATCTAAATTTCTAGGAATTCTGTTTACATCATCAATTTTACACCTTGGCATAACCATTCCATCAAAGGAGTTAACTTGAGCTTTGATGTCTTGCAGGAACAATGGAGAGAAGAAGATCTTGTTTTACCCCAGAGAACAAAATGTAAGTATCAATACTGTGTTTCACCTTAAGAATTCTTCCTGGGATGCACTGTCAAGCTTAGTGCTTTAAATATTTTCCTCTTCGTGTTAGGTTATGGTGGCAAATGATGGTTGCCAGTCTTCAATTCCCCGATCGTCTGGCCGAATGGGGCTGTATGTAGAAGGATCAGTTTCTCCCCCACTTTCTGGCGTTCATATAAAGATTATTGTTTCGGAAGACAGCAAAATTACTCCACTCAAGAAAGATGAAATAGCACTTCAAACTGCCACTGGAATGGATGGTTTTTTTATTGCGGGGCCTCTATATGATGATATAACTTACAGAGTTGAGGCTTCAAAGGTATTTTCTGAGATAATGCATCGAACATGAGCTTTCGCTCTCTGTTTTCTTTTCTTTGAGATGGGATTTATTTTAGCTTTGATATCTCAACTTATATTTCATAATTTATCTGACTTGATATCTCTCTCAATTCTTGCAGCCTGGCTACCATCTTAAACGCATAGGACCTTATTCCTTTTCTTGCCAGAAGCTAGGTCAAATTTTTGTACACATGTACTCCAAAGATGATGCTAATGAACCCATTCCTTCCGTGCTACTATCATTGAGCGGTGATGATGGTTATAGGAACAACTCAATATCTGGGACTGGTGGAACGTTCCTCTTTGATAACTTATTTCCTGGCACTTTCTATCTGCGCCCTCTACTTAAGGTAAACTACCAGAATCTCTTATATTACCTGTAACTTAACTCTACTAGGCTGTAACCTTAAATTGTTGAGGTTGATTTTATGAATCCTCTTCTTTTCTTCAGGATTCATGTTCATAAGATGCAATTGTTGTTTTAAACTACTCAGTCGTCAATACATTGCACACTCCTTTACCCAGTCCTAAAATCAGCTCAAGTTTCTTAATTATGTTGCATTCTGCTGATCACGCCCTCCTCGCCGAAAAAAACTCTCCTTCGCAAGTCAACACTCACCATGTCTGTACACAGATGTTTAATTGGTTTTAATTGCACTTTGAAGTGAGGCTAAAAGTTCTTCAAATGAGTGCAAGATTTGCTCATCCCAAAAGATTCTGAAACTCTTATTTACTGTATGGACCATTGAAGAAAATAATATTTGGGAAAATAATTTCTGTATATTAATTACACAACTATATATATATATATATACACATAGAGAGTCCTAAGATAGGAAAGAATTCCTAAAGAATAGGAAAATAGAATAGGATCCCTACAGAGTAGGAAAGAATATACAAAATATTTCCTATCTAATTATATCCTGATATTTCCTACACTCCCCCTTAAGCTGGTGAATATGGGTCTTCCATTCCCAGCTTGCATATATTTTCCTGAAATGCATGATTGTTTAATCCTTATGTTAAAACATCCGCCAACTGAAGATCCGTAGGAACATATGGAGTACAAATTAATCCACTGTCGAGCTTTTCCTTAAAAAAATGTCTGTCCACCTCTACGTGTTTAGTTCAGTCATGCTGCACTGGATTATGCGCTATACTGATGGCAGATTTATTATCACAGTAGAGCTTCATTGGACCACACCATTCAACTTTCATATCTTCCAAGATGATTTTCACCCACAATAGTTCACATATACCTGCTGCCATTGCTCTAAATTCAGCCTCTGCACTTGATCGTGCAACCACATCCTGTTTTTTACTCCTCCAAGATATCAAGTTTCCTCCAACAAAAGTACAGTATCCTGTAGTCGATCTTCTGTCAACTGGAGAACCTGCAAAGTCAGCATCTGTGTAAATTGCTAGATCAATATTCTGTTTTTTCTTGAATAGAATTCCTTTGCTTGGGTGAGCTTTCAAATAACGAAGAACTCTGTAAACAGCTTGTAGATGAATTTCTCTTGGATCATGCATAAACTGACTAATAACACTCACAGAATAAGCTATGTCCGGTCTAGTATGAGCAAGATAGATGAGTTTTCCTACGAGACGTTGATAACTTTCCTTCGCCACCTTCTTATCACCTAAAGCTTCTCCTAATCGATGATTTTGTTCGATTGGAGTTGCTGCAGGTTTGCTTGCTGTCATCCCGGTTTCCATGAGTAAATCAGTAACATATTTTTGCTGTGAGATGAATATTCCTTGCTTAGACCGAGCCACCTCTATGCCAAGGAAATATTTCAATCTCCCAAGGTCTTTAATTTCAAACTCTTGGTTCAAACACTGCTTCAACACTCCTTTCTCTGTTTCATCGTTCCCGGTTACAATGATATCATCAACGTAGACAATCAGAATTGTGACTCCCCTGAAGCAGTGTGTTTGATAAATAAAGTGTGGTCTCCTTGGCTTTGTTTATATCCATTCGCAAGCATCACATGAGTCAACCGACCAAACCAAGCACGGGGCGATTGTTTGAGGCCATACAATGCCTTCTTGAGTTTACAAACTTGATTCCCATCACTGCCACCGAAACCAGGTGGAATGCTCATGTAAATATCTTCCTCCAAGTTACCATGTAAAAATGCATTCTTCACATCATATTGCTGTAACTCCCAATCAAAGTGGACCGCCAATGACAACAAAATTCGCACTGTATTCATCTTAGCTATTGGAGCAAACGTCTCTTGATAATCGACCCCATATGTTTGAGTATAACCCTTGGCAACCAGTCCGGCCTTGTATCGTTCTAAAGACCCATCCGCCTTAAGTTTCACCGTAAACACCCATTTACAGCCGACTGTTTTCTTCCCTTGAGGCAGCAGCACCAATTCCCAAGTACCATTCTTTTCTAGTGCTTCCATCTCTACAGTCATAGCAAGTCTCCATTCTTCTTTAGATAAAGCTTCGGACAAAGAGTTAGGAATAGCAATTGAATTTAATGTGGACAGATAGCTACGGTGATTTTGAGAAAAATTAATGAAAGACACAAAATTGGCCGGTGGGTATAAAGGTGTTTTTGTGCAGTTGCGGGTTCCTTTCCTTAAGGCTATAGGTTTGTCAAGATCAGTCTCAGGTTGTGTAGAATCGGATGAGGGAGAAAAAATGTTAGAAATTGTTATCTCGGGTTCGAACTCGGTACAAGTGATTGATCTTGCTGCAGAGCAGGAATGGCGTCCTTTTTCCTTGTATACACCTTATCAAACCGAACTGATCAATCAACCTACCACTGTCCTCTGTTTCTTCTGCGGGCAAGAGAATGGTGGATTGGTAAACATGATCATCAAGAGGTTGTTCATGAGGAGCTACATCTCTTGATGAAGAAATATCAAGAGACAGATCAATATCGGAATCGACAATTGTAGGAAGCTCCTCCGGAATGTAAGGTGTAGAAAAATATGGTTTATTTTCAACAAAAGTGACATCGACTCGAGACATAGAGCTTCCGAGTAGGTGGATGATAACGCTTGTATCCTTTTTGAGTGACTCGAATACCCTAAAAAAATGCATTTAAGGGCTCTAGGATCTAACTTTCCCCAAGTGGTATTATGGACATGAACAAAGGATGTACACCCAAAAATACAAGGAGTAAGGCTGAAGGAAGATCGAACATCGGGGAAGAACCGAGATAAAATTTCCAGTGGACTTTTGAAATCTAAGACTTTAGAGAGCATCCTATTTATGACATAAGCCGACGTTAAAATTGCCTCCCCCCAAAACGTTTTAGGAACATTCTATTGGAACAAAAATGCCCTAGTACATTCAAGAGGATGACGGTTTTTACGTTCAGCGACTCCGTTTTGTTGTGGAGTGATGACACAAGATGACTCGTGAATAATACCCTCTTTTTGAAAATAAGAAGACAAAGTCCGATTAAAGTAGTCACGAGCATTATCCGACCGGATACGTTTGACTCGGTACCCCAAATTGATTTTTTATCATAGAGATAAAGGTGGGAACAATATGACCGACATCGGACTTTTGTTTAAGAAGATAAACCCGTGAAGTTCTCGTGCAATCATCAATAAAAGTAACAAACCATTTTGATCCAAGTAATGTTTTGGATGGACGAAGGGCCCCGAATGTCACTATGAATTAAAGAAAAAGGAAAACTTGATTTTTTATTACTTATTGGAAACGATACACGTGTGTGTTTGGCAAACTCACAAATGTCACACTCGAAAAACTTTAACATCGACTCCCTTAAACAAGTCTCGGGAACATTATTTTTAAGGTAAAAAACGACAAATGATCTAGACGCCTATGATGCAACCAAATGGTATCTTTATTTGATCGTGAAAAACATGAGACTGGAGAAGATAAATTAATCGGGCTTTGTTGACTTGGTGTACTGAAGTAGTAAAGGGCATTGTGTTCTTTAGCAAGTCCAATCTTCTTCCCCGACTCCCGATCCCGAAATTCACAACCACCAACAAAAAAGGTAATATGACAATTCAAGTCTTGGATAAGTTTATGAACAGAAATAAGATTGGTGGATAATCGAGGAACATGAAGAACATTTTTTAGCATCATGTTTTGACCAATTTGGATATCTCCAATACCGGCTACCGTGGCTGTTGTACCATCGGCTACAGTTATTTTTCGACTACTCGGGACAAGGTGTATAGGTTTTGAAAAAACTGGATTTGTGAGTCATATGGTCCGTAGCACTCGAGTCTAAAATCCATGCATTCCGAAACTCATTATCCAAAACATTTAATCCAAAGGAGAAGGGAGTTTTACCCGAGAGCGTTAATGAACACAAACCTTGAGATTGGTTAGGAGGTGTAGCAGGTTTTTCCATGGATCCTAGCAAGCTCTTGAGTTTTTCCAGATCTTCCATACTGAGTCCTTATAATCCCTTCGGTGCGTTTTGTGTTGTCACATAGGCTTGCCTCTGTGACTGTCTTTGCTGCCCACCTCTTTGACCCCATTCTCGGTTGTGAGTTGACGGCTTGCCATATAATTTCCAGCACTCCTTCTTGGTATGCCAGGGTTTTTGGACAGAATTTACTTCCTCTAAGATGGAAGTTTCGGTTGTAGACATAGTGAAGGGACAAAAGTTTTAAAAAACTATGAAAAATTACAGCAATTAAGGCTGTGGAAAAAACTGAAGAAAATTGACAGCAATGAAGGCTGTACAGTGGCAGATTTCAGCAAAGAAACCCTAAGGCTCTGATACCATGAAGAAAATAATATTTGGGAAAATAATTTCTGTATATTAATTACACAACTACAGATATATATATATATATATACACACACACACACACAGAGTCCTAAGATAGGAAAGAATTCCTAAAAAATAGGAAAATAGAATAGGATCCCTACAGAGTAGGAAAGAATATACAAAATATTTCCTATCTAATTATATTCCGATATTTCCTACAATGAATGTGCATCATTTATTTTTCAACTCTCCATCTTTGGATCAACATCATTGCATGAGCTTTCTTTTTCAAATCACTGTTTTGAAGTATGATCAGGTGATGTTAGTTGCTTTTCGCTTTGAACCTGCCAAGAAGGAATTACAGAACACCTAAACTGTTCAGATTATTTGCCCATCATCTCATCCAATGATTTATTGTCTTTGCAGGAGTATGCTTTCTCGCCTTCGGCCCAAGTAATAGAACTTGGTTCTGGGGAGTCCAGAGAAGTCACGTTCCAGGCCACCCGTGTTGCTTACAGGTCTTATATAGTCTTCATTCTCCTGCTAGAGATTTCTGTTATTTCAGTAAACCAAGTAGATAATGCCATGTTCAATGTATAACATTTTTATTCGATTTTTCTGGAACAAAACTACATTACTGAATCATAAGATCTCATTAAAAAGGAATTTTGAATCCTCAGTCTTTGCCAATGATCAAATTTAATATATTAGATTGCTACTTTAAAACGTCCTGACAAAGATGCTGCATGAATTCTTTGACATTGCTACATTTTCATTTTATCCCAATCTAACTGATATTAAGAAAATCTTCCTAATTTTTATATTTGGATATCTTTCTTTCCGAAAGACTAATATGGGTTTTGCTCTTCGCAGTGCTACAGGTACGGTCAAGCTATTGTCTGGCCAGCCAAAAGAAGGTGTTTCGGTTGAAGCCCGGTCTGTGTCAAAGGGTTACTATGAGGAGGCAGTAACCGATTCATCTGGAAGTTATAGGCTTAGAGGGCTTTTACCCGAGACAACCTATGTAATTAAAGTAATAAACAAGGATGGCTTGGGTACTACTAGAATTGAACGTGCATCGCCAGAATCTGTTGCTGTTAAGGTTATGCTCGTTGGTATTCCTTTTTAAATTTTTTTGTGAAAAAAGAACGAAAAAACTAAGTTTATTCTTGGCTTAAAACCTACCCTTACTGCCATTTTAGCTACATCTTACTAGGCTCCATTTTTGACACCCATGTATAATCACTTTTGCTGCCAATATGTGCAGTCTGATATGTGTATCCATTGATTTTGTAGGTTGGACCAGGGGATATAAGGGATTTGGATTTTGTGGTCTTTGAACAGCCAGAAATGACCATTGTAAGTTGCCATGTGGAAGGGCAGAGAAAGGAAGAATTACGTTCACAGCTTTTGGTTGAGATAAAGTCAGCAAGTGACTCATCCAAGGTTGAGTCCGTCTTTGAGCTGCCAGTGTCCAACTTCTTTCAAGTGAAGAATTTACCTAAGGCAAAACACCTTCTGCAGCTTCGAACAAGCCTGCAATCAAGAACCCACAAATTTGAGTCAGAGATTATTGAGGTTGACCTTGAGAGGACAGCCCAAATTCATGTGGGTCCACTGAGATACAGTTTTGTGGAGGATCACCAGAAACAGGTTTGTTTTACGTTCATTCAAGGAGACATAGTTTTCTTAAACCATTCTTACAACAGTTTGGAACAGTAGTGATCCAGAGTTAGTCACTTTTTTAGGAGAAATTGATAGCCTGGTCTGTATAGACTAAAGCAGTTTGATTAATTGGGACAGTGCAGTGGGTGCCAAAAGATTTAGTTGATTTGGTCTACATAGACCGAGTCAATGTAACAATTTTCCAATTTTGGTCCTTAATTGTCTCAATTATCGTTGGCAGATTTACACACTTCTATTGGAGGCAATCTCTTCTGAGATCTACATACGAATGTTAGCTAGGAAATAGTCTAATGGGTAAATTAGGTTCAATATCATTAAATGATGACATATCTCTCTCTCTAATTTCTTATGTGTCCTCTTCCTCTTCCATGGCTGCAGGAATTAACTCCGGCACCAGTGTTCCCTCTCATAGTCGGGGTTTCAGTAATTGCCCTTTTCATTAGTATGCCAAGGTAACCAAAATATTTTTTTTCCAAACAGAACACGTTTACATGCTTTAGGACTTCAAAAAATCTAATGTATTTGGCTGACACCTGACCATTGTTTTCCCCCTTTCTCAATGTCCTTAAAGATTAAAGGATCTATATCAATCCACTGTGGGAATACCGACACCAGGATTTATGACAACTGCTAAGAGGGAACCCAGAAAGCCAGCTGTGAGAAAAAAGGCATACTGATGATCCCTTTTGTGCCTATGGGAAGCCCAATGGTAGGGTTGAAAGTTTGTCATATTAATTTGCTGTTTCAAGTTTTGGCTGAACACAGAGCTAACTTGTGTGAGAACGCTGGCACTTGTACGGACTGGAATTTCTTTCTTTTAGAATCCCCAACGCAAGTTCACTGATTTGTAGAAGCAAAAAATAATTAAAAAAAAATGCAGATTTAGTTACATTATTAGTTATTTTTACACCGTTTCTTTTTACTCTTTACCATTTTTGGTTATACTGTTGTATTTTGAATTAGTTTTCAGGAAATAGAACAATAATTCTAGTAAATACCATCAATTTTGTTTTTTTAATTTACGTAGTAAATCATATTACATGCATATATAGTGTGAAGTGTGAAGGCCAATGATTCAAATACTGTCGGGTAAGAGCTAATTCTTTTCTTTCATTTTTGCTGGTTAAGGACCAACTGAAAAGGGTTCTGCAAATATGAGTGATGAAGTTGAAGCCTGTGCATGTATGACAGGTTCCTGCCCGGTGTCATTTCTTGGTAAAGAAGCTGACCGCTGTTTGTGTTTTTCAAGAGACTTGTAGCTTATTTCCACAAAAGCTGAACGTGAAGTCCGATGCTTTCACGCAGGTGTGGATAACAGTGGTTTTAAAAGTATAGGCACGTTCAAGTGCTAAGGTCTGTTAGAACCTAGGTATAAGATGCAAAGCTAATGAGTGTACTTGAGCGAATGAGTTATTTTTATCATATAATATATAATTATTAATGTTAAATATATTGTAAGAAAAAAATGAGAATAAAAAATCACAATAATAAAAATTTATAGGGCCTCTTGTAATCAACTGATATTGTGTAGTTGCATAAAGATTGTAAATCTAGATTTCAAACCACCCAGATTGGTTAATATATATGTTCCATTTTATAGTTTGTTTAATAAAACAGTTGTATGGAAGTCGCGACAATAACAATTAAATAAATAAATAAATAGCAAAATTAATATTCATGTGAGAAATAAATGACAAATTCATTTGGACATAAAAATAAGAGCATATTTTAATTAGGTTCAAGATGCACGGGTATTAAGATACATCTAAGCCAATGAGCCTTACCTCTTAACTTCAAAAACACTTCGATTTTAGAGCTGTGTATCTTGAGACGCTCTTATTAATGCTCTTCGTGTCTCAAAGAGATTGTTTCTCTTTTTATTTATATCTATCTAAAATATTTATTTGGTTAAAATTTTAAATAATGTACATTTTTTAAAATATCTCTAATCGATAAAGAAAATCAATTCTTTCTTTTATTCGTGTTCTTTACTAATAAAAAATTAATTTTCTTTATACTCTCTTCTTATACATACAAATACTTTTGACATAAAAATTAAAAAAAAAACCTTTTGTTACATGAAAAATATTCATTCTTGAAGGGTTTTTATGCATTCCAAAATTTTTAAATTAAAATATTTTCATTAGTATTTTTTTATATAATTTTTTTAAACTTAATTATTAGGATAGATTTTCTTCATAAATTAATACTGGTTTCATATAATCTAGAATTAAATTTGATAACTAATAATTTTAACAAAAAAAGTATTTTACGAAAATATAAACAAAAAATACTGATATGACATAAAAATTAATATTTTTTTTAAAACTATGTGAAAATTAAAAACACGATCTTTTTTTAGAAAGAGAGAGTACTTGCAACAATGTTTAAGTTTGGGTTCATTTGTTGAGTCTTGTAAAGATGTTAGAAAATAATATGGGATAAGAGAATAAGTTGTTGTTTGGAATTGTTCTTCTTGTAGCTATTTTAATTTTAGTTTAAAAGCAATGTTTAGTTAATATTTATTTTACTTTAAAATCAAAATAGGTGTCACTTAAAAAAAAAAAAAAAACTGCTTTATTTTTGAAACAAAGTAGAGCATCTTCTGCTTTTAACCAAACGCATATCTATTTATTGTGGACTCTATTTGTTTATTTTAATTAAAATGACAACTTTCTTCTTTACTTTTATATTTTTTACTACTACACTTATCAAAGATGCCGGTGTTTTGTGTAAATTAATTTCATTTTTTTTTCATATCATTGATTTTATTAAAATGACATGCCTATGTAGATTATCATTCAATGTAATTCTTCTTCTTCTTTTTTAGTTTTTTGAAATTAACCACTACTCCTAACACGTGTCCATGCTAGTATAATCAAATTAAATTTATTTTCTTAAAAGTTTTTTGAGATTAACAATTACTCCTAACAAGGACAAATGTCACGTAAATTTAACAAGTTAGGAACTATTTGATATGAATAAAATATTTTTAGTACAGTATAGTTTTTATTGGTCTTTTTTATATTTCAAAAGCACAACGGTATAATCTAACAAACTATTATTAAGCTATTTCAAATATTTATAAGCATAATAAGTAATCAGTCACCAAATATTGCTTTTATCTCACACATAGCACCAAACATACTCTAAAAAAGAGGGCTCACTATGCTATTTAATAAATAAATAAAACCAAAATCTGAATTATATTCGAATTAACTGAAATCATATTCTCAATCTATTTTAATCTCTCACATGTCTATAAAAAGTAAAAAAAATTTAACTCTATAAAATAGGTTTCTTTTAGAGAAGCTAATTAACTTTTAAAGAATCCCGTAAAGTTGGGTTCAAACAGCCATTGTGTTAGGGATTTCTTTCCTCTTCTTTTACCCTTTTTATACGAAAAAGAGATGATTGAATTTGCTGTATGGGGGCAAGCATATTGCTAATTAAACGAAGATACTAGTACAACGTGAATGTTTTTTGGTACTTAAGGAATAAATAATAATACTTATTATGTTCCATAAATATATAATAAAAAAATAATTAAAAAAATCCAGCCAATAACTAATAATATTTACTTTATAAAAGAAAAATTTTTTTAAAACAATTAAAAAATAATAAATTTGAGTTTAAGTGTAAATATTTTTATCAATTTTGATGAATTTGAATGTTATTTTTTTTTAGTCTGTATCTCTCATTAAAATAAACACATAAATAAATATTAATAACTCATTTTAAAATATTTTAAAAATTCTCCTACTAAAGTCATTATTATTATGTCATTTTCATCGGCACAACAAATGGAATCTAGATTAAATAGGCTTGACCTGAACCTTATTACATACCTGCGTAATACATTCGTTTTTCTATTCCCATGACGTCATCAGCCCCAGATGGTGAATAGTGTTCTGTACTTTTGGTTTGTTTCCGGTCGGGGGGGACGAAAGAGGAGAATCCAAATGGCTTGTGTTATGCTTTGTCCACCCTCCTTCAACTTCAGTTTCGACCCCCCAATGCCTTTGCTTTTATCTAATAATCGTAGCATCCTACGGAAGGCAGGGCTATTTTCGTAAATGGGAATCAGTCAATGCTCAATCTAAGAAAAGTTGTGACGTACAGTACAACAGCTTTCTTGGTTTGGGATGCTAATTCATTTTGTTGGGTTTAATCGCAAAAAATTACCCTCATGCTTTTTGGCTTATTACTTTTTAAGATATTTACTATTAATTTAGTTTATTTGTATTCTAAATTATTATTATTTTTTTAAATATTATTCTTTTTCTATTATGTTTAATAGTTAAAATATTGAGTATTGATTTGAATGCTTAAACGACCTGATTTAAACATTTTAATTTTTTTAATAGTAAAAATTACTTCAAAATTATTGAAACTATGATAATTTAAGTTTTTTTACTAAATTATTATTTTTAAATTTTTTTTATTATTTTTATATAGTCAAAGTATTGATTGTTAATTTGAATGGTTAAATAACATTGTTTAAGCATTCTATTTTTTTTTGTTTTTACGAATGAAAATAAATTTGATTAACACGGATGATATGGTGTTCTAATATGTAGATATTATTAAATCAATTGAATTAATTAAATTGAATAAAACAAGAAGAATGTATTATTAAAATACTATGGAGATTACTTTTAGAACTTATGCTTTTTTGTAACAATATTTCATGTTTGATTTACGTCTCTTATGCTTTCTTATAACTAGATTTCAGGTCCAATTCACACCCCCTCCCCTTTCTTAGATGAATTAGGCTAGAAATATTGTTGCAAGAAAGTATAAATTCTAAAAGTAATCCCAACAATAATTTAATAATGCAACATTCTTTGCTTAATTTAATTAAGTCAATTGATTTAATAGTATTTTAGGACGATATATTGATACATATTAAGAGGACACGTTGTCCATATTAACCATTTTTATATTTTTTAAAATTAATTTTCTTTAAAAAAAGGTCAATGCTTTGATCATAAAAAAATAATAAAAAAAGGATGATGTTTACTAAAAAAAATAATTTAATGTCTAAATAATCCAAAATGATAGAAAAAGGCTTCAAACTATCATAACTTTAATAGCTTGGAGATAATTTTTGTGTTTAAAAAAACTGAAATGCTTAAATAACATTGTTTAAGCATTTCAAAATTAACAATTAATGTTTTGATGGTCAAATATATTGAAATAAAAATAACATTTTTCTAACAAAATAATTTAAAATTTAAATAATCCAAATTAATAGTAAAAATTTTAAATTGGTATAATCCAATAACTTGAGGGTAATTTTGGTCCTTAAACCCATTTATTTGGCAGAAAGACACAAATAAATTCACCTGCGCTCTCTAATTTCGTTTTACGCATGGCCTTATCACCAATGATTCAATCTCCACCATTCAATCTACTACTTCCTTTTTGGACCACAAGTTTAGCGGCAGAGATTTAACGTCAGATCTCCAGCAATTGGGTAACATCCCACCCAATTCCTAAAACTAATTTACTTGACCTAGGTGAATGAAAGAGAGAACCATAAAAAATCACAACCAAAAACAAAACAAAATATAATTTACTATGCTTACTACTACTGTCTGTTTACTCCGAAGAGAGAGAGAAGAGTTAAGCGAAGATTCCAATGTCGGAACTAAAAGCCTCTCAACTTTCAACTCTAACGCAGCTGAATAGTAGTAGCGTAGCTGTAGTAGGTCAGTCATAATCGCCAAATTCTCTCTCTCTCCCTCTTATCTCTAAAAGCTACGCGAAAAAAAAAACACTTCACTTTCTCTCTCTAGAGTCTTCTCCACAACCACAACCATGGCCGCCGCTTCACATCCTCCGTCTCCTCCTCTTCCCATTTAGCCCCACCTTCCCGCACCCCCCACCAGCCCGCCTCTCCCTTTCCTACCATTACATACCTCGTTCTACTAGCTAGGGGATATCTATATCTAATTGAATAGAATGGCGTCAACGCCACCACACTGTTCAATCACAGGAACAACTAAGCCTTATCAGAAACATCCCTATCCACACAACCATTTAAAAAACCACCGTCAAACCCACCACCAAAACCCCCACCAAAGATGGACTGCCAATCAAAGAGTCTCTCTTACGAAACCTCCTCTCCCTCCATCTTCCCGCAATGCACCAAAACCCGCCGCCGCCACCACCACCACTCACAACCCACAAATCCACCCTACCTTTCCTTCTCTACAGTCCCCAAAATCAGAACTTGCATCAGATTTCTCCGGTCGCCGCTCCACCCGCTTCGTTTCCAAGCTCCATTTCGGGCGGCCCAGAACCACCATGGGTACTCGCCACACCTCAGTCGCCCAAGAAGCTCTCCAGAACGTAATAGAGTATGGAAAAGACGAGGGGGCCCTTGAAAATGTGTTGCTTAATTTCGAGTCTCGTCTTTCTGGGTCGGATGATTATATTTTCTTGCTTCGGGAGCTTGGTAATCGAGGAGACTGTAAAAAAGCCATTTGTTGCTTTGAATTTGCACTGAAAAGGGAGAGGAAAAGGAACGAACAAGGTAAATTGGCGAGTGCCATGATTAGTACTCTTGGTAGGTTAGGTAAAGTAGAGACTGCTAAGAGTGTTTTTGAGGCTGCTCTTATTGAAGGTTATGGAAATACTGTTTATGCTTTCTCTGCTATAATTAGTGCATATGGTAGAAGTGGTTATTGTAATGAGGCTATTAAGGTCTTTGATTCGATGAAAGATTATGGCTTGAAGCCCAATTTGGTTACTTATAATGCTGTTATTGATGCCTGTGGGAAAGGGGGTGTGGAGTTTAAGCTAGTAGTGGAGATTTTTGATGAGATGTTGAGAAATGGAGTGCAGCCAGATCGAATTACGTTTAATTCCCTTCTTGCTGTGTGTAGTAGAGGAGGGTTGTGGGAGGCAGCGAGGAATTTGTCTAGTGAGATGGTGAATAGAGGGATTGATCAAGATATTTTTACTTATAATACGCTATTGGATGCAGTTTGTAAAGGCGGGCAAATGGACATGGCTTGTGAGATCATGTCTGAGATGCCCGCCAAGAATATATTGCCCAATGTTGTTACTTATAGTACCATGATTGATGGGTATGCTAAGGCTGGTAGATTAGATGATGCGCTTAATTTGTTTAATGAAATGAAGTTTCTGGGTATAAGTTTGGATAGAGTTTCTTATAATACCTTGCTTTCTATTTATGCTAAGCTTGGCAGGTTTGAGGAAGCTTTGAATGTTTGTAGGGAGATGGAAAATTCTGGGATTAGGAAAGATGTTGTGACTTATAATGCGCTTTTGGGTGGGTATGGAAAACAATACAAGTATGATGAGATTAGAAGAGTGTTTGAAGAGATGAAAGCTGGGCGTGTATCACCTAATTTATTAACTTACTCAACATTGATTGATGTGTATTCGAAAGGAGGTTTGTATAGGGAAGCAATGGATGTTTTTAGGGAGTTTAAGAAGGCTGGATTGAAGGCTGATGTTGTTCTTTATAGTGCATTTATTGATGCCTTGTGCAAGAATGGGTTGGTGGAATCAGCTGTGTCTTTGCTTGATGAGATGACTAAGGAGGGAATTAGACCTAATGTGGTCACTTACAATTCTATTATAGATGCATTTGGGCGGCCAGCAACCACAGAATCTATGGTTGATGATACTGGTCAGACCAGTCAGTTGCAAATTGAATCTCTATCTTCAGGTGTTGTTGAGGAAGCCACTAAAAATCCGGTGGCTGATCGGGAGGACAGCCGGATCATAAAGATTTTTGGGCGGCTTGCTGCGGAAAAGGCAGGTCAAGCAAAGAACAGTGGTGGACAGGAAATGATGTGCATTTTGGCAGTCTTTCACAAGATGCACGAGCTGGAAATCAAGCCAAATGTGGTCACATTTTCAGCCATTTTGAATGCTTGCAGGTAATTTCTATTTTGCTGAGCATCATGATTGTTCATTACTGCTTCAAGAGCTAGTCAGCACATGCACAGTCAATGGCAAGCGAAAGCTAGATATACATGTTACTCAAATGCAATGATCTGTGCAATTTATTTTGCTCTTTGTTCATTTATACCTCAGCAATCGTTCATCTTCAGGAAAAATAGATCAAGCAGATGAGACTATACCAGTGTTTCTTTTCAGTAAAGATTAGCAGAGTTACAAGTTTTTGGTTTCTGGAGTTTTGAGATAAAATTCCTTGTCTTTCTAATGCACGAGTGCCCACATTAGTTCACTTTATTGTTAGATTTTGGAGAGAGAATACATTTGTTGCCTGTCAACTTTTGTCCGTAGTTGATGGTAACTTGTTATATATAATTAAGGATCTTTAGCTTCAAACAAATATGGTTTAAATTCATTTGTATATCTTCTTGATGCAGTCGTTGTAATTCCTTTGAAGATGCTTCGATGTTATTGGAGGAGCTCCGGTTATTTGATAACCAGGTTTATGGTGTGGCCCATGGACTTCTTATGGGTCATAGAGAAAATGTTTGGGATGAAGCAAAATCCCTCTTTGATGAAGTAAAGTTGATGGACCCTTCAACAGCATCTGCTTTTTATAATGCCTTGACTGACATGTTATGGCACTTCGGCCAGGTCAGTTTGAGCCATAGGTATTCCTGATTAAGAGACTGTATTTGCTCAATTGAGCTGTGCCCAGACCTACAATGGTTTTCTATGGTTACAAATTTGTCAAACTGGATTAGCTCTGAATGCGTAACACTAATTCTTTTTTCAGAAAAAGGGTGCACAGCTGGTTGTGCTTGAAGGGAAACGTCGACAAGTGTGGGAGAATGTTTGGTCTGAGTCTTGCTTAGATTTGCATCTAATGTCTTCTGGGGCTGCTCGGGCAATGGTTCATGCATGGTTGATGAACATACGTTCTATTGTGTTTGAGGGTCATGAATTGCCCAAATTATTGAGGTATTCCATTGTATATTGCCGTATATGCTAACTAATACCTTCTCTTTTATTTAACCATTTGAAGAGAAAGTTCTGAACCCCTTGTTATTTCAGCATTTTGACTGGATGGGGCAAACACAGCAAAGTAGTTGGTGACAGTTCACTAAGGCGAGCTGTTGAGGCCCTTCTCATGGGCATGGGTGCACCCTTTAGGTTAGCCAAATGCAACTTAGGTCGATTTATATCAACAGGATCTGTTGTTGCTGCCTGGTTAAGAGAATCTGGAACACTAAAAGTGCTTGTACTTCATGATGACAGAATGCATCAAGAAAATTTGAGGTTTGGTCAAATCTCTAATTTGCAAATGCTTCATTTTTAGCTAATTGTATCATGTTGCACCTTTTTTGTTCCCCACCTCCCTGTAAGTTGCTGGAATAGAGATTAAATGCTTCATTTGTAGCTAATTGTATCATGTTGCACCTTTTTTGTCCCCCCTCCCTGTGCTCACCTATGCGCATGTTGCGTGGAACATTAGAAATTTCGCAAATCACACAAGAGAAATGTATTCATATCACTGTTTTAAGTTCATAAAATGATTTTATGAACGAGGCTTGATGGTTATCGTGTTTGATTTTTGCCACAGCTCTGTTGACTATGAGAGAATGCACATTTCGTCTTAGACAAGATTTTCAGAAATAAATCACTAACTCATGGGACAGTGACTAATTTTATTGTGTGCATACTGAGTAAATTTTAGTAACAATTTCAGTCAATACGGCCCTGATGTATTGCTCCCCTCATTTGCTTCTTGGTACAGAATCCAAGAAGTCTCTCCAAGGGCCAACCAAGGTAGAACAGTTGATAACGAGGCCTTTTTTTTTTTTCTTTTTTCGGTAATTTAAGCATGATTTCAAACTAGTAAGGAGAAGAAAACTAGAATGTGTGGCCATAGTGTGTTGACATGAGTAATTTGCTAAAATGGAAGTCGTTCGGGCAAGGAAAATAAACGAATGGAGCCATAAGTTTACCTGGACTTACCTGCTGCCAAACTGCTACGTGACAATTGGTAAGCTGAAAGAGATGAAAGAAGTTATGAAACTAATTACATGGCTATCTACACCTGAAACTAATTTCATGGTTTTTGCTTCCCTTGCTATATTGGCGATGGATGAATTTTGGACATTTTAAGCAGTTTTTGGCGCGTGAATCTGGACCTGAAATCTTTGACATGTTGCAACATTTTGTTGTGTCCCAATTTGGTTCGGGGCTCTTATACTAAATGAATCAACGGGAGAATGACCTGTTCACCACCGAAAGATAAAAAAAATCGCTCACCTTTACCATGGTTGCAAATGAAATAATCCCTCATAAATCATGTACTGAATTTGTTTGCAATTTTTTAATGTTGGAGGAGTCGGGTGCCTACACCACGCTACGCAGCATAATCGCAACTACCTGTCGCAGCGGATCAACTAACCTGCAGTCTCCACAGTCTTCATTCAATCTTTTTCTCTTCACTTCAAATTTGATCAGCCAACAGTGCAACCCACCCCATAATTCTCATCATTTTAAAAACCAACAAAACCCGTCCATTTCCCATGTGGCGATATAGCCTACCTAAACCTCGAAAAAAAAAAAAAATCCCTCTCTTCTTCGGTCCTTCTCATACCAGTACTTCACGCTCTATACTATACCAGTACCAGTACTTTCTTTGTGTTCGGTAATTTCTCACTCAGTTTCTTCTTTATATTTGGCCATCGAATTCGTGCACTGCTCAGTATCTGAATCATATGGTCGTGTTACCTGCACTGCATAAGATTGGTGTCATTTCCCCATTATCCTATTAAGTTAATGCAGAGTCGCATAATTTTGCTTCTTTTTTTTTAATACGTTCATCTGTGAATTTCTTTTCGTTTAGTTGCATCGGAGGAATGAAAGTGATCATACTCGGGAACAAATAATCGATTGAAAACGATATCCAACACCATATTCCACTGAAACTTTACATATTTTGCTCTGTGTCTTCATAGGCTTAAGGTAGAGTTAGCTTAACATTACTTGCTGGTTTCTTACCGGTTAAAAGGCTTGACTCTTTTTGTCTGTAGATTCCAATTTCTTTGGTCCTCCTATGAACCTGTCTGGAGGACATGGATGTCACCGTAGATGCACAGGGATTTTTTTGGGTACAAAGGAGTCAAAACCAGAACTACCGTCTGACATGGGCAATGCCCGTGGAGTCACCAAGCAAACTAGAAATAATAGCCTATGAACTTGTCTTTCACATATATATATATGTGTGCGCGCGCGCGCGCTCGCCCCCCTCTAGGGATGTAAATTTGATAGTGATGATTGCAAATAGAAATTGGAAAAAAAAATGCGAGTAGAAAAACATATCAAATAAGTCAATTTGTTTTTATACAGTAGTCTGAGTTTTTAATGTATTTCTATATTTATAATTACATTTACTATGTTTTTTAATATTGTTTTAATCTTCAATCTATTTTTTCAATCATGAAATTTTTTTTATATCAAAATGCTCTTGATTGAAATAAAAAAAATAAATAAAATTACATGACTTGCTTATTTCATTTTTAAAATCTTTAGATTTTTTTATTTTTTGCATTTTAGTCGGGGAAAGTTCATGACAAAAAATTTCTCCAAGGTAAAAAAAAATAGATTGGAAATTAAATATTATTCAAAGATATAATAAATAAAACTATAAACATATAAATAAATTGGCAATAGGCCTAGTAAAAAGTGGGTATTTATTTTATCGACTCAATAACTACTCATTAAAAATTATTTATATTTTCAATGAGTATTGAAGTAGATAAAGATAAAAAAAATACATATCTACTAATATCATTTCGAGATATGGGTACATATTTTTTATTCTATTAATACCCATTAATTTATTTTAATTTTTATTTAACATGTAAAGATCTAATTGCATAAATTTTAAAAATTAAAGACTAAAATATTTTTTTTCAAAAAATTCGAGGATCAAAAAAATTATAAAGAAATGACTAAAATATAAAACATTAATTTTTAAGGACCAAACAAAATTTCCAATCAAATCATAAGGAATAAAATGAATATTTTTGATAAATTATTTTTTGTAGCTATTAAAGGGTACCTAAATAGTCAGGTAAAATAATGTGAATTGGATATGAATGGATAAAAATTTATATGATAATTATTTAATAAATATAATAATTGTTTTTTATAAATAAGGTGAAAGATTGAATTAATCGGCCGGATATTCGCCTATCTATGCATAGACATCTATATCCCGTTTGAAATTATATCCGGGATGTTTAACCATGCTCTTTGAAGAATAACTGCATTTCTTTAACGAAAAAACGGAACTGATGAAAGTACCTGAGGACAATCAAAACAAATTAGGCTTTATTTCTTAGAAAAAAAGAAATAAATATACAGATGCAGTAAAACTCAGGAGACCATAGGCAACTTGGCAAGCCACCCATCTTCGTCGATGTACGAAATGTTCAAAAATTTAGCAAGCTGGGGATCACCGGGCTTCTCTAACCAAGGCACGCGCTTGGAAGTGTCTGCTCCTGGACCTTTATTGTTGATCTCTGCATACGTAAAATTTGCTCTGCAATATATATGCATACAGCAAAACGAAAAACATAACTAAATAGCAATGGCGTTACGCATCCACTGGGAGATGTATATAAAACACATTTGTTAATGACAATAATTTCACGAAGAGAAGAGAAGTTGGAGACTGATGTTAAAAGTCTTACTCATGCTTAGGATAGCGCCAAGCATCCCAACCTACTGGATCTATCACATCTGATAGAAATGAGTTGTGGATAACTACCGTAGAATAAGGTCCCCATGCTCTTCCAAGGTAAGCTTTACCACTGCCAGTGATTGCACATGTTTGAAACACAAATCCACTAGGTTCCTCTGGCGTCAACTTTTTCTGTGTTGTCATGCAGCCATGTAATCCTTGCTCGTATCTTCCCATACTAATGGATATTTCACATCTCTGCATATATTAAATTACACCCAGTGAAAATTATATTTTAATTTTGTAATTATAATTATTGAGCAAGCTATAACTACAAGCTACATAAATGTTTATTATATTCGGGCAAGCAATGAAGAGGCGGGAGTAGCTCAGGCCCTCAGAAAATTTCTGAGTCTCGAATTTATTTGTTTGTGTTCCAGTATTTAAGTTGTTTTTAATTTTTAATTAATAAAAAAATCATAAATATATATATTCGGTTAGAATTAATTAATTTTTGACTTAAATCAAACTGTTGTTACAAGTTTAGAATTCATAAGTGTAAAGTTAAAAAATTTAAGAAATGGAATAGATAATTTTGGGCAAAAATGCCCTACAATAATCAAAAGAAATTAAACTTAAATTTGGAAAGCCTAAAAAATAACAATTTAACTTTAAAAAATTTGAAACAACATGAAAAATCCTAGAGAAAACTCAGAAAATATAAAAACATAAAAAAGCTTGAAAAACTAAAACACCTAGAAACAAATAATACTCACTTGTAAAATTTATAAAAAGAAAAATCTTGTCTCGTAAATAGAAATATATTCATGGCAACAAAATAAGTTTATAAGACACTAGTTATTAATGTTTTTTTTTTTTTTTTTTATGGGTTGTTTCTTCTTTTTGGTTTTTGGATATTCCGATTTTTATGTTAGTAGGCTTTTCAATTTTTTTTCTATTTCTTGGGGTTTTCAAGTTTTATAAATTTTTGGTCTAAAGGCTATTTTTATCCAAACAGTATAAAAGTATATACAAGAGAAAATATAAAATATAACAAGAAATATGAGAGTATATATATATACACGAGAATACGCGCAACATATAAAGATAAATGGATAAATTAATCTTTCTTTCTTTCTTTTTTTATTAATTTCACTTACAAATATCAAATTTAATCAGTTATAAAATAGTTGTTTATGTAATTATATATTCTCATAAATATTGTATTTTTAGAGACTGTTTCAATTTTTCATCTTTTTATCCAAAATTATTATTTTATTTTTAGTTTAAATTTTTATATTTTTAAAATCTATCTTCTTTTGATATATATTTAACTTTATGATGATTTTAAGAAGTCATTTGGTTTTTTTTTTTTTTTAACCTTTGTTCTTGTTCTAGGTTATTTATTCCAGACTACACATTCATTCATTATTTTTTATTATTTTGCGTTCAGACTAATCAAAGAACTTTTTTAGCGTCTGAGTTTGGTGTAGATTTTATGCTCTAGCTCGCCCCTACAGGGCCTAGTAATGAACTGAACTTACCTCATAGATAGATTTCCCCCTCCATAAATAAAATCCAATGCACCTTCGATGTAGCAACCATTGAAGTAATGGCGGCCTTTTACGTCATAAAGGGTATCCTGTATTCCGAGAAAAGCGCAATTATAGAAGGCAGATTTATCTCCTTGTATTACAGCAGCCGTAGCTCTCTTCCATACGATTTTCTCTGGTTCAAGTGGTAGGTTATAGGAATTCTGTTCATACATGAACACAAGGGAAATCACACATTGGACGTACCTTTTACATTAAATTTTTCTTGAAACTGTCAAAATTAATTGAAAAAATTACTGGCCAGAGCATATATAAAAGGATTTCTTTTTTGTGTACCTTGATCGTGATGCCTTTTGCTACGATGTTATCAGCAAGAGAAATGAAGGTAGCGCTAGTGTCCTTGTCTTGATCGTCGCCAAATACAATGCTTGTTAACTTGCTGCCAGCTCCTTCAAGAAAAATGCACGGTTTGTTCAAAGGGATAACAACCTTTTCCCTGCATGCAACCCAGATGATAAGAGAGAATTCTCAGGCTTAAAAACACTTAGTATTAATAATTGGAGTATAACATATATATGATATAAACTGATACGTACTCGTAGTTGCCAGGAGAAATTTGAACGCGTATCCATCGAGTGTTAGCAGCAGGAATTGAATCGATGGCACTTTGTACTGAAGTGAAATTTCCATGGCCCGACTTATCAACAGTAATGGTGTATGCAACTCTGTGCTTGTCGGATTCATTTAATTGACAATCTAAAGATTTACAGCGATTGGAACCAAGTACCAATAGTAACATGATGAACAGATATGATGGAAGACCCTGCATTTTTTTTGTTACAAGAAATTAATGTCGTTTAATTTGTTATAAATCCTATGTCGCGATTTGTTCAGAGATCAACTTCATTTACATATTATGATCCAGTGAATAGATTAAATATTGAACTATAATCCCTGGTGATTCACCTGCAGAAGGAATCAATCTGCGGCTTGCCACAAGAGGAGGATTTGCCATTTTTATCTCTGATGTACATTTGTAGGGATTAATCTGGTTCCTTTTATGGTTTTTAAGCTCTGATACATGATCAAGGTTTGAAAAATATATTTTTAGATTTATACTTATAAAGTTAGATTATTGAAATTAAATTCTATCAAAAAGACTTAAATTTTATAATAGATAATCCTTTCACAACTTTATATATTATTTATATTTGATTTGATTATTTAATTTGAGGTGTATTTTTTAACAGTTAATAAAATTTTTGCTTATACGGCAGGTAAGTGATTTTACAAAAAAAAAATTATAAAGTTTTTGAAAATTATCAAGCAATTATATGGAATTTTTGCCATTTTTAACATGTGCTTACATCACGTATGTTGGTTTCAAATTAATGTTCTAGATTTATCAGAATATGACCGTGAGATAAGGAATATAATAAAATCTTTTTTATTTTTTTATATATACAGAGGAGGGATCTAAATACACATTTAGTTTTAGGTTATTGCTAAATTACTAGCAATTTTGTTATTCTCACTACCTAAATTTCTTAAAATGACTAATATATATGTCTTTTTCATTAATGTTTATTATATTCCACCTTCAACTGTCCTCTTCATTAATAATCGCATGAAGAGACTACAATAGTCATTATAAAAAATAGTGGGAATAACACATTTTCATAATGAATTTAGCATCATCCTTAGTTTTACATAAAATTTCAACCGTTGATTTATGAGTAATGTAATCATGTGGTTTATATATATATATATATATATATATAAAGCCAACCATTTAAAATTTATGAAATCCATATTTGACCATTTACAGATGTCAGGACATATTGTAATTTGGATGGAAAAAGAATCCTTGTGTTGTTTGTATGGAAATTTTGTTTGTAAATCATTTTCCTTGATTTATTTCAATGTAATGGTCTAAATATATGTAATATTTCTTTCCTTATAATTACCAAATTTCCTCCCCCTTTGTAATGGTACATCTATATAGATAGTCACTTCCTTTTAATTAAATCGTACGTCACTTTTTTCTATTGTAGTTTATTTTTCTTGATCTTTCAAGAACACTATTTGATTGTTATAGATCAAGGTTTTGATGCTAATGAACTTAATTGGATAACTTTTCTTTTATGTTTATGGCTAATAACTTGATGTCCAAGGTTTTGTATCAATACACTTGGTGACGGATCAATGATCATATTTATATGTACCGCCTTTTTATTATTTCAACTCTTTAAATGGATTTCTATGCATATTCTCACTATATTGGATTATTTGTACCAAAAAGAACTATGATGGATTCATTTGAATGTTTACAATTAAAGTTGAAATAAGGAATAATTTGTTTAAACGAAATCATGAAGAAAAAGAAAGAGATAGATCAGCAATTAAGGGAAAGAAAAATCATTAAAAAGGGAGGAGATCAAGGTGGATTTGATTTTCTGAAGGAAGGAAAAGTCGACAATTATTTAACAGAGAAAGATTTATTTATTTTTTTAATCATGAAAGTCCCTGTTTTATTTTATTTTGATAACATAGTCGGTGTGATTTAAAACTTAAAAATTACGTTGTCTACAAAATTCTTATATTCCTAACAACTTCCATCAGGTTGCATCTTCTAATAAATTTATTATAGAAGAGTGAAAAAAAGAAATAATATAAGAAGACGGTTTTTTATAAGAATTAGGTTTAATGATATTCTTTGATTATTAGAATTGTGTCACATCGAGGTTTTTACCATTTTTCTAATCAATTTTATCCTTAAACTATTATATACTAGAAAAATATTATCTTTTCATTTGATTTGACCATTATCGTTGAGGGCTTGAGGCATGTATTATCAATTTGATCAAAATATTTGACACAAATTTCAACTATTGATAATTAAAGTTGATTATCATGCTTGTAATCTTTATTTGGGTCTTGTGAAAATTACAATACAGTATTAATAAAATTGCATTTTCTTAAAAAAAATAAAATAAGATTATAATCACGTTATATATTGAATAATAAATTACTAATTATAAATTATCTCGTGGTTTAGTTAAAAAGTCTTAGGTTGCATTTGATATGGGTAAAAAAATTGGAAGAACAACAGTTAGTGAAAGTTAAAAAGTCTTAGGATGCATTTGACATGGGTAAAAGATTTGAAAGAAAAATATTAATTAAAGGGTAAAGAGTTAAGAGTGTAAAAAAGTATTCAAGATATTTAATAAGAGTTTGAAAAAAAAAATGTAGGCAACAGTGGGTACTCCGATACAAGCAAAATCAAATTCTAAATTAAAAATAATTATAAAAAATAAATAATATAAGTTTTTGGTCCAAATGAGACTGGAAGAGGAAAAGAAAAGATATTGTTCAATAAGAAGAGGTGGAGGGCCACAGAAACCAAACAACGCTCAGCGTACTGGAAACCAAATATTTATCCCTTCGAAAATTTATTTACCCCTCCTCTACTAGGTTAACATTTAGCTCTCTCTTTTTTTAGTCTAAAACTTAATTTTCTATCTTTAATCCATAACTATACTTTAAAAAAAATTTAATTTTTTTGATTAATTATTATTAATACAATACTAATGTATAAATTCCTCCTCACCTTCAATTAAGGATAAATAACCAATATTGAAGAAATTATTGAAAAAAAATATTAAAACTTCAAAAATAGGTTAATCCCGTTTTCCCAATATTTTTCTATTTATTGTCCACATAGAACACTAGATAATATAAAATAAGATTTACAAATCACTCTTAATCTATATGTTACTTTATTTGCACTTTACCTACGAAAACTCTAATAAAAACAATAATATTAAATTCAAAAATAATAAAACTACATCAAAGTTATCAAATTATTAAATCGGATCCTTATTTTCTATAGATTTTTTTTATTATTATTTTATTATACTACTTTTTACTCTAGACAAAATGATCAACATAATTTATATTATTTCTCTTGATAAATTTTGTTAATTAAAAAAATATTAAAATAAAGCGTCATGATTTTTTATTCATACCTTTACTGTTAGGTTCTATTGACAGTAATATGATTTAAAATAACTCTTTTAAATAAAAAGATTAATTATATTGCCATGTCACTATACTAAAAATTAGTGGGATCGTGGGTGAAACTTTTGTTCACATATAGTATTTTACATAATCATACAATATAAATAGATTTTATTTGGGTAAACGACTCTTTTAGACAAAATAAATTAGAAAGTTTACAGTAATGATATTAATTAATCATGATAGAAAAATACACAATAATTTCATAATATTAAAACTTAAATATTAGCATCAAAATTCTAATGGTTTATAAAATTTATTTCTCAAATTGTTTCCAAGCTTTTTCAACTATAGATATTTACTAAATATATATAATCAAAATCTTTTTTTTAAATAATATTAGATTATTCATTCTCATATTTGTATCTTAACATGTAATTATGTTTTTTATGAATAAGAGATCCCAATATATCATACTTATATTTTGATAATTTGATTATTCTTAATTTCATCATAAAATTTAAGCTAGCTTCAATTTTAAAATAAAATGAAAAAAAATGATGTTTTAATTTTTTTTAAATCTATCCATATAGATAAAAAAAACAATAAAAGTATTTTTTTCTTTTTTCCTTCTATTTTTACAAGAAAAACGTATACTTTTTTAATAACAACATATTATATGAAAAATATATTTTTAATTTTTAACTATGCTGGTAAATAAATTAATACAAAATTTTTTATGATTATTATTTTTAAGAGATCTAATTATAAATAATCATACATATACATACAGAATACACACCCGCGTGTATATATTTCAATGCAATTAAAATTTATTTATTTATATATATATATATATTAAATAAAAAAATTAAATTAATTGTAAACTATCAAGATAAAGACAAGCATTTCAATTTAATAAATTCTAAAAATATTATTTATAAATAATTCAAAATAATCTATCAAAGATTATAAACATACTATAAAATAGTTAATAATATACTTGAGCACCTGTCAAAAACCTACCATCGGTAAATAAGTAAAGAACAGCAAAGCCATCGATCTTCATCCCAGGTGAATCTGGACCCTAGAGGACAAAGCCCTCTCTTTTAAAAGTCTCCTTTATAATCTTAGCAGGCCAGGTTTTTATTTTGGGCCTTTTCTGAACCATAACGAAGCTGGGTCGATATCGAATATCTGAGTAGTCCCTACGGCAAAAAAATTCGAGTTCCCATATGCTCGGTAATGAATTGGCCAGTTTCTCTGGATCAATTAATATTTGTTGCTTTAAAAATGATTTAATATGTTATAAGTTTTCAATGAAAAATTATTAAGTACGGGAGAAGTTGCATTTTATTTTTTTTAATAAAAAAAATGAAACTCTTAAATAATTTTTATGATAAATCATTAGTTTATACAGTAGAATAATAATATATTTAATAATTCCTCTCGTAATAAAACACCTAACTTACTTGCTGTATTTACATCATAAAAAAAACATCTTTTTGAGACCGACCAACATCCAATCTACGATAACAGTTCAAGGTTAAAAAAAGCATATAAAATAGGAGAAAAGAAAAAATGGTTGACTTGTGTCCCGAAGCAAAATCCAAAACTAGTGCGGCCATTTGATTTAAAAAATACTAACTTTCTTGTAATTAATTTTAATGTTAAGAATCACAATTCTATCATTGGATTGGCCTTTGGTCGACCGATTTGACGACCGACCCATCGTAACTTGGGTGGCTAGGCAATTGATTTGGCGACGCCAAACTAAGAGAGAGAGAGAGAAAAAATTGAGATATATCCAATCCAATACAAGGGGGAAAAAAATACAAAAACATTTTGACTCATTTCGTCATGAATATTCAAAATCGATGGAAATCATAAAAACGCTATCAATAGAGAAACAAATCAATTTTTTTTTTTGGACGACATGACAAGTATTCTCGAATCTTTGCAAAATATAAACTACGTCTTTTGGGCCGATTTTGAGTAGATTATGCACATCTTGTCTGGTATAATTATAAGAAATTATTTTTGTTATGGTCTTTTTGAATATTTGAATTCTAGTGATAGCAGGACAAACAAATTTATTTTATCAATCAAACAAAACTTTTTAAAAATATTTTTATAATAGTATCGTCCAAAATCACTGTAAATTATAAAACTTTGACGAGTTTTGACAAATATGACAATCTACAAAAATTTATTAAAATAACCTTTTAAATAAGTCTTCCTGAGGTCGATGCATTGTAAGATGGAAGTAACCTCGTATATATTAACAAATCCAACAAATAAATCTTCCAAAGACAAAAATAAAAACTTCTCCAAATTACTCTATTTCTAAGTTGAATTAACCTTTCTAAAAACAATAAACCTTGCTGATAAAATAATTAAAAAAAAAAAAAAACTATCCAGTAGCCGCACCACATGCACGTTGACATATAAATAAATAAATAAACATGCACACATATAAAATGAAACTATCTTAGGTTATTTGGTATGACTTTTACAAATTAATTTATAGTAGTTGTTTAACTTTTGATTTAAAAAATAAATAGTCTGTTGGGTTAAAAATAACTTTTAAATTAAATTAAAAGTTTGATTTAATCAAAATTCATTATTTTTAACTTTTAACTTATAACTCTAACTTATACTACATTTCTTAAAAAAATAAAAAATAAAAATTGTTTTGAGTCATTTTTATCAAACATGTCATTTTAACTCATTATTGTCATAATTAAGTTAGAAAACCAAATTTCAATTATAACATTAACATATAAAATGAAGCTATCTTAGGTTATTGGGTATGACTTTTACAAATTAATTTATAGTAGTTCTTTAACTTTTGATTTAAAAAATAAATAGTCTGTTGGGTTAAAAATAACTTTTAAATTAAATTAAAAGTTTGATTTAATCAAAATTCGTTATTTTTAGCTTTTAACTTATAACTCTAATTTATACTACATTTCTTTAAAAATAAATAAAAAAATTGTTTTGAGTCATTTTTATCAAACATGTCATTTTAACTCATTATTGTCATAATTAACTTAGAAAACCAATTTTCAATTATAACATTAAATCAAAATTTATAATTTAAAAATAACGTCAAGAGAATATGATTCAACTATCATTTATATTTTTGGCGTGAGAAGTTAAACGCTTCTTTAAATTTTAAGAGTCCAATAAAATTACACACGAAGAATCAGAATCCATCATCGCATTCAGCATCATGGTGATTCCAATGGCCTACGGTTACTGTACGGTAAATACTGTTAAAATCATGAAATTCTCCGCATTGCCCATTCCGATCAAGGAAAATTCAGTGGTGGATTAATTGCTGCTTTTTAAAGGAGCCAGAACATGGAGGATTTTGTGTTTCAGAGAGAACAAATGAAAGTGGATATATACACAATCCATATAAAGGGGAATTCACGAGAATCACTAAAGGAAAATAATCACCACTGCGGAATTTTGAGGATAAAATTAAAAAAAGCAGATAGCTATATGTTATAATAGACAAGAAGCGGATATATATAATATTCTCTTCTTTTCTCCGATTCATTCCTTACTTTATATCTTTAATAAAAGCTTTATTGTGAAATAATGAATGTCTATCATCATATTCATCTACTTTTTATATCTCCACTACTCATAATTCTTAATATAATTCAATTCATCATTCAATATGAGAAATTGAAATGGTGATGTAATTAATTATTCATAATTCTTTCCAATTATCTTCTCAATTTTGAAGCTTATAAATAGGCTTGATTGTTCATTAATTGGTGTACAAGTTTCTTAGAGAGAATAAGAAAAACTTTGAAGTTCTTATCACTTATATTCACATTATAATGATTTCATTTTCTTGTCATCATTTTCTTCAATTCTCCTATTTTATTTATTTATTTTATAACACGTTATCGGACGAAGCTCTAACTAATCGAGACAAGTAGACCATGAGGTATGTATCTATCAAAAACTTAATCGATTATTTCAACCATTGGATTTCTTCTACACAAGTGCTCTACCAAAAGATCTAAATTATTTAGATCATTAAGAGGTATGTATCTAATTTATTCATGTACTTTAAATCTATTGATACATGAAATATATATTTGAAAAAATTAAAGGATCTACTAATGATCTAATATATATTATTTGAAAAGCTTTAATTTTATTATTATATTTGTTCTTATTTTCTAATATTATTATTATATATTGTATTATAGAATTTTTATCATACAAAACCTTATAAACTTGATTTGGTGACTCTTGATATTTTGAATAAGAATTATTGATTATCGGTGCTTGATTTTGAAAAAATATTCTCTACTTTTTATGTCTTGGATATGGTCCTGCAGTAGTATATTGAGAAAAAGAGTTTAAGAAATATTTTGGATCGATTTTATACTTGTTAGTGGCTAAATAAAATAAAAAAAATAAATCTCGTCCAATTGGATCTACTCCATTCCCCGAAGTGAATGTGACAATTTATAATAATTTTAGACATGGATGAAGATGTGGTCATAGCCATGGATATGGTCGAAATAATCATCATTATAATCATAATGACCATAATATTATATTTCACCACCGAAGTGGATAGCTATAAAAAAAAAAAGAAATAAAAATAGATAAAGTCAGTATTTTGAAAAATAAATATTATAGATGTGGAATGAATGAATATTGATCGTGTACGTGTCGTATACCAAAGCACCTCATTGAGGCTTGTCAAGCCTTATTGAAAAATAAAAAGTAAAATATGGAGGCCACTTTTATATATCAAAGTAATAGTAATTGAGATCAATTACTTGTTAGTTTTTCTATTTATAAATAAAATGTTTTATATTTATTATAATTTATGTCATATATTGATTGTTACAAATTTATTTTACTCGTTTATTTATTTGTTTGTGTTTATGAGGAATATATTGATTTATTTATTTCGTATTGATTTATTTGATTATTTATTTTATGTTAATATTATATATGATAATATCAATTTAATAAAAAGCTTTAGAAGAGCGACTATATTATTATCTAAAGAGATAGATTTTGAAGGCTCTAGAAGAGCGATTATATCATGAATCGAATAGATAAATTTTTAAAGCTCTAGAAGAGTAAATAAATTATTACTTGAAGAGAAAATCTTTAACGGCTCTAAAAGAGTCGATATATTATTACTTGAAGTGATTAATTTAAAGACTCCGTAAAAGGGAATAAATTATTATATGAAAGGATAAATTTATTATGAATGATGTACTATTCTCTTCAAAGTCTTATAGAAATTTGTTGAGTTTCAAATATATTCATCCGAATTGATATCATATCAAGATAGCAAATGTGAATACTTATATGTTATAATCATTATATTGGGTAGAAAACATCTATCAAAAAAATTTATCCGTTTTCTCTTCTAGTCTTTATTACAAATATTGAAATAATTGAAACAAATATTGTAGTAAACCGAAGTTTACTAATTCAAATACTTTTACTATGTGACATGACCAGTTGTGTTATCTTGGGTCTTTCATGATGCAAAAAAATTATTAAAAAAATTTATATGAATATCTATTGAAGAGCTAGAAGATTCTTCAATTTAATGAACTTTCATGTTCTCGTATGTTGTCAAGACAAATTAATGATTAAGCCATCATCAAATAAAATTGAGATTAACTCTTCATTATTTTAGAATGTATTCAAAGTGATATATGTGGATCAATTCATCCACCATGTGGACCATTTAAATATTTTACAATTTTGATAAATGCCTCCACAAGATGGTCACATATATGCTTATTATCTACTCGAAAGCTGATGTTTTCGAGATTGCTATCAAATAATTTAATTTCAATCATAATTTTTAAATTATGCTATTAAAATAAACCACCTTGATAATGCTGATGAATTTATTTCTCAAGCATTAAATTACTATTGATTGGCTATTAAAATAAAGGTTGAACATCCTGTTGCTTATGTTCATACTAAAAAAGGTTCAGTAAAAATCATTTATCAAAAAGGCTCCAATTGATAGCTAAACCATTATTTAAAAATAAAACTCTATGTTATGTTTGGGGATATGCAATCTTACATATAGCAACACTTATTTGCATATGACCCATAAGTTATCAAAAATTCTCTCCTCTTCGATTGATTTATGGTCATGAGCTAATTATTTCTTATTTAAGAATTTTTAGTATTGCAGTGTATATCTTTAGTGCTCATCCATAATGAAATAAAATGGACACTTAAAAGAGATTGGGAATATATGAATCCTTTTCGATAATTCAATCTCTTGATTCATGAATAAGAGAAAATTTTTACAACTTGATTTATCGACTCGTCATTTTGATGAAATAGTTTTTTCAACGTTAGGGGAGAGAATAAGCAAAATAAGCAGTTGAAAATGTTAAAAAAAAAAGATTACATGGAGTACTTTATCTTATATCACCTTGATTCTCATAGAAGATAATGTGAACTAGAAGTTCAAAAGATAATTCATTTACCGTGTATTGAAACCAACCGCCATATGCATTCTCGCATCTTAAATGAGTAACTAAAATGCATGTCCCCGCTAAGAATGCTCCTATTAGAATTAATGTCCTAAAAGGACAAGTATATTAATGTTATAGTCAATGAAGCTAAAGCATGCTCGAAGCATGGAAGACCGATCGGTTCTAAAGATAAAAATCTCTAAAAGAAAAGAACAAGATGAAAATATAAAGGATGTAAATATTCACAAAATGATTTAAGATATTTATGATAATAGGCTTCCGTAAGAAGTTCAAATGCTTGAGAAAAATCAAGAGATTTTGATAAATTATGTCAATACATGGAGAAAATAGGACCGAAGAGAAATATTTATTGAAAAGATTTTTGTATGTAAAGTTACAATTAATATTTTGAATGAAAATAAGGATCCTAAGCCTAAATTATTGAAGAATATTGACATAAAGATGATTTGGCCTAAATGAAAAGAGCAATCCAGACATGAATTATGTTCTCCTACAAAAGAGTAGTTTTTTGAACCCATAGCTAAAACACCCGAAGATATTAAACTAGTGGGATACAAATAAGTATTTATGCGAACACGAAATAAGAAAGATGAGATTGTAAGATACAAAGCAAAACTTTCAACATAAGAGTTTTTGCAAAAAACTAATATTGATTATGAGGAGACACATTCTCTTATAATTGATGCAATTATATTTTATTATCTTATTAGCTCGACAAGATATATGAAAAATATTTATATGCATGCATTTAATGAATATGATCACAATTTATTTGTTCATTTGAAATATATCAGTATGAAAGTCTAAGAAGGACTTGACATGTCGAAGCATGTAATACATATTCTCAAGAAAAGAATTCAGTTAGACTATAGAGATCTCTATTAGGATTATTAGTATTTATTTTATTATTTTAGTTTTTAGAAATTCAATTTATATTATAATTTTTATATTTTATTTTTATATCTACTTTTTATTACTAACCTATGTGCATATGATATAATCACTTCAATAATTATTGAAAGAAAGTTATAAAAAAAACCCTATTTGTTCTTATGTTTTTATTTGAAAAAAGGTTTGTTGTATATATTGATAACTTAAATATTATTGAAACTCCCGAAGAGATTCCAAATGTCATAATTTACCTAAAAAAAGAATTTGATGTGAATATCTTGGGAAAACAAAATGTTATCTCGACCTGCAGTTCGAGCACTCGGAGAAAGAGATTTTTATTCATTAATCAATTTATATAGAAAAAAGTTCAACAATGATTCTATATAAAGATCATTCATTGACTAACCCAATGATATTTCATTTACTTGATATCCAAAAAGATCATTTTCAACTTCAATAAGATAACAAAGAACTACTTGGTCCCGAAGTACTATGTCTTAGTGCCATCGATGCATTGATATATCTTGCTAATAATACTCGACTCGATATAGTCTTTTCTATAAATTTATTAGCAAGTCATAGTTTTATTTCAATACGAAGATATTGAAATAAAATTAAATATATACTACGTTATCTTCGAGGAATAATTGATATGAGCTTATATTACTCCAATAAATCAAAGATAAGATTAATTGGCTATGCGGATGCGAGTTATTTATCTAATCTACACAAAGCTCGATTACAACTAGTTATATATTTACATATGGAGATACAACTATATCTTGACGTTCTAGGAAGCAAACTACGGCTACCACATCTTCAAATCATGCGAAATATCAATTCACAAGGTAAGTCGAGAATGTGTTTGGCTAAGATCAACGATCCATCATATCCGAGAAACATACAATTTATCTATCAGCAAAAGAAGTTCTAACAATAGCATATGAGGATAATGCTGCTTGCATAGTTCAATTAAAGAAAGAATACATCAAAGTGACAATCTAGCAGATTTGTACACTAAGGCGTTACCTATCACAACTTTTGAGAAGATGATTCACAAGATTGGAATGCGTTGTCTTAGAGATCATAAATAATGCCTTCAACGAGGGGAGACCAAAATGAGAATTAATGTGTGCAAGGAATATTGTACTATTTTTCCTTCACTAGGATTTTTTTCTCACTCGGGTTTTTTCCTAGTAAGGTTTTAACGAGGCATGTTCCTTGTACAATGGACATTCAGGGGGAGTGTTATGAAATAATGAATATCCATCATCATGTTCATCCACTTTTCATATCCCCACTACTCATAATTCTTAATATGATTCAATTCATCATTCAATATGAGAAATTGAAAGGGTGATGCAATTGATTATTTATAATCCCTTCCAATTCTCTCCTCAATTTTGAAGCTTATAAATAAGCTTGATTGTTCATTAGTTGGTGTATAAATTTCTTAGAGATAATAAAAAAAACTTTGAAATTCTTATCACTTATATTCACATTATAGTGATTTTATTTTCTTATCATCATTTTCTTCAATTCTCCTATTTTTTTATTTATTTATTTTATAACAAGCTTTTATTTTTTCTCTTGTTATGAGAATAGACCGTACTCACACAACCAAAATGACCTAAAAAATATTCGTTTCACCCTCTCCCACCAGTGTATTGTTATTTATCAACGACGTGAGATTTCTTGCAGATAACAAGAAGTGACCAAAATACATGCTTCTTGCCTTATTAGTCAAGTATTTAAACTACGTTGAACATGCCTCAATAGCAATTATCTACATCCCACACGTGTCTCTATGTTTGTGTTTTCTGTCAAAAAAGAATGTTCCAAAAATATATAGGTCATAGATTCTCCCATGTGACCTGCTCAATCATATTTGAAAAAAATAAATTGTCTTGAGTTAATTTTGTCTTTTTATTCTTCTATTATGCTTAAGAAGAAAATGTTCTTGTATAGACAGTATAATCAAATAGTGAAATTTATTTTGTATTTTTGTATTATTTAATATTGTCTATTTTAATTTTTTTTATTTAGTTATGGTATAAAACAAATCCTATGTTACTTAAATTTTGGACAAATTAGTTTTTTTTTTTAAGTTTTATCAATTATATTAGACAAATTAACTTTTATATTTATCGTTTTACTAATTATATGATGACATAAGGGTAAATGAAAACGAATAAAAAGATTGATTTGTTTGAATTTTGTATATTATAAGATTTATTTAATAATTTATCTGAATTAAAGAATTAAAATAAATAATACTAAATAATATAAAGATATGGAGCCGAATTGGGCTTTATTTTGATTATCGATCCAGTTTGCTAAGGTGCAGTATTTGTTTTTAAAGAAGCTGGGTTAAGAAACGGGGCCGAATATCAGGGAAAATGTCAAATTTTGTAGCAGAATTTGGAATTGGAAGTTTTTTTTTCACCCACCAAAACTACTATAACTCACAATATAGCGAAGTTTTTGTTTAAATAATGAGATAATTCAATCGAAAAAATAAAGTTCCTATAAAATATTTTTCTTTAAAGATATTGAATTTTAGATGGTGTGTGTGTATATATATATATATATATAAACAATCGGTGATTGCTCCTTTGCCAACATTTTGCCCTGCCCACTAGTGACTGCCTCTTCAGGAACCCCCTATTTGACAAGAAAACGATTCTCGAGATTTGGAACTTCAACAAGGTATCCTTTTCCGAATTTTTCATAACTTTACCAAAGTTCTCTATGATATTTATACCACCGTTCTATAAATTTATTAACCTCTATAAAGTTGCAAGTCACACAACATTTCGGGATATCAATCTATCATCCTATGATTTTATATGAATTTCGTGATTTATTTTATTTGAGATAATCATGTAAAAAGTATTGTATTTAAAAGTTTCTTGTGTAGAAACTCCCCATTTTTACGATAAACAAGTTATTTATTTTCTTTTTATTATTTTCCTCTGATTATTCGTTAAATTGTGGAGATTGATCATTAATTGTCTGCATACAAAGACAAGAGTTCTTACAACTTATTGCTTTAAAAATGATTAAATATATTATACGTTTTCGACGAAAAATTATTAAGCACGGGAGAAGTTGCATTTTATTTTTTTATAAAAATGAAACTCTTAAATAATTTTAATGATAAATCATTAGTTTATACAATACAATAATAATATATTTAATAATTTCTCTCGTAATAAAATAGCTAACGTATTTGCTTTATTTACAATATCATCTAAGAAGACACCTTCTTGAGACCGACCAACATCCAATCTATAACAGTTCAAGGTTAAAAAAAGCATATAAAATAGCAGTAGAAAAGAAAAAAATGTTGACTTGTGTCCCGAAGCAAAATCCAAAAACTAATGCCGGCATTTGATTTAAAAAATATTAACTTTCTCGTAATTAATTTTTAATGTGAAGGATCACAATTCCATCAGTCCACCGACAATTTGACGACCGACCCATCGTAACTTACGTGGCTAGGCAATTGACTTGGCGACGCCAAACTAAGATAATCTATTTTCCAGCATTGAATCTTCTCCTCTGTATATCCAATCCAATACAAGAAAGAAAAAAATACAAAAACATTTTGAGACATTTCGTCATGAATATTCAAAATCGATGGAAATCATAAAACCGCTTTTAATAGAGAAACATATCAATTTTTTTTTTTTTGGACGACTTGGCAAGTATCCTCGAATCTTTGCAAAATATAAAGTACGTCTTTTAGGCCGATTTTGAGCGGATTATGCACATCTTGTTTGGTATAATTATAAGAAATTATTTTTGTCACGGTCTTTTTGAATATTTGAATTCTAGTAATAGCAGGACAAACAAACCTATTTTATCAATCAAACAAAATTTTTAAAAAATAATTTTATAATAGTATCGTGCAAAATCATTGTAAATTGTAAAACTTTAACAAATTTGTACAAATGTGACAATCTACAAAACTTTATTAAAATAACCTTTCAGATAAGTCTTTCGAAGGTTGATGTCTTATAAGATGGAAATAACCTCATATATATAAACAAATCCAACAAATAAATCTTCCTAAGACAAAAATAAAAACTTCTCCAAATTACTCTATTTCTAAGTTGAATTAACCTTTCTAAAAACAATAAACCTTGCTGATAAAATAATAATAATAATAAAAAAAACTATCCAGTAGCCGCACCACATGTACATCAACATATAAATAAATAAATTAACGTGCACACAAACATATAAAATGAAGCTATCTTAGGTTATTTGGTTTGACTTTTACAAATTAATTTATAGTAGTTCTTTAACTTTTGATTTAATCAAAATTCATTATTTTTAACTTTTAACTTATAACTCTAACTTAAACTACATTTCTTAAAAAAAAAAAAAAATTGTTTTGAGTTGTTTTTATCAAACATGTCATTTTACTCATTATTGTCATAATTCAGTTAGAAAACCAAATTTCTATTATAACTTTAAATCAAAATTCATAATTTAAAAATAATGTCAAGGGACTATTATTCAACTATCATTTTATATTTTTGGCATGAGAAGTTGAATACTTCTTTAAAAATTAGAAGTCCAATAAAATTACACACAAAGAATAAGAACCCATCCTCACATTCGGCATCACGGTGATTCCAAGTGCCCTAAGGTTCTCGTATGGTAAATATTGTTAGAATGTCGTTTGGTTACTACAAATGAAAAATTTGGAATGAGAATATAGAAATCAAAATAAAAATTAAGAAATAGAAATAACATTTGTATTCCATACTATGTTTGAAATACTAATGAGGAATCGGAATGCAATTTAAATTTTTTAATATTTTATTTTTTATACAAATAAAAATAATGATTAAAAAATAATTTTATCAAATTATAATGATTGTAAAAATAATAAAAGTAATGGTGGTGGTGGTGGTTTTAGTGGCGATAAAAGTAGTTAATATACAATAAATAAATATATTATATTATTATTTTGAAAAAATAAAATTTTATTCTCATTTTTTGTTTTTATTCTCATATTTTAATGATAATGAAGTTGTGTGTAATTTTTATTTTTATTTTCACTATTCATTCCGATTCTCACTTTATTCCTTCCAATCTAAAGTGGAAATAAAACTTTCATTTTTATTCATATCACTCCATTCTTAATTATCAATATACACCTAAAAATCATAAAATTCTCCACATTGTACGTTGCGATCAATGAAAATTCAGTGGTGGATTAATTGCTGCTTTTTAAAAGAGCCAGAACATGGAGGATTTTGTGCTTCAGAAAGAACAAATGAAAGTGGATAGACCCAATCCAAATAAAGGGGAATTCGTGAGAATCACAAGGAAAATAAGGACTTTTGAGGATAAAATTAAAAAGCAGATAGCTATCTTTTATAATCGACAAGAAGCGGATATATATAATATTCTCTTCTTTTCTCCGATTCATTCCTTACTTTATATCTTCAATAAAAGCTTTTGCTTTTGCTCTTGTTACTAGAATAACAACGACCGTACTCACATGACCAAAACGACCTAAAAAAATATTCGTTTCACCCTCTCCCACCAGTGTATTGATATATATCAACGACGTGAGATTCTTGCGAAGAACAAGAAGTGACCAAAATACATGCTTCTTGCCCTACTCGTCAAGTATTTTAACTACGTTGCACATGCCTCAATAACAATTATCTACATCCCACACGTATTTCTATGTTTGTGTTTTCTGTTAAAAAAGAATGTTCCAAAAATATATAGGTCATACATTCTCTCATAAGACCCGCTCAATCATATTTGCGAAAAATAAATTGTTTATGAGTTAATTTGGTCCTTTTGTTCTTCTACTACGGTTAAAAAGAAAATGTTCTCATAGAGACAATATAATCAACCAGTCAAATTTATTTTGTATTTTTGTATTATTTAATATTATCTATTTTAATCTTTTTTTATTTAGTTATAATATAAAACAAATCCTATATAACTTAAAGTTTGGACAATTTAGTTTTTTCATTTAAAGTTCTACCAATCATATTAGATCAATTAACTTTTACATCAATCGTTTAACTATCATATGATGGCATATGGTTAATCGAAAATTGATAAAGAAATCAATTTATTCTAATTTTAAATATTATAAAATTTATTTAATATTATATCTGAATTAAAGAGTTAAAATAAATAATACTGAATAATATAAAAATATTGAGTGAATTTCACCCCATAATATTCCGCTGCTAAATTAGATTATTGTAGAATTTAGAATTTCATTTTGTTAGGGTGAATAGATTATTACGGCGAATACATGCGTCCAACGCATGAAGCCGAACCGGCCTTAATTTTGATTATCGATCCAGCTTCGCTAAGGCGCGATATTTGTTGGGAAAGGGTCAAATTTTGTAGTAGAAATTGAAATTTGAATTTTTTTTTCCACCAAAACTACTAAAACTCACAATATAGCCAAGTTTTTGTTTAACTAATGAGATAATTCAATTGAAAAAGTAAAGTTCCTTTAAAATATTTTTCTCACAATAAAAGACATTGAATTTAAGATGGTTGTAGGGACTTAGATGGTATATATATATATATATAGAAACAATTGGTGATTACTACCTTTACCAAGAATGAAAAATTATTTAAGTTTCCATAAGCAAGGACTTACATATAAAAATGGATACAGCTTTAATTTAAAAGTCTAAAATGTATAAACCAATGAATTATAAATCCATTTTATATACAAGCACCTCAAACTTCTTCCTCTTAATTAATGTGAAATTCTCTATTTATATGTTGAACTCAACAAATCTTTCATTAATAGACGAGTCTCTTCTCCACATCAAACATTGTTCTCTCTCTCTCTCTCTCTCTCTCTCTCTCTCTCTCTCTCTCTCTCTCTATATATATATATATATATATATATATATATATATATATATATATATATAATTCGAATATAACATTACATTTATTCAACTATTGGATTGCAACAACGAGAGCTTAATCAGTCACATTGTATTCATTCTTATCGAACCATTGACTCGATGCTATTTATTAAAAACAAAAATGCAATAGAGAGTCATTTGAGACGGTAAATAGAAAGACTTATATATAGTGACGAGACACCATCTTAATTTAAAAATATAATTTAATAGTTATGAGTCTATTTTTTTTTATATAAATACCTTAATTTTTTTTAAAAAAATTTTAAGCGATATGAAATTCTCCATTTACATATTAAACTCAATAACATATGAGGTTTCTATTCCTTACATGTGCGTAGACTTGTGCATGCCGTCCTCCTAATTGTTGGGGGAGAAAAACCCCAACATTTAAGGTATTTTCTACTCATCCAATAGTAATTGTAATTTTCTGCCACTTGAGTTTTCACTCAATAAGATAGCATTACTTTTAAAAATTATTTTTAAATATTCGAAATCTTTTACTTCCCCTTTCAAGAATATCAAAATAAGTAGCTTCATTTATGTTCAATATTATTCAATAAAACTTTAAACTGCCTGTCCAGAACTATTCTTGAATTACTATAAGTAAAGCATATTACTGCTAATTTTGGTCACCTCATATATAATTACAGAAAAATGATTATAAACAATTTATTCGTTTCTACGACATTACTATATATCCTATCAACTAAATTCTTGATTTTTATTTTTATCTATTTCTATCAACTAAATCCTCAAATTTTTTTTTAGAAGTGAAACTATTAATTCACTTTTAACATGCACGTGCGTGCACATATATATAAACTCTTTTTTTACTTGAAGGCCTATAAAAAATGATGTAAAGAAGCTCGAATTAAAAACATGTTGAGAAAAAAATAAAATTAATATCGCTCAACAATAACTTACCGACGTCTAATAAACATCGGGCTACATATATAATAAGAGAGTTTTTTGCAATCCTAAGTCATACACCCCCATCTCACCATTTAAACTTGTCCCTTAAATAAATATTTTAAGATTTAAACATGTCTTCAAATTTATTTTAGAAAGAAAATTCAAGACATATATTTCTATGAATAAAACTAATCAAATTTATACGTCATTTTTTAGAAAAGTAACGAACGGATTTTATATATAAAACTTTAGACTATAATTAGTTTTTTGAACTTATTTCTTGAACAAATATTGGATTAATTGAATACAAGAATGCTAATTATAACTACCAAATCACAAGTGATTGAAAATGGGCTTTAGACTGTAATCAATATCTCGTTACTTTTAAAATCAGGTCCCACCTGACCTAAACTCCCACTTCCAAATTTCGTATATTTCACTAACAAAAGTGTCAGTAATTAAAAAGTTCCCCCCGGTGAAACTTTCCTTTTCAACTCGCATCTCCTCCTGCAACATTCCAGAGAAATCGACGACTAACAGCACGTCAGCACCCACTAATTTCGCTTCTTCTGGTAACAAATAAAAGTATATCCACATCTCCTTCTTGACTAATGGTAAAATATATGTTCAATATAAGGTGACACACGAGCGCTGCGTCTCTGATACCTGAAGCGAATATGGTAAAGAGCAATTCGGTGTTTCTTTGACACGACTGCATAATTTGGATCTTTTAGTAGTTGATTATCACATTAGCAACATTCATAGACATATTGACTAGTTATCATTGATATGCTCGGAGAAAAACACTCCAGGCATGTGTCTATTCAAAATAGGTATCTTTGCTATTACTAGAAAATCACGCAAAACGCCGGATAAAAGTTAGAACTCACCGACCAGGGGTCGGCCCATTGCCCTGTTATTAAGGGTGAACAAACAGTTAGATTAATTAAAAATCAAATCAAATTATATATTTTGAATTTAAATTCGAATCGAAACAAAATTATTTCTATTCAGTTCGATTTTTCTAAAAAAATTTCAGTTTTAATCAAAAGCTGAAATTAAAAGTAAAAAAAATTCCTAAATCCTAATCTAAATCTCTAAGATTGATAACATAACTTCACTTTTCACCGAATCAAAAAATTTCACCCATCTCCTTCAACCTTCATTCCCTTCTTCTCCAATTCTCCTTTTGTCCTTCATCGAGCATCGCCCAACACATTTAACACCCACCTATCCGGCAATTTGTCATCATCCTCTAATCTCACTAGTCACTACCCAATTCTCTAGCTCTCTTGTCTCCTCCAATCTCACCGATCACCACCCATCTCTTTGTAATCTTCCTTTGATCTCACAAGTCATCGGTCATTGGTCATAATTCATCGGTCATCGAGTCACCACTCATCGGTCACCACCCACCACCCTCCTCCTTCTACTTAGCTAGTTTTCATCTCTTCCTTTATTGAAGAGCTCTCCCAAGGTCGATCTCGTTATGTTTTTTTTTTTTTTTTCATTTCGATACTTATGTAATTTGGATCGAATGTTATCATGGTTTTGTAGGAAAATATATGTAGCCTTCGACCAATTTTTGTTCATTTTTGTATATATAGGAACCAATTTTTGGTTTTATAGTTACAACAATTGTTTCCCTTTTCTCTTTAATTCTTTGTTTTAAATCTGTTCCTTTTCCTTTATCATATTGAATGATTTAAAGATAGGGTTAACTATTAAGATTTTAAGTCTTAATGGAAATGAGAAAAAAGGAAATGATTTCAAAATGGGATTAGCTAGTTCAAGGCAACAAATCAACCTAGTTTTAATGGAAAATGCCAAAATGGTGGTGGCTCACCGGCTCAGGAGTCGGGACAGTGCAATGAGATTGCAAAATGACCGATAAACGAGTTTAATTTTTATTGGCATGCACTAATTGCCTTCTCTTTTTTATAGGAAAGTGGGAGCAAAGAAGATATTTTGGATGAAGGCAATGATGATGTAGAGGAAGAACATGACCATGAACTAGAGGCTCTAGTGCACCTAGAGCTAGTTGTGAAGAAAGCCCCATAAGTTCTCATGCTGCCTATGGAGATAGAAAGACAACTTTCAAAGATGGAAAGAAAGAAGAAGGAACTTGCGAGCTTAAGGCCCTTCTTACCGATTTTGGAGTTTCTCCGAAAGATAGCAATGGCCAAGATGAGTCACATGGTAATTCCAATTATGAGCCAAAGTTTTTTCTACAATGCTTTTTGCTCATTAAAATTTACCCAAATCATGGATAATTTTAATTCGCATAGAAGTTTAAAATCTATTAATGCATTATCTTTGTTTTAGATAAGTTTTTAGTAACAATGACCTTGCCTAGCACATGGCTATTGTTGTCATGTGCTGAAGAAACATCTTCCAAGATCTTTGATCTGTTTGCTTGCAAAATGCTTTCTTATTATTTTAGGATAATTTTCACTACGGTAATAACACACGTTGAAGTTGAAATTTGGATAATTTGATCATATTTTTTCTAGATAAGTTAAAGTGTATCTTCTAACCATTTTGTGCATAGCCAAGTTTAGTCATAAATTAGCGAGTAATCTGTGTGTGTGTGTGTGTGTGTCAACTCGCTTCCTTGTCTCCTAGTAGTTAACTTTCGACTTTAAATTGTTTCATAATTTACTCGTCGTATTTTTTTTTATTGGTATGGATCGAGGTTTTTTTTTTTCTCTTTTCATTCGAGTTTGCTAGGATTATGAAAGTGTAAAATGTTGTTCCTTATTAACTTTGTAGCAAAGTATGTAATTTTTTAAACATGGATATGGTGGGAATCTCTTCCGAGTCGAGTTCTTTTTACTTGCATCTAAAGATGTTACACAGGAGAAGAAAGATTGAGAGACTAATAAAGAAGGAGATAAAAAAGACAATGTTGCTGAGAGTCCAAGAAGAAGAAAAGAAAGAAAAGTTAGCAAATGAGCCCCAAGATTAACCCATCAATTCAAAAGCTAATAATGGGCCCGAAGAAGTCTGCTAAGGTCTCTTTTGTGTAGATTAGTGTAAGAAGGAAAGCAATAGTGAAGAGGGAATGATTTAAAGATGGGGTTAACTATTAAGATTTTAAGTCTTGATGGGAATGAGAAAAGAGGGAATGATTTAAAGATGGGGTTAGCTAGCTCAAGGCAACAAATCAACCTAGTTTTAATGGAAAATGCCAAAATGGTGGTGGCTTACTAGTCGAGGAGTCGGGACGAGAGAATGAGATTGATTGGGTCTAAATTTTTTTTTTATAATAAAATATTTTAGTTCAAACTAATTTTTTATAAAATTAAGCTGAATAATTTAGTTTCAAATCAAATTTATCGAACTTATTTTTCTTTGATTACAATTTTAATTTTTCTTAATTCAATTAACCAAAATCGAACTAAATTATACAAAATCAACTCGTTTAACCGTTTACTTACCCCTACCTACCATAGTGATCTTGACCCTAAAGAACACCGACAAGATTAGTCTTAAATGGGAAATTATTCCAAAAGTAGAGGATATGGTTTACACTAAAAAAAATTTCAAAAAAGATCATCATTCGATCAAAAGATAAAAAAATACTAAACCCTCTTTACAAGAAAGAAATGCCATTCTTTTCGAGGATGAAACACACTTCTTATATCCATGTCGGATAAAACCAACAACGAATATAAAAGAAAGACTAATACATAAAGAAAATATGGAAAAAAACCTCATCGAGCTAGGTGAATGCAAAACCCCATCGATATAGTTAAAAGAGAAGAATGATACTTATGAAGGGTGTGCACTTAAGAAATACCATTGATAATCCTTTTCTAAAGGAGTAGCATGGAGAGCCAAACAAAAGCTTGAGCTAATGCATACGGATGTATGTGATCCTATGAGAACTTCTTCAAATTCACAAAATAGGTACTTTATCCTCTTCATTAATGATTATCGTATAACTTAGTTTTATTTTATGAGGCATAAATTTAAAGTTTTTAGCATATTTAAGAATTTTAAAACACTTGTTAACAAGCAAAATGATTGTAAGATAAAAATGTTAAGAAATGATGGTGGAAATGAGTACACATTGGGTGAATTTGAGAATTTTTATGAATAGAAATATATGGAAAGACAACCGATAATAGGTTATGCTCCATAACAAAATAGAGTATCCGAGAGAAAATATCAAAAGGTGATAAAAGGCCAAGTCCATGTTGTTTGGGAAGAGTTTTCCATACGATTGTAAATATAGTTGTTTATTTGATTAATAAGAGCCCAACAAAAGCTTTAATAATCAAACACCATTTAAAGCTTGGAGTGCTAAGAAGCCATCGAGTGAATCACCTAAAAGTGTTTAGTTGTGTGTTATGCTCGGATTTCAAAGGAAAAAAAGGCACGTAAACAAGTGAAAAATGTATGTTTCTTTACTATAACTTCATGTCAAAGACTATAGGTTGTATAATTTCAAAACCAAGAAAGTCATTATGAGCAAAGGTGTGTTGTTTGATGAGAAAACAAAATATAATCGGGAAGAATGCAAAGTTAAACATGAGAGTAGCTCAACTTCGATATAAAGCAAATTAGTTAAAAAAGAACAAAATGTTAAAGAAGAAGACTATCAAAATCCTAGAATAAATGTCCCAACATCTTCTAGCTCAACTTCAAAAAAGATGAGGAGTTTCATATAGATGTATGCAAGATGTAATTTTTATGTTATTAAACCTAAAATTTTTAAAGAAACTAGCAAAGAAAAATGTTAGAGAAGAGCTATGAAAGAAGAAATAGATATATGGTTGAGAAAAACATAACTTAGGTGGTTGATAAGCTAAAAGATAAAGAAGTGATTGGTGTAAAGTAGGTCTACATGGTGAAGCATAATCAAGATGGTTTTATATGAAAAAATAAGAAAAGATTGGTTGCCAAAGGTTATTCATAATTGTTTAGAATTAATTTTAATGAATTTTTTCCTCCGATAGCTCATATGGATAACGTTAGAGCATTCATTGCACTTGCAGTTCATAAAAGTTGGTGGTTATACCAACTTGATGTTAAAATCAGCCTTTTTGAATAGAGAATTAAAAGAAGAGATCTATGTAGAGTAGCCACAAGGTTTTTTTGTTAGAGAAAAAAAGACAAGGAGTATTTGTTGAAAAAAACATTATATAAGTTGAAACGTGCTCTAATAACTTGGTATAATCAAATTGATAGCTATTTCATTCAGCATGGGTTTGAAAGAAACAAAAGTGAGCGTACTTTATATGTGAAGCAACGAGGTAAATGTGATATTCTTATTGTTGTTTTGTATGTTGATGACCTAGTGATTATGGGTAATAATGTAAGATGGATAGAAGAGTTTAAGAAATAAAGGATGAGAAGATATGAGATGAATGATATGGGTTTGTTGCATCATTTTTTAGGTATTGAGTTTTACCAAAATGATGGAGGTGTTTCATTTGTCAAAAGAAGTTTGATGAAAAAATTCTTAAAAAATTCAAAATTTTAGGCTACAAACCTATTGATATTTCTTTATTGGTGAATAGAAAGTTAATGGAAGAAGATGGAGGAAACAAGGTAAATGTCACTCTTTATTGGAGTTTGATTGGGAGTCTACTTTATTTGGCGCCTAAAAGGCTCGATGGAATGTTTGCAGTAATTTTGTTTTCTAGGTTTATGAATTCTCCAAGTCACTTTCACCTTGAAGTCGGGTGTTTAGATTCATTCAAGGCACTATGAAGTATGAAATCGGGTTTGATAAAGTTTCTAAGTTGAAACCGACTAGGTTTTGTAATAGTGATTTAGGTGGATGTGTTAATGATATGAGAAATGTTTTGGGTTATGTTTTTTCTCTTGGTTTAGGTGTGTTTGCTTGGTGTTCAAAGAAATAATAATCGGTAGCTCAATCTTCCGTTAAAGCTCGAGTATGTTGTAGCTAGTTTGGCTACTCAATAAGCTATTTGGTTGGGAAGAATTATGGAAGATGTTGGAGAAAAGAAAAAAAAGGCAACAATAATGTTTTGTGATGATAAATCAGCTATAGTAATGGCAAAGAATTTAGTTTTTCACAACAACACTAAGAACATTGCATTCAAACATCATTTCATTAGTGAAGCAATTGAGGAATGAGAGGTTGATCTTGAATTTTATAAATCAAAGAAGTATGTAACATTCCCGACCTAGGACCTAGATAGGTTATGGATATTATCAATATTGACCTACATTCAAAGTACAATGAATGCAAGCCAATGAACCTCCTCCTCTCGTCATTCCTAATGTATTAACGGAAGTGGGCATTTATCATACAAGTAGGTCCCTATTGTGTATGGGTTACTAGGTCTACTTATATATAATTTGGGTACAAACTAATTTTTCCTTTTCTTTTAGGTTCAATTAGGCCTTCACTAATTCCAATTAAACCTCTTCTAATAATTTAACTATTATATTTTTTTTAGTCTTGGCTTTAATATTCCTACCTAGTTCCTTACTTCTTATCTTGAGTTAAAACCATTTTCATAATTCAATCAATTATATCATTTTAGCTATATTAGTCATTTTAAGCATCTAAGTTCTATGACTAATAAGGCTAACTTAACCATACTTAACATTCAAACAAACCTTTTCATTTATACCAAAAAAGTATTTGTTTAATTGATTTACACATATCCCAAAATGCCTATCTTGCTATACACCAAAAATCAAGCTAAGCCTTACATGATTCTCATACTCACTAACCCAAAGCATACAAAATGACAAGTCCATCACTTGTCTTAGCAGCCTACTCTTCGATTATCTTTATCATTTCCTACACCGTAAAAAACAATGGTGAGTAAGGTAAAGCTTAGTAAGTATAATTTATGCAATGCATATGATGTCCTTTATGCATGAATGCACATGATGCAACTTTCATAAAGTCCTTTTTCATGCCTTTGAAAATCATTTTCCTTTTCCTTTTTAGGTACAACCTTTCCTTTATCATTTCTTCGATTGGGGCCTTCATCAAATCCCCAAATCATTGAAGCCTTTATCGAATACCTCGACGAAGAAATGCTTTTATCTCATTCTTCAATTGGAGCATTTACCAAATTCCTTAATTGTCGAAGCCATTATCAAATCCCTTGACGAAAAAGTGGTTAATTTCTTCGGTTGGGGCCTTCATCAAATTCTGTAACTATCGAGGCCTTTACCCACTCCCTCGACGAAAAAATAGCATTATCATGAAAATCACGGAAGCTTTTTCTTTTTTTCCTTAAAACCTTCTTTCTTCTTCCTTTCATTAAAATCATGAATATAAAATTCTTTTTCATGATAATAATGTGCATGTACATTTGAATAGAATGCAATACCATGAACATTTTCTCAGCATGCATACCTTTTGAAAATCCTCAAAAACATACGCAACATAAAACATCAATTACATGTTCCAATGACATAAGTATACATGTAACATAAAACATACCATGCACATTCCATAAAAATAATAAATATCATCTCAAGGCCAAGCAAACAAGCATCATAATCAATTATTTTTTTTCTATATAAACGTAATCATTCCCATTCCTCTAAATCCTTTAAACCTCACATTTTACCATTTCCCATTTGGCTCTTTGTCCTTATTTTTCACACTTAACTCGGATTTGAGCTAAGTGAATGACAATTTTTATTCCTTCAATCTAGCCTTAGGAATGCCTTTAAGAAATTTCATCATACACATGATAGGCATTAGGTAAAACAACTACCAATTTATAAATGTTTATGGATTGTTCATCCACCTTGTTCTTAGAACAAGGACATATTTCAAACTTGAATTTTCATATCATTCAAGCACTCAAACATTATCATCTTCATAAAACAAACACATAATCATTACCATACCATTACAATTCAATCATTTTCACATAATCCTCAATAACATATTAATTAACCCTTTATCAAAAAAACCCTAAATTAACACTAATTACGTTTTAAAACATAAATTCTTATGATGTAGGTGAGAAATTATACTTACCTCACTTAGAATTTGGCCTTCTTCTCTAGTTTCTCCTTAGGTCATTCCTTCTCCTTCCTTTCGAGAAAATTCGACCAAAGTGGATAATTCTCTCCCCTCCTTTCTTGATCTTCTAAGATGGTTTAGAGGTTAATTTAAGATGTTTTTAAACTAATTAGAGGGATTGAGAGTAATCGTTTTGGATGGATGGAGTCTCTCTCTCTTTGCCATAGGTTTTCCTTTTTTCTTTCTCCCTTCTCTTTCTCCTTCGAGCCATTCTCTCTTTCTTCCCTTAAATATGAAATTTCAGATTTTTTTTAACTCTTTTTGTTCCTTAAGTTCAACTAATAGGTCTCTCACATTATAGGCACTTTACATCCTAGTCCTCAAACTTTCAATCCTTGCAACTCGACCATGTAATTTCAGTCCATAATTCACATTTTTCATAAATATGACCCTTATCTAAGTCAATCCGAAGTTAATTCAAGTCCCTAAGGTTTCTTAATTATTTCAATTAAGGATTTAAACCTTTAATCTTTGTGATTATACCCTTAGGTTTTGAAATTGCACCCCTATGACAATGCATAACCATATCAATTAAGGGTATTGTTGTCTAATTCAAGCTTTTCTTATTCCATAAACGTATTTCATTAATTTTACTTGCGTTTCTTTGATCCTTAATTGAATTTCAAATTTCACTCATTTATTCAATGAATACAGACTTTTTATTATTTGCAAAATATCCATACAATACATTTATTTTTCTAAAAGAGTTTTAGGTCACAGATGTTACAAAGCAAGTGGCTGACATCTTCAACAACTAAGGAGTGCTTAAGGAGTTCAAGCTTAGCATATTAAGGATAATATGCTGTAAATTTATTATTAATAGCTTTTTACTTTAATTTTATTCAATTTAACTCATTTTAAGTTAATGTAATTAGAGTTAGTTTAAGTTGTGATCAAAGTGAATAAGTGTGAGGTATAGTTATGGTGTTGTTTCTGGTATAAATAGGGCTGAATGTTTTGGAATTGAGAAGAGAGACCGTGAGAGAGGGAAAAAAAACCCTCTCTGTTTTTATCATTGATTCTGCAGAAAAAGCAGATTTGTTTTGCGTTGATTTTGGTGTGTTTTTCATGTCTTTAGTGACTTGAGAGTGATCTAACAAACATGTATTGTGTTTCTATTTGATACTTGCCCTTTTATTGTTTTGGAGGCCAACAGTAATAAATTCACATTTCAGTGCCACTCAATCTCTCTCTCACACACACATAAATATATATAACCACAGCCCACCAATCCTATTTAAAATATATGTATCTATAACCACAGTCCGCAGCCCACCAATACTAATTAAAAATTGAAACCTACAAGTCAAATAAACATAATGTAAGGTGTAATCTCACTGAGAACCCTCCAGGTCTCTGATGCCAAACAGTTGCCACCATCATTTTTTAGCAGTCCAATATGTCCCACAAAGATTAAGCTGGACGATTCTATCAGCCTCGGAGCCCTGCCGCTTTTAATAGATAAAATTTAATTTTACATACAGTGTACTACTTTAAGAAATTGCCGGTAAATTACTTCGCATGCATGGTTTGCAAGTGGCGCGCATATAAAGATTTAATTCACCTTTTGGTTTTGAATAAAATTCTTCAAACGCTTCAGACTGTAACTACTTCCAGTCACTGTCCCGAATGGACAAATGCTCTTTCGTTTCTTCTGGTAAAAGGTTTCTCATTATTTATACTCTGGATAAAAATGAAAAACAGAGTATAGTGGCATATGAGGAAAAGCCCAAAAAAGCAACCATCACCTACACGCATCCAACCTTCGTCTCTGGACAGCATAGCTTACTTGATTCTAGTAGTAATTTTTATTGATTTTCTACACACGTACCTATGCCCTTTTTTCTCTATAAATATGTGCACGGCCTTCCCATTTTCTTCAATGCAAGCAATTCTTCTTCTCTTACTGCGCTTATTAGCTTTCTCTTCGCTGCTATAATTAGCTTGTCCTTTTTGTGTGATCTCAAGTCTCTTCAAAGCCTCTATATTTTTCAAGTCTATCAAAGATTGTTTGTACATATAACTTTGTGTTTCAAGTTCTATATTTGTAAACTGTATATTATTGATTTCACCTTCCAGTTCTGTGCAGAGATATAATTAGAGCTCAAAATTATCAAATTATTTATATTCTAGAGGATAAATACTTGCCTTTACCTGTTTGTAATTCATTAACCAAACATTTCAACGATTTTTCTTCCATAACAGCACCTTATAAAACTCCATAAAATCCTCCCCTTTAGTTATCCTCCAAACATTGTATTCCTATTTTAGCTCTCTCTGTTTTTTGATCTGTTTTCCTCTGCCATGGCTCCCCAAAATGATTCTTCTAGTCGACTTCTTAGCATTCGTAAGCAGGAGAGTTCAGACAAATACTTTGATTTGTCGGATGGGAAATTTCGGGTCAAAGGTTTTCCATTGCTTTCTGAAGTTCCAAGCAATGTGACTTTTGCTCCTTTTTTTCCTATTTGTAAATCGTCTGATGCTCCACTTGCTCTGCTCCAACGCGTCCAAGATCTGTCACACAAGGGCGGATTCTTTGGGTTACACAAAGAGGCTCCGTCAGACCGCTTAATGAACTCCCTTGGTAAGTTCACTGGTAGGGAATTTTTGTCCGTCTTTAGATTCAAAACTTGGTGGTCTACCATGTGGGTGGGTAACTGTGGGTCTGATTTGCAAATGGAAACTCAATGGGTTCTCCTCAATGTTCCTGAAATAAGGTCTTATGTCATAATTATACCTGTCATTGATGGGAGTTTTAGGTCTGCTCTCCACCCTGGAGCTGATGGTCATGTCATGATTTGTGCTGAGAGTGGTTCTACTCAGGTGACGGCATCATCTTTTGATGGTATCGCTTATGTTCATGTGTCTGAAAATCCTTACAATATCATGAAAGAGGCCTATAGTGCACTTAGGGTCCACCTCGATACCTTCAAGCTTTTGGAAGAGAAAACTGCCCCTTCTCTTATTGATAAATTTGGGTGGTGCACTTGGGATGCATTTTATTTAACTGTAGAGCCTGCTGGTGTATGGCATGGTGTGAATGATTTTGTCGAGGGTGGTGTCTCTCCAAGGTTTCTCATCATTGATGATGGCTGGCAAAGCATCAATATCGATGGTGAGAATCCGAACGAGGACGCTAAGAACCTTGTTCTTGGTGGGACTCAAATGACTGCCAGGCTTCACAGGCTTGATGAATGCGAGAAGTTCAGAAAGTACAAAGGAGGGTCTATGCTCGGTCCTAACCCTCCTTCATTTGATCCAAAGAAACCAAAGATGCTTATCTCAAAGGCAATAGAAATCGAGCATGCTGAGAAGGATCGCGATAAGGCAATCCAATCTGGTGTTAGTGACTTGTCTGCTTTTGAATCGAAAATTCAAAAGTTGAAACAAGAACTGGACGCCATGTTTGGCGGAGAAGAAAAGAGTGTTTCTAGTGGGAGCTGCGGAAGTTGTTCTTGCAAGGCTGACAGTTATGGCATGAAAGCTTTCACGAGAGATTTGAGGACAAAGTTTAAAGGTTTGGATGATATTTATGTGTGGCATGCTCTCTGTGGCGCCTGGGGTGGTGTTAGGCCAGGTGCTACTCATCTGAATTCAAAGATCGTTTCTTGCAAACTGTCTCCTGGTCTTGCTGGAACAATGAATGATCTTGCTGTGGTTAAGATCGTTGAAGGTGGTATTGGTCTTGTTCAACCTGACCAAGCAGGAGATTTCTACGATTCTATGCACTCGTACCTTGCCAATGTTGGTATTACAGGGGTGAAAGTAGATGTCATTCATGTAAGATATTATTTTATGTATATCATCTATTCTATTTTTTTATGTATCATTTATTCTTTTTTTTTTTTTTTAATGGATGAGTATTTGGATAACCTTCATTAGAGTGCCTTAGTTTTATTTTTTTTTTAAATCTAAATCTAAATTGTCAAACGCAGACTCTTGAGTATGTGTCTGAAGAATATGGAGGTCGTGTTGAGCTTGCAAAGGCTTATTACAGGGGCCTGTCAGATTCCCTGTCAAAGAATTTCAAAGGATCTGGACTCATCTCTAGCATGCAACAATGCAATGATTTCTTCTTCCTTGGAACAAAGCAGATATCTATGGGAAGAGTAGGTAAGAAAGTCTAACCAAATGGTCTCCTTTATTCTTTTGAACGTTTATATCTGCTAGAAAGTTGTTATTTTTACCGTGGACCTTAAATTTGACACGGTTTTGCTACAGGTGATGATTTCTGGTTCCAGGATCCTAACGGGGATCCCATGGGAGTTTATTGGTTGCAAGGGGTCCATATGATCCATTGTGCCTACAACAGCATGTGGATGGGTCAGATTATCCAACCTGATTGGGATATGTTCCAATCTGACCATCTGTGTGCCAAATTTCATGCTGGATCAAGAGCTATTTGTGGTGGACCTGTCTATGTGAGTGACTCTGTGGGTGGTCATGATTTTGAACTCCTCAAGAAACTCGTGTACCCTGATGGTACCATTCCCAAGTGCCAACATTTTGCCCTGCCCACTAGGGACTGCCTCTTCAGGAATCCACTATTTGACAAGAAAACAATTCTCAAGATTTGGAACTTCAACAAGGTATCCATTTATTTTGTCTGAACGGCTTAGATAAAACAATATTTTGTGTTTTGGATATAGTAGCTGTTTACTTTGTTTCCTATCCAACACTTTTCATTATTTAACTTATATTCAGGGCATTAAGTAACTAAATTTGTCAATTTCTTATTCTAGGGAAACGGCAGTTGTTGTTCACCAGCCACAATTTTCTTGATGTAGTGTCTGCAAATTGTTTAGTAAAGATGATCTTTTGAAGTCAAATGAAACTAAATTGCCATAATTGGACTTTGCAGTATGGAGGTGTGATTGGAGCTTTCAACTGCCAAGGAGCTGGATGGGACCCCAAAGAGCAAAGGATCAAGGGTTACTCAGAATGTTACAGGCCAATGTCTGTTTCTGTTCATGTTACTGATATTGAATGGGACCAAAAGAAAGATGCTGCTCAAATGGGTGAGGCTGAAGAGTACACAATCCATCTCAACCAGGCAGAAGAACTACTGCTTGTATCACGAAAATCTGAAGCAATTCAAATTACCATCCATCCATCTTCATTTGAGATCTTCAGCTTTGTGCCCATCAAGAAGCTAGGCACCAGTATCAAATTTGCTCCTATTGGACTGACAAACATGTTTAACAGTGGGGGCACAATCCAAGAACTGGAATATTTTGACTCTGAAGCTGAGACTTGTGTAAAGATTGAGGTTAAAGGTGGAGGAAATTTCTTATCTTACTCTAATGCATCTCCAAAGAAGTGTTTCTTGAATGGATCCGGGGGGCTTTTGAGTGGCTGGATAATGGCAAACTGACCTTGAATCTCCCATGGAATGAAGCTGCAGGTGGCATATCTAATGTTGCTTTTCTTTTTTGAACTCTCACAAGTTTAGTCGTATATCAGTCATAGTGAAGAAGTTGAAAGCCATGACAATGAAGTATCTTAAATAAACCAGATTTTAATTGTTGGTAGGCATGTTTTTTGTACATCAGTTATTAAAGTTCGAAATTGGATCATTGGATGTATGTTTCATCTTCTGTTATTTCAAAGTGTACTTTGGATTTGATTGCTCTTTTAATTGATATTCTGTTTTCAAGTATCCATTATCTTTATAGCTCAAAGAACAATAAATTTAGCACATTCTTACTAGATGTGGCCGTACTCAAAATTTTTAGTCGGAAAATTTAACTTGTAGAGGTGTAGTAAAGAACGAAAAGCTTCAAGCACTGAGCGCTGAGCAGGGACTTGAAGAGCACCTTTTGCGAAAAAAAAAAAAAAAAGACGAGAGAGAGACCTTTGGTGCGCATAAAGCTAGAGATACATTAGGTCAAAATCAAAATCCCTGCTTAATTGGAAGGTCCACCAACATAAAAGAGAGTGCAATTTGGCTTCACAGAAGAACATAGTTCCAAAAACTGACAAATGGATATTCATGCTCCTGTAGCAACAACCTTTGGATTGCTACAAATCACATTTTAGCTTTAAAAGCAGCGGGTTGAAACAAATAGTCTCCCAGGTAATTAAGTTACTTTTTTTTCCCCTGTAACAGAATCGATCAGGAATATGTCAATCTATTCTGTATCTAGATAGAGAGAAAGAAATACTTGTGGAAACATTTGATTTAATTAGAATATCACTATTAAGTTGTTTTTTCTTATAAATGGACTAGCTTGTTTGTTTTTTCTTTTTTGGGTACTGTCCTCGGGGATATTTTAAGCTGAATTCTTCACACCATTTTAAGGATATATATCATCATATCGATTTCATGCATGCATGCATGCAGGTAAACACTCTTTCAAATGATGATTTTAAACTCTGAATCTCATGAAATAAAAGGGATGAAGTTATTACTTAATTAACTACGTACCTTCTTAATTCACCCTTAAATAGATGTAAATTTTATTAAGTCAATGTCGATTGAAGAAATTAATTTCACTGTATTATTACATTTTATATGTAAAAACCATAAAAAGTAAAACTAAACGGCGAGATTTATTGTGGTATTAGTGTTACTTTAAATATATATATATATATATATATATATATATATATATATATATATATATATATATATATATATATATGAGATTGTTATTTATTATTTATATATATCAATGCCACGATCAAAGATACTATCGCTATCATGGACACTCGTCGTCATTACGATCAAGACCATTGATACCGTGACTAAATCTGTCTAATTCATGAGACATAACTCTAAAATAATGCCTCAAATAATTTAACAAATACAATAAATAAATAATAATTCGACTGAAAATATATAATAAATTATTTTCATAAAAAACAAACAAAAATATAGTATAGTCTCCTTGTAAATTGAGTATTTCCTAATTACTAAAAACGCCATTTGTATAAAATTCAACACATCCAAAATACACAATAAACATCTAAAAAATAATAAATAATTAACAATTTTGAATATAAATAAAATTAAAAATAAACCAATTGATCAAAATTGACCTAATTAATTAATTAAACCTAAATCAAATTAACTTAATAAAATCTAATTCAAATCTAATTCAAACCTAATTAAAATAAAAATAAAAAATAATTAATAATTTCCAATATAAATAAAAATAAAAATCAATCAATTAATTAAAATTAACCTAATTAATTAATTCATTAAACCTATATCAAATTAAACTAATTAATTCTAATTCAAATCTAGTTAAATGTAAACCTAAATCAAATTAACCTATTTAAATGTAATTCAAACCTAATTAAATTTAACTAACAATTCATTTACAATTTCCAATATAAATAAAATTAAAAACCAACCAATTAATCAAAATTAACCTAATTAATTAATTAAATCTAAATCAAATTAACCTAATTAAATTTAAACCTAAATCAAATTAACCTAATCAATTCTAATTCAAACCTAATTAAATTTAAACCTAACCCAAATTAACCCTAACTCAAACCTAATTAAATTTAGCTAAAAATTAAATAACAATTTCCAATATAAATAAAATTAAAAATCAATCAATTAATCAAAATTAACCTAATTAATTAATTAAACCTAAATCAAATTAATCTAATTAATTCTAATTCAAACCTAATTGAATTTAAACCTAAATCAAATTACCCCTAATTCAATCTTAATTAAATTTAACTAACAATTAATTAACAAATTAACCTAATAAATAACAAAAATAACAATTTAACAAATTTATAAACAAATTAACAATTAAAACTATAGAAAATTGGAGAAGAAGAAAGGAAAATTATAATTTAAGGATTTGGAATTAGCAACGGATGCGATTCAATTGCTAATCGGTAATGGACATGAGTGTCCCTCGTTAATTCATCTCTAATCTAACAAAATTTGAATTACCAAAGTCTCGCTCTTTTTTTTTATGTTAACGACGAACAATTTGTCGCTAATTTGCCGATGAAATATGTAGTTAGCAATGGAAATCGCTCGGAAATTAGCAACGAAATTTTCGTCGCTAATCCTAAACCCGGAAAATAGCGACAAAATAAAGATTTCGTCGCTAATGTCACTTTCACCCGCAAAGATTTTGCCGTCAAATATAGCGACGGATATAGATCCTTTGCTGAAAGCCCGGTGCTAATTCGTCAATATTCCGTAGCTAAGGTCCGCCACTCGACAACAATTGCAACGAGTTGCAATTCATTCGCTGATTCATCGCTAAGTTTCATCGTTATATTTTAATTTTCTTGTTGTGTTTAAGTTGTGTATTCTTTAAATAGACTCGTTAATTAAAATTTATTTTGTAAAATATTATTTAAATACAATTCTTAAAAAAACTTGAACAAAAAATATTGATATAGCATAATAATTAGTAACGTACTTGATCTATATAAAAAGTCAGAAAGACAATTCTTTTTTATGATGACTAATTTTTCACCGCCATTGCGCTTTTCACTTTAACTAGTAGTATTATATATTTTTTTCCCTAACACCAAACCAGTAGTGCTGTAGTAGTACATATAAAGCTACATATATGCATTTAATATGTGTATTGCCTCCAAAGGATCGGCTAAAAGAAATTGAGAATCTTCTGTCCACCTCTTTGCTTCTTCAAAATTCATCTGGCCAATGGCCATCATAACTCGAAATTAAGCTCAAAACGAACTGCTTACTATTTTGCAAAGGAAAACATTGCTCGGTTTCCTCACTTTTAAGACTTCCAAACTATAAAAGAAATTAAAGTCATTGGAACGAGGAAAGAGGTTATTCACATCAAATTTCTAGTTGTTTCTAATTTGTAAATCTAGAAATGTAAGACTGCTTTAAAAAGTCATGTAAAAGTACTGAAGGGGAACACGCATTTGGTCTGGGACTGTAAATCATTTCTATTGAATGCGCACACGCAGTATAGTTCAACTTATTTTGAATTGAATTATTTGTATAAATTTATACTAATTTACCCAGAGAGTTATTGATAAAATAAAATTAAGAAAATAGTTCTGTTGTTTTGGGTTAGACCTACCACTAATATTTTGCCATTTGTGGTGTTTAAAAAGATCCATGTGGATCCACTTAAGCTGGCAGAAATCGACGTTCAACAACTGTACACGTTGAGCAGCAAATTAAAATTCTACAAACAGCTGAAGGGGAAATGGCATTATAATCACCCCAAATTCAAACAGCCAAATTGACCGGTAGAGAAGCCTATAATATTAGTCATCAATCACTTTCGAAAGATTGCAAATTTTATTTCTATCAGTTAGACTCTGGCTTTCGTCACAACTTACACCTGTAGTAAGGTGGAAGAACCATGACATGAATTGTATAAAATTGAGAAAACTTCAGTTTTCCTAAACAACAAAGAGTGGGTTCCTCAAAATTATCCAAACACAGAAAATATCAAACAGAACCTTCAAACAAAGAAAGTGAAAGAGTAGTTTGCTTGCATAGACCCGCACAGAGATTTTTTATTTGAATTTATCCTTTCTTCTTTTTAGTTCTTTTTGGTCGGCCCAATGGTAGCATGAAAAGTGACTCGTGTTAGACCGCTAACTGCAAAGTTAACTAACTAAACCACCAACTGCCAAGTTAACTAACCAACAAAACTGACCATATTTGAAAACTATGGACTTGGTATCTTTTGTTCTAGTTACTTTATTCAGAAGGATTTGGGTTCGCTGCGCATGCATGCCCTTGACTCATGGGTATTAATCCGTTATGGGAAATTATCCAAGAGGGGTGGGTATGGTGACTTGCCAGTTGCGACCATTGGCGTGAGAACACCTTGCAAATTCGTATATGCTTGTGTTGTTAAAATTGAAAAAAAAATATTACGCAGATCTAATTAATCCATCGCATAAAATTGGGGACCGAATCAATTTATACATCACAACATGATTTGGACAAATTTAATTATTTATAATTATTTTCTCGGTTTGGTCCATAATTTTGGATGGTTGACCATATCTTTATGATAATTTTTCATGAAAATAAAAAAAAAATTAAGTAAGCATATTGATTATATATGATATAAAACAAAAGCTTCTTTCAAGACAATGGTTTGTCCTGCTAGAGTTTTGAAATTTTTTGAAAAATCAGTAAAGTTATGTCTACAGTAATCAGTGAAGATAACCAATTAATTTGCTAAAATTCAATAAAATTATCGATTAAATTCGAAGTCTTATATCCTCTCGTTTGTATAACATAAATGAATAGTCTGTATTGTGATACTTAAAACCTATTTTTGTAATAGGTATAATCATTGTGTATGCAATAGCTTTATTTAATGAAATAGATTTGAATACCAATAATTTTAGTTTATTTGGTTATTATATAATGAAAAAGATTAATTTTTAATTATATCGTATAATCAAAAGTTTAACAAAATTTCCCATGAATTAGAAAAATAAAAATATGTAGGGAAAAAGAAAAATATGTGAAATAAATTTATGGTTATTTTATAGTGAAATAGAGTTATTTTATATTGTATACTCTAAATCTTAATTAACAGACTTTATGATGAATTAGAAAAAGAAAAATATGTGAAATAGATTTGAATATCAATAATTTTAGTTTATTTGGTTATTATATAATGAAAGAGAGCTATTTTATATTTTATAATTCAAAGCACTCTCACATAAATTAGAAAAAAAATGTGAAATAGATTTGAATATTAATAATTTTAATTTATTTAATTATTATACAATGAAAGAGATATTTATATTGCATAACCCAAAGTTAGTCTGTTCGATGAAAACTATGTAGGGAAAAGAAAAATCGGCTGACGTAAATAATATAGAATAAACAAACTTAAGAGGTGCTCCTTGTGTGTGTGTGTGCGCGTGTGTGTGTGGAGTGAGCAAGACTTCAACGAAAGAGATCAATGGATTAGGCCAGGTGGCAAAAGTTTTTTTTAATTTTTTTATTTCTATGATTTTAGTCTCTTGTCTCGTGGAGTGGGTTGCTTTAGTCTGGGTAATGACACTTGGATCGTTACAAGTTTTCGGTCTTGGGTTTGAACTTGCAGGTTATTTTGGATTTAAGCCCAATATTTATAGGCTTTTTTTTTTAAGTTCTAATCAATTTTTGATGCTGGGGGGCTGACAATGGCAGTGTGGCACCCCGATGAAACCAATAACAGAATCATTGAAAGGTACACTCGCAAAAACAAACTTGTGAGACGTTGTGAAAGTGAATAGTTCGGAGTGAAAATATAAAAATAAGAATAAAAATCAAGGAATTGAAATCACAATTCAAATCTAATTATTGTGTTTGATATTTTATTATTGAAAATTATAATAAAATAGTAAAATAATAATTACTACATTTGATGAAAACAAACAAAAATTGAAATGATATAATATATTTATTATTGTATCGTTTAATAGTCATGGTAAATTTGATGTGTGCAAATTAATTGTTGGTTGATTTAATTTATTGTTTGTGTGATAATTTGAAGTGTCTTTTAATTGCGAAATGTGTAATTTAGTGACAAGACCCTGTCGAAATTTTATTAGATATTTAGAACAATCATTAATTAAATAATTTTACGTTGTCTAGAAAATATAAGAACATAATAATTTATAATATATTTTCAGTCAAATTATTATTCATTTATTAAATTACTTCAAGTATTATTCTTAAATTATGCCTCATGAATTGAGCGGATCCAATCACGATGTTAGTAGTTGTGGCTCTAATGTTGACCGTACGATTGATAGTAACGGTGTACTTAGACGTGGCACTCGTTAGTGCACGTATTTGAGGTCGTGAACTTGATAATAATGCTGACACGAAGCATCCCCTCCGGTAGTGCCTCTTGCTTGTGGATGATCCCATTGCGATTCCCTCGTCTTCAAAAAACTTTACTAAATCTAATGATGGATGAACCATTTGAGTCGTGAATAACTAGAAACTAATATGTTTTATGTGTGATAATTAGTTTTATAATTTCATATATTATTTTTAAATCATTAATTCACTTATTTATTATTTATTTATTTTGTTCGACAATTTTGTTACATCAATCAAGTGCTTCACAAAAATTATCATAATTTTCAAGAATCGATTGGATGTCTTTAGCTCCATATGGAAGTCTATCTTCATGGAGACAAAAGATTTCTACTTTAATGATTTTAGAGTAACATATTAATTATTTACTTATATTTTATTTAAAGTATTAATTTAATATAAAAAGTACTAATTTTTTTTTTCTTAATGCAAAAGTACTTTTTATGGAATGCGATCATTGATGCACCGATTAAAGATGGGTAGGAGAGTCCGGTTTGGAGGAGATACAACAACATACTTAACATGTTGAAGCATAAGAGTAACGATTTGTGTTTGTTAAAAAACGATGTGGAAAGCATGGTGTTAAGATTAAGCCACTTCTAAGTATCGAGTCCGATCTCAACAAGCATCTCGAAATAGCATGTTGGAGACGGATGGTGTCGATGCTAGCCTATCCAACCATATAGAAGGGTACGTTTCTTTGATCAAACACGCCGAGCATTTGGCAAATTCTATATTATTCATTGTGTTATAAATTAATTTTTATATTTATTTCATCTCATATGATTTTGTTTTTTTTTCAGCATAATAAATTAGGTCGTAATTTAAATCCTTATGAGCTATTTGTGACCATCCATAAGCGAAAAGATGAGACATTCATCAACGAGAAGATTGTAGACGATAATGGTAAGGTTTTATATATGTGTGTGATTTAATATTGTAATTATTTCAATGGTATAGGAGAGAGCGAAAAGATGGGACATTCGTCAATAGATAATCATAAACAATAATGATAAGTTATATATATATGATTTAATATTGTAATTATTTCAATGATATAGGAGCGCATGTAGTCAATGTAAGAAGTAGGCTGCTAAGGAGGGGTAGGAGGATGATTCATCGTCTCTAAATATCGATATGTCTAAGATGTATTTAGATGTTGTCGGATGGAAGAAGAAGCGAGAGAGTGTGTGACATCAAAACTTATGCATGTTAGTTACTCACATCTTAATGCCAACTCCTCCCATGCCACTTCGCAGTATCTTGGTGATAATATCTCGGAGGTTTTTGCTTAGTACGAAAAGAGAATCAAGGGAGTGGAGGCTACCATCCAGGTAAAAGACCGGTTAAGTTAGCTTCATATAGAGTCAATTACGGACAGGTGATGGGATTGTTATAGACCTCCAACGAGTCCCGCATCCCTCTTGCTAACCCTCCTACAATCTAAGAGTCGGTCGTTTATCTCAACTCCTAGCAACCAAAAGATAATGCAAGAGATGGTGATAATGAAGACTAAATTTTGATGTTTTTGTACATCATAACACATTTATATATTTATGTTATTTTAATTTATATAATTTTAATTTTATTAAATAATATATCGTACTTTAATAATGTGTTGTTTATAATTATTTATTAGTATAATTAGCAATATATGACTATTGATGGGATTGTTATAAAACCTCTAATAATCTCACATCCATCCTGTCGACTCTCCCATAACTCACGAGTCGAGTCATTCATCTCAATACCGAGTAGCAAAAAGATGATGGAGAAGATGATAATAATAAGAATTATGACATGAATTGGATAAAATTGAGAAAACTTCAGTTTTCCTAAACAACAAAGAGTGGGTTCCTCAAAATTCTCCAAACGCAAAGAAAATATCAAACCGAACCTTCAAACAAAGAAAATGAAAGAGTAGTTTGCTTGCATAGACCCGCACAAAGATTTTTTATTTGAATCTATCCTTTTCTTTTTTTAGTTCTTTTTTGGTCGGCCCAATGGTAGCATGAAAAGTGACTCGTGTTAGACCGCTAACTGCAAAGTTAACTAACTAAACCACCAACTGCCAAGTTAACTAACTAACAAAACTGACCATATTTGAAGACTATGGACTTGGTATCTTTTGTTCTATTTACTTTTTTCAGAAGGATTTGGGTTTGCTGGGCATGCATGCTCTTGACTCATGCGAGTTAATCCGTTATGGGAAATGATCCAAGGGGTGTGTGAATGGTGACTTGCCAGTTGCGACCATTGGCGTGAGAACACCTTGCAAATTCGTATATGCTTGTGTTGTTAAAATTGAAAAAAAAATATTACGCAGATCTAATTAATCCATCGCATAAAATTGTGGACCGAATCAATTTATACATCACAAAATGATTTGGACAAATTTAATTATTTATAATTATTTTCTCGGTTTGGTCCATAATTTTGGATGGTTGACCATATCTTTATGATAATTTTTCATGAAAAAAAAATTAAATAAGGATATTGATTATATATGATATAAAATAAAAAGCTTCTTTCAAGACAATGGTTTGTCCTGCTAGAGTTTTGAAAATTTTTGAAAAATCAGTAAAGTTATGTCTACAGTAATCAGCGTAGATAACCAATTAATTTGCTAAAATTCAGTAAAGTTATCAATTAATTTCGAATTCTTATATCCTCTCGTTTGTATAACATAAATGAATAGTCTGTATTGTGATGCTTAAAACCTATTTTTGTAACATGTGTAATCATTGTGTATCCAATAGCTTTATTTAACGAAATAGATTTGAATATCAATAATCTTAGTTTATTTGATTATTATATAATGAAAAGAGTTATTTTTAATTATAGAGTATAATCCAAAGGTTAACAAACTTCCCCATGAATTAAAAAAAGAAAAATATGTGAAATTAATAAATTTGAATATCAATAATTTTAGTTTATTTGGTTATTTTTATAATGAAATAGAGTTATTTTATATTATATACTCTAAATCTTAATTAACAGACTTTCTGATGAATTAGAAGAAAAAAATATGTGAAATAGATTTGAATATCAATAATTTTAGTTTATTTGGTTATTATATAATGAAAGAGAGTTATTTTATATTGTATAATTCAAAGCACTCTCCCATAAATTAGAAAAAATATATATATGTGAAATAGATTTGAATATTAATAATTTTAATTATTTGATTATTAGACAATGAAAGAGACATTTTATATTGTACAACCCAGAGTTTAACAGACTTCTCGATGAATTAGAAAAAGAAAACTATGTTCAATGAAAGAGATCAATGGATGGGATTAGGGCAGGTGGCAAAAAAAATTTTAATTTTTTTTATTTCTATGATTTTAGTTTCTTCTCTCGTGGAGTGGGTTCCTTAGTCTGGGTAATGACACTTGGATCGTTACAAGTTTTCTGTCTTGGGTTTGAACTTGCAGGTTATTTTGGATTTAAGCCCAATATTTATAGACTTCTTTTTTTTTTTTTTTAATGTTCTAATCAATTTTTGATACTGGGGCCTGCAGTATGGCACCCGATGAAACCAATGATAGAATCATAGAAAGGTACAGTCGCAAAAACAAACCGCGAGACGTTGTGTTTGATAATAAAAAATGAATAGTTAGAAATGAAAATGAAAAAATAAAAATCAAGAAATTAAAATGATAATTTAAATCTAATTGTTGTATTTGATATTTTATTATCAAAAATTAGAATGAAATTGTAAGATAATAATTACTGTGTTTATAAAAACAAACAAAAATTGAAATTATATAATATATTTATTATTGTATTTTTTAATAGTCATAGTAAATTCAATGCGCGTAAATTGATCGTTAATTGATTTAATTTGTTGTTTGTGTGATAATTTGAAGTATCTTTTAATTGAAAATGTACAATTTACGAAGAAGACTATGTCAAAATTTATTAAATGTTTTAAAAAATTATTAATTAAATAATTTTATGTTGTCTCAAAAATACTAAAACATAACAATTTATAATACATTTTTAGTCAAATTGTTATTTATTTATTAAATTATTTCAAGTGTTATTCTTGAGTTATGCCTCGTGAATTGAGCAAATCGATCGCGGTGTCGGTAGTCATGACTCGATGTTGATCATGCGATTGATAATGGCAATGTATTTGGATGTGGCATTGCTAGTGCAAGTGTCCGGGCCGTGAACTTGATAGTGGTGCTGACATGTTTGGATCCCCTTCGATGGTGCACCGATAATGCCTTTTGTTGTGGATGATCCTACTACGATTTCCTCATCTCCAAAAAGCTTTATTGGATCTAATTATGGACGAACTATTTGGGTCATGAATAACTAGAAAGTAATATGTTTTATATGTGATAATTAGTTTCATATATTATATTGAAATCATTAATTTACTTATTTATTATTAATTTTTTTGTTAGACATTTTGGTTACATCAATGAAGTGCTCTACAAAAATTACCATAATTCTCGAGGAGCGATTGGACGTTGTTGGCTCCACATGGAAGTCTATTTTTACGGAGACAAAAGACTTCTACTTTAATGATTTTAGAGTAACATATTAATTATTTACTTATATTTCATTTAAAGTGTTAATTTAATATAAAAAGTACTAATATTATTTTTTTCTTCAAGTAGAAGTACTTTTTATAGGATGCGATCGTTGACGCACCGATTAAGAATACGTAGGAGAGTCCGGCACGGAGGCGAGTACAACAACATGCTTCGCAAGTCGAAGCATAAGAGTAATAGATCCGTGTTTATTAAAAAAAGGTGTGGAAAGCATGGTTCTAGGATTGGGCCACTTCGAGTATCAAGCTTGATCTCGGCGAAGCATCTCAAAATCGCATGTCGAAGATGGATGGTGTTGGTGCTAGCCGTCCAAGCATATTGAAGGATCCGTCTCTTTAATTGAACATGCTTGAGCATTTCGTAAATCCTATATTTCCAATGTATTATAGATTAATTTTTGTATTTTTTTCATCTTATATATATATATATATATATATATATATATATATATATATATATATATATATATATATATATATATATTATAATTATTTCAATGATATAGGAGCGCGTGTAGTCAATGTAAGAAGTGGCTACTAAGGAGCGATAGGAGGATGATTCATCGTCTCTAGATACCGACATGTCTAAGATATATTTAGATATTGCCAAAGGGGAGAAGAAGCCGATAGTTTATGACATCGAAACTTATGCATGCTAGTGTTACTCTTATCTTAACGCCGGCTCCTCCTATACCACTTTGCGGTATCCTAATGATAATATCTCGGAGATTTTTTCTTAGTACCAAGAGAGAATCAAAGGTATGGAAGAGATGGTAATAATGAGAACTAATTTTTTTTGATATTTTTGTACATCATAACACATTTCTATATTTATTTTTAGTAACATTTATATATTTATTTTATTTTAATGGATATAATTTACTTTTATTAAATAATATACCATTTTTAAATAAGTATTATTTATAATTATAATTAGCAATATATGACTATTGATGAGATAGTTATAAAACCTCCAATAGTCTCGCATCTCTCTTGTTAACCCTCCCATAACCCCCAAGAGTCGGCCATTCATCTCAACGTCCAACAACTAAAAAATGATGGAGGGGACGGTGATAATGATGACTAAATTTTTTGCTTTTAAATTTTTTTTTGATATTGTTGTACATCATAACACATTTATATATTTATTTTATTTTAATGTATATAATTTTAATTTTATTAAATAATATATTGTATTTTAATAAGGTGTTGTTTATTATTATAATTAGCAATATACGGTTATCGATTAAAAAAAAACCTTTCATTTAGCGATGGATTTTGCGATGAAATTGCCGGGATATTTAGCAATGGAGATATATAGGATCACTAAATAATGATGGAATCATGATGTTACGAGCGACTATGATTTAGAGACACTAGTTTCGTCACTCTGTTTAGTGATGGATATGAATGAAAATAATGATGGAATGGCAATGGATATAAGACCTCACTAACGATTGTTTTAGAAAAATTTAGTAATAGAAAAAATTTTGGCCGTTAAGGAACTAGCGACGACGATATTAATGGCGAAATTTATATTATCTCTAATCCATCACTAATTGTATATAATGATAGATTTTTGACATATAGCAATGGAAACATCCACCACTATTTGCTAGATTGTTTGTAGCATTTGTAACCTTATTAATATGGAATTTGCTAATGATGATGATCGGATATTTGATACAAAGACTAATGTTCATATAACTGGTAGACTTAGTTGCTTGGATAATCCTAAAAATTACCATCTAGTCTCACCGTAAGGTTACTTAATGGCAATATGAACCTAATTACTCGTGGAGGATCTATCACTTTCCAAAAATTCTCTCTACAAGATGTCTTATACTTGCTCGAATTCAAATTCAATTTGTTGTTAATAGCTAAACTCACTATTGACAATAATTATTTGTCATGTTTTTACCCTCACTTTTGCCTCTTTCAAGACCTTTGGATTGGGAGCATAAAAGAGATTGGTAAAGTAAAAAATGGTCTCTACCATGTCTTGCCACATACATTTACATTCATCCCAACCGTAGCTTTGTCTTGCTTTGTATCATCTTCCTTAGAATCTCCATATACTCTTGGAAAAAAATTTCATGCAAATCATTTCAATAATTCTTGTAATCCAAACTCTATGTTTTAGTACAAAATTTTTAAATCTTTATGAGACTCTTTGTAATAAAGATAATTTGTCTTGTAAAAATAGCCTTTTGGCATAAAAAATTTAGTCATGTATTTTTTTCTAGACTCAATTTACTCCCCGGTATTATAGTACCATTAGCTTATGATTCTTTTCGTAAAATCTGTCCCCTTACAAAACAAGCTAGATTATTTTTTCCTCATAACTCGTCTATTACTCATTCAATTTTTGAGCCCATAAATGTGGATATATGGAGTCCATATAAGCATCCAACCTACAATAAAGAAATATTTTTTAATCAATTGTAAATGTTTTGTATAAGTACTTAGACATTTATTACGCAAAACAAGTATCAAGTACTTCGATTGCTTCAAAAAAACTTTTGCTTTTATTCATACACATATTTCTAGTTAAGTTTGAAAAGTCGGATCGGATAGAAGTTCTGAATTTCTTCAAAATATTTGTCAAACTCTTTTCTCTTTTGAAGGCATTTTGCATGACACTACTATTACTTACACTCCACAACAAAATGATGTTGTGAGGACAAAACATAGGCATATTCTCGATATTACAAAAGCAATTATGTTTCAATCTAATGTTTCAACTCAATTCTAGGGAGATTGTATTTTAACCTTTACATACATCATACATAAAATCCTACACCTCTCCTATATGAAAAAACTCCTTTTGAAATTTTATTTCAAAAACCTTTTGTTTTTTTCTCATTTTAGAGTTTTTGGATCTTGTGTTATGTCAAAATCTTGCCATATCATGATAAGTTTGCTCCTAGGTTCACAACTTTGTATTTTTTAGGTATCCTTACTCATAAAAGGATGCAAAGTTATAGACTTAGATACTAAGAAAATTTTTGTTTCAAGGAATGTCTTGTTTCCATATCATTCTTCTTTTCTTCCATGACTTTCATCTCAAGCCAAATGTTTTCCTAATACTCGTTACTCAATGGATGTATGATGATGATAATGATACATCTGTTTTTCTAGAGTCTTCGTTCTAAATTCAATCATACATTCTCCTATTCTTCAACCTCATTCTTCTTTATAACGAGTCATAATCTATATCCCTTCATTCCTATATCATCTCTAATGATAACACACATTTTTTCATTTTGTTTCATCACCTCATACTTCCTCAAATCCTACCATTATGGTATCTCCTAGGAGATCTACAAAAATGCAACAACTTCTTATTTGGTCTAAAGATTTTCTTATCATACCTTGTATAATTTCAACTCGCACTTACTTATCTCCTAACTTTAAATATTCTATTACTAATTTTATTTTCTATCACTATATCTCATTGTCGATGTCGACCTCGGTGAAGGGCGATCAAGGAGTTGCCACCTAGCTAATCGCGAAGAACAAGAAAACCCTAAACATACTAGTCCATATAAATATCCGGATAAATGATCGATTACTTATAAGAAAGATATAATATCATCGTCATCCCGTCCTACCTAAGATAGGCTATATTGTTTGCCTATGAATATAAAAATCTAGTTTTTACTAAGTTATATTTTTATGCCTATTTAAATGAGTTTATTTTATAAAAAAATAAAAAACGAGGTGGTACGGATGTAAAATAAAGTAGTTCAAGTGTAAAACAAGGTAGTTTGAAGGTCTAGGTCGGTCTAAGGTCAATACTCCCTACCTAAAGGGAGAAAGGTTGGGGAGTTGAAATTTTGACTAGTCATTAATGAACACGACCTATTATCAAAATATGTGAATTTTTAAAAATATATAGCCTTTTATAGGCATGAGAACAAGTTACTAGTGACGTCACCGATATTAGTAGGAAGCCACCAACGACTTCAAGTCACGAATTTGAGAGGTCGTCGATAACTTTGTCACACAATTGAAAAATTATCGACCACCTTATTTGGCTTGAGCAAAGAGCGGATTCTGTTTTGAAAGCCACCGGCGACTTCGCCACATAGGTGGGGAACCAATGATAACTTCCTTTCAGACAATGCGGACACTATATAAAATCTTTCAAAGCTATTAATGACTTCATCACATGAGTAAGAAGTTACCGACGACTTCATTTCAACATTGTAATTAGGCACAATAAGTCAATCAAATTATGAAAACCATTACAAACTTCACATTTAGGCATATAAGTGTAAAATAGTAAAACAATGTTGTTTATCCTTTCATAGCCATTATAGCAATATTTGCCTCAATCACATTTAAACCATGGATATACATAAAATGCAATAGTTTCATTCATATTTTCAAGTAATCCAATTATTATTAATCCTTATTTTTTAGGAGTGTAGTGATTTTGGAATTTTTACTCAAAAATTCTATAGTTCATGTGTTTGATTCAAAGTTAGTTTTACTCTCTTTGTCCTCGATGATAATTAATTATTCAATTAGTTGAGAAAAGAGAGCAATTGCTTGTTGACAAAACATGATACAAGTCCCACCGGAGTGATCGAAAACCTTTTCGAGGTTCATGCAAATGATCGAGGTTATTATTATCGCCAAAATTGCTGTAAATTTGTAAAGTTTCCTTAAAATTCATAACATTTCTTAGCGGAATCCCGATACTCCAGCAATAAACAGCAAGCTAAAAGCTTTAGCTCGAAAGTTTTTCGGTTCCGTTGGATCCGTTTGTAGTTTCGTCGAAGGCCTTGGAACGAGTAGGGATAGTTAGAATACCAAAATCCCGAATGAGAGTTACAAAAGGTAGCATTTAGTTTGGTCTTTACAGAGCGACGGACATCAATGTTTTCTCCCGTTGTTGTAGCAACTTCCCATACCCTTTCGATATTCCTAAACCCAAATTAGGTTTGACTTGTAGTGACTTATTCATCGTGGTTATCCTTGAGTTCATACCTTTTAAGTGAACGTATGGCATTTGAGAGGTCGCCAAAGATGGAATATTATATTGTTGTTCTTTTTTTATACTCATAAAATGTTTCGGACTTAAAAATTTATCCTTGACATAGTCCTCGAGGACCACATGCTTCACAATACGATCTCGACATATCTTCTTCGCCGATTTCATTAGAACTTGACCAAATCGATCATTTGGAATGCTTGAAAGCCAAAAATAATCTTTTGCAATAATGATTTAACCAGGTTTGATAAGATTCATAAAAAGCAATCGAAGCGGAATGTGTCTAACCCGAATCAAAATAACGGGGTCCCTAGCAAACCATCCCGACATTATCAAAATTTTATACCATAGGAATAACTCCGACACTAAGAACACACTTACGGAGATCGAAACCCTAAAATTTCACAATACGATATAGGGACTCTTATACTTCCTCTAGTGTCAACTCCTAGGAGAAGCCTATAAGTGTTATGCCAACTACAACAACGAGATCCATTTGAAGATCCTTCGAGTACACAATCGGGAACATATGGATTTATAGGTGTGTTGTGATGTATATATTCTCCATTTATATTGTAAGCATCCATGATGGTTTTACCAAAACATATGGCTCCTCTATTTAAAACAGTCAAAACAATGTGAGGAGTTGATGTAGCACCATAATGAGTCTTTGCCCGATCAAGATTACCAAATCCAGTCAAATATCTCTCCACATTAAATATGTCTTTAATTGCAAAAGTAAGGACATGTGATGGTTGATGATATGATAGAGAGGTTGTTTCAATCACAAATTTAGCCATGAAAGCTCCATAATCCAAGTCTCTTACCATTTCGATGCTATTCTAGCTAGTGTGTGACTGCTTCGAGCAAAGGAGAGGATGGCGTGGTAATCGAGCAATAAGTAAAGTTTCGGATGAGTGAGTTTTTTGGCTATAGGAGAGACTTTATGAGGGTGGTCGACTATGGTGTAGAGAAGGAGAAGTTTCGGGTGAGAGAGAGGTCATCAAAGATGGAGAAGGAGGAAGTATGGCTACCTTCTTTTGCTTTTATTTGTTACGATTGATGGAGAAGAAGATGAAGGATTGTGGCTATAAGGTTACGTTAGGTCGGAGCGAGGAGGTAGCTAGGCTGCAGAGCTACTTCGAGCTCGAGCAAACATGTGGCTAGCTGCGGATGCTACAAGCGAAGGTCGGCAAGCGTAAGGGTTATAAGGCATGTGTGGGTGGTTGTCTATATGGTACGTGGCTGACACTATGGGGTAGGCTCGGCATGGGAGGCCAATGCTAGCTCGTGGTTTGTTATAGGTGGAGCTGGAGCGCACGTGGTAAGGTTAGGAGTTGCGGGCGATGTGAGGGGTTACTGTGGAGGCTATGGACGAGGGTGCTTACAAAAGGGTGGTCAGGCATGGGGTGAGAGAGGATTGTTTTTGGGGGCTATAGTCGAGGGTGCTCGCGAGAAAGTGGTCGGCTATGGGGCGAGAGAGGGATGTTGTGGGGGGCTTGCGAGGGGAGGTTTTTTCGCAATGAAAAAGATGAAAGAAAGGGATTGCTATGAAGGAAAGTTTTAGGTCGATTTTTTTTGTTGTGAAAGAATAAGTCGATTGCAATAGTGAATAGTGCTTTATACAAAAAAAAAATGCAAGATTTTATGTGTTTTCTAGGTTTTTTGGCAAAATTTGTTTTGGCCTTCGATTCTCTACAATCTATCAATTTAAGTCTAATTTAATTATTTGTTTTGATGAGACCCTTAAATCTCACTTAATTAAGACTTTTCTTTTTAATTTTTTCAATTGTGACCTTTCTTTATTTAGTTAAAGAATAAAAATTTTAATTTTTTAATTGTACCCTCAATTATTCTTTTTTTATTTCCAAACTTTCTTTTTTTTTTTTTTTTTTTTTTAATAACCCCCTCCTAGAACTAAACTAAACTAATTATCCAAATTGAATTTTTTTTTTATACTTGGCACTTTTGTTTTGTTTATCATCATTTTTTTATTGTAATTTTTTTTTAATGTTTTTGCAATAAAAAAAAATAGGAGCAAAAATTAAGTGTTAACCCTCATCATCTCATATGGCTTTTCTATCTTCTATTTCTTCCGTTCGAGAGCCTACATCGTATCTAAAAGCTATTAAGAACCCCAAATAGGTAGATGCTATAAAATAAAAAATCCAAGCTTTTGAGTTAAACAAGACACGAGACTTTAGTACCTTACAAGTTAGGAAAAAATCTATAATGTGTAAATGGCTTTACAAAATGAAGTTTAATTTTGATGAAAGTGTGGAGGGAAAAAAGCCAAGTTAGTGGTTAACGAGTATAATTAATAAAAAAGCATTGATTACAATAGTACATTGTCTCCAATAGTCAAGATCATAAGCTGTCATAATTATTATTGCTTTAGCTACTATACATTGTTGGCAATTGCACCAAATGGATGCTACTAATGCTTTCTTACAAGAGGATCTTCATGAGGAAGTTTGCATGAGTTTGCCACCGATATTTAGTAATAGGGGGATGGTCCAATATGTAAATTGCTTAAATCTCTTTATAATCCGAAACAAGCTTCAAGGCAATGGAATTCAAAATTATTAAAAATATGATACTTGTTGGTTTTTTTCAATCTAAACATGATTATTCTATGCTCCTTAAAAGGAAGAATGGGAAGATGGTAGTTTTATTGAGTTATGTGGATGATATTCTGATTATAGGTGATGACATAAAGGCTATAAATGAGTTGAAATTCTTTTTACATAAGACTTTTTATCGAAGCAAGAGATATGTCTTAATCATAGGAAGTACACCATGAAATTGTTACACGATGCAAGTCTGATTGGTTCAAAACTAGTAGAGATGCCACTAGAGTAGAATTTAAAACTGATTACAATATGGTTTGATAAGGCAGTTAATGGTAAAGTTCATTCAATTCTGAATGCTCATATAGAATATCAAAGGCTGGTTACTAGGCCATACATATACTATGTTGTGCAGATTCTAAGCAATTTACGCATTAAGTAAAGATTTCTCATATGAATTCAATACTAAGGGTTGTTAAATATGATCGAGCTTGTTGTCTTATGACAAAGAAATCTTTAATTGGTTTTTATGTATTTCTTGATATATCTCTTTTATTTTGGAAAACAAAGAACCACAATACTATCTCTAGATCATCCGCTGAAGTTGAATACAGCTGAAGTTGAATACAGAGTCATGGCCTCAGCTACATATGAAGTGGTTTGGCTTGTTGGATTGTTAAAAGAGTTAGGAGTTGCAGAAATAAAAGCAACAAATGAAATGTGACAATAAAACTGCATTACGCATTGCTTCAAACTCAATTTTTCAGAAGAGAACTAAACATATCGACATTAATTGTCACTTAGTTAGGAAAAAGCTTAAAGATGGATTGATCAAGACCATAAATGTCAAGATAGAAGAACAAAATAAGAGACATCTTTACTAAAGGTCTTAGTAGCAAGCATCATCAATATCTTCTATTCAAATTGAGTGTTTATCACATGTATAAACCCCCAACTTAAAAGAGAGTATTGGAAGGATATTTATGACTTTATAGTTAGGTAGATAATATAGTAGATTTAATAGGAGCGTGTTAGCTGTAGAGAGTATATAAAGATTGAATGTAACTAACTGTAATGGTTCAATAAGCAGAGAACTTTTTTCTACTTTCTTCACTTTTCTTCTTCTTAAGAGAACATTATCACCAATGGGCTTTTCGGAATAACATAATTCATTCACGTAGAAATTGAAATGGAATAATCAATCCAGACTTTTATACAAGCTTTTACAGAGAATTACGCAATTGAATCCTTTAAATTAGACGAAAAAAGAAACAGTAAAAAAATGGCGAACTTGTTAGATAATTTGGGAGCAGCTCGATCCACATACCAAACTGGGAACGCAAGAAGAGCCCGACTTCCGAATCATGTTTTTCTATTGATGATAATTTATAAAGAATCAACCTAAATTAAGAAATCCAAGAAAGAGACAGAGAGATACATCGATAAAATGGAATAAAAACAGAATGGACAAAAAAAATAGTAAAATAGAGAATTACTTGAATAAGAGATGATCTGGAAGCAGGCAGCGCCAAATGACATTAAGATGTGAAACAGAAGAGACAGAAATCCATGGAAGAAAAGTGGCGGCCGGCCTGCTGGAAAGATAAAAGGAAAGAAATTGAAAAAGACAGATTACGAGTTTGTGCGTGAATCTAATACTGTAGTATTTAAATTTGTGTTTGATGGGAATTTATTTATATTAGATCCACGCACAAACCTGAGATATGCCTCTTCCTTCTGAAAGTTTATAGGCATGATAGAACAGTGAGAAGAAAAAAGAGATGAGGGATGAAGGGACGGTTTCAAAGGCTATTACAATTTAGGAGATGGGATAGATTTTGTGATGCCCTATTTTTCTCGACTATCAAGGTGGTTAGCTTATGATGTACTACGCCGAGGGAAGAATATCACCGTCTGATTTAGGATGTCAACTCAATTTCTGCTTATATGTACACTACAAAAATTAAACATATACGTCATTATTCTTGTAATGGTTTTTTGTACATATAAAACCTGATACAATTTGAATTTTTTTTATTAAAACCTTAAGTTTTTCCTATTTAAATTTAAAAATTTTACTTTTATATTATTGTTATTTCAAATTCTAATGCGTCATGTAAACATACATGGTAAGTTTTAACCAATAACAACTTATCATGTGTCATTATGGGTTCGGATTGGATAATTGAATTGGTAATATAACAAGTTATTATTGACTAAAATACACACATGGTAAGTTATCATTAGTCAAGGTATGAAACAACAACAATATAAAAGTAAAATTCTTAAGTTAGATCGAAAAAAATTTAAGATCTCAATAAAAAAAATTTAAATTATATAAAATCTCGATATATGTAAAACCCTTTTTGTAATGGAATGATACTAAAAGTTAAGAAGATATTTGAAACCGATACATTAAGAAAATTAAATAAATCTTTTTTTAACAATGGTAAATAATAATTTTTCAATTAATAAATAGTTTTTTTATGAATATTAATAAAAATTTATTCAAACTTATGGATGAAATTGTTCAAAATGAAATGTATTTTTATGCATCACATGTACATTTAAAACTAACATCACCATAAAATTAACGAAAGAAAACTCTTAATTGTCCAAAATTATTAAAAACATCTATTTTTTTAATCAACAAAAAACAAAGACATATCAAAATTTTGTTCTAAAATGGTAATTTTGTGTATAAATCAAATCTAAATCTGTAATCTAGATTTAAAATATTAACATATTAAAAAAAAAGGCTCGCAGGGGGGGGGGGATGAGGGGAGATAAAGAACTGCCACGTATGAAAAAATCACCGACGGCGATTAGGATTTTTTTTCCAGGAGAACTAAAAGAAAGAAGCGAGAAATGACTTAGTAAAATCTATAACCCATCTGCGCGCCTTCGATGACGTTTCTAAAAGTTTCTACACAAAAGGCCAAAAAAAATAAAATTATTAATATAATATGAGAAAGGCGAGGAGGAGTTGATTTTCACCGTTAACTAACGCTCACTCCTCAATTTCTTCGAAATATCTAGTCTCAATAAACAAATAAATAACTTACGGTGAATACCCCACCAATGAATAGCTGGAAACATTTTAGTTCATTGCGGGAAAATTTATCAAAAAGTATTCCATATGCCTCTTGCTTTTTATAAATCGTCTGTAATTTGTTGACTTATAAAGCAATTGCTGTAACTTTCCAAAGCACGGTTCATGTGGAATTTATTTCAGGCAAACCTCATCCTCATGTAAAGAAACGATCTCGATTCGATATACGATTTTCTTTTTGTCTGGATAACATTTCGAATGTATCAATAGAAATTCAACAACATTATTAAATCAATTTTAATTAATAAGATTATTAAATATTCTTATGAAGCTCGCGCGATTTTTCTTTTTCTATACAAAATCATCGAATTTATTAAGATTCATTCTACTGATTTAATGGCTAGTGTAATATTTTTATTTGTTATAACTTTAAAAGATAATATCTCAAATGTTGAGATGATGAACTTATTTGACTCTTTATTTTATTTTATTTTATTTTAACTTTTATAGTTTTTTTTAAAAGAAAAACAAAAGAGTTGAAAGTTTCAAATAAATGTTAAGCAACTTTAAACTCTATTGCTTAGCTTTAGAAAGAGAGAAATGACTCCACTTATATTAAGACATATTAAAAAAATCTCTAACATGAAATGATATTTATTCTTTTAGAGAAAAAAATAGCTTTTTTTTTCTAAGTTGCAACTTACAAATTATCAATAGTACATATTTACCTTGACATCCATTTAAATACTTCAAATATTACTATTATTATTAAATATTCTAAATCTTATATCCACAAATATAAATACTATAATTTTTATCAAAAGCAAACTTGTATTTATTTTTTATAAAAAATATTAATAATAAACATTTTTATCTTGTTACATTCTATTCATGATATGAAATATATAAATAAGTCAGTCCTTAAATTAAAACAGATACGAGTATCGAAATTATATTAAATTAATGAGACATTTCAAACTTAAAATATTAACGTTAGTATTTTTATTAATTTAGATATTAAAAATCTTACAATAAATTTATTTTTTTAAAATATTTTAATTTAAATAACACAAAAATAAATTACGCACAACACAACATCAGTTTATTGTCAAAATTTTAAATACTTTGCTTCACACCACAACATATACAATAAACATAACACAACACGCTGACACAGTAATGAGAGGACAAACACAGCATGGCCGGGCCGAACAGGCCCGTAAACAAATTGGCCATTTTTTAAACACAAACTTAACTAAAGGCTACAGTCTGTACAAATAGGCCTAACAGTTTATCTCTAAATAAAAAAAATGGGTCCAAAGTTTCATGTTTAGCCGAACCTACAGAAAAGCAACTGGGCTAACTGTGACAAATGAGACCAACTCAGATTAATCTGAACTTTGAAGTCCCAAAAAGGATTGCACAAACCAACCTCCCTTCTTCAAACAAAACAGGCAAACAAATTGCTATTAGTTGGGTAAATTTCATTTTTATCCCTATAAACTCACCAACGCTTTACCTCTACCCCTGCAGTTTCGAATTTCCCAAATTACCTTGTAATCTCCAAAAAAATTCAATGGAATGCTTACTTTTTTTATCCTTTTTTTCTTATTCTCTCTCGTTTTATCCTCTCAACATGGGATGACATGTCACAAAAATACCCAGAAAAACCCAATCCCCTCCCCCCTAACAAAAAAAAAAAAAAAAAAAAAAAAGGAGTGACGCTCATCCTTGATTATCAAGACCAGAACTGATATTTTTGGAAACTATAAGGATATCGTTGAAATGTTTTAAACCATACAAGTAGATGATGAATCTATAGAAACAAAAATATAGTTTGCTTATATGGCTGAACATGGAAGAAATTATTGTGCACAAGGTAGAACTCACCTTTTATGGGCCACCTATGCATATGCAGCTGCCCTACAGTTTCTGTATTTAATAAATCCATGCTATTTAACTAATTAGGGAAAATACTGGTTGAAAATAAAATAAGGTGCCATTTTATAAAACAGATGATAGGCACATGGTGAACGTGGCATGCTCTTATTCAATCATGAGATGAAGAAAAGTGTGTGAAATGGGCCACAAGGCCCACAAGCTCTTAGTAGGGCTTCTTCTCCCTTGATGATCTTTCCGTTGCACGTGGGTAGTTGGTCCAATTAGGTTCTTTGCATGTGCTAAAAGAAGTTAGGGTTTCATCACTTCACGTTCGAATGGAAATGAAGATTGTTATAGAAAGCATTTAAATTTAAATAATTTCTAAAGCTGAATATTTATGAAATATTATGGTGCTCAAAATCCATTAATTAAAAATATTAAATTTGTTAAGAAATCATAAAAAATGTATTTTTATCTTAATAAACGGGTGAACTAACAAGACTTGAAGAGTACGCTAATTATATATATATATATATATATATTAGTTACCTCATGCTAAATATAATTTACCAAAAATTGAGGTAATCAAAGTTCAAATTTTTATTGTTTGATTAAAAAAAATAAATATGATTTTTTTTTACTTGGAATAAAAAATGTTAAATTGCTGAGAAAAACACCAAGATATATCATTATCTTACTGTTTGATTTCAACATGGCAGAATTAAGTTCATTTTTGTAAAAGCATAAGTCCAACTCGGTACTCTCAGGATGCTAAATAACCATGCGAGAGGATGCATTTAATTTGCAACAAGCTAATCGGCTAATTTAAGACTAAAAAAAAAAAAAAAAGGAATAAAATGATAAAACAAAAATGTTGCACCCTTATATGTGTTTGGTGCTTCGCATAAAAAATAGCACGTATTCTATGGTTTATAATTGGGTCGCAAAGTTTTAGAAAAAAATCAAGCAATAATGCAGACTACGAGGCTATGGATAAATCCATGTGTCTAGCCGTCATAGATTTGTTTGTTTTGCATCATAAGTTTATCTACCGAACATAAAGAAAGCGAACATGTACCAACAACTGGATGACAAGAAGACAACATCCTACGTAATATTGCTGCCTACCTGTTCGTTCATTACTTGCAGCACAAATTAAGAAGTGGAAACCCACTATTGATTTAATTCAATATATAGTCTCCTAGTCCAGTTAAGCCTGATATATATATACGTATATACAGAAATTATTTTTGCCATCTAGCCTGGTGGCTACAAAACCCAATTTCCACTCAACCCATCCCAGTTTCGAACCTGAGACGTGCTCTTTTTAAAGAGCATTGGTACATCCAGTCCACCTAAAGGTGGGGATGTTTTCCTAAATATATACATCGGAGGATGCATGGTTTATTGGTTGACCTTATGGTGCGTACTGATCTATTATCGCTGCAAGGAAGTCAAATCACACTCACTTAAATGAGTCAGAAATTGGATCAAAGTACAATACCAATCTTATAGATGAGGAAATTAAAGAATCTTGAAGCTTGTAATTAATGTCCTCCGTAGTGTCAGCTATTAAGATGCATGCATTTTTGTCTTTCAGATTGTCTCGGTTAAGTTTGTGTTGGTGTACTTCGAACCAGACATGTCAGAACATGATTTGCTGATAAAATCCTTAATAAAACAATCATCATTTTGATGGAAAATGGGGTTCATGAATGTCAGAAGAAAATCTACCTTATCCCAACATTAGGATCTAAATTGTCCACATTTGTTAACACAAGTATTGACAAAGTAGTTTGGAATTTTTAATTAATCACAGGCTCTTCAAATGCTTATATAGTTTAATAATATAGGGTTTTCCTGATTGGAAACAAGAGCTAAATAACCACCATGAACCTTGAGGTTTATATATGTAGAATGCCATGTTTTTTGAGCTGGAAATAAGAATATTAATGACCCCAAGTTCAAAATTGTATATATTATGCATTGAATTTGAAAAGTAGGGGAGGAATAATCCAGGGTGTTTTGATGAGATGGGAGGGTGCTATGATAGATGGTTGTTTAGATTAGAGAGTTGGGTGGTGGTGAAGAATCATGTGGTTGCATGTGCATTGAGCTGGATAACATGACCAAAGCAAACCCTTAGGTACACTTGGCTCTTCCTGGCCTTTTCATTTACTATCCCATTCCCTTGGAGTCCTTCTACGAAATTGTGTTTTGTGGTCCCTACATTTTGTCTCCCTTAATTTATTTCCATTATCCTCATTTGGCTAACCAATTACCCATGCCTAAGTACCATATATAAGTGCCCTCAGTTGTGGCATATGTTATACAACGTCTTCGTCTTCACAACTAAATTTGGAAGGTGTACTGCACAAAAGTTAGTGCTTCATTCAAAACTTTTTCAGTAATGGGAGTTTCAGCAGGTGAACATCCTCTTCTGGTTTCTTTGAAGGGTATGGTCGAAGGAAACGAAGAAATGGTGGACAAGTCAAATGAATCTTTGTGGAAAAAAGTCATGGAAGCACAACCCAAGAGAAGATGCCCAACGAAGAAACAAAAACATGGACGACATGCCAGGAGCAAGAGACCTAGAAGGATTTTGATGAAGAGAAGGGCACGGGTAGAAGGTTCTAATAGAAGGGCAGGTTATGGTATTGAGAGAAGAGTTAGAACCCTGAAGAAACTCGTTCCTGATAGTGAATCCATGGGATTGGATGGGCTTTTCAGAGAAACAGCTGATTATATTTTGTCTTTACAACTGAGAGTGAAGGTCATGCAGATAATGGTTAAGGAATTAACAGGTTCGGATGAGTAGTAAACTAATTCATTTTGTAAAGGCTATCGTATTCTTTTTCTTTTCTTTTCCTTCAATTTAAATTTCTTTTATATAATTTCCTATCCTCCATGTTATTCATAGTCGTACGTACAGGACTTGGTTTTGTAAGTCAAGATATATGTGTACGTGATTGTCTAGATTTAACAACATGCAGATTTGTGTGAGAAGTGACTTAGAGATCTATATTGGACTAGTGAATGATTGAATTCACTATAATATATGTTGTTATTTTCCACGACTGTATTGGTGAATTTAAATATCATGCATTCAATTTTTCTTCTTTTCACTCCACAATCGAATGTTTTCCGCTATTAAAGGACTCCTGCGGGTGCTTAATTTGATTCAATTTTATAAAACTTGATTTTATTTTTGTTAATGATCGAGTTGCAGCACAACTAACATCAGTGTCTTCTTTCCTTCCAAGAGGTATGGAGCTCAAAAGGAATAGAAGAATAGGCATTTTCCATCAATTATGAGAGTTATGCTTTCACACCAATAATTTTCTATAAGCCAAAGTTATTTGCTTTTCGAAAATTCTCGTCATCGAGATGAGGTTAATTACGGATTCTGTTGTTCTTTTGAACCAAATTAATACTTACAGCTAATTAATTAGTAGTTATGAACCGTGCCTATTGTTGTAATTAATTAAGGATCAAAGCTTTGTAGATCCAAAAAACATGTAAATATAGGCTATCGAAAAATCATCATTTCAAGTGCCACGTTTCTATAAATTTGAGCTCTAATTATGTACTAACATTCATGAACAGATACAGTATGACAACAACATCCCTGAACAAATACAACACCCCGATAGCTGGTTATTAATTTTTTTGTGCATAGAAATATATTAAATGTCAAGTCAACTATTTCTATTTGTCTCTTTCTCTCTATATATAGATTCATAAAGTTGTATATATATATATATATATATATAGTAATCTTACTTAAGGATTTAAACTTTAAATTGAATTATTCTCTAATATTATCTTAAAACTATTTTGATCGAATGACTGTTAATTTAAAACGTTACGGCAAATTGTTTAAGTTGGAAATCTAAAATTTTTATTTTTATTTTTTACCTAATGAGTTTTTACTAGAGAAATACAATAAAACCATTTTCACATGCTAACTTCACATATCCATAAGCTTTTAATTAGGTTGAGTAAAAGGAAATGGTTTAGAATAAACTAGTTAGATACCCACGTTATGTTGCGGTCATGTAACCATTACATATATAGGGTTAACGATTCGTATAGTGTAGTGCTAGTAGAAGTTTTATTTACAGTGATTAATATAAATCGAATCTAATTGGATATATATATATATAAGCATAAAAATTTGTATTTGAATAATTAAGAGGTTCTTTCAAAACATTGTTTAAATTATGTTATTTAAACAATTTTAGAATATGAAAAAATAAATAACAAATAATTGGTATCATGTGTGCGGATATATAGTTAATTTCTAACAAAACCACTAGTTCATATATATAATAAATAACAAAAAATTTAAAAAATTGTAATCTATAGTAAATGAACGGTGATCATTGTTTAAACATCTTAGTTCTTTTAGTTTTCTTTAATATAATTTTATTTTTTAATAAATATAATTTATTTTTTTATGTACAGATTTTCAAATAAGTTTTGGTCAATAAATAATCAATTAAAAATAAAATTCATGTGTTTTATTTGTTTATTTTTTATATAATTATAATATATTAAAATCAATTTTATCATTGTTTTTATTGCAGTCGACCAACTTCAATATATTCCTTACAACTTAATTTTTTAAAATATTTTTGATGTGTACTATACTTTTTGACCCACCGAGTATGGTCATAATATATATATATAAAAAAAACAATAGAGATCATTTATTTGATTAAAAATTAAATATGCATTCACACATAACACTAACTATTTAATATTAATTTTTTAAACATTATAAAAATAATTTAATAATTTTTAATCAAATATTTGTATTTAATTTATTTTCTTTTTTTTCATAAATGTTTTAGTTAAAAACCATAATTTTTTTATGCACTCATTCTTAAATAAAAACCTATAATAATTTAATTATAAAATTTTAAAAATGCCTCAATTTTTTTTTTCAAAAGATTGCATAAAAAAATAAAGTAAAAATAACTTGATTAAAAATGAAAAATGAAAAAAAAAGAGCAGATATTGTAGAAATACTCATGAAAAAACTTTAATATTACTGATGAAAAATAAAGCAAGCATTAAATGCTCCGTAAAATGAATGAGTTTAGTTATGAAAAAGGACAATAAATTATGAAAAGAGAGGAAACAAACGAATGACGGAAAAGTAACCTCACTTACTCATTAATGGCATAAAAGAAATTACACACAAAATTGAAGGCGGGAAAAATACCACTTACAAAGATAAAAAGCATAAAATTACCAAAAAAGACTTAGAAAGGAAAGAAAGAGTGAAGGCAAAAAAGAAATATCACATATATTACAAGAGAAACGTTTTAAAATTATTGACAATTTATAGCAGTAAAATGGCTAAATCTAACAATAAAGAGTAAGACAAGTCAGCTGTAAAAAGACAAGAACGGCTACGATGAAGCAAAACATGAAAGAATAGTATCAATGAGTCACAATTCACAATAAATATGAGTCTAGATGAATAAAAAATGAATAATAAACATCTCGTATCTTTTAGTTTCTTAGTAATAATTTATGATACTAAATGACAAGCAACCAATTTTCTATGCTCGGAAAATTAAAACACCTTCTAGGCTCTAATGCAGCAGTTATGTATCAGAATAGTATCTTCTTTCAAGACGTCATTTCTAAACGTGTAAACCATATTGAATTTTCACCAAACGACCTTCCTTGTTACAAAAAAAAAAAAAAAACAGACCAAGAAACAGAGATTGCTGCTTTCCAATTTCAGTTCGCATTAATTCCTAATTGTAATGGCAGTTGGATGCCCAGATTTCAAAATCAAATGACCCAAATGGTGCAAATTGTCATGCCAAAGAGAGGATAAAATATTCTTCTTGTTCTTCTTCTTTTTTTTTTTGAAATATCATGCGCTACATATGGAAGTTCCTAACAGTTTGGAAACAATTCTATGTTAAAATTGAATTCATTTCTACTAGTTAAGTTGAAATCTTTTGATTTCGAATTGAATTTCTCTCTTCGGAACTAACCTAAAATAATTGAATTTCTCTCCTAAATATAGAAAAACAAAAAATTAAATATTTATTATGTTACGGGATTGTCCTCAAAGAAATCCCATCTTATTAAAAAAAAAAAAAAACGTGCTTCTTCCTCAACCACATTATTACAAAGGAACTAAAATAAAATAATAATTTACTATTTACTAGTATTATTTAAAAAAATATTCACAGAGATTCATTTGTACTACTCACTAAGACTTATATTCATTATTTTTCACTATGTAATGATATTTTCATGATTTTTGAGTTTTTGGACATTTATATATAATTTTAACATGTTTTATTTTGATTTCGATGTTTTCAAAATATGTTTTTTGTCCCTAAATGGACCAAGCACGCATGCTTGCTTTTTTTTTTTTTCTCTCAATTTATTTTAATTTTTTTATTATTGAATTGTATACACAAATTATGAAAATTCAATTATTATTTATTTTGGTCCCTAGATGGACCAAGCACACATGCCCGCCTCTCTGTTTTTTTTGGGCATTTATTTTTTTCCTAACATTTTTTTATTATTGGATTGGATACAAAAATTATGAAAAAAATAATAATGATTTTTTTCAATTTTTCATACGGATCGGTGATTATAAAATATATATATTATGTTTTCATATTTTAGAATAAACATATGTATCAAATTATGTTATTCTTATTATTTAAAATTAATTTTTTAATTTGTTGTTTTTTATGAAAATTCTCGTCAAATTAACTATGCATTAACACTAATAACACCAATTATTTGCTATTAATTTTTTTAATATTTTAGAAAAACTACCTAATAATTCAAATATAATTTTTTGTATTAATATTATTGATTATATTCTAAACATATATATATATATATATATATATATATATATATATCAAATGTACATATTTTTAAAATGTTATTCTTCTCTTCGGTATTAAACAAGAATAAAAAATATTCATTTGTTAATCTTTATATAATTTTTTAGATTAATTTTCAGTTTATTTCTTCGACAAAATCTTATGAAAATGATTTTAAGATGGTTTTAAAATTTTATATTTAGATTATTATAGGTTTTTATCTAAGAATGAATGCATCAAAAAGAACAAGTCATGTTTTTTTAACTACAAAATTCATGAAAAATATAAGAAGAATAAATTAAATAAAAATATCTTATTAAAAATTATGAAAGTAATTTTATAGTGTTACAAAAATTAGTAAATGGTTGGTGTTATATGTGTAGATGCATAGTTAATTTTTAATAAAACCAATGATCTCACATATATATATATATATATATATATATATATATATATATATATATATATATATATATATATATATCAAGACTATAGTTGGTGGGTTAGAGCGTACAACATAAATTAAAAAAATATTTAAAAAAAAATTAAGTTTTAAGAAACATATTAAAGTTCGTAGACTGCAATTAATAAAAACGAGTACTTACAAAATTGATTTTGATATATTTTAATTATATAAAAATTAAACAAATAAAACAACTAAATTATATTTTTTGATTGATCATTTATTGAAACAAAATTTATTCAAATTTTTTACATAGATAAAAATAAACTATATTTTTTTAACAAATCAAGTTATATAAAAGAGAGTAAAAAATAATTTGATGAGATTTTTTATAAGAAAAGACAAAATGAAGAGATCAATTTTAAACGATAAGAATCATTTTTTTAATTATATATATATTACTTTGGTTTTTTTTCAAGCAACTTATGGTAATTTTTATTATTGAATTGGGTGAAAAAGGTATGAAAAGCAAATTGTTATTTCTTAAGTTGGGAAATCAATTCTAACGTAGATTGTTGGTTCCAAACGCGAGATTTGACAAAAATCGTAGAATTGAAATCAATTCTAGTCAAATCTTGATATTCCAAACACTGAAAATGTCAAAATTTCACAAGTTAATTTTCTCCGTCACCAAGAACATCGAAGGAGATTTTAATCCTCCAAAATCTATTGCTTTCAATAAAAGCATAAATATCATATATTATCTTTTTTCTTTCGCTTTGATATTTTAATACCTGGGCCCTTGGAGATCTCAATCCATCTAAGCCAATTGGGCTCAACTGTTCTGCCTAAATCCAAACAAATTGTAGTGTTGATTGGGCTCATCTGTTCAGCCCAAATCTAAACAAATTGTGTGGTGCAATCTTGAATATTAAAGAGGTTTAAGTATTAGCATATTTTATTTAGTCCATATTGGATAGGCTTGGAGAGCAAAAATAAACTGGATAGTTAGACTAATCTCAGTAATCATCATTTCATGAGCGAACTCATCTTCAGGTCTTCACAAATAATAATAATCGATAAGTATTATTAAAAAAAAATTATTTATCAAAAAAATGAAAAACATGAATTCAACAAATTTATCAATAAGGTATAGTTTCACATAGTTTAATAGATTTATATATTTTTTCAATATTTATTTGGTAATCGTTAAAAATAAAACTGTAAACATATTTTTATTTATATTTTGCAAATAAGAACGAAATAAATTCAGCTCCTGCTCCTGCTCCTGAAACTGCCCTTCTTCCCAGGCTTACCGCTCTCCACATGTTTTTGTTATAGGACACTCATATTGGAAAAAGATTTGAATTTTTTTTTAAACAAAATGAGTATTTCATCCATTCTTATTCAATGCTGAATCGATTGTTGCAATAAATCTCTTATAATAGTTCGTTTTGGATCAGATTTAGAACTACACAACATTTTGTGTAGTCATAAATTATATTTTATATCAACTGATTAACTATATTTGTGATTAATGTATTGTGTCTTAAGTGTTAAAAAATTTACCTTATTTGTATTCGTTTTCATGATTTTAAGGCTTTCTATGTCACGTCTTTTGTTGCAACGCTGTCAATCAGGAAATCCGCTTTTAATGATCAACATTGAGCTTGGAGTATATATCTCTCTTTAAGCCCGAATTAGCCCATTTTCTATTCAAGGTCCTCCATTGTTGTATGGATCCTTTTATCAATTTTTGTTGTTGAAAAACAGAAAGGCCCAAACTCGAAAGGACACATGATCTCATATAAAATCACTCCATTCCAGGCATCTCAAAAAAAATAGATAAGATGCTCATAAGACATTCATAAATTAAAGATACCATTTTGCTGTCTATTGCCAATTTTCTGATTGCAGGAACCATTCTTTCGAATTCATGTGCATAATAACAACACAAACAACATCATTTCGTCAAATTCATATGCTTACGATTATATACCACAAGATTTACAGCCAGGCTTTTTTGGATCTTATAGGTTACTATTCGTGCATTAAAATAGTAGTTTTTGCTTAATTCCTTTGGAAGAATACTAGAATAGTGTTTAGCTAAATATTTTGATTTGAATCCCATAACCAATTCCGGCGGAAAATGAAAATAGGTAGTAAAAGAAAAATAAGGTGGGTCCAGGAGACCATCCTGCCTCGAAAAGACATGTTGGCCGGGCCAGAACTCAATCACAGTGGCAAAGATGGTTAACAATATCGCTATCACGTGATATAAGAAACGCTTTTTCAAGATTTTCCAATTCCATATTGCATCGAAGTGGGGGCATAGAATGGCGTTGCCTTAGCTGTAATACTACTTTGATATATGATTAGGCAACTAATCAAACACACTATGATGTGAAATGAAATAATAATGTAATGGTACTGTTTTGTACTGGTTCATATTCAATGATGCCTTTCACGAATAATGATGGTTAAAAATTAAAATCGATGTGTTATAATCACAAGGTTTTGGGGGGAGGGGGGGGGATGAAATGGACTGTTCAGGGAGGCGTGCTGCGATGATGATGATGGTGATGAATTTGACCGTCTGTGTTTATGGTTTGATCAAGGGACACAAATTTTGTTTAAGCCTTGGCAAATAATATATGCCAACTTGAGCAAACTGAAACTGGTAGCAGCAATTGATGAACTATATTGCCTTCGGCCCTTGTATGATTTTAGTGAATGATGCACTGCCAGTGTATGGGCCAATGTGCTTCAACATTCTTTCGGGAATGTACTGGCTGTGATTACACCAGTACACCTTGTGAAACTGGAAAACTGTACTGAAAATGGGCAATAGTTTTTTATTTTTTTCCCTTTTCTTTTCAATTCGGCTGTCTTGATTTTCCATTCGTTTCCCAAGCCTCGGCGCCCGCCTTTTCAAATTTGAGTTGTAAGCTGATATAGGAGGGGTGCTTGAGAAGCCATCCAAGTACTGATATGTAAATCAGTCAATATATAAAGATTTAGTATTGTAATTTGCAAAACCGACAGGTAATTAATTAAATAAAATATTAATGAGAAATATAAGAAAAAGAATATGCCAACGTACAAGTCGAATAGTAAACATATGAATGAGTAAAAATCTATTTAGTAAGTAAGTGCATCAAAGTCTTATAAGACAAAATATTGTGGAGTGACAGTTTTGAGAAAAAGTTCAAAGAGAGCTAAAGTTTTGATAAGGATGAAAAAGTTTAACCCCTCTCTCCATAATGTGTGATTATTATTTATGGTTAAATGAAGATGGCTATTGACTGCTACGATCATGCACCTCGGATGTATTTAAATGATTAGATTTAAATTAGAAAATTCAATTTTTTTATTTATTAAATTATTTTAATTTATTAGTAAATATTAAAAAAAAATAACAATTAGATCTCTTCTTAGTGAATTTCGCTTCGATCCAATAAATTAATAGTCCTAACATATTTTAAATACAAGACATGAATACTAGTTCTATCAAAATATCTATATAAATCATTGTGTGACTAAAAAGTAGTATTATGCGAGGTTCTTTTTTAATCCAATATATATGTAATGTAATTTGAATCTATCTCAAAACTAACAAAAATAAAATGATTTTTTTTTGTTTTTTGAAACGTCAATTTTCATATCGTAGATGAAGTCAAACACTAAAAAAACCAATCGGACAAGCAGATTCACATCTTTTACAATTAACACGATCTTCTATTTTTATGGTATAAATAATTTGTTTAGCTTTAGACTTGTCTCTAGATATCCTTTCTAATATATACGTAAGAGAATTCATTAATACATAATAATATTAGATAGATTATTTAATTAACTTTAAAAAAATCGAGAATATACAATAAACATTATAGAAGAATGTGTAGTTGAATCCGTAAAGGATTGTGATAAATCTATCCTAATCACAGTGTTATTTACATATAATTTCCAACCTGCTACATGACTGCTCATAATCCAACTCCATATGAGCAAGTTAAACCTTTATAAATAGGGGACTTTGGAGGCATAATTTGAGGTACGCAACTTAATTATTACTCTAAAATATATCTTTAAGTCCTCTCAAATAAAATAATTGGATTTCTAATCAATGGCTGCCTTGGTGCTTGTCATTGCCTGGAGATAATATGCATTATTATCAGAAGTCCACTTTCTGATATGGATTTCCTAAGATTGAGAAAACAATTGGATCATGACTAAGCGTATTCATTACCTAGCTAGGGGGCGTGCAAATCAAACGAGCCCTTGTAAGAGAACATGCATGTTGCCTTGCTTTTTCTTGTCAAGAAGATACTAAGGGGTCCATATTGCAAACACCCCATTAAATTCCCTCTCTCCCATTCTCACATACAAGGAGACCATTTGAAAAAGAATGGTGTCCCAATAAGATTGCCACAAGCATTAAATCTGGACCCTTCTTCTATTTTATATATATTTGACCAATTCCATAGTCCTCTAACAATTATATATAAATGTCATGTTGTTGAACATGCTCAAACCTAGGGTTCTTCCTTTGACTCCCCCATGTGCAGCTCTCATCCCAACTTTGTTTTGAAAAATCCTAATCAGTCCAAGATTGATGATTCACAAGGGATTATTAGGCTAAAAAGTTAATCATTCACGAGCTTAGATATATATAATAGTATAAAAGAAAGTGCCTCAATTATGTCAAACTTCCAGAAGCTCTACCCTCTGTTGCAGGAAAAGAGATTTGTGAACATTTGTTTGACATGGAAGGGATAGCATCAAGTTGGTTGATTTAAATTAAAGCAACGATTGGGTGGGTGCATAGATTCGTTAAAAAAACTAAATAAATTGAAGCGAAGGATATGAGAAACTCGCATTTCAAGAAGCTGCCCTTGTTGCGATGGAGAAAATTGGAGCGATGCTAGAAGCAGGCTTTTTGTGAGATTTTTGTAATTTTTTATAATTAAACCCACAAATACTGGTTAAAATTAAAGATCTTTATGAGAAAAACACCACTAATTAATAAGAATCAGAAAAGATTGTGTAAAAAAGGAGCCGAATGCAGGATTCGAAGAACTTGGCTGTTAAAATTATGAGATCCACGTGAAAGTTGCAATCTAAGTCCCATCGTATGATGGACATGGATTTTTGTCCGATCCATGTGGACAATCATTTTCTCTCTTTTCATATGAAAAAAAAAAAAAAAAAAACCTATATCTCCAATTTTTTTTAAAAAATGGAGAAAATCTCCGATTAATTTAACAAAAACATAAGAATAATCAAAGATTTGACCAAGATGAACAGGATAAGCTTGAACGGTAGCGACAAGCAGCGGAGACTGGCGCAATTGTCAAATATTGTTATTGGGCTCTGTGTCCAAAACCTAACTAGGCTGAAGACTGGTAGAGAAAGAAAGAAAGTTTGGATGGTGACTTCGCACAACAAAACAAATACTATCACTTCATTGGAATATTTAATTTTGGGTATTCTTTGTCTTTTTTTGAGCTCCAAAAACGTATCCAAGAAGCAACACTGGTCAAAACACTCGCCTGTTATTTCTCTGTCTCGTATTTTTTTTAGCTCCACTTGAATATTTTTAATTTCTTTTCTTTACCTTTTTAAAGGATATGAGGATAGTGTATGTGATTTTAGAATATAATAAAATCGTGGGTATATTTCAGTGAGTTTACCTCTAATTAATTTAACGTCCACTGACATGTGATATGAGCATCGATTATTGTAGAGAATTAAAAAAACATCTTGAAGGTCATGTTTAATTAAATATATATAATATCCTCTGAATATCTACAACCGTGATAAAGGTGGCCAACCCTCTCCGATTAGTGCCCTCCAGGTAACCACAAAAAATTGCATAACAATACGCTGTACGTAGTTTAAATGTTTAAAAATACAGAAAACGTGTAGCCCTGCCTGATTCATGTACCGATAAGTGTGGTTTCTTCTAATCCTTTTTTTGCCCCTTTTGAAAAATAGCTTCTCCTAACTTGAATTAATGATGATTTTATAGTAATTTTTTTTATGTTATTTTTAGCAAATTATTTGTCATTTATAAATTAATTGATCAATTTGTATGAAAATTTAATATTAATTATTTACAAATAATTTTATTATTTATATTTTTTTCCATTCTTTTAAAAAAAATTTATATATTTAAAACAAAATCACAGCGTGAATTTTTGAAGGGGTATATAATTTTACATTTTGTTTGTAGCAAAGAAGGGTATAGATGTACACCTGATTCTCATTTTGACGGTGATGAAACCCAAACTCTGCGGCACAAATAAGGGGTGTGCTGGTGATGAACCGATGGATTAAACGCGGGAATCGTGCTTGTGGATTTTGTAGGACCCACTAAAACAGCCCAAAAGAGAAACTCGTGTACGATAAAGAAAGGCCCAACGGCCCGAGGAAAGATTACAGGGACACCCGGCCGTGTATCGTGGCCTAATTTGGTTGCAAAATAAACATAGAAAAGAAGGAAAGATTTTGTGGATTATGGTAATCTTTTTGGTTTGGATTACATGCACTCGACAAAAAAAAACTTTCATTTGTTCCCCTAACTCTCGTCATGTCTTTTCATTCAATGAAAAGGCTATAGCAATAATCCATACAGGGTTTGTTAGAAACCTGTGGATAAGTTCGTTAATTAGCTTCTTATGCTGGCATTGAGTGTGTTTAGGCTATAATTAAGTTGATGAATTTTATATGATGGTATCCATTTGGATAGGTATGCAATTAATACACAGTATCTATTGCAATCGTAAATGATTTAGTTTTCTTTTTAAATTATTCTTAAGAAATTGAGAAAAATAATTTAGTTAATATTTTATGTTCGTTAAAAAAATGTTTGGTAAGTGACGCACCTAATCTCCATTGCATTGCATATATTTATTTAGAAATCTCACACCCATATATTCTTGAGCAGAAAGAAAAATGAAATGGATATTTAGAATTTATAGTAAAGTTAATCTAAAACATGTTTAGATCTTTCAACAAGCCGAAAGTAAAAGTTTATTTTTTATTTTTGGAGAATATTCCAAAAAATTAAAATTTATTAAACTAATCATCTATGTTCAACAATAATTCTAAGCCGGAAATCTTCTATTAAAAGTAATTTAACTTAAACCATTCTAGTTTATAATTTATTTAGTAGGTAACTGCTGAGTGTTCTCGTGCTGTTAATTTTTCTTTTTCATTTTTTTATTTGTATTGTGGAAATTAATGGTCGTCCTCTAAAGTGTTAATTTATATATATAGTACAAGTGACAATTGTAAAGGTTTATTTTTTTTTTAAAAAAAAAAGCTAACTACATTGTTATTGACAAACTAATTAATGGATGAATACATACATCTAATTTGTCAGGAAAAAAAAAAAAAAAAGAAGAAGCAATTAGTGAATTTAAAAGACTCCAGGAATGACTTCGAAAGTTGAAAAGACCAATTAATTGGATATATTAACCTGTCTGGTCACCGAGTACAATTGCAAGGAGGAGAAGCTAAAATAGCTGTGGTAATAAATATTTTATTACCAAGAAAAGTGAGAAAACCAAATAATTGAGGCATGCAGAGGTGAGTTGGAAGTACACGCAAATTATGTTAGCGTGCGATCCTCTCATGGCTCCACCTTTCACCACACGTGCACCAACCTTTTCCATACGTTGCTGCCGATGATCGAGAGTTCTCAACAAAAAGAGAATTCTTATCTTTTTTGTTTCTCTTTTGTTTGGTGATTTTCATAATTCGATGCAGGAAGAATTAAAAAGCAGCCGCTATCACCGACTCTAGCTTGGAAGCATGCAACCAACGGATACCATTTTCATCATAATACTCTTATTCCTTCAATGAAGAGGCTATTAACGTTTATACTGAACTTTTTATGATGATCAATTTAAGTTTTTTTTTTTTAATTTTTTTTACCGTCGAAAAAATAAAAAAGTTTCATCAAGATCTCTGACTTTCAACATACTGATTTATTATTATTATTATTATTATTATTTACATTAAAAAAATTCTCTTTACAGAAGTTTTGATTATCAAAATTTTGTTTCAATCAACTAAGATATTTTAGTTTTACTGTCTAATTGCTATAGCAACGGTTGCATGTTAATTAATTAATTTGATAAAATATGATTCATGTTATCTTTTTATGATTTAACTCAATGAATATTATACTGATAAAAAAGTAAAAAATATGTATAATTATAAATATTAATTATCTTTTCAATCTAATACATTGATGGAAAAAAACACAATTACTTAAAATAATATTTTTTTATCAGGTAATTATATTAAACTATAAAATAAATGCATAAAACACAATATTAAATAAAACATGAACATTCATAAATATATATTTTTTTTAAAAAAATAATAATTTTATTTAAGTTACTTATTTAAAAAAGAAAAAGAAAAAGAAAAGGCACACCATCATTTAAACAAAACATTGTTAATCTCAATTAACATTGATATCTCCATTTTCTTGCCTCGATCGACCCAGAGTTAAAGCAAACATGCAGATATGTTCTATATAATAATGGCGGTGGTGGCTTTAGTCCTTTATAGCGTAACAATAAAATAGTACTAATCAAAGAGATCGCTAGCGAACAAAAAGAAATACTCCATCCGTTCTTCTTTTTCCCAAAAAGAAAGCGAGAAAGAAGAGAAGAAGAAGAAAGAAAGGGATAAAGAAAAAGAAAGGGGATCTTTTGGGCTTTTAGGATTCATTTATCGATCCCCGTTCACATGCATATATGCTAACAGGAGTAAGCATCACACGGGTTGCTCTATCTCGTTCACATTACCAGTCGGCTAAGGTCGATCTTTATGAAATAAAAAATAAAAAAAATACATGGAATGTTTGCAGAACTTAAACTAAATAATGGATCATTAACTTTCATTTCATAACAATTAAATAAATTAAAATTATTAAAAATTCGAAATTATTTTATTAAAAATAAAACTAGTAAATATATATCTATTAGATTCATGTCTGCTTGCGTGGTTAGTAAATCTCCATATGAAAGCTCTGAACACTTTGGGTGTCGGTCCGCCAATATTAGTAGGATTTAGAGCTCAGCTCATGCATTGAATTTGACGATCTGTTTTGTTTTAAATCCGTACAAAAACTTGACCCACAATTGCCAGTCAACATCTTCTATTTTGCCATCTCACTCATCCATCCAAAGCTCTAAAAACCTCACCATTATATTCTCCAACCCCAAAATTTTTAGCTCTCTTTCACACCTAAAGCTCTCTCTCACTTGCCCACCTAACATAAAAATCAGATCAACCCTACCCTACACTACTCTCGGTCTCCAGAAGAGAAGAGAAACCTCCTCACTGCTGTTTTTCTTTTGTTTTGATGAAGGTTTTGGTGTTTTGATTTCGAAGTATGGAGAAGAAAGAAGCTATAAAGCTTGAGAATTTTGTTGGATCTCCAACATTTAGTGCTACTAATGATCATATTCAAACTAGTTATCCACTTATGCAGGGTCATGTTTTTGACTTTGTTGATGGAGATAAGAACTCTCTAGGGTTTATGGAGCTACTGGGTATGCAAGACTTTAGTCCTTCTTTGCTTGATATGGTACAGGTACCAATACCATCTGTACAGGCTCCAAATGTTCAAGTAGTTATGGAGTCACCACCAGAGGTGTTGAATCAACCTGCTACACCCAACTCTTCATCGATTTCATCGGCTTCCAGCGAGGGTTTGAATGATGAACCTGTTAATAAGGGTGTTGATGATGAGGTAGACGAGCAAGAAAAGACGAAGAAAGAGTGAGTTTTCAGTATATTATGGTACTTGTTTTCGGTTTTAATTTTTATGTTTGGGAGATACCCATTTGAGGAAAAAGATGCTTTTTTTCGGCTGTGTTTGTTTTGGTGTAATGCTACAAATTAAGAACACCTTTCATACTAGTAATCAAGAAAATAGAAATGGGTTTTCGTGTTATGTGGATAATTAGCGTGTGAATAAGAACTCGATATCACTCTTCTAATTTGTGTTGGTTTTCTTCTTTGTTTCCAGGTTGAAACCAAAGAAGACAAGTCAGAAGAGACAGAGAGAGCCGAGATTCGCGTTCATGACAAAGAGCGAGGTTGATCATCTGGAAGATGGGTACAGATGGAGAAAGTACGGCCAGAAAGCTGTGAAAAATAGCCCCTTTCCTAGGTACTAACTCCAATGTGAACTCATTCTTCTAGCTCTTTTACTTCGCCATTTGACTCCAGGTTTTGATAAATTTTAGACCAAATTTTAATGGGTTTGCGTTGTCTTTGTGTGTTTGATTTAGGAGTTACTATCGTTGCACCACTGCCTCATGTAATGTGAAGAAGAGAGTGGAGAGGTCTTTCAGTGATCCAAGCGTAGTTGTGACCACTTATGAAGGCCAACACATCCATCCTAGCCCAGTCATGTCTCGTCCAAACTTTACTGGACCTGCATCTGATTCTATTTTCTCTTCCACTGCTGCCTTTGCTATGCCAATGCAAAGGAGACTCTCTCTCTATCAACAACAACCTTCTTTTGTCAATAGCTTGTCACCTTTGGGTTTTGGTTACAATGGATGTACCACAACTTCTGGTAGTTATCTCCAATATGAGAAGCGCTTTTGCAGCAGCCCAGGGTCTGCTTTACTAAAGGATCGTGGGCTTCTTCAAGATCTCGTCCCCTCCCATATGCTAAAGGAAGAGTAGAGGAAGAGACTATATGTCACTGCTTTGTAGTTTCCTTTTACTGACTTTTCTAAAAGAGTTGTAGATGAAAGACCCCTTCACTGATGATATGGTATCGTAGTATGTGATGTCTTGTTGACTTCCTGGCCGTAATTTCTCTTGCAGTTGCAGAAGCACTCAAAACTTCTTCTATGAGGTTTTAGACATTATTCAGGACTGGCTTCTTACTAGCTGGGTTCAGTTCTCTAGCCTTTTTTTTTTTTTGGGTGAGTTTTCTTCTTCTTTTCTTTTTCTCTCCCCCTTAGGTTGTATGTAGAGATAGATTACCATATGGAGTAAAATTATATAAGCTAAAATGAATCAACTTCTCCTTCAATGCTCCTTACCTTCTCGTTTGTCCTGTACCATTTGTTTTTGTTGTAGACGGAATGTGCATTGATTTCAAGAGAGTGATTCAGTGAAGACTTTTGAGTGCTAGGGTTTCTTCATAAGGATACGGTTACTAAAGAAGCTTTCTAGCTTTTCTTTTTGTCTGGGAGTTAGCAAAATTATTTGTTTTTCTTAGAAAAGAGAATCCAATTGTGAGAATTTGGAAAAAAAAATTAATGTGCTGTCGCTACATATGAACCGAGGGATGCATAGAGGAAGAATATCTTAACCACTCCAGACTCCAGAGTCCACAGTCCACACCCACGCTTAGCCTTGTTAAGTAATGCTCATTTGTTTCTTTTGATTGTTATGTTCATGCACAGGCCATTCATATGGTTTGTTCCTTAAATACTGGTGAGCTAAAAGTAAAACTGCTTGGCAGAGTGGAATGTACGCACACATGTTGAAAGAATATAGACTGCGTTACATTGATTCTAACTGGGGATCAGGAGCTCAATAAAGCAATGGAGAAAATGCCATGATCACTCTGTGGTTCTATGCTTCTTCGCCATGTGATATTTGGTTCCTTACTGGATCCCTTAACGATGTGGCGTAACTACGAGGGGCTTATATGAGCTGTTGCTCATTGTTCAGGATTGCAGTCAGCCGCACCGAACCATTTACAAAGAATTGTCGTCTGCCCATTACAGATAATCACTACTTGATTAATTTATCATAATTCACTCTTAGGACAACAGTTGGCCGCAGAAAGATCAGTCACGCTCAACCAGCACTAAGAATTCGATGCAACCAAAACTATGCCAAAATTCCAACGCTACTTCGAAGAAAATACCTTGCACCAAATACACGTTCATGCACTGCTTGTGAAAATTCATACTTTGCACCGGATAAGCATCAAGAGCATATGTGCACGAAAAAGCACCAATCAACTTTAACATACCATCGAGGCTAACGATTTACACCCTGCAACTTGAGCAGCGGCTCACAAACTGTCGACAAAGCATGAATCAATTCCTATGAGCAGAACAAGGTACAGAACACTGCACTAACTAGGGGATTTCTTTACGGGACAGAGCACAACTTAGATGTCCTTGTTGGAAAGCAAAACATTGGTCTCTGCAACATTCTGCATCTATATTAGCACCTCAGTGTCACATTAAGAAATGCCTTCTACAATGGTCCAAGAAACTCTCAGAAACCATCTCGCCTCAACCTTCCCTAAAGAGCTGTAAATTACCAGAGCTTTCAAAGCATACACAAAATAACTTTTGTCATCAAGTCATTTCGTCATTTTATACAGCAATGGTGTACAGTTACAAAAAGCACTTTAATTTACATTTTCTAGTAAATTACACTACTCTTGATGACACCTACCTACTCTGGTGGAGATTCACAAGGGTACCATGCTGCAGCCAGGGAGCAAAATCTAGGCAAGGGCAAATAGCAATGCATTTCACACCAATATGAGCCACAAACTCGGCAAGAAACAACTAAATGATGTATTCCTGGAAGATTTACTCTGAATAATTCAACACAGACTGCATGCCATCTGTGCTTCACAGGTTCTCCACATGAATGCTGCTTTGGATGCCTGATTTCTAGAACAAGTACACATCCACAGATGATCCAAGAGAGATGAATGGAAAATAAAATGAAAAAGATCGCCCCAAACATGTTTTTGCATTTAGTCTGCAAGAGGAACGTGTGCAGCCATGAGCAATCCAGCCCAAATTTGAAACTAGATTTATTTCTACTTCTTGTTCTTCTATGGAAAAAAAAAATGAAAAAAAATAGGAAGGGCATGCTGAATAAAATTAGATGCAGCTGATTGCTCTTGGATTTTTCAAATATTATTACTGACACTAGCTGACAGCTGAGTCGAAATTAGAGATAGACCAATATCAAATGTTATAAGCGACCAACATTTCTAGTATATATTGGCTTACCAGAGGTCCACAGTTCTATGAAAGAAAGGCCACAACTCCAGAACCTCCAAGACCTTCCAAGCAAGAATTATGAAGCTTGCAGCTAATTCCCAATATGAGAAATACTAATCAGGCTGACAACATTAGTGGTGAAAGAACTCAGACGAATGGATAAAATCAAAGAAATAACTTCAAACAGCCACTTTGAGCAACCTAAATCTCCTGAAATAATTGCATAGAACAAAAAAAACATAGCCCCTAAATCCTAAAGAGATCAAGTATATAGAAGTTTAACACTGCATACCTGTTAAACATTGGTAGGATCAACAACAGGGCTTGTTTCTGATTGTATTTGCACACGATCCAGTTCCTGCAAAAATAAGAAAAGTGAAATGAAGAAAGATCCTCCACATCAATTCAATCGCAAGCAGTGGTTAATGAATCCAAATACATAACTATCACAAGAAGCTTTAATATGAAGCTGTATTTGCATACAGTAATGCATGCTGGCATAAAAGCATAAGAGAAAACACACTTCTTTACTCGAGCCCAAGACAGAACCTCTATTTTTCATCACATTGTATGGTTAATCAAAAACATCATCCCACCTAATCTAGTAATATTCCAGCAATTGAGAAAGCCATGTGAATTTTACAACATGAATGTCAATCAAATTACTTTTATAAGGTTAATTTGTCAAATTATGATACAATTGCAACACTCGTAAATTTAAACAGAAGATTTATAGATAAAACCACATGCAAAATAAACATAATCGTGAGTGATTACTCTGATGACTGATCTTTGCCAACTATCAAAGGAATTCTGGTGGTCTTAGGAGAATTGAGAACCCGGTCTTCTGATAGAGCAAGAGACATTGGCTTTTAAGCATCAAGCTTTCGATTCATTAGTTTAATGAGGAGAAAAGATAATAGGAAGCCTTCTAGCTTTGACTTGCCAAAATAAAAAACTTCTCAGGGATAAAGCCCAGAAGGAAAAATAAAATATTTTTCTGATTGGGCCAATAAAAAAAATGAAAGAAAGAAGAAGTTTTTTTCCAGTGAGAGATGGCTTTCCTTAGAGATGGAAAACAACCCAGTCCAACTGCAAACATTCGCAAATGTAAAGGAATTAATTGGCAGTTGCATTAGTATTCTCATGGAGACTATACTTAATACAAGAGCTTCGGCAATAGCAATAAATGCCATAACAATATACAACTTACACACACAGATACTACACCAAAAGCAAGGAGTATTACTCCTGAAAATTGAAGTTAACTCAACTTTCCAGTTCATTATTTATTGAGGGTAGACATTCCAATTCAATTTCTTGCAACACTCTTGACAGACGTTAAATTTCTAGAATTTCCATGACTATAAACAGCAAAAGCCTGGTTAGTGGTTAATAATCCAAAATGCAAAAGAGTGCTAGTAACATAGAACCCAAGTAAAACAGTTTGCTGATGGGCACAGACAAGGATGATTGATTTGAGTTTCTGATGCAAGAGAAGCATCTCAAGAAGCACCTTTTGTGTTTGATCAACTTCCTCAGCAAAAAAAGCTGGCGAAAGCGAAGGATGCTGATTCAAACTGTGCAGCTTTTGCTGTTTCTGCAATTGTTGCTGAAATAAGATGAACTCCACAGGCTTCTCCCACTGCACATCAATTTTCAGATATACTTGGTCACATCTTCTGAAATTGCAACCTTTTCTTTTCTCAGAACAGGCGATTAGATTCCATTAACTGCCAAATGATTTACAACTAGTGATCATCAACGACTTGGTTCAGATCAAGCTCAAGGTTGGGTTGTAGATAAAGCAATCCAATTGAGAAGGCCATTACCAGCACTGGATGAGTTAGACACAATCCGTATATCAATCAAAATGAAAACATCCAGTTTTTTTTTAAGGGGTTATGAAAAAAGTCAGACGAACTTACATTGGAGCAAAATATTAGCAATACCTACAGTTAAACGTAATTACTTCACGAAGTCAACTGACCTCATTGATTCCATGACTAAAAAGAAACCAGTCATCAATTAAATTCTGTGTATTGTCTCCACAAATTCAGTCCAACCACTCAAACTCGAACTTGACTGGTTTATAACGGGATTCAATTTTCTAACCTTGATCCAGCCAGGCTAGGGTAATGGGGTGAGGTCAAGTTTCGTTTTGTAACTTGAATTGACTTTTGCCAACCTTAGGTACAACCTAATAAATAGACACATTCTGCAGTAGAACTTTTTGAGTAAGATGAGAGCAGATGTACTCTGGTTAATAAAGGCAGATAACTTACTCTACTTTCACAGGTGATACAATTATAATAGTACTTGTATCCATCTGGGCAGGAATGCTCACTCCAGTCACACTCTACTGGATCCACCATTTGGGGACTGGGAGGTACTGCAGGTGCAACAGAAGCATGACCAGTTTCCTGAGGAGTGCTTTCAGTCCAAGTTGGCTTCAGAAAAACATAATGTTGACAACAGTCAGTTGCATTTCTAAAAATAACCATTTCAAAGAAATATAAAGACAAGCAAACAGATTCAAAGGTGAAAATGCCTCTAGTACTTGTTAGATAGAACAATAAATGCACAGAGCAAGGTAATTCTACTACAGACTCATAGGAGTATCCTCTGCTACTGGTTAGCCCATCTACAGAAATTGTTTTATGCAAATCTCATCCAGTTGAAAGGAAAACCCAATTCATCACTTACAAATCCTTTTTGCAACAAAATGACTTGAATTGTAACTGAAATGAGAACTAAAAAAACATTGATAACTACCTCCTGCAGGATAATCTGTGTACTCTGCTGCTGCTCTAAATTTTTAGTCTGTTTATGTCTATCAAAAACTGCTTGTTGAGGTGATTGAAAACATTTCTGTAGAGCTTGTGTATGCTGTAATGACACCTGAGACAACTGTGGAGGTGAGTGCTTTACTGAAGAAAGTGGTTGCTCTGTGATATGAGGAGCTGCATGGTTAACTGCTTGTGGAACTCCAGTTGCTGACATTTGTTGCATAGAAAATGAAGCGTCAGGCACAAAACACCCTCCCATGGAATCACCAAAGTTGGGTGCTGGCCTGCAGCAAATAAACCATGAAGCAAAAACTCAATCTCATGTATTCAAAACAAAGCAAATGCAGAAGGAAAAGAGAAATTGAAGAAATGAAATGCACCTAATTATTGGTTGTTGAGAGCAGGGACCAAAATTTGGACCACCAAATGCATAATTGCCTCTGTATAGAGAAAAGGAGGAAACTGGTTGAAGTAGTAGGACATTGAGGTAACCCAGGATGTCCTATCCATTTCTAGTAGTACATGAATGTTCAGGTGGCTGGGTGGTCCTCCACTTATACCGAAATAGAAAAAACAATTAAAAAGGTATAATTATTTTGTTGCAGTGTGGGATTGAAGATTCATCAGCATAGACCGCAGGCAGCTAACTCGAAAAGGAACAGAGCACATACAGCAAACAAAATAAAACCAATCTCTTGCATAATCACCATTTACTTTATGATTGCAGAACACACGAGTATTTTAGCATGGATCCAAAAGTTCATGGAGACATGTGCATGAACATAAGTAAAAAGGACGGCAAGAGGATGCAAAACCTTAATTCTCCAGTTTTAGGTTTTTTGGGATCTGCAAAACGAACAATCAATGGCTGATCACACCCCTAAAAAGACAAAGAAAAGAGAAAGGATGATCAAAAACGATTTCCATATACAATCAGAGTCATGATACATATAAAAGTAATCAATCACTTTACTCTCATGGTAAAAGTTCCATTTAATGCTTTGATTGCTGCCAGTGCCATATTTCTGTGAGAAAACTTAACAAATGCACATCCTTCAAAAAACGGAAGATCATCGTGTCAGAACCCCACAAATTAAAAGTCAACACAAATTTGCCATTTTCTCTACATCTTCAAATATAACAAACAAATGTAATCGAGCAAGTAAGAGAGCAACACAGAGCTCATGGCACAATTTCTGGACTACAAATGAGATCTTCAACAGATCAAGTGCTATAACAATTCAACCTTGGTATATACTTGCACCTACAATCAGACTATCCAGAAGTTCTTTCCTTTTGCTTTTCCCCTTATTTCACTTTTCAAATAAATAACATATATACAAACCAGAAAGATAAAAAAACAGCGATCAGTATGTTTATCATGACAATAGATAAAGCCCTGGACATCTGTGGGGAAATCACACTACTGGGTCAATATGAAAGAGTACAGCATACATCAAATTCTGATGTGTCGATTTGTACAGATAATTCTAGAGATAAGACAGCTCAAGGAATGAAAGAGATTGGACATACCACGACTTTGCTTCAGCTCATCACGTACAATGTAGACATCTTCCACATGACCATAAGGAGAAAATATCTGACATAGTAAACATCCATATATAACCATAGCACAAGAAAAGAAAAGATAGTGTTTAAAGCTGAGTTTTGAAAAAGTCATGTACTGATTTTTGGAAAAAAGTCATGTACACACATTCCGGCAGCAGATAGATATTTACTTTCAGGTAATCTACTTACATCAACATGCACTCTCCAATAGTACAAAGATACTGTTACCCGCACTGCATTTAATCACATACAGCAGCATGTAAGCTGCAGCCATTGTTTTAACTTTTAAAATATTTAAAACCAATGACAACCATTTGCATACACTACTTTTCAATCTAATGCTTACGCACTCTGCATTTGTTACATTTGCTTGCAGTCTAATATGAAAAATACACTAGCAGGACAAATAAAGTTCATTTTATCAATGTAAGGCCAGAATAAACTTGAATGCCCAACAACTCTGGTTCATACCTCCTCAATTTCCTGTCTTGAAGCCTGCTTGTTTACAGAACCAACATAGATTTTGTCCACGGGTCCCCCTACCAAGGAACAGTGGAGAAAAAAACAATGGAGCAATGAAAACAAAAAACAATGTCAACTAATAAGAAAGACACAAAACACATTTAAGGTGAAAAAAGGTGTGTGCACGAAGACCCAGAAAGGCATGCTGGCAAGACAGAAGCCAGTAAGAAATATTCTCACTGCGCATGGAATATTACCAGTGTGGAACACAAAAGGATATAACAGATAAACTTTTCTTTTTAAGCAAAATGAGAAAAAGATGCAAATCTCAAACGATATTTATTATTTGTGTGAAGGCTGCATGTAGCTACCTAAAAGCATGTTCCAGTCAAGGTAAACAAATCATTCATAATCATGGCCCTCGAAAAGCATCATAGCTCAAACATCCTCAAGAAGTAGCACACTTGAGCTAAATAAAATTCCAGTCTTTCCAGAAGGACCCGAACTTCTTCTGATTTTTAAGGTAAGACTGACACCATTCGGGAAAAAAAATCAAGCACTAGTGCTCATATCCATAAATCTGCAGCAGAAATTAACTACTTGGAAACTCCTCCAGAAGGAGAGTATTCTATATCATTTAGCCAATGCATGCTCATAAAAAGAATATCATTAAGATGATTCACATTTGTTTAAAATTCTACTTCAGCTCTCCTGATTTGAAAAAATTGCAGGTGATTGGAGAGTTAATTAACCAAAAATAATTAAATCATGTACAGGAATAGATCCAAGTACTATTTATCAGAAAGCCTACTGTTGAGCTGAACAGAAGCATAACACACTCAGATGGAAAAGTGTAGGAGTTTGGGAAACGGTCGGTAGAAAAACATAAATCATGAGAGTATCAAATACTAACCTAGGCGTTCCCGTTCTCCATCAGCAAATCTGACTTTGATTGGAACCATTTCCTGAATAAAGAAAATTTACAGGGCATTAAATATCAATTCACAACTTAACCAACAACAGCAAAACTTTTTATTCGCCATGAATAGCAACTGAACAACTCACCCCAGGAATAGCATACTGATTATCCAAAGCCCTAATAGCCCTGTCAGCTTCCACGTATGTCGCATATTTCACAAAACAATATGCTGCAGAAAATAAATTTGCATATGAAATTATTTTTAATAGCAAAACTTTTGGACTGGTGGCATGAACTTCTAGAATTAGCAACATGTGAGATTAGTGAAAAATAAAACTGACCACCCTCAATGACAATCTACTTTTTTAATGCTTTGATGTTTTCCCTGCTTAAATGTCTTCATATAATCAGGTACCGAAACTATAATGATTGAGATAGCATTTCTCAAATTAATGCAAAAGCAGCTTAGTATACACATAAGATGGCACAGATCAGTCCACGTGATAGAACGCGGACTAGAGCACTACCATGAGTTATAATTGAAGGTACTTGGGATGGCTTAGTGAAAGATGTGAAGCAACATGACAGCAACACATAAATTTTCCATAACTAAAAATACTTGGCACTGGATGTAGAAAAACTACGCATCTAGTGTTGTACAAATAGTTGTATTAGTGGCAAATACAGCATCTGTTGAAGAAATTTCAAACCTTGTTTCCATCTTGATTGGTAAGGTTTAAACTTCTTCCCACCTACCTTATACCACCTGAACTTTAAGCACCGACACCATCAAGTTTTGAGTCAGTATTTCTATTTCTCTCTAAATGCCAGGAGCAAACATCTAAACCCCAAGAACTTCCCTACAATTTATAGGAATAGGAGAAAAGGGTAGGAATCCAAAAACAGTTTCCCGAGAAAGTACAATAACAAACTTAAATAGTCATGAAAATCACAAATACATGGAAACAGAAAAACACATTCAACAGATATCCTCAATTTAGAAAATAAATATCTTCAGATCAACCAGAAAAGGAAAGCATTATTAGTGGGTTCTAAACATTTATAGGTTCCAAAACTAGCTCCCCTGAGACAGGAGACCCAGGCTGCACATGTTTACTGTTTTAAATGGAATATCAACTTCACTAACTAACCCATCCATCCTAAGAATCATTTATTATCATAACCTAATGGCAACCAACTAGCATATGAAGACATAGAGGTCCCCATTTTTGTGCCACTAACAACACCCACAAGTATGCCTCCATAGTTTTCCCCGTAATCAGCTCAAACCTGAGAATAACACCAAGCTTTCACAGATTTAATTCTTGTTTGTTTGCTTTCCCTGTGTTAACTGTGAGGATTGCCCATGTAACAGATACTTGTGGAGACTCCCAACACCAACTAATCGAGATTCCTACCATATTAAAACTTTTGGAGACTTGTTTTCTCACAGTGGTATAATCAACACATTGAAATGTCATTCGCACAACCCTGACATGATAACTTTGACACAAAAAGCCTTTGTTTGGATAAAAAAAAAAAAAAAAAAAGGTAAGCATGTAAATATACATAGACATCCATATATATGCAGTCTTGTACACTTTCAAATTTCCTAGCTGTTCTTCTAAATCAACCAACTGTACCTGATCATGGACAACACATAGCCTAATTGGTAGCATAACCACCTCTAAAAAGTTGTAAATTAAAATCCCTCTCAAAATATTGGAGAAGAGTCATTTATGGACTAACAAATTATCACCGAACTTACAAAAGTATGACATAAGCCTACTGGCGCTCCATTCAGACCCTCAACAGAGACATTGACACAAAATAAAAATTCGTAAAAGCTGCCATGTAAAACTTTCTAGTACCTTGTTGTTGCCCAGTCCGCTTATCCCAGGGAAAAACAACCTCAACAACACTTCCATGCTCTTCAAACAAAGAGCGGATCTAGCAAAGAATAATTACCTAAAAGTTAAGTGAGACATGAAACACCAAAAGGAACAGCACCTGAAATTAAGAAAATAAAAATAAAAATAGTTCTAAGCAGTATAGATGTCACACTAACTGCAATATTATATACTGCCAAAGTCACAAAATGCAATGTGCTTGCTGCTTAGAGCCTATGTAGTGCAAATTTCGTCTTCAGTGCACAGGAACAACACACACTAGTCATTTGTGTTTCCAAAAGCAAAAGCAAAAGGACTTTGATGCCTGAAATGGAATAAGCACTTACATTTTCTTCAGTCGTTGTTCTTGGAATTGGCGCGATATAAAGTTTTGCCATGATCCCACCATCGCTATAATCTGAAAAATAAACATAGAGTAAAGGCGGGAAAATAATACAGATTCATTTGTGGGGAAAAAAAAAAAAAAGGAAAAGCAATTTCATAAAAGAATGGCATCGAGACATAACATACTGGAATTATTGAAGAGAGTGACTTTGCATGAGTTAAAGAGAAAAAGAGGAAAAATACCTGGAGAATGGAATCGTCCTCTTTTGCGGCCATTGAAGCGGAATCCTCCGCCGCTAAATGGCTCGTTAACTTCACCACTCATCTGCTGATTAGAATCGTAATTGTAATGGCTGTGGCTGTGGTTGTTGAATTGGTTCTGGTCGGTGTGGTGCTGGTGAAAATTGGAATGTTGATGCTCGTGATTCCGGTGATGGTCTCCTCTATGTCTTTCCATTGTCAAAACCCTAAGCAAAGAATACGAGGCAGGACGAGCGAGATCAAGACTATGAGGACGAAGAACTCTCTCCTTCTCTCTCACTCGTATATTCGGGAGAGTTTCGCACGTGTATCGTTCAAGTTTTGCGTAAACGCAGATGGCAATTTCTTGAAAGTATTATCATTATTTAATTATACATTTTTATTTTTATTTTTTAATAGAAACAGAGGCCAAGGGTCCTACAAAAAATTTATTAATAACCAAAGTAGAGTACAAGAAAGGGAGAAACCAACCCAACCTTAACCTACAAGAGGGACAGGAAAGCATGTCTCCTAAAACATAAAACAAAAATGCAATCCGACTTAACCCATAGACGGGGGAAAGGAAAAACTCACTTATAATGCAAACAACATACAAAATTAATATCCAATACATAAATAAGTAATTTCGCTTCACTCAACATATTAAGAGAATAAAGAAGCTCAAAAAAATGCATACAAAGCAAAATTGATGTATATAACTGTAGATATAAAAAATATCATGTGTATGAGCGTTACGAACTTAAAAAATGTAGCTCTCTAATATGGTTATATGTGATCTTAAATTCATGGGAATAGGCCAAGTTAGCAACCTATCGGCGATCAAATTTTCCGACATAGAACATGGTCGGTAACATGCATTTCCTTTAAAGCATGACACTCGTCTAAGAATATGAACAAATTTCCAAAATGCTTGAATATTATTATTTATAGCATCTATAGCAACAAGAGAATCTAATTTCGCTAACACATTATCGATATATAACTCCTTACACAACTTTAGACTATGGGAATAGATTTCTACTTTCATATTACCCCCTACACCATAAGAAGTAGAAAAACACACTAAAACCCGCACTTGATTGTTCCTTATAACCCCTTGTTAGAGCAAAATCCATCCATTCTTAAACCATCCGTGTTTAATTTAAATTTTGCAAAAGGAGGAGGATCCCACTTCAACCAAACACCTCTTTTAAATCTAGGATGGATGACGGTGAGGTTTAGCATCTAAATTATGTTTAAACCTATTGTATACGAAACTCTTTTTGCTTGATAAACCGAGCATATATATATCAAATTAGACTTAATTTTTTTAATCACCATTTTTAAAGATATTGGGATACCTTCAAATTTAGTTTTACATCTATTTTGCTACATTTCCCAAAGATCAAAGAAATAAGCGACAATTTGACACGTACATATTTTGGGATCTACTTGAACCCATATGAATCTAAGAGTGGAAAAAGCATGAAATATAGCTCGTGAAAAATCAGTTTTGCTAATATTCTGCGAAAAAATTTCATGTATGAGAAGCCATCTCGGAGAAGATTGACAAATGGCTAATAGATTCTCGTTACCCTTGAATGCAACGGTGACATATAGACATCAAATAAATATTTTTATCTTAAAACCTAGAGTCAATGAGGATGGCATTGTTAATCCATTTATAAATAAATCCACCAACTCTAATAGGAATCCACTTAAACCAAACTTTTTTATACTAAGAGACTTCGGGGGTCATTTTGTTTCGATAATCCCAATAAGCTTTTGTTTCAAATTTCTAAAAATTAGTTAGAATAAAAATTAATTTTTCTTCTTCATTATCCGATAATTGTATGTCTCTAACCTTTTGTTAATGTAGAGAGCGATGAAATCTATAAGTTCCTTAATATGGTCTAGAGCGAGTCTTGATAATAAGATGCTTATCCGGAGGAAGAGGAGATGAAAGAAAAAGTGCCACGCCAATTTGATGTCCAAAAAGGAATATCCTATCTACCTATTATCCAAGTATTACCCTCTATAATTTTCCCTATGTGTTTAACCGAGCTTTCCAAATATGAGAGGAGTGATTACGCAACCTAGATTTGAGAATGGATTGAGGATTTCCATATATTTATTGTCACAAAAAAAGCTCATAAACCTTTTTTTCTTCAAGAAATGCCCAAACTAGTTTTGCTCAAAGGGCTTTCATGACTTGAGAAAAACTTCCAATACCTAAACCTCTTACATCTATTGGTTTGCAAATCTTATCCCTTGACACCCAATGGTATCTTGTTTCACTAACTAAACTCCATAAAAATTCAGCCATGATCTATTTCATTCGTTTAATTGAATTATTTGGGATAGGGATAGTTAGCACTATATAAATCGAAATGTTGCTTAAAACTGATTTGATCAAGGTAATTTTAGCTCCAAAAGATAATAACTTAGCTTTCCATCCTTTCACCGGATTAGTTAATTTCATCTTAAGCTCGTGGAAATACTTGTCTTTTTATCCCGCCATTAAATATAGGAATTTTTAAATATTTCATAGGAAATTGATGTTGAGAACATCATGTCTACTTCTAAATCCTAACGACTCTTTTTCCTATATAGACATTTTAGGGCATAAAAACCACTATTAACCACATTAATCAATCGACCCCATAGCTTCTTCATACGTATTTCGGATTTTATTTTTTTAGGATAAATAAAGATCGTTTCTCTCTATTTGTAAATATTAACATATCATCAACATAAAATAGGTGAGAAATCAAGATATTTCCTCTTTCTACACGATAAGAATAGATATGACCATCTAGTACTTCTCTATGTAGATTAAAGGATAACATCCGTTAGGCAATAATGAAAAGAATAGAGGATAAATGATCTTCTTATCTCACCCCTTTACTTGATTTGAAAAAAAGCCAAAATTTTGACCTTGAATCCTTACCAAATACCACACATTATTTATGCATCCGTAAACCAAATCACACTAGTCATGAGAAAAAACTTATTTCTCTCATAGTCTCGATAAAAAAGACCATTCAATCATATCATACTATTTGGACAAGTTAAATTTAAATATAAAATTATCCTCTTTGATTTTTTTATTCACTTCGAGTCATCGTTTTTTGAGAACAAAACCTTTTTGTTCATGTGAAACAAAATCAAAAAGCATTGTAGCCAACCTATTAATAAGGACCTTAGACATAATTTTACAAGCAAACATGGACAAGCTAATAAGGCAGTAAATCACTTTAAGATGTGGGATTATGAACTTCGGGGATAATAACTAAAACGAAAGAAGGCAAGCCTTTAGGAATATATCCCCATTTAAAAAGTTTAGAACATCAAGGATAACATTATGTGTTATAATTCTCAACCCCTTGATAAAAGTGTCTTATAAACCAACGCTAACCGAAGCATTAGAAGGATCTAAACCTTTACTAGCTCCTAAATCTTTTTTTAAATGAGCACAATTGTAAAAAAATAATTATGTATATCGGTGACCATTTTGCCTAGGTCTTCAAATAAAGAGTTATGAATACAAAGATTTGTTGTAAAAAATTCCCAAAATAATCAACAACCATATTTTCTATAATATTAATGTCATAAAAAAAGTGCCATTGTTTAGTATAATTTTAAATTTTGACATTTTTATATTATTTTTAATACACGCATATAAAAAATACGATATTTCATTCTTCATGTGTGATCCATTTGACCATAGCTTGTTGTTGGAGCATATCTACCTCTTATTTAATCAATTGATTTAATTTAGCCTTTAATCCTTTTAATAGGGAAAATGATTGATCATTCCAATGGTTAATCAAATCATTATCTAGTCTAATAATCTCATATTGGGTTGCCTCTATTCTCCTCTTGATACTAGCAAACACTTCTTAATTCTAATTTTTTTAGTGTCTTTGGATGTGTTTCAATTTTTTATGAATAACGCACATCGACTACCGTCAAAATTCACATTCCAAATGAAGGCCAAGAAAAGAATGAAATCACAATTATCCTATCACATCTTATGAAATCTAAAAGCTTTATATCCTTTCATAGGATAAGAAAATTTTAGAAGAAGTGGGGAGTGATCAAACATGTGTCTAGCTACATGGGACATTGAAATACTATGAAGATCGACCTTAAAATTTCCATTAACTAAAATATAATTCAGCCTTTCTAAATTTTAGCACCATCATTTTGGTTATCATGTAATGTGAATTCACTATCTTGAAAACCAAAATCATCTCTACCTATCTAAATATAATAATTATTAAAATCATCCATACTGAAAAAAATCAAATCGTGCATTCTAAATCTTTTCATTGATGTTTGATATGATGTTAGAATCCCCACCCATAAGCCAAGGTCCATGAACCGAAAGGGCAAGATGAATTAAATCATTTCATAGCTCTTATCTTTCAAATTTAATATATTAGCATAAACAAAAGAGCATAATGTCTCCGGCTAGTCATAACATTTTGCGAGCTTACTATAAGACTTTGATTACTAGCTTCAAAAAGTTAATTCTACTTAATCATTCCATAAGATTCAAATATAATTACCGATAGGATTTTGATGCATAAAGTGTAGGTATTTCAAATCTTTAACAGTTCATCCCATCCATTTAAGGTTCTAAAATCACCATAATCATTATATTATATTGTCTTATGAGTAATTTAATGTAATCAATAGTGGTTTTATTGCCCACTCCATGAGCATTCTAGATTAGACCAAACATTAATTACTTTAGGCATTTTAAATACTTTCCGGGTCTTGGACATTGTCTTAGTTACTCTCTTAAGCTACGGCTTAAAATTCCTAATCTATTGGTTGGGTTTGTCGTTCTTCTTGTTTAAAATCCTAACTTGTTATAAAAAGGCACTATTCACGTTATACGGAACACAATCCTCAATTGATATTTTATTCTTGGTTTTTTTTTCTTTACTCTCTAACTTAGAACATTTGCTTTCATGTTTCTCATCATTAATGTTTAGAAGTTCCTCCTTAAGATTATCCAAGTAAAGCAAAAGGATTAAAGATACGTATGTCTCCATTTTGATCTTGTTATAAGTTCAAATCTTATTGTAACTCCAATGTATCATATAATTATTTTGCACCAAAATTAGGCTTTTTTAAACTTCATCCATATCATCAATCCTATATGAATGTTCAACATTAATATGATCCGTAAACTATTTCAAGTTAAGATTATCTTTTTAAGAGATGCCCTCGTTATAGGGTATAACATGCTCTACATATTTTGGACGAAAAATGTCCCCAATATCAATGACCTCTTTATTCCATATTTGCCCATGTTCATCTTTAGTATATGACATTAAGGCTTGGTTTTTATTATTGTTTTGTTTAACCGAAGTCCATCTCTCCTTGAGTTTTTTTCCTCGAGTGTTCATTATTTTCACCTCATTTTGTTTAGTTTGTTCCATATCTATGAGTTGTTTTCCATCTTTCTTTGATAAATGTTGCTCTTTAACTATTGAGTGTCTTGGCAATGTTATAAAAGAAGGGTTATTTTGATTTTTAAATTTTTTATGACAAATATCAATTGAATGTCCAATTAGACCACAACTAGAATAATATGCTAAATTTTCCTCATATTTTATTTTTTGCCAAAAACCTTGATCTTTGGATGTTCCAATCCATATTCGAGAAGGTAAATAATCCGAAACATTCAATCGTAAACAAACTTTTACAAACATAGGATGAGTTAGAGCTACGGTTCCATCATTTGCTATAAGAAATTGCCCTAATATTTCCCCTATCCCGTATAAATATGACATATTAAAAAAAAAGATGGGAAAAACGTACCCATACGACAACGTTAAAGGAGCTTCTCTTGAAAAACAAATTAAGGACCACCAAAATAGTTGATACATACAATTATCGATCACATGGTCTTCGCTTGATAGTGCCTTGATCAAATCCTTCTCGAAGAATAGGTGAATCGAGTCATGTCAAGGATCAAGCAAACCTAGTATAGGCATCGTAGAAATCCTTTATAATATAATAATATGTGATTGGATTGTGTAAATTATAGTCTTCTATCAATGAATTTTACAATTGTTGCTACCCGACATTTAGGAGACTTTCAAAAAATTATTATTATTATTTATTTATTTACCTTTAGGGATATAAGTTAACCTATGTTTTTAAAGTCATCACCTAATATTAAAGAAAACCTAAAAAGGAAATTGAATCCAAAAATTATGAATAAGGAGTTAATTGTGTCTTTGAGAAGATATTGATCAATTAAAAGCACTTTTTTTTAGGAAAGGTAGTAGATCTAGTTTAATCCTAAAAATAGCTCTCCTATAAAATATCTCTAGCCAAATTATTTCTAAGTTTATTTTCAAGTTCACCTATTGTCTACCAATTTTTTTTTTTTTTACGGTGGCATCATATTGAATTAATCATTAGACTTCGATGTCGAAAGTTTTATCAATTCAACATCGGATCTAGTTAAAGTCTCGACATAATTGATATGTCGGAGAATAATCTAATTAATATGAGTGATTAATTTAAATTAATTAATAACGTACATCCTTTTTAGATATGAGACTCGTTAAATTAGCTTAAAACTTTTTTTCCTTTCTTTTTTTCTAATTAAACTAAAGGTGTTTTATTTTGAGATGTGTGAGAAAAAAACATTTTTAAAATTAGCTTTTATTGTTTTTATTTGCAGCATATATTAAATAAATGTTGGACTCTAAAATTTAAGAGCCTTGTCGATTTATCATCAAATCTAAATTAAAGTCTTGACATGATTGACATATCAAAAAATGACCTAATTAACTTAACGTGTTTATGCAAAATGTTGAATAAAATTAACCCGACTTGACTCTTTATTATTTTTATTATTAGACAAAGTATATCGAAACCAACGTCTATCCCTAATAAATAGAAAACTAGTTGGTCTAACATGATGATCTAATGAAATACGTACATTAAAATAAAATTTATGACCTAAATATTTTAAATTTTCTAACACAAATAAAATTAACTATTATTACAAAATAACATAATAAAATAATTTAAAAAGAGTAATAAAACAAACCCAAATGGTCACTAAAAAAATGACCAAATATGCCTCTTAGATTGTTACTTGGAGACGACTAAATTACCTCTATTGGTGGAAAAGATGAAATTGCCCTTCTCGACCCCCTTTTCATCTCCTCCTATTCAAATCTCAACCTTCTTAAGCTTATCAATTGAGCTATAAACTATATCATAACCATAACAAACTATTTCGGGAGGAACATATGTAAATAAGGTAAAATCTCCTAATATGAAACCATCGAGTGTATGTACGGACAATTAAAAAAAAAGCAATGCTTGTATTCCACCCTTATAATTATCTATTTAACAAAAAATTGAAACAACTCATTTTCCAACTCGATATTTTAGATTCAACGTATGCTTGATTTTCATGGAGAGATTTCTCCTAAGAATAGGATGGGTCATCATAAGAGACAATATTATAAGAAGGGACTTCAAATTCGAATCATATTTCATATAGAGAGTAATGGGGTGATAAGTCTTGATGCCACCACCTACATGGTTGAATTGAAAGCCTATTAAACCTTTTACCAATGCACTTTTTCCTTCGATTTGGTAACCTATAACTAATAACACCGATGCTAGGGATGGCAATGAGGCGGGGACCCCCTAAAAATTTTCCCCATCCTCGCCCCGTGCCCCGAACGGGCAAAATTTCCTAGCCCAAACGGGGTGTAAACGAGGCAAAAATTATTATTATTTTTTATTTTTGTCTCATTTTATCCATTTTTACTATCAAATTTTAAATTATAGGAAAAAAATGATAATTTATATAGAAAATAAACCCTAAAAGTCACTAATTATAGATTTTATATGGGGTGTAATTATAATTTTAATGAAAAAAAGAAATGGGGCAAACGGGGCGAGGCGAGCAACTCCCATTCCCGCCCGTTCCTCGGTCGATGCGGGGAATCCCGTGTTGATCGGGGAAAATTGACACGGGGCGAGGCAAATTGCCATCCCTAATAGGTGCATTAAATGGAGTCTCGGTTCATAAGCCAACTCATCTAACTCATTATAGGTTTTGTACAACCTCTATTTCTAGTTTCTTTCAAACTAAAATTGAAGATTGTGCCTTACATATTGACTATCGGTGTTCCCTATCTACTTAATTCGAGGTCTTGGGTTTTAGGTTTAAAAAAACATGGGGGTTGATGGTGCAACTTATAGGGAGAAAGTTTATCATATGTTCTTTTTATTTGGATAAGTGAGGTGAGGTGATCAATTAGGGAAGTTTGTTCATGTTTGGGTAAAGGATTTTGGTTGATGATTGAGATAGGTAAATGAGGGGCAATTATGGAATGGGTACATGATAGTTGGTGTAGAGAGTCTCTCGACTAGAAAATGATAGTAAAAGGCTTGTTGGGTTGATGTTTATTGGGTTTATGGTGAATGATGAAAGGTAGTGGGTGTTATGGTGATGGTTAACTATTATGACTAGCATGAAGAGAGATGAAAGAGAAGGTTAGCTTTGGTGTTGGAGTGTGTTTGGTGAGATTTTATGACTATAAAGGTTGTTTGGCTAGGCTTGAAGGTTAGCATTATGGTCGTGGGTCCGTGGAGATGAAAATGGTATGAGTGGAAATGAAGGGTTTAAATCGAAGAAGAGATAGGTATGTAGAGGTGTAAATGGCGAGTGAAGGGTTTAAATTGGAGAATGGATGGGTATACAAAGGTATGGTAAGCGAGTGAAGGGTTCAAATGAAAAAAGCAATAGGTCTATTGAGGTGTGGTTAGTGGGGAATGTTGTAAATGATAGTGGGTGGCTTTAATGTCGGCATTGTTTGCTAGGTGTTTGTGTTTTTATCTATGAGAGAGCGATATTATTGTTTTTGGTGTGGAGGAAAACAATTATGATGAATGATAGGTATTAAGCTACCATGAAGAAGAAAGATAGGCTGGTTTGGGACTAATGAAGAATGAGCTTAGGTGCTGGCAATGTGGGAGGATCGGTGTTGGTGAAAGAGGCTAGTAAGTGAGGAAGAAAAAGAAACGGGTTAAGGTTGGATTTTTATTAAGGTGGCTTCAGGGTTTTAGTAGGGGAAGACGAATAGTGACAATCCTACATTTTTCTAATTAGTTTTTTTTTTTTTTTTAGGAAAGATGGATAGTTGTGGTTTTCTCAAAAAATGAGAAGAAGGATTGTTTTAATAAAGTTATTTTAGGATTGGGATAAAATCAATTTCGATCCTTTCTTGGTTCGTTTCTTTCAATTTTAATGCATATTTTATTATTTTTCTTCAATAGCTCCTTATTTGAAATTGTTTAATTCTTATTCTCTTGATTTCTTTCGACTTTACACTAATTAAATTTCAATCAAGGCCCTTGATTGAAATCTCTTTTTAGTTACATCCACTAATTGAATGTTGTTTGTCCTACAATTCTCACATTATTTTCAATTGGATCTCAAATCATATTTCAAAATTATTTCCTTTTCCTTTTATCGATGTTAGTGAAGGAGGCTGGTAGGTGAGGAAGGAAAGGAAACGAAGTTAAGGATGGATTTTTCTTAGAGTCAGTCTGCTAGGGTTTTAGTAAGGGAAGATGAATAGTGGCGACTCTACATTTTTTTTAGCTAGGGTTTTTTTTTGGGTAAGAAAGATTGATAGTTATGGCTCTCTCAACAAACGAGGAGAAGGATTGTTTTAATAGGGTTATTTTAGGATCGGGATAAAATCGGTCTTAGTCCTTTCTTGGTTTGTTTCTTTAAGTTTTAATGCATATTTTATTATTTTATCTAATTAGCTCCTTATTTGAAATTGTTTAATTCTTATTCTTTTGATTTCTTTCAATTTTACACTAATAAAATTTCAATCAAGGCCACTTGATTGAAATCTATTTTCAATTACATCCCTAATTGAATGTCATTTAGCCATTAATTCTCACATCATTTTCGGTTGGATCCCAAATCATATTTTCAAATTATTCCTTTTTCCTTTTATCAATGTTAGCGAAGGAGGTTGGTATGCGAGGAAGAAAAAGAAACGAGGTTAGGGATGGATTTTTCTTAAGGTGGGCTGTAGGGTTTTAGGAGGGAAAAATGAATAGTGGCGACCTTACATTTTTGTAGCTAGTTGTTTTTTTTTTTTTGGGTAGGAAAGATGGATAGTTATGGCTCTTTCAAAAAATGAGGAGAAGGATTGTTTTAATAGGGTTATTTTAGGATCAAAATAAAATCAATTTTAGTCATTTCTTGGTTCGTTTCTTTCAATTTTAATGCATATTTTATTATTTTTCTCCAATTAGCTTTTTATTTGAAATTATTTAATTCTTATTCTCTTGATTTCTTTTAATTTTACACTAATTAAATTTTAATCAAGGCCTTGATTAAAATCTCTTTCCAATTACATCCCGAATTAAATGTCGTTTGTTCCTCAATTCTCACATCATTTTCAATTGGATCCTAAATCATATTTCCAAATTATTTCTTTTTCCTTTTATTAGTGTTGGTGAAGGAGGTTTGGTGGGTGAGGAGGAAAAAGAAACAGAGTTAGGGATGGATTTTTCTTAGGGTGGTCGTTAGGGTTTTAGTAGGGGAAGATGAATAGTGGCACTCCTACATTTTTCTAGCTTGGTTTTTTTTTTTTTTTTTTTTGGTAGGAAAGATGGATAGTTATGGCTCTCTCAAAAAATGAGGAGAAGGATTGTTTTAATAGGGTTATTTTAGGATTAAGATGAAATCAATTTTAGTTCTTTCTTGGTTCGTTTCTTTCAATTCTAATGCATATTTTATTATTTTTCTCTAATTAGCTCCTTATTTGAAATTGTTTAATTCTTATTCTCTTGATTTCTTTCAATTTTACATCAATTAAATTTCAATCAAGGCCCTTGATTGAAATCTCTTTCTAATTACATTCCTAACTAAATGTTGTTTGATCCTCAATTCTCACATCATTTTCAATTGGATTCCAAATCATATTTCCGGATTATTTCCTTTTCCTTTTATTTTTAATTTTTTAATTGAAAAATAAGGGATTATCTTAAGAGGTTAAAATACTAAAAATGCCTAAAAAATCATGAGAAATCAAGAAACTATGCAATATGCCAATTTTTTTTTTTTTTGAATTTTGAATGAAAATAAACACGAGGGGTAAAAAATGAGTTATGACAATAATGATAGTCTTATCAAATCACTTTGTTGCTTCATCCAACTCGATGTAGAAAAAAGACATGTTGGTTCATCATGAAGGTAGGAAATTGATCTTAGTGTCAAAATGAGCTATTTCAAAACTAGTGATCGAGTAACTGCATTAAATGTCACCGATGTATTAGCCAAAGTTGAAGCATATGCGAAATTTTTGTTTTTCCTATGATTTTTTCGAATTTTCCACCATAGCATTGGTAATAGCTAATGGTTCTCCTAATATCTTAAAAGAGGACGTTGACAATCCTTTATCCTTAGAAGGCATTTATACACTTCGCTAAATTCAATAAATTTAAAGTGTCCTTAATTATGAAGATGCTTAAGTTGGGTTTGGTGCTGAATATGAAGGTAGAGAAGAAATTGGATGATTAGTTGATGGTGGAATGGTGTTGCTTGTTTATTTTTTTTGTTAATCGATTCTTGTTTTTGCTTCGTATTCATCAAATGGTAGAGGGGTTTTGTAGAGTAGAGTTTGTGGGTCGTTTTTATGATTTTAGTTTTAAGAAAAATGAAGGAAAGAAGGAGATGAAGAGAAGAAATGGGGTTTGAAGATATAGTACTAATTTCTTAGTCGTGTTTTACAACCGTAATTATAGCATGTTCAAATTACAAACCCTTAAATAATTTTAATTATTATATTATATATATTTTTTAAAGGTTTTGATGTCACCTTTAACCTTTGAAATAATACTGCTATTTTGAGAAAAAGAACAAGTTAAATTAGCTAAAGTTAGCTATAATTATAATTTTTATGAGATATGTATAAGAGTTTGGAATGTATATAACATATCGAAATAATAAATTTATTTCTTAAAAGGAAAGTAATTTTCATAACTTCACGTCAATGCAATAGTAAGTTGAATGTTTGATGTTGTGTTACAAATATCATAATTTTCAAGTTGAAATGTGATTGTGGCTTAGTCTATTTCTCCCGGTAAGTTTTTTTTTTTTTTTTTTTTTTTTTTTTTTTCTAATATACAATTATAAATGAGTACTATTCAATTTAAATCGAAAAATTGAATTAAAATATTAATTTTGGTTCGGTTTCTAACTCAAAATTAAAATAAATAAAAAAGATTTTTTTTTCAGTTTAGTTTAAAATGAAAACCAATTTTATTTTTAATTTTTTTCTATTTTTTATTTTTTAAGAAGTTTTAAAATAATGGAGATAAACCAAAAAAACGAATCTTAATATTATTAAAATACATGATGGATTGATGATGTTTTTTTTTTTTTTTTGTCTATTTATACTATTTTTAAAAAATCAGTTTAAATCAAATAAATGAATAGTAATTTGGTTTGGATTGGAGTTTTATAGGTTCGGTTAATTGAAATTGTTACAAACTGAATAAAAGACGAAAGATCACCCCTAGGAACGGCCCTTCGATATGAGGTTCTCTTTCATGGTTTCGTTGTTTTCCAGTTTAGAAAATTTTAAGGTTGCAGGTCATTTTCCTCACTAGCTATTCCATTTAGGGCTTTTAGTTATTTTTTCTCTTTATTTTTATTACTGGGGGTGGCTCTCCTCTCCCGACCTTTTTTCTTCATCCACCAGGGCGAAGGGCTTTTCAAATTTTTCCTCTCGAGGAAGATTCTGATTTATGAGGCTTTTTTTTTTTTTTTTTTTTTTTTTTTTTTTAAAGATTTTTGCCTTTTTCTTGCTCTTTAATGGTTGCCAGCTGGTTTAAAGCAGAATTTTTTTAGATCTATGGCTAATTTCGAAAGAGGGCTTATTTTGTTTGCTTTTATAGATGATCTGATGGCTTTGCTAGATTGAGGTACGAACTGATAGCGTGCAGTGTTCTTAAAGCTATGCGGCGAGTAAACTTTATGGATAGTAAATTTTTTTGGGGTTTGTCCCGTAATAGGTTAGTACTGGAGTTGGAGAATGCAATATCTGTTTGAGAAAAGCTAACAATTGCTCTAACGCTACTGTTATGTTTATATGCTATTTTTCCTTTTCTTTATAAGAAAGATGTTATAGTGGTAGATTGGGCAGTCGAAACTTATAGATTGTTAGTATACTTTCTTTCTATAATTTATAGTTAGTTTGTATCCAATTTGTCAAGCAAACAAAATTAGTTACTATGGGTTGTTAAAAAAATAATAGATTAAATGAATATTGTGTTAAAAGAAAAACCTCCATAAGAACAAAAAAATAATAATAACTCGGGCCATCTCAATAATAGAACAAATATTAGAAAAAAAACCCCCCACAAATAAAAAAAGAAAAAGAAAAAGAAAAGAAAAGTCATACATGTCCTTTAAACAAAAATTGGAGAAAACTTTATTCTGACCAATTCACAATAGTGGTTTTATTAGTTTTGGGTTGAAATAAAAAGCTAAAAATATCTAACTACTCTTGAATTTTAAGTCATTTGAAGTTAAGTCCTTAATTTTTTTTATTGGTCTTGGAGATCCCTGAACTTTTATTTTTTTCAAAATTAATCAATCTAATGATTTTCAGCTATCTTATTTTCCTTTAAAAAAAAATTCAATTCTTTGTATTTTGAGATGAAATTTTGCATACATGTTGAAAAATATTCAATCAATTTTCTAGAATAATTTCAAAAATTTTTAAAATAAAAAATTGTATTTATTTATTTTTTTAACATTAAAAATATAAAAAATCGAGAAAATAGAAAATAACTCTAAAATGATCTCAAATTTTTTGAGTAGCTCCACATAAATCTTGTTAAATGATTTTCATCATACAACTATTTATGTAATTTTTTTTTTAAGATAAACGATATGAAACTAAAGAATGAGTTAAATTTGAAAAAATTAAATGTTTAGAGATCCTCAAAACCGATAAAAAATTTAGAAACTCAATTTCAAATGACTTAAAATTTAGAAATAGTTAGATTTTTTGAGCCTTAATAAAATGCAAGATACTGTGGTTTTTTTTTTTTTTTTTTTGAAATTTTTTAAAAAGGTAGGTTATCTTACATTTTTGGACAAAAAATATTACGTTTATATCATACTAATTTCTCCCCTGAAAAAATCTTTAGATAAAATTCAGTATAAGAATTTAGATATACTACAAATTAACTTTATGAGTGACTGCTTTATAAATGGCTCACTTATCACCATGCTAAGCTGCTATTAGCATAAGGTCATCCTTGGAATTCGTACTTCTCGTATCCCCTCTGAGACAGTTAGTCGGATCCATGGATTTCAATCGAATAGTTGCATCGGGCTGGCTCTATTATGTATATAAGTTATTGCATTTAAGTCCAAAGACTGCGGGTCCGAGCTTCTAAGTACAAAAAAATAAAAAGTGGAAGCCCGAGCTCGAGCCCGACCCATATGTGATAGGTGTATCCAAAATTATCAAAACAGCAGGGACAAATGAGAAACAAAATGCAAACCATAAAAACGATCCCATCCCAACCAACCAAAGGAGAGGAAAACCAAAATAACTCAGCCCACAAGCCCTAGTAGCGTCCTTCTCTGGTCATCGTCGGCGAAAGCCTTGGCTTCACTCTCTCTATCTCCCGCACGGCGTTCAGGTAAAAGTTTTTACTCTTTATCTTTTATCAACTGCATCACATGGAATTATACTGACTCTAAAATCTCTGGCTAATTTGCTCCACTTGGCATCTAAGAACCATCTCCTTCTGATGTTAATACAATACAATAGTCGATTTCATGAACAATTTTAAAGTTATTGTGATATTTGTTAGGCAAGGAAAAAGCAGCTTCAGGTTGGAATAAGTTTCCTGTTGTTTGGTTGATTAGGGTTCTTGTTTTTATTTTACTTCATTTGCGATAAGGTGTATTTTTGTTTATGAGTAGGTTAAGTGTCTTTCGGAATGGCAACACGGCCGGATCCAGATATTGATGATGATTTTAATGAAATTTACAAGGAGTATACTGGTCCTCCAGGTTCTACAGTCGATAATGCACATGATAGGGCAAAAATAAATAAAAGGTCCCACGTGGACTCTGATGAGGAAGAGGAAACTCGTGACCCAAATGCTGTCCCAACTGATTTTACTAGCCGAGAAGCAAAGTTTTGGGAAGCTAAATCCAAGGCTACAGAGCGGAATTGGAAGAAGAGGAAAGAGGAAGAAATGATTTGTAAAATATGTGGAGAATCAGGTCATTTTACTCAGGTACTGTTTTGTTTGTAGGAAAATAAGTTGGTGAATTTTGTAAATTGTTTTCATATGCACGAGTGCATTACAACTTCACTTCATAGTGCACATTTATTTATGAATGCTCTCTTTTATGTATGGCAAGTGATTTATTAATGATTTATGATGGGATGGAACCTGCGATAACCATGAGGAAACTACGGTTTTGCATATGCTCTAGTGACACTATCTTTGAATCTATTTTTCCTTTATGCCTAGTGTACATGAAAGCCTGGGCTAATGTATAAACAACCAACTTGGGCATGCTTGAGAATCGAACTTAGTGCCTAATCTGAATAATGTTTTTAGATTAACTGTGGTTGGATGTTCTCGACTTCCTCCTGCTAATCACACCACTTTGATTTAGGACTTGACATGCTTCACTTCACTGTTTACTTTTGTGGCGCCCGTATAAGTTTACTGCTTGGATAACACCAACTCACGTGGTAGAGAAGAGGGATGCCATTTTGTTATTCTTTTCTTTTTTATTTGCACTTTCCAGTGTCAGAGGTCAAGTTGTTTGTTTTTTATTCTTTTGGTTTATTTTAAGCTGTGGGATTGAATGTTGTGCCATCCTTTCTGGTACTTGTACAGGGATGCCCCTCTACTCTTGGGGCAAATCGCAAGTCACAAGATTTCTTTGAAAGGGTTGCAGCAAGAGACAAGCATGTAAAAGCATTATTTACTGAGAAAGTGATACAGAGGATTGAGAAGGACATTGGTTGCAAAATCAAAATGGAGGAGAAATTTATAATTGTTAGCGGAAAAGATAGGTTAATCTTGGCAAAAGGTGTTGATGCTGTGCACAAGGTGATCAAGGGGGAGGGTGATCAGAAGGGCTCTTCTAGTTCTCACAGGAGTAGGTCTAGGTCCCTTGAGAGAAGCCCTGTAGGTTCACGGCTGCGACGTTCTGATTCCCAAAGGCCTTATCTAGGTCACCCACATGATACGTCACAATATCAACCGAGGTTTGGCAGGCAAGATAAGATTATGGAAGACCATCGTGAGGATCTGCATAAATTCTCAAGGGGTTCTCCACAAGGTAGGGACAGCATAGGATATGTTTTCGGCATCCATAAAACACTGGTAATCCCATGTTCGTAGTTTGTTAGGCTTCTGCAAGTTTCCATGTATGTTTGTAGCAATTGTTTCCCCAAGTTTTGAGTTTTTAATGATTCTATGTATTGCTTATCATGTGTTTGCAGCAAGAGGTAAGTTCTTATCTTCAAGAATTATGTGTACGATTCTGAAGTATCATTCATTGGTGGGTCTGAAATGGTCGGATTGTCTCCAAATCGAAATTATTTACTGAAAGCCAATTCAAGACTTGTTTGCAACGGATGGTTCACTATGTGAATACTAGATAGTATTTCTAATTAAAGCTACCATCTATGCTAGCATCTCGAATCAAGTGCTTAACGTACTCTTCATTTGATGAAGCTTATGGTAACGATGGAGTTAGAAGTCACTCAAGCTGTTCTAAATCTCCTGCACGTCCCCTTTATGCTGGCAACTCTTATGGTTCACATGATGGTCGTAGTCATAGCACGGCTGGTTATAGAACTACTGGATGGGATATTGAGAGGCAGGGGTCTGATTTGCAATCAGGCCATCGATTTGAATACTCTACGTTCCCTCAGACGTTAGAAGAACTGGAGTTAGAGCATAAGAGAGATGCAATGGAGCTTGCTAGAATTCATGACAAAGAAGAAGATGAAGAAAATTATAAGCATCGTGAGGTATTAAACCTATCTCAATAGTCCTGTACTTTATGGTTTTTTAAAACTGGCTGATTCAAGTTTCATTTGCTAAACCTTTGGTCTCAGAGTGTGTTATTTGTAATTAAATCAGAGCCTGACTAGCTGATCTGATCTTTGGGTATTTGTTTTATGTGATATCTACTTTAATTGTTTGCTTTTTTGTGGTTGAATTTTGTATATGCATGATTGATGTTGGGTGAGAAGACGAAATCAGTAGAAACAGCAGAGGCAAGTAACATAATGGCTTGGATTCACTAGTCTTGATCACCATGCAAAACAATCTATCCTCCTAGGAAATATCAAAAAGTCATATGCTAATCACATGACCCTAAAGTAATTGAATAGCCATAATTTCAGAAATAAATTTTACAGAAAGCTCCGGCATCAATACTGTATGAATCCTGTGTCAAAGATTTTACTGTCTTCATTTTTTGTGCTTTGTGGTTAATCTTTAACCATTAAATTGATCAAAATGAATATTGTATGTTCATAGTCATCTTCATTTTTTTTCAATCTTGTTACTGGAATTATGTTAGAGAGGGTAATGTGGCTCATTGATGAGGAATAAAGACATTATGTCATGGAAATTAGTATTTGATTATTTAGGAATTTAAATTTTGTATGATCATTCTAGACGTCTTTCTTTATTCCCCATCACTTATTTGATTACAGAAGATGAACTGTTGTGTTAAGTTTCATTGTTTTTCCATTTATAAATTTTTAATTTTTCTAATGAATTTGCTGCGGTGTGGTCTTTATTTTTTGTACAAAAAGAAAAGGTTCCTATCAAAATCTCCTCACTTGCTGTATTGATCTGGAAATTCTGATCTTTGTTTGATCCTGTGGATTAGACTATTAGGGAAATTGGAGAGAAGTACATGCAGAAATTGGCTATTCTAAGGGGCGCACACACAAGACAGTGGGAGGAGTTTCTTCAACGTGATGCCCAAATGCACCTGCAACAACCACGGCGGCCAATTTCCGTGTCTGGTTTTGGTGGCTATAAACAGCACTCTTATTCTGAATATGATGTTTCTTCAGCCAATACTCATTATGCTGGAACGAGTTCACCCGTGGATTCAACAGCCAGGTACTCAAATAACATGGAAAATTATTCTTCAAGACCTCATGATACATATGGTGAGTTCCAGCATCAGAGGCGCGAGGCTTTTGGGAAAGCATACAATCGATACTAAATTGGTGTACTGGAACTAAGTTAGGTGAGTTGTCGCACGCTCTTTGATTGAGTAAAGAGAAATAAATTCTCATTTTTTCCCTACCTTTAAATCTTCATACTTTCACAATCTTCTTTTCCTTCATGGCAACTTAACTGGTATGGTTGGAAACCATGTCCAAAAGCTCTTAGTGTTTCTGTAACTGAAATTATTGGTGCACAACGCACTGAGGCAAGCAGCTTTTTAATATATAGCAGGCCTTGGTTTGGGCCGGGTCAGGAGAAGCTAGGATTCTTTTTGCTGGTATTTGCAGATTTTGTTGTGCTTATCCTGCTCTAGCTTAAAGTTTGAATACAAAAATTTTCAGGGTCCAGATCATGGTCGTAGGAGTAATGCACAGGGGTTGCCCAGACCTAGGTAAGTTGGTCAGCGATCCTATCCTGTTTACTTCGAGAGGCGAATGATCTTAATCATCTGACGCTCCTAGTATGTCAGTAGAATTGCTTCATTTTCAATTTAGTAGTTGGACTCTGTTCATTATTTCTTTTCTATAGGTGAGTTGTGGTAATCATTTTCTTAGGTAGGTCTCGGAGTGTTTGAGGTTGCTGACTTTTGAATGGCGCATATTTGCATCAATGGACAACATTTTTGGCAGTTTTTCATTTAAGAGTGCTGTAGTTTATTGTTACATGCGATAGTCCTTCACATTTGCAGTACGTGCCAAGGCAGTATTGTATTTCTTCAATTAGATAAAAAGAGAATATATCTCTATTTTTGTTACTTTATTTTCTATAGTCCATGCAATAAATATGGAAATAAACCCCAGTAAGTTTTGGATGCTTTGGCATCCTTGTCTCAACTGTTCTTCGGTGATAATTTACTTCCCGATCAAATCAGCGGGGCTTCACTAGGCTTTGCTATAGTGCAGATAGGTTCGTCCTAGATGTGGATAGGTGAAGTGACATGCAAGGTGAACTTCTTTTCTTTTTCTTTTTATTTTATTTTGTATCTTCTCTTTTTCTTCTCTTCTGTTTTGCCGAATTTTCCATTCTTTTTCTTTTTCTTCTTCAGTTCCTTCACTAGGATTGGTATCATTTTTGTTTTGTTTTGTTTTTTTTCAAATTTTTGAAAACAAGATATGAAAATTTGTTTGTTTTTGCATTTTTGTTGTAGAAAAATAAAATTGACAAGAAGTTTTGAACAAAAAAAATGGTTTCAAAAGTTTTCAAAACTAGTGTTTTTTTTTTTTTTTTTCCCAACCAACATGTGTTTTGGGAGTCAAGTCGGGCTTGAAAGTTGAGAAAGAGGTGTGGATCATGCTAGGGGTTTAGATTAGAACCTAGTTCAAGGAGTTCAAGATTCGGGTTGGGAACTGTTATGGGGCGCTCAGGGTATAGGCCTAGACCAAGTTTGGGGTGTCTAGGATTCCATTTGGGATTAGGTCCGTGAAGACTCGAACTCGGTCTAGAACCTAGTTTAGGGTGCCTTGGAGTTGGTCCACGAGTTCATGGATAGGTTCGAGTTAGAACTTGTGCTGAGGTTTGAGATGCATCTAAGGTTCAGGTTTGGGGCACCTGGAGGACGATCTAGGGTTGGGTACAGGGTGCTTTGGGGACGATTCCGGTTTGGGGTGCCTTGAGGTTGGGTCGGAATGAGATTCAAGATGCTAGGGGGTCGGTCAGGAATCGAGTTCAGCAGCTTGGGGGTCAGGCTCGGACCCAGGTCTTGGGGCTCCCTAGGTGTTGGTCTGGTTGAAAATTACTGGACCTTCAGTATATTTTATGAACCACCTTTAAGAATAAGTAGGCCTATCTTGAGCAATATTGAAATTTAAATCTCGTCCTAAATAAGAAAATAGTTGGTTGCTCTTTAAGGATAAACAAAATTGTTCCTTATACATACAAAACAAGTTAAATAAATAAATAATAATAATAATAATCAAATATTCACTTAAACTCTTCTTTCCTTTTCTTTTACTTTGATGTTTGTTTTAGGCGATGGAAAATATTACAAACTTACTATAGTTTTTTGACGAGTGAAAAGAGGGATCCAGTACTCGTGTCCGTCAATATAACTCAACCCACCGCCAGAAAGCTACCGGTTAGATTTTGTCAAGTCTTCTTGGCCATCGCCGGAAGGCTAGGAACAAATCTAAGACTTCAAATTTTAAAGATGCTTCAAATGGATTCCATCATGTTGAGTTTATGGCGCGTGTAGCGTTGGAGCGAGAACGAGACGTAACTTAAATATGCAATAATGTGACCGACATTTTAAAAAAATTATAGAGCAAAACAATGTAACAATAATAATACTATAGAAACAAGCATCAATAAAGTCGTTGTAGTATAGTGGTGAGTATTCCCGCCTGTCACGCGGGTGACCCGGGTTCGATCCCCGGCAACGGCGTAGAAGATTTTGGTTTTTTCACTACTTTGGGCTTTCGATTTTATGTTCATTAGCTAGAAGCCCACGACGAGAAAACCTTGGCATGCAATAATTCTATTTAAGCATCCACACACAAATATATTAGAAGGATTTAATTGCTTGATAAGTATGAATGTACGATATACCTAATGATGTATTTGTTTCGTCAATAGTAAGTTTTTACCAGAAAGTTTATGTTGCGGAGAAAGTAATTAACAATATTTATTTTATAAAAATAGATAGAAATAGAAAAAAATTAGGTGAAAATGAAAATATTTTTATTGTTTTTAGTTTGATGGATGGGATATATATATATATATATATATATAATCAAAATGAATCCATTGAATAAATACTTATTTTTAGGGTTAATATCATCATTTATCCTTAAATAATAAGTCAATTTTCTAATATGTCTCTAAATTTTAAAATGCTTTCAATATGTTTTTATTATTTGAGCTAATTTTTAATCTATTGTTCTAGTCCATTTTTCAAGTTAAATCATCCAAAAATGTCACATGACTTACACATGATTTTTTCTTTAATGAAAATATCTCTTGTAGTTTAACATGTTAAGTTTTCAATCAATCCTTACATAGTTGGTTGAGTTTTCAATCTATCTTCAATGCTAAAAAATCTATTATTGTTATAAAAGAAATAGTAACAATGGTAGAATTGAAGAGAAAAATGATAAGAAAATGAATTTACTATAAAATAAAGTAAATACAAGAGATAACAATTTTAAATAATTTTCTAAATCCCTACAAAACACATCTACTCAAACTAATGAAAAATTAAACTTATTTATAGGCTTCAAGATTAGAAAGAGAATTGGAAGGGAATATTAATCATCAAAACATGCATAAGTAATTGAATCAATTACATCACTCTTCCAATTTTTCATATTGAATGATGAGTTGAATCATATGAATAATGAGAATATGAAATGAAAATTCATTATTTCATAACACTCTCGGTATGAATGTCCGAACATGTTTTGTTAAAACTTTACTGGGAAAAAACCCAATTGAAAAAAAAATCTTAATGAAGAAAAAAAGTATAATATTCCTTATACATATTAATCTCTATGTTGGGTTCCTCCTATTTAAAACATCATTTAAGATCTTTAAGACAATGTATCTCAATTTTGTGAACTATTTTCTCAAAAGTCATGGTGGGGTAATGCCCTAGTAAATAAGTTCATTGAATTATCACTTTGATATATTCTTCTTTTAATTGAATTATGCAACCAACACTATCTTTATATAATGTTGCTTGGACTTTCTTTGCTACTAGATAAACCGTATGTCTTTCGGATATAATAGTGCATTGATCTTAACCAAATACATTCTCAACTTGTCTCATGAATTGATATTTCTTCATGATTTAATATGTAGCAGACTATAGTTTGTTTCATGTAACATCATAATATAGTCGTATCATCATGTGTAAATACATAATTCATTTTGTGATCGATTTTTGTATGGATCAAATAAATAACTTGCATTTACATAACCAATTAAAGCTGATTTTGATTTATTTGATTAAAATAAACACCATATCAATTTTTTCTCTTACATAATGTAAAAAATGTTTAATTCCATTCTAATGTCTTTATATTGAAACAAATGTATATCTTGCTTATAAATTTATAAAAAAATGCTATATTAGGTCGAGTATTATCAACGAAATATATCAATGCATTAAATGCACTAAAATATGATATTTTAGAACCAAATAATTATTTTTTATCTTCTCGAGGTTGAAAATGACCTTTTTGGATATCAAGTGAACGAACTATCATTAGACTAGTCAATTGATAAACTTTATATAGAATCATTATAGAATTTTTTTATATATATAGATTGATGAATAAAAATCTCATTCTCTAAGTGCTTGAACTCGAGAGTCGAGATAAAAATGTTTTTTTTCGTGTATTTTATATTAAATTATTTTTTAACATAACTTATGACACTTGAAATATCTTTAAGAGTTTCGGTAATATTTAAATCATCGACATATATAACAATTATCACAAATTTATTTTCAAATTTCTATATGAAAATATATGTACAAATGTGATTATTTTTATAATCTTCTCTTAACAAATATTCATTGAGACGATTACACCACATTCATTTAGATTAACAATAAAGAGTGGATATTGAAAAATGAAATATAAAAAGTATAGCATAAATCAAATTTCTAAAAACTAAAGCAATAAAACAAATATTAAAATAATCCTTATAGAGATCTCCATAATTTAATTAAATATATATTTTCGTAAATGTATATTACATGCCTCGTGCATTTAAGTACTTCTAAGACTTTCATATAAATATCATTTTTAAGTGAGCAAATAAGTTGTGGTCATATCTATTAAATATATGAAGTTTTTCATATATTTTGCTAGGTTAAAGAGATAATGAAATGTAATTGCATCTATTACAGGAGAATATGTCTCCCTATAATCAATGTTAGGTCTTTGCGAAAACTCTTATGTTACAAGTCTTACTTTGTATCTCACAAACTCATCTTTTTTATTTCATTTTTATACAAATAATCATTTGTATCCCCACTATCTTCACATCTTTAAGTGTTTTGACCATGGCTTCAAAAACTACTCATTTGTAAGACAATATAATTTTGTCCGAATTACTCTTTTCATTTAGATCAATCATCTTTATGTTGACTTTCTTCAATAAATTTAGGTTCAAGATCCTTATTTTTATTCAAAATATCAATTGTAACATTAGATGAAAAAAATATTATCAATAAATGCTTTTTTTGTCTTATTTTCTCCATGTATTGACATAATTTATCATTTTTTTTTTGTCAAGTATTTAGACTTCTTTTGGAAGCCTATTATCAAATATATCTTGTACCATTTTATGAATATTTCCATTCTTTATATTTTCATCTCGATTATTTATCTTTTTCTTTCAAAACTTTTTATCTTTAGAACCGATCGGTCTCCCACGCTTCATGCGTTTACTATAACATTAATAGATTATTTTTTTTAGGACATCAATTATAATAGGAGTATTCTCAACGAAGACATGTATTTTAGTTAATCTTTTTGGATTTGAGAATGTAAATGACGAGTTGATTTTTAAATTTTTATAAATGAAACATCTTCTAAACTTCTAGTTCATATTATTTTATGTGAAGAATAAGATGATGCAAAGATATAGTCCTTTATGTAATCTTTTTTTTCTATATTTCTAACTCGCTTATTTTGCTTATTCTCTCTCCCTAATGTTGAAAAAACTATTTCATTAAAATGACGATCGATAAATCGAGCTATAAAAACATCTCATTCATGGTCCAAAATATTTAATTATAGAAGATGATTCAAATCCATAATATATTATCAATCTTCTTTAAGAGCTCATTTTAATTCGTTGTGGAGAAGCATTAGGGATATATGTTGTACATTTAAAATTCTTAGATGAGAAATATTTAGTTAATGATATAAAGAAATTGAAAGAATGAGAATTTCGATAAATGATGGGTCTAGTAAAACTAAGTATTACTGCATTTAAGATTACATGTCACCAAACGAAATAAGAAGTTTTGTTTTCATAAGTAGTGGTTTAGCTATCAATTATAGCTTTTTGATAAATAATTTTGCTAAACCTTTTTTAGTATGGACATGAGCAACATACTCGTTCAACCTATATTCTAATAGTTAATCAATAATAATTTAATGCTCGAGAGATAAATTTGCTAATACTTGTCAAGATAAATTATTTTGATGGCATGATCTGAAAATTATGCTCGTAATCGAAATTTGAGCTAGCAACCTCGAAAATGTCAAGTTTCGAGTAGATAATAAGCATACAAGTGACTATCTTGTGGATGCATCTATTAAAATTATAAAATATCTAAATGGTCTATGTGATGGATGAATTGATCTACATATATCACCTTAAATACATTTTAAAAATACTAAAGATTCAATCTCAATTTTACTTAGTGATGGCTTAATAATCAATTTGCCTCGAGAACATGTAGAATATGAAAATTCATTAAATTGAAGAATCTTAGTGCTCTTTAATAGATGTATATATGAATTTTTAATATTTTTTTTGCTTGATGAAAGACCTAGGATAACCTAACCAATTATGCCACGTAATAAAAACATTTAAATTAGTAAACTTCTAATTTATTATATCATTTGTTTTAATCATTCAAATGTTTATAATAAAAATCGAAGTGAAAACGAGTAATTTCTCCAATATATATTTTCTACTTGATATAATCATTATAATATATAAATATTCAATATTTTACATATTAGTTGTCTTGATATGATATCCATTTAGACGAATATCCTTGAAACTCAACAAACTTCTATGAGACTTTAGAAAGAACGAGTGCATCATTTATAATAAAATTATCATTTCGAGTAATAATATATTTTTTTTTCGGAGCTTTTAAAACTTATTCCTTCAAGTAATGAAATATTCGTTGTTATAGAGACTTTTAAATTTTTCTCTTCAATTAATAATATATTAGTTATTCTAGAGCTTTCAAATTTCTTCTCTTTAGGTAATAATATATTCGTTCTTTTAGGCCTTAAAAATTTGTTTCTTCAAGCAATATAGTTGCTCTTCTAGAGCTTTCTATTGGATTGATACTATCGGATATAATATTAACTCAAAATAAATAATTAACTAAACATAAAATAAATAAATATATTTTTCATAAAAATAAATAAATAGCAAGATAATTTTCTAACTATCACTATGCAATAGAAATTATATATAAAAAAAATATCTTATTTATAAATAAAAAAGCTAACAATGTATTACTTTTAATTACCATCATTTTGATATATAAAATTGACTTCTATATTTTACTCTTTCTTTTTCAATGAGGTTTGATAGGACTCAATGAGGTGTTTTGACGTGTGACGAGTATGCGACTAATTTCTTTTTATGCCACATCTATAACATATATTTTCAGAATAATAACTTGATCTATTTTTATTATTTTTCCTTTTTTATATATAGTTTATACACTTCGATGATGAGGTATATTATTAAGGTTATCATAATTATAACAACAATAATTCCAAAATGATTATTTGCTATATTCACGTCTATGGCCACGACCACATCCTCATTCATGTCTAGAATTGTTATAAATTTTCACATTCACTTCGGAAAATGGAATATACCCGAGTTGGACGAGATTCATAAATTTTCATTAATAGCTCTTTATTTTGCTTAGCCATAAATAAGTATGAAACCAATTCAAAATATGTTTTAATAAATTTTTTTTTCGATATCGTTGTTGTAGGAGCATATTCAAGGCATGAAAAGTAAAAAATATTTTCTCGGCATCAAGCACCCATGATCAATAATTTTTGTCCAGAATATTAAGGGCCATAAAATCAAGATTTATGAGGTTTGATATGATCAAAATTCTATAATATAAGATATGATAATTAATATTAAGAAACAAGAACAAGCATAATAATAAAAATTATATTTTTCAAACAAAATACATTAGATCATTAGATTTAAAGTAAATGATAAATTAGATACATGCCTCTTAATGATAAAGGTAATTTAGATCTTTTTAGAAAACACTCGTGTAGAAAAATAATCTATTGATTGGGTTTTTTTTTTTTAGACACATACTTTATGATCTATTGTCTTAGTTGGTTAGAGTTTCGTGTTGATAATGTGTTATAAAAGAAATGATAACAATAGTAGAATTGGAGAGAAAGATGATAGGAAAATAAATTCATTATAAAATAAAGTGAATATAAGAGATAACAACTCCAAATAATACCCCGAATCTCTACAAAACACATTTACTCAAACTAATAAACAATGAAGCCTATTTATAGACTTCAAGATTAGAAATAGAATTAGAAGGGACTATGAACCATTAAAAAGTGCATAAATAATTGAATCAATTATATCTTAATTTCTTACATTGAATGATGAATTGAATCACATGAGTAGTGAGAATATAAAATGGACATTCATTATTTCATAACAATTATATTATTTTTAATAGTTTTCCTAATAATTTGTTGCACTATAGTGAATTTTTTGTTAATTAAAAATATATTAAAATAATTAGGACAAGTTAGAAAGTAATTTTTTAAGAAATTGAAAAGAAAATTACATTTAAGTAATTGTTAGTTAGTATCTTAAGCATGTAATTAAAAATTTAAGTAATTGTTAATTAGTCTCTTAAACATGCAATTAAAAACAAATAATTATATTTAAGTAGTTGTTAATTAGTCTCTTAAGCATGTAATAAAAAAAATCATATTTAAGTAATTGTTAATTAGTCTCCTAACCATGCAATTAAAAAATAAATAATTATATTTAAGTAATTTTTAATTAGTTTTTAATCATGTAATTAAAAAAATTTACATATTTTCTTTATATATATATATATATATATATATATATATATATATATATTGTAGAAGATTCACATTTTTTTCTTTCATAAAGATGATTTAATATATTGCTAAATATTATATCAACTTGTTTGATATTTTACATAAGTGAATTATTATAACACAATAGACTCTTTAGTATTAAAAATATGTTAACTAATATTTTCTTGAACAATTACATAATAACTTATACTAATTATTTTTATATATTTTTAATTAACATAAAATTTTCAACACATTATCAAGAAAATTAATAACAATAATATAATGGACACTTTAGCATTAATGATAGATTGAAAACTCAATCCATTATATAATGATATATTAGAAATTTAACATGTCAAGCCACAAAGGGTCATTTTTATCAAAGCAAGGTGGTATGATATTTTTGGGTAATTTGATCGAAAAAATTGATCAGAATAATAGATTAAAAATTAATTCAAATAATAAAAATAGATTATATGTATTTTAAAATTTAGAGACTGATTGTAAAATTGACCTATTATATAAGAATAGGCGAGGGTATTGATATATATATATATATATATATTTTTATGTAAAATTTGAGCTAAGTAAACCGAAACAACAACAAAAATTGCACCTTTTGCATACATAAGTATCTCTGGGGATTGTTTGCTACTATCTCAAGGCAAAACTTAAAAGTCTTTGCAAATAGTGCTAATCAAACGTAAACATCTCTATATCAATTGTTCCTTTTTAAAGGAATCGAATGCCTTATCTTGGGTTTGGTTTATTTATAATTTACTAATGCATATTACGGACACACAACTTTAGGTTTCAATATTGTGTACCTTTTATATTTCAGTCCCTCGACCACATTTTATTTATATGTTTTTTTCCTTTTATCTAAACATTTTTGCACTGTTTTTTTTTCTTCTTTGTCATTTTTTTTTAAAAATAACGATTGCTACAAAATTTGTGATTTTTACCTATCCTATATATAGAAAACAAAACGTCTCAAACAATTAAATCATATTAGTTGCCTTTGAAATCCGATGTATATCATTTAAGATTTGGAGGGGCTAAAATAAATATATTCCACACTAGCTATTGCCTGTAAGTCTGTAACTAACAGAAAAAGTTTCAAAAATTGGAAAGATAGATATTACCCATTCACAAGCACTACTTCTTCGGTTATCAACTTGTTAGGCCCGTATGTACACATATTCGGTCCAATATTGATGTCCCATATACGTCATTTCATTTTGTTATTTGCTTTTCCATCTCTCTATGGTTGGAGAGATGGATAAAGCACAAGCCGCATAATTTGTGTGTCTCAAGCATGTTTCCCAATTTACAAATATGCTTATTAGATTGGGCATCCAAAACTAGCCCCTGATAAAAATCTCCACCATCGTTTCAATTTTATAACTATGCTTTGCTATTATCTGATAGTGTTTTGTTTAACATCAGCAGTTTCTTCTGAATGTCATGGAAACTGACCAGTAAATACAAGTGAAATGTACATAATATTTTGGATTCCATTCGTCTGCCTTCTCTTTACCCCACCATTTGGATTCCATTCGCTAAACAAGCCTATGTTTTTGATTCGTCACTCTCACTTGGGCAAATCATGAAGTCAAGCAAGACAATGCCAGCCACCATGCGCATGGGACGATGGACTTTGTTTTTGTCATTCTTGTGGCCCGCTTAAATTCATAATAGAAGGGGTGATTTGGGCCTGACAGTTTTCCTTTTTCCTTTTTCTTTTCTTTCTTTCTTTTGTTTTTTTCTTTGTCAAAACCCGCTGAAGATGTTGGACTGTCACGCACGGACATTCCGTAACAAGATGCTGTTATCAAAACTCAGAGGGTCAGATAATTAAATAAGTAAAGAAAGGATAAATAAATTTATCTTATTCTATTAATAAATAGGAAAGAAAGATAAATATTTAAACAGACGGTAGCTCGTTAATAAATAAATGTTGATTTTAAAAAAAAAATTTCAAAAATACTTAGTCAATTCCCTGGCAGTGCGTTTTATCCGTTTGGAAAGAGCAATGTCAGAATTGATTGAAGTTTGACAGTTTCCTACTTTTCAATATGAGCCTGACACGTCTTGCTGATGACTGCCAAACACCATCTGCCGTCCTTGGACATGGTGACACGTTCGAAAAGAGCACAACCATCAAGACTTAAGTCTCAGATTTTGATGAATTAATACTACTAAAACTAGTTTAGTTCTGCTGTGGTCTCTGGTTGTGTGTTTTGGATAAAATGTTGGTACATCTACATGGGTTTTTTGTTTCCTTAATTGTTTTTGAAATTTAGGTTAGTGAGTGGAGTACTTTACTAAATTTGCGTTAATTACTTTTGTTCTCGTTTCCGTCGATGCTGAATGCTAAGAAACAAAGAAAAGGGATGGTGAATGCTAATTATAAGGAAGCGAGGGAAACCATCTAAATTAGGGACACCTTTATCTTTATACGAAACCCACGTTCAATCCTCCCTTTGCGAGCCTCGTCCTTCATCGAAGCTAAAGCTAAAGGTATATTTAATTTATCTTTTATTTTGTTTTGTTGTTTATCTTTTATTTTTTTAGTTCTTCTGGTTTCTTCGCTATCAGAATTGCTTTATGAAGCTGAACATAGCAAAGAAACAAGCTCTAAATTCGAAAGTTTCCGAAAATGCTAGCTTAAGGGAACAATTTTTTATGATATCAGATATGGATCGTTTGATGATTGTTATTTCTGTTTGTTTTTATCCCTTATGTTTGTCTTTTTGACATTTTCAACTTTATTGATACAGCATTGAAATTTTATGTTTAACGTAATCGGTTCTGGCTTGCTGGGTTTTGTTGATTGTTTGAGGTTTGGGTGAAAATATTTGGTCTTTTTAATGTATAGAGAATTCTTAGGTAATTCAACATGATTGAGAAACTGTGGGTGGCTAGCGAAAAAATTTTCTGAATTACGAGGGCGCTCTGCATTTCACATTTGTGAGCAAATTTGGACAGTGCAGTTGTTCAAGGGTTCTCTTTGTTTTAGCTTGGACTGAAGAATTCCTTTTCTAGGGTTTATTGAGGTGATTTTGGCTTGGAATGAAGAATTGCTTTTATAGGATTTGATTGAGGTGAAATCTTCATTTGTGTTACTGTGAGGGCTCGAGTTTCGCAACACAATAATAAAAGTGTGTTTGGCTAAGAAATTGCGGGAGAATAGTGTTATAGATTTCTACCTTGGATGATGAGTCGATTTGTTTTGAGAGAAAGGGAGCTTGAAGTTGATCTTGAAAGTGGTGGGACAACCAGCGAAGAAGATAGAATGAGTGATCCCATTTCAGCAAGTGGGCAAACCAAGACACTTTTAAAGAGGACATATACTGGACCTGTGGGTTTTCATGGATTGGCGAATTCATCAAACTTTGGTGAGGTTGCTGCTGAGGATGTGGAGCTGTTGATAGACAAGAGTTCAGAAGGAGAAGAGGGACAACAGAACAAAAACTTTGTGGATAGGAAGGATGTCGAAGAGAAACATCTAAAGAAAAATTTGAGAAAACCTCCCAAGCCACCAAGGCCCCCTAATGGTCTATCACTGGATGCTGCTGACCAGAAGTTGATGAAAGAAATCACTGAGCTTGCCATGAGAAAACGTGCCAGGATTGAAAGACTTAAAGCACTAAAGAAGATGAGAGCAGCACAGGCATCATCTTGGAGCAGCAGCTTGTCTGCCATGGTTATCACAATCCTCTTCTGCCTCGTTATTATCTATCAAGGTATAGTGGCTTTTTCAAGTTCGATTGGTCTCATCCCAAGAACTGTGTTCATACTACTCATATGTTGCATATCCAGTCTATTCACTAACAAGCTGCATTTTTTGTCTAAAATTTGGTCATGATAGGAATCTCAAGCATGTTTCCCAATTTACAAATATGCTTATTAGATTGGGCGTCCAAAACTAGCCCCTGATAAAAATCTCCACCATCGTTTCAATTTTATAACTATGCTTTGCTATTATCTGATAGTGTTTTGTTTAACATCAGCTGTTTCTTCTGAATGTCATGGAAACTGACCAGTAAATACAAGTGTAATGTACATAATATTTTTGTGACTCTTTCTTCTTCTTGGAATTATCCTTTTAATGTTTTGTTTAACATCAGTTGTTTCTTCTGAATGTCATGGAATCTGACCGGTAAATGTAAGTGAAATGTTCATAATATTTTTGTGATTTTTTCTTCTTCTTGGGACTATCCTTTTAATGTTTTGTTTAACATCAGTTGTTTCTTCTGAATGTCATGGAATCTGACCAGGAAAACATAAGTGAAAAGTTTGTAATAATTTTGGGATGTTTTTTTTCTTGGAATAGAATTTTTTTAAAAGTGAAAAACAGAAAATTTTGTGTTAATCAATAACAATCAAAGTACATCAAATCAGTACTTCGTCCTAACAAATCCTCCAGAATGAGGGGACAAAGCTGGTTTTTAAATATTTCATCAGGGATTCTTCCGGGTACAGCCACACCTAGCTGATATATGCACAACCTCATCTTTTTTATGTTTTATATGGCAAACAAGTGATAATTGAGCCTCAGGAGTCATTAACGTCGGATCATGCAGAATTGCTTCAACATCAACACGATCACGAGTAAAAACTCCTGTGAGTCTTCATCCAGCACTAAACAATCTGTTTCAAGCTCGAAGTCATGTGTCCTCTTTCAAGTGCTCAGCTCAACTTCTTTGATGCCATGAACTCAACCAACTTACTGCCTGTAGCTAAAATGACAAACCTTGAATTTGGCTGCTATGGAAATACCAGAGCAGGGTCTGAAGACTGAAAACAACCCCTTAACCTCTTGCTTTTTAGCTTCTATTCCATGTTCAATCGATATTTCATCCCAACTTCCCACAAGGTGGATTGCTCCAACATAAGTTTTTCTTGGCTGGAAATGATTGCTTAAAAATGTAATGTTATACTTGTCTTTAGTTTTCAGGTTTTCTGAAGTTTCATGTACTATGCCGCAGATGCATGCCCATTAAAATACCATTTATGTACCCTTTGATCCTTGTATGGAAATTCTGTCAAATTCCTTTAGATCTTAGATTTTTCTTGTGCTGAAGTCACATCTTGCCTAGTTTCCCTTTATATTACTTTTTCCCACAAAACCATGACTCTCTTTACTCATTTGTGAAATTCCAGCTAATCAATACCAACAACTTTAAATCCTGTTTTTCTATGCAATTATACATAATGCTTGATATTAATCAAGGATGAGGAGAGAAGTTAACTGACAACTTTACATGATGCATTCTCTCTAACGGGCAATGTGCATACTCTCTGACTTAACTGCTCATAGAATCCCCTTTGAAGCTTGCAATATGGTTATTAGGAGCTTCTTTTGTTTCACTCATTCATTAATGTGCGTGTTTATGCATGAATCAATGTGAATATCTGCAAACAACTTGGTAGATAGAATCAGGGTGGAATACTTTCAAAAAGCTTTTAACCTGAAACTTGACTAGCTTTACAGCTTGGACTTGAATCTTCTGCCACATTTCTAAACTCTTGACTAGACATAAACAAAAGATAAGAAACAATTTGGATACTTTGCTGCTCTCCTTTGGACGAAGATGCATTTCTTGCCTGTAATTATGTTCATTATATGTGTTGATATTGAGTTTAATTTAATCCTCTTCTGTCCCTATCTCCCTATCTTGAACTGGTTTGCATATTTCATGTAGATAAATCTATCTTGTGTGACTTGTATTTATTACCTTTGACATGACATGAGTAAGTTCGTTTTATTAATTTACATTTTGTAGATTTGTTATTTTTTGTGATTTTAACAATCAGTTGTGGCAATTGATAAAATATACATAACACATTGCAGCGTGTATTTAAAGCCTTCTTGACATGTTTCCTGAAGAAAAAGTCCCCTTGGGATGAGTTCTTTTGCTTCCATATCAACTGTAATCTAAAGATCAATCTTCTTTCTGATTTGCTATGGAAGATGGAAAGGAATAATTTCATTTCTGCTGGACTTCAAATAATGATTAGGACAGCATAATGTGCATTGGATGCTAATAAAAAGAAAAGGGAAAGAAATGGTAAGGCTATTATTCCCCAGCCACTGAGATCTCGTCTTTGATTCCTTTTTATGAGTTGCACCACAAGCCAGTGCTTGCCATCTAAGAATTTCTCAATGGATCGCTGTGGAAATGTTCAATGCTTCTCAGGGCTTACTCTTCCATTTGTCATGAGTAGGGATCTTGTGTTCTTATCATTGATCTCTTATAACTGCAATTGTTTGTACTATGCTTATTGACTAATGCAATTGCTTTACTTCCTATATCATTACTCTAGGAAGCTGGTTGTGGGCAATTCTTGTGGCTAATTTCTGAAGCTCGGTAAGAGTTTCTGTCTAAGAATGTTGGAATTATGGTTGCTGAGTTTTCTCGGTGGTGCTAGTCATAAATGCCTCTGTAAGGCTGACATTTGGGGACATTTCCTTTGTTAATTAAGTGGGTTCACTTCAAGTTTTCTTTTCTTATTTTTTTTTTTTTCACTGTCAGGTAGTATTCTCTTGTCAGTTAGCGTGAACTAAGTCAGATTCACCTTTTTGATCTAGTTAGAGTTAGTAGGACTTGTGAGAAATCATTTTCTCATCTCCTTGGTCCGAGTAGCTAATAGGATTTGAACCTATATTTTGCATTCGTCCATCCAATATTTCGCGCATGTTTGGCCTTGTCTACTAGCATATTCTCGAATGCTGTCGTGCCTATGCTTTTTACAGAGAATTTTTAGGTCATTAGACCCATGTCCCAGAGTTGTTTCTGATTTTAAGGTGATAGCAGTATTGCTATTTAACCTTTACATTAGTGACAGAGTATAAAGTTTTGCTTTCAGGAATTAGCTCCAGAAACAGTGGAAGCGTGTCTTTAAAAGGGTCTCCTGAGCCAGCAGTTGCTACTAGCGAAGCTTTAATTTCGGTTCAGTTTAATAAGAACAGTGTTGCCTATGAGAGTGATGAATCAGGCTCTGGGTCTTCTGAGTATGTATTCCTTGTGATTTATGTGCAGTTTGCCCTTTAATCATTTCTGCATTTGATGATAAGCAATGAAATTTCAGTGCTCTCTCCCTTATTCATACGTTCTTTCATATGTTGTGTGAAACACAGTTTGGCAGGAAGGCGAGTCTCTGGTTCAGGTTTGCGGAAGAAGTACAGTTACTGAATCATCTTCCTCCTAGTCAAATGTTGTTGATATCTACTTTTGTAAACTAGTGTTGGGGCAGCACTTAACCATTCCTATTTTTGTATATACGGTAACACCTAGCGTGGAGAGATATCTGTAAAGGACAGCTTGTAAAGTGTCTAATTCATATTCTTAGGATTAATTAATAGTTTTTCATTTCGGAAGTTCATTGCCTAGTTTGTGCTAAATATGTGTTTCTGGCTTGCCATTCAGATTTCAGATGGTAGAAATGAAGAGCATTATTGCTGTGGTCTATATCAGAGAAGCAAAAATGTTTCTCTTGAAAGGAATTGAGCTCAATTCTGTCGTAATGCATGAATTCGAACTCAAAACATTTTATGTTGCCTGAATTGAGTTCAAGTTTTTCCGAATTAACTTTCTTGCCTTCTATGATGAAATCTTATCAAATCTTAAAGTAATGCTAAAGCTCGATGTTAATTGGCTCAAGTTGTAACTTAGATTATGGAAATCGGAAAAACAAGATTCGTAGCTTTGGACTTGACCAGCTTACACCTTTGCAGCCGTTTGCAGTGATGTCATCGAGATATCCTTATGATAGACAATTTTTCGACAAGCGGCAGGCCAATTTTTCGCCCTTTTTTGGTCAGTACGAATACTGAAAAGCAACAAAGCCGGAACAAAAATAAGCTAATGTGGCATGGGGTTTGGAAGAAAGCAGAGGCCATTATCATGGGTCAAAGGTCCATTGGTACTAACATTTGAAAGGACTAACGTGGAGTTGCTGAAATTTAAACCTAGAATCTCGCATCCGTTTACGTATAAATTCAAATTAAATTTATTTTCAAATATTATTAAAAATATCTTTCTACATAAATCTAGAATATTTATAGATATATAATAAATTTTTCTATATATTACTCTTGAAGTATGAACATAAAAAAAGTTAAGAAATTGAGCAAATCTCTTTAATTATTACGCTAAATTTTTAAGATTTATATTAGTAATGGTTAAAAATCAAATTAATTAAGTGCTGTTAATTAACTAAATTTCATTTGGTATTGCTGTATATGGTTTGATATAGCTCTGTTGGTTGCACCGATATTCGATTATTTACATACACTTTGAAAATAAATTATCAGCACCGATATTCGATTATTACATACACCCTGAAAATAAATTTTTGCAATCGTTGATGCCTATGTATCTTGAATGAATGAACAATATATAAAGACAGGCTTGATTATATATGTATCTGGATATTTTTATAAAATAATAAAACCTCATGCATGGATAAACTACACAACCATACATAAAAATTACTGCAATTCGGGGGAAAAAAATCAACAAAGCAGCCTATGGACATGAGTGTGATTATTGTTGTCGTTCCAAAGGAGGCAACAATAGAAATGCGTTATCCACTTCCGACCATTTAGTTGACTTCTTTTTTTAAAAAAATCTTTTTTGTTTACTTCATTTTTCTTCTTCTTCAATTCAATGTGGAAATTAAATCGCAATCATAGACAAACGTACGTGTGACTGGGGAACATATGTGACGCTTCCTATAAATCCATCCATACTCGATCGTATAATTCCATGAACGTGACCATCCTTGGAAAAAGAAAAAATCATATTTCCTTATCACCTAAACATTCTGACGAGAGGTCGAGATCTTCAAAATATAATTGCGGATGAGATAGTTTTCAATTCAAACTGATTATGAAAATTTTAACATAACAAATATTGATTCAATAATAAGTATTTACAAAATAAGTATTTTAGTGATGTTTAGAAGGCATTTTGATCGGTAAATTAACTTACAAAGTGAGATGTTTAGCTTGAGTAAAAAAAAAAAAATAGTTCTTATACGTAAGAGATAGTTGATAATGTAGCTAGTTTAAATTTATAAAACAAAACCTATAACATTTAGTTTGTCATCCTTTATGTAAAAAAAGTGTGATCAATTTGCATGAGATGTAAGGCAAAATGATCTTTTTTGGTGTGCTCAATGATTCTTTCTTAACATCCATTTGAGAGTTTTGGATCTTCTTAAATGATGATCTTTGTATTTAGCTTGTCAACCTTTATATAAAAGAAGATGTGTTCAATTTGCATGAAATGTAAGTTAAAATGATCTTGTCTAACATGCTCAATAGTTTTTAACATCCACCGGAGAGTTTCGGATCTTTTTAAATGATGGTTTTCATATCATGATACTATGTATATGGTCATAGTTGATGATGATGCGATAAAAATTATTTAAAAAGCTATGTTTTCATTTATAAATGTCTTTTGTTTATCAAATGGATAGAAAAATATTTTTTTATTCCAATCGTTTGTGTGTATTGATTCTATAAATTTTTACATGTCATGGTCATTAACAATTGATCAAGATCATTTTATTCGGAATCAATTCTTAATTAAATAGTTAATTTTTAAGTAGAATATGTTGAAACGTATCATATATCAACTTCTTTTAAAAAAAAATGTTACATCATTCGAGCTGAAATAATTTTATACAATTTGCAGAAATTCAACGAACTAATAGGGTACATATTAGAAATCTCACAGGCACACATTTTGGTTTGAAACATACGAATGCTTTCGGGTACAAGGCACTTTGCTTTTGAGTAGTGTGGCTATCGTTTGGATAATGGCAACAAGTCAGAACAAATATTACGTATTTTTTATAAATTCATTAAATAAATTTATGTATTTTTAATTCCATAAATTCAAAATATCTATTTTTAATTTTGGTTAATTAAATATGTTTTGAAAAAATTAATGATTTTTGTATACAATTTAAATAAAAATTTTGACACAATCAGTTAAATATGAATACCTTATGTGAGTTCCACTGTGTAGTAAAGTATTTTTTTTTCAATTCAAATTCTATGTAAAAACTATTAATTTTTTAAAATCATACTTAATTGACAAAATTAGAAATACACATGCTAAATTAACCGAAATAAGAACATATATATATATATATATATATATATATATATATATATATATATATATATATATATATATATATATATATTTGACATATTTGTAAATACAAAGTGTGCAATTAGTTGGCTTTGAATTTTCATTTTCATCCCCTAGCTGCTCCGTCCATTGAAAATTATTCGGATTGTAAAATATCTTTTTGTCCCCATGAATGTAAGGATTCATGTATAATTCAATTTGTCTGAGCATTGATTGCAATAAAGAAAGGAAAGTGTTTCACGTCTATATTGATATTAATAACTATCGTATTTCTAGTTCCTTCGAGCCAAATCCAACCCGAATCGCTCTGGCGCGCCCCAGCACAGCTGCTCGGTCTTTGGGAAAGCAAACCGTGTGAATGCCGATGCGTGGTCGGCTAATTAAGCATAGACCTTCTAAATCCTTTCCGACTTCGAGTCCAACAATTCAAACTGTCTGTTTGTCTTCTCTGTTTTTTCTAATTTAATGGAATAGTTTATTGCATTCAGTTTTATATTTTCTTTGATGTGTGGGGTGCTGATTCTGCCCGAGGTCTTCGTGCTTTTTTTTTCCAATGGACAAATTACTATTATTAAAATATGGAGGAGAGCAATGTGTTAGTTGACTTAAAATTACATCAAAGGGCTGAGATGTTCAATAGGTCAATAAATCCATGTACTAAATTAGGGTATTCTTCTATTTCCTTTTAAGAAAAAAATTAACATTGAAACCTCATATTTTAATTTTCTTTGTAGACCTTTTTATGACTTTTATGATGAAATACCCATAAAACATTTGAAAGAAAAATTATTTTTGATCAACATAAAAAAATAATTTTCAAAAGCTTAAAAAAGGAAATGCACGTAGGATATATGTGTGTTCGATTCACAGTTTATAAAATACTCTGTTCAATAGAAAACTGCAATTAAAACTAACAGTTCATCGTAGCATATGTATGTCGCATGATTGTGAGTACTAGAGTTATGATATTCTCGCAACAATTGATTTAAGTTTTGGTTGTTTAAACATGAACTGATGTGGATTTTGAGGTTGAAAAGGTGTTTATAAAAGTTGTGAGAATGATTTTGATGTATTTTTCAATGAAAACGGTGCAAAAATATGATTAGGGTGTTTATCGGTTGGGATTCATATTTTCTAGTCATCCAGTCAGAAAGGTGGTTTCTGCAGCTATGAAGCGTATCTCGATGGTGGAGATAGCCAAGTTTTGTTTTATTCGCATGCTTCAAAAATGATAATTTAGTCCCTAAACTTTTGGAAATGTTTCCATTTAAACCTTTCAAGTTAAAGAAAAAATTTCAGGATAAATTTCAATAACTGTTACGCATCACAGGAAATGGGTTAGAAAGAGATGAAAATTTTCGAGTGTTTTCTAATACACCTTTTAAAGATGAAACCAAAAACATATCCTATGTTTAGATGAACTACATCTTTTATATATATATATATATATATATATATATATAGATGACTAAAAATTTATAACTCAGTGATAATAATCTCTTGTAAAAAGTTATGAATTTAAAAATCAATAAATTAGTTTTAATAAAAGTTTTAAGTGTATGTTGAGTATATAATAAGTATACATTAAATGTGTAATTGATGTATGTTGAATACGTGAGTTAAAAAAAAAAAAAAAAAGTAGGCTAATGATAAAAAACTCCTGGCAAATTTCACTAAAAGCAAATTTGTATATCAATGATTTGCCTTCCGTTTCTCCTACGTACAGTTGAATGAGACAAGAAAAACCCAAAAGTTCATCACTAAATTCAAAGACATGCGAATATGTTATGTTTTGCTGTAAATTTTACGGTAGGGTCTAAAACTGCAGCAGTCTTAACTGGCACCGCATGCTCCTACTACTACTCCTTGCCCTTCACAGCTACCAAGTTACAATGGGTCCTCTCGGACGGCTGCAGCTTCATTATTTTGCTCATCTTCGCCTTCTCCACCCCAAGAAACAAATGGTCCATTCAGCTCTACCATTAGGACAGATGTGCAGTTTATCATAACCATAGCTCATATAATTGATCGGAGATGATTATTAGGATAATATATTGAATGTTAAGCATTTATGAAGAGATAGACCTGCAGCATCGTCGCTGTCACTACTTCAGCAACGGGCAAATAGTAGCATGCTTTCGTGGAACGAAAGTGACACGATATTGCTTATAACCGTTGATCACTTTATGGACCTCACTTGATCAGCGTTGATTTGGCATGAATTACTGCCATGTCTGTTCCTCAAAATTCGTGCCCTCGAGCAACCACACAGTACCCGTATACTTTCAGTAGACGTGTCTAAGGCTTTTTTAGAGTAAAATTATAAATTAACCCTTCTGGTTTTCTTAAGAAATGAATTAGTTAGTATCTCCTATTTTAAAAATTAATTATTTTATTCATTTTATTTCTTTTATTATTATTTAAAAAATAGAAAGAAAACATAAAGAGATGTTATAAAAAGAATAACGAATTAAAAAAAATTAAAATAAATAATATAAAATCAAATGTGTTTAACATCCATAAGAAACTAAATAATTAGTTTACAAAACAAACCAATTAATTCATTCATCTTTCAAAACAAGAAAAGTTAATTTATAATTTATTCTAGTTCTGTGAAAGTGTAATCAGTGTAGGGAAAAAAATCTTTTTAAAGTGTGTTTATCCGAAACGAAATGCTCAATGAGAAAGAATTATTTCAAGAAACTGTTCCAAAACCAAAATAAATTGCATAGCAATTATCCTGCCAAATATATATATATATATATATATATATATATATATCACAAATCTCAATATAATAAGAACTATTTTTAACAATCATATATGATTCAGACTAGTTTAGTTGTATGAGGAATGAATCAATGATTCTTTGCAATTAAATTTTCCAACAGGGATTGAAAGTAGAATTATTTGGCCAAAGAGTTTGTGAGCTTGATGGGGTCAAGATATTAACAGCTGTGGGAATAGGTGTGAGATTGGGTAATACACCACTTTGTCCATTGTTAGTAGATAAGATAATTTCTTTCACTTTTGAATTCCAAGTAATTTAATTCGGGATCAACACATAAAAAATTAAGATCATTTTTTTAACCAAAAAAAACACTTATTTTAATGATTTATTTCTCAACTAGTATGAAATATTTTTCAAAACTTATGTGTATCTCTTCAACACAAATAGAAAGATTGGACTTAAAGGCTAACCTAAATGTAGATCCTCTCGTATATTTTTAATTATGATTTATTATTTCCTTTGAATCTAATTTTTTGTTTACCCAAAAAAGTCTAAATCCTATGAAAATTTAGAAAAAGAACAGAGAAATTAAAAGAAAATCATAAACAAACCAATAAAATTGGTTTAGAGGTTTAAAATCAGGCACGTCCTAGGTACTGTGCTTTTCTCGGCCTGTCAGGTGTCTTTGTCTCCCGTTTTTACAGCCATCAACTTGCCGTCAAACTTATTAATCTCTGTTTTTCTAAAAAAATATATCTTTGACCACATCCACCAAAAAAAAAAGGTCGTAGCCTCACCGCACGGATTCTGGCCTGCTTTAAATGCTCAAGGAGGTATTCAGTTCAATCTGCAGACCCTCATCTTTTCAAAATTTAAACCCAACACTCCGTAACAACGATACTTTATATTAATTTAACTGTTTATGTATGCACATATCCATTTTATTAGATTACAAGCTTATTCTTCTTTTATCCTCGACAAGGGCATTTCAACTTGTACTATGACAGGAGTAGAAACTTAATTAGCTTTTTTTTCCCCCAAATAAATGAGAGACTTTGTAGATATGTTGAGTCACTAGCTAGAAAATTATTTGTACATGTATGTCTAATTTTTTTAAATACAACATATAGTTTTTTTTTTTTTAATATTTCCTTTTTTAAATATCCAATTGTGTAAGAATAAATTAAAAAAATTTCGAAAGGAGTTTAAAATCTTGATTGCAATGTCAATTCCTTTAGGGAATTACTATTGGCAGAGTTTTTTCAAGCTTCTTCTTTTAAATGATCAAAATAACCTTCTTTTTTTGTTTTTTCATAAAGAACGGATTGATGGTTGTAGGGTTTTTTTTTTAATTCGTCTATATCATGTTTCTTTATTTATTTAAATTCATTCATTTACATTTGATTTATATCTTAATCTCATTCCTCGTTAAGTTTTTACACTAACGATGATAGATCACATTGTTAGCCCAATAGCATCATAAGATTGTGATAAAAGTCAATTTTTTTTTTTATGTCTTAATCTCGTCCTTTTACTTTCTTTTTATGTCCTAATGTAAAGACCTAGCTTCTCTACATGCATGCATCTATACGGCCCATGTACGGGTCATAAAAAAAAAAAAAAAACCATTCAATAGAAAAGCTAGCACACGAGCAATGGCCTTTAGCATGGCTTGGAGGGCAATTGGAGCATGCCCATGTGTGTTTCAATGAATAAACACCCATTCAAAGAGAATAAGTGACACACGGGTAGTGTCATATGACACGATTTGAAAGATAAATTTAGCACGTCCGTATGCGTGTCTTAAGAAAGAGGCATCATTTTAAGGAAAAATGAGACACACGGCCGATTCACGTGACACGATTTAAGAGACAAATTCCGCACACCCGTGTGTGTGTGTCTCAAGGAAAAATTGCCAAAATGAATTTCATTTTTGATATACATATTGGCTTGGCTCATGCATTTCTATCTTCTATCTTTTCTACTATAAATACTAGTAAATTTAATGTAAAATTTACCCTTTCTTATTCCTTAACATGTCACATTTACATCATTTGGGATTTTATACAATAAAAAATTTCCATTAGAATGCAAATGCTTGTCATGATAAGAGAGAAGAGAGGAGGTTGCCGATCAACATGTTGCTTATAACGATCGACGAGAAGCAAAAGAGACAAACTTTAACTTTGTGCCTTCTTGATATCTAAATAAAATAGCATTTTTAGTGAGATGCTACTCAATGAGGGATAATCATCATCGATACCATAACACAAATTCATATCACCAAACAAGAGCATATAATCAAGTCATATAAATTCATGCATCATCATGTTACGTGTTCTTTTCTTGTCGATTATGACCTAAACACGTCAAGTATCGCCACGGAAAATTATAATTTGAAACTTGTAAACTTGTATTATCGGTGAGCTCCTATAGCTTATATCCGACTCGTCCGTTCCTTATAACTTGTATTTGTAAATATCTAAACATGTCGATCATAACCTTACCTTTTTTAATCCTGTATGTATCATGAATGTCTCACATGACACATACTTGTACATATCATCTTACATAAGTCATATCATGAATCATACACAAGCATATGATTCACCATAATAATTTGAAATAGGTCATTAACATCAAATAACAAACAAGGAAACATGGCATCAAACAATCATTTGATATCTCAAATATATCCACTCATAAAAATGAAGTCCCGTAACATTCTTCAATGCACCACATCTTATACCTCGTGATCTTTGGGGTCTAAAACATATATATAGATCATCTCATAAGTTATTTTATTACTCATAAATTTCAAAGACTTCTAAAGGTGAAAAATAAGAAACTTTGGTCGACTTAATCCTTTTAGTAGCAACGAACACTTTTTTTTACTCTTTTAACCCTAGTTCATAAAATATAAATCCAAATTACATGATTCTAGTTTTTTATAAGACTAAACTCGTATTACTATAACGTAGCCAAAAATCAACCCTAAATTCCAAGTACACAATTTATGGTGATTTTATGAAATCTACTCTAGTTGTAGAATTTTCTACCTAAAATATAATAGCTAGATATTGAGAGGCTTAGAGGAAAATATACTAGTTCAATTTGTCCCAAATTTGGTAGGCTACTAAATCAAATTATAATCTATAACTTTTATCCTTCGAGAAAACTCAAATTCTAACCCTAAAGTACCAATAATTGTAATTCAAAATCGAACGGACTAAGAACTTAACAAGAATCACATAACACCTCACCTTTCTTCAAGATTAATCAAGAACTTGACTCAATTTCTCTAAATCTCTAGTTAACTTCCTCTAAATCAACTCTTTCCTTTGATTTCTTCTTGCTCTAAGATTGCTTTAGGTTGCTTTTGGTTGTTAAACTAGGTTTTCCATATGATTCCTCACTTGCTCTCAATTTTTCTCTAGATTTTCCACTCTTCTCTTGCCTTGTTTTTAACTAGTTATGAACAACTCAAGCTCTCTCTCTTTCTCTCTCTAGGGTGGCCAACCACGATGATAGAAATGATAAAACAAAAATCCGATCTTGGAAGATAAGTTTAAATAGTTATCTTGGTAAAGTTTTTATAAGTCCCTCAACCAAGACTAACTTGACACCTAACTCCATTGACCACTAAATATATTTCTTAAACCCCTCTAACAAGTTATATGTATATAAATTTGTATTCATGTATGTCTTTATGTATTCATATATGTATAAACAATAAAATTTTTGAGACAGGGATATTACACCTAATCTTTTTTTTATATCAAATTTAAATAAAATAAATATACATTCAATCATTCTCTCTAGAAATTGAAATTTAAAAAAAAAACTAAAAAAAGGTGAAGCTAAAAATATTTTTTATCAAAAAAATTCTTTATGAGTTCAAATTTATCTCTATAAAAATAAACAAAATTTGAATATAAAATAAAATATTTATAGTATTTTTTTAAAAAAATATGAAGAGAGTTTTAATTAAATTTTTAAGATTTTGAATGATCTTTATAATTTGATAATACCTTTAAAGAATCTATTATAATTTACTTATTTTGATTTCATAAATTTCTTACTTTGACTAAAAAGTGACAATATAAATTTATTTTTCAAATTTTAGTTAAATTAAAAAATTCGTTAGTATTGGATCCAACACTAACATAAATTTATATTCTCACTTTTGAGTTAAATTAAAAAATTAAAATTAAAATTTTTCACATTTAAAAAAAAATACTATAAATATTTTATTTTATGCTAAAAAAATTTTCTACTATCATAAACATAAATTTAAACAATATTTTGGATTATATATATATATATATATATATATATATTTAGGCTTCACTTTTTTTCCAATTTTATTTATTTAAATTCAATTAAAAAATTAAAATGAAAAAAGATTTAAAAAACCATGATTAAGAAAAAAACAAGCTAACACATGTCACAATCCTATGAAGTTACTATTGTAATTTAAGACCATTTGTCCAAAAAGTTAATAGAATGATAAAATTAGGACATAAATCAAATGTAAATTAAAAAATAATAATAAATAAAACACAAAAAAGATAAAAGAAAAAGTAAAATGTCATTTATAACCTTTTACTTCATAAAGAACCCACCATCCGCATAGGTCGTGACATTCCAAAATCCTTTTCGTAGCATCTATCACATTACTTTGAAGCTTTTGTAATAGAAGTGTTGTTCATTTATTAACGGTTTAATCACGTCAAACATCTCTCTATTCTTGTGATTTTCTTAATGTGAACCTTGTATCTTTTTTTATTCAACCCTTCATTTTACTCTTTAATTTTTTTTAATGTGGCCCCTCCTAGTGTTTTCTAGTCAATTTTTTTGATAAAAAATGATAGCTAGCATAAAAAATTTCATGTGAAACAACACGTTAGACTAATTTGCTATGTGAATAAGTGAAAAAATAAAAGAAAAAGAAAAAACCAAAAATCATTAAAATCATAAAACTACCCTTGAGATAATGGTGTTAAGATTAAAACTAATGAGAATTTAATAACTATATCTACAATCCGGTATTTGATTCTTTATATATTGGATTGTTTGTGGTCGTTCATTTGTTGTGTTAAAAGGGATCAATGTATCAATTTGCGGGTTTTTCTTTGAAGGTATTTCTCTACACCCCAAATCTCGACCAAACTCAAAATGTTCATCTTCCTCTCTTTCTTTCTTGTCTAACGAATTTGGAAAAATAAAAAGAAGCAACCAAACTCAAAATGTTAATCTTCCTCTCTTTTTTCTTATTTAATGAATCTCGGAAAATAAAAAGAAGCATTAATTTGCTTTGCATTTGGCATAAAAGCTATCAAGGAATGATTTTTCATGGGATCAAGAAATTATTGTGCGGGGTTGGGATGGAGTTTACATTAGATCCTTTATCTTTGGTCTAATACCTCTAAAGGCCATGTTTCAAGTTTTTTGGCATTGTTTAAGCTAAAGACATGGTGCTCGAAAGGGTTTAGTTAGGTTGTGTAAGCTGGTGTTAAGATTGGGTTTGTGGCGAGAGGAGGATGGCTTTCAATGTTGAGGTTTATGGTAAGAGGAGGTTTGGACGGTAGGTTTTCAATGAGGGTTTGTAAGGTAGAGGCTAGTGTTATGGTGACCAGAGAGGGTGGAGATCGATGATGTAGGCTGTGGGAAATGACTAGTGTTATGGTGGTTAAAGGGAGGGTGGCATTGGATGACTAAGAGGGTGTGGCTTAGTGGGTAAGGGAGAAGGAGGGGATGAATTTTTGGGTCTAGTATTTATGTGAAGGAAAATGAGAAAATGGGTTGTTTTGGGTTTTGTATTCGGGTGAGGAAAAAGGAAGGAAATGGGTTGTTTCGAGTCTAGTATTTGAATCAAAATTATTTGAGAGTATTTTTGTAATTTTAATGATTTTTGGCATTTTCTTTTCTTTTCTAATTTTTTCACATGACAAATTAATACGATGTGTGATGTCACGTAGAATTTTTTTGATCGAGTTGTCATTTTTTATCAAAAAATTAGCCAAAAAACGATCGGAGAAGTCACATTAAGAAAAATTGAAGAGTAAAACAAGGGAGTGAATACAAAAAAAGTACATGGGCCATATTAAGAAAATCACATAAGTAGAAGGACATTTGATGTGATTAAATCATTTATTAACATCTAACTCAACACAAGTACTATCAATTTAAAGATGGTTGACCAAAGAGAGAGAACAAGGGTGATTTAATGGTATATAAAGATCATTGCATTACAATAGCAAATCTAATATGATAAGATTCGAGTTTTAAATGGATATGAACTCATTAATAATTAGGTAATCTTGTTATGGTCATTTGAGTCCCTTCACTCACGATCCTATTGAGTTTTTAAAATTTTGTTCTTGGGTTGCACTAATCATTTTTCATCGAATCACACACCCACCCATTTGTTTCATCTTTTTATGCAAAACAATAGTAGTTTTATTCCAATTTTAGTGACATACGGTGGTAAGAGAAGTAAGAAATTAAATAGGTATTTAAGTACATTTGTTTTACATCTAAAATTGGAAAGCAATACTTTTTGCTTCCTCTTTCCACCATATAATGAAAACTAGTTATTGAGTATTGAACTTTGAATGGTCGAGTTAATCTTCGATGTTTTTTAAAGCATAAAAAAGATAATGGTTTTTGCATTATTATCCGAGAATTCAAATTATAAAAAAAAATCCATCGATTTAATCATTTATTTCTCACTCAAGCTTTCATTTCTACTATCAATATAATATTTTTGCTTAAGTTAGATCTTGAATGGAAGGCTTGAAAGTTAAAATTTTGGACTAGATACCAAGGGGTGATTACTAGAGAAGATGATGGATATTGAGAGAGATGACACCTTTCTTTTTTAATCGAATAGAAATGGGATGCTATTGATATTAAATAATGAAGGTTATTTTGATAATTAGAAAAAACTATGACAACACTTCCCCATTAATGCTCTCCGTTTTCACGGTGGCATGTCTATTTCTCCTATATGTAAAAGATGTGGTGTGGCTCAAGAAATAATGATACATATTCTTCATGATTGTGTTTGGGCTCGGAATATTTGATGACAACTACATAGCATAACTATTTCCACTTATTTCTTCTCTACTTCGTTTGAGGACTAATTTCATGGCAATGCCTTTTGCTCTTCTACCCCTTGACACCAACGCTGGTTCTTTATTCTTACATGCTTGGATTATTTTGTGTGCACGCAATAAAGAAGGTATTCAAGGTGTTTTACTCCCATCCGGATGTCGGGTAAGGCTAATTCACTCTCCGGCTCATAATTGTGTTTTAGTTTTTGAATTTTTATCTCATGTCCATCGGTAACTCTCTTAGTGCTGAATTTCTTGGTTAGCCCCTCCCAAAACTTAGTTAAGTGTAATATTGATGGCAATTTCTTGAACTTGACTACCCATGCTAAGATTGAGGATCTTATTTGAGATTACTCGTGGTGTGTGAAAAAATAGCTTCTCAAGTTATCATGGGCACTCATTTGTTATGATGGCAAAGTTGGAAGTGGTTCTTCGGGGCCTCACTCTTGCTTAGGATTGTGGCTTTCGAAAAGTGAATATATAGATTGATTCTTAAGAAGTAGTCAATGTTATATGTAATGGAGTTCTTTAAACTCATCCCTACTACAACAACATCATAGACATTCGTTGTTTTTGTCAAATACAATAGTATGTGTTCTTTAATCATATTTTGAGGGGAGGTAATCGGGGCACTAACCATCTCATCTATTTTGGTTCGTCGAATGATACTCTTTTTCGAGTTTGGAATCATCCTCTATTAGGTTTTAGAGATATTTTGTCTAGTTATACTATTGGTGTTTGTTTTCGAGGCATTAGCTTTGCGTCCCTCCTCTATACTAAAAAAACAAAAGAAAAAAAGTATTACAAGCCGGCAATAGCAGTTTCCTATCTTGTATTACATATATCTTCGAGAATTATAAGTAGGAAATGATAAACATTATGCCTCATTTGTTTTAGACGTGATTGTCTCCGTAGTGCACATATCTTCATAAAAAAAATCAATATAACATGGTTATTTTTATTCACTTTTATAATTATTACATATTCACTTTTTAAAAAGCAAAATTGGCATATTAACACATTAATGATTAACATTCAAATGATATAAGTGTTCTCATTTAGAGATATTAAAATATATATTATATAAGAACAATTATGTTAAAAAAAATAATTAAACACAATAGTAACATGTCCAAAAAGTAGAGTGGTTAACATGTCCAATTATTTAAGGAAAGGTTTCAAATTAATAACATGCATAATGAATTGTTCATATTTAGTGTTTAAAATGAAACACAAGTAACTCGAAGGGTTGACTTGAGTGGAAAGAGCTTTAGTCACTTAAGTAAATTATCTCGAGTTCGAGTCCTTGTGTATACGAAATTTTTTTGATAACCGTGCCCATTTTGTGCCTTTGATCGAGCAACGAGGGATTAATCTAGACTTTTGAATCCAAAATACCTTGAAAAAAAAAGAAACACGAGTAGGTATAGTCGACTGTTCGGTATTATAATGAAATCGAGATATATGCCTAATCGGATCCAAATTTTATGTTCATCTTGTTGAATTTTTATCTTTAATGTTTGTTACAAAAGAGGTCGAAAGGCCCAAACGAAAGAGAAGTAATTAAAAGCCCAAACAAAAAAAAATGTAATTACCTCCATGGTGAATTGTTACCCCCTCCAATCCCTACTTAGGTGAATCACTAATAAAATTTCAAAATCGCAAAATATACAATGTTAGTGCCTAAGCCAACACCAAGATGAGCTACATCGTCGACACAAAAATTTGTTTCCATGAAAGTATGCAGCACCTAACTATTCAATTTCCATTCATTAGATTCTTTATATGTTTTAAAAAGCAAGGAATTATGATAAGGGCCAACCTCACTATTATTCGAAAAAATATTTTGGACCACCTAAGAATCTATCTCTAGATAAAGTTGTTTAACCCACATACCCTAAGCTAAGTCGAGTCCCATTTTACATGCTTGTTAAATACATCTATCATGTGTGATGTTGTACACTAATAAGGTATTATATATATTTGATATTTTAATTAATTAATTTATCTAATTTTTATTATGCATTAATCCATGTTTTTTTTTTAATACTTTTGACATGGTTCCAAATTACATGATAAATACATTGAATTAAAAATGAACGTAACTTAACATATGCTCTCGGGTTGTAAGGATAGACATGAGTATTTTGACATAGCCAATGTCTATGCCTTATCATTAAGATATATTACGGAGATTGACTTGGTGGATTCGAAGTAGGGTTTGTTAAAAGAGGGTCCAATTATTACTTTTCTTTTAGCTTTTATTAGCAAGTTGAAGCGAGTTAATCTCAAAAAACTTAAATTTTTCAAGCCAAATAAACCGTCCAAATTTGGATGATATGACGTAATCTTAATGGTTATTGGTCATCTTCTTTCATTATAGATATCAATCTCATATCATCATGAGGTCATCAAAACTTTTGCATTTAAGAACTTTGGATTTCAGAACTTTTAAACTAGCATTACCAGCTTTTCCTTCAACGCCTCTCATTATTTGCATATTTTATTTGTCATTGACCATCTTCTTTAGTTATAAACATCAATCTTATATTATTACGAGGTCATAAGAATTTTTGCATTTACCAATTTTTTATTTTAGAACTTTTAAGCTAGAATTGCTAGCTTTTCCTTCCATACCTCTTACTATTTTTATAATTTTTACTTAATTGATTAATTATTATTTTACAAATTAAAACACTAACTTTCCACACATTTTGAGTGTTCCGCTGATCAGTTTTCAATAATCCGTATACAGGTACTATTACCTTGTCCAATTTGGTGTGCAAAGGGACAACGCGGTCTTAATTAATATCAACCGTTCTTTCTTCTTTTGTTGCTGCTGTACCACTAAACGTGTTAACTGTGCGTTCTGGTACGAAACCATTCTCACTAGCTCCATAAGGACATTGCATGGAAATATCGGAATCGAGCTACGTGGAAAAGTGTACCCAAGTAATAATGGCATGCTAGTAATAATTAGAAATTGCAAGGGTTTTATTATACCTGACACAATATAAAACAAAGTGGGTTCTAATTAGAGCAGGCACAATTGCACAACCCTTCTAGCAGTATTGGCACTGTGAAAGCTGAAAAAATGTTTTCAAGGGCGTTTTTCTTCGAAACCTTCTTCTTCTTCTTTTTCTTTCGCATTATCCTTAGACAATTTAGGAACCCAAAAGGTCTCCAAAGAAGTTTCAGCAATGCCCATCTAACCAATGGAAAATATCAGAAGTATGCTTCTCTTGCTCATAGATCAGACTTATCAAACAAAACTTTGGTCTTTAATGTGGAGGGAACCTTGCTGAAATCCTCCTCTTTGTTTCCTTACTTTATGCTTGTGGCTTTTGAAGCTGGAAGCTTATTAAGGGCTCTTGTTCTCTTTCTTTTATACCCATTTATTTGTTTAGTTGGTCAAGATATGGGCTTGAAGATAATGGTAATGCTTTGCTTCTTTGGGATAAAAAAAGAGAGTTTTAGAGTTGGAAGTGCTGTTTTGCCAAAGATTTTCTTGGAGGATGTTGGGTTAGAGGCATTTGAAGTGTTGAAAAGAGGAGGGAGGAAAGTGGCTGTGAGTGATCATTTTCCTCAAGTCATGATTGATAGTTTCCTAAGAGACTACTTAGATATTAACTGTGTTGTTGGGAAAGAGCTAAAGACGGTTTGCGGGTATTTTTCGGGACTCATGGAAGAGAAGAAGAAAGGCATGCTAAATTTTGAGGAGATACTCGGAAAGGAGAATATTACTAGTCACGATATAATTGGCATTAGTCGGTTCAATAGATCTCTTGATCATCCTTTATTCTCTCATTGCATGGTGAGCTTTTCACTTTTTGGGATATCTTCGTATCTTTAATTTTTTTTTTCCTGCTTGAAAACTAAAACCAACGGCTAATGTTACATAAAATATGAAAAAAAAATTAGGAAATGTTATACTAATGGATAGCATAAAAAGACTCGTAATATTATTAAAATTTTTGGATTATTTATGTCATCTATTTAAAATTCATTGTCATGTTTATATTTATCGTAACCAACATTTGGGATGCATTGGTGTCATATATACAAGGCAATTAAGTCCTTTGGTAAAGATTTGCCTATATAAGCATGTTTTGAGAGTATATTTTAGCAACAATTGATGGAAAAGGGACATTGATTTGTTTATTATTATTATTATTTTGTTTTTTTGGTAATAAAGGGATATTGATTTGTTAATGCTATTGTTTCTGAACATTTCTTTTATTGTTCTGTGTATTTTTAATTTGATTTGAGCTTTAAGACTCGTTTAATATATGAAGGAAAATTGAAAAGAACTAAAGTTTTCTTGTTAGTTAATGCTGCTTTCCTGCTTTCTCACAACAGGAGATTTACTTGGTCCGAAGAATAGACAAGATCAGCTGGCAACACCTGCCAAGAGAAAAATACCCCAAACCGCTTATTTTCCATGACGGTAGACTTGCTCTGAGACCAACCCCACTGGCCACTCTTGCATTACTCATGTGGTTCCCTTTTGGCTTCGTCCTTGCCTTGATCAGGATCGTTGTGGCTTTGACTCTTCCACGCAAAATATCAATACCCATACTGGTTTTCTCCGGGTTCAGAATAGTAATATCAAAACCCAAATTGTCTCGTTCACTTCAAAACTCGAAAGAAAATAAACCAGAAAAAGGCCTCCTTTATGTTTGCAACCACAGAACATTACTAGATCCCCTGTACCTTTCTTTTGTATTAAAGAAAAATTTCACTGCTGTCACATACAGTCTTAGTAGATTGTCAGAGGTACTATCACCAATCAGGACCGTCCGATTAACACGTGATCGTGAACAAGATGCAAAGATGATGGAGAGACTATTAAGTCAAGGGGATCTCGTGGTTTGCCCAGAAGGTACCACATGTAGGGAACCATACCTCTTGAGATTTAGCCCATTATTTGCTGAGATGAGCGACGACATAGTCCCTGTGGCTTTGGACACCCATGTGAGCATGTTTTATGGCACAACGGCTGGTGGGCTCAAGTGCCTAGACCCACTTTTCTTCCTCATGAACCCTCTACCAAGTTACACTATTCGGTTGCTTGATGTCGTATCTGGGCTGTCCACATATCAAGATAGTGAAAAATCAAGATTTGCTGTTGCCAATTATGTGCAGGGTGAGATTGGTAAGGCGTTGAGTTTTGAGTGCACAAAGCTTACAAGAAGAGACAAATACTTGATTTTAGCTGGCAATGAAGGCATAACTTGCAACCAACCGTAAAACCCGTCCCCATTGAATTGTATTCTTGTTGTGGGCAGATAGATAGGTGGCAGTCTATTTGTCTATTTTATTTAATTTTTGTTTTCAGTTTTTTTTTTTTTTTAATATCTAGCTATAGATTATCAGGCTAAATTAAGTCATGATAATTTTAGTATATAAGATTGTAAGTACTTTTTTTTTTCATGTTCACTCTAGTCAAGTTGTAATTATATGTTAGAATTATAAGAAACTAAAAGATATGGGGTTTTTGAAGTGGGATTTTTATTTTTCATCTTTTACAATTCATTATTCATGTAATATAAATTAGGATGGTATTTTTGTGATTTTTTTAAAACTATTTTTGGACATTTATATTCGAAGTTTACATAAATTTTCATCTTGATTCTTAAATTTTTCAAATTAAATTTTAATCTATAGGCTATTTAATCATCTGACCAGCTGCATTAGGCTGCTGCGTTGGACCTACAGTAGGCCCAAGGCAGACACTCAGGCCTGCCTCCTTTTATTTTCGATTTTTTCTTTGTTTTGTTTTGTTTTGTTTTTTTTTTTTTATCAATTTATGTTTTTTTATTATTGAATTAGGTGTGAAAATTATGAAAAAATTTATTTTTATTCTCTTTCTCTTTTTTTTTTCTATTTTTTTCCACCAATTTATGTTTTTTTTTTAATTATTGAATTGGTGTGAAGATTAATGAAAAACTAATTATTATTATTATTTTTCCACACAAACTATATATATATATTGAATTTTTCGTTTCTTATATTTGTTAATAAATATGATTTATTTTCTCTTATGTATGGATTTTTGAACAATTTTTTGTAGTTATTTTTATTTGTTTTTTTTTATATAATCTAATTTTGAAAATATGCTTGAGTTTATTTACTTATTTTTTATATAATCAAATTTTGTCAAAATCAATTTTGTTATTTTTTTATTGCACCTTACTAACTTTAATATATTTTTTATAATTTATTTTTTTAAAAAATTAGTTTATGCCGCACATTCGACCCAATAAGTACGATCGTGATATATAAAAAATATATATATATTACGGTTATTGATTTTAACAAAAAATAACTATGTATCCGCACTTATAACACCAACCGGTGCTATTATTTTTTATATTTTAAAATTATTTTTTAAATAAAATAATTAAAATAATGTTTTAGAAAAACTACCTAATAATTTAAATATAATTTTTTATATGAATATTATTCATTATTTTGTGTGTGTGTGTGTGTGTGTGTATCAAATGTACATGCTTTCTAAACAATATTCTTCTCATTATTATTAAACAAGAATAAAGAAATATTTATTTGTTAATATTTATTCAGGTTTTTATGTTATTTTATATTTTTGATACAATGTTATGAAAAACATATTAAAATATATTTTTTAATTTTATATTTAGATTTTTTTTTAAGAATAAATGCATAAAAAAGAATAAATCATATTTTTCAAACTACAAAAATTATTTAAAAAAATAGATGCAAAATTTTGATTAAAAGATATAAAATTACATAAAATTTTATCTTTAATCTAATATTTTTTTTAATGATAATATAACACATGTTATCAAACTGAAATAAATATGTTTAATTTATCCTCGACATAGCGCGAAAAGCCAATTAGTTATAATCTATATCGTAACATTTTAGAACCTATTTGTATCATTCATGTTTGTTATGTTTTTGTGAAGAGTTAGTTATTTTTCCATCCCTCGTTTTTTTTTAGCATAATTGTAATTTAGTCCTGTAGTTTTAAATATATCCTCCATTTTAATTAATTCTCCATTTATAACTTAGGTAAATAACTCAATTTTTTCCTATTTAATAAACTGAGTTTTTAATTTATCATTACATTTCTAATTGCATCTATTGTGTCTTGAATAATATTTAAGTCTTTAATTTATTCTTCCAATCAATTTTTTTAATCATGAGCAATTTTTTTAATCGAAAATACCTTTGATTGAAATGCCAAAAAAAAAAAAAAAAATCTAAGGACTCAAGACTTTGAAAATGAAATGTGTAGGTCACGTGACTTTAAGTGATATTTTTTTTATTATTATTTTTTGCATTTCAGTCATAGGTATTTAGATAAAAAATTAGTCATTGTAAAACAAATTAATTAGAAAGACATATTAGATAGTAAAACATTATTCAAAAATATAATTAATATAATTAAAAACTTGTGCTATTATATAAGGACAAATTAATCTATTTACCCTTTATAACTTAGTCCATTTTTGGCAATGCAATGTTAACTCATTGTCATATTGGCTAAAAATTCTCTTAAAAAAAATAATTTTTGACGTTTGGAACTATTTTTCTCCGAACATGCATAGATTTAAAAGTTTTGGAGATTAGGAAGTATTTTTTTTTTTTTACTAAACATTAAATATTTATAAAACTGAAAAAAAAAATAGAAAATAGTTTGGAATGATCCTAGTATCTTTTAGAGATTCTGAAAAAAAGCATACACATTTATCTGCTTATTTTTAGTGCGATTCTCAAAATATTCATATATATGGTTTTACAATATTAACATATTTTAAATTTTGGTTAATTAGGTGTTACGCATTAGACCATACAAAAATTTTGTCACTGAGAATAAGTAAATAGTTAATATTTTTCATTTTTTAAATTTTATAAATACTTAATATTTAAGAAAAATTTTAAAAAAATACTTCCTTATCTAAAAAACTTTTGAAAGTCGATTAGTTTTCTACTATATAGTATATATGAAAATAGTTCAGCTCAAAATAACAAAATATGTTTTTTTTTTTTTAAATAGATTTTTGGTCAATGATAACGGATGATTAACAATGGACTTCTAAAAATTATTAAGTTATAGACAAAGAATTAAAATTAAAAAAATAACTGTAGGTTTTTAAAAATTGAGTGACTAAATTAAATTTGTATTGAAAACTGAAAGAAGAAGGAATAATATACTCTTTTGTGAAATACTCTAATGTAATTATATGTAATTTTAACGACATCAAAAACTTATGTACAATTGTTTTTGTATTAAAAATTTGATTTTTTAATGTTTTCTGCAGTTTTGACATATTAAAGAAACCAAAAATCATCAGTGCTTTTGGACAAAAAAAGAATGAATGTTTAAATACTTCGAAAAGACATATACAATAATACAATGGTGAAATCTACAAGATCTGTGGACCATATGAAGTCTTCAAAACCAAATCGCCGAAATAAATTCTAAATATTGTTCGCTCTGCATTTAAGAGGGCAATGATATTTTTTAGATAAAAATTCCATCCCTTTTTTTTTACAAGCCATAAAAATTTTATACTTGGTTACTCCATTGCTTGCTTTGCCATTTTTCTCGTATACAAAAGGGTTAAATGGCATGCATAACTAGATTTCCTGCAGTTTCTCTATCGTGCTTTAGCAAGCCTTAAATGTTTTTCTTAATAAATGTTAAAATCAATAATATAACACGACAATAATTGATGTTTCTGAATTTCCAACTCGAAAGTACTCTTGGAATCTCAATAAATCATTTCTCTTCAACATATCAGCATGAAGAATATCAAATGATCAAGACATCTAATCTATATATATATATATATATATATATGTCAGCATTTGATTATTTTTACAAGACAAAGATGTCGTTGATAAAGAAAAACACTAGCTGGTGAAGGGCATGATCTAGGTAGAGAGAATTGATACAAAATTCTTATATGGACAAATAACAGCCAACTGCCAAGAATTTTTTCTTCAAGTTATCACGATTTAGATTAAAATTAATATAAGTCACTAATGATTTGGAGACATCATTGTAAATTTACATTAATCATCTTTTGAAGTATTTTTTGAACGACTCATGTGTATACTCTGAACCTTTACATGGTTGATATGAAAACATAATTTGAAGTATTTAATAGTTGTTTTTTAATAAGATTTTTGGATCGAGATCCTTTCATGTTTCGTCATATTCTTTTAATATAAATAATTTAATTTATTTAAATTATTAATTTAATTTAAATTTATATAATTTAATACATGATAAAAATAACAATAATTTAATTATCTATTATTTTTTTCTTCTTTTAATCTAGATTTTTTAAATTTAAAACTAATGATGAAAGTGGGAAGATGATTAGTTATGCTTTTTTAGGTTATCCGTTATGAATTATTGGTGCATTTAATGTAGAAAAACTTGTGGGCATGGCAGTACAGCGAATAAAATTTGGGTGCAGATGATCGATTTTATTTTATTTTCTATGATATTTTTAACCGCTGATTGGATTAGAAGGTCGTCTGGTTCAAGTGGAGTATTTGGAAATGATTAAAAGGAGCTTTATTGGGCAAACTAGTTAGTATCTAGGTTGACAAAGTCAACGTTGTGTGCGTGACATAAACACACACACACACTGTGATATAGTTGTGGACGGTTATCCGACAATTAATTTGTTGGTAAAATCAATTGACGAAATGATAAACTAATTTCAGTCTCCGTCGGTGACACAAATGATATTTGATTAGACTGGGAGTCCACAATGTTAGGCCAAATAAGATCAACTTTGAGTTCATAATCTTTATTCACAGCAGGAAGAAGCGGAAATGGAAACCAACGAGATTTTTATTGTAGTTTCCTACTAGAGTGTTGACATGTGTTGTCCTGTCATACTTTAACTTTTTCAACCCAAAATCACAGTAAAAAGATGATCACGACGTGGGAGTAGAATATAATAATCAGGTTAAAAATGATTTTTATTAAGTTTTATAGTTGAAATTATAGTTTGAATGAAAATGAATCACAGGACTTGAAAAAATAAAAATAAAAAGTACAATGACTTTATTTATTTTTAAACAATGGGACAGTCAGCTTTGGATTACCTCACAATATAGAGGCATATGAAATTGTTTATGTTTTTAATCATTCTTACAAACATTTAAAATATTTGAGGTTCCGAAACATGTACAATTTCTAACCAAATTTATACGAGGTGGGGTAGAAAACAAAAACAGCAATAAATCCTGCAAATTAATGCAGACTGATGTAAACATCGGACCCCTGCGCAAGCATGTGCGATCTAGTAATGCTATTTTATCTTTTTAATAAAGCTATTTGACATGAAAAAAATAATAAAAATATATAGATAACAGAAAATTACAAACCATCAAATTGGATCGCGTTCTATTTTATTAATCATGGATTTGATGTTCATAAATTTTCTTACGATCTATTTTGATTTTTTTTTCAATAACACTAACGCTTTTATCCATCCGTAAGTCAATTTAGTTTAACTAATGCGAGTAGATGTTTTACTTTTGAACATTATTATAAATCGAATCTATATATTTAACGAACTTGTTTAATTCATATATATTTATTAACAAAATAATTTATAATATTAGTATAAAAAATTATATTTGAATAATTAAAATGTTCTTTCAATAACATTAATTAAATTATTTTATTTAAAAATATAAATTTTAGAACATAAAAAAAAATAAATAACAAATAATTAGTGTCATGTGTGCGGATATAATTAATTTCTAACAAAGTTATATATATATATATATATATATATATATATAACCAAATAAAACCTATGAATTTTTTAACTAATTATTTTTTAAAAAAATAAGCCAAATTGTTTTTTAACTGATTATTATTTTTTAAAAAATTAAGTCCAATTATCTAAAACACACTTTTTGTAACCCCGAGTAAAAACCTTTATCCGTAACGCGACGTGTATTAGAATAATTCTATATATATGTATATTAAGAGTAAGTATAATTATCATTTCATCATGAGAAATTAATGCTTGAAATATGTGATTTATGTTAAATTAAAGTTATTGTGCTTAAGATTAATGGTTTAATTATTAAAGAAATCAAATATGCGAAATCGGTGTTTTAAGGACTATATTCTGACCGAGTTTTGTGTGAATTATTTGAGGACTTTAGGGTAATTTTTAGGTAAACCTTAAAGAATGAAAGTTGTTCATCTATGTGTTTAATAGGCTTGTATAAAATTTGATAATATTTGGACCTATACATTAAGAGTTATACCAATTATAGTGAGGGTTGTTTCGAAATGCATTCTGTTGGAATTTTGGAAGAAGAATCAGCCCGAATCTTGTGAGATTTATTTGATATTGTTAGATTGATTTTTGAGCAACACTTAAAGAATAAAAGTTGTTTTTATATGTGTGTACTAGCTCTCTATAAAATTTCATAATTTTTGAATACATATAGAAAGAGTTATGCACATTTTAGTATAGATGGGTTAGGAGTTAATACTGGTGAAATTTTGGAGAAAAAAGAAATTCCGAATTTTAAAAATGGAAATTTCCGAATTTTTTATGAAAGAAATTATGTCTAATTACATGAACCCAGCTTATTAATGTGTTTATTTAGCCTAAGTTTTCTTTAGCCACCTAAGCACTTGAATTAAATGCTTGGAAGCCAAATCATCACCTTTGACTTCCAAAACATGCTAGCTTTGCCTTCCAAGCTTCCTCCACTTTACATTTGGCCTAGTTAAATTTTAACACTTATGATATAAATAAATGAGAGGATAAATGGTGAGTATATAAGGGAAAGAGTGGGTTAAATGGCTGCCATTTTTAGGCCAAAAACCGTAGCCATCCATAATTAAAAGAGAAGCCAAATTGAAGAGAGGAAAACAGACAAAAAGAGAGAAAGAAAGAAAAGAGAAAGAGAAAGGGAAAAAGGAAAAAAAAAGAGCTAAGGAAATTATAATCAAACCTAAAAGAGGTAAGTAGGTTTCATTTCTTGGCTGATTAATGTCTTAAATTATTTTTTTTAAGTTATTTTGTTAGTGTTTATTTCATGGGATGTAATAATCTTCAATTGTTATATGCTTGATGCTTGGGATAAATCTATGTATGGATGCCTTGTTGTGGTGATTTATGATGTTATGATGTTTTGAAAAATTTCCAAGTATGTGGTGATGGGTTGGATTGGACTTGGACTAAATTTAAGTGAATTAAAATATGTTTAAAGTTGGCTTGGAATGAACTAATAAATTAGAGTTGATAAGGAGTAAATTCTGTCCGAATTTTGGGGTGCATGTTCAAGGATTTTAAATCACTTTCTGGGTGAAACTTAAAGCATAAAAGTTGTTTATCTATGTTTTAAATAACTCCCCGTAAAATTTCTTGGTCATTGGATTCGTTTACAAAGAGTTATACCCGATTTAGTATGGATAGCTCTAGACAAACTACTATTAGGCAAATTGCTCCCTAAGTTTCAAAAATTTGTAATTAATTGTATACTTGGTATTTAGACCTAATTTTTGGATATGTTATAAATAAATATGTCTAGTATCTAAAATAAAATGGGTAAGATTTAATTATGTTCTGAAATTAGAAAATTATTTACTCAATTAGGAGTTGTCCGGTAATAAATCCTAAAACCAAAAAAATTAGACTTTGATAAAATTAATAGGTTTGGAATAAACTAAATGAGCTTGGACTAAATAAAATGGAATTAAATAAAGTCAATGGACCTAGGATAAAGTTAATGGGCTCGGATTAAAGTAAATGGACTTAGACCTTCTTTTAAATATTAATGAAACTAATGAACAATATTAATGAGCGGAGATTGTGTTCCCGCTGTGGGTATCATGATTGGTATGTAAGCAATGGATAAATTCCGAGTGTGGGTTAGACCGTGAGTATGGCATGAGAATGAAGGGTTGATACCCGAATTTGGTTAAATGTGGTTAAATATGTCATCACGTGTATCATGTGCACGAGTGGGTGGTTTAAGACAAATCAATTGATTGAGAAATGGTTTATACATTTAGGTTTGATAACGTAACTGGAATAAATAGGTATTAGTAGTCCAAGTACTCTCGGTCGTGTGCTTGCACTATTAGACGATGGATTTTCGCTAATAGTAGTTAGAACGAGGGATCCGTTGTAGCAAAAGATGATCCGAGGATCATCCGGATGAAATCAAGTCGTGTGCTTGCACTCGTTAGACGATGGATTCCCGCTAACGGTAGTTACAACGAGGGATAATTCCGTTGTAGCAGAAGGTGATCTGCGGACCACCCGGATGATAAATAGAGTAGACTAGCTAATACCTGTGGTACCCGAGATTAAAATTTATGAGTATGGTGGGAAGTCAAAACAACATTGCATATCATGTGCATCACCCCGCTTACCGAGCTTTGGCTCACCATGTTGTTATTTATTTTATGTCTTGATAGAAAAAGGACAAGTTGGTACGGATGCGGCTGGCTCCTCCTAACCGGCTCATGTGAGGCACCATATACTATTTTTTATTTTGTCCGTAAATTTGGGATATGAAGTTCGTGAGAAATTGAATATCGCCCGTAATGTTTTATTAATGTATTTAATTATGTTATGTAAATTTTATCTTAAGGAGTTATATACGTAATGTACTCGTTAAAGTCCTAAGAATATCATAAGAAAACTACTTAGAGTTTAGGGTATGTCGGCGTAACGCGCTTCGTCCGATACCTTACTTAGGTAGTAGAAATATGACTAAGGTGGGGGCGATACACTTTTAGCTCTCTCTCTCTCTCTCTCATCGAATTTATATATGACAAAACTATATATATATAACACCAAATAAAACCTATGAATTTTTTTAACTAATTATTAATTTAAAAAAAATTGAGCCAAATTATTTTTTACCCGATTGTTATTTTTTAATAAAATTAAGTTCAATTATCTAAAATACACTTTTAGCTATCTCAATCTCTCTCCCTCGTTAGAATTTATATATGACAAAACTCTCTCTCTCTCTCTCTCTCTCTCTCTCTCTCTCTCTCTCTCTCTATATATATATATATATATATATATCATACTTAGCAAATTCAAAGTATATAAAATAAATAAAAAATATATAAAAAAAACTCACTTAAATCGCATGGAATATATCGAAGTGAATGGATTTAAATAAAAACTACAATAAAATTGATTTCGATAAATTCGATTATATATGCATAACCAAATAAAGCCTATGAATTTATTTAACTAATTATTAGTTTTTTTAAAAAAAAACTAAGTCAAATTATTTTTTTAAAAAATAAAGTCAAATTATCTAAAACACACTTTTAGCTCTCTCTCTCTCATCGAATTTATACATGCAATTGCGCTATTCTCATCTAAAAATCATAAAAATAATCAATCGTATAAATGATAATAATATATTTTAAAAAATAAAACAATCATGTTCTAAAATTTTATTTCAAAAGCCATATATAAAAAGAATCAAATTTGTTAACAAATAAAATTAAAAAATTAACTAGATGATAATTTTAATAAGAAACAAACAATTGAAGAAATAAATTTTAAATAATAAAAATAATATAACCGGATATATATGTTCAAGCTAAAATTTTAAAAAAATCATATATATTATATTACGAGTCAAACTATACGTAAAACTAAAATAAATAACGATTTTTTTTTATATTTTCACACCTAATTTTATGATAAAAAAATATAAAAATAAATTATTTATATAGAAGGGAATAATTACCATCTAAGAACATATAGAAATCGAAAAATAATCCTCTTTTATTTTCTCAATTGCCGATAATAGAGGTGTTCACTATTCCGTAAAAGCCGAATAACCGAACCTAATCATACCGAAATATCAATTTTGATGTGTTTTTTTAATTAAAACAAAAAACCTAATCGAAATAATTTTGATTTTCGAGGTTCGATTTTGATTTTTTTTTTTTAAATTCAATTAACCGAAAAGCCAAAATTTTTAATGTACATACATAAATACAAATATACACAAACACACACATATATATCTATACATACATACATATACATGTATATAGATACGTATGTATATACATACATAACTACAAACACACACACACACACGATATATATATATATATATATATATATATATATATATATATATATATATATGTATACATATATATATATCTTTTTTTTTTTAAAAAAAAAGTTAGATTACTCAATGCATCTCCCCTATATGCCTTTTCTCTTACGAGTTTTATATGTACTCTTTTCGTCTCTATTACAAATCTGGATGTACTAAAAATAATAAAGACGTTGATAGATTTTCTATCGTCTCAAATTCAAGCTTTATTGAATAAACAATTTATTATTTGTTTATCTATCAATACATTTTTATTTTTTGGACGTAACTTAGGTTCCTAACTAGTGGTCCACAAAGTAAAAAGAAACTCACTCTAAACAAAGATTTGAAGAACTTTAATAAAATCAATCATTTGTAAATAAAATAAAAGAAAATAAAATGGGTAAAAAATGAATTATTGAATACTGAAACTGAAATATTTCAAAACCGAGTCGAAAAATTGAATAACATTTATGTTCAATTTCGGTTTTTTTTTTAAAAATTTGGTTAGTCAAAAACTCGTTTAAAATATTTCAAAACGAATAAAGTAATCGAATGAACACCTCTAGTCGACGACCTGACTCTAAAAAAAAAAAAAGCTACAGTAAATAAACAATCACACATCCAAATCTTTCATTTTTTTTTATAATAATTATTCTTTTGTTTTTTTGTTTTTGTTTTTTGTTTTTTTTACCTCAATTCTGCTGGCAATTCTAGATTGATATGCATAAAAGCAAATTCTTAATAAGTATAGTACGAAATTTCGTTATTAGCCATGAGGTTCGGGGTTCAATTCCTCTCTTTGTTTTTTTTTAAAAATTGAGATTATTTAAATAAGATTATAAGAACACTATGAATCACTATAAATCATGTAATTCATTCCACTAACCTTGGATGATTGTTAACTAGTCCATGTGACGAAAAAAATTCTAACAAGAAAGTTCATTATTGCCAATTTTCGTTAAATTCAAAAACAAAATAACAATACAATGACTAAACATATTTACCATTTGAGCCAAACATCTAAGAATAATTCCAATTTTCTGAGAATAATTCTTGCTGAAATAATTAAATATCATCATGGAGAATTTATATGCATTTCACATATCTTGTCGAGGTTTAATCAACAAACAAAGTTTTCAGGAATTGTCAACCTCGTTTAAAAAATTAAACCGTTGCCTGGTGTGCTTCGATTGGGTTTTAGGAGATTAGTGGGTGTGGCATGAATTCATTCACCAATAAAAGAAGTATTGGTCGACAGGCCCCAGTTTCAGCTCTCAATTGGGCCGGATTAATACCCTGTCTCAGTTTTGAAGGGCGGGCCCTTAAATTAAAAAACCGAATCAAATTCCAGTGCTTTCGTTATTGTCGGTTCCCCTGAAAAATATAACGAAGGAAAGGGACCAATCAGCAAATCAGGGAAGTTTCTTCCATCTCACAAACAATAGCAGTAATATATAAGAATACTAACACCCTAGCCTCCTTTTGTCCGTGTCTCTCTTAACTTTTTAGGGTTTTCGTATTTTATTTCAATTTCAATTCGTTCAATCTCAAAATCGCTAGGTTTGGATTGGATGGGTACGGAGAGGAAGAGAAAGGTGAGTTTGTTCGACGTGGTAGACGAGACGTCGGTTTCTGCAAAGATCGTGAAATCGAACGGAGCGATGATCAGCAATAACAACGGAGGAAGCAGTTCGATAAATCGGTGGAATGGGAAGCCCTACTCTCAGAGATACTATGATATATTAGAGAAGAGGAAGAATTTGCCTGTTTGGCATCAAAAAGAGGAGTTTTTACAGGTTTTGAAGAAAAATCAGGCTATCGTCCTTGTTGGTGAGACGGGCAGTGGTAAAACTACTCAGGTTTGTTTTTTTTAATACCTTATACTTTTTATGTACTGTATGTGTTTTGAATTATTTGTCTAATTTTTTTAATTATTGATCGATTTCTTTTTTGTTTGCAAATACTTTAGTAGATAACTAGCCAAGTTAGGTTGTCCTAGTTAAAAAAAATTATAATTTTAGTTTGAATAGTAGGAGTAATGAGAGATTTATTTTATTTTTACTTTTCTGACGAAGAAAAAATATGGATTATCTTTTGTATTGCAGTTAGATCTATTTTCACTTGAAAAAAAATTATTTCGTTTCAGTTTCCCATATATGAACTGTGTCATGCTTAATTTCGAGTAATGCAATGTAATGAGAACTAGACAAAAAAAAAGTAATAAAAAACTATAATTTTAGTTTGAATAGTAGGAGTAATGAGAGATTTATTTTATTTTTACTTTTCTGACAAAGAAAAGTTATGGATTATCTTTTGTATTGCAGTTAGATATATTTTCACTTGAAAAAAAAATATTTCGTTTCAGTTTCCCATATATGAATTGTGTCATGCTTAATTTCGAGTAATGCAATGTAATGAGAACTAAAAAAAAAAAAAGTAATACGCTGCTAATGTAAAATTTGTGATGGTACAGATTCCTCAGTTTGTTTTGGAAGCTATAGAATTAGAATCTCCTGATAAACGTCGGAAGATGATGATTGGATGTACCCAACCTCGAAGGGTGGCTGCAATGTCTGTTTCTCGGCGTGTTGCTGAGGAGATGGATGTTACCATAGGTGAAGAGGTTGGTTATAGCATCCGTTTTGAAGACTGTAGCAGTGCAAAAACGGTTTTGAAGTGAGTTCAGCTCCTCTATGTTACTTATTTTACCAAGATTCTTGGATTTAAGCTGTGTGCTCATTTTTGTTCTCCTTCATGTCAGGTATCTGACTGATGGTATGCTTTTAAGAGAGGCAATGGCAGATCCGCTTTTGGAACGGTACAAAGTAATAATCCTTGACGAGGCTCACGAAAGAACTCTATCAACAGATGTTCTATTTGGACTTCTTAAAGAAGTGCTGAAAAATAGGCCTGATCTGAAGTTAGTTGTAATGAGTGCAACACTAGAGGCTGAGAAATTTCAGGGTTATTTTGGTGATGCACCTCTTATGAAAGTTCCTGGTAGGCTTCATCCAGTTGAGATATTCTATACCCAGGAGCCCGAGAGGGATTACCTTGAGGCAGCAATACGGACAGTTGTTCAGATACACTTATGTGAACCCCCTGGAGACATACTAGTTTTCCTAACTGGTGAGGAGGAGATTGAAGATGCTTGCCGGAAAATAACAAAAGAAATTGGAAATTTAGGGGACCAAGTGGGACCAGTTAAAGTAGTGCCTCTATATTCTACGCTTCCACCAGCCATGCAACAAAAGATATTCGAACCTGCTCCACCTCCACTACAGGAGGGTGGCCCTTCTGGAAGGAAGATTGTTGTGTCAACAAATGTTGCAGAAACTTCTTTGACTATAGATGGTATTGTTTATGTTATTGACCCTGGCTTCTCTAAACAAAAGGTTTATAACCCTCGAGTGCGGGTTGAATCTTTGTTAGTTTCCCCCATATCAAAGGCTAGCGCTCACCAGAGATCAGGACGTGCTGGAAGAACTCAACCAGGCAAATGTTTTAGACTCTACACAGAGAGAAGTTTCAATCAGGATCTCCAACCACAGACCTATCCAGAAATATTGCGGTCGAACCTTGCTAATACAGTTCTAACATTGAAGAAATTGGGGATTGATGATCTTGTGCACTTTGATTTCATGGATCCTCCTGCTCCTGAGACGTTGATGCGAGCATTGGAGGTGTTGAATTATTTGGGAGCACTAGATGACGAGGGGAACTTGACAAAGCTTGGGGAGATCATGAGTGAGTTTCCCTTGGATCCTCAGCTGTCAAAGATGCTCGTTGTGAGTCCTGAATTCAACTGTTCGAATGAGATTCTTTCAATTTCGGCCATGCTTTCGGGTATGTTTTTGCAATCATGTTTGTTTTATTGTAGCTTTCTTGAGTCTAGTCTAAATGATTTAAAGGTACTTGATGCCATTGGGTTGCAGTGTTATCAGATGCATCCCTATTTACATGGCATGTGTGCAGCCAGTTTTCTGTGCACTGCATTAGTTGTTTAACTGCTTGCATGTATTTGCAAGTATGCATGTATGCAGTTAAAGAATTGATGTGTCCAATTAGGTTGTCATCAGCAACTGTCTTGTATGGGTCCCATGCCCCCGGATGGCATGCACCATCGGATTCTAAGTAAGTGCTGATGCAGATAGTTGCAGTTTCTCAGTATTATCTCATGAAGCAAATGGTATCGTCTCGCCTGTATGCATCTGCTGACCTACCATGGGCCTCTTCTGTGGTAACCAAATTCTTTCTTTAGTACCCAATTGCTTTGTCCGCCCTAGGGAGGCTCACAAGGCTGCCGATGAAGCGAAAGCTAGGTTTGGGCACATTGATGGGGATCACCTCACGCTGTTGAATGTATACCACGCATATAAGCAAAACAGTAAGTACTTTTACTCTATTTCTTTTTTCTAACATTTGATTTGTCTGCATTAGTTGTCATTTCCATCAGATTCTTACCCATTGGTGAATGGATTGTAGATGAGGATCCATCATGGTGCTATGAAAATTTTATCAATCACAGGGCACTGAAGGCTGCTGACAATGTAAGACAACAGCTTGTGCGTATCATGGCCAGGTTTAACCTCAGGTTATGCAGCACAGACTTCAACAGCCGTGACTACTATGTCAACATAAGAAAAGCTGTATTAGCTGGATACTTTATGCAGGTTGCTCACCTGGAACGAACTGGACACTACTTGACAGTGAAGGACAACCAAGTATGTGGAATTTTTGCAGTGATGCTCTAATGTTCTTTTTGTTCAAGGTTGATTATAGAAAGGAGTTATGTTATATAACATTTTTGTTCATTGGTGTTGATTTGTTTTTCAGGTGGTGCATTTGCATCCTTCAAATTGTTTGGATCACAAACCAGAGTGGGTTATTTACAATGAGTATGTCCTAACCAGCCGAAATTATATTCGGACTGTGCTAGACATTCGTGGTGAATGGTTAGTCTATCCTTCCTTAAGTGCTTCTTTTGTTTACGCATCTCCACTTTAAGGGCCATGTATTAGAATTTGTCTGAAGTGAATAGCAAGTGGATATAAATTACAAACTAATGTGTTTTTTTAATGATTGATTGTCTTTTAATGATGTGGCAAAATACTTGATATTTTTTTATGAATAATTGTTTTTTAATGATGTGACTAAATACATGATTGTTTTATATTATTTTTTTTGGTTTGAAGGTTGGTAGACGTTGCACCGCATTACTATGACTTAGATAACTTTCCACAATGTGAGGCCAAGCGGGTTCTTGAAAAGCTTTACAAGAAGCGGGAGAGGGAGAGGGAGGAGAACAAGAACAGAAAATGAATGTATCATCTGAGTTGCTGGACCCATCCAGTGTTTATTTTCCAGAAACGGAAAGTGTGGTTGTCCTTTAGAAGCTATTTTGATGCTCATCTGCATCACAACCACCTTTTTGGATCCAGTTGCCTGGCCCAGCTGTCTTGTACCATTCCTTCGATTAGTAGCTTTAGTATCGATCATTTTATATTGTACTTTAATCATCCACGTTTGTTTTTGAATGTGGAATCGTTGTTGCAGTTTAAGGTCTAGGTGGTGAACATTTGAAGAAAAATGTTAGGGATATGGATTCCTTATGCTGTGGTTCTTGATTTCAGTCTGTACTGAGTGATATTATTTATTCAGGAAGTACACTCGTCTGAATTTGTCTTACCTTCTTCTTTGTGTATTAAGAAAATGTGCTTTGGTTTAGAAAGAAGTAAATAATAACAATATAAACAACTTCCATGGTTCTTTTGAAATTCGAGTGGGTGAACAATCAAGCAACCGTAATCCCTTCCTCCTAGATCAAGGGAGTGATTCAGTAATGTTGAGTGGATTTTGTTATTTCATCTTTACTGGTACGCAGCACATTCGGTACCAAGACATTTGTGAATTGACCACATAATCGTTTCTCGTCCGAACTTTTTCAGGTCATTTGTTTCGTATCATGAGAGAGGATTAGAGATATTAGAAGCTCCATTATGACTGTAGAGTTGTAATCCTGTAAAGAGCAGTATGCCTTCTGATTGTCAATTAGGGATGGTAATTTGTCTCGTTTCAATGGGATCTTGCCCTGGTTAATGTGAGGATTTTTGGGATGCCCATCTTGCATTAATTTTGAAGGGAGATGAAGCAGGGATGGTATTTGTCCGGTTCCTACCTCGTTTTGTCTCGCTTCTTTCTTTGAAAATTACAATTATATCAAACATATATATAATGAGTGAGTTTTGATAATCTTTAAGTAATAAAGACATGGAAGAATTTATGGTTTTTAATTTCATTTATGATACTTTATCAATTTAATTAAGTATATATTTATTCAATTAAAAACAATTTAATATATCATGAATTTTATTATAAACTTGTAATTGAATATATTATTTATTCTTAATTATATTTTTTATATGGATTATAATTTTTTTATCATAATTTAAAATTTGTTATAAAATAATATAAAGTAGAATGGAGCGAGACAAGCATAAAAAATTAAGTAGAGCATCGATGCTTTGTCAGAATCTTCGTCCTCTGCCCCGCTCGAGGCATGAGACAAGGATGGGATGGATTTTTCAGGAGCGGGCCGGGGGTGGGGATGGCCCATTGTCATTTCTATTGTCGCCGAAAGTGTAAACGTTATACACGCTCAATGGGATTTCAAGATGAATGAACTTACATTCAGTGGCTGAATAGATTAGTAGCTTTTCTAAGGCTAAGGACTAAAGGAATGCTTTTTGGTTCTTCTTAACCTCTTCATTCTATAAAAAAGTTGGTCATTTATCCAAAAATACGGAATGCAAATATATTATGTTACTATTTGGTTATTAGAAATGAAACAGTGAGAATGAGAATAAAAGTTTCATTCTCGTTTTATAACTCGTTTAGTTAAAATGAATGAAATTGAAATGAAAATGCGAGTGAAAACGAAAATAAAAATTACATACAATTTCATTTCTATTTAACATGTGGAAATAAAAATAAGGAATATAAATGATTTTTTCTTTAAAATAATAATATATTTTATTTATTTATTGTATATTAATTATTTTACCACCATCACAACTACAACTAAAACCACCACCACTACAACCACCGTCACCACTATCACCATAATCATCACTAACACCACAATTACCATCACCACAATAACTATCATCACCACCAGTATTATCACCTTTATTATTTTTACAACTATTATGATTTGATAAAATTATTTTTTTCTACCACTACAATCACTACAACTACAAGCACCATCACCACCACCACAATAACTACTACCACCACTACCATCACCTTTATTATTTTTACAATCATTATAGTTTGATAAAATTATTCTTTTAATCATTATTTTTATTTATAAAAAAAATTATATATTAAAAAATTTAAATTACATTTCAATTTCTTATTAATATTTCAAACATAGTATGAGAATATAAATACCATTTTGATTTCTTAATTTTTATTTTGATTTCTGCATTCTCATTTCGGACCTTTCATTTCGATAATCAAACGACACTTAAGTACTGATAAGGCAACAACATCAGCAAATGTTTTTGTGACAAGCAGTAAGACTGCACACTTCATGAATCTTGATTAGCTGATTATAATTCATACTCGTTCTTCAGCCAGTTTTCGATAAAGTTCATCAATCTCCACCTGTCATCATTAAATGAGTTGGATCCTTGTAAGCAATAGTTAAACAGGATGCAAAGAGAACAAGAAAAAAGTGATTCCGTTTATTTTACCTTATAGTAGCTAACCAACTTGTTTCTTTTCTTCTTCAATGTTGCAGTCACCAGATCCCTTTCAATGTCGAAGGGGCAGGGCTCCAGTATCACTCCTTTGATATGTTCAAAACCTTTCAACTGATTATCGAACCAAATAATTAGAAATTTGGAAATAACCTATTAGCTGGCTTAAAGTAACGCAAATAACTTACAAGGTTCTCAGTCATATTTAATTACTGGTCTCTGAATATTAAGTGAAATAGGATAAGTTCTTAAAAAGAGGCAAACAGTTCTCTGGAGCTAAAATAGCGCTGACAGCGGAAAGCCTGAAAGGGAGTTAGTAACATGTGGTTTGAAATTTAGCAGAGGCTACCTTGTTTCTTTCAGCTGTAGTCTTTAGCTCTGAGAGGACGAATTTCTGTAGCTGATGGAGAGAGCAAAGCTCAGTGAATGAACCCATGTGACCATGCAAGAACGCCCAGTTTTTTGTGTTTACTTCATGAAGCACGACCACTGCAACTAGCATCGACTTGAAGCTGTCTCCGTAGACCCAAATCTTAAACAAAGAAATAATAACGCAATTTCAATGCAACTTCAATACGCCTAGTGATCACATGATAAAACACTCAATTAAGAAAATGAACTGAAAAGATGCTTACGTCTTCAACAATTGGAGTGTTGCTATACACATTTTCCAAATACTCCAGAGCAATATATTCCCCCTGGGAAAGTTTTATAATATTTTTTTTCTATCAATAATCTTAACAACCCCGTTTGGAAGAATTTCTCCTATGTCTCCTAAAAATGCCAAAGAATGAAAGAGTCAGTAAACAAATATAGAGGCATTCTGTCAGACAAGAAATATTAGCCGTTTAACTAACCTGTATGAAACCATCCATCTTTCATGCATTCTCTTGTCAGTTCTGGATTCTTGTAATACCCAGAAAAAAGAGTCTTCCCTCGGAGACATATCTCACCACAAGGAGAATTACCTAGCGGATTGTATCCCATCTCCGGAACCTCCTCCAGGCGCAGCTCATTGTATACGGCTGGAGACCCAACTGTACCCAGCATGCACATTTCATCCGGAAAGCCCATAGTGGCTGGTCCACAGCTTTCTGTCAACCCTGAATGAAACACGATGTGAATGATTATGTACATTCTAAATCAATGTGAAAAGAAATGTAATCCTCCACTAAAATTATTGCATAGTGAGATGAATCAGATCTTTGATATTTTAAAATTATAGAACTTCATATGTAGGAAGTTGTTTAGAAAATTTAAGCAGGTACGCTGAAATATGATAGTCCATGGAAGTATTCAGACGAGCTATGTCAATGCTCAAAATATTGTACTGGACTATGATGGAGCTGCTCTATACTATATGCTCAAAACATTATTTCTTCATTTTCCAACATGATTATTCTACATGGACTGCTCAAATTTCTCCTTATTGTTGAGGAAGAAGTTCTGTACCATAGCCTTGGACTACGAAGGCACAGCAAGTAACCCTCAAGAATTCTTCCACCTCAGTGCTCAAGGATGCTCCTCCGCATATTATTAGTCGAAGTCGGCCACCTAACCTAGCTTTGACCTAACAGAGTGAAGCAACACAATCAATGTTGAAAATGTTATGAAGCAGTCTTAAAAGTTCTATGGCCAATAGAATAGCAGTAAATTGTTTTCAATCAGTGGAATTGATTCTTCAATGTCTTTAAGAACCACGAATTTCCACAAATTTGGAAGCATGAATCTGATGAGGTCATTTTTGAAGTTGCTTACAAGCTGTGTGCTAGATTTGAAGTATTAAAAATACAACAACAAGAAGAAAAACCTTCCTGAAGGCCAACAGATCGGCCAACGGCGATGCATATTTCTGTTTGTAACCCCCATTCATCCAACCAAGCTTGCTGTATAACCACAAAAAAGGTACATTCAGTATCAGTATTATATCATACTGGCACAGAAAGTGTTGTACCCATTCATTGCTAGTACTGAAAACAAATTTCTCCACTTAAGAAGAAACTTACTATCTATACAAAGCCTCAAATATTTTCCTGCGTAGGGGACGGAGTTCTTGTACTGCCTTCTTTATACCTGAAATACAGAAGAACCTACTCTTAAATAAGAATCGGCAAGCATCGTTCAAAATCAATCTATGCGTGCTTCATAGATTACTATAAAGATTTCCATGCCTTCTTGTATTTTTTCAAAGACTCGAGGCACGCCAGCTAAACATGTTGGCTTCAATTCCATCAAATCATCCCTCAATGCATTCAAATCCTTCAAAGCAACCAATATAATTTTGAGCAACAATTATTGCTAACCAAAGATCTGAAATTTATAGGAAAATGATAAGAGTGTTGAAAATTGACAGCAAACACTCGAGCCATACGGTAACATCCGGTTTTCATAAGAAAAGTGAAATTTGTTGGGATAATACATTACAGTAGTGTATGGCTTTCTTTCATTTCCTTCCTTTTGCCTACAGCACCATTCACGTTAAACTATGACTTCAGTACTCCATTACAACTACAACTATTAGCAGTCATCATAATTTTTATGCAGGTGCCCCATGATAATAGTCCAACAGATAATCTAGTTGTTTAAACTTTCCTCTTCTCTTTCCCAGATCATTAACCTGTTCAAAGTTCAAAATGTATTGTTCCAGCAACATACCCCATGATAATAGCCAACAGAAGCACCTTTCCGGAAAAAGTATTCCTCAATCATGCGATCAAGGACGTGAGCAAGTGGCAGGAAAGATAGATACACATCATCAGGTGTCATCTGTTTTAAGTCGCAAAACGTGTGGCAAAATAACAAGATAAACGTTAGTAGGAAAACAATACATGACCATGGGAAATGTTCAAGCAGAGAACGCATGAAATCAAGATGAGAAGTGATTTTTATGTGGATCGTTAGTTAAAATTGTTAACTAAGATAATAAGGATAGATTTTGGCTTGCAGAAAGACTTTCTCGTGAGCATTGGTTTACTGCATAAAATTAATGCAATTAGATTACCCAAACAATTTTTTCTTTGTTTTGATACATTAGTCAAATCATTTGCATGTTCATACAACTTCATACAGCATGCGGAGGCAATCAAATCATTAGAGAACACTAAATAAAAGATATCATATTATTTTCCTACCTTGTCTTCAAATTGTTCCATAAATAGATCAATGCCTCTTATAAAAGCTGCAACTGTTTCATGCAGTAGCACAACACCTTTGGGATCTCCACTGGTGCCACTTGTGTACATAATTGAGCATATGTTAAAAGGCTGAGGCGGCAATATCTCCGACGGATTCTCTTTTCCCTAATGCACAAGACTCTTAAAAATTAACCACAATGGAGCCAAGAAAAAAGCTGCAATAATGTATTAACTCCATTCTGTTGTATGGAGAATTGGAGCAGAACTCCCAGAAGTTGTAAGCAGGGAAGTATCTCATATCCTACATAACTTTAGCAAGGTTAAAATAAGTTTATCTAGTCTCATACAGTGCACTCTTATGCAAAATAATTTCAAATAAAAACCGCTCTAGCCTCAATTATACCCGAACATCGCAACTATCTTCAATTATCACTACACAGAAAGAGCCTGGATACAGATTTACACAAGGATAATTCTCGAACTGAATAAGTACTACTATGTCACCACATAAGACACCTGATAGATGTCATGAAGGTGAAATTTTTAAGTGAGAAACTAACCATGCATAGATACTCTTCCCAAGAGTATGATTTTATCCCCATCTGGGCTGCCGTATTCTTCTCTTCCTCGGTCAAAGAAGTGAAGCAAACAATTGCTGCAACCACAATTAAAGTTAGTAGGATGCTTTGTAAGAGTTCCAGAAAATCTACTTTAGACTGCCTACTCATTCTTACTTTTAAGCCGCTGAGCAGATATGCAATCAGGATTTAGCAACTGCAAATAGAAGTGTGTCTAATTAGAAAATCTGCAGCTTTTGTAAGCAGGGTCAAGAGGCAGAGAATGCATATGATCAGAAAACAGGATAACTTTTCTTACTTCTTTCACTTTTTTATCTTGGACAAAAACATAATCAATCTCTGCATGATCTATAATAAAATTTACAGCACGAGGACCTGCATCCAAGAAAACAAATTCAAATTCAATTGTAGTTGCTAGAAGTTTAATGAACTGGTCCAAAAATGAAGTTCTGAATACCAATGGCTCATGCTTATTTGTTGAAAGGAATCAGAAAGGTCATGCTATACGGTGCCCCTAAGTACACCACCTAAGGAAATCCCTCTCTGGAATACGAATAAGTGATATACAAAGAGTCAAAGAATCGATGCAGGGTTTAGAACTAGAGAGCAAGTCGCTAATGGTTATTTGAAGTTCACTGTCTTCCTTCATTTGAAGTAGAAAGCAAAAGGAAAACGGAAATAAGACAACTCAGAATCAGCTCTAACATTTGGAACGAGAAGGACAAAATATAATTGATAATTTCTCCTCTCAAAAGCTTTCAGTTGCAGAATCCAAGCACGCGTGGATTTACACCTTGGAACAAAACCCAGTAATTAAGTTTTCTGGAGAAGAAAAGTGAATCTATTTCTTTTCTTTTTTCTTTTTGATTTTTTTAAAACCCGAGAGAGTACAAATTTAATACTAAACTGAAAGTATTATAGAAAGAAGTTTACCAATGGTATCGTATAGAGGCACGCAGACTAAACTCTGGGCATTGCAAGCCTGCACAGAAAGCACTTGTGATTTAAAAACAATCAAAGAAAAAGAAAGTCTCAACCAACATTAACGGAAAATCATAAAATAGTAGGAAGCAGACCTCCATTGCCTCAATCCATTGAGGACAGTTTGATCCATAAATCCCAACTCGGTAGCCCTGCCACCAAAATCCAATGATGGCCCACGAAAAAATGACCAAAGAACAACAAAAAAAAGGCCCCAACTGTGCAAATACACATCTATAACTCTGTACTTACAGTTTCAGCACCGGATGCCCGTAATGCAGAGCCAATTTGCAAAACTTCTTCATAGACTTCCTTGTAAGTTTTCCAGACATAAGGCCCCACCTACAGAAGAATCAAAGTTAGAATGCTGCTAACAAAACAGCCACAATTGTTTAATCTACAAACTTTCAACTAGATATTTACCTTCCCATCAACAAACTCACGCCGTCCAAGCATTTTATTTCCAGGATACTTCTTCACGGAAAAACTGCGCATTAAAAGATTCACCTTGTCAAGAGACAAATTTTATAACCAGCGCAAAAATTAAACCTTCACAATATTTAAGCTTTTAAAGTTAAACTCCGGCCAACGTTACCAACCTACATGGGCTGCCAAGATAAAAGGAAGCATATATAATTGTACCAAAGTTTAGTTGCTTTAACCATTTAAACTTGAAAAACCAAGATAGTTTGTACCTAGCCTTGGCTTCCACCTTAAGATCTAGCTTTAAATTAAAACTTGACATCATTACAGAAGAGTGTTGCTTAGCACATGCTGTAATTCCTACTATTCTTCTCGCTGATCAATTTCATACCTGAAAAGATCCCAAGATGTGTTCACATCGCGATCAAGAGGAGGATATTCATTTTTCGATAGTAGATTACGATACACGGGACCAACAGAAGGTTTCCCATCTTTTCCCTCCCTCCCCTCCTCAACCTTAGCTGCAAATACCTTCATTGTCCTCAAGTTGCGGTTACACCCGCTGCTCTACAGCAAACCTACGAACTTAAATATAAGTTTCCCATAAGCTCAGAGAAAATTGAAGAAGCAAATTAAAACATACGAGTTGGCAGTCAGCTACCGCACCAGCAAACAAAAGTCAAGAATGGCTGCCGTAACGCAACTAAAATTTCAACTAGGCCATAGAAATGTAAATAACTACTACGTAAAAAACATGAGAGAATGTGGAAAAAAAGAATCAGTCAATAAATTCCAAAACTGAAATTAAGTTGAAGCCAAAAATAAGAAAAAGGAGAAGGAAAATTAAGTTAGTCAACAAGCCCCAACTTTCCTTAAACAGCATTAAGCACCGTGTGTTCCTAACCGTGGTTGTGAAGTCAATTCAATTAGATGAGATCAAAGATAATGCATTGCATGTCAAGAGGAAATGAACGAGGTTGACCTGCAGATAGCAGAAATCCTGAAGGGGAAGGAAAAGCAAAATGAAGAGTGTCTAGTGAAGAAGTAACTCAGCTAGGGGATAAATAGAGTATATAGAGTATAGACCCAATCTTCTTTTTTATGAGCGATAATAAAATCAAAATTGAAGGCATGAAAAGGGACCGAAATGATTACTCCATAATTAAAGTAGTAGAGAAAACAGTTGTAAGTGGATGAGAACTATAGGAGGATAGTAACAAGCTAGCTACGTAATTAATGAATGATTGATATATATATATATATAATTCTGTAACACCTTTTATCTTAAGTCTAGATAAACTAAGTATATTACCGATGTTGATTTATATTTATAAATATAATGAATACAAGCCAATAAGTCTCATTCCTTAATATTTTCAAACTATTAGCAAATATTGAGTTTTCAGCAAAGGTTTCTAATAATTAAAAAATAATGGGTTGAAATCAATCAAAAAAATTAGATATTAAATTATTCAAAAATTCAACTAACACTAATATATATATGCAACGTTTGGTAATACCGTTTCTGTGCGTTTGAAAATATTTTTCAAAATATGTTTTAAATAGCATTTTTTAAAATAGTTTAAATAATATTAAAATATCGAAACAATTCAAAATGCATTAATTTAATGCATTTTCAATTAAAAAACACAGCATTACTAAATACATATGAAAAAGAAGAAGAAGAAGGCATCATAATTGCAGCAGATGCACCTCCTAACCATATATACACGCAGCGAACTAAATATAATAAATTCGAAAATGGAGTAGGAAATATTAGCCAATGATGCAATGGTCAAACGGGTGTATAAGTACAGTAGCATCTACTAGTATGAACTTTTATGGTAGGAAGAAAGCGAGGGTGTTAAATGAGTTGGTTGAAGCAGGTGGATTGTGTTGTTGTTGCATTGCATGAGCTCACGTTTCATCTGTACCTCTCATTTACTTATACTATACTACTTCTAGTTGCTACGTATACTTGTTTCCTTCTTTCTTTCTTTACTCTTTACTCTTTTCTTTTGGAATAATTGTTTCTTCCATTCTTTTTGTGTATTCTAAATTACCATATAATATAAATTAATGCAATAATACGCTCACATGCTTGCTTGAAAGAATTTAGTTACATTGTATTCCAAATCAAGTTAGCTAGTTGCTCAATTGACAACCATCTCTTCCTTCTCCATTTCTTGTGTTTGTGTGGCTCTACTTTTTTCCTTTTTTTTTTTTTTTCAATAATCAAATGTAGTTTTTGAATTACTTTTATTAAATTTACCTATCCAGTATGGTTATCTATTTCAAACTGAAAATATTCACGAGGAATTTATTTTTTTGGTGTTTGAACAATTATAACTATAAAGAAAACACATCTTTTTAATTGTTAGACAGTTCCTTTTAATCTTAATTATATTATCTATGATAATGATTTTAGATTATAGTACATACTTATTCAACGAGAATGAAATAGATATCAATGAAAATGGTCCTGATCGTTTACATAATTTTATATAACTATTATTATTGTTGTTGTTGTTACTGTGAGAGTTATTATAATATAATTATTTGCTTAAAATAATGGTATAAATATAGTAAGAAATAAAGTTCTTAAGAACTTTTAGCTTAGACTGTGACTGATTTTTTTTTTTAATCAGATAAAAATAGATAGGCTTATTCTCGATCTATAAGAGGATACTGCTGACCATAAAACAGGCAAATATATATTTTTTATAATTTTATTTAGCAATCCATAATGGCCTTTTATTTATGAAGCCAATAAAGCCAATTATCGTTACAGTTAACTTTGAACCTCCAATTGAATTGTACACTGCTTTGACACTTAAGCATGGGACCTCGCAGCTTAAAAGGCGTCTATTGGATTAGGCTATTCTTTTCCTTCTTCTTCTTCTTTTTTTCTTCCTTTTTTCAAGCAGACCGACGAGCTAACTATTAGACTATTTTTAATAATTGTAACTAGCCACTATACCAACTTTTGCTCTGTGTAGGTCTTACATCACTTTCAAATATCTTGCTGGATCAAATTAAACATAACTGAGGCTTTTGTATTATATTAAAAATATCATTATAATTCATCTATTCAAATATATTTTATAACATATTATATCATTGAACGTTGGTACAAAATAGTCTTTTTATAATTTTTTTTATTAAATTGACTAACTTCCACCAAATATGATAAATATTGGCACTGCATAGATTTTTCAAAACTCAAACTGAAAGCAAATTATATATATGTATAAAGATAAATCAACAATTTGTTTTTTATAACAAAATGGATGTTGACTTGGTGGTATGAAGTTTTGGTTAAATATTCTCTATTTGAAAAAGATTATTATTTTTTATTTTACTTTTCAACAAATTAAAAATAATAATTTGTTCATACTCCCTCAGTCCCAAAGATGTTGTCTCATTTGACTTTCTACACAATTTAATAAAGTTATTAACTATTGAGTTTTTGCACGGTTTAAGAAAGTTATTAATTATTATGATATATTACTATTTTTTTATTCATACCTTATTAAATTATATATTTTTAAAAAATTGTTAGTTATCAAATTTAATCATGCATTACATTGAACTAATATTAATTTAAAGAAAAAATTATTTAAAATTAAGATGGTAAATAAAAAAATTAAAAAATAACGTACCAATAAAAATATTTTACTCTTAAATTTTAGCATGCATTAAAGTCTCTATAAGAATGAATATTTTTTAGGTAATAAAAAATTTTCTTTTGAAATTTTTATGTTAAAGGTATTTGTATGTATAAAGAAAAAATATAAAAAATATTGACTTTTTTTTATTGGTTAAAGATATTTTAAGAAAATACATTATTTAAAATTTTGACCAACACATATTTTAGAATAGATATAAACAGAAAGAAGAAAATCTTTCTACGATAGAAAGAGTAATAATTTTTTTATTTTGTATAAAAAACTTATATAAAATAATATCTTTCGAGCATAATAAATACTAAAAATTTTATCGACACTAATTACATCCAATGCAATGCTATAATTTTATAAATTATTTACATGGCAAGTAAATCTTTAGCCACATTATAATTAACATATTTATATAGGGTTATGATATATATGTATATCATCGTTAAATTTAAATTTAAATAATGTCATACATGTAATCGACTCATATCATTCATGTTGGATAAAGCAACATAAACAACACATCGAATCTCTTTACCCTTTTTTGAACAATCAAATAAGGGCTACAAATAAATACCCAAGATAAAAAACGTAACTTATGATCCGAAAATCAAAATATTAATCACACAAAGAACACAAATTTTATGTAAAAAAACCTCTTCAATTTGAGAAGGAGAGACCACGAGACCGAGTCCACAAAAATTTCCACTATCAATAATAATTGATAATACAAAGAGTCTTCTCTAGATTAAACTAAAAGAACACATCAACGATAAGCATTAAAGGTTGCACACCCTTGGCAAACCTCACCAATAGATGGTACATAAAGAAAAGAAAAAGAAAAGAAGTTTAGATTTCATCGGAAAATAATACTATTGTAAGCATCATATCTTACTCTCCGAACTTAACACTAGATCTCCACTGTTCGGAATGTGTTCTATCTCTCCTAAATGTGACAACCAAATTTGAGCTTGATCTAACGGTTAACAAACCCAACAACTTAATTTTATCATGACTGGTATGTGTTGAAAATTTCTTCCTCTTTCTCTCTATTAAGACTCTCTGGCTTTTTCTTTTCTTTTCTTTTTCTCTCTCTACTTTCTTTCCTAATCTAATCTCAAAATTAAAGAAAAAAGAGAGTTTTTGAAAAATACTCAAATTACCCTTCAAATGATTAAAAAAATCATTCTACACATTGGCTTCAAGATTGAACTTGTGTAGGCAAACCTCATGGTCATTCTCAAACTAAGAGGAAAATCTAACAAATCTCCTCCTCTCGACTAGACGAAGGTAATCGCCATCTTAACGACCGAACGACAAGCCTCAAGTTTCTTTCTTGGTAATGCTTCGATCAACATATTGGAGTCATTATTATCCGTATGGATTTTTTCAAGTTCTAACAACTTAGAATTCAAAACATCTCTAATCTAATGATATCAAACATCAATATGCTTTGATCTAGCATGAAATATAAATTTTTTATCAAGATGGATAGCACTCGATCGTCATAAAATAGCACATACCTATCTTGCTTGAAACCAAGTTTTTGAACATATTTTTTCATCCATAACAACTCTTTACAAGCTTTCTTTGTTGTAATAAATTCCACCTCGGTAGTGAAAAGAGCAACTCACTTTTATAGTCTAGATTGCCAAGCCACATCTCTCCCTACAAAAGTAATGAACCATTTAGATGTAGACTTACGAGAGTCAATGTCTCATGTCATGTCTTAATCCGTATAGCCAATCAAGTCCGATTTCCTAACACCATATGACAAATTTAAACTCGCTTATGCCTTTGAGATATCACATCATTTGCTTTATTGCATTCTAATGACCTTTTCTTGAATTTGACAAAAATCTACTAACACCCCATAACATGAGCAATGTCGGGCCTTGTACATACCATTACATACATCAAACTTCGACAACTAAAGCATATGGAACTCTCTACATCTCCTCATTTATAGAAGGACTATGTTGGATGCTTAGCTTAAAGTGGGTTACAAGAGGAGAGCTAACCACTTTAGTTTTGTTTATCTTGAATCTCCGAAGTATCTTCTCAATGTATTTCTCCTAAGATAAGTAGAATCTTTTAGTTGTTTTATCACGTTTAATGCGTATAATCAAAATTTACTTTGCTTGACCTTAAGTCTTTCATGTCAAAGAACTTTTTAACTCGTTTTTTCAAGTCGACTATTCTTGAAGTATTCCTATCAATAATTAAGATATCTTCTACATAGAGTAATAACATAATAAAGTCATCATTAGAAAATTTATACTTAAACACAAGGCTCCCCAATAACCGAGTCAAATTTCTTATACCACTCGCCTAGGAGCTTACTTCAAACTATAAAGATGTTTTTTTAATTTACACATTAGGTTTTCTTTGTCTTTCACTCGAAACCTATTTGAATGCTTTATGTAGATTTTTTTTTCTAAGTCACTATGTAAAAAGATTGTCTTGACACCAATTTGTTCAACTTTCAAGTCAAGACTCGTTGCTAGGCCAAAAATAACTCGAATAAATGACATCTTCACCACTAGAGAAAATATCTCCTCAAAATCAATACTTCTTTTCTAACTGAAATTCTTCACCACTAATCTTGTTTTGAATAGAGGATGTGTGGCGTGTTTTTCATGCTTGATTTTAAACATCCACTTGTTTTTTAAAACTCTTATACCTTGGATAGTTTTATCAATTCAAAGGTATTGTTCTCATGTAAAGACTTTATCTTATTGTTTATGGCTTCAATCCATTTCTCTTTGTTCTAATCCTCTATTGCTTTTTTGTGTGATTTAGGTTCTTCACTGTTAGTTAACAACACATGCTCATCAATAGAGTACCTTGTGGAAGGTCTTCGATCTCCGTTAGATCGTCTAAGTGGAGTTTCTAGTGGAACATATTCATCACCTTGTTCAAGTATCCGATCCTAATTATCACTCGATCCATCATCATAAATCCGGCTATTGTCCCGTAGTTCATTATGATTCTATGATCCCTACTCGGTCCGTGAATCATCTTACACAACATGTTCAATCGGCTTAGCTACTGGTGTAGAATGAACTAGCTCAATCGTTTCTATATCTATTAGATCATAATAAGACTCGATCACTCTCTGCTCTTACCTTCTCAATATCTTGTATGGTTTAATCCTCTAGAAATACAACATTATGACTTTTGACCAGCTTCTTTTTAACTAGATCATCTTACACATCATGTTTAACTCGGCTTAGCTATTGGTGCGGAATGAACTAGCTCAACCGCTTATACATCTACTCGGATCATAATAAGACTCGATCACTCTCTCGCTCTTACTTTCTTAATATCTTGTATGGTTTAATCCTCTAGAAATACAACATTATGACTTTAGACTATCTTCTTTTTAACTCGGATCATTTTACGGATCATGTTCAACTAGCTCAATTACTTGTGCAAAATGAACTAGCTCAACTGTTTCTATATCTACTAGATCATAATAAGACTCGGTCACTCTCTCGCTCTTACTTTTTCAATATCTTGTATGGTCTAATCCTCTAGAAATGTAACATCATGACTTCGACTATCTTTTTTTTTAATTATATCATATAGCTTGTAGCCAAACTCATTTTAATCATACCTTAAGAAGATACACTATCTTGTCTTCACTTTAAGCTTAAATCTCTAATCTTTAGAAACATTCATGAATGCCTTGCACCTAAAAAATTTTAAGTGATCATAGGATATATCTTTGTCACTCCAAACCCCGCTTAGAACACCAAATGACAAAGGCACATAAGGTGAGAAATTTATTAAATAAATAACAATATTTAATGCCTCACCTCAAAATGACTTAAGCAGATCGCGCATGAGAAAACAAGCATTTGACTCTTTCAATTAGAGTCCTATTCATTCTTTCAGCCAACCCATTCAATTAAGGTGTCTTTGGTGTAGTCTTTTTGTAACCCCCGTAAAAACCTTTATCCATAATGCGACGTGTATTAGAATAATTCTATATATATGTATATTAAGAGTAAGTATAATTCTCATTTCATCATGAGAAATTAATGCTTGAAATATGTGATTTATGTTAAATTAAAGTTATTGTGCTTGAGATTAATGGTTTAATTATTAAAGAAATCAAATATGCAAAATCAGTGTTTTAAGGACTATATTCTGCTCGAGTTTTGTGTGAATTATTTGAGAACGTTAGAGTAATTTTTGGGTCAACCTTAAAGAATGAAAGTTGTTCATCTATGTGTTTAATATGCCTGTATAAAATTTTATAATATTTGGACTTATACATTAAGAGTTATACCAATTATAGTGAGGGTTGTTTCGAAATGCATTCTGCTGGAATTTTGAGAGAAGAATCTGCCCGAATCTTGTGAGATTTGTTTGATGCTGTTAGAATGATTTTTGAGAAAAACGTAAAGAATAAAAGTTGTTTGTCTATGTGTTTACTAGCACTATATAAAATTTCATAAATGTTGGATACATATAGAAAGATTTATGCACATTTTAGTATAGATGGGTTAGGAGGAAACACTGCTGGAATTTTGGGGGGAAAAGAAATTCCGAATTTTAAAAATGGAATTTCTGAATTATTGATGAAAAAAATTTGTCTAATTACATTAACCCAGCTTACTAATGTTTTTTTTTTATTTATCCTAACTTTTCTTTAGCCACCTAAACACTTGGATTAAATGCTTAGAAGCCAAATCATCACCTTTGACTTCCAAAACATGCCAGCTTTGCCTTCCAAGCTTCCTCCACTTTACATTTGGCCTAATTAAATTTTAACACTTATGATATAAATAAACGTGAGGATAAAAGGTGAGTATATAAGGGAAAGAGAGGGTTAAATGGCTGCCATTTTTAGGTCAAAAATCGTAGCCATCCAGAATTCAAAAGAGAAGCCAAATTGAAGAGAGAAAAACAGCAAAAAGAGAGAAAGAAAGAAAAGAGAAAGAAAAGGGAAAAAGGAAAGAAAAAGAGCTAAAGAAATTCTAATCAAACTTAAAAGAGGTAAGTAGGTTTCATTTATTTTGGTTGATTAGTGTCTTAAATTATTTTTTTAAAGTTATTTTGTTAGTGTTTATTTCATGGGTTGTAATAATTTTCAATGGTTATATGCTTGATGCTTAGAATAAATCTATGTATGGATGCCTTGTTGTGATAATTTATGATGTTTATGTTGCTTTGAAAATGTCCAAGTATGTGGTGATGGGTTGGATTGAACTTGGACCAAATTTAAGTGAACTAAAACATGTTTAAAGTTGGATTGGAATGAACTAATAAATTAGTGTTAATAAGGAGTCGATTCTGTCCGAATTTTGGGGTGTATATTCAAGGATTTTAGATCGATTTCTAGGTGAAACTTAAAGCATAAAAGTTGTTCATCTATGTTTAAAATAACTCCCTTTAAAATTTCTTGGTCATTGGATTCGTGTACAAGGAGTTATACCCGATTTAGTATGGATAGCTCTAGATAAACCACTATTAGGCAGATTGCTCCCTAAGTTTTAAAAATTTATAATTAATTGTGTAATTGGTATTTAGACCTAATTTTTGGATATGTTATAAATAAATATGTCTAGTATCTAAAATAAAATAAGTAAGATTTAATTAGTTTTTAAAATTAGAAAATTATTTACTCGATTAGGAGTTGCCCGGTAATAAACCCTAAAACAAAAAAAATAGACTTGGACAAAATTAATAGGTTTGGAATAAACTAAATGAGCTTGGACTAAATAAAATGGAATTAAATAGAGTCAATGGGCGTAGGATAAATTTAATGGGCTCGAATTAAAGTAAATGGACTTGGACCTTCTTTTAAATATTAATGAAACTAATGAACAATATTAATGAGCGGAGATTGTGTTCCCGCTGTGGGTATCGGGATTGGTATGTGAGAAATGAATAAATTTCGAGTGTGGGTTGGACCATGAGTATAGCATGAGAATGAAGGGTTGGTACCCGAATTTGGTTGAATGTGATTAAATATGTCATCACGTGCATCATGTGCATAGTGGGTGGTTTAAGACAAGTCAATTGATTGAAAATGGTTTATACATCTAGGTTTGATAACCTAACCGGAATAAATGGGTATTAGTAGTCCAAGTACTTTAGGATGTGTGCCCGCACTATTAGACGATCGATTTCCACTAATAGTAGTTACAACGAGGGATAATTCCGTTGTAGCGTAAGATGATCCGAGGATCATCCGGATGAAATCAAACCGTGTGCTTACTCGTTAGACTATGGATTCTCGCTAACGGTAGTTACAACGAGGGATAATTTCGTTGTAGCAGAAGGTGATCTGCGGACCACCCGAATGATAAATAGAGTAGACCGGCTAATACCTGTGGTACCCGAGATTAAAATTTATGAGTATGGTGGAAAGTCAAAACAACATTGCATATCACGTGCATCACCCCGCTTACCGAGCTTCGGCTCACCCCGTTGTTATTTTTTTTATGTCTTGACGGAAAAAGGACGAGTTGGTACGGATGCGGCCGGCTCTTCCTAATCGGCTCATGTGAGGCACTATTTATTAGTTTTTATTTTGTCTCGTAAATTTGGGGTATGGAGTTCGTGAGAAATTGAATATCGCCCGTAATGTTTTATTAATGTATTTAATTATGTTATGTAAATTTTATCTTAAGGAGTTATATACGTAATGTATCGTTAAAGTCCTAAGAATATCATAAGAAAACTACTTAGAGTTTAGGGTATGTCGGCGTAACGCGCTTCGTCCGACACCTACTTGGGTAGTAGAAATATGATCGGGGCGGGGGCGTTACGGTATGGTATCGGAGCAATGGTTTAGGGAGTTGGGTAGAACCGTAAGTGCCACATGAGCCCGAAGACCGGTTTGCTCCTGGATGGGTAATTTTAATTTCTAGTTCTCTTAAACTATGTATGTTTTCTTTTATTGTGTAATGTGTATAAAATTTTATTTGAAATTATTAATAACAACAAACCCTATCACTCGTAGATGCCGGCTTTGTATCGAGTACCAAGCGTGCCTAGAACACGATGGCAACGGGCAGCGCTAGCTGCATTTAGGGCCGAGCTAAATAACCTTACTATGGTTCCGCAACGGGACCCGATGGCACATATTATGCGATTTCATGACCTATTTCAGCGAATCTCATTCGCCGATGCCTCCTTTAACCAAGTATTTTAGCTCGGACTTCCTTCGAATAACTTTACGTCGAACTCTTCCACCGGGAGACCAACGATTGTTAGACGAAGTTTGGGAAGACATGATAGACCAACACTCTTATCGGGCTCTAATTCGAACCTTTCTACCAACGCGAGCCGGACGATCCCTCATTCGGTCGATGTACGGATGGGGACTATCCTTACCCATTGGTCGTGAGATAGTCCATTCGGCAATGGAAAACCGCATTGATCGGTGGTTACTAGAGGGTTCTTTTCCTCGACGTGTTCGATAAATAAGTTAATAGGGATCTCACCATATGTCGTGGTGTCTTTTGTATGTTCTATAATATAAATAGGAGTGCTTTTGATTGTAAATATAGCACAAAAACCTAGTAAATGTGTGTATGAGATGCTTACAATGTATAAAAATGTATAATTTCATACGAGCATGAATGATTAGCATTAAATGCTAAAATCCATACTAAACTAATGTGAACTTAATGTGTACATAAAGATAAACTATGCCGTCAAGAAAGAACCCCGTACGAGCCGGAGGTGAAGGGACCTCTAACGATAATAGCTCGAACCAACAAGAAATGTTGAATTAAATGATGGAAATAATGCAACGAAGACAGAATAACAACAAGTTCACGCAGAACAAATGAGGCAGACTTTTAGCTACACAACAACGACCTCCACTCCAAAGCACAGGAATGATGCAGTAGAAAGATTCCGCAAGATGAACCCTCGAGAGTTTGTCGGGGAGTGAACCCAATGATAGCCGAGGAGTGGATTAAGTCTCCGGAGGCAATATTCGAATATTTACGGCTTGCCAACCGGGAGCGAGTGTCGTATGCTATTTTTCTATTAACTAAAGATGCTCGCACATGGTGGGAGAGCGCACGACTAACCGTAGATGTGCCGACTTTAACTTGGGAAGGATTTAAGGAGGTCTTCTATAATAAATACTTTACCGCGGACGTGAGGGCCAAGAAGATTCAAGACTTTTTGGAGTTAAAGCAAGATGGGATGTCGATCCGTGAATATGTACGAAAGTTTGAACAAGGTCGTAGATTCGTCCCATTTATTACCGGGGTTGAAAATCTAAAAAGGAACAGATTTCGACGAGATTAAGCCCAAGAGTGCGAAGTATGGTATGGATGTCGATTGCCAATACCTTCTCGAAATGGTGGATAAGGCGATGATAGCCGACGAAGATCGAAGGAGATTTCAAGGACTTACAACGAAAAAGGCAAGGGTTTAGATTTGGAGCCTCTTCATCGGGACCGGTGAGACGAGCTTCGCCTAGGAATTTCAATCGAAGTGGTGGTCCAGAAACTCTCGAGCCACTAGACCAGCACCATATGTTCCGAAACCACCGCCAAGCGACCAACCGAGATCAATGACGGGCGATCCGCCCCGAGTGTAGAAAGTGTGGAAGGTTCTATCGTTGGGGAATGCGGATCGGACATACGGGTATGCTATATGTGTCAAAAGCCGGGGCACATGTCCTACAATTGCCCACAAGTACAAAAACCAGGACCGGGAAGAGTACCTGCTCGGGTGTATACTATGACCCGGGAAGAGGCGGATCGGAGGGATACAACCGTAATTCACGGTAATGTCTCAATCCTTGGCTTAATTGCATATGTTTTGATGGATTCCGGTGCCACACATTCTTTTATATCAAACACATTAGTGAAAAGCCTAGGAGTCAAACCGGAGACATTAGCCGTAAGATATCTTATAACGGTTCCTTCTAGTGACACCATGGAATCGTCGAGTGTGGTTAAAAAGTGTCCGGTACATATTGAAGATAGGGGATTAGAAGCGGATCCGATAGTGCTTGGACCTCCGGGATTTTGATTTGATCCTAGGGATGGACTGGCCGACAAAGCATGGCGCCAACATAGATCGTCGAGGAAAAAGGGTAACTTTTGATCTACCCAAAAGTCGACGAGTTAGAGTTTAAGGCCGATTCAAAGCTTCGAAAAACATCGATCATTTCGGCTATTAAAGCTCGAAAAATGCTAGAAAAAGGATGTATGGGGTACTTAGCGCATGTGGTAAATAGCCAAGTGGAGCAAAAGTTGAAACCGAAAGATATAGAGATTGTACGAGAATATCTAGATGTGTTTCCAGAGAGTTTGACCACGCTACCATCGGAGAAGGAAATAGAGTTTGAGATTGAACTAGAGCCGAGCACGGCTCCGATTTCGAAAACCTCCTATAGAATGGCTCTCGCCGAGCTAAAGGAGTCGAAGGTGCGAGTTACGGGACTTACCGGATAAGGACTTTATATGTCCTAGTTCCTCACCTCGGGGAGCTCCGATACTATTCGTGAAAAAGAAGGATGGGAGTCTAAGGCTATGTATCGACTACGGGAACTAAACCGGGTGACCGTTAAAAATAAGTACCCATTACTCCGGATCGATGATTTATTTGACCAATTACAAGAGGCGACGGTATTCTCTAAAATAGACTTAAAATCCGGATATCACCAATTAAGGGTGAGATCGGAAGACGTGAAGGAGACAGGCGTTCGTAACGAGATACGGTCACTACGAGTTTTTAGTGATGCCGTTTGGGTTGACGAACGCCCCGACCGCCTTCATGGACTTGATGAATCGAGTCTTCAAAGGGTTCCTGGACAAGTTTATCATCGTATTCATCGATGATATCCCGGTTTACTCTCGAAGTGAGAAGGAGCATAGGGAACATCTAAGGGCCACCTTGCATACGCTAAGGGAGCAACAATTGTATGCCAAATTCAAGAAATGCGAATTTTGGCTAGGGCAAGTGGCTTTTCTAGGCCATGTAGTAACGAAGGAAGGCATCGCGGTAGACTCAAAGAAAGTAGAGGCTATTCGGAATTGGCCTACCCCGAAGAGTGTAACGGAGGTACCAAGCTTCTTAGGGTTGGCGGGTTATTATCGAAGATTTGTGGAAGGCTTCTCGAAGATAGCTAGGCCTCTTACTAACTTGATGAAAAAGAGCACCGGATTCCAGTGGACGGATGCTTGTGAGGAGAGCTTCCAAGAGCTAAAACGACGGCTAGTCACGGCTCCAAGTGCTAACCATTCCGTCCGAGGATGGAACTTTCGTAGTTTATACGGATGCCTCCAAACATGGATTAGGAGCGGTGTTGATGCAAAATGGGAGAGTAATAGCTTATGCATCACGGCAATTAAAGAAGTACGAGCGAAACTACCCGACACATGACCTAGAATTAACAAGCAGTGGTATTTACCCTAAAAATCTAGAGACATTATTTGTACGGGGTAAAGTGTGAGATATACACGGATCATAAGAGCTTACGATACATCTTCACACAAAAAGAGCTGAACATGAGACAAAGAAGGTGGTTAGAGTCGGTAAAGGACTATGACCGTATAATCAACTACCACCCGGTAAAGCCAATGTTGTTGCCGATGCCTTGAGTAGAAAATCAATCGTCGCAAGTATGGTGACCCGGACGTTGATAATGAAGGACCTACAAGCACTCGGAACTAGAAATAGTTCCTATAGGCCACAAGAACATGCTATCAGCACTATTAATCCAGCTCGATGCTCGCAAGAAAGAATTCAAATTGAGCGACGAAAAGGATGAAAAGATGAAGGAATTGAAGAAAGGTATAGAGGTCGGAGCAGAGTCCGATTTTGTGATGGATGATAAAGGAATGATTAGGTTCAAAGAAAGACTCGTGTTCCCGCAGTAGAGGACATAAAAGATGAGATACCGAAGGAAGCACACACAACCCCATATTCAATACACCCGGGAGTACGAAAATGTATCGAGATTTACGACAGTATTATTGGTGGGCGGGAATGAAGAAAGATGTAGCCGACTTTGTGGCAAGGTGTCAAACTTGCCAACAAGTGAAGGCGAGCACCAAAGACCCTCGGGAACGTTAAAGCCACTAGCAATTTCAGAATGGAAGTGGGAGCATGTAACTATGGACTTCGTCATGGGATTGCCAAGATCGGATAGAGGGTCAAATGCCATCCGGGTAGTCGTAGATAAGTTGACCAAATCAGCACACTTTCTTCCCGTCAAAACCACCTATGATTTAAACCAATATGCCCAATTGTATCCGGACGAAATCGTGAGACTACATGGGATTCCGGTCTCAATTGTGTCGGATCGAGATCCTAGATTCACCTCCGCATTTTGGAAGAGTCCGCATAAGGCCATGGGCACCAAGCTCATTTTCGGCACGTCTTATCATCCACAAACTAACGGACAATCCGAACGTGTAATCCGCATTCTTGAAGATATGCTACGGACGTGCGTCCTAGATTGGTCTAGAAGGTGGGAGAAATACATTCGCTTAGTTGAATTTGCGTATAACAATAGCTACCAAGCTTCAATTGGGATGGCTCCCTATGAGGCTTTGTATGGACGATGATATAGATCTCCGGTGCATTGGGATGAAATAGGAGAAAGAAGATTGCTAGGAGCGGAATTGGTACGACAGATAGTCGAAGTAATAGACCGGATTCGCCAACGGATGAAAGCGACCCAAAGTAGACGGAAAAGTTACGCGGACAAACGGAGGAAGGATCTAAAGTTCGTGGTCGGTGATTATGTATTTTTAAGAGTCTCACCAATGAAAGGCGTACTATGATTTGGAAAAAGGGGAAAGTTAAACCCGCGGTACATAGGACCATTTGAGATACTAGAGCGAGTAGGAGATAAAGCGTATCGCATATTGCTACCACCATCCTTAGCAGGAATACACAATGTATTTCATGTGTCTATGCTAAGGAAGTGCATTGGAGAGTCGGATCAAATTTTAAATATAGAGCCACCGAATCTTACTCCGGACTTAACGTATGAAGAGAGACCAGTCCGCATTCTCGATCGACGGGTCAAACAGTTGAAAAATAAAGAGATAGGGCTAGTTAAGGTTTTGTGGGAAAACCATAACCTCGAAGAAATGACTTGGGAACATGAGCAAGAAATGAAAGATAAATATCCCGAGCTATTCAAGTGAATCAATTTCGAGGACGAAATTTCTTTTAAGGAGGGAAGAATTGTAACCCCCGTAAAAACCTTTATCCATAATGCGACGTGTATTAGAATAATTCTATATATATGTATATTAAGAGTAAGTATAATTCTCATTTCATCATGAGAAATTAATGCTTGAAATATGTGATTTATGTTAAATTAAAGTTATTGTGCTTAAGATTAATGGTTTAATTATTAAAGAAATCAAATATGCAAAATCGGTGTTTTAAGGACTATATTCTACCCGAGTTTTGTGTGAATTATTTGAGAATTTTAGAGTAATTTTTGAGTCAACCTTAAAGAATGAAAGTTGTTCATCTATGTGTTTAATATTCCTGTATAACATTTTATAATATTTGGACTTATACATTAAGAGTTATACCAATTATAGTGAGGGTTGTTTCGAAATGCATTCTCGCTGGAATTTTGAGAGAAGAATCGCCCGAATCTTGTGAGATTTGTTTGATGCTCGTTAGAATGATTTTTGAGAAAAACGTAAAGAATAAAAGTTGTTTGTCTATGTGTTTAATAGCTCTATATAAATTTCATAAATGTTGGATACATATAGAAAGAGTTATGCACATTTTAGTATAGATGGGTTAGGAGGAAACACTGCTGGAATTTTAGGGGGAAAAGAAATTCCGAATTTTAAAAATGGAATTTCTGAATTATTGATGAAAGAAATTTGTCTAATTACATTAACCCAGCTTACTAATGTTTTTTTTTATTTATCCTAACTTTTCTTTAGCCACCTAAACACTTGAATTAAATGCTTAGAAGCCAAATCATCACCTTTGACTTCCAAAACATGCCGACTTTGCCTTCCAAGCTTCCTCCACTTTATATTTGGCCTAATTAAATTTTAACACTTATGATATAAATAAACGTGAGGATAAAAGGTGAGTATATAAGGGAAAGAGAGGGTTAAATGGCTGCCATTTTTAGGTCAAAAATCGTAGCCATCCGAATTCAAAAGAGAAGCCAAATTGAAGAGAGAAAAACAGCAAAAAGAGAGAAAGAAAGAAAAGAGAAAGAAAAGGGAAAAAGGAAAGAAAAAGAGCTAAAGAAATTCTAATCAAACTTAAAAGAGGTAAGTAGGTTTCATTTATTTTGGTTGATTAGTGTCTTAAATTATTTTTTTTAAGTTATTTTGTTAGTGTTTATTTCATGGGTTGTAATAATTTTCAATGGTTATATGCTTGATGCTTAGAATAAATCTATGTATGGATGCCTTGTTGTGATGATTTATGATGTTTATGTTGCTTTGAAAATGTCCAAGTATGTGGTGATGGGTTGGATTGAACTTGGACCAAATTTAAGTGAACTAAAACATGTTTAAAGTTGGATTGGAATGAACTAATAAATTAGTGTTAATAAGGAGTCGATTCTGTCCGAATTTTGGGGTGTATATTCAAGGATTTTAGATCGATTTATAGGTGAAACTTAAAGCATAAAAGTTGTTCATCTATGTTTAAACTAACTCCCTTTAAAATTTCTTGGTCATTGGATTCGTGTACAAGGAGTTATACCCGATTTAGTATGTATAGCTCTAGATAAACCACTATTAGGCAGATTGCTCCCTAAGTTTCAAAAATTTATAATTAATTGTGTAATTGGTATTTAGACCTAATTTTTGGATATGTTATAAATAAATATGTCTAGTATCTAAAATAAAATAAGTAAGATTTAATTATTTTTTGAAATTAGAAAATTATTTACTCGATTAGGAGTTGCCCGATAATAAACCCTAAAACAAAAAAAAATAGACTTGGACAAAATTAATAGGTTTGGAATAAACTAAATGAGCTTGGACTAAATAAAATGAAATTAAATAGAGTCAATGGGCCTATGATAAATTTAATGGGCTCGAATTAAAGTAAATGGACTTGGACCTTCTTTTAAATATTAATGAAACTAATAAACAATATTAATGAACGGAGATTGTGTTCCCACTGTGGGTATCGGGATTGGTATGTGAGAAATGAATAAATTTCGAGTGTGGGTTGGACCATGAGTATAGCATGAGAATGAAGGGTTGGTACCCGAATTTGGTTGAATGTGGTTAGATATGTCATCACGTGCATCATGTGCATAGTGGGTAGTTTAAGACAAGTCAATTGATTGAAAATGGTTTATACATCTAGGTTTGATAACCTAACTGGAATAAATGGGTATTAGTAGTCCAAGTACTTCTAGGATGTGTGCCCGCACTATTAGACGATCGATTTTCACTAATAGTAGTTACAACGAGGGATAATTCCGTTAGTAGCGTAAGATGATCCGAGGATCATCCGGATGAAATCAAACCGTGTTCTTACTCGTTAGACGATGGATTCTCGCTAACGGTAGTTACAACGAGGGATAATTCCGTTGTAGCAGAAGGTGATCTCGCGGACCACCCGGATGATAAATAGAGTAGATCGGCTAATACCTGTGGTACCCGAGATTAAAATTTATGAGTATGGTGGGAAGTCAAAACAACATTACATATCACGTGCATCACCCCGCTTGCGAGCTTCGGCTCACCTCGTTGTTATTTTTTTTATGTCTTGACGAGAAAAGGACGAGTTGGTACGGATGCGGCTGACTCCTCCTAACCGGCTCATGTGAGGCACTATTTATTAGTTTTTATTTTGTCCGTAAATTTGGGGTATGGAGTTCGTGAGAAATTGAATATCGCCCGTAATGTTTTATTAATGTATTTAATTATGTTATGTAAATTTTATCTTAAGGAGTTATATACGTACTGTATCGTTAAAGTCCTAAGAATATCATAAGAAAACTACTTAGAGTTTAAGGTATGTCGCCGTAACGCGCTTCGTCCAAGCACTCTACTTGGGTAGTAGAAATATGATCGGGGCGGGGCGTTATACTTTTAATATTTAATTCCTTGAGTCCTGCAAGTACTCATCAAAAAGGCCCGAATATTCACCACCATTATCTCGTTTGAACACAATTAAATTTCCTTCGTGTTTATATTTCTATCAAAGTTTGAAACTGCTTGAAAACCCCAAGAACTTGATCTTTCTATCTCAATGTATAAACTCATACCTTTTGTGAGTAGTCATCTATGAAAGTCATAAAGTAATAGAAGCTATCTTTTGACATTTTTTTCTTAGGACCACATACATTTGAATATACTAGCTCAAAGGGATTCTGTTTCCTTGTAGGTGGATAGCTCCTAAAGGAAATTCTATTACGTTTTCCAGCCAAATAATTTGGATAATTCTTTAAGTGATTATCTTGTATCTTAGACAATAATTTTTTCTTTTTCAACACTACTATGCCTTTCTCATCCAAATGAGCTAATCTCTTAGGCTATAGTTCGGTAGCTTCCTCACCTCTAAGAACATTCACATCATCATTCAATAATTTAGCATGCATGACATATAAAGAAGAGCACTTCTCTCTTTTTTCTAGTATCATAGAACCCTTAGACAGTTTTCACATATAACTTTTGAATGTGTTGTAAAACTCTTCATCATCAAGTCTTTCAACCGAGATTAAATTCAAGCGAAAGTTAGGAACATGCTTCAAAATTAGTTTTACTTCGATATAAGACTCTAAGCACGCATCTCTAATACCAAGAACTTTGGATAACCCATTATTGCTAACCCTCACTATCCCAAAATTTGGCGTGTATGAGAATAAAAAAACTCTTTATAAGATGTAGCATGTACGAAACTTCATTGTCAACTACCTAATTATGCTCATTTGATGCTTTATTAACTTCATCCGTATCATATGTAGTCGGGAACTCATTAGCTATATTAACTTGGTCTTCATCGGGACCATTTTCATTTTGCTTGATTTTATTCTTCTTGTTGTCTTTCTTTAGTTTTCAGTAATATTTCTTAATGTTACCCATATCACCACAGATGATAACACTCTATATTTGCAAACTTGCCTCTAGACTTGCTTTGCTTTTGGATCCTTACTTTTACTCCTCCTTTTTCCTATAGTAACTAGCACATCGGACTATGAAGAAAAATTTTGAGTCTTCCTTTTAACTTCTTCATTGAGAATCATATTTTTAGCATAGGTTAAGGTCATCTTCCCATCGAAGCGGAATTACGGTGTTACGAAATGTCTCTCAAGAATCCGATAATGAGCCAAACAAATACAACCTAATAATAGATCTTTCATTTTTCTCTTTCACATGTAATAATTGGTTTCATTCGGACTTATCATTTTAATGTTACCTCCATATTTTTCAAGCTAAAAATAAGTAACCAAACTCGATACCATTTTGTTAAGTAAAAAATTACAAATAATACAGTAGAATCTCTTTATCCTTGCTTGAACAATTAAGGGCTATAAACAAATATCCAAGACAAAGCAACTAATAATCTGAAAAACAGAATATTAATCACACAAAGAACATATAAATTGTATGTGAAAAACCTTTTCAATTTGAGAAGAAAAAATCATGAAACCAAAGTCCGGAAAGACTTCTACTATCAATAATAATAGGTAATGCGAGGAGTTCTTTCTAGATTAAACTAGAAGAATACATCAACCACAAGCATCAAAGGTTGCACATCCTTGGTAAACCTTATCAATAGATAATACATAAAGAAAAGAGAAGAAATTAAGTTTAGATTTTACCAAAAAATAGTACTCGTTGTAAGCATCATATATCACTCTTCAAGACACAAAACTAGATCTCCACCATTCAGAATGTGCGCCTGTCTCTTCCGAACATGTCTACAAAATTTGAGCTTGATCCAACAGTTAACGAACTCGAAATTTTAATTTTACCATGATTGATCTATGTTGAAACTTTCTTTCTCTCTCTTCTTTTTTCTCGTTACTTTCTTTTCTAATCTGATCTCAAAATTAAAAAAAAAAGATGATTTTTAAAAAATATCTAAATTATTCTTTAAATGATTAAAAAAATCTTTCTCCATGTAGGCTTTCAGATTGGACTCGTATATATAAATCTTTAGATAATCCTCCAACACAGGAGAAACGCAACAATTCATATACAGCTAGTACAACCACCAAGAAAAGAGGATTGGGAAATTAAAAACTGATGCGCCTTCCTTGTTAAAATTTATTGCAATGAAAGGACATTTGAGCAACCTTTAATGGCAACTTAATAGTGACTACTACTGATCCAAATCATAGATAAAAGAATGCATGCCATTGTCATACGTTGGACTGAATAATCAGATTTCCATTAATGAATTGATTTTTGCCTCTCCTTAAGCCAATGAAATCTTGCCACATACTTTGTCATACCACCTAACTAGGCGTTATGGAGTTCGCTGCAAAATATGGGACTATTTCTGCTTTTCGATTTTTAATTCTGACTGCCTGGCTACTACATTGATTTTTCCGGATTTTCTCCGATACAAGAGTATACAGTATTCTTCTGACTTAGAAAGAGTGTTTTTTTTTTTTCAATTTTTACATGTTTTCAAATATTTATCTGATTAAACTTTTAAATTATATATTTTTTCTGAAATATTTTTAATTGATAAAGAAATTCAATTCTTTCTTCTATTTCTTGTTCTTCAGTAAAAAAAAAAAAAAAATCAATATTTTTTTTATATTTCTTTCTTATACGTATAAATGCCTATAGAAATTTTGAAAGAAATTTTTTTGCTACATAACAAATATTTATTTTTTAAAAATTTTTACTATATGTCAAAATTTTAAGAGTATAATATTTTCATTAGTATGTTATTTTGATTTATTATTTTAATTTTAGATAGATTTTTTTAAAATTAATATTGGTTCTATGTAATACATAATTAAATTTGATAACTAATAATTTTAATAGAAATGATATTTTTAAAAAATATACTGATATAACATAATAATTAATATATTTTTTAAAATGCATAAAAAGTAAAAAAAAGAAAAAAAAAAGGGACAATATTTGAGTAACACAGTAAATAACTAGCAGGACCCCCTCCCCGTGGGTGCGTGCTTATTGCTAGAAGTCACTGAAGAATTGGATCAATAAAGAAGCCTAACTACTCCCTAGATATGCCAACCAGTGGCGGAGCTATAGCTTTTGCTTTCGAGGGGTCCAAACTAAAACTTTCTCATTACTGACTAGTGTTTTGGCCACCGAGCAGACAACTTTATAAAATCTGTTTGATATTTTAATTAATTATAAAAAATAAAAATTAATCAATATTAGCTATAAATTTTAACTTAATATATATTTTATAGCATATAATATTCTGTCTGTGTTTTATTTTTTGAGTTTAAATAAATCAAGAAAATTATAATTAATTTATACAACTTACAAATTACCTATGTTAAAATGAAATTATACACTCGTTATCTTTTTCAAATATATTTTGTATTACAAATGATTTATGATCACAAAATATTGTCAAAATTTCATAAATTAAATCGAAAAAATAATACTTATCTTTTTACCAATTTTTTTGTCAACTAATATATATTTTGTATCCCATTTCTTTTAGTATGCTTTTTTTATACATAATTATTCAAGCCTTCATGTGAAAAAGACAATTTCTCATGCATTGTTTTATATATATATAGTTTTTGTATTCCAAATTCTCGTTTTCAGATTTTCCCCTATTTTATATAGTTATAAGACTTTTGACTCTTGGATGTGTTATGAGCTCGAGAGAATTGACAAGAGCTTCCGTACTTGAAAAAAAATATTTTTTTTTATGACTAAAGATCTTGATTTGAAGGATCAGATCATTTGCCATTGCCACATAGAATTATGTTATTGTGAAATCTTCGACTGATGACACAATATTTTGATCACTGTCAACTTACTATTGCCCATTAGACATAAGAACGCCCATTTATTCCTATGCCATCTATTTTTAGTTTACTGTACTCTTTGACATAAATAAAATAAAATGACACGTAGCAGTTTTTTATTGGTGGGATTTTTTTTTTTTTAACAGAGCCATCACCCCAGAATGACGATAAATCCAACTAGATTAAAGCTTTCCATCCGTTTCGAGGCCAACTCCATTCCGATACATTTGGCACCAAAAGGATTCATCATTAACCATGCAACACATGTCTAGGGATCATATAGGTAAATAAATACACAGCCGAAATTAGTTCACACTTCCACGACCACTACGTTGAAGCATTAACGGAACAACTTTCAGTCGCTATGCTCCCCTAATCCGAGTGCAGCAAGTAAGAGAACTCATTGGAGTTACAGTGCATCAGGGAGATTTCCATGCGGCAGAGGCTACTTTTACAAAATGATCCCGGGCATTTCTAATCCGTTCATTTATGGCTTCAGCATGGGATTGCAACTTGGAAAGATCAAGGTCCTTAACCTCCATCTTTGCCTTGGTTAAGGCAAGTTCTTCCTGAAGCTCGGCTATCTTCTTTTCAATATCGTTCATCTTCTCTTCCAGCTTACTTTTCTCATCAGTATGCACTCGTATTTTCCCTTCAGTATCTTTATACTCATTTAGTACCTTCCCTTGCCCATCTTTAATTGAAAGCAATTCATTCAACCTACCGCGTGGCACAGTGATATCAAATCCATGCTTCTCCAAGTCAAGAAGACTTTCCAATGTACTCTCTAATATGCTTCTAAAATCATCAAATTGAAGCGAAGATATCTTCTCACACAAACTAGCAAATGTTACCATAATACCAATGGCTGATCCTTCACGATACTCTTCTTTACATTCAGTCAAAGGATGAAAATGCGGTTTTTGCGGGATGATTTGGAATACTTCCATAGATTCAATCGTGCTCCAAACTGGAGACCTCTTTACAAAAGGTACCGACTGATTTTCCACCGGCGGGTCATTGCCTTCTGCATCTGCTGTACAAGATTCCACTGCTACAACTTGTCTTTCTCTAGCCTCACTCCCTCCACTTGCAGCCCTATTGGTAGATGATCCTGAACGGGAAATATATAATAAGCAAAACTACAGGAGGAAATGCATGTCAAATGTTGACTTACTTAATTCTTCAAGACTTGTAGATGCATGCATTCCCGCAAACCAGGTTGATAGAGGTTGATCATCATCCGCCACTTTCTTCGATGCAGCAGTAACAGCCGTCTCAACTTCCCTTGACATGAAATCTGTCTTGGAAACTTCACTGCTTTTCTCTCTTGAGGAATTTTGAGAAACTGCATAATTCCAAATCAGGCTTTGGTAAGGGACATGCATTTTTGAATATGTGTTTTGAGAGTGTTGTAGCTTTCATGTTTCCGTTTTTCTTATGATAAAGTGTGCTTTTGTGTGAGAGAGAGGAGAGAGAGAGAAGGGACCGGAGGCAAGGCAAACTATCTTCTCATGCTATCAACTTTTTGGAGATATATCTCCCAAAGATGAACCAACCAGTATCCCATAGCAAAAGAGAGATGGCAAAGGAAATGGAGAATCGGAAACTTAGGTTGTGTCAAACAAGAGAACCAAAACTCCAGTCTCCATTCTTCTAGGAAAGATTTCAGGAAACAATGCTGTTATCCAGTCGAAGAACAAACATGGCAAAAGAAATGGAGAACTGGAAACTTAGAACTGATTTTGTTGTAGTGGCTATTTAAAAAATCGGTATGAGAATCTAACCTTTCTAAGACATCTATGACAAAACAGAAAATGATTTTATCCACAAAAGAATTCAAAAGCATGCCATGCCCTAAGCAAACCTAAAATCAATATGTATGTCATCACAGTGGAAAGTAATGAAAATTATTGGTTTGCTTAATAGCATCCTTCTGATGACGGCTACAGCTGTTTGCCTAATACTTCCACAGTAGTTTCATTTGGCAGTCTCTCTTTCTTAGCCGGTGATATCCTAATAATATAGCTCATTGCATTCTGGGTATTGGTGGATAAGTCAGAAATTCCCTTTTGTTTTAGCTTAAAACTTTCACAACAGATTTTCCTTGCAGGAAGGCATAAAATAACTCAGGTTTGAAGCCCTCCATACCTTTAGGCTCCACCCTTGTCTGTATCGGCCACTCAACTTCATTACTAGTAAGATCTTTCACAATCACTTGTACAACTTCATCAGCAATGTCTCCAGAGCCAAGGTCCTCCTTACCTGCATGTTATATTGCATATCTGTGTATCTTTAAAAAATTACAAAATGACCATCCAACAAGTTGTGGTTTAAAGCGTTTACATACTAGCCACCAAAGCCTTTGAGTTTATGATTAATTTGCGCGGTCTTCCCCTCTTTCTCCTTTGACTGCTTCCTACATGTTCCTGCACCAAAAAGAACAAACATGAGAGCTGGTGCCATCTGGTCAAGGAATAAAAAGAACAAGATAGAACATAAATCATTATAGGGGCCTTCTTCTCCAGGTTTGGTTAAAGAATCAGAGAAAGTAGGTCTGCAACATTATAAGCACTGGCATGTTGAGATGACATAAAGGGTATAATGACCACTGAAGTAACCTCCTATACAAGTAATATTTTATGTTCCATGCTTTTGCACATTCTAATGGCAATGAAATGAAGAACCACATGTATGTATGGCAACTTTTTTCCCTGAAAATTGGTGTCATTTCAATCAAATGCCAGAACAACCAAATTCCATGGCCAACACTAATGAAATGGCTGTGCACTTTGATTCCTCAAAACTTAGGTCAATGTATGATGCCAAAATAGGCACACCAATCACTTATCCAACCACTCAAACAAACTACACTGAAGAGTATCATTCCTTTCTATACAATAACAGAATACCACTTCTATGAAGCATGCCGAAGTAAAAATCGAATTACCATTAGGATGAGAGAGCCTGCAACCTAATTTAACATTTCAAAATACGGCAACACTTTCAAAGGAACCCCCACCCCTGTTTAATGTCTGAAACTGTAATTAAATGGAAACTTCAAAACTAAATTCCCAATACAACCATTACAACCATTACTGAATTAGCATCATGCTAGTTGGATACCCATGCTACGTTGCGGTCCGATAACCGTTCTATACATAAAGTCAACGATTCGAACGATATATTACGGATAAAAATTTTATTTTTCATAATTAATATAAATCAAATCTATTTGCTGAGCAAAATCATTTAATTTATATATATTTATCAACAAAATAATCAATAATATTAATATAAAAAATTGTATTTGAATAATTGAACGGTTCTTCTCAAACATTATTTCAATTATTGTATTTAAAAAATATTGATTTTAGAACATAAAAATGAATAATGAATAAATAATTGATATTATGTATGCAAATACATAATTAATTTTCAATATATATATATATTCAATTGATTTAGAATATATAGTATAAATATTTTTTTAAAAAAAAATCTAAGTTATATGGAATATATTAAAATCAATAAATTAAAATAAAAATTATTACAAAATTAGTTTCCATAAATTCTTAATTTATGATGAATTTGATTCTTGAATTGCAAATTAAATAATAAATTAGTTCATCTCATTTTGAGAAATTAATTAATTAATTCTTTTGGTTTGAAAAATAAATTTTTTAATTTTTTAATCAGTATTGATCACGAATAATTTATTTTTTTATTTTATAAAATGTCTTTTTTTCATATTTTACTTTTTTTTTCCTAAGATCATTTTTAATCTTCAAATTTACCATTTTCTTAATTCTATATGGTGGTCCTAAAAAACTAAAAGAAATGAGGTCTCTAGTTACCATTTTTATAAATCATTGAAATTTATTTGCACCTCCCTCTTTCCAATTCGATATCTCAAAAACCATCTTTACCTTCCTCTCGCTGCATTTATTTTTATTTTTCTCCTTTCTCTTTTCACCCACATTAATCTATACAATTACCCGAGAACGAATAAGAATCACTAAAACAACCCAACATAGAATTTCATGGTCTCTTTATACAATACTAAGATACTTTTGATTAGATAAGATAATTTTCTTCAAAAAAATAAAATGTCTTTTTTCATATTTTACTTTTTTTTTCTATTTCTTAAAACAAAAAATAAAAATAATAAAATGGTAAAAAAGACAAAAAAAAATTAGTTTTCAAATCAAAGAGACTAATTAATTTATTTCTCAAAGAAATAGGGACCAAGAAACAACAAAGAAATGTATGAACAAGGACATTGGGTGAGGAGCTACAGTAACTGAATAATCTCACCTTCATTTCTTTTAGTTTTTTTTTTTATAATTATAATATTATAAAACCTTAAGATGCTGTTTGGTAATCAGGAATGAAGAGATGAGAATGAGAATAGAAGTTTTATTCTCACCTTGTAGCTGTTTGGTTGAAAGGAATGAAGTGAGAATAAGAATGAAAATTATACACAACTTCATTCTCATTTAAAATGTGGGAATAAAAACAAGAAATGAGAATGAAATTCTTTTTTTTTTAAATAATAATATATTTTATTTATTTATTGTATATCCACTACTTCTACTACCACCGTCACCACCACCACAACCACCATCACCACGACCACCATTACTTTTATTATTTTTACAACTATTATAATTTGATAAAATTATTTTTTAAATCATTATTTTTATTTATATAAAAAACTATATATTAAAAAATTTAAATTGCATTTTAATTCGTCATTAGTATTCCAAACACGGTATGAAAATACAAATAACATTTCGATTTCCTAATTTTCATTCCATCTTTTGCATTTTCATTCCGAACCTTTCATACCCGATAGCCAAACAACACTCAAGTTTTATCCTATCAATAAGCTACCATCTCTTTCTCAAAATTAGATGTTCTCATACGCTCTCATACTTATCAGCTTATCTTGGTGGTTTTCCTAAACTTTTAAAATGCAGCCCCCCACCTCAACCAAACCCCCCCCCCCCCAAAAAAAAAGAAAAAATAAAATAAAAATGGAAACCTCTTGCTTACCGAGTTCTTGTCTTTTGCTGAATCATTCAAACTCTTCTTCTGATCCCTCAGAAGCTTCAGCGGTTCCTTGTCATCCTGATAAATGCCCTCTAAAGCTTTTAACCCTATGATAAGAGGAACTTCAATTTCTTTTGCTTTAACGTCAATCTCACTGATGCCTTGAACAGCAACTTCCACTGCATTGCCATCCTTCACTGAAAATCACTCAATATAAGAGATCTTGTGAATAAAAGAAATAAGCAATGTAACAGACATTAGCAAGTGAAGAAAAATATACCTGCTGCTGAAGCATTTGGACTTCTAAATGGTGATTTGGTGACTCTCCCTTTCCTCGTTACAATGTCCACTTTCTGGCAGTCCAAATCAAGCACTTTCTGTTGCTTAGTCTTCTGTATCTGTAAGGGACAATGCCAGTCAGCATATATATATATATATATATAACAGGGAAAAAAATGGAAGAATAAGGTCCTGTCAGAAAGACTGACAGAACAAACAAAAGTGATCATAGATGGGTGATCATCAATTCCAATGAGAAAGCTGAACTTATTTTATTTTTAAAAAACTAGGCTTAACAGTTGCCCAATCTACAAAAACAAGTATAATAATTTATTTGATCTTCCAAGTGCACGTTTGAACTACTGATTATTTCATAAACGTTGCACATGAAATGCTGCTTGTAAAGCTCTTTCGTCAAGTGTGTGATAATAAAATAAAAAAATTAAAAATTATGGCGGCGAGACTGAAAGTAAGCCTTTCAATATAATAGTGTTTCATGGACCCACCTTACTCTCACAAAATGCCGACCAAGGTTAGTATAAATCATATGTCAATATTTGAATATTTCACTGAATCACAACCAGGGTGTGCAGACCATCCCAAAAAATAAAATAAATGCTTCAATTAGAAGTATAGGATGTAAAATTGATGAGGGATTCGAATGATGAAATTCAACTCACAGTTGTCTTTCCTGCAGAAGAATTTTCGGAGTTGACAGAAGGCTGAGCACCAACCACAGGTTTTTCTATGCATCTTGTTCTTTTACCCCCTGTTTTTGAAGAGGTAAAACCACATAGTATTTCGTTACTTGACATTTCAATTGGGATCTTCCTAGATTGCAGTGCTGGAATTGATAACGGGGCCTCAATAGCATCTACTTCAGTTAGCGTACTGGAAGGGCTTGAATGCATGCCACTACCATTATAAAGTGTCAGCTTTAGCTTCTTCGCTGATTTTTCACCCGAATGAGTTGACTGCTCAGCTGGATTCCTTACATTTGTGGAAACTGTTTTCTCTTTGGTCTTATCCTCAGCAGCACTTGAGCTTTTGTGTTGTACTGTCACATCAGGTTTGTTATTATTGTTGGTGCCACCAATCCGTCCTTGACTATCAGAAACAATTCTAACTTCCTGAATGATAACCAGTGAAGTTAAGCTACCAAAAGATGATGGGAATTTTCTGCCATGTTTTTAGCTTCCTAACTTCATTCCATACAATCCCGTCAAACTTTAGGAAATAAATGCATCAAACTATCGCAAAACACCAAGTCAAATGAAAAGATAGCTCAAATGATCACCTGAGCTCCTCAAGCACTGCCTATTTACATGTCAAGAAAAGTAAGGCAAGATTCAATATGCTAGATTAGTCACTTAATTATGCATTCTAAATACTTCTAGTGCAAAATGCAACAATGTGAGGTTGCTTATAAGAGAACTGCTGGTAATATACATGTGTATGTATAGGCGAGCACACATAACAGATAAAGCCATACATTGTTAGACAGCATATGAAACAATACAAAAGTGAATTAGATCCATGCCGCACCGTTCCTAAGCCTTGGTCAACAGCTCAATTTTTAATCATTTTCCCTTCTTTTTCTCCTATATGGACCAAATCAATCTGCAATCAATCTTAAACTGTAGACCATAAAGGTCGTAAATGTCTTATATTGATCAGTTGATGTTCCAATACAGAGCAAGAGATGAAAACCACTCAATATAAAGAGCTAGCATTAGCTTAATCAGAACGACAAGGAAGAGCTAAACCTAATAATAGCTCACTGTTGGGGAATGATCAACATCTTTCCACCCATAGGAACAAATCTAGATGTGCAACCAACACCATATTTAACAGCAGACCCTTGCTACTGATAAGAACACAAACTTACTAAAAACCCAAATGCATATTATACCTTTGATTTACTAATCCATTTTCCATCAACCCATTCCAGATGAGGCCTTATCTTTGATTGACTAAGTTCCCTGTCCTCATTTCCCTGCTTAAAAAAGACATTGTATCTCCTCCCAGCAAGAAGTTTTGTAATTACTCCAGATCTCCAACCAAATCCATATCGCGTATCTACCCTTTCCAGCAACTCATAATTTCTGTCTGCATAAGCAGGAGGAGGGGGCGAATGTGAAGAGAATCTACAACTGTTTTCATTGTTCCAACCTCATCACTATTCCGTGAGCTTTCACACTTCACCAAGAAAGTGTTATCCTCGTTTTCTTTGATGACAACTGCAGGCAACCAAATATCACGTACATTATCTTTTTCAAGGTTCACTTCTACTTCTGTCCCTGAGCTAAAAACCGACCCTGTAGCTTGCTTTAAAAATCAAATTGAGAAACAAAATCACTCATATGATAAAAAAGTCAAACAGAGAGCACATATATATATATTTCAACTCTATTGATAAAATGGAAAGAAAAAACGCGGCTATATTGATTTTAGAGATTGTGGAAGCCCAAAGAAAAGATGACTAGATGATGAATTCACAAATTAATACAAGATAAACTAAAATCCAAAGCTGCGGCAATAAGAAAGTACTGAGCAGGTACTACATGTCATTTTCAGAACTTAACATATATAACTCAAGCTGCCATACACTATAAGTATGCAAAGAGTGGGGAGATTGTTCGTTACATGACCTAAATACAAGCAATTGTTTAATCTAAGCAAGCGAAAACAAACAAAGAAACGGCAGCTAAAATAAGTGACCCCAAAGTGCTCCTTTGATTCGTGCACGTAGGACCACAAAAATCCTCGGCATCCAAATTTTGAAACACAACATGCAATTGAGCCATTTAATTTCTAGTAAGATTCTAAACCACCCACAATTAGATAGATCTAAGACTTTTAACAGAACATGCAACACAATTTCATAAAAACCTAAACAATATCAAAACGCAACCAATTCAAACACAAGAAAAGAAGAAGAAGAAGAAGAAGAAGAAGAAGTAAAAATTCAAAAGCCTCAATTTCATGAAAATGAGAAATACCTGCTGCATTTCGGGTCGGACCCAGATGCCATCAACCCAATCTAAATGAAGCCTTAAATCTTTGGCAGCAAACGGAAGAACATCAGGTGGGTTATCAAAATAAACCATATATCTTGAACCCCCATCAAGAACCTTTTTTACAATACCAGACCACCAGCCATCTCTGAGAGATGCATCAATGGCTTCGTTTTCTTGAAAAACCCCACCATTTTTCAGTAAATCTTGAGGAGGCAAAGGCCTAATGAGATGAGGGTCGACTTGTTCTACCAAAGGAGCAGACCCATCTTCCGTAACCAAAGTTTTATACTGAACAACCGCTTTCTTTTTCTTCTTGGAAGCTGATTTTGACATTTGATGTGGTGTTGGGAATTCTAAAATGGTAGCCACATACCATGCACCCCTAAAACCTTCCTCGTCACTGCTTACTTCTACTTCCTCATCTTTGTTGAAGAAGACAGTAATAGTCTGCTTCTGCTGTTGGGTTTGGGGTAGGGGATTCGAATCGAAGCCTACCATAATTTTTCTTTCTTTTGCGTTAGTGTGAGAAGTAAACCCTAGGGCGAGGGGGTTTTGTTTTGTGCATTTTATTTTTAATTTTTTCTTTTTCGTTGTGTTTTTTGGGTGCCTTTCACGGTGAATCCAGTTAAACCAGATGGCAAGCAGCTAAGCGGATGGATAATATTTAGTGGGGTTTTCGGCGGGATTGTGCGGTGCTGTGTGCCTGTGTTGTGATGAGTGGGAAATTGGGAATGGCGCAGTCTTAGCTCGAAAAGTTCAGTTTAAACAGAAAAATCCAACCGAACCATTATGATTTGGATAATTCGATTTGATTTATTTGATATTTAGTTTATTTATAATTTGATGGCATAACCTTAATTTTAGTTTGATTAAAAATTGAACTAACCAAAGAAACCATTTTTAATTTTTTTCAAAAAAAAGTTTTAAAAATAGAAATTTTATTTGAGAAAAAATTTAAAAACCGAGAATAAATATTTATACTTGCATAAAACAATTCTTCACAAGCTTGGTTTGGTTTGGTTTGTTTCAAAACCGAACCAAACAAACGTTTGCACAACCCCAACTCTAACCCGAGATGCAAAGATTCATCTAACCACAAACGACACACAGTTCCCTCTGAACGAAGGAAGGAACGCAGAGGCAAGCTACTAAGGAATTCCCAAAATAATCAATTCAACCTCTCCCCTCAAAAACACAAAAATCATGGCATCTTCAGCGACAACGGCACTGCCCAAAATCATACCTTCTGGTCCGAAAATCCCATCAATCAATTCGCGTCCATGCCCACCACAATCCTTAACCATAAAACAACGCATACCACTCACTGGAATCCGAAGAAGGGTCTTCCACAAAACTGCCATCAGAGCTACTGGTTCCTCATCTCCTGGACTCTACTCGGCCCAGCAATTCGAACTCAACCCTCAAAACGTGAACCTTGTTCTAGAGGAGGTTCGGCCTTACTTGATTTCTGATGGTGGAAACGTCGATGTTGTGTCTGTTGAAGATGGTGTTATCACTCTCAAACTCCAAGGTCATTTCTTCTTCACTCGAATCCAATTTTTCTTGATTTTTTTTATACAATTGACGATGATGGGTTTGCTTACCCAGTTTGAATGAATAACAGGAGCATGTGGGAACTGTCCAAGTTCAGAAACCACCATGAAAATGGGAATTGAAAGAGTTCTTAAAGAAAAATTTGGAGATGCTGTTAAAGATATTCGCCAAGTATCTGACGAAGAACCGAAGGAGACAAATGTTGAGGTAAGTCCCATCTTGCAATACCCTTTGTTTATTTTTGGTTTTGTGTTGTATTTGTTTGATTATTGTAATAGTTATTCAATTCTGGCTGATGTGGAAACGTAGGCAGTAAATGATCATCTGGATATACTGAGACCAGCTATTAAAAATTTCGGAGGAAGTGTGGAAGTGCTATCTGTTGAGAATGGGGAATGCCGTGTTCAGTACGCCGGACCTGATTCTATTGGCTCAGGAATCAGAGCAGCGATCAAGGAGAAGTTTCCAGACATTGTGGATGTTGTTTTTGTTGGCTAGGTCAGCAAGGATCTATATTAGAAATTCAGTTTACTGACTATCCATGTAGAAATACACGGGAGACTACTGCACTTTGATTTATAGTTAAGCACAGATACAGCCCGTCAAAGGGTACTTGTCTTTTGTATTTTCCCTCTCCTTTTACCATGCCTTCTATTATCCTTCAGATATGAACATGAGTGTGTACATTTTTGAAGAATCAATGAATTGAATTAATTAAAGGAACTGCAGAGCTATGGTTCCTGGACCTTCTCTTATTTTCCAGGAATAGCTCAAAAAACAACCACCATCAAAATTTCAAACTTAGCTAAAAAATGTAGAAGCTATGGAAACAGATGTTAGAAATTACTGCAGGACTTGATTTGCCTGCTTGCATTCCCGTTTCTGTTCATCTATTCGCTACATGTTGGTCTTCTATTTCATTATGCACTATTGATCAAGTTCAAATTTGTGTTTCCCTGTGTTTGTAAATGATGCATGGTTTTCTGATCAGTGTTTGTAATTTTTATCCCTCTGTTAAATATTTCCACAAGCCAGACCTGTTTTTCTTTTGATATACCTGCAGAAGTGTCTTCTTCATACATCAATGTCTTCTATCTAAAAGAGGAAAACAAAAGGATAATCGTTGTGCTCAGAAACTGCGTATCTCATTTAGCACGTCTTGCTATCTCACAACCACTTTCGGGGCACATAACTGATTCCCTTTATGCTTCTGCTGGTTTTCCCATTTTTAGTTCCTGTACTGGAAGAAATACAGAGAGAGTTGTCAGGAGAAGTTATAATTGATCTCAACCAGTGCGATACTGATCAGAAATGGTGTGTAAACAAAGTAGCGAGATGCTGTCTAAGTGATCAATCTCTGCATACAAAGAACATTGCCTTATTTTCTTAAGCAATAGTAGGTTTTAGCCATTTATGGTGTTGTTCAATTGTTTGGTATCAAGAGAATTATCTGACCAAGGATCTCGATATTTGCTTGCGGTGAATACCAAAGGTGGAAGAACCTGAAAATGGTACCAACAGATCAATAATGCTTCTCATTATGGGTATTTCAGCTAGCGGACCTCAGAGACCTCGGACGGAAGCCAGGGTGAATCCAAGCCTTACTCTGTCCAGGGAAAAGCATATAAATTCTGCTCTTGTATAAAGATTTAGAGGCAGAACCAAACTTTACAGGAATTTCAACGACATTTTATTTGAAGCTCGTGTCTGTGTCTGTGTACGCTGGTCAACAGCTTAAGCTTCGGGACGGGGTCGACATATTGTTCATTTCAATTGGAACGACACACCATACTACGAGCCTGGCATTTCAATTGGTTCTTTTGCGGGTTATGAATGGAACTCTTGCAGTTTGATGAATTGGGAACTCCGGGCAAGGCCCTGGTTTTGGAACAGTTTCAAATGGATTCTCAGAGGGATAGGTAGTTTATGTCGGATGTCATCCTTGAAAACAAGAAGTATTGAAAATAGCATTAGTTAATAATCCAATCAATTAGACTCCATATTTTTTAGCCTAGGAACACCAACATAGTTATCCTATTTTTATTCCCTAACAACCTAGAAATTCATGCATCATTGTTCCTGACTTTTGGAGTCCATTGTTGTACGAGATAGGCTTTCCCAGGGCGAAACCCGACTAGGAAATCAGGCCCAAAATAACTTATCAAGTTCACATGTGTGACGTATAGATAAATTACTGAAAATATACTTATTTCTTTGCCATTCCGCATGGAGTAGGGCAAAAAAAAAAAAAAAAAAACAACAACCATAATCACCTATAATCATGAAAGACAAATTATGTAAGAGAAAAGCAAGTTTAATCGCCATTCACCATGATTCGAAAAATTTACGTTGACCTTTCAAAAAGAAAAATTGCGATGACCTAAGATTATTTAGATTTTTAAATACATCTATTTTATAAATAAGCTAAATGAAAAACAAAGTCAAAATCTTAATAGAGAACTTTTAACGCTAATAAAAGATCGTGCACTTAAATCTTCCCTCTGAAGTATTTAAACTTAAAAAAACCTCATGCTAAACTAGTGCATAATTAGGACAAAATGAGTTTTAATTATTATTTATAAATTTTGAATTCAGACATAAACATATGAAGATCTAAAATTTAGATCGAACTCACTAATTTAGAATTCAAGTTAATTTTTTAATGATTTGGAAGAGAAACTATTTCTTATTCCCTCACATACATAAAATGAAGATTTACAAATTATATTTTTATACCAGCAAAAAAAATACACACACATATATAGGTTGTGGGTAAAATATTGAACTTATAACCCTATTTTTTAGGGGTAGAGTCCTGCTGCCATTGACAATTGTGCCTTTGCTTGAATCTAAAGCTTGTTCCATACTCCTAAATTATTATTTTGTTCTTCAAAAGTTATTTCTTGTTCCATAACCTATTATTAATTTGTTTTACTTTTAATTGTACCTTTACTTCACTCCTAAAATTCAAGGTTTTCCAGCTATTGCGTCTGTTTTTTTTTTTTTTTTTTTTGTTCAGAAAATAATACTCTTACCAATTTAGTTGAATGAATTAAAGATTACTATAGGTAAGCCCCAAGGAGAGTTCTTTCTTAGGAAACCTGAGCAGCCAATGGAGCTGAGACGTGTCTCTCTCTCTCTCTCTCTCTCTCACACACACACACACGTGCGGTCTGGTCTCCCTTCAAAGTTCAAACTTTCTTGCAAAACCACCCTCTCGCTCTCCTTCATTTCAAAAGAAAGGGGGAAAAAAAGGTTATAGGGGCAGTGAAGAAAGACGATAATGGCGGCGATGGTGATTTTTCGGGCTCTTGTTAAATTTCGTCTTCAACAGCAAATAGGTATCATCGGCTTCTTTTTCTCTACTTTCAGCAGCAGCAGGCATAACAAGGTATGGTTTAAAGACAAGGATGGTGCTTTAGCATCATTCAGGCTCATGCTTCTTAGGAAACCTCAGCCTTGTATTGTTGAATTTAGTAAACTGTTGTCATCAATTGTTAGAATGGGACATTACGAGACTGTGGTTTATTTGTCCAAAGAATTAGAATTTCTAGGAATCGAACAAGATATACATAGTTTAAGCATCTTGATTAATTGCTTCTGCCATTTACATCGTGTCGATTTTGGGTTGTCTGTTTTGAGCAAAATCCTTAAGCTTGGGTTGGAGCCTAGCATTGTAACCTTTACTACCTTATTGAACGGGCTTTGTAGAGAGGGAAGAATGGATCAAGTTATGATGTTGTATGATGATCTGCTGGTGAGAGGTTATCATCCCAATGTATATACTTACAATGTGATAATTAACAGTCTTTGTAAAACCGGGAAAACCAACGAGGCTCTTGGGTTTCTTAAGCAAATAGAAAAGGCAGGTTGCGTCCCAAATGTTGTTAATTACTGTTCACTGATGGATGGGTATTGCTTGCGAGGGCAAATGGACGAAGCTAGAAGCGTATTTGATTTAATGGCGAGTAAGGGCTGTACGCCTAATGTTTATACTTACACTACCTTGATGAATGGATACTGTAAGATCAAAAGGATTGAAGAGGTAATGCAACTTCATGATGAAATGTTGAAAAACGGTTTAGTTCCTGACATAGTTACTTTTACTACTATGATCAGTGGGCTGTGCCAAGCAGGGACACCTATGGCTGCACAACAGCTTTTCAGGTACATCTGTGCGCATGGCCACACTCCAAATATAATGACTTATGGAGTGTTGCTTGATGGCTTGTGCAAACAAGGGAATCTCGAAGAGGCATTGGTTCTATTTCAAGAGATGCAAAGGAGCACTGTGAAGCCTAACTTGGTAATCTACACCATCCTTATTGATAGTTTGTGCAAGTTTGGGAAGCTTAAAGATGGAAAGGAATTGTTTTCTAGACTCATTGATGAAGGGTTGAAGCCTAACGTTTATACATACACTGCATTAATTGGTGCACTTTGCAAGAAAGGACTGATAATTGAAGCATACAAGCTTTTTAGAAAAATGGAAGAGGATGGCTGTGCACCTGACAAATGCGCCTATAATGTCATTATCCAAGGATTTCTCCAACACAAGGATCCATCAATGGCAAGGCAACTTGTGGAAGAAATGGTCAATCACGGATTCTCTGCAGATTCTGCTACCAGAGCCTTGCTGAATGATGTGCCTGCTAACAACGAGATTCCTGCTCTAAAAAATTTACTAGGGCTTTGTGAAGATCATTGAGGTGTTAAATCTGGAGTAAGCTTTCAATATTTGATGCTTCTTTGATTGACATGGCAAATTAAAAGTAGATTTTATTACCGTTGCAGCTTTTATACATTTGATTTAACATTAAGGGCGTTTCCAGTGTCGACATTATCATCACGTTTGTGCTATATAGAGTTGCACGTACATAATCTTTCTTGTGTGTGTGCACGCGCATGCTTCTCTGCCTTTATCTTCCCACACCCTTTTCAAAATTTAAAAAGTAAAATTTCCAAGTTCTATGATGTCTGAAACATGATATATTGAGGGTTGAACGTGTGGTGTAATCTGTGGTGTGGTAGCTCTATGAGTATTCTGGTCCCTACTTCATTTGGTTGATCTCTATATGTGATATCATTTTGGCATTATTCCAAAATTATAAGTTGCTCGTTTCATTCTTAACTGGTTAAATGATTTAATTAGCAGTTTGGTAATTTGGAGGGGGAAAAGCAACAGCCTTTAATGGAAATCTGCTAGCCTTATTCGATTTCTGATTCATGGGTTGTAGTTGGAGTGTCAAAACAAGTGTCACATGTTAATGCCTGTTTAGGGTTGAGACTTAATCTCTAGCACTAGCTACCATCTGAATGCTTAGTTCCATCACTCTTCCGATTATACAGTTAGTATGGTGCCCTAATAGATATGTAGCACTGTTTTAGTTACTGTTAAAGAATGACCGAACTGAATTATAGTACTGATAGGCAGTGTTATTATGGTGCCCTAATAGATATATTACACTGAATTATACAGTTGCTCTTTTCAAAGAATGGATGAACTGAATTAATTAAACTGCAGAGCTACTGGTTGAAGTACACTCTGTGCTGTGGCAGAAAAAGCTTAAAATGCAATTACTAAAACAACCATCCAAATTCTAAACTAAGCTAAAAAGTGTAGAAACAACGGAAATAACTGCTGGACGTGGTTTGCCCGCTTGCATTCCTGCATCTATTCATCTAACATTCACTATATGATGGACCTTAATTTCATTACACACTACTGATCACGTTCAAAATTGTTTTTCTTTTTGGTGTATGGAAATGGTGTATGGTTTTGTGATCAATGTTTGCATTAGTTTTCTTCCATCTATTTCCATTTGCTAATCCATTTTCCACATGCCAGACTTGTTTTTCTTTTGATATTCTTGCAGGAGTGTTTATGGATACATCAATGTCTTCCATTTTAAAAGAGGAAAAGAACAAAAAAATCATTGCCCTCTGGAACTGCTCTTCTCATTTAGCTCATCTTGTTATCTCATAATCTCCTTCAGTAAGTATCAGATTCCCTTTATTCTTGGGTAGGTTGTCTCAATTATAGTTTCTGTTGCTGAAGAAATTCCGACATAGTCTCTATGCAGAATTGTCGGCAGGAGTTATCATCGATCTCAACCAACGGGATAAACTGATTAAAAATGGTGTGTAAACAAAGTAGCAAGTGGCTGTCCACGTGACTAAACCCTGCATACAAAGAATATTGTGTATAGTTTCTTGAGCAATTGTAGGTTTTAGCCATTTTTGGTGCTGTTTGGTGTCATAATGAATTACCTGGCCAAAGATCTCAAAGTTTGCTTGTGGGTAATACCAAAGGTGGAACAACCTGAAAATTGGAAGCAGTGAGATCGGTCAGCAATTATCCATGCCTTTCAATTGTCGTAATTAATGTTTTGTTGACAGACAGGGCGGCCTTACTTCATAATGGGAATTTCAGCTAGCGGACAGCAGAGGCCTATGATGGAAGCCAGGGTGAATCCAATCCATGTTCTGTCTAGGGAAAACCATATCAATTCTGCTAATGCAAATAATATGTAAGCCTCGATGTTGTCTGGTATTCCAGCTCTATACATTTCAGCACTCAATTCGATGAATAGCAATAGTGCTCTGTGTTAAACAAGAAGTTGGGATTTGTAAGACAAGATATGCTAGAAATAATCAACTCCGATGGGTTTGGATATTGATTGTTGATTTGTGGGTAGGGATGGCTATGCATGAGCATCCAATCCATTAATTCAATTTTTTACTCTATTCATTAAAAACATATCTTCCTCGTTATCCATTAAGAAATCATCATATAAATTTTTATCCATTAAGAAATCATCATATAAATTTTTATCTGCCTCATATTTCGTCTATATTAGTTTATCCTTCCATTTAATATTTATTAAATATCTGTTAAATTTAACTTGTCAAAAATATTTATTTTAGTCTTTATAATTTTTTTAAAAAGTTTTTTCCTCAAAGTTTATTTATTTATTTATTTTACATTTTGGTCATTTATTTATAAAAATTTTTTGGTCCTCAAACTTTTTTAAAAAATATTTTGATTCTTAATTTTTAAATTTTATGCAATTAAATCAATATATGTTAATAAAAAAATATAAATAAATTAGTGGATATTAACAGGACAAAGATGAAGTATCCATATCCTAAAATTATATTAGTAGGTATATATTTTTTTACTCTTATCTATTTTAATACCTAATGTATATTCTTAATAGGTATTTATTAGATTAGACAAAATGAATATTCGTTTTATATATGGTTTATTGCCATCCCTGTTTGCAGGTTCAGATTTCTTCTTTCTTTATTCCTTTTTTTCCCCTTCTTATTGTGTTATAAACACGGACACGAAATTAACTGGTATGTACTTACACTAATGCAATAGCTGTTTTCTCTAGGCTTCCTTCTGGAACCTTTGAAGGTGCCCTTTGATCCAAGAACAGTTGCAGCAACCCAACAGTGCAGTAAAATAGTCCAAGCAAGGGAGGAACCTACAGCATCAAGAATGCAGAAAGAAGTAAAATTGAACTAATCTGGGGTTGTACTATTCATAGACCAAGAAACAACACAAGTACTAGACAGTACCCAAATGTTTGTGTGAAGAAGACCGATGTCGATTGACCCATTTTGGTAGACCACAAGATTCACCCTTGAGTGAAGTCCATCGATGAGGGGACCTAAGAAGAACCCTGAACCGAAAAGTGAGAGGGAAATGGATGGCAAAGTGCTTCTTAGATTACTTGTGTTCTGCTTTCGTAAACTGCAGTGAGGTTTAGATACAAGATGTTTTGTATTGGAATAACGAGGGTGACTGTGAAGAAAGCATGGAGAGCTCCTCAAAGCAATGAGGCCTTGCATGTTTCTGCGGGACTTCCCGTTTGCCAGTAAAGAAAAATATCAAATGATTTGTAAATTCCGTTCACTCTGAGCCACAAACTGGTGGTATTGAAAAATTAGAGGCTGTGGTTCTGTCCAACGGAAAAGAAATTACGAGGGTATTGATGTCAAGTAATAGATGTTTTCTTTAGTTACTTTTTCAGGCAATCTTAGTTACAAAAATAATTGAATATCCTTGCGATCAGATAATTATTACATTTATAATGTCAATAATTCAAATGATACAGTATATATAAAAATCTTATTTTTAATGATTAATATAAATCAAATCAATTTGTTGAGCTAGATCGTTTTATTTATGTGTATTTGTTAATAAATTAATTAATAATATTAATATAAAAAACTATATCTGGATAATTGAAAAGTTTTTTCAAAATATATTTTATTTAAAAAATATTGAAAAAAAAAAGGAAGAGAAACAACAAACAAACTAAAAGATATGACTTCAAGGGCAAAGAGATAAATTAATAAACAAAAAGGGAGTGGGAATTCAACGAAGAAGGCTTATGGATGAAGGGAAGAAAAGATCAAAATCAGACAAAAAGGAGACTGGAGAGAAATGCTAAAGGCAAAGAGGTAAATCTAAAAAAAAAGGAGTGGGAATTTAATGAGGAAGGCTGATGGATGAAGGAAAAAGAAGATCAAATTCAGACAAAAAGGAGACTGAAGAGAAATAAAAGATATGTCTTCAAGGGCAAAGAGGTAAATCAGTAAAAAAAAAAAGGAAATGGCAAAAGAGAAATTAAGAACTCATAAGGGCAGAAATCAAACAACGCACGGGAGTTACCATAAATAGGATTTTATCTCTAAAGCTACAGTACGTGAATAGGATTGATCCCAATTTTTTTAGTTTTTTTGTGTAATTTCAAGTAAAGTTTAAAAAATTAATGATAAAATAACCAGTAACGAATTCTAAAATTTCGTTTGAACTTCAATAAATTAGGGAAATTATGGTGTTGTAAAAGAATGCTCATATAATCAAGAGAATTTTTTGTTATATTTTCAAGAAATGCATCATCCATTGCTTTAACATTTTCATCCAATTCATATTCTTGGTTGTGCACTGCTCTCTTCTCTTGCTTATTTGTAGGCTCAATGGAAGGAAAAAAGAAGAAGAAGGTCAAGGTTGTCGCCAGAACACGCAGAAATTGTGTTTTTTTTTTTCCCCTTTCGCTAAGGGGGTCACCAACTGAATTGTACTCCTATATGAAATTTAGCAGATAGGGTATCTTATTTTGTTGAACATGGCCACAGCAATGCCCCCATTTTCCTGTAGGTAAAGGTGAGATATTCTTCGCTAGCACAGGTCCTATTGTAGCAGCTTGCAGCTATGTGAACTGTCCCTACTAAGAATCAATCTACTCGACCTGGCTTTGACAATATGAAATTGTGGATGCTTTAAAAGAGATTAGCTATGCTGCCTCCCCTCCCAACGCAACTGCTCCATCTAACAAAGAAGCGCAAAATCTCTCTTTATTGGCTCTGACGATGTTTCTTCTTGTTTTGTCCTTGTCTACCCACCACCCAGGCCTTGCTTGCCTTGTCCTCTTCCTTGGAAACCTTGGGCAAAGATTCACATCTTTACATATTTGGGACCTGCATAACTGGCCAACTATTGCGACAAGAGTTTGAAGGACTGAAGGAACATGTCTAGCAATACCTTAAATAATTGCTGCACTGACATTTTGAAATACACATGAGTAGCTTTGCTGCAACGCCATGAGGATGGTGGTGACAAATATCTCTGCATTCAGGTATGCCTAGGCAAGTGATGAATGACCAGCTCAAGTCCGTTAAATCGGCAAGTGATGAATGACCAGCCCAAGTATGTTTAGATTTAACATAAAGGAGCTAATTGATTTTATGCTACTTGGAGTTTGAACATGAGGATGTCGCGAGTTTAACAAAGTGGACTTTATTCCAGTGACAGAATTGGCCGAGCAAACAAAACAACACTTAGGTTTTCAAACTTCAAGCATCCTCCTTAGACTGCAACATTTTTCAGTGAAGACCATAATCTATATTCCTATACAGGATGGCATTTACATTACGTCACATGAGATTTTGGTGCATAAAAGAAAGACCTTAGCCATCCAAACAAAACCATTTGTACAAAACCAGAGTTTAGATTTCCTCTGTAGTCACTAGGAAGGACATCAGCAGATTATAACTGTTGTCGTCATTCAAAAGGGTCCGACATTGATAACCAGAGGCGCCTTGCTTGATGCTTTTAGCTTGATGGCAATGGCCCTGTACCAAAGCTATTAATTTAAAGGTTGAGTTGGTGAGAGAAGGAGAGGAAGGCAAAGACTTTTCTAACCTGCAACTGAATCCCATCTGGGAATCTGATCACATTATTATACATAACTTAAAGTTCCTAAAAATGGGAGGCTCGCAGATTGGACTTCTGTGTGTGATTGCACCTTCCAGCTTGGATTCTGGTAGGTTAGATAGCACAACTTAAAATGGGGGCTCACAACTCATGATTCCCACATCCTTTTGGAGTCTTAAATTGGATTCTGCACTTGTAAACTTTTTTTCAGGCCAGGACTGTGGGTTTGGTGAACCTGACCAGCATATATGAAGTTACAATTAGATAAATGATTCACAATAAAATTAAACCGGCAATGATGATTCATAAAAAAAAAAAAAAAAACCAAGCAATGATCATTCATTCAAAATTAATTTGTTTCCTCACCTCTAAAATCACAGATCAGAAGCCTTCAATTTTCTGGGCCTTTTATGAGCAGGTGAAGATGGATTCTCAGATACCCTTCCGGGTCCCTTGTGAGTCAAACATGAGGGGTTATATATCAGAAGCCAGAAAAGATTAGTGTGTGTAAAATAGAACAAGATTGACAAAATAGATGAAGCCAGTATGTACCTTGCGTTTCTGGTCCCTTCTGCCAACTCTTTCTCCTGATATTCCAATCAAATATGTGACTTCAGAAAGAGGATAAGAGATAAAGCTGACAGATCTCATACAGAAAAAGTACAAGGCAAAAGCAAATGCCTGCATCGAACAAGTAAATTACCTCCAAAACTCATTGAGTCCGGAACAAATGTTCGATCCTGATCGCGCTGTGAACGCTGTTAACAGTTTTGAAAACAGCAAGTTAACAATTGGAAAAATAAATGAAGCGTGCATTTCATAATTGCAAGCCTATCTGTATATCAAGAGACCAAGACTTCACAAACCTTAGGTGTGCCCGGCATATCGGTGAATGAACCATCACGAAAAGATGAACCTTCTGCCTCCTTATATTGTAGCTGGTGATCAAACACAAATCTAACACGTTAGAGAAGAAAACAAAGCATCTCCAATTATTATAGCATTGATATGAAAACATCTTCAATACCAAATACAATTCATCATTTTGACGTCTTTTCTGTTCTATCTTTTTCTAGGGCTTAGATTTCAGTTTTAAGACCTTAATCCATCTTGTTACAAACAAATGATATATCTGAAGCTTAACTTTCCTGAGTAGTTCTACAATCCTAATGGCTAACGATTTCATATTTGCAAACACTTGTCAATAAGCAACTTGTAACTTCAATATAAAAAGAAAAAAGAGAAACAGATTGGTCCTCTTACTTCAGAACATAAGTTGGTACAACCATCAATCTAGCAAGAAACCTACTTATTTGAACATCAAAAATCAGCGACTAAATCAAGCATGCCAACTGAGTCAGAACAAGCCATTAGAATGGAGTTATGCAAACAAAAAGGAAGACACCTTATTTCCTAAGAGAATGCTCAGTATGTCCACTGCTGCAAAGAAGTGAAATTGTGTCTGGAAATGACACTATATCAACTTAATTGCTAACCTATTTACTAAGCAAAGCTCTACTAAACATCAGTTATCAAATTGCTAGAACCTGCAATCTAATAAGATGATGGAGTTGAATGAGATGACAACTTGGAGGCCAACTATTCATCCAAGTAATTAGAGGCGAGGATTAATTGAGGATTAAAAAGAAACGAAAAAAGGTAGGAGATAGAGGGGGAGGGGGTGTGGAAAATACAGAAAGGAAGGATATGCATGCATCATGCATGAACGTATCTATAGAGGGGAAATTTTCTCCTTGAATGATCATTTATGATAAAGATTGTAAGTTAACAAAATGTCATACTAAGATTTCAACAAGTAGCACCTGTTTCTGAAGATTCAGCAACGTTAATATTTCCTGTCTTAATTCAAGGTGCTGAGCACAAACAGCTTTGGTGGGCACCTTTGGCTTTAAACTAACCTGTAAAAGAAAAATTCATGATGTTAATACCTGACATTTCAGAAGGTAATTAAATGGAAGAATTGAGAATGGTTGCTTCATTTATACCTCACGCCAAGTATATGAATTTGAAACTTCCAATCTCTAAACTTTTGTTAGAAATTAGCACAAGCAATTGAAGAAATGGTAACTATGACTAGAATGCATAACAATACATACAAGTTTAATCAAAACCAAATAACATCTCTATTCAAGAAAAATTCTAAATCTGTTTCTCGTACAGAATTCATAATCAAGAAAAAAAAATCAAGAATATTAGTGGAATGCTTTGCCAAATCCAAAAGCCAACTAATCTGGTACGAGATAGTTTGATCATGCTAATATAAAATAGAAATCTCTATGCAAAAATTGTAATCACAATCAGTCCACCTGAACAGCCCCCACAACCACACCCCTTCCAAAAGGGGAAAAAACCCTACAAATGGTATGGGATAACAAAATGAAGGAGCTAAAAAGTCCTATGCATCTTTGTGCAACGTATTTTCCGATGACAGAAATAGACATAGATCATCCAACATGTGTGATATAATGATAGAAAATGACATGAGTAAAGAAAAGCATAGACAGACCCCAAGATCTTGTAATGTTTGTTCAACCCGCTTGATTGTCCGAAGTCCTGCAGACGAACTTGCAGCTTGCACCATTTGCTCAAGCGCATATGTTCTCAAGTAAACACGAAGCTGAAATTTCAAAAAGATCAGACTCTGAGTTTGTCCATACTGGAATATTCAAAAATAAATTGTAAATCATATAATTTCCTCTGAACAGCAGGCAAAATCTAGCTCAATTTTTTTTTTTTTCAAAATTTAGGAGCAAACAACATAATTTATACAAAAAACTTGAACATATATCCAGCTAGGCTTTATGGAAGAGAGGCAAGCAAGTGGAAACTACTTAATCAACATACCATACGCAGGGAAGCTAGAGTAGAGGCACTATCTGCCATTGCTGAAGTCGAAGGTGCAACTGATGCAGAGGCAAGCTGAGCATTGGATGAAGGTGATACTGTATCATCAAGATTAACTGCTATCTCAGCAATATCTGGGTCAACATTTGATGCAACAGGCAATGCAGATTCTTCAGCACCCTAAAAAGCAGAACCTTGAAAGTAAAATTACAATATAACTTTCAGAAGACAGTGCATGCAGAAAAGACTGTTCTCAGACTCTTTCACAAATTCAAATAAAAAAGAAATCCCAAAGCCCACCGTTATTGCCAGGTTACAAGTAACAGTTACAAATTCCAGCCTACAAAAGGACTTTGATTCTAAGAATTTCAGTTTCAATTTTATTGTACTTCAAGCCCCCTCCTCTTTTACACAGTAACACACCTGTCTAGCAATCAATGATGGGATTTGAAGTTTAAAATCAAATGCCCATCAACAATTGCTCAAAAAGAAACATGTCAGTATTTCTAATTCAAACCTTACCCGTGCAGCCATGCGTGATTCGGCTATTCTTTTCGCTTCTGCCAGAACCTGAGAAAATAAAGAACATAAAGAAGCAATCAGCATATGGCATATGTGTATCTAAGAAAAGCAAATCATTCTTAGATAAGTGCCAAAGTAAGCAATTGACCTCAGTGTCTTTTCGCTCTTGATGCTTTGTTTGCGAGAGAACCATGGACAATGCACGCTTGCGCTCTATCTCTTGTGAAGCGTTGTATGGTTCCTGTGTGGAAAAAAAAAAAAAAGGAAAGATCAAAAGCTACAAATAGAAGATAACTTGTTGTAGCATGCCTTAAATTCAATCTAGCTATTGCAACAGCCAACGAGGAAATCAAAAATCTAGAAACTGAAACTTTTTTCTCAATAGCTAAATTTTGTAAAAATAGCATTATAACATAGCACCGATAAAGTTACCACACCTTAAGCAGAGGATGCCCTGAAACATCCCCAGGCGATGGAGCTCTGGCAATCAACATAGCTCGAGAAACTACGAAAAAAAAAATCAGTGAATGCTTTAAGGATGAAAGAAAAGTATTGGAGGATCAATTTCAATAATGTCCTTTGGATGTTAATTAAAAAGTAGACTAACTTTCAAGCTACGAAAAGCATAGCTCGAGAAACTAAGGAAAAAAAAGCAGTGAATGCTTTAAGGATGAAAAAAAGTATTGGAGGATCAATTTCAATAATGTCCTTTGGATGTTAATTAAAAAGTAGACTAACTTTCAAGCTATGAAAAGCATAGCATGAAACTAATTTAAAGAGAAATCAATAGAAAATACTTGAACAATTTGGTAGAGAAATACCATTGTAATAACGATCTTTCAATTCCTCAACACTCCGAGATGACGTGAATCGGTCTGCTACCACAACAAAGCGGAGATCAAATCGTTCACACAAGTCAAACAATTGATCTGTCTCTTCCTTGGTCCACGTCTAATGAAGACAACATGTAAGAAAACGAATTCGTGCAATAATTTTTTTTTTTTTTAAGGAAAAAATGCAACCATGAGTTGATACCTACAGGATCAGTCAAATACTTTTCATACTCCTCATCTGTATATTTCACAACATCAACAGACTGCAACATACAGAAAACACTAGAACATTCAATTTTGCAAAAAATATAAAATAATAACAATAATAATTACTAAAAAAGAAAAACTTGTGCACACCTTGTTGTACTTGGCAAAGGAATAATCACCTGTTGGTGGAACACCATTCACAACTCTAACCTGCAATAATAAATAATTCATACAAGTCAGTCACGAAACTTTCCGACTAACAAACTGGAAATATATATATATATATATATCAAAACTCACCCAATGGTAAAGCTGCAGATTATCATTTCGAGCAGAGCTGGTAAAAGGAAGCCACTGCCAAGTGATCTGAAATTCATAGTTTCGAATTCGTAAGAAATTACATTCTGGTAATTCATCTTTTTTCCAGGAAAAAACAAAATATTTTCATCTTGACAGTAAAGAGAAGACCTTCTCGTCAGATGGAGGGCGTCGTTTCAGTTGCGACACATCAATAGATGGCATAAGAGGCGCCAATCCACCTGTAAGTGCATAAACCTACAGATTCAACAAGAAATTACATTTAGATGAAAAACAAATCTTTTTTTTTTTTTACCGTAAAAATAATAAAAGGAAGTAAACACACAAACATACCTCACGCGAAATGCCATCAGGTTTTCTCTGCGAGTCTTTTTTAGGCTGAAATTTCTTCTCTTGTGTTAGTGGCAATGGAGTTTTTGGCAATCCTAAGATGTCCTTGGCATCCATTTTCCTTTTTAGGGTTTCCGTTCAGATTCTTCAATGATTTCAATTCATGTTAAAATTGAGGATCTCAATTGAGCTCTCCATGATTTCGATTTCGCAGGGCTTCGATTTGGGAATTTAGGGTTTTGTTTGATCGAAAAGGGATTTTGGGGTGAAACTAAAATTAGGGTTCCTTTTCGAGCGCGAAAAATTTGAGAGCGAGAAACAACGAAATCAACAAGGCTTTGTTTTGACTCACAATCCTGTTCTCGCGAGGAACAGGCTCCTTAAAAAAGTTACTAGGTACTTAACTACTACCTACCTAGTGTGTAAGTGCGGTGGTGGCTTTTGCCTTGCGATGTTAAAAAAAAAAAAACAAAAAATAGCACTTAAGAAAACAAAATTGAATTGAAAAAAAAATGTTTGGTTATATATGTAATTAAATAAAAAAATATATTTTAAAAATGATCATAAAAACATGTGTTGGGAAAAAACCTGTTTATTTATATATAATAATCAATACAGCAAGGCAACAAAATTATTTTAAGACCATAAATATTTACAAAAAGGGGTTGGCGGATTGGTAATTGCATGCAGAATGTCTAAAGTCAGAATAATAGATGTCATACTCTCTTATAAATGGGAATGGTAATGGGCCTTTACCTGATTCACTAGTTCAATTTTTAGTCCACCTATTAAAAAATACATTGTCTATGCTCATTAATAAATTATTCAATAAATTCATACCCACTAAAACTAATTTGACAAAATATTTTAATTTAGTTGTAATTTTCCATAAAAATAGTTTGGGCTTTGATATTATTATTTTTCTTTTTTACAATTTGATACTTAATTAATAAGTTTTTCATCTTCAAAGTTTTTTATTAAAAAAAATTGGTTTCTATTTTTATAAAGTTTGTACAATCAGGTTTAACAATTTTTTAAAAAAAAAATTCAACGAGTATTAATATGATATAAAGTGTATATCCATATTTGAAAAACATATTACCATTACTTTTTTTTATTATTATTATTGTCCATCTTATTACTATTGAATATTTTTAATAAAAATTTATTATAAAATAAATTAGATACTTCTTTTATATCCAATTTATTGTAGTTTCTATTTGAAACCTGCTTTTTAGGTTCAAAATATAATGGGCATCTATAGTCTGTTTTTGAAAATCAAATCTATAGTCGTTTTTGAAAATCAAATGATTTTCTTGGTCGTAGTTAGGGTAACACTGTAAAAGCAATCCCAATTGCAAAGACGAATGAATCCTTAGTGCCTATTTGGGAACCGGTAGTTTCAACTATTTTCTTTTAGTTTTTAGGGCTTTATCTTTAAAAACCATCCAAAAAAGTATTTTGCAAAATCATAAAAGTTGTTTTAAAAGATATTTAAAAACCAAAAGTCAAGAGCAACAAAATAAGATTTTTGAGTTTTTAAATCTTATTTAACATAAAAGCATTTTAACAACACGTATTACCAAATGCTTTTTTATAATTATAACAGTCACAATTACAGGTATAATCACAATAAAAACCGCAGTTTTTTCGAACCAACGCTTGGTCTTCCTCCACCACTAAAAATAAGTATTCGTGGGGTCTCATTTTCACGTAAGTAGCTGAGTAAAATGACAAACAATATCTAATATTTATCATGGTCTCATGTTAGTTGATGGAGGTGTAAAATTAATATTTTTATTTTCTTGATTTGATGGTTTGAAGTATACTCAGGTACGTATCAATCGATGCTAAATTTTTTCTTCAATGATTGTAAGGAGGTATTCCCCAGACAAAAGATTTCCTCTCTTGAAAATCTTTTAACCCTCCCTATTTAATTAAATTTGAGTAAATTATAAACTAGTCCTTCTAGTTTTGAGAAACTAATTAATTAGTTTTTTTGTTTTAAAAACTAATTATTTAGTCTCTTAATGAATGTTGGTCAAGCTAAATTTAATATTACTCTATATCTAAAAATATTTTTTTTCTCATCAATATTTATATAATATCTTTTTATTTTTTAATTAAAAAATATATAATTAAAAAATAATTAAATAATTAATTTTTGAAATAGAGAAAAATAATTAATTCATTACCCCTTGTTAATTCTCCTCCCCCTGTTAGCATTATACAACCTTCAGTCATTACCTCTTTGTAAGATTCAGGACTTTACACATACTAAACAACTCCCACCATATGGATTAATAGGCTTAGATTCGTTACAGTTGGGCCCAAAATGGCTGCCCATAATCTGGCCCAACCTTCCCTTCATAAATCCTGCCCAGCGAACATCACTTCGCAAATCACATCGACGACAAAGTCTGCCTTCAACAATTATAGCGCGGACAAAAATGAGGTTCTAAAAAAGCAAAATTAGCAAATAGCTGGTAGAAGTTATCTTCAAGGTATGGATATGGCACCCTTAAGGTTCCTTTTCTTTTGTTTTTTTTAACAGTTTCTTTTTGTTCAACGTTTGTGAAAGTTTAGTACTGGATATTTTGAACACACTTGCATGACAGACTAATTGCTAATTTAGTTTCTTTAATCTCAGCTTACTTGAACAAAAAATAGGATCATATATGAACACTTGAAAGTTCCTACTATTTCCTATTTTCTGGTCCTTCGATTCTATTAATTTATACGTTATTCACAAATTGTTTTATTTACACTAAATATTAAAAAAAAAATGATGCTCTCAATCTTCTTTGCAGCATGCTGTAGATTAATTCTTTGAAGATGCATAGCAAAGTGAAAAGGCTCATCACCAAAAACACCATTAATGTTGACACTTTGATACAAAGCCAGTTGAGGCCTGAAGAAATTTTTGTGAACGAAATTTTGGCAACTTCAGGTTACCATAACACTAACCCTTTTGATACAGAAAAGTGTTGGCCTTAATTTGGTGCTATCCTACCTGAGCTTTATCACCTTCTTTAATTTATTTATGTGTCCACCATGATTCGCTCTTGACCTTGTAAGACCTTTTCTTAACCTTGTAAGACGCAGTGGTTAATTTGCTACCCTTATTATTACTATCACGAAGGTCTTCCTATTTGGAGCCTAAAGATAGAAAGTCCAGCTATTAGCATCCCTGTTACCACCCAACTCATCACCTTCTTCTCTGTCTATTCCTCCTGAGCTGTTTGGATCACACCAGCAAGATCTTATGTCTGGCATCTGTGAAAAATTTTAGGGTTTGAACAAATGATGTTGTTTGTTGTTACTTTTTTTTTTTTTTGGTTGAGAATCAATATCATTGTTATTAATTGCTCCCATTTTCGGTTGTTTCATGTATGTATGTTGATAAAAAGATGCATAAGGGTGCTACAAATCATTAGAAGGTTTATTAATATTTGTTTAGTTCGGAAAGAAAGCAATTATTGGAAATATCTGTCACATATTTTTGGTGTAAGGGTTTGCAGAAAATCATACTCAGGCCGGCAGCAAAACGTATCGTTTGGCATTCTGATGCCTCAAGGAGATGGACTATTTCTCCCTGTGTTTTGAATGGAACAAGCCTCTGATAATTAATTCTCTAGATATTTTAAGGGACCTCGTGTCTCGTGATTGCTGCAGGAATCTGCAATCATGCAGTGTTTCTCCTCAGCATTATTGAATTGTTCTTTACCGATCCAGAGGGAGAGATATATGATCTTTACTGATAAGAAACTTCAAATGCTGTCAACTTTTCCTCCATATAATTGTCTATCGCAGCACTCGACGTCTTTTCGCTTTGTGTTTGTATTATATGCGGAGAGAGAGGACCAATACAAACGAAGCTCTCGGAATATTTCTTAGCCACTGATTCTTAGAAAAAGAGACACAACAAAAGAAAGTAAAAGGTGTTCAAATTTCAATTTACATTAATCGACTGCGATATTGGCGAGTATCTTATGCCGACAAACAGGACGAAGCTAGGATTTCTAGATAAGTGGGGCATAGAATTACTACAATAAGAAATAATGTATTTAAAATAAATTATTTGATCAAAAATTGATTTGAAAACAATCACAAAATAGTCTATGTAAACATAATTCTTATACAACTGTTCCAAAGAAACTAGTATAGTAGGATGTCATAGACTGACGGACAAGTACGAAAAAATAGGTAGGCAAATGTCTAGAAAGATCAAAGGCAAATTTAAACCCTTAAAACTTATAATGGATATTTATGATTTTTTTTTTTAAAAAAAAAAAAACAAAAAGGTAAGGACGGCAGTTGCCTCCTTCTCACTTATGTACATCCCCTTGCTGACAAATCACCAAACTCTTAGGCTTAGTTTGAAAAATCATTCGGCTTTAATGGTGAATTGTGGTTCCAATGGCTATAACTTTGAATACAAACTCAAAAACCATTTTAGAAGTTTGATAAATTAAAAAAAATAAATAATAATTTTAGAAGCTCAAAAGTATCAAAATAATGCTTATGTCTATGACGGTTGAAGTATCTTTTAAATGACGTTTAAAATTGCTTTCATGTGCTACCAAATATTTTTGGTTTTGCAGCGAGATGAAAAAGCATCTCCAACTACATTACAAATAAGCACTTAATATTGAGCATTTATGGCCTCACTATAAGTTTAAACTCCAATTTTTTTTATTTCCTTGACATTGAATGTTAAGTATTTAAACTCCTCCTTCGGCAATGAACTCTGTAACACTAAAAAAAAAAAAAATCTGTGATTTGGCAACAAAAATCAAAGAGGAATAACAAATTGTCATTATATAATGATAAATTTACGAACGAGTAATAATTGTCATCGATTTGAGGGTAATTGCAATGAAAAATTAATGACGTAAAACTTTTGTCATTAAATAACACGAAAATTTTTTAAAGTAACAAAATCAAAAGTCTGCCATTAAAAAATGGCAACACATCTTTTAGCGAGGGTTTTATTTGGACGCAATTTCATCTCTAAAACTACTATTTTTGTAGCGCTAAACATTATTTATTCGGTAAATTATATTGATGCTGGTGCTGGTACCAGTATATATAGTACATCAATTATTGACGTGTTTATAAATCTTTTCTTATCTACTTATACGATTGACTGCGCCCTACAGAAAAATGGATTTAACGGATATAGCTGTGAAATGGATTTCACAGGTATAAATGCAGCATACATCAGTGGCTTTTATTTCTTCAGAAAAATGAAACAATGCCCATTAATCTGACGGCTATATATACGAAAATAATTCTTGTCCTTACTAAGAATCAACAAGCAAAAGAACTTTAGGAAAATTACAATAACACAAACAACTTCAGCTCATAACTCCAAATTTTACTCGTCACAAATGACTTAAATAAGTTGCATTCATCATTTACCTGGGTTTTTAGCATGGATGCCAATTGCAACAACGTAAGCGAAAACAATAATTCAACCTACCAAGAACTGCATGAGCTAGTACTATACCTGCTGCATTGAACTCTCCTGCTGTTAGGAAGATATGCTTCGGTCTAGTCAGTTTAATAGGTCGATTAAGGCCTTTGTTCCCTAGTTCCCCGTTCTTCTTTTCTTCTGATTAGTAATAGCAGGTCCCTTGTTTAGCCATTGTAAAGTATTATGAGCCCAGCCCAATATGAGTGAAGCCCACGTAATTATTGAACTAGAAAAGGTTTAGTTTAATTGGGCCCAGAGGATAAGAGTTGTTTTCCTTTTTCCATTAGAGGCCTGGGCCTCGAGCAGTACAAATGAATTCTCTCTCTTAAAATTACAGGTTACGAACTTTACAATCTCTGAATTTCACCCCTTGGAAATTTGAGCTTAGAATCTCTAAATAGAACTTCACCTTAATTTTTTTATCAAACTTATTATAAATAATTTTTTTTTTTAGAAAATTATAATGTCTACCTTTGCAATATATGAAAATTCAATGTTAAATGGCAATGTAGGTTTTTGTTGCTCAACAACTTGTGTCATGTTAAACTTTATGGAATACGTAAAAGATTAATTATTGAGTCTTTTATGTTTGAGACAAAATTACATCTCTCAATACAAAATTAAAAATATATATATTTAATATATCAAAAAGTGTACTTTTTTCTTTCTCAAAAATATGAGATTTATGAATTATTTTTATAGTGAGTGAGTCTTTTGTTTTTTGGAAAAAACGATATACAACTTTTGTCACGTGACATATAAATACAATTTTGTATTTAATTAACTTATAGGGAATCTACGTGGCATATAAATCAACCACAAAAAATGTGACGTGTTACGCGTTTATAATTCATCAAGTAAATTTCAAATTTTATCAGTTTTTTGGACTACAAAGATAAACTGTATAAAGTTTTAAAAACTAAGGATCCAACCGCGCATCTTCTTCTCTCTCTATTCTCCCCACTTTAAACCACTGGACTCAACCTGACAAAAGTGTTGAATCACAGGGTTATATTACGCAACCATCAAGTCTATAGTTCAATTAAATCACAATCCTGCTGGGATAGGCCTTCTTAATTATCGTATTATCTGAATGGTGATAACTTGAGTAAATTAATTACGATAATAATACATTGAAAACAATGTTTTTCCAACTTCTCGGGCAAGGCTAGTTTTGTTAAATCAATTATTGAATGCGATATTAACATTTTTATTTAAAAAATAATGGGTAGGTTACAAGTGCAAAGAAGCTGATCGCAAGAGCTTTTGTTAGAAATAATAATAATAATAATAATAATTAGGAGGCTGGAGATTATCACATTCTATTAGTAATAGCCAAAAAAAAAAAAAAGAATTATAAAATATTTCAAATGATGATTAAATCATTCCTTATTCTTTGGCTGACGTACTTCTCAGCATTACGATAATGATCAAAACAAAGACATAAGAATGGGTGGAACAGCATTCCTCTCCAATACAAAATCCACTATATAAGAAGACACTTAAAATTGGAAATGAGAATTTTATTACGTGTTCATGATGTCTGCTGCATTACCCCCTTCTTCACTGTCCACTTCCCATTTGGTATAATCTAGCTAGGGTTTTGTTATTTGTATCATTTCATCGGATGTTGACCCTTCTCACTAAACCTTGACAGCTTTTGGTACTTGATTGCAAGTCTACTGACCCTTTATGTTTTCCAGCAAAAATAACATGAAAAGGTACTAGCTAGCTAGCTAGCAGCTGGAATAATCTTGGCATCGCCTGGATTAACTTATCGTGAGCCCTAATTGAAGGACACGTTTGACCACTTACTGTACTTTTTAGCAGTCAACAAGAAATCTTTCATAATCATTGCCAACTAGAGCTGTTAGACATTCAACCATAAGGCACCCAACAGCAACAGTACAAACTGGGACTATTGGTAGAGAAATAAAGAAATTCAAAGAGATACAAACAAGTGTTTGTAGTTTAATTTAAAAGTTCATTATTAGTTTATGTTAATAGAACACTTACATATATACCTCCACAACTTGAAGGTTTGCATGTCCTTCCTTGATTTAGTAGTAGAAGAGTTCGATGGTATTACCGTATTAATTTGTTTTTGATGCAGTACGTTGTTTCTGTCGCTTGCACACTGCATGCGAAGAGCGACAGAGATACACTTGCATATGTGCAGTACGTTTTTTTTTATTTGTGGCATAATAAAACATATCTCAAAAATAATTCAGTACTGATCGCTGATGTTTTTTGTTTTTGTTCTTTGTCGGGAGAGGTATATATATGGCTTCTTCTAAAGGTCCTGTCTGCACTGCACTACGACTTGAATATTCTAATTTTTTAATTAAAAATTCTTTTCTGTGCCCTTCAAATTTTTTAGTTAGAATAAAAGAGTGATGCTACAATTGGTTGCTTTTTTTTTACAAAAAAATAAAAAAATATATATAGCAGATATGTTATTAAGCTTGTCAGGTGGAAGATCGCTTACATGCTAATTACCTTTTTCCCGAAATGATAATTAATGTCAATCAAGTCCAACTGATTGCTCACGGCATATAATTGCTTCTCCATAGATTTAACATCAGCATCGTCAAAAGCAAAAACAAGTTTGTAAGATAAATTAAATATATATGTTCAAATATATAATCATAGAGAGCACATTCAAAAACAAAATTCATAACCAATACCATGAAATTTTAAAAACTGAAATCAAATTTCTAAAATTGATGAAATATAAAAGATATTTTTCAAAATTAATCCAAGTTTAAAAATCTCTATAGCTTTGATTTCGGAGAGCATTCAATTTCATGAATAGATGCTTCTTTCATTTCTTACCATATAAATTGTAAAACTAAAATTATATAAAGTCAAAGTATAAATTGTAAGACCAAAATCAATCCATCTTTTTCAATACTATGGTATACTCGGCCATTAGTTTTTTCTTCCAGCCAATTGTCTATCGATATCAGCATCTTCACCATTGTTGTCCATACCAGTATCGTTGTCATTTCTAACCAAGTGGCTACCTGCAGTCGTAACTGGTATATCAGAAACGGATCTTTCCATAGTTTTTAATTTCCTGAAAAAAAAATATTTTTTTCTTGATTATTACATAATCAAATTAATTAAGTACCATAGAGAGTTAATTTTTATTCTGAAACATGTTTAAAAAAGTTAAAACATTCAAGTCTAAGAAGATTGAATAAAATCGTAATCTTTTCACTCATCAACATATATTGCTCCAATTGCAGATTAAATTATAAATTAGTATCTTTATTTTTTAGAGATAAATTGATTAGTTCTTTTTGTAAATTATAAATTTTACCTATTCGTTTTTTTTTCTATTTTTTAAAATAAAGAATAAAAACAAATTGAAAGGTAATAAAAGGGATTAAGTTACAAGAATATTAAAAAATAAGGAGATTAAATCATTATTTTTTGAAACAAGATAAACTAATTATTTTGTTTCTTGAGACTAAAGAAACTAGTTTATAATTTACTCCAAACTTTAAATATATTTCTGTTAATTGTATCTGTTCTCCACATTTGACTAAATTTTGGCAGCCAGTTGTTGTTCCTACTTTTTTCATCCATAATAATATAGGACATTATGAAGTATACATGTCTAATAACTATTAATTTCATGACCATCATCTCGATCATCATGATTGGCCCATTTTCCCTCTATTAAATTCCTCCGCCGGTAATTGTATTATTATACACCGAATGTAGGTCCACCAACCGTTGAGTTTAGTGGAGTTGTTAACAGCCAAAATTGGAGTCTGCTTTCATTAATTGCTACGAATTTTATCCTAAACTATTGCTTAACATGTTTCCTCTATTCTTTATCAGACATCTGAAAAATTGAAAATTATGAATGTTTGAGTGATAGATCAATTGGCAATGTCATTTGACTTTAATTTGCAACAGTCACTTCATAAACAAAAAGATATCAAGAAAGGAGATGGTTAATTTCTGTTGTGTAACTCAAAACAATGGATCTCCAAATTAACCAACAAAAAATACAATGAAGCTTCCCAAAATAAAACTCCCCATTAAACCTATAAATTCAAAACTATATAATAGACATATATGAAAAGATTGATAGCTATTGAAAGGGGAACATATTTTAACTATCTCCTCTCTTTTTTCTTAAAAAAAAATAAACTATTAATTTGCTCTTGATTTTTTTTTTAACATTTAATGTGTGTGTGTCGTGAATTCAATTTTTTTTTTTCAAAGAAAATGTCAATTTAGTTCTAAACTAGTGATCTCATTAGTTTTAACAATCACCATAATGGACATCAAACAATACAATCGATCTTTCTATCCATTCATTGTTAACGACAGTTAAAAGATTTTATTAAATTCAAATGTGATATGCACGGGCTAATAAATTCTTGTTAATATTGTAACATGCTGCAAAGGTCTCCACCACAGCAACTCCTCCTCCCCTAGCTGGTGCTTCTGTGTATATTAATCACTGGTGCAATCGATCCATCCATGACATGAACTTTGGTTCTATGAGAAGCTGCCACTTGGCGAGCCGGGACGATCTTAGAGCCCACCATTAACTTACAACAAATAATTTGATGTTTCTCACAATAATATTCTAACAAGCTGCAAGAGTCACCACCACAGCTAGAGCTTCTCAATTTCCTGTTTTTGTCTTGTCTACATGTTTCTCGCTAGCCGGCCTGCACCAAGAAATTAAGGGAAAGCAAGTCCTGAAATGAAGGAATTAATGTGAAAACTACGTCTAATCTCTCAGATTTTCCAAATAGCCATTCAATAATTATACATCTCTGAGGATTTATTATATTGGAGGGTAGGCAGCAGGCTACTTTTTGTATAATTGCTTCACCATTAATTGTACTAGGACTCCTCAACAATGGAGTTTGTTGTGGAGTTACTGCAATGTTGATGCTTTAAGTGTATTATATGGTGTAGTAACTATAGTTTAATGATTTTTAAATTTTGAATCCTATGGATTTCATTTTACTATTTTCTTCAAATCTAATTATCTAAATCACAATAAACATTAATTGTTTTCGTAGTTTGAACATTGATATTCTAAACTCCTTGCTTATTAGCTAGCATTTTCATTTTCTTTTTTGACATTAAGGATTTTACACTTTTGTTCTTGTGTGAATTCAATTTTCGGACTACTCTCGAAATTATATTCTGTTACCGATAAGACCACGCGTTTATTACAACGGTGAAGGATTAGTTGAGTACTTAAAATTTTCCTAAAATTTCATAACGGGGAGGAAAACAAACAAACAAATAAAGATTTCCAAACAATTAGAGATGGTCTACTGGATGACAAGGTAAGGCATTTATTTCACCAACCATACAGGAAATTTTTTGGATTTAAACTGACTTGTCAAACAATCATATTACGATTATAATTGCTCACCAATCTTTAAGGAAGATTGAGATAAAGTTTTGTTTGCAAAGTTGTTTATTAATTATTTATTCTATCAAATCACAAAATCTTATACATGGACTAAAAGATGAGCATATGAGAATAGTTTAAGTGACTAATTAAATGTCTTTGGCCAATAAATGTTAAGGGTTTTATACATATCAAGAATTTATATAATTTGAATTTTTTTTAATTGAGATTTTAAGTTTTTTCTGTTCAATTTAAGAGTTTTATTTTTATATTTTTTTTGTTCCAAATCCTAATATATCACGTAAACACACGTGATAAGTCTAACAAATTATAACTTACTACGTGTGGTAATGAGTCCAAATTATATGATTGAATAGATGATGTGATAAACTATTATTAATTAGAGTTTGAAATAATAATAACATAAAAATAAAATTTTTAAATAAAAAAATTTCAAATTATTCAGGATATTAATATAAGTAAAACTCATAAATTTAATTATCTATCTAGCTTATCGATTCTTAACTTCCCAATAAAATAGAAATTCGATTTTTTAATCTTCGATCATGCGTAAGTGCACGCGTGCACACCTATTGGAACTTACAGGGAATCCCTGTTCATAGCATGGTACAATTTAAATAATGACCCAACATCCAAACCACATGTTGTCCTGAAATTGGGTGACCGACTGCGTTTTGTAATCAAATCCCTGGTTAAGTGTCGGCCATCGCTTAATCTAACGCTTTCACTGGTTTCCCATGATCCGAAACTATGAAGTGTACTCCTTTTAGACGTTCTAATTAAAAAGCTGCTTTTAATTATATAGTGCACTGTGTTCCAGAATATGTGGTTCATTTTTTTCCCGATCCATGTGAAGGATAGGGAACACGCCCTCCCTAGGATAGTAGAGTAGTTAAGAAAGGAGAAGGAAAACCTGACAGAGCACTTTTAATAATGAAAGTAGGATCTTCATTCCAATCAGATGATGTTAATCAACAGAAGGCGCAAACAATAAATGTAATTATGTTTTGTAAGTAAGAGATTATTTGATATTGGTATTCATCTTCATTAAAATAAATAAATAAATAAAATTAGGAAGATGGGTAAGCATCCACTCAAATTCAAGGTGCATTTTTATACAGAAAAATATTTTATTTAAAATGATTATTTTCTTGAAAATAAATTGTTTTCTATTATCTGATTGTGTTAGGGACAATTTTTTGAAAAACGATTACTTTCAACTGGTAATCATAAAGTGGCGGTAGTAAAGAAAATATAAGCTATGATGATGGTATTAACGGCTGCGGGGTTGGGACAAAGGTAATTAGGATTGTAATTTCATTTGGCTCGCTAGAGAATTGACATCATCATAGATCCAATTGGATCGAATTTTTATTTTGTTTGAGGTTTGATGTGATTGAATTTTTATCTTGTCGGATTTCATTACAGTCGGAAAATGCCACTACCTACCTATCTTTCAGCAGACTCGATATATATATATATTTTAAATGCATCAATCATATAATTAGCCAGTCAGCAAGTAATAAATAGATAATTTGACTTGTAAAAACAAAAGAAATCTCCAATGATTCATGTGTGTAATCGTCTAATCACTAGCTAGCTAATATGGACAGATGATATTTGATTACTTAATTTATATTCTTAATTCATCGTTGCTGTTTGTTGAATTTGGTCTCGAAGTAGAATGGTTCATTGTTCTAATTTATGATCAATAATTTTGTAATAAAATAATATAGGGTTCGGTTTCGATTAACAAACCATTAGGACTTTTCATGGATACTCAATTTAAAAAACTATAAAATAAAAAAAATGTTATTAATCGAAGAAATAACACTCGAGGGATAGAGAGAATTTCGCCAATCGAAAAGACAAAACTCATTAGAAAAGTCTAAATATTATAAATCGAAAGATATGACGTTTATATTATTAGCTATCAAAATACTCGAAGCCATTTGACCATAATTAACGACAGATCAACACTTTCTAGGTTATAATAGTGAAACTATTGAAAATAGTAAATGTTATATATGAAAAATAGAAAGGAAAACAAGTAAAGGTTATCGAACTATTTAGAAGAATGTAAAAACTAATTGCTATGGGATAAACCGAAAAACTCGAATAAGTTTGTGTTGAAAAAGTCTTGTATGTTGATTGTTATACCCGATTTTGTCCGTTTCTTCTCTTTAAACGAATCCACGATTGATAACTACCTTAGAATTGAAGGTGGGCGTGAATAGTTATTGATAACTATTCCTTTATTTTCTTTAAATACATCGCTTCATCGAATATGACCGATTACAAGACTAAACGCATCATTTTATTTAAGTCTTATTGTTTTGTCGAGTTTGGTTTGTTATAAAACCAAACACACCCTTTCATTTAATTCTAATTTTTTCATTGAATTTAGTTGGTTATAAAACCAAACGTACCGTTTTATTTAAATCTCACTATATCATTGTAAGAGGATATCATATTTAATTGACATGTCACTTTTAAATTTTGAGGTGCTAACAGCCATATTTTATATTAACATTTTAAATATATATGACTTGGTAAAACAAGATATCTTGGTATGCAAATTTTTTTTTCTCTAATTTTTTAGAATATGATTTTATAAGGTGGTTTATGAATGCAAATAATAATAATAATAAATAAGTTTTTTTTTACTAATGATTAAAACAGCTAAGGTCGAGAAAAGTAGCCAATGAACATTCAGGAGGTGAATAAAAGGATTAAAATTGTAGTATTATAAATCTATATAAACGGATAAGTTATTGTTTCTAACCTATACCAATTTAACTAAACCTTTTTTCCTCCTTATCCTCCCATATGACTGCAGCCATCAATACACTTATTACTCCCACTCCTTTTTATATTTTCTATTTCTAATACCTCAAAACCTATCTCTTCTTTTGTTTTTTTTATTCGATCAGTTTCCTTCTAAACGGATCAAGGTATTACATACGATAGAGAAAGATTGAAAACTCCATAGAGCCAACACACTAAAATCACACAAACAACTTGAAAATTTAATTAAAATTTGAAACCCAATCCAAGCACTATCATAAAGCTTGACAATTTTACACGAGTAAAACCAGGAGACTTCTTTTTCCACCGCACCAGTTTTTTCAATGAAAAGGATTGAATGAATTGAAACCTATTGATTCTTGTCAAAATCACATCAAAATTGACAAAACACAAATGGATTTGAAATATATCCATTATTTTTAATTAGAAGTTAAGAACTCAATTATATTTTTTATCCAAGGGAAGAAGACGGGATGGTGCGAGAGATCACAGTTCTCAAATAAGAAAATAAAATGAAGGAGGAAGATTAAAATAATTTGGAGTTGGTGGTTTGTATTTGATTATTTGTTTTTGGAAAAAGATAGAAATTACTAGAGGATAGAGCAATTAAGTTCTTTTTTATGTTTTGAATTAGGAGTTTTTGGTTCGACCTTTCTTTTCTGCTATAGCAAGAAATGTACTCGATTGATCTAGTTATTAGGAAGTTTTTATGGACACAAAATTATTGTTGTGATTATGTCCAGTAGAATGACCTTTAAGGGTCATTAGAAAGTATTTCTAACAAAACCACTCCAAATTTAGTTTTCGTTGTTTACATAACAAATAAAAAAACTGGAAAAACGAATCGTTAAATCAGCAACAAAGAACATGATTTAAAGATGCAAGAAGAATTGAGACAGTCTTTTCTTGGTTCCAGTAGTTTGCTAATTATAATTGATCCATCTCCATAATTGTGGTTCACTCGCACCGAGAGGAATCAACTTTTGAATGATAATGGTCTAATGGGAATGATCTTTACAAAATAAGGGAGAAGTGGTAAGATGTCGAAGTTGAGGTCTGTCTTCATTAATTATGTCTAAATATATATATTAGTATAAAAAAGGAAAAAGAAAAAATTAGAGAGATCATTTGTTTATTTCACATTAAAGGATATCAAGCATCCGACAATCGAGAAACCTAATTTTATAGATATGATCATACCAATAAATTGTTAGGCATTTTCATCACTAAAGAAGAATTACTTTATTAGGCATAATTTATCGTGGTTCACCACATTTGCCTTCCAAGAGCAGGGCACATATACAATTGAGACGAATAAACTTTTTGAACGGCAATGGTCTCTCATTTGTTGAGACCAGAATGTAATAAAACATATCATAAGTACAAGAACTGACAAACCTATGATTAAATAAATTCTAAATGGAATCTCTATGCGTGTCATGTGGATTTATCAATTTGTAGTTTGCTCTATGGAATGGGATTCATTCACGAAGACGAATGATTCAGGTTTGTTTGTTTCATAAACTAACAACTTCGCATGTGTGAATGTTTTTTTGTTTTTTCAGACAAAGATTGGAGGGGAGAAGACGGATTTACGTTTCATCGAGTTGAGTCGAGTTCAACGACAACGAGGATAATTAATTATTTAAAAATCATAGGTAGAACTGGAAATTGTGAAAATTATGGCCAGTCAAATATGAAATGGTCAAAATACGCGTAAATTAGAATTAGGCCCTGGAGCTTGACGCCCACACGCTGTTGCAAAGCGTTGGTAACAAAATCCAATTAGAGGGAGACAAACAGCCGCTACCCAGGTTGGCCCCAACCTCCTCCCTACCTAATGTAAGCCACTTCTCACCTTTTGATTTCTCTGCCTCCACTACGCGCACCCCATCTCAATCGGTCAAGTGGATTTGTCCACTCATTTTCATTTCCCCTTCTCTTTTTTTCACCCTTTTAGTCTAATATTGACCTTAGCGCCACAGCATGACGGCGAAGGAGGTGTGCATTCTTTTTATCCTTCCAGATTCAAACTTTAAACCGGCTATAAAAAAATATTTTTTTCATAAACTTGTTGATTATGATCTAGAAAATTAATCTAAAAATACTTTTTTATTGGTTTAAAGAAAAACATTTTGGACTGTCACGTATATAAATTAAAGTCGATGTCTTCTATGTTCGGGATCCTTATTTAAATCTAATGAATTAATCAAAAGTGCCCAACCTAGTATTATAATATTCAGACCCCCCATCTCTCTCTCTCTGCCCCCTCATCTCTCTTATGTATATATAATAGGTAGCACCTCGACCATTATCGATCATACCTCCAAAATTCAAAGTTCAAACTAAAATTCTTGATTGCTACCTTCGATAATTTTCTTCCTTCCTTCTTCCGTTCCTTCCTCCCTTAATTATAAGCAAGAATGGTAGTTCCTTCTCCAACTGCAATACGAACCAAAAAAACGAAGGCCTTAGGAATTCCTACAGTTGATCTTTCTCTTGATAAGTCAAACGTATCACAATTGATCGTAAGAGCATGTGAAGAATATGGATTCTTCAAAGTTATTAATCATGGGGTCAATAAGGAGGTCGTAACAAGACTGGAGGAGGAAGCTGTTCATTTTTTCGGAAAGCCAGCCACGGAAAAGCAACAAGCTGGACCTGCTAGTCCTTTTGGCTATGGTTGCAAAAACATTGGCTGCCATGGTGACACGGGGGAGCTTGAATATCTTCTCCTTCACACCAATCCTCACTCCATCTGTGAAAGATCCAAAACCATCTCGAATGAACCTTCAGAATTCAGGTAATTACACATGTCCTGTATATCTTGTCTTTTAATTTCATTGATTAATCATGCAGTTTTGGAATCTTCTATTGAAGTATGTTGTTCTTAATTAAGTGGATCATAAATGATGATTATCATGAAAATGCATACCATGTAGTTTCATTAATGAAACGAATGATGACAGACACGATGACAAAAATAATCAATATGGTACAGGATTAAAAGGGTAGGAAGGTTTTAGTTTTCTGCTTCCCAATGTGATACAGGTTCGCGCGGTTTATGCTCAGTTTGTGGCGTGCTTGATTCATTTTCGACGAATTTTTTATTGTTTAATTTAATATTTATATCATAACGGTTGCACATTTTTAAAGAACTTTGGGACGGTGGGCTAGGGAATTTCTTTAATTATGAAAATGAAATGGTGGAAGATTAATTGTTTAGTTTAAATGCTTGGTATCCTAGAAAAAGGACATCTTTCCTGTATCGAAAAAGAAAGAAATAGTACTAATTAAATAAACATCAATAGATTTACAGGTGACAATTGATTTTCGTTACTTTTCCTCTTAATTTAATACTTTATCCAATAGTTCCGTTTACCTCATGATTAACTGTAATAGCATTCTAGCTAAAAAGCCCTTATATACCTCGGATCAATACCTGTTCTGATATTCATCATCATCACTAAACACCTTTGAAGGTCTTTCAGTACTCTTTAATAATCCTAGTGTCTTTAGGGCTTTCCCCATTCTAGTTGCTTTTGATTAATAAATATTTCCATTAAAAAATAATAATATTAACCATGAAAACAAACCGAATACTTGCAGAGTTTATGTTTCCAGCTTGTGATTGAAGAACGTAATCCTTGTCTTACTTTCCCTTTTGTACTGTCAACAACCATTAGCCATATGGCATGGTTCTTTATATATGGGTAGAAATGTGGGGCCTAAAACGGTCCAACTTGACTCGTGAAACAATCCTAGGAATTACGAAGAGTCAGCAAAACCTAGCTACTAAAAAGATTAAAAAGTTCACCCTTTTTTTCCCCTTTAATGTTAAAGGTATCTTTAAATTAGTTTTTTATGTTAAATTAAATATTTCTTTGATCTAAGTTTAAAGGTACGATACAAATATTCATCACGTAATTCATGCGCAAATTTTCAGAATAAGAAAAATTATAGAGTTCACTTTTTCAAGTATGATTGCTTCAAATTTTGCTTATAGATGTCCAACAAAAATCAATCTTGCGTTATTGCATGCACTGGCGAGTATAGATAATAAAAATGAAGAGTCATGATTTAAGGAAAAAAAAAAAAAGATTTCTTTATACAAGGATCGAGTGGATCTTGTCGCGCTCAAGGTTGAGCCTACGTTGAACCAATTACATATTTACATTAGACAAGAGAAAGACAGTGTGCAAATGCTTGGGACATATGTCCTTGTATTGGACCCTCGCATATCTACGGGTATAGAATCATAATATCCAAAATTTTATTTATGTTTCATTTTCTTTTACCAATAATTAGAAACATTATTAATAATGAAGCCCCACTTTTCTGGCAGTCGAGCACTAGCCAATAACCATATCATTGCTTATATGAACAAAACAATTTATAATGAAATGATAAAGTCATAGAGAAATCGATGGCTTCATTGTCAAATCAAGGAAGAAATAAAAATTTCACAATCAAATCAAGAAAAAAGATACGGTGATCAGCTTGGCATATACTAAATTGGGAAATAGAAAATTACGTTCTTTACCCCGCAGGAAAGAATATTATACTAAATGTAGGTGTATGTATATATATATATATAAGGGAAGTATAAGAACTTTATTCGTTAAGGACCTTGTTCTTCAAAAAAAAATGAATTTCTATTACTTTGCAAATCCAATTCTATAATTAATGTTTGTTAATTATCAATTCAAGTTAGTAATTTTTTTTTAAAAAAATTTGTTGCCTTTCTATTGCTGAGTGCCGGCATTAACATTTTTGTACAGTTGTGTAGTGAGTGACTACATAGAAGCGGTGAGGCAACTGGCGAGCGAGATTCTTGATCTTGCAGCTGAGGGCTTGTGGGTCCCGGATAAACATGTATTTAGTAGACTCATCAACGACGTTCATAGCGATTCAGTTCTTAGACTTAATCACTATCCTGCAGTCGAAGAGATCGTAGATTGGGACCCATCACCTAAAAGAATTGGTTTTGGTGAGCACTCAGACCCTCAAATCTTGACAATCTTGCGATCCAACGATGTTGCGGGCCTCCAAATTTGTTTCCATGATGGTTTGTGGGTTCCCGTCCCTCCCGACCCCACAGGATTCTACGTGATTGTAGGGGATACCTTTCAGGTTTGTAATAATCACTCATGTAGGCTATCATTTTCTCCATTATTAAAGAGAGAAACAAAACACACATACTATCTTATTTTCTCAATTATGACGAACAATAATAATACTAATAATGTTGCTAAAATATGCTTTTTATGGTGTCAATTTTTAGGTTTTAACGAATGGGAGGTTTGAAAGCGTGAGGCATAGGGTATTGGCCAACTCGAGTAAGACAAGAAGGTCAATGATGTATTTTGGGGCACCACCCCTTAATGCATGGATTTCTCCTCTCCCCCATATGGTTTCACCACAAAATCCAAGCCTATATAAACCCTTCACTTGGAATGAATTCAAGAAAGCCGCCTATTCTCTGCGATTGGGACATACTCGTCTTGACCTCTTCAAGATTCATGCCACGGATTAATTTGCTTCTTGATTTAATAGTTTACCAGATATATATTAATTGTAATTGGCCTTCCGTACGTATATTAATTAAGGTCCCAGTCTTCTTGTACTTCATGACGAGGATAGAAAGAATTAGGGGAACGAAAAACGAAAAAAAAAAAAACCTTTTGTAGCAGTAAATAGGTCAAAAGTAATTAAGTTGAAGTATCATTTCTATCAGGATCGGCAGTGGGAAAGTTTCCTCTTTCCCTTTTTTTTTTTTTTTTTCCTTCTTCTTTCTAGCACTCTGGTTCCTAACATTATTTTAGTTGTAGCGCCGTGTGAATGTAGGGAAAATAGTGTAAGGTGGAAGTCACTCGGATTCATCCTATTAAAAAATATGGCCATTTATTTTGTATGTATTTTGTCGACAACCTCTGTGCTGTTATTTTATTATTCTTATTTGTTTTTTTCCGAGAAATAGAGCCTCTCTGTTATTGTTTACATATATAACAGCGTTATTATTTAATAGTAGGAAATTAATTTCTCCCTCTTGTTTTCTTTCCATTCTGTACAAAACAAGTTCTATTCACATATGGTTGATCATCCGTTTTTTTGTTTGTTAACCATATAGGATTTTCGAATCAATTTATATAAGATCACGAAATTACTTTCACTTTCTAAGCCCAAGAAATTCATGAGAAATTGTCATGAATATTTTTCAAATATTTTATGCATTTCTACTGTTATCAGTTGTCTGAAAATGGTAGTATCATCTTGATACCTTCCTCATTAGCTGCTCTAGGTTACAATAGTCATGTCATTAATTAAGTCAATTATTAAGTTGGGTGATTTTCAAAAATCCATCTTCCAAAAATTAATTACCATGAAACAAAAATAGTACTCATTTAATATCTTTATAATCATACCCAATGACCTTTTCAGAATTAATTTATTTAGATTTTAACTCGTGATTTTTTACAAAAGACTATTATTATTAGACTATAAGCTCTTTAGTGGTCAATAGCTCCCGCATTAACACAATTACTACTTTCATTTTATCTCTATATATATAACCTCACTATTTGTATGAACTCTCTATTTTAAATTGAAAAAAAAAAGTTCAAGCCTAAGGTTTTAAAGAAATTAATCTCATATTTCATTTATGCACTTTTAATTTTTTTTTTAATAAAATCCTTCATCCTTTTATTTATTTATTTGGTTTTTATATTTTAGTCATTTTTCAATGTGGTATCTATGATAGGATTTCGATCAATTTTTTAATAACAAATGCATGTAGACGGTCATGCCAGATAAAAAGTTAAATATGTCAAAAAAAAATTTAATCTCAAAAAATAAAAAAAAATAAAAAAGGAAAAAAAAATTTTTAAGGGCGTGGGAAATTTTTTTCTTCAAAATTATAATTTTTTAATACATGTAACGATTATCTAACGTAGTAGTTCACCGATCACTTGTTATTGAAAAATTGACCGAAATCTTATTAAAAGAATTATATTAAAAAAATGACTAAATATAACAAATAATAAAAATAATTCAGTTTCAGTGGTCAAATGGGATTTCACCTTAACACCTTTATTTAAGTGAAAACTGAAATTGTTGTCAATATCTCAAGCACCTCTATTTTGACCTTTTCCTTTTCTGAAAATAATTTTTCATTGGAGTCTTTGTTAAATATAATCCGTAACGAATTAAATTCTGAGAGCAGTAAATATAATTTCTAAAAGTTAAAAATGAAAAAAAAGTACCTAATATACAATACAATATAGTTTTGAAATATATACTGAAATATACTTCACTACAATACTGTTTGTTTCATGTAAAAATTCTGATTTCCTAGTTAATTTTTTCACATTTAGCTCATCCATAGAAATTTCGCAGCCAAATAAAAAACAAGCTTAAAACAATAGAAAACTACCTACGATTCTCAAAAGATAAAAATATGTTTGGAGATTTTTTTTTTACCATGAAATCATGGATGCTATACCACTAATTAATTCTTGTTCTTTTTATTTTTAACACTTAGTTTTGATAAATTCCAAACACCAAACAATTGTTTCCAAATAGTTTTTATTGACATAATCAAACAATGAAAATGACATCATTTTTTTGGCTATATATGTTAATGAAAACAATGTATTTTACATGAAAGAATTGTTGCTCTATTTTGAGAGTTTAGTTTGAAATCATCCATAACATAGGCACCCAAGAGATGAAAAAAATGTTACATTAATTAATTGTTGAAGCCATGCATGGTCTAGTATTCATTTATTAGTATTATTGATCATGAACGGATATTTCTTGCTTTCTAGATTTCTTTCATTACCAAAAAAAAAAAAAACAAAAGAAAAGACTAAATTTGTTGTACCAGAATACAATTAATTTTTGAAATGAACCCATCATCACCTTTTGAGATAATGAATTATTGTTTAATATTTGGGTAAGCAATGAATTTTCTTTAGAAAATATGTATTTTTGTGTTTGGTATGACTATCTGGTCCAAATGCTAAATCATTGTCCAGCAAGCTAGAGAAAGAGGAAAAAGCATAGACAACATGACAATTTACCAATAAGAAAGAAATCTAAAAGAAGTAATAAAATGGTATTACTATTGTTTTGATATGGACAAAGAGTTGAATATTAATTAATGCTTGGCATCCGGCCTGGTTTGGAATGGCAGAGGTAGGACGTTGCCATCCAACGCCCTAATGATTACTTAGATTAGGTTACCGAACAACCTCGGTTGGACTGATGATCAAACTCAGCTTAACCAAATCTACTAAAACTAAGGTTGGATAGCTAGCTTAGCTAGCTAGCCAGGGGCACTAATTAATTAAATGATTTTAAGCTCGGGTTGACTTATTAACTACTTGCACATGTACCATATGGGAGCGGTAGTATCTTTCATTTACTTTTCTGGAAAGATTTTTAACTAATTCTACCACAATTGTTACAATTAACTATAATACAGGATCATATATATATATATATAAGAGTAGAGTTAATTTGGTTGACAACTAGATACGTCCCTGTTCCCGGCTGTAATTCAATTTTACGACAATATTGCCAACCAGGTCCTAAATTTTGATTGCGACGCTTATTTATTTTTATATTATTGGGAGATGAACGGTTGTTGATCTAGAGCATATGGATATACTCCGTCTGAACTGGTTTCATCTAAATAATATGAAATAATACCATTAATTTCATAATTAGATAAAATAAATCATGACTTTTTTGACTACACAACAATTTGCTTAGTCTTTTTTAGTTTTGTATGAATACAAAATTTGGTTAGTTATGGGAAACTATATTTATTGACCAAGAATTCCATTAACATAAATATATTCATCGATTTAATTTTTTTTTTTTTTTGTATAATCTTTGTATATTTTCAAAGTGATATTCCTCTTCCACTATATATATTGCTCATCAAGGATCTAACCTATTTCATTATAAGTGTCGCTACTCGATATCGGATGGGATTTTCAAAAATTAAATTCCTATTTACAAACTTTATTTACAAGTTTGGAGTAGCCACCTAGTATTAAGAAACTATGAATCTAAAAGTAACACTCGGTTCAGAAATTTTGTGATAAGTAGTTGGTTACGCTTTGAGAAGACATAAATTACCTAAAAACGCCTTTTTTAAAAAAAGTTATCACGTCTAGTTTGATTTTAAATTCATCTCCTAAAATGTTTATTTATGCCAAATGACTTTTTTAACTATGCAACAATTTGCTTAATCTTTTTAAGTTTTGTATGAATACAAAATTTGGTTAGTTATTAGAAACTATATTTATTGACCAAGAATTCCATTACAATAAATATATTTATCGATTTATTCTTTTTTTGTATGATCTTTATATATTTTCAAAGTGATATTCCTCTCCTACTATATATGTTGCTAGTTAAGGATCTAACCTATTTCATTATAAGAAAAATGACAAAAAACACAACTACTAGAAAAACATCCATGTATTTTTTAAAATTTAATATAAGAGCAACATCGGTTTAGAAATTCTATAGTAAGGAGGTGATTACGTTTTGGGAAGACATAAATCACTCGGAGACGCTATTTTCTAAGAAAGATACCCGATCTAGTTCGAGTCCTAAATTTATCTCCTAAAATGTTTATTTATGTCAAATGACTTTTTTAACTATGCAACAATCTGCTTAATCTTTTTTTTAGTATTGTACGAATACAAAATTTGGTTAGTTATCATAATCTTTACTTATTGACTAAGAATTCCATTACAATAAATATATTTATCGATTGATTATTATTATTTTTTTTGTATAATCTTTATATATTTTCAAATTGATATTCCTCTCTCACTGTATTTATTACTCGTCAAGGATCTAACCTATTTCATTGTAAGAAAAATGACAAAAAAATACAATTACTAGATAAACATACATGTATTTTTCAAAATGTAATAGAAAAACATGACTTTGTTGCTTTCATTTTACACTTCTGACTGTTAGAATGGTGTTTAAATTTTTCAGATTGCAATACCGTACAGACTTTAAATTGGATGCAATATCTTATCATATATACATGGTAATTTATTTATTTTTTCTATAAAAAAAATATGTAATTTAAGTTTTCGCTTGGATGATGCCTGGTCTAATGTTGCGGCTTAAAAAGTGGAGCTCTGTTCAATTGATGCGATTGGTATACCAAGAAAAATTACATGATACCAAAGTCTGAGCAAGCTTGTTCGCTTATAAATTGGTTTTGGGTCAAAAATCATTAGCAAAAATGTACAGATATTTTGGCCCAATTGACGCTGACCCTGATATGATAAGATGTACTTACCAATTCATATGTTAAGCACTAATTCTTAGCCTAACAAAGTACAGCGAACATGGATTAACATCAAACTTATTGAAGTGAACGAAAAGTTTTCTTAATAGAGAGGGATTGAGGCGACATGCCCTGCTTTCAATCTCACCAACCATGAAAAAGAAACAATTCATAATGGTTTGATCAACCAGACAGTGCCTTGTGCAATAGGCTCTCGAAATAATATTAGGTACGAAATCGATAATGACTCAAAACAAGCTACTTTTGGACTATTTTAAGATACTTATTGCTTCTTCTAGGGATATTTCCTTAATTTGCATTCCTTGTTAATATCCCAATTGCCCGTAAAAGTATTACCATGATGATCAATCTAAACGGCCCAATAAATTAACCTCACTTAATGAATAATATTGTTCACCAATTTGCAAGATCATATATGTCAATCGACAAATTAGTCATAGGACGATGATGCTGGTTTATTCTAATTTTTAGTTTTTAGATATAGGATTAATTACAGGTGTCAATCAGAATTCAGAAATAACTTGTTATATCCAGCCAACAGTCGACAAATGAGTGACACTGCTTATTTATAACACCGTCGATCTTAATTGATGTTTTGTAGTTTTATACAGCCATGCAAAATAAAGTTGATGAAACACAGTATGGTTGGATTTAAGTGATCTTTAGTAGCCCAACGCCCCATTGACTCGTGCAAAGAAGGTTAGATGACCAACACCCTCACAAAACTTACATGGCAAGAATTGCATGGATAGATTTCATGTCTCCAATATTTTTATGCGGAAAAATGCGTTCAAGTTTTCATGAAGAAGCTGTACAATTAATTATATTGATTAAAATTCCCACAATCTTGTTTCCATATGTAAATATACACCCACTTAATTATTAGGTATAACTATATGTAATTAAAGCCACACATATAGCATTCTTGTTGTAGAATTAATCACGGTTCAAAAGGGTGCGTAGTTAAACTGATGTTTATAAGTTATAAAAAGGAGAGTAGGTTGATAAGCAAGAGAGCTGTTTCGTTCTGTATTTCTGTCCCTGTCCTAGGCTTGTTCGGCCAAACATGGCTTCATTAGTGTTGTTGCTGAAAGCTCTGGTGAGATGCCACCAGGACGATCTTTTTCCAGAGGAAGTGAAAGAATCAAATGGCAAAACCAGCCACAGCATGAGGAAACACGGGACTGAAACTAGGTTTGCCGCTGGGGAGCATAATTGTGAGAATGAAGATGACAAGAGAGTCCACCGCTGGAAGATCTCTGAATCTTGCATCTGGAGTTGAATTGAAGCACTGATAAGTTGTCCTTCCCAGCTGGATTCTAATATTTCAACCCTATAGATATGCAATTACACTTCAAATAGTTTTTTTTTTCTTTGGGTATAAATATCAAACAATTAAATATATAACATCTATATATGCTACTTGAGTTTTATTACACATACATGTATAAAATGTTCGATATGATGAAAAATGAGATCTGTGTGTGTGTGTTTTTTTTAAAAAAATTCTCAACATTGCATTATACTACGTCTGATCTAACATTTATAGCCATCGAACAAAATGATGTCAAAGCATTAGCAGTTTAGCACAGAAATATATATATATATATATAATATAATGCATAGCAAATGCTCCATCACCATTAGCCAAAACTGTGCCAGCCAAAGCATATGTAATCTTCTTCTTATTTATTATTATTATTACTATTATTATTATGGCATGATTACATTATAATTACATTAAGTTTTAATTTTTTTCTCAATCAACTATATAAATTTTATTTTAAATACATTAATTTTTTTAAAAAAAACTAAGCAAGTATATCAATAATTTTGCCATAAATTGATGATGTGCCTGTTACACCATAATACCAAATTATACTTTACTCTTTTTGTTTTTTTTTCTCAATTGAATAAATAGATTTTAATTTTTTTTAGTACACTAATTAAAACTGTAAATTAAATACTTTCATCAATTTTTTTAGTTGACTCGATAATGTGTTCGTTACTTTTAAAATATCAAATTACAGCTTTTTTTTCTTTTTCTTTTTCTTGCTTTATGGACCTTTTCTTCCAACTACTCACAAGAAACGAATCTTTTTGATACAAATTCTTATGTTTGTGTTTTTCTTCGATTTCATGCCTAAAACAGCACAACAAGTTTAAGGACATTATAAATTGACCCTAAATTGAAGAAGAATTCAATTTTTAAGGGTTAATGAGCCAGGTATCCCCATCAACATAGTAAGTTCCAATAAAAGGCCGAGCCTCTTCATCTGTCAGAACACGAGCCCATGGCACGCGCCCTGTCAAGTTGGCTCCAGGTCCAGTGCACTGGTATTCTCCGTAATACACTTTACTGTCAAAACAAATAACGGAAAAGAAGTGCTTCATAATTTATAAATTATACCCTTTTGTACTTTAGGTTAAATCTTCAGGCTGCGAGATTTTTTGACGGAAAAAAATAGAAAAAAGAAAAAAGAAAAAAGAGAGAGATATTAAACTATTAAATTTGTACAAATGACTGATTATGTTAACTTACGGATCGCGTTTTTGGTCACCCCAATCATTCCAGCCTTGAGGAAGAATAATTTTGTCCATGCAAGTGTAAGAGAAAATAACTCTGGAATAATCACCCCAAGCTCTACCGAGGTAAATCAAACCACTCCCAGTTATTGTAGAATCTTTGAAGGAAAACCCACTTGCCAATGACGAATTGCTACGCTTTTGAGCAGTCAGGGATGCCACTTTCTTAGCAATGGAATTCAAATGGCAATTCTGCACATCAAGTTTTACGTATTTAATTAGCTATTAGCCGTTAGCTGAGACAGAGTAAACTCTTAGCCTTGCTGATAAAAATTAAGGCCAGTGTGATCACATTAGGAATCGAAAGAATTAAGGTACCATAACTACTCATTTCCACTATATATCTTCAGATTCAATGGGCTTCCAGTGGACCCAAAAAATAAAATAATAAGTTTATTGGTCACTGCCAGGCAAATAAATTAACAGTCTTGATTAACTAATTAGTCCTATCAACTTCCACCCAACCCAATGGCGTAAATTCGTTGTTCAAAAGGGCAAAAAAAAAAAAAAAAGGTCATAAATTGGCAATAACTCGAGATTTTTTTTATGGGAGGAGGGATATTAATGCTATTTGAGTTGAAGGTTAGTGATAAAATAATATTTGTTAAGAAACATGAATTATATTTCGTAAATAAAAAGAAACCAGCATATTAGACATGGAAAATATAATTAATGGAGTATCTACTTTTCAACAACTTGATTTGTGAATGTATATTTCAAAAAATTGTATAATTAACAATTACGAAATTAAAATTTTCAAAAATACGTTAGTAAATGCTAAAATATTATATTGTATACTCTTAAACTAATAATTTTTAATGTAATCTTGAAGAGTATATAAAATTTTCTTGGCTCTCATTGGCCAGGAACATTGGTGATTGACTCACCTCATAAAAGGACCTGCCAGAGCCAAAAATGAAATCAACCGAGCCTTGAATGAAGCAATTCTTAAAGTAGTGGAGGCCCTTGTGATCATAGAGAGTGTCTTGACTTCCATAAAAACTGCAGTTATAAAATGCCGCCTTGGTCCCTGATATACGAATTGCTACGGCTTGCCCTCCTTTGGTTCCAATCACATGTGGAGCTGTATTCTGCATTGATTCACAGAATTTTCTTTTACATTAAATTGAAATGAATTTCCATAATTTAACTGTAGTTTCTCTTTCGGTATTCCTACCAAACATGGACGTACAGGTACTCTTCTGAGTATGAAGTATGAACTGATCATAATGTAAAACAGGGATTTATCAAGGCAAAGAACAATATTATCATCAAAGGATTTGCAATTTTGCAAGTTTTATAAATTATAATTGCTCGTAATTTGATTTGAACCCAGTTTTGCAGTCCCGTGAACAGACACTACTTTTTGTCGGGAATGTTGGATTTTTCGAGTAACAATGGAATCTTTGTGACTACCAACATTAGCATGTCATACGTGTGAGGCGCTAGCTGAGGCTGATATGTTGCCGATCAGATCCAGTTTTATAGAAGGCTCGAGTTACCTTAGCTGAAAAATTACACTTCTACTTTATATTTTTTAATATTTCATACAAATGATGAGGGAAAAAAAGAAGGCAAATATTAAGAAACAAATTAAAGAAAGTTATATATCCCATCCAATTGTAGGAAAACATGTCAAAAAATGCGCTCAAAAACTGGTCTTTAATCAAACCTATTTTGATCATGACTTCCAGCTCTTACCTCAAATTTCATGTTGATGGCAACAAAATAATTTGCATCTACGGCAACAGTTGCACTCTGATATGTTCGCAATGGCTTCCCATCTTTCCCTGAACCTGAGGCAGTGTCATTGCCAGTAATAGTTGGTGGCTCACTCGAGTCCCCTAGAAATGTAACAAAGGGCATTGTTCTAGGGATAAAAATCTTTTCCCTACAATAATCCTCACATCAAGTCAGTATCTTCACGAGTACTGACAATTAATACAGTATTAATGTGATGTACAGCTTTGACATTAAGTGAATCGAAAGCATACCTATAAACACCAGGTTTGATTGCAATTATAACTCTTCTGGTGTTGTATGGTGGAATGCTATCGACAGCTTCTTTTATGGTCTTAAAATGGCCAGTCCCGTCTTGGCTAACATTCACCCTGACACTGTTCATCTCAGCTTTCCTTAGCTTGTCGTCGAGAACTGATTTGCCATCCGCGCCTGCTGTCTGAATGGTTGATTTTGCCCTCAACAAGGCCCTCTTTCGGTTGTTATTAGCATTCCATGACACCCATCTGTTGTAATCTGTTTCTCTGTCTAATGAACTCCATGAAGATGACTTTAAACAAAGAATAGATAATAAAAGAAAGAAGAGAGTATTTAGATAAAAATGGGATTTTGAACCCATGAGATTCTTGGCAGCGCAGCACTGCATGATGCCTTGCCATGGTATAGGAAATATAAAGTGCCAATGGGGTGCGTGAGGAGACGGTTTGAAATTGACATTGTCTAGCACTATATTTACAACATCAACCCTTTTGCGTGTGGTCTCCACAGATATCCAATATCTGAGCTTTGAGGCTGGATATCACAAATTTTGTATCTTGCATGATAGAAAGATGCATGATTGAGATTAGCGAAGCAAAAGGAACGATACATCATGCATGATAGAAAGAAGCAGAAAATAAGCAGTACTCCAGGATTGAAAAGGACATGGAATTCTTGTAAATAACTTTACAGCCCTACGTTAAGTGTTTGATTAGCCACAAATATCCACGACTCGTAAAAATGTTACAATCTTGTAGATATATGTAATTAACTAGCTAAAATCAAACCGGTCTGAATCTTCGTCAAATATTAAACAGTGATATTTGAGATCATAAATTGGAATATTTATCTAATCATGTGCATTGAAAACACATTGCTTTTTGTAGATTTTTTGCTGAAAACACCATATTCCTCGAGCCATTAGTGATGGATGGCTTCAAACGACTCGATTGGCCTTTAAATTAATATGACTGCATTTGGGGTTCCCGTGAAGATACATGTTTGATGTCGAAAGTCCCATACTCTCTTCCTCTGAGATCATTATTGCCATTAAATTGAGGCTAGCTAGATCGCAATCCACGGTTTCGATCAAAGCCAGCTAGGTTGAAAGATTATAATCTCTTTTATAGAAATTCTAATACCAGTTACTCCGTATTTCATATTTTAATTTATGGAGTAAATTCTTCGGTAACCGAAACATGTTCGTGTAAATATAAAGACGTTCTCGTTTTAACATAGGAGAAAAAGAAAGCTGGATAAATTATAAACCCAGGAATAGGGGCATTCTCGGAAGAGGGCTACCAATAAACCATTGCTGACTTGTTGAATGGGGTCCCCAGCTCTTAATTTGCTAAATTTGCAGGATTTAGAACCAGTCAGGAGAGTGAATGGGAAACTAGCTGTCTTCCATTTTCCTATGGAAGTTTGGCCATTCTATCTTGTATATGGAGTGCTAGAAGAGCCAAGTCTAGTGCTGTCCAGAGATTAGCCATTTTATGGATATCATGTGCCCTACATGCCACTGATCGAAGCTTACCACATGGATGAAGGTGCAAATAAGCCTCCTTGTTGGCTTCCAGAGTTCCCCTGCCTCGATCGCTTGAAAGGCAGGGCCTCAAGAACTATTCGAACCAAAGCAAACTATTTGAAGCATTACGGAAAATCTAACACTTGCACATGACTCTGCTTTTCCAGTTATTAGTTTTGTATAATTACGAGCCCCTTCTTAAGAATTGGTTAATAAAGGCTACCCTTTGTTTTTCTCCTACTGAACTCTTCATTCAAAAATAACAGTTTGCGAAAAATTCCTAACCATTCCCCCGGAAAATCCAAGAGGAAAAAAAATGCATGAAAGGCAATAAACCTTGGTATTGTTTCAAAATGTAATAGACCCTCACGCCTTGATACAATGTGAGCATGTTCACGTACTATTTAATGTTGAAAACTGGAAAGATCCATCATTCTTGCTTTTTCCTAACGACAGTGTAATTTCTTGAGTGTCGGTATTCAGTAAATGGGACACGAGCAAATCTAAGTTTCTTTTGCCCAACTATTTTAGCACTATAACTGGCTAGACTTAATTACTTTTGTTTCTTTAATTTTACATCTTTGATTTCTTTACAAGTAATCCTCAAATTAAAAAAAAAAAAATTACTTTTTATCTTTACTTTTTAACCTCAAATATTAATTTTCAATAATAATCTTATATGGTAGTCATTATCTGTAAATAAGTTGTACCTAGAAAAGCATGTTTACCTTAAACTACAATATATGATCTGTCATGTAACCTATTGATATTATAAATACCCATATACCCACATAGGTTAGGTGTGGGCAGCCATTTTATATGGTATCAGACTAAAACACGATCTTTTTTCCTATGTTTCTTAGTGTTAGGTTTCCATCACCATGGCTTCTAGCTCCTCTTCCTCTTGGTTCAATACCAACATCTCCGAGTTTTTCTTTGAAAAACTTGACATGACAAACTACTTAAGCTGGTCTTATCTCTTCAAATCCATTCTTGATATTTATGATTTCAAAAATCATATTGCTCTGATCAATCCTTTGATTCGCCTTGAAATGATTCCTACTGCCAATGGAAAATTTGAGGAGTTGAACCCTGCTCTTCAAACATAGGTCAAATTTGACGGCTTAATCCTAAGTTGGATTAATGCCATGGTAAAGAGAGAAATTCTCCCTCTTCTTTACCGATCTAGCATGGCTTCTGATACTTGGATTGCCCTTGAAGATCATTTTTTTGATAAGTCAACAGCCCACAAGTTGCATCTTAAGTTTGCCATGAAGAAACTTACCAATGGTAATCTCTTTATTAATGCTCACTGCCAACGCTTCAAGGAGCTCATCGATGCCATTATAGGCCGGGGTGAGCATTATTCGATTAAAATTAAAAAATTGAATCGAACTCGAATTAATCATTTTAGTTTGATTTTCTACAAAAATTTTGAAAAAGAAAAACTAAAATTAAAAAACAAAATTATTTCGATTTGGTTTAGTTTTTTTTTTTTAATTCGGTTTCCACCAAAAATTAAATTAGTTTTTTTTTTTTTTGACACACACACCCAAAGACTTCTTGTAAAAAATTATTACCACTAGGTTACAAGCTCTTTGGTATATAATATAATTGATATCTTTTTATATTTCATACCAATTTTTAATTCCTATAAATTTGTGATCTCTACATAGTTTAAGTTAATTTTTTTTTTAAATAAAGATCATTTTGATTCCTAACTAGTGACGAAGTAGGGAGTTTTTTTGTAAAGAAATAAAAGATATTTAAATGAGATATTTTTTTATAAATAAAATAATAGAATTCTTTATTAGAGATAAAGGACTAAAACTATGAATTTTCATTAAATAGCATAAAATTTTAAAAATTGCATCTCTAATCTCCAACTTATGTGTTTCGACATTGCATCTAATGATGCAAAAATTCGATTATATATATATGCAAACTCAAATAAGCTCTTGGGTAAATTTGTGAGGTTAGTGTTGTTTAAACTAGCATGAATGAGACAGGATGCTAAAACTTGAGTAAATTATTATAACACCCCCACCTCGGTTCACTCTTTATTACCCAAACAGGAGTAACTAGGCGAGGCGCGTCACGCCGACACGATCAATTTTCGAATTAACCTTAAACACGTACGTGTTCATATGTTAAGGACTTATCATACAATGAAACGCATCCAAGACAATTTACATAATATTAACAATATAGTGGAAGAAATTACAAAATTATTTACAATATCATCAAAATGTTCATCAATACCCCAACCATAAAATTTACAAATAAAACAAAATCCCGTAAAGTTTATGTCACCCCCGAGCCCTTTTGGAGGATCCGACAACGTCCTTATTGGTACTACAATTATCGCTACTCGTCATAACATGTAAATAACAACAAGATGAGTCGAAGCTCGGTAAGTGGGGTGATGCATGTGATATGTAATGCTTTTCCGACTTCCCATCATTCTTACTAATTTTTAATTCGAGTACCTTGGGTATTAGCGGTCTACTCTATAGATGATTACAAAATTATTTACAATATCATCAAAATGTTCATCAATACCCCAACCATAAAATTTACAAATAAAACAAAATCCCGTAAAGTTTATGTCACCCCCGAGCCCTTTTGGAGGATCCGACAACGTCCTTATTGGTACTACAATTATCGCTACTCGTCATAACATGTAAATAACAACAAGATGAGTCGAAGCTCGGCAAGTGGGGTGATGCATGTGATATGTAATGCTTTTCCGACTTCCCATCATTCTTACTAATTTTTAATTCCGAGTACCTTGGGTATTAGCGGTCTACTCTATAGATGATTACCAAATCACCGAATGCTAACAACGAAATTATCCCTCGTTATGACCACTCGCCGACGGGAATCCATCACCTAACGAGTGCGAGCACATAGCTTAGAGTACGAACACAATCTGGACCGCTAACCCCTTTTTATTCGATTAGGTTATCAAACCTATTCATACAACTCAATTCTCAATTAATTGATTGTGTTCCCATTTCTTTCCTATTGATGCACGTGATACCACAATTACAGTATCATATTAAACATATCCAACCCATACGTAATCCGACTTCATATATTTTCATAGGTCCAACCCACACAGGGTTTCGTGCGTACTCATACCCCTTATCATCATGTTTCATTTTGTTAGAATTAAAGATTGACGAATGGTATTGATTTAGTTGTAAGTCTTATTGTGTATGTGGGTATTTTCTTTTTGTTTCCTATCATAATTCTAATCATTAATTTGTTTCACTATGACTTGAATAATTATTAGCATTTGAACCTATTTTCACTCATTTTAAGGTATATTTTTCTATTTTTATTTTATATCTATTTGAGCCTAATTGACCTTTAATTATGTTATCTTGGTGAAAAGGAATGGAAACCAAGCAAGTATGAAGTAAAAGTGATGAATTTCGAGTGACTAGTGAATTACACGAGCAAAGACACGTTCGTGTGGGAGGTCGTGTAATTGTCCGACTAAAGAAAAACACTTTTCTTCATTACACGAGCAAGGACACGTCCATGTGGGAGGTCGTGTAACTCTCTCGCCTTCAAGAAAAATATATTTCTTCATTACACGGCAATGACACACCCGTGGGGAGGTTGTGTAACTCTCCGACTTGAAGAAAAATACATTTCTTCATTACACGAGCAAGGACACACCCGTATGGAAAGCCGTGTAACTCTCGACTTGAAGAAAAATATATTTCTTCATTACACGGGTAAAAACACACCGGTGTGGGAGGCCGTGTAACTCTCCGGCTTGAAAGTTTACTAAAGAAGAACCCTAAAATTTTTTTTTCTTTTTTCCTACTCCATTTTATTCAAGTTTATACAAGTCTCAAATTTATCCACCATCTTTTGTGTAACCCAATTCCATCATTCACATCCCCCAAACATGAATTTAACCATATACAAGGCTTTTTAAATTTTGGGAAGCAAACAACACAACCAATCAATATAACCAACCATACCAATAAAAATTACAAGGCAAATTAATCAACACAACCAATCACAACAACATATTACCACCTAAACACATATTTAGTCAATTGCATAAAGATTAAATAAATGGTATAAACAAGTAAAAGCTAACCCACTTACTTAGTTTGGATGAGATTAGGTTTCCTTAGTTTTTTTTCCTTTCCTTTCCTTTTTCTTTCTCTTTTAATTGTCGTTTTTCTCTTCCTCACACTTGGTTTTTCTTTTCTCCTTTGGCAACTACTAATTTTTCCAAAATTTCTATCATTCCCTCTCTTTCCCTATATATACATGCCTTCCATTTCCTTGCATAAATTAAGGCTATAGGTGTCTTGAATTTATTAGATAAAGTGTAAAGCAAGTGGGTGAGTCATGGTGAAGGTGGCAAGTTTTGGTGGCAATTTTGGATGAGTTGGCCATTAATTCATTTAATGCATTGCTTAGGAGTCTAACTAAATACTTAGGCTAACTAAACCTCTTAACTAACTTGGTTCCAGTAACTAAACATATTTTCCTTCATAAATCTTTATAAATTTCCCCTCTAAAATTCAAAAATTCCTTTTCCTTTCATTCCGATGTTTCCAAGAAAAATATTCCTACATTTTTGCTATGACATCAATATTTGTGATGTAATTAAAAAATAATTAAAAAAAATGGCCTTTTAGCTTGGTCCAAGAGAAGATTCAAAATTCATAAGAAAAAATGAAAAAAAATGTAAAAAAAAAAGATTTTTAATCGAAAAATTGAATAAATTTTTTTGGGTTTTTAATCGAAAAATTGAACCTCAATTCGGTTCGATTTTGGTTTTTATTTTAATGAATTCGATTAACCAAAAACAAAAAAAAAGTCAAAACCAAATCGAATGATCACCCCTACTTGTAGCAATTCAACAACCACCTTCCGAACGCAAGCAAGTTAACAAGATCTTGCAAGGATTGCCTAGAACCTATGATCTCATTACGGTTGCATCCAATTAGAAACCAACTCCAATTTTTGTTGAGCTATGGACCATGTTTCTCAATCATGAAGCTTGCTTTGATAATGTCAATTCTATCTTTTATTCTCTACTCGGACCTAGACGACGTTAATCTCTTCTTAGACTCCTTCGAGTTCCTCCATCACTACAATTCAGTTGAACAACCCATAACAATTTTGCTCTAGCAACTTTCAGCATGGGAGTGGTGGTCGTGGTAGGGACCATGATGATCATGGTCTTGGATGTGGCTTATACTAGTATTACTTATCTTTCGACTATTATAATGTCGCTCCATATCAATTTGACCATGGACGAGTATCTTAGGAGTTACGCCTTTTTTCCCATCCTAATCATTAGGTGCATAATATTTTAATGGTAATTATTTTGATTGTGGTACTTTTAGTCATATTACCGTAGATTGTCCGAATAAAACATCCATAGACTCTACTAGCCATTTTACTAGACTCTCCCTTGATGAACCCTTTTACATGGACACGAGTGCTACCTTTTATATGAGTAATTCGGTGGTAAGATCTTATCTCTATCTCTATAAAATGGTTTTGATTATGTTACGGTTGGAAATGGTTCTCCCTTACCCATAAAAGCATTAGTAAACTTGAACTCCCACAGCTTAATTATTCATTTTATCTCCCAAAATTTTGTTTGTTCCTACACTTCGAAAGAACCTTTTTTATGTTTTTCATTTTAATCATGATAATCATTGCTATTTTGAATTTCACTCTTGGATTTTTTTGATAAAGGACAACAATATGGGGATTACTCTTATACGCTACCCCGGTGACGATCCGTTGTATCCCTTACTTTCTTCATCTAGTGTCACATTGTCTCCACGAGCCTTCATCGGCATTTCAACTTCATTTGATGTGTGACATGCACATCTCGGTCATCCTAGTTCGAAGTTATCAAACGTCTCTCGTCTAGCATTCTAGTAGCGTCAAATAAGAGCACATCCAAATTTTATTACTTGTCATGTCTTGTTTCCAAAGCATGTGATCTCCTTTTTTCGGATAGTAGTTCCTTTACTTCAAATTTTTTAGAAATAATTCATTGTGATGTATGAAGCTCTCTTGTTGCTTTCGTCACTAGTTTCATATATTATATTTTATTAATCGATGATTTCTCATGTTTTTGTTAGTTATATCCTATGCATCGAAAATATAATTCCTTGACTTGTTTTGTAACTTTTAAATTGCAAGTTGAAAACTTATGTTTCATTAAAATTAAGATTTTTTTGTTTGACAATGGTGATGAATTTATTGGAAATTCTTTTACCTAATTTTTAATTGATAAAGGTATCCATTTTAAAACTTCATGTCCTCATACTCCTAAACAAAATGGAGTTGCGGAGCACAAACATTGACATATTAGTGAAATGGAGCGTACTCTTTTAAAACATACCTCTCCTCCTCTTTCTAAATGGGTTGGGTCTTTTCAAACCTCGGTTTATCTTATTAATCGTCTCCCCACACATGTTTTTTCTAATTTTCTCCTTTTCAAGTCTTGTTTCAAAAGCCACTCGATTATTTATTTTTATGAGTCTTTCGTTGTCTATGTTTTCCTAATCTACAGCCATATACATATCATAAACTCAAGTCTCGGTTTGCCCTATGTGTTTTCTTAGGATACAATTTATAACAAAAAAGTTATCATTATATGTTCATCGCTACAAGTAAGGTTTACATAAATAGGCATGTTCGTTTTATTGAACATATATTTTCTTATAATTCCCCTATTGAGTCCCAGTAGAGCCTAATTGCTACTCTCTAAAATGGTCACATCGTGCTAAATTAACTTCCTTATCGAAGCTAAATAACAAACCGAGCCCTAGTCCCCTCCCGTCTTACCTTTGCCTAGTCCACAACCAAACACATAGCTTGATACTCTTACTACAAGTATCTAACCATTGCTACCGCCGCAACATGATGATGAATCTACACAACAACTCGGTGTCTCTTCTCGAGTTCCACAGCGAGCACCCACAAACACTCATCCTATGCTGCATTAACGGTAAGTCCGGTATTTCAAAAAGGTCCAACGTTTTAGTAAAGATCCTAAAGTCTAAGTCATTTGACAGAGCTCAAAGGATGGACTATAAGTGAGGAGGAGTATTAGAACACATATCCGACATTGAAATGATTAACAAAAGATGAGTAATATATAAGTTTAAGAAGATGTCACCTACTTAAAGGCTTAAATTTTTTTATTGGAACACAATCTCATTATATATATATATGTTTAACTATTCAATGTAATATATGTTCTCTAACATTCATCTTCACTTATAACTCATCTTTTTGAGATCTATCGATACAAAATTGAGATTGAGATTGGGTTCTTTTTAAAAAATCATAAACGAATTATAGAAAATTGCAGAATTTTATATAGTTTTTAAACCTAAAAATTAATTAATTAGTTTTATTAAATTACAAGAAATAAGTTATAATTTACTTCTTCAAAATTTAAAATTCAGTTGCACAAAGTGCAAATGAGTCGTACCGCATGATACGTTTTTTTTGCATTTTCTCCAAAATCTTAAACCACGGTATCAATGATGTGCGGGATTGTGGCCCATTTATAAACAAAATACGGGCCTTCTAAATACATCTACTTAAGCCTTTAATACATGCCTTTTAAAAACGGTATGAGCCTTCTAGGCCTAAATAGAAGTCCTAGCGACTGCGTTCAGAATGTAGATGTGATTCTTCATAGTCCACGCCCGTTATTATCAGTTTGGCATATATCCTCTTCCATTTTCACCAAAACTTAATTTAGTCAACTGTAACCTAATCCTTATAGCTTACAACAATTATTAATTAACCCTTAGGATTTAAAAATAATTAAATAATTTTAACTGTGTAATAGATTGACTAATTTTCTTTTCTTTAACTCACACACCGAAAGCTTTTTGATGATTGACTAATTTTTACAATAATATTTAAACTGTACTTGCATCATTATCATTCTTCAATCAAACTATTTTAATGTTAAATAAATAAATACACACTTTCTCTGTAGCTGTGCTTCTCTAAGACTTATCTTTGGTAAGAAAAAAGAAATCGAAAATCCATTATTTTGAAAAACATTGATGGTAGAAAGTTTGTAGAAAGTTTGATTATCCTAACATTATCATGAACTTAATGGTTCTCGTATTGGGAGATTGAAAGCTTTTAACGTTTCAGGCAAGTTGCATTAAGTTGTGCCTCTATGAGACCTCTTTTACAATAGCAGTAGTCAAGCAAACGTAAGCAATGACTGCATTTTATCACTTAAAAAATCAAGGCAGCCTCAAATTTTATCCAACCGTTTACTTAGAGTTTACTAAGCAAAATTGTCACTACACATAGCAAATTGGAATTTCTTTTTCATATATATACTTATGTAATTAAAATAGAAGACCTTCCCAGAGAAAGACAAGGGACTTTTGGCTGCTATTACTTTTTATAATTTCCTGATTTTGAATTTATTATGTCCCCCACTCGGATTAATTTTCAGTATTGACAAACTTCTGCAACATATATATATATATATATATATATATATATATATATATATATATATATATACACACACACACTACTCAATCTAAAAACCTAAATTTTTAGGTTATGGATCTATTCTTATATACAAGCTATTTATTTGTATCATTCCTACCGCATATGACATGAGATTCCACTCAAGTACATGTACATGTCTCAACAATTTCCTTTCATAAATAAGTCTCATCTATATCAAATGTAACTCTCACTTGAACGAAAGTATTTTCAATAATCTTAAATACGATAATCACTTTTATAATATTATAATCCAAGTGTTTGACTATTATAAATAAGTGAGAAGATGATGGACGTAATTACAGTGGGCAAAACATAAAAGTTAAGACACTGTTTTTGAATATAATTAATTAAAATGAGTGTATGAGGGAATTAAAATTGAATTTTAGGTAGAAATCATAACAATATTTTCGTAATAATTTCTTATTATAAGAAAAGAGGTTTACTTTCGAATAAGTAAATATTAGTAAGATTTTGTCAAATTATATTGAATTATTGTGTTTACTCTCTTATCCACCTTTGATATTTTCTTTTTTAATGAATTAGTTTATTTGTGGCTGTGCATATTAAATCTCGGTCCTAATTTTCCCAATATTAAGTCAAATTTGTATGCCTCCGTAGAAAATTATATGAAATGGCCATGATTTATATCCTTGATAGGGACTCACTCAATTTCTCATCAATGTAAACGAGGATATATTCTACTTAAAACTCGATTGAAAAAAAAAAATTCCTCTCGATGCATCCGAAACTAGTACAAGGATGTCGTAAAGGTCAAAAACTTAAAAAATTGACTATGACTTTGGCAATATTTACGATATTTTTATAGCTGACTTTGAGTTGGTACTTGTAGGTTGATGTTCACAATGAGGTAGGTGTATATATTGAAGTGCTGGAGTTGTTTGCCCAATGGGCATTGTCTCAAATAAGCGATTGCTAATAGACTTTTTTAGGGTTTTAGTAAACCTTTGTTTCAAGAGTTGCGGCAGTTAGTGCTTCAGTCGAGGAAGCCTGTACCTATCGTTGAATTAATTTTAACAAGCAAAAACATATGGATGCGCCGGAGAGAGCCGTCTGACGTCAATGCATCCGTCATGCACGTTTACATTCTGTGGAATCTTTAGCTAGTATGACGTTCTAGATGATTTTGACTTGCAATCGCTTTTATCCAATGTGTAACTTATGAATCCCATCACACACATGGAAATTGGTTGCCAAATATGATATTGAATGATGATTTCTTAATCACTTTCGTCCTTTTGATTTTAACTTGCCGTCCTAGTCTGTTAGGTCCTGTCACTTGCTAGACTTAATTGTCTGCATTTTACACATAAAATTAATAGCAGGTCCATTCTAGTACTGAAATTTAAACAGTAAAATGAAAGTGACAAAGTGTTTTTTCTTTTTCTTTTTTGTTATTTTTACTTCATCAGGAAAGCTAAGTTCACACTTCCAAATAGAGAAGTCTCACTAGAAACCTCATCCTGAATTTTTTTTTTTTTTGCATGATAAGTGTCATCTAAGATAACTATTGCTAGTTAAGTCATATAAAGAAGATCTTATTATAAACGAAATACTTCTAAGTGATTTAAGTAACAAAAAAAAAAAAAAAGTCTTAATTATTTGGAGGTGGAGACCAATGAAAGGAATACGTGATTGTTGGTCATCTATAATAGATGCACTTTATTGATCTTGTTACGCTCATCTATGTACACACACCACACTATAAAATTTGCTTTAATTGTTAGCTTCAATCAATATTGAGACTTTTGATCACAATTAGAGTCGCAGAGTGTTGAATGACTTGATGCGTCACGTAATTAAACAGATTGACTTCCTAAGCCCCCATATGTACGTCATGGTGATCACATTAGCTGTTGATGTAAGAACCAAATATCCTCTTCGTTCCACAAGTTCTCCAATGAGTCACCGCCACCTACTAATCCATATCTTTCTTGCTCCACGCCTTGCATATCCATACCATGCCGGTACCAACCCCACGACCCACAATCATTTTCCGGGTATGAACCTGACCCGTTTTGCATACTGTCTGAATAGTGACCACAGGGTGGATTTTGAGAAACTGTCAGGTCCGACCCGGGAGAAACATGGACATCCAAAGAGTCTGAGATGCCCGATATCTCGGGCATGAAATTCTGATCCATCAAATCTGATCCGGATTTACTGGCGGCAACTGGGATATCAATCTGGCTGGAATAGTAAGTTGGAGTGCTGATGATGGGTTGATCCATGGGAGATTCGGATTCCGCCCGGATCCTTTCGATTAGCCGGGGTATCCAAACATAACGCATGGTGTCTCGAAATTGTTTGCTATTAACATCACATTTAAGCTGCTTTGCCTGCTTCTGGACTCTGGTTCTCCAGTAATTTTTTATCTCATTGTCTGTTCTACCTGGTAACTGCTGCGCTATTTTCGACCACCTTCAATTAAAATAAGAAGAAACAGATAGTAATTAATGTAAGCGCTACGTCTTCTCAGCAAAACAAATCAAGTAGTAATAATATGACAAAGAAGTACCCGAAAATATATACCTATTGCCCCAGCGAGAATGGAGTTGAAGAATCAAGAGCTGTTCTTGAAGGGTTATATTTCCACGTCTAACATTTGGGCGCAAGTAGTTTAACCATCTTAATCTGCAGCTTTTACCAGTCCGCTTCAGCCCTGCACAGTATTTATATATATGTAAAAATGATACTATCTAATTAATCAGTACTATAAACAAATAATTAAGATAGAACTGATAACATCTTTATGCCTGTGAAAATTCTAACGTTTAGAATAAAAAAGCTAAAGTAGTATTATATATTTATAATATTAACCTGCACAACGAGCAGCTGTATTCCAGTGACCTTCGCCGTGGATGGAAATGTAATGGTCAAGTAAGGAGTCTTCTTCAATGGTCCAAGGTCCCTTCCTTACGCCCATGTCCTGTTCTTGATCAGTTTCAGTTCTTACTTGAGCATTCATTTTTTTCTTTCTAGAGGAAAGGATTTAGGCAGAGAAAGAAGGAGAGAGACTGGGTTTTGGGGTTGGTATGAGAGAGAGAGAGATAGAGGCAGAATACTTGTGTGGATTAGTATTAAAGGGCTATTGATAGAGGAGAGAGTATTATATATAGAGTTGGTGAAGAGGGAATAAACTGAGGGAGACCAAATTTAATTACTATATTTTACATCTAAATGGAATAGATAGCATGTATTGTCGAACGCGCAACAAGTTAACTCTATCATGCTTAGTTCAAAGTTATTATTGTATAAATTAATCAACTTTTGTTTTTGTGAGTATTATATTTGGAGTTTGACCCTTTGACTTTTCAACATTTCAAATGCATACACACTGGCCCAAGTTGAAGGACTAAAAAAAGAAGACCACGGTCATAACATGATTTGTTTTGTGTGTGTAGCTTCTCTAAGATGAGTGTTGAACACTATTCTTTTCTGAGATGTCAAGATCATCATCGTCCTTTTTTTCTTAAGGTGTTTGAATGGCTTAATTACGTACAATGTTTTGCAACATGTGAAGATGACGACAGACCACGCTTTCAACGAGGATTATCTATTTGTGTGACCGACCACTAACAAGCTACTGAGCCTCTGATGCTTTATGATATTACTACTACTTTTTAGTTATCCGCTAAGCAAATAGGAGGCAACATGAAGAATCGGTATCGGTCCTCAAAAATTGTTTTGCTACTTAAGAAACAAAAATTAAGAAGCGGATGAAACAAAGGGTTCCAACTGTTGACAGGGAAATGAGTTAATTATAACTCAGATCTAACAATTTATCAAAACTAATCAATCAATCAATCAATCAATTTATTATAAAAAAATAATTAATAACTCCTATTTTACTAGTTAGTATTGACCATTCTCGATTAAATAGTTTTCTCAAAAAAATACTTACTTTTCTCTGTATATAACATATTATCTACTTCTTCTTCTTCTTCTTCTTTTTAATTTTTTTTCTCAAACTACAAAAAAAAAAAAATCATCAAATAGTGATAGAATTTAATGATGAACATTGGTCTATTGTTAAATAACAAACAAATAACACTCGAATAGCATATGTTGAAACTAGTAATGGAATAGTGATTGATTAGTGATGGTTTATTAGCGATAGAAACTAATTCATCGATAAGTTTGACAATAAAATATTTATGAGAGTTTTAGAGACGGTTTAAAGATGAATTTATTAGAAAAATAACAACAAAATTGCTAATCGGTTTTTATTTTTTTAATGTTTGAATTTAGCGATAGATATTCTATGGCTAAAAAAAATATCCCTCTCAAATTAGCAATGGGTAAGTGTTTCACTAAAAGTGAAAAATTAGGCGGACTTTTGAAATTCAAAAGGCACCTAATTGGCGATAAATATAAAAAGTTTGTCGCTATATGTAAAAAAAATGGACGGTCAACTATAATTAATTAGCCGTCTATTTTACAAAAGAATGGCAACGAGATAATACATTTGTCGCTAATTAGCAATGGATCAATGACCCCGATTAAAACCACTTTTTTCTTCTTCTTCCTCTCTTTCTCCAGCTAGTCACTAATCCCCCTCCCCCTCCCTTCAAAACCAACATCAAACTCCACTCCTCCACTATCAATCAATCCACATCCACTCCAAGCTCTTTTCTTCAAAAAAATCCCTTTTTTTCCTTTCCTCCTTTTGGTGTAATTTCACCGCAATTAGTTAAGTTTTTATTTTTCTCTTTTTTTATATTTCTAATTAAACTTAGTAATTTATTATAATTATTAGGTTAATTTTAAGTTTAATTGCTTAATTTATAATTTTGTAAATATTGAATTGTTATTTTGTTGATTTATTTTTTAAATTGTTAATTTTTTTAATTGTTAGGTAAATTTGTTAGTTAATTGCTATTTAAATTTAATGATAATTGAATTTTAATTAATTAAGTTAATTTTATTTATGTTTAGTTAATTAGGTTAATTTTTTTAATTGGTTGAATTTTAATTTTATGTATATTATAAATTTTTAATTAATTTTTATTTTAAATTTAATTTGGCTAGAATTAGAATTAATTTAATTTAATTTATGTTTAATTGATTAATTTTGTTAATCATGTTGAATTGATTGAATTTTAATTTTACTTATATTAGGAATTGTTAATTAATTATAATTTTAAATTTAATTTGGTTATAATTAGAATTACTTAATTTGATTTATGTTTAGTTAATTAATTAGGTTAATTTTGTTTAGTTGGTTGAATTTTAATTTTAATTTTAATTATATTAGAAATTGTTAATTGATTGTTATTTTAAATTTAATTTGGTTAGAATTAGAATTAATTAAGTTAATTTTATTTATTTATAATTAATTAATTAAGTTAATTTTGTTTAATGAGTTGAATTATAATTTTATTTATATTAGCACTTGTTAATTAATTATTATTTTAAACTCAATTAGGTTAGAATTAGAATTAATTTGGTTGATTTGATTTTATTTATTTAATTAATTAGGTTAATTTTTTAATATGTTGAATTATAATTTTATTTAAACTATAAATTGTTAATTAATTACTATTATAAAATTAAATTAGATTTAAATTTGAGTTAATTTAATTATTTCAATTATTGAAATGTGTCAAGATATGTCGTAATGTATCAAACCCGAGAGGTTGGAGACTTTGAGAATTGAGGAGAAATAAAATTGGTTCAATGCTTTGTAATTGAGTTGGGAGGATGAGTTTGAGACTTAATTTCGATAGAGTATCCGAGGCAAGTGTCGGTCTATTATGACAGCTTGTAATTAAAGATCAATTTTTTTATTATATTTATCAAATTATATCATTTTATCTATTATGCATTTTTTTTATATTTGTTATGCATCGTGAATGTGCTAAATTTTGTACTCGGTAATGTTTTAAGTGATAAAAGAGTATCCAATTTATAGATCTTGTTTGTTTTAATTCAAAATAATTTATAATATATTTTATGTCAAATTATTATTCATTTATTAAATTATTTCGGATGTTATTCTTGATTCATACCTCGTGGATTGAGAAAATCTAATCGTGATGTCGGTTGTTGTGACTTTAATGGTGGTCATGCGATCGATAATGACAAGTGGACATGGATGTAGCACTCGCTAGTGTAAGTGTCCAAGGCTACGAACTTGATAGTGGTGTCGGCACGTCCGCATCCCTTCAAGTAGTGCCTCGGCCGCTTATACCTCCGTCGATAATGCCCTAATTATGGATGCCCTCACGATGATTTTCTCAACTCTGCAAAGCTCTACTCGGATGTACCTTTGGATTGTGAATGCCCGGCAAGTAATATGCTTTACTTGTGATTATTATTTTTATATTTTTATATATTATATTGGAATCATTAATTCATTTTTTTATTTTTTATTTTTTTTGTTTTGCTCAATAGCTTGGTTACATCAAGTAAGTGTTCCTAAAAAATCATTATAATTTTCAAGGAGTAGTTAGATGTCGCCGGCTCCACATGGAAGTCTATCTTCATAGAGATAAAAGACGTCTTCTTTAATGAGTTTAGGGTAACATATTAATTATTTATTTATATTTCATTTATATTGTTAATTTAATATGAAAATTACTAATATTATTTTTTTGTTCATGTAGAATTACTTTTTATGGGATACAACCATCATTGCATTGATTAAGGATGTATGGGAGAGTTTGGCACAGAGGATGTATAGTGACTTGCCGAACAAGCTCGAACCATAAGAGTAAAAGATTTACGTTTGTTAAACAATAAATGTAGGAAGCATGGCACCGGAATGGACCACTCTCGAGGATTAGACTCGATCTCAACGAGCATCTTGGAACCGCATGTCGGAGATGAATAACATCAATGTTGGCCCATCCAAGAATATTGGAGTGGCCATCTCTTTAGTTCAGCTCATTGAGCATTTAGTCCTATATTATCCATTGTATTATAGATTAATTTTTACATTTATTGCATCTTATATTATTTTACCTATTTTTTTCAACATAATAAATTAGTTCATATCCCAAATCCTTACGAACTATTTATGACCACTTACAAGCGAAAAGATAGGTCATCCATTGATAGGTAGTCACGGACAATAACGATAAGTTTTTTTATTTTTTTAAATATGTATATAATCTAAAAATATATATTTATAATTTAATATTATAATTATTTCAATGGCATAAGAGTGCGTGCAATCAATGCAAGAAACAACTCGTTAAGGTGTAATAGGAGGGTGATTTATCGTCTCCAAATATCGATATGTTCAAGTTATATTTGGATGTTGTAGGAGAGGAGACGAAGTAGAAAGTGTATGGCCTCGGATCTCGGGCATCCTAGTATTACTCACATTCTAGTGCTAGCTCCTCCTCTACCACTTCGTGATTTCCCGGTGATAATATCCAAAAGGTTTCGCCCAATACGAAAATAGGATCAAAGGGATGGAGGCTACTATCCATGAATAAGCTAGTCAATTTAGCACTCTATAAAGTCCGATACGGATCGTGATGGAGTTGTTATAAACCCGGAGTAAACTCACATCCTTTTTACCGACCTTCTACAATCAAGGGATCAGTCATTCCTTTCAACATAAAGCAATCGAAAAATGATGCGGAAGATGATGATGATGACAATGAGGATTAGATTTCTTGTTTTTTTTTTAAGTTTTTAATGTTTTCATACACCTTGACACATTTATATATTTATTTTAATTTAATTTATACTATTTTAATTTTATTAAAAAATATATCATGTTTTAATAAGGTATTGTTTACATTTATTTGTTATTACAATTAACAACATACGACTATTAATTTTTATAAAAAATTAAAAATTCCTTCTTAGTGAGGATATTTAGCGTCAAAGGCATATATGATCACTATGTAACGATAGATTTAGCGACAAAATAACAATGATTTTAGCAACTATCATGTAACGACACTCATTCCGTCTCTAAATAGCGACGGATATAAGTGAAAATAATGACGGAATAACGATCGATATAAGACCTTACAAATGATTTTTTTAGATCAATTTAGCGATAAAAATTCCATAAATTAATGATGAAAAATCCATTACTAAACAGCTATGAAAAAAATTTTGATCGCTAAAAAATTAGTGATAGCCATATTAATAATGAAACTCATATTGTCTCTAATCCATCACCGATTGTATATAGCGACATATTTTTAAGATATAGTGACAAAATGATCCATCACTATATGTCGAATTTCCGGTAGTATTAAGAAAAAAACACCAAGCTATAAGTTATATTAAAACATAAAGATTGAATGTATAGTTTTAAAACCATGAGAGGATTAACCAATTAATTTTAATAAAAAACAAGGATTATGTTGTAATTAATTATAGGATATTAACTACGTATCATGATGGTATGTTTAATTTTCAATAGATATCTTTCTCTTGTATAATGTTTTCCATAAGCATTGTTATTTGTTAAGAAATTTTTATGAGAATAAATTTCAAAAATGCAAATAAATTATTAGATTAGTGGGATTCAAGATAGGTCATCACTATATTATTATCACGTTCTAATTCCATAATCTTCTTAAAACTTATTATTAGTAAATATCATGAAATATTGTCAAAAAATCATCTCAACCCAACAACTTAAACTCGTTAGGTGGGGCTCCGTAAATGATCTTATATTCCTTTCTAACACACCCCTTCATGTAAAAGCCCTTTTAGGCTTGGAACTTGCATAGACTCACGTTACTTTGTGCTAATTAATTAAAAGAGACATGAGAGTGGTGAGATTCAAACTCGTAACCGTTTGGTCATTAAAGCTTTGATACTATGTCAAAGGATCATCTCAATCTAAAAGCCTAAGCTATTAGGTGAGGCTCTAAGAATGGTTTTATATTACTCTTTAACACATCTCCTCCAAGTGAAAGCTATTTAAACTTGAAACTTGTACACACCCACACTATCTTGTGGTCAATTAATTAGAAGAGAAATGGAGGTGGTAGGATTCGAAATTATGACCGTTTAGTCAACAAAACTCTTATACCATTTTAAATTTTGAGTAGCAAAAAAAGAATAAATGATCAAAGACAAATTGATTAACATGGTTCGGCTATGGTTGCCTATTCTACATGCAAAAAAATCACAATAAGCTACATATTACATTATATTTGGTTGATATATAAAGATATTACAAATGACTCATATTTATAATGGTAGATACATTAAAAAAGAAAAATAAATTAGACAATTTCTTGAATTGCTTTAACAAATCTTGTGATTTATTATTCATCTTAATAAATCACGAGAGATTTCGTATCCCCCGAGATGAGTATAGATCATAACTAAGTGATCGTTTTGCAATTGTCTACATATGGTTGGAAAATATCTAATGCCAACAAACAATGAAATTCTGTAATTTCTTAGAGAAATAGTTGATCCACCATGATTTGACCACAACATTATATTAGATCCAAGATTGGAAATCTCCGGAATTAACATTAGTTTCATGAACCTTACCTTGATTTGAATTGGAGCGCATTCAAAAGCTACTCCTCTAAGTGAAATAATTGTCTCTAGTTTCACTTTGTAGTTGCATAACAAAAATAAATGTAGATGATCCAATGGGTGCAAATAAAATAAAGATTTGATATCAATTGGGATGTTTTGTTCATTCGCAACGGACACTAAATTCTTATGATCATGACTTACAAGGCTACCGGCCATGACTAGAAGAACAAAAAATTAATCAAGATTTAAAGACAAAAGAACTTGATAGGAATCATACTCCGACATTATGTCAAAAAACTATTTCTATTCAAAAACTTAAATTATTGATGATGAGACCACAAGAATAATTTTATATTTTATATCCCTCTCTAACAAATATAATTCCGTGAGTGTTAATAGTACTAGAAATTTAGATACATGGCAAGTCAACGAGGAAAGTAGCTAGAACATTCATTGTGTTTTTTTTTTTTTTTTGCAGTCTCAATGCATACATGACAAGACTAGCGTTGAGCGATTACATTAAGATCGAAAAAGAAAAATTATTGATTTGCTACCCAACTGAATTCTCTTTCTTAATGAAAAGAAAAAAAGAAAAAAAATGAAATCTTTTTCTTGGATTATTTCCATTACGATTGGACTTTGAGGCTAATTAGGAAAATCATCCTCATAACTATAAATTTTTACTAATTTTATGAAATTTTTTAAAATATTTATAAAGTAACTAATAATACTTATTTCATGATACAATTTAAAATTAGATGAAAATCTAACTCATCTAGCTGGTCATATATATATATATATATGACCAGCTAGATGAGTTAGATTTTCATCTAATTTTAAATTGTATCATGAAATAAGTATATATATATATATATATGAGAGTTAAATTTTCATTCAAACTATATATTCCATTTTTTCAAAGGATAAAGTTCTAACTCAAAAATGATAAATTTAAGAATAGTGTTTTATTTAAAGATAAGTTTGAAATAATTAAACTTATAGAAACAGATTAAAAATAAAATCTAAAAAATAAAAACACGTAGTTGAGTTCCTAACCTATCCATGCTTCAAGGGGTGATATTTAAAACTTTCAGCACAAATTTAAGAATTTCTAAATAGTAAGCCAGCGTGTCCATGGATCTTTTACGAGTGCATAAAAAGCTTAAGAACTTTCTAAAGTATGGTCAAATGAAGTCCCATCAGGAATGATTCTGGGATTAAATTTAATTCACCTAATTACTCCCCAAAGAGGGGGACTAATAGAAGGACGAAAAAACCAACAAAAACAATAACAAATTATCTCCTTTTGACACGTATCCAATGTCTCCCCTTTATTCCTTCAGAACCACTACTTTCAACAATGAAATTCCTTCAGCACCACCCGTACGTATCCATATATAGCTCTAAACCAGTACAGGTCCATTAGCGAATTAATTATAGTTCTATACATAGATTTGGAAAGTTCCTTGTACTGACTAACGTACATCTGGACAGACAACTCCTAGTACAAATTAAGTTTCCTTGAAAGGAAAATCAACTAATTGTGCCCCCATGCATGGTTGATTTGATCAAGCCCTAGGTAGACTGCATGTCTAGCTTTATTGATTCCATAAGACATAAACTCTTTATATATAATGTTTCACTGAAATGGTGAAAAACTAAATTATATTGAGGAAGAAAGAAAAGAAAAAACGGTCAAAAAGCATTGTCGATCGAATAGAACATTAGTAACCCAATAATGGATTAGGCAAAAAGTTCCCCGAGGTGGGAATAAATCCAAAATAATTACTCGACTTGTAGTCTTTGATCCGTCAAAATTAAGGAAGATCACCTTAGCAGTGACGTTTCAGACTCATGTCATGCATTATCTGGTTCAATTTCCAAAGAGTACGTACAATTTAAATTTGGAGGGAAATACCTTTAAACTTTCATTGGCAATCAAGTTTTTGTTTTCTTTTATTTACATTCCCTGTTTCTTTTTATATCTGTATGATTAAAGCATCACGATACGTGCATCAACCCATCGTGCCACCGTTCAATCGAGACAATACAATCAATTCTAATTTTTCCTTTCATCTTAGGATCTAAAGTTACTTGTACTGCTCGTCCAAGGTGTCTCTCTCTCTTCACCAATCTCCTCTTATTTTAGCTTGTCTTTCTTTCAAGATCATGGGAAGAAAATATGCATTGATGCATGTTTAGGTTTATCATTATTGTTATAATTATTATTATTATCATTATTTTGCCTTATTTTTTTGAGGAAAAGTTTATCATTAATTAAACGAAAGGATGGTTTTAAAATGGTAGGATTTTCAATACATTGTGGGTCATTAATATGGAACCACCATAAAAGCAAATGACGGTTATGTTGTTGGCAGGATGCTTCGGAGATACAGGAATCCAGTAATTTTGACCATATCTTTGAACGTCCAAGAATTTACATGAAGAATATATATATCATCTATTTTTTGGCACAAATAAAGAATATATGTAAGGCAAAAGAGCTTTTTTACACCAAAGTCTCACAAACATGTGGCAAGGAGATCGATGCATACTTTTATCAAGTTAAAAAGAGATGTCCAAATATTCAAAATTAATATTCCCCATTTTATGTTTGCTTTTATAAATTTATTGACCATTGACGATTTGTGATATGGATGTGTATCCACAACGGCAATTATAACAAGTATATTCTTGTAGCTGGTCTTTTATATGATTACCTGAAGACATTACAATTATAATGTCTTTAAATTACATATTATCAAGTACATTTATTTATTATCTTATAAAAAATTATTTTATCACTCTGTAAATTAATAAATAAAGTAATTACTCTGTAATTGTATTACTTGCGAATGAATGATTTAATGTAATTACAATTCAATGAACATTAATTATTGTATAAAAAAATGAAGAACGTTATTCAATTCATAACATTTTTAATGGTTTTATTATGAATTAACTAATACTCCAATCATAGTTGGAGAAATTATTAAGTGTATATATATATATATATATATATATATATATATATAAAGTTAAAACTCTCCCTTTCACATAAAGATGTACGTAGTTGTTCATGACATTTTTATCTACTCTAATCTTTTTATATAGCATATGAAATCCAAGCTATCGAGTCAAAACTAAAATTCATTATAGTTAACTTGTTGTAGGTAATCTTATGAAAAAGATACCAAGTAATTATACATAAATGCTTCGAAAATTAATGCCTTCTATTCAAAATTCTCGAGATTTTTTCACAAGCATGTATTGTGATCATATTCGTCATTTCGTGTTAACTAATTTAAAATTTGTGATAAAATACCAGTAAATGGATTTAATTAATATGCCATTAGACCCAACAAATTAATTATTGGGGTATTGAATCGATTCGGCTCAAGGCATAGGCCATTAAGGCCTATGCCTAGGGCCCCCATAGAAAAGGGGGCATCAATTAAAATTTTACTCTAAACCTACACTCGTAAAGAATGAGATAAATTAGAAGATACGAGTCTTCATCTAAGTATGAGGCATCATACTTCTCTCTATTAACGAAGTTATAGGTACTAGAGTTCCCGCATTGAAAGGCTCCTATTATTCGGAGATATTATTATTTCAACGTTAAAAATTCTATCTTTTCTAGATGTCTTTTCAATTACCTTCTACCTATAAAAGCTTTCAATTTTTATTTTAGTGAGACACTTTTACTCACGGAAAAGTTTTAAAAAATATTTGTGAGTGAAATAATTTTTAGATCTCCAAATTTTGTTATTATATTCCTTTCTTTTTCTAAACAATCGGGGATCTCTTATAAAACCTTTTCTAATTAACTTGATATAAGAATTTGAAGGTAATTTTTTAATTTATGAAAATAAAATTATGTATATAAATCATATAATATTTTATTTTTCTCAATTTTTTTATTTTCTCGGGTGATTCTCTCTAGATTTACTTGATTAGGTGTGGCAAGCAAATATAATCGAGTGCCAAAGTTTCTTGCCCTTTTTATAATTATATTTTAATTTTATTATTTGAATAAAATGTCTATTAGAAAGTATGAATCTGGATATGAAAAATATAAGAAAAAAGAAAGCTAGAAGAACTAATTCAATCCCAAAAAGGTGCACTTAATAGATTTGTTACTAATATTAAACCCTAAATACTAGAAGAACAAGATAAATATTTAAACAAAAATATAGTTAAAAATTATCAAGAAAAATATTATTTTTCCTAAGGTCACATATATTATAAAGCTGGCCCTGTATTGAATATAAGAAATTCTTAGATTTGAAAGTTTCAAAATGGGTTATAGCATGAACTAATATATATCCCGCGTGTTGCCGTGGGGTGAGTTATATAACATTTTTATGCATTCATTCATATAAAATTTAACATTTACAAATCATTATTTAACAATATCATGCAAAAATAATTAAAAAAAATATTAAAACATATATTTCATAATTTGTCGCAAGGTTAGCTAAATGAAAAATTTGTAAAGTTGAGTAATATAATGTTGGTAATTAGATATTGTTTGATATAAACATGTATTTTATTAATAACTAATAATTAAATTAATAATGTGGTACTTTTTTGAATTTTTTATGATTAGTTTTTGCTGTATATTATTCATCCGTAATTTATTAATAAGACATAGAAACCACTCAAAACAAAAAGATAAAAAAAAACTTTGTCAAATTCTCAAAACAAAAAGATAAAAAAACTTTGTCAAATTGAGAATTTGACAAAGAAAATAGAGATAAAATTACACACGATAAAAATTAAATGATTAAAACAAAGTAAAGATCATAAAAAATATAAAAACAAATAAAAAAATTTTCACTAAAAGCATACAAAAAATACTTATAAACAATAATACTAAAAACTTTTTTATCATGCATAAGGTAGGAACAAAAGTAAACATTGTAGAATTTTAATGACCAAAATAAAAAAATAAGAATCAAAACAGAAAATTTTTTCACTACAAAAAAAAAAAAACATAGCATAGTTAAAATGTATTTAATTTTAATGTAGAGTGAATAATAATTAAATATAATAAAAATTTAATGATCAAAATAAATGAAAGATCATAAAACAAAAATCAAAATATAACAAAAAGTTTTACTAAAAGTAAAAAATAGTTCCTTGTAGGGAAAACATTTAATGATCAAAATAAAAAAAAATTACAAAAAAAAAAACTAAAAAATAATTCTACTAAATTTAATGATGAAAAGAAAGAAAAAAAATCACAAAACGAAATTAGAATAGAAAGAAAATTTCGGTAAAAAAAAAAACCTTAGGATAGTAAACTTTATTTAGTTTCAAGTATAGTAAAGATAAAAATCAAATATGAGAAAACTTTAATGACTAAAATAAAAACATATTAAAAAAAAAGAACATAAATTTTTATTCAAACTTAAAAAAAAAATTATTATAAAGATAAAAATCACATATAAGAAACTTTTAATATTTTTGATAAGGATAAAAATCAAAGATAAGAAAAGTTTAATGACCAAAAAAAAAAAAGAAGGGACCAAAATAAAAGTCAATTTCCTAAGCCAAAATGGGAGAAGAAAAAAGAAGAAGAAAAAAAAAGCCCCGCGAGCCGTGGGATGTACGCGTCTGCGCATCGAGCTTGGGCCGTCGCTCAAAAAAAAAAAAAAAATGATCTACAACTTCCAGCGATTGGAGGTCGTCGAATCTTCGTCAAAAAATCAAGGATCAAGTTTCGCATCCCTTAGAAATTGAATTCCGACATCGTTTTTTTTTCCTCAAACACTTCTCAATGATCGAAATAAAACCAAAAAACATATCTAAAACCTTAAAAATTATTTTAATGCACACAAAAAAAAAAATTACACAATCAAATCGGAATATTGTTTTCTTTTTTGGCTCCGATCTACCTCCTCTAATTGTTTCATGGCTTGAAACAATCATGGACAAACTCATCTTTTAAAGATAAAAAATCTAGTGAATTTTCGCCGGTCAAAGTGGTTTAAATAAGCTTGATCGGCGATCTCTCTCTCTTCTCCCGTCTCTCTCTTCCCTCCTTTCTTCTCTCTCATCCAGGGACCAAAATGAATGAGCAAATGAAGATATGGATCGAAAGATTCGTTGGCAAATATTAGGGACCAAAGTGTAAAAAAATAAATGAATAGTGAAATATTAGTGTATGAACAAGTATTTGAAATAGTAAGCTAATGTTTTGTTTTAGTTTATTTAGTTAATATCATCTAACATGCTATCGAAGTGTCATTCTCAAATCATGGCATAGGAGTTTTGATGGGACAAGGTCACTAGGTGGGTTGGCAAAAATGAATGCATTACAGTGGTGATCATTTGGTTTTAGTTTTTATTTTATTTTTGTTTTAGATTAACCGAATTGACTAAAATAAAAATCAAAATAAAAGCAAATTAAGGTCTAGTTTTTTGGTTAGAAAACCAAATATTTCGATTCGATTTTTCAATTTTCTATTAAAAACTTTTTTTTTTTTTTTTGCATATTTCCTTCTTTTTTTTTTTTTAATTTTCTCTTAGACCAAGCTAAAAAACCACTTCTTTACCATTTTTTTTCGATTTTCAAAGAATGCTAATAGTTTGAATTAAAGTTTTAGCAAAGAAAATCATAAGAAAATGCTACAATCAAAGTTTGGATGGTCTTTTGTCTTTCAAAAATTCGGATATAACAGACTTGAATAGTGCTCATCCTAACTAATTTTTTTTTTTATTAAAAACCTCTTCTTTTTTCTTTTTTTTTTGCATTTTTCTTTTTCTCGTTGAATTTTCTCTTGGACCAAGTCGAAAGATAACTTCTTTATAATTTTTTTTTCAAAGAATGTTAATAGTTTGAATTGAAGTTTTAGCAAAGAAAATCATAAGAAAATACTACGATCGAGTCTAGATGGTCTCCCGTCTACCAACAATTCGGATATAACGGCTTAAATAGTGCTCATCCTAACTAATTTGGTACCAAAAAGCTTATAACCTAATGATAGTAGTCTCTTACTAGAGGTCACATGTTCAAATTTTAATAGATTAATTATGCTAAGAGCTTCATGTGTGTGTGTGTTAAAAAAACTCTAATCCGATTTTCCGTGAAAACAAAATTTTTTTTAACAAAAAAATCGAATAGAAATAATTTTTGTTTTTTTTTTCAAATTTTTTTGTATAAAACTGAACCAAAATTATTAATTCAATTTGATTCAGTTTGGTTTTTCAGTTTTAATGGACTACTACATATCTTTACATATATGTGAGCATTAAGCGACTAAGAAAGAATGATGGTGTGTCAAGGTAGCACTGGAGAAGGATCCATATTTCTTTGGCACAAAAAGAATATGGTGGATCTAGGACCTAGGTACGATTTGATTGGGTCAGCCCCCTTTCCTGGTTTTGGAATGATAAAATCAACACATGGGTATCGGAAGATCGAAGATTATAAAAGGAGAGATGATCTTTAACAGTAGGGGAAATCTCTTTGCTTAACCGCTCAAAATTGCTTTTACTTGTTGCAAATGTTGGTCACGACTTGGGGCTCTGTTCAGGAACAGGAACGAAGCGAGAGTATTTCGTGGAAATGAAAGCGACAAATCAAACATGGATAAAGAGATAGAGCAGAGGAGGAAAAAAATAGAAAATGGAAAACACTAATGATGATGCTGTAAGTAATTAATTGCTCGCAGGTGGCAGCAATTGTGCTGGTTGATGAGCCATGTAACCAAAAAAATCGATTCTGATCATTAAATGGACCTTGGAATCGTGATTTATCATCAAATTCGTTTAAGTTTTCTACATTTTTTTTAAAAAAGAGCCGCTAGCTATATAATAATTCTCAATTTCCACAGTTCATAAGATGAATTGTCAACAGGTACAAGGCAAGGAGACGTGGACATGCCCATTAATACGTTTTGGATGAAATACCACGATGGCCCACTGTAACTCAATCATTATGAATTTCAATTTCATGAGACTTATCGCAACGGGACTAGCACCGCAAATTCTAGGTACTGGACTCCTGGTTTTGCAACATAGGACTTTTCAAAAAAGTTTCCTTGTTTCAGTCATTGGAAAATGATGATGACGTTGATGAGGATGACGTCAACAGTGACGAGGACAAGGCCAGTTCCATTAATAAATTGTTGAAGCTGTAGATAAGGTTGTCTAGAGTTCAACAGGGCGGAAGCTTCAGAGTAGAACATAGCATCTTTATTAAATTAAGCGTGCCATAGTCTAGATTCAGTGGCATCTCAGTGTCACGTTGGTCCCAACAACGAGGACATCTTTACAGCATGCTTTATTGTATCTCAGTTTTTTTTATGAGTCACAGTTTCAACTTTTATTGTAGCTCACTTTTGTTTACAAATAACTTGGATGGACACGGAAAAAAATTCTGTGACTCTCGTGAAAATCTCATTGCTGTCAACTAATTAATTAATTTCTACTAGTAAAGTCTCAACAGATTATCACATCATTCTTAAATGTCAAAATAACTTAGTCTTGTCCGGCAACCATGCTCTTAGGCTCAAATATGCAATATCAATATAAAGAGACGGCGATTTATTTTCATATCAAGAGCCCAATTGAACAACCCAACCCCGAGAAATACCCCCCACGGCCCACCCAAAGTTCAAAAAAAAAAAAAAAAAGGAGCACTGGAATTTTCTTGCCAAGAAAGCTCCAATTGCTACGAACACATTCGTGTAATTTAAATTGACTTGCAAAGTCTTAAAACCGCATTAGTGCCAAAAAGGATTTAATTGCTAAGAAGTTGTTTATTCAATCCATCACTAACTCCATTATTCGTTCGCTATATTAGGCCCCACCAACACCAATTCTGCCTTTAATTCATTTTAAAAGCTATAGAAAATCAATGGGCTATGAACCTAAGGTTAGAGGTCCCCATCCTATACCACCCATTCAGAAACAACGTTGAAACCAAGGAATCCAACTCAGTAAAGAAGAATCCTAGTGTTTCACGAATATATCCCGTGCCATACAATCAAGTTAATGGGATCGTGGAAACAACCATTTTCAAATTGTCAAAACTGCACTTTCCATAATTTACATTCCAAGAGAAAAGCACAATTGTCATCTGTATTCTTCACTAGTTATACCCAGTTCATGATTTGGTGAATTATTTTCTATGCAACCATAGATCTCTCTTTCTAACAGCCATATTCAAAGAAATTTCAATTTGGTTTTCATGTCTTGAACGCATAATAACAAGTGACAAACAACAGTAAAGGTTAATCGCACATTTTGATTAAAGAACAAATGTATTTGGAAAACCTTTTACAGCTTCTTTGTTCTCTTTGTCTTTACATATATCACTCACATTGTCTTCATGTATTTTCAAAAATAAATGGGATTGAGAATTTCCAAAATCACTGTACTGGTACTTATCTGCTACTGGCCGTCACAAAAACAGAAAAATGTAATATATCTGGATAATTTCTGTTCAGACAACTTACACAGCACTCAGTGCAGACCGTATGGTAGATGTGAAATGAGACGTAATAGCCTGGGATGCAAATCCTTGAATCTGCTTCTTGGCATCTGAATACGGACAGAACACTTCAGTAGGAAAAAGAAAATCTAATTTTGACTGAAGCTTTAAAAAGGCCATACATAAGATTGCTTTAAAGAAATTTAATTGCTTTCACATAGTAGCCAAGAAAAATAAACTGTAATTATATGAGGGGATAATCATTCATGCTAATAACGTTAAGAGAACTGATGCTGTGTAAACTCAAGCTATAAACCAAGAACATAAGCAAAGTCCACTCTGAAACCGCAACTTCTAAACTGTAGTAATGCAGGCAAGATGCTGTTGTTTTGAGCATCTAATAATATATTTCACAAAGTATTTATGCAAGAAACAGGAGAAAAAAACTGCAACTTCTATACTGTAGTAATGCAGGCAAGATACTGTTATTTTGAGCAACCAAGAATTTATTTCACCAAGTATTTATGCAAGAAACACTAGAAAAAAACCACTCTTAATGTTTTTCAAAGGCAAGTTACAATTGTTTTGGTGACATGCCTAGGAAAAAAGTCTCTCGCAGTTCTGATCCCCAGCAGTAATAGGTACTCATATTCCCTATAAGCATAAATTTTATGACAATTGGACTTCTCAGAACAGCATGGTAGGTACTTTCAGTTGAAATCTGATCCCCAGCAGATGCCACCAAAAGAAAACATAGCAAGATTGATATGATTGAACTTTTAAAAAACAAGTACAATTTTGAGGTCATTTGCTGCAGTTTTTGAACTTGGAATGAAAGATGGATCATACTGACACAGAAAGTTCAAAATATCCAAACCTTTGCGGCACTTGGTGAATCCAACAATGTTTGCTATGCTGAGGCTTGCACAAACAGCAACTACTAGGACATAATCAGCCTCCAACCTTATGACTGAAAATATTCCTAGAATGACCCAAGCAGCGGCCTATAATAATAAGAAACATGTAATGTGCCAGAGTTAAAGTGAGGTGAATCTAAGAGAAATGTATATGAGATTTAAAGCCGTGGGCAATTTATCTATATCATTAACTTAATGCAAACAGGTTCCAGTACAAGCAGCAGGGCACCATGCTTCAGACTTCCACAAAATTAACCAAATGCTATTTCATTTTTATTTCCTCTCCCAAGATAGTCACTGGATAAACATAAAGTGGGTTTTGTTCCAAACAATAGAATGCCTCTATATATTGTGCCATTCAAGAAATAGAACAGCATTACGACCATATCAATCAACAATCTTTCTGCTGTCGATTGCCCTCGTATATAACACGTAGAAACCATATTGCTCCATACTATTGACATATTCAAAGCTTTGTTCTATGCCCACTGTTGCAGCTTTTAAGTTGTCATGCAATGCATTCCAAGCATATCGCACCACTCATGTACACCAATATCTCAATATGATAAAAGACCCCACTATTTATTTATTTCTTGCACACCTGTTATTAGGCAAAATATCAAAAAAGTTCTATACTTCAATGAGATAGATAAATTCAGAGCATGACACTACAAGTATCCCGACCTATTTGATTCTACTCTATTTCATCTCAATTCAGATATCTGAACAAATTTCAGCAGGGTGGGGTGTCCGCAATTCGGTATGCTCCTCTTAGGATTTTCACTTGCGGGAAAAAAAAACAAAAATTATTATAGAAACAATGTGTAAAAACTATTATAGAACGATGCACCAGAACCATGAGTATATTGTGGATTATACACAACAGCATCCAATATTTACTCACGCTAAGGTATAAGGTCCACCAAAATAGCCAAGAATCCTCCTTGTTCATACGAGCCAATGACTGCGTAAAAGAAAAACATGGGATGCATAGAATCAAGGAATATTATACATAAATTATTATAGAAACAATGTAACTTAAAAAATTAGTATCATATTTGAACTTGAAACCTGTTGGTCTAGGCATTCAAACTTCCAAACACTCTCACCCTGCTCGTTTATTTCATTCCACCATCTAAGCCCAACTAAAATTCGGCCGCTGACATTCTTAACAACCCAAAAATCAAGGGCAGCAAGAAGAACCGTGACCACAAAAATGATGACAAAGCTATCAAAAAACAGGGCTGAAAGTATGTAGAATGCCAGAGCTGCAGCCTGCAAGGTCTAAAATTTTAATTATACGGAGGTGTCGATTCTTGAAATAAAAATTTCAGAGATGTAGTGACCTTGAAGAGCACGTGAAAGAAACATGTATTTGGATTCGCATAATTTTCTCCAACGGGCTGCAATGAGAAAGATATAATAATCAGATCTATTATCTGTATTAAAAAAAAGGTGCAAATAAACATAATGATCTGAGAAATTAACACAAGAAAGATGATAAATGTTAACCTGGGCAAAATCCATTTGAGAAGATTCTGATCTTTCGCCTAGGTGAATTACCTTTACTAAAAATTCGTTTCAGATTTCAAGATAGTCAATCAACACCAGCATCGCAGACCTGCCGTTAGCTTTTTGAGTCGATTGTTTAACAAAGTATTGGGGGAAAAAAATTGAACAAAGGAAAGGGTTTTGGGCTTTCGTTGTAGCTTGGATTGATTATTTACGGTTAAGACTTTTCTTGGTCCATTGGGCTCCTTCATGCACGTTTCAGTTTATCATAAATTTTTACTCCTCGGTATGGTGGAGTTGAGGAGCCCGCTAATCACACCGGAATATGGAATTTATTTGTAGAAGAACATAGTAATATTTTTAAGAATAAAAAAGAAAAGTGGTAGTTTAATAATTTTTTTTTAAATCACCTTGTTGATAGAGCTGATGTTTTTATTTTTCAGTTTGGTTTTTAACAAACAAACCTATAAAAACAAAGACAAAAACCAAACTCGAACATCCTTACTATTTGGTTTTTCAGTTTTAAAAACAAAGTTTCTATTTTTTATTTAAAAGGATTTTTTTATCTGTTCATTTTTTTAACATAATGTAATAAACTAAAACATCATCAATTCGTCGTATATTTATAATAATTTTAAAGAATTGATTTTTTGTATTATTTTACGACTTAAAAAAACTTGAACAGAGGAAAGGGTTTTGGGCTTTCGTTGTAGCTTGGGTTGATTAGTTACAGTTAAGACTTTTCTTGGTCCATTGGGCTCCGTCATGCTTGTTTCCGTTTATCATAAACTTTTACTCGGTTTAAAAACCAAAAGTTTCGATTTTTGGTTTCAATTTGTTCATTTTTTAATACAATGTAATCTATAATAATATTAAGATATTAATATTTTTATATTATTTTAAAAATTAAAAAAATTTCTTTTTAGTTTAAACCAAACCAAAATTTCCAAAAAAATCAAACCAAATAAAAATCAGTTTGTTTTAATTTTTTTAGTTAAAAACCAAATCGAAACGCCAATTTCAATCGGTTTTTTTATTTAAATCAAATAGTGTTCGCTCCTTATTGAAATGGATTTTTTCCTTTTGCTTTTAGGCTTGCGTGTTGAGTTATATTGAATTGTATAGCCAAGACTAGTGTGGTATTAAGTGAAACAATTCTATTAGAGAAAGAATAAGGAAACAAATTCTTCTATTTTCATGGAAAAGGGGAGAAATTGAAGTTCATTTGTGGTTTCTAAAATAATAACAAGAATTAGGAAAATTTACTTTAGTTTCAAAGAACATATTTCTGTCCAGTTTAGTCCAGTACAATTTAATCTTATTTATTATCTAGTCTATTTAATATTATTTGTTATATCTTATCTACTGTACCAAACATAATCCAAATGAAATTCATCATATAATTGGTTGCTATGCCAGAATAGGCCAATAATGTGTTTTTCATCTACTACATTCATGGGACATAGAAGATTGACCTACGTTAAAAAAAGAAAAAGAAAAACACCGATTAGCGGGTTAGCTGAAAGTCTCTTCTCTAGGAAGTTCTGGAATGAAAAGAGCCTTACAAAGGTCTTTTTAGGGTGAAAAGAAATCCAATGTTGAAGTGTATACTTGAATGAAGTTCTGGATGTAATTGGTTGCCATATGTCAAAGCGTTTGACACCTACTCCGCCCATAGGACACCATCGCATAAGCCTGAATCCTACGCCACGAAACCAGGCGTATTCGGGGTACCAAAGCTTTAAATACACCTGTCTTTAATGCTTTATACTTGACAATGTCACCGTTCCAAGTTGATGTTGATTCTTCCAGATATCCCAAACTGGAGGGATGTTGGATTCCTGATTTTATATTAAGATTAATTAATGACTTGTTTTATCTAGATTATTAATCTCTTTTAGATGAATTAACAGCTATCTAGATTATGCTTCAGCCTTCTATACGGTGATTGGATGGTTCCGCAAAGAAGAGCCACAAACCACAGCCCATAATTAAATTAGAGGCTCTAAGTTGGTCAATTATATTGACCGATAACTGGGAGTCTAATTTAAAACCCTAAAAGTGGGGGAAAAAAGGTGCTGCAATTAATAACAAAAACTCACAGAAGATACTAGTCGAACAAAGGGCAAGGAAAATTCAAGATGATGATGTTAGGGACCAAATATTCCAGTTGGGACCAAAATGAATTGAACAACTGGCACGAGAAGAAAGGGGTAGCTATTGGTTGACAACCTGTTGTCAATGTATAGTTACAACAACATCTTTTTGGTAACCAAACCGAATAAAGTACACGACTTTTGGAGCGCGTTAATGACTGGCCAAAAAAACAAGGAGGGGAAGAAACTTCTTCTAACCTCGTTGATTAAATACCGAGTCACTTTGGAACACAGCACAATCATATCCACGAAAACACCCCTTTATCATTTATCAACTACTGGACCAAAGAACCTTTACGAAACATGGTATACCTCTAGATATAGCAATAGAAACGTTGTATGTTGCTCCAAATATTTAGATATTTCATCTTGAATTAGCTGCCACGTGCATTTTCATTTTCTTTTCCTTTCATTTATTTAAGAAGTCAAAGGTAAAATCGTTAATAGTTCTACAATTCTTTGTAATATAAAACAGTATCATATTAGCTCCAAATAGTAGTGTTCGGAATAATTTTATCAAACTAGCTTATATGTATAAATACAATATTTTTCTTCTAATAAATAAAATTATCTCAGTCATATTCCATGTGATTGGAAAGAAAAATTAAAGTGAAAAACACATGTTTTAAACGTCAAACCATATAATATTTTTATTCATATTTGGATATTTTTAAAAGCTAATTAATCTTTAATGAGAATTAATTACCATTTTTTAAAGTATTCAATGAGGAAGGTATTTTTTTTTTTATCATATATAAGATCTTGTAGGTTGTAATCAATGATTAGCCAGTCGTAGTTCTAATATTAATAATTAATAGTTAAAAGAACAGAAAAAAAATCGTATTATCACAAGTATTAATAGTTAATAATTAAAAAAACGGAAAAAAAGAATTGTATTATCATAATATATTAAAATGACCACGGATATAAATATAAAAAATTACTTTGACATCATCTTGTAGCGTTTGCTTTTTATTTGTTAACATTTTTTTTTAATTATCATTTTATTTCATGCTTTAGTATTTATCAACACGTGATTTGTACACTTATTATAATAATAATCAATGATATTGGTCTAAATTTAATTATTACACTATTGGTCTCTCAATAGGTGTTGTCTCATGCACGAACTTACTATTTTATGGTGAATTTTGTCAACAAAAGACACCTCTTGATAAGAGTGGTGATGACAAAAGCTTATAAGTTGCCTAAGTTGCCTAAACCTTTGATTCCTTGCAATATCAATTATTGGTATCATTATAGCTCTTTCGACCGAAGAACTAGTAGGATACCCATACTATGCTACGATCGGATGATCGTTATATACATTTGGTTAACAATTCGTATGGTTTAATATCGGTAAAAAGTTTTATTTTTTATGATATATATATATATATATATAAGATTGAGATTATATAGAATAAATAGAAAAATATACAAAAAAAAAATCCACCTAAATTATAGAAATATATTGAAGTCAATAGATTAAAATAAAAACTATAATAAAATTGGTTCCGATAAATTATGAATAAATATATATATAAAAGCAAATAAAACTTGTGAATTTTTTAACTCATTATTTTTTTTAAAAAAATTGAGTCAAACCATCTAAAACATGCTTTTGACTCTCTCTTTCTCTCTCTCTCTCTCCCCCCCCCCCCCCCCCCCCCCACACACACACACACACACACACACACACACACACACACACACACACACACACATTAAAAAATAAAACACTCATTTAAAAATATAAAAATAATTTATTGTATAAATTATAATAATATATTTTTTAAAAATAAAACATTGACGTTATAAAATTTTATCCCAAAATTCATATATTAAAAACTCAAATTTATTAAGAAATAAAATTATATCAAAAAATTATCAGCCATTACAAATTTACAATAACATCAAAAATTAAAAATGTTTCAAAATGATCATTGTAATCTAAAAATATGTTTGTTAATCATGAGCTATATATATATATATATATATATATATATATATATATATATATATATATATATATATATATATATAAGGAAAGAATGCCAAACTGAGCACCAAGGCTTGGATATATGAAAAAAAAAAAAAGAAGCAGCCAGGCTGGGCAGCCAAGACCTGGCGCGTGCGTGCCCAAGAGCCAAGCCTTGGCTACTAGTCAACCCAGCAGCAAAGAAAAAAAACCGAACAAAAACAAAAAAACAAGAGTACTATTCATTACTATTCACTTACTGTTGACAGACCCTAGTTCTTTTAGTTTCTTTAAAATTTGCAAGAGGAGAGCACGTAGTTTATGTTTTCATTAGCGGTACCGATAATGATATTGGTTTAAATTTATTACATGACTGACCTCTCAAAAGATGTTAATCTTATTTTTCGTGATAGGTTTTGTCCCATGAAAAAAATATAATTAAGGAGAAAGGTAAAATTAAAAACTTATAAATTGACTAAATTCTGAAATCAACTCTTTCTGATGTGGGATGCTGGTATCCTTAGTAAAAAATTATATTAGCAAACTCAGGAACCTAATGAGTGGAGTTGGGGTTTGTTCGACCATAGAACGAGTTTTAAGATCAAACTCGAATTACTTTTTAATTTTAATAAACATGTTTGAACTAGTCCTTAATGTGCCAAAATTTGACTAATTTTTTCATAACTTTTGGTGTTTAAGAATTTGCAAAATAAATTTATGATGATGGCAAGGAATATAATAGATGGATAAAGAATGGATAAATTTTTTGATATAAAAAAATGTTGACAATAGCATCGTTAAAATAGAATATATATATAAAAAATTGATGATAAAACCACCAAAACAGTTACTGTGTATATCATTTTGTGTAAACAAATAGTAGATGAAGGATGATATTGAGAAAATTTGCATAAATATTTAGAATAAAATTGAGAAATTAAAGAGGTTTGGGACGATATCAATAATAACTAAGTTGCAGATTTTTATTTTCTGATATTTCCCCTTAAAAAAGTATGATAATTATTTGTACTAATTCATGTTTAATTCTCTTAATTTAAGTTTTAATTTTAATCATCCTTTTAGTTTTATTAGAATGTTGATTTAAGTGAGGTGTTGAATATTTCTTGACACATATCCTATTTGAAATAATTATAATTAGATGAGTTTATAAGAAATTAATTACATGGTTTATATTTTATTTTATTATTTCTTTTTGAAAATACAGAATGTGTTTCTAAAATATAAAATTAGAAATTTTTTGTTATGTAGGGTTCAATACCGTCGACAAATACATGTGACATGCTTTTAATGTGTCTATCGTTAATTCTTGACAGTGTCTCAAAACGGAGGACTGATATGAAGCGAGACGCCAACATACAGAAACCCAATCAACTCTTTTCTTAGTAAGGTGACTTGATTAAATATCATGTACTAGTACAGGGACGGTAAGGGTTGTGAGCCGTTAAAATTTATCACCTTTAAAAGGCCCACTTTCTTTGGTTTTTTCCGTTATCAACGCGCGAAGGTCACCTTCGCTGGCGCGATATTCTTCACGACTGTTATGATCCTGCCACGTCGTATTGTCAACACTATTTTTTGACAGCATGTGATCAATCAATCTCTGGGTAGGACAAACAGATACAGACAGCCACAAGACATGGCAAAGGTCCGTGAGAATCCGAACCACAAACTTTATGCGGTGGATCCATTTAGTATCACATAGAGTGAGTGTGGCCCCCACCCTGAGAATCAAAACAGACGTCTTGACGTGAAGGTTGAGTCCATCGTTATGCACCGGAGACGGTGGTGGGGGGGGGGGGGGGCGCCTGGATCATCTCCAGATGCGTTCCATGCAGTCATATTTTTTGAGAGTTCTCTTTCTGCTTTGTTAATTTGTACAGTATCACGTAATGGATGTACATACGACAAATTCAAGAGAAGCAATGGGTTGGCCTCTTGTGCGTTCATGTCGATTTTTCATGCCACTTAATTGGGGTGATTGTTTTATTTCACGAAGGTCAATTTTAGAATGATTGAGTGAACTTCTTATTTTGATGGATAAAAACCAAATATTGATTATTTCGGGTAATAATTTTCACTTATTTATCCATAGGTTAATTACAATTCCAATTGAAGCATTCTAAAAAAAACTAATTAAAGCATTAATTAGGAAAAAATAATATCGGTTGCTAAATGTACCGACACACAAATCTCCGAGACTCCGGCGACTTATGAGAGATTTGATTTGATTATATAAATAGAAACACCAACACCTTATTCTAGTCCGAGTCACACACAATTGCCACCCCGCTTTCCAAATTCTTATAACAAGTATAGCTCCTTCCAGTGCCTTCTATAGACCCTATTTTTGCGTAGGGCCCTTTCCAGAACTTTCCGGGAGGCTCCAACTCCACCGTTGGATCAACTAATAAGGACACGTGTAAGGAAAAAATCCAATATCACAGTTAAAAATGTAATGGAAAAATCCCCGTAATATCCCATTCATTTATGTTATTTAAACCCCTCTGCTCACCGAATGACCATCACCTAAGAATCAGCCCTTAACGCAAAGCCAACAGCAAAAAAGCAGCCCGCTTTCCTCTCCATTGTCTTCCCTCTCAAGCTCTCTTTCAAAGCCTCTCTCTCTCATTCTCATTAACATTCATCTCCCGCGACCGCAACATGGCTCCTGAGCTTGTCCAAGGTGCTTTGAAACCAGCCGGGTTCACCAAACCTGCTAGCTTACTTAGCCGGGCTTATGTAACATTCTTGGCTGGTAATGGAGATTACGTGAAAGGTGTTGTTGGGTTAGCCAAAGGATTAAGGAAGGTCAAATCGGCATACCCGTTAATCGTTGCAGTTTTACCCGACGTGCCAGAGGAACACAGGCGGATATTGGAGTCACAGGGGTGCATAGTCCGGGAAATTGAACCCGTTTACCCGCCAGAGAACCAGACCCAGTTTGCCATGGCTTATTATGTCATCAACTACTCGAAGCTCCGTATCTGGGAGGTACGTACATAACTTTTTTTGTGTTACTTACACGTGGATTTTTGTTGGGTAGTGCTGTTCACACACGTGCAATCTAGTGTGGGAGGATTGTATATGCCTGGCCTGACCTCCATTGCATGCTTTTGTCTACGCTCTGAAAAATTACGTGGTATATTTTTATATGGACGGAAAAATGCCGTCGTTTAAACCTCATTGAGTCGGAACCATCGAGAAGGGCAATCTTGCCATTTAAAGAACTTTATTTTAGTTTGTCGTACAGTATTGATTTGCTGGGTTTTTTAGGATAATTAAATGCATCGTACCGGGCGTTTATTTATTTTTCTTAAATATGTTCATATATTAATGTTAATAATACGGTGTTTGATTTTAATTGCAGTTTGTGGAATACAGCAAGATGATATACTTGGATGGAGATATACAGGTTTATGACAACATAGACCACTTATTTGATCTGCCTGATGGGTATTTCTATGCAGTGATGGATTGTTTCTGTGAGAAAACATGGAGCCACACTCCACAATACAAGATTGGCTATTGCCAGCAGCGCCCTGACAAGGTTAAGTGGCCAGCTGAGATGGGTCAACCACCATCTCTTTACTTCAATGCTGGTATGTTTGTGTTCGAGCCTAGCATCTCCACTTATCATGATCTCTTGGAGACCCTCAAAGTCACTCCTCCTACCTCATTTGCAGAGCAGGTATATATGGAGTTTTGATCTATAATTTGGATGGTCATTAGATATAATTTTTTTTCTAATGGTTTACTTAAAAAAAGAAATTAAAATTGGCAGGACTTCCTGAACATCTACTTCAAGGATATTTACAAGCCAATTCCTCTAGTTTACAATCTTGTTCTTGCCATGTTATGGCGTCACCCAGAAAATGTGGAGCTTGACAAAGTCAAAGTTGTTCATTACTGTGCAGCGGTGAGTATTTCAATTCTTTTTTGAATCATTGCTTTTATTTTTTGGGAATGAAAATGAATAATTTTGTCACTAAATTTACTGGCTGGTATTACATGTAGGGCTCAAAGCCATGGAGATACACTGGCAAAGAAGAGAACATGCAGAGAGAAGACATAAAGATGCTGGTGAAGAAATGGTGGGACATTTACAACGATGGATCACTGGATTACAAGAAATCTGTGGCGGATGGTACTGCTGCGAAGCCAGTGAACTTGCAGCCATTCATTGCAGCTCTATCTGAAGCCGGTGCTGTTCAATATGTCACCGCCCCATCTGCGGCTTAGAGGTGGGAAGAGAGAGCAAAGCAACAAACTCTAGATTTGGAATTGATCAAAGGGAAGGAGAAATATAGAAATCCTTTTCCTCTTAAAGCTGGGGGTGGTGATTTGTTGTCTAGGAAATTAAAAGGAGTAAACTTCATTTTGACCGATGGTAGTCCCTAGGCATTTTCTTTCTTGGTAGTTAAGTCTATTTTCCGTCCTAGCTGCTGGAGAGGGTTATAGGTGGATGTGTCGTCGTTGATAATCTGTGATTAGCGCTGTATCAATGTGTGCCATTGTAAGCTACGTACCGCAGCAACGGTGAAATGAAAATATATTTATGTTACTATTTTAATAGTTAAATTTAAACCCACCATCTGTTTCTGTTGTCCCCATCTTTTTCTCTGCAATAGTCGACCCTGTAGTTCACAGTCACAGTGATTACTAACTCGTCAATAATATTCTCATAGCAAATGTAACTAACTCATTGTTACTGAACTGGACGGTGGCCGGGGCGTCTTACGTGATCATAATGGCATTTGGTTATCGGAATTTTCAGGTTTTTTTTAGTGTTACTAATGTCATGCTAGCAGAGCTTCAAGCCATCCGTGCTGGGCTCTCTTGCTTGGGATATAGGCTGCGGAGTTGTGACTTTAGAGACCGACCCTCTGGAGGCAGCTCGTGCCATTTAAGAAACTTGCTCCGTTACTTATCCTTGTCGTGTGCTAAATGATATTCGATCCATGGTCAATCGATATCGGCAGTCTGTGCTTCGTCACGTGTTGCGTGAAGGTAATCGAGCGGCTGACTTATTGGCGTAGTTGTGTGCTCGTGGTACTGTTAATTAGCTTCTCTTCTTGGCCGCTCGCTCCTCCTGGTACCCAGGCTCTTCTTTTAGGAGATACTAGTTTAATAAAGTTTAATATATTAACAATATTATTTAATTTTATAATTTTTAATTAAAATTTTGTATTTATTTTTTTTATGTTTTTAATAAATTTTATAGTTCAAAAATATATATATTTTTTATGTATTTATTTTTCAATAGAAATCAATAATAATCTAAACATAAATTTAATTTAAAATTTAAAAAAGCGACTTAATATTTTTTTATAATATTAAATTGCAGAAATAAAGAAATAAATAATTAATATAAATATCTCCATAAAAATTAACAAATGAATATTTTTTATTCTTTTTTAATATTGATGAGAATATTTTTTTAAAAAAAATATGTACATTTTGATTTTTATATATTCATTTACAAAATAATAAATAATATTAGTATATAAAAAATTATATTTGAATTATTAAATAGCTCTTTTAAAATATTATTTTAATTATTTTATTTGAAAGAAATTAATTTCAAAATATCAAAAAGCAATAACAAATGATTGATATTATATGTATAAATACATAATTAATTTTTAATAAAATCAATTATCGTACTTACTTGATATGGTCATTGATTTTATATGTAGAATAAAATATTAAAAAATATTAAAATTAAATTTAATATTTTTTATACATCATGACCGTGTTCATTGTGTCGAATGTGTAGCATAAATAAATAAAAAATTAAATAAAATTAAAAAATATATATTGAAATTAATAATGTAATAAAAAATACAAAATTGATTTCAATAAAATTTGATTATATAAAAAATGTGAATTTTATTTTAAAATTTTGATTATTTAAAGAATAAAAAAATAAAAAAATACAAAGAAAACTTATTTGAAATTTTAAAAATAAAATTACATAAAGAAGGATAAAAATAAATTTTATGACAATTTTTATAAGAAATGACAATTTAAACAGATCAATTTTGAAAAATAGGAGTAATATAATCCGATATATATGGTCATTATAAAATCTAAAAATATATCGTATATATTATATAATCGTTATCTTGTGTGAAAAAAAATAACAATTAGTTTTTTAATAATTTTAACACTCAATTCAATAATAATTATAAAAATAAAAAAAATCATAAATTGGTGGGGGAAAAAAACAAAAAAATGAAGAGAGAGCCCGTGAGCTTGGCTTCTACGAGCCTAAGGCTCGCTTCGTGGCTGGACTCGCTTCTAGCCGCACACTTGAGAGTGCGAGCAGTTCAAGGATTAAAAATTCAATTTTAAATTTTCGGAGACCAAAATAAAACATTATTTAAAATATGAATATTGATGTTTAAAAATAACTTGAAAATTATAATAATGTCACAATTGCTACGAGTAAATCCACAATGTTTTGTGAGGAGATAAACAATGAAAATCATTGTTCATTTTTTCTTATTCTTTTACTTTTGTTTGTTACTAGTTGGAGTGTAATTTTTTTTTTTAACTCACACATCCAAGGTTCTTAACAAAACTAATCTACTAAGATTTCAATCTGTGATCTCTTGTTACAAAAGATCACTATCATTGAGCTACAAGCTTTTTGGTCCGGAGTGGAATTCTTGAGTCTTAGCTTTTATGCTATTTCTTATCCTATGTGCCACAAAGAAAGTAATTTATTAATTTTCATCCTCAATGCTTGGTTGTTGTTCCGATTAAATGTAGTGAATCTCCTATTAAGAGAGAGAGAGAGAGAGAGAGAGAGAGAGAGAGAGATAGAGAGAGATGCAATGAGTCTTGTTTCCTATATGCAAATTAGATAATGATGCAATAAGAATAGTCGAGTGAAGGCCTAAAGGGTAAGACATGTTTTTAGGAGTACAAATCTTTGCTTCGAATATAAACAACAAAGCAGGAGGTTATTAGTTAGCAAAACCCCCTTTCAAAAAAAAAAAAGTCTTTAACGAGCACCCGTTTTACAAGTGTTAGTTTTTTAACGAGGTTTTCTTTCCCTCACTCCATAATTTTATAAAAGCTTGCATGAAATATGATTGATTTAATAGTTTTGTTAAATATTGTTATTAAATATTGAATTAAAGGGCGATATTGAAAATGTTTGATCATAACATTAATTAAAAGTAAAATTGATTCCGCAATTGGTTAAGCGTAATATTGCAAGCGAACTAACAGAGAAATGGTATTTTTATAGTTAAACCTACTATATACCTTTAAAAAAATCATATACCTTAATGATACTTCATTAGTACAATCTCTACTAGTTCTCACTATTATTGAAAAATCCATATTTTGGTATTGGAATATCAAACTAATGTAATATAATTTATATTGATTAATCAATAAAGATATATTTTTAAATGAAAAAGTATGAATTTAGTATTCTTATTATAGATGACAAAATTTATAACACTATACCGATAACATTTTCCCATACGCAAAGGAGAAAGGTGGGGGAGATTGAAATTTTAGCTAGTTTTTAGTGAATACGATCTATACGAGATAAATAAGTGAGTTTTTAAAGATTAATAGTCTTTATTGACATGAATAAAGTCATTGACAACTTCGCTCACACAAGTAGGAAGCCATCGTTAATTCGGATCATGAGTTTAACAAGTTATCGATAATTTTATCACTTAAGTTGGAAGTCGTCGACAACTCCATTTTGCTCAAACAAAGAGCAAATAGCTGGTTTGGAAGTCATTGAAAACTTCATCACATACGTAGAAAGTCACCGATGATTTCATTTCAAACAAACAAAAAATAAGTAAAATAACTTCAAAATCACTAACAATTTCGTTACATAAGTAGAAAGTTACCAACGAGTTTCATTTCGGTGATTAGAAATCAAATAAAACGAGTTTGGAGCCACCGGCAGCCTTCATCAATATAAATAGAAAGCCACCGATAGTTTCATTTTAGACAAACAAAAAACATATTAAATGACTTTGAAACCACGAACGATTTTATCACATAAGTGAGAAGCTATCAGCGAGCTTTGTTTCAAACGAATAGAAAACACGTAAATTGATTTAGAAACCATTGATGGCTTCATCACATAAGTAGGAAAGTCATCAACGACTTCGTTTCAAATAAACATAAAGCATGTAAAAATCTCAAAAATAATCAAATAAAATATTTGATAACTCAAACATTCATAATATAAAATTTTCATCATTTTCATTTATCATTTAAAATAGTTTAGGTAAGTTTAAAAGTTATCCGAGTATCATGAGAATGTTACAAGTCCCTCTCTCGGATCAATGTTACTTCAATCTCAATTAAGAGTGATTATTTTAGTCAACCGAGAAAGAGGAAGCATCTATTTATGAGTTTCAAAAAGGCTATTATGTGATGATCAAAATGTCCCTAGTCGGTTATGAAACGACCCAAATACCCTTATATATCAAAATTATAAAAATACCATCAACACGTGTATTACATATGCTTGTCATTATCCAGCCATCATTGATGGTTGCTATGGCCAAATCCGAGCACGTGAAGGGACCCGCGAGGTGGAAGGAGGCACATGGAAGGGCCCATAGGGTGGAAGGAGGTATGCACTACACTGTCCGTGGTAGTGGCACAAGTCGTCATTGATAGAGGAGGGAGATCGACATTGGTTAAGTTTTGACCAAGTTTCTCTCTTATTCTCTCTTTAATTTCGATGAGGATACTTGGTTTTTAGGCTCCAAATCTATTGAGAAATGTTCCTAGGACTTGTCGGAAGGTTCATTTAGCCTTTAATCGAGGTAATTTGGCCGGAAAATAAAGATAGAAATGGGTTTGAGTAAATGGGCTAAACGAGTTGATTGAATCTTCTCTCTTCCAATTGGATCAATTTTGATGAGATTTCACCAGGATTTCAAAGGGGAAATGCTTTTGGGATGGTGAGGGACGGTTTTTGGTGGTGATGGCTCTTAATTTGGTCGGAAAAGGGCCAAATTCCAATTAGATCAATTTTGATAAGATTTCACCGGGATTTCAAAGGGGAAATGCTTTTGGGATGGTGAGGAAAATTTTTTTGGTGGTGATAGCTCTTAATTTGGTTAGAAAAAGGCCAAACCCGAGAGGAAAGAAAACGGGTTGGATGGACTTTACCTTATTAATTGTCGACAATTTCATGTGTTTTTCGACTGGATTTTTTAGGGGTTTTGGTCAAATTCAAGTGGGGAACAATTCTAGGTTATTATGAGAGTTTGATTTGATAGAAAATCGATCGATTAATGAGAAAAAAATCAAAATAGGTCTAGTGGGTCAACGGGTCGGATGGGTTGATTGGTGAGTTTTTAAAGGTCGTTTGGCAATTTAGATTAAATAAGTATTTTGTGTGGAGGTTTTTATGGGTGATGAAAGGCGGTTGGATGTGTGGAGGTGCTACGGTGGTTGACAAAGTTAGGAGAGAAGACTAATCATAACTTTAGTGGATAGCGAAGGTTTGAATGATGGCGTTTAAGAGGTGATGGAGAGTGATTTTCAATGGTAGAGGAGACTTAAAAATTCGGCTAGAGATGGAGCTGGTGATTGAAAATTTTTTGAGAAGATGATGAATAGTGGGTGTGTAGAGAAAGATTGGTATTTATAAATTAAAATTAGGGCTTTTGGGTAAAAATCAATTTTGGTCGTTGATTCTTCATAATTCATCAAATTAAATGCAATTTGGATTATTTGAACTTCAATGGCACCCCTAAATTGTAATTAATCGGGATCTTTTCTTAAATTACTACCAATTGTATCCTTTGTTTTCTTTTAATTAAGGATTTGGGGTTTTGGATTTTTTAATTTTACCATCGATTAGGTTTCTTTTGATTCCCGAACTTCCTACTTCTTTTAATTAAACCTCCCAAAACTAATTTGAGCCACTTATTTTAATTGTTTTTTCTCTTTTTTTAATTTAGGTACTTATTTATTTTTATTTTTTTTGTGTTTTTTTTAAGGAAAAAAAATAAGGGTGAAAAAATTAGTTACCAACACAAGTTTGACTTAGAAAGTGGGTTAAATATATGCTAATTGGTTAAATACTATTCATGAATTTTTAGTCAATAGAAAATAAGTTTTTAATTTATTTTTAATTTTATTTGGATTTTTAATCTATTTTTTAGTATCATTCATCCGTTAATAAATATGTTTATTCTGTAAGTTTGACTATTTAGATTTATATTCATTTGTTAAGTTATATTCATCCAGTAAGTTTTGACCTCATGTAAAATCACGTGATACATTACATAAAAAACACATGTCCTAACATGTTTTTTTATAAAAAAAATATATAAAAAAAACTTAAGGCCATTAGTGCTAAATTAAACGCTATCGTTTACTACTGTAATTCTAAAACCAAATGCTACTAGGATTGATAATTCGGTTTTTGGTTTTCGGTTAATAAAATTCATTAAAAAAAAAATCGAATCGAATTGAGGTTCAGTTTTTTTGTTAAAAAACCAAATTTTTAGGTTTGGTTTTTGGTTAAAAACCAATTTTTTTTTTTTTTGCATCTTTTCTTTTGAATTTTTAATTTTCTCTTGGACCAAGCTAAAAGGCCACTTTTTTGTAATTTTTTTTATTTTCATGGAATGCTAATAGTTTGAATCGAAGTTTTAGTAAAGAAAATTATAAAAAAATGCTACGACAAGAGTCTAAGTGGTCTCATGTCTATCAAAAATTCAAATATAACAGATTGAATAGTGCTTGTCTTTAACTAATTCAGTATTAAAGAACTTATAACCCCGTGATAGTGGTTTCTTGCAAGAGGTTACGGATTCAAATCTTAATAGATTAATTTTGCTATGAGCCTTGAGAGTGTGTGTTAAAAAAAAAAAAACTAATTCGGTTTTCGATAAAATTTGTTTTTTTTTAAAAAAAACTGAACCGAACCGAAATAATTTTGATTTTTGGTTTTGATTTTTTTTTTTCAAATTTTTGTACGAAACCAAATAGAAATTACTAATTCGATCAAATTTAGTTTATTTTTTCAGTTTTAACCGAATAGTTTTCATCTCTAAATGCCACTAGTTGTTCGTATGCTCTCACCTTTCTAGAATCGAAGAATCCATGGACAATTTCATGCTTCATTATATATATATATATATATATATATATATATAGAAAGCAAGTTAACTCACCAAAATTTATATAAGCCACCATCCTCTCCCTCTCTCACCCTTTACTCTCGGTTAAAATCCAAATCACGAATGAAGGAAAGGGTTACTGGTTGTTTCAGTGACGAGATCTAGAACCATGGGAAAATCACTCGACTTTAATGTTTGATTTATGTTGGTGGGGGCGATACTTGATCTGACAATCACGACGGCTTCAATTGGTGTTGGTTGTGATGGAGTCTCGTATCTGTGACACTTCGAATTGGTGATGATTGTGTAGTTTGGCACGTAGTGGCTTGTCGTTGAAATTCTGTCTTGATGTGGTTTTCTTTTTTCAATCTTGCGACTTTTAACAAAAGTACTGGTATATAATGGATGTTGAATTAATGTTGGCAGTTGTAGAAGATTGTAGATTGCCCTGAGATTGAGAGAGAAGATTATGGATATTGTTTTTGTTTTCTTTCTTCTTAATTATATTTTCAAACCAGTTCTTATGTGAATCTTGTCTAGGTTCGAAAATCAAGTGAAAGAAGTCTTGAAAAATTAATCTGGCTAGGCGCAAGTGGTTTAAATAAATAAAGGCATTCAGGAGTTCTTCTCGATTTTGTTTTTCCTTTTTTAATTTCCTTTTTTCTTCTTTTTGTCCTTTTTGTTGGGTTAAAAGAGAAATAGAATCACGCATTTGAGAGTATTTTTTCATGACATATGTTGTTTTTCTAACGTGGAATGTAACTGCATTTGATGTCAAATTTATGGGAAGCGCGAAAGTTTGATTGGAAAATTACATTAATTGACCAAAAGGTAGGTTTTAAAGTATGATTACTTTTGGTCTAATAATAATAATAATAAAAAATAGTCTTTTCAATCAAATAAATAATTACTTTTGGTCTAATAATAATAATAATAATAAATAATTATATTCATTTTTTATATAATATTTTTTTTCATGCATTTTTAAGTTTTTAATTGTATTCTATATGTTTCTAAAAGTATTTTAAATAAAAACTGTCTTTTCCATCAATTTTTCATGCAAATTAATTTTTTTTTATCAAAATGCAAAAAAATAAAAAAATTAAAACTTAAAAAATTAAAACATATAAATCAGGTGACTATACATATCATTGATTTTGTGTGTGTATAATGATCCTATTTAAGCTTTTTTTTATTAGTCTTTTAAATTTAAAAATTACTCTTATAAAAAATATGGACACATGTTATGTAAGTATAAGAGTTATAAATAATTTAAAATAAAGAAAATATTTTTGTTAAGATATTTTTAGTATGTTAGAGTATTTATTGATCATTTTATACCTCATAAATACAATAATAAAATTTAACCAAACGAACTCTAAAAAATTCAATAGCTAAACCAGACGTGACTAGATCTAGCTAGATTCTTGAATCACAGTCCAATTTCAAGGACCTTCAAAAACGAAGGCCATTAGTTCGGTTCTTATGCTTTAGGATAAAAAATAATGTTTGGTAACTAGTTACTATGACATGTTTATAAATGTTGAAAACATATTTTGATGGTTAGATTCCTTAAAATAATATTAATAAAAATCTTGAACTCGCCTTTTCAAGGAAATGGTTTATAAATAAAGGAAAAAAAAAACATTTTCTATCCATACCAATAAAGCAGCGATTACCTGCTCAAGAATCTTGGATTTGCATCCTTATTTCACCCTCAAACATTAAAAAAAAAAAAAAAAAAGGGCTGGCAATGATTTCTTTCCTTCCTTTCAGACAATTCAAATTTCAAGGTGATATTTCCCAATTTAGCAGAGGGGAAGGGCATGGTAGGAAGGAAATCATGACTTGTTTAGAAATACCATATTGAGAGGATTTGACGATAAAAATCTGCTGGCACAGCCGAAGACCGAGAATAAATGACAGATCCCAATCAATTATAGGATGTTAAATGTTCCCCGATATGACATCGACTGATTCATAAAAAAAGAAAATAATAAGAATAAGAATAAGAAAGAAACAAAAATGATAATTCCTCTTATATTCCTACCCTACCTTAATGCGGCCATCTAATACATATATATATATATATATATACACACACGCACGACAGAGAACCAATTAATTCTACGTTCTCTTTTCATAGAGAGCAAAAAAATGGCTTCTCGCTTTGCTTTATTCCTTTGATCCTCCCCTTGGTAGTCCTTGGTAGTGTATACTGCCCTTTTCACATTGCAGCCATTAGATTTGGAATGAAAGCCGATGCAGCATTACTTCAGAGCATATGCAAGGAGTCCCAGGACCCCGACTTCTGCAATAGGACTCTAGCCACAGACCCACGTGTTGCAGCAGCCAACTTGGATGCTTTAGCCCTGATATCTATTTCTTTGCCCACTATTCAAGTGCAAGGTACTTTGGACAACATTCCTGGCATTCTTCGTCAAACCAGTGACTCACTTGGTAAGCAACGACTTGGAGTTTGTCAGACTGATTACAACGATGCCCTGGGCCAGTTTCGAGGTGCTTACAATTCATCAAATGCCAAGGCGTACATGGATGTGATCAACTGGGTTAGAGATGGAACCAATAGGGTTATAGATTGTGAAAATATTTATAAAAGAGATCCTATTAGGGTGTCACCTATAACAACTGATAACCACAATGTTATTAAACTGTCAGAAATTATTTTGATAACCGTTGATAGGATTCTTCCGCATTAATGTATGAGTTAATAAAATGGTGTTCCTTTTTCTTTTTCCCCCGTCTTTGTTCTTGCAGTGTTAGTATTGGTTCTCTGCTAGACTACTTGCATTATGCCTTTCTTTTTATATGTATATGTATGTGTGTTGGTTTAAAGGAAGAGACAAATAAAAATTGGCTTTCAGAAAAATTTACGACATCATATTACCCATAATTTCATACAGCGAGCACATCCTTTTAGTGCTATATGTAAGCTGTTCGGTTCTATATATTTTTTAGAAATTTTAGTTATTATTATTGTTATTTTTTATATTTATATGCATTGGGGTATTTTTTTAATCAATTTTTACGTTAATTGAGACTCAATTAATTACTTTCTAAATCAAAATAACATCAAATTATATTTAGTTTTTAATCGATTTTAAAAATCAGATTCTTTAAACCTACTAACAATTCATGTTGAGTTTCAAACTAAAGATAGAGATAAACTTTTTAAAAGTGAGAATTGAATTTTTATTTGGTGAGCTGGACATATTTTTCTTACAATTCTACTTACAACATTCAATAAAAGCTGTGCTTATTTATCTTTAAAAGAAAAAAAAATTATATAAGGGACATGCCCGCCCACACAGATATAAGACCACCGATAATCCTACATATGATTATTTTTTAAGTCATGAACCATACACCAATACTAATAATGGCATGAATGTACTTATAGGATAAAGGCATCATTAATATACTAATTTTTAATTGTTCAATCGATATATATTAATTTTTTTAATATATTGATTTTTTAAAATTATAAATTAAATACTTTTATTAATTTTTTTGTTAAATGATGACATATATGTTACCTTCAAAATATCAAATTATAAATTTGTTTTTTTTTCTAACCCAAGTGTATAAAGTTTAAGTTTTATAATTTGACTACATTAATTTTTTTAAAATTATCAATGCGGTGCTTTTGTTAATTTTTTTAATTAACTAACGAAGTGTCCATTATCTCTAAAATATCAAATTATAATTTTTTTCTCTTTTTGTTGGAGTGAACTATCCCTTCAAATTATTCTATTATTTCAAAATTTAAAAAAAATAAAAAAAATTAATTTTTAACTATAAAATTCTGAACTAAACTCAAATAGATTTAAATACAAAAATTAAAGAAAAAAATATAATATTTTTTTATCAAAAAAATTCATTGCTCGTGAACATTTGGAGAAAAAATTATCTCCAATAAAAAGGGATAAAATTATATTTTGGTCCATGTAAATAACTTTTTGACAATTTATATATATTTTCTTGAGGACTCCTATTTCTGTTGTTTGTTTTTTTCTTAAATAAATCATTTTCCATTTAGTTATACATAATCCAATTCATTATAAAATTATTCGAATTTATATATAAAAAAAATTAGAAGTTTATTTTTAATGAAAAAATATGAGTAAGTTGAATACGTAGTAAGAAAACTATATATTGGCATTTCAGGCTTTTGAATTACTGTGCCTTTGGCCCAGAAGCGTTCATCCTCGTTTAGATCCTCCTCGCCGTCTCGATTTCTTTGCCGTTTTGCCAATCTAACAATATTGAAGTTTGCAGTGAGCAAACCCAACTATCAGTCGATCAAAATCTCACAAATACTATGATTCCACCAAAGGCAAGGTACGCTTCTAAAACCTCACTTCTGCCTTTAAACTCTGCTGCCCTTATCCATCCCTTTTCCTCTTCCTCCTCCTTCCTCTCCTCCTCCCAAATCGATGCCATTGAAGCCATTTATCCTATCGTTGTTGGCTCAAACTCTCCTCAATACCCAAACAGTCCTTAAAGTCAAGTGGGTTTTTTTCTCTCAAATGATTTGATTGATGGAGTGCTGAAAAGGTTCAAGCTTGGCGATGGAACCCCTTGAAAAGCACTTCAACTCTTCAACTTTACCGCAACTAGAAGTGGGTTTTCTGCCTCTCCATCTTCTTTATATGCCATTCTTTTTATATGAGGCAGAATCCATAATTTTGGTCATGTTTGGGATATTTTAATGGAAATCAAAAGGAAAGATCCTTCTTTGATAACCTCACAAATTATGCAAGGGGTTTTAGTTAGAATTGCCAAGGCTTGCTCTTTTAAAGAGACTTTGGAGTCTTTTAATAGGTTCGAGGATTGGTTCCTGTGTTTGATACTGATGGCTTCAATGCTTTGTTGCGGGCATTATGTGAAGCAAAGACTTTGGTTGATGCCAAAATAGTTTACCATAGATTGCTGAAAGATTTTGTGCCAAATCTGCTAACGTTTAACATACTCATTTCGGGTAGTAAATCAGTGGACCAAATGGAGCTGTTCTTTGAGGAAATGAGAGAATTTGGTGTCAGCCTTACTGTTGTTTCATATGACTCTTTGGTTGACAAGTATTGTAGACGCAACGAGATTGAAAAAGCGTTCGAAGTAGTTAAGAAAATAAGAGAAGAGGGTGTCTTGCCAGACGCAGTCACTGAGTCACGTATACTACCATCATTGGAGGGGCGGGGTTGGTTGGTCAGCCACTCAGCCTGATAAAGCTAGAAATGTTTTGAAGGAAATGCAGGCATTCGGATATTATCCGAATGTGGTGGCATAAATGCTGCTATTAAGGGTTATTGTACAGCAAACAGGGTTGATGATGATGCTTACAAGTTAATGGGGAGATGGTAGGCAAAGGGTATAATTCCGAATTCAACGATTTACCATGTCTTCTTTTGAACTTTTCATCTGTTAAATGACTTGAGCAGCGCATGAAGCTTGCATAGGAAGATGATGGGTGATGGGCGCTTTCCATATGCACAATCTTGTGTGTTCTTGTTCAGGTTGTTTAAGAAGCACATAACGGTAGAGATGGCGTTGTCTCTGCGGAAGGACATGATGGAGAAGGCTTTTGGTTCTTGCACTTCACCATCTGATGAATTGTTTTGAGTTGCTTTGTGACGAGAGATAGAATCAGAGAAGTGCTTCTTTCAGATGTTAGAAAAGGGGCACAAGCCAACCGATGTTTCTTTCAAGAAGGTCAAGAGACTCACGGAATTGGCCACTAAGGATTATTTTTGAGTCAGCAACTAAAGATCTTAAGGGCTCACTCCATAACATTTAGACTACAGATTTGATAGAATTTCTTTCAGATGTCGTGATTTGTGATTTGTTGCTCTTACTCAAATAACCTTACCAATTCAGTTCCCCTGGAGGAGAGGGCAGGGTATCGTTTGGTACATTATTAGCAGACGCCCTAAATTTCTTTGCAATGAGCAGTCTTTTTTGTCACCTGTGAAATTTATTCTGATTATGCCTGGAAAGCGTGCTTTTGAAAATCAGAAACAATCCCCAATCCTATCTTACAATCATCGAGAGAGCAAAAGCTCTCACCTAAAATGTTCGATAGCCGCGAGTCTAGGTAAGGAGGGACGAGTCAATAGTTCAGACTATAGTAAAGTGGGGGCAGAATGAATAGGTTTGATTTTTTTGGGCCCTTTTGTACAAATACCGTAAAGAAAATTTTAAGTTCGAGAGGGATCTGGAAACTTTTCAAACTCGGGGGGCATGGCCACCACTAAATTCATCCGCGTTATTTTTTCGCTGGAACTCTTTCATTGACTCGTCATCAGCGTACAACCACCCTTGAAGCTTGAAGGGCAGTAGGTGGGGGCATCGTACCCGGTCAAAAGAAAAACCAAGAGTTCCAGCCGTTTGTAAAACCCAGTCAGCTACAGAATTACTATTTCTAGGTACATTAGAAATTCTTAACTGTCGGAATCAGATTCAAATACAACAGAGAGAATTTCCCAGGGTGGTTTCAGGATATTTTCTGAGAGCTTCAGACCAACAAAATTCGTCCCTTTTTGGATGTCCAACAAACAAAGAAAAGATAACAATCAACTACACCAATTCATTCCAAAATTTAATCCTTCAGGAGCTGGATGGAGTGTCGTCCTGATATTGTCTCATCATCGACGGATGATACATAAAGAACCAGATATCATTAATCTAAGGAACACAAAGCTCAGCCACGTTCACTTGTTCACTGTTTTCAGCTAAGTAAATTATCAAATCTAAATGAGGCATAAAACCATTTCCATTTCACCAACTCGGGATTTACATTATTTTGGGCGAGGTGATAATGAATCCACTGACCACGGCTCTCCAATGATTCTAGAAACGATTATTAACCTGCAATTTCCAAAATCCTCATGATCAGAAGATACCAAAACAACATGCAGGCGCAGGTAAAAGGAAGTAGAACATGCCAAGTTTCGTACAAGATGAGACAATGACGGAAGTGTCCCAGGCCAGTAAAATACAAGGTAACTATATAAGCGTAGAAATAAACTTCACATCAAGAGTCCGCATACCCATGGTTGTGCAACATAAACCTTCAGATTATCAAATGTAACTAAACCATCGTGGGTCCTTGTTATGCCTTTTGCTTATTTCAAGAGACTCTTCAAAATGACGTGATCTTTCTATTTTTATCATTCAAACACAAGTTGAGACATAGAAGTGGTAGCACAAAACCTAAGGTCCAAAGAAGGGATTTTGATTATGGGTGCTTCACTTCAGTAGCTTCTACAAACATGTTAGATGTAAATTTTGCTATTACAACCAGTCATTCTGCGTAGGTAATGTCAGATCACTCTCCCATAGTCATCCCAGTCTTCTCTCCAAGCTCACCTGCAAATCATACATTAAAGGGTCCTACACACACACACTTTTATCCTTCAAGATAATAGGGATTAGGGAAAACAAGCATAGCTGAAATTTGGTGATACAAAAACAATGACTAACAGTATGAACTCAAATCAATGAAACCACATCAAGAAGTTACCTAAGCTGTCTAATATATCAGAGATTAAGCTATCTTTTATCTTCTTTCACATTTGATATGCATATACTAGCACCATGTTGCACGTCGTATAAATTAATATAATTATGACGGAGAAGGCATGATCACAATCGCTCAGCTCTTACAACAATAAATGGCTGGCCAGCTTCATTCCAGGTAGCAAGCTTAACATCCTGGACTTCTCACATGGCAATATCAGTTTTATCAAGTGCAAATTGTGGCTTTCTGATAGCTCACAAAGCAAGCTTGAGATTCAGCTGCAAGTTCTGACAAGAAAGAATGCCAAAAATCGACCGAAGTTTTTTTGCTACTGGGCCAATTGCCAATGGTCCAACAAGTACTTCTCACATTTCAACACTACAGTGTACTTCGAGGAGGGTGACAAGGCAATAGGGAAGAAAATAAGTATGTGACATCAGGAGGAAGTGAAACATCTAGCGATGCTGTTTCTTATCCACTCTCCGAGTCCAAACTTTTAGCTGTAGCTAGAGTAAAAACGATTAATCATAAAAATTTTGGCTCAGGTATTTCATTTAATGCAGTTATAGCCACACAGAAAATGCAGAATCTCTCTGCATGCGATAAGGTTAGTACTGTAAGAATAAGAACAACTTTTAGATAGAAGTTCACTTAATTGTTCACGTGTCCCTACTCTATTTCCCTAAAAGCAATTGTATTTGTACCGGTCTAGCTTCATACCCTTACAAAAGACACATTGAAAGGGCATTGTATATTGCCATTACCATCACAATGTTTCTTCAGATATAATCTTTCTGAAATGCAAGAGCTCATACAAACACGCAGAATCCTGAAAGGAGTCCCAAGAAAAATTGTAGCTTTCATTCATATTAGAAAATTAGAACAACTCTGACAGACCTGAAAAAAAAAAAAAAAACTACCGAAGGCTGCAAAATGCTACCAGAGAAACTGAGAACTTCAGTACCTAAATCTAGTTCTTCCAAATAGCAAACAATGTTGCTGGAGAAATATTTTCAAAACCATAGTGTGCATTAAGGAGGGGGGAAAAAAACTACCATCAATGATAATTACTGATCTCATATACATTGACTATATTCCAGCATAAAACAAAAACAGTAATGGCAGAACATACTGACATGTTAAATTGACACGAGCAAAAGAAAATCGTAATAATATAAGATTACTTGACAGTGATTCAAAGTTGCCATGAACCTCCAGAATTCCGATGTTCTTATTAGAAAAATTTAAAACATTCACCAATTCAAAGTTATAAGAACCCAATCTCGTTAAAATGACAGCTTAAACTTGAATTTAAGAAATATATCTAAAGGGCATGCTATTTTGGTTTCCTAGGGCAGGGAGAAAAAAAAAGCAAAGCAAAATTCTTCAAAACTTGAACCACGAGTCTCTCGTGTTTAATGAGGACTTAAAAATCATTCATAAAGTACCTACAAGTGATATTATAATCATTCTCAGTATTGCTACCAAAAAAAGCCTAAAACAAAATCACAAGCCCAATGAGAATACAAATAAATAGAAACAAAATCTATTGTTCTAGCCTTGACAAGCAGCAAATGAAAAGAACAGTAGATGCAAAAATTATCTAATCACTCTTCTGCAATCACAAAACAAGGCAATGTCAGATCATTCTCTTTGAATAAATGAAATCCATTTACCATTCTAGAATCATATTTTAAATTAAATATATAAAAAAAAGTAAAACAACCATAAATCAATCAATAAAAAATTGTAAAATGATAGAGAGAGCGAGAGGATGATTGTGTGCATACATTTGCCGCCGCCCAAAACTTTCTGGACAGTTTTTCTCCCACAATGCTGAAAAATCTTCTATTTCAGAGGATAAAAAATGTCATTATCAGAATAAGAAGACAAATATGAATCATGGCCATCAATCTTCTCCATCATCGCTTCAGACTGGTTCAAAACAATTTCTATATGAATCCAACAACAGAAGAGTGAATTTAAAAGTAAAGTTCAAAATTCAAAACAGAAGACTAGAATGACTAATGCCTAAGAAAAAATTAACCCAAATTGCAATAACAGCACAAGTTTAAAGTCTTTCAAATTTGAAAACAAAGAAACAGGACAATGTGATTTTACCTCAAAGCACATCCTTTTCACCAATAATCCCCACAAGAGCAGAACCCATCTTTGAAATGATGGAACCTCTTGGCATCTCGCATGATGAGTTGTCTGCCAACAAGCTTCGAGATGATCTTCATCGCGTTGTGGCAATCACCACAAAAACGAAGATTCTTGACAACTCGAAGAGGAGAGCGAACAGCAGTGGTCAGAAGACCATGAGCAGTAGCAAGTCTCTCACTATGAGCAAGAAGAGCGTCCTCCTTGCTTTCTTCATCTATGTCATGCAACACAAATCTTGTCGCTGGAATATAACCAGCATCTTTCATTTGGGCCTTCATACCCCTGAGCAGCGCATAAACTCTATCCCTGTCAGGAAAAGATGTATCCCCTGCTCGATATTCATGAACCTTGCTCCTAACATCTAAAAGATTTAGACTTTCTGTCTTCTTCTTTTTCTCTTTTGCAATGTCTGAAGCTTTCACTGGTACAAGCCCTGCCTTAGATTGCTCATTCAAGCGGGAGGGGTCTACTTGCTCAATAAGCTCAGCACAGTGATCTCCAAGCTCCAAGTGCCCATGAACTCTGCAGACATTCATTAAGGTTTCCCAAATATCTACACTGGGCTCCACTGGCATCTTTTCAATGAATTCCAAGGCTTCATCCAGATATCCATTGCTTCCCAACATGTCCACAATGCCCACATAGTGTTCAATTGATGGAACAATGCCGAACTCTTTCCACATGGACTCGAAGTGCAGCATTCCCTCATTGATGTCACCCAAGACATTACAAGCAGAGAACAACCCAACAAAAATTTTTGCTTCAGGTTTCAGTCCTCCTTGCTTAAACTGATTAAACAGATCAATGGCATCCTCCCCAAATCCATTCTTAGCAAGCCATGTTATCATAACATACCATGAAGTCAAATTGCGCTCTTGCATGTTGTCAAATACACTAAACGCTTCATCCATGGCACCACATTTTGAGTACATTTCTAAGATCTTATTAAGCGTGCCAACATCTAGAGGAGATTGTGATCTTACAATGCAGTCGTAAATCACTTTTGCTTCCTCTAGAGCTTCAGCCTCTCCACATGCCTGCATCAACTGCAAATAGCGTGATAGATCCACAGGAACACTCTGCTTCTGTAACAACTGCAAAAATTCCACAGCTTCCTTCACTTTCCCATCCTTGCAAAACTCATCCAGCTCCTCCAGAGAACCTCTAGTCAAGCTACTTTCAGAAGATCCAGCTGAATCCCCTTCAGGTTTAGCATAGTTTGATGCTTGAGAAGCTTCCATACTTCTCTGAAAAGCATTACAGTTAGGCTGATATTGTTCAACATTCAAATTCTGCTGGTATTGTCCAAAATACTGGTTCTGCTGGTACTGTCCACCATTTCCCATGTGATGATCGTGAAATTTCTCAACATTTTTAGTGTAATTTCTATTCGGGTTTCCTTGTGACTCTGAAAAACATTGTGAATTATACCCAGGCTGGTTCTGATTCAGTTGCAAGTTTCCATGTCCTACATTAAACCCATTTTGACTATCCTGTCCCCCCACCCCACCATAGTTCTGTTGAAATTTCCCATCATTACGTTCATAATAACCACTGAAGTTTCCATTTTTCTCAACTGGGTTACTCTGATTCTGCCTCCTACTTCTTTCCCAAGAAGCTCCACTCAAGTTATGCTGAAAATCTCCATGATTTTTCCCATGAAACCCACTAAAGTTCCCATTTTTTCCAATTGGGTTGTTCCACACATCATTTCTAGGGCTTTCCCTAAAACCCCCATTAGGGTTTAAGCTGTTTCCACTAGAGTTTTGGTTGTAATAACCATAAGACCCATTTGGGTCATGGTAATGCTCATTAGAGTTCCGTGCGTGATACCCATTAGAGTTTTGAAAATCAAATCTTTCTGTGGCAGTGCTAAAATTCTTCAAAAAAACGATAGACTCAGAGGAGTTACTTGAACAGCATACCTTTGATAGAGAAGTGATGCATTTGATTGTCAGAAGCGAAGCTCTCTTTCTGGACATCTATGCCTCAATCAATAAGACAGGCGTCTTGCTTCAGAGAGAGAGAGAGAGAGAGAGAGAGAGGTTCCGCGATTGGAGGGGTGACCGGGGAGGTCTAGGTCTGTTTAAGTTAATTTGTGGGTTAAATTGGGCTTGGATCTCTTCTGTCAAGTTTCAAGGGCTTCGGTACACAAGGCCCATTTTTTCAGCACTTCTTCAAGCTGTCAAATCTTAAAACACTCTTGATTCCCGGTATGGTACCATAATTTTGTTGTCAACTTCTTTCCAAGAATATAATCGATTACATTTGATGACGTATTGCAATAAATATTTAAATTATACATAACATGAAGTATAAGAAAATTAGTAAATATTTTAATACTTGATTTTGATCTTTGATTTATAATTAAACCACTGGTAGGTACTTTTTAAACCACTTGTGTTACCTAGAGAATGAAGGTTCTCTCCTGCACTTGCAGGCTTATTCTCTTCTTGGGCTCAGAAATAGTTTCATCTAAAACCCTCTTAAAGCCTTTTCCCCTAAGAATTCTCAAGTTGGGTTTGAGGAACGATCAGCTATTGGTTGCCGCTAGCGATTCTTGGTCTCTTGGAGCTCTCTGTTCCTTTTTTTTTTTTTTTTTTCCTTTTTTCTTTCCGGATTAGGGTGTTACCATTTTGTTGGAGTTTTTGACAAAAGCCAGGCTCAAACTTTGAGACCCTCCCCATCCCCTCTTTTGCTTATGCGAAATGATCACTGACCTACAAAGCACCTTGTTTCTTGTAGCTTTCTGTTATCTTATCATTAGAGCTTGCCTGCTGCTGCTTTCACATTTCATTCCCTCACTAATCCATGTAGAATAAGTTACTTACTCCTGGCTTGCCTTGTTTCTTAGGTTTATTTTGGTACCGAGCAGATTCTGTTAACGTTTAGATCTGAGAAGCTTCTATCCCATCTTCTAATATAAGAGTTGGAGATTATGATAAAACGTATCCTACTTAATCCGCAAGATCCACGATACTGAAGAATTCTTAAGAGGGTAATAACCCTTTCAGTTTCTACAAATGAAGCCCCGCATTGAGCTGCTTCACCTTACCATCCCTTCCATAGAAAGGCTATTGGACCTTCGATAAAAATATATTGAACAGTAACGACACCTTTTGGAATTCTCTTACCAAATAATAAAGTTCATAACTTGCATTACTTCTACTGCCAGTTCCAACTCTCTTCAAATACCTAAAATTGCTTGCAAAGTTAGACTGAAGGCTTAAAAATATGTTGGTGCTAGTTCCATATTACAGCAAATATTTCACCAAGTGGAGCACTAAGTGTCCCCCCACCCTCTATATTACTGATGATACTGTTGGGTAATCTCACCACATTAGGCAACTAGAAAGGGAAGGGAAAAAAGAGAAGTCAAGATTCATTACCTTCAAAAAAATATCTGAAAAACAAAACATGCTATTTAGATAACATCATGATGAAAACGAAAATTTACGAAATATTCTGAAGCTACGAAACAAATGGCAATGTTTGCAAAAGCAACCACAAACATGTTTAGACAGGTAAAGAAAAATGAGTTGGTGGAAAATCCAGAATACAAAACAAATATAGACTGTGTATTCCAGCACTCATTGCAATTGAGAACTTGGAGTTATGCCATCTATGCCTGCAGCCAGAAAAACAGAGTTAGCCAAACCATCAATCATCACATATGAATGAGCAAAATTCAGAATACCATGTGATTCTACCTTGTTTGCAATGTTGTTTGAGAGCCAGTCCAATCCCTCATACAGCCCTTCACCAGAAGTGGCGCATGTGCTCTGGATATACCTGCAATTAAAGATATACAGTCAGATTACAAGAGAAAATTGGATTGCTGGAGGAGAAGGGTGGGAGAGTTATATACCAGTGGCGCTGACGAAGAGAGTGAAGGCCAAGCTTATCAGTTATCTCAGCAGCATTCATTGCATTTGGAAGATCTTGCTTGTTTGCAAACACTAGCAGCACAGCATCCCTCAACTCATCCTGCAAGTGCAACGAAAGGTATTATGAGCGTAGAAAAATCATGCAGAGGTACCGGCAAGACAAATTAGAACATGAATGCTCTATTAATCTGCAGCTTTTCATGGTTCCATATGTATAATCCTAGGAAATTCTGAAACATTCTGCTACCTCATTCAACATCCTGTGTAGCTCATCCCTAGCTTCAACAACACGATCTCTGTCATTGCTATCAACCACAAAGATAAGTCCCTGTGTGTTCTGGAAGTAATGTCTCCACAAGGGTCGGATCTGGGAGCGCAAAATAATAGTTCATCAGCTAATAAACAAATTAAGGGATAGAACATTTAAATCTTTAGACTGGTTGTAAATGGATCCAAATTTAGAGGCAATGTATAAAAGCAAGCATGGATCTAATCATTTATGATTTGACTATAACAAGGAATACTTCAATAAGAAAAGGAATAGCACGAGATTGATAAGACAAGCTTGACTTGGAGAATTTCACAAAGACCACAATCATGCATCCGAATGTTCTAATAGTCAAGCAAAAGATTTAAGCAAACAATGGTATAACATGACAGAATGTGACACAACTACAGATGTTGTCAAGCAAAGAGGCGGTACAAATAAAAATACTCACACTAGTGGATTACTCAAAATGCAAGCCACCATATAAAGCATTTCCCTATATAATCAAAGGAGACAGCAGCGTATACACAATGGCAAAACAATTTTAGCATTGAATATGTTAATTGCTGATGGAGGAAAAAAGACCAGCACTAGACCGTCCATAAGCACTCATTTTCATGTACGTCGTTTCAATAAAATAAAAAGGAAATTATGAACCATAGTGGCTTCAGTTCTTGAATGCAAACATATTTAATTGCTTTCCTCATAATTAACTCAATCCATTCTGCATCATTTAGTGACATGGAAAAGGATGCTACATCTACTACACCCAAGAATGATAACAACCTTCAAGCAAAAGAAAAAAGCTACATCGGTACTCAATATGACACGCATACCTTGTCCTGACCCCCGACATCCCAAACTGTAAAGCTAATGTTTTTGTATTCCACAGTCTCCACATTGAATCCTGATCAAACAACATCATCAGATCTAAGTCAACAGAGAATATATGGAGGATGATAAATTTCAAATCAAGACAATAAGCATATTGACCTCATAATGATGAGAGACTTACCAATGGTAGGAATTGTGGTGACGATCTCACCGAGCTTGAGCTTGTAGAGAATGGTAGTCTTACCAGCAGCATCGAGACCCACCATCAGAATACGCATTTCCTTCTTAGCAAACAGTCGGCTAAACAACTTGGTGAAAGACAGCCCCATTTTCTCACGTCTGCCGATATCAACAATCCAAAATCAACTCACTAATTGAAAATCCGCCAAGCTAATCAAATGCAATTCGCCATCATTATCAGAAACTAGATCTCAATCAGCTTGATTTAAAACATTGCACATTTTTTTAAAGAAAAACAATCACGAATTGGAATCCTAATAAAAAAAGATCATATCAACAGCACATAACGAGAGAAAAAAAAAACCGCAACAGCAAGTGATTATCCAGACGAATAGAATTCAGATATTCAATTAAAAACACATAAAACTGACAACTTATACATGAATTTAGACCTGACATCCTACAGATCAGGTACCAAACAGGGTGTGTTGCACATCTATTGATATCCAACTCTAAGGGATCATCACATGTCAACCATGCAAAAACAAAAGCATAATATAAAACGAGATCCATTAGGCAGCATCGCATGATAATCAAGATCAACCCATTACGAAACTAAATCGTGCTCTAAATCTTAGATCAGACAAAAGCAACAACATAAAATACGAAACACGAACATTTAACAATTCGATTAAGAAAAATAAGATAGGAATTGAGCAGAAGATTAGAATCTAGGGTTCTGAATTTAGGGATCATGAAAGAGAAAAACACTTGCCTCACAGGGAGCCAAGATGAGAGAGAGCGAGAGAGAGAGAGAGAGAGATCTACCTCAGTGGAGAGAATAAAGGGAATTAAAATGAGGAGGAGGAGCAGCTGTCTTTCACGCCAACTATTTACACGGCCCAATTGTGTGTATTTAGAGGACTTAACGGGATCGTTTTCCCTGTTTCCATATTCTTTTTTAACTGTGCAATACGCCGTTAATTTTTACCATGTGGTCGCCTGCAAATGGGTTGCTCTTGTTACGCCGTTAGTACCACGTTGTTGCCTGCATTGGTTGGAGAATGCTGCCTGTTTGGAAATAGGAGATGCGTTTCCCATTTCGGGATTAGGACTTTCTGATCCTGACAGTTGGAAATTCTTTGCCTCTTAACTTGCTTGTGTGCATCTAGGAGGATTGAAGGCTGGGCTGGGCATTATTATTATTAGACTTATTTAAATTAAAAAATCTTCATTCAAGCTGGAGTCTCCTATCCTATCCAATGGTGGGTGTTAGAGGTACAATATTTTTTCTAACTAGTAACATTTTTCGCAGAGTCTTTTTCAAAAAAAGAGGAAGATATAAATAAAGAAGATAAAGGAATAATGATTAAAAAATAATAGTGTATGATTTCCCACGCCCTAGGGTAGATAGGTTAGATGAGAGTTTAGGCTTTACATAAATCGTTTCCAGAGAGTTAAAAATTTATTCCAATTAAGAATTTTATGAGACCTTACAATTGGCGAGCTCCTCTCTTCCCCTCCTTTAGCATTTCCATTTGTTCGAGAACCAGTTAATTTCCCTTAGCTAGCCATTGGTTGAGTCGCGATTAAAAGGGCAAAAGAGAGCCAAATAATCAAATCTAAACTTGCACAAGATTAAGAATGACAATTAACAGATACTCAACTATTAATTCAATTTTTTACCCTATCAATAAAAAAGATAACCTACTTATTATTTATTAAAAAATTATTATATAATCTTTGTCGAATCTATATTAGTTTACCAAACTCATTTAGTACTCATATAATACTCGATAAAAATAATTTATCAAAAATATTTATTTTAATCTCCATAAGTTTCAAAAAACTTTTCAGGACTTTAAAATTTAATTAATTTATTAGTTTTTTTTTATCTTTAAATTTTTTTTAAAAATATTTTGATCTTTAATTTTTAAAATTTATACAATTAAATCTCTATATATTAATAAAAAAATCAAAATAAATTAATAAATATTAATAGGATAAAAAAGCAATACCCTAAAATCATATTAGTAAATAAGTATTTTTTTATTTATATCCATTTCTATTGTCATTAAATATTTTTAATAAGTATTTATTAAACCGAATAAAACAAAAACCTTTTGTATCCGGTACTCGTCCCTCCTCAGGTTCACCTCCAGTTCACCAATTCAGAATTTGTATCTGTAGAGAAGGAGGCAATAATGATTCTCTACAGACCACACAGCTTTCTGGTGGACCCTAGAAACCGATTTTAACCTGAAGTTCTCGAAATCCCCAACAAACCCCATGTTCCAATGACCACCTAGAGCACCATCCATGCCTAGGTAAAAGGAATAAGAACATGTTATGTTGGTACCAGATGAAACAGCGAGAGAAGTGTCCACCGGTTAATAAAATACAGTTTAGCAGTAGTCGTATTATAGCTCAGTACAAACCCCAAAGCACGTGTCCACAATTTCACATGCCCATTGTAGTGCAACCTAATCCTTCACGTCATCAAATACAACCATCACGAATTCTTGTTATTCCTTCCTCTTAACAGACGCGCATAAACATTCCCTTTATTTCTAGTCGTTCAGTGCAAGATAGCTTATGAAAAAACGGAGGTTCAAATCTTCTAATAAGGACTGGGATAGGGGGTGCTGAGGATGGATGCTTAACTAGATTAGCTACTACGAAAATGTTAGATGCAAATCTTGAACTGCACATGGTGCTTTTAAACTAGTTATGCAGTCAATGATATGTCAGACCGCCCTCCTGTCATCCTCTCAGCCTTCTCTCCGCGCTCACCTGAAAATTGTGCATGGAAGGAAAGAGTCTTGTCAAAATTGTGACGAATCTAAAGCCTGCTACCATCATAACGGTTGAACAGGATGGCTAGGGTAAGTATGAAGATACATGCCTCAATCCTTCAGAATAGTAGACAAGAACGAATCAGTAACTTACCAGTGCGAACTCTTATTACATCTGCAACAGGTACCACTGCAAATCAACAAAAACTCGTTAGAAGTTCTGATAATATATCTAAGCTATCTACTGATTCTGTGACAAGGTTATCTTTCTCTACTTTTCAAGGTCAATATGTACACATATATACTGGTGCCAGATTGCATGAGGTACAAAAAATTTAAACCATGATGGAGAAAAGGCACGATCACAACTTTTAGCATTCATCTCAAGAAATGGTTAGCATGCTTGGTTTCGCATATCAAGGTTACATCCTGGAATTGTACATTGCAATTTCAGTTTTATTGAACTTTACGGTGACTGCAAAAGAGACACATGCATATAGTGTGGCTCTATGATAGTTCACAGGCTGCGGTTTAGATACAGCTATGGTTTCTGACAAGAGAGCATGCCAAAGTTGACCAAGTTTTGTTCGACTTCGAGCCACCTGCTAGGGGTCCTATGAATATGTCTTGCGTTTTAATCCTTTAATGAACCTTACACGTAACTGAGGAGTAAGAAGCCACAAGGAAAGAAAACATGCATGGTTGCGGGAGGGGGTTGGTAATGGCACATGTTCAAATCTACCATCTGAGTCCAAAATGTTGTAGCCTGTGCAATCAAAGTTATTCAGGAAAACTTCGCAGCTTAAGGATTTCATGTTAACACAATGCTATCCACATAGGAATTACAGATTTGCTCTGGGAGTCATCAAGGATAGTACTGTCAGAAGAAAATGACCTTTAAAACTGAAAATTCATTTGTTCACATTTTCGTACTTCTCTGTTTGCACATAAACAATTGTACTATCGATAGTTGTAGTTTCATGCAGCCTACACAACAAACATACTCAAAGGGCAATATAGATTGCCATCACAGCCACAATGGTCCGTGACGATATATTTCCAAGTTACAAGAGAACACAATGAAACCCTGAAAAACTCCTGAGAAAAGGTGAAACTTCTGTATATTAGAAAACTACTGTTCTTAAAGACCTGATAACTATCTAAAGCTGCAATATGCTAGCAGTTAGCACACTTGCTAGGAACTTTTACTAACTAAATCTGTTTTCTATTTCCACAGAACCATATATATAAATGACACTAAGAAAAAGAGGAACAATCCTAGAAATAACAACACATAAACTACTAAAACAGAGTAAAATAGAACGCAAAATAAAATAAGTTCAGATAAAATTTCAGTTGCTTCACATGCATACTATACGTAGATTAAAGCTTTAAGGTAAAGAGCAAAGGAAATCAAAGGATCATGGAATATGCTATCAGATTTATTAATTTTGGAATCTTACAGAAAATCTTGCCATCTCCAATCTCTCCAGTCCATGCCTCCTCTTTGATCTTTTCTATTACAGCTTCAACCTAAAACAGGATAATGTAGAAGACAAAATGAAAAAATTACGCGGCAAATGCACATTTGTTTAGTTTTTTTATTTTATGTGCAGCAATATGAAAAATAACTCCATCGTAACGGAAGAACAATAATCAATTCTAAGTGCACATATGACATCTGAAATAGTACTTAGGCTACTGCTATTCATGAATACCTGGTCTTTGCTCACAACAATCTCCATCTTAACTTTGGCAACAAACTTGTCTTCAGAAAACTCCGAGCCTGCAGTGTTACAAGCAAGTTTATGGTTGATAAATATTTTTACCACTTCAACTCATATAGATGTGATTAACAGAAAGTATTCATCAAAAGGGCCAAAATGGATAAAAACAAGAAAAAATGGGAGAAAGGTCATGAAACAGAAAGGGAGATGATTCTATAATAGACAGCTATAATCAAGTCACTCATTATGGAGCATCTGGAGGTATAAAAAGAAAAGAAACTTTCAACCGTTCAAGTGAAGAGCTTACCACCATGCCTCTCTTTTGAACCACCTTGAGCCCCAAATCCTCGAACATCAGAAACAGTAACACCACGGATACCAATTTTCAACAGAGCCTTCAATTTCCCAAAGAATAATAGAAATTAATATTAACTGTAAGCAACTTAGGTGCTAAGCAAAGACTCTTAAGAAGTTCAACATTAAGAGCACAGGAGACAAAGGTAGATATAAAATAAAGCGTTGCAGCAATAATGAACTCAGAAATCTGCATGGTTAAATCAAATTTGCACCCTGTATTTTGCAATTCTGCAATTGGACAAACTCAGCAATTTATGTAACTTACAGACATTTCAGTTTCTCTGCATAAAAGAAGGATAAAATCTTAGTTAGAAGCTTCCATAGCCAGCAATAAGATCCAATGAACATTGATCAAAGCTACAAACTTATATTTTCTTCTAATCATGTTCTCTCAATAGTCAATCGGCCAGTACTGCAAGCTAGATGATCCCAATTCCAAAACCGTGGCAGCTAGAACTCTAATAAGCATATTTCATCCATCATTAGATAACACCAGCTCCACAAGTACAGAAGCAAACTTGAAGGTCCTAGAATCCTTCTCTACCCAGGGAGACTGAAACAACACTCAATGAAAATTCAAACCTATCCTACTAACAAGATGAAATTATGACTCACCATCAAATTTAGCTCTGCAGTCCTTAATCTATCCAACCAAGAACACTAAGAGGCATGACAGACACCAATGAGCTAATTATTTGACGTATTATGATATAACTGGTTTCAATACAAGCAAAATTGAGAAGCCCCACCAGCAAGGGCTCTGGTTGTGATTGAAGATATATCAAGTCAAGTAAAGGGAGGGAAACTTTTGGAAGTTGCAGTGGATATCAACATTGAAGAATCATGGAAACATAAGTAAAGCAGCAGTGAGTACAAAATAATTGAAAATGCATCAGGTCGGGTCTGGTCTTACCGAGGAAACATGCGAGACTCGCCAGGGCCTGTTTCATCCCAAATTCAAAGGAATTAGAGAAACCAAAATCAATAAGCTCATTTTACTTCGACAGTAATAGCCAGGGAATCGAGAAAGAAGAGTACCTCAAAATTGCTTCTACCTTATAAAATTTGGCATCTGGAATATACTCTAAACAATCCAAAAAATACAAATCGTTAATATTCATTCTATCTCTAAATTCAAAAGTCATGAATTATTTATTTTTCAGGAAAAAAAATTGAAAAATCTCAATGCATACCAGGAACCAGGGAGCTTTGGGCTTTAATTGTAGGAATAATGACCGCATTTCGTGTGTGCTTCAAAGTCAGGTTAAACTGAGAGAATCGAGGATTTTTCAACTCGAGAGGTTTCAAAGAGGAATAAAAAAGAGGGAGTTCTTTGTTGAGAGGGGAATGGAATTGGAGAGAAGTGAGGGAGCCTGGTTTCGCTGCTGCTGTGATCATTGTTATATGATCGTCGTCGAGTTTTGAAGAAATGAAACTGCAAAATTGGCTACTTATGCTCTCTAGACTGGAGACAGAGTGAGCCTGACTCAGCCTTGGAATTAACGCGACTTTTCCGGTAGCAGTTAGCTGGGCACTTGTCTAATTTGAAATGACGCGAAGAACGAATGAGGGAGGCTTTGAAATAAGTTGCGATGGGCTTCATTCTATTGGGCTCCAGGTCCTTATTTGACCCAGCATACCTATGGTCCAAAAAGAAAAATAACACATAAATAAATAAAAATGAAGAAAATCCCTTGTACTTCCTTGATATATGGGAATAGGATAGAAAGAATGAAATATTAAAATTAATAAGGGACCTATTATGAGTAATAAAAGCGTATCAACAACACAAAAAATCATGTCATCTAGTCTATCAAATAACCTGAAGAGTAAGCCAGACCTTGCTGCAAGTGGAACATTTGTGAAAGTGATGCAAAATATCACTGTTAATGAAGAATAATAAAGTTGAGCTATTATTTAGTTTTAAAATTCGATATTCAAATCTATTTTTGTTTAATTATTTAGTGTTTTGTTTGGTAAATTTTAGATGTTATTGTTGCTTGTAGAATTTGATCTCAAAACAGCGTACATAAATGCTTCAATTTATAATCAAGACCTTCGTGATGAAATACTATGGGATTTGATTTCGTTTAACAAACCATTAAGACTTCTTATGAGTACTCAATTTAAAGTAAAAGAAATAAAATAAAAGGAATGCTATTGATCGGAAGAAATAGTATTCAATAGATAGACGAAATTTTATCAATCGAAAGAGACAAAATTCATTGAAAAAAATATGAACATCATAAATTGAAAAGTATAAAACTTATATCATTAGCTATTGAGACATTAGAAGCCATTTGTTCACGCTAAATGACGAATCAACACTTTCTAAGTTACAAAGATGAAATTACCGAAGGCGGTAAAAGTATCGAACTACTTGTAGGAAAATAGAAACTAATTGTTATGGAGTAAACTAGAGAACTTGAATAAACTTGTGTTGAAAAAAGTCTTATCTTCTTAATTGTTTTCGATTCTATTAATCCCCCTTCTTTAAATAACTCTCGATTGATAGTTGCTTTGGATTGAAAATTAAGCGCTAAAAGTTATTTGATAAGTGTCCCTTTATTTTCTTTAGGCATATTGTCTTGTTGAAAGTGATTGATTACGGGACTAAACACATCGTTTTACTTAAGTCTTATGATTTCATCGAAACTTGGTTGTTTATATAACCAAACACACAGCTTTATTTATGTTTTACTATCTCATTATAAGGAGATACCATACTTGATTGACGTGTGATCTTAAATTTTGAAGTGCTAACGGATATCCTTATTTGTGTATCTAATAAATATTTTTAAATTTGATATTAAATGTGGTGATTTGAAATAACTTAGTAAAAACAGTAGTGTGAAATAATTTTAAATTTTTAAATGTTTTTTGTTTTAAGTTTGATTATATTTTAGGCTTGATACCTTTTAATGTACATAAGTGGATTTGAGCACATCCCTTTAATTTTTTTTATATGTTAATTGCCAAGTAATTTGACTAGAATACAAGGCTATTAAAGAAAATATATATGTGACATGACTTAATATTTATGTATTTCATAATTTTTTTTAGTTAAACAAATTCGAATCTTAATAATTTTATTTCATTTGTTTATTATGTAATAAAAAAATACTATCTTTTGTTATGTATCTTAAGATTCATAAACTCCTGATAAACTAAAAAAACTATACGTACTTAATATATAGTGCAAACTAATGACTTATGTAAAATAGATTTTGTTTTTATTTTTATCATAATTTACATAATTCATCGGTTTTGTAATAAGCAGTACTATACCAAAATCCTAAAACACAATTTTGTGATGTTCAGCATCCCTATTTTCTAAAAGATAACCTTTAAAAAACGCTATTTTGAGGGTAATCATTTCAACCATCCAAAGAACAAAAAAAAGTTCTCTCAAAGATAATTTTTGTAACGGGATCGATAAAAATAAATTGATATTTTTCGTCGAAGCAGAAAGCGAAACACTTTTTTCTGAACCGAAATAAGGTCGGTTTTCATTAACTAACCGAAAGTTTTCGGAAATATCAAGACAAACCCTGGATGCGCGTGCAACTCGGTCGAACAATCTTCCAGTGGTTAAATAGGAGTATATTCTAATTTCGTTCCCCTTTTTTAGTCCTTGCTCCTAACACCCTCTATCCTCCCATTTCCTTCAACTTATAAGCTGCCTAGCGGTGGTGAGTGTTGTAAGAAAGGTAGAAAAATGGCTGCAAAAGAGGAAGTTAGGAGTGGAAGGGAAGATGAAGAAGAGAAGTATGTGTATAGGATAAGCACAGACAAAGAGTGGGAGGAGTTTCAGAAAAATGAATCTTGTTTTGGTGGACAACTTGACAAATCTTCTGGCTTTATCCACCTCAGCAAGCTCGACCAGGTCCTCTTCAGCTCCTCCCCTTCTCTCTATAGATATTGCTTTTGTGCTTTGATTCCTTCTCTAAAAATAATTTCAAAACTTGTCCAAATTCTTATATACCGATGGTGGCATTTTTACCTTCTATTAAAATTTTCATAATCAGTATTGATATTTTCAAGAATCGGTGACAAGGACTAAAGATATTAGGCTTCTAATCACTTATTTAGGTGTATTTTTTAAGAATTGGCTGTATGATCATGAAAATCTGATGATTTTTCAACGCGGGATTAGTCGATTAAGACTTTGGTGGTTTTGTTCGTCAATTAATTGAAATGTTATTCGATTCTAAAATCTGGAATAGTATTCAATATATAAAATGCGATTTTCAAAGATGGGAATTTCTACTTGCTGATATCTTTCCATTTCTAGTGAGGGATGAATGACTGAGGCTCCACTATTCATGGGCCGGTCTTATGTATTTGCAGGTCATGTCAACATTACAAAACTTTTTCCTGAATGCTAAGGTGGATCTGTATCTGCTTCAAATTGATGCGAACAAGGTTTGCACTTTAGTCTTTATCATTTTATTTTCGTTATGTCTTTCATTGATCAGTCCTCATCGGTATTGTGAGGCTACAGATTTTCCATGTGATGCATGTATCAAACTGAATTTGACGTTTGGGGATGATGAATTGTTGGAACTTGGAAGTGTAAAAATACTTTATGAATATTTGCATCTAAGGATAAAATCTGATAAGTGTTTTAGTTGGCTTTGCCTCTTTTTTTCTCATGGCACCAATTTGAGAAAACTATGTTTCCTTGAACATTTCCTCCTATCATTTGATTTAGCGATGATGTTTTATGTTTTCCTGTGATAAAAGTTATAGATAAGGTTATCCCAAGTGTTTGCCTCCGTTTTTGTTTGAAAAGATCAGCTGGGCAGGAAAGAAGAAATATTTATGAGAAATTGGACTGCACTTTTATTATCAAACTGCATGGAAATAGTATATATTGACTGTTACTTATTGAGGATTACTTCCAAACTCACCAATGAAGTCTCACAAGTTTCAAGTTTCTGCAACTTGAAGGTGCTAATGGAAGGACAAGAGGTCACAACAGAAATGTGTAGAAATAGGAGTGAGGGTATTTAAAAGTTAAAACCTGAGCCCACTAATTAAAGGGAATAAGGATTAAATGGTGAGCAAGACTATGTTTATAGGTCCCATTTTGAAGTGCATGAATCAATTGGTTCCATGTATAGTTTCCTTTGTTTTGAATTGACGAGAAGTCGCGTAGCAGTAATGCTGAAGTTTGGATTACATTATTTGAGATGCTTATCTTTGGCAGTGCTGATGTCTCATGAATTCAATTCCCCGCTGAAATATAGATCATCTAATTTATGGGCATGTTTGTTGCAGCTTGGGGATGGATTGGTATATGAAGCCGTGGATGGTACCAACAGCTTCCCTCATTTTTATGGCCCTTCGCGGAGTTTCAGTCCTCTGCCTTTAGACGCAGTTACCAAAGCAGAGAAACTTGTTCTAGCAGATGGCCAGTTCAGTTGTAGTTTGCTGAAGTAAGCGGCTCCAATTCATGATATTGACACGGTATTCTGTCTTGCTATATGTGACCGTATGGGTCTAATGAAAGATGTTCAATTTGATAATCCTTCTACTGTTTTAAGCATGGCGTGAAATACTTAGAAATCAATGAACTAGAGGTAGCAATCCATGATACAACAGATACGATGAAAGTTTCCTCCTATGCGTGACCTAATCTACTTTCTAGGGTGGTCAGAGGGAGTTAGGAAGGGTCTGCCGGACCATATTCCCAATAATTTATTTAGCGTCAGTGACAAGGCCTTATGATTGTCGAGTGGGATGAACCTTACATTGCCGTTTTACTCCAAATAATAATAATAATAATAAAAAAAAAGGAGGGAGGGGGTTGGAGAATTCCAAATCCACCTATTTTCGCTCCCAAAGGCCGAAAGCTTTGGGGAATCCTCTGGGGCAGTACTTGGTAATTCAATGTCTCCGTTCCTGCCAGGAAATTTAATAGCAGTTTTTAAGTGCATATGAAAGTTAAGGCCTTTTAGAAATATACAGTAATTCTAAGGGTTTTCTACTTCCAAATTAAAAATTAACAAAACAACGTGTTTCTTTTAGTGAAATTGTGATAGGTCATTAAATTATTGGTTATTCAATGATCATATGTGTTGGCAAATTCCAACAAGAATTACAAAATAAAAGGAAACATCTCCTAGAAAATAGCTGTATCCGTCTACGATGAAAGTTATTTCACACAATTTCTCAATACATTTCGTCGTCATTTTTTATGGTTGCTGACTGCTTATGCTTCCAAGTACTCCCTATCTTTTTACATAATCACAGGTTTGATGAAAAATTTTATTCTTATTTTATTGTGATTTCGCAATTTTAAATACATAGTATCAAATCGTGTAATTTAAACCCTAAAGTATTGAAGATTGGATAAATATGATTTAAATTGTTCAATCTTCGTTATGTGTAATGATCAACCGAGTTGTTCGTTACTTGAAATATTAAAACGATGACGTTTTGGCATTCTGCTATTAATTATTTTAAAAAAGCATTCTAAAAATATTTATAACCTCCTAATCTTGAATTTTCTTTTAAAAATTTTTTTCTCATGAAATATTATAAATATTTTCTAAATTATAGAAAAAAAACATTTTATAAATATTTTTAACCCCTAATTTTGAACTTTTATTTAACTTTTTCTTATAAAATATTATAGACATTTTATAAAAAAATATCTTTTTATATAATTTATAAAATTAGAGTATCAATCCTTAATTATGTTCATTTTAATTTATAAAATATTTTTTAAGGTCCGAAATTGGGTATTGTTGATTATGTTTTTTTACAATAATATTTAAAAAAATAAAAAAAAAGTTCAAAACTAGGGAGTTAAAAATATTCATGCAATATATATATATATATATATATATATATATATATATATTAATTTTTACAATATTTTATAAGAAAAAAAGTTCAAGATTACGGCGGTTGAAATATTTTTAAAATATATATTTTAAAAGAACATAATTAATAGCATAATACCAAAACGATACTATTTTGGCATTTCAAATAATGGTACATATATTGAAGATTGAGCAATTTGGATATTATTTGCCCAATCTCCAATACTTTGGGTTCAAATTACGCAATTTGGTACTATGAATCCAAAATTATTAAATCACAATAGAATAAGATAAAATTTGCCATTAAACCCATAATCATGTAATTCATGTTACAAAAAAAAATCTTCTTTCATCAAATCCAACGAGTTTATATTATGTTTTTTAGGGAACAAAAGATTCCTTTATGTGCTATTTGATAATCAAGAATAGAGCGATGAGAATAAAAATAGAAGTTTTATTCTCACATTACAATTGTTTGATTGAAATGAATTAAGTGGGAATCGAATGAAAATTAAATATAATTTCATTCTCATTAAAAATATGAAAATAAAAATAAGGAATGAAAATAATTTTTTTCAAAATAATAATATATTTTATTTATTCATTATCTATTAACTATTTCTATCACCACCGTCACAACAACAACCAAGCATTACCACAATTGCCACCACCTCAAGCATCACCAAAACCACCATCACATTAAGCACCACAAGAACCATCACCACTACAACAACCATAATTACAACCACAATCACCATCATTTTTTTTTTTAACAACTATTATAGTTTGATAAAATTATTTTATTAATTATTATTTTTATTTATATAAAAAATAAATATTAAAAATTTAATTTACATTCTAATTATTCTTTAATATTTCAAATACAATATAGAAATACAAATACCATTTTAATTTTTTAATTTTTATTTCAATTTCTATATTTTTATTTTTAACCTTTTATTCTCAGTAAAAAAAAAAAAGTGTTTCAACAATTACCCAACATACAGGATCTTTTGGATAAAAGTACATTAAGACACTTATGCGGCCCCAAACAACCCCACGTCACCCCCCCCCCCCCCCCCCCCCAAACAAAACAAACACCACACACGCATCCTCTCCTTGTTCTAGATTTTTTTTTTAATCAAGATAATTTCTATAGAAAAAAATAAAATAATTAATTTGGATACTTAAAAATTTGTCAAATCATATGGCGTTGATTCACGCTAGATTTTTCCTGTGTTAGTAACTGAACCTTTTGCGTTGCCTAATCTATTGTGTTTTTTTCAAAGTAATGCTTATATTACCAAACTTACTTTCCAAAACATCTTTCAGTGTTAACCTAATATATATAATAGGGTGTTATTAAATTCACCATCAAATTTGTTATTTACACCCTCTTGTTTTTTTAAAATTACTAATACACTCTCCCCATTAATATTTGTTAATGTTCGTTACAATATTTTTCTTAAATATGTGTTATACTGTGTATGAAAGCAAAAATAAAAAATAAAAAAACTGAAAAGTAAAAATATTGATGAGCATTTTAGATATTTAATACAAAACATATTTAACTATGACGTAAAATACCAAAAAAAAAAAAAAAAAAATAGACATCTCAAAATGTTAGAACGAGAATCTCATGCTTTTTTTGGATTCCCAAGGGATCCTAGGCCCATACACCTCGAGAATCTCATGCTTTGAATAAATGTATCTCGCTACAGAATTCTACATATTTAATGGTTGAATGAAAAAAAAAAATATGGGGAAGATCTTAACATATTATTTTTTTTAAATGAAATTAGGAAATAGAAATGGGTGTAGAATTTAACATTCTAGGATACAAAAAAGAATTTGATGTTGTTAAATAATGTGTGTGCCTCCATAAATTAGATGATCTATAATTCTATTAGTGGTCCGGGGAATTATTTGTTAGTGTTGTTATTATTAGAGTACTATTTTCTTTTAGCATGGTTACGTGATCGGCTTCTTAAACAATTTTAGCTGTGCCTATTGTAATAGTATGGACTAGTTGGTTTCCGATATTATGTTATGTACAAACTAAATATATTTACTTTAATTTGATAATATGTATTATGTTGTTGGTTAATAAAGATATATTAAATTAAAAATAAAATATCATCTAATTTTATAATTTTTAATCAAAATTTTATATTTATGTTTTTATTTTTAAATAAATTTTGTAGTTAAAAAAACACAATTTGTTCTTTTTATGCATTTATTCTTAAATAAAAACTTGTTTATATAAATATAAAATTTAAAAATCATTTTATTAGTTTTTATAACATTATATTGAATAAATAAAGCAACAATTAATATAAAACTTGTATCAAAATTAACAAATAAATCTTTTTTATTCTTTCTTTTGAGAATATATACATTTTATTTATATACATTTATTTACAAAATAATGAATAATATTAAATAAAATATTATATTTGAGTTATTAGGCAGTTCTTCTAAAATATTATTTCAATTATTATTTTAAAAAAAATTAAAATATAAAAAATGATAGCAAATGGTTGGTGTTATGAGTATAGATACATTATATATAGTTACTTTATAATAAAATCAATAACTCTAAAACGTATTTCTTTTATACATCATGATCGTATTCATTGGGTTAGAGCATGCAACATAAATCGATTTTTTTTTAAAAAAATTAAGTTGGAAAAATATATTGAATTTAGTAGAGTGTAATAAAAAAATTACAAAATTGATTTTGATTTGATTATATATATATAAAATAAATAAAACACGTGAATTTTATTTTTAGAATTTGATATATAAAAAAAGGCAACTAAAAACAACTACAAAAGAAACTTATTCAAAAATCCATACACAAGAGAAAATAAATTATATTTATTTACAAATAAAATTACATAAAAAAGAAGAATAAAAAATTAATTTGATGAGAATTTTTATAAGAAATGGCAAAATGAAAATAAAATTTTAATAATAAGAGTAATATAATATGATATATATTTATTTTAAAATCTAAAAATATGTCATATATATATTTCATAATCTTTAATTTTTTTGAAAAAAATAATAATTGGTTTTCATAATTTTCACACCCAATTCAATAATTAAAAAAAACATAAATTGTTAGAAAAACCGACAAAAAAAAAAAAAGAAGAAGAAGAGAAAAAATAGTGATTGATTTTTTATAATTTTCACACCCAGTTCAATAATAATAAAAAAATTGATGGAAAAAAAAGATAAAAAAAAAAAAAGAGAATGCAAGCCTTCTGCAGGCCACTATAGTAGCCTAATGCAGCAAGCAAAGGGATGAAACTAGGGATAAAATTTTCATTTTAAAACTTTAAAAACCAAAATAAAATATGAGGTAAATTTCAAATATAAATGTCCCAAAACAATTGAAAAATTGCAAAAACACCATCCTCATCTACAGTACTTCCATAGTGTTTCATGAGATGATAAACAGTAAAAATCACTATTTATTGATTTTTATTTTTTTAGTTTTGTTTGTTAATAAATTGTCTTATCATTTTTGGACAAGGAGTAGAAAGATATAGATGAGGTTTTAAATTTCTGTTTATATACTTGAAATTGGATTTGTAAGTATTATTTTGCTTTGGACATGGTTGTATATCATCATGTGAATATTCTGCAGGTATCCTTCACAATGTTTATTAGGCATTCAGTGGATGAACGGTGAACATATAATGGCTATTCTTGCGTTCGAATTCGTTTGAATATAAATTGCAACGGACCTACTGATTTTGTCATATGGTTAGATTTACCTGCGCGCCATAGTGTATAGTTTATTCTTATTAGTAAAATGTAAGTAACATGCCACTCAGCGGGGATAGCTCAGTTGGGAGAGCGTCAGACTGAAGATCTGAAGGTCGCGTGTTCGATCCACGCTCACCGCATTTTTTAACCTTAATCTAATAATCTCTCCCCGATAATTTTAATATCCGTGAAGTTGTAATTGGCAAGAGATTAGCAGGTGCGCTTCAACTTCTTAAAGATAAAGGAGAAGTTAAACATCGTCATTCTATTTATTTACAGAAACTGCCCCTGGAGAAGAACAAGAACGCAAGTTTAATGATTCTGATATGAATAAATAGTATGAGGTAAAGGAGATATAAGTTTGGAAGGATCATGATTCAAAAACAAGCGTTTAAAGCTCTTTCTTATAAAGCTTCATGATAAGGGAAAAGGCAAGACTAAGCTAGAGAGACGACTGAAGCGACACCAGCAAGAGAGGAACCCTACCTTGCAGATTTCGGGGGAAAAAAAAAAACCTTACTGTCTGTCCAGAAGATGAGGGAAGCTCACGCTTCATCACACTCTATCTACCTTCTTTATAACTATTGGTAATTGGCCATTAAGTATTAGTATTAATTATCCACCATTGGCCTATGTTCAAGATTAATTAGTACTAGTGCTTGATGAATTTGAGAATGTGTGAGAACTATACATAAACTAGTTCATGTCGTTTCTTATGTCCATGTTGAGGATTTTTTATATAATTATGTTTTTTTTTTTCGTTGCAGGTGGAAATAGAAAAAATTCAGTTCGAGATATGGTATCAAAAATTTCAGCGAGTGTTTTTTTTTTTTTTACCTTCACGCTTCACATATATTATAGTATCTGAAATAAATATGGTTGCTTGTAAAATTGTGGATGGTGGAGTAAATCAATTACAACATTAATTGCTTGGACTGAATTTGGTAATTTTGCAGTATCTATCATCCAACAGCTCTGTTTTCGTCATTGATGGTTCAGTGATATGATCTCAATAAGCATGTTTCTTTGCCATTAGCTTCTTTTGCTGGTGTTCAATACAGGGTAAGAAAATATATCGTTTGCCACATTTTAGGTCTCTTCTGCTCCTTGGCGAGGTTATTGGGTTCACACAGATATCTAATTTTATTTTTGTAATAATTTGGTTTTCCAAAACTTTGGGCAGAAACCATAGACAGTAAGCACGCATGTGAAGGGAAGAGGGAAAAGGAACAACACTTGTTTTTATATTTGGGTAAGCAAAGTACCTACTTCCCATGCCTGCCCAAGCTTTCTTCGTAATTATTGGAATATATTTCTTGATTTTTATTTTATTTCAATGCCAATCTTGTAATCATTCACAAGCCAACTGATGTCGTTCCTTTTAGTGGTTATGATGAGCTTAGTTGAGGCCTAGTAATTGACTGGAGGACAAAATGTACAAAACCCAAAAAACTGATAATCAGGTCGTCTCCTTCTTCAGCTTATTATTGGTGGGTTATCACGGGTTTTCATCACGGGTCTGATCATGTCAAATAATGAAAAAAGAATCATTCATGAAAGTAAACCAAAAATATGAATCCTGTACAGTAAATACTGCTCTAGTAGTGTATTTGTCTTGACATGCTCCTGTTTTTATATGCAGGATTAGCAGTATGCGTCCAAATTCTCACCGGTGGCGCAGCTGTCAATGTCTAGATCAACTTCACTTCAAAAAACACATAAAATACTGAGTTTTTTAGTCATTCTAATCAAAGCAGAGCAAAATGAGTGCAAATCTCTTAAAATTTCCACTTCTTTTTCCCTTCCTCGTACCTCCTATGATAATGTGTTTCTTCTTTCCCCTTCTGATTAATTGTCAGTGCAACAGAAATCCAGTAATATTCATCTTTGGTGACTCAACTCAGACACTGGTGCTTATTATTCTGGACTTGGTTTGATGTTTGGAGTTCCCAATGGACGCACATACTTTAATCAGCCATCAGGTCGATTATGCGATGGACGATTGATCATTGATTTCCCATGTAAGTAGTTCGACAAAGCCCTTTGCATTTGTTAATCATATTTTATTTAAGGAGTTCTAATTTTTTCAGAATATTTCGTAGAATAGTGCTAATATGCCGCGTCAAAATTGTCATCTAATGCACAGCATTCGGATATTTAATGGGAACATTTTATAATCAGGACCAATTTAGTTTGATGCCATCATTTTGTGAATGCTTCATAGTCCACTCTTTTATCTTCTCTTGCAGAACATCACTGAAACGTAGACATTTGTCTCTCGAACCTTTTTTGGAAAAATTGCATCTGCAGAACCTAGAAAATAGACCTGCCTAATGTTTGTGGCGACCAACTGACCGGACAGCCCCCTCTTTCACAATTATATTCTGTGTGTACTGCAGGCGAAAGTTTGAATACAAGTTACTTGACCCCTTATCTGGAACCAATGGGGCCAAATTTCAGAAATGGAGTCAATTTTGCTTTTAGTGGTGCGGCCACTCAACCTAGATATAAGCCTTTTAGTTTAGACGTTCAAATTCTTCAGTTCCTTCGATTCCGAGCTCGTTCCCCAGAGCTAGTTTCAAAAGGTACGTTGTTAAATAATATTAAACTACACTTACGATCCAAGAAGAATTTAAGTGCCAAATAGATAGAGTTCAGTTCTCTCTTTCTTCTCTTGCTTTCATTTTAGGCTATAAAGACTTTGTTGATGATGATGCCTTCAAGGATGCACTTCATATAATTGACATTGGACAGAACGATCTTGCTGGTTCGTTTGAATACCTTCCTTATGAACAAGTTATAAAAAACGTAACATCTTTCATCATAGAAATCAACCATGCTATGCAGGTGATTCTTCACTTTTCACTAGCAGTACAAAATTCGATTTTTTTTTTTTAATCTCCTTGAAATGTTGTTTACATCATCGCAAATTCAATTCAAATGTAGAATATATATCAACATGGTGGGAGGAACTTCTGGGTACACAATACGGGGCCTCTGGGTTGCCTGCCACAAAAACTTGCTACCTTCGACAAAAAAGCTAGTGGATTTGATCAGTATGGATGCCTTAAGGCTCTTAACGATGCAGCAAAGCAATTTAATGACCAGTTGCGCATTCTATGTGAAGAACTTAGATCTGAACTGAAAAATAGCACCATTGTGTACGTGGACATGTATTCCATCAAGTATGACCTCATTGCGAATGCTACTACATATGGTATGATCTCATTCCAAAGTCCTTGATAAATCCACGGTCAACTTTATCAACCAAATTCATCTAGATCTTTGCGTTAGTCTCATTGTTGAAGAGAATAGATCTTTAGGTGCGTACATGTGTGTGGAGCCCATTTGCTTGTGACTTCCAGCTGACAAACAGTTTAATAAACAGGTTTTGAGAATCCATTGATGGCATGTTGCGGCTATGGTGGTCCGCCATACAACTACAATCCGAAAATTACCTGCAGCCGAGCTGGTTACAATGTGTGCGAGAAAGGATCAAAATACATAAGTTGGGATGGAGTTCACTACACAGAAGCTGCCACTGCTTTCATTGCCTCCAAAATACTATCTACTGATTACTCTACGCCTCAGATTAAGTTTAATTATTTCTGTAATGACTAGCTAGCCAGTTTGCAACTTGATCGAAATTGCTAATTCAAATATCCTTGGCAAGTTAATACTTGCAGGAAATTTAACTTTACAAGCAAACCAAGTTGAGGTTTTCACTATTTCATATTGCTTGTGATTCAGTGAATGAGATCAACGGTTGTCTCCTTCCTGTGGCATATGGTTAGTTGCATTCACAAGAAAATTCATTTGGTCATCTTGCAAATGGAGCGAGTATATACAGAGAATGTGACGTATGTAACAGGAAAAAAGGAAAAAAAAACAAGTGGTTTTGACTTGCAAGCACTGGATTTGGCCAAGTACAGAAAATCGCAAATTAATTTGATTGGATATTTTGGTGAAAGTCTTTCCATGCTAGATTATGAAACAATTCTTCCCTAAAAAGGTATTACTATGAATGAATTCTCTGTCTCCTTGAAACCCAAAGCTTGTATCCAATCTCTTGCGAGTGTAGAAGTTACTGCGTTATAGGAAATGGGTTATGGGGATTTCCTATTTACTCATTGTCTGTATGGATATACATCTTCTTAAAATGTGTTTCCCATCTCAAATTCAAGAGAGATGAGACCCATTCTTATCAATTTGGTGATTCGAATTCTGACACTGGAGAACTATTAGCAGGCACTGGCCTTCTCAATTTTGAACTTGAGTTACTATTTGAGTCCATATTAGGGCTCACGGCACCAAATTTCACTAGTGGAGTAAATTTTGCAGTAAGGGGGGCTACAAGCCTACAACTCTTCCCCAGTTTTTCCCTTTTGCACTAAGCGTTCAACAAGTGTGACGATTCATTCGCTTCAAGAATAGCTTCCTTGAACTCCAATCAATGGCAAGCAAGCATTATTTCTTCACATTAAGGTGCAGATCAATGAAGATGATATAAACCTTAGTGGAAACGCAACACAGGTTCAGGAAATTACGTTGATGGTGAGGGGTTCCGTAATGTGCTCTCTACTTGATTGATAGTTGCAGAACGATCTGTTATCGCCTTGTATGAATCAAACTTAACCCATGCAACAGTTCTTGAAAAGATCCCTTCTTTTCTTGCAGAAATCAAATTAGCTATCCAAGTACTCTATAGCTGGAATTATATTGCATAATAACTGACATTATTTTGTTGTTGAAAATTCTCTCTCTAATCTAATTTTCTGAAAAAAGCAGAACTTATATTTATATGGTGGCAGAAAATTCAGGATACACAACACTGGTCCATTAGGGTGGGCACCCAAGAACTCTCGTTACATCCCCATAAAAACAGTGATCTTGATCAAATTGGCTGCCTTCGTGTGCATAATGATGTCACAAAAACCTTTAATAACGGACCTCGCGAAATCTGCAAAAAATGAGAACAACCTTTAAAGATGCAACCATTGTCTACGTAGACATGTACGAGATCAAATACAATCTCTTAGCCAATTATAGAAAATATGGTGAGTGATAATGCTGATGTCAGTTTGAGTTGACATTAGAGGCTGCTTTTAATTCTCGTTCGGTTATGTGGATTTGAGGAAGGTGCATTTTTACTTTAAATAATTTCCACACACATACATGTAGGTTTTGAAGATCAATTCATGGCTTGTTGTGACTACGGGGGCCTCCAAATAATTACAATGTTAAAGCAACGTGAGGCCAGCCTGGTTACAACGTTTGCAATAATGTATCATAATCTATATAATGTTGGAAATCTGGGTTGTGATAAATAATAAGTTAAGTATGGTAAAGAGTTTGAAAGTGTTTGTTTTCAAATGGGATGTTGATTTCATATTGGAAAAAAAAAAATTAAAAGGAGAAACATTGCATAAATGAGACCTTTTGTAAGGTTTTAAACATTTAGAATGATTTAGAGGAAAACTAAGTGGGTGGAATTATATATATATATAGGTTTAGGATTTATTTTTTATTTTGTGATTTAATTAAATTCATAATTATATTAATTAATTATGCCTTTAATCATTATTTTTATGTAACAATCGAGTTTTTAAGTTTCAAACAAGTAAGATTGTTGAATTATTGCTCGTTAAAATTTAAAAATTAGTTATTTAATTAAATTAATTTTCAAGAGTCATGTTTGTTATAAAAATGTTTAAGTCCATGAAAAGATTTCGATAAACTATAAATATTATTCTTTCTTTTGTAATCATCCCCTCAAAATTCTTTTCTTTCTAAAACTCTACTACTTCAAAAGAAATTATCTAGAAGGAATTTCAAAAATGTTGCATGTAATTTCTTGAATGCGGAAATTGAATCCTAAAGGTTAATTGCCAAAATCCCTATAGCATTATAGTGGGGACAATAATCATCTTAAAGACAATATAGAGAGATTTTTACATGTAATTAAGCACTAAGATCTTCCGTTTTCATCTCCAATTCCGTAATTCTTATTTTATTTTTCAACATAGTATGGAATGGAGTTCATTACGAGTAAAGCCGCCAACCGTGTGGTTACGGTAATTAAGTATTTTATCAACTCGGTATTTTACTCATAGAATTGAGCTTTTATGGGAGATTTGATGAATTTTGAACAAAAATATTAAAAAGAAATTACGATTACTCTCAATTATTGCTCTCGGTTTTATGATTATGATATTGTTCACTTAATCATATCATGTGATTAGAAGATGTTCCATGCCTCAATGTAAGAGATAGAGATAACACATTTTAAGTCTAGGCTATCATCGGTTGTTCCATGTTTCTTTAAGGGCATTACTCGCTCTAAAATGAAAGGATAAGAACTTGAGTAAATTTTGAGTATGCTTAACAAACGACTTTCTTATTTACTACACGAGCATAAAGGAAATAGGCACACACACTCTCACTCTTCTAGTACAAGTCAAAATGCCTCTCTCTCCTAGTACAAGTCTACTTTGAATACTCCACCAATGTAGCTCTCTCCTAGTGCAATTGATAAGTTAAGATAATTGAGTTAAGATACTTAGTATTCGGATATCTTATAGATCAAATTGGATCCTTTTAAAACATTTGAATAGTAATCGTATCACTTTCTATAACTTATTTATAGATCAATATACAAAAATAACAAGTGTGTGAAATTCATCTAGCTATAAATTTCTTTATGGTATTAGAGCCATTCTAGGCTTAACAACCAAAGTGTATCATTCCACCCACCACATCAATCCTTTTATGACTATTACTCGTCACTTTTTTTTTCATTTCTTTTTTCCCACATGCTATTGCATCGGCTTTTCTTTGTGCCCTTCTAATAGACCAATCATTACGAGTACTTGCAACTATCATATATGTAGTTATGCGAGTGTTCCTTCATTATTACATCAAGACCCCTTCTCTTCTCTCTTGCTCGATAGCAAGTCCATCATCGTTACACCCGAAGGTGTTGAATATCTCCATTCGATCGTTACTATCTCTCACTCACACATTACCACATCACTTACCTTCTATCCAAATATCTATCATGCCCTCACTATTAAATTAACCTCCATAAACTTTATCCTTTAGCGGACCTAACTTTTTCCTCCCTTGCATGGCCATGATCTAGTTCATCACATCGATGGAACCATGGCATCGCCAACCCTCATTTTTTAATATAATATCCCAAATCCCATTTATTTTGCCTCGTATCATTAAAAATAGTTGGTCCTCAATTGGATAATTTCATCATTCACCGAATCGATCCTTACTCACATTGTGGGTGCTTCTACTACTAGAGATGTATGGCATCATTTGAATTCCTCCTATGCTTTAGGTTCCAAAACCCAAATTTGCCAACTTAAGTGTCAACTACATAGACTCGTTAAGATAATGATGACATCTCTATCTATATGTAGAAGGCAAAAGCCTTATCCGACCATTTAACATCCCTCGGTAATCCTATAGCCGAAGATGAAATGGTTAATGCTATCGTTGCGAGGCTTTGGTACTATGTACCGGCCTTTTGTTCGTTCTTCGGAGGCTAGACTTACCTTTGTTTTCTTCAATGAACTATTTGATCTCCTTGTTAGTGAGGAATGATAACTCTCTTAAGATTTCATAATGGCATACAATATAACTACTCCTTTGGCTTACCTCTCTGCCCATGGTGGCAACCTTCATCCGAGCCATGGCCGTGGCCTAAGGGGTCATGAATAGTGCCATCATGAATCTTATTCTAGTACATACACTCAAACATCCTCTATTTCTCAATTTTATTCCTCCCTAAATTACTCTATAACCAATACCAATCTTATTGTGTGCCATGACTATTAGGCCGATAGCTATATTATCGATCAATGTCCTTCTCTTTATCCACATGCTTTACTCGATAGTCTTCAAAATTTCAACCTACCGCCCATTTTGCTACATCTAGTCCACCAAAGGACATACATCATCTCATGAAAAATATAAAAAACTTGAAATATTCCTCAAAATACATTAGACTCGAATAAGTGACTATTAGCGATGGTAAAACTCTTCTAATTTCTTATATTGTACACTCTTTTCTTCTTATTTGTAGTTATAATTTTGCTTTGAAGAATATTTTATATGTGTTTACTACATGTTAGAATCTCTTATCAATGAGTTCCTTTACTAAAGCTAATACTATCTCTATTGAATTTTTCTTGAATTATTTTATGATTAAGGATATCTACACAAAGAAGGTATTTCATTTTAGATCGAATAAGCAAGGCATATATGTCTTGTTATCCAACAACACCACTAATATTGGTTCCTCTTTTATTGCTATTCATACTATGTTAGTGTCTTTACCATCTTGGCATACATAATTGGGTTATGCCTTCCTTTAGATAGTTTTTTAAGTCCTTCACTATAATAAAACCCATGTATCTAATAAAGATTTAATTCTCTTATATCGTGTCTATAGCATTAGCAAGAGCACTAGACTTCCTTTTACCGATTCTAATTTTCAATCTTAATCACCACTTAAGTTATCCTTCTCATGTTGCTTTTGTTCGTTGGTGCTAGATATTGTGCCTAATTTTTTTTTTTTATCATTTCAACAAACACACTTGGATATTTTTTTATTAAATATAAGTATAAGGTTCTTAATAGTTTCATTAAATTTTGAAATATTATGAAAATTTTTTTTGGACGCTCTATTAAATCTTTTCAAGCTGATTGAGATGGTGAGTATCAAACACTCATATGATATCCGATAGAAAATGACATTACATAGAGAAGTTCTTACCTGTATACCCTCAAGAAAAATAGGTGTGCTAAATGCAAACATCGATATATGGTTGAAATTGGCTTAGCCACGATCAATCATATGCATGTTCCCTTAAAATTATGGACATATGACTTTGATACAGCGAGTGTGTATTATTAATCGACTTTCAACTTCAATTTTATCTCATCAAGTTCCTTATAAAGTGTTATTTCAACAAGCACATTGATTATGATTTTTTGAATTTTTTTTATTGTGCTTGTTATCCTTAGTTAGCCCTATACTAGAAATAAATTAACACCTTCATCCTATAAATGTATTTTTATGGGTTATAACAAGTTTTGCAAAGGGTGCATTTGCATAGATATTATTAATGACAAACTTTTTATGTCACACCAATTATTATTTTCCGAACAGGAGTTTTCTTTTGTCGAGACAAATATATGCCCCCTTTAACAATCCACTCACAATCTAATAGTTCACTATCAAATCCTTTTGTGCTTTCTTTTACACCTTCTATTGGTATTCATCCTCACATGCCTATTACAAAAATCCCACCTTACGGAACATAGGTTGACATCCTCCAACTTAAATATTTATAGCCTATTAGGCTTCTCACTGCTTGGAATACTTGTTCAACTCATAATTCATTAACTAGTTCCTCATGCCTAGCCCACGGACAATGTTTTTCCTTTCCATCCACCTACTACATAGCTTTCGGGTCAATTGGCTTAAGAAGCCCAACATGTTATGTACCTAACTCCGGATTTCATGGGTCACTCTTCCTTCATATCTATGCCTAGCATTCTATCTATATTCCAATTACTCTTTTTATGTAGCTCGTGGCCCATGTGCCATCTCAACTATAAACTAACCGACCTACAAGCCCATTGGCTAATTGCTTTGTACGCTCAATAATCCTTATCTCCTCTCTAGCTCTAGTCACATCTATAACCTAGCCACCTTCTCCTTCTCAACCCATAGTTTACCCACCAAGTGAGCGTCACTCTATGATCACTAGATCCCACTAGTAACTTGAAGCCTAAAACATTTATAAGTACTATGCCTCAATTTTGGACCCTAGTCATACTCACAGGCTATCAAGGATACGCAATAATGGAAAGCCATGGTGAAAGAAATCAATGTCTTAATAAGCAATGATACATGATCTTTAGTCCCCCTAACTTCCTCTCGAAATATGATGGAGTGTAAATGGGTTTACCGTACTAAACAACGAACTAATGAAAATATTGAGCGTTACAAAACTCGTCTTATTGCTAAGAGTTTTCATCGGCACCCTAGTCTAGATTATATTGAAACTCTCTCTCTAGTTGTTAAGTCGACCAGTAGGAAACTTATTTTTGTCTTTTGTTGTTTAAAAAAATGAAGATATTAAGCAATTGGATGTTTCTAATGCTTTTCTTCATGGCACTTTTAATGAATAGGTTTTTATGACTCTTTCATAAGGATCTGTTGATTCAACCAAACTCGATCATGTTTGTCAATCGAAATTTTTTTTTTATGGTTTCAAACAAGCTCCTTTGTCCTCATTCCCATGTCTCTCCAATGTATTATTCATCCTTGACTTTCTTGGTTTTAAATCTAACTCATCACTATTTTACTATAAAAAAGGAGATATTTATGCTTATTGCCTAGTTTATGTTGATAATATTGTGTCGACGGAAAGCTTTTCGTCCTTTTTATCTTCTCGCTATTGTTGCCCCTTAACAATCGTTTCCATTTAAGGATTTAGACAAAGCTGTATTATTTTCTTAGTATTGATACCATATGGATCGCTAAGGTTCTTCTTCTATCTCAATCTAAGTACATTAATGACATCTTACTTCGCTCTCGTATGCATGAAAGCAATCTCATTACCACTCTTACTTATCCTAAGCTTTACCTTACTATGTTTATGGGTGAACCATTCTCCGATCCATCTCTATATGCTTAGAATTGTGGAGAGTCTTCAATATACGACAACGACTCGCCCCAATGTCTCCTATGCTATCGACAAGGTTGCTCAATTTATGCACTCTTCTACAAGCCGATCACTCGGCAAGTCATTAAATGGATTTTGTGTTACTTGAAAGCCTCTTAATCACATGGTATATTCATTTGTCCTCTCCTACTCGGAATATATATACTTACAGGTGATGATGATTGGACATATAATCTTGTTTCTTGGAGTTTTTGCAAACAATGAATAATGTCAAAATTTTCCACCGAGGTCGAATATAAGGCCTTATCTATAGCGTCTTATGAAGTTTTTTTGCTTCAATTTCTACTTCATGAATTGCATTTGTCCTTCTCCTACTCGGAATATATATACTTACGGTGATGATGATTGGACATATAATCTTGTTTTTTGGAGTTTTTGCAAACAATGAATAGTGTCAAAATTTTCCAATGAGATCGAATATAAAGCCCTATCTATAGCATCTTATGAAGTTTTTTTGCTTCAATTTCTACTTGATGAATTGCATTTGTCCTTATTTGTTGCTCCCATCATATGGTGTGATAATCGGAGTGCTACATATCTCATTCGAAATTCGGTATTCCATTCTCGATCAAAACACTTGGATATTAATTTTCATTTTGTTCGGGAGAGAGTTAGGGCAAGTGGCTTAATTGTTTGTAATATTTCAACCGAGGATCAAATTGTTGATTGCTTAACCGAAGCTCGTCCGGACACAAATTTCAATTTTTCCGTGATAATTGATCGTTCAATGATTTCCTGCACAACTTATGAGAGGGTGATAAACTAAAATAATTAAGTTAAAATACTCAGTATTTAAATATCCTATAGATGAGATAGAATCTTTTTCAAGTATTTGAACAGTAATTATATTACTTTTTATAACCTATTTATAGATCAATATACATAAACCACAAGTGTACTTGTGGAATTCATATAGCAGTAGGCTTCTTCGGCAATATCATATACAGAACGAAGATAATTTTGCTTTGCAAGGACCCGATCCTGCCATTTTACTCAATCATGAGCCAGAAACTAGGCATATGAGGTATATGTTGTTCCTTTAATTCCAACAACCTAGTGAGAATTGGCTAGGTTTTTTTTTTTTTTTTTTGGGGGTCTCTGCTAGCAAGAGCTCTCTCTTCCACGCTATTAATCCAAAGAGGACCAAGATATGCTGGTGCATGCGTCAAATAATTGTAGCATAAATCGAACAACCCAGAACATAACTGCCTTTCAAACTCTTGGCGTGGATTCTGTGGAAGTGACCTATGTAAAGTTGCATGCATCATGTCAATGGGCCTACCGCTCGGTCAATGGCTGAGATTGAAAATGACAGCTCTGCCTTTATTGACAGATGGTTTTGTCTTTGCCTCACAATTCTCAATTATGAGCGACTTCAGTGATTCTCAAAAAGAAAAATATATGTAAACTTGCTTTCAAGTGAATGTAGACTTTAATCCGTAGCTCATCTTTTATTCCTAAAGCCTTGTGCTAGACAAAATCATTAGAATGCAACTTCAGTGATTCTCCAAAAGAAAAATATATCTAAACTTGCTTTCAAGTGAATGTAGACTTTAATTCCTAGCTCATCTTTTATTCCTATATTTTCTGGCGAGACATGGGCAGTAGTGGACTAGCAACTTTATTTTCATTATCATTTACAGGACATGTATCAACCTATCAGGATTCCTGAAGATCACTTGAAAGCGTTGAATATACCCAAACTCAAAAAGAAAGAGAAAGAGAGAGAGAGAGAATGAAAAAACATACTTAAAGAATGAAAAACAAGAAAAGAAAAGTGTTAATAATATAAAGGAATAAGAATTTGTAAAGGGTCCAAAAGAGAATATAGTAAACTTAAAAAGAAGGAAAGAGAAAATATTAATTTCAACACCCCATTGGCATGCACTTTTCATCGTGGAGATGAAGATGCGATTACACAAATTTCAACTCGATACTAATAATTCAACGGGAAATAAAATTATGTTATTGACCAATTAAAAAGTTGTACTGCATCATGTATATAATAGTTTACCAATATATTTTCAGCAAAAAAATAATAATAATATAGTTATATATACACATACACCTCTTTTTTTATTGGTATTGCTAATTAAAAATCTTTCGACAGAAAGAGATTTACAAGTAATAGGGTATTTAAATCTTTTTGATCCGTATAACTAGTTCTTCAAAGTTTGGGATGGTTGCACAAACTCACACCAGTCCCTAATTAGATCATAAAAAAATCAATCTTTTTTTTCCTTCTTCCTAAGGAGAGGCTCTGCTTATAATGACTCACGAAAATTAGAAATTGTACAAGGTATGCAAGGGTAGAATTTAAACTGATCAAAACCTCTTCATGTTTTAAACTAAATGGGTACCACTTGTGCTCATTTTTGTGGATTTCTAATATGATCCTTTATCTTTAAATATTTCACTGCAGCTTATTACTACTCTTTTTTTTTTTTTCCTAATGTTTTCTTTCATTTTCTTGGTTTTCTCCTACCTTAATGAGAATTTTATTGATGACTAATAGTTATTTATAACCCTTTATAGGGTTTATATAGAGAATACAATGATGGAATATGGAAATAAATATAAACATGTTACGATCAAATTTTTGGGTGTGCTTGGTCTCCTCTAACGAGGATCTTTAACCAATTTCATTTCATTATAATTGCTCCATAATATCCTATCTTTTATAATACTTAATAGCTAGTACTTCTCTTTAAATCCTTGCAGATTTGGAATGAATCTAAAAGCTTCGGAAACCGGTCGAACCTGACAAAACCAAAGAGGAAAAATTAATAACAAGTTGAATGGATGCCGAAAATGACAAGAAAACGTCCAAAAAATTTTTGGGAACTGTTTGGACGTGACAGAACCAGGAGAACCCGAGACAAATTGGGTTCTTACTTCTTAGAGAGTAGAATCGAGAAGACAATAATATGCCAATAATTCAACAGATTTGTTCTAACTAGAAGCTGAAAGGGTAGGATAAGCTGCTGAACATGAAGCCCAAATAGAAGGAGTAGGGTGAAAATCTTAGAAGCTAGTAGATTCTTAAAAGAATCAGTGCACGATGAGTTGAAATCAAGAAGAAAAGTGCCCAAAGTGGTTGATTTAGCTAAATCAAACCAAACCTAAACCAAAACGAAACGAGTATATGAGAAAGTATTGTAATCCATCGATGTCATGTTGGAGTGAAAAAAAAAAATCAGGCAACAGGATGTAGCTCCGATAACATATTCAAAATATAAAACTAAAATGAGATGGTAGAAACGACAAAGAAACGAGAAATTCTACATCTTGATTTTTTCTATTAATTAACTTTATAACTATCCTAGAAATCACACAAATGGTAATAGGACCTTCTGGATTCCTAAGGATCTTTAATCGATCAATAGGATACGTGATTGATTAAAAGGATTTGTGATTGATCATAGGATCTGAAATTGATTCCTAATGTATATCAAAAGAGTCCTTAATGATGGAAAAAAATGTGCATAGGGAACAAAAAATAACCAATAAGTAAGGAATTGAGACAATTAATAATGGACCAAAAAGTTGTTTAAATTACACAACCCGCAACACCCCCCCCCCCCCCCCCCCCCACACACACACACACACACACACACATCATTGTCTTTATAAAAATTATGTTTTCATTATTTTTTATTCATGAGATATAGCATCATCCATGAATAATATGAGATTAATTATAATCAAGTCTTAATATCAAGTTACAAAATATTCTAACACTCGTGATGGATGATAAAAAAAAACCTTTATAATTTAAAAAATATTTAGAAAGTAATCGCAACATCATGTTGTTATAAGTAATTTGCAGTAAGTAGTCACATTGGAATTTTTTAAGAACTCCCACATTAACATTGCAAATTTTAAATTGTAGGGGTTGAAGTGGAAGATTAGAGAATCTACAAAGATTGAAATATAGTTTAATCTTCTTTTTATTGATTTATTTATTTTTTGACACAGCAATCATGTAGTCATATATATATATATATATAGGAAAAAAAGAACACAATTCAGAAAAAATAAAGAATAAAAAAACCAAAACAATGGGGGTAAAAATTAAGTTGCATAACCTTATAAATCGAAGCTAAAGAAAAGGAGAATAAAAATAGAAAAATAAATAATAATGTTATTCTTACATTATTGTTTTATAGAATTTATTTATGAAAAGAATATTAATTGTTGAATGAATATTTCAATAATTAATATTTTTTCTACAAATGAATGCTATAAAATAATTATATAAGAATAACATTATTCAAAAATAAAACCCTCAAATTAAGTTTTGTTTCATGAGCCAAAGAAAACTTAAAAAATGAAAGAGAACTTAACTATAAACATTAAAAACTAGTCATTTAATTTCTTGAGGGCTGTTGAAATAATTATGATGGCCATAACTCACTTTAGCTTTATTATTAATGCAGAATCTAGACACTTTGTAATCGAACTCATAGTTAATGTATTACTTGGTTATAGAATAATATAATTCTGCTTTAGGGAGCGAATGTTTTCCTAAGATTTAAAGAAATATGTGACAACAATATAAAGGAGTTGGGTAGATACCAATGAATCTGAAACTGAAAGTGATGCTTTGCCAACCCTTTTAATTAAAGTTAACGATTGAATACTCTAATGGGATCCCTTTCATTGCAGTCGCCTTTGGGTTCACACCTTAATTAAATCTTGTCTTTACTTTATGCATAACTATTAAAAAAAATAAAACGCTTAGAGACTTAAGTTTCTCTCTGCCCCTACAAAAATCATTGATCTTTGGATTAAAAAAAAAAAATCATAAATCTCTTTTCCGGTTTTTAAAAAAAGGAAATCATTTTTCTTCTGTTATAATGAATCAGAGATGAGTGTTGCAATCCTTTCACTGAACGCCAGTAGTATTTTAAACAGTTAATTATGCAGTTGCTTTTTTTTTTTTTAAAGATAATTCTATTTGTTGAATGATTCACTACAAAAAAATCCGATCTATAGCGATGGATTTTTCATCGCTATATGTCAAAAATCTGTTGCTATACACTATTAATTAGCGACGGATTAGAGATAATTTTAATTCCATCATTAATGTGGTGGTTGCTATTTCTTCGGTGATCGAAATTTTTTTTCCATCACTATTTTATTGAATTTCATCGCTAAATCGATTTAAAACAGTCATTTATCCGGTCTCACATTCGTCACCATGTTGTCATTATTTTCACTTATATCCGTCATTAAATAACGACAAAATTGCCTATCGTTAAATAATAGTTGCAAAAATACTTGCAATTTCATCACTATTTAGCAACCATGTGTATATCTATCGCTAAATGTTCTTGCAATTTCATCATTAAATCCATCGCTAAATGAATGAATTTTTAATTTTTTTTTAAATCAATAGCAATATATTGTTAATTGTAATAACAAACAACTATAAACATCTTATTAAAACATGATATATTATTTAATAAAATTAAAATGTTATAAATTGAAATAAAATAAATATATAAATGCATTAAAGTATAAAAAAATATTAAAAGCTTAAAAAAAAAAATAGTCCTTATTAGCATCATTTTTTACATCATTTTTTAGTTGTTGGGTATTAAGAGAAACAACTATCCTTTTGATTATGAGAGGGTTAGCAGGAGGGACGTTAGAGTGTACAAAAACATTAAAAACTTAAAAAAAAAAAAAAAATCTAGTTCTCATTAGCTTCATTTCTTGCATTATCTTTTGGTCGCTGGGTGTTAAGAGAAACTCGTTATCTCTTGAGTTGTGAGAGAGTCGGTAGGAGGATGTTAGTCCGTCGAAGGTTCCGCAACATCCCCACCACTTTTTGCAACCGAGTCCGTATGTTGTTAATTTGACTGGCCTATTGTTGGATGATAGCCTCCATCCCCTTGATCTTATCTTCATACCGAGCGTAAACCTTATAAATATTATCACCGGGATACCGTGAAGTGGTAGAGAAGGAGCTAGTCCTAAAATGTGACTAAAATTGGAATGTATAAGTTTTGATACCGTACACTCTTTACTTTTTATCCCTTCGACAACATCCAAATATATCTTGAACATGTCGATCTCTAGAGATGATAAATCACCCTCCTATCGCTCTTTAACAATTATTTCTTGAATTGATTGCACGTGCTACTATGTTATTAAAATAATTATAATATTAAATCATAAATATATTTTTTAGATTACATCGTTAGCTATATATGTCTTAAAAAAATATAAAATCTTACCATTATCGTTTACGATCACCTATCGATGAATGTCTTATCCTTCCGCTTGTGAGTAGTCACGAACAACTTGTAAGGATTTACGTTACGACCTAATTTATTATTTTGAAAAAATAAATAAAATAATATGAGATGAAAGAAATGCAAAAAATTATTTATAACATAATTGTTAATATAGGATTTATTACATGATTAATGTGTTCGATCAAATAGATGGACCCTCTAGTATACTTGGAGAGGCTGGCGCCAACACCATCCATCTTCAACATGTGATTTTGAGACCTCTATTGAGATTGAACTTAATACTCGAGAGTGGCCCAATCTCGATACCATGCTTCCCATGTAATAACCCCGTCCCAAAAACATACACTCGTTCATGCATACACGCATACTTAGGAATTTCACGCATATAATTATACCTACATATGACATGTTAGTGGGGTATTGGATAATAAGTATTTTGAATAATAGGAAGAATTAGGGGCTCAATTGAATGTAATCTAAATTGGGGGACTAGAATAAAAACAAGCTAAAACTTGAGGACCAAAACGAACTTTGCCAAAATATCTTCACAACCTTATCAAGATTACTTACCTGATCATTATCTCTTCTTATCCCATATGGTTTCCCGTTTTGAGAGAGAGAAAGAGAGGAAAATCCCATTTCTTTGTCAAATTCGGATGATCAAGCTGGAAATCTAGGTAAGTTCATCCCCAGCTCTGTTTTGCACTCTTGATTTTGAGACTTTAGGGTCCGATCTGGAACAAGTTATAAGAATAAAACTTGTTTTTTTGTGTCTTATCTAGTTCTTTGTGAATGGGTTTTGTATTTAGTGATTTATATTTCGGGTTATGATGGTTTGAACACATGTTGTTCTGGGTGATCCGATGCTGGCAGATTAGTGTGCAAACTTTAAAAATATGGTATTCTTTGGGCGTTGAGTATTTCGACTTGATTTTTGGATATGTTTTATATTGATATGTCTAGTTCTTTTTAAAAAATAATTAGGTCTTGATCATGTCCCAATCTATATTTATTGTTGTTTGTTTGGAGACTGCTCGGTAACAAGGGTGCTGGAAGCTAATTAGAGTTTAAAAATCTAGAATAAATCATGTATATGGAATATTCGGCTTATTTTTGGATATGTTAGATCCCTTTGAGTCTAGTTTCATGTGAAACTGGAATTTTGTCATTTTACCCCGTATTTTAGGATTTATAGTACAAAGAGTGTGAACTATGAAGGGATCAAGTACCCATAAAGAAATGGCAGCAACTCTGATTTTTAGAAAATCACCATGAGTTGTGTATTTCGTACCTAGACTTTATTTTTGGACATGTTAGAGCCCTATGAGTCTAGTTTCATGTGAAACTAGAATTGCATCATTTGAATCTGTATTTTGGGACTTATGGTAGAAAGAGTGAAAAGGGGTCAAGTACCCATAAAGAAATAAGTTAACCCTAAAGTCATATTTTGTACCTTGAGCATATTTAGAAGTTTGATCATGATAAAATGACTTATAAAAGTATATGTGTATGTGTTTATAGACGTCGAGGAGCATGAGGTGTGAGACACGACGATTGATAAACGGCGAAGACGTCATTTTTGTGAGTTGAATAATAATAGTTATGCCATGATGTGTTATTACTATTGAGTGCTAATATTATATTTATTGATATTGATACTATGATGTGCCGTTTGCTAGTTGACGCAAACGTTGTGTTTATTGATGTTATAACAATATTATGTTTATTGATATTGATACTATGATGTGAATGATGTGTCGTTTGCTAGTTGACGCAAACGTTATGTTTATTAATGTTATAATGGATATGTACCATGATGTAAGCTATGGATGTTGTATATGTTATATGTGAAACATTCATGATATATGCAATACTAAGAGGTTAAGGTTATGACTGGCTTGTCTAAGTTTCACAAATACAAGTTTACAGGGACCCAACGAGTCAACTACAAGTTATAAAAGTCGACCAAGCAATACATGTGTATAAGTTTACAAGTTATAAGTACTCGAGGCGAAACTTGACATGTCCAAGTTATAACCGATAAGAAAAAGAAAAACATGTAATCTTAGAGTCATATGAACTACCCGTATTGTTTATATGTGATGATACTTGGATGACGTGATTGCATGTTATGGTTTCAATGGATTATTGTTCTCTCATTGAATAGCATCTCATTAAAAATGCAATTATTTTTTTAGGTACTAAGAAGCAAAAAGTGGAAGTTAAAGTCATCTTTTGTTGTTTAATTCATGTCATAAGTGACGAGTCGATCGGCGATCTCCCTCTCCTCTCTTTCATTATGCCGAGCATATGCATCCTAAGAGATTTTTGAATTGTATATGTAACTATGTAAATATGAACTCCTGGAGGTGTTTTGAGACATGTTTATGAACAAAGAAAAAGTGGTTTTGATTGAATATCCAAGGCTTATAAGTGGAAAGAATGTTGTTGATTAGGTTTTGAAGTGTTATGGCTGAAAAACCCTTGTTTTGGGCGAGAAATATACACGAGAAGGTACACGCCCGTGTGGAAGGCCGTGTAACCTTCTATTTTCAAGGGAAAATGAGTTTTAAGTTACACGACCGTGTTGGAGGTCGTGTAACCTGCTCGCCCAAAAAAAAAATCCTAATCTTTCTAATATGAGGTTTTAACGTTCCTAAGTGATATTTTGTGATTAATTGAGTTTTCTAGAATTAAATTGGCTAAGTTATACGAAGTTTTTGTAAGGAATTAGGTTAAGGACGCTACATCCCACACCTCCCGTTTAACAAACACATGTCCGTTACTCTTATGCTTCGACTTGTTAAGCTTGTTTTCGTACCATCTACGTGCTAGACTATCCCATGCATCCTTAATCGGTGCATCGATGGCCGCATCCCATAAAAAAAGTACTTATACATGAAGAAAATAAATAATATTAGTATTTTTCATGTTAAATTAACACTTCAATATATATATATATATATATATATAAGCTAATAATTAATATGTTATCCTAAATTCATTAAAGTAGATGTCTTTCATCTACTATAGAGACATATTTCCTTGTCAAGCTAGCGACGTCCAACCGCTTTTAAAAAATTATGGTGATTTTTGCAAAGCATTTGCTTGTTAGAACCAAACTCGTCGAACAAAATAAATAAATAATAAATAAGTGAATTAATGATTCTAATATAATTTATAAAAATATAAAATTAATAATGGCATGTAAAATGTATTACTTACTAGTTATTCATAACTCAAATGGTTCGTTCATCATCGGATTCGGTAGAACTTCTTTGAGTTGAGAAAACTATAGTGGGATCATCCACAATAGCGAGCATTACTAGCGAAGGCATAGCTAGCAAAGGCATTACTAGAGAGGATGCAAAAGTGTTAGACACCACTATCAAGTCCACGATCGTGAATAGTTGCACTAGTAATGCCACGTCGATATACACTATAACTATCGGTCTCACGATCAACATCGAGCCACAACCATTGACATCGAGATTAGATCTATCCAATCCATTAGGCATAACTCAAGAATAAAATCTAAAACGAGTTTAATAAATGAATAAAAATTTGACTAAAAATATATTATGAATTATTATGAATTAAAACAAACAAAAATCTATAAATTTGATATTTCTTTGTTACTAAAAATGCCATTGGCACAAAATTCAATACTTCTAAAATTTTCGAGGCAACACAAAATTATTTAACTAATACTTTTTCTAAACAACTAATGAAATTTTGACAGAATCTTTTCCGTAAATTGTACATTTTCTAATTAAAAAATACTTCAAATGATCACACAAACAATAAATTAAATTAACCAACAATCAATTTGCACACACTAAGATTGATAATTGTCTCGGATACTCCATCGAAATTAAATTTCAAACTCATCCTCTCAACTCTATTGCAAAGCATTAAACCAATCTTATTTCTCCTCAATTCTCGGATGTCTTCGACCCTCGGATTCAATACACTACGAAGTATTTCGAAACACTTCAATAATTATCTATAAAATAATTAAACTAATTAATTGTAATTCTAACTTAATTAATTTTAAAATAACAATAAATTAACAAGTATTAATATATATAAAATTATAATTCAACCAATTAAATATCCTAATTAAATTAATTAATTCTAATTCTTATCAAATTAAGTTTAAATAACAATAAATTAACAAGCTTTAATATAAATAAAGTTTTAATTCAACTAATTAAACATGATTAACCTAATTAATTAATTAATTAGATATCAAATTAACTTAATTAATTATAATTCTTAACAAATTAAATTTAAAATAAAAATAAATTAACAAGTTTTAATATAAATAAAGTTTTAATTCAGGAAATTAAACATAATAAACCTAATTAATTAATTAAATTTAAAATAACTACAAATTAAATTTTTTTAATAAAAATAAATTTTTAATTCAATCGATTAAAGAAAATTAACCTAATTAATTAACTAAACATAAATAAAATAACATTAATTAATTGAAAATCAATTTGGATTAAATTTAAATTACAATTAATCAACAAATTAACCTAACAATTAACAAAATTTAATAATTTAACAAATAAATTAACAAATTAACCTAAAAATTAACAAAAAAATCAATAAAATAACAATTAAATATATACATAATTATAAATCAAGCAATTAAACTTAAAATTACTAACTTTAATTAAAAAATAAAAGAGATAAAAAAAAACTTACTAAGTCGGGCGGAATTACTCTAAGAGGAGGGAAAAAAACGAGGGTTTTTAGGAGAAAAGACTTTAGAGTCTGGTGTGAATTGATTAAGCGTAAAGGAGTGGAGTTTGGTGGTGGTTTGGAAGGAGGAAGTTCGGTGACTCGCTGGTTGGAGAAGGAGAGGGAGAAGAAAATGGGGGAGGAGGAAAAAGAATGAGGTTTAATTAGGAATTGAAAAATAGCGATAGACGCGATCCCTTTGTTGATTCATCACTATTTAATGTTAGACACTTATGTATGTCGCTAACTCATCTCAAAATGGAAGACTAATTTCTTACGAGTTGGCCTCCCATTTTTTTTCACATATAGCAACGAAAATTTCCATTGCAAATTTAGCACTTTTCGCCTTTTAAAAAGTCCACTCAAATTTGCCCAATTTTCACCATTAGCAATGGATTTTTTGTCGCTAAATTGTGAGGGATTCGTCCTTTTACGATGGATATTCTGTTGCTAAATTTAGACATTAAAATTAGCAATGGATTTGCTATTCCATTGCTATTTTTCTTGACAAATTTGTCACTAAACCGTTTCTAAAATTTTTGAAAAAAATTTATCGTCAAATTTAGTGACATATTATTGTTTATCACTAATAAAACATTGTTGCTTCCACCAAATGTTATTTTATCGCTATTTGCTTGTTATTTAGCGACGGATAAACTCGTCGCTAATTTTCGTCGCTATTTGCCCCTTTTTTTTTTTAGTGATTGACAATCCATAAAAGTTTTTTTTTTTTTTTCCTACATTCCGAGCAGTCCAGTTACAAATTCCTAAAGAAAAAAACAAAACAAAACCAAAGAGACGAGCGAAGTAGGACAATGATTTCGAATTGATTCCTGAAGGATGGAATAAGCTTCAAGAATTGAAGGAGCAGGAGTTGACAGATTCATCAGAAGTTTAGCATTCCCTTCAATGACTACTGACTGATTAAAAGAATTGGCCAAAATAGCAGCTTCTTTAAACGCTAAAGCTTCCATCGAGTGAGTATCCAAAGCAAATTGATAATAAACACTTTTGGCTCCACAAACCATACCATAATGGTCTCTCGAGACAACACCTGAATTACTCGAGAAACTGAAATAGGAAAAGACACCATCAAAATTAATTTTGATAGATTCAGCTGATAGGAGTGACCAGCAAAGAATGTAGGCGTGATGTTCAGATTGTAGTGAGGGAATAAAGAGAGAAACTAACAAAATGCTATGTTCATACTCGGTTAATGATCCAAAACTTTAGATAGAATTTGAAATGGAGACCAATTGATGTTATTGAAGACGATATCTTTTTGTACCTTACATACGAAGCAAGTGAGCTATCCATATGTATATAATTAACAATTTTGCAGATGGATATGCTAATGAGCTAGTAAACACGTACAGGTACTAGCTATATGATAGGAATGAATGAATACAATCAATTTTTTTAAAATTTGGGATATACGAAATATTATAGTAGATACGTTACTAAATACTAAATACATATTCTTTATAAACATGGTATTTCTCGTGGGAGGAAATAAATCCAACATTTATCCATACATTTTTTCTTACCCCCGGTCAATATAAAAGAAAATGGAACCATTTAACATCAGCAATGTCCTATATGTGACGTGTCCTATTGCTTGTGTCGTTTTTTGATAAAACAAAAGAATAAAAAGCCTTAACTACTGCGCTTTCAAAGAGAGCAAGTCATACAAAAAGAGTTCGAGTACCTGATTAGGCTTTGAAATGAAATCCCTGTCGTTGGTTTTCTTTGTCACATCACACCATCAGAAACGAAAGTGGAGAGCATATTTTTGTTTATAAGAACATGAACGGCTTAGAAATAAGGATATGCAAGAGCAGTCATTTTCTGATTTGATTTTCTAATTGGTTAGCATAATTATTAAATATAAACGCACTTGGCATGACTTTTTGACAGCCAATGCCGAGTCCTAATTCTACATGATTTAGGTTTTTGTATTATGTATCTCACTTTTTAATCATGATCATCCTACATGGCACCAATATACAACAATCCTACATTAATGTAGGATTTGGATTCTTTCATGGTTTCTTCTTCTTTTTTAATATGACTGATTATGTTTCAAATCTGACTATTAATTTTGAATTTACTAACATGATTTAGGCGTAACAAATAAAACAATAATAAATTAAATTGCTACTATTTTTATCTTATACTAAATCATATCTATCTAATTTGAATTTAATGATTTTGATTTAAAGAATATGAAAGGATTTAGATCTCTTAATTTACTCTCATTTCTTTATGCTAAATCCATTATTAAATTTGTTATTCCCACCACTTGTTATTTTTAAATTACCAATACATTTTCTCATTAATGTCTGTTATTACGTTATAGTTAAATATATTTTATATTAAACATAAAAAGTGTCCATCAATATTTTTAAATTTCATTTTTTACATGCATATTTAATATTTTAACATTTTAGGTATTTGATATAAAACATATTTAACTAACAAACATTAACAAGAATGATGTATTAGTAATTTGCAAAAATAAGTGGTAGGAATAACAAATTTGATAGTAAATTTAACAGCATTCTTTTAATTATGTCCCAAATGACACACTAATTTTATTGTCTTTAGCGAATCAAAACTCTTTAAGAAATAAAGATTTTATTAAAATGAAGCTAAGATATGGTTTTTTTTTTTTTTTTTTTTAAGAAAGGAAATGAAAAGCATAGAAGGTTGATTGGTGACAAGAAAGAGAACTTCAAACATAGTCCCAGTCAGGGAGATAGCTAAAATGAGCTGTTCCAATTTCTAAGCACATGGGCAGGTATTGAATAATACAAATTCTTAGGAGTTAGGTTACTCCCATTAGTGTTGAGTCTGCCCGAATAAAAAACACATATGGAATGAAATAGTTTTATATACTGGGATAGGTCAACTGATTTAATTATCATTTACGAAAGGCATATACGAACAAGTTTCAAGATCATTTAATTTTGACATCCAATATTAGAAGGTGAGCTGGCTTGGTATTTGATAATAATTATATAAAAAAAAAGTTGCCTTGATATTTGCAAGCTCATTTGGTGATTGATCTGTGTAATTCTAGTACATCAATTGCAGGAATTTCTCATCCTTAAACTGAAGGAGAACATAAATTTTCTTACAATGGACAGAATAATTGCACTATGAACCAAATGTAGCAGTACAACTCCTTTTTCCCCTCAGTTTTAAAACATTGATTTTCGTATGGTGGACAGAATATTTGCACTGTAATGTTATTGATAAAGAACGAGCACGAGTTCCTCTCTGATCAGAGGTGAAAAAAGACGGATTAATATTGCACTAAATCCCCAACAAATTGAAGGCACCAAAGTTTGCTGTCTGATCTTGCCAAATCAGACAGACCCACCAAATAATGTGGGGCAAGATGCTGATATGGCTGCATCAGACGGTCATGGTCTGTGCTGAATAAAGAACTTACTCTATGAACTAGGCATCATGATTCATAACCAAAATAAATTCAATAGAAGTCAACTATGGCTCGCAATGCGGCCAAGAAGTGCTTCAAAATATACAACCTGTATGTGACACTTCTTGCCCTTCTTGGCCAAATAAAATCCATCAAACGGAACTGAAGCTTCCTGGTGGATTCATCTCCCACAGATGCAGCTGAGGTGTCCCAATCAAAAGGGAGAGTGCATGGAAGTGGAAAAGATCAAGTCTACAGAGGATTGATGTCCCCTCAGCTAACGATCGACTCTTCATTTCACTCGTATTAATTCCCTATTTACCAGTATCGCTCCCTGCACCAAATCTACCTCCCACCCTTCAAGAAACTTTTAGTACTATATATTTGGAGCTTTCTTCTCTTTCGAGTGCCAACACATTGAAACCCGAGAACAGTGTCAAGAGGTTTGGTTTGCTCTTATTTGTAGTGACCAACCCACCAAATTCTGTCCTGACAGCGAACTTTTCTCCATTGGCACTCTTTTGTCTTGCACACTTTGCTGCCCATCGTACATTATTTTACTTTGTTGTGTTTGTGAAGCCAGGTAGCATAGAGCAAGCCCACCTGGATTCATCCTTCTTTTTCTTTTTCTTTTTTCCTCCATTCCTTCTATACGTTGACCTGATTGATTATCTTCAAGTTATGTAACTCTCATCACCATTAATCAGTTTCTCAATGGCAAATTCATTCCTCTATGTAAAATCCCAACGTAGTCGCTAGAGGGTATTCTAGCTTCACCTTCTGAGCGTTCGAGTCATCTGTTACAAGCTTTCAAAGAAGGAAGAAATTAAGTGCAGTACTTTTCACCACTAGGCTTCTTGTTGGATAACATCATGGAGGAGACATTTGTGCCTTTGCGTGGAATCAAGAATGACCTTAGGGGAAGATTAATGTGTTACAAGCAAGACTGGACGGGTGGATTTAAAGCAGGCTTCAGGTAAAATCTCATCTCTTCGGTGATCATACAGAATTTTATATTGCGCATAGTTTCCAGTAATTTCCATTTTGCTGACATATACGTTCTTTGCATTTTGGACCTTGTTGGTGACATAAATACTTTTATGTTCTTTTCAGGATTTTGGCTCCCACCACATATATATTCTTTGCTTCAGCGATTCCGGTCATTTCATTTGGAGAACAATTGGAGAGAAACACCGGTATTGACATGAACTCAGCAAAGAACTATTTTTTTCCTTCTGTTGAATATTCTTTTGCTTAAAAAAATTGACGTTACCTTCCTCAACTCATGCACATCCTTTTTCTCATACTCCACGCTTTTATCATCCATTTTAATCATAAGGTGGAAAAAAGCAAAAGAAAAGACATGAATATGATCATGTGAAATTTTGGCACATCATGAAATCTACCTTGCACTTGCAGATGGGGTTCTAACAGCAGTTCAGACCCTAGCATCTACAGCTGTTTGTGGGATCATACACTCCATTATTGGAGGTCAACCTTTGCTGATATTGGGAGTTGCAGAGCCAACTGTCATTATGTATGCATTTATGTTTAACTTTGCTAAAGACAGAGCTGATTTGGGAAGGAATTTATTTCTAGCATGGACAGGATGGTGAGCTGATTAACAAATCCGCAAACCCCCCCCCCCTCCTCCTCTCTTTTGTCTTAGATGATCTCCTTTTATGTTTCCTCCCTCTTTTCGACATAACTTACCTGGTTATATGATCTTGCAGGGTATGTGTATGGACTGCACTCTTGCTTTTCTTACTGGCTGTCTTAGGAGCATGCTCCATTATCAATAGGTTCACTCGTATAGCAGGAGAGTTGTTTGGTCTGCTTATTGCAATGCTCTTCATGCAACAGGCTATCAAAGTAAGAGTAGTTAAAGACATCGCCTGAATTATGATGCCTTCCTGTGATTAATTCTTAGTTGCCGTGATTATTGTTTAATTACTAGTTAAACTAATTAATTGACTTGACTTTTTAAGGGACTTGTGGACGAATTTCGAATTCCACAACGAGAAGATCCAAAATCAATGGAGTTCATACCTTCATGGAGGTTTTCAAATGGAATGTTTGCTTTAGTTCTATCATTTGGCCTCCTCTTCACTGCATTAAGAAGCCGCAAGGCGAGATCATGGCGCTATGGATGTGGTATGTAGATCCAAATTCAGGTTTCTTATTGAAAAATACCAGGGACTTTTACTAATTATGATCAGTCGGCAATCTTGATCACTTTATAGATTACTATATTCTTTTGTTTTGGAAACTTAAATTTATTTTCCTGACAGGTTGGCTTAGAAGTTTAATAGCAGACTACGGTGTACCTCTCATGGTTCTAGTATGGACAGCTGCTTCGTATATTCCAACAGGAAATGTTCCCAAAGGGATCCCCCGGCGTCTTTTCAGCCCAAATCCATGGTCTCCTGGTGCATATGAGAATTGGACTGTAATTAAGGCAAGTTCTGACACATCTTATAGTTATCCGGAAAACACAGAATTTTATCTCCTCATATTTGACTAAAATGATTATTTTAAACCCCATATGACAGGAAATGTTAGATGTTCCCATTTTCTACATAATTGGAGCATTCATTCCTGCTACGATGATTGCGGTACTATACTATTTTGACCATAGTGTAGCATCTCAACTTGCTCAGCAGAAGGAGTTCAATTTGAGAAAGCCATCTTCTTACCATTATGACTTGCTTCTATTGGGGTTTCTGGTATGCAGATTTTTTCTTCCCTTCTCACTCGAATTGTCCCTTCCAATTTTATTTCTTCTGAAACATTCATAATTTTTACTTTCATGATGTCAGACCTTGATGTGTGGTCTTCTTGGAATTCCACCATCAAATGGAGTCATCCCCCAATCTCCAATGCATACAAAGAGTTTGGCCACTCTCAAGTACCAGGTAACCTATTCTGAATCTCTCTAAAACGAAATCTATATTTAGAAAGATACTTTATAATACTGCTACCGGTGTTGAAGAAACAAATTTCGTTGGTCAAATTAGCATTATTTACAGTTTTTTTCCTCGGACTTTGTGCAAATAAATCTTTCTAAGATAATTGATTACCATTCAGCTGCTTCGAAATAGACTTGTTGCAACAGCACGTACAAGTCTGAGAAAGAATGCCAGCTTAGGACAATTGTATGGAAATATGCAAGAAGCCTATCAACAAATGCAGACTCCTTTGATCTACCAACAGTCCTCTCAAGTATGTTTGCAAATTATGCTGCTGTTGACCATATTGCTTTCTCTTGAAAGAAACATGATCATAATCATGAAATTCCTAGATGAAATCAAATTATCTTGTTTTGGAGAAAGTAATTGAGAATTTTTAAATAACTTCAGCAGGGTTTAAAGGAATTCAAAGAGTCAACCATCCAAGCAGCTACATGTAATGGCCATATCGATGCCCCAGTCGATGAGACAGTATTTGACATCGAGAAGGAAATTGATGATCTGTTGCCGGTTGAGGTTAAAGAACAACGTGTTAGTAACTTACTTCAAGCCACAATGGTTGGAGGTTGCGTTGCAGCCATGCCTTTCCTCAAAATGATCCCAACCTCAGTGCTTTGGGGCTACTTTGCCTTCATGGCCATCGAAAGTTTGCCTGGTAACCAATTTTGGGAAAGAATATTATTGCTCTTCACTGCACCAAGCAGAAGATTCAAGTAACAATTTCAAATCCTGTATCTCTTACATTTCCACTTCATCTTGGATGCTTGCTTCTTATTCGTTGTCTAAAATAACTCTTTCTCACAGAGTTCTTGAAGATTACCATGCTACATTTGTAGAAACAGTTCCTTTCAAGACAATTGCCATGTTCACAATTTTCCAGACAGCTTATTTGCTGATATGTTTCGGTCTCACTTGGGTTCCAATTGCTGGTGTTATGTTTCCTTTGATGATCATGCTTTTGGTTCCAGTAAGACAATACTGCCTTCCCAAGTTTTTTAAAGGAGCACACCTTCAAGACTTAGATGCATCTGAGTATGAAGAAGCACCAGCTTTGGCATTCAATCTCGCAACAGTAAGATTCCTTGTCCAACATAACTAAAAGGAAAATCCATCCTATATTATTCTAAAAGAAATCCATCTTACATTCACTATCACTTCACATTTACATTTCTTCACCATGTTTATAGGAGGCAGAGCTGGGGGCAGGAGCTGCTTATGGAGGAGATGGAGAGATTTTGGATGAGGTTATTACCCGAAGCCGTGGAGAATTTAGGCACACAAGTAGTCCTAAAATCACAAGCTCCACTGGAACACCAGCAAATAATCCTAAAAGCCATCAAAGCCCACGTCTCTCATACACATATAGTCCTCGTGTAAGTGAACTAAGAGGAGAGAAAAGTCCTAAATTCGGCGGAAGAGGGCTTGGCAGTCCAAAGACTGGAGATCAAAGGCTATCTAAACTGGGGAAGAGTCCTTCAAGTTCAGAACAAAATTAGTGCCAAATTTTTTGGCGTATCTATCAGTAAGTAAGGAGCTTTAGGTTGGCTCGTGCTTGCCCCATTTCCCTTTCATGTGTGCTGTTTTGGTTGGAATTGATGTAAAATATTTCTTCCTTCTGATCTTCTCCTCGCGAGAGAAAAAATTTGCAACTTATAATGGATTAGTTGCTTTTGTAGTAACAAGTGTGCTTTTGTATATTGGCTCCCGCTATAGTGATTCAATGCATTGCTTTATGATGGAATTTTGTTGTTCGTAATTAGAATTCCAAACACAAATAGTCAATTTATAATTCAATAAACCCTTATTTATCTTGCTTCGGCTGCAAGGACTCCATCTTGATATATAACATATTACTTCTACCAATATTACTGATGCCTCAAGCTCTTATAATTGATATATGATACATTCCAGGGGTTATTTTTCGGTACAATGGAGAGCATACTGTCCGAACCTAAAACTACTATCAAGATCTCTGGCTGTCTTACCGCCTGAGCTAATTTCAGATCATGTCATTTGGGTTAAACATTTGCAGTTGTCACTTAGGTTGAAACACGTGTTGTGTTGTTCGAACTCGGAAATCCATATCTGTCACGGATGCGTGCCCGACGTACATATCCATGTCAAACTCAAACATATTTACAAATTATTTTCCATTTTTCATGGATTAAAAGTGTCCAAGTATCACACCCATTTACAAATATCAAATGTCAGACATGGATGCTCTAGGCAAAGTGAAGAACAGAAGAACCGAAAGTTGAAACTTATATGATTTGTTCCATACCGCAAACATCAACTCTCCTTCATGCATTCCTAAGCAATTATTACAGGCAAGGCATGCCAACAAATGGAACCGTTACAAATTTGTCAATAAGAATGATTCACCTAATCTTAAAACCAATTTTGTGTAGCAAGCTACGAATGCCGTTGTTCAATTACTATCGTAATTAGAACTGAAAAATAAAATTCGAGACTTCTGTGTTTAATTGTTGAAAGACTCTGATTCTCTTTTAAAGAAATTATGAAACAGGGTATTTGTTCACAACTAGATCATGATTTTGGAGGGACCTCTAGTTGGACACATAAAATTGCTAGTCGCCCAAGAATCTGGCTATTCATACGTTTGTTTCGGATTGCTGGAGAGAGTGAGGTCGGTTCTGTGATTATACTTGTAATAATCGAAAATAAGGGTCAACGCTTCAATAGAAATGAATCATGTAGAAGACTGTTTTGGAACGCAAACTTGATATGAAAAAAGAAACTTTTAGAATAGCTGTGATAGGAAAGATGAGGTCAGAATTTTTCCCATCAAGCAGAACTAGAACAGATAGCTGGTTAGCCATAACGTTTATGGTCCTACACTCTAAATTGGAAAGGACATGAGAGAGTGAAGGCTTTGAATGTTTTTCATAGCATAGATTTTGGTGGGCTTTTGTTCTTCACGTCTGCCATTAGGAAATATGGGCAGCTCAAGTCCCTTTCTAATGATTTCAGTATCTCTGTCAGTGCACAATTCAGAGAAACATTCCAAAATAATAGCTTGGTTATATTCGTCTATCTTCAACTTTTAATTCATTGCAAAAAGAAAGTTTCTTAGCATCGGTTTCTATTGGCCAAAGGAGTTGACCATCGCCAAGTTTGATTTGGTTGTTGAGTTGGAAGGAAACCATATTATGAAAAGTTGCTAGCATGCGTTACATCTGAACGCTTGAGTAAATCATGCGTATTAGCTGTGAAAAATATGTGGTGTACATTTATTGTCATTCTCCAGAGTTCTCCCTTTTCTCTAATGGCTTGTAACAAATGACACGTTCATCTTTTTTTCTGATTAGTACAGAAACTTTAGTTGATCTTTTCCAACATGAATCACAATCACACAATTAAGCGAGAGCTAAGTTAAAACAATTAATTAGTTGGATTAAAGAAAGAAAAAAAAATGAAAATAAGATATAGTTTAATTGAATTGGAAATGGTCCCCGACATGAAAATCAAGAACACTAGTGATCACCAGTGAAAACAGACATACATGCGTACTAAGATTCATACCTATACCTCTATATAGAGAGAGAGAGAGAGAGATGTTGACAGTGATTGATGATGAATAATAATAATTCTAAAATACTTTGTAATTTTACAACAGATTGTTGCGACTGCAGTAGGCTTTTATATATTAGAGAAGCATCAAAATGATAATAGCATCTGTTTAGCTATATTGTAAAAGTACACGGAAAATAGCATAAGAACTTCCAGTACTGCAGTTCTTGCAATTGAAGTTACAAACAGAAGAACAGTGATATTAATAGTAATAATGTTGTACAAGCGAACAAAATGATCAAGTATATGAAAGTACATAACTAAGTCTTCTAGCGTGGTTGAATAATTGGTACTTATTATCTCGATTAAAAAAAAAAAATTTTTTAAAAAGCCCATCAAAGTGAGAGGTTGAGATCTAAATCTTGATCTTGCCTTTTCTGATCTGTTTTGGGTTGTCGTTGATCTTCAATATTCTTAGAAGAAGTAGGTGGGAGCATTACAAGATCGCCTCTGAATTGCTCATGATCTTCCTCAGCAAAATCTTCCCAAGTGAAAGATGGGGTCCAGGCTGGTTTCATTTCTTTTTCTGCTCCTTCTTTTTCTTTCCCTTTCTCTTTAGAACCAGTCGACATTTGATTATGGGCATCTCGTATGTTTCTAACCAAAGCGTAAAAAGTATTGATCTTCTCTTCTTCATCCATCATCTTATCTCCCTCTCTTCTTTCCCCTTGCATACTGTACTTTCTCTTCATTAATACGGTGCTTTGTGTTGTCAATTACACTAAATAATTCAAAACGTATTCAGAGAAGCGAGTCGGACACCTTTCTAAGAATCACCAAAACTCTTGACATGACCAAATTAGCCCTTCAAAAGCATATCACACAACAACCTCAAGATTGGAAGTACGTGGTGGTTTTGGTAAGAAAATTAAAAAAATATATATATACAGAAAGAAAGACAGAAAAAGGGTGATTGCTCATTACTGATCACAGCATCTTATGACGACTTGAGGGAACGGTTGCAGCGGCCGTGGGGTATGTGCAAACATACTATTAACACGTAATCCACGTCAATTTAGCAGCGGGGCTAGCGTGGATCCTGTGCAAGGTGATGCCTTATGTCATCACCATTCACCGATGCAAATGGAAGGCTTGGCACGAGACACCAGTTACCCATTGACACCCCAACCTAGCAATGACGTGGCACTTCGTGATTGGGGTAAGGTGGAATGGGAGAGAGAGAGAGAGAGGTAAACATGGGCCTTCATTGATTTGGCAAGAAAAGGTTATAGAGACAAATGAGATCTGTAGCTGTCCATAGGAAGGTCTGATTCCTCTTGGCTTTATTGATATACCTTTATTGCCTTTCCCTTTCTAAACGCTCCCCTATAAAGTACTATTACCAAAAATGGTATAACAATTGCTACCCCATTTCATAAAGAAGGAAAAAGCTAAGATTAAAATATGCAAAGCTAGTCCCCGTAGATGACATAAGCTAGATTCTTCTTGTCTTCTACCTTTTCGCTGAATATTTGCTTGGGCCAGCCGACCTAAGCCCCAAAATAATGGGCCTAGGAATTAAAACATAAAAGAGATTGGACAAAACTTTCTTTCTTCCTTTATTTTTTTGTTATACAGATAATTAGTTTGTTATTATCATGGCCATGGTTGTCTTCATGGATAAAGATTGCCTTCCATATATTGAGGTAAACGAGGCAAACAGCCTTGCATCCACACGTGTGGTCAAAACTTAAGAGGTAGGGAGAGCCCATCAATAAGGCCTCATGTAAGGGTGGAATTAACATAAAATGTGGGCTGTTAGAAGCCTTTAAATTTTATGATGAATAACAGATATGTAATCATATAATATAGAGCCCAAAGACATAAACCATTGATACAAAGGTCTAGAATAGTGGAGGATCAGTTACCCGCTGTTCAAAATACAGATGAAAAAAAAAATCAAAGCTTGATTGATTGTGCTTGCGATTAATTAGCTGAATAGAGTCAGTAAGCCCATATGGGACAATGAAACAAAAGTCACGACTATTGCAAAGCTGACTCTGGCCCAGCAAATTCCGACTATTGCAAAGCTGACTCCGGCCCAGTATTTCTTACCGTCCATTCTCCTAATTTGGTCAACTCTACTATTCCTTGGTCATCGATGCATCTTCAATATTCAATGCGTCACATGGAAAGGAATTGAGTTTCTTTTTGGTTTCTAAAAGAATCGAAATGAGATTCAAATAATACAACTAAGTCATGGTTTACTGGATGGGACGTCTGCAAGGTGTTTGAAACAACAAATTTTATTGTGTCATGTAATTCAATTGTTGAAAATAAATTAAATTTGACCAAAATCATAATAAATTAAAATCATGAAAGAAAAATTTCGATTTTACGAGATCTAAACAACCTTGCAGCAGATCTCAAACGAACAGCAGCTTATCGTGCACACCCAAATATCAAAATCTACACTAGTACTAAGTATAATTAACGACAAGAAAATACAGAAAGCGTGAATATAGGGTAAAGGGTCCCTACTCAATTCCTGTCCACAAAAGGAACCACTCTTTCTGATTTCTTAAGCATCAAACCATAATTTCACCGAACACGTTCAATGCTTGTATGGTGCGAGCTTTTTGACACAAAGGTTTCAACTTTCTCATATTCCTTTCCATTATTATTATGGTCATCAACCCCCGTTACAAGTCAATTAAAATAAAACGCGTACCAATTTCCTGAAGAAAATTAGCAAATATGCTTTGTCATTTGTCTAGCTAAAATTAATGTTGATGTCATATTATGCATCGATTTTCAAACCTATTAGAGGGGAATAATACCCCCTTTCAACCCATGATATACTTCTAAAAAAAAAATCCAAAGGAAAAGAACATAAAAATTAGATTTCTCGAAAGAAAAAAGAAAATGTTAGAAGCAATGCATTAATTAATTGATTTGATTAAACAACGTACGACATTAAAGAGTGAGTCCCAGATCTAAACCATCATCTTCTTTTGGTTTTTTGTCTTCTAATTTCTTCTCGTTATTACAGGGACCGGGGAAGATGAGAGGAGGATTTCTAAACTGAATGTCCTTTGTGAAATCTTCCCATTCAAAAGATGGCACCCAACTCGACTGCTGTTCTTGATCATTTGGCCCTCTAGCCTTCTTCTTCTGTTGCTTCTCTTCCATTTCATCTTTCCTTCTATTACGAGCATCTTGAAAACTTCTGATCAACGCGAAAAACTGCTCCATCTTCTGGTCTTCTTGCTCATCTAGTTCACCAATATTGTCAACACTTCCCTTAACTTTCTCATTCTCCATGTCAGATAACAGTACACCAGCACCAGAAAAACGAAGCTAATTAATAAGAAAAATGGGCTCCAAAAATTCCAAAATATCTTTTTCTGTACCGCCGCTAGAAACAAAAGAATATGCAAGCTTTTCTTGGTGGTTATGGCGTTAGTGTCGGTTTTTTGTCTTGAAATTTCTCCAAAGTTGGGCAATTTGTAGGGGAACACGGAACACCTGGTTGAAGATTGAAAACACAAAAATACCCCAGCCAGCTAAGGTGGGGGAATTGGTTCGAGCATCTAGAATATCAAGACTATATGGACATAAAAGTAAATAAGATACAAAATACTGACGATATAAAGCGGTGCGTCAGCAAGAAACGTAGGCGTGAATGGACACTTTACCAGCTGTTGGGTTGATTTGCTGAGGTAATGAGCCTGACATCATGCATTAAGGGGTGGCTTGTTTTTCTTTCTTGCTTAGCCCTATGTCCCTATGTGCTGAGGAATATCATTGACTTGGACCAACCCCTTTAGACTTTGTTTCTAAGGAACACACGAAATGTAAGGACCACTAATTTCAACTTAATAAATGGCGTGATAATGTTAATGGGAATGCATAGTTTTTCTTCTTTTGAATTTGAAGGAAATTCATGATAATGGTATTTTTTTTGGGTGGAATGAAACAGAATTATTAGTTCAAAAAGAAAAAAAATCAGCAGTATTGTAACAGGCTGGCTTTGTAAGAAAGCTAGGACGTAATAATTTAGATTTCATTTCTTTTTCTTTTTCTTTTTTTTGTCAAAAAAAACAAAAAGAAAGAAACAGATTTGAGATGCTACGATCAGCTAAGGTTTATACGGCAGGGTAGTAAATAGTGATCTTCTTGACTCTGTACTGGCTCGAGGTTCGAGCTCCAAACTTGAACTCATTCATTAAGGGGCAAAAAAAAAAAAAAAAAGGGGTAACAAGGATGCGATGATGCGACAATTGGGAGATTTTTTCTTTGAGTTGGTACCCGTCAAAAAAATTTAGGAAAGAAGGTGAAAGAAATCATGATTAGCCCCTAACTGGTGGTTAGGCATGGATTAGTCCCTAAGTGGTTGTTAGGCATGGGTCACAGGAGAAATCTTGGATGCCAAGAACTCACGTTGGAAAGTAGCAGCAGGTAAGGCTGCAATTAATTGATTCAACGATTCCTCGCTACAAATGACAGACTCTGCCATTAAAGCGTTATGACTTGAGGTATTTGATATACTAGAAACTGCTTATATTTTCAAAATATAAAATATAAAATAGTTGTTGCTGTTTGTCGAATTTGATCATAAATATAGAGTAAATTGATATTTCAATTTATAATCAAGTAGGAAATAATAAAAAGTTTGATGCTGTCTAATAAGTCATTAGGACTTTTATTTAGTATTTCGATTTGAATAATAAGATTAAAAATAAAAAGAAAATATTGTAATAAAATGAGATATAAATATTATAAATTAAAAAATACAACACTTGCATCAATAGTTTTGGATAATATCATTTGATAATACTTGAAATGAAAAAATCTTAAGTTACCGAAAAGCAAGATAAATGCTATCGATCTACTTTACAGGAAGATAAAGGTTATTTTAAATGATAAAAGTAATTTTCAGAGAAATGTTGTTGTTCATTTTTTCTTTTTGTCTTCTTTCCTTTCTTTTAAACTGTGGTCAATTGATAACGATCTGGAATCTCAAATTTAAGCGTGAACGGTTATCAAGTTTTATCTTTTTTTTGTTTGTCGACATCGGTTGGTTTGTGAAACCAAACGCACAATTTCATTTAATATTCTCAAATCTCTATTTCTTTGATATTAGTTGGTTTGTGAACTCAACTGCACCGTTTCATTTAAGGTTCTCAAATCTATGTCCATAAATATTGGTTGGTTTATGAAACCAAACGCATCGTTTCATTAAGATTTTGAGAATGCATCGTTCGATTAAGGTGTAGCTTTTTAATATGTAATGTCGATTTCAATCGACACGTGGCTTAAATTTATGTATGCCAACACAAGTATGATACAAATTGACACTTGTATTTTATTTTATTATTAATCTGAAAAATTTCATTTCATAACCTCACAATCAAGATATCTCACGTTGGATCTCTGTGTATGGTGACGTTGTTAATATCAATGTTGATGTTTTCACTAAAAACAATATTATTGAATTTGGAGTAATTACAAAAAAAAAAAAAAAAAATCTCAAAGAGATATGCTCTCAGCCCATAAAGGACAAAAAGTCAATTCTATATCGATATAGTGAAATTTTTGCTGTATTTTATGGACTTTCTTGCCATGGATAATTGAATTTTCATCTCTTTTTAAAATTAGCTAAATTACTCTAATCTTATCTCTCAACTCCAATCAGATATTAAAGGTGGTAATTATTTATTCTCTATTGCCATTAACATTAAATATCTAATTAATCAAATTCATTTATATACTTTCACCGTGATAGTTGTACACATAATAAAATTGTTTATGAATTAACTTATTTTTAAAAAAATTTAATTCTTCTAAAGAAATTTTTATTGAGAACCACCTAGATACCTATGAAAAATTATCCAAAACTTTATTGAGAACTACCCAGATATCTATGAAAAATTATCCAAGCTAATGTATCTGGTTGGTTGATCTCTTAATGAAGTTGAAATTAAAAAAAAAAAAAAGTGATGCAGTATTTCCTGTGCCAGCCGGCCCAATTATCTACTGTCTACGAAGATGATTAAATATCCTTCGTTGCAACTTGCATTTGTGCATGTCTGTCTGTCAAGTTATGATCTTTTTTTTTGTATGTAAACTTCAAACCAATTGCAATGGACTACTTTTCAGTTTTCACTGGGTTAGTAGTCTTCAATATCTCCCACTTCAGCAGCTCTTCTCTTTTTCTTCTCCCGGGCTGGATTCCAACCCACTAACCCAGGATCCCAGTGTCGCTTTTTTAAGAAAGGCCTAGAGACCAACCCAGGGCCAATATATATAATAAAGTCTAAAAATACAAATCCACACATAAATTTATATATTAAGATAAAAAAATAATAAAAATATTGGATTATATATGGGTCACACTAGCTCCTCACTTGCTATCACATCCAACTCCGATAAAACCGAATCGAAATTTACCGAAATTACAATGTAGCTCAAATAAAATAATCATCTCTAAATGTTGCGCAGAGTTTTCAAAATTGAAACTTTTGTTCTTTAGAAAGCTGGTACACTTTTATATATATATATATATATATATATATATATATTTTTTTTTTTTTTTTTTTTTTTTTTGACAACGTACTTTAGTTATAACTCACTTTGGTGTCGAGGGCTTTAAAGACTATTATAAGAAAAAGCATCAATAGCCTTGTTATGAATTAATTAAAAACAGCAGGCTTGTGATTAACTCTTGGATCAGGAGCAATAAGAGACAGTAATTTAATCTGGATACTGTTAAATTTTTTTATGAATAGTTATTATTTGAAGTTAGATATGGATACTGTTAAATTCATATCTGAACCAAAGTTATTATATATATAAACATAAATATTCTAATACTATTTATTATTTAATATAAAATAAAAAGATAATAGATATTCAAAATTTAATAACTTAAATATGAATATCAAAATTTGTTATTCGATAAATAATGGATAGAAAATTAATATCCAAAACTCGATCTATAAATATGCATTGCCATCCCTACTAGCATTCAACCATAGAAGAATTATGTTCATATCATGTTTCTGTTTTCACCTCCAAGCCGGCCCCTTTTTACTTGCAAAAATTCAGGCACTACTTATGGAAATCAGTTGAACAGCCAAAATGTTCAAGAGCGCAAACTATAAATAGTACAACACTCAAAGAATTTATATAAATAAATAAATTTATTAACAAGCTTAGTACTTGTGTTTATCCATGGAACTTGATTCTTTTTTGGAAGTTCCCATTGAACCAAAGACAAGAGACACAGCACATTCAATGATGAATCAATAGATGCATCTAGCTAAAACTCTTCTGATAATACCACTATTATTATATGTAACAATAGCATTAGTTCTCCTCAATTCTTAATTCCTTAGTTTTAGATTTGGATTCTCTCATATTTAAAGGAAATAAGACTTATCAACTTGCAAATTCAACCATTACTTTTGAATTCCACAAGCTAGATCAGGTTAGGGAAAAAAAAAAGTGGTTAAGCTATTTTCATTTTTAACATAAACTAAACTCATACCATTAAGTGTGATTTTGATGAATTCAATGTAACATGATCCAACATGACAGAAAAGAACATAATAAGATCTAAATTCATTTTTACAATCCATCTTGTTCCTGAAATTAATAAACAGTCACTACTGGCGTAATACATTCTACAATTAATAAGTTAAATTACAATAAGAAAGTACTGCTATGCAAGAAGGAAGGAGCATGGTGATGTTCCTTTTTCTCACCTTCTCTGATATGTATGTAGCCAACCACTTTAATAGCAAAGGAGTTGGATTTCTCAGGACCTTCCAAACTGTTACTAAAATCAGCACTAAAGTGAAAGGTTCAGGTCTAAGCTCTCTTTATGCTCATCTTTCTCAGGTATAACTTCCTTTCCTTGAGAAGAATCCGCAAAGGTGGACACAACTGCAGCTGGGGGGTCCCTTAACTTCTCAGTCTCTTCCATGAAGTCTTCACGTTGAAACGAGGGCTTCCAAACAGTAACCTGCTTTTGCTCTCCCTCAAGTTTTCTCTTCCTGTTCGTGGTATCTTTCTCCAGCTTCAATGCGGGATCTGAACCATTCATCATTCGATCACGAGCCTCGCGAATGCTCTTGATGAGAGCAAAGAATTTCTCCATCTTTTCTTCTTCATTTTCTTCGTCAAGATCGTCATGGCAAAGTTTTCTCTTCTTGCTAGCACCATCCATGGATGTTGCTGGTTGTTGGATGCAGGAGCTAGGCAGGGAGCAGCACCTCACAAGTGACAAGCAGAGTATGAATTGCACCTTCTAGGTTGCTTCTCCGATGCTTCTCGGTGACCCTTGTTTATACATAAGGTCAGGATCAAGCATGTACTGTGATGTTCACTTTTGATGGATTGATTTTTTGTCGGACCTAAACGCCCCTGGTTTTCTATGCCAGTGCCAATATGCTGCCTGTACTCTAAAATGCCCTCTGCTCGCTTTTTGTCAAAATTAATAAATGTGACAGAATTGTCTTCAATATTGCCTAAGTCAAAGTTAATATCATTTTCTTAATAATTCAAAAAAGAAAAAATAGGAGCTTCAATTATAGCATGTTTGATTCCGCTCTATAAAAATAACATATAAAAAAGCTAACGGAACTAATTTTTATAAGGTAGTTTTTTAGTTACCAATCAACATCTTTTACTGGTAGTGACAACCTTTTTTTTTATTTTTTATGGTTTCATATTTATTTTAGTTTATTTATAGATTCAAATATATATATATATATATATATATATTTACTCACAGACCCAAAACTATATGTACAAGTCTTTTATCATTTGTTTATTAAACCCATTGGTTTTTTTAAAAATAAATATTCGATGATTTTTTTTAACTTTTTGGAATATATATATATATATATATGGTTTTGAAACTTCAATAAATAAAGCAACCATTCCTTGTTAATTAATTTAAGATGGCAAAGTGATGCATGTTTGTGCTATGCAATCATTTCACAGAGTTTTGTTTGTTATACGTATCAGTGAATAATTTCATTCAGTGGTAATTTAATCGTTAATTTCTATAGTTATCCTATTTGTAGGCCAAAAAGATATATATAATCTTGTATGAACCAGAAAAACCTTCAAGAATTATAGATCAGTAGATTAATAAATTTTGTAATCTAATACAATTTAATTATGAAATAAATTATTATTATTATTATTATTATTTACATCAAATAAATTGTGTAATTAAACAGAAAACTGCTAGCTTCTTGTGCTAGGGCTCCTAGACGGTTGCTTTCCAATTGGCATGGAAAAAGTCAAAAAACTAAGCGCGCTCTTTGTCTTCTTTTTTTAAAAACCATTTTTAGGACTGCAAAGTCCAAACATGAAACATGTGTTGTCTTTGAGTAAATTTATATGACATACGCGAGAGTGACGTGCATTATGCTCCATCTGCGCGCGTCATTGCAAATGCAAAGTGACGCAAAATCGCTTCTTCACACATTTCCATATCCTTTTCTTTTTCTTTTTTTTTTTTTTTTGGTTTCTTATTGACTTTATAAATCCTTAATTAATCTCTCTCTCTTTTTTTCTTTTTTTCTTTTTTTTGAAAAAAAGCAAGAAAAGAAACCTGCAGGATCCAGAATCAAGCATGGTTCGTACTAGGCCTGGTTCGACCATTTAAAGTGTGAAAAAAAAACTTACCCATCAGTTTTGGCGGATGATGATTGGTCTAACTGGTGGATGATTATAAAGCATAAATTCCCCGTCGTTGGATAACACATGTAATCAAGTGCAAGTACTTTTGCAGAACATGAATCACGACAATATATATATGGTCCACCTCAATTCTTTACGAATTCATTATATTTTTTAGGTTTAACTCTATAAGGAATTGGTTTTATATATATATATATATTACTTTTTTTATGTATTCAAACTCTTAGGTAGTATTCAACTAACTTCAAATAAATTTATTAAATTTTGTTGATACATCAAATTGTTGTATATTTAAAAAAATTTAAAATATAATTTATTTTTGATTACTGCATAAATCTATTTTAAAATACAATTATAATTCAATAATAATAAATAAATAAAAACTGAACCAATATTTGGCAAAATCAGATTAGTATCTAGCATACCAAATATTCTCGAAGGGGATTTTTCTTCTTTTTTTTTCCTGACTTTTGAAGCACTCGTGATGATGATGGAAGCCGGAGACTTAAGAAAGACTTCTTTAAATGTACCAAACAATTGTAAACACGTAGTATAAATAATGATATAATAAACATTAATCACGTTCGATTAGTTTTGTTATAAAAAATGACTAGCACTGTACACGGAGGCCGACATAAGGTGTTGGTGGGCTACTACATCAGAATGAATCCAAGGCACCAAAATTAACGGAAGAACGCCGGAGAACTTTTTAAGAACGCACTTTTGATAACAAGTACCTAATAATAATATATGTCACTCATGACGACTTTGAGTTCCCGGGGAAGTTAAAAAAAAAAAAAAGCCACGAGAAGAAAAGGAAGGGAAGGTGGTGAGAGGCTAGGAGCCCACATTGAGGTGATTGGTGGGGCTTAATTTGCTGGAACATTGTTCACAATGGAACAATGCAATTGAATCGAATTGAATGGATTGCTTTTCTTTCGGCTGCCTACAAGGTTTTATCGTCGAATGAATGGATGAACTCTACTTGTTATTTCTCAAAAATCAATAAACAATTTATTGAATATTTGTTTTTTTATATCATGAACTATATATTCCTCTTTGCATTGATTTTATTTAAAGGAGATAAGGAATAAACTAACTATATCCATGACCCACCGGCCCACCAGTGAGCCTAGGAAAACTCTTTGACTCGGAACTTGCTTAAAAATCATCGGCTACCGCCCGAGGTGGTAGCTATTCCGCTTCGCAGAGATGTAAATTAAAAGGCAAACCATGCCAAGGAAAATACCAACACTCCAATAGTTTGTGTTCGATTGGGTTAAGATCTCAATGGGTCCGGTATGACTCATCAATGCTTTTATTTTGATTCTTAATTTTTCAATACGTTCGTTTTTTTTTTTTTTTTTGGTCACGCAGTTTTAATTTCTTTTTCTCGTATTGACATGATTTCTTTTTAATATCGCATGAGGTATTTAAGTTTGCCTTTTTCATGCAAATTTTTTTATTCCATAATAAGAAAAAGGTAAGGTATCCCTACATTAATCCACTAAAATTGATTTGAACATAATAAACTTTAATCGTTTAAACAAATGATTTTAAATTAATAAAAAGATGCCTTATCTTTTCTAAGTTATCACTTTTGAGTCAAATCAAAACAAGTAAATTATAATAGACTCTTTTTAAGTATTGCAAAAAATTCAAAAGCTTAAAAATCTAACTAAAATTCTCTTCCTATTTTTTTAAAAATATTATAAATATTTTATTTTATATTTAAAATTTACTTACTAATATAGAGATAAATTTAAACTCATGAAAGATATTTTAGATACAAAAATATTTTTAGCTTCATTTAAAAAAAAATGATCGAATATATCTTCACTTTTTTCTATTTTTTATTTTATTAAATTTATTTATTTAAATTTGATTAAAAAAAAAGATTAAGGGGAAAAAAATAAAGAAATGAGATTAAGAAGAAAAAAAATCAAGTTGACATGTGTTGTAAGTTAACAAGATAGATGAGATTAAGACAAAAATTAAATGTAAAGGAATGAAATTAAATGAAAAAAAGTAGAAAAACATGATAAAGATGAAAGAGAAAAAAAAATAAAGGAACTACTGCAACTATTAACCCCTATGTAAACTAAGGGTATTACTAAATTTACCAGTATTTTTTGGGTTCTCGCTATCTACTTTTTTTAAAATAACTAATATATTTTTTTCGTTAATATCCATATGTTATATTCAAGCTTTAAATATTTTTTGTTAATGATCACATAATATATTACAATAATTATTAAAAATAGTGCAAATAACACTTTCTGTTGTGAATTTAGCACAATTCGTAAAAAAAATCCTGGTGATATACCAGAAATAACACAAGATAGGCTATGATGATCTTACAAATTTACTGTCAGATTGTGATAAAATAAAATACAAATCAAATATTTGAATGAAAATAAAAAGTTTGTAAACTATTTGTATGGTAATATTTTTAAGTTTTCATATTAAATTATGCAATTATATAAAAAATATTAATTTAGAACATTAAATCATTTTTAACAAATATGCTAAAGAGACCCATAAATCATTGCTATTAATACTTAACTTCTGCACTGGTGTAAATACGAGATAGATTGCCGTTACTGGGCTAGAATATTCCTTCCCACTCTCCCTCTCCCTCTCTCTCTCTCCCTCTACTTTTTTTTTTTTTTTTTGCTTTTTAAATCTTGGGTTAACTCTTTAGTCAGCTTTCCATGCCGACCCATATGAGTTAAATATTCCTGCCCCATTATCTTCCATACCATCGAGAGCTTCAGTGACCTTTACTTTAGAAGCTGCAGACAAGAGCAATACTCTTGAACCTTGAGTCTTTACTTCTGCTACCCGTTTTAATTCTTGTCCGCCATTAAGTACTATATCACTTAAACTTTTGTTGTTTACTACTCTTAACATATATTTTCAAGGGCCTTCTGGCCCAATGCTTCAGCTTACACGTTAACAATCATATTGGATACTTTTTGTGACATTAATTTGTGACTTTATGATGAGAGTGCGGTTAGAAATTCTTTCATTGCCAGCATGAATGCGACTTCTGTTCGTATCAGTGATTCTCAATTGCACTTCAATTGTTCTGTGGTTTGACTGTTTACATGCATTCTGTGATCATTTGAACAACAGCCAATAAGTTCTCATTAGAGAAAGGTGAAATAAAGTGTTATGCTGAATGTATCCATTCCACTGCATTACATTCAAATATGTTCTATGTACAAAACATTCAAATGTTTGGATGATGAATGTCAAAACACCATCACAATCCACAAGTTTAAATTGTTAGTATTACTCTATAACAATATGAAGAAAAAGAGAGAGAGAGTTTGAAACGGCTGTGTGTTTATGTTTAAAATGGGATTGATGAGAAAAGTTTCAATTCTATGCCATTGAAAGGTCCGCAAAGAATCAGATTGTTTCTATGATTGGCCACCTATAGAAAATTTCTCACCAATGAACAATGGCGTCACAAGAGTCTCTCACAAAATGCTTTTTGTCCTCAACAATAAGTTGATTCTGAAACTGTCCTCCATGTTCAAAGAGAGTGTGATTATGCCAAGTCTATTTGGATTTCTAGTGGAGCTCCTCAGGTAAAAAACAACTTCTTTTTTTTTAAAATCATCTAGATTGGTTATGGTCAAACCTTCAGAGTAATCTGATATGAACTTCAGAAGTTGTATCTTGGAGTGTATGTTTTGGTACTTATTGTTGGTCTTTGTGATCCTCGAAAATAAGCTCCTCTTTTAAAAGGGTTTTACATATCGTAACAAACCTCTAAAGGTGATTTTCGCTTATACTAGTCAAATTATAGCTAGTATGGGCATGATGACGTTCTTAGGTATACCAAAATGTTTGAAACATAAGGCTCTTATAGGTTGGCTTAAACCACCACTTGGTTGGATCAAACTTAACACTGACGAAGCCTTGTGTGGTTCAGCTGGCACTGTTATAGCAGAGGGAATTCTTTGAGATGATGCAAATATTTGGCTTCATGGGTTCTTTTGTTATATTGGGGTTTGTTCTATTTTGTGTGCTGAACTTTGAGGCATCTTGGTCGATCTAGAAATGACGTGGAATTTGGGCCACAAATAAGTCCTTTTAGAAACTAACTTCATGGTGGTAGTTCAGTTTTTACATTCTACTGAAGGTCATCAGGGGACCTATAGTCATCTTGTTATCACTATATGCAAAATGCTCCAAAAACCTTTGGTGGTTTGAGTAGCTTACACCTATAGGGAGGCGTATCCCATAGTTGATTGGCTCGTTAATCATGGCTACTCCCTTACTTCAAGTATTTCTTATTTTTATAATGTCTCAATGGGTTGTATTAGCTTTCTTTTAGAAGACATAAGTGGAGTTGTAACTCCTAAGCTCCTCATTTTGAGACCATTTCCAACAAAAAGGATAGGTTAGTAAGCAGAAAGAAGAAATTTTTTGCACGAATGAACTGTTAGTTTTTCTTTTTATAAAAATTATTATTTTTTTATTATTGAAATTTGCTTCATTATTAAGGATTTTCCATATCTGTGTATTAAGTCAATCTTTTATGGTTTTAGCTGGAACTAAGGGTCCTAAAGTTCACCAACCTGGCGCTTTAAGCCGGGCAGCATTGCTTCCATCATCGAAAAAGGTTTAAAATGCAAGTTCTTAATGATTTGAATGTTTACCTAAATAGGAGAAAAGATCGATGTTTATAATGGTAAGCGTGACCAACGTTGTTCAATTATAAATTTGTGTTATTTTGTTTGTTTTTTTATGTTTTTATTGGTATTTTTCTACATTATGGTGGGGTTTTTTTTATATGTATTTTGTTGATAATAGAGGAATGAGACCAAGAGACATTGGAGAAGGTGGTGGAGTCGAAGGGAAAAGATTATCAACAGAATAAACCTACTAATATTGTAAGTTTACTACATGTAAAAGTGGAAAATTGTTTCATGAATGAGTGATCAGTAGTCAACTTCTCATTCCTATGTGTAGTTTATAGCATAGTCATGAACTTCATATTTGATGGTTGAAGTTCTTTTCCCTTTATTTTGAGCATGCTTGATGAGAACCAATTTTAGACTTGAGAAATGTGATTATTTCAATCTAAGATACCATTGGTAAAAGATGAATTGAGAATTTGGGTGCTAAAGAAGACAGGTAAGTGGCTCACACCCTATTGATTTTCCTATTAAATGTCATTTGTATTTCATGGAAATCTTATAAATGCAACATCCAGTATGCTATAACAAGTATTAATTATCTTACCTTCTGCCTCTTTAATAGGTCTTTTAAGGTCTACATCTGTCACAAAATGTAAGCTGTAAATTATCATTGAAGTAAAATAGATGTTAACCATGATGTATGCAAATATGCTTATCCATTGCACTTTTCTCTGTTTACATTATATACTCTTTGGCAATGAAAGTTAGAGCTGCAAAAAAAGGCTCAACAAAGTTGATTATAATTGAAGATAGAGGTTGCACAGAAGAAACATACAAAGATACCAATAAGAAGGGGAAAAAAATATAAAATTTCCTATTAAATTCTAAATTTTATCTTCGTTAAAAAAAAAAAAAAACTAAATGTGCAAAAGATGATTAAATTTGGCAAATCATAGAATAGCAAACACTTTATGGTTCATTATCTTTTCTAGCTTATCTCTCTAATGGCTTTACTTATTTATAAGGTTGATCATGTGTTTTATTAAGTATTAGTATGAAAAAGCTTGCTTCTTGCTTTGTTGTGTAAATAAAGAAAATCTATAGTTACGTTTTCTTTGCTAACACTATGATTGCTTATGATGAAAGAATTGATGAATATAAGATCGAATTGTTATTTTGTATTGCTTTTTCTTAAAAAAAAAAAAAGAATTGATCGTTTGTAAATATCGATTCATTTATAAGGACTTTTTATGCAGGATTATGACCATCGTTTTAGAGTGGCAGATCATTTAAATTTCAAAGAATTTTTCTTGACAACTAGGCTAGAGCTGTTTCCTTTAGTAGGAGATGTTAAGAGTTCTTTCTGGTTGTATATATCTAGAATTTCAAAGGTAGTAGGTGTTGATGGAAGCTTGGAAGCTTAGGATTGTGGCATAAAAACTTAATTGAATTGTTTTTTCTTTGAAGGAACTCTTGCATGTTGAGTTCAGATTCCTATTATTTTAGGTAGTGAGTGTAGTTTGCTTGCTTTATCTACAGTATTATGTGAATGAAATGATGAAAGCATGCCAGTATGACTGTTCAAAATAAATTATTAAAAAGAGATTGGTTGTGACTTCAAAAGCTGGTAAATGGAAGGAAACTCATTATAGAAAATATAAGATTGTATTTTGTGTATATACAATATAGGTTGATTGGTTAACTTCTTGCTGCACGTATTGGGACTAAAAAAGATCCAGCTGAATCCATCAATCTCAATAAAGAAGTTGAGGGTTCTTGCACTAATAGAAGTGAAAACTACTCTGAAATCAAGTTTGGATATCTCAAGGGCACTAGTATCGATAGCCCTTTATCTAATCATCATCCAACAAAGAGACCTCTTTTTTAGTCATTAACTAAAGATCGTTTAAGAGGAATAATAAATTAACAGATTTGTATCTGACTTACATATATTGTCCTTTCGAATATTAAATAAGATGTATACTTTGCAAGGTTGAATACTGGGATTGAAATTGTATTTGCTTGTAACTTATTGGAGTGCTAGCATGGGCTAGGAAATAAAAAAGAGATCTTCTCTTCCTTGCATATATTTCTATTTATGCTTTTCTTTTCTTCATTTGAAATCAAGTATCTTTGTACAAAAAAGATAGAGAAAAAAGGTAATGCTTGAAATAATATTTTAGAAAAATCACCTAATAATTCAAATACATATTTTCATACTAATATTATTGATTAATCTATAAATAAATATATGTAAATTAAAACATATTTTTAAAAAATTAAAAAAAATTATTAGTTTTTATTCAAGTTTTTATATTGATTGTTGCTTTATTTCTTTGACACAATCTTATGAAAAAAATATTAGAATATTTAAAAAGAAATTATTAAATTTTTTATTTACATTATTATAGATTTTAATTTAAAAATGAATGCATAATGAATATTAATCATTTTTTTTAACAACAAAGTTTATGAAAAACATCAAGAAGAATAAATAAAATATATAATTTTAAAGAAAAACAAGGAAATTAGATCAATTTTTTTAATTTAATATATTTTAGTTGATCTATCTTATAATACATGTTATTCGAGTTAAAATAAATATCTTAATCGACTCGTTGCGAAGCGCGGGTCACAAATTAATAGGATACTATATTCTAATTTCATAATGGATCTCATGTTTTTATTATGTTAAGAGTGAAATACAACTTCTAACACTCTTAATAATTTTTCTAATATACGAAAACGAAATAAAACTTTTAAATTACCTAATAATTTCTCCAATAAAAGAGTGAAAAGGAGAATTTGGTGGGTGGCAATTGGATTTTAGCCCGTGCACCGACAGGAACTTTTTCAGAGCACGCAAGTCTACATGGCAGGAGTAATTTTCATGCTCCTCCATTTTCGTAGACATCGTGATTTATGATTATATATAGTAGAGACTGCGCGTGCAGCAGATTTAGAGAAGTTTGCCCCCCTCCCATCCCACTTCAGTACCCCAGTATCCTCCTATATATATATATATATCCACTCAACCTCACAAATTATTATTATTCTTTTAGCTAGGTAGATCTCTCGTCATCTCTCGTGTACTTTACATGTCTTGAGAGTTCTTGTCATCTCCCTCCCATGCATCAACTCACATGACATGTGGAAAGTTGGAATATTCTGCTCTTTTTGTTTTTGATAATTAGTCTTCGTACATTACATCACTAATAAATGATTTTGCTACATCTTATCTCTAAGGTTGTGATTGCATCATCATTCATCGAAGCACAATGGTTTTATTTTAATCTTGATAGATAAAACAAAAAGCTTCATTACATTCAGGTGTGTCCCTTTTAGAAATGCATGCTCTGTCCACTTGAAATCCCTCAAACAAATACTGCTAGACTTTTCTTGTTTGACATTCAGATGGAACAGGAAAAGAAAAAAAGAGCGAAGCTTAGGTTTTTGGAATTCAATTTGAAAGACACGGGAGACATGCTTGTGTATTGATCTAGTCCTACGTATCTTGCCTAAGTTAATATGATCTATTTTTACCTAAGTTCGAAGCCAAATATTAGTGGATGCTTGAGCTCTAGCATTGGCCATATGGATGACATGAAATTTTGAACAAAAAAAAGTTGAAGAACTAAACTTTCATATATTATATTTGAGGAGAAGATCAAAATACAACCCTCCACAATCATCACATAATTAATTAGAGCTACCATGAGACCATATTCATGGTTTCTCTTTCAATTATATAAGTACATATATAATATAGAAATCAGTTTACATATCTAGCAGCTCAACAATAATCCATGTCATTATTCAAGATGGATCCAGGAATGCCCTCCATCAAGCAAGAAACTGGAGGAATAGCTAGAGTTTGCAAACCGCCATATGCATTCCAACAATATGGATCCATTACTAAATCTCCTTCAGCAGGAAGAAGCTCTACATCTGATAGTGTTAAGTTGGTACATGGGACTGAATCACTACAGGCGAAATGCATTGGTGGTCTTCGAATATTGTAAGTTCCCTTTATGTTTTCGTAGAGAATGTCCGATACTGAAACAGCAGATGTTTGGTTGGTGCACCCCTTGGTGAGGCAATAGAATTGGTCAATTATTATCGGATTCTTGACATTGTCCATGTGAATATTACTGAATGTTATTCCTGATACTGCTCCTGATCCACCTTGCCATGTCTTAATCCTAACTCCATTATCCGAGACTCTAATCACCGAGTCCCTGACTTTGACATTGGAAACACAGGCTCGTGAATTGTGATTTCCTAGACTCCCAATGCTGATTTTAATACAATCATAGGGAAATTTGTAAAAAGATTAGCTTAGAAATTAAGTCCAAGAAAAAAGGCGACTGAAAAAGAAAATTCTAAGATTGGAATCCTATATATGGAAAACCAGTAACATTCCGTACGTACCTGATTCCATGACTCGGACCACATGTCATGTTCCTTATGTCCACATCATAACAACCTGACCCGATTGATACACAATCATCGCCTATCAACATGTAAATACCGAACAACTTGATGTCAGTGAACTTGTGATGGAAGTTTTAAAGGAGAATGAGAAAGATGTTTATGTCTTGCACTAACCATTAGAGATCACTGAATTATATATTCCAACACCATTGGTGTTCTCTATGTGAATTCCATCAGTGTTCGGACTTAAGGCAGGAGCAGTAATGTGAATGGATTCTACATGAACATTCTTGCAGTTGTCAAATCTGAAGTTGAACTGCGGGCTATTCTTGATTTTAAGTCCTCGCACGGTTAAATTTGAGCCCAGGAAGAACCTTATGGCCTGCATCAGAAATGTTATGTTAAACTGAATCGATTCAAAATGTAAAATTTGCACCGAGCATGAAAATAGAAGATGATGTATGTGTAGATGGCTTACGATTGGACTATCACATGGTCCAGGCATCGTTGTTCCATTTATTCCCTGTGCCATAAATGTAAAGGAACAGTAATACAAGTCAAACCCAATTTTTTTCAGGTTGCAATAAAGAATAATTTCAGCAATACCTTGTGGGGTTTACAAGGAAGATTCCACCATTTCTCTCCTCTGCCATCTATTACACCACCTCCTAGAAGTGACATTTCATTGATTCGGTAAAATACCAGCCACTGACGCCTGCTGTTCTTCTGGGGCCAAGAGTCAGGTCCATCAGGTGGCATAAGTGTCCCATCAACCTTCTCATCGAACAGAACGTAACCAATTACCAGAATTAGTAAGTCCTTTCAACCCTTGTACAAAGAACTACCTGACAGGACTGAAAATATATTACCTGAAATACTAAGCCACCTTGACAAGGACCAGTGAAAATTGTTGATTGGATCATGAATTCGAAACCATAAGGAACAAGGATGACAGCAGAATCAACTTGGTTGCAGGCTGCATCCCATGCTATCTTGAACGCGTCCGTATCATCTGTTATTCCATCACCAATTGCCCCAAAATTGCGTACATCAAAAACTCCAGTAGAGTTGAAGCCACTACCATCAGGTGGATTAGCGGACTCAGGAGGAGGAGTGGCAGGTTCAGGTGGAGGAGTGGGAGGTTCTGAAATTGTGGATGATTTATGAGGATGACTCTGCTTGTGGTGTTTTGCGTGGTAATGCCACCTAGCTTGGGTGCAAAGGAAGAAGCAAATGAAAGAAATGCCAAATACTAGTAACGAGACACGAGAATACTCCATTTTAAGCTCAACTTGGTTGAAGTCTTAAATAGGGGGCAACAAAAAAGAATTCTGTTCTAGAGAGAGTCTTTCCACATGCTGGAACTCAAAAACACCCTGAATCAATTGCTTTTGCGCTATGAATTATCAGAAACTAGATCAAAAGACTACCTGACAATCAATGCATGAAAGTTATGGGAAGTCGAAACAAGCAAGTGGCTTGTACAAGTGACCACTGTGAGCACTAGAGCAACTTGCCAAAGATTCACTAAGTTTGGCTTTGGAATGTATGCAGAATCAGAAAGTCCTGATTCCATTTTTATAGTAAGAGTGGATGGTGGGACGGAGTTTGTGAAAAATTTGCACCTTACCCTTTTGTTTAATGGTTTTGGTGGCGGGAACCGACCGAATTCCTTATAGGCATTGCCTTTTTTTGTGCGAATGTGGAGTCTGCAGATGACTGTTCTGGAAAAAGGTAAAAGGAATAACAAGAGTCGATAAGCCCCCCATGTTCCTCCCATAACTTCCACTTTCATCGGCCCCCAATTTAGTTACTTCAACACCGTCACATATTATAATAGGCATAAGTTCGACACCATGCCTATTTGAGAGGATCGAAATTGATTTTGTGACTGGCCCTGAAATTAGTAAAATCTCTATCTAGATTTCAGCATTGTTTAAAAACAAGCTGTATAACGAATGTAGCTCCATTTGAAAACACATATGGTTTGGAGCTTATGTAAAGTTCAACCCAGCTCAATAGCCACATGCACTTATATATGGAAGCAGATAAGTTCAATTTGGCTTCCCTTGATGATGGCAAAACCCTTGTTTATGGGCAATCCGATTAAAATGAATAACTAACAATGCATATTCATGACAAGGCCGTTGAGCTGTATATGCATGGTATTGTGAATATGATTACCCCATATTTATGTCTTACTAATTATACATTGAAACATGGCAGATGCTAGTCGGTTGTCCAATTTTTTCTTTTTTATCACATAGCGTAGTATCTTCATGGGAAGAAATTTTATCTCCGTAGGAAAAATAGCCTGTCATGTAAGCAATGAAATTGATGGGAAAAAGAACTACTAATATAGTTAAGCATCATTGCTCATTATGTAACTATCAGGTTTTGATAGAAATAGCTTAACATCAGAGAGCGGTCTCTTGTAATAAGAAGTCATGGGTTCAAATCCCTACAGATTTGTTTTATTAAGAGCCATGGTGTGTGAGTTAAAAATAAATAAATAAAAAAGATACAAATAGCTTAATAACTTACTGTCACTTCAACAGCATTTGTATGATTCGACAAATACAGAAAGGCAAAGATCCACTTTTTGGAAGTGGTCCTCTGTAAGAACTGGAGGATGAATGCCTGCCTAAAATTTAGTTATCTTTCCTTGTAGTGGAAACTTCACTTAGAGCTCTGGTAAGGTTTTTGAGGCTTATTTTATAACCGACCAAATCAATGCAACCATGGCTCCTTTCGGTGACATATAGCCCATGATGTTCAATCTGATGTTCCAATGCTGCAAATGGGATCTGATTGCTTTCACTAGAAGATTGGATGCCACTTGAGGGGTTTCCAGTCTTCTTAGAAAAGATTTCAAGACAATGCATATGTAGTGCACGTTACTTGTAGCCAAGAACAATTTTTTCAAAAGCATTTCTGCTACTAATATGATTTTAGTATCCTGCGAAATAACATTTTCTGTTAAGTTAGTCAAAGCAGAGAAGAACAGAACATTAATTCAATTTCAAAGTCATAATCATTGACATGTCCGTAAGCGAATTAAACTTGTTCGGTGCTCAAATACAGGGTTCCTGCCTCTAGAAATCAAATTTTTAATGCGAAAATTTGCTTGGATCACCTTTTTCCGCAGTTCACTCAGGTTCCTATTATTTTAACACTAAATGCAGCATGGAATGTGTCTTCGATTGAATAATTTTTATTTTAAAAACTCCAAGTTGTGTGTGTGACTGAAACTTGCTTAAATTAAAAAGAACCATCCGTAAAAATAAAAGAATCTTCTAATGATCCATTATATCTTATTCAGTGTTGCCACCATACCTTCTGATTCTGCCCTTAGCAGAACTTTCAATCAACAGAATGTTTTGTGCAACAGAATCCAAAACATTTCGATTTATAAGCCATCAACGACCTTCTTAATGCATCTCCTGTTCAAAAACCCTACTGCCTGGATTCCTGATTCACATCTATAAGACCAACTCAGCACGATCTATCAAAAGATAACTCATTCATCTTGTGCCTGGATAGATGATTACTAAAGCTTCCTGAAGGCACAAGTAGACAAGGAATGGCTGAGTCAGAATACACAATACAGAGAGTAAAATACTACATCTCCACTGTTATATTTTGGGATTATTTAATGATTTCTCAAACCAATGAGCCTGATATGGAAAAGGGGCCAACATATAAAGTTCCTTTTTTCACAAAATCCATATCGATGTCCCATCATTCTCTATGAGCAGAATGGCTAAGGCGGTTCCCATCATAACTTCCAGTCTACGCATGACTAAAAAGCGCTGTGACTAGGAACAAAAGCAGGCCTTTGATGCTGCTTGCCTTAGAATTTGGGATCCAACAAATCCCCTGCCTAACATGCCGACTAAGTCTAATTTTCAACCACACATATACAGTAATCATTTGATTTTCACTTTCTCAACTAAAATGCCAACTACTCTATTTAAGTCTTAACCCACCAACCTTCCTTTTGAATTCATAGAATCAATACTGTACAAAGCACCATTGTTCTATTTGACATTCCCGAATCGTGTATGATAGGTCAAGCAGAAAATTCAGGGATCGTGTAAAATACAAAGAATACTAAGGAAATAAATAAAAATCTTCCTTCAATGTAATCCTCATCATAAGGGAACGAATTGTGGTCAAGAAAGTTACAAAATCGATAAATTGTTAAATATGCAATTGCAATTTGTCTTTCATTTAAATTAAGGGTCAGTAATGCCACGGAGGTCTTAACAACATACTAAGCAGAACCATCTTTACCTGCTCTTTACACAAAGATAGAAGATGAACATGACCTAAAAAAATATATAAAAAAGGAATAAATGAACTGGGGATGCATAACAAATAACACAACTTGAATAGGATTCACTTTAAACAGACCACTAGCTACTTCTCTACAGCGGAGCGCATTTTTCTGCAAGGAGCAGACAGCCAGAAACAACGAAGGACTGCATCAAAACCCAAGGAAGGCACACTGCTTTCTTGCATGCTCTGGTATCAGCTTGACAAGCATCTCAACTGGAATTCCTTTCAGCTCTGACCAGAGTAGAGGAACATCAACAACAATCATTAACAGGAACTTCAATGGAATAATGAATGAACATTGAGAGTGGTCATACCATGAGGCTTAAAATTGAACAGTGGTGGAAGGAAGCGTCCATTTGGTAAACGGGTGTTGGGATCACGTAGCTCATCGAAGAAAGGATGGATCAAAGCTTCCAGCTGCATTGCAAAATAAATTATAAGAATAAATAAATAAAACCAAAAGCATTACCAACAAAACAAGGCCGCCGCAAAACAAAAGCATACAGTTAAAACCTAAATAGGCTCGTTCATTCCATCAAGCTACATCACAAATTCAACCACAAGTCTAGAAGGTAAGTGCATAACTGGGGTTCTATATGTCCCTAATATTTCTGACGGAAAAGTAGCACATTTAAAGTGAGATTCCTTGGGAATCAAAAAGGACAAATCAGAAGTCAGATCTGATTCATGGCTTAAACAGTACAACCGACAAATAGATGCATTAAGTGCCTGGAATGACTTAAAACTACAAAGAGTCACAGGCCTGAACACACATGGAGAGACTATCTTTTGTACGAGGACCCATCACATTCATGAACAAGAAAATACAGTAGGGTGGGTTATTGGGAGAAGAAAAGATCTTCAGAGAATAACTTTTCAATTGATCTAGCTGGAATTTTATACTCACAGCTGTGCTTCGAAGGTTTGGAGAGTATTGTAATAATCTTGAGACAAGGTCAACAGCTTCAGGAGGCATGCGCTTGTGGAATATCTGTCAACATAAGTAGGCAAATAGATGAATAATTCATGTTATTAGTACATCCTTATTTTTTAGAGACAAGGCAGATGCAATATTTGCTGGTACCTTGTGCCATGGGTGAGCTTTAATTTGAGGAAATTTGAACTCAGTGTAATTAGGATTCATGCACTTAATTTCCTCCCTTGTTGGGGTACCCAGGACCTGCGTGAGGATCACATAAATTGTAAGAAAGAAAAGAGCCTACAACACAGGCAATAAGAACTTGAAATATCCAATCTCAGCAACATAACAAGAAATGCTCCCTCTAACTTTATTATAAATGCAGCAATAAATCTGTATTGAAACTTCACCGATCGTTTAGGATGGCCATTGTCATAAAAAAAGGCATAAAGGATTAGGAATTGTAACGAGCATCCCACCATTCATGACATGTATAATCAGATGACGAGCTGAAAATGGATTTTCTTTGTATACAGACCAATCTAGCAATTTTATGCGAGTAGTATCAGAAACAATCATTACCTTTATAATTTCAACAAGTTGGTCTACTCCGCTCTCACCCGGAAAGAGAGGCTGTCATCAACAGAAATATTTGTGTCACTTGCATAATTTACTAACCCCAAAGAAATACAGGAAAACAACCTTGTAAAACAAGAAGCTACCTACCTGTCCAAGCAGTAATTCAGCCAGAACACATCCTGCAGACCAGATGTCAATAGCAGTTGTGTACTCAGTTGCACCAAAAATAAGTTCGGGTGCTCGATAGTACCTAGAGCATATGTAAGATATGTTTGGTTCTCCTTTAACCTGTCATAAGTAACCAAAAATAGAATAAGATGCCCCTATATGTATTGTAACTCAAAAATATATTAATAATTCCACAATAGAAAAATACAAACCAAAACTTTTGCACTTCCAAAGTCACATAGCTTCACTTGGTGTGTATGTGGGTTCACCTATTACAGATAACAACAGCAGATTGTCAATTAGAGAAAATAATAATTCAAATAAATAATAAAAAGACGACAAAATAGGGTTGATGCATCACAAGAATACTAAAATGCCATCTTGAAAGCGCATTTATTAGCTTGATGCACAAATGTTCAACATTGCAGGTGCTTCTACAAATAAAACAAAAACCAAGTACCCTTGTCAACGTACCAATAAATTCTGGGGCTTTATGTCTCTATGGCACACTCCAATACTATTGTGAATGTAAGCAAGAGCTCTACAAATCTGTCCATGAGTAAGAAAAGAAAAGGTCCCATAAGAGCCATAAGTTAATAAACCGTGCCTGTTAAACCACATATCACATATCTAGCATATAACAAACACATCTCAAATAGGAAAGAAAGCACATATACAATTCATACCTGATAAGAATAAAGTTTGACATATATTAATGGCATCCTTTGACTCATCTTAGTGTAGTGTTTGATCACTCGGTGGATGGTCTCAGGGACATACTCAAGTACCAGGTTAAGATAGAGTTCATCTTTTTCAGTTGTTGAGAAGAAACAGTGTTTCAGAGACACTACATTAGGGTGGTCTAGAAGACGCATGGTTTGAAGCTCCCTGTTCTTATACCTTTTATCTTGCAGAACCTTTTTAATAGCAACAGTTTCACCAGTCTCTAAACATTTAGCCTGAATACCCAAACCACGGAAGAGAAGAAATTTTAGTGCCTCATCCAAATTTAAATCCAAACAGTACTATAAGAATCAGACAATTAAAGATATGCAAAACAGCAATATATCAAGATAACAACTTACCTGGAACACTACTCCAAAAGATCCATGCCCGACAACACGCTCAGCCATATAGCTTATTGTCTGCATTCATCAGAGAGCAAATTGAATCATCACAAAAATAAAAACAGCATCAGAATCTATTTGACCAAGAGGCTAACATTTAAAGATTATAACCTGCTTTGGCTGGCCATTTTTCCCACCGATAGTTGTGACTATTATATGACCTGTCTCGGTCCCATTACCATCAACCACAGTTGCTTCCATTTCCTGCAAAACAGTGGACAATTTCCTTCCAAGTAAATAATACTGAAACCATGCAATCAACAACACGTGATTAGTGATGAAAATGATGATAATATCAAGTTGGAGCAGATGGCAGTTTGCATACCTTGTCATCCCTAATTTTCATGTCATTCATCTCGTCAGGTAACTTATCAACACCAGCTGTGTTTCCACTTGTATCTCGCAATCCAGAAGCAGGGACGACACTTACAGAAGCCATTTACTCAAACAAAAGAGTAATTGAAGATCTTACAAATTCACCTTGCCAACTCAATAAAACTTCAGCAACTTACCTGTGTTTAAGACTTACCAAGATTAGTTGTTTCATGTAAAAGAAAAGGAGCACACCGTCAATACATAAGACAAGGATGGTTCCCTTTTGATCTAAAATGCAGTTACCAAGCTGATATAAGATGATAAAAACTAAATGCACAAGAAGCCACAGATGCAAACTGCCAGCATTACAGAACGTAGACATGCACTCTACATAAATTTATACAATGCATCGTTACTAAGAACTTAGTTAAGATGAAGCATTGATTAATAAAATGCCATAAAAGATCACTTTGTATTAACAAAAATATTTGTGCAACCAAATCATCTGCTTCTTACAGACCCTGAACAGTCAAACAGATAGATTTGAAGATCAATTAAACTTGGCATAACAGATGCTGTTAAAGGTTAAGAAGTTGATGAACTTAACATACAAATTGATAGCCAAACTCCACTGTACACACAGTCGCAAGCTAGGATCCTATCAGCACTAAAGCAAACGGTTAAACACTAACTTCATGCAGTATTCAGATACTGAAATGGGCAAGCTAAGGTAAAAGATGTTTAAAGGGGCAAGGTAAGGTAAACGATGTTTAATGTCTTTCACAATACATATTAATCATTAGTTTAAAACAAGTTTGACGTGGATTAACTACATCCTTAGTTTAGTAAGTTCTTTCTCTTATCTCAATAAACCCCTACCAACAAATGGCATAATATGGCAAAAAAAGTTTCACTGAGATGGGTTTTTGTCCGAGCAGCCAAAACTGAAGTTTGCTTGACCGAGATGAGATTTATTAACTTCTAATTCTTGACCTCAAACAAAAAATGTTAGTTTGTTTTTGAAAATCCAATTAGTACCGACATTAGAAAACGAAAAAAGAAAAAACCCCATTAAAACGCATTTTGAGTAGAGAGAGGCAGCAAAGGCTAAAAAAAAAAAGTTGAAAGGACGATGAAGATCCATAAGACTCACAAATTTTATGTAATTATCACAACACCAAAAAAAGAGCATAAATAGTAGTGGTAAAAGAAATGAAAACCAAAAAAGCAAAGATCTTTACTGATGCACACACAGATCAAACAAAAGCAAAGCATAACAACGAAACTAACCTGATCCAGAAACTAAAAACGCAAAGATTTAACTTCAAAAAAATAAAAAGAACCCACTTGAAAAAATCCATCAAAAATAAAAATCAGCGTAAAGAAAAAAGAGAAACTTACTTAAGGCACACAGATCAGGTTAAGAAATTGAGGAAATGAGGGAATGGTATTGCAGGAAGAGGCAAATTCATGACCGGATTTCCAACAAATTAGAAAGCTTTAAAGAATCGATTGTTGTTCTTGAGAGAGAGGGAGCGGGTTAGGACAAAGTAGTTTGATGTAGCTTTCTTTGGTTAAGATTTTGGAATAGTTTTTTTTTTAACCAAGTACTATAAGACTACTCTATATTTTGTTCAACACAGATCGATAGAGAGAGAAGACAGTCAACAGCCCAAACATTTATGTGTTGTTCTTTGTATTTTTCACTTTCCTTCTTTTTGACCGTTCAACCATGGCTGGCCCCCACTTTTCCACTTTCAAACTTTTCCTGTCCCCTCTCTTTGAATGGATCAATTTAAAAAAAAGAAGAACCAGAAATTTTTTTTTTTTTTAAGTCTACAACCAATCAATCCTTGCCACAGGCAAAGTAGAAATTAAAATAGATTCTCCAATCACCGGTCAAAACCAAGATTTTCCTTAATAATACTATAAGTTCTGTAGCTTTGTGAGACGTACGGTTGTGGATTCTGTAAAATATTTGCTTGATGACTTGGACCAACTCCAGCCGGTTGGACGGTTGGCCTATCTCCGATTTTGTTATAATATCGTCCCAAATTATTGCTACTCTCTAGCAATCAATGAATTCATGACGCCTTTCTTGTGATAAGATAAAATTGTGATCTATTAATTAGTTGAAGCTGTGATTTTTTTATAGAATTACTAAATTAAGCAATTAATCTTCCTTCAAAATTTTATTTCACTGTAATTAAATGCAAGATATCAATTCAAAACAATCTAATTACAAATAGAAATGTATTTAAAAAAAAAATAGTAACATGTAAACAAAAAGCACATGAGTGAATGATACGACCAGTATTTTGAAAAATGGCATTCTTAGAAACCATCAGAGAATTTTTTTTTTTTTTTTTTTAAACAGGGACAATACCTGTTAACATGAAAGAAACAAAAAAGCTTGTCTTTGATTTATGATATCAGTTTTTTTTTAAGGAATTTTCATATTCGATGTTTATTACGTTCTTTGTTTTGTGTATTAGGTTTATAGATTTCTATTCATTGGTGTGGAGAAAACATAAAAAATATTTGTCTAGTTATTTCATAAAACTATATACAAACTGGGATCAACAATCAAGGAGATGAGATAGTACCGTCTTAAAAAAAACAAAAAAAAAAAAAGAATTATACCAAACCTGTTGACAATCTTGGAATCCGTTCAATTATTCACAAGGATCATCATTCATCCCATTAACAGCTAACTCCATGAGTTTTTGTCATGCGGAAATATGAAATTACTGAATCAGACAAGGGTATAAAATCCTCCACGTAATCTTAGGATTCCAAATCTCCAATCTCCACTCACCCAGTGGCTTTTCTTTTCTTTTTCTTTCCCTTTTCAGACTCTGCATACAAGTGAGGCTCTTTTCTTAAACACCCACCGAGTTTGCTTGATTCCTTTGGGCCTAAAGTCATCTACTTGGCCCTTACCATCCAACTTAGCGTTTAACATTAATAAATTAGTTTTAAAAAATATTTTCTAAATTGTTGATGAAATTTGATTTACAATCGTAGAGATAGATAAAATCATTCCTCTCGTTCTAGAGATTTGTTTCTAATTCATGATTATCATGCATTGTTGATGTTATGGTGTGAAAAATGAAATATTCATAGAGACTAAATTTTCGTTTTGATAGTATATTGATGATAACAAAAATTTTACTCATTTATGATTGAAAATTCTTGTCCTTGCCCTGAATTTGTTTTCTCATACTCTCCATCCTGCTGGTGTTATTTGTTTGTGAATATATATGCAGAATGTAGTTTCTCGGCATTGAGCTAATCACAATAGTTTTTTTTTTTTTTTCTTTTTAGATATTTTTTCACCTAGAGCTGATTCATCCCCCCTCCGCCTACTTCCTCCTCTTCACCTGATAAACCTTTCGTGCTCTCTATGTTTACCTTGCGCTCTCTTCCTTTAGAAAGTGTCCTCAGAGGTAACCCTTTTTTTCCCAAATTTAATTATCAATCATTTTTAGAAGAAAAAAATAAACTTTCCTTTCATTATCATAAGATCTTTTATGAGGTTTAAATTGTGAAGATTAGATCAAATTTTAGTTCAAATTCAATGGCATTGTTTGTTTGTTTGTTTTTTTTTTATCTTCTAATATCCTAAATTCAACTATTCATATTAATCTTTTGTTATTCAATTATAAACATAAAATAGACATAACTATTCAAAGATTTTCTTAGTAAATAAGTATTCAAACTCAAAAATACTTACTTAATCTACTAAAATTTATTATATTCAACCCAATAATCTTAAACGCGTTGTTTGATTTCTATGAAACACTATGTTATAAAAACCCTTTAATTCTTTTAGTTTTTTTTTTTGTGGGGGGAATGCAGCAAGGAGTGGAGTGTAAAATTGGTACTTAGGGCAACATGTTACATCTTCTTATTTAATGGACAAACTAATAAAATACGTTATTCCATCCATTCAAGCCACGTGAAATTGGATAGATAGATATGAATAACTTCATCCTTAGCTCTTCGAAAAACTAAAAATATCGAATACACCATCAATAACAAGTTAACATCCCAAAGTAAAGAGGTTAATTGCATGAGCAGTCTTTGTACTGTGGTTATGTGATCAATCCAGTCTTCTTATTACTAATTTGATTTATTGAATCCTTATACATTGTATTTCATTTATAATCAAGATGTTCTATCCAAGACACCGTTACCAATAACTTAATGTCTCATTAGATGTGCAAAGCATGTTCGTGTTGGTTCAATTTGTCTCATTAGATGTGCTTGAAAAATGAAATTTACTTCTAAAACATTCCAAATTTTATAAATAAATAAAAAATATTTATAAAAGAATTGAAGATAAATCAACTTTTAATAATTTTGAATTTTTCACTCAATATTTTTATTCTTTGATTTTGATTAAGGAAAATAGTGTTTTGCTTTATGTTATTTTATGGGGTTGATTTTGATGCAATCTTTTAATGTTTTGATTTTTTTTTCTCGATTTCTAAAATTTTTTTATATAAAAATCTATTTTTTCAAACAATTTTTTTGGTTTTAGAAATTGAAGATCTGGTCAAAGTGAATAGTATGGATAAATATCGCAAATAAGGAGAGAGGCTGAATTAATAAAATAAATACAAAATACAAGGGAGAGAGGCAGAATCCGTAAAGTAAATAAAAAGTAAGAGGACACGATAAGTAAAACAATCATAGTACAGGGACTGCACCTGCAACCCTAGTAAAAGGGTTAGTGCTTCGAACGAAATATGAAAAAGGTGAAAGCAGATAAGGTGTGCCTGTAGACCATAGTTGAAGCCATCATTGTCCCTTTGAAAGTCAAGAAGGCTAGATTATAAAGGACCCCACCCCCGGACTTTTGAATTAATCTCTTTCACTCCTCGCCTGTAGGCTACAGTCAATAACGCGACTCTTTCTCAAAACCATTAATATGATCGTAACATTTTCTTTAAACAGCATGCAAATTTTGACGGCTTGGGGCAGGCTTGTTGAATTTTATTCTCAATCGACACAGAGAAGGAGGTAAGATGCTGCAGAATTTATATTTTCCATTTAAAAAATATTCACTCAGATTTATGTAGTTACAAATTTGAAGATAAATAGCAATAATCTCTTACGTCATCTTTTAGGGTAATTTTAAATTTGCCTTCACAACATTTATGTCTTGTCTCAATTTTCATCTTATTTATTTAATAAAAAAATATATATTCTATTGGTACTCTGTTTTATGTTTGTCAATTTTAATACATTTTTTTATGTATATATTTTTGCATGATATTAAGATATTTTGTAATTTGAATGATGAAATTAAAATTTATACACATTACATTAACGAGCGAAGAAAGGAAATTAGAATAAAAGTGAAAAATATGAAACTAATTAAAACAAATATAAATAAATACAAGAACTTATTGAATCAAATCAAAAGGTTTTAAGTAAAAATGAAAAAAACGTATAAATCTCACAAGGCAAATTAAACTATCTATGAATTAGCTCAATAATCCTCTTTGTATTCAAAAAAATCTTTTAGAAACTCCTTCACTACCTAGATTAAGATCAATTTATATCCAACATGCCTTTAGTGAGTCCACATGACTTCTTTTTTCTTTTTCTTTTTTTATCAAAAGGAGAGCCATAGCTTTAGACAAAAAAAATTAACTAGCACAACATCTTGGAAAAATTATCTCCTTGATGTCTTCGTGTAAGAGTTTTACATAATTGTCCAATGTATTTGGAAAATATGTGATACAAAGGAGTAAGAAAAAAGCATAAGATGCTACTCGATTTGTCAATCTATTTGCTTTTCTATAAACAAGAATGAGATGTATTTGTCGGTCTCTTGTTAGAGTCGCCTGAATCATGGAAACAAGTGGATCATATGTGCCCATCTTCTTTATTGGTGATTGAACTAACTAAATAGCCAACAAAGAGTCAATCTCAACAAGCACATGAAAAATAACTCATATTCTAAGTCATCTCTAAGCCAATAAGGATACCATATAACTCTACACATAAAACAAAGCACGAGCCAATGTTATAGGAAAAGCCACTTAATCAACGACCATTAGAATCCCTAAAGACCCCACCTAATGTCAATATCCCCGAATCCAATCACAATGCCCATCGGTGTTAAGTTTCATCCATCCTCTAGTTGGATACTAGCAACTAATCAATTTCTCTTGCAAAAGCCGAGTTGTTCTATCCAAATTATCAATTATTGTCACACTATCAAAACATGCGTAGCAAAATGTAAGATAGTATTTATCGAGTTGTTGGGCATCACAAACCTATCATCAAACAATTTTGTTTCACCATGACCACAAGAACCAACAACATGTCCCAAACAAAGTACATTATGGCACGACATGAATAGGAAGAGTCATGGTGTTGTTAAGGTTGATCCCAAACCAATCCCTTAGGCCTAAATTAAAGAAATATTGAAACTTTTGATCTCGCTCCACATTCGACCCATAGTTGATGAGCAAATGGACGGTCTCGAAGAACATGCAAAATAGTTTCGGGAACAAAAATACATACCGAACGGTAGCTATTCGTGGTCAAATGGTGACGTTGTCTCCGAGCATTGATGAGTAGACGGTTTTGTGCGACCAACCATAGAAAGCTACATATTCTTTAGGGGCCTCTCCATCTCCAAATTAGATTCCAAAATCCGGAATTGTTGCCATCGACTGTGGATAAAACAGCTAAATAAGCGAAGTCGGTGGAAAAAATACCATCACTAGTGTAAGCCTAACATGGGCTATTTTCCCCACTATTAATTTTGGGTAGAAGGGATCCCACATTCTCAAAACAATGAATGATGGAAGTTGATGTGCAAATTTTTCCCACAACCAAACTCTTTCATTTGAGACATAGGCCCGATAACCACTTATCCTTCCGAACTTCACCCCATTTCCCTTTTCAATAGACCAGTGAATACCACATGACTTTTTATTTTTACATTGGCTAATAAAAAATGCTAAACCAAAAAGTCTATAATTTAATAGTAGTGGTCTCTTATAAGAGGTCATAATTTCAAAATTTAGCAGATTAGTTCACTTTGGGTGTGTGAGTTAAAAAAATAAAAATAAAAAGGCTAATGCTATCCTTATTCTATCATCAATACTTGTTATGGTTCCACATTTATATGCTATAACTAATAAAACCTCTTTAACGTGTTTCTTTTTTTTAATTTGAAATTATATGGTATTAAATTTGAAGATATTTTAAAATTCATTATGCTAACAACCATGAAATTTAAGTTTGGAAGTCCATCATTTTACGTACTAAAATAATAATAAAAAATGTTGAAAGAAACTTTTTCTTGTAGTTGACTTGTTTTTCCATATAATAAAACTAAAAACATCAATTTTGGGAAGAAAACGATAGAGTATATATCGCTTCTCAACAATGAATTTATATAACGCGATTTAGGGATATACTAGCCGATTGTCCACGCTATGCTACGTATCCGGTAAAATAAAATCATTTAAAAATTTTTTAATTATAATTTCTTATTTAAATAATTTTTTCTGATGTTTGTTTATATAAATTGTTTTACTTAAAAAAACATAAATCATTCTTCTTTATGAATTGATTTTAACTAAAATATTAATAAAGAATTAAAAAAACTTTTAAAATATATTTTTTATAATATTGTATTTCAAAAAATAAAGTTATAATTAATAGATAGACTTTTGTAAAAACTAACAAATGGGAAAAAAATTTCTTATTAGTTGCTGATGAGAAGATTAATTTTTAAAATTATCCGAACAACGCTATCGATAGATGGAATAAAATTATTTAAAAATTTTATAATTTTTATCATTAATTTTTTATTTAATTATCACTATTTTTTTCATAAAATTTTTGTTTCAAAAAATATGATTTGTTTTTCTTTATTTAGGGATTCCTAAATAAAAACCGATAATATATAATTTAAACATGAAATATTAATTAAGAATTTAAATATAAATACTTTTGAAATATATTGTTTTATAAGTATATATCCAAAAAAATAAATTTACAATTAATATATAGACTTATATAAAAATTAATCAATGAAAAAATAAAATTTTATTCTTATTTAATGTCGATGAGAAGATTATTTTTTAAAAGTACATACATTTGATCTATATATATTATATAATCGTAAGTTTGTGTGGTAAAAAAATAACGATTAGTTTTCAAAAATTTTAACACCCAATTAAATAAAAAAAGAGTATAAATTGATGGAAAAAATCAAAGAAAAAAAGAAAAGAAAAGGCATATAGTGCATCAGCTACGGATTAAAATTTTTATTTTAAAATTTCGAGGATCAAAATAAAATAATTTGAAAATTATAAAAAAAACCTAATAAAAAAATAAAAAATAAGAGTGAAAATTAAAAAAAAAAAAAACCTAAGAGTGAATAGTACATTGTGAGGGGAAAAAACAAAGAAAAAAGATTGAATAGTATCAAAAAGGTTTAGCATAGTAAACTTTATTTAGTTTTAGTATAGCACGGATGAAAATAAAAAATGATAAAATTTTAATAACTAAAATAAAAACATATCACAAAATAAGAATTAAAAAAAAACCAAAATTTTTACTAAAAGCCAAGAAAAAAATTATTATAGGGATAAAAATCAAATATAATAAAATATTTAGTTTTAGTATAGCAAGGATAAAAAATCAAACATTATAAGATTTTAATGACTAAAATAAAAACATATCACAAAATAAGAACAAAAAAAGAACATAAATTTTTACTAAAAACCAAGAAAGAAATATTTATTATAGCGATAAAAATAAAATATAATAAAATATTAATATTTATTATATGGACAAAAATCAAATATAATAAATTTTTAATGACCAAAATAAAAAAATATTATAAAACAGGGACAAAAATAATTTTTTTTTTAATTTTGGCTAAGGAATCGGAAAGAAAAAAAGAGAGGCAAACAACGAATGAATAGGGAAAGTGCTACAACACTTTCCCGTTTTCTTTTAGTATTTCTTGTAATAAAATTTCGGGGATCAAAACAAAATAATTTGAAAAAAAAAAAAACCTAAGAGTGAATAGTACATTATGAGGGTAAAAAAAACCAAAAAAATGAGTGAATAGTACATAAAAAAGTTTAGAATAGTAAACTTTATTTAGTTTTAGTATAGTAAGAATAAAAACCAAATATGATAAAATTTTGATAATTAAAATAAAAATATATCACATAACAAGAATGAAAAAGAACATAAATTTTTACTAAAAACCAAGAAAAAAATTCTATTATAGGGATAAAAATCAAATATAATAAAAATATTTAATTTTAGTGTAATAAGGATCAAAATCAAATATGATAAAACTTTAATGATTAAAATAAAAATATATCATAAAATAAAAACAAAAAAAGAACATATATTTTTACTAAAAGCCAAGAAATTTTTTTATAGGGATAAAAATCAAATATAATAAATTTTTAATAACCAAAATAAAAAATATTACAAAACAAGGATCAAAATAAAAAAAAATCTATTTTAATATTTGTTATAGGGATAAAAATCAAATATAATAAATATTTAGTGATCAAAATAAAAAAATATAACAAAAAAGTGAACAAAATAAAAAATTTCCTAAAACCTTGGCCAAGCAATCCAAAAAAAAAAAAAAAAAAAAAGAAGAAGGAGGAGGAGGAGGAGGAGGAGGAGGGAATGCAAACAGTGAATGAACAGGAAAAAAAGATTACAGCATAAATCTATAGCAAAAGTGCGCAGTGGAGCTGAACCCGAGCTTATTGCTTTTCAAGCAATATCCTTAACCGATGGACTGCAAATGCTTTCTTACAGTTGAATTGCAGTATATATATATATATATATAAAAACAAAGTTGTGAACAGAAAAATGAACACTCAAAACCTCATGTATTTTAGAGTCTTATTAGTACATATAAAACAAAATTTTTTGAACAAGAAAATAAACAATCAAAACCCCACGTTTTTTAGAGTCTTAATAATACATATAAAACAAAGTTGTGAACAAGTAAATAAACAATCAAAACTCTATGTCTTTTAGAGTCTTGGTAATATATATATGTGTGTGTAAAAACATCGCCAGCCATTAAATTAGTTGACATGCCAATAATTTTTCCCCTATTCATGATCTGATGACTTACGATGTTCTTAGAATATTTTTCATTTTTTTTACTGTTTATTGAATTATTAGAATAGGTAGTTGTACATTTAAAGTTATTGAAGTAAAATACGATAACGGTTAACAAAATTATGATAAATGAATTGGGTACAGAAATAGGTGCGATTCTCTTAATGATCTTTGCGTGCACAAATCTTTTTATTAACGATCATATTTAGATCAAGAACCTTTTATAATTGATATTCATCTTTAACTTGGATTGAGAAATATTCAATTGAGATCAAAAGTTCTATCACATAATATCTTTATTAATTTACCTTTATTAGATTTGATAAAAAAACGAATTTGGTGGATTTGATATTTTGCCTTGAAAGGACTTCTGTATTTGTACTTGCTTTACATTAGTCATTTATTTTTTTATGCATAATTTATGATTTGAAGACTTAATTAGTTATTTATAATTGATTTAGTAATATATATATATATATATAAAACAGTGACCATAAAAAAAATATATATTTGTACCGATCAGCACTTGAACCCAAATCCAATGAGTTTAACTTGTTAGTACAAGTGTTTAGACCATGGAATGCGTTTGCAAAATTTTTGATAATTACATTAGGAACAAACGTTTTTTTTTTTGTCATGCTCACCTCCAGATAAAACGCTCCATTTTCTTTTCGTGAAATCTTAGTTTGAATATTGGACATTTCAATAAAAAATAGTCCAACATTAGATGGATTGTCATGTCATAAAAACATAAAAATGTTCATTCTTTCTAACAAATAATCTCTGCTTTTCTTTCATAGAACCAGCTATTTATCAGTTTTCTTTGGATGCTTCAAAGCCTTTTGTTCATTGATTTTATTTATTAGAACTCTTTACTTTTTTTTTCCCTATAATTCTCTTGTATTTATAGATAATTGCTTATTCATAATTCACAACCAACAGAAAAGAAATGCAAAAACATCTTATTTTATACCATCCCACGGATTCATGGTAGAATCAGACAAAAATCTTATATTTATATATATATTATTGGGAGACAAATTAATGGACAGCCCTCTTCTAATTTCTGAAATTTTATCCCATCTCTTCTGAACTCAAGCTGGATCGTATGTTTCGACTGTTAAGGTTTCTAGTCAAGGACAGGAAAAAATTTATAATGCAATCATAGATAAACATTTTTGGAGGGACAGTCCAAGATCATTAATACGATAACCAGAGTTGAAACGCGGCTTGACTTGGAGAGATCATTCGCGATCCGATGAAAAAGCAAAAACCCAAGCCGAGCACTGGGTCGGTGACTTTGGGAGTGTATCAGGCTGGACTGAGATTGGGCTTTCTTCAAATAGCCCACGTTACTAAAGCCCAACAAAACACAATAACTTAGATCAAGTAAGCCTAATAGTCCAGCAGAACGCAGTAGTGACCTCAAACAGGGGGAAAAAAAGATCTTCTTTCCTTTCCTTTCATCGCCTGCTTTGCATCAGATCGCATACAATTGAAAAGTAGAATAATTTGTTCACCAATTATTGGACCATAACTCCGCCCTTAAAGATGAAGATGAAGAATAGAATAGCAGGTTGACTTTGGCGATCGTTCTCGCCTTTACCACTTGGTGAGAAACTGTTAGACATGCTGATGCCATCATTTCATCCACCTACCATATCATGAACATTAAGGTACATAAAATTAGCAGTTGATACGTGGATTGTATCTATATGGAAATTTTTTACTGATCTAATCCATGGATGAGATGGTAAAGTAAGTACAAAAGGCAATTTGTTGCATGTAGTATTTCTTTATTTGTTGCCGATTAATTAATTCAAGCATGCTGTGTCCTGCTTACCTAACGAAAAGCTCATTTTTCATGCTCCTCCTTTATTCTTAAAAGGGCACTATTCTCTTTATGAAGTAATAAAATAAAATGGTCCTATTGTCATGCCTACTTCGTATAGGCTCAAATAATTGGTCAACATTGCTATCATTTTCTTTAAAACACCGGGCAGACGCCTATAATTGGTGATTCTGTGGGCAACTGTGCGAATGCAAGGCCAAAGAAAATCAATCTAATATGAAGTTAGTGGATGTTTACTAATTTGGATTGATTAAGACGGGAACTAATCAACGGCATGATTTGGTGAATTTTTTTTTTTGGAATAATTATATTTTAAGTACAGCAATTTTAAATCTTTTTCAATTGAATATATCAATTTTTATTTTTTTTCGTTTTAGTATATAAACTTTTTCAAAATTTTCAATCAAGTTTTTTCATCCAAGTATTTTGTTAATTAATGACATGGCAATTATATAGGAAGACAAAATGACTTTTTTGGCTTTTTTTTTCCCTTCTCTTTCAAATTTTCTCGTCACAAATTTTCATTCATTCAATTATTTTCTTGTCTTAGTCTCGTTTTTCCCCTCTCTTCCCTTCCATTTATTCCTTTTTTCTCTTCTCTCGCAAAATTTGAACCTTAAATTCAAAACTCAAAAACATAGTTTCTTCTTCACTTGACCTTCCTCTCCTTTTGTCATTTTGTACCCTAAAATCAAAATCCAAAAACAAAAAAACATTTATGTCATCTTCCTTTATTTTTGTCATCTTCAACCCTAAGATCAAAACCCAAAAACATGCATACTTTTTTAACTTTACCTTCTTCTCTTTTTGCCATCTTGTACCCTAAACTTAAAACCCAAAAAATGAGAACAATAACATTTGCGAAGAACATAGTTGTAAGAATTGAAAGTCAATAAGATTGAGACTAGGAATGACAATGGGGCGGGCAAGGGCGAGGATGGCCATCCCCGTCCCCGTCCTCTAAAAAGTTTGCCCCATTCTCGCCCCGTGTCTTGCATGAGGTAAAATTTATCATACCATCACCGTCACAAACAGGGATGAGGATCTCCTTGCCACATTTAATTTTTTTCATCTCGTTTTGTTTAATTCTACTACCAAATTTCAAACTATAGCAAAAAATAATAGTTCATATAAAAAATAAATCCTAAGAGTAAATACTCACAAATTTTATATAGGGTATAATCATAATTTTAAGGATAAAACAAGGCAAATGGGCAAATACCATCCACGCCCTATCCCCGTTCAAAATAAATACGGGGAGGGGCAAATTGCCATCCTTAATTGAGACATCTAGAATAGGTACTTTTATGAGGGGTTTTTTTTTTTTTTGTATTATAATGGTTTTTTTACTGTTAGGGCTTTATTGTATGGTCTCGATTCTTTTATCTTTGTCTATGTATGTAATCTTTTTATTTTCTTTATTCATTCAATTTTTGTTTATTGTCGCGAGTGGTGGGGACCAGTCCAAATAAATAACCAAAGTTGTCTTGCATTATGGTGGACGAGTACCAAATTTGAATATCGAGAGGTAAAAAAGCTATTTATTTTATTAAAAAAATTGTCAGCTTATGTACACGGGATATTTTTTATTTTACCAAAGAAAAAGGGGTTGAGCATATTCCCGATAAATATTTCTCAAACCCTCGCTAGTGGAATAGAAAAATGACCTTTTTTAATTGGATTATGATCTTGCTATAATACGATTAATTAAGTTTTTGGAGAGATATAATACTATAGATACTTTTATCGAGGTGGAGAATTACGCTAAGTAATACTATGTGAAGTTTGATAAGCATGTGGGTGAGAATGTAGTTTATGGTTTTCATTGGTATGACGGATGAGGATAATGAGAGAGTAAAAAATGAAGCTCAAAATGATGAATAAATTAATGGTGAAGTTAAGGTCAACAATGATGATGGGTAGACATTGAAGATATTAATAAAAGTGATGAAGAAGATGGTGTAAATCTTGATGAGTTAGATTCGAAGTAAATGAAGCTAATTTGGTTGATGTTGTTATGGATTGTCCGTTTGATGATGCCGATAGTGATGAGGTGAAAAACATAAGTGTGAATTTGAAAAAGCTTTATATAAAAGAGTTTAAGGGTCATGTATTAAGAAAAAAACACCAAATAGACTATTAAGAAGGCCGTCGCTAACAAGGATTATGGATTCCTAGATATTGATGTAGGATAGATGATCGATTACATTTTAGAAGATGATAATTATAATTATGAAGAAACCGATGATGAAAATGATGATACTATAATTAGGAGAAGGAGCAATACATCGAGTTTATGATAAAAAGCGAGAGAAATCTTATTTCTACCTTGACATGGGATTTGATGATCCAAATCGGTTTAAAGAGGCTTTGGTAAAGCATTGAATTCTTTAGAAGCATGACTTTATATACAAGAAGAATATCGATTTTATGGTGAGAGCAATGTGTAAAGCTCTAAAATGTAATTGAAAAATATATGCATCATATGAGAGAAACTCATATGATTTTAAGGTAAAAACTTACCGTGACGATTATTAATGCATTCCATCTTTATAAAATAGCAAACTTACAAGAACTTGGATGGCCAATAATATTTTCAATAAAACGAAGGCTCCACCATCAATGAAATTTTGTTAATTAATAGATGGTATAAGGGATAAATATGGTCCGAAAATTATTTTTTCAAAATGTGGTAGAGCTAAAGAGAGGATGATGGAATAGGTCGACGATGAAACTAAAGCGAGTATGCTAAACTTGAAGACTCGTAAATGTGAGCTAATAAGGTCTAATCTTGGAAGTACAATATGGTTATGTTGTGAAAGTTCTAAACTATACCCATAGTTGCTCGTAAATTTTTAAGACAATGTACATTTTCTTTAAGTGTTGTAAGAAAGGTGATAGTGATCAAAATACATATGTTTAAATTGCTTAACTTTCCTATATTTTACTCGTTTTGAGATGTCCAAATTATAGAGCTTAACTCGCTTTTGTATTTTATGTGCCAAGAAGTGGAACCGATTGATACATGATGTTAAAAGAACCATATAAAGAAAATTTATGATCGGGACCAATTCGACCACCGGAAAGCACGAGAAGCGTGGGCACGTAGAGGTATCGGACATGGACGCACAAGAATATGAAGGTGTGGGCACGCTGAAATCTACGAAATAGACAACGAGACTTTAATTAGAAAATAAAATTTTTTATGATTTGCCGTAAAAAGACGTCAACCTATCAAAAGAGGAGCGAATATTTTGTATCCTTTTTGAAAAATAGACAACCTCTATAAATAGGAACCTAGTAGACTAGGGCAAACATTTTTCACTTATTCTTCATAGTATAGGCAACTTTATTTTCTCTCTCCTCGCTATGATAGATGCCATGGGCAGCTAAACCCTTTTCCTTGGTGAAGGTAATCGAAGCTTTTGAAAATCAAAGATTTTGAGGTGCTTAAACATTAATGCAAATCGGTTTGTTTATTTCAACTATTAAACTTTCTTCTATGCTTATTTTCATGATTATTTAGGTTGATTTCTAATGTACGCAGTTAGTTTATTAACCGAGATAATCTATAGCTAGATCGAATATTGAATCCGTAATTGTTCAATTTCTTTGATTCGTATAGCAACTAGGAGTGTATGGTTTCGTCGCGTCGTAAACCAATGACTTTTAGGAAGATTGTTCAACTAGATTAAATGTAACTACATGTGTTGTGTTATCTTGCTTTGTTAATCTTTCTAATACATAAAGCCATTGTTTGATTAAATCTTAGATCGTATCTAGTGGTTGTGAAATAATGAGGGTTGATTAGAATACATGTTTCTAGTTGGCTAATCATAAGAAAAGATTGATTTCAATATCACAATAAATATTTAAATGAGAATCCGGTATTTCTTGCACCAAGGATAAATCTTAAGTTTCAAAAGTGGATGTGACCCGAACCAAGGTTTGTTTAATTGCATATTTATTTTAAAATCATTTTTATGAATTTAATTTGTTTCAGCTATATCTCGATCAAATCAAAACCCCCTTCTTATTTATTTCATGTTTCTTCTAGATTTGTGATGACTAATGCGATAGAATTTCTCGTGGGACCGATCCCTACTCTTTCTTACTACATTTGTGTTGTAGGAGTTTAGGAGTTTAATTTGGATGCACACGACAACATCTCACCAAAAGGGTTTCTTGTTGGTTGTAGAAAAGTTATAGGACTTGATGGATGCTTTCTTAAGATATTGTGTAAATGGTAGCTTTTATCGACGAATTGGTAGGGATGAAAACAATCAAACATTCCTAATTGCTTAGGAAGTGGTTGATATAAAATCTTTTAATACTTGGTCATGGTTTTTCGAGAAATTTGAAAGTTGATCTTGATAGTAATAATGGCAATAGATGGATAATAATCTCCGACCAAAAAAGGTGATGCACTCACACTTATTATTTTTTAGTCCGATTTAGAAATTAATTTTTTATTTTATTATTCAATAATATTAACATTTAATGCTAAATGTTAGAGATTGTTGGGAGTCAGTAGCAGGATTGATGCCAATGGAAAAGCATAAATTTTATGTTAGGCATTTGTATGCCAATTAGAGAAAAAGAACCCGTGAAAGGATTTACATAAGCTATACCGAATATATGCTAAAGTCACTCATATGCTCGATTTTGAGAAGTTTACGGATCTCTTAAAAGAGAAAAATACAATAGGTTATGATAATAAATTCATTGTCAATGTAAATGAAAAAACATGCACATGTAGATTATGACAACTATCTAAAATTTCTTGTTGCCATGTTATAACATCTCTTATAAAAATATACCTAGATCATGAGGATTATATTGATGATTGGTATCATAAGGACAAATATCTTCAAGCATACCAATTTTTTATGAAACTTGTAAATGGTGAGGAGTTTTGAAAAATGATTGAAAAGCATTTTCCTCAACCATCACCCTTCAAAGTAGGAGCTAGAAGAAAAAAACTTAATAGAATAGGAGAGGAAGGAGAGCCAATGGCTACAACGGGCAAGTTATCAAGAAAAAAAATTCAAAATTATTGGCCTTAGAACTTTTTTAGTTTGTCAAATGTTTAATGAACTTTTCTTGAGAAAAAGTGAGCCTATTAATTAATTTTTAACAATTTGACCAAGATTGCTTGATATTCATGTTCATTTTTATGTTTTCATATGTGTTTGATCAATCTAGGCTAGAGTCAATAAAGACCATGAAGTCCTCGAGATTGGTCTTGGATGAAGAACCTTAGCTCTTGAAGTTGTCCAATGACCCGAATGTAAATACATTAGCATTACATCTAAGAAATGGTTAAAATATGAATTTTCATTCATAAACAAAATAGCTTCAATGAAGCATTTTTACAAGCACGTCATGGACATTGTTCACATTGACCGAATAAACTACAATACTTGCCTACACACCACCATTAGTTGTCGTTACAAATAAACTCTACCCACAAAATTTGCAATTTGATTTATTTAACCAACCATCATAACATAAAATCTACATCTCCCTTTCACAAACATATCTTACCATTATAGCAATTCAATTCCTCCCATCAACAACATTGAAGAAAATAGCAAAAAGAAAGACAATCCATGTCAATGTACGCCATAACTTCATTTTTTTATCATTTCTTGTGCTCCTCTCTAATTCAGCTTCAATTCGTTTGATTCTTCTCAATAAGCCAAGAATAATGACTATGTTTCTTTCACAAATTAGAGGATCAATCAATTGAAAAAAACCACAACCATCTTGCTTGAAATGAGCACACAATAAAAACTTATTAATGGTGAACACTTATGAAATGAAAGGCAAGAAATTAAAGGATAGAATGAAATGAAAGCTTACCCGCAAATGCTCACAAGAAATGAATCTCCTACTAGGATTTAGATCGGTCCAAAAAGTCCTCAACATAGCCTATCTTTGACAATCACAAATCATTTAGATTAGTGTTGCATATGTCTATTCGTGTTTTTGGTTTTTAATTTAAAGGTTGCAGATGACAAAAATAAAGGAAGATAAAGTGACGAATCTTTATGCTTTGGGTTCGATTTTAGGATTCAATATGACATAATGAGAGGAAGGTCAAGTGAAGAAGAAACTCGTGTTTTTGGATTTTGAATTTAAGGTTCAAATTTTATAGAGAAGAGAAAAGGAGAAGAAAGGGAAGGAAAAAGAGGGGAAGAGCGGGCTAAGGCAAGAAACAAATTGAATGAATGAAAATTTATAATAGAGAATTTGAGAGAAAAGAAAAAAAAAAGCCAAAAAGTCATTTTGTTTTCCCGCTTAACTACCATTAATTAACGAGAAATTAGACGAAAAAATTGATTGAAAATTTTGAAAAAATTGATATATTAAAATGAAAAAAATAAAAATTGATATACTCAATTGAGAAAAGCTCTAAAGTTGATGTACTTAAAATATAATTTTTTTTTTTTGGTTACAAATGAGATATTGAAATTCTAAATTTTTTTATTGAAAGAATTAATGATATTAATGTCAATTGAACTACAATTCATTGGCATTTAATAATATTCATCAAATTTAAAATTACAATAGTTGATGATAATTAAAGGAGAGTAATTTTTTTTTTTTCATATGAATTTAACCCCCTTTTAGGTCAAAGAGAGAATTAGCTTCTCCTTTTTTTCCCCCTCTTTTGCAAGAGCATAGTCATAAATAATATATTTATATATAAAAGGTAACAAATTATTCATGTAGATTCCAGTTCTGACATCTAATTTGAAAAAAAAATAATTGAGGACTCCACAATTGATGAGTACTTATCTCGTTAATCAGAATGTAGATTCAAATTAGGAGGCGAGATCATATTCTTTCACGAAATTTTTAACATCAATGTACATGTTGTGTATTAACTGGACAAAAAAAGAAAAAGAAAAAAGAAGAAGGATATATATAGTCTCATTTACACAAATTGAATAAATTGGATAATTTATGTCATCTAATCGCCTCTTAAATAACAAGAAGGGAACAAGACTATACATGTTTGACAATAAAAAAATTTCTCACAAGTAAAAACATATATAATTTTCTTAAAAAAGAGAAAAAAATATTCCTGGAAGGACGATGGCCACGTTTGACATCAAAAGCTTGTTAGGTAAAGAGACCAGATTATAACCAAACAAAACATTGAAAGATTATTAAAGACATCAATAAATAGGAAAAGAAACATAAAGCTAAGTTTCAACCAATAGTTGAAATCATAATCAGATCGACATAACTAAGCATAAATAGTTATAATTTAACTATTGTATATTTCGTAACTTTTTTTTAATAAAATAAATCAAAATTATAATAATTTTAATTTATTTAATTATTATATAAGATGAAATGACTATCCATAGTATAATTCAAAATCCACAAACCTTCGCGCATATATATATATATATATATATACAAAATGATGAGGCCGCGAGCACCGCAGAGAACAGCCACAAACATTTTGTCACCATCGTGGTTTCTGGCCAGCACATTTACAAGTGAAGCTTGAAAAGGTTTATTAATCTTATGCCTTGATAGGGGCAACCTACCTTCTGATATGACTTATGCGATACTTGTGATTATTTGACGAAGCGTGAGGCAGAAAACCTAACTAAGACCAAAATTTGCAGTTCATGCATGAGAACCAGGCATCAACAGGCCAATTTGGTTGGCCAATCGAGAGAGTTTAGAAGTGGTTTGGCTAGTTGGACCAACAAACCCACTTGTGCCAACCTTTTTCTATCATGCTTTAGAATCTGTGCGCAGCGGTGTATGGAGCTGCATGCGACAACTCAGCGTTTTTTAACATTATCTTATATGGGGCAGACAAAGCTACGTAGTACTTAAAAAAGCAGGACCCGGTGTCCTCCAGAACGCAAATTATTGGACACCAAATCAGGATAAGTTCTTTCCAAGTCGCAACCACAGAAAAGAAAATTAGATTCTTAGAACATTTATTCCAAGTATGCTGTCCAAAAGCATCAATCGTACGAGCTAGCATCTCTATAATATATATGTGAGTCAACGAAAACGATTTTGAGTTGGGGTGGGGTTTGTTGGGTTCAATTTTGTGTAGTTTTTTTAACTCTCTAGCAAGGTTAACTGTGTGGTTAAAACTTAAATTTTACCTTTTGGAATTCGTAGTTGGTCGTACGAAAATGGTCAAAGAGATTGGTTCACAATTCAATATCTTTAATAAATTTGAAGAAGTGGGTTTGAAACTTTGAATTTTAAAGCCCCTGATCATAATTGGGTACTATTTAAAATTAACCGGAGACTTTCAACTCTCAAGACGAATAAGATGCTTTGGGGCAGCGTTGAATATTCCATGCATTTATACTATAAGAAAACAAATAAAATTAAAGAAATTCCAGACATTCACCTGCTTGGGGGCAGCGAAGTCATTGGACAATGATCTACTTGAATTTATTCATATTAAACTATATGTTACTCATTTGTTTAGAACTGATCGCCAATCAATGCCTTTAACTCTCACATTTTTACATAGCAGTTAGCATGTGCCGAAGTTATATATATATATATATATATATATATATTTTTGCCCAATCAACTACTGTAAAAGACTTGCTTCAAGGATAATTATGCAGTTCATAATATGAAATCTGAACAATTGATTCGGATAATAAAAAATAACAATATTTCAATCTATAGTTTTAAGTGAAAGTCTTGTTATTCGAAAATACATCTTCGACTTCAAATATAATCATCAAAAATCTTTCCAAAAGGATATAAATGTAAAAAAAAATATTGTTTATATGTACGTATTTTTAAATCAGTTTTCACATTAATCAAAACTAAATTTATTATTTTTTTAGATTAATCCAGCCACATAATACTCTTAGCATTTGGTTGATTACTTGGACCTTATTTTAGATCAAATGAACCCAAATCTAGTATCACTAAAAATTAATTATGGCTAGTTATCGATAAATAGTAGAAATTGAACTTGGTCTTGAATAAATTAAGATAATCACTTTACCACTAGACCACACTTTTTGATAAAAATATTGTTCTTTACAGTTTACATTGATCAATCAATCTTCTATCCTTTTATAACAACACTAAACAAAAAATGTAATATAAAATCTATGATTTCACATATAATACTCCTTCTATTTCAAATAAATTATTTTTTTATTTATATTTTTCTGGTTAAAATTTTAAATAATATAGTTTCTTAAATTACTTTTAAGTGAGAAAGAAAATCAATTATTTCTTCAATTTTATGCTCTTTAGCCACAAAAAAATAAATATTTTTTTTCCTTATATATACAATTACTTTTAACTATACAATTACTTTTACAATAAAAAGTTTTAATTTTTTTTAATAACATAAAATCTATTTATTTTTATAAAAACTTTACTGCATATTAAAATTTTGAGAATAAAAATACTTTAATCAACATATTATTTTTCTATAATTGTTTTAAACTTAATGGTTAATTAAATTGATGATTTTTTTCTTCAATTTAAATAGATTTTTTCTTTAAATTAATATTGATTTTATGTAATGTAGGATTAAATTTAATAACTAATAATTTTAAAAAATATGTTTTAAAAAATATGAACAAAAAATATTAATATGATAGTAATAATTAGTAATTTTATCAAACTAAGTAAAAAGTCATAGCAGATTTTTTTTTTGAAGACAAAGCAAGTAACATTTTTGTAAAGTAGAAATCGAGATAAAAGATTCCAATTACTAATATTTATCCACAATTTCTTCTTAATAAATGTTGTTTGTCGTATAAGAAACCATAAGGGTCGTTGTTTTAGGGAAAACTATAAAGGCCACATAGTTACAAGAGTCCTGAATTCAAAATTAACCAAAAGGAAATGAAATTCTGGATCACTTAAACTACAACCTGGATTTCCATATTTCTATTGCCTATTGGCATACATTCTTTAGAAGATTCACAAGAGAAAAAGGAAATCAAGCACAGGCGCACTCGTGCGGTAGTTTGTTCTGTTGTTGAGCCGTAATATTACACGACGGAAGTCTGAAGGTACTCAGAAATTGCCTAACTGCAGCAGTCTGTACGCTGCAGAACCTCCACATCCCATAATATAACCTTTATTTTCGGGGGAAGGAAAGCCGACGAAGGAGAGAAGCACATCACACTGATGTTTTTTTTTTTAACGTGGCCATGGAAACTTAATGATGCAAAGGGGTGACGTAACGTTTAGCAATCCCCAGAAGGGTCCAGATGCATCTTAACCGTCCAAAATTATCCTGTGGTCCCCATTTTCTCTCATTGGAGAAGGAGCTGAAGCCGCGTGTACGAATCGATGTCCCCTCCCTTAACCGCGCTAAAGGCCTATCCCAGTATCACACACCATCACGCCAGGATCGCCCTTGTCCATCGACAGATAGTTCCTTTCCTCAAACCTCACTTGCATAAGAAGGCACTAAAAAATTACGTAGCTTAAGTAAAATACATTCTAACCCCTATAGATTGAACAATATTTCATTTAAAACCTAATAATTTAAAAATCTAAAGCTTTCATAAAAAAAAGTTCCAATGTGACTACAAGTGAAAAAAATTCGACAAAAAAGAAGAGAAAAAATGCATCTGAACAACAAAACCAAACATAGAAAAAAAAAAAGGAATGACAGCCCAATAAATGTGCAATAATAAGTAATGTGGTCCATTTAATTTAATTATATACTAAAAGCCAAATGTGTAAAGGAAACAAAGTATAGTACACATAAAAAGATTGTATATCTACGTAGAGGTAGAAAATTTTGAATCCTTTTTTATGAAAGAATCTTAGTCAGAATTACCTTTTCTAATGGAAAGAAAAACAAGTAATTTTTCACATATGGGAATAAAAATCATATGGTTTTGAAGAAGATAAGGACTATTGTGTATTTTTCAAATCTAATGGCATGATTAATTGCATTTTTTTTAATGACGGAATTTATTTTACAAATTTTCTGTACGAACATATAAAATTTAGGAAACTTCAAAATTTCAAACCCAGGAAGGCTAAAGTGGAATGAATATTCATGAACATGCAAGAGCTGAAATGGTCGATCAGGGAAATTTTCTTTTCCCCAAATGGCCTCGCAAGACGCTCCAAATGCCATCAACATCCTAACCCGTGGCCAGCTCAAAAAACAGCTCATGACAAGAAGACGATTCAGTCACTGCATACGAAACAGCCTCGAAAGATATGAAGGTCACGGCACGCGTCAACCTAAAAACAGTCACGTGTCAAGGAAGCTAATCGATTTAGCGTGTGAAAACAACGGTCTCTTAAAATCTCAGGGCGTACGCACCTCACACGTGTCCTTTACCGAAATTTCTTTTACCTGTAGCCACCGGTCATTGCTCCCTTAAAAAAAAAAGGTTCCTGACTGCATTATATATGCTAGTTCAAGCTAGCTTGCTTCAAATTTTTGATCATTCAGAAAACCAAAATTACAATAATTATTGGCAGTCAAAGAGGAGAGAAAAGAAGGGAATTTGAAGCTTGAATCTTTTGAAAATTCGAAGAGAAGAAGATTGATTGATTTTTCTGTGAATGAAAGATGGTAGTTGAAGCTGAGGTAGTAAGCGTGCCGGTCTTAGATGTTCAATATTTTGCTGCTAAAGGAAACAGTCCTACTACTGTTCATGAGCTTGAAGATGTTGTTGCTGTTTCGTCTTCCCCCAGAAGGTTAAGTCAAGTTCGCATCTCGGATTCTGTCTCCGCCGAGTTATCTACTGCTCAATTGGTCAGTTTTCTTCATCATCGTCCTGATTTTTTTTTCTAGGGTTTGTTTTGTTTGAGAATCTTGAATATTACTAAGTTGAAATTGAGAATTCGTTACTGGTTATGGGCTGAATTGTTTTGCTATTGGTCATGATAGGTTGTTTAGATCGGGTTTTGTTTATAGACTAGCTGAATCTGAATGGGAATTTTCGGCTTTTTAAAAAAAATTATTTGTAGTGAAAATGAAAGTAATATGAATATAGAAATTCACTTCTGGGTTTTCCCAATAAATTGTTTTGACGCTGCTATTAATTACCAGCGTACTGTGTAGTAAATTTAATTACGAGTTTGATGGCATGAGCTGTAATAATAGATTTCGTCAATAATGATTGAAAGATTCCAAGCGTTTTGATTAGTTGTGCTGTAGGTGGAAAACTTAATTTTAAATCATCTCCTTTTGTAGGATATTACATCTTCCGGACAATTTTCAGATGCAGAAATTATTGAATCTGCCATCCTGCAGTTTGTTCCTAGCATCCGTTCTGGTAGCTTTGCTGACATTGGGCCGCGAAGATACATGGAAGATGAGCACATACGCATGGATGATCTATCTGTGCAGCTTGGCTCCGTCTTTAAGTTTCCCAAGCCCAGTGCTTTCTATGGGGTAATTGTTGTTGAAACCTATGGTTGTGACTAATATTAATTTGACAAGTTTAAGGAATTCATAATTGATTTGCGATCGCATATATTTGCAGGTTTTTGATGGTCATGGAGGACCTGAAGCAGCAGCTTATGTCAGAAAAAATGCAATGAGAATCTTCTTTGAAGATGTAAATTTCCCTCAGACATCTGAGGTTGACAACATGTTCTTGGAGGAGGTTGAGAACTCCCTTCGGAGAGCATTTCATCTGGCTGACTTGGCTTTGGCAGATGACTGCAGTGTGAGCACTTCTTCTGGGACAACTGCGCTTACTGCTTTTGTATTTGGAAGGTATATTCTTGCTCTAAAACATGAAAATATAACCATGTGTATGTGGTAGCCTTGTTTTACCCTTTCAAAGCTTTGTTTTTAGGTATATTAGTGGTAGTGATGTTGGTCAATCACCATTTAATTTATCTAGAATAATTGTTGTACGAAATCCAGTATCTATATATCAATCTTCACACTAGTCTTCTAAGATGTGCTAACTAAGGTTGTCTTGTTTTTGTCCTTGCACATGATACTTTCTGTTTGTTACTTGAACCAGCAAATATTTTAGTTAACTTCTGATGTGTACAATACGCTGGCTTCATATTGCAAGTTTCAGTGGCTCAATGTAGCCTTCCTATATCATCTTTCAGTGGATTACTCTAGTTGACTTTCAAAAATTAGGAACTTTTAAATACCTTCTTTTTTGTGTGCTCCATGTTGGTAGTTTTGTAGTATGCCCTTGGGTTTGTTTTTTTTCACTAGCATCCTGATCGTGCATTCATGTTCCAGGCTATTAATGGTTGCTAATGCTGGTGATTGCCGAGCAGTTCTCTGTCGTAAAGGAGAGGCAATAGACATGTCTCAAGACCATAGGCCTATTTATCCATCAGAGCGAAGGCGGGTTGAAGAACTGGGTGGGTATATTGATGATGGATACCTGAATGGTGTGCTGTCAGTTTCCCGAGCCCTTGGTGACTGGGACATGAAACTCCCTCGGGGTTCTCCTTCACCTCTCATTGCTGAGCCAGAGTTTCGGCAGCTTGTTCTAACAGAGGATGATGAATTTCTCATCATTGGTTGTGATGGGATTTGGGATGTTATGTCAAGTCAGCATGCGGTCAACCTTGTTCGCCGTGGGCTGCGGCGGCATGATGACCCTGAGCAGGGTGCTAGGGACCTTGTCATGGAGGCCTTGCGCCGTAACACATTTGACAATCTTACTGTAATCATTGTGTGCTTCTCTTCTATCGATTATCGGGAGCCATCACCACCCACACCAAGGCAACGGAAACAGAGGTGCTGTAGCCTCTCTGCAGAGGCATTATGTAGCTTGAGGAACTTGTTGGAGGGCAGTGCCAATCGCTGAATGTAAATAGAATAATTTTCTAATCTCTTGTTGAGTAAATGAACTGTTTCTGGCAGCTTCAGTTTGATGAAAGAAAAAGCAGCTCGCAGTTTTGCAGATGATGATTTTCAAACAGCAAGCATTGAGCATGGGTTGATATGTACATAATAATGGTGGGTGGACGCTGGCGGTGTAAAGATAGACACAGATGTATGTTTCATTAAAATACGTTCATCATGGATTGATTGTTTTGGCGTAGCAGCCTGGTTCGGCTGCTAATTTAATATATTCCATTTTTAATCTTGATATGTATCTGTACAGGTCAAATAAAATTCTCTTACTGTCATCTATTTTATGTCCTTTTCAGCTTGGATACGTTGATTGGAGACCAAATCTAACGTTTGCGTTTAAAACTTGCTGTGTATTTTACAATTAAACGTCAATTCCATGATTCACATTTTACTAATCTTTTGATTCGTCAAATGGCTAGCTAGCATATCTAATTCATGATGCATCTGAATTTTAATATGCCATTGTCCACTTGCCCACTAAAGAGCTTGACTAGGTAGGATGAATATTCTGCAAACGTGATACCTCAGTAAGAATTTCATTTCGGTTTCCAGGAAACAACTGATTCTTCAGCTGCTGTTGGCCTGTTGCCATACCTACTTTGTTAGGAGTAGGGTACTTCGAAGAAAAAGATGTACAAATGGAAGGCAGCTAAAACTTCAAGCCTGATATCGTCTGTGGGCTCTCAAATGACTCCTTAATGAAACTCCAATTTCTAATCAGTTGAAAAAAAGAGAACTGCAAAGGAAACAAGTAGGAAAACATGAATTCTTGTTCAAATTAGACCGACGCCGTGTTCTTGAACTACAATTGCAAATCAATGAAAGCCGTGTTCTTGAACTACAATTGCAAATCAATGAAAAACAAAGACAAAAACTTAAATTAACAATGCAACTGACTGTAGGAAGAAGAACAAGAAATACAGGAGGAAAGAGCATAGAGATTACAGAGAACTAGAGAGGAGAAGAAAGAGAGAATTCTTGCTAACATTACAACCGACTAACAAACACTCCCCTCACTCTTTTTTAACAGCTCAAGTAACTACTAAGGATTACAACTACTAGTGCGAGCTCACATAACTGCCAGCTCAACTGCTAGCTCACATGTTTGCCAACTAAGCTGCCAACTTACCTGTCATTCCCAGCGATTTCAACAATTCTTAAATGACTATCAATACCCTCTTTCTTCAGAGACCTTGTCCTCAGCGTCAATTGAAGAACACCGTGCTTTAATGCACAAGCAAGCATTGAAGAACCCCATGCTCCAATTAAAGAACCCCCTGCTCCAATATCACCTCTTGAGTTTTTTCCGGACTTCCAATGCATTCCACTTTGTCTTATAGCAACTTCTTAATATCCTTGATCAAATTCAAGCATGCCAGATTGAGCATAGATACGAGCAAAAGCAACATTTCCTTCTTTGTTCAGTAACTGTTCTAGCCTAATTTTAAAACTTTCTAGTGTGTTAGAATACAGATGTTCCAGCATGCTAAAATAAGAATCATGAACCGCCTCCAACACTTGGGACTCCATATGGTGCCATTTTGCACTTCGTTCATCTTGATCAAAATAAATCACCTTCTTGTCATAACGTGAAAGATAGGTTCCAATACAGAACTGAGGTTTGCTCCAAACCAAGATACAAGACCAGCTTTAACAGTTCCTTTCAATGCCAAACAATCATCATCAGAAGTAAATTGTTTGAGCTTCTCCTCAGCAATCTGTTCACATAGAACTGCAACAACCATCACCATAAGAACAAGGAGATCTAGATCCTTGTTATCTTTAATGGTTTGTCATATCTTCTCTACGCGAATCAAAAATTCTGAAGCGGGTTCAACTTCCCAACTATCACCAGAAGACCTCTTGGAGAGATGAACTGCTGCCTTAGATGAGCAACCTCCTCTTTAAACTTCTTCTTTTCAAATTCATAGCTAGACAAAGCAGTGATCTCCACGTTAAAAAATTCACTAAGAGAAGCACTTCTAGGAGTCTCAGGTTCAGCAGTTGCAGTCCATATCTTCTCTATATTAACACTCCCCAAACATTCAAGTGGAGTATTTGTGTTATCACATATAACAAATAGCAATGTTCTTTTATAGGGCTTCAATAAATGCTCCATCACCTAGAAAACAATTTTCAAAAGAGTTCTGCTGGCGGCATATTCCAAACCGATATCTTTGTGCCACATGTTTATTAATATGATGTCATCAATTGCCAAAGCAAATTTGGTAATAAGCTGCAAATCTAATGATTTTATTGAACCAAACAACTATTTAAATACAAAAATTGAGAGATAATCGATGCCCACCAAGCCACTAACCAGCAGATCATCCTAAGTTACTACAACTAACTAATATGTACTCATAACTAGCTGTAATTTACAACGTACAATAGAAAAATCAGATAGCCTGCTATCTCAGCTTCTGCACCTTCAGTAACTACTGTGGCACATCTGTAACACTTCTCCTTGCCTCAGTAGTTGCAGACTGTAAGCTTCTCTCTTAGAAACACAAATATGCTATCGGGAAGTGCTTTTGTAAAATTATCAGCAAGCTGACTTTCAGTCTTGCAATACAACAAGCATACTTCATCTTTCTTTTGTACCTCCATTAAGAAATACAACTTAATATTAAAATGCTTTGTCTTCCCATGAAAGATAGGATTGTTGGAGATTGCAATGGCTGCCTAATTGTCAACAAACACTTTTGTGCTCTCCTTCTGCTTCACTTGTAGATCATTCAAGACCTTCCTATGCCATAAAGCTTGATTCACTACTACTGTGAACAGTTGATTGAGCCATAATCTCCTGTTTTTTAGAATTTCATGAGAACACACTTGACCCAAAAGTGAAACAGTACCCTGAAATACTCTTTATATCATCTAAGGACCCTACCTAATCACTGTCATAATATCCATGAAACTGAAAATTCTAACTATAACAAAACAAAACTCCATAATTAATAGTCCCTTTGGCATATCTAAGAACACGTTTGGCTACTTTGAAATGCACTTCACTAGCATAGTGCATGAACCTTGACAACACACTTATAGCATATAGGATGTCAGGCCTAGTTGTTGTAAGGTACATTAGACATCTAATGAGGCTTCTATAAATAACCTCCTTTTTTCTGCACCATCTTCTTAGTTGAGCTTCTCTTTTGGGTTTATAGGAGTGTTTATTGTCTTGCAATCCTCTATTAGAAATTTCTTTAGAATTTCCTTAGCACATTTCCTCTGATAGATAAACACATCCTGTTTATTCTGTCTAATCTTCATGCTAAGAAAGTAGGTCATTTCACCTAAGTCTATCATTTTAAAGATCTTCATCATCTCTTTTTTGAATTGCTCAATAAGTATTGCATCACTTCCTGTCACCAAGAGATCATCCACATATGAAGAAACAATTACTATGCTAGTTTTATAATGTCTAACATAGAGAGTGGATTCACTCAGACTTTTTACAAAGCCTAAGCCTAATAAGTGCTCATCAATTCTACTATATTAGACCCTTAGTGCCTGTTTGAAGCCATATAAAGCCTTCCTGAGTAGATAGATTTTTTTTCCTACCCTTTCACTACAAAACCTTTAGGCTGCTTAATATAAATCTCCTCCTACGGATAGCCATTAAAAAAAAACCGATTTGCCATCAAGCTAAAACACCTTCCATTCATACTAAGCAATCGATGCTAGCAACATTCAGTTAGTGTCCAATCGTGCAATAGGAGTAAATGTCTCTAAGAAATCAACACCAAACACCTGAGCAAAACCGTTCACCACAAGTCCAGCTTTGTGCTTGTTGATGGTTTATGCTTGTTGATGAAGCTATCAACATTTAGTTTTGTTATGAACACCCATTTAACACCAATGATTTTCCTTTTCCCAAGCCTTTCAACAAGCTCCAAAGTCTGGTTTTTCTTAATCATTTTTAGCTTCTCCTTCATTGTAGCTATCCATTTTAAATCCTTCTCAGCTTTCTCATATCTTACAGGCTTAAAAATAGCTACATTGCATCTCTGATAAATATTAGAAAGTAGTTTAGTACCTCTGGTAGGTGACTCATCAACCTCCTCTTCATGATTCAGTGGAAAAACAATGTTTTGATTTTCCTCTTTGGTTTTTCAGTTCCATTTTTGATCCTCAACAAATTGAACATCTCTGCTTATCAGAATCTTTTCAGTTTGAGATTGAAAAATCCTATAAGCCTTAGAGACATTGTTGTAACCAATAAAGATGTCTGGTTCTGCCCTCCTATCCAGTTTATCCTTTTTCACCTAGGGAACATATGAGAAACAAACGCAATTAAAATTTTTAAGGTATAATAAGAATGGTTTATATCCATACCAAGCCTCAAATGGAGTATTCCCTTCAACAGCCTTAGTGGGAAGCCTATTTAGTAAAAAAAAAAAAGCAGTATTTATCGTTTCTATCTAAAACTTCTTTGGTAGACCTTTTTCATGCATCATACTCCCGATCATCTCCATTATGGTTATATTTTTTCTCTCATTCACTCCATTCTACTATGGAGTGTAAGGAGTAGTAAGCTGATGCTCAATGTTAGATTCCTCACAAAATAGATTAAACTGTTCTGAAGTGTACTGCTTCTCATTATCTGATCTTAAGACTTGGATTTTATAGCCACTTTGATTCTCAATCCATGCCTTGAACCTCCAAAACACACTTGTGACCTCTGAATTGAATCTCAGGAAATAAATCCAGTATTTTCTTGTTAGATCATCAATGAAAGTAATTTAATATTTCCTTTCATTTAATGATGGTGTTGACAGAGGTCACACAGATCAGTATGAATCAACTACAAGTTCTGTGATGCTCTCTAAACTATTTGTGAAAATGGCAGCCTTATTTTCTTGCCATACTAACATGCCCTACAGCTTGATAAATGCTCTTTTAATGAAGGTAAGCCTTTTATCAGCTCCTTTCTTTGCATATTCAGAATTGTAGCAAGGTGAAAATGACCTAGTTTTTTGTGCCACGTCTCAGCATTAGTAATAATAATGGGATAAGCTCTTGCTTCTCCTCCAATAGATCCAAAGAGAAACTCTTACCTCTTATTTTAATTCTGAATATTTCCTGATCACTTGTATCTTTAATTAGGCATTGCTTATCTTTAAATATCACCTTGAAGCCTTTTTTAAGAAACTGTCCCACACTCAACAAATTTTGATCAATTTCAGGTACAAGCAAAACATAAAACTTAGCTTTGTACCTATACAGCTTTCAATAGCTTATTTCCTCTTTCCTTGACTACAATATGTTGACCATTATCAATTTTGACTTTTGAAACCACTAGCCAATCAAGTTCCTTGAAAATTTCTTGATCATAGGTCATATGATTGGTGCAGTCGCTATCTATGAGTAAGTTCTCACTTGAACTACTATCGATAAGACAGAAAGCTACTAACAGCTGCTCTTTCTCCTCTTACTGGACTTGAGCTTTAGTTTGCTACTGAAGATTGCTCCTGTAAATCTTCTCATGATGTCCTATTTTGTTGCATTTGTTGCACTTCACATCTGGCCTTCTCCAACACTTGAAAGGAGGATGCCCTTTCTTGTTACAATCCTGACAAAAAGGATAATTCTTCTTGTTGTTGTCACTGCTGCTGCTATTATTAGCATCAGCCTCATTTGCATCAGTATTTTTTTTATAAAAAAAAATTCTTTCCTTTGTTGCTTTGATTAATTTAGAGTTTAGCTTATAAGGCTTCTTATACTGTACTTTGTTGCCTCATTAGCCTTCTTTGCTCTTATGTCTGTAATGAATTTAATGAGAAAATTATTGTCTTAAATTTTTCAGGAACTGTAACAAGAACTTTCTGTACAATTCTTGAGTTAGAAAATTCAATGCCAAATAATCTTACCTATTGACAATGATCAAAAGTCAGTTAGAATACTTCTTGATTGTCTTCGACTCCTTCATTCTTTACATATCAAACTCCCTTATCAAGTTCAGCACTTGCATCCCTTTAATTTTCTCATCACCTTCATAATTTTCCCAGATGGCCTTTGCTGATTTTAAGGTCATGATTATGGTAAAGATTATTGGTGAAACAACTGTAAAAAGACATGCTTTTGCCTTTGACTTTCTTTGTTTTCTTTCTTTGTGATTCTTGATTTGAGCAAGTGTTGGATTGTTTGGTAATGGAGGAACTTCGTAATCCTCTTCAACAGCCTCTCAAAGATCACTAGCATCCAAGTAGGCCTTCATTCTCACTACCTAAACCTGATAATTTTCACCATGAAAAACAAGTGGAGCTGTTGCTATGAATGGTGAGTCTGAATCCATTTGTTGATTGACTTTAGTCAGGTAAACAGGTTGTTTTAGTGAAAGGTTTGCTTGAGTTCACTTACAAATCCCTTAAAAAGAAAGCTCTGATATCAACCATTGGACTTTACTCACAAAAACAACAACATAAGCAATAAAAGTGCAAAAAACAAAGGTTGAAGAAAGCTTTGAATAGGCTACAAATCTAATAATTTTATTGAACCAAACAACTGTTTCAATATAAAAATTGAGAGATAACTATAACCCACTAAGCCACTAACCAGCAGATCATCCTAAGTTACTATGACTAACTAACATGTACTCCTAATTTATTGTAATTTACAACGTGCAGCAAAAAAATCAGATTGCTTGTCATCTCAAGCTTCTGCATACTCAGCAGCTGTTATGGCACACTAGTAACACTTGAATAGAGTGTTGTCCTCCCTCTTGGACTGTTGTCACATCCCTCAAAATTCATGGTAATTGTGAAAAGCTTATTATCATTACTTTTAGCGATCCAAATGCCTTTAGTTGTTTGACCTCTTCTTTTGTATGCATTCAGTATCTTGAAATTGGTATCGAAGACATGATTCATCAGGGTGCTCTTCCTTTTTAAGTAATGACCATATACGATCAGAATTGTCTATTAGAAAGTGGTCGTCCTTTCTTTAGTCTCTAACGACAAGTATAAGGTATTAACAACCACACAAAAATACTCTATTATCTACATAAAAATACCTATTTTTATAGTGTTGATAGATTGTCATACTGCAGACCATTGACTGTCTACATTCGGTATAAAATCTCCACCAACTAACCATAATTTATCTACTTCTAATTCTATTGTATCTCAAGCAAATCGTAAGCCTAATTTTTAACCTTGAAATTTACAAATTTAAGAGCTTGACAACCAAATTTATCAGATGCTACCATAGCTATAAAGTTGCATGTACATACTTCTCTTAAACCCTAACTTCCAAGAGCAAAACTAACATTAAAGGCACGATTCCTTTCTAGGTTTGTCTTTCTACACAATACCATAAATTGAACCCACAATTATCATAATATTGTTGATTCTTATTATCAATCAAATGCTCTTGTTTAGTATTATCAATTATATCGAAAACAAATTGACCCTTATCTTGATTAGCCACGTTATCTTTCACTCTTTGATAATCTTGTAGCAACAAACTATCAACAAATTTATGGTCAATAGAAGGTTCAGTTTTTAAGCATTCTTTAAACTGAGTTCCAATAGTTTCTGTCATATCAAATCTATTGAAATCACCTTCAAAAGAAAGCCCATATCCTTGAACATGATTATTAACCTCATTCATGTTTCCCATTCTCTATCATTACTACCATTCATTAGATCAGGAACTACATCAACTAGATTCTTGAGACCATTAATCAGTTTTTTCAACCCATTGATCACTTTAGTTTGCTATGAATAAAAAGTATCATATTTCTCAATTAGGTCAGAAATTACCTTAGTCAAAAAAACAATTGATTTTTTCGTTTTCTTCATATCAACATTCTCTTTACCATTATAATTCTTTCTTTCCTTTTCCACAAATGTCACGAGTCCACTACCAATTGATACAACTCCAATTTCTAATTAGTTGAAAACAAGAGAATTGCAAGGAAAACAAGAAAAACAAAAATTCTCGTTCAAAGAGGACTGAAGTCGTGTTCTTGAACTACAATTGCAAATCAATGGAAAACAAATACTATAACTTGAACACTTAACAATGAACTGACAATAGTAAGAAGAAGAAGAAATGCAGAAGGAAAGAACATATAGATTAGAGAGAACTAAAGAGGAGAAAAAAGAGAGAATTCTTGCTAACATCATAGCTGACTAACGCACTCTCATCACTCCCTTTTAACAGCCCAACCGACACCTAACAATTACAACTATTAGTGCCAGTTCACATAATTGCCAGCTCAACTGTCAGCTTAGTGTCAGCTCACACATTTTCCAACTAAGCTGCCAATTCTGCTAACTGACTTACTTATCATTCGCATCAATTCCAACAATTCATAAATGACTGCATCACTCCAACGATAAAACTATTTAGGTATTTAACACGTCCGCAACATAACCCGACTCGAACCTTCAAACACAATCGTAATGACTTTACATTCCTGTCTTTTATTTTATCCATTTGAGCCAGAAACACTAAAGATCAACACTAGAATTCCAAGTTTCAGCTACGGCAGAATTGTCACTGTTTAATATATTCATATCGATAAATTTTTCCTAAAGCCAATCAGTTAAATCGAAATAGGAGTGGGCATAAAGATGCTAGGCAACTAGTTCCGAGGGAGCACGAAGACCTGAACCCAAAACCTCCAGAGAGCGTGGGAATGTTGGTTAGAGAAATATAATGGCTCTAATGGAGAAAACAGTTACATAAGAACAAAGAGCTGCTTGGGAACTAGCTCTCTGCTAACAAATCAGTTTTTTTTATTGATAGTATCAAAATGAACAGAAGCATCAGATGAAAAGTTCTTGCAGGGTTAGTCTCAACTTAGCCATCTTGCATTATCCCATACATGGAAACCTAATGCAGGTGTATTAACACTGTTTTTGAAAATATGCAGAATAAATAATGGGACTACTAGTTCTATTCTCTTCTATCCCTGACACACTTAAGAATGGTAAATTTAGCAGTTCATCAACATGGCTAAGAAGGGAGCAAGAAGCAAAAGTGTTGTTTAATTATGCCGCTCTTGCTAAAATTAGTGAGCGCTGCCAACCAAAGGAAAACTCATGCATATAACATGAAGTTTTTAGTATTTTTGGAATTGATCAACTATCCACAGTAAGGGTGCTGAATACAATCAATGGTAAATTAATAAGAAAACTTCTCCCTTCTTCATGGGGAACAATGCTGCCAGTGTAAAAGAATCCTATTGATTCTGAAAATGTTCCAACTCAAAAAATTGTTGAGGATCATTAAAAATGAGCTCCAGTTACCCCATTGGAAGCATGGAATTCAGTCTGCCAAAGTGCTTTTTGCAAGTGTCGCAAATCTTTCCAAACCAACTCTGAGTAAGCTCTCAAGCAAAGGTTGCAGTGCCTGAAAAAGTGACGACAAAGTAAAATTATCTAATCATTCACTGCATTGCAAGTGTAAGGACATTCGTTTACACAACAATCTCTATCTTCTTCTCTGTTGAAAACAAGCAGCTTGAACGCATAAGCATGCAACTACACACGCTCACTCAAATGCACATTACTGTTCATTTTACACTTTTGCAGGCCAAGTATGTGGTGCTCCTTTCAAAGTAATAAAATAGCATCTAAATGGAAGTAAGAATGCTTACTGTTGCTACAGGAACCAAAAGTTGGGGAACTTCATATGAAACAGTTAGCTGAAAAGGAAACACACAATTATAAGGGACGAAAAACGAAACATCATTTTCTTTTCCTTGTCATAGTGCCAAACATTCCAATCAAAAGCCTGAGAACACACAAAGTGTCAGAGATTACAAGTAGAAAATCCCTGCATTATTTTTCTTTCTGATTCTATGGTTCCATTTAAAAAATAAAATTACACAAGATAAAGACTATTTTGGCAAGTCGGTGAAGGCATGCAGAAATGCCAATCTTATCAGAATTATCTAGTTGATCTCTTGAGTAAATTAAGAATCCTGTTAATATATCCACTAAAATGAGGGTGATGAACTGTGATTATAATATCTGACTAATTGGGAACCATGAATGCTGTAACCATGAAGATCGAACTGAATGTTGTATATAGGAGCTCACTTCTACTAGACATGATGAAGGACCTTTAGGAAAAAATCGAACGGCGCCTCTGCAATGTAAGAATAAAGTTAACTAACTTTCTGCTATCATGCTAAGGAAAAATGAAACGACATTCATTTTGCAAGGCACTCAAAGACATATGCAAGACAATATGAAAATTAGGGCATGGATTAGTTCAACAGTGTCAATAATCATACACATTCATTACAAGCAATTTGAAACTTTGATAGTCAATGCAGATGAAATATGCTTCCCAGATACATTCATGAAAACTCCACTGAAATCGGCATCTGCTAACAATGCCAGGTTCAACACTAAAACTCATCAACATGCTGCAATGAGAATTGAAAGACAAAAACAAGCACATGCCCAACAAAAAAAAAAAAAAAAAAGACTTAAGCAGGTAATTGAGAAGCAAAAATTGATATCATGACAATACCAGTCCAATTGGTCACCATCCCCTCTATTTAGTATATTTAGTGGAAAATTTCTTAATAGCACCAGCCTGAAAAAATATGTTTCTTCAGCATCACTAAGCATCTCCTAGGCACTCAAGAAGATTAAATGGCACCATTGTTTTCATCCAATAATATAGTCCAGAATGAATTTCTATTGCTTCATGAAATTTACACACATACACATGATAATTAGTTATTTACTGCTAGTTATTCAATTTCAAGTCATGTAAGGGTGTCAAAAAGATTTCTTTAACCATAGGCAGCAAAATACAATAGGCAAGATATTTTCCATAACCTTGTGATGTTAGTATATTTCTGCAGAATAAAGTCTAGGACATCTTGGACTAAGAATTTAGCAAAGGAAATCTCATAGTCTCATTAACTGATCATGCGAAGGCTAAAAGGTGCATTCTTGATTCTCAAGATTATCGTGCACAATTAGTTACCTGTTAGGAAGACCTTCCAGAGATCTCCAATGAATTTTCTGATTGGGGGTAGGCTGCAACAAGTTGAACACAGAATAAAAATGAATGTGAACAAAGCAAGGAGGTACCAATTTCATCTCTGACAACGTAGTGAAAGCATTATGCATCCATGAACAATTAGTGAAAATGTTTCCCATACAATACAAAGGATCATTACCTGCATATTTCTAGCAAGCCAAGAATATTCAATATCCTGACCAAGTGCTTTATACTTTAGTGACCACCGTGATAGGTCGGGCTTGTCTTTGAGTACCTATTAAATAGAATCAAACATCAACTTATCCTAAAGGCACAAGCTTATGGCTATGATACATTAAAAAAAGTTGAGAGATTTTTTCTTGATCATTATCAATTAAAATGAAATAATGAACGCACCATATCGTATAGCCCCTTTCAAATCGAAAAACTAACGTCACACTGAATATCATTCAAGAACTAACAATAAAACAGTAGTGCTTAATTAACCTACCTAAGCATTAGAGGAATAAAAAGGAAAAGGCATCAAAATTGTTGCACACCTGTACAGATGAAATGAAGGGCATCCAACGAGGAATTGATTCACGATCTGAATAAAGCTTATAAGCCGCCCCAACAGGCACATCAATTTCCATCTTAACCCTGCATTTAAAAACAATAATTTGGTTACAATCACACAAGCAATAACCATTGAAGACCCACATTCAATAACAACAAACTCCAATTCCCTAGTATTCCTACAATTTGACAGCCCAACAAAGTAGAAAGAATGAGTTAAAAGCAAAGCAAAGTGAAATACTATTGGTATCTTACGTGCAATCCTGCCACTCCATGACTGGAGAAGAAAAGGGCTTGAACCCAGGAAGAGTGGAACTTCTCTTCGAATATCTATATCCATATTGAACTTTACGGACAGACGATGATGTGATTTTGCAAGTGGGTACGGAGTTTGATAATATTGCTGCGCTCTTGTTTTTAGTAGTTGACAAGTGGCTGTGGCCGAATGAAGTTGGGGTTGACAAATGTGCTAAAGTCGTTGCAGCAGCAGACATGGCCAATACTAGGTATAATGAAAGAAATTGCTTAAGTTGTTGTTATTATTACAGAAAACAGAACAGAGAGTGAAAACCAGAAGAAGGGGACTTGTCTGCCCGAAACACCACGTCCACAAGTATATTGTTTTAGCATTTGTTAGATTTAAAATAAATAGTTTTCCCACGGCTGTTACTCTCACATGGCTGTTACAATATGGTTTGGACGGTCCAATAATTTTATTGGAGATGGATGCACTATGGGCCAGCCTGTGAATATGCCATCCAATCACACAGCTAGAGGATGAAGGCGTTGGTCTACGTGGCATTGAGATAGAAGGAAAGTTTGAAGACACTGGGGCATCTTTGCAGCAACAAGATTCAGCAAAGGAAATCGCATTTTTATTAAATAATAATAAGAAATCATGTTTCTATATTATCATAATTTCCCTGATTTTAACCAATTAAAATATATGAGAAAATTGTGTAAATGGCATTCTATTTAAGCAATAATTTTACTTTCTTCATTTTCGTAATCAATGGAGAAAATAATATGGGTAATTCATAAAGACAAGGAACGAGAGAAAGCAGTGTGGTAATTCATTTTCATTTTACAAGGTCAATTAAGGCATTTTCAAAACTTTTGTACTGGAATAGAGTACTTTTAATTTTATTTATCAAATCAAGGTAATTTTTTTCTCTGTAGACTACGATTTGTACATGTCACGTTGCATTTAGTCAATAAAATATTAGAGATTTAAGGAAATAATTTTTTAAATCTAATTAAAAGATAATTAGATTTATGTTTCTTTCTTTATTGTGAGATAATTAATATTGGTGAGTTGCTAATAATTATTTGATCATTTCATTTGTTTCAATCTTTTTTTGAAGTAAAATCAAATTTCATTCAACCAATGACACAAGGTGGATCAAAAGCAAAAACTTCCTCAATCCTCGCATCAAATAAATTGCACGTTTATTCACGTCAAATTTATTAATCTATGTTCCAAAACCAATCTTTGAAAGAAAGTGAACATGTTGCAATAGCATCCAACCAAACTCCTCAAATGAAATTATCTATTTGCTTTCTAATCTCATTAGTTGTGCGGTTTGTGCATTCGTGGCCGTTGTTTTTTGGGATTCTTACGATACTTAGTCCTTAATTATAGGAATCTGCAATCAAGGTAATTAAGCATATTCTTGACCCTTAAATTTAGCTGTCAAATATCTTAAATTTACGAGATGTTCCAGCATATTTCTTGTATATATGTTTCCTATTCTCATAATAAAAAGAAAGAACCTTATTCTCATATTTGTGTATATGTTAACATGGTATCAACCTAAAATACTTCCTGGGCTTTTTTTTTTTTTTTTTCCAGCCGCCAGGGCTAACAACAATTCTTCTTTCACCACAGTTACATCTCCAAACACCAACCAACTTGTTCTAGATCACTCATCTCCCTATTTTTTGCATCCTTCTGATCAACCCACTGAACCCAGTAATCCCCTAGTCCTTCAACCCCTCAATGGAGATAACTATCCCACTTGGAGTCGTGCACTCATGATGGCACTTGAGGCCACGAATAAACTTGGATTTGTAGATGGCTCCATTTCTAAACCCGACTCTGCTTATCCTCACTTTGATCTTTGGAGTCGCTGCAACAGCATGTTCCAATCATGGTTGGTTCATTCAACCATTCCCTCAATTGCCAATAGTGCTCTTTGGGTTCAAAGTGCTCATGATGTTAGGATCGATCTCCAAGATTGCTTGGAACCACTTGCTAGCATTAATATTCATCATTTGGCAAACATGGCAGGTACAAGAATTTGTCTAACCACATCTTCTACTTCAACTATTTGGATTATTGGCTCAGGTGCAACTGATCATATGATTTCTGATTTATCTTTATTCGCTTCACACACCACACTTTCTCATCCATCTTCCATTGATCTTCCTTATGACCTTCATGCTTCAGTTGCACATATTGAAACTGTGAATTTATTTCCTGGACTTACACTCACTCATGTCTTACATGTCCCATCTTTTCATTTCAATTTACTCTCAATTAGTAAACTCACAAATCTATCTAATTGGTCTGTACATTTTTTTTTTCAAATTCCTGTGTATTTCAGGACCAACGGACAAAGACGGCCATTGAGATGAGTAAAAGACATGGTGGTTTTTATTATTTGGAACAACCTCCTTCGTCCTTTGCTTTCACCACAACTCATGGATCTCACTTCGACGATCTGGCATTGGCGTTTAGGCCATCCATCTTTTTCCTTATCTTCAAACTGGAAAGCACTTAATGATGGTCTTTATCTATCAAATAAATGTACTTGCACTGCCTGTCCTCTAGCAAAGCATTCTCGATTACTGTTTCCTAATAACATAATTTCCTCCAAATTTTGTTTTGAATTAATTCACTTTGATGTTTGGGACATATTAAAAATTGTCTTTATGTGATGCTCGTTATTTTTTAACCATGGTTGATGATTTATATCGTAGTACATGGATTGTTTTAATGCAAAATAAATCTGAAGTTCATGGCCTCATTTCAAATTTCTTTGCTATGGTTAAAATCTAATTTAATGCTCAAATTCGATAAATTCGATCTGATAATAGTATTGAATTTTTTAATAAATCAAACCTTCATTTTTTCGTTCACTAGGTGTCATTTAACAATCTAGTTGTGTTGACACACCACAATAAAATGACGTTGTAGAGCATAAACACCGACACCTTCTTAATATTGCTTGAGTACTCGTTTTCAAGAAAACTCACCATTAGCTTTTTAGGTGGATGTGCATGAACTATCGCCTATTTAATTAATCATTTAACCATGCCCGTGCTTCATGATAAAACCTCACATGAAATTCTTTTAAAAAACCACCCATTTTATCTCATTTAAAAGTTTTAGGATGTTTATGTTTTGGTTGTAATATACCAATTAAACACAAATTTGATAAACGTAATTCTCCCAAAGCATATTTATTGGATACCCATATGGCGAAGAAGGATTTAAAATTTTTGACATTCCAAATAAAAAAAATCTATGTTACTTAGGATGTTACATTTCATGAACAAATTTTTCCATACACATTTCTTCCCTCTCCCACCAATATTTCCCCAGTTCTACCATAACCATCTATTGAGCAAAAGGAGCCTTAAATACATTTCACCCAACCAACACCATCCCCACCAACCTAGAAAAACTAAAACTTTTGATGTCTCACCACTCCCTCCTTTATCTTTATCTCCTAGTCTTAAACCTTCAATTTGTCGCTCCACTCGACCACATGAACAACCAAGTATATCTTAAAGACTATTACTACTTTAATGCCGGATCTTAATCTCCTTCTTCGTCCGTTGGTTCGTGTATATACCATCCTCTCCAAAAATTCTTAACTTACACTTCCTTTAATTCATCTCACTTATCTTTTCTTACATCTTTATCTATAACAAATGAACTTGCCACTTTTGTTGAAGCCATGAAATTCAAGAATGGCATGATGCGATGCAAGTTGAAATTGTTGCTCTTTCAAAAAACAAAACTTGATCACTAGTTGCATTACCACCCGGCAAGAAACCCATTGGTTGCAAGTGGCTTTATAAAATCAAAAGAAATTCTAATGGGATAATTGAACGTTACAAAGCATGTCTTGTTGCCAAAGGCTACATTCAAGTCGAAGGCATTGATTGTCATGATACTTTTGCTCCCATAGCAATGCTTGTTACGGTCCAAGTACTTTTTGTTGTTGCTATTGCTTATGGTTGGCCTTTATATCAATTGGATGCTCATAATGCCTTTCTTCATTATGGCCTCGATGAAGAAGTTTATATGTCCCCTCCTCTTGGACATCGTTGAAATGGGGAGACTTTTGTTTATTGACTACATAAATTTTTATATGGTCTCAAACAATCTTCACGAATTGGTTTTCTAAATTCTCTACGGCATTACTCGCCTTTAGTTTTTCCCAATCCCAAGTCGATCATTTCTTATTTTTTTCTCCATCGACAAGCAAGTTGAGTTTTCATTGTTGCATATACCGACAATATTGTCATTACGGGATCTTATGCCACTTTAATTCAATATGTTCAACAATTTCTTCATCAACAGTTTCATATCAAAGATCTCGATCCTCTAAAGCACTTTTTTGGTATTGAAGTAGCCCGTTTACAACAAGGTCTTTATCTCTATCAGCGTAAATACACCATTAACATTCTTCGGGACTCGGCATGACTAGTTGTAAGCTCGTGGATCTTTTTATGGAATAAAATTTGAAACTTTGTGATTCCGTGGGTGACATTCTTCCTAATTATTCTCTATATCGGTGTTTGGATGGACGTCTAATCTATCTCACTATTACTTGGCTCGACATTGTCCACATTGTCAATATTCTCGATCAATTTATGCATTAACCACAACAACCTTGATGTAACTTACCATTTATTACGTTATTTAAAAGCTACTCCAGGACAAGGTCTTTAGTTTTCTTCTCGGACATCTCTTAGTCTCCGTGCTTACTATGACTCCAATTGGGCAAGTTGTCCTATGACTCGTCGTTCCACAACAAGATGTTGCATCTTTCTTGGATCTAGCCCTAACTTTTGGAAAACAAAAAAGCAATCTATTGTTTCTTGTTCATTCGTTGAATCCGAATATTGTGCCATGACCGTCACCACATGTGAGCTTACATGGTTATCTTCCTTACTATAAGATCTTCATCTCTCTTTATCAACTCCTACAATATTGTATTGTGACAACCAGTGCTGCACTCCAAATTGTTGCTAATCCTATTTTTTTATGAGCGCACTAAACATATAAAAATTGATTGTGATGTTGTTCGTGAGAAACTCCGTAAAGGGTTTATCCCACCAGTCAAGATTTCATCTACCGATCGGATTACGGATATATTCACTAAAACTCTTAGCCATGATTCATTTCAATTTTTAAAATTCAAGTTGGGCATTTGTAACCTACACGCTCTAACTTGAGAGGGATTCTTACCATATTTAGTTTCCAAAAAGTTTTCAAAATCAACCCTAGCTCATGTCCGAAGGCTATGAGTTTTGATTGTTAGCTCATTTGAAATCAAACTAAGTCTAAAATAGCACAAAACTAAGAAGCTATTTTTTTTATAAAAATCACCCGTAGGACGTTGTCGAGGCTCGGGAGTTTTGATGGCTTCCGGTCCGATAAGACATAGGTTGAGAAAGCCTAATAACCGGGCTGACGGTTTTCCCGTAAGTTTTGTCGAGCTCATATCGCTCCGAGAATTCCAAAGCCCGACGGCTCGCATCATCTCAAAAAACAAAAAAAAGTATATTTTGAGGGCCTATACGATGCTTTTCTCCAAAATCACCCCGAGCTCATGTCTAAAAGCTATGAGTTTTGATCATTGGTATGTTTTGTATCGAACTCGGGTCTAAAACGAGCACAAAACTAGGCATCCATTTTTTTTTTTTTTTGTGAAAATCACCCACAAGACATTATCGAGGCCAAGAAGTTTTGATGGTTTTTTCGTCCGGCAAAAGGTAAGTCGTAAAAGCCTCAAAGCTGGTAATTAAGCAAATTCTCAATCCTTAAATTTAGTTGTCAATTATCTTAAATTTAGGAGATATTCTAGCATATTTCTTGTATATATATTTCCAATTCTCATAATGAAAAGATAGAACCTTATTCTCATATTTTTGTATATGTTAACAGGGATGGTTTGTTTTCTTCTTTAATTTTTTCTTACGGATTTTTTTTTTTGGTAATATAATGCTTGTTTTTACGTACTTTGTATTTTTGAATTTTTTTTTAATTATCCACTTTTTTTTTTTTTTTGGTGATGCAAAACAATGTATTGATATACTGATTATATAAAATTGTTATTTCAGTATAGTTAATTTTGAAAGGTTTAAAGATCTTTTAATGATGATAATATATAAATAAAATACAATCACTAAATCATTATTACTCTAAATTGATAGTTATCACTTAATTAAATATTATCCACTTAGTAGTAACGGGTCTTGAAATTAGATAGAAAATGATTGTTAATATCTATGAGATATATAAGATAATTATTATATATTTTTTTTAATAGTAGGTAATAATGTCATCTTTCTCTTTTCAATTTATTATGAATAAACACTAGTGACTGAGATATTGTCTTGTATCAGCTTGATTTTCACCTTTGATCTATATTATGTTGCTAATGTGTGTTTTTTTATTACATGAGGACTAAAGAGAACATTAATGAATTGGTTTCTAGTATAGTGATAATTAACTTCTTGTGCTTGCAAGAAACCACATATTCAAATATTCTCTTTGAAGTATTTAAATTAAAAAAAAAAACTCATTACAAAAAGAGGTCAGCAGCCTCTCATATTTATAGTGATGATTAATTCAGTTTTTCATAATAATACGATCTCTTTTTTCTCTTCCCGATTATTATCTACTAACTATTAACGTTAATCTCTTAATGTCTAATTACTGAATAAGATACAATATCTTTATCTATAATTATATAAAAAAAAACCACAACAACGAGGGAACATTATCTAATTTGGTTTTATTATTATTATTCTTATTTCTCTTTTGTTTATTAGTCTCCATAACTTGCGAGACATTTTCAGTAGGTTGATGGTTAAATATATGAAGGCAAGGCAAAAACCCCATTAGAAAGATGAAGTTTTACTTAAATGAGTTGGAATAATCATTATTATTATTTCTATCAATTTTATTTTATTTTATGTAATTGAATTATAACAAAAACTAAAGGCTACTTCTTTTTTCATAACAAAAATAATATTAATAATAATAAGTAACATTTCTTTAAATCTTTGTATTAATCACATAATCTACACCGGAACTGGAACTAGTGGTTTGAATCTTTTGAAGCGGAAAAAAATCCGGAACTAGTGGTTTAAATCTCTTGAAGGGGAAAAAATCCATGAGTATTGTTGGTAGACTTTGTATCTCCTTCCTTCATAGATTTTCTATGACGTACATAGGCTATAATCTTGTCATGTTACGCTAAGCTTGTTTGTACACCTCAATGTACCTAAGCCTTGCCTCTTCATCCTTCCTTTTTTAAGCTATCTTTATTTATGAGTAAATTATAAATTAGTCCCTCTCTTTTCAATAAACAAATTAATTAGTCTCTCTATTTTCAAAACTTAATTATTTAATCCTTTTGACTGTATATCATAATTAATTTAATATTTTTTTATTTTTTAAAATATATAATCTTTTCATGATTTTTACTATTTTTTCTTTCATATTTCTTAAAATAAAAATCAAAATAAATTAAAAAATAGCAAAAAAAACTAAATGATTGAGTTTTGAAATCAGAAAGACTAATTAGTTTATTTCTAGAAACAAAAAGGACTAATTTATAATTTACTCCTTTATTTATGAAATAAAAGGGAAGAGACACTTACTTTGTGACCTATCTTCTCAAGTTATTAAGGCTATGTTTGTTTAAAGGAAAACAAGTTCATGGAACTTGTTTTTCCCATTTTCCATATTTGTTTGGCTATTTTGAAAAAAAGTCAAAGGAACTTATTTTCCAATCAAGGAAAATTTAAAGACAAACTTTGAGAAACTGACTTCTCGAAAAAAAAAAAAAGGAAAAACATTTTCCATTTGCCAGAGCTGTTGTCCCGTTCTCACCCAAACCCACCCAACGCCTGAAGCCGACCCAAGGACGCCCTCGCCACCCAACCCTGCCGCAATAAAACTAGCACCACCATCGAGCAAACAAAGCCTGCAAAAGAACGATGATCTGCACTCTTTATCCTTCCAGGATTGTTTCCCTCTCATTTCCTCTCTCTACTGCCTGTCGCAGTCCAAGCCAAAGGAAAGCGCAGACACCTTCGCCATCAGCCTTAGCTACCATCGCCTAATCCGCAGCCTCAGTCGAAGCTGCCATCGTGGTTTTGAGGTAAATTTATTTTTCTCTTTTTCTCAAACACAAGAGTTTAATTGTGTAAAATCATCGAGTGATTGGGTTGCCAACATAATCCTAAGAACCAAGATTTTAAGAAATTAAGATTGGGCTTTAAGATTTTAGGGTTTATACTTTTCTTTTTTAATTTCTTTATGGGTTTTTCTTTTTCTTGGCTCTCTTAGTTTAATTGGTTTCTTTTTATTGTCAGTTAAAAAAGGCAAAGAAGAAGGAAGCTACCTTCATTGTAATACTTTTTCCAAACGGGAGCAGAGATAGCGGAGCTGAAGGAGAGTCCTTCTCTCTCTCTCTTTCACACACACACGCAGTTGGCAGGAGAGGATCGACATAGTATTTCACTTTTCTTCATTTTTTTTCATGAATGCTGCATCACATAATCACTACAATTGCCTAGGATGCATTATCTATTAGATGTACTGGAGGACTGATGTTATTAGGAAGACATATGCTGAGATTGGCTTAAATGGAAAGAGCATGATAGTGTATTTATCAGGAAATAAAAAATCATGGTCAAATATTTGATCATAATTAAGGATCTCTGTGCAATAATTAAAAGAGCAAGGGAAAATAGCATAAGCCAGGAATTTTTAGAGGCTTCCCTTATCACTTAGGTACTGCCGATTCCTAAAGCCTTCTCTTTGGGAGTTAATTGAGAAATTTTGTTTACAAACACTATGGTGTATTTCTCCATAGAATTATATTTAGTCCTTTGGTAAAAACCTAGAATTAAGTCAATCATAGAAAATTTCTTTCATGACTCAATAGGAAGGTAAAGGCTACCTCACCAAAAATTATGGGATCATAGCAACCTTAAGATTTTAGTTGTCTTTCCGGTTAAGTGAATCTTCTTTTAAGATGGAAGGAGTATGTCAAGAAAGAGCTATCGGGTTTGTTCAGCGAAAGAAAAAGCCGTATTTTTCTAAAGGGCATAGTTTTGAGTAGGTTTTTAGCATAAGTATTTCACCGATGCATAAGATTAACCCATTCACTAGCATAGAACCATAATGAGAATTGTTTTACGAGCTCTTTGATCATCCTTTTCGTTGTGAAGGCCTGCAAAGTACTTGTTCAACATGAAACTTGTGTTATTCGTTTCCACTTGCTTTGATGCAAAAAAGTGAAATATTTGATCTTTTGGAAACTATATACACGACAATTCTAAATATTTTGTTTGTTTGTTTCATAGCTTATATATTTGATATTTAATATATTTGAAATTTGTATGTAGATGGATAGGAAATTGATTCGCCTCATAGGCACGACGAGTGCTTCAATTGCAATCATCGCATGTCATATAGTTGATGAGTATGAAAATAGGACTACGATACCAAAACAAGCTCAAATTGATGGAAGTTATATGAGAGAGTTCTATATAAATAGTATAATAACTGGGGTGATCGGCATTGTATTGCACAAATTCATATGTCACAAAAGTCATTTGACAAATTGTGTGAGGTTTTGAAGACAACCAACTAAAAATATAACCATTAGAGAAAAAGTTTTGATGTTCTTACAAATAATTGGCCACAATGCAAGATTTCGATTTATTAGTGAAAAATTTTATAGATCTATTGAAACGAGTGCATAGATATTTTAGAATTGTATTGGCGACAATTCTAAAATTGTACCCAAATCTCATTCAAGACCCACCGAACTCAATACCCGAAGTAATTTGCAACAATGAAAGATTTTCTCCATATTTTAAGGTTAGTTATCTCTTTTATTTTAAAAAAAAAGTCTTACTTTAAGTAATTTCATTAAAAATTAGATTTTCATAAATATTAATTTTTTTTTATTTAGGATTGCATTGGAGCACTTGACGGTACCCATATTCTAGCAAGTGTACTCGTGGAACTGCAAGGAAAGTTTCGTGGTAGAAAGAGCGGAACAACACAAAATGTATTAGCGACCATCAATTTTGAATTAAAATTTACTTATATTTTAGCTGGTTGGGAAGCCGGTGCACATGATTCTCATGTCTTAAACGATGCATTATCACAATCTGGAGGACTTAAGGTTCCAAAGGGTATTAACTAAAATTTTTAATGTACATTGTCTACTCATATAGTTATGCATGTATACAAATATTTATTGGTGGTATATTTCATAAAATTTGTAGGTAAATATTATCTTGGTGATGCTGATTACGGAACCCGAAATGGAGTGATAACTCCATATCGTGGTGTTTGATACCATCTAAATGAGTTTACCGAGCATCCACTCGAGAATGCAAAGGAGTTATTTAATTTTCATCATTCTTCCTTGCGAACAACAATTGAAAGTGGTTTCGGCATACTAAAGAAAAGATTTCGGTGTATTGATGCTCGACCATTTTGGTCCTACAAAACTCAAGTGAATATCGTGCTTGCAAATTGTATCCTTCACAATCATATAATAGGAGTTGACCACGATGATTATGTTATGGAAGAAATTACCACATCAAGCTAATCCATGATTGTGGATTAAACCCTTTTAAGTCAAAGAGAAGAAAGGGAAGAGAATAAGGAATGGTTAGCGAAAAGAAATGTCATTGCATTAGATATGTGGAATAACTATGTTGTACAAAGTGACCTGTGATTTTAAAGCACCATCAATGTATTTACTTATGTTTTACTTCTTGATTGAATGTATGACTTATGGGGAGATAAATTGATAGAATGGAAGGAGCTTTGTATTTTATTTATCCAACCAAGTTTTTCATTATAATTTTATTATATAACCTTTTTTTATAACTAATTATATTATATTTTTTATGTTTTACAAGTAGTGTTATTTCAATTACAAAATATCACATTATTATTTATTAGTTTAAGTTTATAAATTTTAATATAAAAAAGTTCAACAAGATTAACTTTATTTTTTTTCTCATTCTAAAAAAATAATTAATTCTACTAATAAATATCGATAGGAGCATGTTAAAAAAAGTTCAAATAATTTTTGTATGCCTTGTTGAAATTGATTCTACAAAATATCACATTATTATTTATTAGTTTAAGTTTATAAAATTGTCAATATGTCTTGTTGAAATTGTTTCAAAATTTGTTGATATAACAACTACTGGTCGTTTTTGTATTTTCATTTTCCGTATCAAACAAACGCTGAAAAATGTTTTTCAACGGTTTTTCCATTCAACTCGCCAAACGTCGAAAAATATTTTTTGAAAAACAACTTCCTGAAAAATAGCTTCCTTAGAATTGATTTTCCTACTAGAAATTATTTTTCGCCAAACAAACGGAGCCCTAATCTTCTAGTGTTATTTCTTTTCATTACGTTAAGATACTATGTAATTTAGCCGCATAGAACAAAAAATTCTAATTGATCGAGTTTTTTTTATAATAACTTCGATATTTTTATTTGCTGATTCCGAGATCATTTGGAGGATCCTAATTACAACCTATTTTTAGCATCCTAATATACATGCAGGAACTTAATTTAAAGATAGAGAGAGTGAAAACTCACCTTAAAATTGATCGGAGACAAAGATTTGATCCTAGTTCAATCATCTTCTTGATCCTCCTCTTCTTCTCTCCAATGCTTAAAATTTTTTGTGTCTAACAAAATAAAACATGGTACGTTTACAAGCTAGAGCTCTATTCTTTTTAACTTTTGAATATTTTCTAAACTACCCATATTTTAATAAAATGACTTTTAATTACAAATATTACACTCGTAACCTTCTTTTCTTTTCTTTTTCATTTTTGGCTTTCACAACTTGCACTGCGGGCATTATCCGTATCTTGATTGCTTCAATTTTTCAGATCCACAGAACTTCCAGTGGAATTAGAAATGAAAATGGATGGATTATGCGATTCCTTTTCGAGTACATTAATTAGTCGCTCAACATGCACGAATAGGATAAGTTTTAATTATTTCGTAGAACTCAAATCATATGATGTAGATATATAAACCTATATTGATTTCAATAATATAGTTGCGAGTGGAGACTTTTTATATATGTATAAATATGAAACACGTGACATTACCTATAATGTATGCGTTAATTCGGTTAATGGCAAATTTTATTCATATTCTATTATGATTTGACAATTTTAAGTTTTTAAAATCAAATTATGTAATTTAAACCTCAAATTATTGGTTTTTAGGCAAAATTAATCTAATTTTTTTAATTATCATTATAACGAGGTCATTTTGGCATTATCGCTATTAATTATATTTAAAAAAAATTAAAATTTTTAACCCCTAATCTTGAACTTTTTTTTCCTATAAAATATTATAAATTATATATAAAAATATTTTATAAATAATTTTAACTCCTGTAATTTTGAATTTTTAATAAAATATTATAAATTTTTTATAATTTTTTTTATAATTTGTAATTTATAAAATTTTAAATATCGGGCCTTAAAAAAATTTTATAAATTAAAATGAGCATAATTAAGTGTTGACCCCCATAGTTTTATAAATTATAAAAAAAATCAAATTAGGGGGTTTAAAATATTTATAAAATATTTTTTATATAATTTATAAAATATTATATAAATTTTATAAAAAAAAGTTTTTAAAAAAATTCTAGATTTAGGAGGTTAAAAATATTTTTTTTCAAAATATAATTAATAGCAAAATATCAAAATGATGACATTTTTACATTTCAAATAACGGTTAATCTAGTTGATTATTATGTAACGACAATTAAAGAAATTGAATTAATTTTACCTAAAAACTAATAATTTGGGATTCAAATTATATAATTAGATACTAAGAGCTTGAAATTATCAAATTATAATAAAATGAGAACAAAATTTTTCATTAAACTGCGTTAATTTTATTTGTTCACAAAATAAAATAAAAAAATTACATCATGGCTCCCATGGTCCTGGCCTCCAACTCGTAATGTTGGTGCAAGTGCAACGACTTGATAAGAATCAGAGCTACCGCACTGATGCGATCATGTGGCTATGCTTCCTTGGCGCATTATATTGAGTTATTTGCAGCCCAATTGCAACCATTTATATTGTAATTGTAAAAAAAAACTAAAAGATACGAGGGATTTAGTATTCACAGTTACACATCCATCTTCGCTATTCACTCCTCTAGACCCTTAGATCATCCATCATCATTTTTTACCGTTTTTTCACCTTAGATTCATTGCAATTATATTCAAATTATAAAAACTATTACATTTTGGTCCCCCAATATTTCCATAATAATTATTTTAATCCACATCTTCATTTTTCACAATTATTATTATAATCCATAATACATTTTATTAGTGGGTTATTAATTTATGATACATTTTTATATATGTGGATTTTGAAAAAAAATTAGAGCATGATTATTTTATCTATTTTTAACTATATTATTATCATTGATTCTTATGATTATTAAATAAGAATAGTGTAGTTATATATATATATTAGAATCAATTTTCTGGTTGTTTTTATTTTAATTTTTTAACTTTAATATATTTCTTATAATTTATTTTGTTGCTTTTTTCAATGTTTTTTGGTTTATGTTATAAACTCTTAATCTATTGGATATGATCATAATGTGTGTATATATATATTTAAATCATTTGTTTTATTAGAAATTAGTTATGTATCTTCACACATAATACTGATTATTTGTCATTTACTATTTTTCATATTCTAAATTCAAATTTTCTCATATAAAATAAGTGAAATAATATTTTGGAAGAATTGTCCAATTATTCAAACACATCCTTTTATGTTAATATTATTGATTATTTTGTTAATAGATATATATAAATCAAATTTATATATTTTTAAAAAAATAATCTTCTCATGAACATTAAATAAGGATAAAAAAACATTTGTTAATTTTTATATAATTTTTTATATCAATTGTTGTTTTATTTTTTCTATGCAATCTTATGAAAAAAAATTATTAAAGCATTTTTTAAACTTTTATATTAAATTTTTATTTATATTATTATAAGTTTTTATTTAAGAACAAAGAAAAACAAATTATGTTTTTTTTTCAAAAAAATACACAATTTAAGAAAAATATATAAAATTAAATAACTCTACCTGCTTAGTCTGACTCGCAGCGTGAGCAATCAACTCGTCGGTACTAAATTCAGATATAAAATGTCAGGTCACTCCAATTTTAGGAGAACTTGAAAACTTTCAGGAACATGGACTTTAGTGAACTTGGACCATACGTTAATTGAGTGAACTTGGACCATATATGACTTTAGTGAACTTGGACCATACATCACTTGAGTGAACTTGGGCCATACATGACTTTACTGAACTTGGGACCATATAGTGAACAATGGGCTTAAGTGAACTCCAGCGAACTTGGACCATATATAATTGATTCCAAAAAGGATAAAAATTAATAATACTCCATAGTCAATACTAATTATATATGCATAACGCAAAGCTTGGTACTTGTGCGTTTTCTACAGGTCATTGTCTCGAGCTCTGCAGCTTTAGAAAACTAATTAAAAATATTAGTTAGGCAGCACGAACCTAAAACCATTATAAACAGCAGATCCAAGAGTCTTTTTATTTAGAAGTTTGAGCAAAGTTTATCAAGAAGAACAAGACTTGCACCAATGTCTAAGCCAAGGTTAGCTTTTTTCCTTCTTAATTTAACCTCTTTGATCTGCCAGAGAGCCTCATGAATATTTTTATTTACTTCTTTCTGTTGTAAAATTTATGAGCGAACATTTGCACACATGCATGTATTCAATTGTGCATTTGATCTTTCAGGTTGGAAGGCAAGATTGCACTGATTACTGGTGCAGCTAGCGGGATCGGCGAGGAGGCAGTGAAATTATTTGTTGAGAATGGAGGTTTCGTTGTTGTTGCTGATGTCCAGGATAACTTGGGCCATCAAGTGGTCGCATCGGTAGGCGCTGATAAGGCCACTTACAGCCACTGCGATGTAAGAGATGAGAAGCAAGTTGAGGAAACAGTTAATTACGTCTTGGAGAAATATGGAAAGCTTGATGTCTTATTCAGCAATGCAGGAATCATAGGCCCATTAACAGGCATCCTGGAACTTGACATTGAAGGTTTTGACGACACCATGGCAACAAATGTACGTGGTGTTGCAGCAACAATTAAGCATGCTGCCCGTGCCATGGTGTCTGCAAATATTCGCGGATCTATTATATGCACCACCAGTGTTGCATCTTCGCTTGCTGGGACAGGTCCACATGCTTATACCACATCGAAACACGCTCTGGTTGGTCTAGTCAGAACGGCCTGTAGTGAGCTAGGGGCTTATGGGATTAGAGTCAATTGCATTTCGCCTTTTGGAGTTGCGACCCCACTTTCTTGTAGAGCTTATAATTTGCAACCTACTGAAGTTGAAGCTAATAGTTCTGCCTTGGCCAACTTGAAGGGTATTGTATTGAAGGCTAGGCATATAGCCGAGGCTGCTTTATTTCTCGCATCCGATGAATCAGCTTACATAAGTGGCCATAACTTGGCCGTTGATGGAGGATTCACGGTTGTTAATCACAGTTTTTCAGCCGTCTGAAAATGTGCTATAGCATGTCTCGTCTTTTTTTTAATTTTTTTCCCATCAAGGAGAGCTAGCCAACATTTTCATGCATGATTGATTGGCTTTTTATTTTTTTCCTTCTCTTCTTTGTAAAATTGAATTATATATTCGTATTTAAGTCAAACCTTGTTCCTAGCACTTCCCATGCGCATCCTTGTAATCTGCAAGATATTTATTTAACTCTCCGCCGCCCCCACGATACACCCCCACCCCCACCCCCACCACCCACCACATCCCCCCCCCCCCCCCCCCCCAACACCAAAAAAAATGTACCCTTCAGTCTTGTCTGCCCATTTTGAAGACATCATAATTAAAGGTGAAAGATGTTTCTGTAGAAGGCGGCGAATTGATAGAAAATTCTTGTATGGCTATGTATGATTATTATATCTAAATAATAAAATTATTAGTTTAAAGATAAATTTTACCCTCATTCTCTTACTATTTCATAATTTAAAATCCTTAATATTAGAAAATACTAGAACTTATTATCATGGAGTCTCATTTAACAATTTAAATTTTTAAATTGAGATGATCATTTGATATGATATTAAAACGTTACTAAGCTAATGGATAGTTTAATCTTTTGGGTTGAGATAATCCGTTAACACGTAATACTAAATTATGTAATTTGAACCTTAAATTATTGATTTTTTTATCAAATTATTAATTTTATGGGCAAAATTGATCTAATTTTTCTAATTGTTATTATATATAGTTGATCGTTACTTGAAATGTTAAAACGACATCACTTTAACATTCTATTGTTAATTATATTTTTAAAAAATATATTTTTAAAATATTTTTAACCCCTAATCTTGAATTTTTTTTTAAAAAAAAATTCTTATAAAATATTATAAACATTTTATAAATTATATATAAAAAACATTTTATAAATATTTTTAACCTTCACAATTTTGAACTTTTTTATAATAAACATTTTATAAATTTTTTTATAATTTATAATTTATAAAATTAGGTGGTCAATTCTTAATTATGCTCATTTTAATTTATAAAATATTATTTTTAAAAGCTTGAAATTGTGCGATGTTAATTATGTTTTTTTTATAAATGTTTATAATATAAATTATAATATTTTATAAATTAAAATGTGCATAAGTAAGGGTTGATCCCTTAGTTTTATAAATTATATAAAAAAAATTTAAAACAAGTTCAAATTAGGAGGGTTAAAAATATTTATAAAGTTTTTTATATAATTTATAAAGTATTTATATGAAAAAAAAATTTAAAAAGAAGTTCAAGAATAGGGGGTTAAAAATATTTTTAATTTTTTTTAAAAAAAAACATAATTAATAGTGGAATGTAAAAATGCCGTTGTTTTGGCATTTTAAGTAACAATTAATCCAATTGACCGTTGCATATAGCGATAATTAGAGAAATTAGATCAATTTTATCCAAAAACTAATAATTTAATATTTAAATTATACAATTTGATACTAAAAATCTAAAATTATTAAATTGCAATAGAATGGAAATAAAATTTATCATTAAACCTAAAATTATTGGTTTATTCATTATATCCATCTCGATCGGAAGAACTTCTCATGCCCGTACAGCAATCAAAATTGAAGATATGATGTAATTGTCTCTAACAACTGCGTTTTATTTGTCTAACCATTGACTCATTCATCCCCTTGATATACTTTTGTTCATTAAGGTATCTTACGTTAAAAAAAAATTCTTTGCTCAAAGCCAGCTACGTTGAGTGGAACTTAAAAAAGAATTTTTTTTCCGTGATAATGAAAGAAAACTATTGGACGTATCTCTTGTTGCAGCTATTAGCACTCGAGCAAAAGTGGCTTTGCAAACTTGAAAATGACGGGATGGTCTTCCTCATTCCTCTCTTGTATTTTATCCCAAATGATCTATCTCTTGAAAATTTAATTGAAATGAGGTCCAAAATTTTAGTACAGGTGTTCAAATGACCCAATTGTTAGAAACTGGAGGACCACGGCTGTGAATCCCAATTGTTCAAATAATTTTTTTCTCTATATTATCTTATTTTTATAATACAACTTATATGACTTAAATGTGTGATTGTTGTATAACCTAACATTTTGGCCATTATAATGTATTTTATAGCAACATTATCTAAATCAAAGCATTATATGCACTAATATATTAAATAAATATATTTCTATATATTATATATTGATATATTTAATGTTTTATTTCTTATATAAATATATTAGTAATTTATTATTATTTAATAATATTATATTATAAATTGTTTTATTAATATTTTAATATTTATATATATAAGAATAATGGAGCTTTGTATCATTTTAGTTTTTCAGCCTTTATAAAAAGCAATTTTCGCTCTTTCAAACCAGAAAAACACTTTCTTTCCTCTAAAACTAAATTTTTTCTTTGATTGGAAAATAAATTTCATTGATCAATTTTTTAAAGTGCAATTAGATATAAAAAAAAATTTAAAAATACTTTTCAAAAAAACACTTTTGGATAAACAAAACAGCAAATAAAACAAAGAATATATTCTTATGTGTTTAATTGCCTCTACAATCTGTAACCAAATCAGCAACAGGTCTTTTTATTATAACGTGTTGCATAAGTAGGGAAAATTGTGCACGTAAATTGCACACGACCTATATATAGAATTTAAAAATCAAATTTACTACCCCCCAAATATTTAAAGACACGCAACAACCATGTGGTCTGTCCCTTTTTTATGTGTTTACTGAACATGTCATAAGTATGATTTTGAATTGCTTATAATATTATAAATTGATTTTTGTATGAAAAGTTTTGGAAAAGAAAGAGGTAATTTGATAATTAAAAAATTGCATTAGTTTCCACTGACTGGACGATTTTACATTTTGATAGATGGATTAAATAGATATTTTAGAATAATTTAAAGATATAATAAGTCAAATTAAAATTATAGATGGACTTATGGACTCCTCAAAGAGAAGATGACATCCTATCAAAGGAGGAATGATGCCAACATTATTCAAATTTGAGGCCTTTAAAGGTGCAATTGCTTAATCGCTTTTTATTGGCTGTGGCAACAAATTTTATCATGATTACGAAATGGACGTAGATTGGTTCAATGTCAAATTATGGCTAGAAGGCCAGAAGCAGGATACTGCCCAGATCACGACTCCGATGCTTACTTTATTTCAGTTTCAGTAGTTTGTTTTCTATACAACTAGATAATGTCAATCAATATGTATACACACACCGAGAGACTAGCGGCCGAATGTACCACCAAAAAATATGTTCTAATGGATAAGAAAATTATTTTAATTTGATCCAAACTAAAATTTAATTCTCACTATTTATAAATAATTAGCTATAATTATTTTTTTAATAGTATCAAGTTTTAGCTCATTTGGTCTAAATAAAAGTTCAGTAGTCGACCAAAAACTAAGTATGCTTTAGCACAAACTTAACCTAGAAAATGATAGATTTAACCTTGATTGATGTGAAAATTGATTCAAAAACATATCGGTATCTATAAATATAGATAAAAAAAGACCGGCGGGATTTATATATAGATAATTAATTGGGATACTTGTACTATAATTATATCAATATTAATTTTGTTTTAATCGAATATATGAATTTTAATTTTTTTGTTTAAATATATTGATTTTTTAAAACTACCAATTAAGTATTTTTATCAATTTTTTCGTTGATTGACAATGTATATATTACTCTTAAAATATTAAATTATTATTTTCTCTCGCTTTTTGTTAGAGAGAATTTTCCCTTCCAAATGATTCTATTATTTATTTAAAAAATAACAAATATGAAAGAAAAAATAATATTTAAAAATTTTTTTGGTCAAATTTTGAATGGTAGAATAATTTGAGAAAGTTTCCTCTAACAAAAAGAAGACAAAATTATAATTTGATATTATAAGAATAACGGACATGCCATCGATTAATAAAAATTTGATAAAAATACTTAATTGACGAGTTTTAAAAATATAGGTGCACTCAATAAAAAAATTAAAAATTAATTAAAACATTAGAATTTATATACTCAATTGAGAAAAAACTAAAAGTTGGTACATTTATAGTATAATTATCTCATAATCAATATTAGTTTTGAGTTGTGACAGAGTTTCTTGGTAGTGATTGCTTGACAACATATCGTTAACAACATCCAATGTTTGCATGTGAGTTTGATGAGAGAGCGTGGGTGATTGTGTAAACTACATTTTTGAATAATAATGTCTCTTTTTCAGGAGAAGGCACTTTTTTTTTCAATAATGATTTTTTTATTGCACACTTATCTTTAAAATAGTTGTATAATAAAATAAATTTTATATTATTTAAGAAATAATTGCCGATAATTACTTTATAGAAGAGAGATAAATATAAGAAAGAGAGAGAACTATGAGAGAGAATTAAAAAAAAAATTAAACCTAACTAGAAACATTCTTATCACTTTTAATGGGTTTAATTTTTTTTTCTCTTCTCAAAAAGAATCCATAAACTAAATATTGGTAGTTAATTACTTATTGAGCATTTTAAAATTTTTCATTAATCCAATTATGTTTATAACTTTATACATTCATTAATTACTATAGTAAGGAAAACGATTAATGGCATATTCGGTTCTTGTATTTTTTTTATATGTTTTTTTAATGTGGTTTCTTTTTTTTTTTCATTATTTTTTTATTTAGTTGGTCCTTCTATTTAAAAAAAAAAAAACTTAATGTGGTTTTTTTAGTTTAATTTATTGTTAATTCTTAATAAATGGCATGGATTCTGAAATTTTCCAGACGTGTGTCAATTTTTTTTGGGAATATTTTTAAGAATTAAAGATAAATTAAAATGAAGGTGGCTGATGGAATGCATTTTAAAAAAATAAAATAGAAGGACCAACTAAATAAAAAAAATAGCAAAGAAATTATGTAAATAAAAAGTCTAAAATACAAGAACCAAATATACTATTAAATCCACCAAGTGAGATTTTTTAACTCGAAAGTAAAAAATCCATGATAAATTGATTGTCAATCTCTAATATTATTATACATATATATACAAGAAGAAAAGGTTGTCATATATATATATATTGCACTATTATGCACTGGCACTTGTTGCACACATGGAGTCTTTTGTACAATCGGGTTTGATTTTGTTTGGATCTATAACATGGGATTTTGTTAATTTGACTTTTTGGAATTTAATATAATTGAATTTAATATAATTTTGTTTGGAAATTGTTTAAAGAAGACTCATAAAATAAGAGATAGGGAGACTAAGAATGCATGGGAGAGTAAAGAGATAAAAGAAGACCAGTGGTAAATCGTTTCTTGATTTAGTTTGTTCTTCTTGTATAGTGTTTAATTGACTTTTTTTTAATCTGTATATATATATATATATATATATATATATATATATATATATATATATATATATATATAAATCTCCTTGATTAATTTTTCTAATTTCCCCATGCAATTTATATAGAGCTTGATGTATATAAATTTTGGACTCTTGGATGAATAGACTAAGTTTTAAGATAATGTATTGAAAAATTTTTATAATACATAAGAAATAATTAATAATAATCAATAAGTTATTTCTTATTATATAAACCTCGACTGACATGTCATACAACATTTTGGTACATATGTATTAAAACTAGTTTGGTCCGCACTTTAAAAAAAAAATTACGGGATTAAACTTACGAGCAAGGACCATATGGATAAATTTGGATTAGGTTGTGCATATTTCCCAATTATTTGAGCAAAATCCATCCTAGCCTTCACAATTGGCGGGGAGGTGGTGTAGGATTTTTGCATGCCTACAATCAACTCATCGACCAATGAGGAGAAAGAGGAAGATCCCACATGGATAGGATGGTGGCCCTTACCGGACCCTATAAAAGAGTGACTTTCGTATCTCACATTCATCATCTCCTAGCCAAACTCACAAGGACGAGCAGCGAGTCACTCCACCCTCTACTTAAAACATAAAGCATGGCAACTACAACTCCGTCATCCACTTTCGCGAGCAAAGTCGTTCCTTTGAATGGAGTCATTGAGTTTTCATCAACCACCCACAGCGGCAATGGCGAGTCTCCATGAGGAAGATTGCTTGGAAAGGCAGCTGCTTCGGGAGCTCTTGGTATGGTCATGATCGTGTCAAGTACCTTGGACCACTCTCCGGCGAGCCTCCATCTTACTTGACTGGTGAATTTCCCGATGACTATGGTTGGGACCCTGCATGGCCGTCGGCAGATCCCGAAACTTTTGCCAAAAACCGAGAGCTTGAGGTTATTCATGCTAGGTGGTCAATGCTTGGAGCTTTGGGATGTGTCTTCCCCGAGCTTCTTGCCGGGAACGGAGCCAAGTTTGGCGAGCCGGTGTGGTTCAAGGTCGGTTCTCAATCTTGAGCGATGGTGGTCTTGACTATTTGGGAAACCCCGGCTCGATCCATGCTCAAAGCATTTTAGCCATATGGGCAACTTAGGTGCTCCTCTCGGGCACTCGTCGAGGGTTACCGCATTGCGGGAGGACCTCTCGGTGAGGTCACCGACCCCGTATACCCGTGTGGCGACTTTGATCCCTCGGGGCTTGCTATGATCCAAAGGCATTTGCGAGCTTAAAGTTAAAGAAATCAAGAATGGGAGACTTGCCATGTTCTCCATGTTTGGGTTCTTTATGCGAGCTATTGTGACCGGAAGGGACCAATAGAGAACTTGGCCGACCATCTTGCCGACCCTATGAATAACAATGCCCGGGCTTATGCCACCGACTTTGTACCTAGGAAGTGAACTTAACCACAATGTATTGTTGGAGATGTCAAGACTTTACTAAATTCAATGATTCAAAATACCACATATACAATGTAGTGTTGGAGATCTAAATGCGGCAAAGGATACTTGTCATGTAACATAAGCTTTTAGTATTTGTTTTTGCAAGAATTTATCGAATTCAATGGTTCAAAATACCGTATCCAAAGGAGTTCCAAACTTAAAAATGAGACCAAATATCAAATAACAAACTGGTTTGATACACAAGTAAAACCCGGATAAACACTCGCTCCTAATTTTAGTTTTGATATGGCATGGACCAATGGGATTTTGTTGCTGCCATTCTCTTAATGGGGGTGGACGCAAATTGTAAACCAGTGCTACGGACCTCATTTTGCAAGCAACCATTTGCTCAAAGATTGGTTCCCTAATGTGTGCTTTTGGGTATTGAAGACTGCTCGCTGGTTCGGCATGTCAAGAATGAGCATTAGAGAGTAGGAGACTATCGGGCGCACTCGATGATACTAAGACAATCGAGTACCGTTGTACAAAATTTTATGGTTTGAAGGGACACCATTGCAAAAATCACTCGTATCTCTCCCACGCATGGCCTAAGATGCGAGAGAACTCAACCATTTGCATTCCTCTTCCAGCCACGACAATTTCATAGTGGTTCCCGAATAAGACAAACACGTAGAAAAATCACATTATAAATCGAATTATAACTACGAAATATTTATGCCGATAGCTGTGATGCACATCACTAGCAATGCTCACTCGCCAAAGGCTCTCGCATGCGAGTGCTTCGGCTCTGGAACACTAATGATAAGATGAGCTTGCTCGGTTAATTAATAATCATCCCGAAGAAGCCAACATCCGATGTGCCGATCAAGACCGATGGAAAACACCCACAAGCCATCCGTCCAAAGACCTTCATAAAATAAAACCAATTTCAATCGGTTAGTCGTCACAACGGATGCATTCAAGACTTCATATCTACAAAAGACCTTGCTCAAAATTTTCATTTGGTTCATATTTGTCCCGCCAAAACAATACTATTATCGAATATACAAATATCGTTATTAGAATATACAAATCAAGATTTTACGGAAAGGAAAGAAACTACGAATCCTTCTATACCCATGTAAAAACACGGACTAGCCAATCATTATGGTGTTCAATAAATCACCGACAACTAACGAGGAGATGAGTCCTTAGCAAATATTTAGTAACAACATTGAAAACGACTAGGAAAATGAGATCAAAGACATTAGTGAAATTATGACACAAACTTCCCTAGTTTGAAGGAGTAATAACTATTTTTACCTTTTATGGCAGAGCTATGAGCGAAGGGATTCTGTCATGATATAAAAATTTGATCCCGTACTTTTTAGTCCGGCTTTGTCTACAAGGATTATTCATGCTTTTAGACTTGGGGAATAAATGGATGACATCCGATGTCACAATCTCGTAATCCTTGCCTATTGATAACAATGACAAATCAAATTTAAGACAGGTGGAGTGCTTGATCATCGCCTCCACTTACTACACCGAATACAAAATCACTTTCGAACTTTGACAATTGTGCACGTCCGAAATATGGAGAGAGTCGACCTCAGATTGGTGAACATTATTGAAGACATTGAAAGGTCATATTTCACATATCCCCGGACTATTTGCTTCGGTTCATGGGGAGCGTTTTCTACGTCTTGAGAATAAACGAGTTGTGTGGCTTTCGGCATCATTTGTTATTGATGCTCCATTCATTCGTTGTATTCGGTAACAACGGATGAGATGATAGTTCAAAACTCAAATGATGAGCAAAGTAAGAATGGTGGGGATAAGAAACAGAGGAACAAGGTTTGATGAGCAACAACTTGCTTTGCCAATCGTTGACAGTTCCATGTTTTTCAAAGTCGTGTACTGTGGAACTCCAAAAAAAGTTTCATGGTAAAAAGAGCGAAACAACACAAAATGTATTGGCGGCCATCAATTTTGAATTAAAATTTACTTATATTTTAGCTGGTTGGGAAGGCGATTCCGGTGTCTTAAACGATGCATTATCACGATCCGGAGGACTTAAGATTCCAAAAGGTATTAAATAAAATTTTTAATGCACATTGTCTACTCATATATTTATGCATGTATACAAATATTTATTGGTGGTATATTTCATAAAATTTGTAGGTAAATATTATCTTTGTGATATCGGTTATGGAACCCGAAATGGAGTGATAACTCCATATCGTGGTGTTCGATACCATTTAAACAAGTTTATCGACCATCCACTCGAAAATGTAAAGGAGTTATTTAATCTTCATCATTCTTCTTTGCGAACAACAATTGAACATGGTTTCGGTATACTAAAGAAAAGATTTTGGTGTATTGATGCTCGACCATTTTGGTCCTACAACACTCAGTGAATATCGTGCTTGCAAGTTGTATCATTCATAATCATATAATAGGAGTTGACCACGATGATTATGTTATGGAAGAAATTACCACATCAAGCCAATCCACGATTGTGGATAGAACCCGTTTAAGTCAAAGAAAGGGAAGAGAATAGGGAATGGTTAGTGAAAAGAGATGTCATTGCATTAGATATGTGAAATGATTATGTTGTACAAAGTGACTCGCGATTTTAAAGCACTATCAATATATTTATTTATGTTTTACTTCTTGACTGAATGTATGACTTATTGGGAGACAAATTGATAGAATGGAAAGAGCTTTGTATTTTATTTATCCAACCAAGTTTTTCATTATAATTTTATTATATAACCTTTTTTATAACTAATTATATTATATTTTTTATGTTTTACAAGTAGTGTTATTTCAATTACAAAATATCACATTATTATTTATTAGTTTAAGTTTATAAATTTTAATATAAAAAAGTTCAACAAGATTAACTTTATTTTTTTCTCATTCTAAAAAAAAAAATTAATTCTACTAATAAATATCGATAGGAACATGTTAAAAAAAGTTCAAATAGTTTTTGTATGCCTTGTTGAAATTAATTCTACAAAATATCACATTATTATTTATTAGTTTAAGTTTATAAAATTGTCAATATGTCTTGTTAAAATTCTTTCAAAATTTGTTGATATAACAACTACGACTCGTTTTTGTATTTTCGTTTTCGTATCAAACAAACGCTGGAAAATGTTTTCCAACATTTTTTTCATTCAACTCGTCAAACGTTGGAAAATATTTTTTGGAAAACAACTTTCTAAAAAATAGCTTCCTCAAAATTGATTTTCCTACTGAAAATTATTTTCCGCTAAAAAACGGAGCCCTAATCTTCTAGTGCTATTTCTTTTCATTACGTTAAGATACTATCTAATTTAGCCGCATAGAACAAAAAATTCTAATTGATCGAGGTTTTTTATAATAACTTCGATATTTTTATTTGCTGATTCTGAAATCATTTGGAGGATCCTAATTACAACCTATTTTTAGCATCCTAATAGACATGCGGGAACTTAATTTAAAGATAGAGAGAGTGAAAACTCACCTTAAAATTGATCGAGAGACAAAGATTTGATCCTAGTTCAATCATCTTCTTGATCCTCCTCTTCTTCTCTCCAATGCTTAAAATTTTTTGTGTCTAAAAAAATAAAACATGGTACGTTTACAAGCTAAAGCTTTATTCTTTTTAACTTTTGAATATTTTCTAAACTACCCATATTTTAATAAAATGACTTTAATTACAAATATTACACTTAACCTTCTTTTCTTTTCTTTTTCATTTTTGGCTTTCACAACTTGCTCGCGGGCATTATTTGTATCTGGATTGCTTCAAATTTTCAGATCCACGGAACTTGCGAGTGGAATTAGAAATGAAAATGGATGGATTATGCGGATTCCTTTTCGAGTACCTTAATTAGTCGCTCAACATTCGCGAATAGGATAAATTTTAATTATTTCGTAGAACTCAAATCATATGATGTAGATATATAAAGCTATATTGATTTCAATAATATAGTTGTAGTGGAGACTTTTTATATATGTATAAATATGAGACACGTGACATTACCTGTAACGTATGTGTTAATTCGATTAATGGCAAATTTTGTTCATATTTTATTACGATTTGATAATTTCAAATTTTTAGTATCAAATTATGTAATTTAAACTTCAAATTATTAGTTTTAAACAAAATTAATCTAATTTTTTAATTATCATTATAACGAGATTATTTTGACATTCCGTTATTAATTATATTTAAAAACATAAATAAATTTTTTAACCCCTAATCTTGAACTTTTTTTTTAAAAAAAAAACTTTTTTCCTATAAAATATTATAAATTATATAAAAAATATTTTATAAATATTTTTAACTCCTGTAATTTTGAATTTTTTAATAAAATATTATAAATATTTTATAATTTGTTTATAATTTATAATTTATAAAATTTTAAATATTAGGCCTTAAAAAAAATTTATAAATTAAAATGAGCATAATTAAGTGTTGACCCTCATAGTTTTATAAATTATATATAAAAAAATATAATATTTTATAAAAAAATCAAATTAGGGGATTTAAAATATTTATAAAATGTTTTTTTTATGTAATTTATAAAATTTTATAAAAAAAATTTTTTAAAAAAAATCAAGATTCAGGGGGTTAAAAATATTTTTTAAAAAATATAATTAATAGCAAAATATCAAAATGATGACATTTTTACATTTCAAATAACGGTTAACCTAGTTGATCATTATGTAACGATAATTAAAAAAATTGAATTTATTTTACCTAAAACTAATAATTTAGAGTTCAAATTATATAATTAGATACTAAGAGCTTGAAATTATCAAATTATAATAAAATGAGAACAAAATTTTTCATTAAACTGCGTTAATTTTTTTGTTCACAAAATAAAATAAAAAAATTACATCATGTCTCCCATGGTCCTGTCCTCCAACTCGTAATGTTGGTGCAAGTGCAACGACTTGATAGGAATCAGGGCTACCGCACTGATGCGATCATGTGGCTATGCTTCCTTGGCGCATTATATTGAGTTATTTGCAGCTCAATTGCAACAGTATATATTATAATTGTAAAAAAAACTAAAAGATACGAGGGATTTAGTATTCGCAGTTACACATCCATCTTCGCTATTCACTCCTCTAGACCCTTAGATCATTCATCATCATTTTTTACCGTTTTTTCATCTTAGATTCATTGCAATTATATTCAAATTATAGAAAAATATTACATTTTGGTCCCCCAATATTTTCATAATTATTATTTTAATCCACATCTTCATTATTCACAATTATTATTATAATCCATAATACATTTTACTAGTGTTATTAATTTACGATACATTTTTATATATGTAGATTTTGAAAAAAAATTAGAGTATGATTATTTTATCTTTTTTTAAGTATATTATTATCATGGATTCTTATGATTATTAAATAAGAATAGTGTAGTTATATATATATATATATATATCAATTTTTTGGTTGTTTTTATTTTTATTTTTTAACTTTAATATATTTCTTATAATTTATTTTGTTGTTTTTTTCAATGTTTTTTGGTTTATGCTATAAACTCTTAATCTATTGGATACGATGATAATGTGTTTATATATATGTTTAAATCATTTGTTTTATTAGAAATTAGCTATATATCTTCGCACATAATACTGATTATTTGTCATTTACTATTTTTCATATTCTAAAATCAAATTTTATCATATAAAAAATAAGTTAAATAATATTTTGAAAGAATTGTCCAATTATTCAAACACAGCATTTTATGCTAATATTATTAATTATTTTGTTAATAGATATATATAAATCAAATTAGCCTTTTTTAAATTAGTCATATATGGTCCAAGTTCATAAGAATTGTCTTCAGGATACGAAACAAACTCGTCGCCTTTCGGATAGTTCTCGAAGTTGGTTTTCAGAACGTATTCAACATTCGAAGAATTCGCCGTGAAGACACCGTGGATGTTTCCCGGAAAGTGAAAGACAGCAGTATTGCCAGGGCTGTCAATGACGATTTCGGTGATCCAGTCGAGGTAACGATGATGGTTTCTCAAGAATTCAGGTAATGCCCCAACAATAGGGTAGCTTTTGAAGCCTTTGTTGATCGGTTTCTTTTTTGAGGTGGAGAAGAGGTAAAGATAAGTACAGAGGGAAAGAAGGAAAAGATATGAGAGAAGCTGAAGAAGAAAGATCAGTTCCATGATTGTGCAAGGAAAGTGAATGCTTGGTGCGAAATGACTACAACGATAGTAACCCTGAGTAGATGTTGACTTATAATGACAGTGGCAAACATGAAGCCATAAATCACGCCAAAAAGTGTTCTCTCTCTCTCTCTCTCTACGCATCTGCCGTTCAAACTTAATATTGTTTCCTCTCTCTCTATATATATATATCTACGCATCTGCCGTTCAAACCTAATATTATTTCCTCTCTCTCTCTATATAGAGAGATATATATCTACGCATCTGCCGTTCAAACCTAATATTATTTCCTCTCTCTCTATATATAGAGAGAGAGAGACGCATCTGCCGTTCAAACCTAATACTGTTTCCTCTCTCTCTCTATATATATAGAGAGAGAGAGGAAACAATATTAGGTTTGAATGGCAGATGCATATATATATTATAATGAAAGAAATTTGATTCTCTCAATCTTAATTATCTTCCCTTACGCTTTCAATCAATCTTAATCTATCATCAATTATATAAGTTTAAAAAAAAAATTAATCTATCATCAACTATATAAGTTAAAAAAAAATTGTTAACCATTTGTAATTTTATTAATTAATTAGTGTAGATTTTGAAAAAAAATTAGAGCATGATTATTTTTTTTAATTATATTATTATCATGGATTCTTATGATTATTAAATAAGAATAATGTACTTATATATATATATATATATATCAATTTTTTGGTTGTTTTTATTTTAATTTTTTAACTTTAATATATTTCTTATAATTTATTTTGTTGTTTTTTTCAATGTTTTTTGGTTTATGCTATAAACTCTTAATCTACTGGATACGATCATAATGTGTGTATATATATTTTTAAATCATTTTTTTATTAGAAATTAGCTATATATCTTCACACATAATACTGATTATTTGTCATTTACTATTTTTCATATTCTAAAATCGAATTTTATCATATCAAAAATAAGTTAAATAATATTTTGAAAGAATTGTTCAATTATTTAAATACAGCCTTTTATGCTAATATTATTGATTATTTTGTTAATAGACATATATAAATCAAATTAGCCTTTTTTAAACTTTTATATGTTTCCAATTATATCAATTGTTGTTTTATTTTTTCTAAGCAATCTTATGAAAAAAAATTATTAAAGCATTTTTTAAACTTTTATATTAAATTTCTATTTATATTATAGGATGACAAATATTTGGAAGTTTTCCAATCATTGTCTCGAGCTCTGCAGCTTAAGAAACCTAATTAAAAATATTAGTTAGGCAGCACGAACCTAAAACCATTATAAACAGCAGATCCTAGAGTCTTTTTATTTAGAAGTTTGAGCAAAGTTTCTCAAGAAGAACAAGACTTTCACCAATGTCTAAGCCAAGGTAAGCTTTTTTCTTCCTTAATTTAACCTCTTTGATCTGCCAGAGAGCCTCATGAATATTTTTATTTACTTCTTTCTGTTGTAAAATTTATAGCGAACATTTGCACACATGCATATATTCAATTGTGCATTTGATCTTTCAGGTTGGAAGGCAAGGTTGCACTAATTACTGGTGCAGCTAGCGGGATCGGCGAGGAGGCAGTGAAACTATTCGTTGAGAATGGAGGTTTTGTTGTTGTTGCTGATGTCCAGGATAACTTGGGCCATCAAGTGGTAGCATCGGTCGGCGCTGATAAGGCTGCTTACCGCCACTGCGATGTAAGAGATGAGAAGCAAGTTGAGGAAACAGTGAATTACATCTTGGAGAAATATGGAAAGCTTGATGTTTTATTCAGCAATGCTGGAATCGTAGGCCCATTAACAGGCATCCTGGAACTTGACATTGAAGGTTTCGACAACACCATGGCAACAAATGTACGTGGTGCTGCAGCAACAATAAAGCATGCTGCCCGAGCCATGGTGTCTACAAATACTCGCGGATCTATTATATGCACCACCAGTGTTACATCTTCGCTTGCTGGGATAGGACCACATGCTTATACCATCTCGAAACACGCTCTGGTTGGTCTAGTCAGAACGGCTTGTAGTGAGCTAGGGGCTTATGGGATTAGAGTGAATTGCATTTCTCCGTATGGAGTTGCGACCCCACTTGCTTGTGAAGCTTATAATTTGCAACCTACTGAAGTTGAAGCTCATAGTTCTGCCTTGGCCAACTTGAAGGGTATTGTATTGAAGGCTAGGCATGTAGCCGAGGCTGCTTTATTTCTCGCATCCGATGAATCAGCTTACATAAGTGGACATAACTTGGCCGTTGATGGAGGATTCACGGTTGTTAATCACAGTGTTTCAGACGTCTGAAAATGTGCTATAGCTTGTCTCCTCTTTTTTAAAAAAATTTTCCCCATCAAGGAGAGCTAGCCAACATTTTCATGCATGATTGATTGGCTTTTTATTTTTTTTCTTTCTCTTCTTTGTTATTTCCTATTTAAGTCAAACCTTGTGACTAGCACTTCCCATGTGCATCCTTGTAATCTGCGAGACATGTTATTTATTTAAGTCTTGTTTTTTCCCCCTATCTCACTCTCCACGTATCCTTCAGTCTTGTCTGCCCATTTTGAAGACATCTTAATTAAAGGTGAAAGATGTTTCTGTAGAAGCAGCGAATTGATAGAAAATTACTTGTTTGGCTATATATGATTATTATATCTGAAAAATAAAATTATTAGTTTAAAGATACATTTTATTTTCATTCTATTACGATTTTATAATTTAAAGCACTTCATGTTAAAAAATAATATAAATCATTATCATGAAATCTCATCTAATAGCTTAAATTTTTAGATTGAAATAGTCATTTGATATAATATCATAACCTTGTTAACTTAGCGATCAGCTTAACATTTTGAGTGGAGATAATCCTTTGACACTTAATACTAAATTATGTAATTTGAACCTCAAATTATTTATTTTTTGAGCAAAATTGATTCAATTTTTCTAATTGCCGTTACATGTATCAGTCAACCGTTGATTGTTACTTGGAATGCTAAAATGACGTCGTTTTAACATTCCGTTATTAATTATATTTTTATAAAATATTTTTAATCCCTAATCTTGAAATTTTTTTTAAAAAAATTATAATAAAACATTATATATATATATATTATAACTCCAATAATTTTGAACTTTTTTAAAACTTTTTTTTGAAATATTATATTTTTTTATATATAATTTATAAAATTAGGAAGGTCAATCCTTAATTATGCTCATTTTAATTTATAAAATATTTTTATAAATGCCTGAAATTGTACATTGTTAATTATTATTTTTTAATAAATGTTTATAATATAAATTAGAAATTGTGTATTGTTAATTATGTTTTTTCTATAAATTTTTATAATATAAATTAAAATATTTTATAAATTAAAATGAGTATAATTAAGGGCTGATCCCCTAGTTTTATAAATTATAAAAAAAAATTATAAAATGTTTATAATATTTTATAAAAAAAATTTAAAACAAGTTCAAATTAGGGGTTAAAAATATTTATAAAATTTTTTTTATATAAATATTTTATAAGAAAAAAAAGTTCAAGATTAAGGAGTTAAAAATATTTTTAGAGTATTGTTTTAAAAAAAAAAACATAATTAACAGTGGAATATCAAAACGACATCGTTTTGACATTTCAAGTAATTATTTAATCCAGTTGACCATTATATATAACAGTAATTAGATAAATTAGATCAATTTTATCCAAAAATCAATAATTCGAGGTTCAAATTATGTAATTTGACATTAAAGATCTGAAATTGTTAAATCATAATAGAATAATGATAAAATTTATAATTAAACCTAACATTATTAGTTTATTCAGTATATCCATCTCGATCGAAAGAACTTCGATCATGTCGCTTACAGCAATCAAAATTGAAGATGTAATTGTTCCAACAACTGCGTTTTATCTCACCCACTGTTATTGCTCAAGTACTTCCAAACCGTTGACTCATTCATCTCCTAATATATTTTTGTTCATTAGCGTATCTTACATTCAAAAAAAAAAAAAAAAAAAAAAAATCTTTGCTCAAAGCCAGCTATGTAGACTGGAACTTAATAAAGAAATTTTTTCTGTGTTAATGAAAGAAAACCGTTGGACATATCTCTTGTTGCAGCTATTTTTGTTCAAATGACCCAATTGTTAGAAACTGGAGGACCACAGCTGTGAATCCCACATGGAGATTTCACAGCCGTGAGTCCCAATTGTCCAAATAATTTTTTTTTCTCTTTATTAACTTATTTTTATAATATATACAATTTATATGATTTAAATGTGTGATTGTTGTATAACCTAACATTTTGTGTATTATAGTGTATTTTCTAGCAACACTATCTAAATTAAAGCATTATATGCACTAATATATTAAATAAATATATTTCTATATATTGTATATTAATATATTGAATGTTTTATTTCCTATATAAATATATTAGTAATTTATTATTATTTAATAATATTATAGATTATATATTGTTTTATTAATAGATTAATATTTTTATATATAAGAATAATGGAGTATTGTATCATTTTAGTTTTTTAGTCCTTTATAAGAAGCGTTTTTGGCTCTTTTAAATCAAAAAAACACTTTCTGTCCTCTAAAACTTAACTTTTTTTAAATCGGAAAATAAATTTCATTGATCAATTTTTTAAAGTGCAACTACATATAGAAAAATTTTTAAAAATACTTTTCAAAAAAAAAAAAAAAAACACTTTTGGATATAAAAAACGGCAAATGAAACTAAGAATTTATTCTTATGCGTTTAATTGCCTCTACAATTTGTAACCAAATCAGCAATAGGTCTTTTTATTACAACGTGTTGCACATGTAGGGAAAATTGTGCACGTAAATTGCACAAGACCTATATATAGAATTTAAAAATCAAATTTACTACCCCTCCAAATATTTAAAGACACGCAACAACCATGTGGTCTGTCCATTTTTTATGTGTTTACTGAACATGTCATAAGTATGATTTTGAATTGCTTATAATATTATAAATTGATTTTTGTGTGAAGAGTTTTGGAAAAGAAAGAGGTAATTTGATATTAAAAAATTGCATTAGTTTCCACTGACTAGACGATTTTACATTTTGATAGATGGACTCATTAGATATTTTAGAATAATTTAAAGATATAATTGAAGAATTGCATAAGCTCCAGTATATATTTCATTCATTAAGCATCTGTATTTATACTTTACAGAGCTGGAAATTATATTTACAGAGACTTGTATCAAGTGGAGACTTCTACATTTACAAGGACGCCACTTCTATAACAACAAGGACTCGAGCTGATAAGCTTAACAATAAGATATCTTTAACTATACTACTGTACAGACTAGAGGCAGAGACAAGCACATGTTAGAGATAAACATGGCAGCTGGTGTATCCTTATCATCCTCCCTCAAGCTGAGCTGCTGATTGCAGAGTCAGCTTGTCCCTTAATAGAAGGAATTGCCGTTTAGAGAGGGGTTTGGTTAGGATATCCGCAATCTGATCAGTGGTAGAAATGAAACTTACAGTGAGCTCTTTCTTCTTCACCTTATCTCGAACAAAATGAAAATCGATCTCTAAGTGTTTAGACCTGGCGTGAAAAACCGAATTGGCTGCCAAGTAGGTGGCAGAAATGTTGTCATACCAGATGATGGGTGCAACAGGTATTGTAACGCCGATCTCCTTTAATAAAGAGTGAATCCAAGTAACCTCGGATGCTGTTGTGGCTAAGGCACGATACTCGCATCTGTGGATGATCGCGCAACGGTTCTTTGCTTCTTTGAGCACCGGGATACAAGATTGTTGTCGAAATAAATTGCATATCCTGTAGTACTTTTCCTGTCATCTACATCACCTCCCCAGTCTGCATCAATATAGGCATTTATGGTTAAGGTGGTTGCAGGTTTGAAATGCAACCCATGATCAGGTGTAGAGCCTAAGTACCTCAAAATCCTTTTAACAGCTGACCAATGAGCTGTTGTAGGGGCGTGCATGAATTGGGCAACTAAATTGTTTTATTAATATATTAATATTTTTATATATATAAGAATAATAGAGCTTTGTATCATTTTAGTTTTTCAGCCTTTATAAAAAGCAATTTTCGCTCTTTCAAACCAGAAAAACACTTTCTTTCCTCTAAAACTAAATTTTTTCTTTGATTGGAAAATAAATTTCATTGATCAATTTTTTAAAGTGCAACTAGATATAAAAAAAATTTTAAAAATACTTTTCAAAAAAACACTTTTGGATAAACAAAACAGCAAATAAAACAAAGAATATATTCTTATGTGTTTAATTGCCTCTACAATCTGTAACCAAATCAGCAATAGGTCTTTTTATTATAACGTGTTGCATAAGTAGGGAAAATTGTGCACGTAAATTGCACACGACCTATATATAGAATTTAAAAATCAAATTTACTACCCCCCAAATATTTAAAGACACGCAACAACCATGTGGTCTGTCCCTTTTTTATGTGTTTACTGAACATGTCATAAGTATGATTTTGAATTGCTTATAATATTATAAATTGATTTTTGTATGAAAAGTTTTGGAAAAGAAAGAGGTAATTTGATAATTAAAAAATTGCATTAGTTTCCACTGACTTTACGATTTTACATTTTGATAGATGGATTAAATAGATATTTTAGAATAATTTAAAGATATAATAAGTCAAATTAAAATTATAGATGGACTTATGGACACCTCAAAGAGAAGATGACATCCTATCAAAGGAGGAATGATGCCAACATTATTCAAATTTGAGGCCTTTAAAGGTGCAATTGCTTAATCGCTTTTTATTGGCTGTGGCAACAAATTTTATCATGATTACGAAATGGACGTAGATTGGTTCAATGTCAAATTATGGCTAGAAGGCCAGAAGCAGGATACTGCCCAGATCACGACTCCGATGCTTACTTTATTTCAGTTTCAGTAGTTTGTTTTCTATACAACTAGATAATGTCAATCAATATGTATACACACACCGAGAGACTAGCGGCCGAATGTACCACCAAAAAATATGTTCTAATGGATAAGAAAATTATTTTAATTTGATCCAAACTAAAATTTAATTCTCACTATTTATAGATAATTAGCTATAATTATTTTTTTAATAGTATCAAGTTTTAGCTCATTTGGTCTAAATAAAAGTTCAGTAGTCGATCAAAAACTAAGTATGCTTTAGCACAAACTTAACCTAAAAAATGATAGATTTAACCTTGATTGATGCGAAAATTAATTCAAAAACATATCGGTATCTATAAATATAGATAAAAAAAGACCGGCGGGATGTATATATAGATAATTAATTGGGATACTTGTACTATAATTATATCAATATTAATTTTGTTTTAATCGAATATATGAATTTTAATTTTTTTGTTTAAATATATTGATTTTTTAAAACTACCAATTAAGTATTTTTATCAATTTTTTCGTTGATTGACAATGTATACATTATTCTTAAAATATTAAATTATTATTTTCTCTCGCTTTTTGTTAGAGAGAATTTTCCCTTCCAAATGATTTTATTATTTCTTTAAAAAATAACAAATATGAAAGAAAAAATAATATTTAAAATTTTTTTGGTCAAATTTTGAATGGTAGAATAATTTGAGAAAGTTTCCTCTAACAAAAAGAAGAAAAAATTATAATTTGATATTATAAGAATAACGGACATGTCATCGATTAATAAAAATTTGATAAAAATACTTAATTGACGAGTTTTAAAAATATAGGTGCACTCAATAAAAAAATTAAAAATTAATTAAAACATTAGAAGTTATATACTCAATTGAGAAAAAACTAAAAGCTGGTATATTTATAGTATAATTATCTCATAATCAATATTAGTTTTGAGTTGTGACAGAGTTTCTTGGTAGTGATTGGTTGACAACATATCGTTAACAACATCTAATGTTTGCATGTGAGTTTGATGAGAGAGCGTGGGTGATTGTGTAAACTACATTTTTGAATAATAATGTCTCTTTTTCAGGAGAAGGCACTTTTTTTTCAATAATGATTTTTTTATTGCACACTTATCTTTAAAATAGTTGTATAATAAAATAAATTTTATATTATTTAAGAAGTAATTGCCGATAATTACTTTATAGAAGAGAGATAAATATAAGAAAGAGAGAGAACTACGAGAGAGAATTAAAAAAAAAAAAAACCTAACTAGAAACATTCTTATCACTTTTAATGGGTTTAATTTTTTTTTTTATTTCTCTTCTCAAAAAGAATCCATAAACTAAATATTGGTAGTTAATTACTTATTGAGCATTTTAAACATTTTCATTAATCCAATTATGTTTATAACTTTATACATTCATTAATTACTATAGTAAGGAAAATGATTAATGGCATATTCGGTTCTTGTATTTTTTTTATATGTTTTTTTTAATGTGGTTTCTTTTTTTTCATTATTTTTTTATTTAGTTGGTCCTTCTATTTTTTTTTAAAAAAAAACTTAATGTGGTTTTTTTAGTTTAATTTATTGTTAATTCTTAATAAATGGCATGGATTCTGAAATTTTCCAGACGTGTGTCAATTTTTTTTGGGAATATTTTTAAGAATTAAAGATAAATTAAAATGAAGGTGGCTGATGGAATGCATTTAAAAAAATTAAAATAGAAGGACCAACTAAATAAAAAAAATAGCAAAGAAATTATGTAAATAAAAAGTCTAAAATACAAGAACCAAATATACTATTAAATCCACCAACTGAGATTTTTTAACTCGAAAGTAAAAAATCCATGATAAATTGTTTGTCAATCTCTAATATTATTATACATATATATACAAGAAGAAAAGGTTGTCATATATATATATATATATATTGCACTATTATGTACTGGCACTTGTTGCACACATGGATTCTTTTGTACAATCGGGTTTGATTTTGTTTGGATCTATAACATGGGATTTTGTTAATTTGACTTTTTGGAATTTAATATAATTGAATTTAATATAATTTTGTTTGGAAATTGTTTAAAGAAGACTCATAAAATAAGAGATAGGGAGACTAAGAATGCATGGGAGAGTAAAGAGATAAAAGAAGACCAGTGGTAAATCGTTTCTTGATTTAGTTTGTTCTTCTTGTCTAGTGTTTAATTGACTTTTTTTTTTTTAATCTGTATATATATATATATATATATATATATCCTTGATTAATTTTTCTAATTTCCCCATGCAATTTATATAGAGCTTGATGTATATATTTTGGACTCTTGGATGAATAGACTAAGTTTTAAGATAATGTATTGAAAAATTTTTATAATACATAAGAAATAATTAATAATAATCAATAAATTATTTCTTATTATATAAACCTCAGCTGACATGTCATAAAACATTTTGGTACATATGTATTAAAACTAGTTTGGTCTGCACTTTAAAAAAAAAAAATTCCAAGATTAAGGTTTTACGGTATCTTCGCGAGTTCCTTCGGGATGATTCTCGTGAATTGCTCCTTTTTTTATGTTCCATTTTGTCTGTCTCAACATCTTCTTTGAGATGTTCGGAACAAAGACATCTGGAAACAACTACGAATCGGAAAGAAGATCCACATGTACAAGCCAACAAATTACAAAACACAAAAATGCTAATAAGTTTGTATCATTAATTTCAAACATAAAGTTAAAGCAGAAATGAGGTATTGGGAGCCCTAAACATCTGCTTGCACCCCAAATTAAGAGGATTAGGATTTAACCTCTAATTTCAAAGACCAAATAGGCCATTAACCTAATCTCTCCTCCGATATACCAAATTTGAGGATTATATTTTAAATTAATGATGCCTTATATATTTGCGGCCCAACAATATTTCAAACGGAGGACAATGAGTACTGTCAATCAACTTTATTTCGTAGACTCATTTTGGTAAACACCGATCAACTTTTTACTCCTCGTGTATTATAAAATTTTTCAATATATCAAAGAATAAAATTAATTATTAATTCTTCTTGCTTATTTTATGTTATTTTTAATTTTTTTTAAATATAAAAAAGAAAATAAATAGATATTAAAAAGACATTATTTTTATAATAAAATAATATTATATTAAACATGTTCAACACTAGTTAAAAAGCTAAATAATTTGTTTTTAAAATAAGAGAAGCTAATTAATTCCTTTCTTAATAATAAATAAACTTAGCGAGAGGAATGACTTTCGCCTGCTTTATCCGAAAATGCGAATCGAGAAAGTCCTTTCCGGATCGGAGATAGCCCCATGTTCACTCTTTCCTCTAATTTTTTTAACTCACGTACCTAAATCTCCTAGTAGAACTAGTTTGTTAAGATTTGAATTCGTGATATCTTGTTGTAAGAGACTACTATCACTTAGGCTACAAGCTCTTTGGTAACTAATTTATAATTTATTGGATCTGTATGGTGATAAATTTTTTATTTAAAAAAATATAAGAATTTATAACCATATATATATATATATATATATATATATATATATATATATATATATTGTGCATTACTTCCAATGTTTGTACGATTTTCTTATTATTTGGTAGGATCAATGGACCAACGAGTTAATTTTGGATTTTTTTTTTATATATAAATTTACAAAATGCAGATTTGAACTTGAGACTCTTTAGGAGGAGTGACACTTATATCAAATGAATCATAGCTCGTTGGCTACTTGAACTTTTTTCATGTGGAGAATGATACTTTATATATATACATATAGGATAACACTTCAATCGAGAAAAAGAAAAAAAACCCGGTCATTCACCAAAGAAGGTCTTCATGTTTTAGGTGAAAGCTTCATAATACAATACATAGACCATTCAAATTGTCGTGTGAAAAACATTGACCAAAAAGGAAGCAAGAAAACAAGAGTGGCTCGCGAGGGCATGATCCGCGTGCGAAAAAAGGCTACTTGTATCGAGTTCGTTATATATGGTTATAGAATACAATCTAACTTGCAGCAAGGACCACATGGATAAATTTGGATTAGGTTGTGCATATTTCCTAATTATTTGAGCAAAATCCATCCTAGTCTTCACGATTGGCGGGGAAGTGGTGTAGGATTTTTGCATACCTACGATCAACTCATCGACCAATGAGGAGAAAGAGGAAGATCCCACATGGATAGGATGGTGGCCACTTACCGGACTCTATAAAAGAGTGACTTTTTTATCTTACATTCATCATCTCCTAGCCAAACTCACAAGGACAGCGGCGAGTCACTCCACCATCTACTTAAAACATGAAGCATGGCAACCATGACTACGTCATCCACTTTCGCGAGCAAAGCTCGTTCCTTTGAATGGAGTCATCGAGTTTTTATCAACCACCCACGGCGGCGGTGGTAGAGTCTCCATGAGGAAGACTCGCTGGAAAGGCAACGCTTACGGGAGCTCTTGGTATGGTCCTGATCGTGTCGAGTACCTTGGACCACTCTCCGGCGAGCCTTCATCTTACTTGACTAGTGAATTTCCCGGTGACTATGGTTGGAACCTTGCGGGGCTATCGGCGAGATCCCGAAACTTTTGCCGAAATTGGGAGCTTGAGGTTATTCATGCTAGGCGGTCAATGCTTGGAGCTTTGGGATGTGTCTTCCACGAGCTTCTTGCCGGGAACGAAGCCAAGTTTGGTGAGCCGGTGTGGTTCAAGGCTGGTTCTCAATCTTCGGCGATGGTGGTCTTGACTATTTGGGAAACCCCGGCTTGATCCATGCTCAAAGCATTTTAGCCATATGGGCAACTCGGGTGCTCCTCGTGGGCGTTGTCGAGGGTTACCGCATTCCGGGAGGACCTCTCGGTGAGGTCACCGACCCCGTATACCCGGGTGGCGGCTTTGATCCCTCGGGGCTTGCTGATGATCCGAAGGCATTTGCGAGCTTAAAGTTAAAGAAATCAAGAATGGGAGACTTGCCATGTTCTCCATGTTTGGGTTCTTTGTGCGAGCTATTGTGACCGAAGGGACCGATAGAGAACTCGGCCGACCATCTTGCTGACCATGTGAACAACAATGCACGGGCTTAGACCACTAACTTTGTACACAGGAAGTGAACTTAACCACGATGTATTATTGGAGATGTCAAGACTTTACTGAATTCAATGATTCAAAATACCACATATACAATGTAGTGTTGGAGATCTAAATGCGGCAAAGGATACTTGTCATGTAACATAAGCTTTTAGTATTTGTTTTTGCAAGAATTTATTGAATTCAATGGTTCAAAATACCGCATCCAAAGGAGGTCCAAACTTAAAAATGAGACTAAATATCAAATAACAAACTGGTTTGATACACAAGTAAAACCCGGATAGACACTTGGTCTTAATTTTAGTTTTGATATGGCATGGACCAATGGCATTTTGTTGCTACCATTCTCTTAATAGGGGTGGACACAAATTGTAAACCGAGCTACGAGACCTTATTTTGCAAGCAACCATTTTCTCAAAGATTGGTTCCCCAATGTGTGCTTTTAGGTGTTGAAGGCTGCTCAGCTGGTTCGGCATGTCAAGAATGAACGTTAGAGAGTAGGAGACTATAAGGCGCACTTGGTGATACTAAGACAATCGGAGTACCATTGTATAAAATTTTATGGTATGAAGTGACACCATTGCAAAAATCACTCGTATCTCTCCCACCCATGGCCTAAGATGCGAGAGAACTCAACCATTTGCATTCCTCTTCCAGCCACGACAATTTCATAGTGGTTCCTAAATAAGACGGACACATAGAAAAATCACATTATAAATCGAATTATAACTGCGAAATATTTATGCTTGATAGCTGTGATGCACATCACCGGCAATACTCACTTGCCAAAGGCTTTCGCATGCGAGTGCTTACGGATTTGGAACATTAATGATCGGATGATCTTGCTCGGTTAATTTACAATCATCCCGAAGAAGCCGACATCCGATGCGCCGATCAAGACCGATGGAAAACACCCACAAGCCATCCGTCCACACACCTTCATAAAATAAAACCAATTTCAATCGGTTAGTCGCCACAACGGATGCATTCAAGACTTCATATCTACAAAAGACCTTGCTCAAAATTTTCATTTGGTTCATATTTGTCTCGTTAGAAAAATACTATTATCGGAATATACAAATACTGTTATCAGAATATACAAATTAAGATTTTACGGAAAGGAAAGAAACTACGAATCCTTCTATACCCATGTAAAAACACAAACTAGCCGATCATTATGATGTTCAATAAATCACCGACGAACTAACGAAGGGATGGGTCCTTAGCAAATATTTAATAACAACATTGGAAACGACTAGGAAAATGAGATCAAAGACATTAGTGAAATTATGACACAAACTTCCCTAGTTTGAAGGAGTAATAACTATTTTTACCTTTTATGGTAGAGCTATGAGCAAAAGGGATTCCGTCATGATATAAAAATTTGATCCTGTACTTTTTAGTCCGGCTTTGTCTACGAGGATTATTCATGCTTTTAGACTTGGGGAATAAATTGATGACATTTGATGCCACAATCTCATAATCCTTGCTTGTTGATAACAATGACAAATCAAATTTAAGACAGTGGAGTGCTTGATCATCGCCTCCACTTACTACACTCGAATACAAAACCACTTTCGAACTTTGACAATTGTGCACGTCCGAAATATGAAGAGAGTCGACCTCGGATTGGTGAACATTATTGAAGACATGGAAAGGCCATATTTCACATGTCCCCGGACTATTTGCTTCGGTTCATGGGGAGCGTTTTCTACGACTTGAGAATAAACGAGTTGTATGGCTTTCGGCATCATTTGTTATTGATGCTCCATTCGTTCGTTGTATCCGGTGACAACGGATGGGATGATAGTTCAAAACTCAAATGATGAGCAAAGTAAGAATGGTAGGGATAAGAAATAGAGGAACAAGGTTTGATGAGCAACAACTTGCTTTGTCAATCGTTGACATTTCCATGTTTTTCAAAGTTGTGTACTGTGGAACTCCAAGGAAAGTTTCGTGGTAAAAAGAGCGAAACAACACAAAATGTATTGGCGACCATCAATTTTAAATTAAAATTTAATTATATTTTAGCTGGTTGGGAAGGCGATTCTCGTGTCTTAAACGATGCATTATCACGATCCGGAGGACTTAAGATTCCAAAAGGTATTAAATAAAATTTTTAATGTACATTGTCTACTCATATATTTATGCATGTATACAAATATTTATTGGTGGTATATTTCATAAAATTTGTAGGTAAATATTATCTTGGTGATACTGGTTACGGAACCGAAATGGAGTGATAACTCCATATCGTGGTGTTCGATACCATCTAAACGAGTTTATCGACCATCCACTCGATAATGTAAAGGAGTTATTTAATCTTCATCATTCTTCTTTGCGAACAACAATTGAACATGGTTTCGGTATACTAAAGAAAAGATTTTGGTGTATTGATGCTCGACCATTTTGGTCCTACAACACTCGAGTGAATATCGTGCTTGCAAGTTGTATCATTCATAATCATATAACGAGGAGTTGACCACGATGATTATGTTATGGAAGAAATTACCACATCAAGCCAATCCATGATTGTGGATAGAACCCGTATAAGTCAAAGAGAAGAAAGGGAAGATAATAGGGAATGGTTAGTGAAAAGAGATGTCATTGCATTAGATATGTGAAATGACTATGTTGTACAAAGTGACTCGTGATTTTAAAGCACTATCAATGTATTTATTTATGTTTTACTTCTTGATTGAATGTACGACTTATGGGGAGACAAATTGATAGAATGGAAAGAGCTTTGTATTTTATTTATCCACCCAAGTTTTTCATTATAATTTTATTATATAACCTTTTTTTATAACTAATTATATTACATTTTTTATGTTTTACAAGTAGTGTTATTTCAATTACAAAATATCACATTATTATTTATTAGTTTAAGTTTATAAATTTTAATATAAAAAAGTTCAACAAGATTAACTTTATTTTTTTCTCATTCAAAAAAAAAAATTAATTCTACTAATAAATATCGATAGGAACATGTTAAAAAAAGTTCAAATAGTTTTTGTATGCCTTGTTGAAATTAATTCTACAAAATATCACATTATTATTTATTAGTTTAAGTCTATAAAATTGTCAATATGTCTTGTTGAAATTCTTTCAAAATTTGTTGATATAACAACTACGATCTGTTTTTATATTTTCGTTTTACGTATTAAACAAACGGCTGAAAAATGTTTTTCAACAGTTTTTCATTCAACTCGTCAAACGTCGAAAAATATTTTTTTGGAAAACAACTTCCTGAAAAATAGCTTCCTCAAAATTGATTTTCCTACTGAAAATTATTTTCCGCTAAAAAACGAGATCCCTAATCTTCTAGTGCTATTTCTTTTCATTACGTTAAGATACTATCTAATTTAGCTGCATAGAACAAAAAATTCTAATTGATCGAGTTTTTTTATAATAACTTCGATATTTTTATTTGCTGATTATGAGATCATTTGGAGGATCCTAAATACAACCTATTTTTAGCATCCTAATATACATGCGGGAACTTAATTTAAAGATAGAGAGAGTGAAAACTCACCTTAAAATTGATAAGAGACAAAGATTTGATCCTAGTTCAATCATCTTCTTGATCCTCCTCTTCTTCTCTCCAATGCTTAAAATTTTTTGTGTCTAAAAAAATAAAACATGGTACGTTTACAAGCTAAAGCTTTATTCTTTTTAACTTTTGAATATTTTCTAAACTACCCATATTTTAATAAAATGACTTTAAATACAAATATTACACTGTAACCTTCTTTTCTTTTCTTTTTCATTTTTGACTTTCACAACTTGCACTGCGGGCATTATTTGTATCCGGATTGCTTCAAATTTTCAGATCCACAGAACTTGCGAGTGGAATTAGAAATGAAAATGGATGGATTATGCGGATTCCTTTTCGAGTACCTTAATTAGTCGCTCAACATTCGCGAATAGGATAAATTTTAATTATTTCGTAGAACTCAAATCATATGATGTAGATATATAAAGCTATATTGATTTCAATAATATAGTTGTAGTGGAGACTTTTTATATATGTATAAATATGAGACACGTGACATTACCTGTAACGTATGTGTTAATTCGATTAATGGCAAATTTTGTTCATATTTTATTACGATTTGATAATTTCAAATTTTTAGTATCAAATTATGTAATTTAAACTTCAAATTATTAGTTTTAAACAAAATTAATCTAATTTTTTAATTATCATTATAACGAGATTATTTTGACATTCCGTTATTAATTATATTTAAAAACATAAATAAATTTTTTAACCCCTAATCTTGAACTTTTTTTTAAAAAAAAAACTTTTTTCCTATAAAATATTATAAATTATATAAAAAATATTTTATAAATATTTTTAACTCCTGTAATTTTGAATTTTTTAATAAAATATTATAAATATTTTATAATTTGTTTATAATTTATAATTTATAAAATTTTAAATATTAGGCCTTAAAAAAAATTTATAAATTAAAATGAGCATAATTAAGTGTTGACCCTCATAGTTTTATAAATTATATATAAAAAAATATAATATTTTATAAAAAAATCAAATTAGGGGATTTAAAATATTTATAAAATGTTTTTTTTATGTAATTTATAAAATTTTATAAAAAAATTTTTTTAAAAAAATCAAGATTCAGGGGGTTAAAAATATTTTTTAAAAAATATAATTAATAGCAAAATATCAAAATGATGACATTTTTACATTTCAAATAACGGTTAACCTAGTTGATCATTATGTAACGATAATTAAAAAAATTGAATTTATTTTACCTAAAACTAATAATTTAGAGTTCAAATTATATAATTAGATACTAAGAGCTTGAAATTATCAAATTATAATAAAATGAGAACAAAATTTTTCATTAAACTGCGTTAATTTTTTTGTTCACAAAATAAAATAAAAAAATTACATCATGTCTCCCATGGTCCTGTCCTCCAACTCGTAATGTTGGTGCAAGTGCAACGACTTGATAGGAATCAGGGCTACCGCACTGATGCGATCATGTGGCTATGCTTCCTTGGCGCATTATATTGAGTTATTTGCAGCTCAATTGCAACAATATATATTATAATTGTAAAAAAAAACTAAAAGATACGAGGGATTTAGTATTCGCAGTTACACATCCATCTTCGCTATTCACTCCTCTAGACCCTTAGATCATTCATCATCATTTTTTACCGTTTTTTCATCTTAGATTCATTGCAATTATATTCAAATTATAGAAAAATATTACATTTTGGTCCCCCAATATTTTCATAATTATTATTTTAATCCACATCTTCATTATTCACAATTATTATTATAATCCATAATACATTTTACTAGTGTTATTAATTTACGATACATTTTTATATATGTAGATTTTGAAAAAAAATTAGAGTATGATTATTTTATCTTTTTTTAAGTATATTATTATCATGGATTCTTATGATTATTAAATAAGAATAGTGTAGTTATATATATATATATATATATATATCAATTTTTTGGTTGTTTTTATTTTTATTTTTTAACTTTAATATATTTCTTATAATTTATTTTGTTGTTTTTTTCAATGTTTTTTGGTTTATGCTATAAACTCTTAATCTATTGGATACGATGATAATGTGTTTATATATATGTTTAAATCATTTGTTTTATTAGAAATTAGCTATATATCTTCGCACATAATACTGATTATTTGTCATTTACTATTTTTCATATTCTAAAATCAAATTTTATCATATAAAAAATAAGTTAAATAATATTTTGAAAGAATTGTCCAATTATTCAAACACAGCATTTTATGCTAATATTATTAATTATTTTGTTAATAGATATATATAAATCAAATTAGCCTTTTTTAAATTAGTCATATATGGTCCAAGTTCATAAGAATTGTCTTCAGGATACGAAACAAACTCGTCGCCTTTCGGATAGTTCTCGAAGTTGGTTTTCAGAACGTATTCAACATTCGAAGAATTCGCCGTGAAGACACCGTGGATGTTTCCCGGAAAGTGAAAGACAGCAGTATTGCCAGGGCTGTCAATGACGATTTCGGTGATCCAGTCGAGGTAACGATGATGGTTTCTCAAGAATTCAGGTAATGCCCCAACAATAGGGTAGCTTTTGAAGCCTTTGTTGATCGGTTTCTTTTTGAGGTGGAGAAGAGGTAAAGATAAGTACAGAGGGAAAGAAGGAAAAGATATGAGAGAAGCTGAAGAAGAAAGATCAGTTCCATGATTGTGCAAGGAAAGTGAATGCTTGGTGCGAAATGACTACAACGATAGTAACCCTTAGTAGATGTTGACTTATAATGACAGTGGCAAACATGAAGCCATAAATCACGCCAAAAAGTGTTCTCTCTCTCTCTCTCTCTACGCATCTGCCGTTCAAACTTAATATTGTTTCCTCTCTCTCTATATATATATATCTACGCATCTGCCGTTCAAACCTAATATTATTTCCTCTCTCTCTCTATATAGAGAGATATATATCTACGCATCTGCCGTTCAAACCTAATATTATTTCCTCTCTCTCTATATATAGAGAGAGAGAGACGCATCTGCCGTTCAAACCTAATACTGTTTCCTCTCTCTCTCTATATATATAGAGAGAGAGAGGAAACAATATTAGGTTTGAATGGCAGATGCATATATATATTATAATGAAAGAAATTTGATTCTCTCAATCTTAATTATCTTCCCTTACGCATTCAATCAATCTTAATCTATCATCAATTATATAAGTTAAAAAAAAAATTAATCTATCATCAATTATATAAGTTAAAAAAAAAATTGTTAACCATTTGTAATTTTATTAATTAATTAGTGTAGATTTTGAAAAAAAATTAGAGCATGATTATTTTTTTTAATTATATTATTATCATGGATTCTTATGATTATTAAATAAGAATAATGTACTTATATATATATATATATATATCAATTTTTTGGTTGTTTTTATTTAATTTTTTAACTTTAATATATTTCTTATAATTTATTTTGTTGTTTTTTTCAATGTTTTTTGGTTTATGCTATAAACTCTTAATCTATTGGATACGATCATAATGTGTGTATATATATTTTTAAATCATTTTTTTATTAGAAATTAGCTATATATCTTCACACATAATACTGATTATTTGTCATTTACTATTTTTCATATTCTAAAATCGAATTTTATCATATCAAAAATAAGTTAAATAATATTTTGAAAGAATTGTCCAATTATTCAAATACAGCCTTTTATGCTAATATTATTGATTATTTTGTTAATAGATATATATAAATCAAATTAGCCTTTTTTAAACTTTTATATGTTTCCAATTATATCAATTGTTGTTTTATTTTTTCTAAGCAATCTTATGAAAAAAAATTAGTAAAGCATTTTTTAAACTTTTATATTAAATTTCTATTTATATTATAGGATGACAAATATTTGGAAGTTTTCCAATCATTGTCTCGAGCTCTGCAGCTTAAGAAACCTAATTAAAAATATTAGTTAGGCAGCACGAACCTAAAACCATTATAAACAGCAGATCCAAGAGTCTTTTTATTTAGAAGTTTGAGCAAAGTTTCTCAAGAAGAACAAGACTTTCACCAATGTCTAAGCCAAGGTAAGCTTTTTTCTTCCTTAATTTAACCTCTTTGATCTGCCAGAGAGCCTCATGAATATTTTTATTTACTTCTTTCTGTTGTAAAATTTATAGCGAACATTTGCACACATGCATATATTCAATTGTGCATTTGATCTTTCAGGTTGGAAGGCAAGGTTGCACTAATTACTGGTGCAGCTAGCGGGATCGGCGAGGAGGCAGTGAAACTATTCGTTGAGAATGGAGGTTTTGTTGTTGTTGCTGATGTCCAGGATAACTTGGGCCATCAAGTGGTAGCATCGGTCGGCGCTGATAAGGCTGCTTACCGCCACTGCGATGTAAGAGATGAGAAGCAAGTTGAGGAAACAGTGAATTACATCTTGGAGAAATATGGAAAGCTTGATGTTTTATTCAGCAATGCTGGAATCGTAGGCCCATTAACAGGCATCCTGGAACTTGACATTGAAGGTTTCGACAACACCATGGCAACAAATGTACGTGGTGCTGCAGCAACAATAAAGCATGCTGCCCGAGCCATGGTGTCTACAAATACTCGCGGATCTATTATATGCACCACCAGTGTTACATCTTCGCTTGCTGGGATAGGACCACATGCTTATACCATCTCGAAACACGCTCTGGTTGGTCTAGTCAGAACGGCTTGTAGTGAGCTAGGGGCTTATGGGATTAGAGTGAATTGCATTTCTCCGTATGGAGTTGCGACCCCACTTGCTTGTGAAGCTTATAATTTGCAACCTACTGAAGTTGAAGCTCATAGTTCTGCCTTGGCCAACTTGAAGGGTATTGTATTGAAGGCTAGGCATGTAGCCGAGGCTGCTTTATTTCTCGCATCCGATGAATCAGCTTACATAAGTGGACATAACTTGGCCGTTGATGGAGGATTCACGGTTGTTAATCACAGTGTTTCAGACGTCTGAAAATGTGCTATAGCTTGTCTCCTCTTTTTTTAAAAAAATTTTCCCCATCAAGGAGAGCTAGCCAACATTTTCATGCATGATTGATTGGCTTTTTATTTTTTTCTTTCTCTTCTTTGTTATTTCCTATTTAAGTCAAACCTTGTGACTAGCACTTCCCATGTGCATCCTTGTAATCTGCGAGACATGTTATTTATTTAAGTCTTGTTTTTTCCCCCTATCTCACTCTCCACGTATCCTTCAGTCTTGTCTGCTCATTTTGAAGACATCTTAATTAAAGGTGAAAGATGTTTCTGTAGAAGCAGCGAATTGATAGAAAATTACTTGTTTGGCTATATATGATTATTATATCTGAAAAATAAAATTATTAGTTTAAAGATACATTTTATTTTCATTCTATTACGATTTTATAATTTAAAGTACTTCATGTTAAAAAATAATATAAATCATTATCATGAAATCTCATCTAATAGCTTAAATTTTTAGATTGAAATAGTCATTTGATATAATATCATAACCTTGTTAACTTAGCGATCAGCTTAACATTTTGAGTGGAGATAATCCTTTGACACTTAATACTAAATTATGTAATTTGAACCTCAAATTATTTATTTTTTGAGCAAAATTGATTCAATTTTTCTAATTGCCGTTACATGTATCAGTCAACCGTTGATTGTTACTTGGAATGCTAAAATGACGTCGTTTTAACATTCCGTTATTAATTATATTTTTATAAAATATTTTTAATCCCTAATCTTGAAATTTTTTTAAAAAAAATTATAATAAAACATTATATATATATATATATTATAACTCCAATAATTTTGAACTTTTTTAAAACTTTTTTTTGAAATATTATATTTTTTTATATATAATTTATAAAATTAGGAAGGTCAATCCTTAATTATGCTCATTTTAATTTATAAAATATTTTTATAAATGCCTGAAATTGTACATTGTTAATTATTATTTTTTAATAAATGTTTATAATATAAATTAGAAATTGTGTATTGTTAATTATGTTTTTTCTATAAATTTTTATAATATAAATTAAAATATTTTATAAATTAAAATGAGTATAATTAAGGGCTGATCCCCTAGTTTTATAAATTATAAAAAAAATTATAAAATGTTTATAATATTTTATAAAAAAAATTTAAAACAAGTTCAAATTAGGGGTTAAAAATATTTATAAAATGTTTTTTATATAAATATTTTATAAGAAAAAAAAGTTCAAGATTAAGGAGTTAAAAATATTTTTAGAGTATTGTTTTAAAAAAAAAACATAATTAACAGTGGAATATCAAAACGACATCGTTTTGACATTTCAAGTAATTATTTAATCCAGTTGACCATTATATATAACAGTAATTAGATCAATTTTATCCAAAAATCAATAATTCGAGGTTCAAATTATTTAATTTGACATTAAAGATCTGAAATTGTTAAATCATAATAGAATAATGATAAAATTTATAATTAAACCTAACATTATTAGTTTATTCAGTATATCCATCTCGATCGAAAGAACTTCGATCATGTCGCTTACAGCAATCAAAATTGAAGATGTAATTGTTCCAACAACTGCGTTTTATCTCACCCACTGTTATTGCTCAAGTACTTCCAAACCGTTGACTCATTCATCTCCTAATATATTTTTGTTCATTAGCGTATCTTACATTCAAAAAAAAAAAAAAAAAAAAAAAATCTTTGCTCAAAGCCAGCTATGTAGACTGGAACTTAATAAAGAAATTTTTTCTGTGTTAATGAAAGAAAACCGTTGGACATATCTCTTGTTGCAGCTATTTTTGTTCAAATGACCCAATTGTTAGAAACTGGAGGACCACAGCTGTGAATCCCACATGGAGATTTCACAGCCGTGAGTCCCAATTGTCCAAATAATTTTTTTTTCTCTTTATTAACTTATTTTTATAATATATACAATTTATATGATTTAAATGTGTGATTGTTGTATAACCTAACATTTTGTGTATTATAGTGTATTTTCTAGCAACACTATCTAAATTAAAGCATTATATGCACTAATATATTAAATAAATATATTTCTATATATTGTATATTAATATATTGAATGTTTTATTTCCTATATAAATATATTAGTAATTTATTATTATTTAATAATATTATAGATTATATATTGTTTTATTAATAGATTAATATTTTTATATATAAGAATAATGGAGTATTGTATCATTTTAGTTTTTTAGTCCTTTATAAGAAGCGTTTTTGGCTCTTTTAAATCAAAAAAACACTTTCTGTCCTCTAAAACTTAACTTTTTTTAAATCGGAAAATAAATTTCATTGATCAATTTTTTAAAGTGCAACTACATATAGAAAAATTTTTAAAAATACTTTTCAAAAAAAAAAAAAAAAACACTTTTGGATATAAAAAACGGCAAATGAAACTAAGAATTTATTCTTATGCGTTTAATTGCCTCTACAATTTGTAACCAAATCAGCAATAGGTCTTTTTATTACAACGTGTTGCACATGTAGGGAAAATTGTGCACGTAAATTGCACAAGACCTATATATAGAATTTAAAAATCAAATTTACTACCCCTCCAAATATTTAAAGACACGCAACAACCATGTGGTCTGTCCATTTTTTATGTGTTTACTGAACATGTCATAAGTATGATTTTGAATTGCTTATAATATTATAAATTGATTTTTGTGTGAAGAGTTTTGGAAAAGAAAGAGGTAATTTGATATTAAAAAATTGCATTAGTTTCCACTGACTAGACGATTTTACATTTTGATAGATGGACTCATTAGATATTTTAGAATAATTTAAAGATATAATTGAAGAATTGCATAAGCTCCAGTATATATTTCATTCATTAAGCATCTGTATTTATACTTTACAGAGCTGGAAATTATATTTACAGAGACTTGTATCAAGTGGAGACTTCTACATTTACAAGGACGCCACTTCTATAACAACAAGGACTCGAGCTGATAAGCTTAACAATAAGATATCTTTAACTATACTACTGTACAGACTAGAGGCAGAGACAAGCATAGGTTAGAGATAAACATGGCAGCTGGTGTATCCTTATCATCCTCCCTCAAGCTGAGCTGCTGATTGCAGAGTCAGCTTGTCCCTTAATAGAAGGAATTGCCGTTTAGAGAGGGGTTTGGTTAGGATATCCGCAATCTAATCGGTGGTAGAAATGAAACTTACGAGTGAGCTCTTTCTTCTTCACCTTATCTTGAACAAAATGAAAATCGATCTCTAAGTGTTTAGACCTGGCGTGAAAAACCGAATTGGCTGCCAAGTAGGTGGCGAAATGTTGTCATACCGGATGATGGGTGCAACAGGTATTGTAACACCGATCTCCTTTAATAAAGAGTGAATCCAAGTAACCTCGGATGCTCGTTATGGCTAAGGCACGATACTGCGCATCCGTGGATGATCGCGCAACGGTTCTTTGCTTCTTTGAGCACCGGGATACAAGATTGTTGTCGAAATAAATTGCATATCCTGTAATACTTTTCCTGTCATCTACATCACCTCCCCGATCTGCATCAGTATAGGCATTTATGGTTAAGGTGGTTGCGGGTTTGAAATGCAACCCATGATCGGGTGTAGAGCCTAAGTACCTCAAAATCCTTTTAACAGCTGACCAATGAGTCTGTTGTAGGGGCGTGCATGAATTGGGCAACTTTATTGACGGCATAGGATATGTCCGGCCATGTTAATGTAAGATATTGAAGTCCTCCAACAATGCTACGATACAATGTTGGATCATCAAACGAGAGGTCCAGTGGACATTAATTTTTCAATGACGAGTGGCGGGAGTAGAAATCGAGTCGGCCTCATGCATTTTTGCCTTTCTAAGGATATCCTTGATATATTTGGATCGTGTGAGGGACAATCCTCCCTTACACCAATGCGCCTCAATGCCGAGGAAGTAGGCGAGTCCGCCTAAATCTTTAATAGCAAATTGTTCTTGAAGCTTGGTTTTGAGAAACCGAATTAGACTCGTATTATTTCCAGTGACAATTATGTCATCCACATAAATGATACAATATATGGTGTCTTGTCCTGTTTTATACATAAACGGGGAAGTGTCGACCGAGATCTTTTGAATCCAAGATGGAGAAGTTGATTTGTGAGGCACCGGTACCAAGCTCTGGCGCTCGCTTGAGACCGTAAAGGGACTTCTTCAAAGCACGGACATGATCTAGGAATCTTGAGTCCATATAGCCTCGTGGTTGCTCCATAAATACGGCTCTTCGAGATCTCCATGCAAGAACGCATTGGAGACATCAAGCTATTGTACCACCCATTGGTTTGTAACTACCAAAGAGAGTATCAATCTCATCGTTGTCGGTTTGACCATGGGACTAAAGGTGTCCATGTAGTCGATGCTTGGGCGTTAATGGAAGCCTTTAGCAACAAGGCGTGCTTTGAATCGATCTATTGTCCCATCCGGAAGTCTTTTTATTCTATAGACCCGGCGATTTCCTACTATGTTCGATGCTTGGTCCCGTGGAACTAGAGTCCAAGTGCCATTGGACCGTAGCGCGATCATCTCCTCATCCATGGCTTTGCACCGGTGGGGGTATTTTCGAGCGAGTGGAGAAACATGATGGCTCGGTGGGTAAGTGGCCGTGAAAGATCTTTGGTTTATCGTGGCCGGTTTGGGATCGAGTTTTCATGGGATGTGAAGGTAGCTCGGTTTGCGTTTTGGAGAAGAAGATGGGTAACCGGTTAGATTTATTTCTAACCGAATGGGAGGGCAATCTTTGTTTGTAGTGTTGTTGATGGGCCGATGGATAGCAGATTGGTGGACGTGGTTTGGGCTCGTGTTGGGTTGAGTCAAATGAGTATGGCTTTGGGTTTGGGATGTAGGGCCTATGATATCCGGTGGAGTGGGCTTGGTGAGAGGTCGTGGGTCTGCTGGATTTTTTGGTGAGGCGTGATTTGGACGGGGAGTTGGGGCGAGTGTGTGATATTTGGTGCTGAGTCGGGTGAGTGGAGTGGTATATTACTCGGATTCATTTGTGGGCGTGGATGGGGAATTTGTCTTGAGTGATGGAGGAATGAGTAGGGTGATAGCATTTTGGGAGTTAAATGACACCTGGAGTGTTGCTCATTTCTTCACTCAAAAACAATCTGCTATCCATTTTGTTATTAACCAAATAAAACATGACGTGAGATATAAAGTTTGTTATTAGCCAAATCAAGACATTTGTATCCCTTATGTAATGTACTCGTATCCAAGAAAAACACAACATTGTGACCGAGGTTCTAACTTATTTTTTGTGTAGGGGCGTAGCCAAGAGTAGCATAAACACCCGAAGATACGAAGCATCCGATAGTTAGGTAACCGATGGAACAAGGTTTCAAATGGGCTTTTGTTTGCCAATCGAGGTGTGGGTAAGCGGTTAATGGAATATACTTGCAGCGAGCAAAGGCAAGTTCCCAAAATTTGAGTGGTAATGAGGCATGGTGTAGTAAGGCTCGGCTGTTTCGGTGATATGACGATGCTTTCTTTCAAGCACACCCATTTTGTTCATGAGTTTTTGGACATGAGCTACGTTGGGTTATTCCATTGTCACGTAAGTATGGAGTGAGGCTCGAAATTCTCCTCCCCGGTCGGCTCGAAAGGCTTTTACTGGTCTATCAAAAAAAATTTCAACAAGGTGACGAAATTTGATAAAGCAATTTAGAACCTCAAATTTGTATTTAATAAAATAGACCCAAGAGTACTTGCTAAAGTGATCATAGAATAAAACATAATAATAATTTCCGGAGTCAAATGAAATAGGAGATGGGCCCCACAAGTCGGAGCATACTAAATCTAATGGACCGGACGCTTGAAAAGAAGACTCGGGGAATGGTAACTTGTGAATTTTCCCGACACTACGGGCATGACGAGAGAGATGAAGAGTCTTGAGTAGACACATGAATGCTAGATCGACGAAGTGCTCGTTGCACTCTGTTTTGATCGATGCATGACCAAGGCGAGCATGCCAAGTAGACAAAGAACTCAAATGGGCTTGTGGTGAGTGAGCCGGAGAACGATTAATTGGCATTGAATAAAGCCCATCAATAAGCTTCCCGGTGTGCAAAACCCGCTTCGTGTGGATATCTTTGACCAAAAAATAAGTGGGGAAAAATTCAAGAGAAACATTGTTAGATTTGGTAAAGGCACTAACAAACAGTAAATTATGAGAAGCCTGTGGAACAAGGAGAATATTATCAAGAGAAAAATTGATATTATTGATCGAAAAAATAGAGGAACCAGTGCAAGTGATAGGAAGTGTTTTACCATTGCTGATGGTTACTTCTTCTGGACCAGTGTACTCGGAGTGGATGCCAAGGTTGTCCATATCTGCTGTTAAATGATGTGTTGCTCCAGTGTTAACAACCCAAGATTATGGTCTAGTAGGACTGTTTGGTTTTGATGCCAAGTTGGACTCATATTTTGGGGAAAGAGTGAAGGGACGTTTGTCCTGGTGCTGCTTGGGTGAGGGACACTGTCTAGCATAGTGTCCAATGCCCTTGCAGTTAGAGCAAACTGGTTGGGCAGCGTTACTACGATTAGTAGTGTCTGGAGAGGTAAACTGGGATCTATGAGGTGGAGAGGAAAACTGGGATCTTCCATAACCAATGCCTTTGTTTCTCCCACAGTAATGGCCTCTTCACGGGTATAGTTGAACCCACGGGCAGTGAATTGTGCCGTTGGTGGTATGGAATCAGTTGGGTGTTCATGGCGTGCTAGTTGCATTTCTTCACTCAAAAACAAGGAGAACAGATCATCATATTTAACTGGTTCAAGTCGGGCTTCAATGTTACGGACAAATGGGCGATATGCTGGTGCCAAACCTCGTAATATATAGTCTATGAGGTCATCTTCCGGAATTGGGTGCTGCAACGCAGCAAGGCGATCAAACAGCTCCTTAGCACGTTGCATGTAGGTTTGAATGTCTGAGTTTTGTTGTGATAATTCAATCAAACTAGTGCGTAATTGATGCACTTGTGTCCTGGAGCCAGCAGCATATATGGAAGCTAATTTATCCCAAGCTGCGCGAGCAGTGGTAATGCCAACCAGCTGTGTAACGATGTTGGTGGATAAGGAGCTAACAATCCAGCTGAGTACAATTTGGTCCTCTGTATACCAATCATCATAGGCCAAATCTGTTGCAGCAAGGGTGGGAAGGCTGCCATCTATGTGATGAGCAAGCTTGTGTCCACGTAACAATGGCAGCAATTGCGTTTTCCATAACAGATAATTGGTTGAATTGAGTTTGATGGATAATTGTGGGGTGATATTGGGGTAGGAAGTGTTAACGGATGCATGCTGGCTTTGATGTGGAACTATTTGGGTAGGAATAGCAACTGGTTCAGGTGAGGAAGATGAATGAACAGTAACTTATTCGGCCATGGCAGTAGTTTGTGGTGCTTGACTGAAAGGTTTTGTGGTGAGGATCGAGCTGGGTTTTTAAACCTCGTAAAGTTCTGATACCATGAAGAATTGCATAAGCTCCAGTATATATTTCATTCATTAAGCATCTGTATTTATACTTTACAGAGCTGGAAATTATATTTACAGAGACTTGTATCAAGTGGAGACTTCTACATTTACAAGGACGCCGCTTCTATAACAACAAGGACTCTAGCTGATAAGCTTAACAATAAGACATCTTTAACTATACTACTGTACAGATTAGAGGCAGAGACAAACACGGGTTAGAGATAAACATGGCAGCTGGTGTATCCTTATCAATAATAAGTTAAATTAAAATTATAGATGGACTTATGGACTCCTCAAAGAGAAGATGACATCCTATCACAGGAGGAATGATGCGAACATTATTCAAATTTGAGGCCTTTAAAGGTGCAATTGCATAATCGCTTTTTATTGGCTGTGGCAACAAATTTTATCATGATTACGAAATGGACGTAGATTGGTTCCATGTCAAATTATGGCTAGAAGGCCAGAAGCAGGATACTGCCCAGATCACAGACTCCGATGCTTACTTTATTTCAGTTTCAGTAGTTTGTTTTCTATACAACTGGATAATGTCAATCAGTATGTATACACACACCCAGAGACTAGGGGCCGAATGTACCACCAAAAACATATGTTCTAATGGATAAGAAAATTATTTTAATTTGATCAAAACTAAGATTTAATTCTCACTATTTATAGATAATTAGCTATAATTAATTTTTTAATAGTATCAAGTTTAAGTTCATTTGGTCTAAATGAAAGTTCAGTAGTTGATCAAAAACTAAACGTGTTTTAGCACAAACTTAATCTAGAAAATAATAGATTTAACCTTGATTGATGTGAAAATTGGTTCAAAAATATATCAATATCTATAAATATAGATTAAAAAAAAACCAGCAGGATGTATATATAGATAATTAATTGGGATGCTTGTACTATAATTATATCAATATTAATTTTGTTTTAATCCAATATATGAATTTTAATTTTTTTTGTTTAAATATATTGATTTTTTAAAACTACCAATTAAGTATTTTTATCAATTTTTTCGTTGATTGACAATGTATCCATTATTCTTAAAATACTAAATTATTATTTTCTCTCGCTTTTTGTTAGAGAGAATTTTCCCTTCCAAATGATTCTATTATTTATTTAAAAAATAACAAATATGAAAGAAAAAATAATATTTAAAATTTTTATGGGTCAAATTTTGAATGGTAGAATAATTTGAGAAAGTTTCCGGTGCACTCAATAAAAAAATTAAAAATTAATTAAAACATTAGAATTTATATACTCATTGAGAAAAAACTAAAAACTGGCATATTTATAGTATAATTATCTCATAATTAATATTAGTTTTGAGTTGTGACAGTTTCTTGGTAGTGATTGGTTGACAACATATCGTTAACAACATCCAATGTTTGCATGTGAGTTTGATGAGAGAGCGTGGGTGATTGTGTAAACTACATTTTTGAATAATAATGTCTCTTTTTCAGGAGAAGGCACTTTTTTTTTCAATAATGATTTTTTTATTGCACACTTATCTTTAAAATAGTTGTATAATAAAATAAATTTTATATTATTTAAGAAGTAATTGCCGATAATTACTTTATAGAAGAGAGATAAATATAAGAAAGAGAGAGAACTATGAGAGAGAATTAAAAAAAAATTAAACCTAACTAGAAACATTCTTATCACTTTTAATGGGTTTAAATTTTTTTTTCCTCTTCTCAAAAAGAATCCATAAACTAAATATTGGTAGTTAATTACTTATTGAGCATTTTAAAATTTTTCATTAATCCAATTATGTTTATAACTTTATACATTCATTAATTACTATAGTAAGGAAAATGATTAATGGCATATTCGGTTCTTGTATTTTTTTTTATATGTTTTTTTAATGTGGTTTCTTTTTTTTTTTCATTATTTTTTTATTTATTTGGTCCTTCTATTTTAAAGAAAAAAAAACTTAATGTGGTTTTTTTAGTTTAATTTATTGTTAATTCTTAATAAATGGCATGGATTCTGAAATTTTCCAGACGTGTGTCAATTTTTTTTTGGAATATTTTTAAGAATTAAAGATAAATTAAAATGAAGGTGGCTGATGGAATGCATTTAAAAAAAAAATAGAAGGACCAACTAAATAAAAAAAAATAGCAAAGAAATTATGTAAATAAAAAGTCTAAAATACAAGAACCAAATATACTATTAAATCCACCAAGTGAGATTTTTTAACTCGAAAGTAAAAAATCCATGATAAATTGATTGTCAATCTCTAATATTATTATACATATATATACAAGAAGAAAAGGTTGTCATATATATATATTATGTACTGGCACTTGTTGCACACATGGAGTCTTTTGTACAATCGGGTTTGATTTTGTTTGGATCTATAACATGGGATTTTGTTAATTTGACTTTGTGGAATTTAATATAATTTTGTTTGGAAATTGTTTAAAGAAGATTCATAAAATAAGAGATAGGGAGACTAAGAATGCATGGGAGAGTAAAGAGATAAAAGAAGACCAGTGGTAAATCGTTTCTTGATTTAGTTTGTTCTTCTTGTATTGTGTTTAATTGACTTTTTTTTTTAATCTGTTTTTTTTATATATATATAAATCTCCTTGATTAATTTTTCTAATTTCCCCATGCAATTTATATAGAGCTTGATGTATATATTTTGGACTCTTGGATGAATAGACTAAGTTTTAAGATAATGTACTGAAAAAATTTTATAATACATAAAAAATAATTATTAATAATCAATAAGTTATTCCTTATTATGGAAACCTCAGCTGACATGTCATAAATCATTTTGGTACATATGTATTAAAACTAGTTTGGTCTGCACTTTAAAAAAAAATTGCGGGAATAAGGTTTTACAGTATCTTCGCAGGTTCCTTCAGGATGATTCCCGTGAACTGCTCTTTTTTTCTATTCCACTTTATCTGTCTCAACATCTTCTTTGAGATGTTCAAAAAAAAGACATTTGGAAACAACTCTGAATCAGAAAGAAGATCCACATGTACAAGCCAACAGATTACAAAACACAAAAATGCTAATAAGTTTGTATCATTAATTTCAAACATAACGTTAAAGCAGAAATGGGGTATTGGGAGCCCTAAACATCTACTGCGCCCCAAATTAAAAGGACTGGGATTTAACCTCTTGATAATTTCAAAGACCAAATAGGCCATTAACCTAATCTCTCCTCTGATATACCAAATTTGAGGATTATATTTTAAATTAATGATGCCTTATATATTTGCAGCCCCAACAACATTTCAAACAAAGGACACTGAGTACTATCAATCAACTTTATTTCGTAGACTCATTTTGGTAAACACCGATCAACTTTTTACTCCTCGTGTATTATAAAATTTCTCAATATATCAAAAAATAAATTTAATTATTAATTCTTCTTGCTTCTTTTATGTTATTTTTAATTTTTTTAAAAAAAATAGAAAAAAGAAAATAAATAGATATTAAAAAGACTTTTTTTATAATAAAATAATATTATATTAAACATATTCAACACTAGTTAAAAAGCTAAATAATTTGTTTTTAAAATAAGAGAAACTAATTAATTCCTTTCTTAATAATAAATAAACTTATTTCTAATTTTTTTAACTCACATACCTAAATCTCCTAGTAGAACTAGTTTGTTAAGATTTGAATGTGTGATCTCTTGTTGTAAGAGACTACTACCATTAGGCTATAAGTTTTTTGATAACTAATTTATAATTTATTGGATCGTATAATGATAAATTTTTCATTTAAAAAAAATATAAGAATTTATAACCATATATATGTATATATGTGCATAATTCCAATTTTTGTACGATTTTCTTATTATTTGGTAGGATCAATGGACCAAAAGGTTAATTTTGGATTTTTTTTTTTTTTTAAATTTACAAAATATAGATTTGAACTTGAGACTCTTTAGGAAGAGCGACACTTATATCAAATGAATCATAGCTTGTTGGCTACTCGAACTCTTTTCACGTGGAGAATGATACTTTATATATATACATATAGGATAACACTTCAATCCAAAAATAATAAATAATAAATAAATAAATAAATAATAAAAACTGGTCATTCACCAAAGAAGGTCTTCATGTCTTAGGTGAAAGCTTCATAATACAATACATAGACCATTCCAATTGTCGTGTAAAAAACATTAACCAAAAAAGAAGCAAGAAAACAAGTGGCTTGCGAGGGCATGATATGAGTGCGAAAAAAGGCTACCGTCTCGAGTTCGTTATATATGATTATAGAATATAATCTAACTTGCGAGCAAGGACCACATGGATAAATTTGGATTAGGTTGTGCATATTTCTCAATTATTTGAGCAAAATCCATCCTAGCCTTCACAATTGGCCGGGAGGGGTGTAGGATTTTTGCATGCCTACAATCAACTCATCGACCAATGAGGAGAAAGAGGAAGATCCCACATGGATAGGATTGTGGCCCTTACTAGACCCTATAAAAGAGTGACTTTCGTATCTCACATTCATCCTCTCCTAGCCAAACTCACAAGGACAACGAGCAGTCACTTCACCCTCTACTTAAAACATGAAGCATGGCAACCATGACTCCGTCATCCACTTTCGCAAGCAAAGCCGTTCCTTTGAATGGAGTCACCGAGTTTTCATCAACCACCCACAACGGCAATGGCAGAGTCTCCATGAGGAAGACTCGCTGGAAAGGCAACTGCTTCGGGAGCTCTTGGTATGGTCCCGATCGTGTCAAGTACCTTGGACCAATCTCCGGCGAGCCTCCATCTTACTTGACTGGTGAATTTCCCGGTGACTATGGTTGGGACCCTACGAGGTCGTTAGCGGATCTCGAAACTTTTGCCAAAAACCGGGAGCTTAAGGTTATTCATGTTAGGTGGTCAATGCTTGGAGCTTTGGGATGTGTCTTCCTTGAGCTTCTTGCCGGGAATGGAGCCAAGTTTGGTAAGCCGGTGTGGTTCAAGGTCGGTTCTCAATCTTTAACGAGGGTGGTCTTGACTATTTGGGAAACCCCGACTGATCCATGCTCAAGGCATTTTAGCCATATGGGCAACTCATGTGCTCCTCTTGGGTGCTTGTCGAGGGTTACCGCATTGCGGGAGGACCTCTCGGTGAGGTCACCGACCCCGTATACCCAAGTGGCAACTTTGATCCCTTGGGGCTTGCTGATGATCCAAAGGCATTTATAGAGCTTAAAGTTAAAGAAATCAAGAATGGGAGACTTGCCATGTTCTCCATGTTTGGGTTCTTTGTGCTGGCTATTGTGACTAAGAAGGGACCAATAGAGAACCCGGCCGACCATCTTATCGACCCCGTGAACAACAATGCCTAGGCTTATGCCACCAACTTTGTATCCGGGAAGTGAACTTAACCATAATGTATTGTTAGAGATGTCAAGACTTTACTCGAATTCAATGATTCAAAATACCACATATACAATATAGTGTTGGAGATCCGAATCCGGCAAAGAATACTTGTCGTGTAACATAAGCTTTTAGTATTTGTTTTTGCAAGAATTTACTGAATTCAATGGTTCAAAATGCCGCATCCAAAGGAGTTCCAAACTTAAAAATGAGACCAAATATCAAATAACAAACTGGTTTGATACACAAGTAAAACCCGGATAGACACTGGTCCTAATTTTAGTTTTGATATGGCATGGACCAATGGGATTTTGTTGCTGCCATTCTCTTAATGAGGGTGGACGCAAATTGTAAACCAGGCTACAAACCTCATTTTGCAAACAACCATTTTCTCAAAGATTGGTTCCCCAATGTGTGCTTTTGGGTGTTGAAGACTGCTCGCTGGTTCAGCATGTCAAGAATGAGCGTTAGAGAGTAGGAGACTATAAGGCGCACCTGGTGATACTAAGACAATCAGAGTACCATTGTACAAAATTTTATGGTCTGAAGGGACACCATTGCAAAAATCACTCGTATCTCTCCCACCCATGGCCTAAGATGCAGAGAACTCAACCATTTGCATTCCTCTTCCAGCCACAGCAATTTCATAGTGGTTCCTGAATAAGACAAACACGTAGAAAAATCACATTATAAATCAGAATTATAACTCTGAAATATTTATGCTGATAGCTGTGATGCACATCACTGGCAATGCTCACCTGCCAAAGGCTCTCGCATGCAGTGCTTCTGGCTCTGGAACACTAATGATCAGATGAGCTTGCTCAACTAATTTACTATCATCCTGAAGAAGCCAGCATCTGATGCGCTGATCAAGACCAGTGGAAAACACCCACAAGCCATCTGTCCAAACACCTTCATAAAATAAAACCAATTTCAATCAGTCAGTCGCCACAACAGATGCATTCAAGACTTCATATCTACAAAAGACCTTGCTCAAAATTTTCATTTGGTTCATATTTGTCCTGCCAGAAAAATACTATTATCAGAATATACAAATCAAGATTTTACAGAAAGGAAAGAAACTATGAATCCTTCTATACCCATGTAAAAACACAGACTAGCCAGTCATTATGGTGTTCAATAAATCACCGGCAACTAACGAGGGGATGTGTCCTTAGCAAATATTTAGTAACAACATTGGAAACAGCTAGGAAAATGAGATCAAAGACATTAGTGAAATTATGACACAAACTTCCCTAGTTTGAAGTAGTAATAACTATTTTTACCTTTTATGGCAGAGCTATGAGCAGAAGGGATTCTGTCATGATATAAAAATTTGATCCTGTACTTTTTAGTCTGGCTTTGTCTACAAGGATTATTCATGCTTTTAGACTTGGGGAATAAATCGATGACATCTGATGTCACAATCTCAGAATCCTTGCCTGTTGATAACAATGACAAATCAAATTTAAGACAGTGGAGTGCTTGATCATCTCCTCCACTTACTACACTGAATACAAAACCACTTTCAGAACTTTGACAATTGTGCACGTCTGAAATATGGAGAGAGTTGACCCCAGATTGGTGAACATTATTGAAGACATGGAAAGGCCATATTTCACATGTCCCTGGACTATTTGCTTCTGGTTCATGGGGAGCGTTTTCTACAGCTTGAGAATAGACAGTTGTATGGCTTTTGGCATCATTTGTTGTTGATGCTCCATTCATAGGATGATTGTTGGTGCTCTCTCCAGCTTTTATTGCAACTAAACCATCACCTAGTCTGTTTTTAGGCACGCTATTGCTTAATGTTCTCCACCATCGTCCGCCCTGACTTCCTCTTCCAGTGCGTGGCCGTGTTTGACAATTTAAGGACCTGTCTATGTTCAGAGATGATAAACGCTGAACAAAAGCCTCAATATTATCAGTTAGATCCCAGAAGGCAATACTTCCATCAGTAGCTCCACTGATCACAATATAAACACTTCCGACATGAATTTTCTCTGTGAAAAAGGAGAAATTAATAATTCCAAGTAAGAGAATTTGGCATTACAATACCATAAATACCAAAATATATTAATTCGGTAGACAGAGGGTTTAATGAAACTTATTTATGCAAGTTCCAGCAGTAATTAAGCAAGTCAAAGAATTAACCTTCAGAAGGCAAACTACCAGGAATGATGACATGCTGCAATGTTAAAACAGGTGATGATAGAGGAACCAACAAAGCCACGTCAAACCTGCAAGGAAGAAGAAAAAATGAATTCCCAGTAGGAACAAGAACAAACTAAATTAAAAAAAATTTAGAAGCACCAACTAATGGTCACTTGAAGTCATGAATTACCATAACCGGTGTGGTAAAACAAGAGCTCGTAATGTAAGTGTTGCATCTGAACAAGCAACAACAACAAAACAGACAGTCAACCTGAAGGAAAAAGATAGAAGCATTATTCATTGTATTTGGATAAGTCAATGCCAAGATAAAATCATTGCAAAGATCAAAGCTGTCCCATCTCACCTGGAACCAGCACACTTCACCAGAAATGCAGTAACAGCTAGGTATCTCCAGTCATCTTCATATTTATCATCATGGGAACTTTTTGATTCTCTCTCTCCCTTCTCCAGTAAAAATGGTCTAGATGTTGCATCAGTATTCATATCAACATATTTGGTTATTCCTCGTATTTTCTCAAGTCCTTTTGTTTTTCCATGAGCACTGGAATATTTGGGAGGCATGTCTGTGGATAGCCATTTGAAAGACATCGATGAGGATACTCCAGACGGAGGCATATAGCCATTTCCATTTTCAATGTTTTCTTGTTCAAAAAGTGAATGTTCCTTGTCTAGCTTCCTATCTCTCAGTAGCCAAGAAGTTAGCACCCGCTTTGCCCCAACCGAGATCAACAAAAAAGGATTATCTATGTCCCCAGCACTAGTATTTTGTATCTTTCTCCAATCTGACAAGTTGGTCACATCCGAGGCAATTATGTGCATCTTCGACACTGAGCATATTGATCTCACAGCTGATCCACCAACATGCTCACCAAGCAATTTTGATGTAACCCAGCCCTCAATTCCAGGCATATACCTACTCCAATCACAAAATTAGCTGCCTGTGTATAATTCCAATTAACAGAAAGCATTGGGACAATCAAAACGAATGAAAAAGTGGAGATTGAGGGTGGGGAAGAAATGAAATACTGGAGGGATAGAAGAGATTAACACTCCAAATATGCATAAGTGGAGGCACACGTGTTCTTGGGGCCCACCATCAACAATGTCATTAAAAAGTCACTTGATTTCAATTCAAATGGCAACTAATTACCAGCATACCTAGTCAGCCTCACAGTTCCATCTTCACACCCGGTAGCAATCCAACTAGATTTATCAAACTGAATATGCTTCCCATTTGCCTCAACTAGTGCATGTTTAGAAACAAAGCATAAGGAGTGCATCTCTCTCCCATGAAACTGGATGTGCAAATTCTTGGGAAATATCTTCCTCTCCCTTTCTGGTACCCATTGTCGATGAATATAGATTACCTCATCCTGAGAGCAAAAAGAAATGAATATATGAGACACAGAAACAATATGCATTCGGAAACACTTGAGTACGACAGTGTCACTCGGTTCTGAAATCAAGCTTTCAATAATCAATACGTATCAAAAGTCATTCCACAGCCAGGTTTGTGGAGTTGTATCAGATTTTGCAGCATTGGCAGGCTCTAGGAGTCTGGAAGATACTAAATGCACATAATATATGAAATAAAAGTGCTTAAGTGTAGTTCCATCAAAAGAAAGATATCAAGAAAACAAGCAAAAACAAAGGGATGGTAACATATATTATTTAGATTGCTAAACAGCATTTTCTAGCACAGACTGCATGCAAAGGTGATGACTCATGAAGGTGAATGAAAAGTATTGCCACCAAAGTTCCTTATCAATGTTTAAGATATATTTTACCTTCTCAAGCAAAATGAGGAAGGAAGATGGTTCTTCACAATCTCATTTAAGTGGTACATCAATATATTTTTTGAATACTAGCTAGCTGAGGCAAAAAATCACTTACACAGTCCTAATTTCTAAACCGTCTCTCCTGGAGAATCTGGTTAACTATGCTAACTCTGTACCTCACTTGACAGTTGGCACCTATGCAACCTCATTGGTGATACTAATTATATAATGTTTGCAGCATATTTGCCAATACTTCAAAAGAATTATCACTGTCACACAAAACCACTTCATACAGTAAACTACTTGCATAGATTACCCAACCACACAGTGGTCCAATCTCATCACCTGCAAGTCCATAACATAGCAGTACCAACTGTTATGAGACCATAAACCTGTTCACTAAAGCTTCAGATGGAATGGATTGAACTGATGGAAAACAAAATGTACCTTGACATATGCAAAACAGTTCATTGCCTCTGGTACATCTCCAAGATAATAAGAATGAGGACGTCGCCATCCACCGCATGGAATTTGCACAACCTGCTCCAAGCATCAGTAGGCACCAAACAAATGTTTCAGTATCTACATAGGGTGCGATGTGATGAATAAGTGACAGAGAGCAACTACCTTTGCCTCACTTATTAAATTCCAGATTATGAAATCTGTTGATGCAAAACCAATTGCATATCCACAGTTAGCCAAATCATCAAGGGACTTGTTATCAGCAGAAACAGATTGAATCAGACTCAACTCTTTTACTTGTTTCATCCCAATAAATTCTAAACCTCGCCGGTCATGGTCATATTCTAAATAGCATATGCATCCATCGCCTCCAGTCTGAAAAGAGAATGGAATGGAAAAATCGTAATACATGGAAGTCCTGGAGTATGCATTTGCAAACAAGTAAACATCAAACTTGCAAGCATGTGCAAGCATACTTCTCTCTCCATCACATGTTATGCCATGCTTTAAAAAATTTAGAATGTTTCATGCCAAGAATTGCCATATTTGTTGTCATGGAAACAGGAGCATATTATGAACTTTTTCCCCAATTTAATTATGTACACGTTTCTTTCCTAACAAATTAATTATTTTTCTTTCTTTGTGAACACAGGAAATGTACACATAAAGTATCATAGCAATCCATCATCATCAGCCAATACTCAAAAGATGATTATACATTTGAACACTTGAATTTAGATCATACCGAGCGTATTTCAATCTCATCCGAACTCAATTTAGCAACAGAAATGCTGGATACAGTTGATATTCCATGAGCTCCTTTAAAATAACATAATTGTGATATTTTTATTTCTGATACAGTAGTTCTGTCCAGCAGCAATCCCTTTGACAAAGGGAATAGAACCAGATTACCACGCAGATCCCCACATATTAGCACCTACATTCAACCATAATAAGCAAAACAGCATGTGAGATGCCATATGAACATTCAGAAATCAATTACACGTCATGAAGCAAATGAAGTTAAATATCATTTTCAAGCAATAAATATCCAGAATTTTAATAGCTTTTAGGCTTATGTTTAATAAACTAAAATCCCCTAAAGTCAAAAATAAAATCAAAATAAAAAAGGCTCTACTTTCTCTCTTTGCAAGTAAGAAAAAGTTATCATTTATCTTCTTATGCCTCAAAAGTTCTGTAGATGTTTTCGCAAAAATTCGCAAGATAAGACACCAGAATAAACAGAAATGTATACACAGCAACACATCCAGGCACAAGAGTGAGCAGGCATGAGAGCGAGCACACCCGCAAGAGAGAGTAGGTACCTCATCCTCAAATAACACGTCTAGACACATGATCCGCATTCCAAAACACGATGTGAATTCTGCTATAAGGGATGCATCAAAAGTTCCAGAAGTGAGAGAACCAGATGGTAAAAAATCACCTAACCTCCATAACTTCAAAATTCCTCTAGGATCGGCAGTAAAAATGAACCTGTATACCAGAGATTGTTGATCATTTAAGGTGAATAATAAAGAAAGATGAAACCAAAAAAAAAATAACAAAGCAAGAACAATGAAATTTCCGGCTTATAACGCAAAGGCATCCTGGCAAGCATTTCAAAATTGCCAGCAGAAAGCATCATTTAATATGATATAAGACTAGGTATCATTCAAGTGTCGTCTTTTTTGTTTTCTATAAATATTGCCTTTATATTTATGGCAGACAAACCAAATGAAAAATCACTACATTATAAAAAGCTTTCAAAGCATTAGCAAGATGAAAAAAATGTCTCTGGTTGTTGATTTAGTAATTGTAACAGAGATATAAATCCTGCCCCTTTTGTATGTTACCCCTGTACTGCTCAGAGAAAGGATACCCAAAGACGTATCAAACACTTTTAGCACAATAGCACAAACAGTAGTCATTACCTACATCCCAGTGCCTTGCACCAATAGGTTCCTAATAGTTGTCTCTCTTTTCCGGCTGACCAGGTAAAGATGAAGTCCACTTCAGGAGTGAAAACATCACCCATAACTCTAACGATTGTCATGTTTCCTTTCCCATCTCCTAAAGCAACCCAGTCATCAATTCCATTGGAATGTTCAGGCAAGGTTTTGGACAGCAAATCCATACAAACAATTGGCACCTCTTCACTGAGCTGGGATAGCTTTGTCCATTTTACATCCTTGGTTCCAAATAATCTCACATGGTACAGATAGCCATTGTTTGTCGCAACGTATAGAGTATCTTCACATGTGAAATGCAAGCAACGTACATATTCACTTTTGCTGCAATAAAAAGAGCCAACATTTCAAGCAAAGATGAACATTATATGAGATGAAAAGGATAACAAATAATGAAGACACCGGTAAACCATGATGAAATTTATGGCATAAAGGAGTATGAAGGCATGTGAGCCAACATTTGTTGGGTTTGACATTGGAGATTCCCCAAAACCCCCAGAGGAATTTCCATCACTATCTAGTTATTGTCATTCCAATTCAACCAATTCTTTTTGGCCTCTTTAAAGAACAATAAAATGAGATGACTGATCTCAGGTTAGTATACTAATGGGTGCAAACCCTTCCCCAACCTCTCAGTCCCAGGGAAAACCTACATGAGAAAAATATTGGGTAGGAAGAGCCTCATTATATTCATTTAGATTAGTAAATAGCAGGTAACCAGTAGGCCTACCCACACGATGCTGCAGGTTTATATTGTGAAACAAAACCAAAAGGACAAAAAGGGAATAAGCAAGAGCTATAATTTGTTGAATCAAAGTATTAAGTTCTCCCAAAACTGTGTAACAAGCTCTCAAGTAGTTCCAAGAATGGCAACATCAAATTATAAGAAAGCAAGGACCCTAAAAAATAAATAAACACATTATGTACGTCAATTAATGAATATTACAAGTTCATGAGGATTTTGGAGTTTTTTTCTTCAAATGTGAAACAAAATCAAGTTGGAACTTGGAACCAGCACTAAAACCAAACTAGCATAGCCTGCTAATTTACCGATTACCCCTTGGTTTGAACACTAAAGTGAAGGGCATTAAAGAATTTTCTCTCTCTAAAAATGTAATGGATAGGAAAAAAAAAGGGGCAAAACGGTAAAAATAACCAAAAAACCCATCAGCAACTTTGACCAGCAACAGCCCTGGCCAGTTAATGACAAATATCTCTGAAATCAGCACCACAACTGATTACAAACACCCACAATAAGCAAATAAAATGGAGACAACATGGTCATTTTACTTTGCCAAAACCACCATAGCTAAGCTACAACAATCTACAGTGAACAGGCTCCTCCAGTTTTAGTGTTCTTAATATATCATAAATTGATTATAAACTGATGATTTGAAGAAGTTCTGATATTAAAAGTAAATTACCTGTCCATGAAACCAATATATGCAGATAAATTTGGAATTCGACAAGTGAACATCTCCATTCTATCAGTGAATGGTTTTGATACAGTTTGTCCTTCCAAGCTCTGGGAAAAAGAAGCAGACACTTGATGCACTTTGATTGAAGAGTCAAATCCGGCAGTAATGAGAAGTGACGAGGTTGGATCATACAAACAACGCCATACACCCCTTCCTCTGTATATGAACAACCAAGAATTCACACGGTTAGATAGTGAATTTCTACAGGACCAGCAAAAAACCTGTGTTTTGAGAGATTAAGAATGAAATATTATTTTTTATGTTGGCATTATGACAATGCTGGCTCCAATTGCTCAATTGTATGGTAGTAGGCACTCAATATAAACAGTTAAATTTGTGACTTCAAAACTATGCAAAAACATAGGGCACAGCTACAGAATTTGAAGAAAAATAAATACTGCAACTTACACGTGCTCCTTAATCATCTTGAGCTGTTTGCCATCCAATTTCCATATACGACATGTACAATCCTCACCAGCAGTGACAATTAACTAAGAGAATAGATGGAAGAAAGAGTCAACTCCAATCCTATAGTTCATGTTCCCAGCAGAAAAGAAAAAAGGATGCCAAATTAATTTACACGCCCAGCTAAAAATGGATGTGGTACAGTGGCATCAGTCCCTTCATGTGATGCCATTCAGTGCAGATTGCCACAAAGGAAAAGACTATCAAATCAGCCAAAGGCCCCTAGTATGGATGCCCTATCATGAACATGGACTCCACACTTGTGCAGAAATTATTTACAAATGAAAGAGGCCCTCAAGTTAATTAGAGATGTATCTGCCAAAAAAACAAACTTGTATCTAAATCTACTTCCAATTGGCTCATGCTTGCAGAAAATCAAAGGACCACATTTCTAGCTAAGATTGGCTTGAAGTCAATTTCAAAGCAGTGAGACATGAAGCTACTGATGCATTCACCAATGCATGTGAATGATGATGGAAGAATTTTTCAACTGGAAATAAATAAAAGATGGATTAAAATACTTGTCGTCACTGGCATTCATGCTTTATTGCTTGACTGTTGAAGTTAATTAATTATCAATTGTGACTATCCCATTCTCATTCAAAGAGAATTTATCAACTTTACTCCAACCTCCCTTTTGGGCATGATAAAAAAACTCTACTCTCATGCTAACTGCCAGCATCCATTTAACTGATGTATACACTGGAAAAGTAGAGCAAGATGGATTTAAGAAAATAAATATTGAAGACCCAGTGCACATGAATTGCTTGCTGATAGAAAGAAAGGGACAAGAATCAGGAATCAACTAATGAAATTCTTAAGGACTTTCAATTGAAGTTCAGAATGTTCATTCCTTCCATTTAAATATTTTTTTAACCAGGAAGGTTATCATATGAAAACAATAGGTGAATCTGGATATTATAGGACTTACAGAATCACAGATACAGCAATCCCAAACTCTAGCATTATGACCAAATAGAACTGGGCCAGCAACCTCCTCTTTGTTATCTGAATCTTTTGGCTCATCCCTAACAGCCCAGATACGAGCACTGTACCAATAAAGAAACTGTATTATTGCATCGAACCATTTCACAAAATAGAAATAGAGCTTGTAAGAATTTAAAAACTTCTTCACCTGCGATCATCAGAAACAGAAACCAGTTTGGATCCATCTGAGGACCATGCCATGCGAAATATTGAACCTTCATGTCCAATAAGTCTGCATATATGAGAAAATTTGTGCTGCTGAAAACGAAGCTGGAAAGAGTCGGCCAACGAACAGGTCGGACACATGTCACCGTCCAAGGGACTTGTCAAAAGTGGATCGCCACATTGAGGTCCTACAGGAACCACTTTCCAAACAATGATCTACCCTAACCCAATCAAAGAGAAAACACAACTCAATCAGTCAAATGGAAGGAACCGTCACAATTTCAACGATCAAGAGCTAGTGTCGTTACATATACAAGGAAAGATTAGGCACCTCATTGAATATGGTACCAGAAGCAATTCTTAGAGTTTCCAAATTGTTACCCCATAACCGCATGGAATACAAGAGACACCTCTCTACAATTCCTCAAAATATCGAAACACATAAGAACAAGTGAAAAAAAAAAAAAAAAAAAAAAAGTCAACCACATAGGCAATAATTTTGGAAAAACTAACCTGGAGACTGTACTTGAAGAATTACACTAGACACTGACGTATCCCAGAGATGGACAGAGTTATCACTGCATCCAATAGCAAGGCAGTGTCTCCCATCCTCATTTGAAGAGACTGCATAGTTCTATTACCAATTCAAGAAACAAATTAACAAGGAACGACACTATTTTAAGATAGAGTAATGTCAATGAATGTTTAAAAAGAAAAGCTAGTTGCCTTGAAGAAGGAAACATCCAAGACCCAATAGGTGAACTTGGGCAAGCAATGAATCAAGGCTAAATCAGCATTCGCTCGTGAATGAGTTTGAATGTGTAAGTTGAAAAGCTTGACTCTTTTTTCACCGAAGACAGCAATTTTGAAAGAAACAGTTGACGAAGGAAAAGGCGAAGATTCTTCTTCATTGAAGCTACAAGTAATTCCGTGGACACGAATTCCATCGAAAACTTGAAAAGATTCTATTATATTTCCTGATTCTAAATTATATAGCAGCAGTTGCGATCCCGTGCCTGTTTTACATTCACATAAGAAACAATGTTACAACTACCGAAAATCTATACAGAATTGAGACTGTAATGAAGTGAACGATAGAAAACGAGCTCGAGTTAAAAAGAAAAAAGATAGAGAGTACCAGCGAGGAGGAAAGGGAGAGAAAAGAGATTAGAAGGAGGGTGGAGGAAACAGAGAGCTGATATTTCGCCTAGGTATTGCCGTCTCTCTAGTTTCCATTTGCTCTGTTTCTGCTGCCGCTGCTGCTCCTCTTCCATGGCAGCTGCTGTGCCTGTGTATTGTTTGCTGAGCGGGGCGTAAAAATCGTAAACGGACTTGTTTTAAAGAAAGAAGCTGAACGTGTTGTGGGCCGGGCTTGAACTTAAACTAGACCAAAACACAAAAAGTAAATCAAAGAAAAGTAAATGCGGTGAGCGTGGATCGAACACGCGACCTTCAGATCTTCAGTCTGACGCTCTCCCAACTGAGCTATCCCCGCATATGAGAATTTCTTCTTACAATTTAATTATTGAAATATTAGTTATTATTTCTTAATACCAACTGGTTCTTTATGGTGCTTCTCTTCGACCATGTAATCATCATCTTGGCTGCTTTATCCTCATCATCTTTTATATATCTCTGTAATCGAGTGAGAAAAAACAACAATAATGGGGAGAAGTCTTTCAAGGATGAGTTCACTTTCGGTTCGTTTGTTTCTATCTTATTATTATTTATCTTTTCAATATTCTTGTTTTCTTTTTAGCTAGTACTAGATTGTAACCTGTACTTTACTGTGAAGCGCCCGGTGATTGTGCTGAATTTGTTTGCGAAAAAATAAACAGGGACACGGTGGGTTTGTTTTGCATGGAATAATTGAATTATGAAAATAACGATACAAAGCTAAAAAAAATGTTGGAATAAGGATGCAATTAATTAATTGTTATATTAATGCGTGGTTTGACACAATCTTATTTGTTAACAATTAATCATGCGACGGTGTTGCATGCGGCGAATAGAATTTGAGCAGACAAACGTAGAGTTATTTTATTAAAAAGGCATTTTATATAGATTAAGAAGTTCAAAGGTAATACATTAGAAAATACATAAAAGCAAAAGCATGGGGGAACGATTTCCCCAGCAAGTGTTATTGGTTTAGATGCCTAAAGATAAAGAACACATTGCTGATTGTTTGTCTGGTTAGTCCCAAATAATATTTTGTGCTGTATCAATATCACACACCCTTCCTTGATCAAACTTTGGACAAATTGGCCACTTTTGTGTCTCTTAGACAAAAGAAATTTTTTTAGAGCAACCGAGTCCAAGCTAAAAATCTTAAATTAACGGTAACCAATACAGTAATTATATATCAAAAGGCACATGGCAATATACTTAAGAGAAATACATTATGTTTGTTGTTGGTCATTACGTACAAAACATTGCTAACAGTTATATTGTCGTGTGTCTTTTGAAATGTATACCTTATATGGTTGTTTAGGATAATTTTTTCCCACGATCTCTCAACTATCATTACTCTCCTCTCCATCCTCCTGTGTGATCAAACTAAAGATAAGAAAATAATGTTATGAATTTAAGTTACCCGATCTCATGATATTCAAGTAAGTCAAAGAAATAGAAAATCCAGTAACCAACCTTTCTATTCTACATGCTCTGGCTGTAATCATGTTACTCTTCACCTTCATCTCTTTCATATCCTTCATTCATGGCCTATGTAATCAATCAATACAGAAAAACGTCAAGTTAGATTAAATAAAAGGCAGATTAATCTTATAATGGTTTCATGTAACATCATTATTGTTTTCTTAGCCACAATTCTTTTACTGTTACCATAAGAATTGGCTTGTATGGAAAAAGCTTGTCATTCTCTGATTGATCTTTTCACATAGATCGATTATCCATCCTGCTTTTCACTCATGAATTAAATTCACTATTCACTATCATTTTCATATTTTTTTATCTTGAGGGTAACTTGTCCATCCAAATAGCCATCTTCAAACTTAAAAATATGAAATTAATATACCAAAAAAAAAAAAAAAAACTAAAGTAAAAACATGAAAACAACCTTTTGGGGTCGCCTTGAAGGTCTAGAACCCTCAGTTTGCCACTCCTCATTTCTTCTTCCTTCACTCTCGCAATAGTGAAGAAAAAACTAATAAACAATCCTCCAATCTCATACAAATTACACATTTTAATTGTTCAATTTCAAAATTCAAATAAAAAGAAAAACATGTGATTCCCACTGATTGGTCTGATTATAACCTTGCATCGGTTACTGCTCTGACGATCGTCATCTCTTGCTCCTCACCCGATACGACCTTTGCATTTTAGCAATAAAACACTAATCAAAACAAATATTGCAACGAAATAAAGGATAGAAATAGACACAGTGCTGATTACCCAAGCCTGGAATGATCTGGATCATTCATTGTGCGACTCATCGTCTTTTTGACCGGGCTGGTCGAGCACCATGTCCATGAGGCCATTGATTAGACCATCCATTATCTCAGTTTGTTTCCTTTCGATCCGAAGAATGAAAGAAAGAAAAAGGAAGAGATGTTGTAGAAAGGAGAGAGGGAGTGAGTGAGTGAGTGAGCATAAGATCTGTTAGATTTTCCGAGGCCCTGCCACCTAAAACATGACCGATTGAGAAAGGAAAGAAAAAAAAGCGACAAATCCAAACCGTGAGCATTAAATGGCATACAAAAGAAGGAAAGGAAGAAATGAAAAAAGAAAGGGCAATAACAGCCAAAGATAGAAAAAAAAAAAAAAAACATATGCAAATAGGTAAAAGCACAGACCATCGATGGCATAAAAGAAATTAATGCAAAAAAATAAGGACGTTGAGCCCAACTGAAAATTTGTTTTCTATTTCAACGTGGAGAGAGACAATTTTAAACTAATTAAACCCAATAAAATAGGCTGAGGCAGAAAAAAAAAAAAAACAAATAATAGAAAGAACTAGTTTTTTTGTGTGCGTTATGCTACGGATTAGATAAAATATATAATATTATTTAGATAAATTATTTCAATTTACTAGTCTTTTTTATGATGTGAATTTATAAAAATATATGAAATCAAAAATGAAAAAATTATTTATAATTTTTTAATCAAAAATTTTATATTTAACTATTTCTTATTTGTCTTTTTCATAATTTTTCCTTTTAAAAAAGGATTTATCTTTGTTAATCCATGGATTATTAACTAAAAAGAAAATTAAATAATTTTTTTTACAAAAAAGCTTTAGTATTTCATAAGATTGTGTCAAAAAAACATAAATAACAATTATTAAAAGCTCACATAGAATTGAACAAATAATTTTTTTATTTAATTTTGATGAGAATATCGATTTTTGAAAAAATATCGGTTTAATTTTTATATATTTATTTACAAAGAATGAATAATATTAAAATAAAAAACTATATTAATTTGAATCATTGAGTGGTCAAGCCAAAATATTATTTTAATTATTTAATTCAAAAATAAATAAATAAATAAATAGTAAATGCTTAGTGTAGAAAATAATATTATTATAATTTTTTAATCAAAAATTTTGTATTTAACTATTTCTTATTTGTGTTTTTCATAATTTTTCCTTTAGAAAAAAAATTTATCCTTGTTAATTCATGGATTATTAACTAAAAAGAAAAATAAATAATTTTTTAAAAAAAAACTTTAGTCTTTCATAAGATCGCATCAAAAAACATAAATAACAATTATTAAAAGCTTACATAGAGTTGAATAAATATTTTTTATTTAATTTTGATGAGAATATCGATTTTTTAAAAAAATATAAATTTAATTTTTATATATTTATTTACAAAAGAATGAATAATATTAAAATAAAAAACTATATTAATTTGAATCATTGAGTGGTTGAGCCAAAACATTATTTTAATTATTTAATTCAAAATAAAATAAATAAATAGTAAATGCTTAGTGTAGAAAAATAATAATATTATAATATGATCATAATATTAATAACATATGACTATATTAAAAAAGGACAAATTAAAGTAGTAAATTCTAAATAATAAAAATAATTAAAATAAAATATTAAAATAAAATGGGACCAAATCATAATAAAATTAAAGTTTGAAATTAAAAAAAAATGTATAGAAAAATTAAGGACCAAAGTGTTAAAAAAATTGACATCAATAATGAAAGGAATAATGATTTGTGAGTATGTGAATAATAATTTATAAGTGTGTGGATAGTGTTTCAAATAGTGAAATGGATAGTAAAACTATGTTTTACTTTAGTTTGTTTTATAATGGTAATTTAAAGTCTTTATCCACAATAATATGTGTATAAATGAATAGTACTTTTAATAGTGACTAAATTGTAAACTTACATATCTTTTAGAGTTTTACGGTAACCAAATAGTACTCATCAACTCGAGCATCTATAATAATAATTAATAGTAGAAAATAACCGATGTCTTGAAATATTTCTCGAATAAACTTTAGAGGTATTTTGTTAACAATGAAAAGCATCTCTAACTTCAAATGTTGCTCATCAACCCACAAAAAAAAAAAAAAAAACAATACATTATTCAAAAGACCATTGCGACAATGAGATGCCTTAAATAACAAGAGCAAGTAAACAACCTATATGTAATACTACTTATGATTTCCTTTTGAGATGCCAAACCAAATCAAATTCATATTGTATCTTCTTCGAAAAAGCTTGATTGAGGATTTTCATCCACATTTCTTTAACGAGTTGCCTTAACCCATTCTTTTAACATATAATAATTGACAAAACGAAGTTAGACTCCACGGAAAGACGAGGAGCACTCCGGAAGACCAAAAAAAATATTCAACTCTTGAATGAAAAATGGAAAAACTAAATCGGAAGATCTTAATAATTAAAATAGAAAAACAAAGGCAACCGTCATACATAACAATCTAAAAAAACAATGCATTACAAGAACAAAAACTTGAACAAAGAATTAAAATATTGCTAACTAAAAGGACTCGTGAAGGGTAAACTCCGTAGAGCAAAAACACATACAAATAAAAACACAAAAATGGTTTACGAAATTCAAATATTAAATGAAGTTCACTCTTATTATGACATTCCTTTTTTTTTTTTTTTTTTTTGGAGTTAGAGGACTAAGAGTGGAGAGTAAAAGCAATATATATATATATATATATATATATATATATATATATATATATATATATATAAGCAAAGAAAATGCCTTGTATTTTTTAATTGGAAAAAATCTATATAAAAAAATACATAGAATAAAAAAAGAAAAAGACCAGGAAAAATTGTTAAAATAGAGCAAAATAATAATAATTTTTTTCTTTGAGAGTTCTTTTGACTCAAAATCAAAGAGCATGAAAAAGAAAAAATTCATTTTCAGCCCTCTATTCCATTTCCACGGTTTTCTCATAAACCAAACACATAAAGATTCATGCAAGAACAAATAAAAGTGAGATATGTTAAAAATAATGGCCTACAATTACCCGAGAAATTTCAAATTATCGCCTCTACTTTTACTTATCTACTTTTGTCAAGCACAAAAATAACTTTAGAAAATCAAAACCCGGAGCACAAATAACAAAAAATACATTTACCATAAAATTAAAGAGTGAAAGAGGCAAAAATGATGCAACAAATAAAAAATTAAAAAAAAAGCCGCAAAAAAGGCCTCATATTTTATTCCTCTATTTAATACCTAAAAACATTATAAAGGAAGAAAAATGCTGCACAAAAATACATTTAATAGCCTAACACCAAATCCTGTGGTCAAGAGGTATTTGATAGATTGAATATAATTTTTATTGTAAGCAATTATAAAAAACAATACACCAAAGAACATTAAAGCTTTGATTCTTATTCAATAAATTAAACAAATTATAGAAAATCACTTAAAGCCCAAGTTCTTGATTAATAACATAATCGGTGTTAGGATCGCATAATCCGACAACTACAAAAACCTAATTTCCATTTTCTTCGTTCACATATACCTTTAACACCGCACAAATTCTTAATCGGGTCTAGAAATAGATAATTTTTAGTATAAAAAAGTAGTAGAATGAGCAAATACAAAAGAAAATAACAATAACAATAATAATGATACTCGGAGATTTGTTATGCCACTAGAAACATTCTCGATCGAGAAGCAAGAATCATATAGTTTTGACTAGGTTCTTGAACAAATACTTGGACAATTCTCTCGTTATTAAAAAAAGAATAGTTCTTTTTCTCACTTATTATAACCAAATAAATGATAAGTTCTTATATTGGAATTCACATTCATGTATTTTTAGATCAATAAGCACGTGTAAAAGGTTGCACTAGAGATAATTAAGAAGAGGATCAAGTTTAACCATCCTCTAATGACGAGTGCGTATGGAATTGAAAGGATCCCAACTCCTAAAAAATCAAATAGAGAACAAAATTAGTTTTATAGAATTTCTCTTGAATTTAAAATACATCTAGTTGGTGAAACAAAATGAATGGGTAAAATGAAGATTTTGGAAGGTATAACAAAGTATCATATATGTTGAAGAGCGTAACTTGATAAAGCATTTAGTCCGTGAAAAACGAGTTTGGAAAGAAGATGTGTTGCCTATACTTGCATAACTGGAATTTGACTCTACATCTTGGTGGGAAATGGTTATGGTGGGCTAGTCGTCGATTTTAGATGGTGATCAATGAGGGAGGGGACTATTGTTGAGAGGTGCGATAGCAAGAAAAGGGATCGATGGTTGTGAGAGAGTTTATCTTTGGCTAGGGGTGGAATAGCTTATGGTGTAGCGAGGTTATGATGGTGATGGGTGATTGATGGTCGATGTCGGGCTATGGTTGTGGTGGGTGGCCGATCGTCGACGTCAAGTCGTCACAACAAGAAAACGATGAATTAGTGATGATCCGGATCGTCACTAAATAAAATTAGCAACGATTTAAAAACCCTCACCAAATGCTTGTCACTAGTTTTTAGCGACGGTTTTTTAAGTTCGTCGCTAATTTAGTGACAAAAAAAATCATCGCTAATTTAATTAAAGCTCGTCATAAATTTTTTTAAAAAAAAAACATAACCGAACTTCAAAAATTAGCAACGAGTTTATGAAATCGTCATAATTTAGCGACAGTTCTAGCAATGGTTTTTAAAATTAATTGCTAAAATTTTGTATTTAAAATCGTCGCTAAATTTTTTTAAAAAATTTTTTACCCGAATTTTAATTGTTCTAAATTAACCTACTCCGAGTTTAAAAACTAAAAATATATATTACAAAATTATTATAATATATAAAATTTAATATATATTAAAATGTTTCAATAAAAAATTTAATAAAATTAAATTCTTTCAACAAAAAATAATTGGTAAAAACTAAAATATATATTTCATATTACACTAATATCGTCATATCTAATATTTTTCAAGTGAAAAAATTACGTATAACGTGGTGGCTAGTTAGTACATGCTTTAATCTCATTTACTTGAGGGAGTGTGTTAACCAAGAATATAAAACCATATTACGAGTCTCAATTACAAAGCGTATTTGAAACTTTATAGACCTAAGTATTTTCGAAAAGGAAAAGCTAATATCATATGTATGAAATGAAAATCAATAAGCGAGAGATATACTCACTCACACACACACACACACACACACACACACACACACACCAATATTATATATATGCATATGCACGCCTAAAATCAACCTTACATATATAATTACATCACAAACATATAGATATATTTTTTGGTTTGCTTACAAAGGAAATGTTGCAGCTTAAAAACCTTGATCAAATTCAAGTCATCGATGGTGAATTAAGAAAGTGAGAACCTTTGCTTTAGCAATGTTGCGTAGAGCTAACAAATTTGATTCTTAATCCTACACTCGCAAAGAATATATTAATTAAATGATTAGAAATGGAAAACACTAAAGTGTGGAAAGAAATTAATAGCATGAACATAATGAAAATTACAAAACAAGACGATCATGATTTAATTTATTCACTTGCAATGAACAATCACTACAATTATAATTCCAGCAAGAGAAACGTTGACAAAAGCAACCAAAGCTTGAAACATGATATTATTAGCCACCATTTCATTTGTAACTAGAGAAATCCCTTCTAAAAACACTACCATAGCAAAAAAATAACAAAAATTTTGTTTTAAATACAAATTATTAAATTTACTTATTAAGTAATTGACTTAATCAACAACTAAATAAACTTAATTAACAAACAAATAAATTAAAATAATAATTAATTATATATTTTACACAATATTTATATAATATAATTGTAAACTAATTTTCTTAATTAACAACCTAATATATTATTTTAAACAATATTTTAATTTGCTAATTAACAAATAATAAATTTACTTAATTAAGGTTGAATTAACACCTATATATATAATTAAACTAACACTAATATAATTTGATAATTTAATTTGCCTAAATTTAATTAATTTTATTGAAAATCACTTAATAAACAATTGGTAGTTTATTTACTTAAATTAACACCACCTATTAAATATTTCAAGAGCAATTACATTATTTAAATACAAACAATTACACTTAAATTAATAACCAACTACATAAAAAATATTAAACACATAACTAATTAGACTAACTCTTACAAAATTATTTAAATACAAATAATTACACTTAATTTAATAACCAACATATAACAATTACTCATAATAAAAAAATTAATTAAAAATAACTAATAATTAATAATAAATAATAAAACAACAACATAATTAACAATTAAATTTTCTAAACACCAAAAATTAAAATAACTAATTAAAGAATAAATAATTAACAATAATAACACAATTAACAATTAACAACAACAATTACATTAATAATTAACTAATAACTAATAAATATTAACAACAATTAACAATAATAGTTAACAATAAAAATTAACATAAAATTTAATAATTGCAATAAAAAATGAATAAATGGGTTACCAATAAGATAATTTGAGGATTAGACGAGGGAGGAGTCAGCTGCGCCACATTGGTGGTGCTACTCGTGGCACTCGTTCGCGATGGAGAGGTTGGATTAAGGGAGGTGGAGGGAAGGGGGAGAAAGAAAAAAAAAGGGAGGAAGAAAGGGGGAGAGATGGAGGGGAAGAGGAAAATGAGAGAAAGAAGGAGATTCGAAGAAGTAATGGAGATAATGAGGAGGAGAAAATTATGGTTGGAAAAAGAAGAAAAAGAGAGGAAAAAAAAATTGGGAAAAAAATTCGAGTCCAGTAGCTATTTAGGGATTAAAACTTTTAGTGATGGTTTTTAAATTGTCGTTAATTCTATCTAAAAATTCAAAATAGTCATTTTTTGCCCAACGGTCAAAATTTAATGATGGTTTTGAAAATTGTCGATAATTTTGGTATATTTGCGACGGTTTTTATGGAAAAAACCATAGCAACTTCCTTACAAAGCAAAAAATAAATAAAATTAAAATTTAGCAACGGTTTTTAAACCGTCACTTATTTTATCCAAAAATTTAAAATAGTCATTTGTCCCCAATAGTCAAAATTTAGCGACGATTTTGAAATTCGTAGCTAATGTTGGTGCATTTATGATGATTTTTTTGCAAAAAACCATCGCAACTTCCTTACACGGAAAAAAAATAAAATAAAATTTAGCGACAGTTTTGAAAATCATCGCAAAAATCGATCATATTTGACTCGAAATAGCGAAAGTTTTTAAAATCGTCGCTAAACTCATCACAAATAATCATTTTTTCCTAACCATCATAATTTTTTATTGATTAGCAATGGTTTAAAAACCGTTACTAATATCCCATCGCAAACTACAATCATTTTTGTAATGTGTGATGGCGGCGATTGCGAGTTGCAACAAGGTTTTGGGGTGAAGAGGAGAATGGTGACTTCTCTTATCTAAAAATATGGAGGCTTGGTGAGATTGAGATAAAATAAACATATCTATCACAATCTAATGATTGTGATTATTAGGATGAAAACCAAGAATAGTGAAAGGAAGGGCACAATTAAATGAGTCACAAGGAACGAGTTAAACATATAGTGATAAATAGTAAATTATCAATTTCTTTTAGTGTTTTTGTTAATATGTATTGTAATTTTTTCATAGAGCATAGACTAGAAGAATCACAAGATATCATCATTAAGTACCCCCTTCGAGTTCCGAGTGAGTCCCATTATTTCAACCTTTGATTCCTTCTTTAACTTTTGCTAGATTTTTTTCTCTGCGTGTAATTTAATAATTTTTTCTTATAATATCTATTTTTTTTTTTTAGTGTTTAAAGTGTTCATTTTGTTTTTAATTATTTGACGAGAAACTAACCTTTTTGAGATAGAAAAGATTAAGTTTTAATTTCCTTTTCAACTTTAGCTTATCTTTATTATGTGAATTTTTCTTATCATTTGGTGATTCACACTCTTATTTATTTTATGAGTCACTATCTAAGCTTAAATTTTTGTTGACATCTTGGATGTTGTATGTGTTGTCGACCGGACCTAGATGAGATGATATACTTCTTCTCTTTAAAAAAAAATAGTATTTAATTGATAACATGGATTATCGTCATCATCATGGATCAATAAATTATATGTATGGGTTTTTTTATTCAAAAGTAATGTGTAATTTGTAGTTCTAATTTGTTAATAACCTATTAGCGTGATTGGAATTGATGGACAAATGGAGGGAGTAAATATGCACTCTTACTTGCAACCTGAGAGAGTAGGGTTCCAACTTCCACGTATTAGAAGCTCTACAAAGTAAAACTCCATGGGCTAATTATTAAAAGTGTTATTTAAAGTTGCTTTCGGAATTAGTGGATAGACAAAATCGAGTTGCTTTTGGGATTAATAGACAAAGTTATATGGCAAGGGCCAATTATATGCATACCTTATGTGAGACTTAGCATGTCACATTAATTAGTCTTTTGATTGAGGAGAAAATTGATGATTATATGGGCTTGGTAGCTTTACAAGAGGCTTGTTGTATATAAAATTAGTGTAATGAGTAAATGTCTAGAGTTTAAACACTATTATGAGTTACAAAATGGTCAATGTGACACATTTTTGTTATTATATTTCCATCTTCCGATCTTCATTATTGGCATGAAAAACTATGTTTTGATATCGATGGGAAGTAATGATGGCTTGGTGAGATAAATTTTTAGTTTTCTCGCTTTTCCTTTGAGAATATCTTTCTCCTCATTTCCTTTTCGGATGAGGAGATGGGTTTTTAGAGGAAGGGCAAAGGGACATGAGGAGATGAATGGGTTAAAATCAAAGAAGAACCATCCTTGTTGTATTTGGCATTGGTTAAAGAAGGTTTCATCAATTGTGTAATTAAGTTTCATATCGTGTTTCTTGGAACAAAGCTAATTGAATTTGTTGCAATTGATTGATGCATGCTTATAGAGGAATAATAGACGAATAATTTTCTTATATGAAATCACCTTAGAGTTAATCTTGTCCAGTGCAACGATACCCTTTACAAGATCTCATTGAATCTATGATTTCCTTGTTATCATGATGATTAAGGTGCTTGGGTAAGCTTATAAATCTTCTTTCAATGTAGAAGGTAATTACTCGCTCTTTAATTTCATATTTAGATTTTGGCAATTTATGTTACGGTGTTTATAAACTATTCGTATTGATTTTGAATAGTAAATATGTGTATAGATAAAAAAAAAATACAAGTGTTTGTGAATTTTTATTGTGCCCACGAAGTTCTAACATCTTCTATATAACTAATCTATGAAGAATCTATCATTTGTTTGTATGTAGATGGGAAAATTTTCAAGAAACCAAGAAGTCCATATTAGAAGGATTGTTTGGATGTTGAGTTGAAGCTCGTCCGAAAGTATGGTCTTCATGCTTAAAGACTCTAGAGAGTTCAATATGCCTTGAGTCGAATTCGGAATGCTGCCATAATGTTTCTCGTGTTTGATGAGAAGAACCCAAGCCATATTTTTTAGGGTGAGGCATTTCGAGGAGGATAAATAGGTATGGCTTTTGAAAGAGAGCTAGAATAAGCTTGATTATGTGTTGGCCCTTATGGTGGAAAACTTTCTCGAGCATCGCCTTCGGACTTTTATCTTCAAGGTCGGTATGGCTAAGTCCATCCACCATGCGAGAATGCTCATTAAAAAGAGGCATATTCGATATATAGTGGAATCTCTCTCTTATGTTTTCTTGTTAAAGGGGCATATATGATGCTCAAGTTACAATGATATTCATGTATTTGATAAAATTTTACTCGAAAGATGCATTTGAAACAAGTGTGTGTTGTTAGCATTGAAGTTGCATTGTCCGATTTTGCTTATTTTCTTCTAATTTTCTAATATTACGCTTTACTTTATTTTTATTTATAACATGTCTTGACTACCCTTTATTCATAATTAGTGTTAAGGTCCTCTCAATTCAAAGCTTCGAGCTCTACTCGTGTTTTTGAATCGTGTGTTAATGGTTATGACTTATGTCCCCTTCAAGAAATATGATCCGAAATTATTTTGTTAGGTATGTGATGGTTTAAGTCCAACTATTGCTAATATTCAAGAAGCTATGTGATTGATGAACGCGCATCACTCGTCCGATTGGTGGATCCCCTCCTATGACCTATGTGGGCTGTGAAATTTGATATTGCAAGAAGATATTATGTAATCCTTTCGACACGTCTCCCATGTGTTCCAAGTTAACATAGTCCCGATTGTTAATTTTTTTTACTCGATCGATTGCCCTTCATATTTTGTCTTTTGTTGTGCTATTTTTGTATTTTGGATTTTAAAGTTTTACCTCTTTATTGATATTTACTTTGGCCTTATAGGGTTGGGGGGCATATGGTTAATATTCCATCTTTCATGGTGAGAGTAGACTCACAAAATCACATTGATTTCGCATTCGCTAGCCCTTTTATGGTGGACTCCATAGTAAAGTTAAGGGAAAGAACCAAAAGGCTACTACCAAGGAGGTTCTTGGTGGAGATAGAGATGAAGAAGATGATGGATGAGTTTTCGTAATTTATGGTTAATGTTATAAAGTTTGTTCCAAGAGTCTATCTTCTTGATCTTTCAATCTCTTCTCTCGTCCATTAATAAGAGGTTATGCTAATTTCTAAATTCGGGGAGGTATATCCTTGGCCAATGCATGAAGTGAAGTTTGATTTGTTGAATTTGTTGATAGATTCATCTTAGCCAACATGGTCAATTTTAATGTTTAGAAAGTTTTTCTTGCTTATATGATTCAATTCACAAACTTTTTAACTTTTTAAAATCACAACACAACTAGAATTTGGAATTTATTATTTTAAAAAACCAATGCATCTTGTTTGTGTTCTTTTACAAAAGAGTCATGGTGTTTTCTTTATTGTTTTTGGTGGAAAATACAATTGTACCAATAAAGAACTCGAGATGATGCATTGATTGTTTAATGGAACATTTATCATGTTAACCATTCAAAAACTCTATCTCACTATTCTAGTCGTATTTTTCCCCGAGTTAGTTAATTATATTTTAGTTTATCAATTTTCAATTTTTTTTAATCAAGTATGTGCTTTTTTAATTTTGTTATTTGAGTACATCAAGTAGCAATTTTTTCCTAATTAAGTGTTTTCGTTAACTTTCATTAATTTTATACCGACGTGGTCATTAACCGCAACCATGACATTGGCATATGGGCTCCACTATTATTTTTTTATATAAACTTGTCAATTTTTTTTCCTATTTGAGAGTATAAACTTTGATTTTTACTAAATGAGTATACCGACTTGTAATTTTTTTCTAATTGAGTGGCTTCGTTAACTCTAGATTGACGTGTATGTTAACTACACACATAAAACCGTCACGTAGATCTATTATCAAGACACATGGCAATTAAAAAAAAATCAAAAAGGAATTATTCATTCTCATTCTCACATAACAACAATAAAAACAAATAAATTACATAATAACGATAAGGTATTTATGACCTTTACATAAAAAGTAATTTTTTTAAAAAATAAATTACTTAAATATATTCAAATGTAAAGAAATGATTTGAAAATGAAAACATAAAAGTTCAATTGTGTTTATTTACTAAGACAATAATCCATTTTCATTTTCGGTAGAAAATCTAAAAATGACGGTTGTTTGGAATATGACAATATGAAATTGAGTTTTAATTTAGAGCGAATGATGACTCGAATTTAGGTTGAATAAGATGGATTGATTAGAAAAATATCTTATTTAATATTATATATGTATTGTTTTATCTATTCTTATTTACGTAGTAGTAATTTTTTGGACATAAACATTTTATGATGGAGCATACAGCACAGATTGACATTTGTAGTTAACTAACACATTAATCTTGATAATGGGGCTCTCATGTCGGTGCCACAACGACTACGTTAATATAAAGTTAACAAAAGTTAATTGAAACACTTGATTAGAAAAAAATTACAATTTGATCTACTCAAATAACAAAGATTAAAAAATATACACTTGATTATATATATAATAAAATGATAAGCTGGTAAACCACATATATAATCAACTCTTTTTTCCTCTACAACTTTCACGGCTATGGTGCTTAAATTATAGACCAATAAGCCCTAGGGGACGGTCTACAAAAAAGATAAACAAGCAAACATATGTTTTTAAAAGTGAATGCATATGCTTTTTTTCTTAACAATGAAAATTTTTAGTTTACAGATAGTTAGAATTAAATTATTTTGCTCAGATAACAGTACTTGTTTTATTCAATTATTCTATACATTTCACTTTTTTAATTTCATTTCCAATTTAAGGACCCGCAAGCATGCCTGACAGTCTAGGCTTGAGTTTATGCGGGTTGTGGCCTGGGATGATTACAAGAGAGAGAGAGCATATATTCCGTAAAGACGATTTGTCATCGGTAGGGGGTCTCCGACGACTCCGTGATCGTCGAAGCACTGCCCCCGCTGAGACAAACAGCCTTAAATCCCATCTACCCCTGCCCCGCCCCGCCCCGCCCACCCACCCACCCCCTTTCTACAAAACACCTGAAAAACAATCCTTAAGTCCGTGAGAAAATAATTTCTAACATAAAAATATATTTTAATTAACTTTTAAAGTATGAAAAACGAAATAAACTTCAAAACTTGTTTTTTAAATTTAGATTTATATCAAAACTCAAAATCGCATCTAATAAACTCTATATGTCGAGAGGAATCTCATCAGATTTAAATAACCTCCATCCACCATGGGATAGAGGTGTTTCAAGGGCTTTCTCTCCTCTCCATTTTCTTTTTGATTACTCTCCTTTTTGTAAAGACAACAAAGTCTGGAATCATATTGAAACTTTATGTCAATTTATAATGGGATCAAAAACAATAATGTTAAACTACAAAGGCCAAATATTCTAATTAATTAAAACGACATCATTTTGCTATATGTTGTTTTACTAAAATAAAGTGATTTTTTCGAGGAAAGTTACTATTTATTTTAAACAATAAAAAGGCATCCCAATTTTAGTTTTATATAATTATAGGCCAATAAACTTGACCACCAGCATTCGAGCCTCAATATCAGATTTTATAGAATTAAAAGTCTTATTGATCTCATACTTCGATACAAACAGCTTATTTTATTTGGATTTTGCAGTTCCAAAATGGATAGCTTGTTTTCATTGAATTATAAAAGTGAATTTAATCTTAATAAATACAAGTTGATTCGAAATGCATGTGACCGTTAAATCTGAAAAAAAAAAAAAACAATTGAGTTATGTGTGACTGCGAAATCCAAAAAAAGAATTAAAAAAAGAATTGCAAGCTTGTGTAGAATACTAAACGCATTTGATTCAAAATATGAAGAATCCTATTTGTACTATTAAAAAACATCAAGAATCATCTTTTTATCCGTAAAATTTTTTCGATTTATAGAAAAATATCCATCAAGAAACATCAATTTATTAACAAAATAAAGAATAATGTTACCAAGAAATAAAAGGAAAAGGGTTTCAGTCCGGCTTAGGTGTGTACATATATATATGAGAGAGAGAGAGAGAGAATACCTTTGGTAAATACTTTTAAAAAGAAATAGGTTTCAGGCTTAGCCCAATTTGGTCATTAACATTTGGACTAGCCCAAATAAAATAAAGAATTAGAGTTAGGGCTTTCTTTTCTTTTTGACCCATGGCATACGAGGGTGGAGAGATCTTCTAAGTATAAATTCAGCTTTATGCTTCATCGCTTCTCTAAACCCTAACCGAGGTCGCAGCCGGCTAACTAAGATAGCAGACGGCAGCGAACAAGGATGGTGCACGTTTCTTTCTATCGCAACTGTAAGCTACCGATCTCCCTTTCTTCGTTTTATTTTTCTAATTTTCCACCGTAATTTGAACTTTTTTTTATTATACTCAATTTCTGGATTGTTCTTGTGAGTTTTAGCTTCTTTTTTTGCAAAACTTATTTTCTTCCTCTGTTCTTGTAAATTTGATACGTATTATTTTATATAGAATTTAGAAATTTAGCTTTCACTTGTCTTGAGTTTAACATCTGTGCTTTGCATTTTAATTTTGATTTGATGATCTGAATAACAAAAGTGAGCTCAGTATCTTCGTTTTTGTTTTCCTATAGATGGGAAAACTTTTAAGAAGCCAAGGCGTCCTTATGAGAAGGAACGTTTGGATGCTGAGCTGAAGCTCGTAGGAGAGTACGGGCTCCGTGCCAAGAGGGAACTCTGGAGGGTTCAGTATGCATTGAGTCGCATTCGTAATGCTGCAAGAATGCTTCTCACTCTTGATGAGAAGAACCCACGCCGTATTTTCGAGGGTGAAGCGCTTTTGAGAAGGATGAATAGGTATGGGCTTTTGGAGGAGAGTCAGAACAAGCTTGATTATGTTTTGGCTCTCACTGTGGAAAACTTTCTTGAACGCCGCCTCCAGACTCTTGTCTTCAAGGCTGGTATGGCTAAGTCCATCCACCATGCCAGAGTGCTCATCAAACAGAGGCACATTAGGTATATATAATAATTTCTTATACTAACCGTGTTGTTACATGATCAATGCATGTTAAAGTTTTGTTCTAAAAGATGCAATGCATTTGCAATTAAAGTTTCACCTGTCTGATATTGTTATTTTTCCTGTTTTTATAACACTAGGTGCTTTTCTTTTCTTTTCTTTTCTTGTTTAAAAATGTTCTGACTTCCCTTTATTCAAAATTAGCATCTATTTAAGTTCCTGTGATTTCAGGGTTTGAGATTTGCTTGTCAAAAATGTCAACTTAAAGCAGTTATAACCATTTTACCTGATCATTGCCCTTCATGTTTTGTCTTTTGTCGTGTTACTCTGTTGGATTCTGGATTTTAAAGTCTTGCCTGGCAGGGTTGGGAGGCAGGTGGTCAACATTCCATCTTTCTTGGTGAGAGTGGACTCGCAGAAGCACATTGATTTCTCTCTCACAAGCCCCTTTGGTGGTGGACGTCCTGGTAGAGTGAAGCGAAAGAACCAGAAGGCTGCTGCCAAGAAGGCTGCAGGTGGAGATGGAGATGAAGAAGATGAAGAATGAGCTTATCATGTTCAGCGACAGTGATTTTTGTTTAATGTTATAAATTTTGGTTAAGAGTTTAACTGTCTTGTTGATCTTTCAATCTCTTTTCTATCATAAGATTAGAGGTTTATGTGGATCTTTAAAGTTAGGGTGTCATCATTTTGAGATTATTTTTGTTATTGTCTTTGGAATATGTTGTTTACTTGCTAATCTAGCTTCTCTGGTTTTATGCATGAAGTAAATTTATAGATTTTATCAGCTCGTTTGTTTTGGAATTAGAGAATTGGCATCTCGTCCTTGAATGTATCCAGATACCATTGGCATCTTAAAGGAAGCGAGCCATTGGCTATGGGGCACGAACAGTCTAAAAAGACTATGTATCGAATTAGCTGAGAGGATCATAGCAGTTCTAATGCCACAGGTCTGCTTTTGGGTTGTGACAGTGAATCAGATGAATATATTCTCTTTTTATATCAAAGTAGGAAAATTGGCAACTCGTCCCTGAATGATGTTTAATGTCGCACTAGGGATTTCTTTTAGGTAGTTTTTTCACTGCAATCTTGTAGTAAATACACTGTTGTAGGTTTAATTCGATGAAAATATGCTGATTTAAGATTTGGGGCAGTAGAATAATTTTTGGTATGTTTAAGATTTGACGTGAATTGAATGTTTCAAATTGGGTCTAGTTCTAATTTATGCAAGGTACTTTAGCTTGCAGAATTTTAATTTATGAAGTTGAAGAAAGTGCTGGGAAACCTCATTTTAAAATTGCGTTGCTCTTAGAAGCTAGAACTCTGCAACTTGTGAAAAATCGTATCTTTTCTCTGTCCGTATAGTCTCGATAAGAAAAGAAAAAAGGAAATGAGATGGGAGAGTTATGATTGCATAAGCTGTGAATTTTATCGGAGTTGTACCAAGCAGTTGGGAAATTCCTGCCTCCAAGGCGCTCAGGAGACCTGCATCTTATATTAGGAAGTTGGAACATGTAACAGAGAATAAAGTCACTTGAGGTCCACACACAAAAGGGCTCAGCATCGATCATGCCTGAGTCTCCAAGAAACACCCGCCAGCATAAACAACTGCCTTTCTTTCTTTATCTAGCACGCATAAACAACTTCCTTGATCCCTTGCAGATGGGAACACGGAGAAAACCAAAGTACCAAAACTAGTGCAACAACTTAATGCAATTCATAGAACAAATCCAATTCCAAATTGGAAACATTAAGGGTAAACCGCAAATAAAAAAATATGGACTTGCATGATAATTTTAAAGAAAATTAGGACACGGTATTAAGTGAGAAGAGAGGATCTGAAGCATAAAACACAGGTGACCATTTTCCTTGTTTGCTCCCAATGTGCTGTTCACTTGGTTTCACGTTTGTGCAAGAAAAAAAAAAAAAGAAAAGAAAAGAAAATTGCAAAAGAGCCGTATCTTGTACAAAACCAGAATAGCAGAACTCCCAGAACTCTATGGTTTATTCAAAGCAAGAGATTGGCCCTACCATTCCTAAGAAACGAAGAAAGTGAACAAGAGCTCATTTTTTGGTATTCATTAATGGAACACGCTTCAAGTTTAGGAAGAAGACTTCTCCAAGCATCTGCAATGCTATTGGCCAAACGTGCTGTCCTTCCGCAAATTCATGAAGAGCAATCCCCATATCCAATGTTTTCTGTTCTTGAAAGCGCACAATCTCTTCGTTCATTTGTCTAACAATTGTCTCAAACCTTCTTGTTGCTTCCTCACTCTCCGCTTTCAACCGCATGGAAACAAACTTTAAGTCAGGTAACTAAGATTTCTAAGGTGCAATATGCTGCTCTTAAGATTTCTAAGGTGCAATATGCTACACATAAGATAGTTTGCCTCCTCGTCCGCATGCTCCGCTTCTGCTGCTTTGTCAGAACGTGCTGGCACAAGTTTGTCACTGCAGCAATAGAAATGGAATAGAAACTCCAGAGATCATCTGGGCCATCAGCAAAAACTGATTACCATGGAAAAATGGGAAAAGGTCAACAATAATGGACAGCTTCAGTGATGCAATGGGGTTTCAAGATTCAGGATTTCTGAGCCTTTTTTTAGCATTCCCAGTGGAGAAAATTTGACTACTTTGGCAAGTTGCATGTATGAAAAAAAGCAACTATGCATCGCATTAGATGCTAAAAGGCCGTCTTTACTACACTGTAAATGCTGCCTTGTTACCGTTTGAAATGTGGTAAGAGAAAATTATAAGCACGGATCCTAATCCAACACTTTCAACACTGCTGCTTTGCTAGAGGACACTTGTATTTACGAACTTAATTCAAGTTGCACGAGAGATATGGTAGCTTAAATCATTACCAATAAACACTTATCAGACTATCAGAGTACAGTAATAAGAATCAAGAGAAAAGGCAAGGTACCGTCTCTTGCAATGTTGGTGATCATTTCACATGGTACCATTGAAATCACAGATAAAATAAAGTTAAAAGAACAAGGAAAGGAGTAACCAGGACATACAGATTTATCTCTTTCAACTTTATTGTTTCAGCCGGTTCAAATTGAAGCCTGAAGGCATTGGCCCGCTCAGCTACGGTAGCCTGTCAAAGTACACAGAATAACGAGATCAGCTTCGAAGACAAATGTAGTGCAAGTTACACCATAGAAAAAGAGGATGAATTGGTGAAAAGATAGGAAAAAAGTGGGAGCGGAGTGGCAAACCAAACTTGCCTTAATAGATTGGACAGCAGAAACATAATCTTTCAATGGTTCTTGGAAATTCATCAGGAGTTGATGGGCCTGGAAGTTCATAGAAACACGTTAATGATTTACAAAGAAGCTTATTAACTCCCTCAAAAGCCTACGTAGACCTAAGGGCATGCACACACAAAGAGAATAAAACAAAATGCTGAATCTAGAACGGGAAGGCACCATTGACTTAAAGCCTACCTCCTTCAGCAGCTTAACTGATAATGCATCTGATTTAGTCGCAAGCTTAGAAAATGCCTTTCCTAGGGCATCTTCTTCACAAGCACCAAGAAGCTTTGCTGCCTTGCCAAAATCCAATAAAGATTGCCCCATCTCTGATAAAAAATATATGGATCCATATATTTTGGAAACTGAAAAATAAAAAGTTACAAAATCAATAGACCAAGAATTAATTACCCAATTCTTGTTTTTCTTCTTATCGAGTATATGTTCAAAATGCACAAGTATCAGGCTAACTAATTAAGTTGCTTGTCTCGGGTAGCCAAGCAACTTCAGCTTTGTATACATCTTCAACTGATCCTTCAGGGTGCAAAACCCCAATCAATTGTCTGACATTTTCCTCCTGGTCTTTCTCAACTTCCTTCACTATGGCATTCCCAAGTCCATTAATGTCATCTCCTCATCCACAGAAACAGACTTCGCATCGGCATGGTCTGTCCAAATCCTGCTTGTGTAAGTTGCGGCCTTCTCTCGAGCACCCTCATATTTCTTACGTCGGGGTATGATGCGAACAAATGGTTTATCGGGACCATTGGTCAATTTCAGCAACACACGCCGGTCTACGATGACAACAGTATGTCTTGGACACACTTGGGATCAATAATGATAGTAATTATTAAGCAAGAAAAGTTTGCCCCATTCCCTGAGATTGTGAATTTTTTTGATGATCCCCGAAACCGTATGAAATTAATTACTTGATAAACATGAGAAAATATAAAACCTATCTTAAAAATTAAACACTCTACTGCAAATTTGTTCACAGGCGTTGGGTTTGGTCAACTATTCTTTAGCCATTGTGATCTATTGAGTTCGTGAGGGTAGAAGTGCCTTCATAGTACTGGCCTATCAAAATATATCAAAATAATAATAAGAAGTCCTGGTCCTAATTGCTGCTAGATAGAAGTAAGTTCCTTTGTTTTGGTTCATCTTATCCTTCCTTTTATCAGGCAATCAAACTCATAACCTATTCTATGAATGGCAATGTGACTCTGAAGGCAGCTCGTTGCCTTGCTCTCTTTGTAGAGGTAAGAGGAATATGGAAAACAAAATCAATTCTTAGAGACCAGAATCATGCCCAAAATATTTTGCATGAGCAATAAATTCCCATTAACTATTAGCATGCCGTTCCACAGTCAATCCCCAGCACTCTTTTTATTCTTTTCGATGAATGAATTGAATATCAATTATGAAAAGAAAAGCAGGATTCTAATCCTGATAGAAGGAAAATAAAGAAAATACAGAAACATGACCTAAGGAAACAAAGATCATTACAATACCAAATTAGATGAGAGTTCCCAATTACTTCATAAAGAAAACAATTACCTCAGGTTTAAAGACTGTATTGCTGCAGATACATAGGAGTATCAATTAAGAAGCCTGTGCTTGACAGCAAACTTAATATCCTGCAACCCTTTTCTTCAAAGCCTCCTGTTTTGGTTTACAGACAAGTTTCCATTAGGAACAAGTTCCAAATCAGAGATCCATATTGTCAGGTTTGTTGGATTGTTTTTTCTGCATCCACAGCAATAACAAGTTCAGCAAAATGATTTTATATTTTTGGAAACTGATTATTAAAAGTAACGAATGCTGTAACAGGAAAAAGCAAAGGCCAAAATGCATCATGGAGACGCACAAGGCATGTTTGCCTATAATACAGTTCAGGTAGAACGTGGCATCTCATCACATTTTTGTGTAAAATACAGGCTACAGCTATTAAAATGAATCATGGTAATATAAAGGTCTAAACTCTAAAGTCAACACAAATGAGACATAGTATTTTACCTGATCAAGAATAAATTTTGACAAGGCTTCAACTTCAGACCTCTACGTACAATTCCTTGAATAGTTGGAAGTCAAGGATCATCCCATCCATTAACCTTTCCCTTCTCAAAAACCATTTAAGGTAATGCTTGCTGAGAACTGTGTAGGACATGTTCCATCGACTAAATTAAAAAAGGTGGACCTTTCATACTCCCATATCCTCTTGAATCCTGTGATATTAAGGATTTCAGTCATGATACTCGCTTGCTCGGAATGCATGAGTTATACCTTCTTCAGCATCAACGAATAATCATAGGTGGGATATACATTGTATTCAGTACCCAATTGATGGTGAGGTTTTGGTGATGCATCAATAGTAGACAGGATCTCAAAGGCATTTGTTTGCAGCTTGCATGTCTAGCTTCCCTCGAAGACAACACTTAGAACCCTTCTCTGATCCTGCAATCATTTCCTTCTCAACAGCAGGACAAAAAGAAATTAACAGGGAAAAAAAAAACAGAAGAAAAACTTAATGCAGGAAAAAAATTATAATAAAAAGCCAGTTTATATATATATATTCAAATTTAATTAGGAACTCTATTTATAATGGACTCTAATAATACGTCCTGTATATTAATTATTTTTAGGATTACTTGATTATTGTTGAATTATAGTTTAGATCCATTTCCTTTAAGTGGTTCAGTAGAATTTTTTTATATAATTTTTTGTTGAGCAACTCTCTCAATTCAGACTTGAATACTTCATGACATGGAAACGATCATTTAAGTTGGAAATATCTGGTCTTAAAAAAGAATACAAGAAATGAGAATTAAACAAAGTTGATAGCATAAATTGGAGAATGTTGCCATTTATCGACCGCAATCATCAATTTAACCCAATTTCAGTCAGCAATTAAAAGCTCTAATAAACAACATGTCAATGGATAACTGTTGAAAGCCTTTAAAGGACATATTGCAAGTCTACTGATCCAAGAAGAATTCCAAGCAGCAAAGAGACTTGGACATAATCACCCACACAGATAAAATCCAATTACCCACGACAAGAACAGAAGACTCTGATGATGAAAAAGATAACCCAATTAACCAGGATGAAATCTCAACGCATTACTCCAAGAAATTATGTACCGCCGCTGTTCTTTCACAAAATACCTACGCTCCTTTCCCTCTTATCACCAATAATCCTTTCACTATATTGTCAGTCAAGAAAATGCAATACATTATGTTCCTCCATTTCCTCTGGCGTTACAACGAACACATCATAAACAAAAAGGATTGTTGGTTGAGGAACGGATAATTAACTAATGAATTAAAGCTCTAAGAAATTAGATTAGGCATATTAAAACCCCAGTGAGTAATATAGCCCAAAACCTAGATGGCTAGATAGAATAGACAGAAAGAAAAGACAAGCATAAATGGATATTTAACTAATGAATTAAAGCTCTAAGAGAAACATTATACCCAATTTGTTGTTGAGTTTAGTTGAGTTGAGTTGCATTGTTGATGCTGCTTCTTCACCTCCCAACTCATCTTTGTGTGTCTGATGTGAGTCTCATTCATTCATGCAACGTTCCTTTTTCATCTTCTTCTTCTTCTTGAGTTGTACAATTTCAATGCTCAAAGCAGTACTCATGAATGACTCGACTCACCTCGACTCTACTCGCTCACCCCACCCTCTCTCCACTTCAATCTTACTTACAAGTCCTTCCATTTCCACAAAATGCAAATTAAAACCCTTGGAAAAGTGGGACGGGTCGGAAGGATGGCACGGTTTTGAAATTCGAAAGAAAGGGAGGGGTAAATTGGTAAATAGGATACAAATTTCAGCCGTCGATTTTATATAGCCGTTGGATGAGAAGGAAAGCCCGCGTTTCTTCCTTACATGTAACGGACTCCTCCTCCCAATTTCTCAAAACTTTCATCACTAATCTAACTCTCGGTTTTTTGTCTTTCTTGGAAATCAAGCAACTTCTTAGTCGCTCAAACCCTGAACTTTCTGAATCTCTCAATCAACAAACCCTAAACTCCTCCCAAGAAATAAACAAAGAAAAACTTTCTTCAAGTCCGTCTCTTTCTCTGCATTTGATTTTCATCTCCTTCCTTACTCTGTGTTGTTTACTTCAATGGGAATGGAGGGCTTACATCTCCTGGCAGATGTTGCCGTTGGTGATTATCAATTACACATGATCACGCATAAAAATCAAGATTTAGGTGATTGCAATGATGATGATTCTAATAAGAAGAAGAAGAAGAAGAAGCAGAAGCAGGAGACCAAATTTCCAGATGTACTGGTTTCTGAACTTTCACCAAAGGAAAGAAACTGTTTTCCACTTGATCAAGAAGCCTACAAATTTTGCGATTTGAATCTCTTGGCTGATGTGACTGCCGCTTCTTCTTCTCTTCTCAAAGACTGGGACTACGACAGCACTTACATACTAGGAAGATGAACAAGCAGAAGAAGCCCAGACCCATATCATCAGTTAAAGCTACTCTTGATCTTTACGGGTTAACAATTCTAACCTAAAGCTTTGTTTCAAGAAAAAAAAACAACACCCTTGTTCCTTCTACTCAAACATCATCAATTCCCTCTTTCACCTGCCCCCCCCCCCCCCCCCCCCCCTCATTGATCTGTTAGCACAATTTGCTTTTGCCTACAATACCTCTACTTTGTGGGCATTATGTGCCATCACCATACCCACCAAAAGGAGATCAACTTATAGCAGGAGACCGAACAAGACGTTCAAGCAGGTTCCGACAACACCCACTGCAGGAACTAAGCGAGGTTTTATTGAAAAAGAAGCAGAAGAATGCCAAAACCGAAATTCCAACAAGAAAAGAAGGGTGACCTAATCACTGCCAATTCAATTAAGCAACTATTTGGCAACAAAAAATGCAGTCAGTGACCCAAAGTTGGTCATAATCAAGCAACCATATGACACCGACTTGAGCCCTCAACAGTGTCGCTTCTCAATCCCTGTCAATCAAGTTATTGACATGGACTTCCTCACGCCAGAAGACAGGAGGAGACTGGATAATCGTGAAGCCATTGATGTTACAATCATCCAACCATGCCTTGAAGAGAAGCCAATGCATTTGAAGAAATGGATGATGAATAGGACTGGCACTTACGTCTTGAATAAAGGTTGGAATTCTGTGATCAGAAACAAGACGAACCGTCTCCATCTGAATTCCACTGTAGAGCTTTGGTCCTTCACCTGCAATGGGGCACTCTACTTTGCACTTTCTACTAGAGATGATGATATTCATACTGCTATTTGTGCTGGTAATGAAAGGAATGACAATTCTAGAGATTTCATTAGAGATATGGAGCCAACTTCTGGTCGTGAGAGTACTATTACCATTCATGAAGATGTTTAAGTTTTATTAGATTTTTTATTTTATTTTTTCATTCATGTGTAATCCTTCCAAGTAACAGCTTGATGACTTTTAACAGTTTCTCATTTGAATCAAGAATATCAAAAACTAGACTTGGTTTTAGAATATTAAAAATCAAATTATGTTTGAACTCATAAACTTGCTTGATGTATAAAAAATTAAGAACTTCATGTTTTTAATTATATTAGCATGTTTTGTTTTTTGTTTTTTTTTTTTAATTATATTGAAAATAAAAATTTATAATGATGTATTTTACTGCATGTGTTTGGTTTTTACTAAGAAATTCATGAAAAAATTAAATAAATTTACTATTTTATTCTTGAATCTTAAAATATTTAATTTGTCAATGTGTGTTCTTTCAAAATAATTATATCCTTAAGCACATGCGTATTGTATAAATTATAACACATTAAATAATTAACATGCATTTTGTCTTAAAAAAATATATTATACTAAAAATTTTGAGCCAAAAAAATAAAAACAATTATTGTTAAAAATAAATAAAAATATATTGGTCCATTTAATATTAATCATAAGCATATTTTAGTCAAGAAATTTAAATTTTCATATTCCCCTCGTCTTTTTTTGAGAGGAAAAAAAAATACCTCTCGTCTTAAAAGGACATTACATTCCCTACCAAACCAAAAATAATATTTCATGGCATCTAAAATACTTTAATAGAATGAATTAGAGATTTCCCACTCCAAACTCCTAAAAATAATTAGTGTCACCAAACAAATAAGTAAAAAATCTCTCAATTCCTCCTCGATTTCTCGTACGTAAAACAAATAATAGTTCAGGGGAAATGATGGAAAGAATATTTTTGGTGGTGGGCTCTGTCCAATTGGTGGTTTAATGGTCCAATAGCCGTGTGGACTCCACTTCAGCAGATCGTTTTCCTTTTTGTATTTAGGTGTATATAACATTCTAAGCCCAACTATTATTTTCTTTGATATGCACAGCATGTCATGCCCGCCAGCCGCCAGCCACAATGTTGTACAGAAAAGAAAATAGAGAGTTAGATGCAAATCCTTACGGATTGAATTGAAAATTATTCAAAAAATAAGAAAAGGTTGGGTCACTAGATCTATTTTTGTATAATTAAACAAATTTTAAAAGAGATTGTATTTTTATTTCCAAAAAAAATCGTAATATATTCTCAGAAATTTTAGAATTCAAAATATAATTACTAAATGCATGTTACACTATACATTTTGCTACATGTAGTAGCATTAGTTAATTCTGGATGGCCTTCAAAAATTTCTAGTCCAGCTAGTCAAAGAAAGACTCATTTGCCAGAGCCAAATCTTGCAGTTGATTTAATGGAGATTAATCAGCTTACTAAACCAATTGTATGAGCTATATCCAATCAATTCAAATATTTTTTAAAAAATTCATACCATTAAAAATCAACGAAAAAAGAACTAGCAATATGCATGAGACACTTCGTGTTCATCAAGGATACCTTACCTCAAACAGGATTTAATAAAAAGATCTAATTTCTCTTGTATATCTTGTTAGGAAACTATTTATCCTTTGACTAATGGTATAGAAGACTCGGCACTTTTACCTTAAAAAAATTAAATCTAAATCTAGCGTCACTTAAAAAAAAAAAAAAACAAATTTTTTTACCTTGAATTTTATTTAAAAGAACTGTTTCCACTGTATTAATTTATTGATGAAGCGTTTATGTTTTGACCGGAAAAATTTTATAATACACAATGAATAATTATTGATATATATAATAGTTACTCTTTGAATTCACTTTGAGAAAAGAGATAGACACATAAAAAAAGAAGAAATTATATCTATACCCATCAAAAGTGATAAGAAGATTTCTACGTCCGTTCAAATTTTTTTATTTTCATTATTTCTTTTTATGTGTTTATCTCTCTTTTCAAAGTGAATCCAAAAAATAACTACCATGTATATACACCATTAGTTACTCTTTTTGTATATTATAAAATTTCTGTTTTGACCGTACCCGTGCATCGCACGTCTTACTCTTTAAAAATCTAGAGAAACACCATTTATTTATTTATTTTAAGGAGGGAAAAGGAAAGTAGAAAGAATCAGGTACCAAAGGTTGCTGCTGGGCCCCTGGACGAATGCCCAATCCAATTCAAATGCTTGGGAAATAGGCTTTGCCTTCCCTTTAGTAGTCCACATCTTTTCAGGAGTCCATGCTCTCATAAGCCAAGAAAAGCAACAGCTTATATTTACAAGGTTACCCTTATTGAATCAGGACTCGTGCGGTGCCCTGAATTTCATAGAGTTCGCAAAAATCCCCCATCATCAAGTCAAACCGGTTCTTCCAAGGACACAAAAAGGAAAAAATTGGCACCTAGTCTTTAACGACCCTCAACCCTAGATCTCTACTCGCTAACAAATCTCCAATTTCTGTTTCTCTCCCGCTATTAGATTTATCTTTTCTTTTTTTATTCATCTTTTGGTTGTTGTGCATTTTGAAAGAGAGAGAGAGATGGATGATAGTTGTGCAGTGTGTGCGGAGGTTCTTGAATGGGTTGCCTACGGCGCGTGTGGCCATCGTGAAGTTTGCTCCACTTGCGTGGCTCGGCTCCGTTTCATCTGCGACGATCGCCGCTGCTGTATCTGCAAGACCGAGTTATCTGTCGTTTTTATCACCAAGGTTAGGCCTGCCTTTTCAAATTCCAATTGTTTTAATTTTTTTATTATCTTGGTTTTGATTGCTTATTCGTTTGATTTTGATAATGGGTGCGGTTAATTGCTAATCAATTAATCATATTTGTTAGTTAGGTTATGCTATTTTCTTCAGCTATGAACAAGCAAGTACATAATCTGTTGCCTTAAGGACTAATTTTGCTACTTTTGGTTAAAATAGAGACCTGACTGATTGCTGGTTTTGAATCTTTACCAAGCTACGTGAATCTTCTTTGTTTTTGATAGGTTCTCTTAGGAAGTAGTACTAGTGAAGCCGCTATTTTTTTAACATTTTCTTTCACCAAAGAAGAATTTATAACCAAATCCACTAGTTTCAGGACTGTTTGAAGCATTTTTGCTATGTGGTGGTGAATGCTATCTGTTAAGAACAGTGACAAAAGAAAATGCGGATTGATGTATTGAAGCTAGAACATCTATTCACCTTGAAAGTAAAAGGCTACTGCTGGAGAACTGGACCTTATAGGGTAGCTTTTACTGGATATTTTGTACAAAACAAGCATTTTGCACATACATTTAGTTTTTAAAAAGGGCTCGTCGCTGAAGGAATGTAGAGTCAGCGGAATCATAGTCGAATTCAATGTCAGATAAAACGCAGCTCCAATTTATAAGACAAATGCCCCATCATTCAGAATATGTTAGATGGAGTTGCTTTCAGACTATAATATATGGTTAAGATTGCTCTTGTTGTATTTTGGGTTTAATGTGATTGATATTTGTTTTTCAGTTTCTTTTTGAAGTTTTTTTTTAATTGTATTTGCAAATCTAATACATTTAAGGTGAATTTTTGGAAGTAATATTTTCTTGTAGTTGTCTACTTAGCTTTTTCATTTGCCCACTGCTTTTGTTCATATTTGTGATTTCTACTGTCTGCACATGGATTGATGACACAGAACGCTCTATTCTGCCGTTCTTGCAGGCTTTAGGAGATTATACAAGGATGATTAATGATTTCTCGGTCTTGCCATCTGAACCAAAGGAGGGTCGAATAGGATCTTATTGGTACCATGAGGACACACAGGCATTTTTTGATGATGTTGACCATTACAAAATGATAAAGGCCATGTGCAAACTGTCATGTAGTGTATGTGACAGGGAGGAATCAAATGATGGATCCAAGCGTCGAGGGAAGTTTAGGAATATTAATCAGCTGAAGGGTCATTTATTTCATCAACATAAATTGCATATGTGTAGTCTATGCTTGGAAGGACGAAAGGTAAAATCCTCATGCTTATTATCCTGTACGACATATGTTTTCTTGTTTGAATTGTTGGACATTGAAAGTCATTTTTAGGTATAATCAAGTTGAGATTGTTTAGAATTTGTGCACATTTTTTTTTTCATAATGTTATCACTCTCTTTTTTTTGGGCATCTTATTTTATGTAACTGTCAAAGTGATTTACATGTGGCTCTAAATACTTTATTCTGGATGGTTTACTATTGTCATATTGTCAAACCTCAGAATTTACTCTTTTTTTTTCTTTTTTTTTTTAAGTTCTGTAACAACTTTCGGATTCTTTTGAATTTGACAGGTATTTATTTGCGAGCAAAAGCTATACACTAGAGCACAATTAAATCAACATATAAACACTGGTGATTCTGAGGTTGATGGTAGTGAGAGTGAAAGAGGTGGCTTCATGGGACATCCCATGTGTGAATTCTGTAAAAAACCATTCTATGGAGATAATGAGTTGTACACACATATGTCAACTGAACACTATACCTGTCATCTATGCCAAAGGTAATACATGCTATAGTTGTACACATGATATCATAAGGTACACACATTTTTGGATGGTCTCAAATAACTTTCTGTTATGTTAAATGCAGGCAGCATCCAGGACAATATGAATATTACAAGAATTATGATGACCTAGAGGTCAGATTGGTCTTCTACATTGTTTTTATATGTTAATGTTTGAGATTATGATGCTGACACTTATTTTTAATAAGTGTTCTTTAACTAAGAATATTCTTCTAAACAAGTGAAAGTTATCTGTCACAGATTCACTTCCGTCGAGACCATTTTCTATGTGACGATGAGGAATGTCTTTCCAAAAAGTTTATTGTCTTTCAAACCGAAGCGGAGTTGAAGGTGACTGAGAAAGCTCCATCGACTTGGTGTCTTTACGAAGTTTCTTTATGAATCCTGTTCAAGCTATAGTTTCTTTGTTTGTGTGCATGCAGGGGCAGGGTTGGGGTTGTGGGATCATTATCGATTTAGATTTCTCTCTTACTGCTTACTGGACCAGTTCAAGTCATTTAATTTTGTTCTTATATTTCAGAGACACAATACAATTGAGCATGCTGGACGTATGTCTCGTTCTCAGAGAAATGCTGCTCTCCAGGTTCATATTATTTTCTACTTATGGAACCCCTCCTTAAAGGACGTGGTTCTTTCTTGATAATATCTGACCACCACGTTACTTCCTTTTTGGTTCACTCATTTATGTGCACTTTTTGTAGCTATTTTGGATGTCTCTGTATGTTTGTCTCATTGTTCATTTGCTGATTTCTATGAATCAGATTCCAACTAGCTTTCGATATCGTCGAAGTAATGAACAAGATAATCGTCGTGGAAGGGGACGGACATTTCGTCGTGATCAATCTGATAACCAACTCTCCATAGCCATTCAAGCTAGCCTGGAGACAGCACATTCAGAAAGCACATCTCGCGATCGATCGTCCAGTGCACAAGTGATCTCTGATCATGTAGATTCAAATGATATTGATCCAATAGTTCAGCCATTTGAATCATTAACTGCCACAGATCCTGAAACAACTTCCAGATATCTTCAAGCCTTGGGGCACTCTTCTAGGAACGCACCTTTGCAAGAATCTTCCTTTCCTCCTCTCTTTACGACTCCCAGCAGTGGTCAACAAAAGGCCAAAGATGAATCAGAAGGTTTGCCTAATAATACAATGGCAGCTCATCTCCGGCGCCAAAACAACAGAAATGCAACTGTAATCAATTCACCTCAGCTGTGGCCAGCAGCAAGCCGTGGGCATGTATCTAGTAGTCCAGCACTATATAGGCCTACAGTAAATACATCGCCTTTGAGTTCAAGGAGTTCTGCCAGTGGACCTGGTATCTCTAGTTATGCAAGTTCTACTCAGCCTCAGGCTCGACCAATAGCAGTTCGTAGTCATCTACCAGCTGGTTCATCTGGGAGCTCAGGCAGCACAAGTTGGATAAGCCACTCTTCATCAGCCCCAAATCTTGCCGAGATTGAATCCATGAAACCCTTTATTTCAGATTTTCCGCCAGTTTCTGCAGCACCGACACGCAAGATGCCCTCCAGTAGCCAGGGTGTGCTGAATGTGGAAGATGTTCAAACTGCAAACAAGTCATTGGTGGAAAAGATACGTGCTGCTCTTGAAAATGATGAGGATAGATATGCTCTTTTTAAAGACATATCTGGACAGTATCGTCAGGGTTCAATTGACACGAGAGAGTACCTGGATTATGTGCAGCAATTTGGCCTATCACATCTCATTCTCGAGTTAGCTAGGCTTTGTCCTGATGCTCAGAAGCAGAAAGAGCTTGTTGACACCTACAATGCTAGTTTGAGAAGCAGTGGGCAGAAAGAGAATGGTTGGGGCCGTGGTAGTGCCCATTTAAAAGGCACTGATGGTTCTAAGAAAAGCAAGGGAATAGCTGTTGAAGATAGCAGTTCAAAGGATAGATTGGCAGATAGCTTTATTAACTCTGTTCGGGCTCTGCAGTCAAATTACAAGCCCTTGGAAGAAGAGGGGCAAGCCGGGGAGCTGCTATCGAAAGATGGGTATCGGATAGCCAAAGGCAAGTCAAATGTCATGCTTGATGAGCGGCAAATGGAACCAAGGATCTCAAATGACCCCTCTGTATCTAGTAAAAATTTAAAAGATGGGGGTAATGATAAGCAGCGGAAGAAAACCTCCAAATTTCATAGAGTGAGGCTAGGTGATGGCTCAATGGCGGCCCTTTTGGATCTCCAAAACTCCGATCCTGATCCTCGCAATACAGTGGAGAACAGGATGGATGATAACGATAATTCAGTAGGCGGGTTACCTGTGCGTGGTGTCTGGCGAAAAGGTGGGGGACAAAAACTCTTTCCATGAATAGTATTTCATCATGGTAAAGAAGCGGGACATATATTAAACAAAAGCACATTAGAGATGGAATAGATTCCAGCAAACTCGGTTTGCTGTGTTTTTTGCAACGTGATGCGTTTTTTGAGTTTGGTTTCACCATTTTAGGTGATGAATTCTATCCATGTCAGCTTTTGTTACTTAAGTAATTGAGATGGGGTTGTCCATTCTCACATGTCTATATTTTTCGTGTCAAAAGTGTTCATAGACATCACGAATGAAGAAAGCAGATATAATTAATTATTGCTGCGTGATTCATCTTCCAGAACAGATGAATAATAAGTAAAATGGTGTTTGTGGAATTGTCTCTTTGGTTGATGGGGTTGTCCATTATCATATGGGTTTCTATGATGAACTATTGGTGGACGTGCATTTCCCAGTCTAATGTTTGACCGAGTTGTTAACATATCTGTTTCTAATTCCAATCCCACCTTTGACTGCAACGGCATTCTTATACTCCCCTCCGTACCATGGCGCTTGGGATATGAAGGAAGACGTAGTAAGACAAACAAGGATCGTCGTTAATCTAATGATACAAAAGCAACGATCTTTTCATGTCATTGCACGAGAATTATACTAAATCTGTCTCAATAACAACAGAGAGTTTATTCCATCCAATACAAATCAAAAAAAGAAAAAGCAACACGCCCATGTAAATTTAAAGTTCTAGATATCAAGAAATCCAGTAATTCATCAAATTGACCGCTCAGCTCTGTCCCTGAATCACTGAGTGCCACGATGGCGTACCATTTTCACACATCCACTTCCATCTAACCTCACCCCAGGCAGATCTCCGTAAGGTTGATACTGATTTGGCCACGACACCGGCTCTGCCGTCCCCTAAATTAAAATTAAATAATGTCATTCTTGAATGATTATGATAGAATTCACCTATATATATATCAACTATTGAGAATTGTTAAGAAATTTTATTTATTTAATGTCTTGGATATTCATCCAATGGTTAATGTTTGTTAATAGTTTTTTCGATAAATAATCTTTTTAAAGTAATTATGTAAAAATAGAATTATTAATATATTTTCGATAAATAAATTCTTTAAAATAATTATGTAAAAATAGTATTATTTTACTGTGAACAAGCCATTCCCCATCCCAACTAAAACACAAGTTGTTAATCCTCTCCCTATCTACAACACTGGATCTTTCTGATCCCACTACGCACACTCTCTTTAAGTCAGAATCGTCCGGTTTCATAGATGAATGCTTAAACCTAAATGCATCAACACTGTCAGGATTATGTCTATTTGAAGAAAACGCTATAAGGTCTCCTTTTTCAATAAGTATTTATACTACTACATGTTTATCTGCTTGCTCAGCTTGGGTATTGTATAATTATATTTATCTACTGAAAGCAACATCAAACGGGGATGTAGCTCAAATGGTAGAGCGCTCGCTTTGCATGCGAGAGGCACGGGGTTCGATCCCCCGCATCTCCACTTTATGTGAACATGATACAACATTTTGTTTCCCTATCGTTTGCATTTAGAAAATAGATCGACTTTCCAACGAAGTGATATAAACCAAGACATACAGGGAAATTCTTCCCCTACTTTTATTTTCAGATGATGGGAATTCTATGCTTCTCTTTTGTTGTTTATTCCTTTTATTTTCCTAGACTTGCTTGAAAGCAACACAGATAATTTGGGAACATAATCTGAAAATATTCTGCACTAATTATATCAGTCGCATTCTCCAGCTTTTTAGCATGCTACCGATAGGGTGTGTTTTTCACTCTCCATAGTGCGATGCTCTGCAAATTGGTCCCCGGTCAAGCAAATGATGTGGAGCCTCACGGGTTCATAATGTATTACCGCATTTGCCAAGTCAAAAACAGACATTTGCCTGTGTTTTGCAAATTGTATATGAAATATTATGAAACAACAATGACAGTATCCAAGTGCATCCAATCAAATATCAATCAAGACAAATGGAAGAAACTAAAGCACATCTAAATAACCTTATTGGAAGAGAAGTGGTCTGCCTCCAAATATACTGTGCGTATCGGACAAGAAAATTGGAAGAGCAAGAGAAGGCTGAGATGGAAATGAAAGAAGAGATCCCCCTTGAATGAATCCAAATTTGCAGTCTGCAACCCAATTGCAGGAGATATTCCAATCCTCAACCATATATGGATTCAGTCTGAAGATAACATGGGCACATGCTATCTGCCCCTTTGAACCAAGGATGCTGATAAAAGCTAGGTAATAAACTTCTGATCCCACCAGTTAAAATCTGTAAACATTCTTTTGAACATCCAACTAGATAGAAATAGAGAAACATACATATTGCAGGCAAGAAGTGTTAACGTTACAGCAAAAATCAGAAGTAAATGATCATGTATCTTACACACACTTAGTATGTCTAGCAAGTAATAAATGGTTTTCTGGAGAGATGCTTGAGGGGACATACTTCACAAACTCTGTGTCTAATCCATGTTCTTTTGCCCACATCACCCTTCCTACGTCGATGATCTGCTTACACTTAAAACCCAACACGGCCCTTTCAACAGCTTTCATATTCCTCACAACATCTTCAACTCCATTTATATCCCCACCACATTGTTTCTCCTCACTGCGATAACATACAAATATTAAGATCCAAATTACTGAAATATGTATACAGAAGAGAGGGAGGAAAGAAACATTTAAGGGAAGAGAATATGGATATCACGAGCATAATTGCACCTAATTCACGTGTCAAGACTGGGAAAAAAAAGAGAGAAATTCAACATAAACAAAATGTTCAAAGAGATTACGTGGATTGTGAAAGCAATCTGCAATCAGTAATATCAGAAAGATCTGAACTATGATCAGCATCTACTGCCCAGCTGGTAAACCATGTCATTGCGTGAAATTGTTCCTTGGTGATCCCCAAATTGGACATGAACTTTCTGTCTGCAAGTTGGCAAAAGTTACACTGACAGCTCATAAATAGAAAAATGCATGTGTGCTTGTATGGCATATAAGAACACGCAGGGTAGAGTATGTTGGTTACTTGTGTAATGTTTCCACTGACAAAGATGATGGCAGCATGTTGCTATAGCAAGGCCTTTAAGGTTATCATTGCTCCTGCAATCTTGCATACTATCTTGACTCCATTGCTCAGACAGGCAACATCTCAGTGTCAAATCTGCAGCACAAATATTAACACAGCAAGACAGAGGAAGATTGATTGAATGAGAGAATGATAAAAAATGCAAAAAATTACTTTAGAGTCCAATGTAATGTTCAATTTTATAACATAATCCTCACCAGTTGCAGGCCCACAGAGATGTTTACCAATAGCCAAATAAGGGACTCCCCTTAAAGACTTAACAGCTTTCAAGTTCAAGTCCTCAACTGAAAAGGTAGAATTTGGTATAAGTTTTATATTGGATGCACTGCTAATACTGGAAATTATGATCAAGGATTACTCTATCAACCGCTGTCTACTTCAAAAATAGCTCCTAAAGCCCTTTTCAAATACAAAAAGTCAGTATCATCTCTTATATTGGTAAATTAGAGGAAGGACTCCTTCGTACAGAATAACGGCAAGTCAATCTTCCAAAATTTCATCGGAAATAGGAAATAATTACACAGATAAAAATGGGGGAGAGAGAAAAAATATGCAGGTCCTCTTTCTACAAGGCTGGTCAAACATGGGTTAGTTCAGAGATCTTTGGGCTTTGATTGCCAAGGAATAGAGATTTTACAAATAAAGTCCAAGGATTGGCATTCCATTCCTTTTTTCGTATCATCAGTATCATCATCTTCTGAGAAGATTGTTGAATCAATGTCAGAACTCAAAAGGTGGCAGAGCTTTCCCCCAGCAGAGAGACCAGAAGGAAGATAGTGCTAATATCAAATTTTCACAGTTACCTTCTAAGGGACAATTATGCCATCAGACTGAAAAGTATAAGGCAAACAAAGAGAGACATTTTGTATGAACATAAACATTCTGTTGTTACTACTCAAGACTGCTATTGGTATCACCCAAAATTAAGAGGAAATGCATGGTAAAATCTATTAAGCTGACCCCTGTATTTGAAGTTGAGATAAAGCTTTTTATGAGCTTAGTTGAGAGAAATAATTAACTATAAGGCTCTAGAAAAATTATTGCTGTGGCACAGAACGGTTGAAGTTGTGACTTAATATAATATGTAGAATAAAAGAATGCCTGAAACAGTAAGACCTTGTTTAACTGCAGCTTGAAAGAGTACAGAAAGGGGGCAATAAAAGGCAACAATAGTTTGTTAGGTTATGCCCCATAATACCACCACTTATAAGCACACTATGAAGGGAAACTAAAGGAAAAACAAAGCACTCAAGAGAGCTCCAAAATCGAGACAGCTCCCAGCACCTAACCTTAACTTTGGAGGACTGAGGGAGGGAAAAAAAACAAATAAGGCATGGACATTGTACCAAATACTAGGTTCGCTGAATGCTCCAGTAATACAGAGTATTAGAGGGTATGCTTACCACCAACTCCACAGTTACGTTAAAAAGAAAAAAGGGAGAGGAAGAGGGAGAGAATTGAGATAAAAATATGGAAATAAAAACACTATTTCGAAGAACAGGATTTTGAAAAACCTTACTATCAATCCTCAAACGCTCTAATATCATGCTTTCCTTCTGTCGCAAAGACCGATCAGCCTAGAAGTAGAAATAGCATAAACGCAAACAAAACAATACATAAATTACAGATTAATCAAGGTGAATAGAGCTCATAACAACTCCAACTTTAATTTCATTCTGATTGCAACAAATATTCCTTCACATAAACAATGCAATGATGAGTTCAACACAACTAACCTTAAGTTTGTATGCCTTGCGCTCAACCAGAAAGACCCTGTCAATTCCATAACAGTCTGCCAGCATCTGTGTCAAGTACCCTCTCCCTGCTCCAAATTCAACGACTGCATGGACACAATTGCTATTATCACCATAAAATCCCTGACTATCGGTGCCTTTACTTCCTACTGAACTCTTTATCACTCCAAAGTCCTCCAAATTCCCAAGAATAGATGCTTGTTGCGCTACATGTTTCTCTTGAAACGGTAATTTCCTGCTTAACAGGCAACTCATTTTACAAAAACCAACTAATTCCCGTTAAATTAAACAGCAAACTTCATCTTAACAAGTACTCGTTTACCTGTCTACTTCTCTCTTAATCCACCTATTACAAGCTTCTGGCACTTTATATGATTCCCAAATATCCTTGCATATCGAAGCATGAAGAGACTCAATCTTGTTAATAAGCTCACAAAATTCAATCACAGTCATGCTATAAACAGCACTCCTTTTCATCTCAGAGCTAACACTATCTTCTTCTTCTTTGCCAGCATTGATGCCCTTTTGATAAAATGGTTGAAGAGACAAGGAGTGAGCTTGTTTTAATAAAGGGCATCTCTTAACATGGCCGTCAAGATTTTGGTTTAGAACAGAACTATCAAAACAATAAAAAACATAAATACTTAAAAAGATTATATAATGAAAATTTGATAGTGCAAAGATGGGAAATTACTGAGAAGGGTCGATGGGGCATGGGATCCACTGTTCAATGGACCTCGCTGTATGGTTGCCGCAGAACCTTAAAAACAGTTGAATGAATACAACCCATAACAAATTAGACAAAGGACAAAGGAAAAAAAAAACAGAGAGATAGAAAGAGGAGAGTAAGCTTACTGGGAATCGTTGAGAGGGGAATTTGCACAAAATCGGTTCTTTTTGGGAAGCCAAAACTTGCAGCGTTTCTCCTCCTCCATTGTTGCTGATGCCGCGCTTCAGAGTTCAGACTTCACTGTATTGAGAATTCGGAATTGGAACTGGTTGTGTTTTTTTATTTTTTAACAATGCTTGTGTTTGGAAACTGAGGGATTTTTGTTGTAAATACTGATTTCGGATGTCCTCGACTCATATAAGATTCACTCTCTTTAACTCGCTTCTTTTATTTCTCTTTGAGGTGGTTCTTTTTCTGTCTGGTCTTGCTTTCTAGGCGTTGTTTAGCAAGTATAATATGGAGTAATGTAGGATTTCAAGGAGCTCGGGTATGAGATTCCAAAGAAAAACCCTACCTTAGGTTTACAAAAATATCAAATTTCAGAAAATTTTAGTTATAGAAAATGGCTTTTCATCTTCATTTTTTCTTTTCTCGTTTTTTATTTTCTAATGAAATAAAAAATGGACGATTAACAAAAAAGAAGAAAGAGTTTTGCCTAACAAATAAAAGGTTTTTTCGTTAGTGGCAAGGGTAATTTCCCCATTGGCTTTCATATATATTAAAAAAAAACATAAAACCACGGTTATAAAAAAAATCCTTTTTTTTCAACGGACAACAAAACATCATAAAAAATTCAAAATCAAAACTGAAAATAATAAAAAACCTACTCCGTACCTTTCCCTCTATTGTTTTCCTTGTCATCATAAAATAATAGTTCTTACAAATTTCAGTGAAATCAATTACAAATCCAATTAAAATCTCATTAATCTAGTGAGAGAATATAAAACCACGTTTATAAAAAAAATGCTTTTTTTTTCAATGTAAAACAAAACTTTATAAAAAATCCAAAAGCTACTCCGTATCTTTCATTTTGTTGTTTTTCTTGTCATCACAAAATAATAGGTCTCAAAAATTTCAGTGAAATCAATTACAAATCCAATTAAAATCTCATTAATCTAGCGAGAGAATATAAAACCACGTTTATAAAAAAAATTCTTTTTTTTCAATGTAAAACAAAACTTCATAAAAAATCCAAAAACAAAACTTAAAATAATCCAAAACCTGCTCCGTACCTTTCCCTATGTTGTTTTCTTTGTCATCACAAAATAATAGTTCTTAAAAATTTCAGTGAAATCAATTACAAATCCAATTAAAATCTCATTAATCTAGTGAGAGAATATAAAATCAGTTTATAAAAAAATCCTTTTTTTTTTCAATGTAAAACAAAACTTCATAAAAAATCCAAAAACAAAACTTAAAATAATCCAAAAGCTACTCCGTACCTTTCCCTTTGTTGTTTTCCTTGTCATCACAAAATAACAGGTCTCAAAAATTTCACTGAAATCAATTACAAATCCAATTAAAATCTCATTAATTTAGCGAGAGAATATAAAACCACGTTTATAAAAAAAATTCTTTTTTTTCAATGTAAAACAAAACTTAAAATAATCCGAAACCTACTCCGTACCTTTCCCTATGTTGTTTTCTTTGTCATCACAAAATAATAGTTCTTAAAAAATTCAGTGAAATCAATTACAAATCCAATTAAAATCTCATTAATCTAGTGAGAGAATATAAAACCACGTTTGTAAAAAAAAATCCTTTTTTTTCAATGTAAAACAAAACTTCATAAAAAATCCAAAAAAAAAACTTAAAATAATCCAAAAGCTACTCCGTACCTTTCCCTTTGTTGTTTTCCTTGTCATCACAAAATAATAGGTATCAAAAATTTCAGTGAAATCAATTACAAATCCAATTAAAATCTCATTAATCTAGTGAGAGAATATAAAACCACGTTTATAAAAAAAATTCTTTTTTTTCAATGTAAAACAAAACTTAAAATAATCCAAAACCTACTCCGTACCTTTTCCTATGTTGTTTTCTTTGTCATCACAAAATAATAGTTCTTAAACATTTGAGTGAAATCAATTACAAATCCAATTAAAATCTCATTAATCTAGTGAGAGAATATAAAACCACGTTTATAAAAAAAATCCTTTTTTTTTCAATGTAAAACAAAAATTCATAAAAAATCCAAAAACAAAACTTAAAATAATCCAAAAGCTACTCCGTACCTTTCCCTTTGTTGTTTTCCTTGTCATCACAAAATAACAGGTCTCAGAAATTTCAGTGAAATCAATTACAAATCCAATTAAAATCTCATTAATCTAGTGAGAGAATACAAAACCACGTTTATAAAAAAAATTCTTTTTTTTTAATGTAAAACAAAACTTTATAAAAAATCCAAAAACAAAACTTAAAATAATCCAAAACCTCGCTCCGTACATTTCACTATGTTGTTTTCTTTGTCATCACAAAATAATAGTTCTTAAAAATTTAAGTGAAATCAATTACAAATCCAATTAAAATCTCATTAATTTAGTGAGAGAATATATATATATTAAAAAAAACATAAAATCACGTTTATTAAAAAAAAAAAATCCTTTTTTTCAATGTAAAACAAAACTTCATAAAAAATTCAAAAACAAAATTTAAAATAATCCAAAACCTACTCCATTAATCTAGTGAGAGTTAGTGTATATATATGTCTGCACCGTGGTGTTTATTTTTTTATGAACAGTTTTAAAAATTAAAACATTTTTTTAAATAACAAATATGTGATTTTCAGTTTTTAATTTTAATTTTTTTATTTATAAAATATTATATTAGTAACATTATCACCACTGCAACAACTAACAGCAGCATCTCGCTGTTATCATCATGGTGACTACCACCATCATAATTAATATAACCACGATATTCGTTAGATTTCTTAACCACCATTGACTCAATCCTATTTTGGTTAATATTTCACTTATTCACCACCACCATCTCTTTTAACATCACCTCTTTTATAATTAATTTCACCAAATTAAGTACTATCATTATCTTTATAACATTTACAAATATAATATGATTATTTTTGCCACTGTCATATTATTTGAACCACTTTTGTCATATCGTTATCATCACATGCAACCACTATTTTTTACTAATAAAGTAACATTTGCTATAAATTTAGTGTTGTTATAATCTTTATCATCATTTTTAGCTCCATAACAATCATCACCATGTTGTTCTCACTATTGCCACTGTTAAGTATGTTGTTATCATGATGTCGTGATTTTAACATCATGATTAAATTAAGTACTATTACTATTTTTTTTACTTAATGTTATATTATTATATTTCTCAAATTAAGTCTGCATCATAATTTTTCTTCGTGTATATTTGTTAAGAAAATAAATAGTTTTCAAAAATAATAAACTTAAAACGAATTTTGTTTTTGTTTTTTTAACTAAAAACCAAAACAAAAAATGTTATCCAATGGCCTCTAAAATTTTGATTTTATTTTTTAAATTTACTTTCTCTTGGCTCAACTCCAAATTTAGATCACAATAGATCCTTTTTCCTTTTTTTTTTTTTTATAGTTTATCTTTAGTCTTTGTTGAGGTGAGAAATTTACAGGATAGAAGGTGATGATATATCGTATCCGAATGATATTTTCCAAGTAAGAAAAAGAATAAGAAAGGGAGCTTAAGAGAGAAAATGCAGATAATTCTTGACAGAAGATACTTAGACAGGTAGTGCACTAGGTATACTAATTTTATTATGAAATTGACAAACGAGTTAAAAAAATTAATGAATGAAGTGATTAGAATGTGTTAATTGTGATATTTAGCATTTTGAAAATTGGCTGTAAAATAAAATGTCACAGCTAATAGGATTGTGACATTTTAACAAACTCTGCATGTATCCTTCCAAACCACGCTCTCCCATCACTTTCCATGATAGATGTTGCTTGGATCTAAGGCTCACAAACAAGTCTTTGTGATTGAAAGTTGATCCTTGATGACTTCTGCAAGTCACAACACGAGAGAGAGATAAAAAAAAAAAAACTAGAAATGATGTTATTTCAAAGTGAGTTAAGAGTGTGAAAATATTTTGGAAAAAACAATAGAAAAATACCTGAATCGCAAAAGAGAGGAGTAAACATATTTATTCAGAGAAAAACTTGGTGTGCACCTGCTTAATTTGAAGCATGTGCGTACTTGCTCATTTTTTGTGCAAATATTCATTCGATCCCTAATTCACTTCGAAAACTTTTGTTATTCTTTTTTATGGTTTTCTCATTTATTTATTTTGAAACCCCTTTATACGAAAAATTATTCAGTCATTTTTTATTTTTTAAATTAATTAAATTACATGATGTGGTTGTAGAAATTATGTATTTAATTCTTGTGTTTCTCGGTCTATTTTTTACATAGTACTTTTGTCAATTTTGAGTTCTATTTTTTTAAATAAAAAAAAATAGAACAAAGAAAACAAAAATAGGTATATAAGAGAATTTGATTAGGAAAAAGGGTATTTTTAAAAATTCTAAATCAAAGTTGACCAGTGTTAATAGATGAACTATTAACCTATTCATGACGCCACAAAAACTGATTAATTAGTTTCCATAAATTATAAGGATTAAGGTATAATTAATTCTTTCAATGCGATCTGGCTATAAATGAATTGCCTTGATTTGTTCAAAATAAGGTTCGATTCTCACTGTTTATGAATAATTAGTCATAATTATTTTTTAATGGTATCAAATTTGAGTTAATTTGGTCAAAAAGACAACTTAGTAGTCGACTAAAAGTTAAACGTGTTTTGACAATAACTTAACCCAAAAAAAAAAAAAATTAGTCTCGGTTGAAGCAAAAATTAGTTCGAAAATATCCTAATACATGTGTGTGTATACACACATATAAATCTTTTACTTTTATCCATAATTATATATGAAAAGTCTAACTCCTTACAAGACTTAAAAAAGCGAGTTAATAAAAAACATAAAGTGTTAAAATGCAAAAATAATTAAATTACATCAAATTTCATGAAATATTAAATTGAATCCTTAGTTATTATTTTAGGTTAGTTTTGATTATGGACTAATTTTTTTTTTTTTAACTCTTTGAATAAATATTGATAATATTTTTTTTTTAAAAAGAGATAAGATTTATCATCAATTTTAACAAGATTAATTTGAAAATAGAGTATATTAGAGAAAAAGAAAAAACTAAAAATTAAAATCCATATTTTTTTTACAAAATGATCATATTACAGATAAATATTGTGATATATATAAACATATTGATAGATTTTTCCTAAAAAATGATGAATAATAATATAATGGTCGGTGAAAATATTTTTGTAATCATTATTTGAAAGATTTATAACTATTAATTTTTAAATTTTGAAAGATAATTCGAATTTTATCCCTAATTTTAACTTTAAGTCTAGTTAACAATTATTTGATATGGTTCAAAAATTAAACAAACAAATTTAATTATAACTATCAAAATTTATGTAAAATTATTTGAAAATAATATTTATTTAATAAATATATAAAAAATTATTTATTTACAAATAATTCTAAACAATACATTAAAATTAGAAAAATGTTAAAACTTAGTTAAATAATAGACGTCTAGAACACGTTTCAAGAAACTAATATTTATAAAAATGGCAAATACCGTTTTGAAGCATTGGGCAACAGCCCAAAAAGTAATGATGGGGCCACTAAAAGGCGAGCTCATAACGCCATTGCATGTAGCCCAACACCAAGGGCGGCGCTGGGGCTTGTCACGAGGTAGCCGTGACCCCGAAATGTTTTCAAAAGTTAATTTAACTCTTATATTTACGAGTTGTTTAATTAGACCCTATTGAAAAGTTAATTTTGACCCATATATTATAATAATCCCTTTAAGTAGTTTGTTTATTCTATTTCTGACCACATTTGTTTTAGTTTAACTTTGTAATCATCCTTACATTTTTTCCGTATCAGCTCCCATTTATTTTACCCTAGCTCCGCCACTACCGGGCACCAAGGGATAAAAATAAATAAAAGTGCAGGATGAGTAAATTCAGAAACTAACAGCAGGAATTATCCATCAAGACGTGACAACAAGAACTAACGTCTTGTTACAATTAGGAGTGTTCATTCGGTTTTTTTATTCGATTTCGGTATTTTTTTTCGATTTTTGATTAATCAAATTAGCTAAAACAAAAACCGAAACTCGAACCGAATTGTTGTTCGGTTTTTCGGTTAAAAACCAAATTTTTTTAGGTTCGGTTTTTCGGTTTTCGATTAAAACTGATTTTTTTTTTTTTTGCATTTTTCTTCTAAAAATCGAATTATTTTGCTTTTAAAAAATATCAAACTTGCATATTCAAAGATTGCATATTTCACATTTGATTTTATAAGAAAATTATGTATGATTATTATTATTTTTCTATAATAAATATGTTTTTATTTATATTATAAACTAAATTAGTTGGGTTTCTCATTATTTTTTCAATCACGCTATAATTAGTTTTTTATTAATTTTTTATATTCTTTTTTTAATCTATTTATTTTGTGCATATTTTATTGTTGAATATATAATATGAAAAATTCAATTTTTAATTTATGTTTGTGCCAATTTTAATACAAGGAGACAATTTTTTTTTTCCATGAAGTTTTAGGATTCACCTATAAATTTGTGTTTTCATAAAGAATTTCTTTATCATAGTCTTTTTTTTTTTTTTTGTGAGTCAATATAATATAATCAATTATTTTTTATTTCAATAAATAATTAATGAAAAATATTTCTATTTTAAGTAGAAAAAAAATCATTAAAGCTATTGTTCTTTTAGTTAAACCCATAGGTGCCTCTTTGATTTTTTTTTTTTTTAAAAAAACAGTTTGAGTATGTGTTTTAAGAAAAAAAAACTAATTCGGTTTTCGGTGGAAACCGAATTTGAAAAAAAAAAACCGAACCGAACCAAAATAATTTCGGTTTTTTTTTTTAATTTTTTTTTAAAACCAAACCGAAATTATTAATTCGATTCGATTCGATTTGATATTTCGGTTTTAATCGAATAGTGAACACCCCTAGTTACAATGATCAACCTTCATCTAAATACAAACCCTCTAATTTATTTTCTTTTTCACCTACGATATCCCCTCTATCTTTCGCTTCCACAAAAGCCATGAAAACACTTCAAAACCGCCGGCCGCCACCACCACTCACAGTCCTGCTGCAACCCACAAACCCAAATTTAATATACCAGCATTAATCACTGCAATCCACCTGTATACTACCATTACCATCCACAACATTGCCGCAACCTGCAAGTCGAGATCGAAAAAACTTTCATATACTCCCTATCCCTCTGTCTCGCAAAAGAGGTTTTTTTAAAAAAAAACGTCTTAAAATGTATTTCTTTTAACAAAAAATTCCAAATTTTATTACTTTACGTTTAAAAAAAAATTAAATTCCCATATTTTTTTTCAGCTACATTTAATGTAGTAAATCCAAAAGATACATGAATTGGCACAGTATTTAAAACATTTTTTTTTTTTTAAAGTTTGTGTGAATAGTCTAATAAGAATAACAAACTATAGATGACCTAAGTCAATATAAAGCGTTACCGCTCGAAAGGCAATTGACCCATTTTTGTAAATGCATTGTTTCGATGATGAATTGTTTGAAATTTAACCACAATTACAAATCTATTGGAATATGCCTAGTTTCGGAAGGATTCAAACTCCTTGACATCAATCATTACGGAAAAGAATATATAATATTATTTGTAGGTACCAACCAAAACCAAAATCGACATCAGTTGGTAAAATTAATTACTCTTAATTTCAACGAAGGAATAAAAACAGGGGACCTCGAGTAAATAAGGAAATGGGGTAAGTCAGTACACTGGCTACATGAGTGCCAGAAAACAGAGCGAAAAATACAATCTTTTCAAACTTCGTCCCATAGTGACCACATGAATCGGTACATCAAATTAATTAGACGGTCTTAGCCCTTAATTAATGATGTTTGGTAAGAGCATCCATCGAGCTTTATGTAAAAGTCAAAATTATCATGGTCCTAACTATTGGGCCATGCATCCTAAAACAGTTTCACATGACTTTTATATCATGGTCTAATAAGGTCCATGACAGCCGCAGATTTGGTAAGAGGCATCCAGCTAGTGAACAACTAAGAAGAAGATTGCAGCCTTTTTTTCCCAATATTTATATAACTGAACCGGCCATGTGTGTTTGCTCATCAATCTATCTTACGTCAAGTGCTCTATATGGCACTTTTGCAAGTAATCTCAGTTTTGGGTCTTTTAGTGCTGTGCATGGCAGCCACGGCTTCTTCACATAGCAGGCATTCGCGTTACACCCCTCCTAATGTTATGCGATTAACTGATGTTTTTAGTCACGTCTCAATTGGTCAAGAGTTTTCTACATTTTTTGGAGGCTCAAACACTAAGCTGTTAAACAATGGGTCTTACGCTAATCTTGCTCTTGACAAATCCTCGGGTACGAATATGGCCAGATCAACTGTGGCTTCGTAAATGGTGCTTAATCTTTCTGAGCTAATGAAAAAATTCTCGCTTTTTTTTTCGGGTTCTTTAATTTGCAGGCTCTGGATTGGCCTCACGCGACAAATATTACTATGGATTTTTTAGTGCTGCCATAAAGTTGCCGTCTGGTCTATCACCTGGAGTTGTGGTAGCCTTCTACGTAAGCTAGCTCTTCGGTTTTCATTTATTTAGTTTTGTTTACTCTAATTCCACAAGTTAATGGGAAAAACATAATTTAATTTCAACAGTTATGAATTGTATGCTGCTGCACATTGAGTACATAGACATTGATTACTAATACATAGGACCCAAAAACTTCAGCTGTCTAATGCAGATAATTACCCACACAACCATGATGAGATTGACATCGAGCTTCTTGGTCATGATATGAGAAACAATTGGGTCCTTCAAACCAATGTCTATGCAGATGGAAGTGTTGGCACCGGTAGAGAAGAGAAATTCTATCTTTGGTTTGATCCCACCGAGCAGCACCATCATTACAGCATCATCTGGAACCGTCATCACATTGTGTAAGAAAATCACCTACACCACACAATAATTGGCTTTGAACTCTGATATTGAAATTTTGATTTTCTTTTACTTATTATGATATGGGGATTGGATAGTAACGAAATAATCAATGCAGGTTTCTGGTGGACAATATACCGGTTAGAGAGTTTGCATACAGCAGTTCTTACCCTTCTGTATATCCATCAAAGCCTATGTCTCTTTATGCAACGATATGGGACGGTTCGCAGTGGGCAACTCATGGAGGAAAGTATCCAGTTAACTACAAATATGCTCCATTTGTGGTTTCATTTGCAGAAATGGAGATGACTGGTTGCATTTCTAATCAAACTGCCACTGTTACTTCATGTTCTAAGGCTAATCCATCAAGCTTGGACCCTGTTGAAGGACCGGAGTTTGTTAGGCTATCAAAGGAACAGAGTGTGGCAATGGATTGGGCAAGAAGGAAGCTCATGTTCTACTCTTACTGTATTGATAGAGCCAGGTTCAAGGTCATGCCACCTGAGTGCAAATAAATTTATCTCATTTTTTATTTGTTCATAAATCATAATCACCTCAAATTGTATTACTTTTCCTTCATGGGAGGGGAAAAAAGAAAGAAGACATTCTTTACTTAACGCCTTATAAACAAAACCCAACGTTTGCTCAGAGACAAAATTTAATGGAACCGATATGTTTATATGCTACTCTTGTAACTGAAATCATTCTCTCTTCTATCACTTCCATGGAATTTGTGAATTAATCGAAAGCTTTGGGGTTCAAGCACTTTAAAGCTCTGGAAACTAATTTGGTCTATCACTATCTTTCGTGTAGATAGAAAAATCCATAAAAGCTTTCTTCAAAATATTTTGATAAGACTTCTTTGTACGCTTGACACAATGTATCTCATTGCAATTTTATTTTGACTATCAAAACACTAAAAATGTTTTTCAACAAGCAAATAAAAATAAAAAATAATGATAGAATGATATTAAAATCCATTAATTTATTAAGAAAGATTCTTAGTTATTTTTTTTGATATATAGGAAATGCTTCATTATTATCTTGATAACCTTAGACTCCTTTAAATGAAAGGATTTATAATTTTTCTCTAAATTCATTTTGGCAAACTCTACCAACAATTGAAAAAAATTCCTTTAACCAAAAGGATTCACAATGTACTATTCATTATCATGTTTTATTATATTTATTTTCATTTTACAATCAAACTGAATTTAATTTTAAAATAAAAATTCTAAAATATATATTGTTTTAATTTTTTAATTGAAACAACTATTTACACGTATTGAAATAGAAAGAAAAAAGAATGAACCTCTCATCCCCTTTTTTTTTCTTTTTGTTTGTGAAATAAAAATATAAAATTATTTTTTAACATTTGAAGTATTTTAGAAGTTGAGAATATAACTATTATATTTGCAATGACAACTCAGCTTTACATTTAATTTTTACTTCATTGAAATTCATATTTACTTTATACACTACCAAAAAAAAAAACTATCTTAATAAGAAAATATCGGACTTTATATTAAATTATTTAAATATCAAATAATTGAATTTGTTCTTTTTTTAAAATTAAAACAATTTATTAAATATAAATATTCAATATATAAGACCAGCAAGTTGCAGGCACAATAATGTGAACTGATCACGGACAGCTATAGAGCAAGTTGGAAGCTCAATCATGATGCGGCACGTAGATTCATAGATGGTAGCAGCTTGAAAGAGCATGGCGGGATGGTATTTGCCTATCCATTCCGTTTGACCCACTCTATTTTTAAAATTAAAATTATATCTTATATAAAATCTGTAATTATAATATTTTAATAATAAAATAAAACAAAACAAAACAAAAATAAAAAATTTAAACGAATCACCGATACCTTGCGAGATCCTCGTCTCAGTTTGAAACGGGAATGAAATAAGAAGTATCGCTTCGCATGAAACACGGAGCAAAATCGGGGTAAAATTTTCAGAGAAGAGACATAGGCGGAGATGGCCCCGCCCCATTGCCATTCCAACATAGAATTGGGCCAAGCTATGGCGGGGAAGACTGGTGATAATGGTTCTGACAACTACCAAGCAGCTTGCAGCACTAGCTGGCCTACTTACAAAAGCTTGCATAACTTTGAAGCAAAGTATATGATATATTTTGTCTAAGTGAATCTGCAACTGTCATGTCTTCGAATTTGAATCTCAGCATTTTTCAAACACTGCCCACCAGCAATGCAAAATGTTTTTAACTTGAACAAGAAAGAAAGCAACAACTGCAATGTTATCAAGTGAAAGGAAAGTTTCGACCTCAATATACAAATAAAACACGAAAAATGCTGAACCTTATTCTACCTTCTCCACAAACAGGTGACCATTTATCATCATCAATCATATCATTTGTCGTCATTATCATGATCACCAGACAACTGCACTATTAAAGCCTGCGATTTATTATTTAGCAAGAACCAGGCAAAAGAAGTACTTGAAAAGGCAACTTAAAAGGACCTATAGCCATGCTGGATTCTTGAGTGGGGTAACAACAGCCTTCACTTGCAAGTAATTGCTAAGACTGTAAATGCCCTTTTCTCTACCATGTCCACTCATCTTGTATCCACCAAAAGGAATGGCAGCATCGAAGACATCAAAGCAATTTACCCATATTGATCCAGCCTTCAACGCACGTGTCAGGGTGTTTGCAGTGTCTATGTTCTGTGTGAAAACCCCTGCAGCAAGTCCGTAGTTACTGTTATTGGCCCTTCGTATCACTTCATCCAAGTCCCTGCAATTGTTTGTTTTTAAAGATTAGTGCTACTATAAGCGAACGTCCTTTGTATCAAGCTGAAGAAGAGGAATGTTGCTCACTTGAATTTCAAGATGGACTGAACTGGCCCAAATATCTCATCCGTTGCTATCAGCATGTCATCCTGGTATGTTTACTGATTATGTCAGTTTCACAATCATTTCCCAGTCTTCAATGTAAAATGGTTGTCAGAGAAGCAAAATACCTTAACATTTGAAAAAACAGTGGGCTGGATATAATATCCATTTGCGCCAAATCTGTTGCCTCCAGTTTCAAGGTTAGCTCCACTCTCAACACCAGATCTTATGTACCTCAAGATCTTCTCAAATTGTTCTGAATCAACCTGTTGCAGTGAATCATTTTCAGCACCACCACAGCAGGTAGTTGCACCAGAAGTGCTTAACAGAAAACCAGCAGATAACTTTTACAAGGTAAATGCCAAAATTTCTTTTTCATGCATTTTGATTTGTTCTTTTTAATTTTAACGAAATCATATTGACTGGAAATGTTTGCAAAACTATATACCAGAGAATACTTATGCACATAATGAACATAAAACTTCTAAACTTAAAGAATTCAACAATTTTTCACAACAAGAAAACCACATCTTGTAAGGATTTCTTAAACAATAAAGAGCTTCTAATTTACCTGAGGGCCTTGCTCAATACCCCCTTGAACGGATCACCAACAACACGTTTGATAGCACGTGCCTTTGCTTTCTCCACAAACTCATCATATACACGCTCATGCACAAATGTACGAGAGCCAGCACAGCAGCATTGGCCCTGCAAAGTGCACAAAACTGTGATCAATAAAATAATTCGAACTACCATAAAAACAACCCTTGTGTCTTTTTTTTTCCCTTTATCCTCAATAATTCAATCCAATGGTGTTGAGAAAAAAATTCCTGGACATACCTGATTAAAGAATAGAGCAAAGTGAGAAAGCTCAACAGCCTGATCAACATCAGCATCCTCACAAACAATGAACGGGGATTTCCCTCCAAGCTCCAAAGTTACTGGTTTAAGATTGCTTTTTGCTGCTAACTCAAGTACAATTTTCCCAGTAACAGTTGATCCTGTGAAAGCAAGCTGCAGAGAGATTGCAGGTTAAGAGTAAATAGGGATCCCGTACCAAATATAAGCTACTAAATAAATGCCTCCAACTATTAATACTTCAAATAGGGCAGCATACTAGCATCTCTTTAAAAACTTTGCAAAAGTTGCATCCTCTATCTTCAGAGGCATTTCCATCAATGATAATACCATCAACTGCGTTTCGAATTTTCAAAAGCAAATGTGACACATCTCGCATGCTTAAAGTTATATGTTTTTTTGAAGTGCTTTTCCACCCCAACTTACCAATTCAGCTAATTACTGAGATTTTTAAGGTTTCTTTTAGTGCAAATAACTACCAGGCAGAAACAACTGTTGTATGACTCCCTTGTAAGTTGCCCTGGATAATAAAATCAGAATTTCAACTATTTACCACAAGCTGAATTCAAAACAGAAACCAAAAACCCTCAAGCATCATGTTTTAGGACCAACTGGACCCAATATTTTTGTGCATTCCCCATACAGTTCTAAAATCATTGATCAATAGTTGAGAAGATTCACAGGAACATATATACACTAGATCTGGGCACAGATTTATTTGAAACAAGCTCAATAAATGGTTCCAAAGTCAGTGATCGTTAGTCCATAGAAATTCCAGGTGCCTACACTAGATCTCAAGTCATAACTGCCCGAAGAACTAATAGAATATAAATTTTAAACCTAGAGGTGCAGAATCTGCAAGTTCAACACATGCCTAAAGTAAAGGTGCCTATCACTGTTAAGGAAAAAACAAAGTTGTCCAAGGCTGCAAATACCTTATCCACATTCATATGGCTAGCAAGAGCAGCACCAGCAGTTGGACCAAAACCAGAAACTACATTAAGAACACCATCTGGAAGTCCAGCCTGTTAGAAGAATTGTCTGATCAGAACCACAAATAGAAATCACATATGGCTAGACATTTGCTACCCAAATTTTACATAATACACAGGTAAGAAAGCACATATGTGGCATAGATGGTCAGCGTGAAATGTAGTAAAATTCTATATCATTTGGAGCAATGTCAACATTAAAAAAACCATTCATCAATAATTATGCAGAAATTCACCAAATGCAAGAAGCGACCAAAAAAATAAAATCAAAACTACCTCATGGAATAGCTTGGTTGCGTATATAGCAGATAACGGGGTCTGCTCTGCTGTCTTAATAACAACAGTGTTGCCACATGCTAATGCTGGCCCTACCTTCCAAGCATACATGAGAAGAGGAAAATTCCAAGGAATAATCTGACCTGCTACACCAATTGGTTCGTGCAAGGTTTGCACATGATATGGCCCATCAGCTGGAAGCGTGAGGCCATGGATTTTATCTGCCCAACCTGAGAAATTGAAAAATATTAATTAAGAAATCCAAAAAAGGAAAAAAAAAAGTTGTGCAGAATATGAGAAAGTTCAAATCATATTATAGTAATAAAATAGCATCTCTTCGCTTTTACTTCACCCACCAGCATAGTATCTAAATAGACGTGCAGTCATTGGTACTTCAATTTTAGCAGCTTGCTCATATGGTTTGCCATTGTCCCAAGTTTCAAGAGCCGCAATTTCGTCATTATGCTTTTCAAGCAAATCAGCAAAACGCAACAAGATCTTTGACCTTTCCTGGAACACAACAAGAAAATCTCAACCCACGAATCCCTTTTCTTTTTCTTTTCCATTTCACATAAATAACAAGCAACTAATCCAATAAAAGTTAACAACTAAGAGGAGGAATAGTTACATAAGCTGTCATCCGTGGCCATGGTCCTTCATCAAAAGCCTTACGGGCAGCAGAGACTGCTATATCTATATCTTCAGCATCGCCTTCAGCAACATGAGCAATTACTTTCCCTGTCCTGGGGTCCATTGTTGGAAACGTCCTTCCTGTAGGCCAAAACGTTTAAGTCAAAAAAAAAAAAAGGAAAAACAAAAGTTGTTCTCTATGTTGCTAATTTGATGGACACATAGACTACTATGTCTCAATTAAATCTTGAAATTTCCATTAGGAGTCGCACATGTTCAAATTCTGGGATGGCTACCTCCATTGTCGAATCCCAAAATCGTTAGGAAAAAAAAGAAAAAAACACTATGCTCTCAGAAAAATGAGAAAATTATTCTGGCCCCGTCATGAAATTTCAATCTCAAAGTGTCCATCGAAACTTGTTCAGACTTCTACCTCTATATGCATCCCGAAACCCAGTGGCCCACACCCAAAGAAGGAAAAAAAAAAAAAAGGGTCCAAAGGCAATAAATGCTTTAAAAAAGGATATCGTACTCCCAGCAACGATTAAACATTTGAGATTGTACGGTAATGAATGTACAGCAACGGATCTTTAATTACAAATAGTAGGAAATAAATGAGAAGAAAAGTTCACACCTGATGCTGCATCCACGAATTGTCCATTAATCAAGAGTTGATTGTGTTTCACAGAGACAGGTGGAATTATTGGCTCCTCAGCAGCAGCAGCAGCAGTGCTATTATATCTACTGATTACTCTCGCCAGCCCAACAGCACTCCTTCCTGAAATAAGTAATCCAATAACAAGCGCAATCAAAACTAATGAAAACTCTTCGTTTGATAGCCAATAAAGAATGAAAGTTAAGCGATCCTTGATATCGACAAGTACATAAAGAACGAAAACAGAGGGTCATGATAATATATCCAAAAAAAAAAAAAAACAAAGAGAGAGAAAAGCTGAGTCTTCAGATCGCAATGAAATTACCTCCTGGGATCAAAGAACGAACAAAAGCAGAAGTGAAAGAGCGAGAGAGCAAGGTTGATTTCTTCAAGGCAGCCATGACAAAGACTGAAAACAGTACAGTCGCCCTCTCTAAGTTGTTCGGTGCTTTGGAATACACATCAACCAGGTATAATATTTTAAATAAATGCTATAGGGAAATATAACACTATTCCTTTTTCAGCAAAATGAGTTGGCAGTGTGGCTTTCAACCTGTCTTGCTTTCGCTTATCCGATAATGATGGAAGGAACGCAACATTTTCTTTAACTTTTTTTAAATACTTATTAAATAAAAATGTTTCCATTAAATAATAACAAACACATGATAATTGATATATTATACTTATAGAAAGTTTTTAAATTATAACTAATCATATATTATCCAAAAAACCGAATATTTCTTTTTTATTTATTTATCTTTAAAATTACATAAAAAATTAACGTATATATTTTTATATAAAATAAATATATAAATAAAAGTATTAAAGAGAATATTAGAGAGAGCTTCTTTTAATTGATTATACAGTGTTTACGATGCATAAGTATGACTTGTTCCAAGTATGGAGAAGTTTTCCCTTTGCTAAAGTCTAATTTTAAGAAGGAAACCGCAACTCGTGACCAACCAACAACCTGGTGGCGGGACCCAGACTACCAACTAAGTAATCACGCCCGAGAAAAAATAAAACAAACCAACCGCGCGTTACAATCACTAGAAAAGTACAAACAATGATCGTGAAAGCAAAATGCTCCTTTTTCTCCTTCGAAATAGTTGAATAGCGGTTACGGAACAGGGATGGCGTCTTTCAGACCAGATAGAATTGGACTAATCCAATGTAAATATGTAGATATGTCCGAGGATCGTGTTAAAGATATCTGGTTTACATATACGAGTTTTTGGTCGAGGAGTAGTTATTTTTATGATTATTAAAGAGAGACTCCGTAAAATATAGATTGATAGGTAGCATTTAGTTGGTGCGGCGATTAGATATCAAATAAAAAATTTTCAACAATCTCTTTCTCGTGTGTCCAAATTCCTAGGAATGAAGATCACACAGCACATTACCATCTTACCGCAAACCGAGTTACGCGCTCAACATGTGCAGAAGTATGATGGACCTTAACAGAAGTAGCATCAAATTAAGTTAGAGGTAGTTATATGTTAGTCCTTGTAGTTTGATAAAAATGATTGATTGGTCATTGAGGTTTCATGAACCATATATTTAATCCATGTATTCTTAAGTATATTTATAACTTGGTCTTTTTTTTCAATTTCATTTTATTTTTCAAATATAAAAAAGAAAAGATAAGTAGATAATATCATCTTGATAAGATGGGGACGCCTTGTTGGGAAATACTTGATAAGATCGGGAAATCATGTCAGGAAAGAATGTATCTTTTTGGAAAGAAAAAAAAAACACTATTACTGGATTGAGGATAATCCATTATGATTTAATTATTTCTTATACTATAGGTTTGTTCGGAAAATGCCTCTAATCAAAATTTTCCTTCATAATTATTTCTCTTCTCTTTTAAATTGGAAAGGATAAAAAAACACAAAAGAAAGTAATTGTTATAATTAAAAAATAAAAAGAGAAGTAGAAAATGTAATTCCATTTATCCAATTGCAAATATGAAGTTCTCTAGTTTTTTTTCTCAAAAAAAAAAAAAAAAAAAATCTAAAGTGAAGTTGAACCCATCAGAATTCCAATTGATATTACATGACAAATTATGAAGCAACATCAACATCCATCATGCCATTATTTCTTCATCAATCCATCTCAACCTTAAGAGCCCTCTATTAAAATAACAAATAGTATACCTAAAACTTAACCTATAATCAAATCTATTTCGTCCACCACCTACCTATCTCTAATAAAAGACTATTAAACAATTTCTCACAATAAAGAACTAATTGCTTTGTTTCAGTAAACATAGAGTCACTGATTTATGATTAACTCTTAAATTAGAGAAAACCTAACTATGTCAGGTCGTCTACTGTTCATTGGTGCAAACTGGAGCTTGATAACAGTGTCAAGACGTTTTTTGTTCCTAAGGGCGGTTGGCAAGAAAACCTCTTAGGTTTTTCCTACCAAACAATTTTAAATATCAAAGATATATGTGTTTAATTTTTTTTTATGAATTCCTTATATAAATCAAAAAACAATTAATACATGTTATGAAAGAACCATTTAATATCGTTTTTTTTTTTCAGGTTTTAATTTTTTTTAATTTGCTTTTAAAAAATTAAAAACTTATTTGATTGGTTAGTTTTTTTTTCCCCCTTCAAAAACTTGCCTTTAGTTTCGATCAAATAATTGAATTATTAAGATTTGATCCCAAGCAACCCGAACTCTTGAGATCTGGTCTTGATATTAACCCTGAACAATTCAAATCTGGTTTCGTTTTGGTAATCAAGAATTTGGATCTTGTCTCAATCCAAATACAAGCACTATGGTATTGGTCTTGGCTTGCACTAGTCTGGAGCCAACCCCCGTTGTGCTCGGACTTGGTCCCGACCTAGACTCCTAACGCTTTGAGCTCGGTCCCAGCCCCACCCTTGGTCACGTCAGATCCAGTCTCAACCCCACCTTTAGGTGTCTGAGAATCGATCCTCACCCGACCTTGGGTGCCCAACACTAGGTCTCGGCTTGAACGCTGGGCGCCTTGGACCTAGACCTCCAAGTACCTCTAAACCCGTCCTAGCCCGACCATATGAGTCTATGAATTCCTACACCGACTTTCGGTAGTCGTGGACATTGTATCAAATAGAATTCAAGGTGCCTCGGATCAGGTACCAACTCAAATCCCAAACGCTTTGAATTAGGTTTTAATTCAAATTTCTAACACGATTCAAATAAAATTTTTGATTTTTGAATTCCATGCAACTCCCAAAATATATAATGACATTGTAAAAAAAATATTTTTGAAAACCATAATTTTGACAAAATTTGTTGTCTTTTTTTGAAAAAAAAATAAATAAAAACGAAAACAAACAAATTTTCTTATCTTATTTTTAAACATTTGAAAACTAAAACAGAAAACGAAAACCATACCAAACCACCATTAAAATTTTTCAATTTTCATTTTCAATTTACGTTTTATAGGATTCTTAGTGAGGTGACATTATTTGGTTATTTAATATCGAACTATTCACGTCCTTTGATTTTTGTCTAATTCAATCATACCATTCAGCCAATCGACAATCTAGGCAATTGATCGTGAATAATTCTCATTTTGCACCTATGACCCCAAAAAAAGAAAAAAGTTAAGAGAAGAGAAGAGAGAGAGCAGAAATCAAGCCCTCGGAATGGTAGTTGGCACTTGGCAGCGTCGCAGCCATTTTTCATCGGATTCAGACGATAGGCGTCGTTGAAAAAATCAAGGGAGATAGGCCTTGTTGCGTGACATTTCTCTACCAGTCACCTTCTTAAAAACTGCACTTAAATTTGAACGAGAAAAATCATGTTCTTTTTGCTTCCGTGTTGGTATTTAAAAGTCAATTTGAATTATATATCTCAAATTTGGTCAATCACACTCCAAGTACCTCAAATTTAGATAAATTTGTCCCAATAACTAACACTTGTTTTATATAAAATTGAAATTAAATCCATTGCTTGTGATCTTCAATTTGACAAGTCCACCGATACAAGTAATTTCGGGTGCAATGAACTAAAACTAGATGATGAGGTGTAAATGCAGGCGCGAACAAGATTGTTTTCTCGATTTGCGTAGTTTGATGTCAATTTTGATGACTATGCAACTTAGCGGCGGAATCAGGACATAGGATCCCCTGTTCACAAATGACAGGCATTGGATTGGATTTTCAATGGGTGTGGATATGGCCTGCTGCTCTGTCAGCCGCCACCGTCAAAATCCTCTATTTTCACCTAAGACTTCAATTGCAAATTTATTAAAATTCTATAAAAAAATCTTCTGAAAGAAATTGATAAAATTAGATGGACTAATACGTTTTACATCCACATCCATAAAGCTAACAAGAAATAGATTTGTCACCTTCCAAGAGGTTTCTCCTTGCCTCGGGTCTATGCCATCATTCTTGGGTTTTTTTCCACTGCAGGTTACTTTTATATATTATTTGTTATGGTTCAGGAATTTTAATTTTATTTGTAAAAAAGCACTTTTGCCATATCAGCTCTTTTTTTCTTTTTTCTTCTCTCTCTCTCTGTTTTTTTTTTTTTTCAGAATCACTATGTTGACTCCAGTTTGCTCATTTATTATGGCATGCTAATTTTCAACTCGCTCCCTTCTCTTTATTTATTAGTACAAACAATGATTAACTCAGTTCTTTTATTTTAGAATGTCAATTTTCAACTCTCTGTGCGTTCCATTTATTTGTTAACACCAACAACAATTAACTTACAATTGTATAAATTATGTCTAAAAATTCATCCACATCCTTTGTTCATTCTCTACAACTGAAATCGAAAGCAGCAGCAATTAACCTTTTTTTTCCTCTTGGATGCCCGTTTCGACAGCTTTTATAGCTGCTAAAATCTTCAATGCCTTGTTTTTTTTCTTTAATCAGTTTTGGTACAAATATTAAAATCTCATCGATATTTAAAAAAAATGCCTAAATAAAGTATTGATTGGGCAAATTTTGCTTAAAAAAAGTAAAAGCTCATTAGTTTTAAAAATTTATAAATAATAAAAATAACAAAAAATATAATTTGGATGCCAAATTATTATGGAAGGAATTAACAAGATTTTATGCGAAGGTTATCTAAACAGCGATAGAAAAAAAAACAATACGAACTTTATTTTATGCATTATTCTTAAAATATTGCAAACAACCAATAATCTTAAATATTAGCTTTAGATTTAATAAAACTTCACAAGTAGATAAGAAAATCAACAAAGTTTAATAATTGTACTACATGGTCCTGGAATAAAAAACACTAAAGAAGAGAAAAAAAAAAAAAAAGAAGACAAAAGGTCCTCTAGCTTGCTTCTGAATTTGCTATGAAGAATTTTGTGACCAAAAAATCCATATTATGCATCACTGTTTACATCTAAATCTATAAAATATAAAATATAAAAAAGACCACAAGTTAGATGCATATCTACTATGAAAGCACAAAACATAAAAACTAAAACCAAAGAGATTTATAATTTTCACAAACAAGTTCAATAACCATGACCTGATTGTTTGCATAATACATAATGCATTGTGGCTTGAGCTTTCCTAATGCCTTCTCATTTTGAATGCGAGAGGATTTTGGCTTTTCTTTCGCCTACGATCAAGGATAGGTAATAATCTTAGAATGCTAAATTTTGACCAATAATCTTCATGAATAATAGGAGGAAATTGTGGAGCCCATGTATGAAAATGCACTTGCATATTGTAATACTTATCAATATATAACCAACTATCAAGAGCCAATCTTTCATACATCGTCAATACATGAGAACATAGAAAATTGTAGATTTGTCATTTACCACGTGAGTATATACCATCATTTATCTAAATAATTTATTTATTATGATCTTGTTGCATTTGTTTACCATGAGATGTTGTTATTTTCTCAAAATTTTGTATATTCTCATTGAATGGAACGAGTTCATATGCATTAGCTACGCTTAATTTTGCATTAAGTTTCACTAGGATATGAGGAATATAGAGCTTTCCTTCATGAACAATTTTTTTTAAAAGTTTTTATCTATCGTTAAAATAACTAAATAGTCGGTAAAATGTTAGTTGCACACATGTAGTATGTTAGTGTTCGTGTCTAAGATCCAACCACGTTTGGATGGACTTGAGTTATTATATTATTACATTATTTATTTTAATAATAATAAAAAAAAATCTTTCTATTAATTCTTATGTTTTATGTATATTAATTTAGTAGAATTAAATAGAATTCTTTATGATATGCATTTGCATTAATAATTGATCGAAAGATGTGAGATAAACACTAATGCACATAAACGATATCATTAAATGTCCCAAGTCGTAGCATTGTTATGAATGGACATTGATTATATGCGGTTAGACTTGTAAGTGTTATGCTCATGATATATGATAGCAATAAGAGATCTCACACATATTGACATGATGATGTTAAAACAAGTACTTAAGTGATTTATGTTAGAGAATATATTATTAAACTTGACTCGTCATGAGAACTCATTTGGTTTAGTCTATGTGAATCTCATACGAGATGAGTACAAGTAGTCCTTAGACTTAAAATCATCACAGCTTATCTCATTAGAGGATTTATGTATTTTGACACCGAAAAAAACATAAAGACAGTTAGAAACTCACATGCTAAAAATAAATGTACTTGGGTTAATTGTCGTTGATGTTAATAAATAAAGAGAACAGAGGGAATTGAGAATTGACATGCCATAGTAAATGAGGCAGCTACAGTTAACTCGGTGGTTCTGAGAGGGGGGGGGAACCGGCATGGCAAAAGTGTCTTTTTCCTCACAAATAAAATTAAAACTCCCTTCCATAACAAATAAGATAGAAAATTATTTTACAGTGTAAAAAACTTTCACCATTCCTTAGGGGCATTGAGCCCAATCTCTAATACAAAATACAATTAGAAAAGAAAAAATGAAACTCAAGTTTCAGTTGCTGTCCCGACGAGACTGTCCCTGACGTGTAATATTTAAGTTCGTTGTGTTTGCAGACATGTGCATGAATAATCGAATCGATCAAGAACTTGCAATTTTGGCAGCATGCTACGTGGCAAGCTTAAACTCATAACTGAGTCCCATGGCTATGAGATGATTTGTTAGTTGCATGATCTCACGCGCTATTTACTTATGAATGTGAAACACTTCAGTTTGTCAACAAGAGTTCTGGAAATCTTTTCTGTTTGCCATGAAACATTTTCGTATGAATCTCAGATTCCATATATCACCCGCAAATTCATAGAGTTTATACACTTGTCATCATCTCAAGAACACAGAGCATCAGGCACGCTATTAATCAACTAATTAACAAGAACTTTTTTCTTCTCAACTCTATCTATCACATTTAGAACCTACAGTTGATTAAAATTATATTTACAAATTATCAAAATGGTTATATATATATATAGAGAGAGAGAAAGAGACGCCTGATATTCTCCTCTTGTTCTGCATGAAGACATTTGATTATTGCTACAGCAAATCTTCAATTCTCCAAATAAGTAATAATAATAATAATAAATAAATAAGGGATCCAATTCTTTTTTACAGGGAAATGTTGACTCACCTTTATATGAAGGTTTTCTAATCTTTCTAGCTGGGAAATGAGGAGTCACTTTTTCTTTTTCTTTTTTAATTTTCTTGTTTAATTTTCACAAAATAAAATGGCAGCTTACTTTCTTTTCCTCGCATAGAAATAAGGCTGTAAAATTCAACTCTAATCCAATATAATTAAATAAATCTAATAAAGAGTTTGATTATGATCCGATTTTATTAATCCATTTATTAAATAAATTAAATCCGCATCTATCTTAATCCGATTTAATGACAATCCAATCCAAAATTAAAAATAATATTTTCATAATAAATATAATATTTTTAAAATATTAAAAATTTAAATATAAAAATAAATTTTTTTTTACCATGTAGGCAAAAAATAAAAATTATTTTTTTATTTTTTAATCATATTTTCTACCTAGTTCAAAACAAACTTTTATTAACATTATTTGAATTTATATTTTCAAATTATATGACATTTTAAACAAAATTAATATATAAAATATTATTTTAACATATTTCTTAAAAACATGCCGTGATTAAAATATATCAAATGCAACAAGCATAAATTTTGCAAATGCCTAATAATAAATCGAATAGAAATCCGAATCCTATCCGTTCAAACCTAAATCTAAATTAACATATGATCCATAGACCTCATCTCCAGTTCACCCATCTCTAGTTCTCTACCTGGTTGGTCTTAGAAACGATATCTAAGCACATATGATCCATAACCCTCATGCTACCAAACGACATGCACCCACACACAAAATCTTCCTTGAATCAATTAACCCCTTACTGGGGTTAATATAATCCTTGCCTCCACTCTTATTCCAAGTGTAATCAACTACTCTCTCAAGTAACTAAGCCTGAAGTATTTTCCTAATCACAACTGAAGATCCTCAATCAGATAGGTATATAAAGGGTTGTAGTGCGCAGTCTCTGCCTGCCCATTTTTCACAAGACACACAAGATCAAAGCCAGGCACATCGAGGCTCATCCAACCCACTACTCTCACGAGAGCAACCATCAAACTTTTACCTTCCACACACCACACACATGTTCGAAATACTAAATTACGCTTGAGCGCAGAGGGGAATTCAGAGATCGAGCAATATAGAAAAGGAACCGTTAATCCAACATGGAACCATGTTCCGTAAATAATATATAAGATGTATAATGTTAGTTAAAAAAAAAACGTTGCTAAATCTCATTACACAAACCGCAAACCCAGAAAAAGAGAAGCAAAAGGAAAAAGAGAAACGCTTGCATGGAAGAAGCATTTCTGGAACATTTTATGACATTTATGTTTCGAGGATATAGCCAGAGGCCATTGCTATTGGGCAATGATTCCTGCTCTATTATAATACTACAAGTGACCCAAAATGTCCCAAATTTCCAACGAAAAAAGAATCAAAGCGTTAATAATAGAACTAACATAACAGAAGCCATCAGAACCATTTTAGTAATACGCAATCACAATGATTTACCATCAAACCCCAAATACAATAGCTTTCCCCCTCTTTTTTTCAGAGGGAAACATGGCTCATCAAGTCCATGAAACATTCAAACTGACAAAAAATAAAAAAGATGCACTTCCAAAATAAAACCTATTCCCCTTCAATTTTGAATTCGAACAAAACATTTCCAAAATCTAACATTAAAGTCAAGAGATGCAGCCTTTTCTCAAACTAATCAAGCAGATAAACCAATATCACATCAAACATATAACCAGAAACATAGCTAACAAAACCCACATTAAGCACAACCAGAAAGTATAGCACAAACAGCTAATTAACTCAAAATTAACAGTACCAATAAAACATAACTATAAGTTCAACATCATCCATGTTCTAAATAAAGAAAATCCTTGTTCAATAATTAAAACAAAAAATCTAAAGATCATTTAGATAAGCTTAATCACCACCAGCCTTCTGGTAAACATAGGTAAGCCCGCACTTACCACAGTAGTGCCTATCAAAATGATTAGCCATGAAAGTTCCAGCACCGCACTCAGCATTAGGACACTCCTTTCTCAACCTCTGGACCTTGCCGCTATCATCAACCTTGTAGAACTGGAGCACAGCGAGCTTGACCTTCTTCTTCTTGTGCTTGATTTTCTTGGGCTTGGTGTAGGTCTTCTTCTTTCTCTTCTTGGCTCCACCCCTCAAGCGAAGCACCAAGTGGAGAGTGGACTCCTTCTGGATGTTGTAGTCAGCGAGGGTGCGGCCGTCCTCTAGCTGTTTCCCAGCAAAGATGAGACGCTGTTGGTCTGGAGGGATGCCCTCCTTGTCCTGAATCTTGGCTTTGACATTGTCGATGGTGTCAGAGGACTCAACCTCGAGGGTTATGGTCTTGCCCGTCAAGGTTTTCACGAAGATCTGCATCTTTGCTTTGGGGTTTTTGGAGATGCAGAGCAGATGGGTAAAGGGTAGGTTTCGGCTGGTGGCGTGTATGAGAGGGGTATTTGAGTAGGGGAATGTTAGGGTTTTTCTTAGTGAGAGCTTCATGTACGGCTTTAACCATAGAACTGTTTTTTATTTACAGGGCCTAGCCTGGCAATTGGGATGTGGATATTGGACTTTTTGTTTTGGGCTGGACTAGGTATAAGAATTGCAACCCTCGTAATATTTAAAATGTATTTATTACTTTTGCAAATTCACAATAGTTAGCGTCTTCTTTTTCTTTCTTTTTTTTTTTTAAAAAAAAAACCACAATTATTTATAAATATTTTATTATCTTAAATACATAACATGATTACTAAAACTTGGAAGTGAAAAAAATCATTTTCCATATCATTCCAATAAAAAATAAACAGATATTGCAAACTATTAAATAACCTCTAAATTTACAAGTAATGCTATACTAGAAGTGACTATTAAAGTGATTTTTTATGAGATGTCTCCGAAGATACGTTACTAAAGTAGTTTTAGTTCTTTAAATTCTCGTGTTTCTCATGTTTCAGTTTTTTGGTTATTTTAATTCCTAATGAAGCCTGCTCTGCTCGTATTACTTTCAATTACTGATTACGCATAGCGTTTTCATGCAATAATTTATCGATATATGCTTTATTTGAATGACATAAACATCTTTTAAGAAAGATTTTATAATAAGGAAAAACGGTGTTTAATAGAGGAAAAAAAAACTTGAAAGAAAATAAAATTTCGTGATGGATACCGAGCAACAAGAGTTAAAAGTCGTCCAAGAATAAGAACATGATAAGAAAAGAAAAGGTTTAGCTTTCTTTAGCTCTATGGTCGGTTTTTTATGAAATGTATCTAGATTTAATAGTGAATCTAAGATTGACATCATGAATTCAGAAAACAAGAACCGAAATTTAGGACAACCTAGTATATCTAAAGAACGAATATTAAATACTGAATGGAAATAATGTCATCTTCTTCTTCCTTGAGATTCATAAATCATAATCCATATTCAGGGTTAGCTGCTGTTAATGAAAGTTTGTTCCATGTCTCCTTTGGCATTGCAAAAATGGAGTTAGCGTTAAATGCCCTCCATGTTTCTTTGCTTTTACTCATCCAAAACGTTCTATCTTTCCTCTTCCCCTTTGATTTCCATATGCTAATTTATATTGGCATCCCGGTCGACTGAAACGCAAGGCACTGGTAATAATAAACAGAATCAGCTCATCTTCATTGCTCCACCTCATATCAAGGCTTCGTTGGTCTAAAAGGTCTGTTTTTGGGGCAAAAACTTGGGAAATCTTAGCATTATTTTCAGATTGTAGCTCATTTACAGAGTTACCAGCAGGGAATTCCTCCAATAAAAATGAAAGATGAAAGAGGCCCGTGAATAGTGGCAAGTAGAGGAGCTTGAATTCAGGACGTGAATGCTAATATTCTTCAACTGTAAAATGTCCATAAACACAATTTGTTGAGGGGATGCATGTGTTCCCACTTTATATACGTACACATACAACCAAAATTGAGATCATCATTCATAGCATTCGGTTGTAAAAACAAGAAACTAGTATGATCTCACAAAAGCGCGAGGGAACAATCGGGGAAAAATCGAGTTTTTTGCTTTAAAAATCAGTGCATATATCCCATAACAAGGAATATGAATTACGGCCAGCGAAAAATACCTGTAGCATATGTAAATTGATTAGTTTTTATTCTATGTGATACAGTTCAAAGTCAGGATAAAACAGATGAAAGCGAGATGAAAAATATACCATAAAGGAGCCCAAGGCGTGTTAAGCTCCAAGAATGGATATGGCCACCTGAGAGAGATGCAAAAACATAACTAGTTCTTGAACCAGCATAAAAAAGAAGAGAAACCATGACCTCTTATCCAGTGATTAGAAAAGAAAAGAAAATGAAACATTATGCTTACCATGTAAAACCACATGCATGAATAACCCACTGGAAAATGACATAGAGGCAGCTCCACAGCACAAAATATACAATGCGGAACCAAGGAAATGGCTGAAAGAAAAACCAAGACAAAAGGCGAAATCACTACAGAGGAAACCCAAAGATGTCTACTTCTGGGCAAAAGATAAAACCTTATTAGGTAACAAAGCAATTAAAGCTTTTATTTTTTACTAGCAAAAATTTGGAATTTCATGCGAAGGCTGTAAAGGATAGCTCCCTAGTCAGTTAAATTTACATGAACACGTTTGGTGGAGGCTCCTATCCGTCAAATATGCACAAGAAATAAGACTCTTTTAATCACACCTGGTTCTCTAGTAATCTGGGGTACAGACTAACAGAATTGGTTTCACTAGTTTCAAACACTGATGGTGGAAGATTAATAGCAATCCAAGTGCCGGACACATGAAAGGAATCATTTCTCCCATAAGCCATTTGTGCTGAGAGATATTGAAAGCTAGAAACAGCTTGGTGCTTGAAGGCAAAACAATAAATCCTCCAAGGTCAGCAGATAGATGCAGAGGAATCTGATCAAACTCTGCAAGACAATTTCCTATTTTCAGGTGCATTCCCCTTTGCTTTATTGTTTCAAATTGAGCTGTGGTGTTTACTTTCTAGGGAGTTCATCAGGTATTGGGGTAATTAGTAGGATTTCCTGGGAAGCATGATAGATGCAAGAGTTTATATGTGTTGTTGCAGCTCTATTTTGCACATGAAGGTTTTATTAGCAATCAAATAAGCAGTGTAATTAGCTCACAGATATCTTGTGGCCTCTTTTGAAATAGAATCAGGCTACTTACAACCTGTAAATACAGTTTCTAAGACCAATACAGTTCCAGATTGGGAAGTGGCTTCAATTGTAGATGATATCTAGCAAATGGTTTCCAGGCTTTCTTACTGTCTTTTAGGCTCATTAATAGAAATGCTAATGGAGTTGCAGACTGGTTACCTAAAGCTGCCGTACTCTCTTTTAAGTTCTCCTGATTGGATTCGTTGTTCTCCAAGGGAACTGTGCTATCCATTGTATCTAGGTATTCGGAGACTACGATGAAAATTCTTCCAATATAAAAGGGAAAAAAAAAATGATGGCTTTGATGCAAAATGATGCTTTAGAATCCATTTAAAGTCTCACTATTCAACTAAAAAAAAAAAAATTAGATATTGCTTTTATTTCTAGAAAAGGACTTCCACTTCTAGCAGTGCAATACTTACAAGGCTATTGAGAGCAGTATCTATCACTAGAAAAACAGCATTCAGAGAATGCATGCAAGCCATCAACTGCAAAGCACAAGAACATCAAAAAATAAGAATTCCACTGGGAATTGAAGCAGGGAACAACTTTGCTCCTAGTTTTTTCAAGGGATCATATGATTGAAGCAGTACAAAATTAACAGTATACAGACAGTTCGTAGATTTTGGAAAACTGGAAGGTAACAAATAGAGAAATAAGTCCAATAAAAAAGTTAGAATTAAAGATTTTAAGCACCAAAATGAGATAATAGCCAGTTTATTAGAGTATTCTCACCACATTGAGGCCGAGGTGCGTATCTGACAAAAAAGGTACTATGATACACCAAAATACAATGTCCGTTAGGATAACAGCACCTGCACAAGTCTGTTAAGAAGGAAAAGAAATATAAATAAACTCGCTCAACTAGAAGAAAGGCATTTCTAAGAATCAATAAAGCACTACTGAAAGGCCTCGAGGACAAGCAATTTTGTGCGTAAACTCACGATGCACACGCATTGTGGCTTCATTATTGTCTATTCAAAAGAGTTTATGGGACTACACAACTGCAAGCATGTTTATTTGTGAGTTTTGCACCACAATGCCGCCAGTAGAAAAGTTGTGTAAGTGTAAATCAAGGCACAAGTGCTGAGGAATTGTTACAAGGGGAGAGTGCCAAAATACCTACATGTATATATACATGACACATAAACATAAGAAGTAAGAAAAGTCTTGATGACTAACCTGGTATATAATTTGCATAAGATATCCCCAAAATCCAGCTCTTTCTCGAATTGCCTCCTCAGCACAGTGACTTTGCAACTTGATGGTACCCCTACTTTCCTTTTCTTTATAAGTTATAGAGGTTGCAGCTCCATTCTTTTCCACATCCCTTTTCAAGAACACAGAATTTTCGCCATTTTCAGAGGCAGCTGGTTGCTTTAAAGACACCCAACATCCATATGCAGATATCACAGTGCCCAGCTACAAGAGAGAATGGTCGCCAAGCGAATGAACGAGTCTTAAACCTTAATTTAACAGTTACTAAAATAGGGACAAATGGGTTACAGTGTTTGACATACCGCGAAATATATCATAACCAACGTAAATGTCCACCTGCGGATAAATTATATGGAAAAAATCAGAAACCAATTCATAATGACATTGATAACCTCAAAATCAAGAACTGTAGAAGAGGAGTTTTGGCTTTTTGGTTATTAGGTATTGGTCTTACTGAGTGTAGAAATAGAAGGCAAAAGCGCCATCTAAGTAGACAATCTGATAAAGCATAGAAGACAAGCAGAGAAAAGCGAAAACTCTATAAAAGAGGAGCCAAAGAGGATTAAGATATCTCCAGCGTGGCTTCCATAGATCATGGCAGAACAGTGGCTCCGTGTTTACATTCTTGATCATATAACAGGCAAGAACAGATGGGCAGATTATTGCTAAAGCACAAACTGGGACTTGCCACCGGAGCCAGTACCCAAGCCCCTCTGAATTAGTAGCCATGGATACAGGATCCGAACAGGTCCTTGAGAGTTGACCACTTGAGTTGAGATGAACAGAGAAGGAGAACACAGAACCAGAATATTTTGATTTTTCATATTCTAAAGTCTTAACTCCATTTTTCCATATGTCGTAACTAGCCCACTTTTTCTGGTCAGGGCCCAGGGTGGTTTCCCGGCCCTTTTCATGTTTCCTGGACTTTGCTTTCAGACCATTTTTTTTAATCGAATTACGAAAACAAAAAGGGTTCGAATAAAATAAGATGGTGATGGAAAAATGTAATCTCTTTTTAATATTTAGAGTAAATGATAGGAAAATATCTCTAAATGAGTTGAAGGAATAAACACTTTTTGCAAAACGTAAGAAACCATGATAAAACGAAAAAAAAAACCAAATAAATTTTTCATATTTTAACTTCCGATGCTTAGTTAGGTGAAATAGAAAACGTGGAAGATGTGAAATATTCTCGTAGAATTCACTCCAGTATCTACTCTTTTTTCTTAAAAATAAAAATAAAAAAGAAAAAAAAAGGACAATATTTTTAAGCATTGGTCTTGAATGAATATTTGAGAAGCTGTGGCACAGTGAATTAATTTTTTAATTATATTTTATCTAAACATTATTTCATTTACGAAGATAGTAATAACATAATAGGTATGTATTTTGGAGAATTTTTACAATCGATAGTGTTAAATTATTATTTTTTAAAATGGACACGTAGACTCTTAAAATTATAACAATAAAATGAAAATTTGAAGAGGTGATGTGTATAACATGAAAACATTGATAAAATACGATTTAAGTGATGAGATGATAATCATGACAATAAATATTAAGGGATGACATGACAAATTATTGATGATTGATGATGTGGTACTAATGATAAGATAAAAAAAAAAAAAAAAAACAATTTTGGAGGCAAATTTTCTTCAAATTATTATTTTTTTAACTTTTCAAAAAAGAAAATATAAATGTACTTTAGAAATGTAAAACATTCAAATTGTTTTCTTTTTATATTTTTCATATTTGGTTAATATCATAAATTTATTTTTTATTATAAATATAATATAAAATATTTCTCTCTCTCTCTCTCTCTACTTTTTTTTGTCAATAAGTGTAACTTTTTCATGATAATTTTAATTTGAATGAAATAAAAATAATATTCTTTTTAGTTAGATTATCACAGATGCCAAAAAATAAGATGGATTTTAGAAATTATGGGTTCAATATTTTGTAAAAAAATGGAATTTTTCCTCTAGTTTTCTACTTTCATTTGTTTTTACTTTGTGAAAAAAATATAAATTGCAACTAAGGTTTTCTTTTTTGGGTTAGAGAAGAAGAGAACCGTTAAGTTATTAGGTTAGACATTATTTTGTAATTGCATTGTATATTTTCGAGAGAGAGAGAGAGAGAGAGGAGAAGAATTAGGGAAATTTCCCTGCAAAATTGTTTTTTCATGCCATTAGAGTCAGTCATCGATATTTTAATATCATATGTTATTTTTTAACAAGATCTTAATTGATTGTTATAATACTGAAGCACCACCGGAAAGAGAAAAACGGAAAAGAAATGCCTTAGCTCATGATTTACAAAGCTAAGGCATTATGAGTAGCTTCCCATAATGTACGTAGAGTTTCTAATGTTAATATTTTCAGTTTACTACTAAATAATTATAAACACAAACGATTAACTAAAAAAAATTTCGTTAGAGTTAACTAATTGTGTAATATTAAATGCAACATTGCTTGTAATTACATAATCTATATAGAAATTTCTAACTTAAAAGGCTCAGATTCAAACCATATAGAAATGGACTGTTAGTGAAACGAAATATTGGATGAGACTGAGTCGTCTAATTAACCTAATTATTTATGTCTGAAAAACCAAACGAACCACTATAAATGAGTAAAATTTACCTAATAACTGTACTAATAATGATGTTTCTCTCTCTCTTCCTTTGCTTAATTACTAAGCCTTGTTACGATCAATGAAATCAGCTAGCATATATATATATAGAGAGAGAGAGAGAGAGAGTAATAAAAAATCATCAATATCGAATTAGCAAAATATTTGAAAATTTATAATCAAGAACAACTCACTCGGTGTAGTAAACAAATATGGTGGCATCCCATTCCACGATGTCCCTCGACAAGAATCCGGCCATGAACAGGAAGGAGATGAAACGAGTAGCCATGAGCCACCCTGGGTGAACCCCTTTCCAACAACTGCTCCATAGTTGGGAAGAACCAACATGGTTCCTTGGCATTGAAGGCAAGGTCCGACCATTAGTATCCGGTCGAGCCACGAGGAGGCTCTGATATATGATATTATCGTCACAGCTTGGGGCAAGTTCCTTCCTCCATAGCACCCATAAGGACACAACAAGAGCCGCAGCAACAATGCCAAAACAAACGAAATCGTACCAATATATGACTAGTGCCATAGCGACACCCACTGGACCCCTTCCTACGATTTATACCTTGGAGATCGAGATGTTTAAAGTGAAGCTGAATGTTAGCACCATGGATTGCATCTAAGAACTTGTTTAGTTGGAGAAGCCTCAAGTTGGAAGGTTTGATAAGCGAATGTTAGGTTTGACTATTCGGTCGGAAATTTGTGTAAGTATCATGTTTTGTAATACAGTTTAAAAAGGAAGGGAATAGACTAGTTGAATGAGTTCTACTCGCCAGTCACGAGAGAACTTCGGTATGTGACTAATAATGACATTAAGAAATTGACAGAGGTGGGACAATTGATGGATGCAATGGGATTAGGCCAAAAGGTCCAACGTTGGATGTCATTCCTAGCTCGCGTCTTTCTCGTTGATTACAATGGTCCAACAATTGGATCACCCCCAAGGCCTGGCCATCCACAATGCATTAGTACTTCAGTTAAATTTGAGTCCAACATAGTGAAAGATCACCGGTGAGCCCCAAGTTCCTACGACTGCCCATACAACACATAAGCTGTAGTTTTAACTATTCGGTTTCTGCTTGCCGTGCGTATCAACAAAACTAAATTATTTTATAATTTTTTGTCAAATTTTTTCATTTAATTAATTTTTTTTTATGTTTTTTATAATTTTTTTACTTAAAAAACATGATTTATTTTTCTTTATGCATTGATTATTAAATAAAAGCTTGTAATAATTTAAATTAAAATATTAATTAAGAATTCAAAAAAATAACCCAAAAATATATCTTTCATAAGAATGCATTCAAAAAAATAAATTTATAATTAATGTATAGACTTGTATAAAAATTAATTAATAAAAAATAAAATTTTATTCTTATTTAATGCTGATGAAAAAAATATTTTTAAAAAATATATGCATTTTATCTATATATATTTATTTACAAAATAATCAATAATGTTAGCATAAAAAATTATATTTAAATAATTGGATAGTTTTTTTGAAAAAAATTATTTTAATCATTTTATTTCAAAGAAATTGATTCTATAATGTTAAAAAATATTCATAGCAAAAAATTGGTGTTATAAGTGAAGATGTACAATTAATGTGTAATAAAATTGATGATTCAACAGCTTTTTTTTATATATGTCTTGATTATGCCTAGTATACTAAGATAAATTGTTTGAAATATACTTTTAACATTTTAGATTAATATATATATATATATATATATATATATATATATATATATATATATATATATATATATATATATATATGCAAATATCATTTAAAAATTCTAAAACTCATAATATATATTATATCAATTCATTTTTCAAAAAGAAAAAACAATCATGTTTTAAAATTTTATTTTAAAATATAAATATGGAGAAAAATAAATCATATTTAAATGTAAATAAAATTTTAATTAATTGGATGAGAATTTTCATAAGAAATGACAAATTCAAAAAGTAGTAATAAGAGTAATATAATCTGGACACACACACACACACACATATATATATATATAAAATCCTCACCGCATCGCGTAAAAACACAAATAATAACATTCGATGTTCCATAATTTTTGCCTAAAAAATTAAAGAAAAAAAAAACAAGGACTAGGCACATGCCTAGGCATGGCGCAACTAGCAAACGAGTGTGGCCTAAGGCAAAAAAGGAAAAAATGTTTGCTTTTAATTTTGGGTGACCTTTGCAATTTCCAACGACCTCGATTTCACTGGATAAATGTATATGATATTAGTTGCATAAATTATTAATTTGTTTTTAATATTCACTCTTTATTTCTATGTCTTGAACTACTTCAAATATATGTATTCTTTAATAAAATAAGTAAATGATAGTACCTATCATACCTATCTCTCCCTCACCCCTCCTAAAACTAGGAACTGGGTTCAAGCTTCAAATAAATTTAGTTTTAAATTTACTTTAATTAAATTAAGAGAACAGAAGTGGAAATGCGGTTAGGGCAATAGTATTATACAAGAAGTTTAAATAAAATAGAAAGACTTTACTTCTATTCTAATCTAAACTTTTAATGTAAATATAATTTAAAATAATTGTATTACTTATTTTTACTATTATTATATTTACTATATTGGCTGCAACAAAATCTTTCATAATTTGATTTCGAGTTAGCAACTTCTATTTTTTCCTTATTTTCTTCTTCGTTTCGGATAGGAAAATAGAAGAGTTGAGTGAATAAAAACCAAAATGAGGTTTGTGACCAATGGTAAAGACGTGTGAATAAGGGTTATTTTAGAATGTACCAGTTGTTTTCAAAACAGTGTTAATAAGAAATCAATAGGTATTTCTAGATATATTACTTAAAAGAATCGACACAATAGGCCTAGTCGATTAGAATTGAGAAAGTTACGTACTAGTTATTGTGCCTATGGTAAATGCTAGGTAGCCAAGTGCGGAGCGAGATAATTGCTTGAAAGCATCTAAGTAGTAAGCCCAACTTAAGGTGAGTGCTCTCCTATTCCTCAATGTCTTGGCTATTTACGGAAGATGCGAAGGAGATGAATAATCATCCGCTTTTGAAAGAAATCAAAGAATTTCTTAAGAATCCTACAAGATCCATTCGTTCTTTTTTCTCCGACGGATGGTTAGAACTTCATATGGGTTCGAATCCTACCGAGAGGTCCACTACGGATCGAAATTGTTGAAGAAAGAATAAGATGTTTCTTTTGTCCCTTCCGGACGATAAAAAAATAAAAAATTATTAATATATTCGAGACAATTACGTATTTATAAAATACAATCTCAATTCATCCTATTTCATTAGATCCGGGATGTGATATGGTTCGAATGATGAACTCGATATGGACGAGTTTCAATAAAATTTCTTTCTTGAACAAAGATCCATTTTTTTTATTTCATCTATTCCATGATCGAAACCGGAGGGGGGTTACACGTTACACTACGACTTTGAATCAAAAGAGAGATTTCAAGAAATGGTAGATCTATTCACTCTATCAATAATCGAGTCGAATTTGGTGTATCATAAGGGATTTGCCTTTTTTATTGATTCCTATGGATTGTATCAAAAACAATTCTTGAATGAGCTATTCAACTCCAAGTATGAATCGAAAAAGAAATCTTTATTGGTTCTACCTCCTATCGGTTCAAATCCGATAAGGGGCTTTGTCCTTTTTTCATAAAACTCCCGTAGGAGTATTTTTATTTGAAGGAGGTATAGGGATATTGTTAATATTTGTAATAAATAAGGTAAGAAACTATATTTTTCTAATACATGGAATTTTAATAAATTCTAAAATTAAATTAGAAGGTTACCATTATAATGATTTATACTCTAATTTAGAGTATACTAATATAGTAATTATAGTTATAAAATTGAACATTTGTTTATTATATTAAAATGAATAATGATAAGTTGGCTCTTTAATCATCAAACTTTCCTATTTTATAAGCAGTCCAATCAAATCAATCGTAAAGATAAGATTAAAAATCAACAAAAGAAAAAGCAACCTAACCTATTGAATCATGACTCTATTCACTATTCGATAGTTAGATCCGATATAGACGAAATTGGAACAAGTAGATTTGCTTTTTTTCTTTCGTTTTCATATTTCTTTGAAACATAAAAAAAATTGTCAATATTTCTAATTCAATCTTTTTGTTTCCGGTTACCTAATTATTCTATAGGAATAAATTACTATTTCCTTTCTCCATTCCATAAAAAAGTTTATTCGAAATCACAACATAAAACATAATAAAACATATAAGGGAATTAAAAATATCTTTCTTAAATATCTTTCTCCGACTCCGAACACAAGATAATTTATATTGATATTTATATCTATATAATATATAAGATTGATAGGTGCGATAAAAAGACTTTTGTTTAATTTTAAATTTCCTATTATTTATTGAATATTGTATTGAATTTAATAATAGAAAAATTCATTCTCCTTTTGCTTTTATGATAGATATAAAATAAATAGAAAAAAGATTCGAAGTGTCTTTTGCGCTTTGACTCGTGAAAGGATATACTCGGGGTTTTATCTTCATCCGAAGAAAAAGAAACATAAGAAAGACGACATTAAAATGAAAGAATAAAATATAAAATAAGAAAAATATATCATATGGTAGTAGGCACATAAAAATTAGAAGAGTACATAAATTTTTTTTTTTTTTTTTTATAAGTATCACAAATAAGATCTAAGAATAAGATTAGTTAGTCTAATCCAAACTTTTTTAAGGAAATGTTGTAAGAAAAAAGGAGATATTTCGCAATTGACAGAAGATGTGATACCAAATTCTAACAAGTATTGTTATTAATTAGAACTTTACAATTGAAAAATAAAATAAAATAATAACCTAGAAAAATATAAAAAATAAAAAAATAAATAGATAATTAGTCTCGTCTATAAGATTTCTAAAAGAGGAGGAGATCATATGAAAAATATAATCAATTCTTTCGTTTTCTTGGGTCACCGGTCATCCGTCGGGAGTTTTGGATTTAATACGATATTTTAGCAAGCAATTCAATAAGAGATCTCGAATCGAATCGATATCTAAGTCAACTGCCGGCACTTGCTCGGTAAAATTTTTTTCATCACTCTAAGCTGTGAAATAAAACTTAAACAAAAGCATATTAACAAATAGGTGCAACTATCATGTTAATTTTTTCCTGCTAAGGGAATGTATAACTTAACTTTTTAGTTGAATTTCCCAGTTTGCTCCTATGCTCTAAATATATATTTCTTTTAAATTAAGAGATAGAGACATGATCTCTTAATTCCCGTTCTAACTTAGCAGCAGAAATGTCAGCGCCTTGATTTTTCCTTCCTTGATCAGACATATAAAAAATGTAAACATGGGAGATTTGTAGCTTTTCACAGACAAGAAGTACTAATCTTAATTCTTAACACCCTTGGAGCACACGAATTTACATATACAATAAAAGCTTAAAATATAATTTTGGTTGCTTGGAATATTATTTATAAAAAGCAGAGTAGGTAGACATTTTGTCCTTTATACGCCAAGGGTACAGTGTGTCCATCAATTAAAGTGTTAAAATAATGATAAATGATTGTGCCAAATGGAGGTTTAGAAATCTTAATTGTACCGTGAGTGACTAATCAATTCGAGCCAACTATATAATTAATGGCGACAAAGAGCAAGAGACATCCATGAACACATCGTCATCATCACGCTTTGCATGCAACAAGCTTCATATTTCCCATGCCTTTGCAGTGTCATAATGCTTCTTTTTTTATTTTTATTTCTTCTATTCTTCGATTAATTGGTCTTATCTAATGCTTTTTTTCCGTCTACCAACCACCTCGAATTCTTGCCATGCTTTACATGTTTTTGAGGGGTCTACGTCACCTGCAAGTCAGCACACCACACCAGAGACAGGCACGCGCCGGTGAGCGGTGAGCCCAACCTTTTTGGAATTCCATGTACTGCTTTGTCTGGGTGGGAACCGCACCTAGCGTAGCCCCTAAAAGATCCCAACTGCCGCCACTTTCGCTACATTATTATTCTTTTTAAGGCTAAAATCCCATTCGGCTTAAACGCAAGTGGCTTGAGCTCCTTCTTTCCTTTTTTATTTTTTTTAAAAAAACGATAATGTAGAAATAAGAAATGCAGTTGGCTTGCTAGGTTGTTGGTGACCAAAGTCCATCATGTCCAATCAAACTTGAAGAAGGAAATCGGGTTTCTGATTTTGACTTGTAACCGCAATTCTTCAGAGATCGAAGTTGTTGGCGCTTACCAACCCCCTACCAATTCAATTTTTTTTTAAAAAAAAAAAAATTCTAAACTTGTTGTGAAAGGCCTTGATTCAATTTTGAAATTTGCCTCGTTGAATATCAAGACTAAGTCGTTCTTATCGAGTTCACAAATGTTATTTAGATATAGTGTTTGCACGGTTTCCTTATGTATGGATGAAGAAAAAGGTTGACATGGAACTTAAATTTTATGCACATCGGATACTGGGCTAGATAAAATTCTCATTGATCTAATGCGAGCATGAAAAAAAGGAAATAAGAAAATAAGCAAGAAAACGGTACTGATTTTAGTGGTCCGAATAATTGTATAATGAAAACATTATCTTATAATCTATAGTTTACATAAAGTGGGAAAGTTATCTAAATGATAACTGACAGGGAGATAATGTAAACAATTTTAAACATAAATTAGTTATTTTTTCAAGTAATGTTATTAGATTTAATCTCTCACTGCACGTGTATACACACACATATTAATTTTATAATATAGTGCATCATTTTTATAGGTATTGCGAACATAACAATTCTTATGTAACGAAAATCAATTTTATGTAATGGATGTGATGACTATTACATTTTAGTAAAAAAGTAATTTTTTCATTTATTTTGGTTAATTTTTATTATATTTTTAGTGTATGCTATTTATTCACATTCAGTAATTTTATAATTAATTTATATAAATACTGGTATTAGGATTATATTTGACATATTATTTAAGTAGTAAATATTTATAGATATTTGAGTTTTTGCACGTGACATAGCCACGATAATGGTCATAAAATACCTATGATGATGCATTTTTTCTGCGTAGACTTTCTAAAACCACGAACACCGTCACTTGTTCCAATATGGAATTATTTGACATTACAGAACTTGATATTATCACAATAAACCTTTGGAAGATCCATGGCAATTTAATCTCATAATTAAACCATCCAATCAGCTTTCATGCACTGATAATCTAAATAGGAATAATTTTGTACTTCAATATATACAATTTAATAGTTCCCAACTTCTCTTGAAGGCTCATTTAATTTTTGAACAAGATCTTGTTCGATTAATTAAGAAGTTATGAGGATATATAATTGGTAGAAGAATTCATTAAACAAATTAAACTTTAATGATGTTGATCAATCGTCCTGAAAAATCAATTGATATAACGTATACTTTTTCAATTTCACAGTTTATTTAAGTAATTTATAATCATATCAACCACTTAAAAAAATGAAATACTCTTCTATCTCTTTGAGGTATGATATATATATATATATATATATATATATATTGTATCTTTATTTCAATATACAGGTTTCAATAATAAATTATCTGTCTCTTTGAGGTTTAATAATTTTTTTGTATTTTCGTAATTATTTTACTCTCACATTCTATTTTTCCCACTAATTTATCGTTCGAAGTTAAAAATAAAAAATAAAAAAATATCCTTCTACCTAATCAGTGTCTTTGGATTATCATCATCAATCGTGCCATTTGCCCATATAATCCAATAATATCTTTGCTGAAAATAAAGGGTTAAGGCCCATATAACCCAATCATATCTTTGCTGAAAATAAAGGGTTAATGCCCATATAATCCAATAATATATTTGCTGAAAATAAAGGGTTAATAGCTGCAGAGGTACTTTTACTCTTTTTTCTATTCGCATCGCATCTTTTAATATTCTTCATTCTTAATTTTTTCTTTTATATCTGGTTTCTATTTTACATTTTTTCTATTAATTTTTTGAGCTAAAATGTTAAATCACACTGTTAGCTTCATAAGATTGCAGCACATGTCAATTTTTTTTTAAAATTTTTATTTCGTCCTTCAATTCTTTTTTTAACTAAAAAAGATGAAAATAAAAATATTTTTTTTATTCAAAACATCTTCTATGAGTTTAGATTTATCTTCATGATATTCAAGAAATTTTGAGCATAAAATAAAATATTTACAATATTTTTTTTAATATTAAGATAGTTTTAGTTAAAATTTTAAATTTTTAAATAGTATTTATAATTTCATATCACTTCAAAAGAGCCTATTAATTATTTTTATTTGATTTTTTTTTTAATTTGATTCAAATGTGGAAATATAATATTTATTTTTTAGAAACATTCACTAAAAAATGGTTAAAAGATTATAAATATTTTTCAAAAATTTAACAAAAACTTTTTTGAAATTTAAAAGATACTATAAATTTTTTATCTTATATTAAAAATTTTACTTATTGGAGATAAATATAAATTCATAAAAAATATTTTAGAAAAAAATAATTTTATCTTCACTTTTTATTTTTATTTTTTTTCACTAAGAAAAAAAGTGGAGAGAAGAGATTAAGATGAAAAAAAACTTACTCATATCATAATTCTATAAAACTAAGAGTGTGATTTAACACTATTAACTCAAAAATTTTATAATGATATCAATTTAAATAGAAACCAAACGAAAAAAATGCACACAAGATAGATAAAAAAAAAAAAAAGGACAGACGAAAGAAATAATAGAGAGAATTCTGCATCATTAACCCAACAAATAAACCTTCATGCTGCGCGTGGGATTAACTATTCACGTCATTATCAATTACCTGAAATCCAAAGAGCCAAGCCCATTTTCTCAAGCCGCAGACAAAGAGCCAAGCTCACCACTCAAGCAATTGAGCCGGCCACCGATTAAAGTTGGTGAGTAACCAGCCTTTCCGGTTATTTCAATCAATAATCAAAACAAAATGTCATAGTAACCAGCCAAATTGGCGTCTAACTACAGTGAGTTCCTTTTCTTTTCCAAAAGCTCTATTATTTAACTAATAATGCTAGATATTAAAAAATAATCATATTTTTTTATGTCTCATTCCTACTTATTTTTATTTCAAATAATATATTTTAAAAATATTTTTAATTAATTAAAAATAAATTCTTTATATCATTCTTGTTCTTTACTAATAAAAAATAGTTTCTTTTTATGTATACAATTTTTTAACATAAAAATCTTAAAAGATTTTTTTTTATATAAAATTATTCATTTTTATAAGGATTTTACTCAATGTCAAAATTTTGAGAGTAAAATATTTCATTAGCAAGTTATTTTTTCATAATTATTTTAAATTTGATTGTTAATTGACTTAATAATTTTTTTTTGAATTTACCATCTTAATTTTAGATAAATTTTCTCCTTTAATAATATTTTTTTTCATATAATGCATGATAAAATTTGATTATTAACAAGTTTAACAAAAATAATATTTTAGCAAAATATAAACAAAAAATACTAATATAGTACAATAATTAATAACTTTCTTAAATTGTATAAAAAATTAAAAGAGACAATTTTTTTGGAATGAAGAAAATAATAAATTTATTTTTAAATAATACACATGAATCTTGGATTAGTGAAATTCACAAGGACATCTCATTTTAAGATCATGGTTAAACTGCCTGTATGGATTTTTTTAAAAATTTTTTGCTTGTTATTTTTTTAATATTTAATATTTTTTTAATTGTACTGTGCATATAATTAGATTCAATTCGTAATTATGAAATTCAGATATATTCCAAAAATTTCATATTACTGAAAATGTTTAAGACTTCATTCTAAATTCAGAAAAAATAATCGGTTAAAAAAAAAACATTGTATGCTCTTATAAAGTATTAAAGAAAATGCGACACACACACACGTTTTCAGCACCTTGAAAAATAAAATTACTTGGTAACTGTATCTATATCCCACCAACCCCAACCGACCCCACCCCCAAAAATTCTGACATCCAACGGCTATATTTTGTACTTAAAGTAATTAGCACCCTTAGATACAGATTCCTCCACAGATCTAAAAGAATCCAAACCCCCTCATCCGGTAACCAGTTGGTAGGGAAGTTGGCCTATAAATACTGAGTAACTAAAGTCGTGTTATTGTGCCACCGCCGAATTCTTGGAGTCTGTTAGAAACACGCAAAGCGGCCGACAAACTCTTTAAGGTTTTCTTTAGATCTGTACGGGTTACTCTAGTCTAAGGTATCTCTTTGCCCTCCGCTAGCACTACTAATACTGTCTCCTCTGTATTTACCTTCCATGCTCTCTTCATGGGTTTTTGTTCATAGACTCTAGGAAAAAAGTATGTTAATGCTGGTTTTCAAATCAAAGAGTGGTCTTGGTCTTTAGTTTTTTTAGTATATTTGGTTCCAACAGTTACAGATCTGGGTACTTGCTGGTGTTTTAATTTATTTGTTTTGTAAGGTTGGTTTACTCTGGTCTGCTATTGTTGTGTGACTATAAAGATTTCGTTTTGAATGTTGGTTGATGCAGTACATGATGTCTGAAAGATTAAGTTTGGCATGCGTTTTACATTATCAGTAGAGTACGGCAGATCTGATTATTTTTATCTATTTGATAGCTTTTTAATGGGATTTTTTTATTGTATCCACGAGAGTCTAAATTCTTTTTTTTTTTTTTTTCCCGTATAATTGGAAGGACCATGTAGGGCAGCATAAAGCTGTCACAGTCGTCTCAAGGTGACTCTGGTTTAGATCTAGTTCCTTCGTACAATTGGACTAACGAGTTATATCAGAAAAAAGTTTACACTTCTGTAAGTAATTGAGGCAAGTTTGGGGTCTGTACTTTTGATTAATGGTAGAAAGGAAACTGTCATGGACTGTGCAAAACATCCTGAATTCATAAAGGGGCTTGTGATACTTTGGGAGTTCACTCTGTGCGTGATACTGATATTTTTGTTACTGTTTGGTAATTTAAAAATAGCATGTTAATGCCTGAGTTTATACTATCGGTAGATGTTTTGTTGGTTTGTTGATTTTTTTTGTTTTTGACAAGTGATTCTATTATCTATAGGGGTTTATCTCCTTCCAGTGCCAAAGGAATCTAATTGTTCTTTGTTTCTTTTTTGTTGCTTTCTTTCAGGAATATAGACGAATTTTGTCATTTCTTGTACTTAGATTCTGCCATTTTGTAACTTTTTTTTGAAAAAATTTGAAGAATCTAAATCAATCTTGAGGATATTTTTGGCTTTATTCTTTTTTCTTTGTTCTAACGCATCGATGGAATCTTGCCTGCTACACTAATTAAGCACGCTTAGTGCACACAGTTGCCACTCATCACCATATTAAGTCTTTTGTGGATTTTATGATATGCAGCTGTAGAAAATGGAAACCTTTCTATTCACATCTGAGTCAGTGAATGAGGGCCACCCCGACAAACTATGTGACCAGATCTCTGATGCGGTGCTCGATGCCTGCCTTGAGCAGGACCCAGAAAGCAAGGTTGCTTGCGAGACATGTACAAAGACCAACATGGTCATGGTCTTTGGGGAGATCACCACCAAGGGCAAGATAGACTATGAAAAGATTGTTCGTGACACATGCCGTAACATTGGGTTTATTTCTGATGACGTTGGTCTTGATGCTGACAAGTGCAAAGTGTTGGTTAACATTGAGCAGCAGAGTCCTGATATTGCCCAGGGTGTCCACGGTCACTTTACCAAGCGCCCAGAGGATATTGGTGCTGGTGACCAGGGCCATATGTTTGGTTATGCCACTGATGAGACCCCTGAGTATATGCCTTTGAGCCATGTACTTGCCACCAAGCTTGGGGCTCGCCTCACTGAGGTTAGGAAAAATGGCACCTGCCCTTGGCTAAGACCTGATGGCAAGACTCAGGTTACTGTTGAGTACTACAATGACAATGGTGCAATGGTCCCTGTTCGTGTCCACACTGTTCTCATCTCCACTCAGCATGATGAGACTGTCACAAATGATGAAATTGCCGCGGACCTAAAGGAGCAAGTCATCAAGCCTGTCATTCCTGAGAAGTACCTTGATGAGAAAACTATCTTCCACCTTAACCCATCTGGCCGTTTTGTTATTGGTGGCCCTCATGGTGATGCAGGTCTCACTGGACGCAAGATCATCATTGACACCTATGGTGGCTGGGGAGCCCATGGTGGTGGTGCTTTCTCAGGGAAGGACCCAACTAAGGTGGATAGAAGTGGTGCTTACATTGTAAGGCAGGCTGCCAAGAGCATCGTAGCAAATGGTCTTGCTCGTAGGTGCATTGTGCAAGTCTCCTATGCTATTGGGGTACCAGAGCCTTTGTCAGTCTTTGTGGACTCCTATGGCACTGGAAAAATTCCTGACAAGGAGATTCTTAAGATTGTGAAGGAGAACTTTGACTTCAGGCCTGGAATGATGACCATCAACCTGGATCTCAAGAGGGGTGGCAATAGGTTCTTGAAGACAGCTGCATACGGACATTTTGGAAGGGATGACCCAGACTTCACCTGGGAGGTTGTCAAGCCCCTTAAATGGGAGAAGCCCCAAGCTTAAGAGTGATTTATCCTATTCCTACTGTTCAATGCTTGTTTTATTGGTACTTGATGAATAATTTGGCCTGTTTTCTTGCTGGCTGGTCTATATCGTTAGCAATCAATCATGGTCTAATTTCATACATTAAGATACCCTATTCATTTTCCTCTTTTTTGTTATTTGATTTTTTTTAATCTTTTTTTGCATTTTATTCCCAGTGTCGGTGGTGTGAAAATGTGAGAATTTTGGTTGAGTTGAAGGCACTGGAAGTAACAAATGCCTGTTAAGCTTGCATGATGTATCTATAGAGCATCATCATCATCTAGTGATGTGTTCTTCGGACGAAACAAATTATTGCTCTGTAGCGCTCTGCTTTCAATTAAGACATGCGTTGCAATTTGATTGGCATGGCCTTACTTCCAGTTTCCAACTTGGTGTTATAGGTTGATGTGAAGTTTCTCAGTCTGTGTTGGCACGTAATGTAAATCAGCTCGACCATGTCATCAGCCATTGATTGGGAAGCCTTCAAAAAACTGAATATTGCTCCCGTATCTTCCCTAAAGATCCTAACTGACATAGGATTATGCACGCAATACAAGTAATGTTAAACGCACATGCTAGTCCTCGTGCATGTTACAAGGAGATCGACAAGATGAATTTCATTCGGGATCTCCTTGGAGTTGTCAACCATGAAACCACTCTAAAACATGCTTTGTGTGAAGACACGTTTGAATTGCATGTAGTTCCTGAAAGCATCGTTCAATGGGTGGTCTGTCGTATGTTTTTCTTTTAAACTCTCTAATTACTTGTCATTCTATTCCACTGCACTGGATCATTTCTCATCTCCATATAAATGCAGTTATTTGTTTTTCAAGAAATTTTTATTTTTTTCTTGTGAGAATCCTCATTGGTTCATATACAGTTTAGTTTTCGTTTCTCTTTGGGATGAATTTCCTAGTTCCTTGTTTGCCTTGCAAAATACTTCCAATGGGAACCAAAACGTGAGAGTATAAACTATTCATTGACTCTTCTTCCATGCGCTATCATATTTAGAACAACCTGTTCTCATACGTTAAGACAACAAATCTAATGGGAACAGATGTTCTGGTAATCAGAGATCCGCACAACTTGCCACCCACATTAGTCCTTGCTTGTTCTTAAATTGAACTTATCCACCCATATTAAACATGTTGGTTACTACTTACTAATATTTAGTAGATCACGATTACTGTGGTTTTCCAAGTTCGTATACTCATGACATCTCTCTACTTACTAGCAATAGATGGGCACCAATATGCCCCGCCAACCAATTGAGATGCAATCATAAAATTTTCTTGACCTGTGTCCACCATTTTCCTTATTTTTTATGTAATCAGTGTATAAATTCTGTGCTTTAAGCTTTGCCAAAAATGTTTCTTGCCCAGATTCTTTAACCTGAGCAGATCCGAGTAATCTTTGTTTTTCATTTTCCGAAAAGAGAAAAATTGTACTATAAAGATGTAAACAAGAAGATCCTCAAAGGAATGCATTGGCACCGTTTTCACAAAATGAGATTGTCACTCTTTCTCCCATTACAAGATAGGACATGATAATTTAGGATCCTTTAATCAGAAATTATTCAACTACTAATAAATATGAAAACCCTTCTTGTCTCAAGTTCTCTTATCATCACATGGGATAGGTACAGGTACCAAAGGCTGCAAACAACATGAAGACACGTCCTTAAATTGGTTAGTTGATGCTTTATTACAAGGACGAATTAAATATAGTTATTTAATTAATACAAGGACGAATTAAATATCGTTATTTAATTAATGTACAAGCACAAGAATTTCAACTGGATACTTACATGGGTCCTGAGTAACAGCAATGCCAGTACCATTGAAATGGCAATCCCATGGGTGCTTTCCTGCAGCCTTGAAGAAGAGATTCATGGCATATGAGGCATGTGCAAAGGCAGTGTCTGGACGAAAGCAGCTACCACCTGGTTGAATTGGCCGACAGTCCACTCCATTTTGTCCACAGCTATAATCTATGTTGCGCAAAAGCTGAAAATTGTATGCCGATGGTTTAGCAATGCACCAGTTGCCCTGAACATCATTTGCCTACAAATTAAGTAGAAAGCATTTTATTGATTTGTCAGGAGTGCTTGCGAGAGGGGGAATAAATAAATAAATAAAGGGGTGGTATAAATAATGCCGTGGCCCCATCACAGATACACTATTTGTCCCTTACCCTGATCTGGTCCTGGTTTCCGCCAGAGGATTGTGACTCTGCATGGTGAGAGACATACAATTTTTAAGTATGGAATAAGTTAAACTCGAAATCTAAAAGAAAATGTTTAACAAAACATGTAAAAACTTGCAGACCTGTAGAAGCAGCAAGACAAAGAAGCAAAGCAAAGGCCAGAAGAAGGAAGGCCAAGGGATGCTTTGCCATCTCCATCTTCGTTTTGTTGTTAGAGCAGCAAAGGAATTTTGAGAGAGCAAGTGAGAGTTGATGGGAAGAGCATATTTATAGTGGTAAGATGAGAAAATGCGATACAGATTAGCTAAAGTTTCAGCAAGGCCATTGTGACATTAGTAATACCATGCTCTTAAAGAATTACCTAGCTAATTAAGGAGAAGAGGCAAGAGAGAAAAAGAAAACAGCTCTGAAAAGGGCCAAAAGGGTACTAGAGATGAAAGCAGAATATATGCTCTGTTGCTTTGGTGGAAAGGAAGTCATGTTGGGTGACTTGTGTCTTGTAACTGAACAGAGATGGACAAGTGTTTAGAAACAGGCTGTGGTTTCTATGTTGTCATTCATGCAGTTTCTCAATTCTGAATTTGGACAGTGTCTGGTTCCCAAGGCCTCTGCTGTTATGCAGTACTGTTTTCCTTGGTTCAATCCTCTAATTACTTGTTAACCCAAGATTAGTGACTTCAACCTTAATTAATTGAGGTAGATTATGGTTTTGAGTGTGATTTTAAGCTCGAGTCATAAACTCTCAATTGCCCCACACAATTAATCGATGTCTCTAATGTCCATGCCGTTCTCTCACATTTATGTACAACCTACAGTAATTTATTTTCATGAATGTATTTCATTTAAGCATGTAAATATGGCAAAGGAGAAGTATTGAATATAATTTTCATCATAATAAAAAAATAAAATAAAACAAAAATTGTAGTGTTGTCGAGAGTTCTTGGTCTTGAATTTATTCCAAATATATATTAGTTGTCAATGATCAATGAGTCCAGATATATTGTAGCTTATTAGATGAAGCTCTGCTAGTGTTAAGGATCAATTAACTAGTTAATTATGTTTGTTAAAAGTAATTGTCTATTAATTTAAATTATTCCTAAAACGAAAAGAGCTAAACCCGTGGGTTGTCTTTCAACTTTTTTATTTTTATAGCTGTTGATTCAGATTCGGAGTCGCTAGAAGCAGTACTTTCGAATGAAAAAGCTGTAAAGTCCCAAACTTTTTTTTTTTTTTTTAGCAAAGAGTTCGAGAAAGAAATCGAAAGAGATGAAACTGATGATTTCGGGTTTCTTTTACATTTGCGGCTTCTTATTACTTAGATAAGCAGGGAGAGCCAGAGAGGAGCGGACGAAGGGATGTTTTTTTATGCATTTTTTTGGGTAAATTTCAGTTTGTAGCCTCAGATTTATGTATTGTTACACTTTCATTTTTTTTTTTTTCAATTTGTTTTAGTCAGCTTTTCTCTCTTCCACTTTTGTTTCAAGTAGCAGCTGTAGTTTTTATTTTTATTCTTATTACCCCTCCACCTATTTATGTCTGGTGTGTAAATTTTAATTTTATTTCTGAAATTTACAAAACATTTCAATATTATCCAAAAAATAAAAAGAAATAGATGAATTAAAATTTAAAAAATCAAAACAAAAAATCAATAATTTTTTTTTAATTAAAACAAATATGATAAAACTTGAAAGAGCTAATTTGTCAAGAAATCCTCAAAACATTACAACTTTAATTCCCACTTCGAAACCTTTTTTTTTCTTTATTAATAATATAGTTAAATGAAAATGAAAATGAAAATTAATTTTACTCTCTCTTAATTTAATTTAGTTTTTTTTTGTCAAACCGCTCATGTTCCAACCCCTCTCAACTATCATGTCCTTTCTTTTTTTTATGTTGTCATTAAATAACATTTTTAATATGTACAAATAATAATGTTTTAGGTAATGTCAAAATAACTCAATACTCAAACTACCATTTCAATCATATGAGATTTCAACTTTTTTTCTTTATAGAATTCTTTGTTCAAGATTTTAATAAAAAAATTGGATAAAAAAATAGATATAAGGTGCTATTGAGAGAATGTACGAGAAGTAGTGACGATAGTAGTTGATATGTTATTAAAAATATTTTTGTTCAAATTTGTTTTTAACTTAATTTTATTCTTATATTATCAAGGATGCCTGGCAATGTTGATGATTTTTTTTATCATATTTGTTTATAAAAAAATATCTTTCTTTAATTTTTTTTTCAATTTCAATTTATTTATTTTATTTTTTAGATTATATTGAGGTATTTCATAAACAGTGGAGATGGAAAGAAGTTAATTATAACTTCGTAATTTAACAAAAATAATTAGTTATAAAACTTCTACCGAAAATATTTTATACTCTATGGCCAATGATAATCCATCTCCTTTGAAACATTAAAACTTTATTTATTGGGATGTGATATTCGCACTTTTCTTACATTAAAACCACACTTCCACCAATTTTTTTCTACTCAAATTGACAACTTAGTTAGGATCATGAATTTTTCTCTCTGTCCTTTGCCGTCTCCTCTCTCTCTCTCTCTCTCTCTCTCCTAGAACCCACACTGTAGAAACTACCACATTTTCCTCTAGTTACTTCTCTCTTTCCCAGAACCCGCACTCTTATAGTTCTTGATAACATATCTGACTCGACCTCTTCCTCTTATCCGCTGCATGTGTCTTTATTTAGCTAGAGAAACACAACCTTTCTATTGCTAAATATTTGAAGGCCAAGCCAATTAGAGTGCCAATTATTGTCGACGTTAAGAAAAACAACTAACTGAGATTTCTTCCTCTCCTGCTCTCAATTTTGTGATTTTTATAATAAAATATAAAGTTAAAAGCAAACACAAATTTGAAATCATTTATATATTCTGTCTAGATGTCGAAGATTCATCACATTAGTAGATGGATTACTAACAGCCAAACCAGTAAAGCATAAAAGTTCAAATAAGTGAAAATTCAATTTGTAACTGGGCAAGGGTGGTAAACAGTATACATTTAATCTTCAGATTTAGAACCAAACAAAGTTCATATGTGAAGCTGCCAAACAACGTGAGTGAAAAAATCCGTTGACCGAGACGACAATAGTAAGTTGAGGTGGCGGTTGGCATGGCCGCGATGAAAGATCGATAATGATTTGCAAAACGACAATATTAGTTTAGATACGCTACAGTTGGTAAAAAAAGAAATAGAACATATTTGAGAAAAAAGAAACTGACCGAGCGAGAAATATTTTGCTAGCTAGGTTAGATATATAGTGGTAGTTTTCATGGTGTGGGTTCGACAATAGTAAGTTAGCTAGGTTGATAAAGAGTGCAAATATCACCTCCCTCTGTTGTTGCCAATGCCTTCAGATCACTCCTGAATCAAATTAGCTAGCATTTATGTAACGAAAATCTCAATGCACGTTCTTTCCAAGCAATATCTTTTATTTTTTCTCTTTTTAATTGCTTATATTCAGGCTGCCAGCAGTCCCAGTACGGAGGAATCTGATGGAACACAGAGACTTCTTCATATTTTATTTATTATTTTACTTCTAATTACCTAATTATACGCAAGCCAAAGGCATTAATTATCATGTGAGTGGACGCAACGACAACATTCGCAGCCGTGGTGCTGCACGCTATCTTAACCATTTTCAACTTCAACCGTAATTGTGAGTGCGTATGCAAAATTGGGTGTGCGTTGTCTGGCTTTTTTTGCATTTGAATATGGTTGCAAATAGAAGTTTTAAACATGTGAAATGATGACAAAAATGGCTAATCTACCTCAAAACTTACTTACTTACTCAGAACAGATGATGAATTAATTAATGATGCACTGTCTAAATTGGAAAAACAAAATTATGCAAAGGTGTATAGGTAGATGAATTCGACCATTTTTGCCTTAAAAAGTAAAATAAATAAATAAATGCTGACTGTTGCCTTAATTAAAAATCCGACTTTCGTGATCATAAGAAATCCATATATTAATTAATTAATATCGATCGGATTCGAATCTCATTAATTAAAAAGACCAAAAAAATCATAACAAGATCTCAAGTCAAACGTCAGATGCAGTTAAATTAATTGCAAGTTGAGTTTAATTACCATGGAATACATAACTCAGTTACAAATTAATAAAAATATTGTGACAGCCCTAGTAAACATTTTAAAAGCACAAAAAAAAAAAAAAAAGGAGAGAGGTATTGTCTTTAGGCAAAATTAACGTACTATGTGAGCATACAAGAGAAACACATTAAGCAGAATTCAAGAAGATTACCAGATTCCTTGTCAGTAAAAATAATTAAGAAAAGCAAACAAATCTTAGTTCATTTCAGCCAATTAAAACCTTTAAAATACTCTACTTAAAAATGGGTTTATGGCTGTTTTTTCGGGTCTATATATTGGATCCACGCGTAACGCTGAGTCCTCAGGTTTTGAGCACAATTAACATACAAATGGCAGCTCCTGTCACTGGGAATAAAGATCAAAAGACAGATTCCCTGGGAATGGAAATTCAAGAGGCGACAGAGAAAAGCATCAGGACATCATTTCAAGCCCATGCATCAAGCTTCATGAGTACTGCTACCACTGATTGCAACGCAACATCCTTTTCCAGCTTGAATGAAAATGAAGATGAAATTGAGCTACAGTGGGCTGCAATTGAAAGACTGCCCACTTTTAGACGGCTTACGCTGTCATTGTTTGACAAAAAGGAAGATGGCAAAGAAGAGGAAGGCAAGAGGGTGGTTGACGTTACCAAGCTTGAAGCTCTTGAACGTCATGTTTTCATCGACAAACTTGTAAAGAAAATCGAGGAAGATAATTACAAGCTATTAAGCAAGTTGCAAGAAAGAATAGACAAGTAAGAACCGTGCCTGCCCTGTTATTCTACTCTTATTTTCTTATATATATATATATATGAACATCTATTAATTATGTGCATTAGGCATTAGCATATGAAACAAAGAATTGGGATCGTTTCGTTCGCAAGCATAGTACTTTTCCTTTTTATTTTTGCATGTAGCTTGCAATGAATTTTTTTTCCTTTTCTTTTACGAGGATAAATGTTTGGATTTCTTTACTGAAAATTAAGCATAAAATTTAATACATCCATAAAAGTAAACCCAGAATTAAATAGATCCTAGAAAAATGGCAATCTCTTGGTTCCCTGATGCACTGTGAGCTAGATAATGAGCTAATTAATTTTTTATTTTGTCGCTGAATGAAGTTGAAAGTTTCATCCTTAATTATAGCGTAAGTGTTAAAGAATCATTTTAATCAAAATATTTAAACTTTTGGATCGGATCAAATAATAATTTTATTTAAATTCTCTAAAACACTCAATTAAGTAAATTTCTTAGACTCAAGTTTGCACAAGCCTAAAAATAAAGTTGGTAGAGTTCGAATTTTTAACCCCTTAGTTATTTAATTATAATACTCTAATATTACATCAAAAAATTATTTTAATTCTAAAAATTTGTGTTTTTGAGCAAGATCTCAAAAATAGTTTTATATTAATTCTTCAATAGTGAGTCCGATACAAATTGTCAATGGTGTCTGCTTCTGGGCTGGGATGACATTCTAACTATCACTTCCAATATCTAATTCAAGCAAGCCTGCATCCTTTCCAGCTTAAGTCTGAATAAAATTGTTTGAGCTTCAACAAATTCCACTTACATGTCACGATCTTACATTAGATGTGTATCATTAGATTGGTCTTGAACTTATATGAATAGTGGAAGTTTTGATTCAATGGCATGATCTTTTTTGTGGGACAGAACCATGTGGCCACATGACCATAGCAGACGATGCCCATATAGATTGGGGTAAGACCGCCATACTTGATCCCCTTTGTAAACTCTAGATACAGACTTATAAACTCCAAAGCATACAGAATGATTTGGATTGGTCCAGTCATTTCACCATAACAAAAATCAAACTATTTAGAGCCCCCCAGACCACCCAAACAACATAAATAATATTCTTTCTATCACCTCAGTTTCACACTCCTCAATCCAGCCTCTGTAATCTCACCATCCGCCCTCAGACCAATGAGCTACTCACGAACTACTTTCTCTTAATCCATGGGAAATTTCTGATAGCATACGTATAATCTATAGCCACATGTTGCATTGGCTAGCGAGGAGTACCCCGGCCCTTTCATGATGCATTGTATTAGACAATAGAAAGTTCCCCTTTTGCTGACATTAAGAAAGGAGCTATATTGAGAAAATAAATTTACAGACAGTGACAAAGCATGTTGAAGGAAAAAAATAGGAATTTACAATATAGTGTTCCAGCAGGAGTTGAAAAAAAAAATGATGGCATTCACTGAATAGTACTTATTGCTTGAGAGAGAGAGATTAGTTATTTATTGATAAATGACACATGCATGGATGTGGACGCGCATATATCTTTTGTCTGTGCATACATATGCAGCCACGGTGGGTATGTATTATTATATGTCAGTACTGATGTTTGCTCTTCAGGGTGGGTCTGGAATTGCCAACCGTGGAAGTGAGATACCAGAATTTGTCTGTGGAGGCAGAATATGAAGTGGTTCAAGGAAAGCCCTTTCCTACTCTTTGGAACACCCTCAAAAATGCGTTTGGGGCAAGTATCATCCCTTTTTTTGCCCTCACATTCTTAATTGTGTTTATAAATTTGGTTCTTCAGTGATTCCAAGAATCTCCAACTATTGATCCTTCATTTGAAATTTGCTCAAACTAAAAGAGAAGTGTAAAAAATTCTAATAATCATGGATTGGGAGACAGATTCCTTCCCAACAATTCTAAATAATATTGAAAATGTCGTGCAGTTTGGCACAGGTTCTTGATCTCATAACGTACACCTTCGCTAGGCAGTTTTGATCATTGTTTGAGCACTGAATATTCTGTACCTTGGAAAACTTGTTTTTAGAGGGAAGGATGAGTTGACTGCATTTTAACTTAGAATACCAAGTTATAAAATAATCTGTCTCATGTAACGACACTTATGTACAGACAAAATAATACACCTCAAAATGCTGACATTAAATCTATTGGTCTAACTTGGTTTTGTTTGTTATACTTCGTCTAGCATATAATAGCTTAACCTTTGTTGGTAAAGGAAATTTCTTCTATTGGCCAGCAGGTTACATCATGTCTGGGGGTTTCATTTTCTCTGTCTTAGTACTTAGCATCAATTGGTTTTTAAGCATTAAATATCAGTGCTGAAGCACTTCATTGTTAAGGAGAAATACAACTTGACTGCATTTACAATACGATGACTAGAGCAAGAATGCTTTGAAAAAAAGACTCCAAGTTCACCATGTACTTGATAGTGATCGATTGGGTTGACCTTGTGTTTTTTTGTTTTTTTTTTTTTAAATCCCAGTTGCAAATTCTGATGGTGAAAGAAATATCTTCTATTGACAGGGTATGACATATATTGCTGGATGCAAGTCTGTACCAAACAAGATTAAAATTCTCAAAAATGTCAACGGCATTATCAAGCCTTCAAGGTTCAAACACAATAATGCACTCTTGATGCATCTGTTCATGATGTTCCCCATTGGTTTTCAGTACTACTAATTTGTGCAACGAGGATCAACTTTCTTATGAATAATTATATTTATTGGACTTCGTGCGTAAATTAACTCACTTTCCATGCAGGATGACTCTATTGCTTGGTCCACCAGGCTGTGGGAAGACCACTTTATTACAGGCACTTACAGGGAAGCTCGATCAGTCCTTGAAGGTCTCTTACTTGAGCATAAAAATCCATGCCAAAAAACAACACGAACCATCTGTATAGAACTGTCACCAACTATGGGGAAAGAACTGGGAAATTATTAATAAAACTAATGATGAAATTACAAATTGTTAAAAAGTATGATATAGATCAATAACTGATTTGCATGTCAAAATACTATTTTAGGTCGAGGGGGAAATATCATACAATGGTTACAAATTCAATGAGTTTGTGCCTCAGAAGACATCAGCTTATATAAGCCAATATGACGAGCTCATTTCTGAAATGACCGTGAGGGAAACTCTAGACTTTTCTGCTCGTTGTCAAGGCATTGGAGGCAGAGCAGGTAGGCACTTTCCACATCTCGTAATGGTAATCATTCCTACAGACTTAAATTGATCCAGCAGCTGTTTACTGTTGAAGATATTATGAAAGAAATCAGTAGAAGGGAGAAGCAAGCTGGCATTGTCCCAGAACCAGATATAGACACCTACATGAAGGTAAAAAATAACAAAAGAAACGAACTCTTTATCATGATCTCAAATTCGAGGCAGCTTGGTTCATGCTGTCTGGTAGTAATCTCAGCTGACAATCTTTACGAACAGGCAACTTCAATTGAAGGATTGAAAAGGACTATCCAAACAGACTATATATTGAAGGTGATTCTCTATAACAAAGGAAGTCTCAATGAGCAAGCTCCTATCCTCTCCATTGACTATGACTTCCATTCTTTATGGCATTACAGATCCTTGGGCTGGACATTTGTGCTGATACAATTGTGGGAGATGCAATGAGGAGCGGAATTTCAGGTGGTCAAAAGAAACGGCTAACAACAGGTTGGGTGAATTGCAAAGTTTAAATAATTTATTATTTTTGTGGCACTTTCTGCTAATTGTGTTTAAGAACACTGAAGATATTATATCTAGAAAAATCATAGAAGCCTCTACTGGAAATTTGTATAGCACTACAGCAAGGTGTCACAGGAATCCATTTCCTCTGAAATTTAAGTTTCTGTTGTTCTCTTCTGCCAGGGGAGATGATGATCGGTCCAACAAAAGCTCTCTTTATGGACGAAATATCCAATGGCTTAGACAGCTCAACCACCTTCCAAATTGTTAGCTGTCTGCAACAATTGGCACACATAACAAAGTCCACAATGTTGGTTTCACTTCTTCAGCCAGCTCCTGAGACCTTTGATCTCTTCGACGACATTATCTTGATGGCAGAGGGAAAGATTGTATACCATGGGCCTCGAGATAATGTTCTGAAGTTCTTTGAACACTGCGGTTTTAGGTGCCCGTCACGAAAGGGCATTGCTGACTTCCTTCAAGAAGTATGTAACCTTGCTTAATTCACTTAACATTACTGGAACATTTTCCCCAAAATGTTTTTCCACCTAGACGTTTTTTTCCCTTATTCACAGGTAGTTTCTGAAAAGGATCAAGGGCAGTACTGGTGTCATAATCACCAACCGCATAGTTATGTGTCTATCAATATGCTTGTGAATATGTTCCAGGAATTTCATGTGGGACAAAAGCTCGAAGAGGACCTCTCCAGGCCTTTAAAGAAATCTGAAAGCCATAAAAATGCTCTTTCCTTCAACATTTACTCCTTAAGAAAATGGGAACTATTCAAAGCTTGCATGGATAGAGAATGGCTGCTTATGAGGCGCAACTCATTTGTTTATGTATTCAAATCAGTACAGGTAATGACTAATTGTGACAGAATTATTAATATGTTTTTATCTGGCACTCTAAAGTGATCAGCAAAATGTGACACCTTGGTTTTTCTTAATCGTGCAGCTTGTAGTCATTGCATTAATGACAATGACAATGTTCATACGTAGTCGGATGAATATTGACATGGTCCATGCAAACCTCTACATGGGTTCCTTGTATTATGCTCTCATTAGACTAATGAGCAATGGAATTGCCGAATTATCATTGACTGTACAGAGAATGCCAGTATTTTACAAGCAAAGGGATTTCTACTTTTATCCTTCGTGGGCTTATTCTGTTCCAGCTGCCATTTTAAAGATTCCCTTTTCGTTGCTAGACGCTTTTCTTTGGACAGCTCTTACCTATTACGGAATCGGTTTCAGTCCTGAACCAGAAAGGTGTTTTCTTGTAGACATGTCATTTCAATTATGTAAACAGCGGAATTATGTTCTATTCTAATTCTTCTTGTTTTAAATGACTGCCAGGTTTTTCTACCAGTTCTTTCTTCTTTTCCTTGTTCATCAAATGTCCATATCAATGTTCCGTTTTATTGCTTCCATGGTTCCGAATCCATCTATTGCATCAACATATGGTCTTCTCGCTCTATTAATCATGTTTCTATTTGGTGGATTTGTAATTAAACAACGTAAGGCCATTTGACTTTAACATAAAGTTTCCACAAACATTGGTCACTTGAATCAATGATATAAAGTCTTTCCTTGCTGCAGCTTCTTTACCTCCTTGGTTGAGGTGGGGCTTTTGGCTCTCTCCACTGGCATATGCTGAAATTGGTGCATCTTTAAACGAATTCCTTGCTCCGAGGTGGCAAGAGGTGAAACCTGAATTACTTCTACTGAGGTTAAATACTCGATAAATCGAGGAGGAAATACTTGTTCCTGTGGTTCTTCACTGATTATTGTCTCTTGCAGGTTTCATCTTCCAATATTACAATAGGTCAGCAAGTTCTCGAAGGACGGGGACTAGACTTCAATACCTACTTTTATTGGATATCTTTTGCAGGATTAATTGGATTTTGGATAGTTTTCAACATTGGATTCACCTGTGCACTCAGTTATTCGAAAGGTAAGTTTCATATTATCATGCGGATTGAGATCCAATTGATTCCTCATTCTCGTCTATATAAACTGGAAATTTGCAGCCCCTGGGAGATCTCGGACCATAATTTCCCAAGAAACGCTCTCCAATCTCAAGAGAAAACAAGATTTAGCCAACATACCTCAGGAAAAAGCATCGCCTGAAACACCAAAATCTGCGGCAGAAAAGGAGAATATCAGTGAGAACTGTTATTGTTGTGCAGTATTTTAAAGTCCTTGAAGATGATGGATATTAATAAAATAAAATAAAAACTGATCAAAATAATGTTTTTCTACATTACTGCAATATCCATGCATGGTGACTCCATCTGTATTGCAGGAATGGTTTTGCCTTTTGAGCCCATAACAATATCCTTTCAGAATGTGCAATATTTTGTTGACACTCCTAAGGTAACCACACAGTTCATTAACACAGGATTTCCTAGGTTGGTGGTTATAGTAGATGCTGATTGATTTTCAAGCATGTGTAACTCAGATACTGAAAAAGCAAGGTTTTCCTCACAAAAGGCTACAGCTTCTTCATGATATCACTGGTGCCTTCAGACCTGGGATTCTTACAGCATTGATGGGTGTTAGTGGAGCTGGGAAAACAACACTAATGGACGTTCTTTCTGGAAGAAAAACAGGTGGTATTATTGAAGGGGAGATAAGAATTGGAGGATACCCTAAAATCCAAAAGACCTATGCTAGAATATCTGGTTATTGTGAACAAACAGATATTCATTCTCCACAGATTACAGTAGAAGAGTCAGTAATGTACTCAGCTTGGTTGCGGTTGCCAGCTCAGATTGACAGAAGGACAAGATCTGTAAGATGCCTCATTTGAACTATTCGTGTTCTTTAGTTATTAAATAATACTCCTAATGTCTTTCTTTACCAAACACAACATTCGTTCAAATCCTAACAGATTAATTCTGCTAGGAGCCTTGAGAGCGTGAATTAAAAAATAAAAATAAAAAATTCCAGCCTGAGAAAGCCAGTTAGAGTCTAAGCTCAAATTGAATTTACATTTAAAGTAAATAATGTAAGACTGGTTAAACAGTGACAAGATTCGATAAGTTCTCATCAATAGAAAACAATAAATCTATAGATATGAATAATTTGTTGTGAAAGCATCTATGGTGCATATTCAGGAGATCTTCTCACATTAGCCTTTGGTAGTAGCATGTACACAAATTTAAGAATTATCATCATTTCATTCTGCAGGAATTTGTAGCAGAAGTTATTGAAATGATTGAGCTTGATGAAATCAAAGATGCATTGGTTGGCCTCCCTGGTGTTAGTGGTATATCTACTGAGCAGCGAAAACGGCTAACTATTGCCGTAGAACTTGTTTCCAACCCATCTATAATATTCATGGATGAACCCACCTCTGGTCTGGATGCTAGAGCAGCTGCAATCATCATGCGAGTTGCGAAGAATATTGTTAATACAAACAGGACAGTTGTGTGCACAATTCACCAGCCAAGTATTGATGTCCTTGTGGCATTTGATGAGGTAATTGGGTATTGCTCACACACGAAAGTATGCAGTATGCAATATCAAAAACGAAAACTTAGCAATCTGAAAACTTTCACTGAGCTGACTGAATTCTTGCTGGGCCAGAAAATCCACTGATTATAGGGCACATGTAAAAGATCAAGCATAATAGTTGTGATCAATCAAAAATAAAATTTATTAGCAATATAAGTAGTTGATTAGGAACTCAGTGTAAGCATTAAGCAAGACTAATCAGATCTCCTTGATATTTGCATATGGTCCTTTTTTATTCTATACGAGTATAAGATGCGAGGAAAATGCAGTTTTTGACTGCTGAAGTGCTTAGTACAGATAATGCAGTGCCATATCCAGTCGGTTTATATTTATAAAAAATAATTTTGCAGCTCATTTTGATGAAAAGAGGAGGACAAATGATATATTCTGGAGAGCTTGGTCAGAATTCAAGTAAGCTTATTGAGTATTTTGAGGTGAGCATTGATACACATACAATGATAATCTTCCAGGTTCATTGTCCATTATGCGTTTTCTCCGGCATTTTAGTTCATTAAAGAAAAAAAGGGGCAAAGATAAAGTTCCGAGGACTGATAGGCATGTTTATGTATGTGTAGCTGATCTGTATGTAATTATGTATCTATTTATGAGCAATATCTGAAAATAAATTTTGGAGATGAACCTACTTTGTCTATTTAATTCATTTATTATTTACTCATTTTTGTACATGTATATTGCAGTGCATTCCTGGAGTTCCCAAAATCAAAGAAAATTACAACCCTGCAACATGGATGTTAGAGGTTACCAGTTCTTCTACAGAAACTCAACTTGGTTTAGATTTTGCACGTCTCTACAAGGAATCCCATCTCTTCGAGTAAGCTTAACTATATATATGAACGAGTGGAGCACATTCTAGATCGCAAGCTTTGCATTATTTATGTTTGACAAGTGTTTCCTTGTCAGTTGATAAAAAAGAAACAGAAACAAATAATTATTAGCCAAGTCATATTTTCCTGCCTGATGTAGGAAAAATGAAGAGTTGGTTAATAGACTGAGCCTTCCAGCACAGGGTTCCAAGGAATTGCATTTTTCTACCCGATTTCCACAAAATGCTTGGCAACAATTTAAGGCATGTCTTTGGAAACAAGAGTTGTCTTACTGGAGAAGCCCTAAATATAACTTGGTTCGGTTGATATTTATCATCGTTTCTTCTTTGATATTCGGAGCACTTCTTTGGCAGAAAGGACAGAAAATGTAAGCTATTCTACAGTCGCATTTATCAGCAGCGTTAATCCTGACTATCTCATAGAAAAAGCTAACTGTGATCCTTATTCTGAAGAAACGGTGAACAGGACTTCTTCGACATACTGGGATCTATTTTCGTGTTTGTGCAGTTCGCAGGAGTAAACAACTGTTCATCTGTTCTGCCATTTGTAGCTACTGAACGCACCATTGTATACCGAGAAAGGTTTGCTGGAATGTACTCCCCATGGGCATACTCATTTGCACAGGTCCAAAGATAGTACCAGAAAAAATCAGCATTAATTTCCATGATATCAGTCAATATAAGATTATAGAACTTGCAAAATTTCACACAAACTTATTATTTCAAAAGTGCAGGTGATTGTAGAAATTCCATACACATTCCTCCAGGCTGTGCTGTTTCTGATAATTACATATCCAGCAATTAATTTCTACTGCTCAGCTTACAAAGTATTTTGGTACTTCTACTCAACATTTTGCTCATTGCTCTATTTCAATTACTTGGGATTGCTGCTTGTCTCGTTGACCCCAACTTTCCAGACGGCTTCAATAGTGGCAAGTTTCTGCTATACCTTGATGACTTTGTTCTCAGGCTTCCTTATACCTGAACCGGTAAGCCAATTACATCTTTGCTCATGACACACATTTACCAGTGTAGCATCTTAGACAAATTCAACTAGCAGCATTTGCAATCTGCACAATAATGATAAAAGGAACAAATTAACCATTCTGAGTATGCACACAATTTCTAATGCTTCACTTGGTGAAAACAGTATTTGTCTATATCTGCAAACCAAGAAATTCTCCAGCCTTTTCCCTTTTTTTCTTTTTTTCTTTTCTCTGACTCTACACTAGTGATACAAAGTGTTGGCAATTATACATTTGTATTTGTTGCAGAAGATGTTTTTTTTTTTATCCTGAAAGTATGTTCCATATTTCTCACCAAGAACACATAAAATCTTGCAGAAAATGCCTAGATGGTGGGCCTGGGGTTATTGGATTTGTCCAACTGCATGGTCCTTGAAAGGCCTTCTTACATCACAGTTTGGTGATATAGAAAAGGAAATTACAGTATATGGAGAGCGGAAATCAATCAGTTCCTTCTTACAAAGTTATTTTGGGTATAAACATGATGATTTAGGTGTTGTGGCCGTTGTTCTTCTTGCTTTTCCAGTTCTCTTTGCACTCACTTTTGGAATTGCCATAGCAAAACTGAACTTCCAAAGAAGGTAAAGACGTTGCCAGCTTCTGATATTCAACTTCGATGCTCAATTTTAAGACCTTAGGCTCTCTCCTATATATGATTGTCCATATTGAACTTATTCCTCATGTAATCTTGTTGGATATATATTTCTTGGCTTTTTGTCTTACTGATATTTTTGGCATGTGCGTTGCCTGGGAATTATTATAGATTATTCATTTAAGAATATTAAAAAAAAACATTTAAGTGATAATTCAAAAGTTGTTTTTCATAAATAATTTGTGAGAAATAAATTAAAATAGTTTGAAGTTAAAATTATATTTGATAAAAATAATTTAAAGTTACTTTTTTTTTAAGAAAGAAAGTAGTATAAGCTGTAATTCATAAGTTGAAAGTTAAAAATTTTAACTTTCGATTAAATTAAAATTTTGACTCATTTCTATAACTAACTTTTTATTTAAGTCAAAAGTTATTTCTAACCAAATACATTTATGACTTTTCTTTGTATCAAAAGTTAAAAAAAATATTATTTTTTAGTTTAACTTTTTTTAGATAAATTATAAACTATTAAAAATTCATTCTCAAAAAAAAAAATTTAAGAATTAATTCGCATTCTCACAAAAAAAAAAATCTTAAAATGTATTTCATAAAACAAAATAAGAAATCCATCATATAACTATAATTTATCAGATTTATAAGGAAAAGAAAGAAAAATAAATAAATAATTTTAAAGGTTCATTATTGAAATAAACATAATTTATATAATTAATTTAAATTTTCATGGACAAATCTCATAGTCTCGCTTATCAATTTTTTTACTAGTTTGCATCATTCCATACATGCGGATTATATTCACTAAATCTGAAGTTGGTAGTCTAATGTTACCAAAATGCATAATATGTAAGGATTTACTGAAAAGATTTTTCTCTTTTCTTCGACGATATGATATCCTCGAGTCAATTTGTCTGTCGATCGAGTCCTTTTTTTTTTTTTTTTTGATGATCTTAAGAATGCATCTCTCATGTCGGCCTGGTGTATTTTAAAAAATTAATAAATTCTTTTGGATACTAACTCTAAGTTTTTAATTGAAAAAGCAAAAAAAAAAAAAAAAAAGAGCAACCTTTCTTAACCACCGACTAATGTAGAATAGACTTAAAGTTAATGGACCGAAAAAAAAATAATTACAAAAATACTTGACTTGTTGGTGAAATATTATTTCATATGGGTCATGCAGGTCCAAAATGCATAAATTTAAACGTTAAGGACTAAGCTGGATAGAATCACAAATATCACTTAAAATTTTATTTTTTTTTGTCAAAACTACATCGTTTTAACAGATGAGATGGAATGGATGGCCCAAACAAACTACTCCGGTCATAATTCCTTTGCACGGGATGGTTGTGTCGTTTTATGTTAGGGAAGAGAAGAGGCAAATAGTACGCAATTTTTCAATCTAATCTTCGAATGGAATGAATTAACACCATCATGTTTTATAATATTCTGTTTATTTTAATTCAATCTCGTCCCATCCAGTATGGTTACATATACCGAACTACCAAATATTAGGCTAAGCAATTAAATTTAGTTAATTATTTAATCATAAAAAATGTTTATTTTTAATTCTTTTTTTTTAATCTTTAATAGTCATTGACTTCATAACTACTAAACACGTTTTCAAGGAAAAAAAATCAACAAATAAATTGAAATTTTAGAACACTCTTTGCTCCTCTAATTAATATTTTATTATAGAAGACTCTAAAAGAGGTGAGTTGTGACCGTTCACAACCCTATTATTTTTTTAATATTTAAAATAATTTTTCTAAGTAAAATAATTGAAATAATATTTTAGAATAACCTCCTAATAATTCAAATACAATTTTGTATACTAATATTATTTTGTAAATAAATAAATATAAATCAAATGTATATATTAAAAAAATAATTTTCTCATTAGTAAAAAAGTTTCATTTGTTAATTTTCATACAAGTTTTTATATTAATTGTTGCTTTATTTCTTTGATGCAATGTAATGAAAAAAATATTAAGATGTTTTTTTAAAAAAATTATATTAAAATTTGTTTATTATGGATTTTATTTAAGAATAAATCCGTAAAAAATAAATCATGTTTTTTTTTACTTCAAAATTTATTCAAAACATATATATATCAAAAGTATATATTAAAAAAAAAATCTTCTCATCGGTAAAAAAGTTTCATTTGTTAATTTTCATACAAGTTTTTATATTAATTGTTATTTTATTTCTTTGATGCAATATAATGAAAAAAATATTAAGATTTTTTTGGAAAAATTTTATATTAAAATTTGTTTATTATGAATTTTATTTAAGAATAAATGCATAAAAAAGAACAAATCATATTTTATTACTTCAAAATTTATTCAAAACATATATATATTTTTTGATTAAAAATTGTAAAATTAGATGAAAATTTATCTTTAATATTTAATTTAATATATTTTAATTAACCGATAACATAATATATATTATTCAACAAAAATAAATATGTTTAGTTCGGTCCGCGACATGACTCGAGAATTTGAACTATTCATATGTCTAAAATTCATTTTCACTTGTTGTTCATATGCGTAAAATTACAATTCACTTGATGGCAATTTCAGAAATTTTTGTGTGTTGTTTTTTGTGTGTTTTTAGGCATTAATATGCAAATTTAATGTTTTTTTTCTATTTTTCGTCCTTCATGTTGTAACATTTTTTTTCAATCTTTAGTTTTTATTTTTCTTTCATTTTCACATAGCACACACACATACACACACTATCTTTTTATATTTTGAAATTAACATATACTTCAGCTTATATTACTCTTATCATTTAAATTTCATTCTTTGAATTTATCATTTTTTATGAAAATCTCATCCAATTAATATTTTTTTTTATATAAGATTTTATTTACTAATAAATATAATTTATGTTTCTCTATATTTGAAATTTAGAATAAAATTTTAAAATATGATTTTTTTTCTTTTTTTAAAATAAATTGGTGTAATATATATCATGAATTCTTAAAATTTTTAAATGATAGTTACGGATATATAAATATATAATTATTTTATTCTAAAAGGTTAAAAGTGTATTTCAAATAATTTATCTTAATTCACTATGTATAATCAAGACAATTAAAAAACTATTGAATCATTGATTTTATTAAAAATTAAGTATATATATTCCAACATAATACAAATTATTTACTATAACTATTTTTTTTAACATTAAAGAACGAATTTATTTGAAATAAAATAATTAAAATAATTTTTTAAATGAACCAACCAATTATTCAAATATAGTTTTTTATGCTAATTTTGTTGATTATTTTGTAAATAAATATATATAGATCTAATGCATATACTTGAAAAAAATAATATTCTCACTAGCATTAAATAAGAATAAATTTTTATTTTTTCATTGGTTATTTTTGTGCAAGTTTATACATTAATTGTAACTTTATTTTTTGGATATCTTCTTATAAAAAAATATAATTTTAAAGTATTTGCTTTTAAATTCTTAATTAATATTTCAGGTTTAAATTATTACAAGTTTTTATTTAAGAATCCCTAAATAAAGAAGAATAAGTCAAATTTTTTTAAGCAAAAATTTTATGAAAAACACACAAAAAAAAATAGTAATAATTGAATAAAAAATAATGAAAAAATTATAAAATTTTTAAATAATTTTGTTCTATCCGCACGTAGCATTACACGGATAATTTTAAAAATTAATCTTCTTATTAGTATTAAATAAGATTTTTTTATTTGTTAATTTTTGTAAAAGTACTGTCTATTAATTATAACTTTATTTTTTGGAATACAATATTATGAAAAATTATATTTTAAAAGTTTATTTAATTCTTGATCAATATTTTTATTAAAATTATTATATTTTTTAATTCTAAAATCAATACATAAAAAAAATGATTTATGTTTTTTTAAACAGAAAATTTATAAAAAAAATTAAAAATTAATTAAAAAATTTAAAAATTTAAAATAATTTCCTTTTTATCGGCCCACAGCGTAATGCGGGCAAGCAACTAGTATCAATCTATACTACCTTGCAATTTCCTCTCTGAAATTTCGGTCGAAAAAAATATTTTTTTATTTTAATTTGAATCATAAATATTTTTTTTAATAGCAATGTCATTATTCTGTTTAAATTTCCGACGATTTACTGAGTTTGACCAAACATATGATTGTGTGACACATTGAAAGGATGACACGTGTGTTGTAAGAAACCCTCTCAAACATGTTCTTTTTTTTCCCTCTTTTTTTTTCCCCTGAAGGCAAAAGATGAAATTAAAAAAAAAAAAAAAAAAAAAGGAAAAATCATTAAACCTAATTAACTTCTATTTGAAATCTAACGGTCCAAAACAAAAGGCCAAAGCACCCGGATTAACTCAACACTATACCTAAATGTGAAAGAGAGATGAAAAGCCAATGGAGACAGACGAAGATCAAAAACTGATGGAGAGCACGTCGGAGAAGATCTGAAACTCCAATAAAGCCACGCCGGCGATGATCCTAAATGTCGGTCGTCTGTATTATTCTGTAGGTTTTGATTTGTGATGAGTTTTTATGTGGTGTGTTTTTCCCATCTTTGAAGAGCGAGAGAGAGGGAGGAGGAGTTAGCTTTAGTGGTGGTAATTGGGTTAGATTTCAACGGTGGTGGAGAAGGTTTTAATGGTGGGGAAGATGGTTTTCACTTCCCTTTTATTTTCATCTCCGATTTCTTTTCATAAGAAGAAGAAAAGGATGACATTATTAGAATGGACAAAGCTCTGCAAATTATTCTGGAGTGATTCTGATCTTCTAACTTCTAAGAGATCGATGAGATAAAGAAAATGGGGTTAACAGAACTAGTGAAATAGTATAAATTTTTTTAATGTAATGAAATACAGCTTATTATTAGGCCAAAGAAATAAATTTTGAAATATCTTATTATTTTTTATCAGCGAATAGCATGGTGACATATGTGTTTTTTCCCTCTTTGGAAATCATGTTCTTATTTCCTCGTTTGTGGTGAAATCAATAGAATTATTACAAATAATTAAATTAATTCTCCATGTCATTTGTTCAATAAATCGTCATATGAATTTTTTCGCATTTAATAGCACATTTATAATTATGGTATGAAATAATTAACTATACACCCATCACAAAATAATGTGTAGAACTTCTATTAATTTAATTCATGATTTTAGATAATAAATCAAATCGGTATAATAGTTTCTCTAGATGCATATGCAAAACCACATAAATTTTTAAAAAATTATATTATATACTAAAATCAAATGATGTTTCACTGTAATTAAACGCTTGCTAGAGTAAAACCAAAAAAATATAGTTTTCCAAAAAAAAGTGATTTTTTTTTTGTCAATTTATCCTTTTAGTTACACTTTAATCCTTTAAATTATTAATTTATATAAAAAAAGTTTCTAATGTTAATTAGTATTACTAGACTTTTTTGATTGGGTTTAGGTTTATTTTTTCATTATTTATTATTTCTCAAAATAATTTTTTTCCCATAATCAACAGTTACTTTTTGTATTTTTGTAAAGACTCATTAACTAAATTTAAACATTCTTCTAATATAAATTGATTAAGCATCTTCTTCTAATTTCATTTAAAAAAATAATTAATTGTATGTTTTTTTTATCAAAATAAAAAATATTCCTAAGATATATTTAAACTCAATTATATATATTATTAAATATTACATAATACATATTAAATTAAACATTTTTTTTCAATTAGTGTTAATTAATTTTTATTTTATGTTTATATTTTTGAATTATTTAAAATATTAAAACATAGTATATAATAGATTTACTCGTAGCAATACACAGGTATCGGTCTAGTAAAACACTAAAATCATTATAAAAGAAATTGTAACAACGGTAGAATTGAAGAGAAAGATTATAGGAAAATGAATTCACTATAAAATAAAGTGAATACAAGAGAAAACAACTTCAAATAATTCTTTCAATCTTTATAAAATACTTGTACACAAAATAATGAACAATCAAGCTTATTTACGGACTTCAAGATTAGGAAGAGAATTGAAAAAGACTATAAACCATTAAAGTTGTATAAATACTTGAATCAATTACATCACCTTTTCAATTTCTCATATTAAATAGTGAATTGAATCATTTTAAGAGTGAGAATATAAAATGGACATATATTATTTCATAACACTTTCTTTTGAATGCCCATTGTACAAGAAACATGCCTCATTAAAACTTTACAAGAAAAAAACTCGAGTGGGAAAAAATCATAGTGAAGAAAAAGAGTATTATATTTCTTGTACACATTAATCTATATATTGGGCTCTTCTTATTGAAAACATTATTTAAGATCTTTAAGACCGAGCCTCTCTTGCGAATCATTTTCTCAAAAACTATGATAGATAATGCATCGGTGAATAAGTTCATCGGATTATCACTTTGATGTATTCTTTCTTTAATTGAATTATGCAAGCATTATTATCTTCATGTGATATTGTTGAAATATTTTTTTGCTATTAGATAAACTGCATGTCTCTCGAATATGATGGATCATTAATCTTAGCTAAATACATTCTTGACTTGCCTCGCGAAGTGGTATTTACGCATAATTTGAATATATAGCAACTATAATTTGCTTTATAGAATGTCATGATATAGCTATATCATCATGTGTAAATACATAATCCATTTATGATCGAGTTTTTTATGGATCGGATAAATAACCTACATCTATATAATCAATTAAACATGACTTTGATTTATTTGATTAAAATAAATAACATATCGATTTTTCCTTGGAGATAATGTAGGAAATGTTTAACTCTATTCCAATATCTCCGAATTGAAGCAAAACTATGTCTTGCTAATAAATTTATAGAAAAGACTATATTAGGTCAAGTATTATTAGCAAAATATAATAATAAACTAATTGCTTTAAGATATGGTACTTCGAATCAAGTAATTCTTTATTATTTTCTTGAGATCGAAAAAAGATCTTTTTGGATATCAAGTGAACGAACTACCATTAGGCTAATCAATTGATGAGCTTTATATAGAATCCTTGTAGAACTTTTTTACATAAATTGACTGATGAATAAAAATCTCATTCTCTAAGTGCTTGAAATGCGAGTTGAGATAAAAGTTTGTTTTCCCTAGGTCTTTCATATCAAATTCTTTTTTTAGATAACTTATGGCACTTGGAATCTCTTCAAAAGTTTCAATAATATTTAAATCATCAACATATATAGCAATTATTACAACTCCTTTTCGAATTTCTTTACAAAAATACATGAACAAATATGGTTATTTTTATAACTTTTTTTAAAAAAATATTCATTAAAAAGATTATACCACATCCATTCAGATTAGTAATAAAGAGTAAATATAAAAATATAAAATATAAAAAGTAGAGCATAAATCAAATTTTTAAAAACTAAATTAATAAAACAAACACTAAAATAATTTTTATAGATATCTCTATAATTTAATTGAATTCATTTTTCAATAATGTGTATTACATGCTTCGGGCATATTAGGACTTTCATAAAGATATCATTTCAAGTGAACAATAAGTTGTGATCACATCCATTAAATACATACATATGAATTTTTTCATAAATTTTGTTAGGCTAATAAGATAACGAAATGAAATTGCATCCATTACAAGAGAATATAGTCAATGTCGAGTCTTTGTAAAAACTCTTATGTTGCAAGTCTTATTTTCTATCTCGCTATCTCATCTTTCTTATTATTATTATTATTTTTTCACAAATACTCATTTGTATCCTATTGACTTAACATCTTCGGATGTTTTGACTATGAGTTCAAAAACTACTCATTTTGTAGAAGAATATAATTATGTCCAGATTGCTCTTTTCGTTTAAGACAATCATCTCTATATCAATATTCTTCAATATATTTAAGCTTAAGATCCGTATCTTCATTCAAAATATTAATTGCAACATTATATGTAAAAATAATATCAATAAATATTTCTTTTTGGTTCTATTTTCCTCTTATATTGACATAATTTATCAAAGTCTCTTGATTTTTTCTCAAACATTTAGACTTCTTCTAGAAGCCTATTATCAAAAATATCTTGAATCATTTTTTATGAATATATGCTTCTTTAATATTTTTATCTTGATTATTTATTCTTTTCTTTTAGGGATTTTTATTTTTAGAATCGATCGGTGTTCTACGCTTCAAGCATGCTTTAGATTCATATACCATAATATCAATATATCATCCTTTTGAGACATTAATTTTAATAAGAACATTCTCACGGGGACATGCATTTTAGTTATTCTTTACGAATCTAAGAATGCATCCGGTAGTTAGTTTGTAAACATTTGTAAATGAATTATCTTCGAACTTTCGGTTCATATTATTTTATTCGAGGATCAAGATGATGTAATGTAAAGATAGAGTACTCCATGTAATTTATTTTTTCAACATTTCTAATTGCTTATTTTGCTTATTCTCTCTTCTAATGTTGGAAAAATTATTTTATCAAAATGACGAGTTGGTAAATCGAGCTTTAAAAATACCTCATATTCATGGGTCAAGATATTTAATTATCAAAAAAAATTCAAATCTAATATATATTTTTAATCTCCTTTAGGTGCTTATTTTATGTCATTATGGCGGTGCACTATGGATATATACTGCACATCTAAAAATTCTTAGATAAGAAATATTTGGATCATGATCAAAAACCAATTGAAAGGGGAGAATTTTTTATAACTTATGGGTCCGATGCGAATAAGTATTGTTACATGTAAGATAACATGTCCCTAAATATAAACATGGAGTTTTGTTTTCATAAGTAATGGTTTAGCTATCAATTGGAGTCTTTTGATAAATGATTTTGCTAAATTTTTCTGATTATAAACATGAGTAAATTTAACAACCAATCAACAATCATTTAATGCTCGGAAGATAAATTCACCAACATTATCAAGGTAAATTATTTTAATGGCATAATCTAGAAATTGTGCTTGTAATCTAATTATTTGAGCTGCCAACCTAAAAAATATCGGGTTTCGAGTAGATAATAAGTATACATGTGACCATCTTATGGATGTTTTTATTAAAATCATAAAATATCTAAATGATCCACATGTGAATGAATTGATTTACATATATCACCTTGAATACATTCTAAAAATACTAGAGATTCAATCTCAATTTTACTTGATGATGGCTTAATAATCAACATGTATGATATAAAAATTCATTAAATTAAAGAATCTTCTAGCTCTTTAATAGATGTCTATATAAATTTTTAATAATTTTTTACATCATGAAAGACCTATGATAGCCCAAACAGTCATGCCACATAATAAAAGTATTTGTATTAGTAAACTTCTAGTTTACTATAGTATTTGTTTCAACTATTCGAGTGTTCATAATAAAGATCGAAGAGAAAGTAGACAATTACTCAAATATATATTTTCTAACCGGTATAATTATTGTAATATATAAGTATTCAATATTCTTAACATTTGTTATCTCGATATGATATCCATTCGACAAATATTTTTGAAACTCAATAAATGTTTAGAGAATTTTAGAGAGAATAATACATTATCTATAATAAAAAAATTTCTCTTTAGGTAATAATATATTTGCCCTTTTGGAGCTTTCAAAATTTATCTCTTATATTCTCTTTTCTAGAGCCTTCAAAATTTTTCTCTTCAAGTGATAATATATCCACTCTTCTAAAGCTTTTAAAATTTATCTATTCAAGTAATAATATATTTGCTCTTTTGGAGCTTTCTATCGGATTGATAATATCAAATATAATATTAAAAATAAATAAATAATTCAATAAACACAAAATAAATAAATATATTCTTCATAAATACAAATAAACAAATGTGTCACGGGGCGATATCGGGGCAAAGGCGATGGTTTTGCGAAATAGGAAAATGGGCAAAAAAGATGGAGTCATCACCTACTATCATGGTTACTAGGAAACAATATGGCGAGTACTGTTCAAAGTTCCATGTAAATGGTTTATTACATATAGGAAAGATTAAAAATCATCATATCCCATTCTACCTAAGACAAGTTGCATTGCATATAAATTTGACTTGATTTTTTATTTTTCGTGATGAAAAACCTATGCCTATTCCTAAATTTTTTTCCAACCGGACAAGTGATTTGGGACTTAGTCGGTCGGGGACATCATTATCACTTTGAAATGAATAAGTAAGAAAATAAAATGAAAAGAATATGATGAGTGCACAAGAATATATGGCTAGTGTAACCTAAATGACATGCGTTGAAACATGACTTAAAAATAGGTAAATAAACAAAATAGGTAACAATAGTAAAAATGGAAAAAATGATAGAAAAGATAAAAACGGAAAAAATAGTAAAAATGACAAAAGAGATAAAAGCAAAAAAAAAGATAAAATAGGTAAAAAAATACAAAATGGCAAATTAGACAAAATAGGCAAAACAACAAAAATGACAAGTTAGACTAAATAGGCAAAAACGACAAAAATGGCAAGTTAGACAAAAGAGATAAAAGCGAAAAAAAATTAGACAAAATAGATTAAAAAATAAAAAATGGAAAATTAGACAAAATAGGCAAAAATGAAAAAAATGAAAAATTAGACTAAATAGGCAAAACAACAAAAATGACAAGTTAGACTAAATAGGAAAAAACGAAAAAAAAAATGGCAAGTTAGACAAAACAGACAAAACGATAAAAATGAAAATTTAGACAAAATAGGCAAAACAACAAAAATGGCAAATTAGACAAAAGAGATAAAAAGGAAAAAATGCAAATTAGATAAAATAGGTAAAAACTACAAAAATGATCCTATTCAAAGTTTTTTTTATAGTGAGTTTTTAGGGTTTGATGGCCGAATTTGATTTGATCCCTTATCTTGTAGGCTCATTTTATTTTACCCTTTCAACTCCTTTTTTATAAAAAAAAAAAAAATTACTCATCCAATTGAATTTAGTTGATCCCTTTTCTCTCTCTTTTTTTTTTTTTCATTTTTGTATTTTTGACTTTTTTAGGAGAAAAAATTAGGTGTAACAAAATGAATAAATATATATATAGCAAAATAAATTTATATCTATCTCCATACAATAGAAATTATAAGAAAATATAAAATATCTTATTTATATATAAAAATACTAACAAGTTATTAATTTAAATTATCATCATTTTGATATATAAAATTGATCTTTATATTTTTCTCTTTTTTTAAAATGTTGCTTGATAAAGCTCAAAGAGGTGTTTTAGCATACTGCAGCTTACGCGATCAATGTCGCTTTTGCAATACCAATAACATTAATTTTCAGAATGATGGTTTAATCAATTTTTATTTTTATTTTTATTTTTTCATAGTTTGTTCACTTCGATAGTAAGATGTATTATTGTGATCACTATAGTTTGTCCACATTTGGTAGTAAAGTGTATTATTATGAACACCATAATTATACAATAATTATTCCAATCATGATAATGGTTATGGAAATAATTATATCTATGTTCAGAATTATCATAAGTTGTCATATTCACTTCGGCAATAGAATAAAACCGAGTTGTATAAAATTTATGATTTTTCATCAATAGCTTTTTATTTGTTCAAAAATATGAAATTAGTTTAGAATATTTTATAGTTTTTTTTTATATTGTTGTCTGCGAAGCATGTTCGAGGCATGAAAAGTAGAAAATGTGTTTTTAGTATCAAGCACCAATGATCAATAATTCTTACCCATAATATCGAAGGTCGCAAAATCAAGATTTGTGAAATCCGATATGATCAAAATTCTATAATGTAAGATATAATAATTAATGTTAAGAAATAAGAATAAACATAATAATAAAATTTAAACTTTTCAAACAACATATATTAGATCATTAGATTCTATATATTAAATCATTCAAAATTTTTAAATTTATACTCTATGTATTATTAGATTTAAAGTAATGGATAAATTAGCTACATGTCTCCCGATGATCTAGATAATTTAGAACTTTTGGTAGAGAACTTGAGTAGAAAAAATCCAATGATCGAAACATTGAGTCTTTTGTTAGATACATACCTCATGGTCTATTATCTCGATTGGTTAGTGCTTCATGCCGATAACGTATTATAAAAGAAATGATAATAATAGTAGAGTTGAAGAGAAAGATGATAGGAAAACGAATTAACTATAAAATAAAGTAAATACAAGAGATAACAACTCCAAATAATTCTCTTAACTTCTATAAAATACTTATACATAAAATAATGAACAATTAAGCTTATTTATAGGCATTAAGATTAGAAAGAGAATTAGAAGAGATTAGAAACCATTAAAGGTGTATAAATAATTAAATCAATTGCATCACTTTTTTAATTTCTCATATTGAATTGTGACTTGAATCATATTAAAAATAATGAGTAGTAAAAATATGAAATGGATATTTATTATTTCATAACAAAAATAAAATATGGAGATAGGAGAGACCGGGAGACAAAGGGTGGTGTACCAGGCTAAAAGGTAATAAATAAGGTAATGCATTGAGAGGAAAAAAAAGGTGATTTAATTTAGAAAAATAAATGTAATTAGAAAAATATATTCTCGGGAAAAAAAAATCATAAATTTTACTATATTAACCGTAGAGTAAATTGTTAATGACATAAGTTCTTGCGTAAAAGTCTCAGAAAGATTGTGCAAAATCGTGGGCTAGCTAGTTTCTATAACGAATATTGATAAAATTAATTAATGTGATGAGGTATTGAGGTTAATTCTCCTTTTTAGTTTTAATACAATTCAGCACACCGAAAAATGCACTCATCAAATTAAGAAACAGCCTTTAATTATGGAAACAAAATTGCAAATTTTTCTTTTCTTTGAACTTAGACAAAATATGCACTTATTGAGCATGGATTTGGCTAATTAAATCAGCAATATTCTAATGAATTAAATTAGTTTTTGGCAATGGTTCCTCCTGTCGAAAAGAGATCGAGAAGGCTAAGTTCAAAAATAAATCAAGGAGAGTAAATGGTGAATAGATTCTTACACATGAATTTGACCAAATTAATTAGTCCTCCAAAAGAAGAAGTCCAAATTCAAGCAAAAAGCAGTCTTTGCCATGTAGAGAAATGTTAATTGCTAGTACTATACTGAAATACGATTCACCTGAAGATTTGATTATCTAAGGAGTTAATGGGAAATCCATGGAAGCCGGAGAGTAAATTAATGAGAATCCATGTACGTAGGAGTACATTGAATGGAAACACGAATATGCATCAAATCATTCAATAAACGACTCAAAAACATTTTCCTTAATTTGCATTGCAGCATCCGAATAAAAATTAATAGAAAGGCAATAACACTAATTACCCTCAAAATCCGTTGATTCTACATGATTCTACCTTCATTCTTTCATTAATTTGTGATATCTCCATGATTTCTTCCTAAGCTAACACTATCTATTTATACAGCCCAAACCCACCTTGAATCCATCTAACAAATATCATCTTCATCGCTATATCTAGGCTGCTTGTTCCTCATGGCAGCTTTTCAATCTCCTCTCTCTTTTGCTCTAGCAATTGCACTCCTGTGTGGCTGCATCCATGCCCACAACGCTGGCTTCACTGTGGAACTAATCCACCGTGATTCACCACTGTCCCCCTTTTATAACTCTCAAGAGACTGACCTCCAGCGTATCAACAATGCTTTCCGTCGATCCATTAGTCGTGTCCACCACTTTGACCCAACTGTTGCTGCTTCAGTCTCTCCTAACGCGGCTGAATCTGAGGTTACATCGAACAGAGGTGAATACCTCATGAGTTTATCCTTAGGAACACCACCTTTTAAGATTCTGGGTATAGCAGATACAGGTAGTGATCTGATATGGACACAGTGCAAGCCGTGCGAGGGTTGCTACAAGCAAGTGGATCCTCTTTTTGATCCGAAGTCTTCCAAAACATACAGAGACTTTTCTTGTGACGCAAGGCAATGCAGCTCGCTGCAGCAAACTTCCTGCTCTGATCAAATTTGCCAATACCAATATTCTTATGGTGATCAATCGTACACCAATGGAAATCTTGCTGCCGATACCATCACTTTGGATTCCACAGCAGGCCGTCCAGTGCAATTTCCTAAAACTGTCATTGGCTGTGGACACCGAAATGATGGGACATTCAGTGACCAAGGTTCAGGAATCTTTGGCCTTGGAGGCGGTCCACTGTCTCTCATTTCTCAAATGGGTTCTTCGGTTGGTGGCAAATTCTCTTACTGTCTGGTGGATCTTTCCTCCCAAGCTGGAAACTCGAGCAAACTAAATTTTGGCAGCAATGCTGCTGTTTCAGGTCCGGGAGTTCAGTCTACCCCATTATTATCGTCAGACACCATGGATACCTTCTACTATTTATCTCTAGAAGCCATGAGCGTTGGAAATAAAAGGATAAAATTCGGTGGTTCTTCTTCCGAAACCAGTGAGGGAAACATCATCATTGATTCAGGTACAACTTTGACAATAGTTCCAGATGATTTCTTCTCCGAGTTTTCTACAGCAGTACAAGATCAAGTTAAGGGACAGCGTGCTGAGGACCCAAGTGGACTACTGAGTATTTGTTACGGTGCTACTTCTGATCTCAAGGTTCCTTCAATCACTGCACATTTCACTGGTGCAGATGTGAAACTCGAACCCAGGAACACCTTCGTTCAAATTTCAGACGATGTTGTGTGCTTGGCCTTCGCCTCTACTCAATCCGGTATTTCAATCTACGGAAACGTTGCACAAATGAACTTCTTGGTAGGATATAACATTCAAGGGAAGTCCTTGTCTTTTAAGCCAACCGATTGCACCAAAATGTAAATTGGTAGCTACATAATGAATTTGAATTTTATTGCTTTGCGCTTGTGTTAAAAATATATCTACTTTAACGTCCGGACAAATCCTTACCGCTCGACCTAAATATCCTTTTGTATTGTTGGTCTTGTTCTGTGGTCAATATCAAAATCCTTGGTTTTTCTTCTCTTTTATCTATCGCTGTAATATTTAGCCTTTTATTTACATAATTTTAGGTCCCTATGGATTGATGAAAATGAAAATAAAGGGAAAACAAAGGAATCTACATGCAGGGAGGAAATTAGAGGTAGCATTATATGATATATCCAAATTTTAGAGCCTTCCAGAATCGATTCCACTTGCGGAAACGAAAAGGAGGGAAATGAAGAGAGAAGAAACTTAAAATTGCAAATTGCCTGGATCCATATAAAAAACATTTTTCCTTGCCCACCTATTACCAAACGATAGAAGTACATCAGTGGCAAGTTCAGTTTCCTTCACATAATTTCCTTTCTTTTCCCTTTCAATTTGTAACATACATGCAGCTTGTATCGTTTCCCCTGACCTACCGCCATTCACATAATGTAAGTTTAAAATTTCCAGAGCTTGGTCAATTTTCCGTACGTTCATCCGACATCATTATCTCTGACGGCATCCTAATTAGTTTTTGTGTTTACTGGGAACATTGTAGTAACAAAGAGGTTTTCAAAATTTGGGGGTTCAGAATCACTTCAGATTATATTTTGGAACACAGAAATTGGATATATCATATAATGCCCTATCACACTTGCACAGGTTATAATTATGCTGAAAGATTCAGTGGATTTTGAATAAATATGTCTAACATTACTGAATGTTTAGCCGTGTCCAGGTCGATGGTTATACAGGAAAATCTCTTTACAGTCTATAAATGCATACAAAATAATACAAACACCTCCTATCATATGTCATTACAATGGGCATTGATGGACCTCAGCTTGTTCCGTAGTCCAACAACTCCCACCTGAAGGGACGGAACACATACAGAACCTCAGGACAACTCTTGAATAAAAGAGCCACGCACACACAAACTGCAGCAATTGCCACCATTGAGAGCATTGCGGGCCTGTACAAATGAGACCTGCTGGCTGTTCCATAAACCACCTTCTGACTGCAAAACTTGCAGTTGCGCTGAATGGGTCTCAATGCTGGATGTCCAATCTCAAAGCCACTGGCCAATCCTTCATTTTGCTTCTCATTGATGTTGTTACTGTTTGAGAGATCGTCAGGGATGTCAAGCACCACATGCCCAACAGCTTGTCTCCTGTGAATTTTCTTTTGCACCAGATGGATGTACGAGTAGTGGCCACGCAAGCGAGCATAATCTTCAGGCGAGAAGCCTGTGCTGTCACGGGCATTCTTCCATGCTCCAATACCCACCTAAAATGCATCACGCAAGTTAAGTCTTACATAAAATGAAGACAAATAATAAATCCCTGCCAGAAATGTAACAATGATCGAAAGCAGTCTTGGGTTCAATTTCCGAGATGTTAATTATTGACTGCTGATTAAAAAAATAAATAAATAAGCAGCTTCTTGTCCAGATATTTAAATAACAAAACAGAAACAACAAATGAAGGCACTATGAAGAATGAAAAACCATTCACTGGCTATGAAAAAGAAGACAAGTAATATAAACGTTGAGAAGTGGAATGAATGAATGATAACAAAACAAGGCCGCTAAATTGAAGGCCTACATTACACTGCAATTAACAGCTGTGAGATGAGCTGCAGCGTGACAAAAGCAACCACCCTCCATTAATTTTCCTCTTTTAAATACCAATTTTTCATCTACTTTTGTGAGAGAAAACATAGTTGTGATTAACAGCAGGAAATTTACCACGCTCATTTACACAGCAAGGCCAGAGTGTAAAACAATCAAATGAAGCAGATTTCACTTCAAGACAGCGGGCTATTATCACTCTACAATACATCATCACTAAATTGAATAAAAAGAACTCTGTGAACAAAAAAACAATGTGGGGAACATATAACTAAATCAACAGCTCCTGCTTAACTTCTCCGTCTAAAAGAATCCTACACATCACGTTAGGTTTGCAAATCAAGCAATCAAAAAAGATTCGATTATATTCCTATTCCTAAAACTGATTATTGTTGTCACAACATAAGTACGAACACAGTGATCCACATTGAAGACATGCAGTGAGTAAAACTGGTGGTGGTAAATAATCATGCCATAGAAAATGCAGAGTTAAGAGAACTCTCCTCAGAATGTCCAGAAATTAATTTAATTAGAAAAAAGAATTACCATTCCGGGATCTTCAGTTAAAGCATCCAGTACATCTTCAGAACCATCTTTACCAGCTGCAATGTGAAGAGGTGTTAAACCGGCAGGGCCTGTGACATCTGGCCTAAACAAAATGTTTTCATGGCTTCCATCACCCAATGCCTTTTCTTTGGATCCAAATTTCTCAGGAACATATCTTAATAGGAGCTCCACAAGAGACCTAGAATTCCTTCTAACAGCTCTGTGAAGAAGGCCCATTTCTGATAATGCTTCATTCGGAGATGAGTTCTCTCCAGTACCAACAATTCTGTTGTGCAATATGTTCAAGAGTTTTCTCACAACAGCACACCATTCATGGTCCATGGAGAACTCCATTAGCCAGTTGAATCTTCTTAAAGGGAAGAGATCCGTATTAGGATCCGAGTGGCACAATCTAGACTTTAACTGGCTTCTGTGAAGAAGCCAACCCATTTCGTGAACGAAGTCCATCGCTTGATTTTTGGCTTCCATTTTTTCAGTTTCCCCAAAATCTGCATCTGTTTCAGTAAACTCCAATGCACCCTCAAGCATGCGGATCTCTGAGCATACATCTTCCTCTGCAACTAAGAAAGGAAAGAAGCTGCTGCTAAAACCATGATCTTCAATCTGGATGGACAAGATATGAAATTTAGCTCAGAGGAAGGCATCTTCAAAAAAGTATCAGCATTCTATGAAAGCACATTTGCAACTGCATACAAAGGCGTGAAAATACTAAAGAATTGAGATGACTCAACATAGGGGTTAATTTAAGATAGTAATGAAGTTCGCTCCAAACAAGCCCAGGTTCACAATCTCCTTGAGATAGTAATGAAGTTAGCCCCAAATCAACCCAGATATGTCTAATTCACAAAGCCAAATTCAAAGTACTTCAACAGTCAATCTGTTCGAAAAAAGATCATAGATTCACAACTAGCATACATCCAATGCTGAATAAACAAGGAAAAGAAATGAACAGGATTGAGATGAGAAGTAGAAGCCAACACCACCTCAATGAATCCTCTTCCAGTCACTGCAGTTAGAGAGCAAGAAAAGTTTACGCATTGGACCTCATCATGACCTTTGAAGTTATCAACACCATCAATCAACTCCTGAGTATTTTCTTGAACCATATAATTCCCTTCTACAGCACAGAGTAATCTGAAAAACAGAGGTGGACAGAGCAATGGGTAGCTTAGCAGCACATTAAACCATGCAACAAAAGAGAGAGTACACAAAATACTGGAAACTAAAAATTCTTAAACAATTCAATATCATATGAAAACCAGCAGTCATCACCTTGTGGCAGGCCGAGACAAGTTGATGCCCTTAATTAAAAATTCAGCTTTCTCGGATGCAGATATAGCAATTGGCTTGACACTTAAAATTTTGCTATAGCTGTTGCTTCTGAAAGGCAAGGATGTATCAACAATGACCTGACCTGCAACATAGAATTCGCAATATTCATTCATAAGTCTTGTTACCACTAAACTATTCTTCTAAATTTCTAAATTATTTAGGCAATCAAAGGCAACAGACCATTATGAACAAATGCTATTTGATGTTGCACCCTAATATAGACCCATCCAGTTCTCCAGAAAGCGTCGTCCGATACATCCAGAAGTCTGCTCAAACTGGAGCGAAGGTCACAGCAAAGCTATTCAAAGGAAAAATAAACTGTAAGGTCACCAATGTTGTCTGGAGAAGTTTAGATTAATAACAATGGTCAGGGTGTATGAAGCTTACTTCCTCCCATGCAGCCTCAGATTGACGAAGATAAATGGTCAGAATGATACAACCAGGCCTAATGTAGCTTTCAATGTCAGTGGGACTATGAGATAGCCAGTCCAGAATCTGAAAACCAAAAACTTCACATAATTATATTTTGAAAGGAAAGAAACATCAAACAGCAGCACTAAACTAAAATTAAATTGTGAGTACCTGGGCTCGAAGGACAAGGGGAAAAGCATTTGGTTCTTTCCCAAATAATTTCAAAACAATTCGATCTGTGCGGCTCTGAAATGGTAGAAAATGAAAAAGTTTACTGATGAAAATTATACAGATATAACTCAGAAGTCAAAAGACAGAACAGATGCTTCATCTGCAGATTGAAATATAAATCTACGAAAAATACAAGAAATCAACATTTCGCATAGTCTCGAATGAAAGATGAGATTTTCCTCGAAGAAGAAGTGCCTTGTTACTTAAAATGGATAATTTTGGGGGACTCGAGAATAATATGAAAATCATAGTGATAAAATATTTCCGTTCAAAGGGACTTTAGGAAACTACCAAGAAATTCTTCTTGGAAAATGATAAACAAGATGCACGCAAAGTATACCTGAGCTTCTCCACTGGAACTAGAAGGTGACTGCGCGGAAGCTGAATCTGAATTTCCACTTGTCTGAGGTGGACTTGACTGATGGGAGTCTTGTTGTACCCATGAAGGGCAATCGAGGGAGCTAGTCCTTGCATTCACAGGAGCAGGCGATCTCTCTATATCTTCAGTGCCATCATCTGAGTCAATATAAATGTCATTCAAATCAAAATTGTTCATCTTGACCTGCCCTGCTGTACTCTCTCGAACTTCTGAATATGTTGCACAGTTGTTTGGAATGCTAGGTTTCAAAGAAGAAGCAGTCTGTATGTTTGCACCATTAGCATCATGCACACGCATAACTTGCTGCAGCATACCAGACACAGATACTGTCAGATGATGTTTTAAAGGCTTTGAGGGGACTTCACCATTTGAGAGTAAAGTTGAGACTACCTCAGAATTTCCAAATGATGTGCTCAAATCTCGAGGTTCCTGCAATAGTCCAAATATGTTTCTTCCTCCATGTTCAACACCATGGCTTGCAAGGCTCCTTAAAAGATGAGATAACAGATCCTGATCAGTTGTCTGGTCCGATCTATTGGCTGCAATGCAAAAAAGACAGAATTATTATATACCAAATATAAGCCACTCATACAACGAGATATAGGTGCCCACGGTTTCCAGGTAGCAAATGAAGCCCACAAAGCGAATCAGCAAATCAAGGTAATATCAATGGACAAACTAGAAATCCTCAAAGAATTAATTGTGATAAGCTCAAATAGTATGAGCATGGAGTTCCTTACAATGCATGTTTGAGAGTATCCTCAAGAGACTTATTAACAGATAGCCACTGGTCTGATCATCACTCATCGAACTTCCATTGCCAACAGCATCGGGATTTGTCTTCCTCCTCCTTTTATTGTGGCCAGCCAGGCGTCTACGACAACTTCTCTTCCCTTCATCGAACTCTTGAAGGACATGAAACCTGCAAAAAAGTTCACCAGGCATCAGTTAAGAGAGTATTTTTGGCAGGATATAAGAACTGCATACCATGAAAAGTTTCCTGAAATATAAAATTTCTATAATTTATTTAATATTTTTCACACCACCATTGGGCATCCAAATTATGTATATGATGTTACTATTTATTTTCATAATATGTACATGTTCTACTAAGGCAGTAAATATCCAATAAAGATCAAAGCAACGAACACATAAACACATACCTACTGCACTGCTGACAGAAACGCTGCATAACATTTCCCACGAGAGCTTTGCTAGCCTTGGAATGCATCTCGCAAACCTTATGCCGCCTGTGATAGTCCTTGGCATTGCTCAGATCAACCCCACAATCCTCCACCTGACAAACAGCACGGCTCAAGCCACCCCCAACTAATTTAGTCTTCTTTCCACTGCTTCCGTCCCAATTTCCGGTAACCCTTTCACCACCAAGCTTTAAACTAAGGCCACCAGTTTCTTGATCATTCAAATTGTCATCATCAATGACAACAACCCTTCTCCTTTTCTCCAATTCCCTCTTTCCTTTCTCAGCTCCCAGATTCACTTCATCGGAGCATGAGGATGAACTGTTGGACGAATTCCCAGTGGCCGGAATTCCTGTCCCAACCCCAAGAGGGAAAAATTGCCTACTCATACTGGTTGATGGCACCGGATTCAAAGGGCTAGCAATGAAAAGATCACCATCCCATTTCCAATCATTCAAATCCCATTCTAAAGCTCTCTTCCCAACTGCCCGCATATCTGCGGGGTTCATAGCATAGAAACGATGAGCTTCGCTTCCAAATCTAGCCTCCATATCAAATACCCAAAAGACCCAAAATTTCACTAATTGAACCAACACTGATAATCAAAAAAAAAAAAAAAAAACCACAGATAAACTAACCCAAAAAAGATGAAAGCTTTAAACGAAAATTACACCTAATCAGCTTCACTTCTTCCCCAAAAGCACAAAAAAACCACACAGACACACCCATGATTCCAATTAACCGCAACCCACATACCAGATTACCCTTCAATCAACTACCTATCCCTCCAAAAATCCACTCAAGGAAAAACCATGAACCCCACTTCAAGCTCTAAAATTTCCTCAATTGAAGCAATCATAGATAGGAAGTAAGCAAACAGGAAAAGAAAAAATTTACTTTCCCGGCAGTAATTTAATAATCCTGTCTGAAGAGAAAGAAAACAGATCGGACTTGTTGCCGGAGAGTGAAGACAAGTGACCGAAAAGTTGGGGTAGTGATGATGCTGGTGGTGATACAGAAGAGATGCAGAAATGGTAAGGTGTGGTATGATACATAGAAAGATAAAAGTAATCAACAATCTTTGGTACCTTTACTTACCTATCCATGAAAGAAGAAAAAAAAAACTATATAGAGTGAAAGAGAGAGAGACAACAACAACAGTACCACCCAACAACACCAAAATGGTGGGTCCCTTCTCACACCGCGTGTCTATCTCGCACTAACCATAACCAAAATTCACAAAAAGAAAAAGATGCCTTCTTCCTCCCCCTCTTCTTCCTTTTTTATTTTTCTGTTATTTTTTCTCTCTTCTCACTTCATGTCGTCGTCGTCTTCGTCGTTGTTGTGTGCACTGTTACTAACACCCCGTTTGGATAACACCCTATATTTCGTAAAATTCTAAAACCTTGTTTTGAAAGTTTTTTTTTTTAACATCAATGAAATGAAGTTTTCCAAAAATGTTTTTGAGTCTTGTTCGTAACAGTCTTTAAGTAACAGTTTCAATCATCTCAAAAGACAGAGCTATTTCAAGCTATACAGAAAGATTTTACCCTGTCCTGGTTTTAAGATTCAGTAACGTTGAGCAAAAAATTTTACATCAGTAAAATGGTTAAGAAAAATTAAATCTAATTGTCCCCTTTTCTTTTCTTTTCTTTTTTTTTTTTTAACGGATAAAATCTTCCTTTTTTCTAAATTTTACTGCTTGATTATTGGGTTTTTTAACTCATCCTGTTGAATTGACACTTAGGGTTATTTATTGGACGAGTCAGTAGAGAAATTTTATAATACATTAGTAATAATTAGTGACGTATACGGTAATTATTTTATAAATTTATTTTGAGAAGAGAGATAAACATATAAAAAATAGAGAAAATAAAAAAATTTGAGCGGACGTAAAAATTTTCTTAAGACTTTTGATAAATATAGATATAATTTTGATAATTTTTTATATATCTATCTCTTTTTTAAAATCAATTTATAAAATAATTATTGTATATGTCAATAATTACTTTCGGTGTATTATAAAATTTATCCGAGTCAGTGAGTGGACGCATTAAATGTTCTTGCGAAGTGGCAATGCATTGTGGTGAGGTAATCTTCAGCTTAGGACAGTGTCATTGTCTTTAAATGAGAAAGCATTGGGTGCACTTCGTGTGTAGGATAGTAAGGTCATATCGACTATTTGTGTCATATAGGAGATAACTCCCCGTTTTGGATCTGGGTGATGATTGGAGTGCTTAGACTTGAGGCCCTGAAGGTGGTCAGTTTAAATGCCATGCTAATCGGGATTTTTTTCCCCCCATGCAATAGAGCATTTCGAATTTATTTACAAATGATAAAAAGGCTCCTACCCTATACTCCTATTTATCATCAATTTCGTTTGAAAACTATTTAATTTCTCAATTTTATCCTGAATATTATATAAATTTTTTAAGATGTAGTTGGGTTAATAGAAATAAAATATCTAAAATTGAAACGTAAGAATCGAAAAAAATAAAAAATTAAAATAATATTTGTATTTTCATATTATGTTTGAACAATAGTAAAAAATTGAAATGAAATTGAAATTTTTTAATATCTAATTTTTAATACAAATAAAAATAATAATTAAAAAATAATTTCTTCAAGTATGGCAATAGAAAAAATGACAGAGGTGATTATAGTGATAATAGTGGTAAAAGCAATTGATAAATAATAAATAAAAATAATATTTATTATTTTGAAAAAAAATCATTCTCATTCTTTATTTTTATTTTTACCTTTCACATAGGAATGAAACTATATTTAATTTTTATTTCTATTATTAGTTTTCATTCTTATTCTCATTTTATTTTTATCAAAAAATTATAAGAAAAAAATAAAACTTTCGTTTTCATAGTAATTAAACAACACCTTAATGTTATTCTGCATCACTATCAGCATGCTGTTTGGGAACATAATTTTTTATTATTTTTAAAGCTAACTTTTCAATTTCATTCATGTTTGTAGATATTCTTAGATAATCATTGGCAGGGTGAACTTTCCATAAGTTAAAATTTTTTTGACCATTTTTTTATCCTATCCTGATCCTTATCCTTTTCTTAATTGCTTTCTATTTTTTATTTTGTACGCAAATATTCATAAAATTTTGAAAAATATTGTTCGTAAAGTGTTGTTAGTTAGTTTTTTTTTTTAATTCACATAACCAAAATTCTTAACAGAATTAATTTATTAGGATATGAATCTGTGATATTTTGTTATAAGAAACTACTATCATTAGACTACAAAATCTTTAATATATTATTACTTAGTTCAAACATGTGATTTTTTTAAAGATTATAATTGTTAGTATATTAAAATAAGACACGAGGATAAATAATATATTAGGATGAATAAAGAAGTGCAAGCAGTGTAACAGTTTACTAAGCAAATAGTGGACGCATGATAACATTGAGAAATTAGCAGAAGAATTAGGATGCAATTGAAAAATTAAATAGATTGGGAATGAAATAGATTATCATCATGTTAGGGATTTTTCATCATTATACGTCGCTTCCAATTTAGACTGTCATTTCCCAGGCCACAATTTGTTACGTCTCCATGTTATGTTAAAATGGCAAACATAACCTTGTTTAAGCTGTTTTCTTTAAAAAAAATAAAAAATAAAACAAATTATGCTACTCCTTAAACATTAAACTAACCGCTCTTTACTTTAACATTTTTTTTAGCATAATCACATACTACTTGAAAAAAAAAACCAAACTAATTAAAAATAGACGACGCCAGCATGTTAATTTATAAATTTTATCTATCAAACGAAATGCTGATTTTTTGTATCGCCAATTCTTTTTTAGAGAGAGATTAGCATATATTTCGCGCATTGTCACAAGGTGAGCTATACAATATTCTTATGTGTTCATTCATATAAAAAATTAAAAATAATTATTTAAAAGGATTACGTAAAAAAATTAAAACAAAAAACAAACATATATCTCATATTTTGCTATTGGGTTAGTTAAACGAAAGTCTACAGAGTTGAGTAATATAATGTTGCTAATTATATATTGTTTGATATAAACATGTATTCATTGAAAATATAAATAATAACCGACAATTAAAATAATAATATGGTAGTTTTTTGAATTCTAGATAATTAATTTTTACCATATATTATTCATCTCTAATTTGTTAATGAGATTGAGAGATCATCTAAAATAAAAAGACAAAAAAGCTTTATCAAATCAAGAATTTGGTAAAAAAAAAAAAATAGAGATAAAATTACACACATTAAAAATTAAATGATCAAAATAAAGTAAAGATCATAAAAGAAGGATCAAAATAAATAAAAAACTTTCACTAAAAAAAAAAACTTGTAAACAATAAGACTAAAAAAAATTCATTATACATAAGGTAAGAACAAAACTAAAACATAATAGAATTTTAATGACCAAAATAAAAAAAAATTCACAAAATAAGAACCAAAACAGAAAATATTTTTTTCCTAAAAGAAAAAAAAACTTAGAATAGTGAAATTGTATTTAATTTCAGTGTAGAAAGAATAATAATCAAATATAATAAAAATTTAATGATCAAAATAAAAATCAAAACATAACAAAAAGTTTTACTAAAAGTAAAAAATAGTTCCTCATAGAGAAAAAATTAAATATAATAAAAATTTAATGATCAAAATAAAAAATAATTACAAAACAAAGACTAAAATAAAAATAAAATTCTACTAAATTCAATAGCCAAAACAAAGAAAAAAATCAAAAAATAGCAATTATAATAAAAAGAAAAGTTTCATTAAAAGCAAAAAAAAAAAAAGGCTTGGGATAGTGAAACTTTATTTAGTTTTAGTATAGTAAGGATAAAAATCAAACATGATAAAACTTTAATGACTAAAATAAAAACAAAACAAAGAATATAAATTTTTACTGAAAGTCAAGAAAAAAATATTTATGATAGGAACAAAAATCAAATACAATAAAATGTTAATAACCAAAATAAACAAAGATTACAAAAGAAGGACTAAAATAAAAATAAGAGCCAAAAGATGAGCTTAAAAAACGTAGCAAGAGAGAGGGAAAAAAAAAACAAAACTGAGCAGCAATCGACCAAAAAAAAAAGGGACGAACAATGAATGAACAATGAAAAGGCTATAGCACTTTCTCGTTTTCTTCTAATATTATTAATAAAACTAAAGTAAAACTATGTTTTACTATTCATTCATTATTTGAAACACTATTCACACATTCACAAAATCACTATTCCTTTCACTATTTATGGTATTCTTGTAACACTTTGGTCCTTAATTTTTTATACTTTTTTTTTCAACTTCAAACTTTAATTGTATTGTGATTTGGTCCCATTTTGTTTTAGTGTTTTTTATTAATTTTTTTTTATATTTAAAATTTACTGCTTTAATTTGTCATTTTTTAAAAAAAATTCTCTTTCCTTTTTCAAATTCAAAATTTAATTATATTATTATTTAGTTCCATTTTGTTTTCGTTTTTTTTGTTAATTATTTTTGTTACTTAAAATTCACTACTTTAATTTGTCATTTTTCAAATTCTCATCCAATTAATTTAAAATCATATTTATTGACAGTTTTGATTTGTTTTTTTATATGTATGGATTTAGGAATAAATTTTTAAAATATGATTTTTTTTAAAAAAATAGATTTAGATAATTTTTAAATTATAGTGGCATGATTAAAATATATAATTTGTCTGAAATATATTTTTAGGTTAAAAGTGTATTTCAAATATTTTTTTCCTGATTTTTTTATATTATTTTAAATTTAGTACATTAATTTTTCATTTTTTTAAATTCTCTATTTTTTGTTTCAATTTTAAACTTTGATTATATTGTGATTTGATCCCATTTTGTTTTAGTGTTTTTTTTGTTAATTATTTTTATTATTTAAAATTTACTACTTTAATTTGTCATTTCTTAAAAAAATTTCATCTAATTAATTTAAAATTATATTTAGTGACAGTTTTGATTTGTTTTTCTATATGTATGGATTTTAGAATAAATTTTTAGAAAATAATTATTTTTTTTTTGAAAAATAGATTTAGATAATTTTTAGATTATAGTGGCATAATTAATATATATAATTTATCTGAAATACATTTTTAGATTAATTTTTTTTTCAAATAATTTTTCTCAAATTTTTTTTATGTTATTTAAAATTTACTACATTAATTTGTCAATTTTTTAAATTCTTTTTTTTTTAATTTCAAACTTTGATTATATTGCGATTTGGTCCCATTTTGTATAGTATTTTTTGTTAATTATTTTTATTATTTAAAATTTATTACTTTATTTTTAAAATTCTCATCTAATTAATTTAAAATTATATTTAATGGTAATTTTGATTTATTTTTCTATATGAATGATTTTGGAATAATTTTTTAGAATATGATCATTTTTTCTTTTGAAAAAATAGATTTAGTTAACTTTTAAATTATAATTGCATGATTAATATATATAATTTGTCTAAAATACATTTTTAGATTAAAAGTGTATTTCAAGTAATTTTTCTCGATTTTTTTAAAAAAAATAAAATTAATCAATTAACGAGTTGAAAGTCAAATTAATATAGCTTTTTATTTTAATATTATTCATTCTTTTGTAAATAAATATAAAAAAAATAAATTTATATTTTTTAAAAAATTGATATTCGCATCAACATTAAATAAAAAATTTTTTTTTGTTCAATTCTATGTAAGCTTTTAATGACTATTATTTATGTTTTTCAACACAATCTCATGAAATACTAAAGTTTTTTTAAAAAATTTTCTTTAATTTTCTTTTTAGTTAATAATCCATGGATTAATAAGGATAAATCCTTTTTCTAAAGGAAAAATTGTGAAAAGCACAAATAAAAAATATTTAAATACAAATTTTTTTATTAAAAAATTATAAATAATTTTTTTCACCTTTGATTTTATATATTTTTATATATTCACACTATAAAACAAATTATCGAACTTAAATGAATTCTCTAAATAATTTTATATATTTTATCTAACCCGCAGCGTAGCGCGGGCAAAAAAACTAATATTTTGCTAAGATTGAATAGTATAATGTGAGAGTAAGGTAAAAAAACAGTTTTAAACAAAAAAAACAAACAAACTAATATTGTTCAAATAAATAGTACAACTATGGAGGGAGTTCACTGTTCATTCATTTAAACAGTGAAATCCTCTCGCGTTATTAATTTTTTAGTTTTTATGCAATGTATTTTTGAGAGCATTTCCATTAAGAAAAAAAAAACACGATCCTTCTTCTTTCCACCTAGTTACAGTAAAGATATCCATGACTATGTTTTTTTTTTTTTTTTTTTGCTTGGCCTCTTTTTACTTGACGATAAATTGATCTCTCTCTCTATGTATGTTATAATTACTGTCCCTGGTGAGCAATGATTACAAGGAAAATTTTGAAATAAACATGTAATAAGTTAAGGATATATATATATAGGCTTTGGCCTTTTTCTCCAGGTTACTTTTTCTCCAATTGCAACGGAATTGCAAGTACTATTGTTACTATGATGATCACGCTGTCCCTTTTGTTTATGGAATTTTGATATTAGAAAAATGAAAGGAGACTAAAAGAGGATATAAGTAAGAAAACCATCTCGTTAGAGACCTAAAATCTTCTAATTCAAAAATAGTTGGATTATGACTAGGTCAATGCACATAGGGATCGAAGAACTCTTCTCTTCCAATTAAATAATTAGATTCCAAAATAATCAATTCAATCAAATCAAATGACATAAAGTGTACAATATGAAAGTTTCCCCTTTTTTTTTTTCAAGGATTTTCTGTACCATATTTTATCCCTTTCTCTAGCGTTTCCTTTTTCGCTTGATAGTTAGTAAAAGAAAAATTACAAGTGGACAGCTAAACATGAAATAAGATTAAAAGTATCCTAATGTTAGAAATGAGATTTTAAAATGTCCTTAATTAAAAAATAACCCATTGAATAGTCTTGCATAGGCTAAAGCGTAGTATACAAAGTCTAGCATATAAATTATCCTTTTGAGATGAACTACAATAAAAGTTAATTACGGAAGACGATGTGTTTCATTTCCATCCCACAACATAAGAGGATGTTTATCTCTTTTCCATTGTTTTTTTTTTAATGATAATTTAAATCATAGAAGCATGATTGAGTAAAAGACTGCGTTATAATATAAGCATTATTTTTTTATAATGATTTATCTTTATTTTTTTCATCTCATATGATCAATTACAGTAAAAGAACTACTTAACTCACTGCTAAATTTATGGTATTATAATATGTGTAATGCAATTGCAAATGATGTAAATATCACATTCAATTCCGTGGATTTACATGAATTTATACTTAAAATAAATACACAGCATAGACAAACAAAAATGGGTTTCGTAAAGGAATATGGAAAGCGTCTTAAAATATTCCAAAGAATATATATATATATATATATATATATATATATAGCATGTGAATCCAATTTCCAAAATTTGTACACCGATTTGTGCCAATCAAAAGAAAAGGAAAAATTAGTAATTTCAGTGTGTTCGTGGGCGCAAAAAAACAGAACATAAATGTTAATTCAGTGCACCTGGAACAATAATGTGTAGAAGCAAACAAACATAAGAAGAACTGTCGGATCGAAAAATCATTTACTACCACTTTAACTCCCTTAACCTTAGTTGACTTTGACTCATTTGTTTGTCGCTCCGATGAAGGTCAAACTCCGAGTCCACTGGGGGTCACGTTATGGGCATCGGGCCAAATCCTACCCGGATCCACCAATTTGCCCGGTCTGATGGTCCACGTGTCAGCCAATGAGAACATTAAAAAGGGAAAATTATTTTTTCCTCTTCTTTTCTTAACAAAAAAAAAAAAAAAGCAAAAATCACATGCATCGAACTCACCAACCGCCGACTTAAGCGCTCCGTGGACCACAAGCTTTTCTTTTGTTGAAAACCTTCAAGGCTCCAATGGGTCAGGGAAATCTCTGGGGAACGAACCATTAGATTAAAATAGAAAAAACCTCAGTAAATATTTTATTACCAAAGCATTTCAGGTGCCAATACCACCTGCGTGTACGATATTTTATGGGATTGACAGCGAGCTAGTCCTGACAGGTAATTGATTCAACAAAAAATTGAAAAATACTTAGATTTGCATGAAAATCATGTCCTTTTTTCTTTTTAATAATATATACTGATAAAGATTTAAGTTCAACCAAATCGATCATAGGAGCTCTTGGTAGTTAAACATGGTTTTGACTTTTGAGAGCCGAAAGCGCAACTGGACTTTAAATTAGCATTATAATATTTACGTGAAAAAGGTTTGTTATGTAGCAAACAAAACTCATGCAGCGTTTCCGATCAGGTGGTATATTTATTATTTATACATGATTAGCCTAGTATTTTAAACTTTGGTCGCATCATGAGTGTAAATGAAAAGTTTAAGGTGCATAAGAATTTGAAGAGTTAATTAAAAATTTGTTCATTTATTTTCAAGAAATAAATTTATTAATTTTTTAAAAAAATCAATTATCTAATTCATTAACTAATGTTGAACATACTTAATTTAATATTTTTTATTTAAAACAATTTTTTTTTCAATTTTTTTCTAATGTGTATATATATTATTATTATTAAAAATAAACAATAAATTGCAAAAAATAAAAATAAAAAATTAAATAATTAATTTTTAAGGCAAAACGCGTTGAATAATTCGTTTCTCAACACTAAAGGGACTATTTCATAATTTACACTGAATTTGAAGGATGAAATATTTTGTACTGGATATGCAATTAGCCTGCATTGCTCTCGTTTTTTAACTCTCGAAAACAAAAACGAAAAATTGAATAAATAAACACATGTTCATTTGTATCTAATGATTCTTCTTCTTTGCAAAAAATGTTTTATATTTTTCTAGAAGACTCGAATTCAAATTCCTTTCACTATTTCAATAGGAAATCAAAAAAATAAAAAATAAAAGAGACCCTTCTATAGCCTATCTGTAAATGTTGTATGATTGAAACTCTTTTGAAGCACATAGAATCCACAGCAGTGTTTGTGGTATTGAGTTCTTTAATTTGGGGTTTAACATAAGTCCAAGCACCTAATATCTGTCATGTCCTACAATTTCGCTGACATGTCAATAGCTTTAAACCCATCCAATTGTTTAAAATTGATTCCTGTCTCCGGCAAACTCAGTATGGCCTGTTTGGTGTAACCGATCTCTTTTTTCATTTCACGTGAGCTCTCCCTCCACAGAGCGATTATTACCTCAACAGAAACTTGAACAAGAGAAATATTTGATCATATTCAATATAATTATTTATTATGATAGCTAGGCACTAGCATGTACCTTTTTTTCTTTTTTTTTTTAACAATCTTTTTGCATCCACTTAACTCTGTCTTTGAATCTTTATGATGATGGCTTTTCCATGGTTGGGCACATCCAACCAATCGCTGCAGATATCTTTTTCCAATTCTCGCCAACCTTCGCATTTCGTTCGGTCTATAAGCACTCACATGTCATGAACCCACACATCCAACCAAAGCATATATTCTCTACCGGTACTCTATGATTTGGTTTCACCAAAATCCAGTCTCTGTTCATTGGCTTGTTTTTTTTTTTTTTCCAAAAAATAATAAAAACCCACGAGTTATGACATGTGAAAGTAGTAACACATATGGTAATAATGTCGTTTAGATAGGAGTTTTTTTTTTTTTTTCGAGTGAGAGTGAAAATAAGATAAATTTCTTACCATCCTTATTTCTGTAAGGATATTAAACACTGCGTACCTTCATACCTTCCAAGTTCCGACCCGACGAGCTTATATATGATCCATTCCAAAACTATTTCTGAGTTATGATATATTTAATTAGGCTCAGGACAGGAAATTAGAAGTACTTTATAAGTTGGACGGCGAGATTCCAATCATAAAATGCACAATAATGATCAAGCAGCAACATTTCAATCTTAACTTCTTTTTATTCATAAAAAAGAAAAATAAATTATGATTGATATATGTGTGGACGTAAGTCTTTTTTTCCTCTTGTGGTACACTTGAGTAGAAGCAAGGGAGGACGAAACGACAATCGAGCTATATAAAGATGGACACATCAGCACTGTTTGAAAAAAAATAGCTTAAAGGTAAAACTTGTCTGGTCACAATTCGAAAAACTAAATCAACTCATATCGATAATACATTCAATGAATGAAGTCACACTCTCAAAACTATTTTCATGTTATTCCACAGTGATTTATTAATATAAAAAATTATTTATTTCTTAATTAGTATTAAAGGTTGTTGGTAGTAATAAAGTGGACAATTTTACTATTTCTTTCATGCAATTTTGATGAATTTTTTAATTGTATAAACAACTAAGAGATCTAAAATTAAAAATTCTAAATCTTTTTTTATCTATACTACAATCTTCTCATAGCAATATTCTTTCTTTATGTATTAATTTGATCGGTGAAAGATTTCTATTCAATTAAAAAACTTGTTTTTATAAGTGATTCTTCTATCACAACCACCACCAATCAACAAATACCTTCATCTCAGTAATAGCTATTAAAAAACCACATCATTCTTAGAGGTCAAGCAACCTCATCAATGATCACCGAGCTAGCTTCCCTATTGTCGCAAGATATTATTAGCTACATTTAAGACAAAATCCAACCACATGATTGGCTTGCCCTGCTAACGCAAAAGTGCTAAAATTTCAATTATGTCTGGGAAAAAAGTTTTAAGCATATTGTCCCTTCCATAAATAGATGACATGCAATCCCATGAAAATATACAGAGAAACTTTATCATTCGAACCTCGACGACAAAATCTCATAAACTAAACAAGAATTTTTACGTTACTCTGTTTTCAATAAACTATTGCCCCGGGACATGTAATTTCTATATATTTAATTGCAAGTGGATGGTTTTATTTTAAAAACACACGGAAACATGACATTGTTTTAGGAAACACGGAGGAAGTGACAAAATCAATTAACTATTTTATTATCATTCACATTTATACTATATAAAATAATTGGGTTTCTAGTTTAAGTAGTTAATTGGTAGTGTTAGTCCCATTTTACAGTTTATTAATCTGATTCTAGCCTTCTTAGATCATTTAGACAGACCAAATTATTCTTAATTTATAATTCTCACAGATAACATTATTAAGCATTTTTATTAAATTTAAACATATCATATACCTAGACGAAATGAAGTATTTATTTTTATAAAAACATATTTAACTTTCAGGGTTTTTTTGGTTGTTTCTTATCAAATTTAATATATATGTTTTTTAAAGTGAAATTTAAAAAACAACTCGCAAATCTTAGAGAGGCGTATTGAAATTTATCTTTATTATTATTCCATCAATGCTTTTTCACAACCATTACCACTTACTCTTCCTCTACCATCATTATCTATAATAATGGTATAAATATATTATTTTTATTATCACATGATTATTATTATCATTATTTTTTTTGTTTTTCTTTTTTGTTACTGTCACCATCACCACAATCACTTTTATTGTTTTTACTATTATTATCATTAATGAAATTATTTTTTTAAATTTTAAAAATCATATATTAAAATTTCCAAAACACAGCATTAAAATTAAAATAAATTTTATTTTTTTATTTTTCACTTTGATTTCCCCATTTTCATTATGTATATTTCATTTTTTTTATAACCAAACCGCCACGTAAAGGAGCTGCCAATCTGGAAGTGGATCCAACAAAGACTAGCCGAGCAGCAGGAGTGGCCCAACTTCCTTCTCTTGGGCTGGTGGCCGTGGTCCATCTCTCCAGCAGTTCTCCAATACAATCAAGCGGACGAAATTTGTTGCTGTGAATTAGAGCCCATCTGTTAGGTGCTTTAACAAAAGTGTGTTACATTTATTTTTTTATTTTATTTTTTTACACCGCAACAACAATGACGACACACATGCTTAATTACTATAACTGGGCCAGCAAAAGAAATCCCACTTGTTTTTGGAGACTAAATATCTAGAGCAACCATGATCTGAAATTTTGAGAAATATTTTTAATTTAAATTTGAAATTGGAGGAAACCATATACGTGGCAAGTATAATTTATATACGTGAAAGTTGAATTATTAAAATAGATGTATAGACATATTGATTATACGCTATAAAGAGTATTGGATGTTTCAAATTTATTTAATTATTGATACAAAGTTGAAAGCATTTCTATTAATATGACTAACAGTTGAATTCGAATACAAGACTACAATTTAAATTATTTTTCTCATTCAGATGAATAGTAGTGAAATTCCATATTGATAATTACGTACCATTTGCTTCCCTATGACTCTATTCATATAATACTTTTAACTTTTAAGGAATATTTTGGTATTCATATTCTATAATATTTTTCCAAATATAATTATTAGAAACATAATATTTATATTTATTTGAAAATAAAAATTTATGATATTGTATCTTTATTATGTTTAATTCATCATTGGATATTTAAATAAATTTGCTATTTTACTTTTAAAACTTAAAAAATTTAAATTGATATTATGATACATTTTTTTTTTCAAAATAATTATGTCAATAACCACATACACGTCATATTAATTTCACGATATTAATGTTAGAAGGGAACTCCATGAGTCAGTCAGGACTTATTACAAGTTGGACCGGATCAACCATGGTATAGCATTGATTCATACCACCATTTATAGCCTCAAGGAAAAAAAAAAAAAAAAAACCCTCACTCTTTGTGAGTAAATGAATTAATTAGCTACTTTAGTTTCAAAAATTAATAATTTAACTTTTTTACTATTATTCAATTTCTTTTAATTTTTTATTTTAAAAAATAGAAAAATAAATAAATATAGGAAAAAATCTATGTGAAAAAATATTTTATAAAATAAAATAAAATTAATCATGATAAATACTGATTAAAGAAGTTAAATAATTAATTTCGAAGATTATAAGAATTAATTAATTCGTTTCTCAAAACACGACCGACTAATTTATAATTTACTTTGGTCTTTCTCTTAAAGAGATTGTTTATATTTTTATTTATATATATTTCAAAATATTTATCCGGTTAAAGTTTTAAATTATTTATTTTAATAAAATACTTCTAATTAAAGTTTATTTGTAAGAAAAATATTTAAATAAAAGTTTTAAAAATAATATATATTTTTTAAAATACTCACATGACATAATAATAAAATTTTAGACATTATCATTTTTTAAAAGAGAGGGAGTAATTTGATACACATATCATTATGTAGATGCAAAACTAGCATATATCTCATGCGTTATCGCATAGTGAGTTATACAACATTCTTATTTGTTCATTTGTATAAAATGCAAAATTTTAAAATAATCATCTAAAAGTATCATGTGAAAAAAATTCAAAAAAAGAACCAAAACATATATCTCATATTTTTGCTATAGGATTAGCTAAACGAAAAGCTCGCAAAGTTGAGTAATACAATATTAATAATTAGATATTGTTTGATATTAAAATGTATTTTATTAAAAATATGTATACTAATTAGTAATTAAAATAATGATGTGATAATTTTTTGAATTTCAAATGATTAATTTTACCATATATTCTTTATCCGTAATTTATCAATGAGATAGAGAGATCATAAAAAAAAAAAAAAAACAAAAACCAAAAACAAAAACGCTTTGTCAAATGAGAATTTGGCAAAAAAAAAAAAAAGAAGAAGAAGATAAAATTACATACGTTAAAAATTAAATGATTAAAACAAAGTAAAGATCATAAAAGAAGGGTCAAAATAAATAAAAACTTTCACTAAAAGCTAGAAAAAAAAACTTATGAACAATAAGACCGAAAAAAAATTCATTATACATAAGGCGTAAATAAGAGTAAAACATGATAGAATTTAAATAACAAAAAAAAAATCACAAAATAAGAACGAAAACAGAAAATGTTTTTTTTTTAATTAAAAGAAAAAAAAAACTTAGAATGTTAAAACTGTATTTAATTTTAATGTAGAAAGAATAATAATTAAATATAATAATAATTTAATGATCAAAATAAAAGAAAGATCATAAAATAAAAACTAAAACATAACAAAAAGTAAAAAATAGTTCATTATAGAAAAAAATAAAATATAATAAAAATTTAAGATCAAAATAAAAAATAATTATAAAACAGGGACAAAAATAGAAATAAAATTCTACTAAATTTAATGGCCAAAATAAAGAAAAAAATATCATAAAACAGGAATTATAGTAGAAAGAAAAATTTCACTAAAAAAAAAGCTTAGGATAATAAACTTTATTTAGTTTCAGTATAGTGAGAATAAAAATCAAATATGATAAAACTTTAATGACTAAAATAAAAACATATCACAAAATAGGAACCAAAAAAGAACATAAATTTTTACTAAAAGCCAAGAAAAAATATTCACAAAATAGGAACAAAAAAAGAATATAAATTTTTACTAAAAGCCAAGAAGAAAATATTTATTATAGGGACAAAAAAATATAATAAAATTTTAATATTTATTATAGGAATAAAAAGCAAATATAATAACATTTTAATAATCAAAATAAAAAAAAATCACAAAACTAGGACCAAAATAAAGATAAAGTTAACTAAAAGCCCTTGGCTACATCAACTGAAAAAGAAAGAAAAAAAATAAACAGTTAATGAATAGTAAAATTGTTACAATGGTTTAGGGATAAAAAGTAAATATAATAAAATTTTGATAAACAACATAAAAAAGATAACAAAACAAGGACTAAAATAAAAATAAGTTAACTAAAAGCTAAAAAGGCCCTTGGCTACAGCAACTGAAAAAGCAAAAAAAAAAAAAAAGTAAGTTAATAACCAGTGAATTGCTACAGTAGTTATTTTGTTTTCTTTTAGTTTTATCGTAATAATTGTAATTGTAATTGTAATTTAATGGGTTAAAAGAACAAAAGATGAACACGTCAATCATCGATAACTGACAGACAAGAAAAGGAATAAATCCTTTTAATATGGCAAGAATAATTAATAATTGAAATCACAAATGGATCATTTACAGCTCATTCAGATAAATAAACTTTAAAGTTATATATTTGCAAATGGTAAATTCACATCAAATATCAAAATTTCCACAAGAAAAGGAAACGTACAGACAGGTTGAATGAAGCCCCCTCATACAACCAGTCAAAGTCTTCTTATATGCAACTATAGTCCAATCAGTTTCAGACACGCAACGTAACTCATCGTACTTGAAACGCATGTAATAAAAACTAACATAAAAAAATAAAAAGAGGGTGAAATTTCAACCAGACTGAAAAAGCGAAGTCAAGTCTGGCTAGCTCACCAGTCACCAACTACAAACAAATAAACAAAGACAGGAAACAGAAACAAATAATAATAATTCATAAAAAAAAAATCTAAAGTAATTACTAATTTGCAATTTCCCTGTATTAACTTAAACTCAGTCTAGCAAAGTCAAGAAAGAAACCCCCCTCACTTTCTCTCTCTCTCTTTCCTCCCCCAATCTCGCCTTATCCTGCGCACCCCTTGGCCGGCATCCACCTCTCAGATCCTCCGGCTCTCACAGACTCTCTCTTTACTGACTGATCAAGCATAGCAACTATCAGTTATTTGTACGGATCCATCTCTCTTGCCTCTTTTAATCCTTCTATGCTTAATTACTGAAGATTGCATGTGATTGATCTGCTGGTCATTTTCTGTTTGCCAATCGAACCCTTTAATTTCGTTATCTTTAACGAGAAATACAAAGTCGCTGTCTTGAATATTTTAACGTTATTTTAGTTTTTTTCTTTTCTTTGGTACAATGAAGTAAATACTGGTATTATGTAAGCATTTTTATGCATTTCTGTAGTGGAGTTAGTTACCTTTGTTTCATATGTTAGTTTCTATTGCGAGGATTATTATGAGATACTTTTAAGAAGTTCTAGAAACTGGGAATTGTGGGATTCCAGTAATTTCATGGTATATACACCTTGCTTTTAATGTTATTTTTATTTTTTGTTTACCTTTAAGTCCAAATTGATTTCCTTTATAGGGAATACTTGGCCCATTTTTGTGGAGTGTGGATGACAATCTTTTGCGCGTGCCTGTGGAATATAAAACGTCTGTTAATTTGATTAAATTCGTTTCTGATGCATTGTTAAATACGTTTGGAAGTTTCTTGTTTTGAGCATATTATCTGGGTGCTGATAACCATGTACACGTTAGCTCTTCTGATCTCTTTAGTGGTAGCTTGGGTTTTAAATTGTTTCTGGGTTTTTTTTTTAATGGTAGTTTTTCGTAAAATATTTTGTGTTGCAGAGTGGGATTTATAAAGGTTTTGAATCATGAGCTGCTTCAACTGTTGTGAAGAAGATGACATCCATAAAGCTGCTGATTATGGAGGCGCATATACAGTTAAAAGCTCAGCAGGTAATATCTGCCGGCCAAGAAGTTAGAAGTGTTGTAGGAAGAGTAATGTATTTCAATTATCAATTCAAATTTGCTGAATGAACTTCGAATGATTTTCATGGTGTAAAGCACTCCGTACCGTTTCAATTAATAAATGCACATGTTCATAATGCACTCTATTCCTTTTCTCTAAAATGTTTTAGTGAAAAGTTTACTCCCTTTTTTTTTTTTTTTTTTTTTTTTTTTTTTTTGAATTCAGCTTTTATTATTGACTCTAATTGTTGATCTGAATTTGACCAAGCAGGCAATGTCGGCAATTATCATGCATCAGAAACAGCACCCAAGGGCCCCCAGGCTGTTAAAATCCAGCCTATTGAAGTCCCTGAAATATCAGTGGATGAACTTAAGGAAGTTACAGATAACTTTGGTACGAATTCATTGATAGGAGAAGGATCATATGGAAGAGTATATTATGGTGTTCTTAAAAGTGGGCAGGGTGCAGCAATAAAAAAACTAGATGCCAGCAAACAACCTGATGATGAATTCTTAGCTCAGGTTCCTTTGAAATCCCAAATTGTTGTATCTTCCATTTCAATTATAATTTTGGAGTTACATATCAAATGTTTGTACGTCTTCAACAGGTCTCCATGGTATCAAGGCTGAAGCATGAAAATTTTGTACAGTTGCTTGGGTATTGTGTAGATGGGGGTTCCCGTGTACTCGCCTATGAATTCGCTTCTAATGGATCTCTTCATGATATTCTTCATGGTATTATCATGTCTCGTCGTGTCAATTGTTCTGATATGAAAGCTTAATAATTCATTTCATTTGTCTAGCTACTTTATCTTGTTTCTGATACTCACCAGTTTTATATGCTTAGAGCTGTAGAGTCTTTTAATCCTTTTAGAACCTAATTGATTATGGTTCTCATTCTTTTTTTAGTGCTGTTCTATATAATCAGAGAAAAAAGCTGCCATTTATTGTTGCAAAATCACATGATATGGTATCTTTATTTGATATAGATGGACTTTTTAGCCATGTGTGCTTGTTTTCTCAACATTCATTTGGTTTTGCATGCATGACAAACCTTTGGGTGGTAGACACTTTGCATTGCAAATGTTCCTTGTTTCAAACCCAGCAATAAAAGCCTTGGCTTTAAAAAAAGGGTCCAGTGGAAATCCACTAGCATATGCTTGCATGAAATTTTAATAGATGTCAAAACACCAACATGACAAGATTTTTTAATTAAATCTGTGTTTCTATCTTGGTGTTGAGAGTTTACAATGCTTTTATAAAATTTCAAATACTCACATGTATTCTTTGGTTCTTACAATGAAATACTGGTTCATATCATTTGCATGATTAATGTTTTAGTTGTCTACGTCTTGTTAATTCAGGGAGGAAAGGTGTTAAAGGAGCACAGCCCGGTCCTGTCCTTACGTGGCCACAGCGTGTAAAAATTGCTGTTGGTGCTGCAAAAGGGCTTGAATACTTGCATGAAAAGGCCAATCCTCACATCATTCATCGTGACATTAAGTCCAGCAATGTTCTTATTTTTGATGATGATGTTGCAAAAATTGCTGACTTTGATTTGTCAAATCAAGCTCCTGATATGGCAGCACGGCTCCATTCCACTCGAGTTCTGGGTACATTTGGTTATCACGCTCCCGAGTAAGCTATTGGTTGATTATTTATCATTACATTCTTTTCACATGTATGTTTTACTATGTCAGAAGCTGTTTTGTTTTCTAAGGTGGTTATGAGGAAGCTAAAGGACTAAGCTGCTTATTAGATCCACTATCTGAGATTTTTACTTGATGATTTAGCCTCCCTTTTGGAACTTAAAATTGAAAATTGAGTAATGCTCCATTGCTTGCTAGAAAAAGAAAAGAAATCTCTTATGTTTCTGATAATTGTCCTTAGTTGAAAGCTTGTAGATTATAGTTATAATTTGATTTCCTCGTGTCCCTCCTGCTATCAACTTAAACATAAGTAATTGCTAAGACATCCCGCTTTCAAAATCTTGATGTGAGAGTGCATGCCTTGATTGTTGTGCATTGGCAATCTTTGTGGTTGGCAGATATGCAATGACTGGACAATTGAATGCAAAGAGTGACGTGTACAGTTTTGGCGTTGTCCTGCTTGAGCTTCTGACTGGGAGGAAACCTGTTGATCACACTTTACCACGTGGACAGCAGAGTCTAGTGACATGGGTACCAATCACTATTTGTTGTCCCATGCCTAGGACTTATTCTCTACTACCAAGCTTTTGAAACCTGTGTTTCTTTTTCTCTCCATCCTAGCTGACAACTGAGTTTTTATGTGTTAGGCTACACCAAAACTCAGCGAGGACAAGGTTAAGCAGTGTGTTGATGCAAGATTACAAGGAGAGTACCCACCCAAGGCAGTTGCAAAGGTATTTGCTTCACCTGTAAAATTTCTTTGTAAATCATGTAGAAGGACACTTCTATTATTGAAAAATCGGCTCATCAGTTTGTTCAATTGTCTCCAAAAATGCCATGAGAAACCTGTTTGCATCCTATTCAAATGGGGCTTTGCATTGCTACATGAGTCATATGGCCTTCTCAAGGTGGAAATCTTAACAGCATATATAAGATGCTGGAGTAAGATGTCTAAAGTGCTACCTTTAAACTCTCTCTGTCTTCATTATAGATGGCTGCCGTTGCTGCCTTGTGTGTGCAATATGAAGCTGATTTCCGGCCTAACATGAGCATTGTGGTCAAAGCCCTCCAGCCCCTGTTAAATGCCCGGCCAGGACCTGCTGGAGAAGCACCAAACATATAATTCTTTGTCCCCACCCTCGGTGTATGTTCGAGCGTGTATAATCCATATGCAAGCATAATATATCAAGGTTTTGTTATGTATGTAGCAAAACTATGGACAACGTTCCTTATGCTCCCATTATTTGATGTGCATTTGATTTTTGTCATGTGTGAAGCTGTCCATCTTGTCATATGATTTTACCTTTCATCGTCCTTTTTTTACTTTTATTTTTTTCCAGCTAGTCATTTTCGCTTTAATATCCTTTTCTTACGAGGAAGTTGTTACATGTTTTACTAGAACGAGTTTTTTTTGTATACCATATCTCTCAGATGTGAATAATGATGATCTTCTTATCCAACTTGTAAATGAGATTGTTTATTTGAAACAATGGAATGTATCTGGGCGATGTTTAATTTGTATTTGGACTCCATATGGGCCAAGTGGTTTGAGCCCTGATGTTTCTGGGCCTCCATTATATCTGCATTTCCTTCTCTCTCTCTCTCTCTCTCTCTTCTGAACCATAAAGAAACATGCCAAAACATATCATTAGGTAGAACCATAGAAAACAATAGTTTATAGGCTCAGAAATGAACAGAAAATGGGCATATAAACTGGTTAGAGACTTCAGACTAGAAAGTCAATCTACGGAAGCACTTTTTTGGAGGCCCTTGACCAGTTGACCGTGAATCTCCAGCATCCGTACTTAACAACCCATAATTCAGTTTTTAGAATGAAAAACCTTGAGAATTATTGGCCACAAGACATAGGGGCGCGAACAGGTGGTTCTGCCAAAAATTTTCCATTTGGTATAATAGTATTTTTATTGATGCGGAGAAGTTTTTTTTTCTTTTCTTTTCCCTGAACATGGAGAAAGATGATATATGCACCCTAATTCTGATATAAAATTTAAGAGTTACAAAAATGTAGAAGGCGCTCTACAAATACTCAAAACGAGTGCGAAAGAGAACATGGATGGAAAAGTTAATAGATCAAATGTTCTTCTTGATGATACTGATTTTGACAGTTCTGTGGCATACAAGAATGGGTAGTACTGCAAAATGCCACGACGTACGGCTGTGACTATGAGCACTATCATATCTGGAAGGCTGTCGCCATCCAATTCCAGACGTAGAATGCGTTGTGGAACTCCTCCAGCAATGACTCTCCAGAGAAAAAACGGATCAGTTAATTTCCCACTACAAAAACTTAGTCTAAAGAAGAATTATAGAGGTTGAATAGATGCTTTTTTTGTGGTTCCTGATTAATATATGATATTTTAGGTCATTTTTTCACCTTCTATGTGCATGATTCTTTTTCCTCGCTTAATCAATCTTACAATTTATATGACAAGCATAATATTCAGCCCTTCACTCTCTACTAAATTTCTCCCAAAATCAAATGTCTTTAATTTGATTTTCCTCTAATTTTTTATTTTATTATGAAAATGAGTGTATAAATAGGTTTGACTACATTACTAATAAGAAATATTATGTTTTTCAGATTCGCACACGTATGGGGGGATTTCACCTTTATTTGAGTTGGATCGAAGATTAGAATGCTTTTGCAAGTAAGGTTAATTTGATATGAATATACTACCTCAACAAAGTGGCGAGCAAGTTCATATGGATCAATACTTCATAGATATCTGCTGCAGTGAGAGATTATATTGCTGAAAACGGTCTTTTAACGTGGAATTGTTTGTGACCATAATCCTATGGATCATTGATGGAATCTGTGTTAAGAATTTTGAATGCATGCTTTTCTTTGTTCCTTTATTCGAATCAAGCTTCCTGTTGGTTTCTCCTTTGTTTGCATTATTGGTCAATGATATATGCTACAGTTTTGACTTCGTCATGGACCGAGCTTCTAGGCTTGGCCATGTGTTGGACCCTGGATTTCCTCCAACGTTTAATTGCACTTCGTTTCGGAATTACCAGCCGTAGGCCCATAGTGTCCGTGTTACGGAAATATATAAAAAAAATTTGAATGAAAAAAAAAAAATTAATGCATGTACAACTATTAATAACAATAAAAAACCTTAATTTAGTTTCATACCTATATATTCACTATCAATTGCATTCCAAATCTATAAATTTTATTAATGAAGTCCCAAATGTTTTCTATATTTTTCAACCATGTCCTTTTAGTAATTTCCTTTAATGGTTTATATCTAATATTACAAAGAATACTAAAAAAAATAGGGTTTTTACTTTTTACTATTTCTAGACTATTCACCCATTCACATAATACTATTCACTTGATAATATTTTTATAATTTTGAGTCATTGTTATTTTTGCTATTTTAAGTGTTTTTAAGCATTTATTCTGTCAACAACACTGTTCACCCATTTTCACTGTATATTGAATAGTTTTTTTTTTTTTAATAGAAATTTTGAGGTTTTTTCAGTTATTTTGTACATAAAATTTTGCTCATATTGTTCTTTCGTCTCTCATTTTTTCAACAACTTTTATTTCAATTTACAATTTTATTTGTATTGTAATTTGGTCCCTAACTACTAAGAGGAGAGAAAAAGAAGAGAAGGGAGGGAGGAGAAAGATATATGTATAATTTTTTTAATAAATTTTTAGAATATTATTATTTGTTCTTTTTTAAAAAATTGATATAATTTATATAACGAATTCTTTTAATTTTTAAATGAAAGTGAACTCTCTATATATATAATCTAAAGATTGAAAGTGTTTTTTAGATTTTCACATATATTTTTTTGAAAAACAAAATTATAAGAAAAGTTTTTAGTTATGAATCCATAGATTTTTAAATTTTCTTACAAGTGTTTAGTTAAGAATTTGGATATAGAAAAATAAATCGTGTTCTTTTTAACAAAAAAAAAAAAATTATAAAAAAATATAATGACTAATTAGTTAAACGCAAAATCAAAAAAATTAACATTTTTTTTCTACCTTTGATTTGATATATTTTAATTGTCCCATAATATAACATATACCATCAAAATAAAATTATTTTTCAAAATAATTTTTACATGTTCTGTCTCACACACAGCATAGCATAAGTGAAAAAAGTAGTTTATATCTAACATGCATATTTCATGCACTAAAAATCTAAAATAGTGTTGATTTAAAAAATAATAGCAGAAAAAGTTAATAAACACCAATGTTTTCAATCTAATGTGCATATTTTATACATTGAAATCAATATTAATTTTAAAAAGACTTGGCAAAAAACATCGATAAACATTAACAAAAAGAATTTAGTGAGGCTATTTTTTATTTTTTTGATCAACTAAAAATGGAAAATTGTTGATAATTTTCAGTATAAGAATCATATTTCTTATAAAAAAAAAGAAAAAGAAAAACCCTTTTTGGAGTTGAAATCATATTTCTCAAGAAAATTTATGACCAGACTCCACAGTTGAAATTCATGATTTTTAGCAACATTTTAACCAAGGGCGCGTTCGGTCTACGCTAGCGAGGGGGCTACTATGGTCTCAGCGAATCTTTCACCCAAAGCTTCGCTTGGTGTACTCTGATGTCCAGACAAGTCTTTAAAGTGTCTTGAAGCCATTTGTAAATCAGGTCACAGTCCTCCAAATGACAGACTTCAATTACCATATGAATACGTTTTATTAGCTAGGATTAAAATCAATGTTCAAGCTATAAAATTAATGCAAGTTTATCTCACAACCCCAGATCTTTCATTTCCTAGTAACTGCTCAGGAAGGCTATAGAATTAAAGAGACGGTCAAACCTCAGATGTAATTTTGTTTATGTGATTAATTACTATCTCCAGCTAACATGATAATAGTAATAATGAGCATGAACGCACCCATGAGCACCACAAGTGGGGAAATATACAGAAGCTCCACTAGTAACTACAAGTTGTAAGTTACGACAGGGCATCATAACATGCCATACAGCCGAACCAAGTTGATGAGATGCATCATAATCACAACCACAACCTGATGCTGAAATTAACTAAAACTTCTACTTAATTCCAAATGGATTCTGCTTGAGGATATCACATCAAGGAAGAAATGGGTTGTGAGAAGGATGCGCATCTTTCTGCTTTTTGTAAGCCCTGAGATGCAAAACAATCAAAGATAGATGTGACCACATAATCTACACATAAAGCTTCTGGCAAAAAAATTGTCAATCGTTTGGGTTGAAAGTGCTAATCACCTGGTAGCATTTAACCCCCTAGTCCAACTGTTCCCAGAATAATAAAAAGGAAAGGGATCTGTATCAGAGCACGATTACTTCTTCCACCATGTGCTCTTGGCACTCCAGTCCTCACAACTCGAGCATAGGTGGCTAAATAAGACAGATCATGTTTGATCGAGAAATAATTAAAACAGCCAGAAAAAGAGAAGAAAATGAAATTGCAAGCAAATTTAAAAGCAAAGTTACCTGAAGCTGAATCTTCTCCTTTTGCACCTGCGGTAGCCATACATGAAACTTTTAATAACAACTCAATCTCATTGGTTGTTAGCTATTCAGCTAATCAACTGCTTTATAATCTTCTGAACAAGGAGATTAAAACATAAATGGTGGTTTGCAAACTCATCTAAAGTACACAGTCCAAGTACACACTCCAACTGAATGATCTCAAACAAAAAAACTCAAGAGGGCATTCAATTGATTTTTAACGCAAATGGAGTTGCGCTTCCAATGTTTGGGTAATTGTTTATCAAAATTTTTAAGGGAATTAGCCCCCAACCATCAATATGAATCCATACTTTTAATACAAGAGGCATACATTCATGTCACCAAACTAATAACTCATGAACATGGATATAAATAAATACTCAATCATCTAAGCTTTGTCTCAGAATAATTTACTAAACCGTAAAACTGAATAAGACGTAAGAACATCTGTTACAAAAGAAGCAAAAATACATGTCAAATGAGAATAGGAAGAAGTACATCATTGACAAGTAGACCTATATTGTCGACACCATCAAAATACCAAATTCAGAACATACTTACCAAACAGAGTTGGGAAAAAAAAAAAAATCAAATGAATCAGCTTAGATTGAAGAATGGAGACAAGAAACATGGGTTAGATACGCTAATCAGCGGGTATCAACTATTGCAAGGAAGAAATAAAAGATAGAAATATTGCATAAGGAAAGACAACCTGGAAATGCAACCGAACCAATTAGGACTCTATGAAGACCTTAACAATCACATACTGCATAACAAAATAAAAGATGAGAACTGGTCTGTGATAATACCAATTCACTTTGTTATCAAAATATTAAATGTGTATCTCACTGCTTACTCCAGGTTTGAGGAGCCACATACATATTTACTAATCTGTCAAATCATCATCAAGAAAATCAAGGCCATCATCATCAGTGGTAACTCCTCCAGCAGCAGGAATAACATCCAAAGGCTCAAGTACCCCTGCCAATGTCACCATATCTGCAGGTCTCTTTTCTTGATGGTCATTCTCATCCATTCCTTCTCCATCAAATTGTTCCATCTCATTATAAAGGATCTCCTAAAACAGTACAAGAGGTTTCAGCAAGTTCTCAATCACTCCTTGAAGAATCAAGGCAATATTTTGATAAAAAAATAGATATAATTGGAGGTACCTCGTCTTCTTGCATGGTTTGTTTCTCTGACTCCACAAGCCAGTCATCCAGCATGTTTTCTGTAATTAAGTTGTCAAATGAGATCACATCACCAGGCTTTCTTCCTAGTTGGCGTTCTCTTAGTCGCAAATTGTAGTGGACATAGGTAAGCTCATTCCATCTCTTCCGAGACGCACTACTATGCCTTTTACTGTGAACTTGATCATATATACTCCAAGTGTGTTCACATACAAGAGATGAGCATGTCTGGCTTAGTATGCGAATGGCAATTCGTTGAAGCTCCAAGCAACTTATCCCATGTTGTTGCCACCATGCAGCTAATAAGAAATTAGTACGTGTACACATTAGATCATCTCTTGATTTTGAATAATGAGATAAGCAATCATACAAGAGAATTTAATTTATGCCCAATTAAGATGAGACATCTCAGCCGCATTACCTGGATCAAGCTCCAATCTAGTACTTATAGCCAAATCAGTTCCAAAATCAGCTTTGGCAGACACAAAATCAGGGATCTGCTTCGGCCACACATTTGAAGATCAACAAAGCTTAAAATACATAAAAAAACATCAATCGATGAAAATGAAAATAACTCTTTTGGCTGCGTTTTGTGGCATCATTTAGTGCAGTACATATTAATAGTAGCCCAACCTTCGACCACCAAGGAACTAAACAAATATAGCTCTAACATTAGTCCTGTCCTTAAAAATGATACAACAGCAAATGAAAAAAAAAAAAAAGCACATTACCTGCATGGATGCAGAAATTCTTTTCCCATTGTCAGCTTCTAGTCGAACAATGCATTCGTTTAGACCACGAATAACCTCAGGATTCTATCACAAAGAAATGATGTGAGAAGAAAGTGGAATGACAATAAGCTTAAAACTAAAAGAGATGTAGTTAACATAGCTCATACCAATACGAAATCAGGACGATAACGGTAAGATGGATTAAGAAAGTAAGCAGCCACATAAAGAGGGTGGTGAAACAAGGAGCTCCATTGGTTTTCTATCACACTCCAGAAAGGTCCATATTTTCGTGCATCATCCCCATGAATAGTTTTAATTGCATGTTTAGCTCTACACATGGCATTATATATCAATGCTATTGATTGGGTTTCATCACCATCTATCTTCTGAAGAACATGTGCAACTGGTTCTAAAGATTTTTTCACGTACTGCATCTTTTTCCAGAATGTGGCATTTAAGACAATTTTTTCGACTTCTCTGCCATCATCTGATTTGGGAAATCGAGAAGATACCCACTTATTTGATTGGAACATTCTCTTAAGACCAACCCTTTGGTCCAACAAACTTTGTAAAGTGAAGAATGTAGTGCCAAACTTTGTAACAGCTGGCTTGAGAAGTTCTTGTCCTTTTGTGAATTCTTTCTTCATATAATTCAACAACCAAGTGTTGTTGTAAATAAACCTTGTAACTCTTTTAGCTTTATCTACACACTCTCCTACCCATTTTATATTCAAAAAATCCTCTACCATTTGATCAATGCAATGGATAACACATGGTGTCCAAAATAAATTTCTCCTTTTCTCTTCAAGCATCTTCCCAGCCGTCTTAAAACTGGCAGTGTTCTTAGTGATTACCTGTCATGGAAGCAAGAAGAAAACAGCTAATCAGGCACCCATGTATGAGTACATTTGAAAGGGCGCAACAAGAGAAATATCAGAAAGAAATAATTAACTACCTGAACAACATTTTCCTCACCAATCTCTTCCACCACCTTGTCCAACAACTTGAAAAGGTTCGCAGTATCTTCTATTATATCAGTGGCGTCAACAGAAGAAACGAAATATACACCTCGGGGACAACAGACCAAAAGGTTAATTGATGTCCTACCCTGGAGATCGTTCCAACTATCAGCCACAATAGAACAACCAGTAATTATCCAAGATGCCTTAAATTCTTCTAGATACTCTTTAATAGTAGTGATCTCGTCCTGAAGAAATCGACCAGATATCAGTCGGCTGGAAGGGCCCTGCAGACCTGGTCCATATTGGCCAACCAACTCCAGCATTTTGTGGAAATATGGGGAATTTGCTGCATTTGAAGGCAATCCTGCATGATAAAAGAATTTGCATATGGAAGAGATCACTTCCTTTCGAGCTTTCTTCTCAAAACCCATCTTTGCTTTAGTTTGCCTGTAGTGTGATGATGTTTGGCTTTTAAGAGACTTTAAAAACACTGAATCCAATCTTGATCTTTTCATTGGTGGTTCAGCACCGTTGCTGCTACTGCCAGGGGACCTCCCCTTGATATTATTTCTGATGTCATTGTCTGAAACTTTGTCATCAATGACCAGCAAATCCTTACTTGAATATTGCAACAATCCTCCTTCCTGCTCCTCCTCTTCATCCTCGTTATCAGAGTTGGTATAGAAAGTGGATATCTCTTTAGATTCAGGTTTCCGATTCCTTCTTCCAGTACGGTGCCATTTCATGTTCTCCTTGATTCTAAGGTACACTTCCTCAGGTGCCTTGTCACAGTAGGCAACTTCCCCAGGGATCCTAGCCAGATGTTGTTTAAATCTGTTTATGCCTCCACTAATAATTTTCTCACAATAGTTGCACTTGACTCTTTTCTTCTTTTCATCTTGAGCAATACAATGTTCCCAGCCTGGGTCCACATATCCTAAGGATCGAAGAGAAGCAAACCTTATAACCAAGTTCTTGTCACTCACCACTTTTTTGCCTTTCTGTTTGTAACTACAAGAAGCTTCTTCCATGTCATTATACTCATTGGAGTGGAAAGCTAAAGATGCCGGTTCATATTCAGTTTGCCTTCGTTTTCGACCTGAACGACATCCTTCAAGGTTTTTTCTCATATTGAAGCATACTTCCTCAGGAACCTTAACACAGTGAGTAACTTCACCAGACATTCTAGCTAAATGTTGCTTCAACCTGAATATTCCACCACTAACTATTTTCCCACAGTAGTTGCATTTGACCTTCTTTTTTCTTTCATCTTGAGCAATGCCATGTTCCCATCCAGGATCAATATATCCCGAGGACCGAAGTGGGGCCATTTCTTCAAACATTTGGCAATTAGCACTGCTGCAGCAGCTTATGTCCTTGTCTGTTACATTCAAAGAAGCATTAAAATAAACAAACAGCTATAAGAGATGAAAACATGTGAAATCAGCAATTTAAATTTCAGAGAAACTGAAAGACAACTATCTAAGGGGGTAATAAAAGCACCAGAGAAAGGAGCATTCCCAACTCAGAAAAAATAATATTCCAACAAAAGAGATATGCACTATAATAAAATCATCTCCTGACATTGGTCATGGCATTGGTACTTCTACTTTGCATCCAGATGTTGAAAAAGCATATGCAAATCTGTAAAACCTTGCATATCATAAATGGTCTTCGTGCAACATTGAAAAGGATGAAAAAAGAAGAAGAAAAGATCCAACTAATATAAAGATATATAAAATGAGCATGGTTGAACAAATTATTATCCAAAAGACAAGCAATGATACTGGGTTAGCTAAACGGGTGATAAATCTGGAGATGGTGCACAAATTAAGAACTTCAATTTGACATGAATTTCAGTCTTAAAACAAACTAAAGAAAAATCCTTAACACCAACAGTAAAAATTTCACATACTCCGCTAGATTTCTATAAAATTCCAAATGAAGGATAAAGTCTTCCCTATGACAGTTCTTCAACAGAGAAAATATGACTCTCACAAAAACACAACACCCGCAACATTCACCAAACAAAAAAGAAAAAAAAAGAAAAAATGGCAATTCTGACATCTAAGTTTCATCATTAGCATGCAGCACGGAAACTGGAATTAATTTACCTAGTTATTACCCTGGAAATCCTTTCTCAAGTGCAAGTCTCCTGTTGCAAGTATCTCAAAGCCTAGTTGACTTGTGTTTCTTCCTCAGAAGTCAAAACCATAAAATGGGTCTTTCAGATAAGCCTGTGCTAGTTACCAAAACTACAATAACAGGTGAGTTGAGAATCCAAAGAGCAAGCAATGAACATAAAAAAGAACAAAAAAAAAAAAAGCAGAAAAATACACCCACAAAGAAAACCATCAAACAGCAAATTCAGTACAAGAAGGTCGTCTCAGCAGGCAGACAGGAAAAACAACAGCATGAAATGACACAGTATTTCAAGAAGTTTCTATTCAAAGTCAATCAATATCTCAAATAAAGGTATGCAAAATCATGAGAATATTAATGCAGAATTGCAGGTTTGTCCACGTCCAATAAGTTATCTAGTCCATTTTTCGGAGCTTGCAAACCACGATTTATGTTTTTTGATATATCCCATAATACAATGAGATGGGAGAATTACCAGTCTGCAAGTAAGTGTAAGCTTCTGAAATCTGCAGCAAATACAAAAACAGCAGTCAGAACTACGAAAAGAATTAAACTAAGACTACCTGGCACGATATGCACAACCTAAGGACTTGCAGCATTAGTTTGACATTATTTGAAAAAACATGAAACAAAAAGAAGAGGAAAAAAGGAAACTATAACTCGAATTAATACAGCAACACGTGCATTGATGCTAAAACGGCTGTTCATCTGCCTAGGTCCTTAGGATAATACAGATGGATGCAATTTGAGCACATGAGGTGTGGCAGTTTAAGCAAAGTAGCAATGAGTTGAGAAAATCACAAAACTCTTCAAACATTAAAAAAAGAAAAAGAAAAAAACAGAAGGCATGTGGATGGTTAATTACCAACTTGAACTTGGACTCGGCACCGGGCTTTTCATGAAGAGGAAAGAGGTCAGGATGAGATTCCCATACTTTCTTTCTGTATGCAGCTTTAACCTAACACACAAAAAATTATTAATAATTCAGTCGATAGCAAGAAGCGATGAATGAAGGGGGGGGGGGGGAAGCGAAACCCCAAAGAGCTTAGCTAAAAAATAAGTAATCGAACATCAAAGAAAGTTCAGTTGTTGATGACTTATTCAAACCCTAGAATAAGAAATTTATTTATGTAGTAGAGCTCATAAAATATAGCAGCATATAAATTCGAAAGAGAAACAATTAACGGATCGAGTGGTGTGTTAAAATCAAAATAGGAGCGATTGAAGGAGAAAGAGAGAAGGAGAAGGAGAGGGGGATGGATTTGACCTGAGAGAGAGTGGGGCGGGAATTGGGAGGGAAGCCTAGCAAGACCCTGGCCTCATCCCCCTGCATTTCTTTCTGTAATAATCCTCCTTTTTGGGGGGTGGTTGTTGTTGGTCTTTGCTGCTTCTTTTCTTTCTTAATTAATGGGCTTTTCTCTCACCTTTTCTTAAAACAATAAAAATAAAAATAGAATAGTTTCTCAAAAGTTTTGACATGACCAGCTACAGCTTAACAAATTAAAGAATCACCGACTACAGCACCTAATACAATTTATGACCGGGCTGATCTCGAGATCGCAACATAACATTACGAGAACCATTCCTTTTAACTTCAAAATTTGCACCTTCATTCTTCCTACTGTTAAATGTGAATAATATACGACGAAATCCCTTAAAGGTATAAAAATACTTTTAAAAAAAATAATAATGGAAATTGGAAAAGGACTGCATTGAAACCTATTGGAAACTCTTATGGTGATATTGGGAAATTTGAAACTATTATTTGTAGCCGAATTTCTTTTTGGTTGTCATGATAGTGGCAAAAAGTTACGTTGGGTACCTGGTGCAGGACAGGTGTCTCATCTTTAATGGGGACCAAAATAATCGAAAGATCGATCCGAATTAAAATTAAAAAAGTTATGAGGTCATTTTTTCAGAGATTTAAGCATAAATTTAAATTAATGAAATCCCATTTTAAGAACTAAGTTTCAACCTCGAAAACAGGTAATAACATTTAATATTTATATCATACTTAGGTTAAATGATTCTATATTTATCAAAATCATATAAATTGATGAGAAATAATCAATTAAGATTCAATATGTGAATTGATTGTAAAAAGTATTGGACAACTGGTTATAAATTTGAGAAAAAAAATCTCTTTTTTCAAACTAATTTTTGAAGTTAAAAATATTTTATAATATCTAACAAAAAAACTAAAATAAAAATAAAGATATTGAATACTATTGGAGTTTATCGTTGAAATTTTTTTTTTTTTGGTAGAGCAGGAGATCATGTAAAAAAAAAAACAAAAAAATGGTATGGTGGAACAATAAGTATAGATAAATAATTAAATAATTAAGTTTGCTTCGCGCTAATCCAATTAAAACCTTGTAGGTTTAATTTTAATTAATGTAAAAACTAATTGGATGGGCTAATTTTAGATACCACCGCTAAGCGTAATATAAAAAGAAATAAAAACTGAATTTATTTTGTTTGGAAATATTTATTTAAGTTTCTTGACACTTCACGAGAAATGGACTAATGCCTGATACCCGGTTTATTGTTTCCACTTTCCAGTCCGAACCGGTTGATCAAGGGTTCATGGTCTTACACTCTTGCTAACAAAATTCTGATATTTTCCTCAAGGAAACGGTGTGTATTGACTCTTGGGTAAAAAGAAAACAGAAGGGGTGAAAAAGTAAAAATGAACTGTAGTGTGGGAATTGTTTAAGCGTAGCAGAGGTGAAAGAAAGGAAGCGCCGAGGATTATCTTTTTCTTAGCGCTTTTAGTTGTTGAAGGCATAGGAAGCGAGACAAACAGCATCATTCACCTCCCCAGCTCCTGCCAGACTCACTGATCACTAGTATAACATGAGAAGAATACATGGAGGAGCTGGGTTTAAATGGAGTTTCAATTTGTTAAAGCAGCAGCTTATTCAATCTGGGCGGAACGCAAATCATTGGAATCGAACATCCTTTCTCCAATCCCCAATTCCCAAACCTTGTCTCCCTTTCTCTCGCTCTTACTCTACTGGTCCGTCTTTTCTTTCTTTTCAAAATCTAGAGTAAATTTTTGTTTCATTCATTTATGATTGTTTTGTGTTTTGTTTGGCATCAAAGCAGAATTGCAACCACAGTTATCTCCGAACCTAATTAGAATAATGGAACAAAGACTATTAGCGATCGAACACAGGAGTGCTTCTCTTGAGAATTTCATTAACCAGGTAATTTCTTCGATGTTACTATTTATTTCTTCAAATTTGAGGTTTTTTTTTTAATGTCTTTTGAAAAAAAAGAAGGTTGTCTGTTGTTGCTCACTTTAATTATAGAATGATGTATTTTCTCACTTTGTATTTTGATTGAAGACAGCCAGAAGCCTCACCTACAGATTTTTCGAAGGCGAATAAAGAGCTTCGGAAACTCAGGGGTTCAATGGAACTTATAACCAACCTCAGGACCAAACAGAAGGTACTGTTTAGAATATCTTTCGGCTATCATGAAAATGCTCCTATAGGAACACATTTGAGGAAATATAACGTATGTATTGTTGTCTTATCGTTTGTGCTTTTCAGCTTTAACTAGAGGAAGCAAACATATCATGCTCTAATCTTGTGTTTAAAGTAACATCGTGTTAGTTGCTTAGGGTGTTTAAAGTTTCAACCATTAGAGTGCGAAGTTCTGAAAAGGCATACTTTTGCATATTTTGTCAAATAAGTTAAGTATGTAACCAAAACTAGTCACTAAAAGATGCCAGTCATTGCAAATACGTATATGTCTAGACTAAACATCAGGAGAAGGAAAAACAATGGGTCTGCTAATCAGTAAGATTTTACAATGTAGCAATTAAAACAAGAACACCCAATTGGAAATTTGCATTTTTTTTTTAATTGGGTATGGGCTTTCTTGCTTCAGAAGCGTTTTACTGATTACTGTGGGGAAGTGGCAGTGTATGAGGTTTTTTTTTTTCACTTTCTAGGAGATTGATGGTTTGAGATCACTGATAGCTGAATGCCCAGAAGATAAAGACATGCTTGATATGGCAAACGAGGAAATGAGTCAGGCCATGGAAGAAGAGAAAAGACTGCAGAATTTGCTGCTGAAGTCGTTAATTCCCAAGGATGATGCTGATGAGAGGGGCTGCATTCTGGAGGTGAGAGCAGGTAACAATATATCTATAGATAGCATCAGAAGTGAAATTTCATTTTAAACCTATGGTTTTGTTGTCAGAACTCAGAACCATGAAGCTCTTTTAATATACTTCTCCCTCTATTCTGTTTATATTCTCTTGAATTTGACAAAAGTTTTAATCAGGAACTGGAGGAGAAGAGGCTTCTTTATTTGCGATGGATATATTCAAGATGTAAGTTGTTGGAACATGTATCTGTTGTAACTATTTATAACTCTGTTCCCAAGTCCTTTTTTGAGAATAGAAAACGTGCTTTAACTACAACAGGTATGAGAGATTCTCGCAGAAGAATGGTTGGAGATTTGAAGTAGTTGATACAGCTGAGTCTGGTTTGAAAGGATACAAGGTATTAATCCATCTTTTGTTGAATTTTTTAATTAATCTTTTATCTGCTCCATCTTAAACCGTGTTCTTTAAATTTTTTTGTCCATGGAAGATTTTGGCCTCTTCTTTGCATTCTAAGTCTCAGATGTTGTATGGGGTGCTCATCTTTTGATCATGTGACAGATACCTAACTTCTAGTTCTCTTTGGCAGGAAGCTACTGCAGCAATCACTGGAGCTGACGTTTTTGGGAAACTCAAATTTGAGAGTGGAATTCACAGAGTTCAGGTCTTATCACTACCCTGTCCAATAAACTGTGCACGACTTCTTACACGCATGACTGACAGTTTGCTTTTGGCAGCGTGTTCCAGTGACAGAGAAGTTGGGGCGTGTTCAAACGAGTGCTGTGTCTGTTGCTATTCTTCCTCAAGCTGATGAGGTGCTAAACTCTGTAAATAATAACCAGCAATATGTTATTTGGAAGATTTTGAAAATTCATCACATGAGGGTTTCATGTTAGTATCTAAGCATTCATAAGAAAAGCTATCATACCGTCCACAATTACTGGCTATTCATGGTCTTTGGTCATTATAGTAATTAGAAGTATCAATACATCTTATTTTTGTTCTCTGATCGATCTTTTTTTATGTTTCAGTCCAATGCGATTGGATATTGGGACTTCTTTTGATTTATTGTTTTCGGGGCTTCTGTAGGTAGACGTTCAATTAAGGAATGAAGATATGAGAATTGACACCTACAGGTCTGGTGGTTCTGGTGGCCAGCATGCAAATACCACCAATAGTGCTGTTAGAATAACTCATCTTGCAACCGGGATAACCGTTTCCATACAAGATGAACGATCCCAGCATATGGTAAAAGGATCCTCGTCAATTACACTGTTTTGGTTTCTGAGTGTTTTGGATCATTAGGTCGCAACTGGCCTCCTACAGTAGATTCTTCTAGAGACTGATGGTCATTGATTAAACGGCAGAGTAGAAGAGCTGCTGATTGAACCATAAATAACATGCAAATGGATGCTTTGAGCATCAAAATATTAAAAGCTATGTTGGATCTGGCACCTGACCAACTTTTTCACACACACACTACTGTCAATTTCTGCCTTCTAGGTTTTATGTATTGCAGCCCACACACTAAGTTGCTAATCATATCAGTGCCTTTAATAATGATTCGCTTATTTCTGCTTCTTTTTCTTGTTAACATATAATCAAGCCACAAGCATATGAATTCCATCTGGCTGTTCCTAGCAACCAACGAATGCTTATATGAGAAAAAGAAAAAAAAAAGGGGTTATTTAATTTAGAAATAATCAGCCATTTGAATAAGCTCGGTTCTGTAGTTCTGCCCATGTTGACTACTTGGAGTGATGTGAAATTTAAGGCAGATAAGACCCACACAATCCTCAATGGTTCACTTATGCAATTTTTCACTTTCTGATTCTTTGTAGAATAAATCAAAAGCCCTCAAGGTGCTATGTGCAAAGCTGTATGAAATGGAGAGGTCAAGAATTCATATGAGTCGATCAAGACTACGATCAGAGCAGGTTTAGCTCAATTATGAGATAACTTCTTTGCAAGCAAGCATTACTGGTTTGTCTTTTTTTCAAAAATGATTTGGAGCTCTTATGTATTCTTGAACAGATTGGCAGTGGAGACAGATCTGAACGCATCCGAACATACAACTTCCCTCAAGGACGCGTCACCGATCATCGTGTTGGCATCACTCATCATGCAATAAATGATGTGATGCAGGGTGAGAGTCTGGATGTCTTCATTGATGCTCTTCTTCTACAGGAGGAAATGGATGCAATTGCATCATTCAGTTCTATTGAGTGAAGCTAGTCGATCCGTGGACCTCCTTTTATTGGTATTATTACAGCAGGAGATGCAATTGCATCTTTCAGTTCTATTGAGTGAAGCTGGTTGATCCACGGACCTCCTTTTATTGGTATTATTCCGTGGGAGTCCTCAGTTGTTGTAGACCCGCTGTTTTTCCCATATTTCACTGCTGAGCCCTAATTGTTGTATTTTATTTTGTATTCTTTCTAATAAATTTCTGATCTCTCAGGGAAGAGAGATGAAGTCATTATCATTTTGTAGCTTGAAATCTAATTGTATCGTTCAGCGTGTACACTTGCATCGCACAACTACGTCATGTAGATTTTTTTTTTAATAGGTCATTACAGTCATAGTTTTAAATAGCAAAACCTATTTTAAAAACGATGGCAATGGTATCTTATTATGGTAGTAAAATAACAGCAATTGATATTGTGAATGTATTAATACTTGTTAATAAATATATTTTAATTTATATATTTTTAATAATTTTATTAATCAAGTATTATAGTAACATATCTAATAATTTAAAACCATACAATGATAGTTTAATTTATTAAAAGAATTAGTAATATTTTTAATAATTTAATTATCATTAAAAAATAATAAAAGTACATTATAATTTTAAAATATTTATTTGTTAAACGATAGAACGCAATCAAATTTCAAAAGCTGCAAGAAAGGCTGGAAAATGCAGGGACTCATCACATTTGTAGGCAAGCTACGAATGCTTTTTTTTTTTTCCTTATATTTTATAAGGCCGATATTGATATCTTTCTACCAAAAAAAAAAAAAAAAGACACCATATATAGCAACCATGGCATTCCTAGACGGAAAGAACCCAATTGTCGTCGTCGTCGTCGTCGTCGTTGTTGTTATTATTGCGCGTTTGTGTCATGCTCTTCCAATGTTCTTAACAAAATGAAGTGCAGGTGTATATCCTTTAATGGGCCGTTACTCAAATCCCAGCCCATGACTAAGTTGTGTATCATGTTTTTCTTCTTGTAGGTGGTTCCATTTCTGGATAGTTCACGAGGGATTAATTGTCAGCATTGAAATAGATGATTGATTGTTTGTAACATGATGGGAGCAGTTGTTGACAGAAAATTTTCCTTCATCCTTGCAGTCTTTAAAATCGACAAGTTCAATCAGGGCTGCTAATCATGTGAGCGGAATTTATGATCTCCAGGCGATAATCTTTAACCCACCAACCCTACTTGCTTAAAGGTTAGGCAACGCTAAATGGTCATCCTCTCCTCATTCAGGAGGAGGAGGAATGTAATTATAGTGCCCCCCACCAGCAAGTAGATGATAAAATTGAAAATTGTTCTTATCCACCGACCCCAAAACATTAGTAGATAACAAATCATGATTAGTTGTATCTCAAAAGAAAAAACCTAAAGGTTAGGGAAAGCCAAACCTATAGGATGAAATTGCCATTCAAGTGGGGTATGGTGTACACATTTTCTCTGCCTTTTTGGCTGATATCAACTCTTTTATTGCAAAGGTCGCCAATCTTGACCTGGAAAAGTAAGGAAAAACAATAAAGGCTCTCTTAAGTCATAGTTTTGATATTTCAATTGTCTTATCCCTATAATTCTATCGATTAAGAAATACATCAACCTGCCTCTTACAGAAAAGATGATGAAATATATAAAGCTATAAGCAATGCCCAGAGATATGGTGCAAATCCCTTGGGTCCAAAGCTGTCAGGACTGAAGGAGACAAGTGAACGTACCTATCATAAAAAAGCTACCTCACCCTAAGAACCTTAACAAAAGAGAGTGAGAGAAATTAGAAAAGTAGTAGAGATCTGGATTGGTTTTGCACTTACCCTAGGGTTCCCATTCAAAAAATAAATGATAAATAAAGATATCATTTCCTTTTTACCTTATTTAAGACTCATTAATTGATTCAATTCTTTTACAGCCAACTAGCATTTGTTTCTTATCACATTAAAAGTCCATGAAAATGACCCAGTTATTAATTGTGATTGCTTGGCAATGTAGGGAAAAAAAATCAGCTAACATGCAATCCTAACCGCAAAAGTCTCTTTCTTTACGTACAAGGTAGAAATTTCGAACATGTGAACATATGTTGATTGGCTTAAGATGAAATCTGTCGGTTCATTTCCACTATGGGTTAAGTGAATTTAATATCAAATTAATAAAAAATTACATGTGCTATCAGTAGCTCCGGATCTGTTAACAATTAGAATCCAATGCTAAAATTTAGAAGGATAAAAAATTAAATTAATCAGATTGTATTTCTGGGTCTTGCAAGAAATGGTTAATGGAGTATCAAGTTTTGTCCTTTATTGATCATTGGTTTCCTGAATTAGACCGTAAGGATTAATATTGTTTCCTTTGGTTTATATATTGCTTACGTATAGAGCTGGACTTAGCAAGGCCAATTGTCTCTGACGCAAAAACAGACCCTCTCCTAAAAACAAAAGGAGAAGATTTTGCAGTTCGTAACAAGCGTATCTGACAGAGTCCCAAAAACTGAGGGGTAGTTGGAATCTGAAAACGGAGTCAAACAAACTACCCGACAAGATTCTGTCAAACTTCTTCCATGAATACTATAATGTGAATGACCAACTCGGTCTTCCTTATTTTCCAGAAAATTTTAAGCAGGTGTCGGAAGTGATCAGAACTGAAAAGGGGGATTGGATTTTTTTTTTTTTTCTGGTTTGCTCACTTGGGTTCAAGTGATATGGATGGTTTACCAAAAGTTTTATATGGTTGGAGCTGGGAAGAAAACAAGCTGTTTGAGATGGCTTTGGCTGTGGTTGGTGAAGAAGACCCAGATAGATGGAAAGTGGTTGCGGCCATGGTTGGAGGGAAGAAGAGTGAAGAGGATGTGCAAAAACATTATGTGATCCTTTTAGAGGACTTGCAGGTTATAGAGTCTGGTAAATTGGATCATACACTTGTTGAGGAAGCTCAGCCTTGTGTTCAAGTTGACTGTACTCAATCTGTATGTTGGACTGATGAAGATCACAAGTATGTAGTAAACCTTTACTTGATGAATTGGATTGCTCTAGCTTACTTCGCTTGCTTCTTCTTCTTCTTCTTTTTTTTTTTTTTTTTTTTTCTCTTTTCCTTCTCCTTTGCCTATGTTCTATTTTTTGTCCTTGATGCCATCTTTTTAAAATTAAAATATTCTGGTCCTCCTTGCATGCTCCATGCCTGTTATAGATAATCAGAACGGCTTCATTTAATTCTTCTAAAAGTATTTTTCTTCATATCCAATTATAAGGTCTCTGAAGTCACTAAAATGCATTCTACTCACAGGATAAGAGTAATCCTTAACCTGGCATTTGCTAAAATTTCTTGCTGTTGGGATCGCCTATTTATAATTATCTCGGAATTTCTAATTCTTTTTGAGGTTGGTAAACCATGTGAATCCAATATTGCTAGTTTGATCAATCAAGGGCCAGACTACAGGGGAAATTTTTTGGTCATTCCACTTCTTTCTACTAGGTGTTCTTTGGTCTGCCAGTCATCTTGCTAGTGCTTTCTTTGACAAAAATTTTCTCAGGCCATAGAGATAATTGTGATCTAAAATTCCATTAGGCAAGCAATTCCTCCAGAAAAATGCTTAGGTTCTTGTTTTTCGTTGTCTAAAGGCAGTGATTTCAGGTTGATTCATTTTTATTCCCATACGTCTCATGTAAAAGTTAGTTTAGTTAACTTTGGTTGTGAGTTCTGATCAAAAGCAATCCACTGTTCCTCACTCATCATATGGCAAACCTTGAGGAAACTAGGTTAAAATCCCTTGTGATAAACAAATTACACATAGAAAAACAAAAGGAAATTAAAATCTTTGTCTCGATAAATTGATCATTTAAGCTTGAATTGGCTGTTTGTTATGTACTATTGACTGGAGCCTGGTATCATGATTTATTTTATTTATAATCACCAAATATGTTAAAAATTCTCCTTGCCAGTAGCTTTTTGAGTTCCAGGAAAGATTTTGTTCCTTTGGAAGTTGGATTACAGTTAGCTCAAATGTCATATTTCTTCTGTTAAATTCCCGAACTTTACTATATCTTTGATTCCAGGTTGCTGGTACGATTGGACATAAATTGATTGGTAGGGCTGGCAGCAATTCCCCATAGCATAACTTTTCCTGTTGGACAACTGCTCAGGAAGAATGCAAGCAAAGAACATAATTGATGATGGTAGGGGTATCAATTCTTAAGCTTTGTTCGTAGTTTTTAGTAAGGTACCTCATATGTTTCTACGTTGTAAAGCAGAAGTTTCCACTGAATTGTGGATCTTCCAATCTGCACGTAAAAGATATAGATTGCAGACCGACCTTTCTCTTTCTCTTTTTTCCTCTCATTTTTTTTTTTTTAATTCCAAGTTTTAGCGGACATCAGTCAACCGTTCCCCTTGGTCGGTTGCTGCTTATTACCAGTAGTTTAACTACTTATTTATTTCGCATCTATTCAGAACCATCTTAAAAACATCCCATTTTGACCATCTCAGGATCATTTATTGGACACAATGTGATCAAGATGCCTGAGATAAAAAAATAAATAAATAACTGTTGTTAGAATTCTATGTGGCCACACCTATTTTTGTTATGACTAGTCTACCTCAGAAGAAAATGACCCCCTGAATCATGAAATGGAATGTTTGGAAAGGAAGAATGATCTCTGCACATTAAGCAGCTATGTGCAAAGAGGAACTGCTTTAACGTTTAACCACTTTATTAGTAAGATAGCCAAGCTAAAGGAAATAAAAAGACAGCTTGTAAATATGGTGGCACAAGCTGTATTCACCACTTCAAAAAGCCATTTCTAGCATATGATTCCCCCTCTTTTGGAGTCTGCTCCTCTTTCCTTTTCTCTACCTAGCTTCTTCAAAATATGGATGCCAGATTGAGAACTATTGTCCTTACATTGTTTAAATAGCACATATAAGAACTGTCGTCGGCAATTAGGATACCACTGGGATTCATGTCCACGCGATTCCATGGGACACTAAAAGATACATATCGCCTGGTTAAAAAGTGGTGCAAGTTCTATTGTGGTCTCTGATTGCAAATGGAATTCGATTTCAAACCGTCATTGCATGATGAAAGAATTCAGAGTTAGGAATATCATCAGCCTACTCAAGTGTCAAGACATTGTTATTTTCATTGAACATAACAACTTGCATAACAACCAATTACTGCAAGTTATCCCTTCTTTTCACTTGCAATAACACCCAGCATGAGACTGCAATTTATATATATACATACATACATACATATATATATATATATATAGAAGGAGAAAAATCTCATTAAATAAAGAAGGCGGCACCAGGCCAATACAAAAGTGAAGGCAGGACAGGTGACCAAGACAAAATTAGGAAAAAAGAAAAAGAAAAATAAACGATAGTACATTGCATAAGTTCTTGACAAAAGAAAACTAAATTTAGGACTATCAAACATGCATATGCTGCAATCTGCCAGAATATACTTGCTGGCATATGAAGTAAAGAAAGATTCTTAGTTTATCAAAAGAAAAAGAAAAAAAAAAACAGAGATCGATTTTCTTTCGTATGTCTTGTGGTGATGGTTATTTCAGCTAATCCGAATCCATGCAGTAGAAAAATAGCATAAGCTGTGTTATTTGAGACGAGCAAACATGTAGATTGCATGCTAGCTGGGTCATGATTAGCAGAACTTCATTCGTAACATAGAGTAATTTGATCCCAAAACACTACCGTCCCATGTATATACGGCTCACGATCATTATTCTGCACGTGTCGATACAAAATATCAGTTGTATATATTTGATTCCTACATGATAAGTGAAATTGTTTTAGCAAATAAACATTGTTAAAATGATAAGCAAATATCAAATAAAATTATCCATAAATATTGTCTAATTAAGTAAATATTAAATCACTAAAAAAAGAAAAACCTTCTAATAACGATGGAATAGAGATGGATTATTGACAATTTATTAGCGAGGGACACCGATCCGTCGCTAAATTTGATGACAAAATGTTCTCGGGACTTTTAAAGACGGTTTAATGATGGATTTGATAGGAAACATAGAGATAAAATTGCTTATCCATCGCTATTTTCAATTTATAGATTTAGCGATGGAATTTTCGTTACTAAAATAAATATCTCTCGCAAATTAGCGATGAAAAGGTCTATCGCTAAAAGTGAAATATTGGATAGACGTATTAGCAATAGGATTGTGTCCGTCGCTATTTTTCGATCCCTAATTAAACCTCTTTCTTCTTCTTCCTCCCCCATTTTCTTTTTCCTCTCCTTCTCCAGCCTAGCTACTCATCTCCCTTATCTTCCAAACCACCACCAAATTCCAATCCTCCACTATCAATCAATCCACACCCACTCCAATCTTTATGCTCTCAAAAAAAAAAAAAAAAACCATTGTTTTTCCTTTCCTCATATTAGTGAAATTCCACCCGAATTAGGTAAGTTTTTTCTCACTCTTATTTTCTTAGTTGAAGTTTAATTGCTTGATTTATAATTTTGCTTATATTTAATTTAATTTTTATTATTGATTTGTTAAATTGTTAATTTTTGTTAATTGTTACGTTAATTTGTCGATTAATTTTCAAAATTTTTAAGTTTTGTTAATTGTTAGATAAAATTATTAATTAATTATTATTTAAATTTAATATGAATTTGATTTATTATTAATTAATTAATTAGGTTAATTTGATTTTCAATAATAAGGGAATATCAAATTTACAAATTTTTGTTTGTTTTAATTCAAAACAATTTATAATATATTTTTAGTCGAATTATTATTCATTTCTTAAATTGTTTTAGGTGTTATTCTTGAGTTATGTCTTATGGATTAGGCAGATTTGGTTGTAGTGTCGGTGGTCATGGCTCGATATTGATCGTGTGACTAATAATGGCGAGTGTACGTGACCATGATACTACTAGTGCAAGTGTCCGATGCCGCGGACTTTATTTTGGACACGTCTACATCCCCTTAAGTAGTACCCTCGTTTGTTATGCCCCGACTAGTAATGCCTATGGATGCCCCCATAACGGTTTTCTCAGCTCTAAAAAGCTTTACTCGGATTTGATGATCAACGTACTATTTAAATCATAAATAACTCGGTATGTAATATATTTTACATGCGATAATTAGTTTTATATTTTCATATATTATATTAGAATTATTATTTTATTATTTTATTTTATTTTGCTCGACGACTTGATTCCATCAAGCAAATGCTCCAAAAAAATCATTACAATTTTCAAGAAGCGATTGGACGTTGTTGGCTTCACATGAAAGTTTATCTCTATAGAGACGAAAGACTTATATTTTAATGAGTTTAGAGTAACATATTAATTATTTGCTTATATTTCATTTAAAGTGTTAATTTAACATAAAAAGTATTAATATTATTTTTTTTCTTCATGTAGAGATACCTTTTATGGGATGCAACCGTCAATGTCCGACTAATGATGCGTGGGAAAGTCGACATGGTGGCGATACGACGACATACTTAATAAGTCGAAGTATAAGAGTCACGTACTTTTATTTGTTAAACGGGAGGTGTGGAAAGTATGACACGGGGATTAGGTCACTCTCGAGTATCGAGTTCGATCCGAGCAAGTGTTCCAAAATTGCATGTCGGAGATGGATGGTGTCGATGTTGACTCATCCAAGCACACTAGAGGGTCCATCTCTTTGATTAAGTACGCTCGAACGTTTAGTAAATCTTATATTATCCTTTGCGTTATAAATCAATTTTTACATTTATTGCATCTCATATTATTTTATCTAGTTTTTTCGAGTGTAATAAATTGAGTTGTAATCGAAATCCTTATAAGCTATTTGTGATCACTCACAAGCAAAAAGATGGTTCATTCGTCAACAAGCAATCGCGTACACTAATTGCAATGTTTTATATTTTTTTAAATACATATACATCTATTAATATGATCTAAAAAATATATTTATAATTTAATATTACAATTACCTAAATGACATAGTAGTGCATGCAATCAATACAAGAAATAGCTGCTAAGGAGAAGTAGGAGAGTGATTCATCGTCTTCGGATATCGACATATTCAAGATATATTTGGATGTTGTTGTGGGAAAGAATAAGTCGAGAGTGTACGACATTAGATCTTATGCGTTTCAAGTATTACTCACATTTTGGTGTCGACTCCTCATTTGCCACTTTACGATATCCCGATGATAATATTTAAGAGGTTTCGCTAAGTGTGAAGATAGAATCAAGAGGATAGAGGTTATTATCCAATAACGAGGCTAGTCAAGTTAGCATCATATAGAGTCGATTATAGACATCGATTAGGTTGTTATAGAATCTATAATAGACTAGCGTCTCTCCCGCCGATCCTCTCACAACTTAGGAGTTAATTAGCGAGTTGAAAGATGATGCAAGAAATGATGACAATGAGGACTAGGTTTCTTAAAAAAAAAAAATTAATGTTTTTGTACTCTTTTAACACATTTTTATATATTTTTTATTTCAATTTATATTATTTTAATTTTAGTAAATAATATATCGTGTTTTAATAACGTGTTATTTATAGTTATTTGTTATTATAATTAACAATATAAGCTATTGATTTTTTTAAAAAAAATATAAATTCTTTTGTTTAGCGACAGAATTGCGAGAGTATTTAACGACAAATACATATACGGTTGCTAAATAACGACGGATTTAATGACGGAATTGAAAGAATTTTAGTTACTATAATTTAGCGCACCCATTCCATTGTTATTTAGCGATGGATATAAGTGAAATAGTGATTGGATAACAATGATATGACCTTTTTAGATTGATTTAGCGATGAAAATTCAACTAATTAGCGACGGAAACAAATTTCGATTGTTAAGAAAATAACAACCATTATATTATTAACATAATTTATACTATCTTTAATCCATTCCTAATTATATATAGTGATGGATTTTTAACATATAGCGATGAAAAAATTCATCGGCTATATGCTGAATTTCTGCAAGTGAACGAGACAATCTGTTTTAATGTTTTTTATCTAATGCTTTGATTCTCTGAAGTCTGGCATCAAATTCCGTAAATATCACACTAGCAGCGTGCAACTGCTCCTGAGATTAATTACATTAAGTTTTCCTTGATCCCATTAAAGTAAAAAATTTATCGTGTTTGTTTTCTACGAATTTGCTAAAAAACAACCAAACCTAAAATATAATTCAACTGATGAAATCAATGGCTGATCAACAATTAATAATAAAGTCATCAAATTCATAAAAATATAAATTAATATGGAAAAAAAAATAGGAGCAAAGAACAAATAAATATTTGGTAACTTAACTCTTCAATCAATCAACCCAGCAAGGATTGTGATCTTCCTATCATACTTTTCGACAGCCAACCACTGATAAAAAAATAGTCAAAATTTATTTTGAAACAAAATTAATGAAAACGATGAGAGATGAAAGATATTAAGAAGTAGACTTTTTTTTTTCAATTATCGGTAAAAAAATAAAACATGCAAAAAGAAAAATATTTTCTCTCTCAAAGAAACCTATTGATCTACGCCTAAAAAGAGTTGATGTTTCTTCTCCATGGCGGAGGGAGAGAGGAGAGGCAGATGGAGATGAACAGCCGAGATTAAAACAAAAATCTACTGTTTTTTTTTTTTTTTTTTTTTGTCAAAACCAAGCCATTCCATCTCAAAACTGGAATGCTGGCTTGTGTTTTGACCGAAACCACGCCGTTTTTCAAGTGCAAAATCACTGTTTTATTGTAGCAATCTCTTTTAGTTTCCTTAACTTTAACGAATGGTTGTCATCCTTACATTATCCACAATGTTGTTGCAGAAGTACAATGTGGGGGCATGAAAATTGCTCTGTAGCGATGCCGTTGAGGGCCCAGATAGTCATGGTAAAATATCGAATTACAATCCTTTTGACGCAATAAAAAGTTAAATATTGATATTTTTTCAATTCGATCATGTTCTTTAAGGAGGCGAATCGATATATCAGACAATATCAACATCAAGATCATCAAATTTATCAGGAGGTTAAGAGGAAGTTGTGGCTGTACTGCGAAGTTGATTCCATGCTTGTTTAATGTCTAAAGAAAGATCTCCATTGCTATCAATCAATGCCTCGGCTTTTCCAGGCAGCTCATTTGGGAACATTGTGATCTATAATGTTACAGGAGGAAGCAGAAGATGGGAATAAACATTTCAATCAAATTCTCTCTTGAACTTCATACTTAATCACGCTACCTGCAATAAAAGTCAGTCCCTTGAAAATTTGTTCTGACTGCAGCAAGTGACTAGATTCATATCTTCATGGGCACAAATTCTCCCTAGGCCAAAGATATATAACGACAATCGTCACATTATCTCATTTAAATACATAAAGTGGAACTACATGTTATTCTATTCTTATGATCTATAAACTCATCAAAAGTAGTAGCTTTATCTTTCTAGAGAGTGAAATTTGATCTCACCATTGGTTTGTGGTTTGGAGGTGAACAAAGAATACTTGTACAAAACTGTATTCTGCCCCCACCAATGAATCCTCTGATGATGCCGAATTCACACTATGGTGGAAGCGGAAAATAGTAAAAACCCACCTGTTCTGTTACCCTTCCTACTGTCATTTCAATCATAAGGATAATTTTCTCTACCGAAAGGGCAAGGCTAAAAAAAAATTATATGCCCAAAAACCCTTATTAACATAAATAGCATTTAATACAATGATTATGTTATAAATTATTCTTGCTAGTGCTAACACTATTTTTTTTTCCTGTTGAATGAAGGGACTGTAGCTTATATGAGTGATATGTAATGTGGTCATACTCGAGTCACAACATCATAGTTTAAAATTAAGTGACAGGAAAAAAAAAAAGAAGAAGAAAAAAGTTAATGGAACCAGAAGGGAGGAGAAAAAGAAGAACCACAAGCCAGGGAAGAGGCAGTGCATGGGTAGAGCCAAAACAGATATTTCTGTCAGTAGCTCAATCCATGCTCTGCCTGTTCCCAGTCTTTATTCGGCCCTTTCTGCTCCGTTTTCTCAAAACCCCCATTTACTGACCTTTCCCTTTAATTGTGCAGCCATACCATGCCAGCTTCTGCCACCAAAATGAACCTATCAATGCCTCAGCCTTCTCCTTTCAATACAATAAAGCTTTCAACAAACTGTTGGGCCGAACAGAATCCCCTTGGTGATCTGGGGTTATGCTGTCCATGGGACTCTTTTATATGTCACCAAGAAAGCATTGTAGTACAGACATCAGACATGTACTATCAATTCTACTTGGACTAGCTAACCCTGTACTGCCTCCTTTCAGTACTAGTCAGATAAGGATTTCCAGGACATTTTTCAAAAGTGTAATCTGTACTGCACTCTTGCTTGTACTTACAAAACTCAATTAGAAAGGCACACTAAGTCATTTACGAAAGTAATTAAATTATTCTTATACTGGTTGTCTTATGCCAAAAAAAATAAAAATACACCTGTTTACTATCTTCCCTCGTACAAATTTCCGCAATCATTATCACTCATTTTTATTGGGGATTTGATCTAAAAAATTTAATGACAAATATTTTAATAGAGTTACTTTTAAAAACCGAAATACCCAAGTTCTTTCACTGGTGAACAGATATTTGATGAGTAATCTCTTTATAAAACTGAAACTTGGCGAGGTCTATGAAGATAACCACATCATGGGCAGGTTGCCGTCCTGCCCACCTTAACAACCTAGCATGACCAAACTTATCCCCTAAACCAACCTCCTTGTGAAAAAAATGCACATCCACATACAGCTAGTGATTATTAGTTGGTATGTGATCTAGGGTATGAAAAAATCAACCGCACTGAAAACTGAATATCTCATCCCAGTTGAGTCATTCTAGATTAATGCAAACTACTTGTGATGCCCACGAGGATCTCTGATAATTGAGATTCATGGAAAAAGCATATGCTTCTTGCCAAACAGCTCAAACTGATGAAGGATATCTCAGGTTTTATCCTTTGGCGAGTCGTAGTTAAGGCACTTGCAGAAAAAAGCAACAGTTGTAACAGGGAGGGATACCAAAAGGATCAGGGTTGAATAGTGATCAATCAGTAAATGAACCTTAAAGCTACGGGAACATTTACATGGATAGAGTAAGAATTGCTGATATCCTTGTTCTTCAAAAAGAACTGCTGATACTCTCTAATTGAGGACACAGGGGAGCGTACCAGACTCGTGCACATACCATGCCTGCTACAAAAACCGAGCATTAGTAATAAGTAAATTTGAATCTGCCAACAATGTAGTAAAATGTAGATTCTGATTTGCTACCATAGAAAACAGAAGGCAGAAAAAACATGGATTTATCATCAAAATCAAGTGATGCAAAACAAGTGCCACACTAAAATTAAAGCATGCATAATCCGACCACAGTACACGCCCTTAAAAGTCACTTGCATCCGAGTTCAGCCTACTTTTCCATCTAACCTATCCCTACACTAAACAGGCAGCCTGATAACAGCCTATCCGATATGCTCTTCATGAAACTGAGTTACGACTCTAGAAAACATGATGCATCTACGAGGCCACATTGCAAGATACTTTATTGTGACCTTCTCCTTTGCACCTGCTGCAATGCAGTGGCCTTTTAACCACTCCTCTCGACCGGATTCTTCTCTTCTTAGGAGAGCCAGAGACACGACGAAGAGGGGCAGGATTTACCAGAACCTCTGACAATTCTCCAAGCACAGGCTTATCTACTGTTGGAACAGGCTTTATTGATTCAGAGTATGTTAAGCGAAAAGCTTCAGCTGTATAGTACTTGGAGCAGTACTCATATACATCCCTACCAATGTGCTGAAGCACCGCCACAGCATGCGAACACGGGAAACCATTAAGTGGCCATTCCCTGCAAGTACAGTCCCAGGCATCTATGTTAACAACATTTACTGCACCCAAGAAATCTTGTACCTCAAAAGTGTTACTGGGTGAAAACATAACTTGAAGCGACTGTGCCTTGAGAATTTCTTTCTGTAATTTATCCTCCACAGATGGAGTTAATCTTGTTAGCCACTGATCTGAATCCACCTTTCGAGTGTAAATTAGCTCCATCAGCTTATGACGAATGGTATCGATAATCTTTACTATTGGTAAAGCTGTAAGCTCAGTTAACCAACTGTAAAATGACTCAGCAATGCCTGACGTTATATGGTTGTACCGTGCACCTTGGAAAAGTGAGTTTGCCCAGTGTTCAGGCTGACTTTGCAAAATCCAATCATAAGCTTCAGGTGAAATACTCTTGACGCTTTCAATGCACTTTCTAAATGCATCAAGTGTGGGAGCATATGCCGCATCATAAAGATGTCCAACGATGACTCCAATAATTTCATGAATGCATGGACCCTTAAGGTCCCTCTTCAGCTCTTCTGACAGATAGCGAAGGCAATAAGCATGGTAAGAATTCTCAAAAACCTCCAAAATTGACTGTCTTAACCCCATCTGTCTATCTGCCACAAATGTTATCGGCTGAAATGTTGGAAGTGCAGTTTTCAATTGTACCAAAAACCAATGCCAGTTATCATCGTTCACAACATCCACTGCGGCAAAAGCAACAGGGAAAATACCGTAATTTCCATCCACTGCTGCTGCAGTCAGCAATTCTGACTGATATTTTGATTGCAGGCTCATAGTGTCAAGGAAAAGCAAGGGGCGACAACCACTCTGAAAACCATGTAGTGAAGCATGAAAGGCAATAAATAAACGATGAAAACTTAGATCCTCCCTGGTGTTAAGAGAGACAGCTGTACCCGGATTTGTCTCAACAATCTTCTCGCACAACCATGGTAATTGATTGTAGGCCTCTCTGTATGAACCCTGAATCTCCTCTGTGGCAGCCTCCATCCATCGTCGAACCTGTGAATATCTCAATTCAATTCCAAATTCCTGCTGAATTTGACTGGCAATTTCCTTGGGTTTGACATTAGGACTATCACGCAACTTTTCCTTGACAATACCTTCCACTACTTTCTTTGAGGCTCGAGGATGACTATCTGTACTGGTACCAGCTCCACATGTATGAATTTCATTCAGCCTCTTAATTCGGAATAAGTGGGTGGTAGACAACCTTGATGCAAAAATCCTCCAGGGGCAGCCATCAACACTACACTTGGCACTTACACGCATACTATCATTTTTCTTAAACTTGATCGTGAATCCCTGAGCAATGGAATACTTGCGTAAAGCATCACGGACTTCACGGACATTATTAAACTGCTGGTGAAGACCAGTGATGCAATTCTCCCATAACTTGACACGTTTCAGCTGTCCAACACTCTGAATTTCAGCAGCTACTGTAGCCAAGGAGTTGAAACGCCCAGCATTCTCAGAAGCAGAAGCAAGAAAAGCAGGAGCAGGATCAGGAGCAGGAGCAGCAGCAACAGGTGTAACATTGAGAGGGGACTCTTCTTGGACCACTCTCTTCCTGCTGGACCTAGACCAAACATGCATTAACATGAAATAAAATACAAGTATAAAATACAAGAATGACAGTTAAATCAGTTTGGAAACAATTATATCACATGGTAAGCTGCATCTCTATACAGTTAAAATCAAAGGTCGGATCCTGTTGCCTCTAAAATACAACCAGAAGCTAGGTGATCCATTCAACAGAGGAAAACAACATAACCCTCCCTCGTCCACATTTTAAGAAGATATGCAAATTACCTTTTGCGAGGAGGCATAGGTGTGGTTTCAGTTGTACTAGGTGTAACTGTAGCTAATGCTGTTGAATTCTCATTCTTAATGACAAAAACATCCACAGTCCCCGAGTTTCCATGAAAATCGAGGAAACGCTGAACGTCTTTGTCACTCGAAATAGTAATCAGAGTCCGCTTGTTATTAGGAAGAAAGTACTTGATGGTCATTGAATCGGCTCCATACTTCCACATATCTGCCATCTCTGACCTCAATTCATCAAATTTAGTCTCGCGAGTTACACTAATAGCATGAGCATCTCCACCAACATACGACAAGGAACCATCACTAGAGGTGGAAAACTTCCCACCAGACTGACATATCACAATAAGGTTACTCATGATTTTTTTTTTCCAGTTCGTTGCAGCGAGTGTCAATTGTTCTAATTCAATAAAACCAAAGCAAATAATCTGTCCAAAAATAAAATAAATCCATCAGCCACTGGAAAAGGGACAATGCACATCCAGTTAAAAAAATCTAAACAAGACATAGCTAGCAGTAACAAAATTATAAAATTTGAAAGACGAAAATCATGACAACTCATAACGTAACCAGTTAAAGAAGTATTCAAGAGATTCAAACTCTAAGCATGTTAAGCAATTGGTTTTTTTTTTAAAAAAAAAGAGCTTTCTTTCTTGCAAATCATGAAACAAAAATTGCAGACATAAGAACAGTTTTCACATTAAAAGCAAACCTAAATTCAACATATGACAACAATGTAGTAATAAAAGACAATAACTTTGACAGAAAAACAATTAAAAAAAAAAACAGAAAGAGAAACAAACTGACCCAGATACGGAGATTGCAAGAGACAGCGAAAAACCCTAGCTTTCTACTCCATCGAAGAAGAAAAGGAAACCCTAGATTAACGATTTGGTGGTTTAAGGTTTGAATTAAGGTGGGTTTCAGGTTTTGATGTTGAAGGAGGTGAATTGAAATAAAATTGTGGTTTTGGATTGTTTGGAAATTTTGGGGTTAGGTTATGGACTTTCGGGGATCTCTCTCTTTTCTCTCTCGAAATTCTCAAAAGTATCGAGAGTAGGATGAAAACGCAAATTCCCAAAAACAAGAGTGGCTGACCTATAAAAGGACAAATTTTCTCCTCGTTTTCATTCTATGTGGCCTTCAAATTTTGGGCCTTTGTCGGGAGCGCTCTAGCATAGTTGGGCCATGAAATCTAATTGTCGGCCAATTTGAACGCAGAGGCTTTTTATTTTTATGGTACGCTGAACCTATTGCTGGCTGATCAATCAGGACTTTTTGTTCAAAACACAATCTAAATGCAACAACGGTTAGTGGGGAATGGGCCCAATTTAGTCGATTGTCAAAAAAAAAAAAAAAAAACTTTCATCCATTTACCCTATATTCATCACACATGATTAATTACAATTGGATTAAATTGATGAATGAACGCATATAGGGTGTGTGTGTGTGTGTATACACATCCCATGGCCTTGTTTGCCAAATGCACACAAAAACAAGGGTAAAATTTGGGGGGCGGTTTCCCATTTAGGTTAAGCTAAAAAGTTACATGACTTGCATTGTGCTAATATTTAATGTTAAAAAATAAAAAAAGGAACCTCTAATATTTGATACTCAAATCACCTATTCAATACATAAATTTTACAATTATCTGCTAAAGGAATGAGGAAATATTTGGTAAGTTCAAATAGAATCCCTAATTAGGACAATGTGAATTTCAGTTACATACACTCATTGTGGATTTAAATTTTATTTAAATAATATTACTTCGAACATGTCCCAAATTTATAAATATTGCGTTAACCGACTCATTAGAAAGCATGTTTTGACACATGTTTTGTTAAAGTTGCAAAACGCATCTTCATAATTTGCTTGGTACAAAACATTTAGTAAAATAAGAGGGTTAAAATGATCAGATCTCTCTTGAACTTTAGTTTATTTAATAATCAATTCTTAAACTTTTAATTTTCAGTTTGATTTTTTTTTCAATTTTTGTATTTTTTTTAGATTTAGTCCATCCCTAGCTATTCTCTCTTTTAAAATTTTCAATTCTAGATGTTTTGAAATTGAAATTTTTCACACGCCTTGGAAACATCCAATACATTTTATTGAAAAAAAAAAAAACCTCTGAATTTATCGAAGAATAGAAGTATATTGTTTTATTTTCTTAACATTAAAAATATAAAAAGTTAAGAAAAAAATAAAATAACTTGATCAAAAATTTTCAAGAGCTCTATATAAAAATTTTACTAAATAATTTTTATCATAGAGCTATTACGTGACCATGGTTTTTGACAAAAAGAACTAAAATTTAAAAAAATAAAAAATTATTTTTAAATAAATTAAAATTCAGGAGAGTTTCTACCTATTTAATCTTATAATAGAATGCAATCATTTAACTTTGAAGTACAATGTTAAAACTTGAAAGAGAAGGAAGAGAAGCGTGGATCCATTATTATTATTTTTTTATGATGCTAGCTAGCTGTAAAGAAGAGCCATGTGACCATACTATCTTAATAAGCAATTCAACTAGCTTGAGCTCCCGTGAAACTCTTTTCTGTCGGCTCTATTTTGTTTTTTGGGTGACATGATCCGTCTGGTACCAACAACTTAGGTTCAACCACATGGTGGGACCTATCCACCTAGGTCCACATTAAAATGACACGTGTCGCGAAAAGACAGATGTTGTTCCTGCTCAAGTCTATCCTTTTACATGATGCGAGGAACCAGGTTTCCCAGCAATTTCAATGTTGCCAAACACCAGTTTCGTACTTTAGGAAATTGGCACCCTTGCTTTTCTTTCTTGACGGGTAGATTTATAATCATTGCACAAAGAGAACTTGGCTTCCACTTGAAACGAATTTGGTAGAGATGAAAGAAACTTGACAAGGTTCATATTTTCTTTCGCATTCATTGATATTTTGGAATACAATTGGATCAACTGCTGTGCCTCCAGGACAAGCAACCCAGCCCTTGCGGGCTTGCTAGGCTACTCCAATCCCGGCTTTCTAAATCATCATTATAAGAAATGATAAGTCTTTTTTTTGCTTTTTCTTGATCAGTTTCCCTTCTTAATTTGAAAGGGAATTTTCTGAAAGAAAAAGGAAAATTGAACACTAAATTATGTGAGAATAACATCAAAATTACTAATAGTCCACTCCGCTACTTCATCTTTGTCGCTAACAAAAATTTCAGTACCCGTATCAATGGATGTCCATATTCTTCTTGCAGGAGGGGTACCTGGATCCTGCAGTAAAAGAAATAAAATGTTGACTATCATCATTTTTGTAACATTTGACCCCTAAAGACGTTGTTTAACTACTGACCTGATAGAAGTAGAGTCTACTTGCTAGTCCACCCACATCAAGCTCCCAAGTTTTGGCATCTCCAACCCAACCATCCCCTCGTTTTGTTGGATAGCCATACTCAGCCCATATGGGATGAGGCAGCAACTGAACTAGCTCTTGTGCCTGAGGGTTGCTGTATGGGTCACAAGTGCTGACAGGTTTCTCTAAAAATTGAGCATTCTCTGGAGCACAATAGTAGTGATAAGCCCTGTATGGGAATTTAGCTGTATCGTTTCTGTAAATTTTTGTGTTGTTTGGAGTAATGTGGTATGGTGGGCAGTTTCCTAGATTTGTAGGACTGCACCAAGCTTGAGTTTCAGGATTGATAATCATCTCGCAGTATCTGGTTATGTCAGTAAGCACATCTCCGTCACATGGAGTACCATCGTTCTTCCAACAGCTCCCAATATCTATCAAATAGAACTGGCTCTTGGGTCCTCCCCCTGTTTGACATCCAAAGTCATTCTGACCTTGAAATCAGGCGACTCTGGAAGCTGCAAGACAACTAACTTGTTACTAATTTCAGGAGGAAAATCATACAAAAACAGGACTGATACAATCCCTAATTACTACTTTACTATGGCTTACACCGACCTGACTTCATGCAAACTGATTTAATTTTTATATCATGTAATTTCAGAGGAAACACCAAACACAACATCAATAAATTCATAAGTATATGTTATTTTCCATACTGACACACATATTTAAGCGCCCAATGAATAAGGATAGGAACAAGTCTCCTAATTTACTAGGCATCGGTTCCTTTTGCCTGATTAATCAAAGCTGCAAACTCAAGGTTGGTGGTGCAATCCATCACAAGACTTTAAAAAGGTAAAAGAAGTATGCACATGCAACCATGTCAAAATGGCATAAGTTTCCAGTGTCCTATGATTATGTAAGATTAAGAGGCTTGTGACCTCCGCCAGATCTTTCTCAAGATCATAGACGTGGTACTAGTTGGACGAATCCAAGTTAGCAGTTGACAGTGTAGATTAAGAATCAATTGTATTTTGACAATTCGTTAGATATGAACTTGAAAACAATAAAATATCAGATGAGCAGCTGAGTTACAAACAAGCTGAAATGGACAGGGACAGCTCAACAGATATTTATGCTTTATCCCAACTTCTAAGGTGCATCAGAAACAAATTCATTTTGATACCTTGATTAACATTAGTAAGTAAAATGTCCAATCATTGATCGTTTCCTATGACATAATGATCAAATTTCATTAACAAGAAAGGAAACAAATCTCTATCTACCAAGTCACAAGAATACACCTTCATCGTCAAGACACACCAGACCACCAGAGTGCCTTCTACTTTTCTTTTCTTTTTTTTCTATTTCCCTTTACTAGGACATGAATAATTGAATATAGAAAGGAGAACTTTTTAAGTATTTTTCTAGTGCAGCTTAGTTTTACTATGTTAAGATGATTGAAATTTGCTTGGAAAATTGAGGCGAAAAAAGGTTCCAAACAGTTTCTACTTACGATTTTGAGCATTCCTCTTGTGTCGTAGTGATACCCTCCAGAAAATCCTTTAGTTGCGTCAGCTCTGAGGTACAACATCAACCATGGGTACTTCTTTGAAGTCTTGAGCTTATGGCTAAAGACCCAACTTCCAGAACCCACTTTTTTCTGCCAAACCACCTCATAAAAAGAGATTCCGTCAAGTCCACTTCCAATGTGAGAACCCAACTCATATGTCCCATTGAAACTTCCTCTCATTATACCACCATCTAAAAGCTGAGTCTGCTGATGATACAATATGGGTTGATTCATACACCCCTTTCCAAAACAAGGAAATCTTCCTCGACTAAAAGGAGGGACCTTTTTCCCATTCCTTGGACACAAACCAGATTTTGTGTCATAGTTTCCATTTTTAAGCATGACCATCCAAAATTGCCAAGGCATTGGGGTATCCTCAACTTGACATAAAGAACCCAGATACAGCTCCTTCTGCGCTGCATAAAGGTCTGCATTGTCTGTGGCTCCTGGGGCCAAACCTGGGAAAGGCTGGCTCACCCCAAGTTTATTCTCAGCTTCACTTACCTTGTGTTTCAGTGAAGAACCTGCCCCATTTGTTAACAAAGAATTAGCTTAGAACACAAACACTAGAGACAGTTGAGTGCAACAGATAAAGAGTCAAATACAACTTAATAAAAGAACTGATTTTGTATTTGTTAATTTATAAAAGCTAGATAAAAAAATTTAAGGAAAAACTACTCATTTAGGATTAGAACATCTCTTTCAAATGAATGGAAGCTAGGATAAACATGTCCATTTCAGCGGTGACAAAGGTTTAGATGTTGATTTTGGTAATAAAAAACTCAATAATTGAAAAACAATAGTAGTAAAGAAAGACGCACTCTTTAATACTGTGCGTTTCCTTGTATGGTGCTTGTTCTTACTTGAGAGATCAAAGCAATCAGCTGCTCTGGGGCTACCCATGCCTGGAGCTTCTTGGCCAACTTCATTGCAAAAATTCCAAGCTTCAAAGGCCACTCTCAATCCATCTCTTTTCATTCCTGGGTCTCCCACAGCTGAGCCATACTGTTTTGTTCCTGTTGCACCAGAAACACTCAACACAATCACATTTACCAAGAAAAACACCGCATGTAAATAATGGGTTTCCATGGCCATGCTCTGCCTTAGAAACAGAGCTAACCAGTGCTATTTATATCCCAGTATTAAATGGGGTCTGAGCTAGCAGGCGATGTTGGTCTTTCCTCTATATATATATGTGTGTGTGTGTGTGTGGTTAAAAGAATGATGGATGATTACGAAGTTTAATTTGTCGTTTAACCGATTTCTTCACCCTAAGAAATCACCATGGTTTATTGAAAAAGGAAAAAGAAAAAACAGATACATTACACTGAAAAATCTTATTAACACGAAAAAATTGAATGTATCCATCACTTTATATAACACCATTGACTACTTGCTATATTTGCTAATCATTTAGTAAGATTTTTTTATCCTTCACTTCTTTTGACACCAATTTATATCTGAGTGCTCTCTTTCTCAGCCCTAATAACTATTTTTAACTTTTTTTCCTTTAATCATGGTAGATCATTGTCACAATTAGAATATATTGCTACAATATTGTTGGCTTGATTTTAGCTATCACTTATACCTACGAGTCAGTCCTTGCCTTGACACTTAGGAATCTCTTGACTTCATATTACCGAAATTCACATTTTCTCTTCACTCTAATCAGATTCAGTATTTCACAGACCCCTGGGGCCTTTTCTTTTTTCTTCTTTTGTATTCAAGTAGAAGGCAGTTTTGTTCGTTCGTTTGGCTTCTACTAAAAGTTATGAACTGCTACTTGTGGATTAGTTGGGTGTTTGGGGACCACGCGGTAGCTGGTTTCCTTGTTGGGGATGTTTAGTCAAGAAGAGAAAGATAGAGACCGGATATTCCCTAAAAAGAGCGGGAAGTATACAAATTGGTCGTAATTTTTCTGGTAATTATGGGAAAAAGAAATAGGGATAAAAAGAAGGGTTATTTTCTTCATCTAGATTTAAGAAATTGATATGATCACAAACAAACAAACAAACAAACAAGAGAGAGAGAGAACGGTGGATCTGGTGTTGGTGCTGTTTCCAAAGCAAAAGAAAAGGGGGACGCGAACTACACTAGTAACATTTGCAAAAGCAGGTCCTATCTAGTCCCACATACACAGAGGCCTGACTTCGAGTTCTTTCCTTTTCTTTTATTTATTAATATCCCTGGCAATAATTAAGATTCTTAATGGATCAGATTCGATTACAGCGAATCATCATTTATATTTAATTTATTTAATAAAACAAATCAAATTTTATAAATTCGAATTGAATTTTAAAAATACTATTTTCAGATCTTTATGGATGAAACTTCATCAGATTCGTGTCGTTGTTTTATAAAACAATTATATTTCATGTATCTAATATATTGTTTTAATATAAAATGTATTTTAATTATTATAAAAATATATATTAAGATAATATTTAATATGTTAGAAGTCAAGGCTTGTTGATTTTGAAGAAAAAGAGAGAGAGAGGGGCTGTTTTGGAGTTGCGGGTCGTTTTTGGGTATTTGAGTGGAAATAAGAGGCTATTTACCGGAGATGATGTGTTTGTTTGAGCAAAATCACACGATTTTTTTTTTATACTCGTTTATTTTATTTTCTCTCAATTTTCTTATATATATATATATATATATATATATATATATCCTTTTCTTTTTTCTTTCAATTTCACGGCTGATTTCTTTTTTCATATTTATAAAGAGACTACTTATATATTTGAAAAATATTATATTTATTAAAAATAATACTAATTTTTATTTTAGTTCAAATTATATTTGGATCGGATCAAAATAAATCTACATTTGGTTTATTTAATAAATAAATTAATGGATTTGAATTATAATCAATGTTCGATCATAAAAATGACTTATCAAATCTATTTAACTAAATCAGATTCGAATCAAAATCCAATTAATCGATAATACTAGTAAAAAGCATATAATATTTAGCATGACTAATTTGGGAGTAAATTATAATTTAATCTCTTAATCACTGTGGATCATACTTAATTTGATATTACTTTATTTTAAAAAATACATATCATTTTTTTCTCATCAATGATTTTATATTTTTTTCTATTTCTTAAAATAAAAAATTAAAATAAATAAAAAAGATTGAGTTAAAAAAAATCAAATGATTAGTTTTTAAAACAAAAAAAAATAATTAATTTGTTTCTAAAAACTAAAAAAAAATAATAATTTATAATTTGCTCCAATTTGGCCAGAAAAGAAAATAAATCAGTGAGTTGAGAAAATGGTAATTAATTGGCTTAAATTCCAGTTTCCATGTCAAGCACGAAATTAAGCTTAGGTTTCATTTTCATTGCATAATGCCATATGTTAAGGAGATCAGAAACTAATCCCCCTTCCGTGTTATCCAGGCATTAATTTCATGTACCTGTCAACAGGGGAGGAATGGATTTCCAGTTATAGCCGATTGTTTGGTGTCAAGGGATAAGATAGTCCACTTCGTGGATGATCCAACTAAATTGTGACGATTATTTGCTGGCATCTGGCTTCAGGTATGAACAAAAGAACTCCTGAATGCGGATTTCAAAACAAATTTGTTTACTTGCTCTTATCTTTATTATTATTATCATTATTATTGTATCGGCCAAGCTTGTTGCAAAGCATAAATTTCATGGGTGTAATCATTTCGTTGACAAATTTGAAAACTCAATTCATTTTGCAATATATATATACAACGTCAAGCTGGCAATTGGAATTAAAATTCATTATTTGACGATGGAACAGGTAACGAAATTAGGTGGTCATGACCACGACGGAAGCAAACGATATATAACCTACCACAAGATACACCTGACTAGAGCAAATTATTCTCGCAACTTGCAATTAAAGGCAAAGTACCAACTCTTGCATTTGGCAAAACCTCGTTAGAGTTCACGGGAAGGCAGGGCTCTTGCTGTCATAACTTGGGCAGGCTCATACTGTACTGTCAACGTGACTTCCTCTTTCTTTTTTCATTAAAAAAGTGTATCGATGTCGTTATACTATTTGGTTCAGGAAACAGATATAAAACCCAAATCCAACATTTTTTATTAGTACATACTAAAATATATAAACTGAGAAAATTCATCGTTATCAGAGTACATGAAATAGAGCCAAACAAACTACATTTTGTCCCAAATACATCCATCCTCCTAAACTTTTTAAAATTCCAAACCATTCTTCACTTACCGATTGATTTTGCATTGATTTTTTATTTTTTTTACCTTTGGAATTACTTAAACAAAAGAAAAAAATATAAAAGTTAAAATCATAAGAAGTAAGAGAGAAAGTGAAAAGGAAACATATTCTGACATCCGGCCATTACCATGGATATATTAAAATTATCACATGAATTCATAAAGTTCAAAATTGAGTTATTTCATATAACTTGAATTATTAAATAAAAAGGATTTAAAATAGAATTTTGTATTGATTGTATGTGTATATATATATATATTAGGAAACCGCTTAGCTGCGGTTTTTTTATGAAAAAAATTGATGATTTTAAATATTATAGTCGGTGATTTATTGAGTTCTAGTGCGATTGTTATATTCCAATGAGACATATAGTAGATAATATGTAAATGATACATTATTAATGCAGATAAACTAAGATTTATTTTATATGGTTTTGATAATATGTAACCATGAAGAAAAAAAACTAGTTAGATAACATGTGAAAATGCTAACTTACTCGCTACCATAAAATGTACAAGCGGTAGAGGATGGCCAATTGATGTGTAGAAAATGCAGATGTTCAATCATTCAAGCCATGCCAGCAATGCAAGTTGATGTGACGAGAAACATATAAGCATATACCACCCCAGTGGGTCATAATTGAGAAATAAGAATACGTGCAATCGGATGAAATGAGCCGTATTGTTCCTTCTAATATGGACCGACGGTCAAGAAGGAGACTATGAGTTGGGTTGATGGAACACTTACGGTTTATAATTGTTTTCTTTTCGCGGTTTTATTATTTGGTTAATCAATCAGGCCAGCGATCTAAAATCACCCTGTCGCTTTTGACAACTTGGTTTTTCTTCTACACGAAAGTAGCTTAGCTTCTTGTTTGGACTTGGTGTTCCCGGATATTCCAATGTCGGCCCAGCACAGAGACTCTATTTACCAACCAGCCAACCAACCAACCAACCAACCAACCAGTTAGTGTCGAAGCTGGAACACGGATATTTTTAGTTTCTATATTTACTTTAGAGTAATGCTCCATAAAACCGGGGAAAAACCAAAAAAAAAAACTTCATCAATAATTATAAAATAAATGATAAAAAATCTGAAATTGTTAGACATTGTTTTTTTAGATCTGTTTTTTTTTTAAAAAAAATAGAAATCCGCCGATAGGCTCGCTGAATAAACACAATAAAACCTTCTTCTGTTTTTTTTTTTTTTTGCATTCAAAACGTATCGAAGAATATTTTTGATTTCTAGAAGGAAAAAAAGAGAGGACATGTTTGAAATCTGGACTGATTCCTCCGTGGATAAAGAATTTCATCAATTTATAATAAGCCTATGTTCATGCGTAGAGTAGTAAATGAATGGAATTGGATGTAATTAAATTTGATAAATAATTTTTTTTATCTTAATTCGTTAATTCGTTTATTAAATAGATAAAATTCGAATCTATCTTCATCCAAGAAATTTTATAATATTCAAGAAGTAACTACTATATATATGCGATGAGTTACTTCGTATATCCACTTTTGAAAAGAGAGATAGATACATAAAAAAAAAAACAAAGATAATTATAGTTGAACTCACAAAAAATGATAAAAAGATTTTCACGTTGACTCAATTTTTTTTTATTTTCTCTCTCCTATAATTTTTTAAAAATTTTTTTCTTCTATTTTTTTTTTTTGTATCTATCTCTCTATGGAGTGGGCTTATGAAAAACTATTGTATATGTACGGTAGTTACACTTTGAGTATTATAAGATTTATCACCTTCATCCGATCCGATAAGAATTCAAAAAGGATTAAAAATAATATTTTCAAAATATTAAAATTTTAAATATAAATATATATATATATATATATATAAATATGAAAATATATCAAAATTTAGAATTTATTTATTCTAAAGTTTAATTAATGCACATCCTTCCATATCAAGGATCGTTTTTTAAAAAATTACATATAAATTATTTTTTAAAAATTCAACTTCGTGAACAAAATTATAAATTGATAAATATACCTTTTCAAACTTGAAGGTAAAAATCATAATATGTTGAACCAATTTCTTTTATGAATTAGATCTCATTTTAGTATTTTTAATATTAGACATAAAAATATAGCTCAAAATAATTGAAATGGTAGAAGTAAACAATATAATATTTTACAGGAACTCTTTTATAATACTTAAATATCTAAATTATACCTTGCTTTTTTTTTCTTTTTCTTTTTTTTTCATTTCACTTACGGAGAGAAGATATAGAAACAAGTAGTTGGAGGTTAAAATTTGAGATAATAAAAACTTATATTGTTAAAAATTGATGAAAATTGAATTTAAAGAAAAGTTAGAAAATGTAATATTAGTACTTTTTTAGTTATGTGATTTACTAATATTAGTAAAGTTGATTAATTTTTGTGAAATAACTTGTTAAAAATATATGATAATATTAATAGATTTTGTTTTCTTTCTTTTGCAAGCTTTGATTTGTAGCACTATCATCTTGAAATTCAAATTAACAAGTATTTATTTTGCTACTACGTGGATAAAAAATAAATATTATTTATTATTATTTCCTTTTAGTTTTATCGTACTTCTTCTCTAATTCAAGACAAACTTTGATTAGAATAATTTGATTTTGTGCTTGTGAGTTGTGCAACATTTTAGTTTTTTTTTTATAAAATTAATAGATGAAATATTATCTTGATATATTTTATTATATATGTGGTTGAAATATATTTTATATTCAAGTAATATTTTAAAGGTAATGAGCATATGTTTTTTATAAAAACCAAGTGATAAATTCGATAGAGTTATGACTTTGATCCCTATCTATTAAGATTTTGACCCAAATTCATATTTTCAAAACTCGATTCGAATTCATAATACTCAATATGATTCATTTCATTAAACAAATTAGATCCATATCTACTATAATCCAATCCTAAGTCAATTCATTTTACGAGTCTTATTCATGGGTATAAGGCATCAAAGTCGAGTTATAAAGAACGCCCCAAATAGAATAACAAGCAAATTCGGTCAATTGGCACTAATAGAATATAGATGCCATGTATGTATAAAATGCCCCGTATATATTATAGTAGTTATTAAGTTAGTTAGAGAGAAAGATAGTTAAGACTAATTATGTTTTCACATTTAGCTAACTTAGTATAAATATTGTCGATTGCATGTGATTTACTCAAATCGGTTGCATAATATAAAAACTTTACCAAAACTTCATCTCTCTCGTTTTCTTCCTTTTCTCTTAATTGTTAATTCAACCATGGAACCTAACATGATATCAAAGCTTGAAATATCCTAAGGTTCTTCTATTTCTTCGACTAATTTTGTTCTTCTTTTAATTTGCTTCAATCATATTTTATGGTCGAAGTAACATCATCACTTGATGATCCTTACTCTCTATACTTCATTCATCACCTAAATCATCATGACTCTTTGATAGTTACTCATGAGCTAACTACAAAGAATTGTGATACTTGAAGTAGATATTTCATTCTTTCTCTTTCAATTCGCAACAAATTAAGTTTTGTCGATAATTCTATCTCTCAACCTAAAAATGATGATTCTCCGTTCAATTCTTGAAATCGATGTAATAACTTAGTAGTTACTTGGTTATTAAGGTCTATGTCACTTTCTTGCCACTATAATCTTTTACATGAACTCGACTACAAGGATTTAGGAATTTTTTAAGAAAAGGTTTGCACGATCGAAGAGTCCGAATTTGTAATTTACCATGGTCTTTGTGCTTAATCACTCAAGTTACTAAGTCCGTCAATGCTTATTTGACTGAATTCAATAGAATATGGGAAGGATTGAAAAATTTTAGGCCTCCAAATCGTTGTAGTTGTAGAGAATACAATATTGATTGTTTTAAAAAATTTATGAAAATTCATAAGAAGGATTATGTGTGTAAGTTTCTCAATGGATTAAATGAATCATTTGCTTCATCGAAGTCACATGTTCTAGTTATGAAACCATTTCTTAATCGAGATAAAGCCTATAGTTATGACATAAGAATCTCAAAGATCTATTTAGATTGTGAATCGGCCTTTTAATGAATGTTCTACTATAACTCGCTTTCTCTAATAACAAAAGAAGAATGGATGTTACTTGTTCTTAATATGGGAAACTTGGTCATAGTAAGAGAGGTGTTATAGGCTTATTGGTTTTTTTACGGATTTTAAGTTCACTAGAAATAGAGGTTTCGGTAGTAATGTTGTTTATCCAAAGCATGTTGTTCCCATTTCTAGTTCTAGTCATGGTCATACAAGTTCATCATGTTATGTCAATAAAGTTACCTCCGAACAAGAAAAACCCGGTCTTACATTTTCTCGAACTCTCTTCGACTCTAGTCAATCCGCATCTTTTAGTATTGTTTTTACTCAAAAGTGAGTTTTCAAACTTGTGTCCTTTTAAAATGTTCAAGATTCACGGGCTTTATCCTCACAAACCTCTAATCAAACCAGTCATTCTATTGTATCTCACTCACAGACCTTCCTTCATTTTTACGAGATAGTATTCGAGTTATGTCTACTTGTTGTCATTCACGAGGCTTTATTTCTTCATTTAGCCCTTGTACTTGGATCATTGACACGGGTGCTACTCGATCACATATCATGTTCTCTTAAATATTTCAAGTTCTATAAAACTATTTGTGGTGTGACGATCCAAATGCCAAATGGCACTAAGATCGTTATCACTCATATTGGTCAAGTATGTCTATATCATCATCATTCATGTGGAATAATGTTCTATGTGTTTCTTCTTTTAGTTCAATCTTATCTTAGTCGGTAAAATCACAACCCATTCTCCCTACAACCGATATTTTATTGTGATTCTTGTATAATTCAAGACAACTTTTCATGGATAATGATTGGAATTATTAATCTACAAGCGAGGATTGTTCTTGTTTCAATCTATTTAAGCATGTCTTTTTTCCTTCGTTAAACACTCCTATATTGCTCATATGGTCAATTATAGATTTAAGAATCATTTTGTTTCGATCTATGACATTATAGATTGGATAATGTTTGACATGATAGACTACAACTACTTAGTCGGAATGATTCTATCATTTAGTGTAATAGCAATACTCCTTGTTTTGTTTGTCACTTTAGCAAAACAAAAGAGATTATCATTTCTCATTCATAATAAAAATACAAATTTTCCTTTTAAGTAGGTCCACATGGACATTTGGGGATCATATTCTATTGTTTTTCTTGGTGGTTTTCATTATTTTCTAACGAGTGGTTGATAATTTCACTAAAGTTATATGAGTGTTTTTAATTAGACATAACTCGGATGTCCTTTCCATCATACCCTCATTCCGCTAAATGATCTTTACTCGGTTTCAATCTCCAATCAAAATAATTAGGTCTAATAATGATCTTGAATTTCATCTTCTCTTTTTCTATGATTCTAAATGTATTATTCATCAACTTTTTTTATGTAGGTACTCTTTAGCAAAATGTTGTTGTTCAAATATTTGTTGAATGTAGCTAGAGCACTTCTTTTTCAACCATCTTTACCTCTAAAATTTTGAAAGGATGCTAATCTTACTGCTGCATATTTGATCGGGAAATATCATCTCATTTGTGAGACAATTCAACGAGCTTATGAAATTTTGTTCAACAAACCACCTGTTATGATCATTTAAAGGTTTTTGGATCATTTTGTTTCTACTTCTATTCATCATCGTAAGAAATGTCATCCTAGAGCCACTCCTTGTGTCTTTCTTAGTTATCCTCCTACAATTAAAGGTTATAGAGTTTTTGATCTTCTTTGTCATAAGATTTTGGTTCGAGAGATGTCATTTTTCATAAACCTATGTTTTCCTTCTCTCTTTTTATTTTCTATTCTTCTTCTTTTCCTCATAACTTATTTTGAGTGTTTCCTTCTTCTTTCACATTTAATTTGTTTGATTTTACAAATATTCAATCTTCTTATTCTATCCGTCCTAGAGATGTTCCTCTTACACTCACTAATATTCCTATCGAATCTTTCCATAAACTTTTATTTTTGAATTTTTTCTTCTAATTCTCCTCTTGTTTTTTCTCATGAGTCTTCTCCTTTAGCCATTGTTGCTTTTTCATTTTATGAATCTTCTCCTATAGTCATTGTTTCATCTCCATTTCCTTTTAGAAAGTCTACTCTATCCATTAAGCTTATTGCATATTTAGAAGTTTATACTCACACACTCTCTCTTTTTCAAACCCATTTCTCATAGTAATCTCACATATTCCACTCTCTATCCTCTTCACCACTACTTATCTACTTCTCAACTTTCTCCTTCACAAGCTGCATTTACTATCTCTTTAACACATACCTTTGAACCTAACACTTATTCACAGAGCTATGAAATTTGACCATTGAAAAGAAGCTATGAGTGTTGAATTGTCGCTCTTGAAGAAAACAACACTTGGTTTGTGATTCTTTGACTTGCGAATCATCATACAATGGGTTGTAAATGGATTTACATGGTTAAACTCAAGGTTGATAGTACTATTGAAAGATATAAGGTCAAGCTTGTGGCTAAAGGATATAGTCAAATTGAGGGGTTTAACTTCAAAAAGACATTTAGTCCTTTTGGCAAGCATACCACAATCCGATTATTTCTAGCCTTGATCGCTATTAAAGATTGGTTTCTCTATTAATTGAATATTAATAATGCTTTTTTGCATGGTGATCTAGATGAGACAATGTTTATGAATTTCCCCAGGTTATAAGCTTAAGGGGAGCATAGAGATAGTTTATATAAACTGGACAACTTACAAAACCGATTTGCAAGCTATATAAATTCTTGTATGGTTTGAAACAAGTTTCTAAACAATGAAATGCTAAGTTTACTACAACTTTGGTTGAATATGGCTTTCGATAATCCAATGCAGATTATTCATTATTTACAATACACACTTGCTTCACACAATTTCCTTGCTTTGTTGGTTTATATGGATGACATTGTGATAACCGATAGTTCTAATAATGATATAGTCGATCTTAAATAATTTCTTGACAAGAAATTCAAACTTAAGGATCTTGGTCTACTTAATTATTTCTTAGGCATTGAAGTTGCCACGCCATAGCAAAGTATTGCTATTTGTCGGAGAAATTATGTTTTGGAGTTGTTGGATGAATATGGATTCTCCGACTCTAAACCGAGTGTTTACTCCCATGCATCCTAAACAAAAACTATAACATACTTCAAAAGATATTCTCAATGATTCTACTAAATATAGACGAGTTAGTAGGAAAGCTTGTGTACTTAACTTTCGGTAGAACTAACATCCGTTATGTAGTTTACGTGCTTGCTCAATTTATAGACAAACCATCTTTAATCTATTTACAAGCTACTCATAGAGTTCTCGGATATCTAAAAAGTGCTTTAGGACAAGGGTTGTTGTTTTCAATCAAGGCTTAACTCGCAATTAAAGTCCTTCTCGAATAATAATTAGGTTGGTTGTCCCGAAATCAAAAAGTCGGTTTCGGATTCCGTATATTTTTGGGAAATTCTTTGATTAGCTAGAAATCTAAGAAATAGAATTTAATGGCTTGCGGTATCACGGAAGAAGAATATAAGGCTATGAAAACTGTTACATGTGAAGTCATGTGGCTTTTGTTCTTGTTGTAAGATTTGGACATCACCGACCCTATGCTAGTTTTGCTATTTTGTGATAATCAATCTACTTTGTATCCGTGTAAAAAATCCAATATATCATGAAAGAACCAAATACATTGAAGTTGATTGTCATTTTATTTGTGAGAAGGTTCTTTCTAGTGTTATTCAACCTCATTTTCTGCACATTGATTAATAGATGTCTAATATTTTTACCAAGGTTGTACAACCTAAAATTTTTTATGGTTTGATTAGCAAGACAAGTACGAATAACATCCGTACTCATCTTGAGAGAGTAACAAATTATAGATGCCATGTATGTATAAAATGCCACAGATTATAGTGGCAAGTTAGTTAGATAGAGATAGTTAAGACTAATTATGTTTTTACCTTGAGCTACCTTAGTATAAAAACTATCAATTGCATGTAATATACTCAAGTCAGTTGCATAAAACAACAACTTTACCAAAACTTCATCTCTAGTTTTTACTTTTCTCTCAATTGTTCATTCAGCCATGAAAGCTAACAGGAACAGCCAAGCAAGTCCTGTTTTTCTCTTCCAAGGATAATAACAATAACAACACTAATAAAATCATTCCCTCTCAGGTTTTATATACTTCTTAATATTATTGGTACAGGGGAAGTGAACTCCTTATGAATTAGTAATCTATGATATTGAAAGTTCAAATTTTATTTAGAGCAGCTTAGATTTAGCGGTATATCTACATTTCTATACATGCTAACTGTACTCAAAAAGACCCTAAATGTCTGTTCTAGCATAAATACAGTGGAGGAATTTTCAAATAAAAAAAAGTGATGTAATGTAGATATAACGTTAACTACCAGAAATTATGAACTAGCTGACTGACCTTTATATTTTTTAGCCAAATAATAATAATAATAATAATAACAACAACAATAATACTCCTTAAAGACTGTATGTAGAAGACAAATAGCTACGGATTAATATTTCTTCAGTTATATCAGAGGGGAAAATAGAGGGGGGGGGGGGGGGTGATATTTCTCCCTGACAGTTTGAGACATCTTCTCATTACAGTTATGTTTTCATTTCAAGGTAGGTTCATGCTTCATACATTCAAAATGATTTCACATTTTCATGATTGAAGTTTTATTTGTCGGGGAAAAAAAACAAAAACCCAATGGGACAAGACCTATCAAGCAGAAATTGAATAGGAAGTGGCCATTAATTGCCTTGTCCCTCCTCTGTTCAATTTTGAGATCATTACAGGTTTCAGAATCTAAGTACTAAGATAACTACCCTTTCCATGACTGTACAGCTTCATGCAACCAATGCATCTTTTGCTAGAACTAACGAAGATAAGATGTACACGTATACCAGTGAACTTTGATGCCCAGATTTCTGCCTCCCTGTATTTCCCAGAATAAAGAGGCAAATCCAAAGTCCTCTGTGAAAAAAAGAAAAAATACAGACTGGTCTATGGAATTTTCACAAGCGATTCTCCAAGAGATCAGGCAAGGTTATCTTTCCCAAGTTGTTGGGATCAAGCTTGCTGAATTGATTGCAAATCTGTAAGACATCTTTCTCGCTGATCTTTCTCATCTCTTTCAGCTTATAAATTACATATTCTGATTTACTGTAAAAGAAGGTTGAAGAATAAATGAATTAAGGCTCCATCTAGATTGATAGATTGCATGATCTCATTTACTGTGGAAAATAAAAATAAATAAATGAATGAATGAATTGAGGCCCTATCTGGCGTGTTAGATCACATATTCTGATTTAAATAAAGAGAATCCTATGTAAATCCCTGAAAAAAGATCAGTGGCATCGCCTATAAGGATAGTGGTAAAGAGCAACAAAAGAACAAGAATATCAGTAAGTTTTAGAGGAGTTAATTTCTATCAGTACCTCAATCTACGCATGTTCCACATAATATGATGGCTTGGAGCAGCTATACTACTTTGAATGTACTTATCATTTGAGATGAAACTAGTAAATGACTAAATGAGTGACCTCACGTGTTTGAATCCATAATCTTTAAATACTAACGGAGTCATAAATATCAGACAATCTTCTCTCATGTGATGTTTTCCAGTTCAGTAGGAAACCTATTGGCAACATAGACCATCATGTCTCCTGAGATTATGCAATCTATGATGGATTATTGTCTGGCAACACTTCATCTTTAGCTGAAATTGAAAAAGATTTTAATGCAAATAAGCAAGGTTTTAGAAGGTGAAAAGCTGTATGCTAAACCACCGTGTCTCTACTTAAAGGTCTCCAAATCCAATATAGCAATTATGTCATCAAATAACAGCCTATCACAGTGTCCTCAATTCAAGAGCCAATCACTAACAATTAGAAGGCAAGAAGTAGGCTAACTTAGCTCAGAAACAAGAGGTGATTTTAATTACTTCAAATCTGCATTTCAATGTCTCGGAATGCAATATATCAGCATTTTGACTAGAATTTTCTTATCTAAAATTAGCATCAATGCAAATGCTCAACCTACTCAACAATCTGAGAGTAAGAACCGAAGATAGTTAGCACAGAAATAGAAAGGAGAGTTCAGTTAACTTTTGATATCCATCTTATCACAAGTTGGCCCCAACTCAATGAATAGCCTACTGAACTTATCATATATAATTTAGAAATAGAAGCAGAGTACCTTTTCTCTTGTAAGAAGCTGTCTCCATCTACATGCCCATACACTTGGTACTGTTCACCTATTTCTATATACACGGCTATATACATTTCAACAGTTTTTTTCCCAACTAGCATAGACCCCAATTCAATGCATAACCTAGTTAATGTTTTGAGGATTTCTTCCCTAAATTATCAGATCATCAATTTCAAAAAAAAATTCCCAAACAGAAGAGAGAAACATACGCAGAAATAAAAGTTAGCAAATAGACAGATAAAACCAGGAAAAGAGCAAAATAGAACCGCACCTAATGAAACCATTATTGTTGATATCCGCAGCAAGCAAATCCTCCACAGTAATATCTCTATGCAACACCCAATTAGTAATCCTCCTGTGCCTCTTATCAATCCTTGCCTCTGCCAAATAAAGAAATGCCCTTGCTACCGCCAATGTCGAAACCAAAAGCCAAATTGCAGCAAACAACCTCCCTGGCAAGGTCTTAAACGCCCTATCACCATACCCGACGGTCGTAACTGACATAACCGCCAAATAAACTGAATCAATCCAATCAAGACCCTCCAAAATGTACAAAACCAAGGTCCCAATTCCAACACACAGAACCACGACACCAAGTGCCAATCCAACCTTCAATCTTATCCTCATCCTCCCCTTTTTGACATCAAAAATATAATTAGTAGCTGAAAACCCTTCGCGATTTCGATTTTTATCCATTTCAATAGTAGTCAAAATCATGCTTTCTTGTAAATCAAGAACGTAATTAACAAGCCCACTGAGCAAGATGTCTATAAATCCAAACCCAACTAACACAAACACACAAGCAAAGGCCTTTGTCCCTGGTGTTAAAGGAGCTATATCACCATAACCAATAGTACACATAGTGACTATACAGAAATACACGGCATCAACAACCGGGTGAGTCTCAATACCCGAGAAGTGATCAGTGTTGAAAGAGTAGATAATAACTCCAAGAATTAGATACAAAGATAGCAAGAAAATGGCTTGCCTGATTACGGAGTTAGACTCAGATTGTGGTTTAGGAATTTGGGGCTCTGTTGGTTGAAACTCTCGCATGACAACCATAGCAGGAGCTGTTTTGCACCTGTGAAGAGCACCGGGTTTCTTGAAACGGGTATTAGGAGATCCGAGTGGAGGAGAAGGAGAAGTTGATGGTGTTTGTGGGACATCTTGGATTTCAGGGAATAGTATTGGGGTTGAAAGAGACTGAGTGAGCGTGGCAATGGGTTGGGGTTTGTGACTTGTATGGTTGCCGAGAAAAGGCTCATTTTCCATCTGAAGAATAGATAACAAAGAAGAGGTGTGAGAGAGTTAGTGGTGGGCAAATGAGTTGGAGACGTCTAATGGGTTTGATTTTGTCTTTGGGAGATGCTAACGTATGATCTTTTAGAAAGGTTATCAAATCTATGGCGACTGGAGAGCAGTCTATTATCTGGTGGCAATGACCCCACTTACGGATAGTTGGAGTTAAAAGACGTCATTTTTGTTCTGGATGCTGGTTCTCATGGCTGGCCATGCGTGGTTCTGCGTCAGGTTTTACTTTGACTGCTTAATAAGCCGGCGCATGCCACATTACATGTCCAATCTGAAGGGAAACCCCCTATTGGAGGGAGATCTGCATCTGCTGATGCCGAAACTATTTAAATCATGCCTCCCCATTTTACACGTGTTCTGAAATTGACGCGGTCATTTTACCTAGACTGCTTCAACACGATAGAAAGCAGATCCCATCTCCCATAAAACTTGTTTAAAGGAGGTGAATCGAAGAGGACATAGATAAATAAAAAATGGGTTTTTTTTTTTTTTTTAGTTAAACAAGATTAGGAGGATTGCATTGGGGTCGATCATTTTTTAGCATCGTAGAAATGGACAGATAGAGGGACTAGAGGGTACGGAGGAACAGAAAAAAGGGACTGGAATTTCGAAAAAAGTACATCGCTCACAGTTTGTATGCGGAAAGGATTGGATGGGTTACTACAAAATCTCTTGCCAATAATTGCTGTCCTTTTTCTTGTGATTTTGCAGCCACAGAATTAGTGCGGCTCGACGACTGTGGCTTATCCTGTGTCACTTTAATACGCCTTCTACTCTTTTCTAGAAATTTGGCTACCCAAAAAGTTTTCCGAAATTTTGACAAGAGCAAAAATGGTAAACCAATTATTCATTCCGAGCTTAAATTTATTACTAGCACTAATGCACGTGGTCTTTTTTTATTTTTTCCTGAAAGTTGAGATTGGATCAATCTTAAGCGCTTCAATATTCATTTTATAGTGACGAAGGAGACCACTTGGCCGCTTGGGGTGGAAGTAAAATAAGTGCTTTTCCTTATCAATACTGTGATTATGAGATCATCAACACTGCTCATTAATGGCAGCATCTATGCTTTCTCAATTAAACAAGAAAAGAAAAGTCAATCATTTTCCACTATTTCTTAATTTCAACTTTATGATCTGCCTTTTTCTACCAATGTCTTTTGATTAGAGGAAAAAAGTATTGCCATTTTGATCTGAACAGTCGATCAATGACTGAGTGTTTAGGGGATGACTATGCCACATGTGTATACTTTATCCAATACTTAATTGGGTCCCAAAACTTGACAGACAAACAAGTTATAATATTCTGAATTAATTAATTAATTAATTAATAAGAATAGTTAAAATTGACTTTCTTGTCGGGTGGGTGGATTTCGAAACTTGCCAATAGCAACAACAACTAATATAAAGTACTCATAGGAAAAGCATATTACAACCTCAAAAATACCTGTATTCTTTGGGAGATATATAGTATAATATAGCCATTTGACAATATTTTATTTTAATTTGTTCGTATGACCAACGAATTTGGATGGTTCCATAAAAAATGACCAATTGAAAAAAATAATCTTAAATTTTGAAAGCAAAAAAAAAAATCAGAAATGAAAAATGGAAATAAATATATTTTTTTAATCAGCAAATTGCATAAAAAAAAGGAATTATTTTTCATAAATTTAGCAAAAAATTCAATAATAAAAATTTCCTCAGCCATGGCTTGGTGCTTCTGCAGGCCTACTAGCTGGCCTAAGGGTTGCAGAAGCGAGCATGGGCCTACAAAAGCAGGCCTGGCTGGCAACATATAAAAGAAGAAGGTAAAAAAACTGCATACGACACATCATCTCTGCTGCAACTTTAGACGAAATTGAGTTCCTTGGAAAATTGATTTTTAAAAAAAAAAAAAAAACAGAAGAGTTTTTCGGGTTTTTTCGGCTCCAAAACTGAACCCGGGCATTATTTTTACTCCACAATGCTTTAAAACACTGAAATGAGGTCAAGAAATATGTTTGTAACATTAAAATTGATTATAATACATATAAAAAACATATAATAATTCAAGATCTTGATTAATTTTCTCCAATTAATTTATACTTTAAATCACAATAAATAAACTCAACTATTTAAGATAAATAAATTGAATAAAATATCACCCACTAAAGTAGTCGAAATAAGTCTAATGATGTTCTTTCTCTCTCTCTCTCCTTTATTCTTTTTTTTTTTTTATCTCTCATCTTTATATTTAAGTAACAAAGTGTGTTACAAATAAACTTATAGATCAAAATAAATAATTTTAAAAATATTAGGGATCAAAGTATAAGATTTTGTACAATTTGTTTATAATTGCCTTTAGATAGCGGCAAAAATCACATGAGAAATTTTATATACACAAGGAGTAATTAATGACATGTACAGTAGTTACTTTTTGAACTCACTTTGAGGAGGAGATAAACACACAAAAAGAGAGAGAGAAATAGAAGAGAGAAAATAAAAAAATTTGAGTAGACGTGAAAATCTTCTTATTACTTTTGATGGGTATGGATATAATTTTATTCTTTTTTTATGTGTCTATCTCTCTCTTCAAAGTGGATTCAAAAGTAACTACCGTACGTGCCATTAGTTATTCTCTGTGTATTATAAAATTTTTCAAAATGACAAAAAGAAAACCAAGTATTGAGTCCACATTGCCACTGAATTTGTAGCTATGGTGAACTCAACAATAAACAAAGAAAACCAAGTGTTGAGTCCACATTGCCACTGAATCTGTAGCTATGGTGAACTCAACAATAAACCTTCCAAATATTTTTGGTTTTTTTTTTTTAATGTTTTCTTTTTGGGACATTTGAGGACAATTTATCTGTTAATCTCCCAAATGACATTATAAAGATAGGTTTTTACCTGGATTTGGTCCAAGTACTTTTTAATTTTTTTATTGAGGTTTCATACTTTTTTTTCGTATTAATTGAATCTTTTTAGTCTTTATTTTGTTATGTAAGGATTATTGCATCATGATGCCATGAGTTCATCCGTCTACGTAACATGTTTTTATTAAATCAATGCTTTCATTTTTTAAATTATGTAATTAAAAATAAACAAAAAACGTAAGAATTAATTTACTTTAGGTTTGTTTAAATTATTTTTTTCTCAGTTAATTTACTTTTTTAACCCTTTACCTTTTGTAATAGAAAAAATTTTTAAATAGAAGAATTATTGGATTGTAGATTGTTAAGCAAACTTAATACTTTGACAAAAAGGTGTCATATAGATATATGAACTAACAATGTGTAAATAGAGGACCAATTCAATATAAAGAAAAAAAGACTCAATCAATATCAAAAAAAAAAAAAAGGTTCTAATAAAAAATTAGAAGAGTATAGTGACCAAATTGGGTAAAATCCTATAAAGATGAGAAAGAAGTCGTTTATAGTCCAAACCAATACACAGAAATTTTAAGTGCCCCTTCCTTGGAAGGTAACCCACATGCTCTTAGCATCTCTCAGGATGGATAACGTTGGCAGTGAATTGTCAAAGGGTCGGTCCATTAGAAGTTATGCAATTTTAAAGCCACTTCCTTCTGTTGAACAATTTTTCTAACATTTTTCATTTAGCAGACATGAGGGGTACACTGATTTTGTGCATCAGGATTGCTTTCAGTAGGAAGAAATGCTGGTGATCCTTTTTCGATATGTTTTCTTTTTTATTTTGAGATACAAACTAAAATTAATTAAACAGCAAAGTTCTGAACCATTCAATACAATGGTTTAGCAAATAATAGACAAGGGAGATTCCTTCAATGATACCTGATCTCCTCCTATATATCTAGTTTGAGTGACTAAGGCTGAAGGATGGACTACTTTCTTTATTCCCTGAGCATTTCAATGAGATATCTTCCAAGCATGCTACCTATCTTCTCTTGGCACCAAAGCGAAACTAGACTTTAAAGCCAAGCAGATTATATTTTTATCTATCTAATACTCCTTATATAAAAGGTATTCGTTATGTTATGACATGGTACATCGGTACTTGTTAGCTCTTCTTTATCAGCGACAATATGCCCATGGCTTTCTCCGTGATCAGATCAAGCCGTGGCCTAATTAGGCCACTTGAGCAGACACCATCCGGCATTCTTAATCTCTCGGTCATTGACAAATTGCCTGTCCTAAGATGCAATGCTCGAACGCTACATGTGTATCGCCACGGTCCTGCAGCTGCACAAGTGATCAAAGAAGCCTTGTCCAAGGCACTGGTTCCCTATTACCCTCTTGCAGGATGGCTTAAAGACTCCAGTCCGGGTCAGCTTCAAATTGAATGTTCTGCACAAGGTGTATGGTTCGTTGAGGCATCGGCTAATTGTACTCTCGATGCTGTTAGTTACTTCGATAATATCATGTCTATCCCCTATGATGAACTGCTTCCTGATTATGTTCCAGAAACTGAAGGGACAGAACCTCTTGTGCAAATGCAGGTATGATTTCTAATATTTATGTACTTCGTCTCACCAAAGTTACTATTATAACTCGACATTGATACACTAGAGTCCCATAAGAACAACGAGTTGGTTGAATTCGGAAGCGTTTCAGGTTTAAATCCTGAAATAAGTGTGCAGGAATTCAGAGAATGAGCGAGGACTACTTTCCATATAGGACCTTGAAGTAAAAAAAAAATCTTTGATGCATAAGGTTATATTGATTTTTAAGGTTGATTGGAAAGTATTACTTAATAACCAAGAACATCTGTTACAGATCCCTTCTTAAAAAAAATGTCACAGACACTTGCGTTTTGTTGGATATAAAAGACAAATGAGTGCTGATTGAAGAATCCATTGTTTATCTTAATTTTCCTTTTCAGGTTACTCAATTTGAATGTGGGGGTTTTGTGATTGGACTCATATTCTGCCATAGTATCTGTGATGGCCTTGGTGCTGCACAATTCCTAAACGCTCTTGGGGAGATTGCTAGAGGTCTCGAGCATCCAAGCATTACACCAGTGTGGTGTAGAGACTTTTTTCCGCCGCCTCCACCCCAACAAGAAAAGGTCAATACTTTGCCAATACTACCAGCACCAATGCCCCATTACAGGCTACAGCATGCTAACATAGACATTTCACTCGATCAAATTCAACTGGTAAAGACAGAATTTCATGAGTCAACTGGTCAAATCTGCTCCACATTTGAAGCCTTCGCTGCCACATTTTGGAAATTTCGAACTCTAGCCGTAAACTTTGAGCAAAATACTGAGGTCAAGCTTGTTTTCTTCGCAAATTGTCGTCAGCTCTTGGACCCTCCGTTGCCTAGAGGATTCTATGGTAACTGTTTCTTCCCAGTGACAATCACAACTTCAAGTGAGTCACTGGCACAAGCATCAAATGTTGAGGTGATAAGACTCATACAAGAAGCAAAGGGTAGTTTACCGACGGAATTTTCCAAGTATATGAAGGGCGACTATTTGAAAAATGGAGAGGACCCGTTTGCACCACCTCTAAACTACACCACGCTGTTTATATCAGAATGGGGCAGATTAGGATTCAATCAGGTGGATTATGGATGGGGTCCTCCAGTTCACATTGTTCCAATTCAAGGGTCTAGCATTATTCCTGTTGGCATTGTAGGTTCATTGCCGTTGCCTCAGAAAGGCATCCGGTTGATGACATGGTGTGTCGAAGAGGTCCATCGCCAACCCTTCATAGATCAAATGATGAAAGTTATTTGAATTCCTGAAAATTCAAATGTGACAAAATAAAACAATTAATCGTTTACTCTGGGAACAGCAATAAGCATGGAATGAATGTCTTGCCTTGTTGCATGCGTGATTGAGTGGTGAACGTTAATAATGATTTTAGAGATTTTTTTTTTTTTTTTTTGGGAACTAAGTAAAACCGAATAACAACACTGCATTGTGAATTTGTCAATGTATGTTTTAACTATGAAATAAAGGAGGATCGATGAAAATTGGGCATCTGTCTGGAATGATGCTGGCAAAAATCCCACAAGCTTTTGCTAAACTGCTCGGTAGATTGTGCTCCTGCAATTTGGTGAAATTTTGAAATGATAGAAGTGATTACCCAAGCCTTGAAGTTGAATGAGTATGGTTTCTAAGTGGGCTTTGGGCATAACAAAATACGGATCAGCCCAAAATTTATCAATGGATTGGAAACTAACATTTTTGCAATAGTTGAACAATCATGAGCCTCTGAAATCACATTATTTAGTTCAATGGTAAAAGATTTAACACTATACCATGCTTTCAACGCGAACATATTAAGTTTGAAATAAGAATATGCAGTTTTTTGAAAAAACTCGAAACTTAAAAAAAGAAACGAAGAAAGAAAAACAATATACTTTATTATATAATATTAGGTTGATGAAAAGCAAGTAGAAGAACCTTGTGGTTGCAGAGAGTTAAAATTCAAACTAAAAAATTAGGATGTGAAAATGTATTTTTCGTAAAAAATTTGGTACAGATGGTTTATCTTTTATCTAACTAGAGAAATAAATTTATTATTATTATTATTACTATTATTATGCTACTGACCCAAAATTCTATTGTCCAAATTCAACATTGAAAAGTCTTGGCATTTTTGTTGATATGCCCCCGATGGAGTATATTGACATGCAGATTAGCATAATTTATTATGGGTGTATTTGATATAGTTATGTTGTACTGTGTTGCTCAGTGCTATACCGTGAGATCAAAATAGAATTTGACAAGGAGGATGTGTTGTGATATTTAAAACATTTAAATAATGTTTGGTTAAATTATATATTATGTTTTTAACATATGGAATAACCTCTAAAAGATGGTAGTATAATATATATATATATATAAAAGATAGTAGTTTTATTGATGATACAAATCAAATAAATACGTTAACATTTTTGTGGCACAATAATACCAAAAACCGAAGAAGGGAATTACAACTTTTTACATTGAAAACATTAGACAAAATTCTTTTACAATAATAGTGAATAATTACTTTTTTAGGTAGCAAATAGTTTTTTTCATGAAAGTTAAAAAAACTAACCGGAATTATTCAATTAAGACCAATGGCGAAGCTGGAATCTGAAATTAAGGGGGACAAGATATAATAGTCTTATATATAAAAAAAAATAATAATAAAATAAAATAAAAGCCTCATGCAATACATACTTTTCAACATATGTAATCAAATAATCAGATATCTATTGATCTCCCATCTTGTTACGTAATCGATTCTTTACAAATTTCATAGCAAAAAAATGCTCTCTCAATTGTAACGATTGCTAGTTGGTAAAACAAAGGCTAAAGTGATGAGTACGTAAACCAATGGATACAAAATATCATTTTTTGTCCGCACTATTTTTTCAGTAAGATCACCAATTCCTTTCATGTTAGAAAACTTACAGCTAGACTTCATATCAATGATATATGTTTTTAAGCGATTTTCGAGAGCAATGAGTTGGATAACGGAAAAATCAACATGATAAAACTAAGCAACACGAATCGACTTGTCTTTTTCATAAGTGGAGAATGAATTATTCGATCTCGAGCAAGCAAAACATAAAAGCAACTCTGTGTTCACCTCATCAAACCAATTGTTAAGCTTTTGAAGTTACAAATCTATAACCGAACAAAATAACTCAACCTTGTAATGATACATGTTTGTCACTTTCTCGGTATTACGTTGAGACCGTCCCCTAGCAATATGTGTATCTTCCGTATTAAGGACTTTATATTGTGGCTAGTACAAAATAAAGATATCTCATCCAACAACGAATTTCATCCATTATCTCACATTAATTACAAGCGTTGCTTAACTATCTTAACCAAGACCATAGCATTCGCAATATCTTGATTTTTTCTTTGCAATGCTTATGATAATTCATGAGTGATTTCTAATATGCATTTCATCAAATGAAGACAAAATGAAATATCAAAAGATTACAATGAATCTAATAAAATACAAGCTTTAACTTTTTGGTCGGACTTTCCATTTACCGTAACAAATTCAAGGACATCAACTATAGAAGAAAACATCTTAATCAAAGTAGTATAATGTGAACCCCCATCGTGTCTCTCTAGCCCGTTTAAGAGTAGACTCTTGATTTTTTCCTTACCTACTTTCAAGTTCACCATTTTCAATTGCCTTTAAAACTTTAATAGCTTGAAACTCTAAAAGCATATCATAGTGCTTACATGATCCCCCAACAACATTTATAACACTTGACACTAAACTAAAGAATAAGGCAATAGACATGAGATTTTTTGCACAATTGTAAGTGCTAATTGAAGTTGATGTGCAAAATAATGTACATAAAAAGCACTCGCCATTCTCCTTTAAGATTAAAGATTTAAGACCATTAAACTCACCTTACATATTGTTTACCCCATCATAACCTTATTCGCATAGTCTTGACATGCTTAAGTTGTGCTTGGAAAATATTGCTTCAATTGCGGCCTTTAATGACAAAGCACTAGTGTTTCCAACATGCACTAATACCTAAAAGATGTTCAACCACTTTGCCTTCCTTCTTCACATAACGTATAACAATTGTCATTTGTTCTTTAGTTGACACATCACGAGTTTCATCCACTAGAATATATAATAAAGCATTCCCAAGGTCTTGAATGATGGAATTAGTGGTTTCAATTGCACAAGCACTCACAGTATCTTATTGAATATCTAAAAATGTCAATTTAAGAATTTTAGGACACTTATCTATTGCAACTCTTTTGATATCCTTATTATGATCACAACAAATTTTTAAAGTTGTCTTGAAATTTCCTTGATTAGCTCGAATCATTCGATTCGTCATAACCACGAAAAGCTAAACCTTGTCTTAATAGAAATCAAACATAGTAAACCTTGTCTTAACGGAAATCAAACATAGTTAATTGAAATATTTAAATGAACCCGATAGTTACTTCGAGCTTGTCTTGATTGCTTATTGACAATTGTTTGCGAGATATTGTTGTTGATTCATCAAAGCTTGGCAATTATGGGAAGTCCGATTGGGTGTATTATTAGGACCTCTAACATGTGCTTGTAAATTTTATTTTTTCTTCCGAGTTGCTAAAACATTCCACAATAAAGGCATCGCCACTACCTCCGACTCTTTGCTATCTAATTTGAAAAGGAAACAATATAAGCAATATGTCGCTTCCTTCACTTTACTATGTTTTCACCATGTGCGATGTTCATCAAACCAAGATGGATTAAATCTTCTTAACACATTTTCTTATACAATTTTCTTATAGAGTTTGTTTAAAATCATGTTCACGAGGTTGACAAGGTTCTTTTTGTAGATATGCTCTTCGAACTTCATCCCTTCGTTAGGATGATAATCCATTTTGGGTTTCGCGAGTGCAAGATTTGATGGAAGATTTGCAAAATCAACTTCATAAGAACTTTTTTCGAATTGTGGCACTCTTCATCATGACTTTCTTAGTTTGTAATAGGTAGCAACAATTCGGACATAGTTTTTCTCTTAAAGTACCTTTCCATAACTAAAAAAGAAAGAAAAAAGAGAGAGAATCAATAATGGTTATCAAATATATTTTATATTTATTAATTCCACCCAATAATAATAATATAAGTTATATAATCCCCTTACAAAAAAGTATGAGTTTTTTAATTTTAGCTTTTCTCTTAAAGTACCTTTCCATAACTAAAAAAGAAAGAAAAAGAGAGAGAATCAATAATGGTTATCAAATATATATTATATTTATTAATTCCACCCAATAGTAATAATATAAGTTATATAATCCCCTTACAAAAAAGTATGGGTTTTATAATTTTATTCAATTAACTCAATCATTAAATAAAATTCTTTTAGCACAATTTACATTGTAACTAATTTTATAATATACAATCTATAAATTAATCTTAACATATGCTTTTGATAAATCATAGATGTAACAATTACCCAATCATAATAATAAGAATAATGAAGAGAAACATTTCATAAAAAAAAATAATAATAATAAAGAAGAAACATAAAGGCTAGGCACTCACGGTGACACGGAGGAAAAAGACAAAAAACAATATTTGATATTTTTTCTTTACTCAAGACAAAAAGACAAAAACAATGCTTAATAATTAAGCAGGTGCCAAGTATAAACGAAGTTAAGTACTTGTAGCAATTTGTTAAGGATTCGAATCAATTTATTTTAATAAAAAAAAAAGATGATCTATAGAGAAGGAAAAAAGAGAGAACAACAATACAAATAACAAAACAAATTAAACGATTAGATTAAATAAAAAAGTATTACAAGAATTGGAGAAGATAAACGGCACGAGAATCATTTACAAGAGAGAAAGAAAGGCGAGAGCCAAACACGGAGTAAAATAGATTTAGGTAATTAGTTTTTAAAAATTTTAAGGTTTGGGCATTTGGATGGTTAATTGGTTATTAGTGCATTAGTTCTTCTTCTTCTTCTTTTTCTATTAGAACTCTACCTAATACCCATGTGACATTAACACATGAATTGGGTTTAATTAATTATTATTATTATTATTTTGATGTGGGGTAGATAAGCGGTATTTTTTTTCTAAAAAAATAAGGGGGTCAACTGCCCTCTTATCTTATTAGTTACTTGCATCAATGATTAAGATTATCCAAAATAAGATTTTCTATGTATATCACGTACACGATTGAATTTAACGCTACTATAAATTAACGAGAGACTAGACTACTATAAGTCTAATTGATAAAAAATTTCAATCATTTAAATTGCTATATAGCATCAATCTTTTTCAATCAACAAGAAACACCCACCAACCTAGTAAAGTGATATCAAAATCTTAATCTTAAAACAAAACATTCTAATACAGTAGAAATTTTGTGCAAAAATTCATATAAATTTAAAATCTAGATCTAAATTGTTAACACACTAAAAACAAAAAACAAAACAAAGAAATATGAAAATCTATGGAGATGAAAGATTGCTGCTAGCGAGAAAATCATTGCCTAATATATATATATATATATATATATATATATATATATATATATATGATGAAAAGATAGAAAACTTATTTTTTAAAAAATCTTAACAAGCATATTTACTTTGAATCAGTTATAACTTTTTGATCGTACATGTCACATATGTGTGTGCATTTTTTATTAGAAAAATTCTTAAGTTCAAAAAACTAAAAAGGAAACTAGAAAGTTAAATAGGACTATATATATATCATTTTAATAATAAAAAAATCTCAATAAAATGAATAACAAAAAAATATCTGCCAAAACACTAGCATATTGAGTATGTGAATAATTTTCTTTAAAAAATAATAATGTAGAAAATTGTTTTTTAGTTAGAAAAAGAAGAAACTCGACATCATGTAGTTATATTTTTAATTAAAAACAAAACATTCTTCTTTTAAAATGGCAACTAAATTACTTTGAAAGAATTCGCACAAAATTTTATATGGGATGTTAAAATATTTTATTTCGATTTTTTTTTCCAACAAATGTAATCATGAACAAATATAGGAATTATTTGGGATGTTAAAACATTTATGAAAGACACCAAAAAAAAAAAAAAAACCCTCGAGTCTAGTTACATTTTCATTATACCCATCATCCCTCTCTCTCTCTCTTACCAAATTGATTATATCCATCATTAAAATAGTTTGTTTAGCCTGTAAAATGGAATAACTATTAAAAGAACTGGTCCACAAATTTAATTTTGAATAGGAAATACACAGGTCCGTTATCATTAAGAAAGAAGAGTCCTAAAAAATCTCTATCACTTATAATTAGGATATAAGATTTTTATATACCATTCAAAAAATAAGAAAAAGAAAAGATATATATAAGTTATTGGGGAAAAAATCCCTCTACTTACGTTTTTTTTTTTTATATGATTATGAAACCAATAAACTTTTTACATAAACAAATTTCCAACCTATCATTAAAAATCATTTTGATCGGTACACGTGTAGAATGAAATCATTAATAGAAGAATTGGCTCACAAAATTAATTTTGATTAGGGAAGAGATGCGTATATCTGTCACTTATAATTAGGAAATAAGAAATAAAATTATTCAACGATCAATTTCAGGAACTGTAGCTATGGCCTAATTACTCGATGTATCGTCTTGTTCTTTTTAGTTGGTTTGGCACAATGCACATTATTGTGCCTTTTGACAACGTTTTTATGCTAAAGGTTCAAACACTTGATGGCCGTCTGTGATGATGACTAATTGATCATAGATTCAACAATTACCCAATCATAATAATAAGAATAATGAAGAAGAAACATTTCATGAAAATAAATAAATAAATAATATAAAGACTAGGCACTCACTATGACATAGAGGAAAAACATAAAAATACTTGATTTTTTTTTTACTCAAGACAAGAGGACAAAAACAATGCTTAATAATTAGGCATGTGCCAAGTATAAACAAAGTTAAGTACTTGTATCAATTTGCTATAGATTCTGAATTAATTTATTTTAATAAAAAAAAGATGATCTATGGAGAAGGAAAAAAGAGAGGACAACAATACAAATAACAAAACAAATTAAATGATTAGATTAAATAAAAAAGTATTACAAGAATTGGAGAAGATAAACGGCACCAGAATCATTTACAAGAGAGAAAGAAAGGCGAGAGCCAAACACAGAGTAAAATAGATTTAGGTAATTAGCTTTTAAAAATTTTGAGGTTTGGGCATTTGGATGGTTAATTGGTTATTAGTGCATTAGTTCTTCTTCTTCTTCTTTTATTAGAACTCTACCTAAAACCTATGTGACACTGACACATGAATTGGGTTTAATTAATTAATTTTTTTTATATAGGGTATATAAGTAGTATTTTTTTCCTAAAAAATTAAGAGAGTCAATTGCTCATTTATCTTATTAGTAGCTCCGCCAATGATTAAGATTACAAGATAAGATTTTCTATGTTTATCACGTACACGGTTGAATTTAACACTATTATAAATTAAGGAGAGATTGGACTACTATAAGTCTAATTGATAAAAAATTTCAACCATTTAAGTTGTTATATAACATCAATCTTTTTCAATCAACAAGAAACACCCACCAACCTAGTAAAGTGATATCAAAATCTTCATCTTAAAACAAAACATTCTAATAAAGTAGAAATTTTGCGCAAAAATTCATATAAATTTAAATCTAGATCTAAATTGTTAAAGCACTAAAAACAAAAAACAAAACAAAGAAAAATGAAAATCTATGGGGAGAAGATTGCCGCTAGTGAGAAAATCATTGCCTATATATATATATATATCAGAAACCAAGAGAAAGGAGAGAGATGGCAAAGATTTGATGAAAAGATAGAAAACTTATTTTTTAAAAAAAAATCTTAACAAGCATATTTACTTTGAATCAGTTACAACTGTTTGATCGTACATGTTACATATGTGTGTGTATTTTTTATTAGAAAAATTCTTAAGTTCAAAAAACTAAAAAGGAAACTAGAAGTTAAATAGGATGATATATATATATATATATATATCATTTTAATAATAAAAAAATCTCAATAAAATGAATAACAAAAAAATATCTGTCAAAACACTAGCATATTGAGGAGAAATTTTATAATACATCATGAATAACTAACGGCATGTGCGATAGTTACTCCATTGATCCATTTTGAAAAGAGAGATAAACACATAAAAAAGATAGCATCAAAAGTGATAAGAAGATTTTCACGTCGACTCAAATTTTTTTATTTTCTCTCTCTTTTTTTATATGTCTATCTCTCTCCTCAAAGTGGGTCCATGAAATAATTACTCGTATATGTCACTTGTTACTATTGGTGTGTTATAAAATTTCTCGCATATTGAGTATGTGAATAATTTTCTTTAAAAAATAATAACATAGAAAATTGTTTTTTAGTTAGAAAAAGAAGAAACTCGACATTATGTAGTTGTATTTTTAATTAAAAACAAAACATTCTTCTTTTAAAATGGCAACTAAATTACTTTGAAAGAATTCGCACAAAATTTTATTTGGGATGTTAAAACATTTTATTTCGATTTTTTTTCCCAACAAATGTAATCATAAACAAATATAGGAAGTATTTGGGATGTTAAAACATTTATGAAAGACACCAAAAAAAAAAAAAAAAAACCCCTCGAATCTAATTACATTTTCACTATACCCATCTTCTCTCTCTCTTATCAAATTGATTATATAAATCATTATAATAGTTTGTTTGGCCTGTAAAATGGAATAACTATTAAAAGAACTGGTCCACAAAATTAATTTTGAATAGGAAATAGACAGTTACGTTACCATTAAGAAAGAGGAGTCGTAAAAAATCTCTCTCACTTATAATAAGGATGTAAGATTTTTATCTGCCATTAAAAAAAATAAGAAAAAGAAAAGATATATATAAGTTTTAGGGGAAAAAATCCCTCTACTTACGTATATATATGATTATGAAACCAATAAACTTTTTACATAAACAAATTTCCAACCTATCATTAAAAATCATTTTGATCGGTACACGTGTAAAATGATATAATTAATAGAAGAATTGGCTCACAAAATTAATTTTGATTAGGGAAGAGATGCGTATATCTGTCACTTATAATTAGGAAATAAGAAATAAAATTATTCAACGATCAATTTCAGGAACTGTAGCTATGGCCCAATTACGCGAGGTGTCGTCTTCTTTTTAGTTGGTTTGGCACAATGCACATTATTGTGCCTTTTTGACCACGTTTTTATACTAAAGGTTCAAACACTCGATGGCCGTTTGTGATGATGACTAAGTGACCACCGCTATACTTTTTTCTTTTAATAAATTATGTTTCTTTTTATTTTCAAAATTAAGTATTTAGTTTTTATATATATATATATATATAATAAAAAAAGAAACAAGAATATATGGATCTGATGGAAAGATCATTAAATTATGGTCAACATCAGTTAAAAAAACAAAATAATTAAATTTTAAAAAAAACTAATTAATTTATTTTTCAGAACTAAAAAAACTAATTTTATAATTTACTATTTTTTTCTGCATCATTAAAAGTCAAAAGAGAGAAAGTCCACTAAAATGAAGAAAGTTGCTTTTAGGCGCATTTCCTCCATCATGGGGGAAGGTCACAGCGCATGTGGACCCAGGGGAAACAGGTGCGTGTGTTTTGTAACTTTTCATCGTTTCGCTGATGTTTCCTTTTTCGAATGGCTTACATGCAACACCGAATACTTTAAATTTAATTGGTAAGAAGCACATCAATGATACCATTATATTTCGCCTTTCATGCAGACATTGGAGACCGTTAAATATGAAGCATGGAAACTGGAAAGTGATAAGAGAAACGTCTTGTCCGTACTGCTTTCTCTTGTTTTATTGAAAAATTAAGGGTAAAATGAACTTTTACCCTCTTAGTTTCTGAATATTCCATTTTTATCAGTAATTTTTAAGAGTTTTCAATTTTACCACGAAGTTTCCCAAAAGTTTTAATGGGCACTCAAGTGTGAAATTGTAAATTACCAATGGAATGCATTCAAGTGCCTACTCGGCGGCTACTATCACACTCATTACTAATTTAATATGTTATAGATTTAGAGCAGACAATGAAATTTCTCGAAAAGTTAAAGATAATTATTGATAAATTTTAAAGATACATGTAGAAATTAAACATTATAAATTTTATGCAGATGCAAAAATGTACTTAATTATGCTTGAAATAAAAAAATGAGAAAAAAAACGAGAAAGACTAGCCAAAAGCATAATTATTACACACCTTATTAATCAATGTCATTGAATTTTTTAGAAACAATATTCATTAGTATTCGTTATTTGAGGTATAACCTAAACTCATCTTTTTATTACATGCATTTCTAAATGCCCATCGTATGCCAAAATTAGAGATTGTTAAAGGCAATCTATTTTTAGTTGAACTAAACGTGAAATCATTTGCACTTCTATTATTGTAAAAAATTAATTTGGTCATATTATTTTAAGAGGATTTTATTTGATCAAATTCAAAATTCAGGGATATTAGATTTTCTAATAGAAGCAGACAGAAGGGGTACATTGGTACACGTTTAGAAAGTCAAGGAGGATATTGATTCAATCTAAAGTTCAAGGGGAGAAACCAGACTCGCTTTAAACTTGCCTTTTCTATAATATGATTCTCTTTATATTCCCTTGTCCTTCCCAGATTCACAATAATTGATTTTGTTATTTAAAAGCCTTTGTGGCAATTACTATTTTGTTCCTTTCCACTTTTTCTTCCAATTCGGTAAGTGAGGTCATCGCATCGTAGGCTTTCGTCTTGATTCCACTGACGAAGCAAGCGTACCCGGATACATGTTGAAATCATCATTTATTCATAGAACAAACATTTGTTAGTTTTAAAAATATTCTTTTAAATATATATTATATTGAAACAATAAATATTATTATTATATAAAAATATTAAATATTTTTATATTATAATAATTATATCATGTAGAAAATGTATATTTGATTAATTGTTTGTTTTTTTCTTATGATTTTTATTACAAACATTTGAGTTGTTGAAACAAATGTTATAATGAATCGAAGTTTACTAATATAAATACTTTTATTATGTGGCATGATTGTTTGAGCTATCTCGAGTCTTTAATGATATGAAAAATTATTAAAAATTTATATGGATATTTGTCAAAGAGTTATAAAATTCATCAATTTAATGAATTTTCATATTCTATATGTTGATTATTAAGCCATCACCAAGTAAAACTAAGATTGAATCTCTAGTATTTTTAGAATATATTCAAAGTTATATTTACGGATCAAATCATCCACCATGTAGATCATTTAGATATTTTATGGATTTAATAGATACATCCACAAGATGATCATATGTATGTTTGTTATCTACTCGAAACCTAACGTTTTTTAGGTTGTTGGCTCAAATAATTTGATTATGAGCATAATTTATAGATTATGCCATTAAAACAATTTGCCTTTATAATGTTGATGAATTTATCTCCTAAGCATTAAATGATTATTGATTGGTTATTAGAATAATTATTGAACAACTCGTTGCTTATGTTAATAATTAGAAAGGTTTGGCATAATTATTTATCAAATGGCTTCAATTGATAGCTATACCATTACTTATGAAAACAACACTTCCTATTTTATGTTTAGGGACATGCAATCTTATATGAACCAATACTTATTCACATCGGACTTACAAGTTATCAAAATGTTTTTCCCTTTCAATTGGTTTTTACTTATAAACTAAATATTTCTCATTTAAGAATTTTTAAATGTGCGGTATATATACCTAGTGCTCCTCGGGGAGGGAGGGGGAGAATAAGAAAAATAAACGAGTTAGAAATGTTGAAAAAAAGAGTACATGAAATACTTCATCTTTATATCATCTTTATCCTCATACAAAACAATACAAACTATAAGTTCAGAAGATAATTCATTTACAATGTATTGCAAACCAACTAACGGATGCATTCTCAGATAGAAAAAAAAGTAATTAAAATGATATTCTCATTGAAAATGCTTCTGTTAGAACTAATGCCCTAAGGAGGACAATCTATTAATGTTATAACAAATGAATCTAAAGCACGTCCGAAACGTAGAAGACTGATCGGTTATAAAAATAAAAATCCCTAAAAGCAAAGGAAATAATTAAGATGAAAATATAAAGGATGTAAATATTCACAAAACAATGCATGATATTTATGATAAATAGGCTTCTAAAAGAAGTCCAAATGCTTGAGAAAAATAGAAAAAAGTTGATAAATTATGTCAATATATAGAGAAAATAGGACCGAAAAAGAAATATTTATTGATAAAATTTTTGCATATAATATTTTAATTGATATTTTGAATGAAAATAAAGATCCCGAGTCTAAATTTATTGAAGAATGTTAACATAAATATGATCGACCTTAATATATATTAAAAAAAAAAACAATCCGGATAGAATTATATTCTCTTACAAAATGAGTAGTTTTTGAACACATAATCAAAACACCTAAAAATGTTAAGCTAGTGGGATACAAATGAGCATTTGTGCAAAAATGAAATAAGAAAGATGAGATTTTGAGATACAAAACAAAACTTATACCACAAGGGTTTTCGTAAAGATCCGACATTGACTATGATGAAACACGTTCTCATATAATGAATGTAATTACATTTCATTATCTCATTAGTCTAGCAAAATATATGAAAAAATTTATATGTATGCATTTAATGAATGTGAACATAACTTATTTGTTCACTTAAAATGATATCTATATGAAAGTCCTATAAGGACTTAAGATGTCTAAAACATGTAATATATATTTTTAAAAAATAAATTTCATTAGATTATAGAGATCTTTACGGAGATTATTTTAGTATATGTTTTATTATTTTTGTTTTTAAAAATTCAATTTATGCTATATCTTTTATATTTATTTTTATTTTTTAATATCTATTCTTTATGACTAACCTGCGTGTATTTGGTATAGTCGCTTCAATAAATACTTATTGAAAGAAGATTATAAAAATAATTATATTTGTTCATGTATTTTTATAAAGAAATTCAGAAAGAGATTTGTGATAATTGTTATATATGTTAATGATTTAAATATTATTGGAACTCCTAAGGAGATTTCAAGTGTCATAAGTTATATGGAAGGAAAATTTGATATGAAATACTTTGGAAAAATAAAATTTTATCTTGACTTGTAGTTTGAGCACTTAGAAAATGAGATTTTTATTCATAATCAATTTATATAAAAAATGTTCTACGATGATTCTATATAAAGCTCATACATTGATTAGCGCAACAATAGTTCATTCACTTGATATTCAAAAAAACCATTTTTCAATTTTGAGAATATAACAATGAATTACTCGGTCCTAAAGTACCATATTTTAGTATAATTGATGTATTAATATATCTTACTAATAATACTCGACTCGATATAGATTTTTTTACAAATTTATTAGAAAGACATAGCTTTGCTTCAATATAAGAATATTGAAATGGAATTAAACATTTCCACATCATTTATGAGAAAAAAATGATATGATATTTTTTTATTTAAATAAATCAAAATGATGTTTAATTGATTATACGGATGCAAGTTATTTATACGATTCATGCAAAACTCGATCATAAATGAGTTATGTGTTTACACATGGTGATGCGGTTATATTATGACGTTTTATGAAGCAAATTATAACCGTTATATATTCAAATTATGCGAAATACCAATTCATGAGGCAAGTCAAGAATGTGTTTAGCTAAAATCAATGATCCACCATATTCAAAAGATATGTGGTTTATCTACTAACAAAAAAGTTTCAATAATATCATATGAAGATAATGTTGCTTGCATAATTCAATTAAATGAAGAATACATCAAAGTGACAATTCGATGGTCTTATTTACTAAGGCATTACATACCACAGCTTTTGAGAAAATGGTTTGCAAGGGAGGCGTGGTCCAAAGATCTTAAATGATGTTTTTAATAAGGTGAGCTCAACATAAAAATTAATATGTACGAGGAATATTGTATTTTTTTTCCTTCACTATGATTTTTTCCCATTGAGTTTTTTCCTACTAAAGTTTTAACAAGATATGTTTCTTGTATAATGGATATTCAAAGGTGAGTGTTATGAAATAATTAATGTCCATTTCATATTTTCACTACTTATTATTTTTAATATGATTCAATTCAACATTCAATATGAGGAATTAAAAAAGTGATGCAATTAATTCAATTATTTATACACCTTTAGTGGTTAATAATCTCTTTCAATTCTTTTTCTAATCTTGAAGCCTATAAATATGCTTGATTGATTATTATTTTATATATAAGTATTTTGTAGAGATCGAGAAAATTGTCTGGAGATGTTATCTTTTGTATTTTTTATTTCAAAATGAAATCATTTCTCCATTATTTTTCTTTCTAATTATATTGTTATTACTGTTTTTTATAATAATTAATTTATTTTTCGAAACTAAAAAACTAATTTTATAATTTACTAATTTTTCTGCGATAAAAATCAAAAAAGAGAAAATCCACTAAAACGAAGAAAGTTGCATTTATGCGTATTTCCTCCATCATGGTGGAAGGTCACAGCGTATGCGGACCAAGGGGGAACAGGTGCAGGTGCCTGTGTTTTGAAACTTTTCATCGTTTTGCTGATGTTACCTTTTGGAATGGCTTACCTGCAACACCGGATAATTTAAATTTAATTGGTGAAAAGCACATCAATGATACCATTATATTTCGCCTTTCATGCAAACACGGGTGGCTGTTAAATATGAAGCGTGGAAACTGGAAAGTGATAAAGAAACGTCTTGTCCTTACTGCTTTCTCTTGTTGTATTCAAAAATTAAGGGTAAAATGAACCTTTACCCTCTTAGTTTCTGAAAACTCCATTTTTATCCGTAATTTTTAAGAGCTTTCAATTTTACCACGAAGTTTCCCAAAAGTTTTAATGGGCACTCAAGAGTGAAATTGTAAATTAGCAATGGAATGTAACCAAGTGCCTACTCTTCAGCTACTATCACACTCGTTACTAATTTAATGTTATAGATTTAGAACGGACAATGAAATTTCATGAAAATTTGAAGGTCATTATTGATAAATTTTAAAAATATATATAGAAATTAAACATCATAAATTTTATACAGATGTAAAAATATACTTAATTATACTTGAAATAAAAAGAGTGAGAAAAGAAAAGAAAAAGCAGAGAAAGGCTAGCCAAAAGTATAATTACTCCAAACCTCATTAATCAATGCCATTGAATTTTTCAAAAACAATATTCATTAGTATTCATTATTTGAAGTATAACCTAAAGTCATCTTTCTATTACATACATTTCTAAATGCCCATGGTATGCTAAATTTAGAAATTGTTAAAGGTATTCTATTTTTAGTTTAACTAAACGTGAAATCATTTGCACCTCTATAATTGTAAAAAAATTAATTTGGTCATGTTATTTTAAGAGGATTTTATTTGATCAAATTCAAAAATTCAGGGATCAAAAAGAATTTTTCCATGTTAGATTTTTTAATGGAAGTAGACAAAAGGGGTACATTGGTACACGTTTAGAAAGTCAAGGAGGACATTGATTCAATCTAAAGTTCAAGGGGAGAAACCAGACTCGCTTTAAACTTGCCTTTTCTACAATATGATTCTCTTTATGTTCCCTTGTCCTTCCCGGATTATTCACAATAATTGATTTTGTTTTTTCAAAAGCCTTGGTGGAAATTACTGTTTTGCCCCTTTCCACTTTTCCTTCCGATTAGGTAAGTGAGGTCATCCTATCGTAGGCTTTCGTCTTGATTCAATAGACGAAGCAAGCGTACCCGGACACATGTTGAAATCATCATTTATGTACAGACCACCTCCATTCTTCTATGATTCTCAGTTATCATCATTTCAAATCAAATCTAATTTATTTTTTATAACTGAATTAACTAATCATAATCACTCAATTACTTTTTGTGTAAGAAAAAAAAGGGAAGTCACCAATGAAAATTATTGCAACAATGACCCAAAATTAATGGCTGAAGTACTTAATGGTACAATGACATTTGGGTGATGAGTATGAAATTGAGTAGTTAAAATGTCGACCTCTGCTTTTTTCCGTTCCACATACATACACATCCATCAAGATAAGACTTTTCTTGCAGGAATATATTGCCAGTGGCGTCTTGAATCTTATTGCCTTGATTAGTCGTGGAGGATTGGTGCGTTCTACATTATGATTTATGACGGGGGCGCACGATTCTTAGCAAATCTAACTCAAAAGTCTCAAACAAAAGAAGGGGCCATGCATGGCGGCCAGCTAGAAAGCATCAAGCACAAAAGCTAGCAACAGAATTATACATGACATGTAAAATTATTAATAAAGATTATCTCTTTTTCCCTACAATAGTCTTAAGAGTTAAGATAAAAGAGAAAAAAAAGTCTTAAAAGAGAATATTTTACCATGCAAGAGATCCGCAGCGGATCAATTTTGGGAAGCGAATTGTGTTGTTCCTTAGATAAATATTTAATAATAATAATAATTAAAAAAATGGGAGTCCAGGAAAAATAGGAACATGTCCAGTAGCCACATTCAATTGGAACCTGTGAATAGCTACAGAATTATACATACCCTGTCAAATTATTAATAAATATTTTTGTCCCCCTACCATAGTCTTAAGAGTTAAGAATTGATAAAAAAAAGGTCTTCAAGAGAATATTTGACCATTCAAGAGATCAGCATCGGATCGATTTTGGGAAGTGAATAGTGTTGTTCCTTAGATAAATAACTAAATATTTTTGACCCCCCACAATAATCTTAACAGTTAAGAATTGATTAAAAAAAAAAAAAAGTCTTAAAGAGAATATTTGATCATGCAAGAGATCCGCATCGGATCGATTTTGGGAAGCCAATAATGTTGTTCCTTAGATAAATAATTAGCTTTTTTACCCATGTATGCTACGATTTAAATAAAATATATAAAATTATTTTTAAAAAATTACTTGATTTTGATATCTCGTGTTATATTATGTGTTTAATAAAATATATCGAATTAAAATTGAATAAAAATTCATTTAATTTTATCATTTTTAATCAAAATTTTGTATTTGACTAAATATTCTTTATATTTTCATAAATTTTTTATTAAAAAAATATTATTTATTTATCTCTATCTACATTTTTAGCTAAAAACTTATTTTGTTAATTGTTTTTTCTAAACATATTTTTACCTTAAAAATTTTAATTAAAAAATCAGAGAAAAAATAAAGACCAAATTGATCAAAATGAAAAAAAAAATTGAGACAAAAATCAAATAAAAAATATGTACGAGACTAAGAAATAATATATATTTTTAAAAAGATCAAAGTGTAATGTCACGAAAACTTTCATAATAAATATCTTAAAAATATTTGAAAACTACAAAATACCATTACATAACGAAAGTAATATTGTATCTGAGTTTGAGTGCATAGTGCATATGAATCTAAATGAATAGTGTTTAAAATAGTACAATGAATAGTAAATTTATGTTTTGGTTTAGTTTTTTTTTACTTTTTTTTACTCACACTACATTGCAGGTCGAATAAAATATATAAAATTATTTTAAAAAAATTATTTCATTTTGATGTCTTGTGTCTAAATGAATAGTGCAAATAAACGTCTTTAAAAAGTTTAAAATCTATAAAAATGTCAATGCATAGTTAAATAAATAATACAACTAAATCTAAATGAATAATGCAAATAAATCTGGTAAATAGTATTTCAAATACTACAACAAATAGTGACCATATGTTTTATTATAATAATTAATAATAAATAAAAAAATGGGAGCCCAAGAAAAATGTGAACATGTCGAGAAGCCACGTTCATGTGGAACCTGCGAATTTCATATGTTGGTCACCACGCATCCCGGTCTATCCATAAGACACAGTAATAATGGAAGTCACGTCGGGCAATTGTTTAAATTTAATATTCTGTACATCGAACTAGTTATTATATATACGAATTAATTAATAAAATTGGATACGAAAGTAGTTTAATTTTAGAGTAAATTATTCTTTCCTTTATCCAAAGCAATCTTAGTTTTTTAACTTTTAAAAACAACGGTTAGTTCTTCTACTTTAATTTTATAATTATAACTTAGTTGTTTATTTTTTATTTTTTATTTTTTTACAATCCATCCTTAATTCTCTGCTACCATTGACAAAAAACTTCTTTAAAAAATTTTAATTTTTAGCAGTTTAAACCGCAGTGTTTCACGCATACTAATAAAAATTCAATATACTTTAAAAAATAATTTCAATTTTTTTAAGTCAAGAATAAATACATAAATGTGTTTGATTTTTAGAGGCCGTAAAAAATTGAGGCCATTTCAAATTATTTTCTATTTTTTTACAATTTTATGAATATTTAACGTTTTATAAAAATTTTAAAAATACTTCCTCATCTCAAAATATTTTGAAATTATTTTTTAAAATAGTTTGGATTTGTATTAATATAATGTGAAAAATTTCAGTTCAAAATAGCAAAAATTATTATTTTTTTTAAAATTTTTTTTGGTCTGTAATAACAAAGAATTAATTAAAGATATACTACCAAATGGATTAAGTTCTAAATGAGAAATTAAAATAAAAAATATCAACTGTAGATTTTCAAAAACTGAAGGATTAAGTCCTAGTTGCGTAAAAAACGGAGGAATAAAGAATAATTTACTTTTAATTCTGCGACCAAAGGCAGTTAAATGCATGAATTTGTTGTTGGACTGCTTTCGAAAGGGAAAGCTCCTTTTCGTGATCGCCACACAAACTAAAGGGCAGAAAGATCAAAACTCTCCTCTTAATTCTAATATTTAAAAAGAGGTAACAAGCTCGCCTTTTTCTAGAGCGCGGATAAGAATTGGATTAATTAAAGATTCAGCTATGCTAAAATGCCACATGTGAGAAAGGCCAAATATGGAAAACGGGTGCATGGATAAATTAAATAAATGCATATGCATGGTTAAATACAACAGATCCACAGGTTCTGTTAAATTGAATTTTATTTTTTATTTTTGTCAATGTGTATGCTTGGTGAGCAAGATTCAAATTGCTTGACCAATTGACTTTTCTTGATGATGCCTTGTTAAATTAAATATTTAGAAGAGAAAGGGACCCCTTTCCCATCTGGCTGCTTCCACGTCAGTATTTATGTCTTTGCCAGGAAATCGAAACAGGCTACGATGAGGAAGCGCGGGTTTTAAACGTTTAAAATTAAAACCCACAATTTTACCAAACTGGAAGGAAGCGATAAACAGGTTTTGGGTGCTGACTTTTAGGAACAGGAGGGAATGCCCTGCCCCATGCCGTGTAGCATTTGGAGTCTGTATAAAGAATTAGAATTTTGTTGACAAAAGAGCAGAGTTGGAGCAGCTGCTTTAATCATGGCTTTTGACTCGTTGGAGGTGAGTCCGGATGAGTTAAACTTACATAGGAATACAAGTCAAAGAATGCTTGCACTTGAAGCAAAAGAAAGCACTACTGCTCACTTTTATATAAATCGTTTCATTAATAAATGTTAGCTCAAATCAATCAGGCATCAGCCAAGGACCTACTGATAGCATAAAATATACTTTATCTCTGGACTCACTTGATCTCGTTTCAACTACTCCATAATTCCCTTTCTTCCGTAAGGTAAGTAAATGCTTACTCTGTCCCTCTTTCTCTCTCTGTTTTTATTTTTTATTTGTAATTAAAAATGGACTGGAATCTTGTTTTTCTGCTTTTTGGTTTTCATTATTTGTTTATGTTTCGGTGTGTGGATATATAGACAGATAACTAAATGTAGTACTCCTGCAAATAACATAAACGGAAACAGAATAGAAGTACGTACAATATTTCACTACTCTCTTTCTTTTCTTCTTTTCGTAATCCTTTTTTCTTTTCACAACGAGTAGCTTCTTTTTAGCATTTTAATTTTCTCTTCTTGTACCACAAAAGAAATCGCTGAGAAAACACCTTTCTCCCTGTTACCGTCTCTCTCTCTCTCTCTCTCTCTGATCATATTCTTTCTTCTGTCTTGATGAAGTGGGTGGATCTATTCTCTCCAATAGACACTAATTAAAAGTCGGTTCCGTTTAGGAAAAAAAAAAGTAGAAGCTTCGGTAGTGGGATAAAAGTACATGATTCTTTAATGGACATGTTGGCTTTCATTTGGTTCAGAAAATTCTATTCTTTGCCTGCTAGATAGTTGTAGCAAGTTATAACACTGAGTTCTGAAAGTTTTATTAGATTCTTTACTTGTTTTTGCTCGCTTGTTGGGGTTACTAAGTTAATATTAATTCCTTTTGGAATAAGAAATTGATGGTTCTTGATTTATGTTCTTCGAACATAATTCAGGGTCCTTTTGCATTTATTTAAATCCAGATTGACTTTATTCCTTCTCACCTTCATGTTACTTCAAGACTACTTTGATTCCCCTCCAAGATCAAACAAGTAGGTGGTCAATCTAGCGGTATTTTTTATTTTTTGAACAGCCCAGTGACTAAAATTATGTCTCCCATTATCTGATACTTTACTAGTTTTTTTTTTTTTTCTATTATTAAATGGCCTCCATTAAAAGTTGCTGATTTGTTTGTGCTCCGGTGCAGCTGCAATTTAAGTCTTTGTGTATTCTGAGAGCAAGTTGAGAAGTAGATTAGTATCTTGAGGTTCGGGCTATGGCGGTCGAGAACGGCAGAAATGGTGATAACAGTGCGGATGAAGCCACCACATCAAAAAGTCAGGAGGTGGAGGAGAAAAGTTCTGTTGGAAATGGGGACCAACAAAAGCAAGAGAAGAGCAAAGGGGATGAAGAAACTAAAACAGTTCCATTTCTCAAGCTCTTTTCGTTTGCGGATTCTACAGATATTTTGTTGATGATCCTCGGGACGATTGGTGCTGTTGCAAATGGAGCATCCTTTCCAGTTATGTCAATACTTTTCGGAGATCTGGTTAATTCTTTTGGACAAAATCAGAATAACAAAGATGTAGTGGATTTAGTTTCAAAGGTAAACACGATCAGCATATATGCCAGTTTCTTTCACAAGCAATGCTTTTAAGGATAAGTTACATCATGCACCTTTCTGCTCTGGAAGATGCATAATTGGATATTTGGTTCTCTGTTTCTGATATAGAGATTTTACTAATTATCATTTGATAAATGTCAAAACTCTTTTCTAGGTGTCTCTCAAATTTGTCTACTTGGGAGTTGGTTCTGGTGTAGCATCGTTTCTTCGTAAGTATATTATTAACTCAACAATGCCACCTTGCAAAGAAATTGTCTAATGCGTCGAGCATTGTGGATTTATAAACCTGTTCTTGTTGTTTGTCAGAGGTGGCTTGTTGGATGGTCACCGGAGAGAGACAGGCTTCACGAATAAGGGGTACATATTTGAAAACCATACTGAGACAAGATGTTGCCTTTTTCGATAAGGAAACCAACACTGGAGAGGTTGTTGGTAGAATGTCTGGAGACACTGTTCTTATACTAGATGCTATGGGTGAAAAGGTACCAAGCTGCTCTTATACTCTGACCAGAATAAAAAAATAGCAGTGATACCACGATTTTTTTCTGGTTAAATAACCCTTATTATCCATGCAGGTTGGGAAATTTATACAGCTGGTGTCAACATTCATTGGAGGCTTTATTATTGCATTTGTCAAAGGGTGGCTTCTTACTCTTGTCATGTTATCCTCCATTCCCCTGCTTGTGATAGCTGGCGCAGGATTGTCCATCATGATAACTAGGATGGCATCTCGTGGCCAAACTGCTTATGCTAAAGCAGCGACTGTAGTAGAACAAACTATTGGCTCAATCAGAACAGTATGTTTACATATAAAGACCAAGATGTGCCAAAAGGAAAATTCAGTATAGAATGCTAATTGTTTAACTTGTATCCAGGTTGCATCATTTACCGGGGAGAAGCAAGCCATAAATAATTACAAGAAGTTTCTGGTTACTGCATATAAATCTGGTGTTCAAGAAGGCTTCACTGCTGGATTAGGTCTTGGCATCGTTATGTTAGTAATCTTCTGCAGCTATGCGTTGGCAGTATGGTATGGTGCAAAGATGATATTGGAAAAAGGATACATTGGGGGTGATGTAGTTAATGTGATTATTGCTGTGTTAACTGGTTCTATGTGAGTTCCATTAGGAAGCAATATCTATAAAAAATTCATTATTTTTTTCTTTTACTTTTATGGTCTAATCATTTGAATGGTTCAGGTCCCTAGGGCAGGCATCTCCTTGCATGAGTGCATTTGCAGCTGGTCAAGCTGCAGCTTACAAGATGTTTGAGACTATCAATAGAAAGCCAGAGATAGATGCTTCCGATACAAGGGGAAAGATATTGGATGACATCAGAGGAGATATAGAGTTAAGGGATGTATATTTTAGTTATCCAGCCAGACCAGATGAGCAGATATTTTCTGGATTCTCTCTTTTAATCCCAAGCGGAACAACTGCAGCATTGGTTGGACAAAGTGGAAGCGGAAAGTCAACAGTGATCAGTCTGATAGAGAGATTTTATGATCCACAAGCTGGTGAAGTTCTCATAGATGGCATTAACCTCAAGGAGTTTCAGCTAAAGTGGATCCGGGATAAAATTGGTCTTGTCAGTCAGGAACCTGTGTTGTTTACCTCCAGCATCAAGGATAACATTGCATATGGAAAAGAAGGTGCAACTACTGAAGAGATAAGAGCAGCAACTGAACTTGCCAATGCTGCTAAATTCATTGATAAACTACCTCAGGTTATAAGTGGTTCCTTCTATTCGTTCTTGTACCCTCTATGCTGATTTTATGATCTCCAGGTTTACATTTTTAAATTTAATATTGAACATTGAATTTTGCATCCAGGGACTAGACACCATGGTTGGTGAGCATGGAACTCAGATGTCAGGTGGACAGAAACAGAGAATTGCAATAGCAAGAGCCATTCTGAAAGATCCACGAATTTTACTTTTGGATGAAGCTACAAGCGCACTTGATGCGGAATCTGAAAGGATAGTGCAGGAGGCTTTAGACAGGATTATGGTCAATCGAACAACTGTCATTGTTGCCCATCGTCTGAGCACTGTGAGAAATGCGGATATGATTGCAGTTATTCACCGTGGAAAGATGGTGGAGCAAGGTATATAATTAAGCATGCATGATTATCATAAAAAGAAACATAAAAAAATCTCGGGATCCTGCTGAGAAATTTCTTCGCTGTAAATTTTGTGGTCTCTGCATTGCCACATTTTCTCTATAGATCCTGGATCCAAATAATTGTAATTTTAGTAACGTCATCGATTTTTATGCCACACTGTGGATTTTTTTGTGGAACTTCCTATTTATTTACCTAGTCATACCCGAGCATATAGCAGACTTACTTCGTTGAACAATCATGATTCATGCACTAGCTTTCTGCAGCCAAATCAGTTCTGAAATCTACTACTTTTATGATATTTTCATACATGACGTGAAAGAGACAAGGAGAGATATATAACCCGCATCCTTTTTATTGATTGATCAGGTTCCCACGCAGAACTACTCAAGGATCCTGAAGGAGCTTACTCTCAGCTTATACGCTTACAAGAAGTTAACAAAGTGTCCGAACAAGAAACAGATGACAAGAAGTCAGATATTTCTGCAGAGTCCCTAAGACAGTCAAGTCAGAGAATCTCACTGAAACGGTCAATAAGTCGGGGATCATCTGGGGTTGGAAACAGCAGTCGACACTCTTTCTCAGTGTCATTTGGTTTACCTACTGGATTCAATGTCCCTGACAATTCCATTGCAGAATTAAAGGATTCTACGCAGAAACAACAAACTGATGTCCCAATCAGCCGCCTTGCGTATCTCAACAAGCCAGAGATTCCAGTTCTAATGGCTGGTTCTATAGCTGCAATTCTCAATGGGGTCATATTTCCAATTTATGGTATACTACTTTCCAATATGATTAAAACATTTTTTGAACCACCTCATGAGTTGAGAAAGGATTCGAAGTTCTGGGCATTAATGTTTATGACCCTTGGCCTGGCTTCATTTGTGGTGTATCCAACACAAACATACTTATTTTCGGTGGCCGGTTGCAAATTAATACAAAGGATCCGATCTATGTGTTTTGAGAAGGTGGTTCTCATGGAGGTGGGCTGGTTCGATGAGCCTGAACACTCAAGTGGAGCAATTGGTGCTAGGCTCTCAGCAGATGCAGCGACAGTGCGTGCTCTGGTTGGAGATTCTCTTTCCCAGTTGGTTCAGAACATTGCTTCTGCTATAGCGGGTTTGGTCATTGCCTTTACTGCATCTTGGGAATTGGCACTGGTAATCCTTGTACTACTTCCTCTTATAGGACTCAATGGATTTATTCAAATAAAGTTCATGAAAGGATTCAGTGCAGATGCAAAGGTATACTCTTTAACTCATGACCTTGTATTTTATTACTGTAGTGAGCAAAAGAATATGAATTTTGACATGGAAAAGAAGTTTTATTCACGTTCCCTGCAGCCTTTCTCAGAAATTACCATTTGTTACATTTGGTACTTGAAATTAATCATCAAATGTACCGAAAAAAAAATGATAATCATATTCGTTGATCAAAATGTTTGCAGAAAATGTATGAGGAAGCAAGCCAAGTTGCAAATGACGCTGTTAGCAGCATAAGAACTGTTGCTTCTTTCTGTGCTGAAGAGAAGGTGATGCAATTATACAGAAGGAAATGTGAAGGCCCTATGAGGACAGGAATAAGGCAAGGGCTGATCAGTGGAACTGGATTCGGAGTTTCTTTCTTTTTACTGTTTTCTGTCTATGCAACTAGTTTCTATGTGGGAGCTCAACTAATCAAGCACGGGAAAACAACTTTCTCAGAAGTTTTTCGTGTGGGTATATCTTCCTTGTGTATGAATTCTTTCCACAAGATTTTTATAGCTTTTCTTAATAATACCTAATCACGTGTCTCCTTGCAGGTTTTCTTTGCTTTAACCATGGCAGCGTTTGGAATTTCTCAATCAAGCTCCTTTGCTCCTGATTCCTCAAAAGCCAAGGGTGCAGCTGCTTCCATATTCTCTATTATAGATCGAAAGTCGAATATCGATCCAAGTGATGAGTCAGGAACAACATTAGACAATGTGAAAGGAGAAATCGAACTTCGCCACATAAGCTTTAAGTATCCAACTAGGCCGGACATTGAAATTTTCCGAGACCTCAGCTTGGCCATTCATTCTGGCAAGGTAAATTATTCATGCTTTGAATCAAATTCTTTCAAGGATATTGTCTTTGAAAGAATGGAATACTGATTGTAGGGCACTTGTATCATTTAAAATGTCGTGTCAAATTCTACATTATTAACGTTAATCTTCTTTTAGACTGTTGCCCTGGTTGGAGAAAGTGGAAGTGGGAAATCAACGGTGATCTCACTATTGCAAAGATTTTATGATCCCGATTCCGGTCATATAACTCTTGATGGAATTGACATTCAGAGTCTGCAACTCAAGTGGTTGAGGCAGCAGATGGGGCTTGTGAGCCAAGAACCAGTTCTCTTTAATGATACAATCCGCGCCAACATTGCATATGGAAAGGAAGGAAATGCAACTGAAGCAGAAATTCATGCTGCATCGGAGCTGGCCAATGCACACAAATTCATTAGTAGTTTACAACAGGTCAGAATATTATATAACAAATATCAGTAATTGTTTCCATTGATATCATCTTCTGCAAGTACAGGTAGTAACTTAATTTGCTTAAGCAAGCAGCCATGATGTAACTAGCAATAGGCTTTTCCATTGATAGGATTCAAAGATCATTCATGCCATATGGTTAGGTGGTTGTTATCAGATGGAATATTTTGCTAAGATGCTTGTTGTAATTTTGTTGGCTTATGACAACGCAAAATGCAGGGGTACGACACTGTTGTAGGAGAGCGAGGAACCCATTTGTCCGGGGGACAGAAACAAAGGGTGGCCATTGCTCGTGCTATAGTCAAAAGTCCCAAAATACTTCTATTGGATGAGGCTACCAGTGCACTGGATGCTGAATCTGAAAGGGTGGTTCAAGATGCACTGGACCGAGTTATGGTGAATAGGACTACAGTCGTTGTGGCCCATCGATTATCTACAATCAAGAATGCAGATGTTATTGCCGTGGTGAAAAATGGAGTCATTGTGGAGAAAGGCAAGCATGATTCTTTGATCCATATCAAAGATGGTTTTTATGCCTCTTTAGTGGCTCTTCATACGAGTGCCTCAACGTCTTGAGTCACACCTGCAATTTTTGTGCCACCACATTTTTTATGAAGGGATGTTTTTTCCTCATTCCAAACCCTGACGAGATATATAAATGTCAAGTTTTCTTTTTTCTTTTACGGAATCTGTACTGCAATTTGTTGTATACAAACATAAGCAACAGAAAAAAACCACCATTTTATTAGTTGATTTAGGGAATTAGAAATAAAGGATAAGACAACATTAGTGCCAATGGCAAGAATTTTAGCTTCATGTGGAGTTGGATATGAATCTGATGAAGGTTGCTGTTGATGATCATAGTACTGATACAAAGCTCTGCAACACATTTTGCACCAGATTTTTCCCAGATTTTGTTCCATTTTGTTTTTTTAATATTTTGTAATACAATTAATGAATGTACTAGAAGTTCGAATAAATTGTGATGGAATTTAATCTCAGCTTTAGACTAGGCAACAAATTTCCTTAAATTATGAAAATTTAGTATTGACTTATACTTTTATATCAGTATAAATATGTCTCTGTAGTGATGAAATATAAGTTTCCTTTCATATTTTGTCTATCTTCTTCTTCTTTCATACGTATATACTAGAAACTTCTTACATCTAGTATCGAGCTACAATTGATCTTTGTGAAGCTGTGTGTGAGGGAAAACAAGTAAGAAAACGTCACTTAAAAAACCATAAATACTTGACGATTTGAGTGATTTTTATGATGGCTACAAGCGATACTATTTCTGCTCTTTCTCCTCCAATCTTCACTGGAGAAAAATATCCTGTGTGGTTTGTGAAGATGGAAGCATATCTTAGGGGTCTTGACGTAGCGGAAGCTCACAACAAAAGAAAGATAAGTATAAATACCGTTGATCCGAAATTTAGATACCGGTCTACTATAATCCGTTGATTTGCGCACAAATACCGGGGAATGGGCTTCAACTCCGTTGATTTAAAGAATATTGAAAATTGGGATAAAGTTGAGATAGTCTCTCATAAACTTTTATTAATCAAAGAAAGCTCTCTTTTTCAGCGTAGAAGTCTTACATAAATAGTAAATTTTAGGTCAAAACCCTAAAGCAATTTGAAAAAGAAATAAACACTAAAAATCCAAAATTAAATAGGAAAAATCCCGAAAATAAATAAAAATCCCACTAAAACAGTAATTTGTAATTTTGAGGGCCTAAACAATGTTTTTTTAGCCAAAATAACCCTTACATCATGGGCAAAGCCCATGTGTTTTGCTCGTTGGCCCATTTGGCATCGAATTAGGCTAAAAAAACCTTAGAATAGGGTTAACAATGTTTTTTTCTAACTTCGTCATACTCCTACTATTTCATGAATTCCCGAGCTTGTTGGTCCGTATCATTCCCCCTAGGAAAGAGAAAATTCACCCTCGAATTATCCGGATCATCATCATCCTCATCATCGAGGTTAGCCTCCGACGCCTCCCAATGATGATTTCGATTTTGGTTCCTATGACCTCTCGCTTATGTTCATCGTCGGCGCACCCATTTGCCGTGCCAACACCCCTAGCCGCTATGTCAACTACTGCATGGACTCGCTCCATCCTATCATTCATCCGCTTAACTCCCTACTCCAAACGCACCACATTAGTGCGCTCATGGAGCTCATCCACATCTCGCTCTTGTTGTTGTTGTCTCCTTAGCCGCAAGGTTAAGAAATCGATAACCGAGGCTTCGTTTTTTTTTAGTTTTCGGACACTAAGAATGACATTAGAACCGACTTGAATTGAATTTAAACAAGATAATAACAAATGAGATGGGACGGGATAAAAACAAAACATATCATACTTTTTTTAAAAAAATGAAACTGGTTTAGTTTGGACTAAAATAAATGAACTACAAAGACACGAAATAGAATAAAAGATAATGAATAAGAACCCGATTTATATTGATAAAACAAAGTTAACTACAAATCATACTTTTTTTTTTAAATATAAGACTCAATTTATCAAGCAAAGGAACACGATACTTAAATAAGAAAAAATGATAGAATAATAAGGAAGACGTAACAAAGAAAACAAGACGAGATACGAAATTAAAAAATCACAAGGACTATGGATAACCAACTCGGCTCGATACCAACCGACGTAGTGGAAGCTCACAAGAAAAGAAAGATAAGGATAAATATCGTTGATTTGAAATTTAGATGCCGGTCTACTATAACTTATTAATTTGTGCATAAACACCAAGGAATAGGCTTTAACTCCGTTGATTCAAAGAATACCAAAAATTGAGATAAAGTTGAGATACTCTCTCATAAATTTTTATTAATCAAAGAAAGCTCTCCTTTTTTAGCACAAAAGTCTTACGTAAATAGTAAATTTTAGGTCAAAATCCTAAAGCAATTTGAAAAAGAAATAAACACTAAAAATCCAAAATTAAATAGGAAAAATCCCAAAAATAACTAAAAATCCCATCGAAATAGTAATTTCCAATTTTAAGGGCCTAAACGATGTTTTTTGACCAAAATAACCCTTACATCATGGGCAAAGCCCATGTGTTTTGCTTATTGGCCCGTTTGACATTGAATTAGGCTAAAAAAACCTTAGAATTTGGCCAATAATATTTTTTTCTAGCTTCTGCTGCGCTCCTATTGTTTCATGAATTCCTAAGCTTGTTGGCCCATATCAAGTTTGCTATCGTGGAAAGCTATTGAATCAGATTTTGAAACCGAATTGCTAAATAATCCAACCTTGAATCAGCTTAGAATGTATGAAGAAAGGGTCTCTAGAAAATTTAGAGCCTTAAGTAGTCTTCATTCAGCGATAAATGAGACTATTTTCATAAGGATTATGGCATACAAGACAAGCAAAGAAGTCCGGGATAAGTTGAAGTCGAATTTTAAGGAAATCAAAAGAAAAAACAAATGTAGATCTTTAATTTAAGAAAGGAGTTTGAATTTCTCAAGATGAAAGAGACTGAGAATGTAAAGGAGTACATTGATAGAGTCATGAAAGTTGTTAATCAAGTAAGGTTGCTAGGTGAGGACTTACTAGAAAGAAGAGTTATGGAAAAAGTAATGGTAAGCTGTTCCGGAAAGATTTGAGGCAAAAATATCTTCACTTGAAGATGCTTGGGATTTATCTCGGTTTTCTCTTGTAAAGCTTGTAAGTGCTCTACAAGTCGTTGAACAAAGAAAAGCATTTAAAGAGGAAGAAGGCTCAACCGAAAATGCATTTTTTGCATCCCAAAGAGCAAAAGTGCGGACTAATGATGCAAATAGAAGCCCTTATTCAAAGAGAGGTAAAGATAAAAAATTTAATCAAAGCAACATGAGAAAGAACAGGAGAGACAAGTATCCACCTTGTCCTCATTGCAAGAAGACAAACCACATCGAAAATTATTGCTAGTACGGACACTGGGTTCAATGCAAAGCATGTAAGCGGTTTGGACATATTGAAAGAGTTTGTCTAGGAAATGGTGGTCAACAAATCAAGCTCGACTCGCATAAGTCATCGAAGGACCTAAAGGTCGAGAGGAGAAACTTTTTGTTGTTCGTCGTTGAATGTTTAGTCGTAACTCAAAACACTAATGCTTGGATGATTAACGGTGGTCGTACTCATCATATGTCAACAAATTTAGAAATTTTTAAAACTTTGGACGAGAGCATATTCTTCCAAAGTAAGGCTTGGTGATGAGAGACCAATGGATGTCAAAGGCAAAGGTGTTATGTATGTGCAAACTTTATCAAGTACAAAGCTTATTTCGATGTGTCGTTTGTGCTCGATATTCAACATAATTTATTAAGTGTTCGTCGGTTGTTAAATAAGAATTACTTAGTTAAATTCAAGAAAAATTCTGTGAAATTATTGATCCTTCTAGTATAAAGCTTCTATTAATTAAAATGCATAATAGAAGCTTTAATATTGAGTGAAAAAATAATGATGAAGTCGAAGCTTTTGTTAGTATTGAATTTGACACTTGTTTGTCGCACAAAAAGGTCGGGTCACATAAATCATGATGCTCTAAAGTTGCTTGAAATGAGAAAAATGATGGATGATTTACCTGTTGTGATCGGGATTTCTAATGTATGTGGTACCTGTCAACTTGGTAAGTTGAGCAAAACTCCATTTCTGTAAAACAAGCTTGAAGAGCAATTGAAAAGCTCCAACTGGTTCATACGGATGTATGTGTACCCATGAGCATACCTTCTTACAATGGCGGACTTTCTTTTATTTATTGATGACTTTTTAAGATATTCCCGGGTCTATTTTCTTAAAAACAAATATGAAGTGTTTCCCATGTTTCAAAGATTCAAGGGTGCTATAAAAAAACAAAGTGCTCATGTCATCAAGACCTCGAGGTCCGATAATGGCACCGAATATGTCTTTTCTCAATTTCAATCATTTCTTTAAAAGGCGGTATTCATCATTAACTCACGACCACTTATACACCTCAGCAAAATGGTGTAAGTGAAAGAAAGAATAGATCAATCATGAACATGACAAGGTGTTTGCTTGTTTGAAAAAGATTTACTAAAGAAGTTATGGGCGGAGGTCTGGAAACACTGCTTATCTATCTTCAAAATAGACTTCAACTAAAGCTATTGATGGTAAAACACCTTATGAAGCTCGGACGAGTGTCAAACCATCATAGCTCATTTGAAGGTTTTTGGAAGCACTCGCTATGCGTATGTTCCCGATGCAAAGAGAGATAAGCTTGATCAAAGGTTTAAAATTGGTGTCTTTGTTGGTTACGGAACCGTTTCAAAAGGATATAGAATTTTAAATCCGATAACCGAGAAGGTTTATGTGAGCGAGGAGTATAAAGTTCGATGAAAATGATGTCCGAAATTGGGAGAAAATGATTGTATAGTCCTCAAATCAAAGCATTAATGCTGAAAATGCACCTCGACCTTCATAATGAAACTTCGAGGAGGAGGATTCGATGATGAGTATCATACTGTGGGAGGCATCAAAACTCCGTAAGATATCTATAGCAGATGTAATGTAGCTATATTTGAACTCGCATCAGCTTGATCAAGCTTTGCAATCTCTAAAATAGAAAGCATTCATGGAGGAAGTATTTAATATGATTGTTAAAAATGACACCTGGTTATTTGTTGATGTTTTAGGTTACTTTTTGATAGACCAAAACATCAACAAGTAATTGGGACAAAGTGAGTGTTCAAAATGAAGGTGAATCTGGATGGCTCAATCAAGCAAATACAAGGTTAGATTAGTTGTGAAAGGCTACTCTCAACAAGCAAGGTATTGACTTCACCGAAACCTTTGCTCTTGTAGTTAGATTCGATACAATCGGATTATTACTTGCTCTTGTTGCTTATAAAGGTTGGAGAGGTTATCAACTTGATGTCAAATCAACATTCCTCAATGGTGTTCTTGAGGAGAAAATTTACATTGAGTAATTTGAGGGTTTTGTTATTAAAAATGCTACCGATAAAGTTTATTTATTAAAAAAGACACTATATGGTTTGAAACAAGCCCTCGTTATGCAAAGATTGATGGCTACTTGCTTGACTTGGGATTTGAAAGGAGCATCAATAAAGCAATGTTATATGTGAAACAAGTGTGTGCTGAAATTCTAATTATTTCAATCTATGTTGATGATATCTTTGTCTTTGGTAGCAATTCAATCTCCGTGAAAGAGTTTAGAAAGCAAATTGAGGGCATGTTTGAGATGAATGATTTGGGGTAGATGTGTTATTTTCTAGAAATGGAATTGTCTCAAGTTTCAACGGGCACTTTTATTTCTTAAAGGAAATATGCAACGGAATTATTGAAGAAGTTTTCTCTAATTGGTTGTAAAGTCATCAAGCACTCTAGCAGTTCAAGGAATGAAGTTACAAGCAAATGATGGTTCAGATATCTATTGATCCTTCAATCTTTAGGAGTCTTGTTGGCTCATTGCTGTATTTGTTAATCATAAGGCCATACATAATGTATACAACCAACATTATATCAAGATACATACACATGCCAACCGAAAATCATCTCAAAGCGACCAAAAAGGTCCCGAGGTATATTCGGGACACAATTTCATATGGTGTGTTGTTTAGGAGGAGTTCGACCTGAAATTACTTAGATTCACCGATAGTGATTGGGCTGGATCACTTGAAGATCCAAAAAGCATCTCGGGCTATTGTTTTACACTTGGATCGGGTGTTATATGTTAGAGTTTAAGGAAGCAAGGTTCTGTTGCTCGGCCTACTCGTCGAGGCGTAATATATAGTTGCATCTACTGCTGTCAATCAAGCCTTATGGATGAGAAAAATGATGAGTGATTTGAAGTTTAAGCAAGAAACTGCTACAATGATTTTGTGTGATAATAAGTCTATTGTTGCAATGGTTAAAAATTCAGTTTTTCATGGAAAAACTAAGCATATTAAAATCAAATATCATGTTATTAGAGAAGCGAGAGAAAGAAGGTGAAGTTGTTCTATCGCATTGTTCAGCAGAGGAACAAGTTGTTGATATTTTCACCAAGGATCGAAGAAGAACAGATTTGAAGAACTTAGAGGCAAGCTTGGTGTTATGTATAGCTCTTGCATCAAGGAGGAGTGATGAAGGTTAATGTTGATGATCACAAGATCGATATAAAGCCCCGTAACACAATTTGCACTAGATTTTTCCCGGATTTTGTTCCATTTTGTTTTTGAATATTTTGTAATACAATTAATGAATGTACTAAAAATTTGAATGAATTATGGTGGAACTTAATCTTAGCTTTAGACTAGGGAACAAATTTTCTTAAATTATGAAAATTTGATATTGACTTATACTTTTGTATCGGTATAAATATGTCTCTGTAGTAATGAAATATAAGTTCCCTTTCATACTTTGTCTATCTTCTTCTTCTTTCATATGTATATACCGTAAATGTCTTACAAAATCTATTATCGAGATAAAAGTAACGGATGACGGATCATGAGCCATTTTTCAATTATTTAGTTTCATCATTGATCGGAAACTTCGAGTGTTTGATGAAATGTTGACAATATAATCATTTGACATTCAAGGTTGACCATTCACTTTGAAAGCCTAGTTTAAGTTCATAAATTTTGTTCCCTCCGTGCTAGATCATAAGAAGAAATAATTACCGTATAAAATAACCATGGTTTTCCATTTTGTAGTTGAAAGCCAAAGCATGTGTTTACTCCGATAGATCAATTTACAATTAACTTTGCAAGCAATCCATGTTGAATCTAAGATGAGTAACATATTAATTTTAACAAAACTTGCACTCGGAAGCGAAAGGAAGACTCGCTATATAGGAATCGTGGAATTATTAAAAGCTCGAAATAAAGAGAGCAATAACAAAGCCGAAATTTAAAATAATGGCTTTGGACACAGCTTGTCATTTCAACTTATAGACATGTTTCTTGCTTGGTAACATTTTGCTCATTCTTCTTTTAATAACGTTATTGACCATCTTGATTTTGCTATTTAATTTATTATTTAATTTTTATTTTTATACCGGTATGTTTGATTAGTAGTGTGCACGTTATTTTGCCTATGAATATTTTGGAGTGCTAGAATAATATTTCTTCTTGAGATGTATTATTTGATTAAAAACTTGATAAGGCTTGGCCTCGCAATTTAAAGTTATAGATTTGTTTGTTCTCTACAATTGCAAACTTAATTATATTTATTCGAGAGAAAATTGAGAATCGGTAATACCTTTAGATTGGTGTGATAGCCCCGCAGAAAGGCAAAAATGGTAAAAGTATGGATGGGTTTACCACATCGAAAAGAGAGGAAGGAAAGAGAAAAGCTTAGGGGCGAATAGGGACCGGAAGATGAGAAAACTATGGAATATGTGTTCTTCACAGTTTGGCTAATAAAAGAATATGGCAACAAATTCAACACTATAGTGGTAGTAACAAAGGGGTTGGTGACTGGAATTATGAATTTTGATGGGTTAAGCAGCATTTACAAAAGAAGACCTTCTAGTGTATTGTAATGAGAATTGCTTGGTGTCCTTTCATCTACTTTATCCGAAAGGAGAGGAATAAAAGAGTGCATACTACCACTTCAATTGATGAAAGCAATGTTATCATAAGTATTATCCAATCATTTAGTTCGGACTTAAAGGAAACAAACTGGTGCAAAAAGCTTTAAATCATCCTAGTTTGACTAGATTTTGCAAAACTTGGAATTTGTGTAGAGCTTAAATTTCTTGATCTCGCTTTGGTTGATGTATCGAACTTGTAAACATGTATTTTCTATTTTGGTTGATTTTTCTTAATGAAACTTTTTCATTCAAAAAAAAAGAAAAAAGAAAAAAAAAGGGAAGATGAGAAAACTAAAACCCCGCCACTGCAGAATCACTTATCGTTATCCTTAATTCCTCGACTTGTGATAGCCGGTGCAGGATTGTACATCATTACACGATGGCATCTCATGGCCAAACTCGCTTATACTAAAGCAAGGACCGTAGTAGAAGCGGACCATTGGCTTAATTAGAGGTATGATTACATTTAAGGAATCGGATATGCCTAGATATAAATTGAGTATATAATGCTAACTCGTTTAGCTTGTATCTAGGTTGCATCATTTATCGGGGAGAAGCAAGCCATAATTAATTACAAGAAGTTTCTTGTCGCTTACTCCGTGTTCGAAGGCTTTGTTGTTGGATTAGGCCTTGACATCGTTATGTTAGTTATGTTCGTTGCTATGCTTTGGCAAAATGGCCTTGGTTGAAGATGATTTTGGAAAAAGCATACGCCGGGGGTGACATGATTAATGATTGTTTCGTGTTAACCCATTTCATGTGAGTTCCTTTATGAAGCAAAATACTTTAATAAGATGAATGGTTCATGTTCCTAAAGCTCGGCATCTCCTTGCATGAGTGCATTTGTTGTTGGTCAAGCTCGCAACGTATAGGATGCTTCGAGACTCGTCAATAGAAAGCCGGGGATAAATGCTTTCGATTCAAGAAAAGTCGTTAGATGAAATCGGTGAAGATATAGAGTTGAGTGATGTATATTTCGAATAGTTTTGGTTGGAACCTTTATTCAATTATAATTATAATGAACGTCTACGGTAGGTTTATACATTTTATAGATGAAACCCTAGTATATGCACGATAGAATAAGATAGTATATAGGTCGGATAACTTTAAGTCTAATACGATTATATGTACACTCGAAATACAATACGAGACATCTAAACTATTTCAATTTTCTAGCCGGACTAGATGAGCAAATATTTTCCGGTTTCTTCTCTTTTTTTCATCTTAAGTGGAAGAGGAATAACTGCAGCATTAAATGGACAACGAGGAAGTGAAAAGTCAACGAGTGGTCGGCTTGATAGAGAGATTTTATGATCCACAAGTCGAAGAAGTGAATTTGAGAGAAAATTTGGTCTTATCAATCAAGAACTCCGTATTGCTCACATCCGGTATTAAGGATAAGATTGCATTCGAAAATATAGTACAACTACCGAAGAGATATGATCGACTACAGTCGAACTTAGCAATGCTCGTTAACTTCATTTATAAACTACCTCAAGTTCTATCTCGGTTTTCTCTTTACTAATTTCTAGTGTTATCAATTTTTTTGGAGAGGTCGAGGATCGGATCGCATCAATTTTTCATTTTAATTTGGATTTCAACTATTGCATCGAACGAGTAGACACAATGGTTGATGAACATGGAACTCGGTTATCGATGGATAGAAATAGAGAATGAAAATAGTAAGAGCCATTCCGAAATATCCAAATCATTATTTATGTCTATTCACGAGCAAATCAAAATAGCCGGGAAGGGTCGATGAACGTTTAAAATTAACACCCTCATCTCAATCTAAATAATTCTACTTTTTTTAGTAAATAAATAAATCTAATTGAATACCCGTAAAGTGAATTTAATTTGTAGTAATTCATAGGTTGGTTGTTAGCTTTAAAGAACAACGGTGCATGACTTTATGACCTTCTATCGTCGCTTATCGAATTTGGTCTTAAGTATAGTAAATTGACACTTTAATTTAAAACCAAGTACTTCACGAGGAAATAATAAAGTGTTCAATGCTGCCTAGTAAACCGCTAGAACTTTTATGTGGTATCTCGATTTGAATGATAAAATTGATAATAAAAAAAGAATGATATAAATTGAGATATAAATATTATAATTCGAAAGATATAAAACTTACATCAACAGTTTTTAATGCTGCCATTTGGTAACACTTGAAGTAAAAATCCTAAATTATTAAAAAGCGTAATAAATGCTATCAATCTACTTTATAGGAAGGTAAGGTTAACTAAAGGATAAAAGTAATTTTCGGAAGCGATCTGTTGTTGTCCCATCTATTTGTTTTTTTCTCTTCTTTTAAACCATTATCAATGGATAACCGTCCGGAGATTCAATTTTGAGCACAAACAATTATCAAGCTTTATCTCGTTTTCTTATTCGTCGATATCTATTAGTTTATGAAACCAAACGAATCTCTATTTCATTGATATCGACTAGTTTTGTAAAATAAAACACATCGTTTCATTGTAGGCCTCTATCCTATCAACCATTTCATTTATGGTTCTCAAATCCGTATTCGTCAATATCGGTTGGTTTATGAATTCAAACGCATCATTTCATTAAAACTCGAAAAATACATCATTCGGTTAAGGTGCGGCGTTTTGTGATGTCGAATCCAATCGGCACGTGGCTTGAATTTATGTATGCCAACACATGCCCCTCTATTAGTTTGTTAGAGATGAAATGAAGAGTTTCTTCTTCGATGGACATATCATTAAATGCCAATAAGACATAATGAGATTATGCGACTTCCTAAGATGGCTACTTTATGTAGTATTTGAAGTTTTATTTCGTCGAATCCGAACTGTTGTGTTTGAAAAGTGAAATCATCATGAATTTTAAATGTATATGATATAAAAACAAACTCGATTCTATAATTTTACACTATTTACGATTTCTTTTACTTTCCGTAAAAATTTTCCAAAAACTTTTCTTACCTTTTATTGAACACTTGCTTCGCTTTGGAATTTCTTTCTATTCCATTAGAATGACTCTTAAAAGAAAGCTAAAATCTTCTAAGAAATGCAGTGCAAACCATAGTATCTTCGTTAACCGACCGCCACGGATTGTGGGAGCTCTTTGTTTGACCCAATGTGATCGATACTCATCTAATTCAAATTATTATAGATAACCAAGTTATCGATGTCCCAATAGGGTTTAAGAAAAACCCCAAAAGGAGTCCTTATCGAACCCTAGGACCTACGATCAATGTCGATGTGGTGCCTTTATCAAAGATGATTGATTCGGCTTACCCAAGAACTACTAACGTCGGTATAGTTTTTGAACTCGTATTTTATTTCACCCTCCAAAATTGGACCCGCATCGCCAAAGCATTTCTAGTGATTTGGCCAAAATCGAATGTTAAGTATGAGGCTTAGGTGAACAAGAGACTCCTTCTTCAATTGGGTAAAAAATGAGCAACGATGGGGATCCGTAAAGCCACCATGCTTGTCGACTCACTCTTATTTTCTAAGCCCTAATTTGGTCACAACTTTGGTCTCTTTATGAAACCCTTATATCAACCAATTCCAATTTCTTGAAGGTCATATGTCAATGACTTTGCTAGATGTGATGGCCATTACCTGTTTATACCCTTCCGGCCGGACTTTGGCCTTTAAAGCAAATGAAGTAGACCTTAAGGCCCAAGAAAATAGGCTCCTAACAACGTATGGTCAACTGGTTGATTGATGTGCGAGTGGAACAACGATATCTCGGCATGAGGAGATCGATTTCTATTTTCCGTGGATTTGTAAGTATATCGTGGGCTCCAAATTGAAAAAACCAATCAAGGCCTTTTTACCTTGGGTTATCAATCCGGCTGCACTCAACGAGAATCGGACCGGTGGCTATGGGTCTCATTCTTCTTGCTTATGCATATGTAGGTCTTCACGACACATTGACTAAAAGGTTCAAAACCTTGTCATGTCCTCTTTCGTTTATCCGGATGTGGGGCGAATTCTATTTTCCTACTTTATGCGGACCTCATTTAATCCAGGATGATGTAAAGAGCTATGGCCATTCGATGCTACACAATATACCGGCTAACCTATTACTCTCTTCGAAGCCGTGAATCACATTCTTGATCCAAATCTCAAGCGAGTGACATTGGATGACCTGGATGCCATTCCATACTCATAGCAATGGAGTGTTATGGTTCCATTCAAACAAATTACTTTGTAAGGTACAATTCTTGACCGGCGAATGTGTCATCTAAAGTTCAATACCGGTAAGTCAAAATTTGACTTACCCTTCGGGAGATTTAGTTTTCACCGAGGCCTACTCTCCAAACCTCTATGCTCGACAATTTGGGTTGATTTAAATAGTGGTCGTGCCATTGTATACAACCATAAACTAACCACAGCGGACAAGGAATGACATCAAGAATTTTCTAAAGCAAATCATTGAGAATGAATCCTAAGTTTTGACCAATACTCAAGATCTTCGTGGCTATCGCTCGAATATTAAAGTGACTTCAACATTCACTACAATATGGTCATCATTTTAGAGTAACAAGTTTCCTCTTTTATGTCGAGATGAATTGCTCCGGGCGATCACCGATGTATCGACGCGGATGAAATCGATACCAATTAAAGGTAAATTATTATAAAAACTAGTGGGTTTTTCTTTATAGCGTTCGTCATTCTCAAGCTCGAAAAAAGAGATAAAACTTATTATTCTTGGTTTTACCTATTGACAATGTTACCAAAGAAACTAGATTATAGAAAGAGGAAAATTATTTTATCCGATCCTTCTTCGGAAAATTTATCTTCGGAGGGACCAAGTCGAACCACTCGTGCGGACCTTTGAAAAAGACCGCTACCGATGCCTCTAGATGCCCTAGTTCGATAGGCCCTATCATTAAAGACCCTCTTCCCAAGCTAGAGCTTTCATATTGTTCTTCCTCCTCTTCTAATGGGGAAAGGGTCCCAATTGAGTCATGTGTTCAACCTTTACAAGCATCCATTTTAGATTCGAAGGTTTCTCGCTAGAAGAACAAGAAAAGACAACTGCGAGAAGCGAGTAAGATTCCTTATCTTTCTATCTCGCCATCTTTTATCTTATTCTCAATATTGATTATTTTCTGAATCCTTGGTTTTTGTGTAGTTGAGAAGGTTTAAAAAGGATTTCGATGACCTCCTCCTCTTATAGAAATTCTTGGCCAAACTTCAAAACCCGGGCATGATATTTCGAGTTTGAATTGTTCTTTCGATCGCGAGGTCCATCCATACCTAAAGCAAGCCAAGTAAGTTTCTTTCATCATTCTTTTCATTTTATGATAAAATGTTTTTTACTTACATTATTTGATCATTATGTCGGGTAGTCGATCCCGAATCGGCTTCTCTCTTTGACAAGAATTATAACATCCCAATCTAGCCAATACGAGTAATGATCTCCTAAATGTAAAATTAATTGTTCCTTTTCTTCAATTCGTATACTCGATTAAAGTGTTTCATCTTTTACCCCTTGGGCTAGAGATGTCCTTTGGAGAATCATTACCACCCTCTCGGGAAGTTTTTTTAGGTCTTCGGGGTGAGGTGAATGTAAAAAATCCTATCGATGCGATTGATGCAACCTCTAGGGAGACATATGATGCATCGGCAGTATAAGAACCTATAGAGAAGCCTATTTTTGTAGAGAAACACACAAAAGGCTCGAGACCGTTATCATTAAAGTCCCTATTAGAATGGAGATAGAAGGTTCGAAGAGATGCCTTCTCTCGAAGCTCTTGAGATTTTTGCACGAAGGCCTTTTGAAGCATCGAATCCTCTTGTTAATGTTTCTAATGTCCCTCTTTTGTGCGATCCACCTCGCCCTTTGGTAGTCGATCAATCAATACCCTTAATGGTTATGATCGATCATCCCGAAATGATTAATGTTCAAGATATAGGTCTTCATCATAGACTTGATGAAAGGGTTAATGAAGATGAAGTGGTTTCGGTTCATATCCTCGACGTTGAGCACGAGCAATTTAAGGAAGCATCTACTCGGTCGGATCTTGCTTTGAATCAATAAATACAAATAGTATCTCGCTTTAGTTATAGCGGGACCTCTTAAGATCTTTGAAACTCGGTTTTTGCTTCCACCGGATTCTCGGATCTACTTGATTTCCTTAATTATTTTCCTCTAAACATTTATGATCGAGAGTTTCTTGATGTATCGATAGATATGATTACAACGAGCTTTAAAGGAAGAGCAAACCATGTAAGGTCTTTGGTTCAAGTTCTTATGAAAGGAACCCCTACTAAGACAACCACGGTTTTGAGGAGGAACAAGCTAAATTGGATAAAACCGGGGCTCGTTTAGATAAGGAGATTGTAGAAACGAGGTAAAAGATATTTGAATTAGAACCCATTCAATCTACCTTGGAACCTCAAATTGCCGATGTCAATGAGGACTTGCATATGTGGCGGAGGCATGACTTTGTACGTAGGCAAAGGCTTAGCGGCTCGAACCTTATAAGAGCTTTATCTATTATTTTAGACATTCTTAGAAATAGAGCTCGAAATAACAATTGCTAACAATTTTTGACTTTAATTCCAAAGATGTGTCTTCCGAATTAAATGGTTGTTTTACATTATTTTGTTCTATCTTTGAATTTTTCTATACATTCGCTATAATTATGGGAATTAAAATTCCAAAATCTCTTTATTTGCTTCCTATATAGAAGGAATATATGGCTTTAAGTATTTACCATTGATGCCCCTAGCATGCTCCACCCCTTTGATGCTTTCTAACTTATAAGCATTCCCAAAATATGTCTCCTTAATTCGAAAGAGGCCTTCCCAATTAGGGGATCATTTACCAAATAGATAATCCTTCTTTCCAATCGGTAGTATGACCTTTCAAACTAAGTCTCTAATCGAAAAGTTTTTACTCTTGAGCTTTCGATTGTAAGTTCATGCCATTCTTTGTTTTTGCATGCAAATTCTGTTTAAAACTTTAATTCGTTGGGAATCTAATGATTCTATTCCAACAAATATAGCGTACTGTATAGTCAATTCCACACATTTCATTTTGCCTTGCTACTCTCGGTGATTGAGCCACAATCTCAAATGGTAGCATGGCATCATGCTCATAAGTTAAACGATATGGACTTGTGCCAATACTTTGTTCAAAGCCAACTCGATCGGCCCATAGGGTATTTTGTAACAACTTGTGCCAATTTTGAGGATTATTGCCAATCATTTTTTAGATATTTCCTTAATGATTTTATTTGATGCCTCTTCCGGTCCATTGGCTTGAGCATAATAAGGTGTTGAATTGATTATATCGAAACCAAATTCCCTTACAAACTCTTACATTTTTACCTTATTAAAGACAAAAGCTTGATCGACGGTAATAGTTTGTGGTAAACCAAATCGATATATGATGTTTTGTTGAATGAAAAAAATAACATCTTTTTGGTTTACTAACTTCATAAGCTTCGCTTCCACCCATTTAATGAAGTAGTCGAGTGGCTACTATTATATATGAATGGGATGATCTTGAAGTCAGGTTAATCTCTCTAATTAAATCCATTGCCCACCCTCTAAACGACCAAGGTTTGATTACCGAATGTAATTCAAATGCAAAAACTCTAGGGATGTTGTCATATTTTTAGCATGCGTCACATCCCTTTGCCATTTCAATATAATTTTTTCTCATTGATGACCAAAAGAAACCATGTTGTCGAATCATCCAACTTATTTTATCCCTTGCTTGGTGTAATCCATAAAGATCGAAATGGGATTCTACCATCATTCTTAAGGCTTCATTTGTATTAACACATCGAAGTAGGATTCTATCGAGCACCTTTCTTGTATAGCTCATCTTCCTAAAGGACATAGTTTTTCATCATGTGATTCATATAAGAACTTTATCTTTCTAACTCGGGATTTGTTAACGTTGAAATGATTTTGTCTCTCTAATCGAAATGGATCAAAGGATTGAAATTGTGTTAATTGTAGCCAATTCTTTTCTTTGATCAAAATTTGAGAGTACTTTGTCTTCGAGAGTGATTAATTCTTTGAATTTGGTCAAAGGGATTTGATAACTCGTGGCCATTTGTGCTAAATCATTAGCCAACCAATTCTCTTCCTTAGGGATATATTCGATTTTGGTTACATCAATGCGGCTTACATGATTTTTACTCTTTTTAGGCAATGTTCCAAAATGCCATTATTGCACTTGGCGTGATCTAATATCCGGTTGATTACCAATTATGAGTCTTTATAAATTTTGATGGCTCCCACTCTCGACTCGGAACCAATTTGAGTCCAATTATCGAGCTTTATATTTTGCTCGATTATGAATGCATGTCTCTTCTAGTTTGGAAATCTAATAAGTAGGGATTCCATTGGGTGATACAAGTATAATCCTAATACCTTGCCCATTCTTCAAACTAGACCCATCAAAAAACAACTTCCATGGAACTATCCCAAGGTAGACGATCTCTTTTCCGGTAAATCTATATCCACACTTAGGGTGATCGGCTAAAAAATTTATCACTCGCTTATCCCTTGATAAATTTTTGAGGGATGTATATTAGATCAAACTCGGATCAAGGTGAGACTTCATTTGCTAATTTGGCCTTTCAAAAGTGGACTAAAGAGCATATATTTGATGACATTAGTTTGTGCTATAACTTCGATAGTATAGGTAAGTAAATAATATTTTAATTTCATGGCTGTAAAATATAATAAACATAATTTCTCGATGCTTGGATATTTGCATTCCAATGTATTCGGGATCTTGCTTAGGTAAAAAATGGCTAGTTCAATGCCATCACCATTCTATTGGGCTAAGAAATAGCCGATGGAATTTTTACTCGCTGCAATGTACAACTTGAGAGGTTTTTCGGGTTTTGGGGAGACTAAAACAGGTGGTTTTGTCAAATAGGCTTTGATTGCATCAAAAGCTTATTGATGTTATTCATTCTATATGAATGTTTCCAAATCTCTTAATCTTAATAGTGGCGAGAAAACTTTAGTCTTCAAGCTGCATTAGAGATAAATCAATACAAATAATTTAACTATCCAAGGAAACTTTGCAATTGTTTCTTTGTCTTTGGTGGTTCGGCTTCGAGGATGGTTTTAGCTTTGTTGCCATTGATCTCTATACCTCTATTGTGGATTAGGAATCCAAGAAAGTTCCCCACACTTACCTCGAAAGCACATTTTAATGGGTTTAGTTTCAAACCATGTCTTCTCATTTCGTTGGAAAGATTTTCCCAAATTAACAAGATATCGCTGATTGGTGTGATGATTTAATGACAATATCATCGATATAAACTTCAACGTTTTTAACAATCAGTCCATGGAAGATAAGGTTCATTGCTTTTTGATATGTAGTGCCGGTATTTTTTAAACCGAAAGCCATTACTACCCATTCAAAAGTTCCTAGAGAACCGGAACTTCTAAACGCAGTTTTATGAACAACATCTTCATACATGTAAATCTAGTTATAACCAAAAAATCCATCCGTAAATGAAAATATTTGATACCCACAAGTGCCATCAATTAACATATCCGTTATTGGCATCGGATATTCATCTTTTAGAGTACATCGATTAAGATCTCTAAAATCTATACATACTCTAATCTTTTTATTTTTCTTTTTAAGCTGGAACAATATTAGAAATCCATTCTACATATTTGGAAGTTCTAATAAACCCTACTTGTAATAACTTCTCTATCTCTTGTAGTACCGAGTCAATCACTTCTTCAAACATTCTTCTTGGGGTTTTTTTTACTAGAATGGCATCTTTTTCAATTGGCGGACGATGTTCTACCAACTTTCTATCCAAACCGGGCATTTCATGATTCTCCCAAGCAAAAAAATCTCTATAATTTCTTAATAAAGAGGTAATTTATTCCTTGAACTCGTAGATCCAACAACCCACTTATAAAAGTATGTTTTGGTTTTCCTTATGTCTCTAAATTAACTTCTTCTAGTGGATCCCGAGCACTTGATCTTGGCATCTTTGTTTTTCTTGTCATGGACATATCCACTAGATTGTTCCCGCATTCTTTATTAATTCCTTCTTCATGATTGTAATCTATCATACCGAGGCTGGTTGATTCTCCTTATTGACTAGGTCTTCTTTCAGCTTCATACATACTCAAACGATGGATGGTAGCTTGTATTACCTCTATACCATCCGTTCTAGTTGGTATCATATTTATCATTTAAATGTGAGCGTCTTTTATGTCTTAGGATACCATGCCATCATACTTTGTACTTCTTCATCACCTTTGACTTCTTCTTTCATCTCTTCGAGTGTTACGAGTTTTCACCGAAACGTCTTCGATCAACAATTGTTCGATCCCGATTGATTCGACAACTCGTTTCCTTTCTCCTTCTTTCGATGCACCCTCATGTTTTGACATCCCTTCAACTTTGTCCTGTTTTGACGGTGGTAGAGTGATGATGACACATAAAGGTTTAGATGAATCCAATCCCTTTCTAATAATGCATTGAAGGAAGGTTTAGTGTCGATTATAAAGAACATAGTTATTCCTATTTTTTATCCAACTTGCAATTTTACGAGCGGCATGCCTCTTGCTTTCGTAAACTTTTTAACAAAATCATAAACCGATATATCGGTGTTTGTTAAATCTTCACTGGACTTGCCTAGATATTTAAGTATATTCAATGGCATTATATTGACTACAACGCCATTATCGACCAATACCTTCCCTATCGAGGCAATTGTTTATGAATGTTTTGATGTACAATGACTTGATGTGTTTGCTTTTAGAAGGTTCCGGTTTCTTGAAAGTGATTAATTGCTTACTAGAATCGAAGGTTGGATTGGTTTTAATGTTATTTTAGCCATTTTCATTTCGGTGACGGTCTCGTCGAGGACATCTTCGGGTTGATGCTTCTCTTGATCTATCTTCATCAAATATTATGTTCGCAAAGTTAAGACCATGTTACATTCCATAGTCTTGATTGATCCCGTAGTGGGGCTTTTGTCATGGTGAAGGTCTTTATCGAGGATAACTTCGAAGTCATCATCATCTTCGAAGTCTATATCATAACTGGATTCGACCACTTTTTTTCCTTTTTTAGAAGTTAGAGTTTCGTTCGATGTAACCATTTCAAGCCTCTCCGTAGGATCTTAGTTTTCATCCCATTGCTTTCATCTTGAGATATTTGGATTTTCTTCAATTCCGCCATTTTCGAAGCCATCTCCTTTTCCGAGTCTTAGATATAGTAGGGGATTGTCCTTTCCTTATTTATCAAGAGCGTTATCCGATCTTAGATGTCCGGAAGGACTTGTCATATTTTGGTTGTCTAAGGGAAGAGATTTTAATTCTCTTTCATGTTCCCACTTCGGGTTGTTTTGGCTTGACGAATCTAGGAGATCTATTCCACCATTCGGATGGTTTAGGGTCATTTGACCTTCGTTGATCGGGGGAACTATTCTATCGTTCGGATGATTTGGGGTCATTTGATCATTTTTTATTGGTAGGCTTTCGATATGGATGACTCGTGACCCTAGCATGGTCTCAATCAAAAGAATGATATTTACGACCCTATGAGCCATAAGTCCTTCCGGCTTTATCCCTAATCCTTTTTACTCGAGCCGGGGTTTTTTGATGGAGACTACGGGATCCCATATGATGCGAGTGAGCGGCGATCATTTCTTTCCTCAACAAAACCCTTTGTCAATGTGATCCTCTTCCTCTTTTTATTTCTCCTCGAGCACATGGCCTTGTTAAGGCCATATTAGTATGAGTGGATGACCTTGGTTTACGTTTTTCATGAACCATCCTTTGGCAATTCGACCGAGTCTTAGCCTCGTCTATAAAGCTAAAGTACCTTTTCTAAAGCTAAGCCTTTGCTTGTCCGACTATTTTTTAGCTTTATCGGCATATGATTACGGGTCGGATAAGCCAAAACTAGAGCCACTTCCTCTGCATTTGTCGAGTCATACCAGTCATAGTCCCTATAGTCGTTCAAGAAATTTATGAAATTATGGCATTTGTCTATGGTGTGGAGAGTGGTGATGTGCCATTTGCGGTAGTGGTCGAGCTTTGGATCTTCAAAGTGAGGAAATCTCGGTGCTTATTTTTCAACCAATCGATTGAAAAACCAATTAACCACTTTAGTGGCTTCGTTACTGACGAGCAATTCCTGCAATTCGGACATATCGAAAACATCCAAAGTCGGGACATCAACAATTTCAAGAAATGGATCGCTATCTACTTTTATAACTTTTTCTTTTTTGGGAAAAGTTAATTCTTTTGACTCTATTAAGTCTTGAATTAAATTCCTAAATAAGATGCAATGGTTTGTAGAATGGGATGTAGTACTTATGCCATTTATAAAATTTTCCTCTTTTCATTTCTTCGGGGGTAGGCAATTTATGTTTCCTTTTGATCTTAATCTTATGGTTGGTTAGAAGCCCATCAAAGATTAAATCGTCTTGTCTAGATTGAAAAAATACTTATGATCTTCTTTAGACTTGAAGTCTATTGGGGCTCGTATGTTCTTTCTAGCCAATTGTTTGCGCACTATTGGCTTTCCTTTAACATACTCGGTAAAATCAACATCGACTATGGCGGGATCTTGATAGTACATTTTGACCATCGTACTTTTTCATAATGCTTCTTCTCGCGGAATCGCTTCGAATGCGGAGGCTCTCTTTGTCAACTCGTATAAGTCTTAGAAGACCATACCCTCGAACTTTTTCCCGAGTTCAAAATCTAAACCGTTTTATTCGAAATGTACAAATTCGCTTTCGAGCAAATTGATCTGGGCATCGAACTCTAGCTCTTCTAAATCTTGTTAGGAACTACTTTGTCGATTCGCCACGAAACTGTTTCAATCGGCTATTTCGCCCCGAAACTCCGGGATCGATCCTCGAAAACTACACTTGGAAAGCATTCCGCATAACCCACCATGTAAAAATGGAATTAGGTAACAAATTAATGTATCACGTGAAAGCGAGCAACGGTTAAGGAACTAGGAAAAAGACGGAGCTTCGGAAAATCATCTCCTAACAATTCCCCACATTAGAAGGTGAATTTAGGGACATGTTCTAAAGCGAAAACGTTATCTTCACCGGAGAACAATGTAAATTCGGGGGCCACCGAATCCTCTCGGGAAAGGATATTCTCTATTGACATAATCAAGATATGGTTTTACGTACATGGGTCGATTTACCTTTTGCATACGTGATCCACACATTCTTTTGATCATGTTGGCTAATGTTTCTTGGTCCGGATCCCCATAAATATTCCCGGGACCGAGTTGTGGCAGCTGATTGTTTCCTACTCGCTGTAGCCATGTTTGGCACATTCCGTGGTGGGAAATTGGTAGGCGGTCTTTGAGGGATATTTGGAATGAGACCATAATATTATGCGGAAATAGAGTGATTGTTCGCTTGGTTCGGTTAGCGGGGGCACTTGAGGAGGATAACCATTATGTTGGCTACCAATTGGTACATGAGGCATATAGCCATTAGTTTGATTAACATGATTGCTTATGAGGTACTTGAGGGTGATAGCCATTAGTTTGGCCAATAGGTGGTGTTTGAGGTAGATAACCATTAGTTTGGTTAACGGAATTGCCAAGAGGTATTTAAGGATGATAGCCATTACCTTGGCTAATAAGTGGTGAATAAAGTAGATAGCTAGTTTGGCTAACGGGATTGCCATGGGGTATTTGAGGATGATACGCGAGCGAGTTGGGTAAGTGGTTGAGTAGGATAGGTATGGGTTTGGCCATGATGGGTCTATGTGTACAAACTATGTTGTGGATCCCGACCACTCCTATCAAAGGTTATGTTGGAGACGAGTAGGCGGATACCACTAGAGGAATATATGTCACTTTAGTCGAACATGCTCCATGTCCATTATTGACCACCTCTTTCCCTTTTCCTTCGACGGAACTACGAGGCATCTAACCTCTTTTCTCATTGATCGGGTAGCATTTGTAGCGAGCATTGAACCTCGGTTCGATGCCAATTTCCATTTCTTTGGCCACCCATTTAGCCAATAAGCCGATAGTTTCACCGAACAAGTGATTCACATATGCAATCACTATATTGCTATGGTAACGTATACATTCCATCATTTTGATGGCATAGTGATTGGTTGTATCCATGCTCTTCTCGTGAGGATTCGGCTATGAAAGCTCTCATCCCGCTAATGTCTTCTTCAAGCTAATTTGACACTAAATGCAAGTGTCGATTTATTTGAGTACCTACGTCTATAGTTGGATCATAGATTTTGTTGAGCGGTTCTTCCGTTCGTTTTGATAACATCCGTCGAATGTCAAAATTTGGTTCATTTGTCGCTACGTCTTATCCCCTATTGATAGAGGCATCGCTCCCTTCAGGTTGATAGGCTCTTGACTTCCAATACCAAATTTATTTCGACCGTTGCTATGGTTTTTGTTTGTCATACTTTCGGTTAATCCCTCTTGGTCACCCGTAATCTATCCACTAGTGCGGTTTCCTATGTTTCCTTTCTCTTGCAAAGGCACATTTGCAAAAGCTTGGACCATTCCTTCGACGAAGCCGATTGTGTTTCGTCGAGTTGGTCTTCTCCAATGGTTGGACATTTCGTTATGCTTCTTGTAATACCACGTTTTGACATTGAATCTCCCACTCGTGTTAGCCAAAACTTGTTCGTCGCTCGTCGAATTTGGTCTTAAATGTAGAGTAAATCGACACTTTAATTGATAACCAAGTACTTTGCGAAAAAATAATAAAGGGTTCAATGCTTGCCTAGTAAACCACTAAGACTTTTATGTGATATCTCGATTTGAATGATAAAATTGATAATAAAAAGAGAATGCTATAAAGCGAGATATAAATTGGAAGACACAACACTTACATCAACGAGTTTTGAATGCTCGCCATTTGGTAACACTTGAAATAAAAATCCTAAATTATTAAAAAGCAGAATAAACGCTATCAACCTACTTTATAGGAAGGTAAGGTTAACTAAATGATAAAAGTAATTTTCGGAGCAGTCTTGTTGTTGTCCTCTCTATTCGTCTTTTCCTCTTCTTTTAAACTATCGTCAATGGATAGCTGCCTGAAGATTCAATTTTGAGCGCAAATAGTTATCAAGCTTTATCCCCTTTTCTTATTTATCGATATCGGTTGGTTTATGAAACCAAACAGAATCTCTATTTCATTGATATCGACTAGTTTTGTGAAATGAAACACATCGTTTCATTGTAAAACTCTATCTTGTCGACATTGGTTGGTTTGTGAACCCAAACGCACCGTTTTATTTATGATCCTCAAATCTATATTCATCGATATCGGTTGGTTTATGAATCCGTCGTTTCATTAAAACTCTGAAAAATGCATCATTCTGGTTAAGGTGTAACGTTTCGTGATGTTGAATCCAATCGACACGTGGCTTGAATTTATGTATGCCAACACCTTCTCATGCCGTATCACATTTGGTGTCTTTGTATAAACAACAAACAACAAGGATTAGGTTGACAAAAAAGCATAATATTATAGCTTTATTCATGGTTTTTTACAAGTTGCAGGAAGTCAGAATGAGTTAAGAGGAATACAATAAGAATGCTTGCACTAGAAGCAAAAGGAAGCAGTTCTGACTTCTGACTTCTGATTTCTGCCCACCATATTATAAGCCGTTGGATTTATAAATGTTACCTCAAAATCAAACAGGTCACTGAGCGGCCACAAAATTAGAATAATAGTATATCTGTGGACTCACTTGTCATTTCAACTACTCATTTCCCTTTTCTTATTTGGTAAGTAAATGCTCTCCCTCTCTCTTTTTTTTTCAAAAACGATGGACTGGAATCGTGTTCTGTTTTGGAGGTTTATCATTATTTGTTTCTGTTGTATATATATAACTCGATATAGTACTTAGAAGTACAATACTTACAGTGCTCTCTTTCTTTTCGCCTCTGCGTGATCCTTTTTTCTTTACATGATGACTACCTTCTTTTCTGCATTTTGAATTTCTCTTCTGGTGCCACAAAAGAAATCATTGAGAAAAATTACCTCCCTCCATGCGCTCTCTCTTTCTCTCTGACATCATTTTCTTTATTCTGTTGAGATGACGTAGGTGAATTCTCTCCAACAGACTTGGTTCCTTTTTGGAAAAAATTTTTGAGTATAAGCTTCTGTTATGTGGGATAAAAGTACAAGAGTTTTGCAGGACATTTTGGCCTTCATTTGGTTCGGTAAATTCTATTCGGGGCTTGCTAGATAGTGGTAGACTAGGAAGTTATAACCCTGAGTTCTATTGAGTGAGTTCTGCAAATTTTATCAGGCACTTTTATCTTCTTTTGCTTGCTTCATGGCGTCAGTAATTTAATAGTAATTCCTACTAGGAAAAAAAAATTTATGGTTGTTGATATAGTTCTTGGAATATAATTCAAGGACCTTTCGCCTTAATTTAGGTCAAGATTGAGTTTATTCCTCCTTTCCTTCATGTTACTTGAAGACTGCTTTGATTCCACTTCAAGATCAAACGCATAGGTGGCGGACAATCTAGGTGGCATTTTTTTATTTCTTGAACAGCTCAATGACTAAAAAAAATGTCTCCCATTATTTAATCCTTTATTAGTTTCTATTTATTTATTTATTTCATTGGTTGTATTAAAATTTGCTCATTTGTTTGTGCTCCGGTGCAGCTGCAATTTGGGTCTTTGTGTATTCTGAGAGCAAATTGAGAATTAGATTAGTATCTTTAGGTTTCGTGCTATGGCTGTCGAGAACGGTGGAAATGGTGATAAGAATGCGGATGGGGCCACCACATCAGAAAGCCAGGTGGTGAAGGAGAAAATTTCCGGTGGAAATGGGGACCAACAAAAGCAAGAGAAGAGCAAAGGGGATGAGGAAACTAAAACAGTTCCATTTCTCAAGCTCTTTTCGTTTGCGGATTCTACAGATATTTTGTTGATGATCCTCGGGACGATTGGTGCTGTTGCAAATGGAGCATCCTTTCCAGTTATGTCAATACTTTTCGGAGATCTGGTTAATTCTTTTGGACAAAATCAGAATAACAAAGATGTAGTGGATTTAGTTTCAAAGGTAAACATGATCAGCATATATGCCAGTTTCGTTCACTAGCAATGCTTTTAAGGATAAGTTACATCATGCACCTTTCTGCTCTGGAAGATACATAATTGGATATTTGGTTCTCTGTTTCTGATATAGAGATGTTACTAATTATCATTTGATAAATGTCAAAACTCTTTTCTAGGTGTCTCTCAAATTTGTCTACTTGGGAGTTGGTTCTGGTGTAGCATCGTTTCTTCGTAAGTATATTATTAACTCAACAATGCCACCTTGCAAAGAAATTGTCTAATGCGTCGAGCATTGTGGATTTATAAACCTGTTCTTGTTGTTTGTCAGAGGTGGCGTGTTGGATGGTCACCGGAGAGAGACAGGCTTCACGAATAAGGGGTACATATTTGAAAACCATACTGAGACAAGATGTTGCCTTCTTCGATAAGGAAACCAACACTGGAGAGGTTGTTGGTAGAATGTCTGGAGACACTGTTCTTATACTAGATGCTATGGGTGAAAAGGTACCAAGCTGCTCTTATACTCTGACCAGAATAAAAAAATAGCAGTGATACCACGATGTTTTTCTGGTTAAATAACCCTTATTATCCATGCAGGTTGGGAAATTTATACAGCTGGTGTCAACATTCATTGGAGGCTTTATTATTGCATTTGTCAAAGGGTGGCTTCTTACTCTTGTCATGTTATCCTCCATTCCCCTGCTTGTGATAGCTGGCGCAGGATTGTCCATCATGATAACTAGGATGGCATCTCGTGGCCAAACTGCTTATGCTAAAGCAGCGACTGTAGTAGAACAAACTATTGGCTCAATCAGAACAGTATGTTTACATATAAAGACCAAGATGTGCCAAAAGGAAAATTCAGTATAGAATGCTAATTGTTTAACTTGTATCCAGGTTGCATCATTTACCGGGGAGAAGCAAGCCATAAATAATTACAAGAAGTTTCTGGTTACTGCATATAAATCTGGTGTTCAAGAAGGCTTTACTGCTGGATTAGGTCTTGGCATCGTTATGTTGGTAATCTTCTGCAGCTATGCGTTGGCAGTATGGTTTGGTGGAAAGATGATATGGGAAAAGGGATACACTGGGGGTGATGTAGTTAATGTGATTATTGCTGTGTTAACTGGTTCTATGTGAGTTCCATTAGGAAGCAATATGTATAAAAAATTCATTATTTATTTATTTTTACTTTTATGGTCTAATCATTTGAATGGTTCAGGTCCCTAGGGCAGGCATCTCCTTGCATGAGTGCATTTGCAGCTGGTCAAGCTGCAGCTTACAAGATGTTTGAGACTATCAATAGAAAGCCAGAGATAGATGCTTCCGATACAAGGGGAAAGATATTGGATGACATCAGAGGAGATATAGAGTTAAGGGATGTATATTTTAGTTATCCAGCCAGACCAGATGAGCAGATATTTTCTGGATTCTCTCTTTTAATCCCAAGCGGAACAACTGCAGCATTGGTTGGACAAAGTGGAAGCGGAAAGTCAACAGTGATCAGTCTGATAGAGAGATTTTATGATCCACAAGCTGGTGAAGTTCTCATAGATGGCATTAACCTCAAGGAGTTTCAGCTGAAGTGGATCCGGGATAAAATTGGTCTTGTCAGCCAGGAACCTGTGTTGTTTACCTCCAGCATCAAGGATAACATTGCATATGGAAAAGAAGGTGCAACTACTGAAGAGATAAGAGCAGCAACTGAACTTGCCAATGCTGCTAAATTCATTGATAAACTACCTCAGGTTATAAGTGGTTCCCTCTATTAGTTCTTGTACCCTCTATGCTGATTTTATGATCTCCAGGTTTACATTTTTTAATTTAATATTGAACATTGAATTTTGCATCCAGGGACTAGACACCATGGTTGGTGAGCATGGAACTCAGATGTCAGGTGGACAGAAACAGAGAATTGCAATAGCAAGAGCCATTCTTAAAGATCCACGGATTTTACTTTTGGATGAAGCTACAAGCGCACTTGATGCGGAATCTGAAAGGATAGTGCAGGAGGCTTTAGACAGGATTATGGTCAATCGAACAACTGTCATTGTTGCCCATCGTCTGAGCACTGTGAGAAATGCGGATATGATTGCAGTTATTCACCGTGGAAAGATGGTGGAGCAAGGTATATAATTAAGCATGCATGATTATCATATAAAGAAACGTAAAAAAATCTCGGGATCCTGCTGAGAAATTCCTTCGCTGTAAATTTTGTGGTCTCTGCATTGCCACAATTTCTCAATAGATCCTGGATCCAAATAATTGTAATTTTAGTAACGTCATCGATTTTTATGCCATATTGTGGATTATTTTGTGGAACTTCCTATTTATTTACCTAGTCATACCCGAGCATATAGCAGACTTACTTTGTTGAACAATCATGATTCATGCACTAGCTTTCTGCAGCCAAATCAGTTCTGAAATCTACTACTTTTATGATATTTTCATACATGACGTGAAAGAGACAAGGAGAGATATATAACTCGCATCCTTTTTATTGATTGATCAGGTTCCCATGCAGAACTACTCAAGGATCCTGAAGGAGCTTACTTTCAGCTTATACGCTTACAAGAAGTTAACAAAGTGTCCGAACAAGAAACAGATGACCACAAGAAGTCAGATATTTCTGCAGAGTCCTTAAGACAGTCAAGTCAAAGAATCTCACTGAAACGGTCAATAAGTCGGGGATCATCTGGGATTGGAAACAGCAGTCGACACTCTTTCTCAGTGTCATTTGGTTTACCTACTGGATTCAATGTCCCTGACAATTCCATTGCAGAATTAAAGGATTCTACGCAGAAACAACAAACTGATGTCCCAATCAGCCGCCTTGCGTATCTCAACAAGCCAGAGGTTCCAGTTCTAATGGCTGGTTCTATAGCTGCAATTCTCAATGGGGTCATATTTCCAATTTATGGTATACTACTTTCCAATATGATTAAAACATTTTTTGAACCACCTCATGAGTTGAGAAAGGATTCGAAGTTCTGGGCATTAATGTTTATGACCCTTGGCCTGGCTTCATTTGTGGTGTATCCAACACAAACATATTTATTTTCTGTGGCCGGTTGCAAATTAATACAAAGGATCCGATCTATGTGTTTTGAGAAGGTGGTTCTAATGGAGGTGGGCTGGTTCGACGAGCCTGAGCACTCAAGTGGAGCAGTTGGTGCTAGGCTCTCAGCAGATGCAGCAACAGTGCGTGCTCTGGTTGGAGATTCTCTTTCCCAGTTGGTTCAGAACATTGCTTCTGCTATAGCAGGTTTGGTCATTGCCTTTGCCGCATCTTGGGAATTGGCACTGGTAATCCTTGTACTACTTCCTCTTATAGGACTCAATGGATTTATTCAAATAAAGTTCATGAAAGGATTCAGTGCAGATGCAAAGGTATACTCTTTAACTCATGACCTTGTATTTTATTACTGTACGTACCCTGCAGCCTTCCTCAGAAATTACCATTTGTTACATGTGGTAGTTGAAATTAATCATCAAATGTACCCAAAAAAAAAATGATAATCATATTCGTTGATCAAAATGGTTGCAGAAAATGTATGAGGAAGCAAGCCAAGTTGCAAATGACGCTGTGAGCAGCATAAGAACTGTTGCTTCTTTCTGTGCTGAAGAGAAGGTGATGCAATTATACAGAAGGAAATGTGAAGGCCCTATGAGGACAGGAATAAGGCAAGGGCTGATCAGTGGAACTGGATTTGGAGTTTCTTTCTTTTTACTGTATTCTGTCTATGCAACTAGTTTCTATGTGGGAGCTCAACTAATCAAGCAAGGGAAAACAACTTTCTCAGAAGTTTTTCGTGTGGGTATATCTTCCTTGTGTATAAATTCTTTCCACAAGATTTTTATAGCCGTTAAAGTTTTCTTAATAATACCTAATCACTTGTCTCCTTGCAGGTTTTCTTTGCTTTAACCATGGCAGCGTTTGGAATTTCTCAATCAAGCTCCTTTGCTCCTGATTCCTCGAAAGCCAAGGGTGCAGCTGCTTCCATATTCTCTATTATAGATCGAAAGTCGAATATCGATCCAAGTGATGAGTCAGGAACAACATTAAACAATGTGAAAGGAGAAATCGAACTTCGCCACATAAGCTTTAAGTATCCAACTAGGCCGGACATTGAAATTTTCCGAGACCTCAGCTTGGCCATTCATTCTGGCAAGGTAAATTATTCATGCTTTGAATCAAATTCTTTCAAGGATATTGTCTTTAAAAAAATGGAATACTGATTGTAGGGCACTTGTATAATTTAAAATGTCGTGTCAAATTCTACATTATTAACGTGAATCTTCTTTTAGACTGTTGCCCTGGTTGGAGAAAGTGGAAGTGGGAAATCAACGGTGATCTCACTATTGCAAAGATTTTATGATCCCGATTCAGGTCATATAACTCTTGATGGAATTGACATTCAGAGTCTGCAACTCAAGTGGTTGAGGCAGCAGATGGGGCTTGTGAGCCAAGAACCAGTTCTCTTTAATGATACAATCCGAACCAACATTGCATATGGAAAGGAAGGAAATGCAACTGAAGCAGAAATTCATGCTGCATCGGAGCTGGCCAATGCACACAAATTCATTAGTAGTTTACAACAGGTCAGAATATTATATAACAACTATCAGCAATTGTTTCCATTGATATCATCTTCTGCAAGTACAAGTAGTAACTTAATTTGCTTAAGCAAGCAGCCATGATATAACTTCTAATAGGCTTTTCCATTGATAGGATTCAAAGATCATTCGTGCTATATTGTTTGGTGGTTGTTATCAGATGGAATATTTTGCGATGATGCTTGTTGTAATTTTGTTGGCTTATGACAACGCAAAATGCAGGGGTACGATACTGTTGTAGGAGAGCGAGGAACCCATTTGTCCGGGGGCAGAAACAAAGGGTGGCCATTGCTCGTGCTATAGTCAAAAGTCCCAAAATACTTCTATTGGATGAGGCTACCAGTGCACTGGATGCTGAATCTGAAAGAGTGGTCCAAGATGCACTGGACCGAGTTATGGTGAATAGGACTACAGTCGTTGTAGCTCATCGATTGTCTACAATCAAGAATGCAGATGTTATTGCCGTGGTGAAAAATGGAGTTATTGTGGAGAAAGGCAAGCACGATTCTTTGATCCATATCAAAGATGGTTTTTATGCCTCTTTAGTGGCTCTTCATATGAGTGCCTCAACGTCTTGAGTCACACCTGCAATTTTTCTGCCACCGTTTTTTTTATTAAGGGATGTTTTTTTATCGTTCCTAACCCTGACGAATATATATAAATGTCAAGTTTTCTTTTTTCTTTTACGGAATATATACATAAATGTTCCACTTTTGTAGTAATTGATTGTCAGTTACAATAACCGATTAGCTGATAGTCTAGCTCATAGTTTTAAAATACACAGTTGCGCAGCATATGGCCGTTATATAACGGAATCGGCAGTAGCCGATACCGTTTTTCGGTGCTAAACTAAAATATTGACGATTCACAGAGATAACGACCGTTATACTGTTATATAATGTTAATGGTACCCGCTTTCTACCAGAAAAAAACGGCATTATCTTTCATTGATGTTTAGATTTATGCTTCAATATTCAGTCACATTTAATTGAAACATAAAGAAAAAATTTTGAGAGGGAGAATCAATTTTTAGTAAGGAAGATGAAGGACGTTGTTTTCAATATAGAAAGGCAAACAAAAAGGAAGAGAAAAGAAGAACAAGAAGAACTGGTGCCGCAGAAAACAGAAGAAGAGGCGGCAGGATGCACGAGGAAGAAGAAGAGACTACACAGAGAGGGGGCATGAAGTGGATTTAGGTTTAGACTTTAGAGATATTAGTATTCTACTTATACCTAGTGTTTTAATATTTTGGACTGGATCCGTACTTTTAAATGGCCCATTGGATCTATTATTTTTACACAGTTTTAATTGGACTTTTTTTTAATATATATTTTTAAGTGATATTATTGGGCCTAGTTTTGGATTTTTATTTTTTTATTTACTTTTTTTTTTTTTACTTTGTGTAATTTTAAAAAATTAATAATATTTTTATTTTTCTAAAAAAAATTATAAGCCAATTTTTCTTCCACTCTAGCAACTAATAATTAAATTATAATTTTATCCTAACATTTTATGAACCATAATTTGACTTAAGTTAAATTAAAATTTAATTTTTAATAGTTTTGTTATTATTAAATTATAATGATGTGTGTACATATATAACTAAAAAATACTATATGTTTATTTAATAAAACTATCAAATTAACATGTATTATGAAAATTGTTAAATGATTCATAATAATAATAGCTGCAACCGTTATATTTAGCTATTAAAATCCACATCTATTATTACAATCGGTTATCGTTATTGCAACTGCAACTATTATTTAAAATTATGGTCTAGCTAATATAGTATTAGCACTTCAAAGGAATTACTATTTTGGTTGTAATCTTTGTAACTTTGTTTGTACTTTGTTTTTGTCACTATTTTGCTTGCTTTTAATTTAAGTTTATTGATTTTCGTCTAAAACAACATAACTAATTGGCTTATTTTTTAGAATTAGAAATTAAGGATAAGACAACATTAGAGGCTATGGCTAAAATATTCATGATATCCTCAGATTCGTGCGGAGTTGGATATGAATCTTTTGTTGAGATCAAAGCAATGGATGGCAGATTGTGAGCCATGTTTCTATGATTTAGTTTCTTCATCGTTTGGGAACTTCATTGTTTGATAATATGTTGACACTATATATAGTCATGCTATATTCAAGGTTGGCCATCCAATAATCACATTGAAAAGCCTAGTTTTATTTGATAAATTTCGTTCCCTCTGCACAAGAGCATAAACAGTAATTACTAAATAAAACAGTCACTGTTTTCCATTTTGTAGTTGAAAGCGAAAGCATATATACATATATATATATATATATATATATTTAGGTAGATCAGTTGTCTATTAACTTGCAACAATCAATGTTGAATGTAAGATGACTTGATAGTTAGTAGAAAGTGATTACCATTTTAATTTCAAGAAAACTTGCACGGAAGCAAAAGGAAAACTCACAAAACTGAAATTTGAAATAATGGCTTGGTACCCAGTTTGGTGACTTTTTTGCTCATTCATTGGCCATCTGGATTTTGCTCTTTCATTTGTCATTTTCGCACTGTTTTTTTTTCCTCCGTAGGCTGGTATGTTGATTAGTAGCATGTATGCTATTAAGTCTTAGAGAATTTTGGAGTACTGGAACTTATTTCGTCTTTGGGTTTATTATTTCTTTCTGTAAAAACCAAGGACTGCAATTTAAATTTGCAGATTTGCTTTGTGCTCTGCAGCTGCAAACTTAGTTGTATATAACTATATATTCCGAGAGCAAATTAAGAATCAGTAATACCTTTAGGTTGGTGCTATGGCCCCAGATAATGGCAGAAATGGTGGAAGTAAGGATGAGGCCACCACATCAAAAAGACAGGAAGGGGAGGAGAAAAGTTCAGGCCCGAATAGGGACCTAGAAAGGCTAGAGAAAAGCAAAGAAGATGAGAAAACTAAAACTGTGCCATTTCCCAAGCTCTTTTCGTTTGCAGATTCCACAGATACTGTTTTGATGATCCTTGGGTCGATTGGTGCTGTTGGAAACGGAGTATCCCTACCCCTTATGTCAATTCTATTGGGAGATGTGATTAATTCTTTTGGACAAAATCAGAATAATAACAAAGTGGTTCACTTAGTGTCCAAGGTAATACAATTAGCATTCATGTTTTTCAATCAACTGAGATGCTTTAAGCACAAGCTGTTCTGCATCTTTCTGATCAGGACCATTACATTTTCGGTTCTGTAATTCTTTTTCTTAACATAAAGATGTTTCTATTTTGTTGACTGTGAAAACTTCAGGTGTCTCTCAAATTTGTTTACTTGGCAGTGGGATCTGCTGTAGGAGCATTTCTCCGTGAGTACATACCCAATAATGCTAACATACAGAAAGTGTCTTGTTTGTCAAGAATTGGGACTTATAAAACCTTTTCTGTTGTTTGTCAGAGGTGGCTTGCTGGATGGTCACAGGAGAGAGACAGGCTGCCCGGATAAGGTTTACATATTTGAAAACTATACTGAGACAAGATGTTGCCTTTTTCGATAAGGAAACAAACACCGGGGAGGTTGTTGGTAGAATGTCTGGTGACACTTTTCTTATACAAGATGCTATGGGTGAAAAGGTACCAAACTGTTCTTATACTCTGTCCAGAAGGAAAAATTGCAGTGAGTTTTATACATATTGCCGAGATATTTTTGTGCTTAAATAAGCCTTATTATTTCATGCAGGTTGGGAAATTTATACAGCTGGTATCGACATTCTTTGGAGGCTTTGTAATAGCATTTGTCCAAGGGTGGCTTCTTGCTCTTGTCATGTTATCCTCCATTCCCTTGCTTGTGCTAGCTGGTGGAGCCATGTCAATAATGATATCTAGAAAAGCATCTAGTGGACAAACTGCTTATGCAAAAGCAGCAATTGTCGTAGAACAGACATTAGGCTCGATTAGAACTGTATGTTTACATACAAAGAACTGCACATTTGCTTGGCTAAAAAGGAAAAGAAAAATCAGTTAAAGAGTGCTAATTGTTTTAACTTTAATCCAGGTCGCGTCATTTACTTGTGAAGAGCATGCCATTAGCAATTACCGGAAGTTTCTTATTACTGCTTACAAATCCGGTGTTCAAGAAGGCTTAGCTGCTGGATTGGGCATTGGCATTGTTATGTTAGTAATCTTCTGCAGCTATGCTTTGGCAGTATGGTTTGGTGGGAAGATGATATTGGAAAAAGGATACACTGGGGGTACGGTGATTAATGTGATTGTTGCTCTGTTGACCGGATCCACGTGAGTTCCTTTATGAAGCAAACACACACACACACACACACATGCACAACGACATCCGCACAAACCAAAACACAAATTGATCTTCATGTATTCAACTTTTTTCTTAACAATTCATCATATTCACTTTATGATCTGACCATACGAAAATGTCAGATCACTTGGTCAGGCATCTCCCTGCATGAGTGCATTTGCGGCTGGTCAAGCTTCAGCTTCTAAAATGTTTGAGACTATTAGTAGGAAGCCTGAGATAGACGCTTACAAAATGGGGGAAAGATATTGGATGACATCAATGGAGATATAGAATTGAGGGATGTGCATTTCAGCTATCCAGCCAGACCTGATGATCAAATATTATCTGGACTGTCTCTTCTCATCTCAAGTGGCATAACTGCAGCTTTGGTTGGACAAAGTGGAAGTGGAAAGTCAACAGTAATCAGTCTGATAGAGAGATTTTATGATCCACAAGCTGGAGAAATTCTCATAGATGGTATTAACCTCAGAGAGTTTCAACTTAGGTGGATCCGAGAGAAAATTGGTCTTGTCAGCCAAGAACCTGTGTTGTTTACATCCAGCATTAGGGATAACATTGCCTATGGAAAAGATGGTGCAACTACTGAAGAGATAAGAGCAGCAGCTGAACTTGCCAATGCTGCTAAATTCATAGACAAACTACCTCAGGTTATAACTAATAAGTGGTTCCCTCTATTAGTTCTTATACCCTCTATGACCGTTCATGTTGTTATAATTTTTTTTGGAAGGGGGGTAGGATCTCCAGGTTTTTTTTATATATAATTTAATTTAGACCATTGAGTTTTGCATCCAGGGACTAGACACCATGGTTGGTGAGCATGGAACTCAGATTTCTGGTGGACAGAAACAGAGAATTGCAATAGCAAGAGCAATTCTGAAAGATCCACGAATTTTGCTTTTAGATGAAGCTACAAGTGCACTTGATGCGGAATCTGAAAAGATAGTGCAGGAGGCACTAGACAGGATTATGGCAAATAGAACAACTGTCATTGTTGCCCATCGTTTGAGCACTGTGAGAAATGCTGATTTGATTTCAGTTATTCACCGTGGCAAGATAGTGGAAAAAGGTATCTCATAATTAGTCATGCATAACAATCCACATATAGAGCAATGTCAGAAATGCTTGTGATCCTATAGGAAATTTCTGCTCACTGATATACATTCTTCATCCATTCTGAAATATTTTGTGTATTTTCTGTATATTTTTGCATATTGGATATAGTGAATAATCCTACTCATTTACCTGGTTTCAATAAACATATAGTAGCAGATATATATATGCTTAATTTTTTGTACAATCATGCTCTAATTCTCGGCAGACAATAAGTTCTATATCTTACAACCTTAGTTAGAAGTTAGACCAGCCTCCTGATTAATTCTAAAGTAGTTATTTCTCCGGGCTACTGAGGAATTATTTTTCTGAGATTTTGATTCTTGATGCAAACGAGCCGAGGAGATAATACAATTTAAAAAACTTCTGTTAATTGATTAGGCTCACATTCGGAACTACTCAAGGATCCTGAAGGAGCTTACTCGCAGCTTATACACTTACAAGAAGTAAATAAAGAGTCAGAGCATGAAACAGATGACCACAAGACAGATATTACTATTGAATCCTTTAGGCAGTCGAGTCCAAGAATTTCACTGAAACAATCCTTAAGTAGGGGATCATCTGGAGCAGGAAATAGAAGCTCATTCTCCGTTTCGTTAGATTTACTTACTACTGGATTCAGTGTCCCTAACCCTGATAATTCCCCGGGAGAAGTAGAAGCTTCTCCACATAAACAAAAAACTCCAGACGTCCCAATCCGCCGCCTTGCTTATCTGAACAAGCCAGAGACCCCGGTGCTTATGGCTGGAGCTATAGCTGCAGTTCTTAATGGTGTCATATTTCCAACTTTTGCGATACTACTTTCCAATGTGATTAAAACTTTTTTTGAACCACCGCATGAAATGAGAAAGGATTCAAAGTTCTGGGCACTAATGTTTATGACTCTTGGCCTGGCATCATTTTTGGTGTTTCCAACACAAACGTACTTATTTTCCGTGGCCGGATGCAAATTAATCCAACGGATCCGATCTATCTGCTTCGAGAAGGTGGTTCACATGGAGGTCGGTTGGTTCGATGAGCCTGAACACTCAAGTGGTGCAATTGGTGCTAGGCTTTCAGCAGATGCAGCAACAGTGCGTGCTCTGGTTGGGGACTCTCTAGCTCAGTTGGTTCAAAACATCGCAGCAGCAGCAGCGGGTTTGGTCATTGCCTTTACTGCATGTTGGCAATTGGCCTTGATTATCCTTGTACTAATTCCTCTAGTAGGACTCAATGGAATTATTCAAATAAAGTTCATGAAAGGATTTAGTGCAGATGCAAAGGTATTGTTTTTAACCCATTAACCTTGTATTTGATTCCAGTATTAAACTAAAGATTTTGAATTTTGACTTGGAAAAGAAGTTCTATTTTAAGTTCCAAGCAGCCTTTTCTCAGCAATTACAATTTATTAGGTTTGCTATTTGAAATTAATCATCGAATCACTGATCGAAATGGTTGCAGATGATGTATGAGGAAGCAAGTCAAGTTGCAAATGATGCTGTTGGCAGCATAAGAACTGTTGCTTCTTTCTGTGCTGAAGAGAAGGTGATGCGATTATACAAAAGGAAATGTGAAGGCCCTATGAAGACAGGAATAAGGCAAGGGCTGATCAGTGGAGCAGGATTTGGAGTTTCTTTCTTCTTACTGTTTTCTGTCTATGCAACCAGTTTCTACGCGGGAGCTCAACTAGTCCAGCAAGGGAAAACAACATTTACAGAAGTTTTTCGAGTGGGCATATCTTCCTAATTAATTATAGAGGTTTCGTAAAAGATACTTTTGGAAACCATGTATGTTTTAATAATACTTTGTTCATGTGTCTACTTGCAGGTTTTCTTGGCTTTAACCATGGCAGCTATTGGAATTTCACAAACAAGTTCCTTTGGTCCTGATTCCTCCAGTGCCAAGACTGCAGCTGCTTCCATATTCTCTATTATAGACCGAAAGTCAAAGATAGATCCAAGTGACGAGTCAGGAACGAAGTTAGACGATGTGAAAGGAGAAATTGAACTACATCGCATAAGCTTCAAGTATCCAACTAGGCCAGATATTCAAATTTTCCGAGATCTCAGCTTGGTTATTCATTCTGGCAAGGTAACTATTCATGCTTGAAATCCATCTGTTTAATTGTTTCAAGCATATTGTCTTTAGAAAAATGGAATCCTGAAACTAGTGCTGTCATTTTGCTTAAAATGCAAATGTAAAATTCTAAATTATTTTAATTTGAATCTGTTCTTTCAGACTGTTGCTCTTGTTGGAGAGAGCGGGAGTGGGAAATCAACGGTGATATCATTGTTGCAAAGATTTTATGATCCCGATTCTGGTCATATAACACTCGATGGAGTTGACATTCAAAGTCTCCAGCTTAAGTGGCTGAGGTGGCAGATGGGGCTTGTGAGCCAAGAACCAGTCCTGTTTAATGATACAATCCGTGCAAACATTGCATATGGGAAGCAAGGGAATGCGACCGAGATGGAAATTTTTGCTGCGTCAGAGCTGGCCAATGCACACACTTTCATTAGTAGTCTACAACAGGTAATTAGAACATTATGAAGCAAAATACTCAGCAGTTGTTCCATTGATATCATCTCCTGAAATTAAGTACCAATAGCTTAATTTGTTAAAGCAAGCATCTACGGTACAGGTTCTATTAGGATTTTGCAGAAATAGGAATAAAAATCATTCATGCACTTATCTTTATGTTGCTGTTATTGGCTGCTAAGATGCTAATATTTACAACGCAAAATGCAGGGTTATGATACCACAGTAGGAGAGCGAGGAATCCAATTGTCCGGGGGGCAGAAACAAAGGGTGGCCATTGCTCGTGCTATAGTCAAAAGTCCCAAAATACTTCTACTGGACGAGGCTACGAGTGCACTAGATGCTGAATCCGAAAGAGTGGTTCAAGATGCTCTAGACCGAGTCATGGTGAACAGGACCACAGTCATTGTAGCCCATCGGTTATCCACAATCAAGAATGCAGATGTTATTGCAGTGGTTAAAAATGGGGCTATTGTAGAGAAAGGCAAGCATGATTCTTTGATCAATATCAGAGATGGTTTTTATGCCTCCTTAGTAGCCCTTAATACGAGTGCCTCATCAGCTTAAGTCAACAGAGTCGACACTTATCAATTATAAGTCACTTCATTTTTTAATGATCTGCTGTTATCTTCTCTTTTTCAAACCTGTTGTCTTCTTTAAAAATGTACTGCAATTTCTCACAAATGAATGTTAGCAGCAGAAAAAGCTATACTACAGTATTAGCTCTTTGTTTATGGAGTAAAAATATAAAGAGTTTGAGTTTTTCTTGGAATTGGTGTGGATAAAACAACAGAGAGCTAATGACTAGAATTTTTAATGAAATTCCGAGATTCTTACGGCGTTGGCAAAGAAAATCAATTCTCACAGATGGGCTGCGAGCCATCTTTTTGTTATGCGGTCAAATATTCAATCAGATCTTTAAAAATTATATATTTAATTGAAAAGAATTTTGGCTAATTAATTCTCGTTTACTATTTCCTGCTTGACAAATAAGATAAGAAACCTGAGGGGAAGGAGGACCCTCCAAAATTGACTTGGACGTCGATTTACTGGTGGCTTCATTTTAGTCATGAAACGGCAAGATGGCTGGAAAACACATGCACCATCTAGAAACGGTTACATATATTCCACTTGCCAAATTTGTCAATAAATTTTTGACGTGCTCTGAAACAACAGTACTATAATTTTTCTCCTCTGGAAATCCAAGCCTTTCCTTTTGTGGAAAATTTCTCTCGGATAATTCCACAATATTAATAGGCAGTTTCCCGGAAAGTCGTCCACGAATTTTGTTAGAGGCATGGGAGTGTCTCTGTCAAACTTCCTATCTTTTGCGAATATAAATTCTTTGTGGGATCAAGACTGAAGCCTGCCTTCTTTGACAAAATATAATATCAAATTTTTGTTATATTTTTTTCCTCTAAGTCAAAACTTTCGTTTATTTATCCTGCAATTGAAGCAAAGGTAAGAAGACTGCATCTTGTCGATTAATCATCCCAGGCAAACAAAAGGACTAATTCAATGACGAATATATATTGAAAGGTATACAGATAGCAATTTTGATAAAATCTTAACATATTAGTGATGGCTACATTGCATTTCCCTATGACCTTTTCTTACGCTGACAAAATTTGCTACTACTACATATAAATAATTCAAAAAATCAAATAGAATAACCGCAATTCTCCCTGATTTTCCACTAGTAGCTAGAACCACTAATCCTCATCTTCGCATTAATCACATCCCAGAAACTGTACTGCAGTACTGGCTGACCCCCGTCTTCACCATTGCCCCTCTAATGTCTCCTCCTACCTCCATTGACTTTTTCAAAATGCAAGACGGAATTAAAGAAACTTCATTCTGTTAGAGAATTCTGAATTAATATTATTAACTGTCATCGGCATTTATTTATTTATTTTTCTCTTGAAATTGTTGTTTTCTTCAATTCTGAGGGAGAGTTAAAGAAAGTTGTGCGATATGGTAAAGTAGAGGCCAAGGTTAAGGAATTCAAGCAGACAAAAAATAACTCATCGCACAATCAAAGTAATGATTGAGGGTTAAGTTTCAATGACCATCGTCTCATCCGTTAGAGAATTCTGAGTTAATATCATTTAATTTTTAATAGCATTTAATGATATAATAGATTCTCGCCAAATCAGTAACCATAGGCACTCTTGGAAAGTAAGACATGTGGCCTCATGTTCAAGTCTTTTTATGAAATCTATCACTAATCTTGAGAGGGGAAAAAACCCACTAATAACAGTATAGCAATTAATTGCCAACAAGTTTAATATATATATATATATATATATATATATCAAATATAATACTGAAGAATCACCATACAACATGGTAAAAGGTTAACAATCTATTAAATTACTTATATGATCATGAAGAATTCAAATACATTTTTCATTGTTGAAATGAAAAAGACGATCCATTCTTTTGTACAATTCTCACTCTCATGTTTGATGAGACCATGGAGATTTAAATTAAGAAAGGGTTTTATGATTTAAAGGAAAAAAAAATTTAAGACGGGAATTCATTGGATACTATCGTAGGGGACTCAATTGAGAAATATTTGTGTTTGGGAACCCAATTGAGAACTGGTTAATAGTTTGAGGACAAATCTATCCTCTGCCCAAAAAAATAATTCACACGACTTAATCCAAAAAGATTGGGAGGGTTGCATTTACAAATACAACAATTTTTAACGTTTTTTCAATAACCATATGAATTTTAATATTTTTTTATTTAAACATATTAATTTTTTAAAAATTATCAATCAATATTTTCTCATCGATTGCTTCATTATATGATAAAGTATCATTTGTTTCAAATTACTAACCTACGATTTATAGAAAGATTTTCGTATTAAATATATAAAAATATTAAAACTTAATATTCTTATAGTGCAATTATAGATATACGGAACTTTTTAGCAAGATTATAGAAAACAAAGTCTCTCTCTTCACGGATGCTTTCAGGTCTTGGGGCCAATGGGTTATGATCTTTCGTTTTCCTTGACCATTATATAAATAAATTAAAGCGAGAGACTGAGCAAGTAGAAGGTTCTTGGATAAGCAAAGAGCCAATCAAGGCCATGAAGTTTCCTTGAGACTTAATTAATGTGTTTTGCTAATCATCTCAGTCAAAGACCAAGAATTATTCAATCCTCACTTTTCGTTGGCAGCATTTTTAGATTTCTCTAATCGAATGGTTAACATCCCTCGGATTTTAAATCAGAATGGAAAGGCCTTAAATGTGGGATTTTAATTTTTTTCATTATTATTATTTTCATGGTTCGCTTTGTGATGGAGCCGGCCGCCGGGTGGTAAGCAACACGCCGTATTTGACAAGATTATCGCATACAAATATTCCCATGCATGTGATCAGCGCTAGAAGAACCCTGCACTTTTGTTCCGATGCCGCATTGGTGGGGCACCAGCTTATAATTATGTATTATCTACACAAACAATTTAAGATATTCTTTTATTTATTTCACTTATTCATTGCGGTTCACGTTGGGTTGAATTTAACTCAATTTGTGTTCCAAAAATATAAAAATTGTTGGAAAGATATCCATTATGGAACCTTTTTTTTTTTTACTAATTTTTCGGCAAAAAAATATCACTATTTAGAATATTTTTGAATGATCAATTTTCATGGTAATTAAAATTAAAAAAATTAAATAATTTTAACAATGTAATTAAACTCATTTCGATCTTAGTGTATTTTGAAGAATACATTTTTTTAGAGATTATTCACAAAAGATATTAATAAATGATATTTTTCATCTAAAAAATGTAAACATCTTTTTTGTTTTTTAATTTCTAACAAATGTAAAATACAACACTATCATGTATAACTCAAAGAAATGTCGGTATTGTACATGTGGAATCCACATATGACATAGATTTGATGGTATTTTTTATTTTAGTCTTCTGTAAGATTTTAACCTGGACAGTAGAAATAAAAGAGTAGTACTGCACGAATAAGTTTTTTTTTTTTTTTTCTATCTGAAAAACTTAAATGCGCTTACCTAACTATAATAATAGTTTTACATGGTGAAGATGCTTTCGAATACCTAATTGGAAGTGACGTTCACAAAATAAAAATAAAAATAATTGTCAAGTTGGATGTATTTTTCTTTTTTTCGTGTCAGTCAGTCCACAGGAACTAGTCTGCGCAGCCAAAATCGACATGCATATATCCAAATTAAAAAAAAATCGTGAATATTCCCCTTAAAAAAAAAATTACGAACATTTCAATAAGGAGCGCGGTCATATGGTAGAATTAAATATCCAAAATTGTAAATTTCGCGCGCTCTCGCTCCAAAAAGAAAAATAATGAAAAGAAAAAAAAATGAGAATGGACAAAAATCAAAATACATGCTTTGACAGAATAGAGAGACGTTAAAGATTTTTCCCACTTCTATTCCCATTTAATTATGCCAAAATTTAACAATAATATACATATACATATATGTATAATTACATATATAAATGTACATTTAAGAATAAATAATTTTTTTAGAATAGCTTTCATCTAAATTAGATTTTTTCATATAGATAAAAAGTGATGTTGATAATTTTTCTTACTCGTTAACAAGAATATTTCCGAGTCAATTTATGTGTAAATTAAAAATATATGTTTTTTTATAATAAAATATTTTTTTATACTTTTTTAAAATTTAATTCTTAACAAACAACGTTAATTGTATTTCTTCTTATTGTAGTTCTTTAAGCAAAAAATTTCATGTTAACTATAGATGGATTAATGGTTGAAAATAAAACAAAAAATGAAAACAATAGTTTGTAAATTATAAATTAGACTTTTAATCAACATTGATCATGTTTAATTTAATATTGTTTTATTTTAAAAAATATTATATATTCTCAATAATCTTTTCTATGACCTATTTATTTTTTTATTTTTTATTGTTCAAAAAAAATAATTAAAAAGAACATAAAGAGGAAAAAAATTAATTAATTAGTTTTTAAAATTAAAAAAAATTAATTTTATTTTGCAAAACTAAAGGGAGTAATTTATATTTTACTCAAACAATACTATAAAAATACACGTAGATACCGCGGTGCATGGCTGAGCATTTTTGCGGTGGCTGAGCATTTTATGGCTTTTTTTAGTGGAATAAAATAAAATATCCGGCTTCTGGAAGACAGGGAATTAATACAGATGTCCACACAAAGAGGATGTGTATTTTAAAAATATAAAAAAGAAAAAAGGAAGATAACAAACTATTGAAGATCCAGTTGACAATCACGAAAACGAGACTTTTGACCAAGTTGCCTTGTCTGTCGTCCTGTTCTAACATTACCATTCTATTCTTTTGGACGGAGATCATGCTATATAACGTGACTACAAAACTGTTATAGTTATAGGCTTATAGCTAAACACAAAAATAAAGGCAGGTCCAAGAGGCATCAAAGTTTCATTCATCGAATCCACAAAGCTAAAGTCCCTAGATATTTTGCTCTTTTCAGCCACCCTTTTGCTTCTTAATTTTTGGTAAGTAATTGATAAAAATTGCTTCTCAAAGAACTCCTCTTTTATAGCATTCTTTGGATATGGGATTGATTTGTTTGTTTTATGGTTTGCTGTGTTTTTATCGGTTGTGTGAATGTAAGTATTCCTTTCTTTTGTTGAAGGAACACAGACACCTCTCTCTCTGCCAAATACAAAATAAAGAGCTTGTCAGCCAACCCTTTATCTTAGTTACTCCACCTTGCTTTCCCCTGCATTTGTTTTTTCAAGTACTGGTTAAAAGAGAGAGAACTGTTGTCTTCACAAACATTGGTTCTTCTTTTTAATTATCACAACCTATACTCTTGCAGAATCTAAATGCTTCATGTTATAGATTCCTAGCTGCTAAGAGTCTTTGTCATAAGGCCATCCTTGAACTAGTTAATCCCTCAAAGCAGGTAATCAATAACATGACAGTTGCTAACGATCTCCTAGATTGAGGGTTCAAAGAAGAATGAAAAGATAAGTAATTCCTTGATCAAAGATGTCGAGAAATTTAATGGAAATTCGATACAAGAGGTGATATTTGATGAATTGAATATACAAAAGGGACACTTTTGTCTTCTTCAAGATTGTATAATAGGGATGGAGCGTGAATCTTGGGAAGATGTTGAACTTTACACCTGTAGAAGTTTGAACTTTGAATTAGCACCTCCATTATGATATATTGACTTTCTAGAAAGAATTTTTTTTTTTTTTTCAATTCTTTTTTCGGTTGTTTGTCCGGCTTGCCATGTCATTCTATATGCATTTAAAGTAAAATATGATGAACTTTCAATCCTTTCTAATCCTGCTAGTTATTTAAATCATATGATTTATTGCTTGATGCCCACTTCAGTTGAAGAAGGTCTTGTTGAAGACTGTTCAAACGCACTTGTAAAGAAAGCATTTAACAAGGATTAGTGATTAACGTGGTCTTGGACTTGTCCATTACGAATATTGATACAACCACTGTTGTGTTTCAAATTCTATAAACATTGAATACAATTACAGTTTTTCCACTTGGTTTGTAAGGTTGATTAATCTTAGCGAGTATATGTGTTCTGCAGGTTGCAACATAAATTCTGTGAATTCTGAGAGCAGTGGAGAGTCTGATTTAATATCTGGTTCAGGATGATGGCTGAGGAGAATGGCTTGGATGGTGATGCAAGGATCCATCAAGCCACCACCTCTTCACCAAACAACGGTGATGAGAGGCACCTCGGCGGTAACGGGAATCAAGAACAAGCAGAGAAGAGCAAAGAAGATGAGAAAAGTAAATCAGTTCCGTTTTTTAAGCTCTTCTCGTTTGCAGATTCTACTGATTTCCTGTTGATGTTCTTGGGCTCACTTGGTGCAATTGGGAACGGTATGGCCATGCCCCTCATGACTTTACTGTTGGGAGATGTGATCAATGCATTTGGGAACAACCAGCTTAGCAAAAACATGACTGATTTGGTCTCCAAGGTATAAAAAAGTTGTCAAATGCTTAAGCTTAAAGAACCAGAGTAGTTTGGATATTTTTGTTATTGTAACCACTGTTATAGAATTGGACTTATCTGTTAATACTTTCCACACAAAAGTTAGGTTGTATATTGGGATTTGATATTAAGAATTTCACCAATGTCCCTGTTCTTTCTTTCTTTCTTGATATGTTTTGAAAATATAAATATTTTATTAATGGTACCTGCAAATACTTCAGGTCTCTCTGAAGTATGTCTACTTAGCAGTGGGTTCTGGAATAGCAGCCTTCCTTCGTAAGTACATCTCGCTCTTTTAATCAAAATAAATTTTGTGCAAAGCATTGTGAATTAACAGGAAAACCTACGTATTTGGTTCTTGTCAGAGGTGACTTGCTGGATAGTCACAGGGGAAAGACAGGCATCGCGTATAAGGAGTATGTATTTGAAAACTATATTGAGACAAGACATTGCTTTCTTCGACAAGGAAACAAACACGGGAGAGGTTATCGGTAGAATGTCCGGTGACACTGTTCTTATACAAGATGCAATGGGTGAAAAGGTACTATTTTGCTGCAATGGGAATAACTTCACCTAAAGAAAAAAGTGCTATGATTTTTCGTACGACTTTCCACGCAAACCCCATGTCATATAATTCTGCTTATTTGTTGCAGGTTGGAAAATTTCTGCAGCTGATGGCAACATTCATAGGAGGCTTTGCAGTGGCATTTATTAAAGGATGGCTCCTAGCCCTTGTCATGTTATCCGCTATTCCCCTCCTAGTGCTAGCTGGGGCAAGCATGGCCCTTTTTATATCCAAGATGGCAGCTCGTGGACAAAATGCTTATGCAGAAGCAGCAAATGTTGTAGAACAGACAATTGGCGGAATCAGAACTGTATGTTACATTGCAAGAACAATAAAGTGCTTAGAACATGAAATAATGTTTTCCCTTCAGTAAACCGTCTAATTTTGCTATTTATTGTTTGGTCAAACCATGATGATACTCCTTTTCTATTCCAGGTTGCATCATTTACTGGGGAGAAGAGAGCTATAGATATTTACAACCAGCTTCTTCTGGTTGCTTACCAATCGGGTGTAAAAGAAGGCATTTTTTCGGGATTTGGTGTTGGTATTGTTATGTTAATTGTGTTCGCTAGTTATGCCATGGCTATATGGTTTGGTGCAAAGATGGTGTTGGAAAAAGGATATAATGGGGGTGAAGTGATTAATGTGATTGTTGCTGTTTTGACTGGTTCCATGTAAGTTCAATTCTTTAATTTGTTGCATATGTAATATGATTGCTTAGAAGTTGGAACCATATTTTCTTCGATGAACCATTTTGCTTATTCCTCGCATTACTATGTTGACTTCATAGGTCTCTGGGACAAGCATCTCCCTGCTTGAGTGCTTTTGCCGCCGGTCGAGCTGCAGCATACAAGATGTTTGAGACTATTAATAGGCAGCCAGAGATAGATGCTTATGATACAAGAGGAAAAGTGTTGGACGACATTCATGGAGACATAGAATTGCGGGATGTGTATTTCAGTTATCCAGCCAGGCCAGATGAGCCAATATTTAGTGGATTCTCTCTTTCAATCCCAAGTGGCACAACAGCAGCTTTGGTCGGGCATAGTGGAAGTGGGAAGTCAACAGTGATCAGTCTGGTCGAGAGATTTTATGATCCCCTAGCTGGAGAAGTTCTTATCGATGGCATTAACATCAAAGAGCTTCAACTTAAATGGATCAGAGAAAAACTGGTCTTGTCAGCCAGGAACCAGTGTTGTTTGCATCCAGCATCAAGGAGAATATTGCATATGGGAAGGATGGTGCAACAATTGAAGATATAAGAGCTGCAGCTGAACTTGCCAATGCTGCCAAATTCATTGATAAACTACCTCAGGTTCTTAACAACTGCCTATTTGTTAACTAATTCAGGAGCTTATTTCGTTTTTGTGATTACACGAACCAATCGTTGACTTTAACAATTTCATATTTGCATTCAGGGTTTTGACACCATGGTTGGCGAGCATGGAACTCAGCTTTCTGGTGGACAGAAGCAGAGAATTGCAATAGCCAGAGCAATCTTGAAGAACCCTCGGATTTTACTTTTAGATGAAGCTACAAGTGCCCTTGATGCAGAATCTGAGAGGGTAGTGCAAGAGGCATTGGACAAGATTATGGTTGACCGAACTACTGTTATTGTTGCCCATCGATTGACCACTGTGAGAAATGCTGATATGATTGCTGTCATCCATCGAGGAAAGATGGTTGAAAGAGGTATGTCTCACAAAAAATAATTATAGCATCAGACAGGCTTGCATGTGGACATGTAGTACATTTCCCGTGTGCCATTCACTTGTTAAATTCTTCTAGAGAGAGAAAGAACTTGTCTTTTTCTTCACATCCTATCATATCCTTCAAAAATGTGAATTTTTAAGACGTGATATAGTTTTGTTAATTGTTGGTTTCTATCTTGAATATATCGATTAGTACATCTGCCAAGAGAAAGTAAAAAATAACCTGTGAAATTCTCATTATTACATGATGCGTCAGCGATAGAGTCGGAGAGAAGCATGCTAATGTATATGTCAATTGAGCAGGTACACATTCAGAACTTCTTCAGGATCCTGATGGAGCATACTCTCAGCTTGTACGCTTACAAGAAATAAACAGAGAATCAGACCAAGCAGCACATGAATCAGAAATTACTATGGAATCGTTTAGACAATCAAGTCAAAGAAGATCAGTTCGACGATCCATAAGTCGATCCATAAGCCGAGGATCATCAATAGGTAGCAGCCGTCACTCTTTCTCCCTCCCATTTGGTTTGGCTACAGGATTCAGCGTCCGTGACAACACCTATGGAGAGCCAGAAGATATTCTGCCAGTAGAAGATGCTCCAGAGGTCCCAATCAGCCGCCTTGCCTCTCTCAACAAGCCAGAAATTCCAGTTCTTATTATTGGCGCTATTGCAGCATGCATCCATGGTACAATACTACCGATTTATGGGACACTAATGTCCAAAGCAATCAAAACATTTTTCCAACCACCGCATGAACTGAGAAAGGATTCAAAATTCTGGGCACTAATGTTTTTGACGCTTGGTGTGGCTGCATTTCTGGTAATTCCAGTGAGATCATACTTCTTTTCAGTGGCCGGGTGTAAGTTAATCCAGAGGATTAGATCAATGTGTTTTGATAAGGTGGTTAACATGGAGGTTAGCTGGTTTGACGAGCCTGAGCACTCAAGTGGTGCAATTGGCGCTAGGCTCGCAGCAGATGCCGCAACAGTACGTTCTCTGGTGGGAGATCAATTAGCTGCTATTGTTCAAAATATTGCAACAGTAACAGCAGCTATGATCATTGCTTTTACTGCAAGCTGGCAACTAGCACTTGTTATCCTTGCATTGATCCCTCTGATAGGCATCAATGGAGTTATCCAAATGAAGTTCATGAAAGGATTCAGCGCAGATGCAAAGGTATGCCTTAAAGCTAATCAGCCTGTATTTGAGTAAAAAAAAGCAAAGAAGTAGTTGAATTCATCTATCTGACAACCCATTGGAGCTGTCTAACTGCCACATTCACAGCTGCTATTATTTTGCAAGAAGGTTTAGGTTGTTGCAAGATTCTTGATAACATAATTTTCTTTATATAAATGTTATAACTTGTACATTTAAAGTTAGTCGCTGACAAATTAAACTGGTTTTCTTAGATGATGTATGAAGAAGCAAGCCAAGTTGCTAACGATGCAGTTTGTAGCATAAGAACAGTTGCTTCCTTCTGTTCTGAAGAAAAGGTGATGCAACTTTATCTAGGAAAATGTCAAGGTCCCATGAAAGCAGGAGTAAGGCTAGGATTCGTCAGTGGCATTGGATTTGGAGTATCTTCTTTCTTACTGTATTGTTTCTATGCGACTAGTTTCTATGCTGGAGCTCGGCTAGTTGACACCGGCCACATAACCTTCCAAGATGTTTTTCAAGTGAGTATTTCTTACATTTCTTTAATCTTTCTCCCTAGAATTTTATGACTTCCAACAGATAAAATCTAGTTTCAGTCGATACTGAGGTGCTTATTTTCTTTGCAGGTTTTCTTTGCTTTGACATTGGCATCTGTTGGAATTTCTCATTCAAGCACATTCACTACCGATACCACCAAAGCGAAAAGTGCTGCTGCTTCTGTATTTTCAATCATAGACCGGAAGTCAAAGATAGACCCTAGCGACGATTCGGGAATAACATTAGAAAATGTGAAGGGAGAAATTGAGCTTCGTCATGTGAGCTTTAAGTATCCAACTAGGCCAGACATTCAAATCTTCCGAGACATTAGCTTGTTTATGCGTGCTGGGAAGGTAAGTCTTCGATGGTGTCTTAACTTCTATTTGTTTCAGGCATTTAGTATTTGACAAAAAAGAACAGCAATTAGTAGTTTGTCAGAAGCTATATTTATTGGACTGAATTTCTTTCAGACTGTTGCTCTGGTTGGAGAAAGTGGGAGTGGGAAATCAACAGTGATTGCATTGTTGCAAAGATTTTATGATCCAGATTCAGGTCGCATCACGCTTGATGGAACTGAAATTCAAAAGCTACAACTAAAGTGGTACAGGCAGCAAATGGGGCTCGTAGGCCAGGAGCCTGTTTTGTTCAATGACACAATCCGTGCCAACATTGCATATGGAAAGGGAGGAAATGCAACTGAGGCAGAAATTATATCTGCAGCAGAGTTGGCCAATGCCCACAAGTTCATTAGTAGTTTACAACAGGTAGGAGTTTGTCTTGTCCGTTTTACTTGGATTGTCGATTGATCAATCATAGATCAAGATATAATGCAGAGACACTTACCAAGTCTTTATTTCCTCTGACAACACAAAATGCAGGGATATGATACTGGAGTAGGAGACCGCGGAGTCCAGTTATCTGGGGGGCAGAAGCAAAGGGTAGCCATTGCCCGCGCCATAGTAAAAAATCCAAAGATTTTACTATTAGATGAGGCTACAAGTGCATTAGATGCTGAATCTGAAAGAGTGGTTCAATCTGCATTAGACCGTGTCATGGTAAACAGGACTACAGTTATTGTAGCCCATCGATTATCCACAGTCAGACATGCAGATTTAATAGCAGTGGTTAAAAATGGAGTTATTGTAGAGAGAGGAAGGCATGAATCTTTGATCAAAATTAAAGATGGTTTCTATGCCTCCTTAGTGGCACTTCACGAAAGTGCAAAAACTGCATGAGCTACTCGCAGAAGGAAAGTTGCTCTCTTTTTTCTACAAACAAATGGAGCAAGTAAATCTTTTCTTGGTTTTTCTTTTTTTTTTTAATTTATTATTTTAGAGGTTCTATATATTCTCTGGTAAATGAATAAGAAAAATAGAAGCAAACTTTGCCAATAGAAAGTATTCATTGTAAAATGGCACTATTCTTTTCTTCTTGTTCAAAAAGAATGTAGGCAAATTTCTTTGTAATATGGAGATAAAAGTATCAAACATCATGGATGATGGACCCAAATCAAGTTCCATCGCTATGGTTTTGGTTGTCTCAAATACAGTGGAAAAACAAACATTAGTACAAAATACGTTGGTTTTTAACATTAGTGCAAAATACTCGAGATTTGAGAAGATCTATGTAACAATGAGCTTTATGGGGTTTATATAATTTTAACATATGCTAAACGAGGATGGGATTTAACCTCTGGCTACCATAAAATCAAAACGGTACTGTTTTGGATATTTTAGACGCAAAACATGTCATTTTTTCAAAGAAAAAAATAAATGATTTTTTTATCAATTTTTTAATATTTTACACTTTAATCCTTTAAATTATTACTTTATATAAAAAGTTTTTAATTTTAATTAATATTACAAAAAGGTCCCAATAATTTTTTTATCTGGATTGTTTTTTCATTAATTATTATTTAATCAAAATATTTTTTTCCACCATGAATGGTTACTTTTTCTATTTTTATAAATATTCATTAACTAAAATTAAATATTCTTCTAATATAAATTGATAAACACCTTTTTCTAATTTAATTTTTTAAAATAAAATAATTAATTACATATATTTTTTTATCAAAATAAAAAATATTCCTAATATATATATATATATATATATATATATATATTTATATTACTCAAATTAATTTTTATTTTATGTTTATATTTTTAAGTTATTTAAAATATTAAAATATCGATATAATATATTTATCCGCGGTATCGCGCGGGTATTAGGCTAGTTTCTATCGAAGAAAGTAAAAGAAGGCGGCGCACGCCTTTTCCTGCTCCCAAGTGTCCTCTTAGCCGTTGTCAACGTATCCCATTTTTTAAATTTCTTTGACAACGGCTTTCCTTCCCTAGGAAGCATTTGCGTTTGACCGTTGTTGTGTTTGACAGTCAAGGTTCAGGATGAGATCAAACTTCCTTCAATGCCAAAAAAAAAAAAAAAAAAAAAAAAACACCTTTTTTTGCAACCCTCCACTCCCTGCCAAATACAGAGAGAGAAGAAAAACCAAGAACATTGAAAATTTCGTGTTATGCCACTCTTCTGCCAACAAATCATCCATATGGTTTACGCAGAGAAACAGTCTCAGTACCACGAACACCCTGCCCTAGCTTAAGATTCTATAATGATAATCACTTGGGAGTATAGCGCAAATTCACCAAGTCCCAGCTCTAATGAAACTCCACTTTTATATATATATATATATATATATATATATATATCAAGAATAAATCCACCGCTTTCTATCCTAAACTAACATCAAAATACATGTTCTTTAATCGATTATTAGACTGCTTGGTACCAGTAAACAATAATTATAACTAATCATCTAAAAATAATCGAAATTAAACCTTTATTTTGATCAAATCAAAACAATTTTCTGTACTGTTAGACTAAATCTGCAGTAGTACTGTTTTATTAGTAAGGATAGGAAATTTTGTCCGTCTCTGTACACTTCATATTCAAGACCACTGCAGGTCCGTTTTGGGCTGATTGTTGCGCGAGCATGTCCAGTATGTTTACAGCCCAACCTAAAGCTTGTTTCCTAAAAAAAATAGATCGCTGTAGTCGCTGAAGAGTTTCCGTGTTTTCCTGAAAGATCAATTTAAGAAAGAAACAGTGTCGCACACCACACCTTGTTATCTGCTTCCCCTGATAAATGTATGCAAGAAAATGGAACGCACTAGAATAAATTCAATCAAGTAATTGTAAATATCCAAGATATCTTTAGCAAAAACTACTAATCATCATCTTCACTTTCATCACTGTATGAAACAAGGCCAGTTTTAGCAACATCGTTGCTAGGTACTTTCACTGTGTCTGAAGATTTTTCTATGTAAACATCAGGTGTTTTCCCTATCTCTAAATGTTCTTCGACATTTCCCTGGTCCATCTTTGCTTTCTTCGCCTGTGGTTTGACTTTGATAATCATACTTAATGGCCGGGCAGGTGGATTCTTCCTCCCGACTGATTTTTGTTCCTGCGCACAGAACAAGTTGCATTTAGAAGCAACTATAATAACTGTAAGGCAATTCTGGCTTGAACCAAAATTCTCAACCAGACTGACTTCAAGCATGCTCCATGATAATTGGAACCTAATCTTTTTATTATCTTGGAAAAATGAGTGGAGTGTTCAAGTTATTACATATCCTAACCACACCATCTTCATAATTTAAATTCAAATTTTGCAAGAGCTATTATAATTCCTTTTTTAAGGCTTGTACCAAAGAGCTTGTAACCCAGTGGTAGTGGTCTCTTGCAAGAGGTCACAAGCTCAAATCCTAGCAGACTAGTTCTGTTAGGAGCCTTAGTGTGTGAGGCTAAAAAAAAAATTAAAAAGCTCCTGACATTTATTATTCCTTAGTAGAAAAGGTTATGTTTAAACATTAGAAATTAGAATAATTTTGCATTCAAAATTTCAAGGCATAAAAAATTCTTGAAAGCAACACACGTTGATACGACAATTTTACAACGTCAATCATCAATGCAGCAGTTCTGGCAAGTTGTAAGTCAGACACTTGTGCATGCACATATATGTTCTCAAGTGCAACATTCCAATAGTTTTATAGAAAACTAACCGGGACTGGAGGAACAGGTGGTATTTCCTTCAATTCATTTACACTGAAGGACCGAGCTGCAACTGCTGCCTAAAAGAGAGACAATAACAACATTTTCTGAGATGAAAGGTATGATGAATAAGAAAGATAAAAAGTTCTGAGCGTGCCATTCAAAAAGAGAATAGGGATTCTTAATAAGGTCGTGCAAAATTAGGCTACATTGGTCTACTAGTATGAGAGTATGTAAGCTGCTCACAGAAGGTTCTTTTTGGGATGACAAGCAGCGTAGGACTACTCCAATAAATGAATATCGTAATAAAAACATGGCATACAATCACTTGTTCCCGATTCACAGTAGCTCAGACACATAAAAGATCACAAATGAAGAGATGAATCTCCAAGAATGCATCCTGATTTCCCATAAAGAAAACATTGCTCAATAGGCTAATTTTTCATCATGAAATGGAAACAAGTCCATTCCCACGAGTTTTCAATAAATAATAGTACACCACCATGCCAATGCCAATCATCAAATTTTCAGAATCATCGGCATGAACTCAAGGCAAAGCCAGAAGTTCTCAAACAATCACGTGTAGCATCTCAATCTAATAGCAAAACAAGTCCTTCAAATCAGTTAATAAATTACTTGGAAAGTCCGAAGCTGTTGGGCTTCCTCATCTGCCATCTGCCGCTCGTGTTCCTTCTTTGACTGCTTGCACAATAAGCATATTAAAAAGAGAAAAAGAAAAGAAAAGGCATTAACAAAAACTCTGAAAAATAAGTTAACAATACTATTCTCATAATATCTCAAAGTCAAACCAAATAGTTATCTTATGATCCAAACTCCTTACGTAACAGACACTTTCTCAGAGTCCTGCCAGATAGATTAAAGGAAAAACCATTTCCCAGTTTAAAAGGCAGATGAAGCTGGACTTCGACTAGCAATGTAAGAGCTTAATGGGCCTTAAAGCATGGTCTCACCGTTTCTAAATTATCAAGAAACTCAGTCTCATCTTCATCCAACGCTTTCGGTGGTCCTGCGACAAGTACAAGTCATTAAAGCTTCTTCATTCTTCCTCATTACAAGTGGGTTTAAGAAGACAAACCCCAAGACACAAATGATATATCTATTAAAAAACAAAAGGAAAAAAGAAGAAGAACTCACTATGCTTCAATCGTTCATTAAATTCTGCATCCTTCTTGTCCTTATTCTCCCTTAAAATCTACATTTGTCGGAAAAAAAATGACCATGACATTGCAGCGTGAATGTATGATTCTAAATCATTACAAAATAAATGAGAGAGAAAGAATAGAAGAAAGAGACCTCGAAGAGGGGCCTGTCTCTCTGGGCAGTACCATCTTCAACTCGCTCACCCCTTGCTTTCTTTGTTTGATCCAACTGTCGTTTACAATCATCCAATTTTTATTTAATTTCAAGAAAGAAAATTAGGGTTTTAGGAGGTAACTAATTGTTGATTAGGCAAAACAATTACCTGTTCCTCGGATACGAAATTCATCAACCTTACTGGACGCTGTAATTCCTCTTCCATCTTAATTAAATTTCAAAACAACAGTCAAATCCTAACAGCTTCGAATTCTAGGTTTTTTTTTTTTTTTCCTCCTCAACTGATGGAAAACAAGCACTGAAGAGCAGGACCTGGGAGAGAGGAGATTCTATGTCGTGCACCTGCTCATCATGATTACGGATGCACCTTCGTTGCTAAAGTAAGGACACGTCTATTGAATATAATAATCATCACCTCTATAGTTTTCTTCGGCCTGGCCTTACTGTTTGCTTTTATTCGGCCCATTCAGGCCCAATCATCCAAGCTCTCTTTCTGGGTGGGGCTAGACACTAGAGTCCAACCAAAAGTCCATGATCTTGAAATTTTGAACTATTCAATTATAGAGCAAAATTTTCATACGGTCCAGGTAGGAGGAGTTTCCCGCTGCCAGACACGTTCGCGATCTATTATAACACGTCGCAGGAACCTTCTTTTTTTTTTTTTTTTTTGTGAGATTTAAGTTTGAGTTTGGACTAGATTTGCATATGTTAATTAATCAAAATTAAGATATTATTTTGAAAATAAATAAAATTCTTTGAAGGTAAAATAAATTTGGATTTTTTTTTCAATAGACAGATTTTCATATGAATGGATTATGGATTTTAAAAAGACTCTTAAATTTTGATTTATTTTTTTTAGTTTATGCCCTTGACGTGGAATTATGTAGTTGGCTTGAATTTTAAACATTGAAGGATAATATGGGATAGTTAAAATAATGTGTGAAGTCTACTAATCAACTTAATTAAGGACGGAAGGAAATATGAATATTTACAAAATTTGAAGTTCAATTACTTGATTGCACATTTTAGGAGTTACGAGGACAAAAATGTCTTTTTGTTGATGTCTAATATTTTGGGGGTAGTGGCATGTGGTAATGCCTGATTAGTGCTAACATTGCAAGATTTTGGAGTTAAGGTACAAGATTTTAGTTAATCCATAAACTAATCGTCAAATCCCTGGCAGCATCAGCAGTCCACCTGGCACAATCTATACCATCCAAATTCAATACAGTTAATCCACCGTCAGTGTTTAACCATCCAGATTCAATACAGTTAATCCCACCGTAAGTGTTGAATAAAATCCATGTCTAACTCTCACTCAAAAGTGTGGAAAGCTCAAACAGCACGAGCGCTCCAGCCACTATCAACACCAGCCGTACACGTCAGCATCGGATGTTTTATAACCAATAACAAGTTGCCACTACATTTCCAGTTTCCCGTCCAAACGTCTCCCCGTCCTTCTCTAACACGGAAACTGTAACTATAATAACTGAAATCCAAAACAAGTTCATCTATTTCTTATAAACTTCTTAAAATCCAGTTTGTAGATTTTTGGTGCATGATTTGGAATCAATGGAGACTGCCCGCATTATTCCTCGGCCTGTTCTTCGCTTCTCTGGCACCAGAACTGATACTCATTGTTTGAAGTTGCCTCTAAATGATCTGGGTATTGGAAATTCTAGAGTTTCATTTAGAGAGAAAGGTTCTAATGGTATTTTGAGCCGTGATTTTTCTGATTATGGGCATTTGAAATACTATGCATCGCCAGCGAGGTGTGGTGGAAAGAAAGAGAAGAATAAAGAGATGACAACAGAGAAAAAGAAGCTTAAGTTGATGAAAAGATTGTCCAGGGACTTGCCCTTTTTTCTCATACGGTCTCTGGCGAAGAGGGTTGCGGTAGTTTGATTGGCGAAGTTGAGGAGAGGATGATTTCGGTGAGTATGAGAGAGGTCTTCTTTCCTTCGTGTTGTTATTCATGCAATGATTTGAGCAGTCCATTCACGTCTTGGGTTGTTACTTGATAATTACTGGCTGTTACTTCATTTCATACTTTTAAGAATTTTTTTTAGATTCTTTTTTTGATGTATCATTGTATGCTTTTTCTAAGCACGTACTATAAAAATGGAACTACAATTTATTTACTCCTCGTATCTGTCTAGTGTGGATATTGAATGCTGATGTGATACTTCTTAAATGCAGAAAGCAACAGAGATCTTGCTTGCAGAATTGCAAAATCTGAGATTAGAGCAAGAGGGACAGAAGAGAAAGACAAAAGAAGAGAGGGCCACATTGATCAAAACTAGGCCCAAGTGTGTCTCCGAATCATCGGCGTCGAGTTCCTCTTCTTCCGAGCCATCTTCATCTGAGTCAAGTGACAGTGATTGTGGTGAGGTAGTTTCCATGAAACACTTGAAAAGCAATGCTTTGAACCAATTTACGGAGATTGAATCAAAAAATACTATTAAAGGAGAAGCAACTCAAGAAGATCCCCGTACGGAGATAGTATTAGGGGCTAACGATTCAAGTCCTCAAAATCTCAGAGAATCTTCCTGCAATATTGGACATTACAAAGAGAGTTGTAATTCAGATGTTCCTCGTGATAATAGAAGTAATGGCGGCACTAGTGTGGGAGCATCTGGCAGGAAGGTTGTGATATGCATGGGCGGGAAGTGTAAGAAATTGGGAGCAACTGCTCTGCTAGAAGAATTTGAAAGGAAGGTCGGAATGGAGGGTACCGTTGTTGGGTGCAAGTGCATGGGGAAGTGCAAGAACGGTCCTAATGTTAGGGTTTATAATTGTCCTAGTGAAGCTGAAGGCATAAATGTGGAGGATTTACTTAATCCTATATGCATTGGAGTTGGTTTGAAAGATATGGATGTCATGGTTACTTGACTTCTGGGCAATGCAAAGACAGGAATTATACACGTCTGATGGCGCCTTGATGAGGAGACTATTTACCTTTTTCCTTGTAATTAATTTGTGTAGTTCATTTTTGAGCCAATTCAATTGTGATGCTGACCAACTATTGGCATAGTCTCAAGTTAAAAAGAAAGAAGAAGAAGAAAACCAAAGAGGCCTTCACATGTTTCCAATCTGATAATGACAATGATGAGCACTGATTGAAACTTAACTTTTAGCAGGAGAAGCAGACTGCTTCATGAGTTGAATTAATTTTTGTTTTCTTTATGCTTGTCTGCAAATTTATCTTCTATTGAATACAACAGGAATGAGTTCATGGAATGGGATTGTGGTGACGCTGTCCCACTTACTTGGTTTCTGATCATTTATCAGTGGGAGGCCCAACTCCGGGGGCATCTTGGAGGCAAAATCTAGAAATATGCCTCCACAAACCAACACCTATACCTTACCCGGGCTTCAAGCTCAGAAATGACTGGCGATCACAGGAGAAAAACCAGATTCCTGGCAATGCATCAGCATACTTGTGCATGCTACAACATTGTACTAGCTTTGGCTGATGGACTTAAGAACTAAAAAAATATATATGGAAGACGTACATGACAACATAAATAAACTAACTTTTAAAATAAAAGCTGGTGGAATATTATGGTTTGTACCACTTCACTCTGATCAATTAATCCGTGAAAAGCTGAAAGGTCATATATATATGCATTCTAGGTTGCAATCAAGCAGCTCTTTCAAAAGATTTAGTAGTGGAAGTTGACATGCTCCGTGCAATCTATGTTATTCATATTGGAATTGCCTATCTTCAGTTGAACACAAATGAGTGCAAAAGAGAAGAATGCTTTAACCAGGCTTGCATGATTTTTTAAACATTAACCTCATACCTACAACTGTATATGAAGCAACAGAGTAAGTCACGACTGAGTTTGCAGAAAAATTTATAAATAGAGCTAAATTCAGATTAAGGCAGAAATCTTGCCGAGAGAATGCTGACATTCATAAAATTATTACCATAACAGCAGTAGATACAGCAAGGACACAGAAAGTAGCTGGTCAGTCAAAGAATTCTAGAAAAGTCCCGTAGCTTCAATAAGCAAACACAATAAATCTTCTACGTGGTGTCTTCCAAAATTTACTGGTCAGATACTGTGGCCATCCACAAGCATCAATTAACCAGGGAGACAAATTTTATTCGAACAAGGCGGCTCCAACGTTTACAACCAACTGCCAAGAAAGAACATAGAAGAATTAATGAAAGATACTTCTTAGTTTTGAATCAACATAAATATGTTAGTGTATAAGAGAGGTCTTTAAAAACTCAAGATCTTTTCTCCCAAAATCTGAAAATGCACTACATGAAAAGAGTCATGAAATTGACAAATCAAATCTAAATTAATCTACACATAAATTCATCACTATGATCAATAAGTCTTCCTAGTCCTACAAGGGTACAGAGAAGGCTAAAAACAAATAGAAGGGACTCCATCTACACAGGAAGTATACTGGAGAAGCACCAATGGGGAGTGTTAAAAAGAAATAAACAAGAGTAGATGAGAAAGAATAAGAAATTCAAAAAGTAAAATACACCTAGCCCTAAAATTTACAGCAAGTATGGAACCAAAGAAGCCTCCTGGTCTAAACACAGCATGAGAAAACCTTTTCCTAAATGATCCCAATTTCAACTCTTCCATAATACTTGAGATTTCCCTCACTCCCCAGATAGACCTTTTCCCCAAAGGCTTACTTTGTCTCTCTGCAGATGCATCTCATCTTCCGATAGACCATTCACAGCAAGATCTGTGGGGTCACCATTCACTTATTATGTCCACTACATCAGTCTGATAGACCTTTACCCAAGCTATTCTTCAGTCACAGACAAATGGAAGCATGTCACTTAATTACTGAGATACCTTTCTAAGTTAGCTTCTATTTTTCTCATGGTCTTGGTACCCGATGACCCAACAACTCTCGACGTATATATACGTCGAGAATTGTTATACGTCGAGAGTTGTTGGGTAGTCGGGTACCAAGACCATGAGAAAAATAGAAGCTGTATATATATATATATATTAGAACTCTGATGGTTTTTATATTGTTTTTCCTTAAAAATATGTCAAGTGTTGTTTCAAATTGATCCATCAGCAAGGGCAAGAAACTAAGCTCAACATAATGCCAAGCTCGTGCATTCTGAAACTTGAAAAGGAAAAAAAAAATTCTTCGAGGGATTTTGTGGTCTGAGGTCCATCTTCTCTAGCAGCAGAGATATCAAGTAAATAAATCCAACAACTGTTAAAAGTCATTTCAGGAGATTCCGAAGTCCATAAAAATTGAAGCATTCAAATGGACACTTGTTAGAAGCACAACATGTATCAAAGTGTTCTTAGGCCACATAATAACTAAAGACCACATACAAGGCTTATAAATAACAAAGTGCATCAGTAGAATAGACAAAACAGAAACAGTCCGGGATAATCCATTGCACTGCCACAAGATTTTTTTTCTTCTTTCTGATAAACATTTATCAATAATAAATCCAATTTTTATTTCACATAGCCATTGTTTTAAAGAAACTATCAGGCAATGCAACTATTATTAATTTAACTGGTCCAAAAGTCCCTTGTGTTAAACTGTAACATAAAGAATGGTCACAAACAGCAAACATACAGAAAATTCCACATTATGAGTACAAGCAGCATAACTTTATTATTGAGTAAAAGTGATACCTTCTCAATCAGGATAAATACTTCTGCAAATCTGCCGATTCTCAGCAAGATCATTTATGGCATCCCTAAGACTGCAATAATCCTCAAACTTATTATAAACCTGATGAGAAATCCTTGCATATGCTGTTATAGCACCATCCTTATCTTTCACTTCCTCCTCGCCATCTCTTAAACCCTGATAATGTATAGGAACCTCAACCCCATGACATTCACGCAAATGCGACCTTAACCGCAAAGCATCATCTTCACTTGAAACACACAATCTCGAAGGCAAGCCAACCATGATCATTCCTGCACACATCTCCGGTGGAGAACCAAGATTTGTCCTCCATGATTCCGCCAACATTTTCCCCATTTTAACAACCTCCTCGTGGTTCCTCTTCATTATCCCCTGAATACCATCCTGAAACCGATTAACAAACTCCAAAGCTGCCGGCACCACTAACTGTGAGCTATAATCCCTAGTGCCAATCCACCCACTCTCTATCGGCAATCCATTTCCATACTCATGAGAAACAACCGGATGGTGCACATCAAATTCCGAACTGGCTTTCTTGCAATACAGAAAAGCAACTGATGGCGGACAAAAAAACCACTTATGCAAGTTACTAACATAAAAATCAGCCCCAATTTCTTCAACATTTATATCAACACTACCAATAGCATGAGCTGCGTCAACAAAGACCTGTTCCACACCTTCTTCTCTACAAATTTTAACCAACTCTTTAACCGGAATAACAACACACGGCATCGACGTTATATGATCAATTATCGCTAACCTAATATTTTTACCATTAGCTTTGCCTTTCTTTAATCCTCTCTTAAACTCCGCAATTATCTCCTCATTCGAATTAACAGGAAACGGTAACTGAACCTCAATAACCGAACCCCCGGCACGCGTGACGTAAGCTTGAATCGATTTCTTAACAGCTTGGTAAGCACAGTGGAGCATTAAAACCGTATCGTTTTTAGCAAACTTACCTTCAGCGAAGGCACGGCCAATTTGTTGAAGCACGATGGCGGCAGCAGTGGTGGCGTTATCGACGAGAGAGATTTCATCGACGTCGTCAGCATGGATGAGGTCTTTGATGACAGTACGTGAGTGGAGAATTCCTTTACGGAGGGTATTGAAGTAGAAGTCGTCAGGTTGTTGAAGGAACTGAAGCTGCCAGTTTTTTTGAGCAGCGAGTACGGATCCGGGACAGCTACCGAAGCTACCGTTGTTAATTCGCGCTACCTTAGGATTGTGGTGAGAGAATTCTTGGCGGATTTCGTGTTCTGTTATGGAGCCACTTATGCGTGGTTTTTTGGAGACCTGCGTTGGCGATGAATCGCCGCCGTTTAGAGGATTTTTGGCTTCTTCCATTTTCCAAAATTAGGGATTTTGGGAGAAGGAAGGCATAATCACGAAAAGAAATAGAAGAAAATCTAGGGATTTTTTTTTGTTGAAAGAGAGTTCAGTGCAGTTAGGGACTGTTTTTCCAGGGTTGAGTTTGGGTAGAATACATTTCAGGGATAAGGCAAATTCGACGGCGTTTCGTTGTTCTTTTTACCATGTTGTTTCTCTTCTTTTGGATATGTAGAATGGGACAATTGCATTATAAATGCATCTGCTTTTAATGTTTTTACCATATTGTTTCTCTCCGTTTGGATATGAGAATTTTTTAAATCATCCATGTGTTGGAAACATTTATTATTTAGGAAATATATTAAGAAATTCAGATCACTCACTTAAAAGTAATTTTCCTTATAAATATAAGATTATGATTAAATAAAATATTTTGATTAATTAAAAAATAAAAAGCAATTAATACTATTTACATATGATCGTTTGAGAGAGTGCAATGCGTTTGGTTGATAGAAGGAACTCCTGCTTTGACAATAAAAAATTATTGTGTTCATTAATGTTGCATTTTTTAGGTTTGCCCAAGATTTTTCTCAGCTAAAATTTATTTTGTCCATATAGATTAACTAATATTCTACTTTTACCTCTATATTTTAATAATTTCTCCATTTTATCATTCTAGTTTCCAAAATATTTCAATTTTACCCCTATCTATCAAATTGCCCTTCTTCTTTTTTCTTTTTTTGAAGTTTTTTAGTTTTTAAGCGTTTTTATGAGATATTATAACATATACAGAGATTTAAAGGAAAAATAAGATCAATGTAAGATAGAAATGACAATTTGCCCCGCCCCAACGGAGCCCTCTCGCCCCGTGTCAATTTTTCCCAATCAACGCAGGGATTTCCCGCGTTGACCGAGGAACGGAGCAGGGTGGGGTGCCTCGCGAGCGAGGACAGGGTAGGGATGGGATTTGCCTGCCCCGTCTCATTTGCCCCATTTCTTTTTTTCTTCTTTAAAATTTTAATCATATCCTATATAAAATCTATAATTAGTGACTTTTAGAGTTTATTTTCTATATAAAAATTATCATTTTTTTTGCTATAATTTAAAATTTGATAATAGTATTAGATAAAATGAGACGAAAATAAAAAAATAATAATTTTTGCTATGTTTGTCTCGTGGGGATCCATGTCCCCGTTTTGGGCGAGGATGGTACGAAAAATTTTGTCCCGTTCGAAGCACAGGGCGGGGAGGGGAAAAATTTTTCAAGGGCGGGGCAGGAACGGGGATGGCGATCCCCATTCCCGCCCCGCCCCATTGCCATCCCAGATGTAAGAAAATAGCCTTCGCTGATTTACTTAGTGGTGGAGGGCAAAAGTCAAATCTTTAAAAACTATGAGAGTAAATAGGTAACTTCAAAGCACGAGACTGAAGCAGAGCATAAATGAATTGTAGGGGTAAAAATATAGTTTACCCATTTTAATTTTCTCTAATTGAGAAAGCTCGGCTTTATCCCCTGTTTAGATAGGGATGAAAGCGGGGGAGAGGAACGAAAATAGGGTGAAAATGAAAATTTTCCCCTGTTTGGATTGTAGAGGAAACCAGAGGAAAGAAAAAAAATAAACAATGTAAAAATGATGGGACCCATTTTCCTCCCAAAATTGGGAGAAGACGGAGAGAAAAACGGGAGGGATGACATTTTTTGTTTTTTACAGTTTTATCCTAGCCTTAGCCATTCCCTTCTCTGCAAACACCATCTCTCTCTCTCATCTCTTCCTCGTGCATCCTTTCTCATTAATAACAGATCTGCAAAAATCAAGTTAGATCTGCTTGTAAGAGAGAGGCTCAAATCGATACCACTTATCAGACAATTAAAAAGAAACACAAAAACCACGGCTGGAAGAAAGGAATCTTTGAGTAAAGTCACAAAACAGTAATTTTCTCAGAGAAATCCTAACTTGCCTTGCCAAATGATTGAAGAGTTTCTTTAAAATGACTCATATTTTTGCTGGAAAATTATCATCACGGCCTCGACAAGGAGGAGCAGAAGAAGAAGAAGAAAAGGCATGGAAATCACCAAAGGAAACATCAAGAAGCTATACATACATACATATATATTAATATACACAAACTCAGGGCTGTTGATTGATTGTCATATGGTGAAATCATAGGCTTCGCAGACATTCAGAGAGAGAGAGGCAACCACCCTGAAGAAACCATTCCCATCCATCTCTTTGAGAGCAAAACCTCATTCTTTATTGATTTTTTTTTCCCGTCAATTCCATAGCTGCCCTTACTGGCGGGCATTTTAATAACTGGATAAGAGTTGGGTCTACCATTAAGAAATTAATTCCTAGTACTCCTTTTAATGATTTTTGGTTAAAAATTTTACCTCTACTAATACTATAATAAAAAAAATTATTTATGATATAATAAAATTACCATTAAGAAATTAATTCCTATTACTCGTTTTAATGATTTTTTTAAGAAAAATATCTCAGTTACATGTAATGTTTGATGGCTAAATTGAATGGAATATAACACAAGAAATGTCAATCAAAATATTTTATAGCTCAAAGTATATATATATATATATATATATATTATTTTAAGAAGTGTTTGTGCCATTTAACCTAAAAAATTATGAGATAAAATTATTTCGGATTGTCATTCTATTTTCTTTTTCGTATTGATTGATTTTTTTTTTGGCTATTAAATTAATTAATTAATAAATAGTTATTGGTCATTCTACATAGACGATTTATTATCCATCTTATCATTTTAGATAAATGCTACATGTTATATTTTTATTTTATTATAATCTGTGTTATTTTCATGAAAAAAATATTCATACAAATTTATTATAAGTATTTAAATATAGAAATATAGAAATATAAGCATAGGGGTATTATAGTAAATATATAATAATTTATTTTTTTTTCTCTTTTTACAATTATCCAAACAAGAAAAGTATATTTTTTTCTTTTTATTTTTATTTTTATCCAAACAACAAGTGAAAAATAATTTTTTTATCCCTCATTTTCTTTCTTTTTTTTTTTTTTTCATCGCAGGATGAAATATCCAAACAACGGGTTAAAGTAGAAAGGACAGTAATTTGGAGTAGATTAAAAACGACGTCGGAGTTGTCCATTCATGATACAGCCTGTTACAGAAAGACAATTAAAAATGGCCAGTTGACCGCATGTGGACCCAGGGTCTCTAACGTAGTTGTCTGCTCTCTCTCTCGTGTAAACAGAAAACCGAACACAACAAGAGGCGAGAGAGAGAGAGACCCCCTAGTTAGTAAGGACACAGGACCCAGAATCCGAAAAGATTATAGAATCAGTACGAAAATTATTTCCATTGTTTAATTGAATTTTAAAAAAGGGAATAAAAGAACTACTCCTCAAATCTTTTCTCTCAGGTACGTCAATTCTATTGCCCTCGCCTCAATTTCATTAGATTTTGGTTTTGTTTTGCAGAAGAATCCTAGATCCTTTTTCTTGACACAAAGGTGAATTGAAACTGTGTATTTCTTTTTTCTATACTTTCAGATGTCTATTTGAGAGTAAGATATCGGTGACCAATTGTGCAGAGAGATCAGGTTTTCTTGCTTTTAATTTGATCTCTGAAGCTGAAAGTTTTGGTTCTTTAGTTGGCTTCTTGACTGTATTGGGGATTTCTTGAACTGGGTTCAAAACCCTTTCTTTTTCTGGGGTTTTAGATTTTATCGGGGGATTTTGTTTTGTCAAAGTCCTCCTATTCTGTACCTTCTTCTGCAATAAAATAAATATTAGATTGCAATTCTTGAGCTGCTGACGTTTCAGACCTTTGTGGGCTGTCTTGTTTATGATTTCTTGATTGAATTTCTATCAATAATCAAATGACAGTCTCAAAGTTTTCACTTTGAATTCTCTTGTCATAATTGGCTTTGGGATGCGACTGTTTGTAGCTTTCTACAAAGTTTGGTTTTTATTACTAGGTTATTCTTGATTATTCGATAAAGAAATTTTGAATTGCAATGGCTAATCCACCACTACCTACCCCTGGATATTCTGTTACTGTTACTCCCTCAAACCCTGACTCATCAACCCCTCAACCAGAGAAAAATTATGTTCCTCCTCCTACAATGTTACCTGGAGCTCCTCGATTTGCTCCTTCTAAATTGCAACAAGATCAGATCCCTTCCCCTTCATTCCAGAACCCAAATTTGTTATCACCTGCCAATGGGGTTAAAACTGGGAGCCCAGTTCCTCATTTAAGCACTCCCCCTGGTCCTCCTGTTTTTACTTCGCCAGTTCGGCCTGCTGCTGTGCCTTTTCGGACTTCTCCTGCAACTCCTCAACCAGTTGCTTTCTCATCAGGCTCAACATTACCAACATCTTCACCTCCCCATTTTTCAAATGGTTCTGTCGAGTTGCAGCACCAAGTTCCGCTTGCTGCAGAGGACTCAACATCCATCGAGGAATCATCGTGCGTTTTGTTCTCTGCTCACAAGGTATCTCTATCATTCTCACTTGTTCAAACTGAAGGCACCGATTGTCGTGAGTATTTTTTTTCTTTTATGTCTTTTATAAGATTGCTGAGAACACCCTTTATGTTTGAATCTTGTGAATTATTTTTTCTCCCCCTTATATTGAAGTCACAATTTAATTGAACTTGAACTTGGCTCACTTTGTTATTAGGTGTTGAAGCAAAAGAAACTAGCAAATGTACCGAGTTTGGGCTTTGGGGCTTTATTTTCTCCTGGGAGAGAGATTTCTCCTGGTCCTCAAATAATACACCGTGATCCTCACCGTTGCCACAATTGTGGAGCTTATGCAAATCTTTATTGCAAGATATTACTCGGTTCAGGCCAGTGGCAATGTGTAATTTGCCGGAAATTGAATGGAAGTGAAGGTGAATATGTAGCTCCAAGCAAAGAAGATCTTCGCAACTTGCCAGAACTTTCATCACCCATCGTTGATTATATTCGAACTGGGAACAAGAGACCTGGCTTTATTCCAGTTTCTGATTCTAGAATGTCTGCACCCATTGTTCTTGTTATTGATGACTGTTTAGATGAACCCCACCTGCAGCATTTACAAAGCTCTTTGCATGCATTTGTTGATTCACTCCCCCTACAGCAAGAATTGGAATAATACTATATGGCCGTACAGTGTCAGTTTATGATTTTTCAGAGGAATCAATGGCATCTGCTGATGTACTTCCTGGTGACAAATCACCTACCCAAGAGTCCTTGAAAGCTTTGATCTATGGAACTGGTGTGTACTTGTCACCAATGCATGCTTCAAAGGAAGTAGCACACAAAATATTCTCATCTTTGAGACCATACAAATTGAATATTGCAGAAGCTTCAAGAGATCGGTGCCTAGGTACTGCAGTTGAGGTTGCTCTGGCTATGATTCAAGGACCATCAGCAGAAATGTCCAGAGGCGTAGTTAAAAGGGCTGGAGGTAATAGCAGGATCATTGTGTGTGCCGGGGGACCTAATACATACGGCCCTGGATCAGTCCCACATTCTTTTAGCCACCCAAATTATCTTCATATGGAAAAAACAGCATTGAAGTGGATGGAGAATCTGGGTCGCAAAGCGCATAGACATAATACAGTAGTTGACATTCTATGTGCTGGAACTTGCCCAGTTAGAGTTCCAATTTTGCAGCCTCTTGGAAAAGCTTCTGGAGGTGTCTTGGTTCTTCATGATGACTTTGGAGAGGCCTTTGGTGTGAATTTGCAAAGGGCATCTTCTAGGGCATCAGGTTCCCATGGTCTTTTGGAGATTCGATGTTCTGATGATATTTTAATTACTCAAGTTGTGGGTCCTGGTGAAGAGGCACATGTAGACACACACGAAACTTTTAAGAATGACAATGCACTCTGCATTCAAATGTTAAGTGTTGAAGAGACACAAAGCTTTGCACTCTCTATGGAAAATAAAGGAGACATCAAGAGCGATTGTGTGTTTTTCCAGTTTGCTGTTCAATACGCAAACGTTTATCAAGCTGATATTTCAAGAGTGGTTACTGTCAGGTTGCCTACTGTGGATAGTGTTTCAGTATATCTTGAAAGTGTTCAAGATGAAGTGGCCGCAATCCTTATTGCCAAGAGAACCCTCTTGCGAGCCAAAAACCATTTGGATGCCATGGATATGCAAGGAACAATAGATGAAAGAATTAAAGATATTGCTTTGAAATTTGGGTCCCTAGTACCCAAGTCAAAACTTCATCGATTTCCTAAAGAACTTTCTGCATTACCAGAGCTCCTTTTCCATCTCAGAAGGGGCCCACTTTTGGGAAGCATTGTTGGTCATGAAGATGAGAGGTCTGTGTTGCGGAATTTGTTTTTGAATTCATATTTTGATCTTTCACTCCGTATGGTAGCACCTCGTTGTCTAATGCACCGAGAAGGGGGCACTTTTGAGGAACTACCAGCCTATGACCTTGCGATGCAGTCTGATACAGCTGTTGTCCTTGACCATGGTACAGATATCTTCATTTGGTTGGTAAGCGACTTACTTTTCTTCTTGTTTTAGGTTGCCATCCTTTTGTGATTCCCTGGCATTACAAGTTATTGATTTTTCCATTTTGTATTCTTATTGCTCCTGTATTTTTCATGAACTGTGCTTCTTTAACTATGGGTTTATCTGCTGTCTTTGTCTTTGCATGGTTCGTGAACCCTTTTGATTTTGTCATGGATAAAAACCCTGGGTATTTTTTTTTTTCAAGTTTGTGACTAAGGAAAATTAAGAATTTATTGTAGGTATAGGAAGGAGACAAATGCTTTTGAGTGTGCTATGGTTTGCGTAGTGATCAAGTTTCAGGTGATGGAAAACATTTGAGGACAAATTTTCGTGGCAGAGACATTGATAGGAGAAACAAAAGGAAAGCATTTACTGCTTCCTTGCTTATTTGTTCAGAAAAAAGGGATCCTTTATTGGATCAGCAAAAAAAGAATAGATGTTTCTCCTGACTGAAGTAAGAGATTGAAAGTAAGAAATTGCTACTTGTGGAAGTCAAATGTGACCACGCAGTGCACCATATGGAAGTGTGCTAGTACCTCTAGCGTTGTGTCAGTCTTCCATTTAAATATCCATTTCTGTATGTCCAGCTGGCAACTTTTATGTAAATTTCCTCATTACGACTGTTTCTCTGAGAGATCTCTGATGGCTATGCACATGCATATGTCAAACTAGTGTTGGTTTGAGTCCACTATTCTATTTTTCGAATTTCTTTCTGTGCTGGCTGGCATTTTAAATTTTACTGTCTTGATATGCAAAGACACTTCCTCAATAACTGGTAACTACAGGGTGCTGAGCTAGCTGCTGATGAAGGAAGGAGTGCAGCTGCTTTAGCAGCTTGCAGAACATTAGCTGAAGAGATCACTGAATTGCGGTTTCCAGCTCCTAGGATCCTTGCATTCAAGGTTTTTGTTTTTTTTCCTTGGCTCTTTTCTTTCCATTTCGATCCAACTTTGTCCTTAAATTTTTGTATCAAACTGATTGACTTATTGGTTTGGGTTAATGACAGGAGGGGAGCTCTCAAGCTAGATATTTTGTTTCTCGGCTGATACCTGCTCACAAGGATCCACCTTATGAACAGGTAAGGGTGGAAAAGAGACAAATAGCCTCTTAGTCTGTAATATTAGTAGGCTTATTATGTTGGATTTATGCAAATTTGATGGAACTTGATTGCAGGAGGCAAGATTCCCACAGCTTCGATCTCTGACAACCGAACAACGAACAAAGATAAAAAGCAGCTTTATTCACTTTGATGATCCAAGTTTCTGTGAGTGGATGCGAGGTTTGAAAGTGGTGCCCCCAGAACCAAGTTAATTTGTAATGTAACATAATTTAATGGCTACTGTACCTCCAGAAACGGGAGTCTTGGGCTGGATCCTGCTTTGCCTGTGGAAATCTGTCTTCTCGTGTTTCTTTTGTTTTTTCTTTCCATGGTCAAGGGATGTTACTTGGATTGTCCCAGTGGCTATAGATCTCTTTGATTTTATTCACAAAGAAAACATTTATACTGGACTGTCACTTGAAAATGTTTGAAATGGTCCCGTCCTATTCTGTTTCCCAGTTGAAATGTTTTGTAAGAGCAATAAAACTTCCATGCTTTTGTTCCATCTTCAGTTTTTTGATAGCATATCAGATCTTTGTCCTGCCTCTTTCAAGCAAAATTCTTCGTGAAGTTTTCAATTTGCTAGCGCAAGTGTTATGCTCCACGTCTTGGATGTTGACCTTTTAACTTCCTCATCTCAGATGAGTGTTCTCTATTGTGAAGCTCCTCTTGATGTTTAAATGATGGTTAATGGCAAATTTTACTATCATTTTATTATAATTTAACAATTTCAAATCTTTAGGTACAAATTATGTAATTTGAACCTTAAACTATTTGTTTTTTTTGGCAAAATTGATCTAATTTCTCTAATTGTCATTATATGTAACGATCAATTATGTTTTTTGGTATTTCGCTATTAATTATATTTAAAAAAACATTTTAAAAATATTTTTAACCCTCCTCGTCTTGAATTTAAAAAAAAAAAAAATTCCTAAAGTTACTATTTTTTTCTTATGTCATTATTATTCTATTGTGATTTAACAATTTCAAATCTTTAATTACAAATTACGTAATTTGAACCTTAAACTATTAGTTTTTTTTTTGGTAAAATTGATCTAATTTCTCTAATTGTGATGATACGTAACGATCAACCGAGTCTTTTAGCATTTCGTTATTAATTATGTTTAAAAAAACATTTTAAAAATATTTTTAACCCTCCTTATCTTTAATTTTTTTTAAAAAAAAACTTTTTGTTCTTATAAAATATTATAAACATTTTATAAATATTTTTAATCCTCCAGATTTTGAACATTTTTCTAAACTTTTTTTATAAGATATTATAAACATTTTATAAAAAAAATTATAATTTATAATTTATAAAATCGGGAGAGTCAAGCCTTAATTATGCTCATTTTAATTTATAAAGTATTATAATTTATATTGTAAACACTTTCTTGGATTTCCTTCTTTTCTCACGCTTTTTATTATCCTCATGATCTATACTATCTATACTAACTTTTGAATTAAAACCATATTCATATTCTGTTTTTATTGTTTCAACCTCTTTTATAAGAACATTTATTAAATCATTATCACGGTCATTTTCAACCTCGTCTCTGTCCATGTTTTCTCCATCACACAAGTTTTCCTCCAAATTTACACATTTATTTCCCTCTAAATTATCTCCCTCTTTACCTTTCAAATTTTACCCCCCCCCCCAAATTTATACCACTCATTTTTTCTTTTACTTTTCTCACCTAATTTCTTGCATATTGTAACTCCCTATCTTCATCATCAAATAATCACCGACAATTAAAAACTTTCTCATCATAATTTCTAATACATTCGGTATCGAAAGTGTCATGCTCTTTTTCACCAACCTCATCGCCAACACTAGCATCATCTCCACCTAATAAAACATCAACTAAGTCATCCCCACCTACTTCTTTGTTATCAATAAACCCAACATCGGTTAAATCTTCAACTACATATTTTTCTCTCGCTTAATATCCTAATACCAACTAATTCCTCAACATGCCTCTATCTCGTATCCTTAAAACTTAACACCATAGTCGGTAATCCCTAACCTTTTATATACCTTTGACGGACTACTCTCACATGAATAATGGGTGGTTTTTACTTCCACGTTCATAACACATGTATATCTTTTCAACTTTTTCTATCAAGTTTAATAACTCTACCATATTTTAGTCATCATGAACTAGTCTAGGAAACAAAATTTTAGACTATGGTATAACAAAAGGATCATTATAATATACAAAAACAATATCTTTTCTAGCAAATTCCTCAACTATTTTTTAAAAAGGTCTTAAAACACAACAGACTCTATATCAATATTTTTCTCCTTAAGTACAAATCTACTAATGTATTCAACCCATGAACTCATTAGACTCCGTAACCTTTTCACACACCTACCAAAATGAAAAGTAAATGTCTTCATCTCTCAAACACAAACAATAAACAAAACAACAAACATATGCACTAAAAGTAGGGTTTTCAACACAATAAATAATAATATGCATAATAGTTTACAACATATTCTATTGTTTGAGGAAAAAAAATTATTTTGTCGGCAAGTAAAGGATCACACATGAGACAGTTAGAATCCCAAAACAATAGTCTATTCTTTTATCTAATAAAGTTGTCTTCTATCACATAAAGAACAATGGAGGACATAAATAGTTTATCTTTTTACAAGATTTTCCTTTACTTTATTATTGCCCATTATCGCGATTTAAAGTAAAAGAATCGAAGAATCAATTGATACTAGTTAGAAGATACATATAAGTCGACTTTTAACAAGCAACATAAACTTGATGTTAAATTATTGTATGGGGAATTTAGGGTTTCGATTTGGAAATTTTTAAAAATTAAGGTTCTAGATTTTTGAATAATGACTTTTTTTAGAATAACATGCAAAAATCAAATATTTTTAGGTGGAAATGGTATGTGAATCAATAATGAGGAGATAATCTCACCAACAGAGACAATTCAAGCCATAGAAGAAAAACAATTCAATTTCTTTCACATCTCTCTTTGATGCAACAGGAGAGAGAAAATTAATATTTAGTTTTATACTTTTTTTTTCTTTGAATATAGTTTTGCACTTTTGGAGGGGTTTTTTTTTTTTTTTAGCGATATGAAAACTTATTTATGATCCGTCATGCCACATGGTAATTTTTTTACCATTTGTCATCACTAAGCAAAAATTTGATCAGAATGAGATGAGCCACTTTAAGAAAAATTAAAAAAAAACATGAAGGGGTTGAATTAAAACAAAAAGTACGCGAGTGACGTTAAGGAAATCAAAAGACTAGAAGGACGTCTAATGCGATCAAACTAATTTTTTCTTTTTATCAATGATTTTTTGGAAAAATTATAATTCTCTCTCTCGTGTATAAGTGTATGTTATTCTCTCCTTTTTAGAAAAGAAAAAAGTAAAAACTACATTTCTCTATTCCGTATCAATTTTGCAAGTTAATCTCTTCGATATTACAATTTGAAATAAAATCTATGAATTCAATCGTGGATGATCAAAACCGGTAATGCTATCAAAAGGCCTACATCGATCTATACCAATATTCAAAAGATCTAAATCATGCGTTATTGGAATAAACTCGTCGTGAAAGGGAACAAATTTTATTAGCGAGAGAAAAACCTAAGAAATGGGAGATGGATATGCGGTTTGGACAATTATTATTATTATTATTATATTTTAAAAAAGCTCGTTAGGTGCTTGAAACAACTCCAAGACCAAAGTGTTTTTAAAAAATCCCAAGAAAAGTTCATTCACTTAGAAGCGTTTTTGAGTATAAGTTTTATAAGCTTTTATAGTCGGGTCTAGTTGAAAGTGTTTTTTTTTCTTTTTCGGCGACTCATGTGCCATTTTCATCTTAAATAAGTTATAAAATAGATCACGTTTAACCCTAGTATTATGATTGTTTATGTTTTTATAAAATTTTAAAAACTTACACGTTTTAGTGCATTTCAACGAATAAGACGAGTTACGTTTTAATTTAGTGTAAAATTTGAATTCATAATATTCCATACAATAACACAATATTAGACCATTGGTTACATTAGGTAAAATAATTTTTATTTTTGTAATACTTTTTAACATTTTTCTTTCTCCATATGGTATCGTATGTTATTTAGACGCACACTTTCCCTTGGATCTTGTATCTTGACTCAAACATAGCCTTAATATTTGGTGTTCAAGTGTTCCTATAATTTTTAAGAACGAAAATGCTTGATGACATCATGATGACAAACACCATTTTAAAAAATAGAAAGTTTTTAGGGATAAACTTAGAAAGTGAAAAAGTTAAATGATATAATGCCTACTGAAATAAAATATTTAACTTTTTTTCTCTCTTGTATCCTTTTAAAAAAGCATTATCCTTATAAAATTATGGTGATTTTTTTTTTTACACTACTGGTGTTATGTAAAACACTAGTTCTGGTTAACAATAAGAATTAAAGGACAAGGTGGATACTTAAGTTAAGGGGGATAGCAAACGCCATTCAAAGAACCAATTAATGATTTTAATTAACCAAAGAAACTAATTTATAATTGTTCTAAAAGTTTGAGGACTAGTATAATTTTAAAAAAGAAGCTTCCTATCCATAATACAAAAATTGCTGTCAATCCGACCCGCAAATAGCGTAAACCCGGTTCAGTGACCAATCAGAATAAGAATATATATATAAAAAAATTTAAAGTCGTTCCTTATTCAATGCTAGCTAGGGTTTTACTTTACAGAGAGAGAGAGAGAGAGAGAGAGAGAGCGCGCGCTCTTTTGTATCCCTCTCTGCATTTGCTTTTGTTCCCTTCTGCTGTGGATAGACAATAACGCCGCCACCAGTGTCAACCAGATTCGTACTGTCTCTCTCCCTTTCTCTTTTACCAACTGTAATAATTGTATTTAACGAAAACGCAAGCTGTGTTTCATAATCTAAAAGCATTTTCCAGATCTGAAAGACCTACTGTTTCTGTTGACTTTTAATTCTAATATCACCAAACTGATTCTCTGATTAGTTACTTCTCTTGTTTCATTTCTATTTTTGAATTTGAATTCTGATACTCGGTTTTGTTTTCGATTTCGGTAAAGTTTTATTAGTATGGAGTGAAATGCTAATAAAGTGTTTATTATATCTGTTTTAGCTGTCTGATTAAAGCCCTTTTTTTTTTTTTTTTTAATGTTCCGGGTTAATAATATTTGAGCAGGTGTAATCTTTAAGTTGTGAAAAATGGCCGGTGGTAAAAAAAAGGAGGTCAAGAAAGAGACCGGGTTAGGTCTCTCTTTCAAAAAGGAAGAGAATTTTGGGGAATGGTATTCAGAGGTGGGTGAGTCTTTAGTTTATTTTATGCAACAAATTCTATATGTGCAATCGCACATTGTTGATGATTTTATTACGAATCAGTCATTAATGCAGGCATGATGCTTAGTGATTTAGTGAATACTTAATTTCCCAGATTTCGTTGTGAATTGGTTTTGCTTCTGGCTTGTTTAGGTGGTTGTGAATGGGGAGATGATCGAATATTATGACATTTCTGGCTGTTATATTCTGAGGCCATGGGCAATGTCAATATGGGAAATTATGCAAGTAAGTTCGTACTTCTCATATCATCTGCTGTTTATTTATTTGTTTTAGTATTTTCTATGCTATAATGTCTTTTGGGTGATTCATTTTCTCTTGTTTTGTCTACCTTTACTGAAAATGTTTTTGAATATTTGAAATTGTACCCAGCAAATAGTTGAATCCCTCCCCTGGTTGTATATTTTTAAAGCAGTAGTTGTTATTTCTATGTTATATTGTTCTTTCTAATTTATAGGTCATCTAGGTAATAGATTTCTCAATCTCAACGATGTCTATCTGCAGGTATTCTTTGATGCGGAAATCAAGAAAATGAAAATTAAGAATTGCTACTTCCCTCTTTTTGTTTCATCTAGTGTTTTGGAAAAGGAAAAGGATCATGTCGAGGGCTTTGCTCCAGAGGTCAGTTTTGCTCTCTATCTTCTTTTTTATTTTTTATTTTTTACTGTCAAGGATTTGAACTTTGTTTATTGACTTTGTAGGTGGGTTAGGATGCTTTCCTATTTGGAAGTCATTCATTTTGTCACTTTACAAATTACCTTTTTTGTATGTAAAGGATAAAATTGACTCTACCATAAACCATTAGAAATGAATATAATTTTTTCTTGTATATTTGTAGTGTTACTAGGCATGAAATATAACGCTGAAATAAGTACAAACACATCTGGTCAATTCATTGTTCTTTTTGAAATAATTCTTAGTTTAGAGCCAATCCAGAGTGCAAGTCAAGTTTTATTGTCTTGCAATTTGAGGTTAAAAGTTACTGTTTTGTTTTGGAATCAGGAGATATCTCATGTTCTTAGATTGATGTTGCTTGGTTTGAGACCATACCTAACCACGAGAGTGCAGGTTCAATGATAGAGAATATGCTTTATTGAAAATTTTTGTAGGTTAGCATTGTTTCCAAACTCTCCTTGCAGGCCCATATTGTCGGGATCATAACTAGGTAATAGACTTCTAAAATTTTGGTGTTACTTGGCCAACAACAATTTTTTATCTACTATATAGCACTTCTTTTTCCATTGTGAGAAAGTAATTTTTTAAAATACAGAAAAGAAAAGAGGTTCAGACAGTAACGTCTTGGTCTTTTCCAGGTTGCTTGGGTGACAAAATCAGGAAAATCTGACTTGGAGATTCCTATCGCCATCCGTCCAACTAGTGAGACTGCTATGTATCCCTATTTTTCGAAGTGGATTAGGGGACACCGTGACCTGCCCTTGAAACTCAACCAATGGTGCAATGTTGTTCGTTGGGAGTTCAGCAATCCTACGCCATTCATCCGGTAGTTTGTTCTGGACTTCTTCATGGTTAAGTGCTTTTTCCATGATGAATTTGATGTCAGCTATTAAAAACTTGCTTATGTCTTTGTTGTGTCATACAAAGCTCTGAAGATTCATTCCTGAAATATTGATATTTTTCAAGAAACCACTTTATTTAGTCTGTGAAAGCCAGCTGCCAAAAATTCTTCTGGTTTACAGAAAGAATTTTAACTCATATTAGTCCATACTGATGGACTGTCCATTTGTTTTAGGAGCCGTGAGTTCCTTTGGCAGGAAGGGCACACTGCTTTTGCAACAAAGCAAGAATCAGATGAAGAGGTATGAATATGAGATACTTAAGTTCTTGTCTTTGCAGAAGGAAAGCATTTTAAAGTTTTGAATTTTGTGGCTATAGAGAAAAAGTCTGGAAATTATTAATGATATATTCATCTTTATTTTTTCTTAAGGCTAGCATGTTTTTTCTCATTTTCCTGTTGTTGATTTTACACAATATATGATCATGATAAGTACACTAATCTCTAGAGGAGTCAATTAGTCATATTCTGGTTTGGAGCATGTTTACAAATTTTGATGACGTTTTCTTTCCACTTATCAATGATTACTTCTTTTGTATAAAGATATTTGTCTGGCTTTTTTTTCTCCTTTTTTTTTCTTTTTTTGGATAAGCATGTTTGTCATGTTTTTGATAATTAAATCTCATAATTCATACATTAAATATGGGTGATGCTATTATACTTTTTCTCCAAAAAAGGTTTCATTCGTAATTTTGGTGTCTGTTTTTATGCACCAGGTCATTCAAATATTGGAACTGTACAGACGCATATACGAAGAATTCTTGGCTGTTCCTGTTATAAAGGGTAAGAAAAGTGAGATGGAAAAGTTTGCTGGTGGACTTTACACAACTAGTGTTGAGGTACATAAAGCATAATGCAGACAAGAAAATCCCTGTTTCATAGTTAATGAATTTTAAGGAATTTGCATTTCTGAGTTACTAATATGTTATAGTCTGAATCATATTGCTTCAAATTTGTGTGTTTCCACTAGGCATTTATTCCCAACACTGGACGTGGTATCCAAGGTGCAACTTCTCATTGTTTGGGCCAAAATTTTGCAAAGATGTTTGAAATAAACTTTGAAAATGAGAAGGGGGAGAAGGGAATGGTCTGGCAGAACTCTTGGGCCTATAGTACTCGAACGGTGAACTTTCTGTTCTTTATCTTCTGGAGTTGTAATATTGCCATTCATCATCTAGAAAGTGTATTTTCCCTTTTCTTTTCTAGGTGGTATGATCCATATGTGCGTGGCAGTGTATTTTCACACCGAAGTGTTGTTTCTTTTACACTTCAGAGTTGCATAGAATTACATTAATGCCTTGTAAGTTGTTAATATTCTTTTATCTTGATGCTATTTCATCGAATCTTTCTCCTTTTACAGATAGGAGTCATGGTGATGGTTCATGGAGATGACAAAGGCTTGGTGATGCCACCCAAAGTGTCATCTGTCCAAGTTATTGTGGTTCCTGTGCCTTTTAAAGATGCTAATACTCAAGGAATCTTTGATGCCTGTGCTGCGACTGTGGATATTTTGTGTGAAGCAGGTATTCGTGCTGAGGCTGACTATAGAGAGAATTACTCACCTGGTTGGAAGTACTCTCACTGGGAAATGAAAGGTGTTCCTCTAAGGATTGAAATAGGGCCCAAAGATCTGGCAAATAATCAGGTGAGAATCCCATTCGTCCATTTTACAGCACTGGTTTCGTTGTCTTCAATCTGCATAATGCTCCTTTTGACATTGTTTCACCTAATGTGTTCTGTTTAGTGCTGAGTTAAATGTGAAGAATAATTTACTTTCTACTCACAGGTACGTGCAGTTCGCCGTGACAATGCAGCAAAAGTGGATATCAGGCGTGACAATTTGGTGGAGAAAGTAAAAGATATGATGGATAATATTCAACAGAGCTTGTTTGATGCTGCCAAACAAAAGCGAGATGCTTGCATTCAAGTTGCAAAAACTTGGGATGAATTCAAGGAAGCTCTCAGTCAAAGGAAAATGATCTTAGCTCCTTGGTGTGATGAAGAGGTATGATATCATCACTGCAAAATTTTAAATGTGTACGATTTAAATTTTTGTTCGTGTAAAATTCTTTCTTGATTATGAGGTTTCACTCCTGCTTTTGTTTAGTTTGTGCCAGTGTTGTGTGCATTTGTTTTCATATTTTTGCCCCAGTCCGAATTAATATGATGCGAATATTGTGACAGAAAGTGATTGTTTGGGTTCATGTTTTTGTACTTGATTGCCCCAGATTTTCATTACTAATTAATTGTTGTATTATTTGAATGCTAGTTCAGTATAATGATGCATGCTATCAATACTTTGGATTTATTTGTCTAGTTAAGTTTGGTTTTTTTCTGTTATTGCCAAATAAATTTGGTAAACTCCTTTTTAGCCGTAGATAGATCTCATTACTACATAATGTTTTTCATCCTTTTTACAGATCATCTCTCACTAACAGTTTTTCTGCAGGAGGTGGAAAAGGATGTGAAAGAACGAACAAGAGGCGAAATGGGAGCAGCCAAGAGTCTTTGTTCACCATTTGACCAGCCTGAGCTCCCTGAAGGTACTAATGTCACTTGCATCATTGTTACTTTTCCTTGTGACCCAATTTCAATCAAGAATGCGCTATCAATATTTTTCAATTCTACCCTTCGTTGCTTCTGAAACTCATGAAAGTAGAAAGGGACTTATCTTGGTTTGAAAGCTGCTTCTTTGTAGTTTTGTTTCAATAGGAAGAAATTAATTTCATACTGGAGGTTTGGTAAAGTCTCTTTGGATGTTTGGACGGTGTTGTAAATGCCAGGCACTAGAAATCTAATGGCTTATATTTTAGATAGAAGTGCATAAGCCTGTGGTTGTGTGGTCTGTCCTACAGAGTTCCACTCATTGTGTGAATCTGTCTTTAAGGGTGATGAATGTAGCAGAATTTAGCAAATTAATGTCAATGGGAAGCCACTCTGTGCTGAATGAATTAAATATTCATAGCTTAAAATATGCAGTTTGCAGTTTGATCCTCTGTTGTTACCTGAATACTGCTTAATGGATATTTTTTTTTATCTGCATTAAACTTTGCAGGTACTATATGCTTTGCTTCTGGAAAGCCAGCAAAAAAATGGACCTACTGGGGCAGGAGTTACTAGATTATCAGGTCTTGGTGCAATCTTTCTTCCTCAATTTTCAAATTATTTGAATATCAGGTGCTTATGTACTTCAGTTGGGGAGGGATTTGGCAGCAGGGCACAGGAAATGAGGGGAACATCATACTCTTTTAAGTTTTGTTTATTGAAATCGTAATCAATTTCTGACTTTGATTCTACTTGAAACGTTCTGTTGCAAAGTTCAAATCTGCTACAACAAATAGGTTGCCTGATACAATCCTGTTGATGATATTATTGGGTTCCTTGCTGGACCGAGTTTGCCAGCATTTTAGCTACTTCTCTCTTCTGTTTTTATTTTAACTTCTTAACAATAGAAAAGATGCATTCTAAGGTTGGACCGTAGCTGTGCTTGTAGCTTAATTGTTTTGGTGGCTAAAAATGTGTTTTGTCAAAAGATCTGTTAAACTTAAAACTTGAAATAGAGGTTGCAAATAACGAACATTGAACAGCTAAAACGAATTTAGAGTTGAAAGGCCAGCCAACTTCACCAGCAACTCCAAACAGGCATTTAATGTTTATATCTTGTTCTAAAATCCTCCTTTCATCCATGCTCATTCACAAAGAAAATAAAACAGGACACGCTCATTATGCGCAAAACGTGCATTTTATCAGTAGTTTTTTCGGAAATTGGGACTTGGTTTTTCTATATTTGTCACACTACAGTATAATTTAAAACTTTTTTTTTTTTTATGGCTGGAAGTCTGGAACCAATGGTGGTTTAATTTCAATTCTTTTTTTAATTCTATGACAAAATGATTGCTAAAAAATATTTGAAAAATTCTACACGTGAGAATATATTGGAATTTTAGAATAGAAATCATAGGAAAAAAAGTAAAAAAATCACAGCCAACACAACACACTCACTCGAAAAGAATAATGTTGCTCCCCACTCCAAGGCACAAATCAAAGAAAAATTGATGCAACTAGCTCACAGGTTTAAAGATACAAATTAAATCATCACTTTAGAAATATAGGGTTAAAAAGATACAATATTGATTAGAAAGCCAAAAGGCTAAAGTCTATATTCATAGACTTTTCATTCAAATTTAACAAATGACTCTTATTATATCTTTGAAAGTTCAATATGTACTAGGAATCGGTAACGAAGCTCAGGGATTTTGTTAAGTGTGGCCAACACATATATTATATATTTAATAGTAATTTTATATGTACGTATATAAAATATTATAAATTCAAATTAATTAAACCAATAATATGTTATTAAATAAAATAATAAAACAATGTGCATATGCTGGAATTTAAAAATATAAAATTAAAAATGAAACAAGATTTCCCCCACTTGTGATGATTTCTTTCTTTAAGCTGTTTACCTTATCCCCTCCGCTCTCTCTCTCTCTCTCTCTCTCTGCCATCTCCCACGAGTTGAGACAGAAACAGAAACAGAAACAGAAACAGACATCCTCTGCTTCTTCACTGAAACACATGATAACATTTCCCTACTCACCACTTCCTCCAACTACATAAATTCCCCGCTCTAATATCTCTATCTTGTTTCAGCTTCTGAGTTTTTTTTTTTTTTTGGACCTTAAAAATAATGGCGGCACCACCTGTAGTGAAGCGCTTCACTTCTGTCTCATCTTTCCCTTCAAATTCTCTGCTTGCCCGTGAAACTTTCTACAAAAACACCAATCTGTGTTCTTCATTTTCTGGTGCAAAGTCCTTAAATATGTTGAACTATGGAGCGAAGACGTCTAAATTGGTGAGTAATACAAGGAGGAGAAAATGTGCAGTGGCTTCGTTAGGAGGTTTTCTAGGCGGGATTTTTAAAGGGACTGATACAGGTGAGTCCACTAGGCAACAGTATGCTCCAACTGTGAGTTTGATCAATAAATTGGAGGCTGAGATGTCTGCGTTGTCTGATTCTCAATTGAGAGACAAGACTACTGCTTTAAAGGAGCGTGCCCAACTCGGTGAATCTTTGGATTCCCTTTTACCTGTAAGAAGCAAAGAGCTCTCTCTCTCTCTCTTTTAGTTCAATTTCTTGCTTTATATACTTGTGTTAAGAATGATACTTGAATTGTTTTGAAATTTTGGAATGGGGTGGGTTGAAATTGGCTGTTACTTAATGCATGGCAATTGGAGAAGTTAAATGTTTTACTTTTGCCATGATAATTATCAGAATCAGTACATGAGTGAATGAAGCTCTTTACTTGGACGTTGTTTGTTTATCGGTTAGCAAGTAGTTCCAGTGACAGTAGCTTTGCTTATTGCTATGACAATCAAAGTGCCTGTATTGCAGGAAGCATTTGCTGTAGTGAGAGAGGCTTCCAAGAGGGTTATAGGTCTGCGCCCATTTGATGTACAACTGATAGGTAAACTATTATGTGTGTATTGTTTTTAATTTCGTTGAGTTCTATATGTGTGCAAATGGTGGAAAAGTTCGGGGTTTTTTCTGCCAAACTATTAGGTCATGTGGGAAGAATTCTTGTAGTTAACATGCTTTCATATTCTTGTCATGCAGGGGGCATGGTTCTTCATAAGGGGGAAATAGCTGAAATGAGGACTGGAGAAGGAAAGACGCTTGTTGCCATTTTACCAGCTTATCTGAACGCATTAATTGGGAAAGGAGTTCATATTGTTACAGTTAACGATTATTTAGCTCGGAGAGATTGTGAATGGGTTGGCCAAGTTCCCCGTTTCCTTGGATTGCAGGTTGGCCTAATCCAACGTATGTCACATACTTTTACATGCATTTACTACATGTCCCACTTCCTTTCTATCTGACCTCACACACACTTATGCTCACTTATGCGTGTTTGTTTTTGCGTGCATCTATGTCTATATTATGCACGTCTCATTCTTATATGAATGAATGGGTACGACTCAGGTCTTGAGTTTTTTGCATGTTTCAATTAATACTGCCTGCCTATATGAGTTGTATTGTATTTGCCTATCTGCTGTTCTCTTCTTTTACTTGGGAGCTTGAATCTTCTTCCTTTTTTTGGTATCTGGATATTGCTTCTTCATGTTAGCATGTGAATTTGATAGTCACGATAACATAGCTGTTTGTTTTTATTGGCAGAGAATATGACAAGTGAACAAAGAAGAGAGAATTATATGTGTGACATCACGTATGTTACCAACAGTGAGCTTGGTTTTGACTACTTGAGAGATAATCTTGCCATGGAAAGTAATTCTTTCTTTATGTTATGATTAGTTGTAGATTATTCTATTATCTATACTTTGATTTTGTTCAGTTGAGGTTTGTAGGTATCAGTTCTGCCCTAGCTGAATGCATTTTTTTCTTAACAAAGCTGACTATTTTTGGAATATACAGACTGTTGAGGAGCTCGTCTTGAGGGATTTCAATTACTGTGTAATTGACGAGGTTGATTCCATCCTTATTGATGAAGCAAGGACCCCTCTTATTATATCTGGACCAGCAGAAAAACCAAGCGATCGGTATTATAAAGCTGCAAAAATAGCTGCAGCCTTTGAACGAGACATACATTACACTGTAAGACTCTGTTTAACTAATTAATTTTCCTATTGGAGTTTTTGCTGCACCCTAAGGTGCCTTTTGGTATCTTTTGCAATTTCCTGATTTTTTTTTCCTTTTCTGTTTCCACATTTCTTAAAACAGAAATAGAATACTTGTTTGTTTTGGTCTTTAGTTTTTGGTATCATTTAATGTTAACAAAATTTTAAAGTTTGCAAAAGGTTAAGTGATTTTCTTTTATTGCTTACTCAAAGCATACAGTTTACAATCACATTTTCATGTTGTGGCTCTTGAAAAATTGGACTGAGCCATTACAGGGAGTTGTAAATAAAATGGCTGCGGGCACTTGACATATGACAAATACTTACAAACATGTCATAGCCACATTTTAATGCTTATCTGAATAAGGATTTTAATGCTTATCGGAAAAGGGATTTTCTTAGATGAGCCAGTAGAGGGCTAGATTAATGCATGTTTAACTGAAGCCGTAGACTGAGAGCATCTCATGCGCAGAATACTCGATGTGTAAATGTAACATGTCCGTCCTTATAAGCATGGTCTCTCAGGACTAGCTGATTTACCCATAGCTTTTCTGCCCAAGTGCAGAGCATAATCAGTCAAAAGTCTTTCTGGGACGACTGAACGTGGAACTTTGTGTGAGTGTCTATATTATCATATTTCATCTTTCTGGATTCATGTATGATAAAATGGGTATTTCCTAGACAAGGTGGGAGTGCCAAGTGGTCCACAAGGGCCTTCTCTCTATTTTTATTTTTCTTTTTATTGTTTTTTGAAGAGAGGTGGAGGTGGGATTGTCCTGGATGCATAGCTGATATTGTTCGTCACAATAAATTCAATAGGATGAAAATTTTCATCAAATCGTGCAAAAGATCAAATCTTGAATGTTAAAATTTTGGTTTCTTTCTTCTTTCATGGCTTCAGTTTTGCCTTCTTACAGTTTTCATCCAAACTATAGCAAGGCTGAAAATAGAGTGGTGATCGTTTGCGGCTTCATTATGAGAAGAAAAATTAGTGCATAACCTTAAAATATCAAATTGCTGTATGATTGTGTCCAGTGCCTGTGTCCAAGAGATATGGCTTGATAACTTACAACTGGTGTATTATTCTGGGAAGCGAGATGGTTCAATTGGTGCAATAATTAAGGAACAGACTCATTATTGGGTTGATCCTTTGTGAACATAATGAAAAGGAAAACAAAAGAAAAGGGAGTACATGAAAAAAATATGTGATATCATTTGAAAAAATATTGTAATTGTTCTTTCTTGTGTGTGGAACATCATTGATTCAGAATGAGAGACAATTTGAACCTTCTTAATGCGTCAGAATTATTTTCAAGTTTTAATCACCAGAAATAGTAGCAGTGCAGATCCTGATGGTGATAAAAGGTGATTTTTGTCTAGTTCTTTTCCTGACACAGGCTATTTTTGCAGGTGGATGAAAAGCAGAAAACAGTTCTCCTTACAGAACAAGGTTATGGGGATGCTGAAGATATTTTGGATGTAAAGGATTTGTATGATCCTCGTGAACAGTGGGCTTCATTTATTCTGAATGCAATAAAAGCAAAAGAACTATTTCTTAGAGATGTCAACTATATCATACGTGGCAAGGAGGTGCTTATTGTTGATGAGTTTACTGGTCGAGTTATGCAGGTGAGTTTGTTAACCTAAGCAGTAAAGGTTATCATTAGAAATAGTTTAATTTGATTGTTTATCTATCAGATGAATTTTATATGTGCAAATGCAGAAAAAATAGCTATAAATGACTAAAGGAAAACAATATTTGTCATTTTTCTGTCAGGGGAGGAGATGGAGTGATGGACTTCACCAAGCAGTTGAAGCAAAGGAAGGTTTGCCGATTCAAAATGAAACTGTAACCCTGGCATCAATCAGCTATCAGAACTTCTTCCTCCAGGTCATCTCTCTGCCCATTATACGAAGCGGTTTTTGAAATTTGTCCTTTCTTAACTTCTTAATTCTCATCATATGCACTGGTGCAGTTCCCAAAACTTTGTGGAATGACTGGCACTGCTGCGACTGAAAGTACGGAGTTTGAAAGTATATACAAACTTAAAGTTACAATTGTGCCTACAAACAAGCCTATGATTAGAAAGGTTTGTCATAGCATTCTATCCATATTTATTTTTCTAGAATCATACTGGCTGTTGTCAGAGCAAAAACCGAAGACAGCAGATATGGAAGATAATGTAAGGTTTTGTCACTAATTTTTTATTTTCCATTAATACTTGTAAATTAATAATCTCTGTGAAAGGAGGGATGATTTTATCATTCTTATCTGAACATAGGAAGTCTATGAGTCTTCCGCACCTATGCACAGTTCACTTAATGCAGAACTTGCTTAGATAGCTTGATGTTCACCAACTCCAATATCTTCTCAATTCCTCCTCAGGATGAGTCCGATGTAGTTTTCAGGGCAACTTCTGGAAAATGGCGGGCAGTTGTGGTAGAAATTTCTAGAATGAATAAGACAGGTCGACCTGTGCTTGTCGGTACAACAAGTGTTGAGCAGAGTGATGCACTAGCAGAACAGTTGCTAGAAGCTGGAATTCCACATGAGGTGAGGCATCTCATCTGGAGGAATAAAAGTAGATCTGGGTTAGTTGAACACGAAAATGAATTCTGGACTAACAAATATATGAGAAGTGAAGTCGCTTGTGTTATTTTGCTACCTATTATTTTCTTTTCCCTGGCGATTATGTCCTTTTTCTCTTCATATACCTTTGTGACCAAGTTTGAAGGAAGCAAAAATGATGACCTGTTGGATAAATGTTCTTCGGAAATCTTAACAAAAATATTTCTCCTCAAGGTTCTCAATGCAAAACCAGAGAATGTGGAGAGAGAAGCAGAAATTGTGGCACAGAGTGGTCGCGTAGGGGCAGTGACAATTGCTACAAATATGGCAGGTCGTGGAACAGATATAATTCTTGGTGGAAATGCTGAATTTATGGCCAGGTTGAAGATACGTGAGATGCTTTTGCCAAGGTATCTTCATCCATGGTCTTGTTCTATAAAGTTTTCAACTCATACATATATGTGCCACTTTTTTTTTTTTTTTTTTTTTAAAAAAAAACTATTACGTTTATGTAGCCCAGCTTCTTCAGTTATTGGAATTCATATTTCTAGTTTAGCTTCTTTTTTGTTTTTTTTTTTGCCTGACACTTGTTAAAAAAAAATGTACAGACGAATATTGCCTAAAGAATTTAAGATAACATGTAGACTTAAACTGGTGTAACACCATCAAATACATTTTAAATTCTCTGTTAGTTTAAATAATGTTAGTTCACTTTCTTGTGCTTTGAAGTATAAGAGTAACATGCATTAGGAGAAGAGAAGCATTCTCACTACACACTGCTTCCCATTATTGAGGTGCATTTAAGGAATCTGCTATAGGGCTGCATAAGTTTCTTGTTCATCTCCAGCACTAGTGCCCTTGCATGTGTTGAATACCACAATCTGAAAGAGGATTTACTTAAAACGATATGCACACCTATTGCAATTTATTATATTGTTTAAAGTATCTTTAACATGATATAAATGTTGCAGGGTTGTTATGCCAGCTGAAGGAGTTTTTGTATCAGTGAAGAAACCCCTTCCTCAGAAGACATGGAAGGTTTGAATTTTATTATTATTATTATTATTAACATAGAACTTGGCTTTGCTTATGTTTGTGGTGTTATATGCTTCATCTATATGGGACTCTTGTTATTCGCAATATAACAGGTGAAAGAAAGTTTATTTCCATGCAAACTATCCAATGAAAATACTAAATTGGCCGAGGAAGCTGTACAATTGGCTGTAAGAACTTGGGGCCAAAGATCATTAACTGAGCTTGAAGCAGAGGAGCGCCTATCTTACTCCTGTGAAAAGGTATGATAGATGGAGAATAATTTTACATTTCCAAACCAATTGACAGACTGTCAAATTCTATTCCAAATGCACGGCATTAATTCTGATAACTATACCATGCCCTTTTCCTTCTGTTTTTTCATTTAAAAATAATATCCTCTGTCTGCATACAGCTCCTGAATGTCATAAGTTCTCTGTTTTAGGGCCCTGCTCAGGATGAAGTCATAGCCAAGTTGCGTAGTGCATTTTCAGAAATTGTTAAAGAATTTAAGGCGTACACTGAGGAAGAAAGGAAGAAGGTTAGTTTGGTTCCTAAAACTAAAATTTTCCTTCAATTTAATCTGTTAATGTTACTTGCAACTTAATTTATGTCCACATACTACAGGTTGTGTCTGCTGGTGGATTACATGTTGTGGGAACAGAGAGGCATGAATCCCGCCGGATTGATAATCAGGTTAAATTATCATCCTTTTGCTTAGTTCTCCTTTCGCATTTGCGTTTAAAATGAAAATTTTTCTTTCTACTATACAAACTTCTCGTGTGTAAATAACTTTAGAATATATTAAAACTGAACTTGAATGTCGTATATGGCAGCTTCGTGGTCGAAGTGGTCGCCAAGGGGATCCTGGAAGTTCCCGCTTCTTTCTAAGTCTTGAAGATAACCTCTTTAGGATTTTTGGAGGAGACCGAATCCAGGTTTGACCTGTGGTTGTTAGTTGTTACTTGTCTAGTTTTTATTGCTCCTCTAGAAATGCATGTTAAAACATTCTCAACATTGCCACTTAGGGTTTGATGAGAGCTTTTAGAGTTGAAGACCTGCCAATTGAGTCCAATATGTTGACAAAATCACTAGATGAAGCTCAGAGGAAAGTGGAGAACTATTTTTTTGATATCAGGAAGCAATTATTTGAGTATGATGAAGTCCTGAACAGCCAGAGAGACCGTGTTTATGCCGAAAGAAGGCGAGCCCTTGAATCAGACAACCTCCAGTCTCTTATTATTGAATATGCTGAACTGACAATGGATGACATCTTAGAGGTAACCTGTTTGAGAACTTCATTGGTTAAGCCATAACTGTTTTTTCCTTGGGTTTTGAGCATCACTGAACTGTATTGTTATTGTAAACTTATGAGTAGGCGAATGTTGGTTCTGATGCTCCTATGGAAAGTTGGGATCTTGAAAAGCTCATTGCAAAAGTTAAACAGTAAGAGGCTCCCCTCGTTCTCTCTGCTTAATGCTTGACGAGATTGAAACTCAAATTTTGTATGGATGTTTGATGAATCAGAACTATTTCTGTTTATATTGAAATTAACATGCTCACAATCAGATCGATAATATTTGTAGATTTAATGAAAGGCACCCTCAGATAAGATCTCAATATAGTGGATCTCTCTCTTGTTTATCCTCTCTCTAAAATAATTCTGCTGACATGTATTACTTTAATTTAGGTACTGCTATTTGCTGAATGATTTGACGCCAGATTTGCTGCGAAGTAAGTGTTCAAGTTATGAAGACTTGCAGGATTACCTTCGTCTTCGTGGTAGTGAAGCATATTTACAGAAAAGGGTTAGTAAAACAGTCTTATTGGCCCAGATGTGTTTTCCTTTTTATCATGAAATCCTTCCTCATCTAGGCCGTACCCTTTAAAAATAGTCAAACGAGAGAAAATTTTGCACTGAATCATAATGAGGCTAATACATATAGCCATGACTGAACTATGCAAACCAAATCCTGCCTGAAAGCAGCTCATTACTCTTGCTAACTGTTGACCAAACCTTGTTCTTTGCTATTCATTGCAAGAAGAGTTCCTGGATGTTTAGGTGGTGCTAGGAGATGGTGCTTTTGTGTTTGCCCTGGGAGATGTCCAGCCTAAGCTGAAAACTTTGAATGTAGATTATTTGTATTTGAACGGTCTTGTATAACAAAGTATGTGCTATGGCAAAGTGCAGCACTCAGATGATCAGTAAACACAACATAGGCTTTCCTTACAAGTAGGCAATCCATCCTGACACTGAAAATTGAAATTTTTTTATAGTTCAAGACTGGTGGTTTGCCACCAAGTCTGTGCTCAAAATTTTGGGTATTTTGAGTGCTATACTGCTATCTGCTGTTTTTCTAAAAATGCCGGGACACACATACTACCTGAATTTTGTATTATCTTCCTGTTTAATCTGTGTGCTTTAAGGATGTTGTGGAGAAAGAAGCGCCTGGCTTGATGAAGGAAGCTGAGAGATTCTTGATTTTGAGCAATATTGACCGCTTGTGGAAGGAACATTTACAAGCAATCAAGTTTGTTCAGCAAGCTGTAGGCTTACGTGGCTATGCACAGCGTGATCCGCTTATTGAGTATAAGCTTGAAGGCTACAAGCTCTTCTTGGAGATGATGGCTCAGATAAGAAGAAATGTTATATACTCCATATATCAGGTCTGTACTTAAATTACTTCATCCTTCTAAGTTCTACCTCTTAGAAAATGCTATTTCTTCTCAATAATATGCCTGTGTTTTTGCTATTCCTTTTCTCTTTGGCAGTTCCAACCCGTGATGGTAAAGAAAAACCAGGAACAAAGCCAGAATGACAAATCAGCCGAAGTTGTCAGAACTGGTAGGGGTGGTAAGAAAAAACCTAATCCTGTTGGCGCTGCAGAGTCGTCATCAGCTGCCAGCCCCCAGGCTAGTGCATAAGGCCTATATCAATTATCAAGAAAGGATTTCGGCCAGAATTTGAAACATGTGAACAATACATAAAGCATCTTGTTCTCTCAAACAGTGATGGGAGCTTGTAATCGTTCGTTGTAAACTTTACTCGTGCACGCACTGAAGAAAAGGAAATGCATATTTAACTGTACCATAGAGGAACCACACGATTTAAAGGAGGGAAGAATTGCGATACTAACTAGAGCTGAATTTATGTTGATTTTTTCTCATTGTGACAAGGAGAAATGAAAGGAACGTGACTTGCATAGTTCCGCTTAGATTACGATCACTTCTGTTCAAAACTAATTAATTAAGAATGTTTTTAAATTTAAAAATTCAAAAACAAAAAAATTAAGAATTTTTTAAGAAAGTAGTTAAATTCAAATTTCCATTAACTAAAATTTAGGATTTAAATTTTTTCTCGATCTTAAAAAATAAATGTTCTTACGAAAATATAGATAGATGTTTTTAATTGTTGAGAAAAACAATCAGGTTTTTAATTTGGTAATGCAATGTTTAGGGTTAATTTGGGAAGAATGTAAAATACATACACTTTTAAAAAGAAATTTTAAAATGAATTTATAATCTAATAATAATAATAATAAATTACTAGTCTTCCACTTATAAAAAAAATTATTGATATTAATTTATAATTTATTTTTATTGATATTAATTTATAATTTACTAAATCTTTAAATTATTGATGTATAATCTAACAAAAAAAAAAATCAACTTGATGCATAAAATTTTCTGGGTGCGAAAAAAAAATATTGATGTTGAACCATAATTCGGCTTGGTGTCAATTATTGTCATTGCTGTCTTGCCACATAATTATTTAACAACTTAGAAGAATAACTTATGATGATCCATTAAAAGAAAACCGAACTTTTCTCAGGCTGAGAGCCTGTTTTACTCTCACCATATTGTGTTTTGTATGTTATTGTGCGATGTTTTGAAACACAACAATGAAATATTTAATAAAAACCATAGTAATGTATTTTAGATAAATTATTATTGTGCTATTCAAATTAAAATAATTATAAAGCAAATAAATTTATTATAAGATTTCTAGTAGCTAATGCCATAAGAGCTAACTACCATATCACTACTATTTTAAATGATTTACGAAAAAAGAAAATACATGAAAATAAATATCATATCAATTTTAATGTGATAAATCATTAAGTTCACATGGCTCAATTTCAATGGATGTTATACCCATCGGTGGATACTTTTTGAGTGCTAAAGTCTTTTCCAAATGAATATCTTCTAAAAATCGCATAAAATAAGGTAAAAAAGGTTTGGTACAAGTAACTATTACATATTGAAGGAATACAACATGTAACAGTTATTTTGAGTGCAATGTTGGCATGCTTTCTTGATCGTTGTCATGGTGGAGATAATGTATATGTGCTAGAGAGAGCAGCTGGAATAAGAAACGTAACTTAAAGGTGTAATTGTGAAACTGCCATGGATAAGAGAGGACAGATACATAAAACTACCACATGTACTCGAAAGTGGTAAGCTTCTCAATACATTTGAATGGGGCGAAAGTGACCAAGTGAAAGCATTTGTCACAAGGTTTGTTCGACAAGCAAGTACACTGACGGACAGCCTTGTTCCTCATCTTGTGAGAACAAACATGAGCCCTAAAATTACAAACATAAGCCAAACTTTGGAATAGCAGTAGCTCATTCCCATTCAGTTCTATTTTTCCTGCCCTTCTGCCCAGAATTAAATTAGCACATGTCTGTACAAACGGCGAGCTCATTGACAGGGTGTGGAAGGCTCCTCATTCAAATTGGGCAATCTGTTTTAAGGTTTATTTCATTTCCGCAAAGAATCTCCTCCACGATCTCATTTATAGCATTCCCTCTAGCCTACATGAAACAAAATCATCAATTAATAGCTGAATAATATTGCTGAGAAGAATACTTAGCCAGAAATGCAGTATATGCAATCTGCAAAAGGTAGCACGTACTTTCACTCCAATGGCAATAGCAGTTTTTAGCTTAACAAGTTCACCTAATCTCAAGGATCCTCCTCGTTTATCTTTGACAAAGATCAGCGGCACCTTCCTTGACGAAGCCAAACTTGGTAGATGTTTTGTTAGCCATTTTGGGTTGCAATCAGAAGCTATTAGTATGGCCTGCACACACAATAAGAGATTCATTATTTCAAATGTACCACAAATCAAAGGATAGAATTCAGAGTCATAAAAATTCTGATTAACTGCCCTACAAATAAAATAAATAAATAAAGAACTACGTAAAATCATCCTTGTAATTTGAAAGGCCTTTTGACAACTAGGTTTAGATCCTTCAAAAATTTCCCTTCAATGAATAAAAACATCAAACGAAAAAACGCTACAAGAAGGTTTTTGTTCATTCTAGCAGCAGCTAACGTAACATAGAAGAGATTATAATATACAATTACATTACGCATTTCACGAGTCCCATCATCTACAAACCCGAGATTCAATTTATTGATAGAACTCGAAAACATAAACCAAATTCTATAAATCACTTGAAGCAAGTATTTTAGGTGAAAAAAAAAATACCTGAAGCTGAACAGAAGGCACTTTGTGATTGTTGCACATAACACGAGACTGTTGAGGGGAGCTTCCGTTCTCGGACCCGGGCAACATACGTTCAAGCAAACGAGTGACTTCATTGACCCCAATAGCAAATTGTTGCTAAAAAGAAACCATTACCATCACCCATGTTAATTACATTACATTACATTACACAGCTAAACTAACAACATCAAAGAAAACATTATATCATTAGTAACCTTAAACCAAAATTTCTCAGGAAGCGAGTTTCCTTCCAAAGTTTTCGTTGACTCTATCTCCCTGTCACAATTTAATGGAAAACATCAATTCTAGATTCATTAATGATAAAAGAGAAGGAAAAAGAATTATTTACCTGCGAATTGATTTGAGCAAACGAGCAAGACGTTCCCCTTCAAAGTACCTGCATACACGATCAAACACCCACATAAAGAGAAAACGCCACGAAATAAAAAGAACTAAACACCCAGAGAATAAATAAAAAATGGAAATCAAAAAAAGAAAAGGATAAACTCACTCTTGTTCCTGAGCAACAGAATTTTTTGAAGCTCTGTTCCTGTTTCGCATGATTGTTCAGGAAAGGTTTTTGCCTTCTTTTTTTACAAGGTTTAGCAAGAGGGTTTCGTTGCCTTCATTTTCTTTCTTTTCTTTTGACAAATGCTATAAATTGGGTCCAACAAATACTCTGAAGCCCATTGACATGTTATATTATAAGGCCTATTTGGACCCGAATTGATGTCCACTAACTCAACTACATGGGCCTGCATTAAAAAAAAATGGAAAAAGAGGGGAGTAAATGCTAGAAATACAAATTGTTTCCCAAAAGTTTTTTTTCCCCCTAAAATGCCTTTTTGTTATTGGTGATTTATCAATCAAATTTATTCTCTTAAATATAAAAATATAGTCTATGTTAAATGCTGCGTCAGTTAAAAAAAATTAATAAAAGATTCAAATATTTTTAAAATTATTTGAGTGAGATTTGTTTTATGTTCCAGGAAATGGTCCTTTGTATCAAAAAAGAAAAAAGAAAAAAATCAAATGGTCCTAGACCTAGTTTGCTCCTAGCACGTTTGTGTAGGTTTATTGATTATAATTTGAAGAAGGCCAAAATAGCATCAATAATAACTTGATAGAAAAGTTATATATATATATATATATATATTTGAAGGTGGGGATTAAGACCATGACATATCACACCGAATCTCTTACTCTGATTATTTTTCATGTGTTTTTGGCCTTATCCAATAATGCTACAAACTTATTTGGACGACCACACTTCCATGAAAATGTACCAAACCTAAGCGCGCGTATATATATATATATATAGAAAGAGAATTTGATGTGAATATTTTGAGAAAACAAAACTTTATCCATACTTGTATTTTGAGTATTTAAAAAATGAGATTTTTATTTATTGATCAATTTATATAGAGAAAGTATAATAATTTTATATAAAACTCATTTATTGACTAGTTTAATAGTAATTTGTTCACATGATATCCAAAAAAAAAAAAAAATTTGACCTCGAGAAGATAACAAAGAACTACTTGGTTCTCAAGAACCATATCTTAATGTCATTGGTGCATTAATGTATTTTGCTAATAATATCCGATATGATATAACATTTTCTATAAATTTATTAGCAAGAACCACAATTGATCTATTTTTCAACATAGAGTGACATATATGAGTGATATAATTTAATTTTTCATATCCAATATATATATATATATATATATATATATATATATATATATATATATATATATATATATATATATATATATACTCGAACTATAGGTATAGATAAAAATTTTATTTTTTCAAAATATTCACATCAAATTCTCTTCATATATATATATATATATATATATATATATGAAGAGAAGTTGATGTGAATATTTTGAAAAAATAAAATTTTTATCTATACCTATAGTTCGAGTATTTATAGAATGAGATTTTTATTCATTGGTCCATTTATATGTAAAAATTTATATAATAATTTTTTATAAAACCCATCCATTGGGCTAGCCCAATGGTAATTTGTTCACTTGATATCCGAAACAATCTTTTTCGATCTCGAAAAGATAACAAAGAACTACTTGATCTTAAAGTACCATATCTTAGTGTTATTGGTGCATTAATATATCTTAGTAATAATACTCGATCTAATATAACATTTTCTCGTAAATTTATTAGCAAGAATCACGACTAATCTATTTTTTCAGCATATATTGACATATATGAGTGATATAATTTAATTTCTCATATCCAATAATTGTTAGTCACATTTGGCTAATTATTGAATTGATATATATATAAAGAGAATTTGATGTGAATGTTTTAGAAAAAAATTTTTATCTATACTTCTAGTTCGAGCATTTAGAGAATGAGATTTTTATTCATCGATCCATTTATATAGAAAAACTTCTATAATAATTTTATAGAAAGCTCATCCATTAACTAGCCCAATGGTAATTCGTTCACTTGATATCTAAGAAAATCTTTTTCGATCTCGAAAATATAACAAAGAACTACTTGGTCATGAAGTACCATATTTTAGTGTCATTGGTGCATTAATATATCTTGGTAATAATACTCTATCCGATATAACATTTTCTCGTAAATTTATTACCAAGAATCACGACCGATCTATTTTTTTCAGCATATATTGACATATATGAGTGATATAATTTAATTTGTCATATCCAATAATTGGTAGTCACATTTGGCTAATTATTGAATTGATACATACATATATACATATATGTGTGTGTGTGTGTGTGTGTGTGTGTGTTGAAAAGAGAATTTGATGTGAATATATTGGAAAAATAAAATTTTATCTATACCCGTAGTTCGAGCATTTAGAGGATGAGATTTTTATTCATCAATCCATTTATATATAAAAAGTTATATAATGATTGTATATAAAGCTCATCCATTAATTGATCGAATGGTAATTCAGTCACTTGATATTAAAAAAAATCTGTTTTAATCTTGAGAAGATGACGAAAAACTACTTAATCATGAAGCATCATATCTTAGTGTCACTATGCATTAATTACCGAATTGATATATATATCGTGTGTGTGTGTGTGTGTGTGTGTGTATTAAAAAGAGAATTTGATGTGAATATATTGGGAAAACAAAATTTTATCTATACCCGTAGTTCGAGCATTTAGAGGATGAGATTTTTATTTATCAGTCCATTTATATTTAAAAAGATTTATGATAATTGTATATAAAACTCATCTATTGATTAGCGCAATGGTAATTTATTCACTTGATATTCAAAAAATATTTTTCGATCTCAAGAAGATGAAAAAGAACCACTTGGTCCCGAAGCATCATATCTTAGTGTCATTGTGCATTAATGTATCTTATTAATAATACCCAATCCGATATAGCATTTTCTATAAATTTATTAGCAAGATATAGTTCTACTCAAACATATAAATATTGGAATGAAATTAAACATATATTACGTTATTTCTAATGACCAATTGGTATGGATTTATTTTACTTTAATAAATTAAAAAACTTAATTATTTAGTTATGCGGATACGAGTTATTTATCTGATCCATACAAACATTGATCATAAACGGGTTATATATTTACACATGGTGATACAACTATATCATCGTGTTCTATTATGCAAAGTTTAGTCGCTACATATTCAAATCATGTAGAAATACTAATTCACGAGGTAAGTCGGGAATATGTTTGGCTAAGATCAATGATCCATCATATCTAAGAGACATCGGATTTATCTATTAGTAAAGAAGTTTCAACAATATCATATGAAGATAATGGTACTTGCATAATTCAATTAAAAGAAGAATATATCAAAGTGACAATCTAACGGGCTTATTCACTAAAACATTATCTATCATAATTTTTGAAAAAATTGTATCCAAGAAAGCCCCAACATGAAAATTAACGTGTACAAGGAATATTGTAGACCTTTTTCTTCACTATGATTTTTTCACATTGGATTTTTCTTTAATAAGATTTTAACGAGACATATTTCTTGTGTCATTGACATTCAAAAAGGAGTGTTATGAAATAATGAATATCCATGATTATTTTATATTCTCACTACTCATGTGATTTAATTCACCATTCAATATGAAAAATAGAAAGAGTGATGCAATTTATTCAATTATTTGAAATTCTTATCACTTATATTCACTTTATTTCATAATAAATTCATTTTTTTATCACTTTTCTCTTTAATTTTATTATTATAACTAATTCTTTTATAACAAGATTCAAATATTTTTAAAATTATTTGAAAATGAGATTTGTTTTATATTCCATGAAATGGTCAAATGTACCAAAAAAAGAAAAGACAAAAAAATAAAAATAAAATCGAATGGTCCTAGGCCTAGTTTGCTCCTAGCACGTCCGTGTAGGTTTATTGATTATAATTTGAAGAAGGCCAAAATAGTACATTTTCATGGAAGTGTGGTCCTCCTCCAAATAAGTTTGTAGCGTTCTTGGATACGGCCAAAAAACACATGAAAAATAAATATAGAGTCAGAGACAAGGTGTGATAGATCCGAAAATGACGTTGTATACAAAGATCATTAAGATAATCAAAATGTAATTAGGTCAATGAGGGAAAATATTGATATGTCATGATCTTAATCCCCACCTTCAAATATATATATATCAATTCAGCAATTAGCCAAGTGTAACTACTAATTATTGGATATGAGAAATTAAATTATATCACTGGTATATGCTGGAAAAAATAGATCAGTTGTGACTTTGCTAATCCTATCCTTTCCTTATATATATTATGCTGTATATATTCGTTGAGCAAACATTAATCAACAACTGATCGATCGATGTTCAATTATTGCAAGGTAGCTGCTGCTGTTAGGTGGAACTTGGAAGAGAAGTAGTTAATTATTATTTCTCTTGCTTTCTACTAAACTTTGCTATTAATTTTGTCTCAAAGAATCTTCTTAAATTAACCGAAATTAATTCAACCACTTAAACATTAATTAATATGGTGAGATAGATACCATCCTGCTCATCACAAACTTCCAGCTTGCTTAACATATCATGTACGCATTGGTAAGATTTCAATTTTTCACCAATTAATTTATTTGAGGGTACGTAGAGAGATTATTTTTGCATATTTTGTATCCCTCTTGTTGATTGCGGAGAATATTTTCTCTTCATCTGTTAATGGACTTGTACGCAAACGGGAAACACAAACGTACAACAATAAAACCAAGCAAGAGACAGCCCATGTGCATGCATGTACGCTTCAGCCAATCTGCAGTCAAAGTCCTTATACACCCAGCTAGTACTGTTTATCAAATCCAAGGGCAGTTGGGATCTAGCGGCAATTCACTAGCTAGCTAGCTAGCTTCATGTGGTCTGTAAATTTCTCTAGGAGACTTGAGATGGCGATGTTTTAATTATATTCCACTATATATGTGTGGTCACTTCTTATAGTAATTGGTATTGATATGTCAAGGACAAACTAGTTGGTATATTTATGGTTCGATGTATATATAATCTGAAGTACATTAGTGTTTATAAGATAGCACGTGATTCACGCTTGAGACAAAACCCTGCTGTTTTTGATCTACCAAATTCATGGATATTCCTGAGTGCTCCATAAGAATTCTATACCACATGTATATTTCTTAGATAAATAAATGAAAATTTCATGATTAATAAAACTTACTAAGCTTTGTGTAGAAAAATGCTGTATTAATTAACTTAGTTAGCTTCCAGCAAAATTTTATCGTTGCTAATTATGAGTGATCATGTACGATTATGCGTGTCAAGTTAGATAATTGATTAATTTTATTAGTAGGGAAAAAAAAAAAGAGATGATGCAAAATTCATTGCTCATTATATAGAAAAGCAATAATTCAATTTTGGTAGATCTCCATTATTATTTGTAAGGTACCCGTGAAAGTTACATAGACGACGTGGATGGTCCCTCCTCACAGGAACAACTTTGTGCATGCATCACTGCTTTCATTTGTACCGGAGAAGATATTTCAAAGCGGAGGCATTTATGAGTGTATTAATTCCTTCTTTCAAGACATCTTTTTTTTTTTTTTAATCAGAATGGTTGGGTTTCACTGTACAGTTGGAAGAGAAACCATCCTCTTTCTTTCTCAAAATGGATTCAGGGAGTGCCGAAGGAGGGGGAAGAGAATTGGGTTGGATGTTCACTTTATTTGGTAAAGAGGAATGGCATTTAAAAAGGGATTTTTTTTTTTTTTTTCCTTCTAGTTTGGATGGAAATCATTGAGGAACATATATAGCTAGCTTTTAATTGTATTTAATTTATCTTCCATAATCACAATTAATGCGATGAATGAATCTCTTAAAAAATAATATGCTTCGTTGGAAGTAATTTAACATATATAGCCTCTGGTTCTATTTATTTACCCTTGAGATTATCTCTTGAATATTTAATTTGAGATAAAAACGAATTAAATGAGCAACATCTTCACACTCGTAAATGAAAATTATTTTGGAACTGCAATTTTATTTTGGAACTGTAATTTTAGTTATCGTACGTAGCGAGTCGCTGTACTTTTTTTTTCCCTCTCAAATCGGTAAAAAATAAAAAAAATAGAGTGGATGTAACTTAAATATCTTTATTATCGTATCGAAGAATCATAAAAATCAGCAAAATTTGCTGATAAAATAAGCAGGAATCAGACAACAGAGATGTTAGACATAAGCTATGTTCTTTTCTTAGACATTATTATTTACTATAAAGTAATCTCAATAATTTACTATAAAATAATCTTTGGACATGAGACTAACAGAAACAAAATAAAAGGTTGCCGAAACTCCAAATTTTTTTTAAAATAATGTTAATAATACAGAATTCTTTTATTGAAAAATATTTATTAGATTTTAATTTTTTTAAAGAAATCCACTTAAATAATACGTGAAATATTTATCCACTTAATAACTTTTCTGTAAATCGATTCTATAAGACAATTATACGTGAATATCCATTTTTTTTTTTTACCTTATAAGATAAAATGAGATTATGAAGATCTAAGAAAGATTTTTGCCAAATAAAAGGGCAGAGTAAAGAGGTAAAATGCTGAAGGAAGCAATGCATGTAGTAATGCTGGACAGTAATCTGTTATCTCTTTCTTTACACAATCACTAGCTGTGTTTGGTTAATGGGGGTCATTGGATACCTGACCTTGGAAACCATAACTTTTTTTGTTTCCTTACGTTACTGCTTCAGATTCGAGACTTCCCTTTGCGTTGTATTTTCCTTGTACTGTGTAGGATTTTGTCCCCCTCCGTTTGGACAAATTTTCTTAAAATTGGTTTAAGAAACTATTTGCACTTGATGGATTGGTGCTCCTCTGCCCTTTCAGAACTTACAAAATGGTCTTAAACTTGGGGGTGTTTTGGTAAGTGCAACAATGAATAATGACTGCCTTTATTGCTCTTTTACACACTCTCTGTTGTTGTCTGGTTTACATAGAACTTTTAAGGCTTAAGCCCTAACTAACTAACCAGTAGTATATTAATTTGGTATTATTAGAACATCTGATCTTTATTTTTAGTTAACATTTTTAATATAAATAGAGAATATCATTAATTATATAGATTGAAGATTAATGTTCTTTCTAATGCTACTCTCTATTTTAACTCTTTATTTTAACAAAATCTATAAAATCTAGAGAGACTATTGGTGAAGAGGCAAGTGGCATAGAAAATAATAATTTTCGTTAATAAAATATAAGATAAAAAGTCATTTGAACTTTCTAAGTATTAGAGAGCTAAAGACACTCGTATCTCAATTTTAAAGATAGAGATTGTGATAAAGAGAGCATTGGAGATGAAATTTGAGCAAAACCTCTTTATTATAAAAAAAAATCTTAATATAAAAAGAGTATCGAAGATGTTCTTAGGTTTTACTTATCTTGTGTGGTGTGCAATTTTTTGCCTCTCTCTTTAATTTGTTTGTTCTTTCATTTGTATAGCTTAACAATAATGACGTTTGAAAATCTTTAAATATATGATCTTAAGAGGTTTAGCTTTCCTCTATATATGCAAAATATTGAATTCCATAGCCATATATGTAAGTCAAAATGCCACTTATTAAATGTTTCTTTTTCGGGCTTTAAACCCAGTGACAGGCAGGAGGTGCGGAAGGGTCCTAAGCCTTAAAAGCCAAGCCAATGGAGTGAGCATAAGAATCCTTGACAAGGGGAACGCTCAGCGTTGAATCTCTCTCTCTCTCTCTCTGGAGGCTGTTGTTACAGTCAGACACAGTTGAATTACAACGGCAAGAATTGGTCACGGTCAAGCCTACTTTTACGCTGAGCAGAACTTTTTAGTTTTTAACCGTCTTTCGAATCACGAAATGGTGATTCGTGTGTTGCCAGGGTAAACATTTTTTTTTCAGTCACAAATACAATGGGTAGGTTAACGAAGATAAAAGAAAAAAATGAAAATGTTTCATGATTAACTATCATATTTATTATACAGGTTGATTTTGAAGAAATAGATAGATAAAAAGAAAAAAAACATCTCATTCTATTAAAAATGGTAAAAATATTTTACTCAGGTTTAATTATTTTTCTCTTTTATATTTCTTTCTTTTTTATGTTTATTTTTTTTATAAAATAAATATTAATAATTAATATGTAAATACCATAAAGTGTCAGCTTGTTTTCTCTCCATAAGTATAGGCTTAATGCCATTAGCATAGCAATAAATTGCAATGGTTTTTGTGGTGGCTCCATCACTTCCCAAAAACACAACACAGCTGTGTTTCCATAAGCTAGTTTTTGTCCACGTCTAGTCCCCCTTCCCTCCTGTCTCCAGCTATGATCGCAACTACACAAAACTACAAGAATAAAAACAAAAACAGGTGAAAAGAGAACACTTTAATTAATGAAAGGAAAAACCACAAGACTTGGCGGATAACAAAATAACGAGATTTATTAATTTTAAAATTTTTAAAACAAAGAATACAGTAATAACTGCAGGAAAAACATCTTTTTTTTTCTTTTTTTTTTTAAAAAGATGCCATTGCTTAAATAGAAAACTAAAAAAACCTTATCATATTGAATAAGAAAAATAAAATAAAATTCTATATTTAGTACTAATGTTCTAGTAAAATAACTAGCTTAATTAAATAGAAGGTAAAAAAATTCTAAGAAACCTTATCAATTAAATAAACATTAAAAAAAATCAACTAGAAATATAGATTTTATGTCCAACATCAACTGCGTATGCCTAAGTAGCATTACTATTAGCTAGTTAGAATTTGATAGAATGGCTGGCTGAAAATGAAATAGATAGTTGTTAACATGTCTCTACATTTTATATTACAAACCCAACAATATATTTCTTAACGCTAGCTTTCACGTGTCAAGATTAATTAAGTTCATTTATTTTTTATTTTTTGAATTCAAATATTGGATTAACACGTAAGAGAATTTATTAATTTTTTTAGATGCATCAAACAAAAAATGGAAATAGGTCTTTAAAATTGTTTGAGAAAAAAAAACGTAGTTTTATTAATGTACAAGCTGATTTGAAAATATTTTTTATTGTAAAAAAACACAACTAAACTTAGTAAAAAAAAATCAACCAATTTACTTATTATGCAGTCTTTGTTTACAAACAATTACGCTCCCATGAAAACACTAAAAGAAAATATCAAAATATCAATTTAACTTTCAAAATTAAGTTTCACTCCAAAATATGAAATTATAAGTAAAACAATTTAATATAGTTTTCTTTTAGAGAATTAATAACAAATGACAAAAGGTAATATAGCAACGGAAAAGATCTTATATCTTATCTTTTACAAACTCCAATTCAAATCATTTTTGGATTAATAATACATTGTTTGGTGTCGATTCCTTTCTATATGTTATAATGTGCTGCACTTTATCCGTTTATTTGTGGAGAGAAATAAACTAAGGGGACGTTTGATAACCTATTTAAGTAGCTTAAAAAATTAAATTATAGTACTTAATATAAAAAGTTTGTTTGATAACCTAAACGATCTCATATTAAAACTTTAAGTTCAGTCAAAATCTACTTAATCGGATAAGTTAAAGTTTTTAACTTATTACTTTTTGATTAACACATTCGGTTAAAAGATTTTTAAAACTTTTCAAATACAACTATATCGCCCTTATATATTTTTGTAACTTTAGATATACAAACCAATTGAAAAACAATATCTACTATCCCCATTGTTAAAATAGAGAAAACCTTCTCCATTATATGTGCTATCATCCCGAATCCGAAATGTCAATTAATGTTATCTTATGCCATATTCAATTTTTTTTATTAATAATAATTTTTATTGAATATTTATTTATTTGTACAAACAAATAAATCTATGTATATATTTTTATTTGTATTAAAAAATACCATGTTTCAATTATAAGATTAAAATTGTTATGTATATAGCCTTAATATATTCAAGTAACAATACTTATCAAACAAGTTTATTATATTTATCATTTAATTTTCAATAAATACTAAACAGTTTATCAAAAATATATTTAGTATTTAAAATTTAGAATTTAATAAATTTAATATTTAATTTTTAGTTTTATCAAATGATCCCTTACTGGTTGAGTTTAGCAACTTAATGATCTCGAAGAAATCATCAGAGAAAAAAAAAATCTGAAACCGTAACCCAGCCAAAGACCGAAGTTTTTTTCTACTTTTTTGAAAAAAAACAAAAAAAAAACACGTGTTTTCTTTACTGAGGGCGACATTATTGATTAATTCCCAGTTACACCATATCATAACAGTGCTAACCATTTTCAAGAAAAGGAAAAAAAAAGAAAAAAAACAATTCAAGATTTTACTACTGTGTCTGTGAGATTTAAATTTGCAGGCGAGTTTTTGTCCAAAAGAAAAGGGTAATTTCATAAACTCCCATAATAAAAATAAATTAAAAAAAAAGGGTAAATTTTTGCTCTCAATGAAAAGGCTTCCTTAAAAAAGGAGGCAAAATGATGATTGAAGAAGTAAAATTACAGGGCCGGTGAGATTTAGGAGTAGATTCTCCAAAACCTTAAACTAAAAATGTGAGTTTGTCACATGAGAAGACAGACCCATAGAGAGGAGGGAAGGAGGAGAAAGTAAGAGAAGAGAGAGAGAGATATACCCCTCCTCAATCCTCATTCCATGCACACACACTTTCTCTCTCTCTCTAGGAAAAATCAACTTTCATTGGCGTTAATTAGTTCTCAATCAAGGGAAACGTAGAAGAATTAAAAGCCTCAAAGAGACACGCAGACACCACTGTTTTAGCTCAAATATCAGCATTTAAACGCCAACCCAACTTCGATTTTATCGATTGTTTCAGTTCCTTTTGCTTTTTCGGGTGTTCATTAGTTCGAAGTGTGATAGTAATCTTGAAGAAGAACATATGAGTGAGTGAAGTAATGGAGTAGCAGGTGAGGTGAGGAACTATTAGGGGGGCCTACTGCTTGATTTTTGGCTGGCAGCAACGGTCACTTTCAATGATTTTTCTTTTCTTTCTTGTTCTTTTTTGTTCTCTGGATGGTATTGTTGGTGGTTGTTTGTCTCAATATCAAATCAGTAATCACACTCACAGACAGCAAACACACTTGCATTTTCTTGCTTAGAGAGAGATCTTGATTATCAAGATCCCTACCCCTATCTTTATTAAGCTCTCTTACTTTGAAGGAATTTGTTTGTTGGATTTTATTATCTGACAAACAGGTGGGAAGGTCAAGCTGCTTGGGCTCAAAACGGAAACAGCAGATCTTAGTCATATGAGGAGATCTTTTACTGTGAGTTGCTTGATCATTTCTTAATTGTGACTCCTTTTGTTCGTGTTTCCTTATTTTCACTCTCTGTTTTCTCAGTAGATAAGTAAACTAGTGTGCGGTTTCAAGAAAAGTAAAGCATTGCCCGACTCAGCTTATGTCAGTCGGAAATTAGAGTCATAATTTCTAGAACATGTATGCAAATGAAAACCATTTGCTTGGGATCTGATTGAGAAGAATTACTTCTTCCCTCTCACCGTTAGTTAAGTGTTGTCGGAGCTCTGTTTATTAACTTCCTTTTCTTGGCCGAAACTATGGTTTTTTGTTCAGTTTAATATCCTTCTGGCAAAATGTAGCTCAATTGGCTAGCTCTTCTATCCATCAGTAACTGATGTGGCATGAAATCCGTGATCTATTGCTTATGAATTGGTATAAAGCTACACTGTCACCAGTTTATAGTGTTTCACTCAACATATATCTTTTAGTATTTCTTCCAATTTTGATTTACATTGTAGTTTACATGACTTGCCTTTCTTTATATTCTGTTTCCTTGGTTAGCTTCTGAGTTTCTAAGATGATCAAGGACATCAACATAACCCGACCTGTATAGAAGAACTCATCATTGCTCACTATGATTAACCAGAAACACAAGGAAAGAAATGAAAAGGCTTAACTCAGATCTCTTATTCTACTCAATCATCTTTGAATATATTTTTTCAGCTAGTGGATCTACTGCTGTTACTAGCATTGTTCAGTGACGCTCCATGGGCTATCAGGGGCAGCTCACATTGCGAATGGTGCAACCCGCCAAAGATTCGTCCTCACAGTGTCTCTATTACTGAATTTGGCGCAGTTGGAGATGGGGTCACTCTCAACACAAAGGCATTCCAGAATGCCATCTTCTATCTCAATTCATTTGCTGACAAGGGTGGGGCCAAGCTCTTCGTCCCACCTGGCCGGTGGTTGACAGGAAGCTTTGATCTGATCAGTCATCTGACATTGTCATTAGATAAGGATGCTGTCATTCTTGGATCAACTGTGAGTCCTCACTTCCATGCCAGAGAGAATATGTGCACAGAATGTGTGTTAAAATCTTTTCCAGTTATCTGCTGTAATTCTATCTGGAAAATTTGGACTGTGTTAATATAAAAGCTAGAAGCTATGGCTTTGATAAAATAGGTCATTAGGCTGTGCATGGCACTAAAGTTAGCTTTACCTGAATTTGAGAAAATCTATATTCCATGGGATCAATGTACTAATTGATGCAAGAGTGATCCTTAACCTATGCCTTTTCTTTTATTTCTGGGCCGATAGATATGAGATTTTAGCTCATAGTACTGAATAACTTAACCTGAAAATTCCAGAACTCTGATGATTGGCCAGTTATTGATCCGCTACCATCATATGGCCGAGGGAGGGAGTTGCCTGGGAGGAGGCACAAAAGCCTCATTTATGGTCGTAATTTAACAGATGTTATTATAACAGGTCAGTGACATCTATAAGGGTTCATTTCCTTTCACGGGTACTTGCTTGTATTTAATTATGTTGTTTTTGTAATGGTACTGGTTTCAACATGCAGGCGACAATGGAACTATTGATGGTCAAGGCAGCATATGGTGGAACTGGTTCCGAAATGAAACCCTGGACTATACCCGCCCCCATCTGGTTGAATTGATGAACACTACTGGGTTGGTCATCTCAAACCTGACCTTCTTAAATTCACCATTCTGGACCATCCACCCTGTTTACTGCAGGTTCGTACACTCCAAATCATTTAAAGGGCATGTCTTTTCCTTATTTGTTAGACTTGAACTATTTACATTATCATATAAAACTGTGCAAAAGTGAAGCTTTTATGAATTAGGGGGAGAGTTGAGACTGTTTTTCTGGATGAACAGCCAAGTTATTGTCCAGAATGTCACAATCCTTGCTCCTCTTGATTCACCAAACACCGATGGGATTGATCCGGGTGAGCTTTCTCTACCAGGCTGGAAATAGTTCACTTCTAGTTTATGGATAAGAAATCTATAGTTTGAGATGCAAATTATAAATAAATAAGTACACATTTCTCCTTGATCAAAATTCAACTCATGAATTTGTACTACTAAGTTCAATTACTCTCTTGCTGTTCTATAGTGTCATAGAATGCAGCTATTTCCTCGCTTGATTTTTAAAATTAGAAGCATCTCAGCAAGATGCAAGTTACCTTCTCATTGTCTAACCCATTTTCAATTACTTCCTGTAAATACTTCGTAAGGCTCTTATCTTATCCATGTGTTTAAATGCATTCAGATTCTTCTGATGATGTTTGCATTGAAGACTGTTATATTAGCACCGGTGATGATATAATTGCCATCAAAAGTGGGTGGGATGAGTATGGCACATCCTATGGTCGTCCTAGCAAAAACATTACCATTCGCCGGCTTGTTGGACAAACTACTAGCGCAGGGATTGCAATTGGAAGTGAGATGTCTGGAGGAGTGTCGGAGGTTCATGCAGAAAATCTCACATTCTACAATTCAACTACAGGTATTAGGATAAAAACGTCTCCTGGAAGGGGGGCTATGTGAGGAACATCTATATATTAAATATGAGCTTGACTGATGTCAAAACAGCCATAAGGTTCACTGGTCGATATGGAGAGCACCCAGACGACGATTATGATCCAAAGGCTCTGCCTCTAATAGAACGCATAACCATTGAGGATGTCACAGGACAGAACATTAAATATGCTGGCCTTTTAGAGGGTATAGAAGGGGATACTTTTCTTGACATTTGCCTATCAAACATTAACCTCAGCGTGACCTCCAAGTCTCCGTGGAATTGTTCTTATATCCAAGGGTATTCTGACGCAGTTTCTCCAGAAATTTGTGACCCTCTCAGGGAGAGAATCTTCCCTGACCATTACTCAGATTGTTACTATCCAACACATCACTTGGAAAGTTCAGGTAAACAAAACAGAGGCGCTTGGTTGTCTTGGTAAATTTGTGGAGGCATAATAGCATTTGTTTGGTGATAACTTCGCCCTCTACTGTGAATGTCCAGAGCAGTTCAAGATTTGATTCTTGCCATTCTCCACAATGCTGTTCATTGCCTGCCCGAGGAAATGATAGGCTGACGTATAAAGTTGCGTGAAGTTGCTGATTTGTGGTTGTTGACTTGTGAAAATAGTCTTGAGAGATGATTTTTTCCTGTAACTGTGTGCAGTAACAAATAATCGAGTGATTTTTTTGTTTTTTGTTTTTTTTGTTTTTTTATCATAAAGTGATAATAGAATGAGCTCATATCTTCAAAATCGAAAAGCCTCTCTATGTGTGGAAAACAACAACAACAGCAACAACAACAAAAAAAAAAAAAAAAAAAAAGGGAAAAATTGCAGAAAATGAGAGGATTAGGCTGGTCTTTCTAGCATAAGGACAGGGTTGAGAGAACCATCTCAATTACTCTAGGTAAGTTGCCTATGCCTAACTATGTCGACAGAACAACAGCACGGCTGCTGTTACTTCTGAACCATTTTGGAATTCACTTTTGCTCGACAGAAATGAACCAAGTGCTCCCAGGTTAGCGCCTTAAAATGTACGACCTGTAAACCAAGGGACCCAGACTCCAAATTAGCGAAGAGCATTCGAGAGAAGCTGACTCATAGAAAATTTTCCAGTGAAAGGATCATACACTTTGACCTGCTTTCCAATGAAAAGGGAATCTGAAGTCTCGTAAAGAAAGAGTAAAACACGTCTTGATTAAACTTCACTAAGAAACTTTTCTATAATACACTTAATTAGTCAACAAATCTTTCTCAAAGGCTGAGAATCCTAAAACTCAAGCACAATAATTATTTTGGGGAAGCCTCATAGGCGTCTTTCTTCATAACAGAACATAAAACCTGCCTCGAAATATAGGTTTCAAGCTCCCTGGAAACTTCTGTTAACTTCAAATCGAAACTGCTTCGGTACTTATTCTTTGGCGAAGGTATGAAGCCAGAAAACATGCTCTGGGAGCCAGAAAAACGCCTTCTTGGACTTGAGAACCTTCTGGGTGACACTGGAACCTTTCCTTTGGAAATGAGTGGCGTTGAACCTGATTCCACGTTGGTCATATTCTTGTCTTGGTTCATCAATGGTCCACATTTTTTCTCCGAGGGTAGGGGCTTTAATGGTTGCTCTACTGGTTTCTGTTTCATAATCCTCTCTCTGGCCTTCTCAGCTGCTCGCAGAGCTTTCTCTCTGCTTAACTTGATTAGTTTCCAAGGATTGATGCTTACATGAAAGCCTTGTTTCTTGGTTAAGTTAGAAGACTCAGGATCCCTATCAATTCTTATTGACAGACTTGTAGGATTCTGAAAATAGATGAACCATGTAGTTAAGGTTTGATATTATCTCTACTCAAAAGTGCAATATCAAGGTAGTTACCTGATTTCCCCTATGGCCACAAATAAAGCGTGAAACAATTGTTGATTTTTCAGGAGAGTCAAAATCAGAGTCTGAAGAGAAATCTGAATCATCAAAAGGATCTAGTTCCATTGATTCGTTCACCTCTTTCATAGCCAGGATATAATCATATGTTCTCATTCCCTGCAGCAATAAATAATCAAAATACCAGTTTAGACTAGGGAAGCAGTTAACAGCAAAACTTCATAGTACAGTGCAGGAACTTAAAATGTTATGATTTTTGTATTGTTTCTAAATCTAAACCTGCATAAAAGAGCCATGATTTGTTAGCATCCTTTAGCGTTCAGAGACAATCCTTCAGTAGATCAATCCCCTATGAAATTGTTGTCATTTGTCACTTGACATGATGACAATCCTAATCCTTTGCTGGAAGAACCGAAGAACTTTAATCCTTAATATCTCGCTAAGAGATACAAACTACTATGCAGAGGGGGTTGGGATATCAAGGGAATCCTCGCACCTATATTTGGCATGATTCTCAATGGCAACCCATAAGAGAAAAATTAAGAATCAATCTCCAGTCTACTTGTATGGTTTAAGGCATCTTCATCCATGCATTAGCCAAAAGAAACTGGGTTGTCGTTAATTCTAAGCGTGCGCCAGAATTATGAAAGCAATGGAAATTGTCATTTTCCTTGTATTTTGCATCCTTGTAGCCTTTCCAACTAAAAAACACGTTTTTGCAGTCCTAACACCAAGGGGTTTTTTGAGGCCCCCCATTTCCACTTTTTCCTGGTGCCAAAGGGACAGAATTGGCACCAAGCCAACAAATCATGCACTGGTTTTTGGGGTAATTGGAACGAGGCAGTAGAAATGAAAAAAGATGTTCGCAAGGTGGACAATGTTTCTTAGCCATCAAGTCCTTGCTTTACCTCACTAACCCAACGTAAATGATGTTTTTGGTAATAGTTTTCAAGGCAACAATTATAATTACCTTGCGTATGAGAACCACATGAAAAAAGAAAAGTTGTCCCATGGCTGCTGAACTATAAGCTGTCATTAAAACCAACAAAACCTGTAACATAGTGACAAGTTGAAACCAATGAATACCCAAAATCAAATAAAAAATTATAAAACATCCACTGAAGAATTGTAACATAAGCTATATATTACTGATATTGTGGCAAGAACCGCTCTTGGGAACTCTACATGTAGCCTCCTCTCCAGCTCCCTCTCCATTCCTTTCTTATCAGTAAAACACCTTACAAATATGGCAACCGCAGTTCCTCCTTCTATGATCAACTGTATAACCATTTTGATGAAAAAGTGAGCAAGTCTAACCACCGGACACAAAGCAACTCACCATAATTAGCTACTGACCATTAACAAGACAAAAATCATCAGAAGAATGAATGTGGTGTAATTCCTCTTGCCAACACAGTTGTTTAACCACTGGACACAAAAATTCAACTTCATGAGAAATAAATGAAGAAGATTATGGACAATTCAATCCTTTAAAAAACAACCAGATCCTTACCCTGCAATGGTGATCAAACCCTTCTACGCATCTGTTACAGGTCCTGCAGTGCTTACTGTGCTTCTTTACCTGAGACATATATATTGCAGTCAGCAATGTATTATCCTTTAATTCTTAGTGAAACTATTAAAGATTTGAGTGATTAAAGTATATATGCCCAGACCTCAAAATCACATAGCGAGCAATAAGAGATGTCATCATCTTTAGGGTCAGGTGAAACTGCATCATCCTTCATGACAAGTGGAAAAGGAAGCAATGGCTCCAATTGAGCATTGGTCTTCAGTGGGTCCAAATACTTTCTCCTTATAAAAGTTTTAAGGATCTTTCTTTCCATCTTTCTAAAAAACCTCATAATTATTTGACTCAATATAAATCCATAATTTAAATTTGAAAACCCATTTGATTTAGCTCTTTTCCTCTTTCTAAACCTGGTCTTATCTGTTGGATCAATGGCAGTGCACCTAATGAACAGGAAAATAACTGAAACTGCCTGGAAAAAAAAATCGAATCATGGGTTAGTTTTATATGGTCAGTTTGTAAAGAAAGGACAGATTCTAGCCCTGTTTTGCCATCAACATTACCACAAAAGTAAAGATTGTAGTGACTGTAATTTCAGCAATTCTGTTTCCAAGGAAAAGCCCAAGGAATGTATAGAAGGCCACAACCAGAAAACTGTAAACTGCCATTCCCACCATCTGCAATGCAACCATGAACACAACAATTGGATGGTTTGAACTTTAAACAGCAGTATGACATTCAAAAATTAAGAAATTCAGCAGATGGGACATTCATGTTGTTTTCCATTTTTCAAGTTCAAAGACAACAAATTCAGTAAACTCGCACTACAAAACTAGTGTTATTATTAATGGGTTGCTTAGGAGGTGATTGATTGAAGTAAACGAAGAGCCTCTCTATATTCATACATGAAATTAGCCAAGACAACATACTTTTAAAGTCCATTTTTCAATATACAGAAAGATTGAAGTAAAAACAAAATGTGGGGTGTACCTGTAAAGGGTGGAGAGGGCGTTGCCAGCCATGGCGCCTCATGGACATCATCTTTGCTTTGAGTTGAGTATTTCTTGTTGCAGTTCCCGAATCCGAAGTAACACAGAGAATTTTGGGGTATGATTTTAGTTGTAATCCATAGAATTTTTGACAATTTTTTTGGCGTGGGGTTATCTAAATCTTATTGCTGTTTAGATTTAGAAGGTTTGCTCGAAGTTGACGCCCAAAAGTTCAAACATTGGAACAACTCTCTTCTCTAACGGTCGACTATCGGCGAGGGTTTTTGAAATTTGAACGGCTACTTCCAGATCTAGGATGATCTAACGGCTCTCAGTAGTTAACCGAAAAAAAAAATTAAAAAATCTGTGGGACCCAATTTAAATAACATATTTGGGCTGCTAGAGCTTATGCTATTAACTAATAAAGTAAAGTAAAATATTTGTGGTTAACGTAGCTATACTATTTAAAATATTGTACATACATTCATGTTTTACTATTTACTCTCTTATAATTCATTGTTGTTTTCATTATTCATAAACTTTTTTTACACTTTGATTCCCGATATTGTTGAACTCATATTTCAATCCATATGTTCATTTGCTCATCTATTTTGATCTCTGGGTGGAGAGAGAAGGCTGAAAAGAAGAGAGAGAGAGAGCTCGTAGGCCAAACTCATTTAGGTCACTCTCGCTCATAAAAATTTATTAGATTTTTTTTTATCTTTAAGAGATGAGTTTGTCTATAGTGGTTTTAAGCTATAAAACAATAAGAGGAGATAGATTTGACCCAAAAAAGAAAATAGATATACAATTTGATTTTCTATTTTTCTTTGTTTTTGTGTGTATTAAAATGATTTTTAAGGTTTTAGATTTGCTTATTGACTTTATTCCGATCATTTAGAGGTGTTTACGAAAAATAATAATTTTGGAATTTAATTTCTAGAGGTCTCAAAATTGATTCTTATTTTTTCGACAAACTTCCGACAATTCGTTGAAAGTTGCAAGATTTTTTTTTTTTTTTTTGCCAGGCAAGGCCTGGCGTACGGGCTTACAATGGCAAGCCCAAGCACGCTGGCCTATGCAGCCCTCACATTTTTATTTTGCAACCTGGTTGCAAGCCAACCAAGCGCATATCTCCCCTGTTTGTTATATATATATATATAGAAAGAGAGAGAGAATATATATAATAATATTAAATTTATTATTTAAATTTATTTTTTAATTATTTATTTCTTATGAAAATTCACATTAAATTGATTTTTTATACGGTTTTATTTGTTAATAAATTTAGTTTTTTAATATATGAATTTTGAACTAAAATTTTAGAATGTCGTTGTTTTATTTTTAAAATATATTATTATAATTCATACGATAAATTATGTGTGTACATGTGTGTCTTTTTTTCTTTATATATATCTTTTCTATACAATTTTTTTTAAAAAAATTTAAACTTTAATTGTATGTGATTTAGTCAAATTGTTTTAATTTTTTTAATTATTTTTATTGTTTAAAATCTATAACTTTAATTTGTCATTTTTTTCAAATTCTCATCTAATTAATTTAAAATTACATTTAATGATATTTTTCATTTATTTTAATATTATTCATTCTTTTCTCATGTAATTAATTTAAAATTATATAGTCCTCAATTTTTTTATACAATATATATTTTTTAATTTCAAACTTTATTGTATTGTGGTTTGATCTCAATTTTTTTTAGTGTTTTTTATTGATTATTTTTATTATTTAAAATTTATTACTTTAATTTTTTTTTTAATTCTCATCCATTGAATTTCAAATTACGTTAAAAAATTTTAAATTTTTGTTTTTTGTTTTTGATTTCATATAGTTTAATACATTCACATCATAAAACAGATTATCAAATTAAAATAATTTTTTAAATAATTATATATATTTTATCATATCCACGAGTGTAGCATGAGCAAAAAATCTAATTATTACTATTGTTAAAAAGAAAAAAAGAAAGGAAAAGAAAAGAAAAGCTTTATTCTGTTACGACTGTCTTTGTTTTGCTCGACGGAAAGATTTGTTAGTTTAGTACCTTAGATACAATTTTCTTTTTCTTTGATCCATTTATTATTATTATTATTATTATTTTATTTTTTTCAATCCCCAACACCTTTCCTTTCCGAATGTCCATTTGGAACGAATTAAAACTACTTCTATGCTGGACTTATGCGCAATTTGGACGGTCCAGCTCGCAAAGGTATTAGTAGATGGGCTTCATCTTTCCTGCCAACCGTGTAACAAATATGAACCAATATTATCAATAACATTATTTGTATGGACATAAACTATATGCTTTCTTTTTTGTGACGCGCACATAAACATTATTATCAATATCATTTATTCTGAACTTTGATGAAATCTTTTTATATTGAAATTAATTAAAAACGCATGGTTGGAATTCACATTAATATAAAGTGGGGGATTTAAAGGAAAAAAAATAATTTAAAGTTGGGCTGCAACTCTCAGATATGCAACCAGTGTCAATCCCCTCTCCTGACCGATCATTTTGCTTTCTTTTTTTTTTCTTTTTTTCAATTTCTACTTCTTTGTGGTTTTCTATCAGATCTACTCTTGAAAACAACTATACTATCGGTTTTGAAAAGAGTGATTTTATTTTCCTCTTTGAGATGGATTCTCTAACTAATTAGAGCAAAAAAGAGTTGAGGGGAATTGATTATATTAATTGAAGAGAAATTTTACTACGTTTCCAAGTGGATCTTTGGCTGGGCATGAAATTTCATTTTGTATTGCTCTAATTGGTCAAGGCGTGTACTTTCACAACCACCATTTAACACAGACAATGTAGAGTTTGAGTCGCCTTATTCGGAGTTCAAGCCAGTTTTTCGTCTACAGCCTCCGATCTAAAGGCCTTGCAATGAGCACTCATCTTCTCTTTTAAGCCAATTTTTGACAATTTCATATTGTTTCCAAAATAGTTGTTGACTATAGTTCTCAAACGAATGTTTGCAAGTTGTAACAGAGAAGAAAAGTAGAAAAAAATATATATATAGAAAGAAAGATATACTAATTAAGATTAACCCGAAGAAACGTAAACTAGTGATGATGAGTGAAGAAACTTAATTAATTGCGAATAACAAAGTTAGGAAGAATCTTAGCACCCCACCTCATTAAGTTTCAACCTTCAACTCAGTTCAGTTCTGTACATATCAACAGCTCGCCATAAATCACCATACATGGTAAGTAACAAGTTTGGCAGCACCTAGAGTTCCTCCAAACCCTTCAGTACATCAGAAGTAAGGCCACATAGTACTGCTTCGACCAAATCCCTCAACGCCAAAACGAAAACTTGAATGGCTTAACAAAATATTCTTACCTTTAATACATCCAAACCTGACACTTGCCAATTTTACGCAGCTCAAGATAATTTGAGAGAGGAAATTAATCTTACCAAGAAAATGCAGCATTAGCTTCCATCGGCACTGAAGAAGCTAGGAGGAACTCAAGGTGAACCCAAACAAACACATTGCCAATTTCTAATTAATTTCCGATGCCCATTTCAGGTTGGCCTTGCTACACATATGCCTCATACAGTGTCCTATATGTATAATACCACTGGAGATGACATTTCTGTCTAGTGTTGTGTGATTTATTTCCACCGTCTGTAATATCTAGCCACGTTTTAGGCGAACCTAGCCCTTGTTGCGGCCTAGCTAGTTCTTGATAACCCTCGTACTAGGTACATTGAACTTGGACAGTTTCTCTGACTTCACTGGTTCTGATCATACCAATTGGCACGGAACCTTGTCTGCCATGTATAGTGGAGTGTAATCTTAAACGTCACCCTTCGTCTCTGATTTTATGTTTATGGCATATGAAGAAACTTGACGCAGTTGCCGTTTATAAAGGCGTTGCCTAATCCTCCCCTCTTTTGCGGACGTAATTTAGAAGCTGTTTATGAGAAATTTTATAATACATAAAGATTAACTAGTTATATGTATAATAGTTACTCCATGAGAAAGATAAACACATAAAGAGAAAGAGAAACAGAAGATAGAACTAAAAAATATCGAACGAATGTGAAAATCTTTTCATCATTTTTAATGAGTTCGGATGTAATTTTATATGTTTATCTCTTTTCTTCAAATAAGTTCATAAAATAACTACTATACATATCACTAAGTCTACTCTTTATATATTATAAAATTTCTCGCAGTTGATAATGTAAATGATAAAATCATGTAATTAGAATATCAGTAAGCTTTTTTAAGTATGTTTGACACTTGGCCTATCAATCCAAACAATTTAAGCATTGATTCAAATAAATCAAGCTTGAACGTACGCCTCTTCGGAAACACAACCAAAGTTTGAGCTTTCTAAGATTAGAGAATCCTGACCCAAGGAACGGAAGCCAAGTTCTTATTGTGGAGTCAGAGAAAATTAAGAGACAATATCATCATTTATAGTACAATTTTGTCATAGCAACGTTAAATTTACAAATTATATTGTTAAGCAGAGGATTATATTTATAAAGTGTACATAATATTTAGAGTTTGTTTACGTACCTTAAATTTAAAACTCACGTGAAGTTATTCACAAAGCAACTTTGATAATGATACATCACACATTAATTGTTTTTGGGACTCCTTTGAAAAGCCGGGAGTCACTCGTGATTTAACATGGACCATTGCCGCGCCTTTTTTTCCCCCCTCTCTCTCTCCCTCCCTTGTCATATCCATTATTACGAGTAAATTATAAATTACTTCTTTTAGTTTTGAAAAACCAATTAATTATAATTTTTTATTTCAAAAATTAATTATGGAGTAATTTTGTATATTTATTTTATTTTTAATTCAATTTATTTTAAAAAATAAAAAATCAATATTATGAAAAATTGATGTAAAAAGATAGTTTTTAAAATAACATAATATTAAACTACTATCGTCAATACTGATTAAGAAGTTAAATAATTTTTTTAAAAATAAAAATAAAAAAATTAATTTATAATTTACTCTATTATTATACCTTTGGATTTTTGTTACTTTAGAGTTTCTTAAATTCTATGAAATATAAACATTTAAGAAACTCCAATAAATTTTCAACTAGGAAAGCGATTTTGTGTATTTCACCATATATATACTACAAAGATAACTTATTATATAAAAATTGGTCCCTTCCCAAAAGAGTCAAACTTAATCTCGTTAGACTATCTAATAAAGAAATACAATCAGTTTACAACCCGTCTGTAGAATTCTTTAATTACCTGAAATTTGATTAAGAAATAGTTCTTTGGTTTTGGTCTATTCATTAAAAATGAATGCCAACCCATACTATTTCACATGCACGCAAAAGGTTAAAAAAAAAAAAAAATGAGAAAAGCATGCCAATGTCCAAGCCTGACTCCTATATTTTCCTTATTATTGAAGGTTTTTATACAATTCCTTTAGCTCTCTCTCTCTCTCTCTCTCTCTCACATAGAGGCCGAAGATAAAATCCAATTAAAAAACCCATTCGTGCGGCATTGAGGAAATATAAGGTTAAATTAACTCCTTTATTTTTTTAATAAACCGAAATTCATGAGTAAAAGTAAAAATAGACAAACTCATTATTACAAGCAAGCATTCTGAAAAGGACGGAGACAAAATTGATATAGCAAGAAAGCACATATTCAAATGTAAATAACAAAGCCATAGAAACTACTGATACAAATAAACGTCGAGCAATTTTTTTTTTAATTTTTGATTAATGCATGAAAAGTTTCATTAGGCCACTAACACATTCAAAGGATGATCTTCTTATAAAAACAAGAACCTTAAAAGTAAAATGATTTTATGTATTTTATCCTGAACCATGTTTACAAGACCTATTATATTATGTACAACTCTTATGGTTACAAGATAAACCTAACTTATAGAAAAGAAAAGCAACTAAGCCTAAATACAAGAAAACTATACAATAGATAAGAGAGTTGAGTTATTGAGAAAAGAGTTATCCCTATGGCTTCAGTGGAGAGAGACTTAATAGCTTCAGCATATAGAGTTGTGGATGGAGATGGTTACAGTAGTACTGATGAGGTGGTATAGTTGAGATGAGTCATCGAACAAGATCCTTAGCATGCCCCTGCACGAGCTGGGTTTAGCATCCATAATGCATAGCTTCAGTCTATGAGTTTCATGCATACGTCAAGTAAGAAGCTTAGTTAAAAAGTTAGCAAGTTAGTCCTAAGAGTAGACATGAACAACATACGAATAGTTAGCTTGTACTTGAGCACGAACAAAATGAAAATCAAGGCTAATGTGCTTCATTTGCTGTGGAAGATAGGGTTTTTACACAAGTATGTAGTGCCAACATCATCACAAAAGGTGTTGGAGCTGAACGAAGAGCTAGTTAAGGTCATTGAGCAAGTTTTAGACCCAGTTGATTTCTACTACCAAGACATCAATAACTCAATACTTAGCTTCTGTTGACGAACGAGCAATGGTGCATTATTTCTTAGAGCATCATTTGATGGGGTTGGCTCCTAGAAACACAGCATACGCTGAAGTTAAATTTCAATCGTCAAGATCTCCTACCCAATCGACATCAGAGTAAGAATCAAGATCTAGGGATGAGGAAGCTGCCTTGAGATGGATGCCAAAGGAAATAGTCTGCTTAAGATATTAGAGAACTCGTTTGGTAGCTTCTAATGAGAGATACGAGGATTGTGCATGAATTATGATAGCTTATTCACAACATAACAAATGTTAGGGCATGTGAGAAAGGGCCCTAATAACCATATAAAATTATTTTACATTTGTGAGGGGTTGATTCTCATCAGTGGAGAGCTTTTTAGAATTGGACATTGGTCTATGAACTCCTTTAGCTTTAAGCAAGTTGTGTTTAGTTAGGAGATCAATTACGTATTTTTATTGTGAAAGGAACAACCTATGCTTATTGCATATAACCTCAACACGAAGAAAGAGATAGAGATCTCTAAGATCTTTTATGGAAAAACGAGCAGGAAGATCATGAACCACCCTGTTAACTACACTAGAAGGTCCATGTAAGAATAATACCATCTACATATACAAATAGAAATAGACATGTGCTATGCTTGGAAAAAATAAAAAAGAGTTGGGTCTGAATAAGAGTTATGAAACTCATAGGAGAGAAGGAAAGTTCGTAGCTTTTGGTACCATACCCTATGCACCTGCTTGAGGCCATAAATAACTTTACATAGACGATATTTATTTTCTTGAAATTATGAGTGTGTAAACCCAAGAGGCTACTCCATGAACACACATTCATTGAGACGACCTTGAAGAAAGGTATTATTGATATCTAGTTGGCGTAGAGGCTAATGTTGTTGGACAATAAGAGCCAATATCAAGCAAACTATAGTGGGCTTGATAACAGAGCTGTATGTTTCATAAAAATCCACTTTAGGTTGTTGTTTAAACCCTTATGCAACTAAATAAGCTTTATAATGCTCAATGGTTCCATCATACTTGCTTTTAATTCTATAGACCGATTTATAAAAAATAATATTTTGAGAGGAGTCAAGAGGAACAAGATCTCATGTTTGGTTACACACAACAAATTGTTCACTCATAGCTTGATGCTAACGAGGGTGTTTTTAAGCTTGTAAAAAAGTTGATAGAGTAATATCAGTAGTAATTATAATGTAATCAAATATAGCTTTGGGTTTGAAAATATTTTTTTATCTAATGACAAGACCTAAGGGTGTTGGATAAATATAAGAGCTTACTTGTGAGGAAAGGAATAAGACCATAGTGAGCACTCGTAGAGGCTTTGGTGAGAGATTTGGAGGAGGCTGTAGGTAAGGTCGTGGACACACTGGAGATAAGAGTGGGGAAAAGAATTATAATAATAGCATCATGAGGTATCGGGTTGATTGGATGGGCTGAGAAGGAGGATCATGACATACAGAGAGAGAAGTCCAGCTAGAAAAATGAGAGAGGGTGACACAGGTTGCAGGAGAGACGTGAGTTTTGAAAGGAAATATAGCTTCAGTAAAAAGTATGTGACAAGATAAATAAATATAAGAGGTAGCATAATCCAAGATTGATAACATTGATGAGACTTGAAATAACCAAAAAAGACACATGAGAAAGATTTGGGTTCAAGTTTATGATGAAAATGAGGTTTGAGCCATGTATAACATAGAAAACCAAAGACATGTATGTTGTGATAGTTAGGTTACTCTTGAAAAAGAGAGGTAAATGGTGAGGTATTTTGAAGAATAGATGTGGGCATGTGATTTGTAAGATAAACAACAGTCTAAATTGTAAAGGTCTAAAACTATAATACTGTAGAGGAATGATGAAGAAGAGTAAGAGCAGTTTCAAAGATATGATGATGACGATGCTCGGTAACTCCAACATATTGTGGTGTGTGAGGTGGAGAAAATAAATGCTGAATACCATTGGCTGATAGAAAGTGGTGAAGGCCAAGATACTCACCACCTCCATCAAAGTATACTATGATACTGGGTAAATTAAGAAAAAATTCACAAGTAGTGTAAAGTGTTGAAAAATAAGAGTAACCTTAGATTTTTGTTTAATTAGATACAACTAGATGTATTTAGTGTAGTGATCAACAAAAATAATATAGTAACAAAAACCATCAAATGAGGTAATGGAAGCAAGGCCTCAAACATCTATATAAATAAGTTCAAGTGGCTCATAAATTTTTTAAAAGGAGGCGCTAAATGATAATTTGTGACTTTTATTACAAAAGCAAGAATTAGAAGAATTTAAAAATAAAGATTTAAGTAACGAAAGATTATGATTAGTGAGAACTTGTTGAAAAGTGCATTGATTGAAATGACTAAAACGTTGATGCCACAATGAGTATGTAGGTCTTTGGCTTACGTGAAAGGCTTAGATGGAAGTAGATGTGGCTGAGTATGGCCATTTATAAAGATGTCTCTTACTCCAACCTCAAACTAGAATTGCCTCTATGATCAAATCCTTCACAACAAAGAAAGAAGAAAACAAATTCAATGGTGGTTTTATTAGAAGTGCAAAATTGAGACACGAAAAGTAAATTGTGTTGAATTTTAGGAGCACATAAGACATTATATAGAGTAAAGGAATGAATGGAAGTAACAAGTTGGGTAGAACCTGTGTGAGAAATTAGAATGTTATTACCATCTCCAATAATGGTGCCTTCACTACCATTGTAATTAGAATGGACAGAAAAATTTTAAAGGTCAAAGGTAATGTGATAGGAGGCACCTGAATCTAAAACCTAGTTACCTTCAGTGAGAGTTGATGTGTACCCAGTAAAATTAGCTTGGGGCTCAAAAAAGTTTGACTTACAAACTTTGGCAGTGTGACCATATTTGACACTGCACCTTGTTTTTATAGGAATTCATGGAAGAGGACTGCCAATTAGAGCTACGATTGTCTTGTGAATAATACCTTGATTGTGAGGAATGAGAAGAATTATTGGTATTATTATGACCACCAAGAGATTTATCGAAGGAAGAATTGTTATGGTTGGTGCCTTTGCGAGGTTTGTTACGGTGGCCATGCTAGTGAAATGTATAGTAATAGGAGTTGAGTCTTTCTTGACCTCATCTTGCATTAGAAAAATTTTATGATTAGAAAACTTGTCAAACAACTCTTCATAAGAGATAGAAATATCCTAAGCATGGATAGTTATGCTAATTTTCTTATAATCAGATATGAGACCATTAAGGATATTGGATCACAAGCTTATCATTGCTGATAGGTGAGCCAATGATGGCTAGTTCATCTACAATTGCTTATATATCCTATGGATAGTCTGCCATAGGTTTGGTGCCCATGACCATTTTAGCTAAGCTTCTTCTCAAACCATAAGTTCTAGTATGAGACTTGTTGGTGTAAAATGTAGAGATGTTGTCCCATGCTTGTTTAGACGTGAAAGCTACAATAACTAGAGGTGATATTGTGGCATCAACAGAAGACAATATAGCATTATGTAATAACCTATCTTGTCTTTGCCAAATTTGAACTCTAGATTAAGAATTATGTGACCATTATGTTGAATGATTTTGGATGGGCAAAGGCAGGACCCATCTAGATAGCTCATAAGGTCGTACCTATAGAGAAGGGTAGTGAGTTTTTCCCTCCATGTTGGATAGGTGCTACTATTGGTGAGCTTAAAAAGAGTTAAGATGCTGTAATAAAAGTAATCAGGTTAGAAAGGGATGTTGTTTGGGTTACTACGGTTGAGGCTAGAGTAATTTGTTGTTGGGTATTTTAGTTGGAGGAGGAGACAACTTCCATGATTGGTGTTTTGGATCAGGCTCGGTGGAGCTTAATGCTGCTCTGATACCATATAAAAACAAGAACCTTAAAGTAAAATGGTTTTATGTATTTCAACCTGAACCATGTTTACAAAATCTACTATATTATATGCAATTGCTACGATTACAAGATAAACCTAACTTATATATAAGAAACTTAACTGAGCCTAAATGCATGAAAACTATATAGTAGATAAGAGAGTTGAGTTGTTGAGGGAAGAGCTATCCTAATGGCTTCTGTAGAGAGAGACCCGATAGCTTCAGTAGATAGAGTTGTGGATGGAGATGGTTACAGTAGTATTGAAGAGGTGGCAGAATTTTTTAGATAATATACATATCCAAAGTCTTAACTGTAACTACTGAGCAGTTTTTAGTAGATTACTTGATTAAAATAAGCTGGTGAAATTGAAACGACTCTCGGTTGGAAGCTGGTCCATACCTATACCTTTGGACATGGCTAGGGAGGGTTGGTTCGGTTTGATTATTTAACATATGCTCTTATTCCACGAGATTTCTGTACGTGATTGAAGGATCTTTAGGATTTCAGTGGTTGATGTGATGATCTGGTTTCCTTTACATAAAGTGCCTTCCAGAAGACGAATTAAGTGCACGAAATTAATTTAATAAGCTTCGCTATAAATCTCAAACTTTCAACAAATTAATCAAAGTAAAGAGACACCTTGAGCTCAAGAATTCCTTACCTTAGGACAAAATTACTTGTAAGAGTAGCATATAGTTGGAAAAGCTATATATATATATATATATATATAATGACAAGGCCTGCTGAAATTCATGTATATACGCAATATCTCTCCATCATAAGCTGCATCTCATTTCATTGAGCTTTATTTTTGTACATAATCATATATTATATTATATTCTTTTTTCAAATACATCGCATTCTCATCACGTACACCAGTTCATTCTTACACCCCACTCTAAGCTTTCAAAGCTTACAATTCTAAGTAATAGCACTGTAAAAATTTATCTCCACTGACAATTAATAGATTAATCAATGTATAGATTACCATTTACACAAACATATATCGTATTTGTAGTTTATCTCCTTTTTCAGCTTATCTGTATATGTCAAAATTTATCTCTAAGCCCAGGTTGCTGTAGTTCCATCTAAGTACTAATAACAATCCAAACAAGCTGAATCAGCGATACCTTAAACCAAAGCTAGAAGCTGCTCAAAATGCACACCCAAGGTTGTTGGAAAACACCACCCATAGTAATATCCTTTGACAGCCCATGACTTCGAGCTTCCTTTATCATCTCACTGTTTCTTCAACTCTTTCAAAAGCCAAACGTAACTTACAAGCTTTTGGGAAAAAATGAAGTAACAGACTATGCACCTTATTGAAGACCAGAGCCGCAGACGGTGGTAACCCTAGCTAGTTGGTGGAAAAAGTGGTGCAAGATTGAGGAAGATGTGGAGATCCAGGCAATCCAGGTATTCCACTAGGTGCACTATGGTTGTTAAGCCCATCACTGCTTCTAGGTGTACCCAAAAATGTTGAGATAGCTGCTGCTAAGGCTGTTGTGAAATTTGGGTCAGAAGCAATGGCTGCAGTAACTGTCTCAACCATTGAAGCTTGCCGCTGTCCTAATTGCACGGAAGGGATTGCTGGTAACTTGGGAGCGACATATATTGGCTGCCCAAGGAGTTGTGGGCAGCCATGCAAAGGAAGAGGGAAAGTGGCTGGAGAAGGATTGGTGCGGAGGAATGGAATTGTAGTGTTTGGGCCTTGTGTCAAGTCCAGGGTTATAGTGGGAAATGGTGCAGAAGCAGACAGGGTAGCCATTGTTGATGCATAGGGCAAAGAAGGGTAGATGCTACTACTTGAGGATAGGCCTTCTTTGCTGGTTGTTGAACCTGATAGGAGCATTGCTGCTGCAGCTGAGGTAGTACTTGCCATAGCCGTAGCTGCTGGGGGAAGAGGGTGGTTGTGATTTCCTTCATATGTTGTTATGAGAATGGCCTTGTCTTCTGCACATCTTTGCACCTGTTAAAATAAAAACCTGAAAAATGTCAGTAAACCTGCAATCAAACCTAAGCGGTTGATCAATATTTGAAGTCAGATATAGAGCAGGAAAAAAAATCATCGTATTCTTCACTTGTTGGTCTGTTTAATTTGGATGGTCGTCAAATAATTAAACTCCTAAAAGAAATGTAATTTATCTTATAATAAAAGAAAATACCGCTTAACGATATTGACCATCAATATTTATTGATTAATAAGTGAATAGGAAGTAATCAGCACCATCATCACATTAACTATTGAAAGTTGAAAGTCTTAGTTTTTGTTGTTGACATTTATTTACCTGCTTGCGAACTGGGCATCCAACAGCCATGGTGCAACGATAGTAGGCACGAGGACAAGGGTTCCCTTTGGCCATCTTTTGACCATACTTCCTCCACTGGCACCCATCGCTTATCTAAATTAAATCCACAAAATTCACTCATCCCATTAATTCATTTAAATTATAACTATTTTGCAGCACAGATTGTAACAATATATATATGTGTGTGTGTGTGTGTGTAAAATACTAACGCTTACCAAAGGTGCCTCCGATCTTGCTCGAACGGACACTCTAGCCTTCCTGAAAGGCACCTCAGGGAGTTGCTCGTCAGGCTTTTCATGTTCCAATTTTGTACTTTTAGGGGATCCCCAACTCTGGGATGTTTGATCAAGACCATCCTCAACTGAAGCTCGTTTCCCTAATATTTGAGACTTCGTTTCCGCTGTATTTGTTGGAGAGACCAATACTTCGTGCGTCTTTTCATCGGATACCGAAGGATCATTGACATCTAACGTGGCAGATGGCCGTGGGTCCATTATGCGTTGAGCTGACATCATGGGACTTGCTGTGTCATTTAGCTCCCCTTTCTGCATCAATCATTAAAATGATTCAATACAATGACAAAGATATCTAAGAGTTCCGCCAACCATTTATGAAAAAAACCGATCCTTACATTATCCCATTGAAGATAAATTGGATATCTAAATGAGATAATATTCAAGTTTTGGACCATCTGGTTACATTCAGTGAATGCCATGCTTCTTAATTAGTTAACTAGAGGGAAAAATAGTGCCCAAGAGGAAAAAAAAAATAGTATTCTTGTTTATAGGTATTGATAATGGAACATCTTATGTATAATTTATTACAATCACCGATGCAGATTTCAGGCTGAGGCTGGTGATCCCAATATCAAAAAAATTGGGACAAGTCTGTATCACTCCTGGAAATACATGATCCTATATATGTAAGCAAGTTCGATGGTGGTTGAATGGAGATTACTTATTTAAAATATATCCAGAAACTTGGAACTTTCCCATCATCTATCTTGGTGGTTTTGGAATTGAAAAGAGCTAAAACATGTGCATTAAGATATTGAAAAGGTGATACTAGATATCATGTAATCGCACTTTCCAATTTAAGAGAAGCACGTTACCCATTTCTTTATAGATAAAATAGGCCTTTGATTAATTAATTTTAAAATACATATGCTATACCTCACCATTCAAGAAGTTCTCACAATTAATTGGTATATATGGATGATGAAAATCCATCTCTCTCCCCAATACTATATATGATTAATTAATATATACTAGTGGAGAGGAGAGGGAGAGGAGAGGAGAGGTAGCTGATTTAAGCAAATTAATCAATCACCTGCTTTACCCGATTCCCTTGTGTCTGTTTTTGCATTGACACGAGTAATTGAGCTTGCAGATCCTTGTAACTTTTGGTAATCTGGTCCAACAAGCTTCTCAGCTTCTTGTTCTCATCGTGCAGTCTTCCTAACTCTCCCTGTAGTACACTCAGCTGCAAAACCAAACCCCTCACTTAAAATATCCAAAGATCCTGTGAGTTATATTGGCATCTGAAACACAAAAGTCACCAAGTACCAAAGCGAAAACTCACTTCATTATTATTGGGTTTCTTATCATTTGCTATCTTTGAAATCCCAGAACTTGAAGTTAACAGGTTCAATCCAGTCTGCAACACATTAAATTAAGTCAATAACAAGTAAACACAAATACCTACTACATACATATATTGGTAAATAGTAAATACAGTATCGTGGTCAATGGAAATGGCCATTAAAACCTAATTAAACTTGACAGTTAAGTAAGAAAAAGTAAACAAACAAATTAAGAGTTAGATATATATATATTAAAGAAACCTTACGTTTATGCTAGAATCAACTAGACTCGATGATCCAATACCAATATTGTTCATCTCTCGATCACTTGGCAATTTACTAGTCCTATCAGTAGAAAAGAAGTCAACTTCTTTGATCATGGGCTTGGTATGATTACTCGAACTGTCGTTTAAGTGATCGGAAACACCTGGGTTTTGCCGGAGAAAGTCACCGGAGTGCAAGAACACCAATTCACGGCCTTGTTTATCCATGTGTAAAACGCTAGAGAGAGAGAGAGAGAGAGAGAGAACCAAAAGAGATATTGTGAGCGTAGTAGTTGTGTAGGCTTTTTCAACGAGAGGTATTTGTATTGTTTTGTTAGCAAAATGGATTAAAGAGGAGGGGTGAGGGGTCCAAAAAATAATTGCAAGTCCCCGAGGGAAGACCCAGCCGTCATTTTCGGGGGATCGATGACGTCATCGTTGCGTTGGGATCACACGTGGCCCGATTTGAGAGGGGGAGCATGCGGCAGCCGTGCAGCTTGTAACATAGCTCACTAACTACTCTGTAGTATGTAGGAGAAGTAGGGTAACCAGATTTGTGAAATAACCATAAATTCTGTAATTTATGAGATTTGTTTTTTCTGTACGTTTTGAAAAAAAGTGTGTATATATATATATATATATATAGAGGAGTGTCTGGGTTAAAAATTCGTATGTTAAGTATTTCTATCGAGAAGTTTAAAGTCAAATTTTCAGCGAATTTATAACACAAATATTTATGGAATAAAAAATAATTATTATTTTGATTTCTTAAAATTTGAAAATTGAGACAGTCTAGTGAGAAAATTCGAGTATAGAAATTTAATATTAAAAAAATGACCGAGTTCAAACACTGATTATGTAGTTAACTCCTAGAGTAGCTGTTAATGATATTAACGGAGTGGGATTTCATTTGACGGAGATAGAGATCGAGTACGGGAAGGTCCTCCACGTGGGGGTGGGGGCGGCGTCTCTACAGGTCAACGCAGTTGACGGCACGGCTCTATCTGACGGTGGTTAGAATAAAAGAGTTGATGGGTCCTACGGAGAGAGTGAAGAGAAAATACCTAATCCCACTGACTTCTAAAGCTCAAAAGGGTTGGGGAAAAAAAAACAAAAAACAAAAAACAAAAGCCAACGCCCTCTCGTCATGGTTTTGGATCTGTCCGCGTCAATCAAAGCTATTGTAGAAAGACCTTTCTTCGATTATCTCTTTGTGTAGAAAAACTGCCTGCCTTAATCGACTGGGCTAGCTATAAGGCTTGAAAATTCCGAATGATTCTAACGGCTGCTTTTTGCATTAAGATTAAAGAAGAAGAACCCCTTTTTTATCCCTTGAAAAACTTCCATTTTGAAGTGTCACTATAGCTTGGTAATGCCCATTTAAATCGAGATCAATTGACAAATTGATATGATTTTTACAGACAATAACGGATTGGTCCAGCAATAATTGAATTCTTTATCGAAAATTCATTTATGAAATTGAAATCTTGAATTTCGTTTATAGTAAGTTGCACATGATGTTATATTTACATATTTAAATATGATAGTAGTTATTTTCAAAAAAATCCTAAACTTCCGTCTGTTTTTAGTAAGATGAAAGCTTTTTCGAATAAAAAAAATAGTGTGATAATTTATTTTTCAAAAAATTCCAAGCTTTGTGTCCAATATAAATACGATGAATGTCCTTCTCTTCATATATATATATATATATATATATATTGTAACATGGGCGCAATGTTCCACGCTAGAGAATGTGTTTAGCCTTCCTGCCTACTTTTTTATTTTTTGAACCCAAAACAAAAAATTACGAAAAGCATATCATTATATATTGCTTTTATTTATGAATCTTACTCTCCAATGAAAAGATGAATTTTAGTTTTTAGTACAGACCAATATAAATGTATTAAATCTCAAGTTTGTTTTTAATAAGTTCTGGATTTTTTCAGAGTTTTTGAAAATTTATCTTGATTTTGGTGTTATGATGTAAAAATGTGATTTTTTTTTTTAATATGAGTTGATAATATTAAGATTAGAAAAATTAATAGTTGATTAAAAATAAAATTAATTGCGCAACTATTACCATTAAACACAAATTTCTACAACAAAACTAATAAAACTTTAATGTCAATAGAACTCTATTACAACACAAATCATTCATTATATATAAATATATATATACACATGTGCATGAGTGTTTAGTGCTCATTGTACCTTAATATTATGTATGATCGTTCCATATTTATTTTCTTTATTTTTTAATAATTTTATCTAATACTCAATTTAGTATAAATTTACTTTTGTTGTGTTTTTAATTCATCATTATATTTTGTTTTGTTGAATTAAATCTTTTGTAGTCTTATTAAACCTTAAATTCATATTTAAATTTGTTTATAGATAAATTAGATTTTTTTTTTTTTTTTTTTTTTTGTATTATGGACACAATGTTGTAGAAAATTGATCTAGTTTAAACATTTATCTTGTTGACAGGTTTTTCTCATTTTCATATAGTATTTTGTTTTTAGCTTTTAACAGGCAATGTGAGTTTTTTGTTTTGTTTTATCATCTCTTTGATACTCTTTATTAAACTCTAATTTTATTTTTTTATAAAACTTATGACCATAGTCACTCGATAAAAATAAAACATATCAATTTTATCATTGGAAGCAACAAGAATTGAAATACTCAATAAAAGATAAAGTTGGAATAATCAATTAATCATATATCCATACATAGTTGAAATATATATAATACGATAAAAATTAGGGTTAATAGTCTCATATGTTTTTAAACAATGATAAAAATTCACAATCTATTCTTATGTCTTAAAACGATCAATTTTTTCGACCGAATCACTAAAAATTAACAACGTGACTTGCACATGATACTTTTTTTTTTACAAAAATACCCTTTCTATGCAAAGCATGTTAGTTTATACGTCCATTTTTCAAGAGTATTCTTTTAAAAAAAAAAACATGTCATGTGCAAATCACGTGATTAATTTTTGATGATTTGACCGAATAAGTTGATCGAAATAAAAATTAAAAACTAACTAAAATAATAAAAACGTAATAAAATCTTTTTAAAATATATAAATAGATTGAAAACTTGAGTCATTATATAAAAACATGTAATACGATTAACCCTAAAAATTACTTTACTACTTCTCTATGTGCCCACTTAATTAAACTTTTTAATAATTATTTTCAATACGCCTATATATATACTACATATTCCAAATCAACTAAATATTCTCCTAGACTTAAATAGCTTTACCTTTTTTTATAATTTTTTCTCCCTAATGATCATATCACTTTAGGGGTTTTTTCATCAAAAAATTTCCAAGTTCAAGTGAAGCTTTCCTACCTCTAATAAGAGAACTAAATAAAATACTCTGTGCTTCTCACTGGATAGACAAACAATTAATAAAATATATATACTTTTATCTTGTCATTAAAGAAACAGTTGACAGGTTCAGAATTTCATGAAAGTTCTTAATGACATTACAGAGAGAACAGCTGAGTTATGTCTTCAATTTCAACTTCATGGAAGCACATATATTCAATTCCATCATGCTAACAACATGCAATTATGTTCATTAATATCGAACATATTGTCCAGGACGAGTTCCCCTCCAAATAGACATATCCCATTTTGATGGTGCCGCGCTGCTACCTCTAAAAATCCCATTAAAAAAATTGCAAAAACTCCTTGCATTACATTATATTAGCATCTAAATTCATAACCAATGAAAAATAAACTAATTTGTATTTATATAATTGAATTATTATTCATTCCGTTTCTATATCATTAATTAAGCCAATTATATCTTTGCAAAATAAGTGGGTTTTCAATTTGTTTTTCTGATGAAATTCTTCTGTTTAACCATCCGAAGCATTTACGTAATATATACATGAATTAATATTATATTGAAATAGTGTTGAGGCAAAAGGAGAATTAGCGCAGCTTGTTCTTACATTTTAGGCCTAGTATACAATCTATTTTTAAAAATTTATTCTTTTCAGTTTGTCCTTGAATATAGTGTAATTTTTTATTTATTTATCCTCATATTATATATTCTCATCCAAATTGATGCAGATACACTTAGGTAAGAAAACTGAGTTAATTATAAAATAGTCCCTCTAGTTTTACAAAATAAATGAAATAATTATCTAGAAAAAAGTAGTAAGAATAACAATTTAGTTGGTAAATTTTGGAATACTTTTAAAAATATAATGACTTTTTGAAAATGGATGTCATTGTATAAGAACAGAACACCCTATTTCTCCTAAAAGAAAATTCTGCTGGAATTCTTGACCACTGTATTGATCTGGGGTTTCATTTTTGTTGAACGGTCATCCTTCTACAGATTCTAAAAGTCTAGCCGTTATTACGGCTGTAAACTTCTGATACTCTTTCCACTAATTCCAAGACGCAAAGAACCGCACACTAGTTCATCAGGTATTCAAAGTTTCTTAGCTCATTCGGTCAGAAATATTCTACCATCTGCTGTTCTGCCTGTTCACACGTAGCCAAGGTTTTCTTGGCTTAGTAGCTCTCAACAGCCAAAATAGTAAAAAAACAGTGGTTTATATGGTCGATGGAATTGCCTTACAAGCGCAAAGGGACTCCAGAAGTCAGCCAACAAACCTCTGCAACGAGACCAAGTCGCAGTGACTTGTCAATTTCTTAACACTTCCTCTTCTTCACTTACGGCCGGATATATAATACCACCCTGTATACTGAGTATGATAGAACTACAATTTAAATGGTTAAAAAAAAAAAAATTCCCCCACACAATTGGACAATGTTAAAATTAAGCATAGTTAGTTTTCTTTTTGGGTTTACCCCATAATTGATCTATGTATAATTTTAATTGAAATATTTTATTTTTATAAATTAACTGATTGAGACTCTCCAATATAACACCGTTAACTATTTATCCCACATGTCAATCGAGAATTGATACGTGAAAATATGGATTAAAAATTTTTTATCACATGTCGTTGTCTGATTGTCTATCATTAGTTTTAACTTGTCACGTATGTATGAATAGTTAATGACGTTATAACTGAGGGTCTCAATCAACAAATTTATAAGAGTAGAAGGTTTTAATTAAGCTAAAAAATAATAAAAAATCTCAATAAAAAAATTAAAAATGTACAAGGATCAATTATGTAGTAAATCATATTCTTTTTCTTTCATGCATATGATAGAGAAAAATATTAACTTTGTGATGTTATATAATAATCATATAATTTAAGCAATTCGCCTAAAACCTGTAGGATAATTACACAGATTTCTCTCCTTTTATGATATTGCCTTTTTGAAATTCGAAGTTTCACTTTTAAGAAATACTTAAGTTGGTATTTTTTTGGGAACATTTTTAATTTTTTTTTCCGTTTAGTTATTTTGAAATTATATTTGACTATGCATGACATGCTTTTTTTTCCTTTCCAAACAAATGAATCATATATACTAACAACTTTAATTTATAACTTTATGATCGTTCGAAGTATAGCTTAATTGGTAAATAATAATATTATCTTTTATCTTATCATCTAGAGTTGGAATCCTTAGAAAAACTGTAATAAAGTTTTTTTTTTTTTATTGTGGCATCAGGTTTGGGATGGATAGCATGCTTAAGATCTTATGGGAGAAGGACTTAGGGTTATGATGTTAAAATTGACTCGAATATATGCTTGTTTTTATAATTAAAAAAAAAAACTTAAACTGAGAAAATCTCTCTCTTTTTTTTGGGTTATTCATGAGTAATAATTACAAAACTAATAAATGATTAGTACAAGTAACTGAAGCAAGGATCAAGGTTAGCGACTGTAATTTTCCTAATTTTGTATGGTTGGCCCGTGTTTTAAAATTACGGATGGTAACATCTCTTTTTTCACACAGTAACTGATCGCCTGATTAATTTAGAAGAAAATTGTATTAACTCATCCAAAGGCACTACACTACACACGCATGGTTAACGTAACTATGGTTAAGTGATATACTGAAATTGCGGATTTGAAGTTATACTTGTAGGAGGTATTGTTGACTGTACCATACTCAAAAGCTTACAATAATACGAATATGGTCCCTTGCATTTAATATGAAATTTAAACAATTCATTGTACATAAATTGACCTTCATCTTTTTATATTTCATATTGCAATACGAAAGATCTCAGTGTATATATATATATATTGACAGAAAGAGATCGATCTCAATAAATTTTTGAAGTACAATAAATGCTTTCGTTTGATACAGAAAGATCTCAATAATTACAACAGCTGTACTCAAAATGGTTGGTTGAAATGTTAAATTTATGAAGATATCGGTATCACATGAACTTAGTTTGTCAATGGCATTTTTCACAAGTTGCTTGAAATGTTCAAACATATTGGGGGCACATATATATTAATTAAAGTGACTGATCAAACAGCAGGGAAATTTCAATTCAATATATACTATTGACAGATATATGTTTGTGCATTGACCCAAAAAAGAAAAAAAGAAAAAAGAAAAAGAAAAAAAAAAGGGTAAATCGAAGTGAAATTTCAAATGGTACAGTCACAAAATATATTTCCAACTGCTACAGTATGCATATTTCTCATTATTTTACTTTAATTTTATAAAGGGAGACAGTGATATCAATTACTAATGTTTTACATGCTATATATAGAGAGTTTTTCAATCCGAGTGCCCTATTTAAATGCATTTGTTTCTTGTTAAGAAAATTTTTTTTTCTTGTTAAGAAATTAATTGTTGATAATTATTCTGCTTTTTTTTTTTTTTCATTTAATCGTAGATTAGGGAAGGAGATAGTGACATAAAAAATTCTTTAAATTTTTAAAATATCGACTCACAATGATATGTATTTTAAAGGGGCGGTATATATATATATTAGAAAACATATTGTAAATTTGACGATCCACTAGTCATGTTGTTGGTTTAATTTTAACGTCTAGACTTGTTTGCCATCTGTCCTTATCTTGTAATGTGATTTTTTTTTTTTTTGGTTCCACAATAAAGGTTATTTTTTACATCAATTTATGCGTCGATAAAAATTAAAATTCTTTTCAAATTATTTTAAAAAATATATTTTATATGGATATGGTGCATTTAAAAAAAATTAATATTTTTTTCTGAATAATAATTTAAAGATTTGAAACTAATATATATATTAGCCAAAATGATCGAGCATTATCTTTTTATAGTCAATTAGCTTATTTTATTTTTATTTTTTTCTATAAGGTCCTTGGAATATCCGTCTTTACTATACCTATCGTGAAGAAAATCGATGTACGAATTAGTTAGTCAACTATGCTTATGTTTTTTGAGATTGAAATACATTTTAATTCTTAAAGATGCTCTTTTGGTTGTCTAAAACTTTTATATATTAGATGACATTTGCAGGATTGCATTCTCATATGATCCCTTTGTAAATTCTTTGGAATTTAGCCCTCCTTATATATATATTAACCACTAAACCAACAATCGCTTGAAATTTATGATTTTATATTATGTAGTGTTTGTGTATTGAATTATACCATATGCGTTCATTACCAGTTATAATAAAATTATGGTATGCGACGACAAGTACATTAGCTTACTATAAACATCCTAAAAAAATATCATCTTATCGTTAAATATGGCGCATGTGCAAAATTCCAACTTCCAAATTTTCATTTTAGATAAATTCCAAACCTGAACTTGAAATCGTCCCTTTTACCGTTGAGAATACAATTTAGGTATGCTATAAATGTATATCTGCATATGTTAAATTTAATGGTAATTAATTAACTTGTATATCTCAGTTTTTTGTATGTAGTCAACAATGACCATTTTAGACCGCTTATATATTTAGCTCAAGTGTATATCTAATGCTGACATATACATTGAGTAGTACAATTTAAAAGGTTCTCATTGTCATCACATATCATGCTAATCAACAACATATAATTTATTCTAAAAAATCTCAGTTTAATTGGTCAAGATGTAGAAAATTTTGGTCAATCGTGGAAGATGCTCTATTTGACACTGAAACCCACAGCTGGAAGGTCCTTCTCATAAGCCAATAAAATACAATAAAGCATTGAGAATGATTAGTTGTCTGTATCTCCGCACAAGAAAACAATCCCAGATCTTTATTTTCCATGTGAAGACATCCACAAGTCAATGATGCTTAGTTAAATAAAGTTAGATATATCTCTGTCCTATTCTTCTTTCTTTATCCATAATTTTGAAAAAGAGGCCTGCCTACTAACCAAAATTATCATATCACATTAAGCTATTGACTTAATTCCTTTTGTGATCGTCCACAGCCAAGTTTTTTTTTCCTGTTCTTGAATTTTTTTGGCAATTGTCTTAAAGAAGTTAATTTGTCTCTGTCAGCATGTAGTCTAAACGATGTTGAATGAACCCGCTATACATATATAGGACTGGAAATTAAGTAACATTATACGCAAGTCTGATGATCTAAACAACGTGTAGGACACTCGAGAATCATCTTTGTCTTGCAACCAGAAAGGAAAGGGTAAAAAGAATTACCAGAAGTTTAGCTAGAACCAGTTTCTACATCTTTAGGTTACTTGACTACTTGGGCACGTTTGTGTACAGGGGAAATATTAGAATGATCTATTCCGCGAGAAAGACATGGCTGTAGATTAATTAAGATTCGTTCTCTGAAAAAGATTAAGAAGAAAAAGGTATACTTACCTTGAAAAAAGAATATGAAATGCGAAAAAGGTATACTTACCTTGAAAAAGAGAAAAACGAAAAAGGTATACTTTCCTTGAAAAAAGAAATATGAAATGCGAGATTCCTGAATTGTATGGGTAATATCCTGATAAGAAACGAAAAATTGAAGGTCTAATAAATAAATGTATATATTCTAGGAAGTTTACAAATCAAAGTTTTTCTGTGATCAGATGACTAAGATCAATATTATAGGCCGTGAAAGCTATTCATGTTTTAAAGCAAGTAACGCTATAACAAGCCACTATATACATACACACACGAGTGCACATACGCAGGGATACGGATTTTGTGTAATCGGAGAATAGAGAAGGCAATCCAGCTTGGAAGAAGATTCTAAAAGATGGAAGGGATACTGATGAGAGGGATGAGATTGGTTGACAATATGCTGTCAATAAACAAAATCGACAACATGACGTTGAAGTAAAAAAAAGGGACAAATGTCCACTCGATGGAGGTGCATTGCACGCGTTTGTCAGAAAAAGCAACGGAGCGGTTCATGAAAGTCTATCAAAAACAAATGTTAACCACCTTTTTTTAAAAAAAAATAAGGCGAAATTGACGCGCGCGGGGTGGCATTTTTCAGTTAGTATCCGGCTCAAAATGAATGCTATGATATTTCTAGAAGTGACACTATTAAAAAAAAAACTTATTGTCCGAATCGATTTAAGTAACAAAATTAATTTTTTAAAAAAATTGATAATTTGAGTGATTAACTCAATTTATTTTAGGTAATTTGAATAATACGAAAAAACAGTCAGGCTGCTCAAATTATTATTTTTTATTGATGCTTATTTATATGTTTTAAAAACTAATAGTCTTGTAAAATTTCCTTGAATGTAATTTTGGTTAGTCAATACTTTTTTTTGTCCTAATTTTAACTAGTTCATTGTAATTTTTAAAGTATTTGAAGAAAAAAAACGTTATAGCATAGTGGATAAAAAAAAATGGGGTTATGTGAATTACTGAATTGTTTGATAGGGTAAAGCAAATTTGAATGAAGGAAAAAATTAGATAACTCGGGTAATTATTCAAAATGATAATTTTTCACTTGAACATTTCGAATGCTCACCTCTAGGTATACTTGAAAATTATTCTGTACTTTCAGATTTTTCTACACAAAAAAATAATTTTAATATATAATTTTATGATGGATCTCATTTTTATACAAGCGAGGATAATAATATTAAGCTTTGGATGCATTTAATATTTTCTCATAAGATGATAATATGATATAAACATATCCATTGATATGTCAATTTTTAAAATTTTTGGACTTGATACGTCATATTGCATTATTATACCATACATTTTGAATTTGTTTTTATATTAATTACACTATTTCTAAATATTTCTATGATAAATATTAAAATAATAGTTCAAGATAAATACAACTCTCCATAGCATAATGAAACTTCAAGAGATTGTATGCATCCATGATTATTAATTAACAAGAATGTTAAAAATATATATCTTTTTAATGTTTTTTTAATCAATATCGATCAATAAAACATTATCTAACATGCATTATATGACATCAATTTGGTACTGCATATGGATTTTTTTTTCGAAATGAAACTTCACTATAATTTTCTTCTCAAGCTGTGTTTGATATGAGGCTAAAAAATAAAATAAAGTATTATAAAAGTAATTCTCACAACAAGCATAATTTTTTAAGACATAAAAATTATTTTCTAGTAATGTTTGGTGCGTTAATAAATTGAACGTAAATTATTGACATAAAAGGAGATAAAGTAATTAAAATATTAAAAACAAGTGTGGAGAAAGATAATAATTATTTAGTTACATAGGTATCTTTTAGTATGTGAAAAATAAATAATTTTATGATGAAAATATTTTTTGAAATTTTGTTATTGTATCCTAACATGTTATCTACCAGATTTTATTACTACTAATTTTATGATGAAAATTCTTTTTAAAAATTAATTTTGAAGAATAGAAAATATTTGAGAGAACAGAAAAGGTAATTTTTAATACTTTATTTAAGAATTGTAAAATGAATTTTAAATTTGATATATTTTTTTATTTATTACAACAGGTTTAAGAAAGGATAGATTATTTATTTATTTATTATCACAACTAATTTAAGAAAGGAAAAAGGATATTTTAATACTTTATTTGGGTACGAGAAACGGAGAAAGGCTGGATTTAAAAATTGAAAAGTATGTGATGAACAGTGTGAAGTAGCCTGCGTCCATAGCCTTTTTGAACCATAATTCCTATGTTAAGAAACCAGGCACGCGCTTCCCTCAACGTGTTTTCTGTCGTCATTTCTATTCATCGACAACGAGTTATTAACAAATCGCTACGGGATTTGCTCTCATCAAGTTTCGTGGGCATATCACATGCAACGTGGTTGCTTTTGGGTCAACACATAACGACACGCAAAGAGATCGGAGGCAAGTAAAAGAATACGGCGCCCGTTTCAGCTGGCTGGGACCTAAAGGGCAACAGCTATATACCCACTAGGCACAGAAAAAATGGCTATGTATATATACCCTACTAACAACTAGTCAACGACCCTGCCCTGAGGGCACCAACTTTTGTCCGCACGTTCAGTCCCCCAATATTCAAAGTTGTCGAGACCCAAACTTCCCGTGTATCATAAAGACGCTGGCATTAATAAAAACATTAGGTAACTAGACTACTCAAATTGATGAACAGTGACAATATCGTGAACCAGATAACAAGCTCCACTACTGTTTACATATATAGCACTACAGCCCTAAACAAACCGAATCCTGCCTTTCATATATACGCTTCGCACTACAGAACTTTTCGCCAAGTTCTGTTTTGCATGTGCTCATGGGCGTTGGACTTGGTTTTCAAGAGAACAGAAGAGGAGATATTTTATTGTGCTACAGTTTTAGTTTGATTGCACCTCTCCTTTCTGAAGAGGCTATTTAATTTTATTATGCTAGGTATATCACTCAGACCATGCACATTATTATTAGATGTTGTTTGTTTATCAACAATAAAAAATCTGAAATAAAAATAAAAGAATTGAAATGAAAATTAAAGAATCGAAATGATATTGTATTTTCATTATGTGTTTGAAATATTAATGAGAAATTAAAATACAATTGAAATTTTTTAATATTTGATTTTTATATAAATAAAAATAATGATTAAAAACATAATTTTATCAAACTATAATAGTTGCAAGAATAATAAAAGTGATGATAGTAGTGGTGGTCATAACAGTGGTGGTTCTAGTGGTGGTGGTGGTGGTAAAAATAGTTAATAGATAATAAATAAATAAAATATATTATTATTTTGAAAAAAAAATTCATTCACATTCCTTATTTTTATTCTCATATCTTATATAGGAACGAAGTTGTATGTAAATTTTCATTTTCATTTCCATTCTTCATTCCTTTTAACAAAACAACTTCAACATGAGAATAGCATTTTTATTCACATTCCTATTACTTTTATTCTTAATCATCAAACAACACCTTGATACCTAAAATATTAAATCTATGTTGAGTTGTAAATTCTAAGTAATTAAACGTCGACTCAAAGAGCAGGTATTTAATATCATAATTGAACCGAGTTGATATCTAATTAACTTTTTAATTCGTATCAAATAAATCACTAAAAAAAAAAAAAAACTCTTGTTCTCTTACTGGAGATGGCCGGAGAGAATATGGATTATTTGTCAATTATAAGTAAATTTATTGTAATTTGCAAATAAAAAACAATATGAAGAATAATATTTTGATAATCTACCACAATATTTAATTAATTGTTCCTTAAAGCAGAGGCTAAAATATGTTAATTAATTCATAGTTCGTGATATGCATGAAACAATATCCTTAATAATTAATCAAACTAATCCCAAAAGAGTAAGATTTTCCTATACTCTACTGGAAAAGAAGTTTTAACCCTTCTTGGATTGGTAACCCAAGATCTTGGAGGGAAAAAACTGACTCAAAATTAAGTCGCATAACACAAGTTGACCCAATTATAACGCCCTCGAGCATTTCGTTTTCCTTCTTGAGGATATGGACCGGGGCCTGGGGTAGGGTCTAGGTCGACGCGACTGCCGAACGAACGTGACGTTTGTTGCTCCAAATTATTTCATATAATAATATTACATGAGAATGTTGTTTACATAATTTATTTATGAAAAAAAATCAACAATTGAATTTATAAGAATTATTAACGAAATTCACTTATTTAATGTATAAAATAGTTGGTATTTTTATAAAATAAAATTTATTTAACAATTATGTAATTCGTATTACATTATTGATTTATCAATTATGCAAACCAAGGGAATATCCTATAGTCAATATAGGAAAATTCTCACACGTTTTTGCTTGAGGCACCCTTGATTATATACTTAATTAAATTGAAGTTTGTCTTTGATTTTTCGATTTTTTTATTTTTTTGTAAAGTTAGGCTGGATAAAGTAATTAACTTATGAAAAAGGTTCTAAGAGATAATTGGTGTACAACTAATTAACCTTTTGTTTTATTACATGGTGGCAATATTATCACTTTAGTTTGGATCATCAATCAAAATTAATTTTTAATTTCTAAACAAGCTTAAAAATGGATTTACCACATTAAATGCATTCAAAGTATAAATTTTTTTTTGAAGGCATCCTCATGACGGCTAGCATAATTATTCTAAATTAATGCCTAAAAGTCAATTTAAGCATACTATGACTTCACATTTGATATATATATATATATATATATATATATATATATATATATATTGTGTTCGATATAGGAAATAAGGTCCGTTGATCTTAGGAAAATGTTAGTGATATGTTTGCCTCTTTTGAGTTCAAATGCTTTAACAAGAGTATACTCAAGAAAAAAGGGATTTACATATAACACGCCTTTAATTATTTAATGGAAAAGGCTTCTGTATCAGCCAGGTAATAGGAAGAGGAAAGACAAAAGAAAATACCATTGCGTGTGGAACTCATCCTATGTGATGGAAACTGACAAAGAGATGCTTTTCCTTTTCCCTTTTTTTTTTTTTTTTTTTTTTTTTTTTTTTTTTTCGGTTTCTTTCCATTTTAGCTTCTCTTGGTTCTCCTTTTTGTTCCTTTTTTTTTTTTTTTTCCCTGATAGCTAATGCCTCATAGGGAATAGGGTGGTGATCTTTTCCTACAAAGTCACGTTCAATTTATAGCGGGGCCTAATTGAAGGGATATCAGCTAGCAAATGGACCCTTCCCTTCTTAAGAAGTTTGAAAAGGGAGCGACCTTAGGAAGAGAGAGAAGGGGATGATGGAGAGGATGTCAAGTGGTATTCTCATTTTCAAGGTTGTAGACTTTCTACAAGGCTCTCTTAAATTTCTTGGCTGTTTGATTAAATTTCAATGGGCCTATTTTGTCCTTTGCATAGTTAATTTATGTGTGTGGAAAGGGAAATTGAGTGAGTTGACTCCACCAACCCCTAACCCTAACCATAACTTAAAAGTTTTATGTTAACTGTTGGGATGTATGAAATTTCAACAAAATCATTTTTGTGAAAAGAAAAAAGCTTAAAATCTTGGTTAGCCAAAGTAAACATATACAATTCCAAAATATATAGTTTGGGTTAAAAATGGAATGAAAAATGTTCAACTTTATGTCGCTGCAATCTCCATCCATCTAAATATTTTTTTTAGATCAAATACTGGTAAATAACAAAAAGAGATTGAAAAAATGAAAAAACAAGCAACAAAAGTAATAGTTTGAGCAATCACGTCACACGTCCTCTTAACTCCCTTGAATCTTGATGGCCTATATGTCGTTCTGATAAACCTAGGGACCACCATAAAGATGATAATTAATTAAAGTGTTTAGTTTCCCTCTAACCTTGATTAATTTATGAATATAAAGGCGCCACATAACATTATTACCGAAAATGTAAACAAAGTCGGCATTAACTTTTTCTGGTCTTGTGGGATTTGTAACATCTGTTCAAAAGGAAAGGATGAAAGGCAGGAGTATTAGTTTCTAGAACCATTAATTACTTTATTTTCTCCAACTTTCTTGAGTGACTTTGCTTTTAGCCTTTAGGCCGGTTTTTAATTTGCATGAGACGCAATGCAACTACGGCCGAAGAATAGTGTTTGGTAGTGGAAAATGGAAAGTGATTAAGCTAAGCAATAAACACAGAGAGGTGGGTTGTTTTGGCTTGGAAAATAGGTTGAAGAATGGTCTTGGATTGGGAAAGAAGGAACCCCATACAAGGCATTGTAACGCCCACGTTACTCTTTTATTCTATTGAATTCAATCAAAGAGACCAAGTTGGGGTTTCCTGATGGTAGAGATCAATGATAACAACAGCCCTCTCTAATTCCCCAACTTGTCAACACAGGTGCCCCCACATCGTCGTTTAGTTTATACCGATTCTTTCCAAAGAGCACCACTGCGAGAAGACCTTTCTCTACTTCGTCTCTCTCTTCGCATAACCTGTTCTTTACGGCCTCTGCTTTTTATAAACATTCTTTAGGCCCGTTAATTGATGGGCTTTTTGTGTCGTTCCGTCGGTAGTGATCTAAAATCTTTGTGAAAATTCTATGGAATGGGCTGGGCTTGAACAAATATAATGGTACTAGTGCAATTTTCAAACTTTTTTTTTTTTTTTTATAGAGAATCAAATTTACCAAAATATTATAGACTTTCTTGTAGACATATTAACAAGTAATTGCATTTTATTTTTTATTAATGAATTTTATTTTTTATTTTTTTATAATAAGTCCATTGTATTTTTAAACGAAAGATTTTGGGTGTTTTATTAAAAGAAATGGCATTGTTTTCTTAGCCTCTACTCCTTTTTCTTTCCCTTCTTCTTTTTTATTTATTTTAGATAGCCTTTCTTATATTCTTTACTTTCAATTAGGGATCGCAATGAATCAGTTATAAAATACATACTCATTTTATTGAACCTAATAAATACCCATTAAAAATATCTAATGAATATTTAGATTTTAGATTTTTTTATTTAGTATACAGGGATCTAATTGTATAAACATTAACAATTAAAGATCAAAATATTTTTTAAAAAAACTTTAAGGATAAAAAAACTTATAAATAAATGATCAAAATGCAAAAAATATATATAAAAAAAATTTAAGGATCAAAAAAATTTTCTTAAAAATTATAAAGACTAAATGAATATTTTTAATAAATTAATTTTAGCAATATTTAATGGGTTTTTATTTATTTTAGATAGTCTTTCTTATATTCTTTGCTTTCAATTAGGGATCACAATGAATCAGTTATAAAATAGATACTCATTTTATTGAACCTAATAAATACCCATTAAAAATATCTAATGAATATTTAGATTTTAGATTTTTTTATTTAGTATACAGGGATCTAATTGTATAAACATTAACAATTAAAGATCAAAATATTTTAAAAAAAACTTTGAGGACCAAAAAACTTATAAATAAATGATCAAAATGCAATATATATATATATATATATATAAATTTTAAGAATAAAAAAAATTTTCTTAAAAATTATAAAGGCTAGAATGAATATTTTTGATAAATTAATTTTAGCAATATTTAATGGGTTTTAAATGGGCGGGTAAATCAGCTTTGGACAAGATATGGACTAGATAAGGATTTATATGGTGATTTCTTAATAGGTAATAGATAATGTATTCTTTTGATAGGTAGGATAAAAAATTAAATTAATGGACCGACTACTTATCCATTGTCATACCTATTTTCAATGTGCATTGTCTCATAACAATTTTTTTTTTTCAAAATATTGATAAGAATCCGATTTATGTAGATGAAATTACTAGTATACTAAAGTAAAACGATGAAATGAAGAGTAGAAAGAACAGTGTTAAACACTGTTCATTAGTTTTTTTTTTTTTTTAATTTTCAAATTATTTCATTTTGGTCCCTAAAAAATTGAAACAAACATTTTAATCCCTTAACTCATGCATTGCACATGCCTTTTCTTCTTTTTTTCTTTGGTTTTTTCCTTTGCTTTTTTCCATCAATTTAAATTCTTTTTTATTTGATTGGATGCTAAAATTTTGAAAAAATAATTTTTTCTTTGCTTTTTTCATCAATTTGTGTTCTTTTTTATTTAATTGGATGTTAAAATTTTAAAAAATCAATTGCAATTTTTTTCACACAAAAAAAAAAGTATATATCTTTTTATATTTTTAAAATTAACATATACTTCATTTTATATTACTCTTATTATTTAAATTTTATTTTTTAAATTTATTACATTTCACTATTCACACACTCACATTTCGCTATTCCTTTAACTGTTCATAGCTTTTTTTACATCATAAAAATGATTTTATGTATTTTATTCAACCCACAACACAGACACGTATAAAAAATCTAATCACTTACTATAACAACTAACGATAATAATATAATCTACTACACTAGCTAATTAAACAGCTTTGGTTCAAATGAACGAGATGCACACATACCCTTTGCACATGTCGAACCTAGTTTTTGAAACATCAAGTTTATTTATTTTTTGAACATTTAACTCCAATATGTATGGTTTACAAATATCAAAATATTTGTCTAATGATAAACTATAAGTAAATAATATTTCTTATGTCTTCAACTCCTAATAACCCACTCCCTAGCCCCGCCTTGCCTTGCAAATGTCACCATTCGGAATTAATATTAGAGCATGGTGAACTATATTATAACCTTTTATTTTGAGTTCAATTTAAATAAAAATCATCCTTCTGAAAAATAAATGCATGGATGAAAAGATAAATCATGGACATCTCCATCCAGCCCATGCATGTTCCAACTAAGTCTGAGCCCATTATGAAATCCAGGGGGGCTAGTTGCCCATAACTGTCCATCACCGTCACTCTGGATCAAAGCCTTCTATTGAATTTTCTTCCGTACCCAACTTTTCAAATGCTTTCTGACGGCATTTTTCATGCTTTAGATGTGCAAGCGTTCATGATCCATCTCAATCTGATTTGATTAAAAAAACTCCACTCACTAAGAAAACCGTTGTCTTTGCTTAGTGCATCATCGCATAGGCGAAATGCGGTTTTATGAATTTGAATGTGCGTTGGCTCGGCCGGCCCCCATGTCACGTTATACCTAGAGAGCACGGTGCTAAGGCACCCAATGAGGTCCATTTAGGCATTTACAATAGCTCACATGCTCTTTGTTTGACCTCTGAACCTAAAGTGGACGGCATCGTTGTGTGGCCTGTGGGAAGAACTTGCTTGGTCAGAAATCAGCGTACATGATTAAGTATTAACCGATTCGCTGTAATTGGACGGCATCTTGGAGCGGCAAGGGTTTCAATAGCCAAAAAATTAAAATAGAAAGTATAATAAGCAAAAACTCGAAAGACTAATGTGCTTGGTGTCGACATTTCCACTTTGGCAAAGACCAGGGAATAGAGATCGATAATGGGTAAAATGTGGTATCTAATTAGTCAGCTGCGAATACCAATTGAACCAGTCAATAATGGGCACATGTATAGCAAGTCAAAATCTTGATCTCTGACTTCCTTTATGTAATTTTTTGAACTAAAATACCTAAACTCGACTATGATTTAAACGTATATAAGAAGGCCTCGTTCGCCTCTTTACGCATCAAATGCAAACCCCATTTTAGCAAAGACAAAATGGCAGCTTCTGCCCATTTTTTCTTGTCGTTCATTTTTTACACTATCTTCCTCTCGTTTGGATCGTATAAAGCTGAAGCTAGGAGATTCAATGACATCTCTTCTTTAATTAGTAAAGGGCTCTTTGATTCCATATTTCTACACAAGGACGATAATGCATGCCCTGCTAAAGGTTTTTACACGTACAATTCCTTCATTCAAGCATCAAGATGTTTTCCTCAATTTGGCAGGACAGGTAGTTCTGTTACGAGAAAGCGAGAAATTGCAGCTTTTCTTGCTCAAATATCCCATGAGACCACAGGTGGGTGGGCTACCGCACCGGATGGACCATATGCATGGGGCTTGTGTTTCAAGGAAGAAGTGAGTCCGCAAAGTAATTACTGTGAGTCAAGCAACACTCAATGGCCCTGCTCCCCTGGCAAATCTTACAAAGGAAGAGGACCTATTCAACTATCATGGTAATATTTACTCGCTAGCTAACACAAAGATTGCGTTCAGAATTCATGCTGATTTCAATTTGATATCAATATATTAACGAGGCAAATTAAACTTATTTTGTGGCAGGAACTACAATTATGGACCAGCAGGCAGAGCTTTGGGATTTGATGGGCTTAACAACCCAGATATAGTGTCTAACAACTCCTTAATTGCGTTCAAGACAGCTCTTTGGTTTTGGGTGACTGAACAAAACCCAAAACCATCCTGCCACAACGTCATGATTGGAAAATATAAACCAACAGCAGCTGATGTTGCAGCTAATCGGACGGCCGGCTACGGGTTGGTGACTAACATTATCAATGGGGGTCTTGAATGTGGAATCCCTAATGATGGAAGAGTTAATGATAGGATTGGGTTTTTTCAGAGATATGCTACATTGTTCAATGTTAGTACTGGATCTAACTTAGACTGTGAAAAGCAGAAACCTTTTAACTAAATATTTAATTTAATTTTGTTTCAGGTTAATTGTACTTTGTTTAATCTAAGGACGGTGGAATGCCGTCGTGGTTGCTTGCTGTTATGATTAGTTTTTGTAATAAATGATTATCATGCAAATGAAAGAGATCCCTTTGGCTTAATTTTGAAGACTCTATGAAGAATATCGTTAATTTAACTCATGAACTGCTTTGAACGTGCATTAAAAAATGATCAAGATGGAGGAGAGGCCAAGAGGATGCGACAGAGGGCATTTATTATCTATGATGCATGAATGTGCGGAAATTGAATTTCTGACTATAATTCTCCGTGTCCGGCCAGCCGGCCAGGAGAAGGTTTTCTCCTGTATACATTTGTCATATGCAGTTAGCACTGACTGTATTTTAACCAAAGATTACTTATAGTCTATCAGACCAAGAAATTTAGCTGATAGGGAAAAATTTTGTTTATCAAAACTGATTTCTTTTATACATAAGAAAATTTAATTCCATTGACACTAAAACTAATACATCATCATTTCTATAAGAATTAGTTAACGGTTTTCATAGACCTACGGGATAACATCTTGCGCTCTCCACAAGACAGAAAATTTTCAAAATACAATTGCCACTGCCAATAAATGATGGTCTAACATAGAGTAAGGTTTTTCATCGACAGGAGGAAATTTTATGTATTGAATGTCTTACTTTCCCACAGCAGTTGTGTGGTCGTACTAATAAAATTTGGGCTCAGCCTCATGGACCTGACCTACGTAGAACCATTTTGGATCGATGGATTCTTTCCTTTCAAAGACAACAAAAGAAAGAAGAAATAAAAGACAACTTAAATGGAAGGTTGGGCTTTGAGCCCGAGTGGATAAACATGGATGCATCCGCAGCTGTGCTTAAATCGCTGATGAAATCCACTCCCACCGTACCTAGAGCTTAGCAGATATAATTCCGTTTAAATAAGAAACAGTTTAGAAATTTTATAATACTTAAAAGAGTACTTAGTGTACATATATATAATAGTTATTTTATGAATTTACTTTTTAAGAGAGAGATAAATACAAAAAGGAGATATAAATAAGAGAGAAAAAATTAAAAAAAAAATAAATTATGATAGAATCATATCTAAACCCATAAAAAATGATAAGAAAACTTTCACTTTTAACTCAAATTTTTTTCTCTTTCTTTTTTTATCTATTTCTCCTGAAAATAGTTATTTCTCCTGAAAAGTAAGTTAATGGACTAGCATGAGTGAATTTAAATAGTTTAGAGATTGACCAAACGAGGGGAGAAAAAGCTAACGGAGTGGAATTAATCCGATTAAGAAGAAATAAACTTTATCAAATAAATTCACTTCACTTGAGTACATAGTCTGGTGTGAGTTGGTTCCATTTTGAACTTCATTAGTTCCAAAATTCAGTAACATAACCAAGTTACTGTATTTTGAACTAAACACACCGAGTGCTTGCCCTTCACCATACCAGCAGCCTCTCCAAGCCCAGGTTGAGTAGAAGGGCCCAAACTTGACCATTCTCCGAATAAGCTTGGGTTTGATTTATGAAGCAGTGGCAAACTAGCATTTTATATACATAGGCATGAAAAATAAAAATATTTGGGTGTCTTCTGAACAGTAAATTCTCTCTCACGAATGATTCATCTAGACTTATAGTGATTATTCATGAATAGCATTATTGTAGTTTTTAAGGTTTTTTTAGTTATTTAATATGTGATTTATAACAAATATTATACTTTCATTTCTTATTTAAAAAAAAAATTATTTCAATTCTCAAATTCATTTAAAATTCGATTTGGTCCTTAGACATAGAGAGAAGAGAGAAAATCATGATAAAACTCATCCCAACCACTTTGTATGCCGATCTTGGTTTTAATATGTTTCTTTGGATGAGAAGTGTTTACTTATGATGATCACAAATTATAAAATAATCTAAAGAGATAGAATGGATATTCAAAATACTTTTGAGTTTTTTAATTTAATTTAGATTTTTCTATTTTTTTTTTTTGTGTAAAAGCGAGTTTTAAGGTTACAAATGACTTTGTTAGCTTATTTCAATGGTTTTGCAGTGTTTTGGGACACAAATGACTCTAAAACTGGGCTCCAAATGCTGAAAACTGGTACTCTTGATTTTTCAACAATTTTTCAAGTGAACTGAGTTGCAAACGAACAACGCGTCGTCTACCAAGCAAGCCATGACCGATGCGTCCTCGTTTTTTAAAAAGAAAATTACAAAAAAATAGAAGTGGTTCGCAAATCTCCAATCTATGCAAGCACGGGCCTAGTTCTCAGGTCCGAGGGCACAAGCCTAGCTTGCTTTTGCCTTTTTTTGAGTAATTTATTTTCATTATTTTTTGGATTTTCCACATAACTTGACAAGATATATATAGATATATATGTGTGTGTGTTCTCTAGATTATAGACTTAATAAATATTTCAAATTATATTACTATTATTTTTAAAAATTTATTTTTTTAATTTATCATTTTTTTATGAAAATTCTCATTCAAATAATTTTTTATTTTTATTTTTTAAAAAATTTATTTGTTAACAAATGTGATTTATAAAATAATTTTTTTTATGAACATGATTATTTGCTTTTAAAAAAATAAATTAATATAATTTATCTATGGATTTAATAATTTTAAATGAGAGTAGCATGATTCTATATATATATAATCTAAACACTAAAGTGTGTTGTAGATAATTTGCCACAACTTTTTGGAAAATAAATTTTAAAATGATTAATTAACAATTAAAAGTAAAAGGAAAAAAAAAGTGAAATATTTGCTTTATGTGCAAGGCCAACGATTAGGCCTGTATGGAAACAATTTTTCTTTTTAAAGAAGAAAAAAAATGGAATTCAAGTATTTTATTTACTTTTTCTTTATACAATCAAAATTAATTTTATAGTGATTTTTATTTCAGTATATTAACTTTAATTTTATTTAATACATTCCTTGCAAATTAAGTATGTTTTTTATTTTTTTTTCCTCTATGTTGCAGAATCTAAACGTACTCATTATAATCATGATGTGTGTGTATAAACTGAATAATTGGTTTTTTTTTTTCAAAATTAACTATGATATATATACAAAATATCTACTATTTACTATTTATTTATTGGATTTTCTGAAATAGATTTCTCTCAAATAAAATAATTAAAATAACATTTTAGAAAAATCATCCGACGATACCACTCTATTGAAATATAGTTTTTAATTATACTAATATTATTAATTATTCAGTGAATAAATATTTGTAAACCTAATGTATATATTTTTAAAAAATAATCTTCTCATCAACATTAAAGAAGAATAAAAATTATTTGTTAAGTTTTATATAATTTTTTACATTAATTGTTGTTTAATTTTTTCTGATACAATCTTATGAAAAAATATCAAGGTATTTTTTTAGATCAAATTTTCTCTTTAAACTATTATAAATTTTTATTCTAGATCCATGTATAAAAAAAGTATATAAGGAACAATTAATTAAATACAAAATTTAGATTAAATAATCATATCATTGGATGAGAAAAATATTTTTTTTACTTTTGATTTGATATATTTTAATAGAATTATAACATGACGAAAGCCATTAAATTAAAACTAAAATATAACTTTTTTGAATGATTTTATTTGTTTATTCCATCGATAATGTAATGCAGATAACGAACTAATTTGATAGTATATGTATGTAGTGGTAAAGAAGGATTTTAACACAACTAAGAATGCAACAACGCCAGGCTAGACTAATCACCACAAAGAAGAGGCTTCAAGTCCTCCAAAGGGTGCTGCCAAACTATGAAAGAAATTTCATCATGCAATATCCCGTTTCGCTAGAAATTTGATAGTATTAAACAATATCGCTAGATGCAGTAAGATAATTTAATTACTAACTCGCTTTTTATCTCATTGAAGTTACAATTGATAATAAGACAGGGGATAGCTAGTTGATGATTTAATAGACTAAATCCATAACTAAAAATTCAAGACAGTTTGGAAGGACAAGCTCGAACTGATCTTTTAATGGACAATAATAACCTTTGATCTGAGTGGTTTTTTTAATAGACCATAACTTTTGATCTAAGTGTCCAATTGGTATAAATAATATCAATTTGGAAAGATAATTCAAAAGCACACAGCATGAGCTACTGTTTTTGAGATTAAAATCTACTTTAAAGATTTATTTTTGAATCCTTTTGTGATCTAGACAACACATAATAAGCTTCAGATTTCTGCTATTGAGAAATTATATCTTTTTCTATTTATTTTTTTCTTATTTCTATCTAAGTTTAGATTATTTTCGGATTTAAGGAAGATTTGTTACTTTTCTATTTTGATTTTGTTTGTTTAGGGCATACTATCAAATTATTTTTAAGTCTTTAACCGACTATTATCGTTGACTAATAAATTTAAGACTCGATAATCTTCTACAATAAAATTGTTGTTCCTTGTTAGAAATTAAAAAATCATGTATCTCATCATACATTGCATCAAGATAAGCAATATACAACTTAATAACAATATATCCTATAAAAAAATCAACAATACATGCTCAAAAAAATAAATAAATAAATAATAATAATAATAATAAATACTAACAATGAAGGTATCGCATCAGTGAGTGAAAAGATTTTAACACCCCCAGGACTACTTTTGAACTTAGAGTAATTTGAATTGATGTATTCTTTGTTTTAGATAACATAACATCGCCATTGTCGTAACTTCAGACATTGATGTATTTTCAAAAATTTTCATCATCCATAAAATTAAGCCAATTTTCATAACTGCAAGATGCGAAAGTTTTGTTGTAGTCCAACAAGACGCCAAAGTTACATTGATGCTTGTTATTAAGGTCGTTTATTAAAATCATGCCCCCGCGCTGCTGCCAGGGGCCTTAACAACTTGCTTAAGTTGGAATCGATTTGACACAAAAAAAAAAAAAAAAAACAACGAATCTCATAAAGTCTGAAAATCTTTAATTTACAATCAAAAGACAAAACTTTTGTTCGATGATCATTTGTCCCAAGGAAGTACATGTACATACCTGATTCTCAACATATTCATACAGAGTTACCTAGCTATCCACTACTTATTTATTTTTCGATTCACCATATGTATGTGTCTAGGGAGAAAAAGAGATCGCATAAGGATCACGAACCCAAATCACAGGCTGTCTGCTCTAGTGATCTTCAATCTCCGCACGGACGGTAAGAACATCCTACAAATTAAAAGAAAAAAAATTAGCATTAAGGCATAAATATGTTTAAAGGTCGTAAACATGGATATTTTTGTGGCTACTTGATGTTAACAAACTAAAAATAATAATAATAATAATAATGTAACTTACTCCCAAGGAACATCCCCAACAATCAACCAATCCCCTTCTTTGTCTTCATAGGTCAAAACATGACATTGCTCAGAATTTTCAACATCCATTTCAGGCCCTGCTTAATCATTTTCAAGTTAATTATTATTACATGATTAAGATTAAAAAAATAAAATTAAAATTGCGACTGCTAATGAAAACGGAACAACAAAAAAAGAAGATACTTAACAGAGAATGCTAGTGTTGAACATTTGGTCAAGAGTCTGTACTAAGTCCTGGTAACCTTCATGGGCTAATAGGTTCAGTTTCCTGCCAATTGGAATGCCTTCCATGTAAACCTTGACGAAGAAGGTGGCACTGTTGCACTCATTTTCTTCTGATGCTAACGCCTCCCTTAGAAACGGCTTGATTGGTGGCCAATCCAATAGTTGCTGATCACTGAATTGATTCATAAGAGATCGCCAAAAAAACAATACTTAAATTCAGACTATATATCAATGGGCAGTGATACTGGTTTATTGAATAATTAATTAGACATATGTACCTTGGTGTAGAAGGGTTGTCCTGTTGAGAGGTTGAGATGCTAAGTCCAAGCCTTAGATCTGTGCTCAGGTCTCTCTTCAGCTGAGAGAAATTAGAAGAGTTGCTTGATACCGATGGGTAATTGCTGCTTTCAAAAGAAGATGAAGAACTAGAGGTACCTCCTCTGCCCATTTTGGAGATGTGAAGCCGAAGAAGCCGCCACCTTAGGTTCAAATATATAGTATAGAGACCATGAAATATTTTTTTGATGAATATTAATTAATTTGGTGGGGAAAGGCATTTCCTCATGCAACTCACGGCCTTGATATGCTGTCAAGATAGCCGACATCTACACGTGTCGAGTTGGAGCCTACTCATAAGGAGTCATGATTTCTGCTTTATCTTAAATTGAATGTGGTTCATGTGCAAGAAATTCTAAATATATAGGTTTGTTATTTTATTTACGCCTGGTGTGGTACTCTCTTTGCTCAAATTTTCAGAAAACTCATTAATTAGTGTTTATCTTAAAGATACTCTCTTTAAAAGAACAAACGGAAAAGAAACTGAGGATATGAGACTTTGATGAATCCAATTCTCCTAGAGAGTGATGAATAAAGTATTTTAGTTTTGATTGAACGTACTAATGATAATCACTGTCGATTATTTAAAGTTATTTGCCATTGTTAATCTAGATTAATCAGTCAATAAATACGAGAGAAAAGGAGTAGTATTGCAATCTCTCTCTTTAAGAAATTGTTAATTAGTGTAGTATAAGCGTATAGTTTAATTGTACCCTTAACAAGCAGAAGTCAAGAACGTGATCGTGTCCCAGGCTAGACAATTAAAGTAAATTAGTGATGTAGATTGGAATGCCTCTTAATCATGACTGCGCTAAAATTATAATGTTGAAGAATGGAAAGATGATTATGCATGCATGGTTGATCAAGACTGACTCTATCTTGTGGATGGTTGATGAGATGAATGTAGACAAGTTAGAGATATTCTGATAGGATACAAAGGGCGTTGGTATTCGAAACCCTTCTCCTCACAAAAAAAAAAAAAAACAACTGAAGCTAACACACAATCTCATACCAATGTTCAATGGATTAGATTATCGAGCTGCGCATGAAGGCCTACATATTTAAGGGTATTGGTCGTGGTGAGACTATATGTTGTTCTATACAGTGACAAGATAGTACGCTTCAACTTGATGTATTACCATATATAAATCATAAAAAAGAACCACGGGGGATGCTTCAACATGCATGAAAGACATCAAACCTTTGAATGTCTTGTATATAAAAAATGGATCGACTCTAGTGTTTCGCATATCATTTTAAAAGAATTTATTAATTTTTTCTTCCCGTAATTAATTAATTACCTGGGTCTGGCATCCTTTAATGGATTTTTAATCTTTTCCGGCACGTTCTGCAAAGACTTAAAACTGTAATGTATGGGAAGGTAGAGATATATCTAACGCAGATACGTGTATCATAACCAGAGTTCTGTTTCCAATTAATCATCGGTTACCTTATACTCGTGCCACATATTAAGTTCTTAATGGTGAGAAGGCAGACAAGTGTTGCCTACTAATTAATTATACTCCCTCTTTTCGAGAGATTGTATTACTTTTTTATTTTTTTTTAAAAAAAAAAACCTTTAAGTGGTGTATTTTTAAAAAACAATTCTAATTAAATTTTATTTTATAAAAAATTATTCAAATACAATTTTTTTTCAAAAAAAATATTTAAAAAAAAAACATGAACAAAAGATATTCATATTCATAATAATCAATATTTTAAAAATAATTAATTTAATTTTTAATTTTTTTGAAACAAAGATAATTATTATCAAATTCACGGATTCATTGTTGATTAAATAAACGAGGGAACAGGAAATCCAGTCACCCTAAATTGGAGACATGTAATCAACTCAATTTGGGAACACAAGAAAAAGGTGTAAAAGGAAGAAAAGACACAAAGCAGTGATTGCATTCTTCATTTCCTATTTAATTCAATTCAATCTCTCTTTCTCCCTCACGTGTAAACCCATGTGTCGAATGCTTATTTCTAATTCAAATTTATACTCAATGTTCTTTAACATGAAGGGGAACAAGAAATCTTAGCTTGGACCTAAAGGAACGACAGAGGCTAGAAAGAACAAACTTAGGATTTAAAACAAAAAACAAAGGGGGAGAAAAGAAAAAGTAAATGTCCCCCACCACCCCTACCATAATGTTGCTTCGATTGGACATTATAAGACCTTTTCCTTGCTCCAAAGACTTTTTGGTCTCTAACACACTACTATTAATGTTTGAACTAGAAGACCTTACCTACGAACCTTTCTCCTCTTTCTAGAAGCCTCAATGTCTAAAGATTTTCTTAGATCAAAACCTATCATTTTTCTCTCCTCACCTAGCTGTGTGCCTCAATGCAGTTCCATCATGATGTCTGCGCCTTTGGAATGTTAATTTTATTCAGTCAAACTTAAGATTGCCTTTAATTCTCCATTTAGGCATGTCTCCAGGATCAGGCCCTAAGTGGGGCAGGATCCCCTCTTTAAGCTCTGCTTTACAGATCTTTTTCTCCAATCAACTGTAATAGCATGACTTTTCACTAGATTTGTTTGTAAATACGATACATTTGGAAAAGCATAGCCGCCGAGGCAGTTTACCAAGGCTAGACAATCGGCACCCTATACCATTTGTGCTCCTATAGTGTTCCAGGCACATGCCCAACTCTCCTCTTCATCAACGTTTAGTGCCCTACTTTTTGGAAATAAACTCGAATACATGCACTTTGACAATTTCAAAACAGAAAAATACGTAGCGACTAATTTTCCACTGCACGTGACACTTAATAGAATCAATAATCAGATTGTGTTCAAATTCCTATGCCTATCGCTTTAGTTGATATGGAGTTATCGACAGACTCTGAGACCATCAGCAGCGGCATTGGGCCGTTAGCACCTTCCCCTTTTCTGTTTCCAGAATTATTAGCTACGCATGGGTTTAAAGGTGTCTAGTTCATTTGAGTTTAAAATATTTTGGGCTTAGACCATGGTCAACTTAGGTCTGGGAGAAACCGCATTATTCGGGCCCAGAAGCTGCCAATTTCGGGTCCTCCACGCATTAGTAGGTGAAATGCCTGTTTGAAGTTTAAACTCCGTGGAACTGCTGTTGCAATCCGTTAGAGCTGAGGCTACAAGAAGATTTGTTCCCCAATCCTTTAGAATCTGTGGCAACCATACTTCTGAACATCGTGTAGCAATAAGAACAGTTTTATTGCTACTGTTCCTAACGATAAACCTAATAAAGATTTTGCGGAATTACAAAGTCATACAGAAGGCCTAAACATAGCAACTCAAAACTTCATTTAACAGCCGCAGAGAAATCACTCATCTGCTCATTCCTACAGGATACTTAAAACTTGACTAAACGTCAATGATCACCCAGCATCTAAGACTATTTATAGGTATACAGGGAGAGGAAATCAGTTACCTCAGCGGCAACCTCATAAGCACCTTCTACACATCTGCCTAATGCAACACCAGATACATAGTTTCCCCCTAGAAACAGCCCCCGTAACCCTTTAGTCTTGAGAGCATCTCTTGCAGCATCTAGGATATCAAGATGTCCAATCAAGAACTGAGGAATGGCTTGTGGCCACACTCTCACCCCTAATACAAGTGGATCTGTCGCATTAGGATTTATGAGCATCTTTCTCAAATCACGATCAACTGCTTCTACAAGTTTGCTCTCCGTCTGCAAATAAAAGTAAGTAAAAATATGAAAAGTAACAGAGGGAGGAAGTGATTATCTGTCACCGTCGAAAAAGGAAAAAATAGACATCATGCGGCACCTCATTAAAATAAAATTGGCTTACACATAATCCAAATATCAACTAATTTAAGCAAACTAAACATCCTTGTGGAAAATGCCAAGCTAAAGCTACTGCATGCATATGAGGTTAATAATTTATCACCAATCCCCCCACAATATTTTCCCTCAGATTTGTGTCCAGGATCATTCATGACAGAAATATAATGTTTCTTTAACTGCCTTACCTTAGACACAATTCCAGGGTTGGTAGCTCCTCCAATGTAGTTCAAGAGCAAAATCCTTCCAGTAGGTGCTCGATTAGGAAAAAGAGATGAGCTATATATAGTTCCTGCAGAACCCACAAAAATTCACAAACAAAATTTGACATTAACTTTTTGGTAAACTATGGTGGAGTATTTTGTCATGTTCTCAAACTTGGATTGTGACTTCTAGGTGCAAGAAAAAGTTTCAAGTTTGAGAAGCTATGGCAAATGACTTAATTCACACTAAAACATATTTACCTAAAGTTTCCACCCCTTGGCTTCGTGGATGCAGCTGACCGAACCCCTTGAGCTCACCATCTATTAAGCGTTCTGATCTAATTGCTTCTTTTGGGTATGAAATGGACACTGCTGCAACTGGTGGGTAATAAAATTTTGATAGTGCATCTGCAGCTGTAGACTGTAAACAAGAGTGCATGTGGAAAAGATTCACTGCATGTTCTGGGAATTTCTACTTCAAACAAAAATATAAAGGAACTGCAAATAAAGGCTTAATTAGTTAGTAAAAAAACAACTAGACACCAATTATTTTGCTGTGCCTTTTCATTGGGATTTTGGTTAGATACCACCAAGGCTGTTTTTCTAGAAATTGCTAAAAATTTACTCAGATTTGAATTAGGCATCATAGAGCAGATTATATGCTACTTTACAACAATAAACTTCAAACACTACAAAACAAAATAGGGTGATTCAAAATTCAAAACATGCATCTTGTGGGGAGAAATGCTAGTAGAAATCTATACTAAGAATAAAATTGTTGCAAGAGCACAACAGGTCATTAGCATCTATCAATAAATTTAGAATGCATGTTTAAAAGAAAGTTGGATCCTACATGACACAGCCCACATTCAATACAGATTAAACCGAGCTTAGAAACCTGTATGCATTAATTCAACCCAATTAGTTTCCTTGCTTCAATAAGAAGTTGTAATATTTCAATAGTTATACAAGGTACACGAATCAAACTCTAAAGACAAGAAAAGAGCTTCGCCACAATCCACTTGCAAAAATTCACTAATGAAACGCAGTAAAAATAACCAATTTGGAATAGGTTTTAAGTCATTAAGAATGAACATACAGAAAGAGGATGCAGTAAAGTGCTTGCAATGTGGGATGGAACAGTGAAGACCACGCTTTTGCTCAGTAGAGACACTAATCCTTCTGGCGTTTCATATGTCAAACTATAATCTCCATTCTCCAATTTAACGATACTTGAAAGCTTCCAAGATAATTTTACATTGCTACCCAACCTGCCAAAAATCAACACAGCTAATTAGGACCTGAAAATCTTCAAAAAAGAAAAAAATAAATAAATAAACACTTCCAAACAATAACACAAGGGCATCTAGTGAATCAATTAACTGTGGAGAAACTTCAGTCATTGTGAATAACAATAAGTATCATTCAAACAGTATCTGCTTTCAGAAAAAGGAATTTTAGTAGCGGGGTGCACCTTGTTGCTATTGCATTGGGTAACATAGTAAGTCCTTTTCTAAAAGATCCGACAGTTTGGCCCTTTGGTGTTGGTAGACGCCTACAAGATAACTAAGAGTATAAGAAACTGACGATAAACTAACAAATATAAGATACTAAAAAAAAAATGCTTCAGTCCGAGTATTTATTATTACGAGTCTCGAGGTGGCTTGGGGTTTTTACTTCTCTCCTGGATCGTTTTGAATGTTCCACCAATGATACTCCCGCCTGTTTGCTCCAGGTTCCAAACTTTTCCAAACGCCGCTTTCATGCTTAGTTTGGAAGGATCACCTGCATAAACGCCTGCGTATTGCAAAAGCATTAGATAAACCTAGAAACCACTCTCCATCTAAGATAAAGAAAAATGCAGTATTGACAATCTTTGCAAAAAGCAGATTGAGGAATTGAGAGTACAATGGATCTAGTTCATCTATTATGCGACAAAATACTGGCTGGAGGTTACCAGCACATATAGACATTGGTGTTAGATGGATGATCCCATTGTATTTTACATGGCCTAATAATAATAAAGACAACAATCAGAGATTTTACAAATCAAGTTTAGCCAATTTGTCGAAATGTTAGAGTTTCATTTTTTTATTGTCCTTTGTGATAGAAGCAGACAAATATAAGAAATAAATGATGACTAAAAAATAAAAGAAAAACTACTGCAAAACTTATTACTAGCAGGCATCAACAATGCTGCATGTGTTTAACATCAATTAGATCATATGTCGAAGTGAGGTGCCAGGTTCGAGCATGAGATTATTATTAAGAACAGAAATGAGTACTAGAATAGAAGCTATTACAAATTGGTTAACGATATAAGCTACAAATTATCACCTGAGCAAAAAGGCTCAATCAATCGCTCGAAAACCTCATCACCAAGGTTACGCCGCACAAACTCTTCAACTGATTCCTCGTGTCCCTGTCACCTTTGTCAAAGTCTAAAATTACGAGAAGACTCATTGACAAGACAACATAATATATGCACCATTACTCTAGCATTTGATATTCTTATTAAGTACATTTTCTAGCAATTAATTAAAATTTAAAAGAGAACAAACTGGTGGCGGAGGCCGAAGTCCAAGTGCACCAAAGCCAGCTCTGAGTTTGCCGCCAATACTCATCAAATCAAAAAACGGCAAATCAGTTGGCTTGCCAGGCACTGGCCTTAATTTTCCATCCCACAATACGAAACGCGGGGCATTTGGATCCCCTAATACCAAATCCTCCTTCAATCCACTATCCACCTACACACAAATTCAGCCAATTCATTGATAAATGATATAGAAAGCATTAATTAATAAATGAAATTATCTGCAATTGAATTAAAATAAAATAACAAATGAAGAGTAATTGAAGGACGTACCACCATGGTGAGCATAGGATCGGAAGGCTGGAAGCTGTTGGGGCCCTCTTCCCAGAGATAACCATCTCTCTCAAGGGTGGTGATGTTGCCACCGACGCGATCTCTGGCTTCGGTGACAATCACATTGGGAGCAACATCCCGGTGTTTGGTTGCAAGAGCCTGTGCGATACAGAGCCCACTAATTCCGCCTCCGACAATGACACAGTCAGCGGTGGCAAAATGTCCGGCGTTGGATTGGGCTTCGCCGTTGAGCTTGGACGGAGAAATTGTAGTTGACTCTCCGGTCAGGGAGCAGCGGAGTTTAAAGGGTCTGTGAGTGGTGAATCTTGAGACAGAGAAGGGAATGAGAGAGGGTGTTGTTGGACGGAGAAGAGAGAAGTCAGCGAAGGTAGTCATGGAGGGTTCACTCACGGTTTTACAAGCAAAGGAACCGCTGGAAGTATGTTATCTTGGATGGGATTGTTTTGTTTCGCATAAGCGCATACAACTCAATCCATTGTGACATGTGGCTTCTGATGATGGTGTCCAAGGCACATGGTTATTTTTCTTTGTTACGGAAGAGTAAGTAAAGTGTTTGTGTTTACGTAATTCGTGATAGGTTTGGAGCTCTGCGGTGGAGGATGAGGGTCAATGCTTGCGTTTTGCTTTTCTACTTTTTAATTAAATAGTACCTTTTATTTTAAAAATTAATTAATTTCTCAATTAAAGAGGATTGTCGGTGTTAATATTGACATGGTCGTCCGAAGGTTTCATCTCGCAATATTAAGAGGTAAACCTGATATTTATCAACACAAATACTCCTCGTTAATGATGATTTACTCTCTAATTAGGGTTTGTTCTTCTTTTATTTAGAAAGAATTTAGTTGTTTATGCGAGTAAGTTTAGAGTTAAGTTCATAATTTATGTTTTTGAAGAGACAGACAGTAATATTAAACGGTTTAATCTGAAAGTTGGGATTAAAATAAAACAATATGCTGTTTATTTAACAAATTTAGTGTTTTATTCTTTCAATTTTCCCGTATTGTTTTATCTAAATCTTTCTTGATCTACACAAACTTTAACATAAACAGTCTTTCAAATACATAAATATCCATAATGATAGAAAGGCACAATCCCCAAAAAAACCCAAAAGCATAGAAGCAAAACACGCCTTCAAACTTAGATTATACAAAAGCTGGTTTAGAAGCTTTGATTCAACGTTAATACTTGGCAACATGAAAGTTTTGCCAGAAGAGTTTTTTATATAACATGGAAGCGTTCACACTTGATGCAGCTTGCAGTTGAAATTGTATATTTAAAAACTATTTATATAACTTATTAAACCGACTCACTGTGGTTTGTATATAGCTGAAAATATGGCGGACATTTACATATCATGTATGACCTAAAAGCAAAAATATTTTAAAGAAGGAAAAAAAAAAAAAGAAATTCAATTTTTTTTTCTATGATAAAAATTTATTGAAATTAATTTTTATGTCAGTCTACTCGTTTCAAATTTATTCAATATATTCTTTATAAGTTAAGTATTTTTTAAAAAAATAGTTTTTATTTTATGTAACAAACTCTTGACCTATTCAATATTGTAATTATGTATATACAAAAAAATCGAATCATGTTTTTTATTGGATATTAATTATGTATCTATACACAAAACACCATCTATTTCCTATTTATTTAATTAATTGTTAAATATTTTGAAATTACTTTATCTCAAATAAAATAATTAAAATAATAGTTTTAAAAAACCACTCAATGATACCATACTCTCAAAATAGAGTTTTACTTGCCAATGTTATTTATTATTTTGTTAATAGGCATATATAACTTAACATACATACTTTCAAAAAATAATTTTATCATCAACTTCATATAAGAATAAAAAAATATATATTATTTTTTCATTATCTAATTTTTATCAAGTTTTTACATTAATTGTTGTTTTATTTTTTTCATACAATCTTATACAAAAGATATATTAAGGTATTTTTTATTAAACATTGTTTTTTAAAATCAATACAAGTTTATATTTAAGAATTCATGCATAAAAAAGAAAAAAATCATGTTTTTTAAAGGATCAAATTTATGAAAACCATAAAGAAAAATTAACAAGAATCAAATTTTTTTATTAAAATTTATAAAATTGGGTAAAAAATATTTTTATTTTTTATGCAATTTTAATAGACATATAATATGGCATAGGTCCTCAAATTAAAATAATTTTTTCAAATAATTTCACTTATTTTACCGGATCTGCAGTAGAACGTGGATATTACTTGCTGAGATACTTAAAAGTTAAGAGAGTGTTTAGCATTCAAAAATTACAACCACCATCCTTGATACACATGCTTGCTTGTATTTTCTAAAATTTTGACCAATTGAATTGCTTTATTTCATAAGCTAAGTACGACATACGACTTGCTCCTCGTGCTGCAATTTATTTTCCAACTATTCACTTACAGAATAATAATAATCGAAGTGATGGTTACTTAAAGCAATGCAAACAAGAATATTCTTGGCGCCAAACTCTTTTTCACTAATACCATCTTAAAAAAAAAAACAAAAAACAAAAAACTTGATCTGTGCTGAAAAAAATTTACCAAGACAGAACGCCCAAAATAAATAAATAAATAAAACCGACCAATCGTATTTCAAAACACCCAAATTTCCGTTCCGAAACGCAAACCGCGCCTTTCAATTACTCCCAAAGCAAACCTTTTGAAATCTACGGGCTTTAATAATTGGATTTCTCAAATTACCAATAGCAGTTAGGTCCACCTTTGTTGATAACTTTATATCAACTCGACAACAGATGCTTATTTAGGTTGGAATGTAAATTTAAGACGCACACAACAAACTTGGAATTATTTTGCGTAATCGGTTTTTATTACAAATATTTTTTTACAGACAAACTTCTTCTCACAAAATCTCTTACAGTTACCATAGACACACCTTAAAAAAAAATAATAATAAATAAATAAATAAAATAAAATAAAATTCTTCAAAAGATATCGAGTGATGCCAAGAATTAAGATTTTTGATACTCGTACAAAATTGCCCCGCTGAAAGTATTACAATTTTAATTGTTCGGGTTATTTTTAGTATTTTTTGTCTATGAAATTAAGTAAATACTATTAGTGAGCATTCAATTGACTTTTTCTCTATTTGTAAGCATTTTACCTTATATAGAAAACAAAAAATCACTGCTTTTCTTTATAAAAAAAATAGTGTTATTATTATTTTTTTTTTAACATGATAAACTCTTTTCTAGTCTATCCTATTTACCAAATTCATTGATGTTTTTTAAGAAGATATATTGTCAATTAAGTTCTTGGGAAAAAAAAAAAAACTTAACCAATTAAGGTCCCCCCTTCTTTTTAATTCTTCACTAAAATTTTTCGATCACCAAAATTATTGACACTACTTAAATTCTAACTATTATTTAAATTAAATAGTTTATTTTTTTATTTTATATTTATGTCGTGTTTGTGCTAATTATCACATGAGTTTTTGTTTTTATTTTTTTATGATTCTAATATGAATTATTACTACAAATTATAAATTGGTTTCTAGTTGGCAACTTCAAGTTTTAAATTGATTATCTACTATAAGATTTTCTTTTTTTTAAAAGTAGATTATTTATCATAGACGGGGATTCTTTATTGATTCTGCTATAAAATATATATATATATATTTATTTATATATTATGGCTACGCTGTTGATATTTACTTTTTGTTTTTTTTAATAACAGATCAATCGTTTTAAAATTAATATGACTCGCACTCTACACTTAATAGATTATATACATCAATTTTATACAAGAAATTTAGCATGAAAAGTTTGTTTATAAATTATGTTTCTTCTGAAAATCTCCATTTAAAAAAAAATACATTTAAGCATCCTACAAATGCAAAAAACTATGCAAATAAACATGAATTTAACTATTGTACATCAAAACTCTCATTTTACACATCCATCCCACTCTAAAATGGGTATGAATCTTAAAATCTTAAAATCCTAAACCTGTTAATTTTCCATCTGGTAAATAATTGGATCCCCGTGGCTCAGAATAAGCAAATTATTAACAAACAAAACTAAAAGAATAGGACTTGCGACTATTTATTCACTACTCATCTAAACTCAACTTCACTGTGGACCAAAATACATTTACATTGTGCTCTTCTCCATAGTCTGATTGTTGTGTTGTTGTTGCTGGAATGATCTCAACCGTTGAATCTCTCATTTGTGTTTTGCAGATAAATTATATATTTTATGCATGTGCATCTTTCGGTCCCTACAAACATTGCTTTTCGTCCTCATATTTTTTGCACTTTTATTTTCCATCCTCATCGACCCTTTTTGGCCTTTTTTGTTTTTCTCTCTATCTACGTTAGATTGTCATCAAGTGACTGTGTGATTACCCTATCACCTTTTCTTATTTAATTTTTTTCTACACTTTCACGTTCTTTCCGTAACTTCTCAAATCCACTACAAACAACCCTTTTCTTTCGCCCTTATATTCTATTTTTGCCCTCTTTTGTAACTTCACAAGTCTAATATGAGAGCTTTTAAATGCATAATTTTGCTTTTTCAGATTAAAGGTCAAGGAAAAAAATTTACCCGAATTATTAGATTCTGACAATTTAAAAATCATATACACCATGAATTTAAACTATTTAGACCTAAAATTATTATTTTTTGGACAAATAATATCTTTCATTCGTTATCTATAACGGTCAAAACGTCTATTATTAACAAAAATATGATTTAATTTAATGGTAAAAATTATCCATAAACTATTAGGATTGTTATAAAATAATATTTATACTATCAAATTAGGTTGTTTGAACTCCAAACTATTAATTATTTTATAAATTTTATCCTTCTCTAGTATTTTTTGTAGTCAAAATGTTGATTGTTAACTAAAATGCTTAAAACAAAGAGTCATTTTGAGTTTTCATATTCATTTTATAATTAAAATTAATTTTAAAAATAATAATAATTCAATTTTTAAAAACTATATACGTCCATTGCACGTTGTTAATTATCTAACAAAAAAGTAAGATCCATAAAAAAAAAATTCATCTAAGCTACCTTAAGCTAATTATTATTAAATATTTTTTTAAATGAATATAAATTATTAAAAAAATATATTTTTTACTTGATGAATCCATTACATATCATTAATTATTTAACGATAAAAATTAAATTCATAAACAACAATATCATCAAAGCTTCCTTAAAACTAAACATTATTAAAAAAAAATGAAATTTATTTTAATTCTGAAAAAAAAAACAATGGCAATAATGGAGAAGGATAAAATTTGCTCCAAAAATAAATAATTTATGGTCCAAGTAATCTAAATTGATAGTATAGACTATGAATTGTCATAGCCCAATAGTTTAAAGGTAATTTTTTTTCATTAAACCACTAGACTAATTAAGCTCTTTGATGGATAAATCTTTGAAATTAGAGTAGAAAAGCCATTAATATTTTTAATAACCTCCAATTTTTCTTCCGCTCCTTTGGTAAACTAATTAGATTGACAGGGTTCTATTCTTTTCTTTTCTTTTTTTTCCCAAACTTTATGATTTTTTTAATAGATTGGTTACAGAAAGAAAACAAAAAAGATACAGAAAGGGAGAAAAGGGAGAAAATTGTCATTTTCTGTTATTATTTGGTTAAATACATATCTATTTGTTGCGGCTTTTTTTTTTTTTTTTTATGTTAGAAATTATTGTTTATTGTCTCGAATTATTTCTTTCATTTTTTGAAGTCTTGCTTTGTTTTTTTTTTTTTTTTCCTACTCTTTTACTTTTTTTCTTTCATCAATTTATCTTTATTTTATTATTATGGATTATTGGGAGAAAACTATGGATAATCAATTGTTGTTTATGGGTTTCTCATCAACCTGGAGAGGAAAAAATATATGAGATATATTTTTATATTTTTTAAAAAATATATATTTCAAATTTAATTACTCTTATTATTCAAAACTTATTCATTCAATTCGGCATTTCTTATAAAAATTTTCATCCAATTGATTTTTTATTTTTATTAAACTTTATTTACAAACAAATATGAATTTTTTTTTAAATCCATATGAATTTTAGAATATAATTATTTTTATCTTTAAAAAAATATAAACGATACAATTATATGATGGATTTTGAAAATTTTTAAATCATAATTCTACATGCGAAGCATGTGCATGATGATTGACCACGTATGGCCTAAAAAAAAAAAAAACAAGGAGAAAAAGAAGAAGGAATCCATGTGTTTTATTTGATATTTCTTTACATAATCAAAATTCATAGAAATTAATTTTGTAATTGTTTTTATTTTATTTTATTAAATTTAAATTTATTCAATATATTACTAATAAATTAACTATTATTTTTTAATATTTTATGTTTTATGTTACAAACTCTAAACACACTCAATATAGTTATTACGTAAATAAAAAATTATTAAATTGTTGGTTTTATTAAAAATTAATCATGCAACATCACAAAACACAAACCATTTAGTATTTATTTTTTTATATTATGAAATCAATTTATTTCAAATTAAATAATTAAAACTATAATTTTGCAGAACCAATCAACTATTTAAATGCAATTTTTTATTCCGATATTGTTGATAATTTTATGAACGAATATATCAAAAATTAAATGTAAAGACTTTTAAAAATCAATATCCTCATCAACATTAAATAAGAATAAAAACTAATTTTTTCATTTACTTAATTTTATATAAGTTTTTACATCAATTGTTATTTTGTTATAATGACACAATCTTATAAAAAATACGATGACTTCTCTTATATTAAATTTTCTTTTTAGATTATTATAATTTTTTAATTAAGAATTCATGAGTAAAAAAAAAATCATATTTTTTTGTACAAAAAATTATAAAAATCACAAGAAAATATAAAATTTTAATTAAAAAATTAATGATTTTTTTTATATATATTTAATACATATATTTTGACAAACTCAAAATATAGCACAGGTTATTAAATTAAATTAATTTTTTTAAAATTATTTTATGTGATTTTTTTATCTACAGCGTAACGCGTGTGATAACCATTCATTCCTAAATAAACAATAACATACATAAAATCAGGTAAAACAGATGAATCATCATATAATACCATTGTATTTATTTATATAGTATTACTTAAATCTCTCTGACAATTTCTCATTGTCACAAAAGAAAAGTTGATAAAATCAAAGACACCTTTTGCGTTTTAACCCACAATGCCACACTGCCAGATGATGACGCAGGGGCATAATCGTCTATTTGACCAGCTGGGTGTGCGCGATACGCACACTAAATAAGTTAGAATAAGCAGGCCGTTGAAGATTCATTAAGAAACACATTTTTCATTTCCCGCCTCGTTTTGTGCCGGCAACTCTTTTATTTCCAAATCACCAAAATTCAAAATCCTCTCTCTTTCTGTTTCATTCCAGCAAACCTTTCTTCACTACGTCTCACTTCTCTGCGATTCTCTTATTAAAAATAATTAAAAATCGAGCTCCGCGATCATCCCCGTCGAATAATCAGTAAGCGATTCCTCCTATGAATTCTTGTAAAATTTCAATTCAAATGCTTAGATCTATTCGTCCTGCTCAATCTTACTTATTTCTTTTTACTTTTCTTAACTTGATGATCTGCGTTTACTGTACGCAGTTCTAAATATGCGATTGGTATAGTTCGTTTTTCAAATTTCACTATCTTAATTTGTTCTGATTCAGCGATTAATCTGCGAAATGCGAAACCGAACTTCGTTTGAGATGTCATGCGCTTGAAACTGAATTACGTAATGAATTACATGTTAAAGTGAATTCGAAGAGTATATTGCAGATTATAGGGTTTACAGATATTTGATCTTAAGTGCTTATTCGTAGAAATTTGTGTTGGGTTTAGATCTGCTTGTATCAACAGTGAATTTTTCACTTCGAAATTTTCCTGGACTGTTTTCCATTTTCTCTTTTGATCTGAATCCTCTTTTGTTGATTAGGAGACCGAAGCTTACAATCTTCTGCAGAATTTTATACTATTTATTTTTCATATCAAGGAAATAGCTGATCCGAGTGGATGATTATGTGGATTTTGCTTAAATTTAACTGCCCTAGTTTTTGGTTTTTAAAATAAACCGAGCTTTATTGATTTTTTTTTTCATGGTCCTAAATTTTTTTCTCTACTTCACCGATTTGCGTGTATTTCGGGCTGCAGATTTTGTGCGGTATACATTTCATACCTAGTTGGCTGAAGCAATATGATGGAGGTTGATACACGGCAGAAATTACAAAATGTAAGTGGTGAATACCTAATTCTTAGGATTATACTGCTAATGGAAACTCCTTCAACACGATTTATGCTTAGTTGCTAAAGCTTTTTGTCTATTCTTACAGTGAACTGTATTATTTGTTGGAATAATAGCCCAGTGATTTTTTTATGATTACCTATGAGATTATCTGCTCATATAGTCTTATGTGATGAATATTTTAATTTTGCTTTGTATGGCATGTTCAGCTGCATGTTGCTGATGGATATCGTTTGGATCTCTGTATTGTGCAATCTGGAAACCTTGGTCTCTTAGCGATTGTTTTCAGATCATGGATTACCCTTGAATTAAATTTAACTCCATAGATAATATTCATGGGAATGGAACTGGAATTCCCATGACTAGTTGATGTCCCATTGCAATTTGGTGAAGTCTTGTGAAAACTAAATATTTGACTCCTTTTATGTAACACGTTTCAGGATCAAATGAGTGACTGTCGCAGTTTTGGCAGCAATTATCGTCCATCTAGCCAATCTAGAAAGATTTCGATTGGAATTCTGATGGACTCATTTCCGAAGAAAAGATCTGGAGGTGCAAAAGAAGATGAGGCTGCAGTATCAAACACAGAAAGGGTAAATTCTAAGAAAGAAAGTTCAGTCGAAAGTAAAAGCAAAGCAAAAGGTGTCATTGATGCTACTAAAGGCAAACAAACTGAAACTCCTGAGCAGGTCCCTTCCCCTTGGATTACTAAAAAATCTGTTCCCCGAAAATCATCAACTTCTGAGGATGTCCTTCACGCTGTAATAACTTCCAATATACCAGGCTCTACTGGGAGGAGGAACAAGATTAGCAAAGTAAAGAATGTGCCTGTTACAGATTCAGTATGGTTTTTCTCCAACCAAACATCAAATTCACTTTCTGGTGATGGAAAGCAGAAGTTTGGGGGATTTACCTACAAAAGGAAGGGAGGAAAGGAGAGAAACTCACAGCCAGAAGAGGAATTTACATTTGCAGCTGCACAAGAAGACCGTATGCTGGACAAAGCGGTGACAAATGATAAAATAGAAGAGAGAAGAACTGAAACTTTGAAAATGAAATTATGGGAAATATTGGGAAATGTTTCTTCACCAAAAAGTCAGCCATCTAATTCTCAGGCTCATCAGATTGGTGCCAAAAATTTAAATCAGGAGCAAATTCTTGATCAAACAGATGATAGAGTTGTCAATCCTAGACAGAGCTCAGATACCATAGAAACTGATTCTGAAAGTCCAGATCATAACATGAGGAGACCGGTGACTCGTTCTTTGACCCGAAAGAGAGCTTCGTCCAAACAGAAACCAGAGAAAACTAAAGTTAACCCATCCTCCCGTTACAGACAAAATTTTCAAGAAAAGAATGTCTTCTCATTTGAAGAAGGATTGTTTGGAAAACAAAATGTTGCTGTCAATGGTGGATCCTCAATCTCTACAAGGAAGAAGAGCCAGATAAAGAGTTGCAGCATTGAACCACGTAAGATTCGCTTCAGTGAAAATGACAATGCAGATGAGATTCATGAAGGAAGTCACAAGAGTGAAAGAGCACTCCCAGCTGAGAAAATATCTTCTCCTAGCAATAAAATGGAAGATATTCATGGTTCTTCTCAGAATAAGAGAGATTACTGTGAACCAAAGAATAAAAACGAAGAAAGAGATTCCCAACAATATGCAATGGAAACACCATTCCCTGCTGAGAAAACATCTTCTCTTAGCAATAAAATGGGACATTTTCATGGATCTTCTAGGAATAAGAGAGAGTACCTTGTACTGAAGAATAGAAACCAAGAAAGAGATTCCCATCAATCTGCAAGTGAAGATTCCCATCAGTCTCTATGGACACACAGGACTGATCAACATAAGGATCTTAGCAAATCAGCAGTACCTGAACATGGGGATCAACAAGAAAACTTTGATATTCCCTCCTCAAATATTGCTGTCGACCCACAGGATGATTTCCAGAGTCCAACATTCAAAATCAATTCCCCTATCTTAAGCTCCCCCAAAGCTCAATGCCAAAATCTGATCAGATAAAGCAGGTTTTTTATAGTCCTGAACAAGCAGCGAGAAGCTTTACTGTGGGAAAAATCCATAGCTTCAGGACTTTGCGGACTTCAAAGGCAGATTGTTTTGCCTCCAATATTCTAACAGAATCACCTGTATCCTTAACTATTTTGAGGCTACAACATGATAGTGTACCATCATGTTTGTGATGTCTAAGGTTTCTTTTTTTTGTTTTTTTTTGCATTTCCTTATTGAACTTCAGGACGTTGCAGCAGAACTTATGGATTTGCCACCCAGCAAAACATCACCTCTTAAGGGGAAAAAAGATGCGGAAGGCTGTCTTTCTGAATCATCACCTTCTGAATCATCACCTGAAGGTGGATACTCTGAGAGCTCTGAAGAAGGTTCACCGATTGTCAAGGGTAACGACTATATTATTGCTCTTATATGCTTGTCATAGAATGCTCACCAAGTACTAAAGGTGATCATTTTATGTTGTTCTCACACATTATTTTCTTTGTTTTTCTCTTTTTATTACCTCCTTATTCATGGTGTGCAGTTCGTAGAGAAGGGGAAAACTTCTCTCCAGAAACTGCAACTGCTGAAAGATTAAAGCTCATGCTTCATCCAACTAAAAGGCTCCGCAACCACAATGGTGGAAAAGTCAGAAACTTTAGTCCCACCTCATCCTGTCCAACAGGCACTTCCTATAACATAGTAACACTTTCTGCTCCGTGTCCACAGAGTTACTGCCATCATCTGCCTTTATAATTTGTTCTTTCTCTGTTAAATAAATTCTTAGGCATTTTTGAAACTGAGTTGAATCCTGAGATTTCAGAACTAAACCAAGGGGATGAACTGGAAAGGTATTCCTTTCTGCACTTAAGACAGAAATGAGAAGTTTGTAGTTGGATCCAAACTATTAAATACCATTACGTTTTACTTTTTGCTTGATTTTGGACATAAATATGTTTCAGGGTCATCATGCTGTTTGTCATGGCTTTAGAAAACTTCACAAAGAAAATGGAGTTGGAGACTAGAAAGAAATCGTCTGATATTTTGGTGTCTGTCTCAGAGGAGGTGCATCTACAGTTGCGGAATATTGAGGCGCAAATCCAAACAGATCTGTACGTTTTTTTTAAACTAATTGATTTTCTAATTGTAAAAGTCAGCTATTAGGTCTAATCTTGATAATGTTTCAGGGGGAAGCTGTCAAGTGTTAGTAAATCGAAACGAAAACGTCTGGAGTCAAGATTTGAAGGTAATGATTTTTTTTTTTTTGCTATAAGGCGGCTTCATATTTACTGCTATTTAAATTTATCCAAATGTCATCGTAATCAAGCATATCATTGTTGAATATCATGGTGTATTATTTTCTTCTTTAGGGTCGACCTAACACATTTTTGAACTAACATTAGCCATCCATTTTGCAATGCAAATACACAATTTATAATATCCAACAATCCCTTTTATTAGCTTGCAAACGTTACTTAGCACCTCCCGTTTCGAAACACTAGTGCATAAGACATGAGGATCCATCAACTGACAAGTGAGTTACCCCTATCAAGAATTTCTCGAGTCTCATGCTTATCTTGCCAGAGATCAGAGATGTAAACTAGCTTCAGAATAAAAACATTCAAAATTTTGACCAATTCCTGTGTTAATGACTTTACACCTAACAAGAATTTCTTGAGTCTCATGCTTATATTGCCAGAGATCAGAGATGTAAACTAGCTTCAGAATAAAAATATTCGAAATTTTGACCAATTACTGTATTAATGACTTTACACCTATCAAGAACTCCTGGAGTCTCATGCTTATCTTGCTGGAGATCAGAGATGTAAACTAGTTTCAGAATAAAAACATGCAATTTTTTTACCAATCGCTGTATTAATAATGACTTTGAATTGCTTCTAATGAAATCTTTTGTATCTCTAATGTTAGTTCCCCTTATCATTGTATATGAATTGATTGTTTATAAAGTAGGTTTTAGCAACTCATATGCAGATCCATACGAGGCATGCATGTTTCTTTAAATAAAGGTTCTGTGTGTTTGATAAATTCTATTCAGCTTACTGTTGCCTTACCTTTTTAATGGTCATCTAGCTGTTATTTTGGATCAATTCCTTGTCTGAGATTTTTCATCTTGCTGAAGCTTGAATAGCTGGTGTTCTAGTTACTATTTCTCTCTCTCTGCAGAACAACAAGAACAACTAAAGTTGATAAATGATAAATTCAAACAAGATATTTATCAGCATCTCCAGGAGTGTAAAATCACGCTTGAAGGACTAGAATTGCACCAGATTGACTTCAAAGGAACTGTGAAAAAGCAAAGTATGGCAGCATATGCTATAGCAAGTAAATTTATTAGTACATAAGTTACTGAAATGTGTTTAATTGATTTCATATTATTCCTATGTTTTTATTACTACTTTTTAACTTTTGAGGTGCATATACAAACACGTGCTTGTGGTGTATCTGTGATAATTGAAGTTTCAAGTTGATCAACAACTTCGAAATTGTTTTTAATTGACTTCTTTTACGTTACATAAAAGTTTTAAATGGTTACTTGTATATCCAACGTAAATTAATTTTTGACTTGCAAAGTTTCCATTTGGTGTAAATGATTTGGGGATAGAAACATATCAGGGAAGCTCTTTGATTGACATGCTCGACCATTTGGGTATTGGTACGTAAGTGGAAGATTAATGATAGTCATATGTACTATCTCTTTTGTGCTTTGGACCTCGACAGGAATGTACATAAGTGCGCATATTATGGATTTATCATTTTGCATTGATAAAGCTACTTCATTTGCAATGTCTTTTTTGTTGCGGTGGTATGACTTAAGTTTTGACACAACATGGTAGTATCTAAATGCCATTAGCTTGGTCTAAGGCTTTGTATGATAAGCTAATGTGCCTCAGTCTGGTAACAACAGAAACAGAGTTGAACGAAGATGTATCATTTGTGGGAACTCTGAAAAACTCTAGTTTTATGTTTATTGACTATCTTTATATTGCAGAAGCATCACACCAAAAGCTTCTCATGCAAGCAGAAGAGGCAGTTGAGACACAGCTAGATGATGCACAAAGAAGAATCACAGCTGTGCACAAGGCAAGTCTGCTTCTATTTTAGGAAATATGAATGTCAGCATTTCATACCATATCGGTGCATGTTCTATGGCCTTGCCCGTGTGGGTATATTTTCCCCGATAACTGTATCGTTGCATGCTCTATGGCCTTTGCCTGTGTGGATATATTTTCCCCGATAACTGTATCGTTGCATGCTCTATGGCCTTTGCCTGTGTGGATATGCTGCTTTGTCGCATCCTTTGGTATGGCATTTAATTTTGAGAAGGTGGCAAGACATCCAAATTCCTGGGTGACACTTACCTGTCCAGAAGCTTATGAACTAGTCCTTTTCATTAGTCTATTAGTGTTCCAACCTTTAAAGTTTATAGTTACACTTAGAGATTTCTCAAGTAGTTGTCTATTGAAGGTTATATGCTCATGCATCTAGGATTATGCCATTAAAAAAAAAAGGTCTGTTAGTGTTTATAACTGAAAGAAAGCTTGTGAAGCTAATGTGAACATTTTCTGTCATTCATTTAATGCAGTCAGCAAGGGAAAAAATGCTCCAGTTGAAGTATGTTGTAGCCGAGTGCTTGAATGAGGGTGGTCTATGTTGACGGGGTTTTAACTGATGGCTAACGAGATGGGGACTTTGCACAGAGACCAGAGTGAGGAAGAGGCAGAAGGTTTTACGAGTTCGTAGAGGTTGAGCTCGGAAGGCTTCCCTATGTTACAAAATCGCACATCATTCTGTGGAATTTGTCATTCATTTCGTAACTGCGCTTGGAACCATGCTTTAATTGTCGTGACAACCAACTCCTTGCAGCATGAAAATTTTGGTCATAAGTCCACGGTGTTGCAGTTTAGCTTTGTGGTAAACAATACTGAGATTATTCATTTAATAGTCAACAACAGAGTAGATAGCTCGAAGCCTTTCTTCCTTAAGCTGCCTTTGGATGAGTTATCAGTTCATAATTGTAGAAGTATGTTCTACTGTTCCAGATTTTCATTTCTGAAAATATAGAGCGTAGTAGTTCATGGGATTGAATTAAGGGTAGTCCAAGTTTAGAGTCTGTCCCTGTATGAATAGAACCTTTTCGCTATAAATGAACTTAACAATGTTACTTTAAGTTGCTTTAGGATTTCCGTTGAGTCTTTATTGGCAATTTGCTTGCTTACGTACTAATCTTTCAGCAGTGCCTTCTAGAAGGAGAAAACGTTTTTTTTTTTTTTTTTTTTTGTTTGGTGGCCTGTCGGTGTTCCTGCTCCAACGTGTTATAGGAGATTGAATAGATTTTGTGGGATACACCCCTCAATTATCCACATTCAACTGACCAGCAAACCATGTCTGGTGCAAAACGAGCTTCAAGACAGTATTGACATGCTTTGCTGGGATGAGCCATAAGTTTATAGATATTCCATTTATATCCATTTTAGCGGCCATGGAATTCCTAGGTGATAACATATGTGATATGACAGAACGTGGAGGATGTGGATTATCATTTTGGCATTTTAGAACCCAGAAAGGATATTAGATATCGTTTTATCAAGATAAAAAAGAAAAAAGATATAGATATGGCACAATTTAATCAAGGGTCGTTTTGAAATTTGGCAGTTGAAAAATAAAAAAGAATTGGTATGGGTAGTGTTGCTGCCATTCATGGTTTGATGGTGGGGGCTACATCGTCTAATGAGTGATGGCAATGTGTGTTTTTATCGGTAATCAATCCTTATCTGATTGTTGAATTGGATTGGCTCTGATTTTGTTTCCGTCAGTCAGTAGGTGCTTAGAGAGGGGCAAAAGGTGCAGACTCCAGACAGAAAAACAAAGAGGCACGTGAATGATCACGAGGTTGCACGTGAAGTGCAAACCTTTTGCTTTATCTGCCTTCTGCTTTTCTTGTCAAACTTGAAATAACGTAGAGTGTGAATCTGAGGTTCGAGAAGTTTGAGGCAAAAATGAGTAGTAGCGTCTCTTGAGGTAGTATGTCCCACTAGAACTGGACGTTGGGTATGGGGTCCTCCATGAAAATGCCTATTCTCGTCGTAGGACCCTTGCTCCACGAGGACATCTTAAATTCCTGGAGGGGCACATGTCGTGGTTCTAGTGGTGTCGTTTTCATTATCGAAGTTTCCTTGCAAACTTCGCTTTTTCTTCAATTCAAAAAACGATGACGAAAGCGACTGTTCGAACAACCAATATAAAGGCTTCAGCGAAGCCGTATCTCAGTTTTCATTTAGAAAATGAAAATGGAAGTAGGTCAATTTTATGCTGACATTTTGCACTTCTAAAAGGTCAAATTTTTAAAGAAGACAGAGGGAGTTGAATTTGAGTTTCATAGTTAGCTTAACATACAAACAATCAAACTATAATGCGTAGATAAATAAATATCGATTTATACATCAGGTCTAAAATTTAATTTTTACTATGAATATTTCTAAAAATTTATTTTTAAAATATATAAAATCAAGCATTGAAGAGTGTCATTTGGTTATATTAAAAAAAAAAAAAGTAAACTCGAGATATAAAAATCTGAATGATGCCTTTCTTGCTGAACATTAAAAAAAATATATATATATATATATATATACAAACATCCTATAACAATTATTTTTTATTTTAACCATTAATAAAACTATAGGATTTGGTTCTCACTGCTTTTTAAAATTTGGTCTAATTTACTCATTGAATATCTCGAGTAAACATATGTTTTCCTTAAGAATAAAAAAAATTATAAAACAAAGTCATGAGGTAGTTGGATTTTGATTTTTTTTATGATAATTTTATGGCAGTGTAAAAAATATTTTTATAGTAATAGAACATTTTTTGCTCTCAAAGTATTGTATGTTGGCAATTTCGGACCAATGTTTTAAATTTTTTTAGATCCTCTTTTTTATGATAATTTTATGGCAGTGCAAAAAATATTTTTATGGTAATAGAACATTTTTTGCTCTCAAAGTATCGTATGTTGGCAATTTCGGACCAATGTTTTAAATTTTTTTAGATCCTCTTTCTTTTTAACTTTTCTCAATTATGTCCCGATTCTTTCTTTCTTCATTTGCTTTCTTTTCCCCTTTTCGGTCCTCCTTTTTTTTTCCTTTTAGCTTTGTTTCGATTTTTTCCCTATTGTTTCTTTTTTAAAAAAAATTTTGTAATGATTTTTTGTAGTTGTTTTTCTTTTCCCGACATTCTTATTTTTCCCTTTCAATTGGTTTCCCAAAGATTAAGAAAAAATGCCAATATGTTTTAAAATCATGAAAATTTTTAAAATAACTTGGAATTGCAAAAAAAAAAAAAAAAAAATTATTTTTTAGATTTTCAGAATTTTTTAATAAATAATTTTTGAAATAAAATTTTGAAAAAAAATCTTTTATTTTTTGGAGTTTTTGAATAAATATTTTTTTAAAAAAATTTATAAAAAATTAGATATTCAAAAATTCCAAAAATCTTATATTTTTTGGATTTTTGGAATTTTTAAATAAATAATTTTTTTTATAAAATGTTGAAAAAAAACTTTTTGTTCAAAAATTCCAAAAATCCAAAAAATAAAATATTTTTTTTCAAAATTTTTATAAAAAATTATTTATACAAAAATTTCAAAAATCCAAAAAAATAAAGATTTTTTTTTTTTTTTTTTTTTTTTTTTGCAATTCTAAGTTATTTTTAAAATTTTCATGATTTTAAAAATGTTGGCATTTTTTTCTTAATATTTGGGAAAGCAATTGAAAAAAAAAAAGAATGTTGGGAAAAGAAAAACAACTATAAAAAATCATGACAAAATTGAAAAAAAAAACAGAAAACAAGAACAATAGAAAAAAAAATCAAAACAAAGCTGAAAGAAAAAAAAAGGACCGAAAAGAAAAAAAAAGCAAATAAACACTACAAAAAAACAAAGGATTTGCAAGGGAAAATTAGCGATGGTCTCAAAATTGTTTCTAATTTACTAAAATTGCGACGGTTTGAAGCACTTTAGAGAGAGAAATTAGCGATGGTTTTTTCCAAAAAAATGATTTTTAATTTCATTTTTTTAAAAAAAGATGTTTGCATTCATTTTTGCAATGGTTTTTTTCAAAAAACATCGTTTCTAATTTCAATTTTTTAAATAAAATTTTTACTGCTACCAATTTTTGTAACGGTTTTTTTATTAGAGACGAGTTTTTTGCAATGATTTTTTTTCAAAAAAATCGTTGCTAATTTCAAATTTTTTTAAAAAAATTATTTCTTCCAGACCTTTTTGCAACGGTCTAAAAGCTGTCGCTAATTAAGAGAAAAGTGGCTATTTTTCAACTTTTTCAAACATTTAGCGATGGTTTTAGTGACGATTTTGAGATCGTCGCTAAAACTTTCAACCCCTATATAAAAATTTGCCTGAAAATTTACAAGAAAAATTTTCTTCTCTCTTTTTCTCTTCTTCTTCGGCGCCAATCTCCCTTCCATTTCCATCAAATCTTCCCCCTCTCCTTTTTATTTTCCTTCCAATCTCCTCCTCTCTCCTCCTTCCCTTTCTCCCCTCCTATTCCCCTTTCTTCCTCGTTTTCCTTTTTCATTCTTCCTCTATCCCCCTTCCTCAACCGACCATTTTCTAGCCAGAATAGTCCGACGAAGCCCTTCCATTGGCACAACCCACTCTCCTCTTTATGTTAGTGAAAGGTTCTCTCTCATCTAACCCTTTAAGTAATTTTTTAATTTTTTTCAATTATTTACTTAATTTAATTTTAAATTTTTTTGTTATTGTTAATTTTTTGTTAATTTAGTCGGTGTAATTGTTAAGAAAATTTAATTGTTATTAAATTTTATTAATTGTGAGAGTTTAATTGTTAATTTTATTGTTAAGGAAATTTAATTGTTATCGTTATTAGTTTAATTCTTACTGTTAATCGGTAATTGTTAATTGTTAATTTAGTTAGTTTATTGTTAAATGTTATTTATTAATTTAGTTAGTTTAATTGATGGTATTTTGGAAAGTTAATTATTTTAGAAAATTGTTAATAAGTTATTAGAAATATTTAAAATTTTTATTAATTACAAAAATAATTAGTCATTAAAAAATTAATAATTTTTGAAATTATATTTAGTAATTAAAAAATCAATTAGTAATTAAGTTTATTTAGTTGTTGATTAAGTAAAGGAGTTAAATAATTAAAAATTAATTTTTGAAATTTTATTTAGTAATTAAAAAATTAATTAATAATTAAGTTTATTTAGTTGTTGATTAAGTAAAAGAGTTAATTAATTACGAAATTAAGTAGTTATTAAAAAATTAATTTTTTTGTAAATTATATCTAGAAACTAAAAAATTAATTAGTAATTAAGTTTATTTAAGAATTTAATAATTGAATAATATTTATTATATTTTAATAAATTTTATAATAAAAATTATAAAATATTATGTTTTGGGTATTTTGTAGACTTTTAAATAGCAATTGGTTAATTTAAAATTAGGGTAATAATAATAATAATAATATTTTAGCAACGATCTAGACCGTCGCTAAATTTTTTGCAACGAGAATTAGCAATTGGTTAATTTAAAATGAGGGTAAAAAAAAAAAAATTAGAACGTCGTTAATTTTTTTTGCGACAGAATTAGCAATTGGTTAATTTAAAATGAAGGTAAAAAAAACAATAATAATATTTTAGTAATGGTCTAGACCGTCGCTAATTTTGTTTGCGACGGAATTAAAATTAGCGATCGTCCAAAACCCTCGCTAAAACCGTCGTAAAATTGCGATGGTTTTTTCTAATTTTGTGATGGTTTTTTCCATTGCTAAATTAGCGACAGATCCAAAAACCGTCGTAAAATTTTAGTGATTAGCATTTTATGGATGGTTTTTGGATCGTCGCTAATTAAAATTAGCGACAGATTTCACCGAGTTAGCGACGGTCTAGACCGTAACTTTTTTTTTTTTTTTTTGTTGGTGGAAGAAAGAAGGAATGAGGCATAATTGAAAAAAAGTTAAAATGAAAGAGGATCCAAAAAAATTAAATAACGATCAATTGATAGTTGATCGTTATAAATAATGAAGATTGGATAATTTGAATCAAATTCGTCCAATCCTTTATACTTTGAATTTTAAATTACGTAATTTCATATATTGGATCGAAAATTACTAAAATATAATATTTTGGATGCGGTAATACCCATCTTTTAGCATTAAAAAAAATGCAACTCAGACGCATTAATTAAGGGAAAAAAAGGGATGGAATGTAATAAATGAATGTCAAATAAATTATTGAATAGTTTTTAGGTTGAAATAAAAAAAGAAGAAATAATAACAATTCAAGAAGTTTCTATGAAAGTAGGTTATATATAATTCAAGGTGTTTTTATGGATTAGATGCTTGTTAGTTTATTGAAGTTTAAGCTAAAAAAGCCAATCTTTTCATGAGATGAGGAGGAAACAGATCCTGACATTTTGGAGCTGCTATAGTTACAAATTAAGAAGTTTACTGTTAATAACATATTTAAGTGATTTAAAAAATTAAGTTGTAATACTTAATATAAAAAATTTGTTTGATAATCTAAATAATCTCATTTTTTAAATTTAAATTCAGTCAAAATTTGCTTAATTAAATAAATTAAAGTTTTTAATTTAAAATTTTTTTATTAACACGCTCGGTTAAAAAAATTTTAAAACTTTTTAAATATGATTATATAGTCTTCATATATTCTTATAATTCTAACTATACAAATCGATTGAGAAATGATCTTATATTGTAACCTTTTCTATTCCAAAGATAATTTTATTCATTCATTTATTTATTTTTTTATGCATGAACAAATGCATATGAGAATTTCTTTGTAAGGTTGAAAACCAGCCAATAAAAATTTGACATGTATGGACAACATAGTTGTTCTAGCAAATAAGACATATGGCTGTGTGATTAGGCAAATTTATTTCACACGGTTTGTACTGAATTTGGATTAAGGAAGAACTAAGAACTAATATTTGTAAAATTTTTTTACATTTTTGGTGTTTCGCGCGATTGAGAATTCTATTGAAATAAAATTTAATTTGTACCACTAAAAGAAAAATCTTGACAATAGTCTTAGATTTTTGTGATGTTTTTATTATTATCAAATAAATAAAATTGCAATATTATGCATTAATCATAGTTATTTATATATTTACACACACATATATTTATGTTAAAACAATATCATATTATAACTATAAGGTTAAAATTATCATGTATACGATCTTAATATGTTAAGTAATAATACTTATCAAACAACTTTATTATATTCGATACTTAATTTTTAATAAATACTAAATAACTTATTAACAACATATTTAATATTTAAAATTTAATTTTTAACAAATTTAAAACTTAATTTCCAATTTTATCAATTTACACCAAAATATCGATTACTCACCATGGAAACAAGAGGAGCAGCAGCTGTAATAATAATAATAATAATAATAATTGCTTCCAATTTCATATCCCAAAGAACTGCTTGGCTTCCATGAGCTAACACATGAGCAGGTACTTTTTCGTATTTGTAGCAGCAAGTGGGTCCAGTTTCTGGTTGTGGACACTGACCTTCAACACCATAGTCCATTAGAGACGTGGTTAAATCATGTACACATGTTTTCTGTGAATGCTTGAATCTCATTTGGCTACCGAAGAATCTTCCATCAAGGAGGGCATTGTCATAGTTTCTGTTTTAAATTGACACCATGATTTGATGTTTTCTCACATCAACTCTTTATTTTGAGACATTTTATAACGCAAAATGAATTACTAAAGACATAGATAGAAATTATTTTATAAATTTATTTTGAAAAAAAAGATAAATATATAAAAAAAACATAAAAAATTTTTTTAAAAAAATTGAATGAATTTAAATTTTTTATTTTTATTTTTGATGAGTCAAGATATAATTTACTATATCTATATCTTTTTTTAAAATAAATTTATAAAAATAATTACTGTAAATATTATTAATTATTAATCATGTATTATAAAATTTCTCCTTTGGTTTTATAATTCAAGTGGTTGAACATGGAACCGCTATTTACCGGGGCTAACCTAGTCGTGTGTATAAATTGGAATTGGACCACGTGGAGTTATCCTTTCGGTTGATAAACCTCCAGATATCCTATCACAGACTCTGGCCGATATCTCCTGGTCCACCATCATTGTGGTTTCCTTCTTTATACTCTCTTCAGGAAAAAAATATCAAAAAGGAAAGCAAGGAGAAGGGAAAAAAGGAATGAATAAAGCAGAGCTTCGGATTGTCTTTAACCAAGGATGGTAGCATAAAATATCCTCATTGTCAAGTCTGACCTCACAATAAAGTTTAACCTTCAGATAGTAGCAGAAGAGACGCCTGGCTAGAATCAACCCAGTTCTGGACGACCCTCCTGGCTAGCTTAGCTTCCATGTATGTTATTTTTTAAACCAACTTAGCATATCCTGTTTCTTGGAGACATTTTTTCATGGATGCATTTGTTTGACAGGTTATTTTTTTATTTTTTAATGCAGGGCTGATCGCGAATATATGGAATTGGTGTGGGAAAGTGGTCAGGTTCTTATGCGAGGATTGCCAACAAGTCGCTCATGCACAAGTTACTGCTCTCATCCTATAAAAAATGTTGATGAAGTCGAGAATAGGAGTGATGGCTACACTACAAAGAGGCCAAGATTAGGAACTGTGGATGCTAAGTTGGGCGATTTTCCTTTGATAGGAGATAGAGAAATCGCCAAGGGTGACAAAGCTGTGCAAGATGATTACCATCCTGAATTATTCTCTGGATTACGTGAAACTAATTTCAACATGCTTTCTGAACACAATGAAACTAATTTTGATAAGCATATCACGCAGGCCCATGTCGTTCCGGGGTATAAAAGTGCAAATTCGCGACCGGGGAAGGCGTCAGAGTTTGCAGCAGAAGTTCCTCAGCTTACAAGAGCTAGTAATAGTCAGCTACATCAGACTTCCTTGGAGCAAAGCAAAGCTTCAGATCCAATACTCCAAGGACTGCCCAAATCAAAGCTGCAGCAGGTGGATTCTGGACCTGACGATCACTTGGGGCTGCAGAACTTCTCCCCCATTTTAAGGCCATCTCTTCCTACACCTAATGAGGGCAGCGGTGCAACGAGGCCAACAAGCCGTCCTATATCATCAAGACTTCAGCAACTGAAAAGCAACCCTGACGAGCCTCCAGCAGGTGCTAGAAATCTTGTTGAGTCGGGACAGATGGTGCCAACTAGTTCTTCAAAAGCTGTTAAATATTTCCGTGACCAACAAGATCTATTTGCGAGTCAGATAGTTCCTACAGGACCAATTGCTAGGCCTCTAGAAGCTTTACCCTCAGATGAACATTCTGAAGCTGTTCTCAGTAACGATGCCACTAGCAGTAAGAGGTACTGCGATCGGTTTCTAGGTTCAACCTCACGCTCCGCAGGAAAAACAATAAAGGAAAAGCCTGATAAAGGAAAATCTATAGATCACCAGGCTGCAACTACTTCAATATGCTCACGAGGAGCTTCAAATGATCCAACATCTTATTTCGAAAGGAGATCACATGAAGACACAGAGGATACATCGTACACAAGCGATGTACGTGAATTAGTAAAACTTGTCATCCTTTTCTTTGTTTCATTTCCCCCTTATTCTGACAAAATTCATGTCTTACAAATGGCCCAGGATGTTGAGGAAGAAGAACCAGTGCCTGCTCGAGGAACTGCAGGTTCGAAGAGAAAGCGAGCAGAAGTCCATAATCCGTGTGAAAGGGTTAGTGTGATGTCATTGGTTAATTAAATCAATAAGCTGAGAAATCCTTTGACAAATCTAATTAGCTGTTATGCATACATGAATATGTGTTTACGTGCAGAGGAGAAGAGATAAGATCAACAAGAAGATGCGTGCATTACAGGATCTAATACCCAATTCAAATCAGGTTGGCACCATTTTCATCTAAAATTTAATCAATGCTAATTTCTTGACACTTGTTTAGCACGTGTATCATTTAGCTCATCTACAGTAAAAATTTAATTTCTAATAAATTTTTTAAAATTATTTATAAATGAATAAATTTAAATGTTTATTAAATAAACAAATTTTTTTTTAATTTTCAGATAATATTATGTAAATTCTGATGATTATAATTAAAATTTTCTTTTTAACACTTGAAACATATAAAATAATTTTTAACTGGCCTTAATAAAAACCTGACAAAAAATTGAATTAATTTTTCAAAAATTAACAATTAGTAGTTGAAATAAATATACATATAAGTCTTAAAAGTAATAATTATTAAAAAGATTTCATCTAACGTTATATTATTATAAATTATTTTTAATTTAAATAGTTTTTTTTTAAATTATACATGACATGAATATAAATTAACAATATAGACATGCATACAAATTTTATAAATTATTTTTTTAAAATTTTTTCTTTTTCAGTATTAACAGAGTTTGTCCAAAAAAGTAAAAAATAACGACAGAAAATAACCTATAAAAAATTAGCTAAATGTTCAATTTAATAACTTGATGAATTTTAATGTAATTTAATTATTTTCAGATTCTAATATTTTAAGATTTTATTGGCTTGTTTTAAAATCTTTTTAGAGTTTTGATAGTAAATAATAATAATAATAATAATAGTTAATAGTTAGATAAATATATATAACTCTTAAAAATAATAATTCCTAAAACATTTTCAATTAGCGTTATATGGTTATGAAACTTCTTAATTTTAAATATTTATTTTTAATTATATATGTGACAAGAATATAAATTGATAATATATGCATGAATAAAAAAATTTATAAATTATTTCTTGTAATAAATGTTTCTTTTTTTTTTTTTAATATTATCAGTAGTTGTGCAAAAGAGTATATATATATATATATATAAAACCGTAACTCAATAACCACTATAAAAAATAACTAAATATTTAATTTAATAATTTTATGATTTTTGATATTATTTAATTATTTTTTTATTTTAATGATTTACATTTTTTATTAGGTTGTTTTAAAGTCTCTTTAGAGTTTCAATAGTCAAAGTGAAATATTCATACATGTAGTACTATATAGTTTAAGAGTGATGTAAGCATGTTGTTTTATGTTATTTAGAGTTTTACGTGAGTATAAATAATGAAAAAAATGTGATTAACCTATATTTATGATTCATTCTAAAAAAACTAGTCTATTTTTTTAGAAATTAATATTTTTATTTTTAATAATTTTGATGATATTAGTCTTTTTCTTAAATAAAGTAGTGATTGAATTTTACTTATTATTATTGAAAGAATATTATAATATTAGTATAATAGTCAATCAAAATTTTTTATGGAGTTTCATGTTTTTATATATAGTTATGGATTGATTTTATTTTTAAAAATAACGTGAAAACTAACTTTTATTGGAAAAAAAGAACTATTTTGTGGGCCAAATTATTTTCATATGTGAATCCTTATTAAAAGAGGATTGCGATTATAATGGAGCCAAAATTATTTTCATATGTGAATCCCTATTAAATAAGGATTGCAATTACAATTGAGCCAAAATTAATTTTAAATGTGTAGCAATCAATGAAGATTTAAATTTCTTAGTTATTTCTCTTGACATGCGGACCAATTATTAAAAACGTTTTTAATGATAAGTATAATGGAAATACAACTCAATCTATTATTATTTTTTTCGTCCTCACAAAAGCATTAACATCCAAAATTTATTGTGCTGTATATATATATATATATATGATACTATATGTTTTCTTTCATAATCATTTGCATTTCTTTGGTTACGAGGCTCACTTTTGCTACCTGTGTTTGTAAGGTGGATAAAGCTTCAATGCTTGATGAGGCAATTGACCATATAAGATCCCTTCAGCTTCAAATACAGGTATATATAACTTTTTTCCTTCCTGTTTTTGACACACACACACACACACCCACGAGACGTGCATATCATGGTAATCATACATAATTACATGTATACTTGCTGTAATCCTAACCGTGGTTTCGTATCCTGGGGCAGATAATGTCGATGAGAACTGGGCTTTGTATGTCTCCAACGATGTTACCAACAGGAATGCAACGTATGATGATATATGCACCACAATTAGCTCAATTTTCTCCTATGGGTGTGGGGACGAATATGAGATTAATGCAAATGGGCGTTGGCTGCATTCCAGCACCATTCTCAGCTTCAGCTATGTTTGGGCCACCAACTGGTCAAATGCCCATATCAGTATCACAAGCACCATTCATTCCATTGAATGTTGGAGGGCATTCCACACAATCATCAGTCCCTATGCGGGCCATGTCTGGAATGGCCAGTACCCCTTTGGAATTTCTGCGCTCTGCTGCCTTTTCAAGTCCAAAGGATATTATGTTCACTCCAAAACATTAGCTCACAAATCATAAACAATGGAGTGCTAGCGAAAATTGAGGAAATTCAGTCAAGGTTAGAAATGCATTCATTGTCGAAGGAAATTGAAGAAGTCTGCATATTTTGCTGCGAAGGAAGTGCATCAATCAAGGCTGCAGCTGATTAAGTTTGAACAATTCAAGACTTTGAATTTTTGAATTTGATTTGAGTATTTTTTTTTTTTGTTTTATCAGTATCATATTTTGTAGAATTTTTTTTCTTGTTTGGTATTGGTTGTTAATTTTTCTTGTATAAATTCAGCACCATCAATGAAAATAGTAGAGAAGTTCAATCTCCAAAAAAACCTTTGTGCTTTCTGAGAATCTACAAATTGGTATTAGAGCCCATCTTGTTCTTAAAGGATCTGTGTTGAGTGAATCTGTGAGGAACCTTCCACTAAAAATAAACACTAAACCTCTGCAAGATAATTAACAATGGCAGGAAATAATTTTCTGTCAACACCAACGGTTTTCTCAGGTGTGAATTACTAGTTTTGGATGGTAAAGATGAAGTACTACCTGGAAGCCTGTGATCTTTGGGACATGGTTGAGAATGATGACTTACAACCATTGCCTAAAGATCCAATAATGGCAGAAATCAGAGATCAAAGAGAACAAAAGAAGAAAGATCGAAGGCCAAGGCCTGCATTTACTCAACTGTAATAGATGAAGTTTTCACAAGGATCGCCGCTTGTAAAAGTGCAAAGCATGTGTGGGATATGCTCAAGGAAGCATTTTAAGAGAATGACAGGGCAAGGCAAATGCAAGTTTTAAATTTCAGGAGGGAATTTGAGCTTTTAAGAATGAAAGAAACATGATACATAAAGGAGCATTCTGATAGACTTCTTGCAATCGTCAATCAGATCAAGTTAACTAGTAAAACATTAAATGACAGAAGAGTCGTAAAGAAGGCACTAGTAAGTTTGCCAGAGAGATTTGAAGTTAAGATATCATCTCTTGAAGATTCCAAGGGTCTCACGCAAATTTTTTTATTTGAGTTGATGAATTCCCTTCAAGCTCAGGAGCAAAGAAGAGTAATCAGACGAAAGGCAGTAGTCACTGAAGGTGCTTTCCAAGCAAGAGACAAGGAGCAGATGATGAAAGAGTTTGAGATGACAGCCTTGAAAGAGATGTCATTCTTTCTTGGCATGGAGATACAAAAATAACTTGGAATCTTCATTGGAAAACAAAGATATGCTAAAGAGGTGCTTAGGAAATTCAACATGAAACATTGCAAGTCCATAAGCACTCTTCTAATGCATAACGAAAAACTGAGCAAAGATGATGGTACTAAGAAAGTTGATGAAGGATTATACAAAAGCCTTATAGGTTGTTTAACGTAACTTAATGCAACAAGGCCTAACATTATGTTCGTTGTAAGTTCGTTATCTAGATTCATGCATTGTCCAAGTAAGTTGCATTTTAAAGCTGCCAAATGGGAACTTAGATACATTAAAGGCACAATTGATTTTGGTATTGTGTTTGAGAAGTCAAAAAAGTTCAAATTACTTGTTATGCTGATAGTGATTGGGCATGATTATGTGATGATATGAAAAGTATTTCTAGGTACATATTTAGCTTTGATTATGGGTGTTTTTCTTGGAATTCTAATAAGCAGGATATTGTTTTTCAATCTACAGCAAAAGCAGAATATATTGCAGCAGCTGCTGCTGTAAATCAAGCTCTATGGTCGAGCTAGGAAGTTGTTATCAGATTTGGAGCATGCACAAGAAGGAGCAACAAATATTTTTGTTGACAATCAGGTTGCTATAGTTATCTTTGGCAATCATGTGTTTTATGGCAGAACCAAGTATTTTATGATCAAATTTTATTTCGTCAGAAAAGCAAGGAAATTCCTTTGATGCACCACATAATTGATGTGCAATTTACTGACATTATGACCAAAGCTTTGTCAAAGCCTAAGTTCGAACAGTTTAGAAGGAAGCTTGGAGTTTGGAGCAAAATAGGCAAAGATGGAGTGAAGGAGTCTGTATATTTTGCTGCAAAAGAAGTGCAAACAGATCAAGGTTGCAGCTGCCTGAGTTTGAATAATTCAAGATTTTGAATTTTTTAATTTGATTTTAGTATTTTTCTGTTTAATCAGTGTGAGATTTTGTAGAATTTTTTTTTCAGGATTGATTGTTAATTTTTCTTGTATATATTCAGCAATATCAATAAAAATACTAGACAAATTCATTTTCCAAAAAAAAAACGGTTTAATGGTAAAATTTACTCTCGTTCTATTTTAATTGGCAATTTCGAATCTTTATTATCAATTTGTGTAATTTGAATTAAAAATATAAATTTTTTTGATAAATCTTATCCAAATTATATTTTTTTTGTTATTTGTAACGATTAACTCGGTTATTAGAAAGTAATATAAAACAATTTTCGGGACAAGAGTGTATTAAAGAGTAACATAAAACCATTCCTTGAGCCTCACCCAACAACTTCAATGTTTGGATTTATATGGTTTTTTGACAACTCAAAGTTTAAGCTTCATGGTGGATGATTTATTTTTTCAATTTTATATATTATTTATCTTTTATTTAACTTTTCAACGTTGGATATGTTCTTTAACACTTCGCTCTCACTTGCAATCTATTTTTTAGGGTCGATCATGTGACTTTGGCTCGACCTTTTTGAGGCTCTAATATCAAATAGAGTTAGATAGTTAACATTGACTTGGGCTCGATCTTTTTGAGGTTTCGAGAATCTTTGTTGAGCTATTAAGCCTTTTTAAAGTTTTGATACTATAAAAAATTCGATAATTAAGATTGGATTCTATTTAAAAGATTTAAATCTTATGGTAGGTGATCCCTTTTTAACATTATCCAACAATTGAACATTAATTTTTTTTTTTGCTATTAATGTTTTTAAAAAAACATTAAAAATGCTTTTTCTCCATTTTTCAACGGAGACCTTTTTTTTTTTTTTCTCACTTGTTTACCTATTAAAAAAAGATCATTAAATTTATCAGTAATTTTTTTTTTTTTGGTTCTCCTTGAAAAAGAGCTTTCACTTTTTGAACCTATCTTTAAAAAACTAAAAATAAAATGAAGTTTGTTTTGTAAAATGATTTTCTAACTCTAATAATTTTAAATGTATATTATATATTTGAATCAGTTGTGAAAAAAAAAAATCCTATAAAACATATGAAGATAAAAAATATTAAATAAATACACTCGTATTTAAAATTTAATGATTGAAAATTATAAAAATAAATTTATCGACATGACAAAAGAAATTTTTTAGTTAAAATTAATTATTTGGTAATTTAATTGATCAAACTCAACCAATAGATATTTATATTTTATTAATTATAGAATTTGATTTTTTTTTAATGGATAATGATATTAAATAAAAATTGTTTAAAATTGAAAAGAAATTACATACAAATAACAATTTGATGAGCTATGAAAAATCAAAGGGATTAACATGTGAAAATTTCAAATAGAAAGAATCTCTTTTGAAAAATAGAGAAAATTTTTTTTAACATTTTTAAAAAAATTCATTGCGAAAAAAATAATAGTAAAAAAATTAACAATCAAGCTGTGTTAATTGTTATAAATAATGTAAAAAATACGATTTGGATAAAATTTGCCTAAAAATTAATATCTTGGATTCAAATTACTAAATTGATAATAAAGATTTGAAATTGCTAAATTGCAATATAAAGGAGGTATTTTTTTCCATTAACCCTAAAATAGCCTTGTGTGCTTTCTTAGAAAGTACAAAAATGAATAAATGGCATCTGTCATCGGCTGGACGCACTTTTCATCCAAGCCTTAAACTCCATGGTGCCTTATTTAATCTATTATGAAAGCTCTTTCCCCTTTCTCCCAGGGCCTTGTTAGCTCATCTATAATGGTTGAGCGTCTTCTATTTTTTTCTGTTTGATGGTAATTCGAAACTTTGAAAAAGCCATTTTCATATGGAGCAGTGCTTTAATATCCTTTTGTAGTTCCATTTGTTTAGGTATAATTTGTTTTTTTTTTTTTTCAATTCATCAAATGCCTTTGAATTTTGGGCTATACAATGAAACAGCTCTTCTCCATTGCATATATATATATATTTTGAAATTATTAAGACTTCAACTTTGCTTAATTAAAAATGCTAATTGGATACATAATTGCTAGGCTAGCCTATTGTGTTGTTTTGGTATAATTTTATTAACTTTTCATTATTCAATGCTTATATACGATGTTAGAAAACATATCCCATATTAAATAGTTAAATTAAAAATGAGTAATATATAAAATTGTGAAAGACTCGCTTATCATAAAATTTAAGTTTTTGGATTGAGAAGATTTTTTTGATATGGTATCAAGATCCTCGAGTTTAAACCACTTGAAAGATCTTAAAATATGAGTTGTAAGTGAAGGAGAGTCATAGATTTCAATTATTAAACTCTATATGCAATATGATAAAGAATAAAATAAAGTATAAATCCTTGTACTATTTTTTTTTTTATGCCATGTCCATCCCAGCTATCGCAGGCATAGCATCTGATCTATATATTTATGGTAAAATTAAGTGGAATTTGCACATCATTGTTTTACAATTGTGGAAGACCAAATTGCGTTCATATTATCCTAACGTGGTTGTATTACTTTTTTTTTTTTTCATGCTAATCCAACGGTCAAGATTGTCCTTCATGCTAAATACGAATGAGGTTATCTTAATCAAATAGAAGGCTTGAATATTACTTCCGATTCTAATTTTCTTTCTTGATATATATTTATTTATTTTCACGGTATTCTCGTTCACTGATTTTAATATTCCAGTGAAATTGAATTCCTTAATTTAATAACATGCTTGTTTATTATCCTGGTGCAGTAGGATCGTTTTAATGATTTTTTTTTTAACTAGTAAATCTAGATGCTAAAATTAATTTAATCACTTGGTATGATAGAAATTAAATTTAATAGAGAGTGTCAGAAACTTATGAAATCGGGCACACCGTCTAACAAACTCAATATCGTTGCTTTATGAAATGATCATGATATTAGTTTTTAACATTAAGCAATTTCAGATTATTATATTCTTATTTTTCTATGATACATTCACTTGATTATGGATTCTCGAGTTTTTTTTCCCAAGAAATTAGGTTAATTTATTAGGTTGCCATGGTTTTAAAGTATTAGGCCGATAGATTATAAAATCGAAGAGAAAATACAAAATGACAAAAAAACGATCTAACTCCTGAAGAGATAATTTTAAAGTGTTTTTCCCTTTGAGAAAGTTAGACAAACCTTCCATAGTTATTATTCCAATTAAATGGGACGTTGCTATTAATGATTTCTTTGTCTATCAAGATATTCGGGTAATTATATTGCATATTCAACTTTTTCGAGTAGGATTTTTATCATCAGTACGTAACAGCCAATTTACGGTCACTCAGTTTTATTTCAATGGAACATTGTTTTCAGGCAACTAAATAACTAGACGTTTGTTTGATATTAGTACAGGAGAACACTTTTCTTTTAATTATTCTTAACTCTATTTCAGACAAACTTTCATATATTGAGATTAAAAAAAAAAAAAAAAGTCTCTCTTTTCGATTTAGATACCATTCGCAATATTAGAAACAAAGTTTTCATATTATCAAAAATAAATAAATAAAGTTTTCATGATAATTTTACTTTTCACACTTAGTATGACCTGATTTGAATCTCAGTAGCTAAGCAATTCAAAATTATGCAACACATTATGCTTCAAAAATAATAAATGTTTTAATAGTAAATTTATTTTTTAAGATACTACTAAGTAGTTGTATGTAGGATACCTTATGCGATACAATTATATTTTCATTATACTAAATTGTTAATTTTTTTCTAATTAAATATATATTTTTTATTTTTTATTTTTTTGAACAAAAATAAGTGGGAATGTTTTTTAATTAAGTGTGTTCATTAACTTTCTATCAATTTTTTTTTTGTTACATGCACACATTGCTTCGTGGTAAGACCCATTTTACACGTGGTTATAACGTGGCAGCTGCTTGTGAGACATCTGTAAAAGATGTGAAAAATGAAAAAAAAATAATAATAATGTCACTTGTCTTCCCTTCAGAAACCCCAGCCTCAAAAACGACAATGGCTCACCAATTAATCTTTCGTTTCTTAACCTCCACCAAAACCCCACGCCTTTAATTTTCTCCTCGTCTTCTTCGACGCCAAACGACTCCACTCTAAAGCAGAATTCCATCTCCACACTGAATTCTCCCTCTTATCCTCCTCCTCCATCGCCAACAACGACACGTCGTCCACCTCTTCCCTCTTCTTTTGCGGCATCAAATTCAACCGTAGATCCTATTCATCGCCCGCAGATGTTGTCCAACAACCAAATCGTATTCTTGGTCTGGATTCTGTTTCTTGAAACAGATGGACCAAGGGTCATTTGATGGCAGTCTTAAAGGAAAGGCTAGCAGTGGTGGGTGTGGTGGCTGCTGGGGTTTGGTGAGGATGTTTTGGAAAATGAGATGGCAGTGGCGGGTGGGGTGGGTTTTTGATGACTGGTGGCTTTTTCGTTGTTGGGCCCGATGTGTTTAGTGGTTGGTGAAAAGAGAGGAGAGAATACGAAGGGTTTTGGCCAGGGATGACAGTTTTGAAGGAAAGGCAAGCAGTGGTGGATATGTTGGTTCAATGGTGGCTGCTGAGATTTGGTGAGGATGTTTTGAGGAAGGAGACGGCAATGGCCGGTGGAGTGAAAAGGTGACAGCAAAATGCACCCCTGGTGTTTTCTAGGACAAAAACATAATGCCCTTAATTTTTTTTTTAGGTGTTCAATAAGTAGTTTATTCAGTCAATTTGTATGTCAATGGATATTAAATTTTATTTTTAAATAATTTTATAGACACATGGTCTATATTTTTCACATTTACTTAACATATTTAAACGAATTTAATAGTTTTCTAAATACTGATTTTAAAGTTTGAATTAAAGTCAATAGGTAGAGTTTGAATTAAAGTCAATAAATAGATCATGTTTCTTTGACCATCAAGCTAATTTTTAGAATTTTCACACTTGTTTTGCAATTTATTTTCTCTATTTATTATATATAATGTAAATATAAATATAGATTTTTAAAGCATTTATGGCGGCAAGGGTTTATATGAATCATCAATCACCATTCAAACACCAATCCTGCATGACATTTACTAACCCATGATTTTGCCTCATATCTGGGTCTTTTACTTTACTTTTTTCCACTTTTGATGGTGCACTTTTATTAATAATATATCTTCAGCTTATTAGAATAATAATAATAAAACAAAGCTTGAACGACATTTGCTTAACATATTTGGGGAGATGACAGCGTTGCTGGCGTGTTTTGACAAGGATAATGCTATGTGTGGCGTATGATACAAAATTCACATAGCATCGCATACAAAATCATAAGAAAAGAAAGGCAATATGTCGAGTCTACCAGGTTATGACGAAGAGAATGGCAGCCTGTACCAGATAGATGATTGATGATCGGAAAAAAATGATAAATTACGAAAAACACCATGGAAATACTTATTTTCTAAAAACTATACTTTACATCCTGAATTTTTTAAGATTAAATTTCAGATAAATGAAATATAAAATAACCACAATGCCTTTCTATATATGATAAATGATAAATTACTAAAAACATTCTATAAGTAGACCACGAAAATACTCTACATCTTTATTTCTAAAAAAATTACATTTTATACTTTAAATTTTTTACAATGAAAAAAGCATATAAAATAATGTCAATACCCTTATATAATAAGACTTCTCATGTTAGTTATATCAATCCTATTCGTTTCTTTTTAAAATTTCTCAAGTAAATCACTTTAAAAAAATAGATTTGATGTGTTTCTTGTTAAGTAAATGTTTGTTCGGCTGTTTAGAGCCAAATTGAAGACGAATCGAGGCCGATTCAAAATTAAAACTAAGTATGTTATAGTGTCATTTTAATTTTTTAATTTTTGAAATACAAACCATAAAATATTGGGATTAACATTCTACTTATCTAATCTTGAGCAAAACCCATAAAGATTTTAGGTGTTTTGAATGTTTTATTAACTGTGTTTGAAAATCCAAAAAAAAAAACCCTATTTTTTTTTTAATCTTTAATTTTTGGTTCAAAACTGTTTATTTATCTTTTATTTGATTGTTCGAGCAAAACCCATTCAAAAATTAGGGTTTTTAAAGTTTTTTAAGTTGTTAATTTGAAACTTCTTTAAAAAAAAACCCTAATTTTGAGTGTTAATTTTTTTGAATTTTTAAGTGCCACTGTAGCTTATAATGTTAGTTTATTACAAAACCTATTGAACCATAAATAGAAGGCAGGGAATTTTATTTTATTTTTTCTCTTTTTATTTGAAGCACATAACAAAAAATGTAGTGTTTTTGTATTTTCAGTAGCTATGTTTTATGTTCTATTATTTAGTTGTTGAGTTCTATAAATTATTTTTGTTTGTCTTGATGAAGCTAATAATTATTTATTATGATGTAATATTGCAACTTAAGACAAAATTAAAATACATGATATTTTCTGAAATGCTTTCAAATGACATCGTTGTCATTAAAAAAAAAATGACAAACTTGTAATAATTTAGACTTTTTTTTATCCGGAATTTTTACACTGTAAACAGAATTATAATACAAAGTGTTTAATAAAATAAATATTAAAATCATAGTTTAAAGTGTCATTTTAGAAACATGAGGATGCAAAGTGTTACCGTTACCTAATTATAGAGTGTTTTTTGTAATTTACTTTTGGAAAAATAAGCTTCTTATAGTTGAGAATGATCAATGTATCACGACAGAAACGAGTGAAGAGCTTCAAAAGCTTACAGCTGGTATAATTGCCCATAGTATACTGCCTTTGGAAGTAGCTATGCTGAAGGAAGAGAAGCATTTAAAGCTCAAAAACAGCTTCAAAAACATAGTATTGCTACTAGTACAGACATTGGCATCCCTGGCAGCCGGTAATATTACTTCACTCTGTAATATTCTTCTCTTCTTATACATTTTAAGATTTCATGGGGTTTTACAGGTACTGTGCCTTGTGATTGGCTGATTTTTCTTTACTAGATTTCTTCCTACACTATCAAACTTTAAAATGTGGAAGCTAGACAGCAAAGTGAAGAATTCAGTAAGGCACATAAAATGGAGAGAATTGAGTCGGTCCAATGTAAAAGAAATTAGGTGGATGTTATGGAGATGATATACTTCGTTTAACGATTGGAGCCTTAAAAAACTGCTGAAAATAGTCTCAAGTTGAACATAGATGCAATCATAGAGGACTTCAAAACATATTTTTTTTGGCTGGCCACGGGACCAGTGCCAATCTATTAGCTTGGACCATTTTCTTATTGAGCTTACATCAAGACTGGCAAGCCAGGCTTAGGGAAGAGGTGCTAAGCGAATGCGGGATGGGAATTCTTGAATCTGACATGCTAACCAAGTTAAAATCGGTAAACTATGCAGTATTCTGCTTTCAAGTACTATAGCAAAGCGTGGTTGTAAAATGACTAAGGAACGGTTTTTTATTTAATATATGCAGGTGAAAGTGGTTCTTCTTGGAAACAGTTAGAGAGGCATCAAAAGATATGAAATTACAGAATTTGATGGTCCAAAAGGTGTATATACAACCATACCATTTGTAACGATTCAAAGGAGTAAAGAATATTGGGAAGAGGATGCAAACGAGTTCAATCCATTAAGCTTCAAGAATGGAGTATCTCATGCTGCAAAATACCGGAGTGCTTTACTCGCCTTTGGATTGGGTTCAAGAGATTGCATTGCCAGAATTTTGCGATGCTTGAAGCCAAAATGGTGCTTTCATTGTTGCTTCAAAAGTTTTCTCTTTCCCATCTCCAGAGTATAAGCATGCACCAGCTAATCACTTGACTTCGAAGCCAGAATATGGGCTCCCCATTATTGTGAAACCTTTTCTTCTTTCAAAGTAAGAGGGTCCAAACGAAGTTGTTAAGGGTGTGAAGTCATTATAATAAGCTTCGAAAAAATGGAATAGCGATGAATTTGGAAATGTCGATGAAAGGGCTGACTTGGAAAACAAAATAGATTGTTTGGACTTGCCCATGGAATCTTGAAATCTCTCTAATACTGAGATGTTGGATCATGAAGTTTAGAGAGTGGAGCTTGGTAAATTGTATCGCTTGCAAGAATCAGTGTGGCAGCAAAATTCTAGGCTCTGTTGCTTCTCTCTGTTTATGGTTGCTGCTCTTGTCTGCTCGTTTTACTCATTCTCATCATTCAGCATCAGGGTGCCTTGATGTTTTTGTTTCTCTACTGAGCAGCTTTATTTCTACATGTTAGCTACATCGTCATCTTTTGATTGCCTTTTGCAGCTGTTGCTTTTGCTTCAGCCTGTTCTTTTCCCTCTCCAATTTCACATCTTAAATTGGTGCTTTTTACGGAATTGTGATTTACCATATAATAAAAACGATAATGGCCTTACTTCTTAGTACCTCCATAATTTCCTAGATTATTTATTGGTTAATGAACTTCATCATTACAAAGAAAGCATATCGAATTATGCAGAGGCTCCCCCTCAAGGTATAAACTCTGCAAAAAGACATTTCGATTAGAATTCCTCTCTAGAGAGCTTCTTTGCAGAGGAGCAAGGCAGAAACTGAAAATTATGGAGTTGTATTTGGTATCATTACATTTATCATTTTCTGTTTTTGTTTACAAAACACTTTTATTTTTATTTTTTTCTGTTTTTTGTTTTCCAAACAAGAAAAGGTTGGCAAAAAATTTGTCATTTTTGTTTTCAAAAAACCAAGCAAAATAGTTCCAAAATATTGTAATTGTGGTAAATGGTTTTGCTTCTTTTTTTTTTTTTTTTTTTTGTCACTAAAAAAATCCAAAACAAACATATTTTCAGAAAAATAAAATAAAAAAACGAAAACCACAAATAAGACCAAACAATTCCCAAAGTTAAATTCATGCTTCTGTAGTGAATAATGATAAAAGAACTGTTTTTAGCACATACGAGTTACGACTGCTTAAAAGCTGCTTTGAGTACCTAAGAGAACAAAATGTTGTGGACTAGCTGTTCAAAAAGTATTCAAGTCACTAGTCATATTGATATGGCAGCTTATGTACAGACTGGATCAAAAATTGAATGCATACCAATTCTTCAGGCAACCATTATTTGTGAATGGTCAAATTAGATATCCTAATAATTATATTTTTCTTGTGCATGTACATGTGAAATATGCAGAGAAAGTAATTGTTATATACATGACTACAAAAGCTTGATCAAACGGCTGAAAAAAAAAGGATCATATGTAGCCGGCACAAAATGATCATAGTAACATTCCGATAAGGAATGATTTCAATTATGCTGCTTCAAGCAGCAAATGCTTTGAATTTTTAGTTGCCGTTGGCAATGGAGACTTCTGAGTTACAGGTTCCCTGGCTGAACCATCTTGAAGCTTTAAATTTGACAAAGCATCAGTTAGTGAGTCAGTGGACTCCAAACTATTCTTTTCTTCTGATGTATTGCCAGCCTCTATTTTTGGAATTTGAAGGTTTTCACTTTCTAATTCCAACTCTAATTTCTCGAACTCCTCTTCTATATCATCATCTTCAATACCTATGACTGGAGTTGATTCTGCATTTGAAACAGAACAAAATCTCAGACAAATCAAAGAAACTAAATTTGTTGAAACTGTAACGAATTTCCAATTCACATCACCTACAGTCTATGTGAGGGCATGAAGAGGGGGAGGGGAGAGAGAGGGAGACAGAGAGGATACCTAGAGCTTTTTCAACTTGTTTTTGCACACCAATACTCTCCTCAAGTTCTTCTAAACAGAGTTCAACCTCCTCTGCAGTTATCTTATTTTGTTTCATTGCTTGAGCTCCAATTTGGATGGCCTCAGATACCTGGCACAAAGTGTTAAAAATTTATGATTTTCTGCAGTGAAATCTTGCAAGGTGGCTCCTTCAATTTGCAAAAGCTGAACTCATCAGCCCATTAGATCATAAAGCTTGCTTTGTCATCAGAAATAATTTATAGAAACAAGTGATTTTTTTTAAAATAATAAATAAATGGGAGAATTTGTTAGTGGATCAACTATTCAAATTTAAAGTTGCAGTGGAAGCTAACTGCAAAAATAGTAAAGCAAAATTTTACCTTTTTTGTAGATTCAGCATTTGCAATGACATTCAGAACTTCCTCCACTCTGTTCAAAAGTGATGCGCACCTTTCTCTACCCTCTGAGGCCACCTTCATCTCTCTAGCATGCCTCAGAGCTACTTTCTTGTTTCCAGAGCTCAAAGAAGCTAATGCTGATTTTCTCGACCTGCACAGAAAATAAACTGAAACTGTGAGACAGGAAAACTAGTTTCGATTGACCTATCAAATTACAACATTGAAATGCTGCTTCAAAAACAAACCATACAAGATGAAAATGTAGCAACATTTGATCCTAATACAGAAGCGAGATGAAAATGTACACATTCACAGATACTTCCACTTTTCCACAGTTAACAAAGCTGGCCACATTTTTCTAGAACGGGTTTAGGACTAGGCATCCCAAATTGTTCGATAAATGGGATGCCAGTGTGATGATCATTTTAAGGTCTGGGTGAAGCAGAATTTAATGCTAGTCCAAGTTCACATTCAGGTCATCATTATCAGTCTTTAGTTTTAAATAGATGCCCTAGTATGTTAATTAAGATCTGGGATAAATAATTATATCCAAGCTTCAATCCTAGTGCAAAAATGTATATGCGTACAAGTTAAAGGAGAAGTAAGTACATTTCATATCGTCTGTCGATCACATCAATTTGGTCCTCAAGCTTTTTTGTTGTCCAAATCAAGTGCAGAACTTCCAAATCTAGATTTGAAATGGCAAGAACAGATGCTGATGAAAGGGAAATTTTCACTCCCTGCAAACAGGTTATTTAATTACTCACCTTATTAACTGAAATACAATGAATAGCAATTCTTCTTCTAATGCAATTAGGTTGAAGCAAGCTTTTGGTCAAGGTTTTTTTTTTAAGAATTGAATATTTAAAATGTAACTAGGCTTGTCCTAATAAAAATTCTTGAGAGAGCGAGTCCATTTTATGTTAAGAGAGAGAACCGATTGAAGGAGTATCACCTTTTGTATCATATTCTAGCTTAGCAGGGTCTCTTCCTCCTATCCTCTGATGACAATATTATTAAAGATATCACCTTCAGAAAAACTAATATGGACAAAACCGGTAGATTTAAACTATAGAGACAAAAGTGCAGATTTGATAAAACCTCAACAAGTTCTTTATAATTTCATCTGCAAAGAAATATGAGTGTGTTTATATATATATTTTAATACCTCTATAACCTCCTTCTTAGAAATTGAGAGATATTGTGCTTTCCCAAGTCCAGCAAGATAACTCAAGAGTGCAGTTGCCTCAGTTGGTCCTCCGCACATACCCTGGAACTTATTCATAGTAATAATGCACGAAGATGTCCAATGACTTTCAGATAAGAGTTTGACAACTTCAGCAGTTTTATCCTAGACATCAAAAGAGGAAATTTCAAACTTCATAGTCTCAATATTTAAAACATCAGCACTATATATATATATATATATATATATAAAGGAGTAAAATTCCATACAAAATCCTCTCTCTTTAGGCACAGTTTTTGGTGCCATGATCATCTGGTTCCGAACCCATGATTTAAAATTCCGACAATAATGCTGAAGTAAATAGCTAGATGAGAGGAAAAAGAAAAATTGGCTACTACATAAATAGCTAGCTACCTTCAACAATGGTGTAAGAAAGAGATGATCTTCAAGCATAATTATTTCTGGAGTAATAGGTGATCTGACCATCAAATTTCTAACTTTTCTGAATAACTGAGAGAGTCGCCCACTACTTGGATCCACAAGATCCGCACTTCGCACAAGATCACCTTCATTAAACATTATGCACTGCAAAAAATAAATTCAAATAAACATAATAATTTAGAGTAAAAAAGCAGTAGGAAAAGAGTTCAATTGGTTAATTACCAGTACATGGTCAAGGCATAAAGGCGTTAAACCTCCACGATTAAACCACTCCTTTACCTTCACAATTTTAAACAAAAATATTGATATTAACTCTTAACTAAGAAACAACATTAATTAAGAAAATACCTGAGAAGGTCGAATAATGAAGAGGCCGAGATGTCGAGCAATTTTAAGGATCAAATCTCTCCAAAACAAGTATTTGGGTTCCCAATCGGATCTTTGCCCACTAAATGCTTTGAATCGGGCTGTCGCCATGATTTCGTCGTCCCATTCGGCGACTTCTTTTCTTATGAATTCCTTCACCAACGACATGGAATCCATTTCTATTCTATTCGGAGTTGCGTAATTTGAATTCAATTCAAGTCCCGCTTCACTCAGTAAAATAGTTTTTATGTTGTGTTTGGGGGGTTTTGGTTCTGAAGGAGAGAATTGGAAAGAATTTTAAAGTTGAGCAAAGTTCTTACCAGTTCTGGTGGTTTCTCGTCGCCGGTGGCTGGGCACGTACGGTGGCAGTAACTGATTTTGCGCGTAAAGATTTGAAGAAGGGAAAGGTAGGTAGAGGCCTCTCTTGTCGGGCCTATAGGGTAATGGGCCTATGACTTACTCTAGCCCAAAAAATAGTCCTAATAGATTGGATGCAGGATGCAGGGCCTTCTCTGTGAAGCCCACGTCATGGGCTGATTTCAGAAGCTTTAAGGAAAAACGTAGCTGAATCTTTTCAAAATCATTTGACAATGGAGGGGAATGCTGCTGCTACTGAAGCTTCATCTTCTGGTGCTTCACAGTACAAATGGAGGAAGGTGAGTTTGTTGCTAAACTCTCAAGGAAAATGGCTAAGATGTTTAGTGCGACAATTTCTGGACAGAAATCATTCCTAAGCTCTCGGCAATCTCTACTGTGGTCAATAATCTAAGGGGCGGGGATGGTAATATTGATGTCATTTATGATTAAGGTATGTTTGTTTTTCGTTTCTCTAATGCCAAATCTTTGGATGGGGTCTTAGAAGGTGGACCTTGGCATTTCAACAACATACCTTTACTCCTGGGAAAATGGGAACCAAATGTGCAGAAGGTTGAAATTGGCATAACTCTTGTCCCTATCTGGGTTCTGTTATGGGGGATCCCTGTAGAATTAATGACAAGAGAAGGCTTAAGTCGCATTGCCAGTGTTGTTGGCATTCCACTGTATATGGATAAAGCCACTCAATTGTGGAGAAGAATATCTTTTGCCAAGGTGTGTATGGAAGTGAATATCACAGAAAAGTTACCGGAGTCGGTTAAAGTTGATGTCGAATATTTGTGGAAACCTTTGTATTGTGATGGTTGTGATTTTATTGGACATACAAGTAATGCTTGCCTCAAACAGAAAAAACAAAAGGTTGATGTGGGGACTACTAATGAAATCATTAAAAAGCAACAATGGGTGCCTAAAACTACTCATCCTGTTCTTAATAAGGAGCTGGCTAAGCATACTGCGGAAGTTTTGGGGCAGAATCCTTTTAATATTCTGGTATTACCAGAAAATCTTAATGTTGAACCAAAAGGAGATGCAACTAAACTGATGATTACTGATGTTCAGAAAGCTATTCTTGTTAGCGTAGCTGATGTCTTTAATAAGAATACTACTGATGAGATGATTATGCAAACTGAAGGAGCTTCTTGTTCTTCTGTTTCTGTTTCTAGCAATGTTAACTTACCAAGGAGAACCAGGCAAGCTTCAAATAATGTTGCTGCTGTCACTGAATAGTTAAAGCCAAAAACCAGGAACAATAACGTGAAGAAAAAGGGTAAGGGAAAGGCTGGCAACAAGAGCTCAATAGGTGGAGTTGTTTGAATCGAGGAACCACCTAATGTTTCATATTCCATCTTGGAATATTATAGGGTTCAGTCTCTCCCGCAAACAAAAGAGGTCAGTAGGCTGAGTTCCTCTCTTACTATTGATGCTCTTAGTCTTGTTGAAACCAGAGTGCAACAGCACAATGCAGGGAATATTGTGAAAATAATTTTGGGAATTGGAAGGGGTGCCATAATTATGAATGTATTGATAAGGGGAGAATTTGGGTTTTAAGGAAGCATTCGGTTCAGTTGCATAATCTACAAATTCATGCCCAGTTTATACATTGTCAATTATGTGATGCTGTTGGGAACTATGTCTACCATCTCTCACCTTTGTTTGGGTTATGCACTCTACCATGAAAGAAGAGTTGCTAAAGAGCACCAGAGCTCTAAGCTCTGTTCTAAACGACTGTCTTTGGTTATGGGGGATTTCAACATAATCAGAAGCTCTGATGAAGCCACTTCCATTGTTGATTATTCTAAGGCTGATATGAAGCTTTTTGATGCATGTTTGAAGCTTTTTGATGCATGTTTTAAGGATGCTGACTTGTTTGACTTGGCAACTACTGGGAACTTCTTTACCTAGTACAACAAGCAATGAGCAAATGCTATCCAGAAAACGCTGGATAGAATTCTTACCAATGATGCTTGGTTAAAAGCATTCCAACTTATCGAGGTGACTTTCTAAATCCAGGTGTATCTGACCATACTCTTATATTAGTGAAGACAATTATTACTAGAGATTCTCTTCCTAAGCCCTTTAAGCATTTTAACTTCTGAGCATCTCAGGATTCATTCAATGAGATTGTTGTTAATATCTGGAATATGGAGATAAGAGGGGTTTCCAATGTTTAGGGCATGGAAAAAATTGCAGGCTCTTAAAATTGCCTCTTGACCATCTTAAAGCCACTTTTTATGGTGATATTTCTGAAGAAGTGAGAAAAGCAAGGCTTGGAGGCTATTCAAGTAAGCTTAATGAAGGCTCCTTCCATCCATCTTGCTAATGAAGAGAAGCATCTGTCTTGTATTTCGCTCAATTATTCCGCAGCTGAGGAATCATTTTTTAAGCAAAAGTACAGGGTTGCTTGAGTGCAAGAGGGTGACCAGAATGCTTTTTTTTTCTTTTCTCGAATGGTCCGAACTAGAAGATCGAAGAACACAATTTCAGTACTATATGATACTAATGGTGTTCAGCTGACTTCTAGTGAAGAGATCCAGAAAGAGATTGTGGGCTTTTATAACAATTTTTTTAAAGAAGATGCTAATGTTAGTAGTGAAAGATCAGATCATCTTCATTGCCTTACCAAGAACAAATTGTCCTTTCCTCAGCAGCAGTTATAAACGGCAGCAATCACTCCTGATGAGATTAAATATGTGATGTTTTCTTTAAATGGGAATAAGGCCCCTGATCCTGATGGCTATTTTGCAGAATTTTAAATGATGTTGGGGGATTGTGGGTGTAGAGGTAACTGGTGCAGCTATGAGTTTTTTTCAAAGTGGAAAAATGCTTAAGGCAGTGAATTCCACTTCTGTCACTTTGGTCCCAAAGGTCCCAAATGCGAGCAAAGTGACTGATTTCAGACCTATCTCTTGCTGCACAATTCTGTACAAAATGCACTTCCAAGATTTTGGCAAATAGGTTAAGGTCACGTCTTCCTTCTCTTGTTAGTCCTAATCAATTGGCCTTTTTCAAGGTAGGAGAATTGGGGATAATGTGTTGCTGGCTCAACAAGTCGTTAAGGGGTATCATAGGATGAATATGAGTCCTTGCACTTTGAAAATTGATTTAATGAAGGCTTTTGACTCTATACACTGGGGTTTCATTCTCAATGTCCTTGAAGTGCTGGATTTTCTATTGCGATGAATGGCAGTTTATATGTTTATTTCAGAGGGAAGAGGGGCCTAAGGCAAGGGGATCCACTTTCACTATACCTCTTTGTCATTACTATGGAGGTTTCATCCTGTTTTCTCGATGTAGCTGTAGCTTAATCTGTCTCATTTGAGTTTTGCGGATGACTTGATGACCTTTACTGATGGAACTCTTGATTCCATTAGAAGTATTACCTCTGTCTTGAGTCTTTTTAGCCTATATCTAGCCTCGGGTTCAACTCTACAGAGAGTGAGAACTTTTGTCTTGGCAACCCTACTTCTTTGGTTGGTGACCTTCGAAACAACATCCTGCTTTCAGCTTGGGAAACTTTCAGTAAGGTATCTGGGGATACCTCTTATTACTGGCAGACCCAGTTTCTCTGATTGCATGCCACTTTTGGAGTAAATTTCCTTTAGAATGCAGCTATGTGCTTCAAGGCTTTTGTCTTTTGCTGGTAGGTTGCAACTCATCTCTTCAGTGATTTTTAGCATTCAGAATTACAGTAGTTCTATTTTTATTATTCCAACCAGGTTATCAAGGTGATAGAGCGGAAATGCAACGCCTTTTTTATGGAAAGGCAAGAAAGGGTCTGCTTTGTGGGACTAAATTGCTTGGGATTGTGCAACTCTTCCCAAGCAAGAGGGAGGTTTGAGGTTGAAAAAGTTTCAGGAATGGAATGCTGCGATGATTATGAGAAATATTTGGTGTTTGTTCATAAAGTTTGGCTGTCTGTTGGTAGCATTCTTGCTTCCATGCTAAAAGGCAAGAGTTTAAGGAGCTTGTGTGTATGATCGATATTTTAATTAATTTAACTAATTTTTATTCTGTATTAATTTGTGGTTATATATATATATATATATATATATATATATATATATATAAGTCTAAATTGCACGACAAATGAATTGAATTAAAAATGAACCCGATTCAACACAAAGTCTTGGATCGTAAGAATAGAAACGAGTATTTTAACAAAGTTGATGTACATGTCTTATTTTTAAAATGCATTAGGGAGATTAACTTAATGGGCTTATAGAAAAGTATGTTAAAGAAAGACTTAATTGTTAATTTCTTTACTTTTTACTAACAAGTTGATGAAGTTAAATATGATCTGTTCAAACTTAGATGATGTGATATGATTCTAGCGGTCATAGATCACCTGTTTTCACTATAAAATCTTATGTATAAAGAACTTTAGATTTTAAAACTTTTAATTTTTAGTAAAAGAAACATTTTTCTTCTCAAAACTCTAACACTTACATATTAAATAAGACCTAAAATTCATTTCAAAACTCTCACACTCATACGCTAAATAACATTTAAAACCCACCTTTGTGTCCCGTGACTTTCGTCTTGCTAGCATTGCTTATTTCTCCTCCAATGCCTTTCACTATTGGAATGAAAGATGTTCTCCATTGCAAGTAGATTGGGCTATCTACATGATCAGATGTATATTGTACAAAGCCAATCTTCTAAGAAATCCTGTTATTCACTCTCGGTGTTCCATTGTTTGCAGAATGGGTGTTTCTGTTGAAATTCCTCCTACTTTGTTTCTTTGATCCATTAAATTTCAACCAAAAAAAAAAAAAATTCAAAATCCCCTGGTCGTAGTCTCGTCCGTACTGGAAAGTTGAAACCCTTCTAAGTTTAATCGACGCCGTTTGAAGTAATTGCAATTTGCAAGTCCAAGACTAGCATGCTACTACTTCTTTCCGCCTTAAATTACTCCGGCCAGTTTCTCCCAAAATAATAATACTAATAATAATAAATAATAAAAGAACTCTAGCTCGCGGTTTGTCAGTTGTGATAACTTCCGAGAGATAAAATTAGGGGAAATGATAAATTGATCTCCACGCCGATTTAAGTTGTTGGCCATGACATTGAAAAGATGTTGGAAAATATGTTTCGCTGTTTATTACTCAAAATCTTAAATTATATATATATATATATAGCATGATGACATGTTTTCTATCTAAGTATGACCATTTTATTCTATTTTTAATCAAATATCTATATTTTTATTTTTATTTTTATTTTTTATTTGAGTGCGTGTATTTTTTTGTATATATATTTTTATTTGATTATATGTACTTTTAAATATTTATCACTGTGTGCTATTTATTTTAAATCTATAGAGCATTTACTTTGAAAACTTATGCAAGACATATTTTGATCAAATTAGATAAAATTATAAAAAACAAATAATAATGACAATCTATTCAATTTAAATGGAAATAAGCATAAAATATATTTTTTCAAAATAGATAAATAAATATAAAGTCAGATTAATTATTTTTCTTCTTTCTCAAAAACCAAACAACTTTTCAACACTAATTTTAAAAGGTAAAAAAAATTAGCAAACGCATTATACAACAAAGAATTTTTTTTTGTATAATTTTATATACTTCAACTTCTCAATAAAATCATTGATCTCACAAACGCACACATATATTTCATACCAAGTTTCATCAAAACCTTATAATTTTTTTTAGTTCTTTTATTGTTTTGTATTTTTTTTCATTGTTTTACCTAGTTAGTTATGGCCGATCAATACAATTTTTTTGACGTCTTTTATTATTATGTTCTTTTAATTTGAATAAATTTTAAACTTTTATGTTGTTTAGTTTTAGGTTTTAATTAAATTGGTCAAGATATAGCCTAATAAGATTGAAAAGTGAATATTTGTTAAATTTTAAAATCAATAGCATTCATCGATAACACTTGAAACTAAGTAGACTCAAATAGAATAAATAAACATATATACACTCAAATAAATAAATAAATAAAAATATAAACATTCGATTAGAAATAAAGCAAAATGTTCATCCTCATATGACAAATATATCAATATGCTAATATGTTAATTTAATAACTACCTTAGGATGCATTTTTAGAAATTTTATTAGAAAAAATTTGAATATGCAAACATTCAAATAGAAAATAATAATAATAAAAAAAGTTAGGACACTCAAATAAAAAATATTAAAAATTCACACATCAAATATGTAATAATCTAAAACAATTATCATTTATGTTTCATAAAAAGAGTTTATAACAAATTAGGGTTACGAACAATTAACTGTAAAAAAATTATCTGTAATGGATAGAATTAATGGTCCTTATGTTTAATTATATTTAACCTATAGCGATCGCAAAATTCTACTTTTTGAAGATAAGTTTTTTTTTTTTAATGAGAAAAATAGGTGCATAGACAGGGCAATAGAGTCCCATTAAAAATTCATTTCCAATAACTATTTTTCTTTGATATAGTAAGAAGAAAATTAATTTAGTATGAAGAATTGTATTCGAGCTCCACTACAGGATTTAGCAGAAATTTTTTTTGGAAGTAGGGTTTATAAATTAGATAAAAGATTTTATTGAAAAATTGATTTTTTGTTTCCTAATTAATTAAATGATATTGATAAGTTTATGATTAATAAAAATTTGTCCAAAATGACAAGAAGATTTTTTTTTTCCCTTTTGGTACAGAAGAAGACAGAACACCAAGCTACTTTCTAAGAGAAGAGATATCAGTAGCATCGCTCAAAATAATATTGGCAAGACCTGGTGGAGGGTGGTGCTAAATCTGTAACGGTAAGTCACCAGATGAGCCATGTCTAAATAGAAAATCAACTTCACAATTCTATTGTCTCAAAATATGATTAAAAGAGACAATCCACTGATGCCGAAAAAGACAACGAATATAAAAAATGATATTATAATATGGATGAGAAGATGATACCCCATCTCTAATAGCACAACTATTTCCTGAGAGTCAGTTTTCATCTCCACATTCTTGTACCCCACATCCCAAGCAATAAGTAGGCTTTGTCGAACAGCCTCCATCTCTGCAAGCATGATAGACGAGGGACCCAAAAAACTTGAGAAACCAACAGTCCATGCTCCATGGAAATTCCGTAGTAGACCGCCCATCCCAGCACGGTTAGAGGAAGCAAGGTATTTGCCATCAATGCTAAACTTGATTGAATCCAGCAGAGTGCATTGCCAAGAGACTCATCACAGAGAAGCAGAAGGGACATCAAGCAAAAGTATATCAAAGGCTAGCTCGTAGTCTTGTGTTAGGAAACAGATCATTTGGAACTGACTACTTGTCGAGCTAATAAACCTTTAGATAACTTCTCAATTACAAGCTGGCTAGATAACCCGACATGTGAAGATGACCAGCCGATGTTGATACCATGGAGTATAATTAAATATCAAAAAAATTCCTCTGGAACCAATCCTCCCAAGATACATAAAAGAAATTTGGATTAATAGCAATGTTAGAATTCAAACCCTCACAATTAAAAAGATAAAATTGTGTGGGTTAATCTGGGAACTTCTAGATAGAAAACCATGTTAAGAAATTGACTTGATTAATTTCTTAATTATGTTAATAAGTTAGCTGTAAATGGGCTGTAATTTGAAGGGTCAAAAGCGATGAGATGAGAGATATTTTTGGCTGCTAATTAATCATAGTTATCGCAAATTAGGTGGTTGGCTTGCCTATAAAAGAACCAAGTTTTATTTGTAATAGATGCATGAAAATATAGAGTAAGAGAGCATTAGTAGCAGCCAGGAAAAGAAGAAATAAAATTAGTATATTGTGAGAGAAGATATTTTATATGAGATTTATCTTATAATCAAAATATATCAATATATTGTTGTTTGAATTTTATTTTATGAAGCTATTATGCTTCCAACATGTGGTATCGAGCCAGGTTTGTGTCTACATTTTAAGTGAGGAGATGGCCAAGATGATTCAATCTCAAATCCTAAAATTAACAAAGAAGAATTATGAAAACTAAAGCATCCAAATAAAATTTCTACTCGGTTCACAAGATTTATGTAGAACTCGTTGAAGAAGGCTATGCTAAGCCCGAAGATTGTACTACCAAAGCATCATTGACAAACGCACAAAAGACAACACTTATAAAATCATGCAAAATGGACTAGAAAGCCTTGTTTTTTATTTTTCAAGGAGATGCTACTGCAGAAGATGCTACTACTCGAAGCATCATTGATAAACATGCGAAGACGGCGCTTATAAAACCATACAAAAAGGACTAAAAGGCATTTTTTTTTATTTTTTCAAGGATTTGATTGATCAATTTTTGAGAAAATATCATACGTGAAAACATCGGAGGTATGAGAGATTTTGTAAAAATCTCTTTCGGGAGTTAAAAAGCTAAAAATGTACGGCTTGAATCACTCGGAGCTGAATTTAAGATATTAAAAATTCAAAATTCTAAAAAAATCAATGATTACATCACTCGTCTAAAAATGGTGGCGAATGATATAAAAAGAAATGGAGAAACTCTTGATAATGTCAAAATGATGGAAAATCTCTTACATTCACCGACAAGAAAATTTGATTATGTCGTCGTTGTTATTGAAGATCAAAGGATTTATCACCATTATTGAAGATCAAAGGATTTTTTACAAATTTCTATTAACAAGCTTATGGGTTCTCTTCAAGCTCATGAGCGAGAGAATGAACCAAAATGAAAATGATGGTAATCCGGAGCAAGCTTTGCAAAGCAAGTTATATATTAGTGACAATCAAGCTAGCAACAAATATGAATGAGACGAGAGGAAATCGAGGTAGCTATGGAGGTGGCTATAGAGGTGGGCATGGTGGACAAGGATGTGGAAGAAACTCTTTCAAAAAAAGCCAAACAAATGAAGGCTATTAAATATATAGTCGTGGTCGAGGATCCAAAAACCAAGTAAGATTCGATTTCAACAACAAGGTGATAAATCATAATTACGAGTGTTATAACTATAACAAGCATGTTCATTTCGAGTTATGAATGCAGATCAGCTCTAAAGATGGAGGAAACAAATCATTTTATGGCAATAAAAGATAAAAAGTTTAATCGACTATTTTTCTAACATACGAGAGAAAATGAAGAGTGCAAGAAAAATGTTTGGTATCTCGACATCAATATCGGCAACCACGAAGTGTGCTAAAAAAAATTGTTTACAAATTTGGACGAGACTATCCAAGGAGAAGTTACTTTCGATTACTCGTCAAAGATTCCAGTTAAAGGCAAAGATAAACTTATGATTACCTTAAAGAATGAAGATAAGAAGTATATACATGATGTATATTATGTACACGCTTTGAAATGCAATATCATTAGCCTTGGCTAGCTCTTAGAGAAAAGGTATGACATACACTTGAAAGATTGCTCTCTCATCATTAACGAAGTGGAGAATTAATTGCTAAATTTGATATAATAAATAATCATTTTTTCACACTTGATATTCATACGAAGTGCTAAAGTGCTTGAAATCTATCATTAAAAATGAATCATGGTTATGGCATTTAAAGTTTGGTCATCTTGGATTTATTGGCCTAAAGTTATTATCAAGAGAAAAAATGGTGGATGGACTTCTAGAAATTAATCAACCAAATCAATTGTGTGAAGCTTGCATTAAAGGAGAATAACATAGACAAAGATTTAAAGATGGAAAATCATGGAGAGCCGGAAGGCCTTTAGAGATTGTTCACTCGGATATAACCGATCCATTTGATATACCATCACTTGGTGTAAAATAGGTATTTCTTACTTTTATTGATGATTTCAGTATAAAAAGTTGGGTGTTTATTCTTAAAGATAAATCGAAGCCCTTGATAAATTTAAGGAGTTCAAAGCAACGACGGAAAAACAAAGTGGGCGATATCCGAAGATAGTTAGATCACATAGTGAAGGCGAGTACACCTCAAAATTGTTTGAAGGTTTTTGCAAAGAAAATGAAATCATTCATCAACCGACGACCTCTTATACACCACAATAAACAACATTGTAGAAAGAAAGAATCATGCGATGCTTGATATGGCAAGGAGCATGGTGAAAGGAAAGCACTTATCGATAACGTTTTAGGTCGAAGCCATTTTATGTACTATTTATTTACTAAATCAATGTCCAACAAAAAGTGTAAAATTTAAAACGCCAAATAAAACATAGAGCGACCATTCCATGTACTCGTTTATTTACTAAATCAATGTTCAACAAAAAGTGTAAAATTTAAAACGCCAAATAAAACATGGAGTAGTAGTAAGCCCGCGAGTTGGACATCTTAGGATTTTTGGGTGCATTGCATATGCCCATATTCCCGACCAAAAAATAAAAAAGTTAGATGAAAAAGGCAAGAAGTGTGTCTTTATTGGCTATGAGAAAAAGAGTAAGGCATATAGATTGTATAATTTTTTGACTAAGAAAGTGATCGTATTATGAGATGTTGAATTCAATAAAGCGGATTATTGGGGATGGAGTTAAGAAGATAAAGAGTTACGGGACTATTTTTTAAAGATGACAATGATAATGACTTCAACACGCAAAATGAACAAAGTAATGATCGGACTCCTCTACAAAGTCCTACTTTAACAACTCCTAAATAGACACCATTAAAATTATCGAGCGAATAACGATAGCAGATAGCGACAATTCGGGAAAAGCATCCGAAAAAATACGAAGTATAAATGATATTTATGACTCCGGAGAACTTATGCGGACAACATTCGATTACTCATTAATTTGTTTCATGGCAGAGTGTAATCCATTAACATACAAAGAGGCTACTAAAGATGAGAAGTGAGAGAAGGCCATGAATGAAGAAATTATTGCAATAAAAAAAATGACATGTGGAAATTAACTAGTCTTCGAAAGGACATGAGGCAATAGGAGTCAAGTGGGTGTACAAGAGAAAGACTAATCAAGAAGGAAAAGTAGAAAAATACAAGACAAGATTAGTCATTAAAGGCTATAAATAGATACAAATAATTGACTATGAGAAGGTGTTTGCTCTAGTTGCAAGAATTGATGATATTAGACTTCTCATAGTGGTCGCAACACAAAATAAATGAAAGATTTATAAGATGGATGTGAAATTAGCATTCTTCAATGGATACCTAGAAGAAGAAGTTTATCTCGAGCAACCATCGGGATATATTAAAAAAGATAGGAAAACAAAGTCTACCAACTAAAAAAAGACTTATATGGATTAAAGCAAGCTCCATGGGCATGGAACACAAGAATAGATGAGTACTTCCGGAAGAATGATTTTGTAAAAAGTCCGCATAAGCATGCCTTATACACGAAGAAAAATCAAAATGGTGATATCACCATTGTGTGCCCATATGTGGATGATATGATCTTCTCGAGAAATAATTCGGGTATGTTTAAAGATTTTAAAAAAGTTATGACTAACGAATTTAAAATGACAAAATATTGGTGAAATGTCATATTTTTTTTGAAATCAAGGTAAAACAAATGGAAGACAGAATATTTATGTCACAAAAAGGTCTATATACGGAACAAATCTTGAACAAGTTCAAAATAAAGGATTGCAAGCCGAGTAGCAACACCAGCGAAGCGAGGCATGAAGTTGAGAATAAATTCGAATAGAGAGTTGATAAACCCGACATTGTTCAAGAGTCCGGTTAAAAGTTTGAGGTACTTGACTTTCACACAACCGGATATTATATACGTTATTGGATCGGTCAATAGATATATGGAGAAGCCAAAGCAAGATCACTTCATTACGGAAAAAGAATTTTTAGATATGTCAAAAGTACAATAGATCATGGTTTATTTTATACAAATTCTCAAGATTTAAATTGATTGGTTTTTTAGATAGTGATTATGGTGGAGATTTAGATGATTGAAAAAGCACATCTGAATATGCATTTCATATTGGAATAGCACTATTTTTGGGGTCATAAAAAAACAACAAACAATTGCTCTCTCAACATATGAAGCGAGTATATATTTGCAGTAGCACGTACGTGTCAAGCAATATGGTTGAAGAATATTTTGAGTGAGTTATATCATGCACAAAAAGGTCTAACTACAATATACATCGACAATAAATCGTTATATCACTCGTAAAAAATCCACTCGTTACATAGTTGAAGCAAATATATAAAAATAAAATACCGTTTTATTCGGGAGCAAACGAAAAATAAAATTATGGAGCTAGTTCATTACAAAACGAGAAGATCAACTTATAAATATTCTTACGGAATTTTTAAAAACCGACATATTACACAAACTTACGAGGAAAACTTTGTATGCGAAGTTGGGTTTGAGGGGGAGTGTTAGAAGTCAAACACTCACAATTAAGAAAGATAAAATCATATGGGTTAATCCGGAGAATTCTAGATGGAAAACCATGTTAAGAAATTGAGTTGGTCAATTTCTTAATTTTGTTAATAATTAGCTGTACATGGGCTGTAGTTTGAAGGGTCAAAAGCGGTGAGGTGAGAGATATTTTTAGCTGCCAATTAATCATAGTTATCCCAAATCAAGAAGTTAGCTTGCCTATAAAAGAACCAAGTCTTGTTTGTAATAGATGCATGAAAATATAGAGCAAGAGAGCCCTAGCAGCAGCTAGGAAAAGAAGAAATAAAATCAACATATTGTGAGAGAAGATATTTTGTACGAGATTTATCTTATAATCAATATATATTAATAGATTGTTTTTTAAATTTTATTTTGTGAGCCTACAACCAGCGAAGGGATGAAGACGCTACCTTATATCTTTAGTCCACAAACAATCCCAAAGAATATGAATAATTGACTCATGGGCCATCCCACACCTGGTACAAAAGGAAGATGCAGCCATTCCTCTACGGAACCGAAGAACGTTACTTGGCAAGCGCTCTAATTGCCAAAGGAAGAAGCCATGGAGAGCTAAGAAACATATTTGACAAATCAACAAAGTCTATTTGAGGGAGATAAATTTTGTGAAGAAGCAAATTAATTTCTATGTCAAATTTGCCACCTTAATACTTTACGAAGTTTTAGCTTATTTTTCTTTCAATATTTTTTTTTCAATATTTTTTTCTTCAAATAAGCACAAGCTGACAAAACCTAATGGACTCTTGGCAAGTAAATTTAAGAAACTGACTTTGGTCTAGCATTAGTGCATCATGCATGTGAAGCTAAGATAAAACAAATGTTTTTATTGATTGATTGGTTTTAACGTCTAAAAAACCTGATAATCATATTCCATTAACTAATAGGAAGTTCTAAAGGTATAAGTAACTTCGTAGACTAAGATTCCCTCACAAAAATATAAAGACAAAATTGATTGAAACTCAATTTCTATTCTCGAATACGAGCACGTCTAATTAAATTTGACGTTTGATGGCTTTGATAAAAATTAAGTAACTTCAACTAACAAGCAAGAAAAAAATGTTATAAGATAGTGAAAAAGGTGGGCAGTAGTTATCAACACACGCAAAAGAAGAAGGGAATTAAAGAAACGATAGAGGAACCATAAGGTAAGCACATATATATTGAGCATAAAAGTAAATGCAGCACGCCATGACAAGGATCCATCGCGTAGACACAGAGAGCCTCAAAAACATTGCCGTTTTGTCTGCTCTGCCATTCCCAGCTAGCTACCCAACATTGCTATTCTCGAACCAATGTTAATTTACCTAAATAATGACATCAGCTTAACCATAGATGTCCCAGACAGCCTAACGTGGAACATTAATATCAAGAATAAAAATAGGCAGCAAGGTCCATATACAAGCATCCCACCCACCACTCATTTTTACACAACCCAACCATATACTATACTTTTAGCCAATCCCTCACTCACTCTAGCTAGCTCATCCCTCTCCTAGTTACAATGATAGGTTACACTTACCTAGGCATTGTTGTGGCAACCTTGGCCATTCATTTTCTTATTGCAAAAATTTGGCAATTATGTTGTATTGTCTTGTGGAGGCCATATGCCTTGACTAAAAGCTTTGAAAAGCAAGGAATTAAAGGACCACCTTACTCTCTCCTCTACGGTTCTTTTCATGAAATGAAGAACCTTAGGAAAGCTGCAAATGAAATGATACTAGATACAAACCGCAATGACATCTCTCAGAAAGTTCTCCCACACTATCATAAGTGGTCCGCTGAATATGGTCGGTTTATTTCTTCCTTCTCTTTGGTTTTCAATTTGCATGCTGTGTTAACTTCATGCAGTTGGGTGTTCTAATATTGTTTGAGGATTTTTTTTACCCACTCCTGTATAGTGCTACTTCTATTTGAACCCTATATGTTCTTGTTTTGATAATTACTCCAAAAATTACTCGAATATGGATCAATTTATTTAATGAAACACTAAATTCAATCTCAGAGAGCACATTAATTTATTCATCTCTAACTATTTTACCCATAAGTATTATATATAGAGAGAGAAATATAAAATCATCATATGGTTTCACCTAACAGTTTAAATTTATATGTTTAAATAGTTTTTTGACATGATATCAAAATCTTGATAACTAAATAGTTACAAATTTGAATCTGTTATCATTATCTATTATTTAATTAATTAAGTATAAGATAGTATGGATTTATACAAGTTTTAAGCCTAAAAACTTTTATTTGAAGACATACGTTAAAGAGTAATATAAAATTATTCATAGAGTTTCACCTAGCAATTTAAATTTTTTGGTTGAAAGGATTATTTGACATAGAGGGATTCATTTGCAACCATGTAACATACAAGTAGATGAATTGTAAGTGACTGTTAAAAAGTGAGGCTAAATGGAGGCATTTATTACGGTGTATACAGGAGAGGTATTTTTATTTTGGCGTGGGCTGCAACCATCAGTTAGTATCGAAGACCCTGAGTTTGCCAAACAGATACTATCAAATAAATTCGGCTATGTGAAACCCAAACTGAGGCCTACATTATTACCACTCACGGGAAATGGATTGGGCATGTTAAATGGCCTAGACTGGGTTAGACACAGAAGTATTCTCAAGCCTGCCTTTACCATGGACAAGCTCAAGGTATCGAACCTCTCATAACGTTGTTACGAACTAGGACTATCACTTGAATTACTATTTTTCAGGAACTGATACAACATCTTTTTTTTATATCTATTATTTTAATTTGTTGAGTCTACCAGGTTATGACAAAGAGAATGGCAGCATGTACCATAGACATGATTGATGATTGGAAAAATAAGGCTCTTATGGCTGACCATCAATATATGATGATAGAAATGAGTGAAGAGTTTGAAAAGCTTTCAGCTGATGTAATTGCTCATGTTGCCTTTGCGAGCAGCTATGTTGAAGCAGGAGAAGTCTTTAAAGCACAAAAAGAGCTTCAAAAACAATGCATTGCTACTGTGATGGACATTGACATCCCTGGCAGTCGGTAATTACTTCACTCAGTAATTTTCTTCTCTTCTAATACATTTAAGATTTCATGGGACATTATTTTTACAATACCTAGTGATTGGCTGATTTTCGTTATTAGATTTCTTCCTACTCCATCAAACCTTCAGAGGTGGAAGCTAGACAATAAAGTGAAGAACTCACTAAAATGCATGGTAGAGGGGAGAATAGAGTCGTTCCAATCTAAAGAAAAATTAGATAGGTGTTATGGAGATGATATGCTTGGTTTAATGATTGAAGCCTCAAAAACTGCTAAAAAGAGTCTCGAGTTGAATATGGGTGAAATCATAGATGAGTGCAAAACATTCTTTTTTTGCTGGCCAGGAGACTACTGCCAATTTATTAACCTCGACCATTTTCTTATTGAGCATACATCAAGAATGGCAAGACAGACTTAGAGAAGAGGTACTAAGAGAATGCGGGATGGGAATTCCTGAAGCTGATATGCTTACCAAGTTAAAATTGGTAAACCATACAGTAATATTCTACTTTCAAATAATATAGCTAGCAAAGCATAGTTTTAAAATGACTGATGAATGGGCCTTCAATTAATTTGCAGGTAAGCATGGTTCTTTTTGAGACTTTGACGCTGTATGGTCCAGTGCTGGAATTGGATAGAGAGGCATCAAAAGATATGAAATTAGGGAATTTGATGTTTCCAAAAGGTGTACAAATAACAATTCAATTTCTAAAGATTCATAGGAGTAAAGAATATTGGGGAGAGGATGCGAACGAGTTCAATCCATTAAGGTTAAAAAATGGAGTAACTCATGCTGCAAAACACCCTAGTGCTTTACTTGCTTTTGGATTGGGTCCGAGAGCTTGCATTGGTCAGAATTTTGCGATGCTGGAGGCGAAAGTGGTGCTTTTATTATTGTTTCAAAGGTTTTCATTTTCCCTCTCTCCAGAGTATAAGCATGCACCAGCTAGCCACTTGACTTTTTAGCCACAGTATGGGCTCCCCATTATTGTTGAATGAACTTTTTCACTGCTAGCTTCTTCTATTAACAGAGAAAACATATAGAAGATGGAAAAGTTCCCCATTCAGTGGCTACATTATCAATAATTTAAGGCCGCTAGGAAATCGGTTAGAGATGCGAAAATATCTACATTATTTTGTCTTTTGTTTAATACGTACCTATGTACTGTGTCTTTATTCTACTCTTTGTCCGAACAAGTTTGGTCCACTTTTATACGAGTAAATTATAAACTAGCGTCCTAATTTTAAGAAATTAATTAATTAGTCTTTTTTTATTTTAAAAACTAATTATTTAGTAATATTGATCATTTTTAATTTAAAATTATTTTATTTTAAAAAATGTTTTCTTTGCTCATTAATCTTTCCATCATATTTATTTTTTTATTATTTAAAACAAAACAAATTAAATTTAAAAATAGCATAAAATGGACAAAAAATTATTTTGTTAGTATTTTAAACAGAAGTGACCAATTAATTTATTTCTCAACACTAAATAAATTGATTTATAATTTACTCCTTTTACATCTACTAGATAGTACAAGTGATTCGATGTTACTTTTGCATAAAAAAAGCTAAAAATTTGATTGATGCATGCTTTAAAATTAAAAATACAATATATCAATCTTATAGATTATGGTTCATCATTTTGCTAATGAGAAGAATGGAAGGATTTTTCTAAATGATCTTGCAGCCAGCATGCAGCTAAAAAATATAATTTCGTTGTCATAAGATTGAGAGGATGCAAGAATTTTATGTGTTGTATCACAAGCAGCCCAAAAAACAGAAAGACGCAATTTTGTACAGAGTTTGCTAAACTACCAGAATCTCTTAGAAGTGAGAATCGCTAAAGTTGAATCCGTCTCTATTCAAAGGATCTTTTCTTTTCTCATCCTCCTCCACTAAACACCTCATCCTCTTCCTTCCTCCCCGACCACCATTATTAGCCTCCCTTTAACCACAACCTTTCTTAATTATTTTCCGCTTGACAACCCTTAAGGAGGTCACCTTTCGCTTCCAGAATTTTCCTCCTAGTTGAGTTTCTTGCTGCATTAGAGCTAAGTTCAAACTTTTTGGTGATGTTGTTGATGTCTTCATAGCAAAGAAATTTAACAGATCAGAGGCGCGGATTTGGCTTTGTACATTTGAACTTTGTGGTAGATTTGTTGAACCTGGAGAAAATGATCTATAACATGCAGGGAATGTTATTAAAATCTCTCAAAAACACGATGTTGTCTAAATTGATATGCAAATTAATTAGTTTAAAAATATCCGTAATCAATAACGAATCGCCAAAAAAAATCACATTCATTCATTTTAAATTGAAATATTTAAATTTAATAAACATGACAACATTGAAAAAAAATTAAAAAAAAAAAAAGTATTCCAATCCATAAAATGTCAATAAAAGTTACACAAGCAAATTTTGGTAAGGCAAGCATTTTTTTGGGTTCTATTTGGTACATTTCGTAATAATAAAAATTTAGCTGCTTACGATTCAAGGATGGTTGGAAATAAATAGCACGGCGCCAAAACCTTTGAATACGATTATAATGACGCATACGGAGAGTAAAGCCTCCAAAGAATCGCTATTTTCAGCTGCCTTATCATGCCAAGCTTGTAAAATAACCTCATCATCCACGTTCCACACACATACGTGGAATACCAGAAGCACTTGCACGTGTCCGCTGATGATTTATATTATACCTGTGTAACCATAAAATTAGCAAAAAAGATTTTGTATGTATTACCCTGAACTCATTTAATAGTTAACACTCTCCCTAGCAAGCCAGCCTCTCTCGATGGATTATCTTATCTAGGCATTGCTGTGGTAGCTTGGCTAGCTGTTCTAATGAGAATGATTTGGAAAGTATGCAGCTTTGTCGTGTGGACTGTGGAGACCCTCTGCCTTGACTTAAAGCTTTAAAAAGCAAGGGATTAAAGGGCCACCTTACTCTTTTATTTTCGGATCTCTTGGAAAAATTAATGAAGGAGCTGGAGAAAGATGCGAATGACATAGTTTTAGATACAAAATCCAATGACATAATCCAAAAGGTTCTCCCACGCTATCACAAATGGTCATCTCAATGCGGTTAGTTAATAATTTTTTATTTTTCCCTTCCATTGGTTTTAGCTCTAGCTAGGGTGTTTTTGTGGGAGTAGTTTTCAAATTTTTTATTTGCATCAAAATCATATTCTAAACAACAAGTTTGTTATCTTTTTTTTTTTTTTTAAAAAAAAAAAAAACATCTTTTGAAAATATTTTGGAATTTAAAATTTATGATTTTAAAAGGATTTCCAAACATTCATTTGTAGCATCAAAATAACTTACCCTACCTTTCCCTACAAGAAAAAACTTCAAACCTGCTTTTTATAATTTTTTTTTTTTTTTTAAATTCTAATATTATCAGTTACCTTCTTCACACCACAGGAGAAACCATTTTGTTTTGGTATGGGCCGTTTCCAATAATCACTATCGCAGACCCCAAGATAGCCGAGCAAGTACCATCGAACAAATTTGGTTTTTACATCAAGCCCAAGATGAGATCCCCAATGGTCAATAGACACAAGCATGGGTAAAGGATTGTTTCTACTTAATGGACTGGATAGGGCTAGACACAGAACAATTCTTAACAACGGCTTCTCTACGGACAAGAAAAAGGTTTTTTTTTTTTTTTTTTTTCCGAACTGAGTTCAAGAAGTTTAATTTTTAATGTCATTATCGAGAAAAAGGAAAAAAAAATTGTGTAGTCCAACAGACCGTGCCATTTTTTTTTTTTTAATTTTTCATGAACTAATAAATATAATTAATTTTCATGTCCATTATTTTTGGATCTAGCAGCTCAACCTCTCAAATTCCAACGAAGAACTTTAAGATGAATTATAGATTCTACTAATTGAATGAATAAAAAACCTTTACTACAGTGTTGAAATTCACAGTACAAGTTTTACAAGAAAATAGAATCAAGAACAAGGAAAAAGAAAAAGAAGAACAGCAGATAGAGAATCTGATATTACAGAGAAGAATAATCTTGCAGAAGTCAATTATGAGCTTCTATCTTCTCTCTCTTAATATAGTAGCAGTTTGCCTAATAACAAACTAAACAACCTCCTAACTAACTACTTAAAAAACTGACAACTCAGCACCATACACTACGCACCCACATCCCATGTGGCCTGCCATGTTTTTTTATTCTAACCCTGCAACAACCTTCAAAATCTTACTGCTGATATAATAGCCCATACTGCCTTTGGCAGTAGCTACGTTCAATGGGAAAGAAGCCTTTAAAGCACAAAAAGAACTTGAAAGATGCTGTGTTGCTTCAAGTACTCCCATTTCTTTTATCCCTAGCAGCCGGTAATTACCTTACTCAAATCATTCTCTTCTCCAGTTCTCCTATTTGCACATTTTGTTGAATTTTCCTCTTCCCAACTACAAGATGTTTTTATTTTATTTTGGGTACTATTCCCTAAGAAAGTTATCAGGCCGGGGTTCTTTGCTTTATTTAATTATACTCTCTCTCTCTCTCTCTTCTTTGTTCCTTTCAGATATCTTCCTACTACTCCATCAAACATTCACGTATGGAAGCTAGACAGGAAAGTGAAGAATACGCTTAGACGGATCATAGAAAGTAGATTGAAATCCCAAGCTGAAAAAAGTTCAAAAGATGGTTATGGCTATGATGTTCTTGGTTTAACGATTGAATCTTTAGAACCTACCGTCAACAAAGATAGTCCCAAGTTGAACATGGATGAAATCATAGAGGAGTGCAAGACATTATTTTTATCTGGGCAAGAGACTACCTCCAATTTATTAACTCGGACTAGTTTCATGTTGAGCGTGCATCAAGAACGGCAAGAGAGACTGCGACAAGTGGTATTGAAGGAATGCGGGTTGGGAATTCCTAATGCTTAAATGTTGACCAGGTTAAGTCTGGTTAGCTGTCAAATCGTTTAGTTATAGCAATTGCAATGCAATTATATTGTCAGGACTAAATTTTGGATTTTATATTTGTAGGTGAATATGGTTCTTCTCGAAACTTTGAGACTTTACTGCCCAGTAATAGATTTGATTAGAGAAGCATCACAATAAGATAGAAAACTAGGGAATTTAATGATTCCAAAAGGAGTACTAGTACACTTAACAATTCCTGTCATCGCGACCTATATGAGTAAAGAATATTGCTAATCAGTTCAATCCATCAAGGTTCCTGAATGGAGTCTCCCTGGCTGCAAAACATCCGAATGCCTTACTAGCCTTCGGAACAGGCCCAAGAACTTGCATTGGCCAGAATTTCGCAATGTTGGAAGCAAAAAAGGTGCTTGTATTGCTACTTCAAATGTTTTCTTTTTCCCTCACCCCTGAGTATCAGCACAGGCCAACAAACAACCTTACTTTGCAGCCACAACATGCATGAACTTCTCATTATTGTCAAGCTCTTGCACCTGTAATTAAAATTGACCGGTAGCCTATGCGGGGAAGGACCTAAGAGTTACCACTAATTACCTAACACGGTCTTAACTTTTCATTTACAAAGGAGCATGTAATTATGGTGGATCGAATAATTCCACACTGAAGAAGTGTGAAAATCTTGTGTTCAAATTTTAGCCTACCGAAATCGAGTCTAGTCTTTCTGATCCTACTGTAATACAAGGCCTTGTTAGACGGATAAACTTGTTTGGTTCCTGCGTATGGTTACATGTAAAGCTACTTGTACTCGATTTTTTCAGTCTCTGGTTCATTAATCTAGTACAAGATGACTCACCTATCAAGGCTTTTAGTGTAGCTTTGCTCTTTTCAAACTAAAATTAAAGGCACCAGTTAAGGATGAAAATAGGTGGGAACGGGTTTTTGTATGCATCCATATTTGATATGATACGTTCATAATAATCATTATCTGCATTCGATCGGATTAGGTCGAATAAGGAGATTTTTTTCACTGTCTGACTATCCGATCAGACCCAGACTGTTTACCTTTAAGGATAAAAAAAATCTCTTTAAAATTTTTGTAGCGTCTCATAAAATTATATCTTACTAAATTAGTGTCAAAAATCTCATATATCCCATGATTTTATTTTCTCAATTCACATTTAAGAAATAAATACTAGATGTGATTTAAAAATATAAAATTATTTCGTTAAACATCACTAATAATATGTAATAATATTATTAGTGATTAGTATGATTATGCGCATACGGGTGAGAGAAAGAGAACTATTCAAGATCTCTCTTATATTTAGAAATTATGTACATATTGTTCAATTATATCTTTGTTATTTTTTAGAAAAGAAAACCAAATATCAAAGATTTGACATTCATTAATATTCCTAGGGACAACTTGTGCCAACCAATTTCGAACCAGCACCTCAAGCTAGATTATCAACCCATAATTATTCAAGTGTTGTTGCTAATATGCCGCATGTACTTGCATAATAATCGAATTGGTTAGGAAGAAGAAATTGTTACACATATTTGATCTACTATCTAAGATTATGAATCACATCAATAAATTTTTTACACATTATTTAATTTATTCAAATCATATATTTAATAAATTACATTTACAATGTGAATCATTTTAAATTTAATAGCATGATTTATTAAATTAATTAATTAGATAAATTTTATTATTTGTAATAATTTTATTAATTTGATCCATAATTTTAGATGATATACTAAATCCTTAAAATGATGTATCGGTAGAAGTGGAAAAATTAATTTCTGAATTAGCCGGTTTCTTTGAACGACTGTTAAAAGATTATGGGGCTAATGTACTAAAGAAATCTCATATTTAATTTTCCTCTAGAATCTTTTACTCTCTCATAAACAACTTATGCGTCTTAAACTTATCTCCTCTCATTGCCATATACACATATATGATTATCAGTGTTTAGCTTATTATCTACATTAATTCTTCATTATTCTTTTGAACATAAAGTATGAATGGTTATTCAGAAAGTTTTTTAAATACATAAAAATTTAAATATAAGACCATTTATTTAAGTAATTAGAATCTTTTACACTAAAGTAAACCCGTTTGGGTTTACTGCTTAGTTTTTTTGAGTTGATTGAATTGTTTCTTTCTTTTCGTTTTCTTTTATATATATATAGGTGACTTCTTGAATGCTTCTATTTTTTATGTCCACTTGTAAAGAAAAAAGGTTTACGAGCATAAATAATTCGAGCAAAAAATTTATTAGAAAAATGCAGTATTTTTAGGGAAAAAATTGTGATTTGAATTCAGTAGTTGTATTTCAATTTTTCATACTGCCCTTCTTTTTATAATAGTAGTAACTAGGTTTTTTGCCTATACTATGCTACGGATAGGATAAAATATATAAAATTATTTAGAAAAATTATTTTGGTTTGATAGTTTGTTTTATAGTGTGAATATATAAAAATACATAAAATCAAAATTGAAATTTTTTTTTAATTTTTTAATATAATTTGAAATTAAATGGATGAAATTTTTTTAAAAAATAACAAATTAAAGTAGTAAATTTTAAATAATAAAAATAATCAACAAAAAAATTTCATTTAAAAAGTAAAAAAAAATTATTTTATAAATTATAATGATATATTTAAAAAATAAAGCACCGACGTTCTAAAATTTTATTTCAAAATTCATATATTAAAAAATAAAATTATTAAAAAATAAAATTAAATCAAAAAATAATTTTAATGTGAATTTTAATAAGATAAATAATTAAAAATAAAATTTAAAATATATATATATATATATATATAGAGAGAGAGAGAGAGAGAGAGGCGCTCCCGGTTGCAAGCTTGTCCTGGTTGGCTTGCAACCGGGCGCCTGGTTGGCTTGTGCAACAAGTTGCACATATTTAAAAAAAGAAAAAGAAAAAAAAATGGGAGGGAGCACGCTTGGGCTGTGCAGGCAGCCCCATTACCGGGCCTTGCTTGTCGAAAAAAAAATCTTGCAACTTCCAACAAACCCAAGGTCGTCAAAAGTTCGTCGAAAAATCGAGAGTCAACTTTCGGATCCTTCAAAATTGAATTCGTCATCATTTTTTTCCCCAAACACCTTTAAATGATCGAATAAAGCCAATAAACACATCTAAAACCCTAAAAATCATTTTAATACACACAAAAATAAAGAAAAATACAAAATCAAATCGGATTTTTTTTCCTTTTTTTGCCTCGATCTACATCCTCCGATTGTTTGATAGCATAAAACCACCATAGATAAACTCATCTCTTAATGATAAAAAAATCTAGTAGATTTTGGCCGGCTAGAGTGGCCTAAATGAGCTTGGCCGACGATCTATCTCTCCTCGAGTCTCTCTCTTCCTCTCAGCCTTCTCTCTCCACCCAAAGACCAAAATGGATAACCAAATAAATATATGGATCGAAATATGCATTCGAAAATATCGGAGACCAAAGCATAAAAAAAGTTATAAATAATGAAAGTAACGAGTGAATTGTGAGAGGATAAATAGTAAAATATGAGTGTGCATATAGTGTTTCAAATAGTATAACTACAGTAAATAAGTGTTTTCTTTTAGTTTATTAGTTAATTTTTTTATTTATTTAATGGCTGGCTGGAAAGGGGTCGAGGTATGAACTTTAACTTAATCCTTACATAAGCCCAATTGACAAATACAGTCGGGCTGCTTTCCAGCCTTAAGCCTATTGCTCAGCCCACTAGAATCTAGAGACCAGAATGCTATTTCTGTTATCTTTTCTGAATTTTTTTTAATTTATAAATAGTGAGGTATTTTCAAGTAAGTTTGTGCTATCACATTCACACCTAGTCCTCACTGGTCCCAGATTGAGAATTTAGCAGGTTAACTCAGTTATACGAAAGAAAAGAGGAAATTTTGTACCTCTTGGGTATTCTAAAAATATGAATATAAAGAGTACTTATTGTAGAAGCCTGTACTATTATAGATCTACAATAAAAAATAAAATCAAAGGATTTTTGTTATATATATTAGCAATAAGTCATTTCCGAAATCAGGCCATAAATAATCTTAGAAGAATCATATGATATATTCTGACAAGAGCATGTTTTTTTTTCTTGGTCATTCCACACCACAAAGGAGTTCTAAACGTGACGTTTACCCGTAGATTTGAGCACTTTTTTCTTTTTTATTCTAGAAGGTATACCTTGGTTAGAACTTAGAACTAATGTTTTGTTTTAATCAACGTATTTATCACTTATAATTAAGTCATGCATGTTTGGCGTGAATTATAAAAAACTATTGAATTATACTTCAATCGTATTTATAAATAATTTATGAAGATAAAATAACTAAGTAACACGATGGTATAATTTCAAATCAATAAATTAAAAATAAGATTTTGAACAAATTACAAATTACCTTTTCGTTTAATTACAATTCAACTAACAATATACACATTCCTAATTATTATTATTTTCCATTCAAAAGAACACGCTAAGTTAAATTAATTTTTAAAAGTCATAAAGTCCATGCATGCGAGACTATTCTGTCCAAAATCAATAATTTTGTAAGCACGTGAAGTATGAAGGATCATTAATAGGTTGATTAGAAAACCTGTTAAGCACACTCCAATAATATCTTGACATGAAGCATCAAAGAGCCAATATATTGAATTGATTAGACTCAACTCAATTCAATTGCCGGATCAATCCAAAAGAAAGACATTGTGCTTCATTAATTAAAGGCCTAGTTATCCCCCCAATCGAGGTAATGATGTTATGTGCAACGAAAATTGACTATCACCCCGGCCCCTACTATAAACAAAAGGGGAGATGTATATGATCAAAGTTACATAGGGGGGCAAACTAAACTTTCTTTGATAGGTCGTTTTTGCCAAACGAGGGGTTTAATGGTGCTTAATCCTCCTTGTAATGCTGTCTTTGTTATCATTAAAGTCAAATTGCTATTATACTTTTGGTCTCTCAGTTTCCTTTTAATTTTGTTTTCGGCAATTGTGTTTTCTTTGATTAAACATACATTAGTCTACTCCACACAATCGACCAACACAAAAGATCATCAAAAGCGTTTCACCTAATTATTGTGGTTTGAACAGAACCACTGTCTCTTAACAAAAGAGTCGTCAGATTGTTTTCCTCTTATTAGCATGATTGAAGCTAGTAATGTGAGTCCATTGAAGGATTAAGAAAATTAGATAATAAATACAGATGCATGTGCTTGGGTTGCTTTCCTCCCATGTTTATGGGCCTATTGATTGGGGATGCATTAGGGTCATTTAGAATAGACCCCGTCTCTTCTCAGTGCTTAGGCCTTTCAGTACTAGAGAAGGAACGTGGTATGCTCCTACAAAAATTGTGGGTCATTGGTTGTTTTGAATATGGGCCGCTAACATCAAAGTTACAATAGCAAGCAGTCTTGGTGATAGAAAGCTGTCCAATAGCAGCAAGGAAATAATTAGCGAATTTAATGAGAACTTAGCATAACGTCTAATCCCATTATCCCAAAGCGATAGTTGATCTTTCTTGTCATGTTGGTTGTCATCCTTTTTGGAAAGAGATGGATTAAAGATAATGATGAAGTATGAGGCTACCTCTTCTTTGTTCAAGGACATATCAATTGATGCCTCTTTAGATTTCAAACAACCCGTTGATTAATTGGAATGCCTCAAAGTCGTCATCTTTGCATATGCTTTCATTTTTATTCAAGCACTCATTATCCATAATATGCTCTTCTTCTTTTTTCTTTTTTCTTTTTTCCTTTTTTTTTTCTTTTTTGAGATGATATACGATGTCTTTTAAAAGCTACTGAATTCCATATGTACTTCTTTACAAAAATATAATCGACTAAGTATTTGTTTTTATCCGAAGAAAACAATAGAATACCAACCACAAAAATTTAGATTTGATGAAAAAGACATCAATATATATATATCAATGCATCCAATGGACAAAGCAAAAATTTTCCATTAAATGCTTTGGTTCTATGTATCAATGCCATGTAATCAACTTTGTCACGAAACCCAACAATTAACAGTTGAACTGTTAAATAAAAAAAATTAGAATACTTAACTTTATATACATACATATAAACTACGTACTATATATTTTTTTATTTAGTCATAAAGTCATATATTTAAACCAATTTGGTAAACTAAGATTAAATTCATCTGTATAATAAAAAACAAATTAAAAAATTATGACAAAAGAATGTATCGATTGTGAAAAGTAAAATATTTAACTTTTTAATTACTATTTCTTAATAAGGTAGGGCAAAAATTCTGAAAAGAAAAATAAATAAACAAAGAAAATAAGTTAGGCCGACATATATAAAGATCCGGGGACAAGAGACAAGCTACCGCTCGTCATATTCTTGATCCACAGAGGTTTAGATCTTTGATCTTGTGGCATCCGCAATTTGATCTTGCGCTTTACCGCCCATTTTAAGCTTGCTCGGTCAATATATATTCTTGATCCACAGAGGTTTAGATCTTTGATCTTGTGGCATCTGCAATTTGATCTTGCGCTTTCTGCCCATTTTAAGCTTGCTCGGTCAATATATATATTGACCGAGCAAGCTTAAAATGGGCAGATAGCGCAAGATCAAATTGCAGATGCCACAAGATCAAAGATCTAAACCTCCGTGGATCAAGAATAATTGATTCTCATACATCGCATGGGAATTGCAATTCAAACAACATCATGGGTTTTGTTGAAATCTCACTAATGTAATAACCATAAAGAAACTGCCATTATCAAAAGAAAAACTCAAAAGTGACTTTTCTCAAAAGAAAAGGAACAATACTTAAAAAAAGTTGACTTAAGTACAAATAAACTATAGTCCTTTAAATAAGTAATTTCAAATTTAAACCTTTGTATATATAAAAAAATTTAGATAGTTATCTATATTTTATATATCTCGTAAAAAATAAATGATTAATCTTAATTTTTTAACCTAAGATATTTTAAAGGATTCAAAAATAACAGCAAAGCAATCAAAGGATAGGATATGAGGACTATGTTCAATTTCAATATTGCCATTCAATATTTAAGAGTAGGCTAATAATGTTGGGAGTGTATAATTTTTTTTAATCAAGTGGTGTGAGATTTGTTAATGGAAAAGATTTCAAATGATAAAATATGTATCTTATAACGTTTAAACGTATCAATTAACAAATCATCAATCATTTATTGCTATTTCATTTAATAAAACAATATGAATAAAGAATTAAGTAACTTTACCATTATTTTTAAGGATAATTTATATTTATATAAGAACCTAAAAAAAATGGACGGTGTTGTAACTATATAGATCCTATATCTAGTTTTCTTTTATTAAAAAAATAAAATAAAATATTAATTCTACATGTAAGCTAGAAAAGGGTATATTTACTAAGCAGAAACCTTTTTCAAGACAAATTGAGAACACGGACTTGGTTTAATTAGGTCGGTTTTAGAGTAGTAGATGGCCACGTGACCAATCCAGTCGTGTGGATAGCGATGCATCTACGTATTAAAATAAAATAAAATTATGGTGTGGGCAGAGAGAAGTAGCAAATCAAATTGTCACCGTCTTTTATGCGTGGCTTGCTTCAATATCAAAGGATATTTGCAAATCTGCACCAGGCCCCCATTTGGATACTAGCTTCAGACAGTAGTATGAGAAGATACAGGGCATTATCCATTGAACTAGCCAGCTACGTCCCAAGTATCTGGTAATTTCTTTTTCGAAATTCATCAAACAAGATGTGGACCCTCAATGATCTGCGGGACCCGCTGATATTAATCTCAAAAAAAAAAAAAAAAAAACAGAGAAGATTAGCTAGATAGGATGCGGAGCTATTTGGCGACCCATTTACAGAAGCCATACGCTGACAATGTTTAATGCAAACAAAAAAATAATAATTAGTCAGTTAATTCATGCAAGTGTTAAATTTGGAAATTCAATCTTGAATTTATAAGCAAATATAATACATTTTGTTAGTTATGCGTGTTACCAAATCTCTACTTTTAACGTTTATTTTCATACTGAGATTTTTGAGTTTTGAATTACACAATTTAAAATAATTATCTTTTATTATACAATAAATTAAAATTATTAAAATATTTCATTAAAAAATCATCAAATATATAACCAATTATTACAGGAACCCGAACCATTGCGGTACAGCTGCTCTTCTAGAATCCAGAGTAGGCCCAGGCCCCAGAACCAATGAAAGAAAGACAACAAGAGCGAGCATAAAATTACTCGTGAAAGTACGGAGAAGATGTTACGTTGGATTTACCGTTGGCTGAGGCAGTTGATGGGTCCCTTGTAGGAGACACACGTGTTGGAGAGCGCGCCTTATATAGTAATTTGCTTTATTTTTGGGTTTGTTTTGGGTAAAAGCAAAGCTTCTTCTGGCAATCATTAAACCGTTACGACACAAATCTTCTCTGTTATGATGGGTTTTGTGGGCCCATCATTACCTCTTCCTGGCCAATTTCTTAGGTTGGAAAATCAAGTAAAAAGGATTCCTCAGTTTCGTTCCCCCATATTTGGTTTGAATTTCTTGTTTATATATATATATATATATATATATATAAGATGCTAATATGCTTCAGTTTCTCTTTGCTAGTGTAATTTTTCTAATTCCATTTACTGTGCTCGATTAGAAGAATTGAACCAGAGAATCTCCCAATTTAAAGTTTTATGCTGTCAACTTTTAAAATTTTTAATTATGTGTTCTAAGATAGATTTTATTTATTATTTGATTGATGAGTTTTGAGCATATAGATTAATTTATAAATAAGGATTTAAATCTCAATTATTATATGATTTCCATTCGTGTTAAAAAAAATAACAAAACAGAAATTAAGAGAATTAGACATCATATTTTAGCTTTTTTTATATGAATGTTGAATTTTTTCTTCTACTTTTCGCATATTCCTCTTTTGAAAATATTATTCAATTGACACATTAAGTGCATCTTTGCCATTATTTTGTGCTAAGTAAAATTTTTTATTTGAAGACCTGAATGTTTCGATGGTAAGATTTCAATAGCCATTAATTTGAATTTGAATGTCTACTAGTTTTAATCTTCATCAAAAAATAAAAAATTACTCGAATAAAATATTAAAATTGTCATTCTTTTGTCTTTTATACTCTTTTTTATCTAAATCGGCTTATAGCTATGCATCTTTGCCATTATTTTGTGTTAAGTAAAATTTTTTATTTGAAGGCCTGAATGTTTCGATGGTAAGATTTCAGTAGTCATTAATTTGAATGTCTACTAGTTTTAATCTTCATCAAAAAAATAAAAAATTACTCAGAATAAAATTTTTATTCTTTTGTCTTTTATACTCTTTTTATCTAAATCAACTTATAGCTATAAGGATGGTAATTTGCTATGCTCCAACGGAGCCTTTTCCTTCCCCGCCCTAGTCATCGAGAGGATTTTTCGAGTTAATTGAGAAATGAGGCGGGGCGCCCCTCCCTACAATAATTTTGAATGGGGATGGGGCGGGATGTTATTTGCCCGCTCCATCCCACCCAGCCTTACCATCCCCGCCCTCTTCTTTAAAAATTACAATTATATATATATATATATATATATATATATAAACTACGAGGTTACAACTAGTCTCCAATATAATGAGTGAGTTTTGATAATCTCTAAACAATAAAGACATGCAAGAATTTGTGTTTTTTAATTGCATTTGTGATACTTCATCAACTTAATTAAGTATATTATTTATTCGATTAAAAATAATTTAATACATTATGAATTGTATTGTAAACTTATAATTGAATATTATGTTAAATTATTATCTTTCTTAATTGTATTTTTTATATGGACTATTATCTTTTTGCTATAATTTAAAATTTGGTACAAAATAATATGAGGCGGAATGGAGTGGGACGGACGTAAAAAATTAAGTAGGGCATCGATACCCCATGGGGATCCCTTTTGCCCGCAAGTATCCCCACCCCACCTAGCCTCATTGCCATTCCTATATAGCTACTTCTCTTTGTTGTTCTCATTTTGCATTGGGTTTTTTTTTTTTTTTTTGCTTGGTGTTATTTATGAATTTTATGATTCATAAACAAAAAATCAAACAAGTTTTTATACCAGTTAGGTTTTTGGTATTGTTCAATTATAATTCTATTTTTGTGTTACGGTCTCTAATAGACTATTTTGAATTATTTATAATTTATATTTTTTTATTAAATTGAAATATTTTTTTTAAATCCAAATAATTTTATATAAATCTCCATAATTTGCTATTGATGTAGTTTGTTTGATTTTTAAAACATATAAATAAATTCTAATCGTATTGAAATAAAAATTACTGACACAAAATAGTTAGTAGTTAGGATATATATATATATATATATATATATATATATAGAGAGAGAGAGAGAGAGAGAGAGAGAGAGAGAGAGAGAGAGAGTACGTGTGTGTTGCATGCATGTGTGTAGTTATTTATAATAAGATCTTCTAAAAATAACAATCATAAAAAAAATTTGCACCAATTTATTTGCCAGTATAGTTTTAAAATTAGAAATGTATTTTTATTATCATATGTTGTTATAAAACAACTACACGTCTTTCTTGCAAAACTAGAAGAAATGAAAAGAGAAAAAGATTTTCGTTGTTTATTGTAACGTATATGAATAATTTTTTTAATTAAAGAAAGTTTAGACATTCTTTTTATTTCATTTTAAAATTTAAAGTAGTTTAAGTTAGATGATAAAAATAAGAGTCATCAAACTGTCAAGATACAAATATGATATTTTGTAATCTCTTATATGTAATAAATATAACTGTATAGTAAGATACAACTATGATAACAAATTATCTAATATTAATTTTAAATTTGATTTTGATCACATGTATTTAAGTAAATACCTATAGTTGAAAAATCTTACAAGTTAACAATTTGAAAAATAAAAATTTATAAATCATCATATGTCTGACACTAATATTTGAGCTTTAATATTATGAAATTATTGTGTATTTTTCCTATTATAACTAATTACTATCATTACTATAATTTTTCTAAATTATTTTGTCGAAAGAAGTTATTTATTCAAATAAAATCTATTTATATTATATAAATCTGTAGGGTGCATTGTGTTCTTTAGTCAATTTAATTCTTAATACAGAATCATTCAAGTCAGGTTTTTTTGTTATTGGGATAGGTGAGGAGATGAGGTAGGTAATCTCGATTTTTTACCTTTATACAAGAACTTCAATATTTTAATTAAAAGCCTATACTATAAGACTTATCTGATCTTATCAATCATTATTTTTTTTCTTTAATAAATCATGAATTATTCTACGAACAAAAGTTTTATTCAGGATCCTACTAACTTTTATTACAATAATATGGCATTAGAATTAATCTTTTTATTTGAAAGAGTTATTTTTAATTATATATAATGTGAATAAAACTTAACAGTACACACATGAATAAAATAAGAGTATCAACATGAATAAAAATTTTATGAAATTTTATTTTTATAATTTTTTAATCAAAAAAAATTATACAAATTTTATGGATCATTCTATCTAAATGAGTTAAAAAATAATATAGTACAATAAAAAATTTCCTATAATAATAGATGGATCCAATTAATAAAATGAATTTTTAAGTATTTTTATTATTTTTAGATTTTAATAATATTGATGTTTTTGGACTTTTTTTTAAAAGCATTTGTAGAGTTTTCATAAGCAAAATAAATTATAGATAATGTACCATATAGGCTAAGAGTTATATGTGAATCTTATTTCATGTTATTTAGAGCTCTTGCGGTTAATAAATAGGAAAATAATAGAAAAATGGGATTAACTTATTTTTTAAGAATTTTTTCAATGTTGGCCTCTTTTTTTTTTTCTTAGTTAAAGATGATGTAGAATTTACATATTATTATAAAAAATATTTTATAATATTAATATTGCATTAAAGATATAATAGCCAATCTAAATTTTTCATTGAGTTCGTGCTTTATGTATAATTATGAATAAAATGCTAGACTTGATTTTTATTAGAATAAGGTTTGTATTGATGATTATAATTAAAGTTCTAGTACTTAAATATCTAATTTCAAAGATGTGTGATTAATTTTGGTATGTAAAAATCAATTGGAGAATACTTAGAATGTTAAAAATTAAAGAAAGAAAGAAAGAAAGTTCCAGGGCTTAAAAGGACTGATTAGGAGGTTTATCACACCAAACAGGCTTTTACAACTCCTAATTAGATTTGTCCTTGCAACGGCTGACACACAAACATTTACACTGGTGCAGTATTTTAAAATATGAAAGGATGAAGCTTTAAAGTTAAAACAAAAGAAGCTTAATTATTATTTATCTTACTACTCCTTGTTTAAAATCAAGAGACAGCACAGTAGAAAAATGCTTGGTGAATAGTCATGCAAAGTCATCATAACAAGTACTATAATGGCAGACAAATAAGTGGAAATCCATCACTGGTCCAAAATGTATACCGTCGGGTAACAATGAATAGATCAAATTAAAAAATGGTTTTGCCGACAATCACTGTTCTTAATGATGGCATGTGATGTGTCTAATTCTTGATCCTTAATCTCCCTTCGTCTCAAACGTAATGTAAAGAAAAGAAATATCTTGTCACAGCTATTAAAGGTCTTGAAAAAGTCCCTATTACGTTTGCTAATAAAAAATTAGGGTGAAAAGTCAATTGCTGTGGGGCTTGAGAATCTAATTATCTAAAGTATTACTAAGTGCAACTTGACCTTGTGCACAAACATGAGATTAATTTCACTTCACCTTGACAATCAATGAATTTGCATGGTCATGATAATCAATCATGGGAATTTCACCACCTTACAAGAGATGAGTCATGTCATCGGTCGCCTAGTCAGCGGAGGGCCCTATACATGGACGGCCGAGATCGCAAGGCCCCGTATTGCAGCTTTGCTTGAAACTGTGAGTGTAAAAGTTTCGAGGCCCTTCAATAGAGATATATACTAACAGTTGTCAGTTGTCCGCCTCCCGTTATAGATCCAATAGAATAAAATTATTTTAAATTTTTTAATTATATTTTTTACTTAATTAATTTTTTGTTTCAAAAAAAATATATAAATCATTCTTCTTTATAATTTGATTTTAAAATAAACAATTATAATAATTTTAACTAGATATTAATCAAAAATTAAAAATATATTTTTCATAATATTGTATTCTAAATTATAAAATTATAATTAATTGATAAAATTTTATAAAAAATAAAAAATAAAATAAAATTTCTTATTTAATGATGATGAGAAGATTAATTTCTGAAATTATTCCTTTAAAGGTCTGTGGGTAGATAGAAATAAATCATTTCAAACTTTTATAATTTTTTATTTAATTATTACTATTTTTTATGTGTTTCTTTTATAAAATTTCTATTTAAAAAACATAATTTATTCTTATTTATTCATGAATTCTTAAAAAAAAATTGTCATAATTTAAATCTGAAATATTAATTAAGAATTCAAAAATAAATACTTTAAATATATATAAGAATGTATCCAAAAAATAAAGTTACAATTAATGTATAGACTTGCATAAAAATTAACTAATCAAAAAATAAAATTTTATTCTTATTTAATGTTGGTGAGAAAATTATTTTTTAAAAAATATATGCATTTGATCTATATATATTTATTTACAAAATAATCAATAAAATTAGCATAAAAACTATATTTGAATAATTGATTGGTTCCTTTAAAAAATTATTTTAATTATTTTATTTCAAATAAATCGGTTCCATAATGTTAAAAAAAATATTGATAGTAAATAATTTGTATTATGTTGAAAGATATATAGTTAAGTTTTAACAAAAAAAAAAGATTCAATAGTTTTTTTTTATACGTATTTACCATACCTAGTGAACTGAGATAAATTATTTTAAACACAATTTGAACATTTTAGAATATATATATATCGGTAAATAAAATTTTATATAAAAATATTAATTGGATGAGAATTTTCATAAAAAAATGATAAATTTAAATAATAAGAGTAATATAAGCTGAAGTATACATTAATTTTAAAATATAAAAAGATAGTATATATACATACGCTACATGAAAATTAAAAAATAAAATAATAATAAAAGCTAAGGTTGAAAAAAATGTTACGACTTGAGGAATGAATATAGAAAAAAATGTTAAATTTGCATATTAAGATTCAAAAACACACAAAAAAAATTACTTAAATTATCATCAAGTGAGTAGTAATTTTATGCATATGAACAATAAGATAATAGAAATTTTAGGCATATGAACGAGTTCGAATTTTCACGTTACACTCGAACGAACTAAATATATTTATTTTAGTTTGATAACATATACTATGCTATCAATTAATTAAAATATAAAAAATAAAATTTCATCTAATTTTATAATTTTTAATCAAAATTTTGTATCTATATATTTTTTAATATATTTTTTGAATAAATTTTAAAGTAAAAAAAATATGATTTGTTCTTTCTTATGCATTTATTCTTAAATAAAAAATAAAAAAATAAATATAAAATTAAAAAAATGTCTTAATTTTTGTTTTATAATATTGCATCAAAGAAATAAAGTAACAATTAATATAAAAATTTATATGAAAATTAATAAATGAAGCTTTTTTTACCGATGAGAAGATTAATTTTTTAAATATGTACATTGGATTTATATATATTTATTTATAAAATAATGAATAATATTAGTATACAAAATTGTATTTGAATTATTAGGCATTTATTCTAAAATATTATTTTAATTATTTTATTTGAAAAAATTAATTTTAAAATATTAAAAAATAATAGTCAATAGTTGGTATTGTATATGTAGTTGCATGGTTGATTTTTTATTAAAATCAATTACTCTAATATTATTATTTTTATACATCATGACCGTACTCAATAGATGAGAATGTATAGTATAAATTAAAAAATATTTTTTAAAAAATAAATTATAAAATATATATTAAATTTAATAGAGTGTAATAAAAACTATAAAATTGATTTTGATAAAATTTAATTATATAAGAATCAAGCAAATAAAAACAGGTATATAAAAAAAACTTATTTGAATCCATATATAGAGACAATAAATCATATTTATTAATAAATAAAATTATATAAAAATAAGAACAAAAATTAACTTGATGAGAATTTTTATAATAAATCAAAAAGATCACTTTTAAACAATAAGAGTAGTATATATTTATTCTAAAATCTAAAAACATATCGTTTATATTATACAATCATCAGTTCATGTGAAAAAAATAATAATTAATTTTTTAAAATTTTAACATTGAATTAAATAAAAAAAGATCATAAATTGACGGAAAAAAAAAAAAACAATTGTAGTGCATTAGATAGAGGATTAAAATTTTTATTTTAAAATTTTAAAAATCAAAATGAAATAACTTAAAAATTAATTTAAAAAAAAAACCTAAGTTGCAGCAAGTAAACAGTGATTTCACTGTTCAAAACCCCCGTATGTTTTAGTTTCTTTATATATATATATATAGTGATGTAATATTAAATGAATGCATGGTTTGGATTCCTTTCTATGGCTCTCCTTACTCGATGATGCTTCCGATCTGTTTATTGTACGAACTGAAGCATGCGACGCACCCTTGGAATGATGCATAAGGTCATCTTTTATAAATAGAACTTTCTTTTGGGGCTAATTGGCCTCCGCCTAGGACCAGGAAGGAGTACCTGTACGGGCCCTATTTCATGTTTCATATGATTCACAATAGTGATAGTTTCTTGGCTCAGCATGTACTAAATGGTATTAATAGCTTATATGACTATTCGTCCCACTTCATTTAACCTCTTGTGAGCTGCACTTGATCCAAAAAGAAGAGAAATGAGAAATGCAGTACTGCTGCATTGACGCCCTTCCAGGACTCCTGTCATTATTTTTTTAACCTTGATTGGAGAATGATGATCGAAGACTATTCTCCAAAGGTTAGAATCCGCCATTGCCTCCTTGCTGCGAAAGATACATTGTTCTTCTTCACATAGATATCCTAAGTTTCGAGTCTCATGTTGATACAACGGATTCTTTCTATATATATTTTTGGGTTTGGAAAGCTCAATATTACTAAGTGTATAGTCAGTACTCTCTATACATGCCCATACTATTAAAAAAAAAAACAATTGATAGATGACTTGGCCCTACGTGGGGTCTAATTGGACTGCGTCACACATTAATATCAAGACCCACCAACACCAAAAACCTTATCTAATTGCGCCATTCGTTTTCTTTCCCTGTGGGGATAAACATAAAGTGGGAAGTGCTTTAATGAGGTTAGATTTCGGGGAGTTCAATTCTCATAACCCAGCCCAGCCACTTGGGGGGGACAAATGTGTACCATACACCTAAATATGATTCAAACTAGATTCTTGACAATAAGCACACGCGTGCAAGCAATGAACCTAGACGCCCGAACGTTTACGACCTCACTGATGATCGGATCTTCATGTCATTCTCGACGATCTTTGTTGGCCATAACCTAATCTCTGGTCTTAAGCATCCGTTGGTTCAAATTGTCACAGGACAATTTCTTTTTTTTTTTTTTTTTTTGGGATATTTCTCATAGGTAATGTTTGTGAATGAATAAAGTATTCAATAAAAAAAATGAAAATAAAAACAACTGTTGTTTAAAAATAAATTTGAATAAACGTACAAGTTAGAATAAAAAGAAACGGACATGAGATGGAGAAAGGAGAATGTATTCTTTTAGGATAGAAAGAAAATACAAATGCATTCTTTTATGAGAGAGGGCCCCTCTCTCAACGGGGGGAGAGAGAGAGTGCGTTCCAATTTTTTTATTTTTTTTTGTGTTTTCTTACCTTACTATTTTATTCTTTTTAAGTGAATATTTTAGTTCTAAATTTTCGCGCGCGGTTCTTTTTCTAAACTTCTCTGCAGCTCTTGCAGAGTCTATTTATGTTACTCCAAAAGTCTAGAAAATTTATATTCTCACATTCTTCTTAATTATATAGCTATACTTCTTGAATGATATTTAACTTTATAGAAATAAATTAATCATTGAACTATAACATAAGGGATAGTCAGTTAGCCATCCCTAATTTTCCTTAAGCTTTTATCCATCAATTAAGCATTTGAGACCTCCAATAATAAGTTCTAAATCTTTTTTTCCCTCTTTTTACGGGGTTACAAAAGGAGTTTAAGTTTTAACCTTGAAATAATAACTTGATGTTACCATCGCAATGATTAATTGATCAATGCTTTCTCCTAAGTAAAAAAATTCCTTACGCTAATTTTTTTTGATCATGTCCTTATATTTACCCTTAGTTCCTTCATAATTAATTTCTGTCCAATTGCTTTAAAGTTTACAGTCGTCTGACACTTCCCTTCGTTCTAATAAAAGCTCAAATAAATTATCAGCTCTGCTTTCTGATTAACCTTTCTTAACTGAGCTTGTCACATAGAATGCCATAAAATGATATGATATGTTGCTAGCTAAATAAAAAACTGACCATCATGTAAAGAAGTCAACGAATTCGATCTATGGAAACAAAAGGCACCTGATCACCATTTAAGTTTACCCCTTTTTTAATTTATCTTCCCTTTTTTTTTTTTTTTTTACACATATTTAGATGGATTAAGCTGAAAGGTTAAAATCAATTAACTGCCGGCGCTAGGCCATGGAAGCATCAGGATATGATTAATAAATACTGAAACGGCGAAGACAATGGTTGACTAGAAGGAACAGCGCATGTGCTTGCATATGATAAGCTCACGAGTACAAAATGAGGTAATGGAGATTATAAGTATCTTTTTAGGGTTTAATTAATTTATAAATTTGATCTTGTTGGATATGTGAACTGGGACATTGCTAAGGTCAAGGAGGCCAAATTAATAATGGAGTTACAAGAAGACAAGCTACAATTATAAGAAAAGGCAACACTCATTATTTAGGGTTTTGCTAAGGGATTAATTTCATGATTTTTTCCCCCTTCTTAATTAATCCATTTTGTAGCCAGAGAGAGTTGAAGATGCTCTTCGATGTTTTCATTGTCTTATTATATGAATACATAGCACGAAGACTATTCATGGAATATTTGCCTTTCCATCAATTAAGTATATACAAATCAGTGCACGTATATTTGTATGAACAATGCTAATAACACTTTTAAATTATCAAAATACGTTCTAGGATTCAAGCATAGAACACCTCTCATTAAAATTAACACCTTCTCTTTTTCAAGACAGAAGCAATAGCAGTATTGCTGTACTATCAACAAGAATTCGAGCAGTTTCTTACGCATGTTTTGTCAAGTAGATATTATCATCCTTGCCAAGTCAATAGTATCGTCATGTTGATTAGTTGCTAGTTTGACCTTGACATGTATAACATGATTTTCTTCTTACATTTAATGGGAAGATAGAGCAAAATAATATAGTCTCATCTTATTAAGACTAGCTATCTTGTTTTCAAACTTCATCCCTTTCTCTCTTTTTTCCCCATCTTTTGAGAGATAAATTTGATATTTAAGATTCTATAATAATAATAATAATAATAATAAGATAATAAACTTCCTATTACTTCTGAGTGTATTGATTGAGGATGATGTGGGTCTTTTAAATGAGCAAATGTCGAAAAGAAAATATTTAAAAGAGTGTTTGCTAGCATTGTTCATATTTATATTCTTTAATTTTTATATTTTCTTTTTTCTTTTTCTTCGTTATACAAGTCGTACTTGAATGAAAAAATTGAGAATCTTCCCATGCCACGCAGTGATTAATATAAAACAGTGTTGAATGTATTTAAATATTAAAGGCGTGGTCGTATTTTTTAATTATTAGTATAAAATTGTCATTTTTTCCTTAAATATTACATGTCTTGGGTAGTTGTACAAAGTACTTCACGCTGCTTTGGTTCAGGAAAGAACCTGCGAGATTTTTATTTTTTTATTTTTGGTTAAAGGACATTGGAAGAGGTGAGTTAGGGCGATGTGCTTTTTACTAAGCCAATATTGCGGCAATAAATTAACTTTGGATGGGGTGGTACAGAAAAAGCAAAAGTACTTCTTTACGAGAAATTCTGGTTTAAGTTGCTTAATTGGTTAATTGGGTGGCGAACCTATCTAAGACGAGGTTGATTTGAGATTATATTATTCTTCTCCCGACCAACTAATAAATTAAAGCATATCATCATATCAATTAAGTCTATCAGTACTTTTTCTCCATCCATCATTGGATTCAGGTACGTAGAACTTAAAAGGCTGCAGCCTGCAGGAACTTCCCTGCTATATCCTAGCTACTCTTGCTTGGAATGTTGCTCTGCCAACCTTTAAAGATAAAGGCAATGTTATTAAAACTAATCTGTACAGTGATCCGATTGAGTTGTCGAATCTTTTAGTTATTGGTCGGTTTACAGGTCAATAATTATTTATATAAATATATTTTTATTATATCTGAAACAGTAAACAAGAAACGGTAAAGTAGTGATGTGTATGATTTTTTAAAATGAAGGTAGCAAGCTCGAACCTTAGTTAAAAGTGGTAATTTTTTTTTTCACTTTTTTTAAGATTGGATCAATGATTGACCCCATTGGTCCAACCAGATTTTATTGATTTTGGTTGGATTCTTTGCACATTCAGCATTTGATAATGTTTTAAAAAATAGAGCCTCGGAAATTCGAAAATGAAAACAAGCGAACACAATGATTAATTACGTATAAAAAATATTTTTATATTATCTTTGAGGTTATTATTGCTTACACTATAATGTTACACAAATTTTGACTATTTACTTGTAGGATTCAACTTTACATCCAAGAATGATTAGTTGTTACTTTTTAAGCTGTCATATTAAGTTTAAAATTAATTAACTTTCTCGGAAAAATATAATTAATTAATTAATTACAAATTTAATTTAATCAAAATTAAGCGTTAAGTCTTAGTCTTTTGATTATTAAACATGCATGTAATATTCGTATGATTAATTAATTAATTTCACAAACTAGCTTCCTACAAAGCTTCGAGTTTGAGTTCCCTCCAAATACTTCTAATTGAAATCTTTATAAGAGATCTACTTATAAAGTGTCTCTTCTTTTCTTTCCTTTCCAATGTGAGATAAATATTATACTTAAAAACACTCTCTTCACCACATTTAACTTATTATCTATCTAGGTCATGTTTTTCCAACAATAACAACTTGGATTGGTTGGGAGATAGACCACTTAGTTTTTGATTGGTGTAGTCCAAGTTTAGAATAATGAATAAAATGCCTAGGATATTGTTTAGTAATAAGAAATGAAATAGTGAGAATGAAAGTTTTATATTTACTTTGTAAGTGTTTGGTTGAAAAAATAAAATAAAAATCAAATATAGTTTTATTTTTATAGAAAAATGTAAATAAAACAAGAAATATAAATGAGATTTTTTTCCCTTCAAAACAGTATTATTTTTATTTATCATGTATCAACTACTTCACCACCTCCACCAACGAGTACCACCAAGGAAAAAATTATTGTTGTTGTTATTATTATTAATATTATTATTATTATGTCACCATTCTTTTTTACTATTACCTCTTATGATAGTGATATTAACTTTTTGAAAATATATTATTTTTATCACTTACTATCGTTATCACCACATTTTCCTCCACTATCATAGTCATTTCTATCATTTTTATTATCATTATAATTGATAAAATTATTTTATAATTATTATTCTTATTCATCTTAAAAATCAAATATTATAATTTTTAATTTAATTATGATTTATTATTGATATTTCAAATGTAATATTAAAATAAAAATATCACTCTAATTCTTGCATTATTTTTTAACATTTCATTTGTGATTATCAAATGATACCTAAGTATCATGAGGACATATTCTAAAATAAAAGAAGGCAATAATGGGTTTTTTTTTTTAGCAAAAGAAGAACTTAAGGGGATAAAAGTGAAAAGAAAAAAAACATAAATGCTAAAAGATTGCATAATTATAGAAAAACCATTTTAGCCTAGACATATAATCAAATCCCGTGTAACTAATTTTTGGCGACCAAACGGCTTAAAAACCTCATTTGAAAGCTTACCTTCTAAAATCTAAAGGAATCATAGCAAGCAAAGCAATTCAAGTCTTAAATAACACCACCTTCCTATAAAAATTATGTGATACCTATAACTATTTTTTAACCGGGAAGTTATTCCCCTTCAACTTGACCAATTTAATCACCTAAAGCTTATGAATGAATCTCAACCAGTATCCACATCACATTCAAGGTCAATTAATTAAATTGGCTCATTTGAATGTTAAAAAACTAACTTTTTGATGCTTGAACTATGGTGACACTAAACTAAAACGTTCATAAAACAAAAAAATTGATCTAGCAAAACGATCATAGATTTTGGTTTTAGGGTACGCCCTAGTTTCTCACTTTCCTCCCTTTCTTTTTTATTGACTAGAAGGTTGAAAAAAATGGGTGCATGCACATATAAATTGACCATATGAATGACTCTCTATAGGCTAACTCACTACAAAAAAAATCTAAGGTTTAGCGATGAAAAAATAGGTCGCTATATCGATATTCTTCATTGTTCTTTTGTTTTAGCGATGGAATTTTGATGAAATACTATTGTCGGTAAAAGGCTTGTATCTACTTTTTTAACGATGAAAACTAAATTTCGATGCTAATGAAAGAAAAATTTTTTATCCTTATATTGAAGTAATTTTGTCACAAATTCAATGTAAACAATCATTTTGTAATTATGAAATCTTTTGTAAAACCGTCGATAAGTTGTTTGATTTTTATCACTATGTCGAGATGAAAATCCGTTGAAGAATTTAGTCATTATAAGTGGTCGTTAATCCATAACTTGGTGTTCCCAAATTACTAAAAGATTTTATTATCCCTTGCTGATTTCTATCTCGACTTGGATTAACTTAGTATTTATTTTTTTTATCATTAGTTGGTCTTTCATCCATAGCTAATGAAGAAATTTTAACTTTTTTTTCATTAATAGCCATTTAATGTTTAATTATAGTAGCATACAACTAAAAATAAAATTATAACATAAATATTGAGTAAAATAAAAATAATATAAAATCAAATCACACACACGGATGTGTGTGTGTGTGTGTGTGTGTGTGTGTAGATATATATATATATATATATATATATATATACACTCTAGTGTACAAATATATTTTGTACACCAAAAAGCTAAAAAAAACTAATTCTCATCATCATCATTTTCTATATCAACTTTCAACTTGCTAGGTATTGGGAGAAAATGTCAAATTTTGTAAGGGAAAGGTTATTGAAAGCAAGTCTACATGTCCTATAACAACTGTTGCATCATTTGCATCCGCAATGCCACCTTCTGCTACTCCTAATAGAAAAGATAGTATTTTTTTTTTCGTTTCTCCTCCACCTATTGGATCCGTCAAGCATGGTCATGCTCTATATCCGTTTGGAACTATTGTTGGTACTACCTATCATCCTACTACATACGATCATAGAATTACAATATGGTAAAGAATAAGTCGATGCCGGAATGAGAGTAATACTAGAATGCCTCTATCATAAAATCGTCGATAAGGTGTTTGATTTTTATCGCTATATAAAGATGACAATCTATCAAAGAATGTAGTCGCCAAAAGTGGTCGTTAATCCATAACTTAGTGTTGCTAAAATACTAATAGATTTTATCATCCCATGCTAATTTTTATCTCTACTAAATTAATTTAATATTTATTTTTACCATTTGTTGGTTGTTTATCCATATCTAACGAACGAAATTTTATATTTTTTTTATTTTGTTAATAACCACCGATGTTTAATTGTAATAGCAAACAATTAAAAATAAAATCATAATATGAAATATTATTGAGTAAAATGAAAATAATATAAAATCGAATACACACACACACACACACACACACACACACACACACACACACACACACACACACACACACACACACACTATGCCAACCGTTGCATCATTTACATCCGCAACACCACCTTTTGTTACTCGTATCGCGAAGCTGGTATTCCGCTTTGTGTTTCTCCTTCACCTATTGGATTCATCGAGCATGGTCACGCTCTATATCCATTCGGGGCTATAGTTGGTATTACTCATCATCCTACCGCATACGATCATAGAACCGTGATGTGGTAAAGAATGAGTTGACATTAAAATAAGAGTAATATTAAGACGTTTGTGATTCGATATTATACACTCTATGCTTCTCTTCCCTCCTATAGCCTCGAGATATATTCAAATTATGTTGACATCCGACGATGATGAATCACCCTTCGACAACTAGCAGACAATTGACTCACACAATGAGTCCATGCGCTCTTATCTTATTGAAAAAATTATGATATTAAATCATAAATTTAATTTTTAGATTAAACTAACATATGTATAATTAAAAAATAAAAAACTTACGCTAACTATCTAGGATCTGCGTATCGACGAATGATCTATTTGTTCGCTCGCGATTCTTCACCAACAATCATAAGAATTTGGGTCATGACCTAACTCTTTAGTTTGAAAAAGTAGACATAAAGAATATGAGATGCAATAATTATAAATATTAATTTATAACATACTTTATAATAGGATTTACTATCCGTACATCATGCTCAATCTATTAGCTTCTTTTTATATTAATATTCATCTTTATGGAGCATTTGTTCCATCTTTTAGCCAAGGTATATACAACTTAATCATATATATACTTAGAAACATTTGACATGCAACTATATATGCAAGAATATGATTGATTAATCGATCACCATATTGAAATGCAAGCATGTTTATCACACACACGCACACGCATGCACACATCTCCATTAATTAGGTATTAACTTTATATTTTTCATTTTGTTTTTGGGTTCATACTATTTCAACAAGAAAAGGAGGAAGTACCATATTTAAGCTTTATACATGATCAAAACATGTGATATGATAATAAAAAACACAATATGTATATATATATTATCTTTCTAATTATTAAACCTTTATTTTTTGTGTTTTATAGAATTGATGCTACTAGGTTTCATCTCATTATTGTGATGGTATTAGAAAAGCTAAGTGCAAATATATGTATCCTAAAGAGTGTTGGTGAAACTTTTTTTCCTTATGGTAGCATGGATTCAAGCGATTGGAGTGAACAAGAAGCCATATGTGCAAAATGGGTATAATTAAGAGTTATATAAAAAAATCCATAAAAATCAAATATAAAACATGGATAAGAAGAAAGAAATGTATATACTAGAATCAATTAGAGACTATTGCTTTTTATTCTAAAGAGAGAGAGAGAGGAGAAGATGATTATGTTAGGAGATGAGACAACTAGAGTGTGGAGGAAACTAATTTATAAGGTGGTTTAGGGGGTGTAGCAGTCGATATTGTGTACTGGAGGAGTTGATAGCGAGAGGTTGGGTGGGAGAAAAGAGAAAGAAATAGGGGAAGAAAAGGATTCCGTCATTTTAGGAATTGTAATTTAGCGACGAACGCAACTCTATCATTATGTCATTGCCGACATGCATGTACTTGATGAAAAAATTAAGTATCCATCACTAATTGTCGAGAGAATAAAAGATTTTATAATGGAATATTCCATCGCTAATAAGAAGAGAAAAAAGCTCCAACATCGGCGATGGAAATCATAATCTATCGCTAATGCCATTGCAATTTGTTTAGTAGTCCGTTGCTAAAAAAATAAAACATTTACTCCTTTGTTTGACGACGAGAGTTTTCCCTAATTGAAGTTCGGTTGTTGATTGGTTGGTATTCTATCATTATCAACTCTAAATAGATAACAATCGTTATTCGTTTGTAAATTCGTACTTATATAGTGATAACTTATTATTCGTTACTATTTAATAGTTTTTTTACGATGATCGCCGATGTTAATTATTAATAAACTTATTAAGTGCAGCGGTGGGCATCATTAAAGTGAGCTATAAAACACGTTGTTTCGCTTTGTCATTTTTTTTTACCATGTATTTTAGTCCCTATAAGTTTATGATCGCAATCATAAGTTTGTAGACTTTGAGAAATAGTGAATTTAGTCTTCATTGATGCAAAAATTGATTAAAAATATCTCGGTATTGATAAATATTAAAATAAAAAATTATACATTTTTATCATTTTCATTTCAATCTCCGACTTATTTAATTTTTGGATTAAAGGTCCAAGAGATGCAATAATTATAAATATTAATTCATAATATAATGGATAGTAGGATTTACTATCCGTGCAATATGCTTAATCTAGTAGCTTCTTTTTTATATTAATATCCATCTTTATTGAGCATTTTCTCCATTTCTTAGCCAAGGAATATACAACTTAAGCATATATAGTTATCGAAACATTTGGCATACAACTATATATGCAAGAAATATCATTGATTAATTGATCACCATGTTGAAATGCAAGCATGTTCATCACACACACACATATCTCCATTAATTAGGTATCAACTTTATATTTTTGTTTTGTTTTTGGGTTTGTAGTATTTCAACAAGAAAAGGAGGAAATACCTTATTTAGGCTTTATGTAAGATCAAAACATGTAATATGATAATAAACAACAAAACATAACACGCACACGCACACACATGTATATATGTATATATATATATATATATATATATATATATATATATATATATATATATATATATATTATCTTGCTAATTACTAAACCTTTATTTTTTGTGTTTTATAAAGTTGATGCTACTTGGATTTCATCTCATCATTGCTAACGGTATTAGAAAATACGAGTTGCAAATATATGTATCCTGAAGAATGTCGCCGAAACCTTTCTTCCTTATGGTAGCGTGGATTCAAGTGATTGGCGCGAAGAAGAAGCCGGATGTGTAGAAGAGGTATAATTAAGAGTTATAAAAAAAAACCATAAAATCAAATATAAAATATGAATAAGAAGATAGAAATGTGCATACTAAAATCAATTTGAGACTACTCGCTTCTCCTTTTGTAGAAAGAGGGAGAGGAGACGATGACCGGCTTGGTAGAGGAGACAATTGAAATGGTTGGAGATTGCTAGAGTATATAGGAGACAAATTTATGAGGTGGTTTAGGGGGTAGTAGTCGGCGTCGCGTTTGGAGGAGACGATGACTGGTTTGAGAGAAGAGACTACTGTAGAGTATGAAGGAGACTAATTTATGAGGTGGTTTGGGGGTTAGTAGTCGATGTCGTGTTTGGAGGAGCCGATGGTGAGAGTTTGGGTGGGATAATGGATAAGGAAATAGGGGGAAAAGAGAATTTGTCAATTTAAGAATTGTAATTTAGCAACGAGCGTGACTTCATCGCTATTTCTTCACTAATATGTGTTTACTTAGCGACAAAATTAAGTGTTCATCACTAATAGGTAAGAGACTAAAAGGTTTAATGATGGAATATTTTATTGTTAATATGAAGAAAAAAAGGCTCCAACATTAGCGATGGAAATCATAATTTGTCGCTGAAAGCTATTGCAATTTAGTTGGTAATCCATCGCTAAAAAAACATAAAAAATTTACCACTTTATTTAATGATGGAAATGTTTCATTGTTGAAGTTCAATTGTCGATTGGTCGGTATTCCATCGCTATCAACTCTAAATCGATAACGATCATTACTCCTTTTTAAATTCATACCTATATAGCGATAACTTATTACCCGTCACTATTTAACACTTTTTTTGTAGTGATTGCTGAGGTTAATTGTTAATAAACCTATTAAGTGCGGCAATGAGCTATGAAACACATTGTTTCACTCTGTCATTTTTATTTTTACCATATAATTTATTCCCTATAAGTTTTATGATCGCAATCTTAAGTTTGTAGACTTTGATAAATAATGAATTTAGTCTTCATTGATGCAAACATTGTTTAAAAATTATCTCACTATTGGTAATTGTTAAAATAAAATTTTTTATAGATTTTTATCATTTTCATTTCAATCTCCGACTCATTTAATTTTTTGGATTAAAGGTCTAGGATGTTTCTATATAGTTTTATTTGTCTTAATCATATCCCTTTATTAATTTTTTCAATAATCATGTCCTTCTATTCTTAATTTACATCTTAATTTTGTTCCTCTAGTCAAATTTTTTAATAATCGCATCAATGGTCGACGACGGACTCATAAGACAATGACACGTGGTATTAAAAAAAATTAAAAATTCAGAAAAAATTAAAAAAATTCTAAATTTTCCTCGTTTTCTCTACCTTAATGTATAGAAATAAATAATTAATTTCATTTTTTAATTTTTTTTTGCTTTCTTTTAAATTCAAACTAAAACGAGAAAATTTTTATGTATAGGAATGAAAGAAGCAAAATTTTATTTATTTATTTCAGAAATTTATTATGAAAACTTATTTCAAATCCAAAACTAAAGGATAAGATTAAGATAAATAAAATAGTACACGGACATAATAGACTTTTAATCTAATGTTTTCTTTTTTTCAAAAAAATCATATAAGTTCTATATTTAAAAAAGTTCTAATCTAACCGATGGCAATGATCGATTGGGGCCAAAATGTATATTTATCTTAATGACCGAAATGTAAAAATTTGAGGAAATTTTGTTGAAATGACAAAAACCCACAGGAGCTCACACAAAATTTCAAAAAACCCCTCGTAACTTTTGTTTTTGTAATAATTTTAAATTATGATACCTTTATTTAAGAAGAGATCGATAATGATGAATTAACGAGAGATGAGAGGATACACACATTGGTCTTACCTTGCAAAAATGCGGATAAGGTACAAATTCTATATCTTAAAGAAGATATTTAAAATAAAGTTTGAAATTATATCTTGATGTTCGGACAAATCACAAAAGCTTAAAAAAATGTACTTATATTAATCGCTAGGATAAATTAGCACAATTTACATTTTCTACTAATCATAATCCAATGATGCCATGAATATTGGTATTAGGTTTGTAATTAATTGACCCAATAATTGATATATCAATTAGATTTTGTTTTTAGAACTAGATGCATAAATTAGATTATTAGAGTCATTCTAACAAGTTGAACGAGTGTGAGTTGTGCATTCTATATACTGTTAGGGATGGCAATTTGCCTCGCCCCAACGGAGCCTCGCGTCAATTTTCTCCGATCAACGTGAGAATTCTCTGCGTTGACCGAGGAATGGGGCGGGGCTGGTCGCTCCGTGAGTGGGGATGGGATTTGCCTACCCCGCCCGTTTGCCCCATTTTTTTTTTCATTAAAATTATAATTATGTTCTATATAAAATTTATAATTAGTGACTTTTAGAGTTTGTTTTCTATATAAATTATTATTTTTTTGCTATAATTTAAATTTTGATAATAAAATTGGATAAAATGAGACGAAAAAAATATTTTTTTACCTCATTTAGCTCTGTGGGATCTCCGTCCTCGTTCGAGACGGGGATGATACGAGAAATTTTGTCTCATTCGGAGCACGGGGCGAGGATGGAGAAAAATTTTTCAGGGGTGATCCTCGTCGTCGCCCCGCCCCATTGCCATCCCTATATACCGTGGGTTGTTCTAGCAATTCTAAATTTTTAGTTCTGCTACTGCATATAACCAAATACTTTTGATATCCCAAACGCGTACAGCTAACTTATAACCCCAACGGCTTAAAAAATAACAGTGAAAAACCGTAGTTATTCCTCTATTAGTTCACTGATAGAACAACGTGCCGTGGAACGCATAGGGAACTCAAAAAGGAAAACAAAATAAAAATACATGGAGTAAATTCTTCTTTAATCGCTAGGTTCTGAATGTGATTATAATTTAGTCCTCCATATTTAAGAACCTATAACATAGGCTCTTGATCCTTTTTCATCTGAACTTTTTTTATTGATCCCAAATCTGCAATTGGACTACATAAATTATTAGAATAAACCTACTTAGTGTGAGTTTGGAGAAAGATAAACAAAGTTTTTAAAAAGACAATGGTCAACAAATGACGAGGGATTTAGGTTATAGATTCTGAAATATAAAGGTCTAAGCTATAACTACTTTCAAAATCTAAGGACTAAAGAATAATTTAGTCAAGAGTATATACGCACATTCACGTTGTGAGTAAATTATAAACTAGTCTCTTTACTTTTGAAAAACGAATTAATTAGTCTTCTATGTTTTAAAAATTAATTAATTATTTATTTTCATCTATTTTATGTCATTTTTAATTTTTAATTTTTTTAAATATATAAATAAATAAATATTATGAAAAAAATGATAATTAAAAAATATTTTTTAATTAGAATAATATTAAGTTATATATGTGCACTAGGACTAATTAATTTGTTTCTAAAAACTAGAGGGATTAATTTGTAATTAACTCCACACTTTGATCGGGTTCTGTGTGTATGCTTGTGTGTGTGTGTGTGTGTGTCAGAGGTAAAATGGCGAAAAAGGGCCTTTTCAATCATCAGCAATGGGTCTCTTTCATAATCCGAGACAGTTGGGGACCCGGAAAGATGGCGTAGAGATGTGCTATCAGCTTGGTGCAGCACATGCAAATGTTCTGCACTGCCTCTAGGCTGATGGGTCCATTCCAAATTGGATTATTTTGCATGCACAAAAGGTTTGACTCCTCAATCGCATCGCTTGTAAACCTTCGGATCGTGTTGACTTTCTTCTACTTCTGTACACCATTAGTGCATGGCTTTTTTTTTTTTTTTTTAATTCTGAGTGCGACTCTTTCTTAGCTCAAGTTCAATTGACGTTGCCATTTTTAACCCCAGGATCTTGAAGTCCAGGGTTTCTTTCATCCTTTTGGAAGAAGCCGTCGCAAGTTCGAAAACCCAATACCGATAAAAATTTAGGTTCAAGGACCTCCTTTAATTTGCACTATATTGTGCATATAGATTGATGCGTTTAGTGAACAATATTTTGTTTCGTCGGTAAACGTATATTTGAGCTAGTTTTTGCACATCAAAATTAAAATTTTTCTAGTTGGATTTTAATTAAGCAGAACTATATATCCAAATATGTGTTCTTCCGAGGAATTTCTTTCTTGTGAAATTTTATGAGATTTGAATTTTATATTATAATGGGATAAACAAACTCAATTATAATCGAAGTTAAACCTGGATAGCTTTTATGAATATTAGTTCATATAAAAAGAAAATTAAGTATATGTAATTAAGTTTTATTTGATTAATATTTAGAGAGTTGGATGGATAGTTAAGACCTAATTAAGGTGGTGTAGTCCGTCCTTGCTTATCTATAAGGTTCTAACCTTAAGCTAAGATGTGAGAAATAAATTCTCACAAATTCTCTAACTAATCTTAAATGTATTGTCTGTTTATCCGGATAAGAAATATGGATTTAATCTTTATATGTAAAACTTGATCTAAATACCATCTAACTATAAAACAAAACAAATAAAATAATTATATATCTTTAGAAAAACACAACAATAAGAGAGATGAAGAAGGAAAAGAACTCAATTAAATAGGGTTATATATATTCTGTAGTTGGAGTCCCCAGATGCTTTGGAGGGCTAGAGCGAAGAAAAAAAAGAAGCTAGCTAGCATCTATATATTTTCACTTAGTTAAAGTTTTATGGAGATGTAAAGATCGTTTTTCTAACGTCCAACTTAATTAGGTTTCTGACGATGAATGACGAGATGATTATTTTGAATTACATTTTTTTTTTTTAAAAAAAAGGCAAGACTTATTGTACACGTCTATGTGATTCTTTTCACTTGAATGAAAGAACTTAAACAAATAAAACAGAAGAGATTAACAAGGGATTTTATTTTCTTCTGTCAAAATGATTGATAGTTAGAATGAATGTTATGCGATTGATGTCGAATTTTATATATATAATTAGTGCAATAGAAAAGATACTTGCTAATCTTTTAAGAAGATTCCAAAACGTTTCACGTTTCATTGCGGGCCACAGTCTCTGTAGCTAATGATTTCGTTTATAGAATTGAAGAGAAATTTGCAATGAAGTTCAAATGTATAGCTGTAAGTGTTGCGCATGCTGCACACTGCTAAAATCTAAAAGCCACTTGTGCTTTCTTCTCCGAAACAAGACTTGGATTCAATTTCTAGCAGCACTCTTGTTATCTTGAGGACGAAAACAAAGTCTACACAACGAAAATGGTTGTATCACTTTGTTTAGTTTCATCCTTTTGTCGTTCGTGTTTAACAGGGTTTAGAGCATGCCTTTAATTGGTTGAAAAACTTAATAAATCTTGTTTGGGTTTCTATAGAAAGGGCCCCAATTAAAGGTGGAAACAGCTAGGTTTAAGGAGTTCAAAGCGGATTTAATTAATAAGATTAATTTGAGCTGGGGTGGTCCATTGCAAGAAAAATGCATGAGTACTTCGTCTGCAACAGTGTTTTATATTATACATGTTCATAAGTAGTTTGTTCCCATTTGAGTTATATATTCGGTTTTAAAGAATCATTTGAACTATCATGCCCTGTAGCTTTCTAATCATTGAGAAAAATAAAAACAATCCCCCCTACGGAATCCCAATTGTAGTTATTTTAATCGCCTAGTCATTTAAACATTTTAAAAAGGTTTTCTCTGTGCAAAATGACTTCATATATTATATATAATTAAGAGTAAAGCTTTTTTTTTTTTTTTTTAATCCAAGTTTTCTTTGTTTTTTTTTTCCGACTGCTTCTTTCTCTCTTCTAGTATTTTTTCAAGAATGCCAATTTTATGCATGAATTATATAGTAGGCAAAACTTAGACGGCCAAATATCGCAATAGGCCATGCTAATGGAAGCTTGTCGAATTTTTTTGGTATGGAGATCGAAGCCACCTTTAGTTTCAAAAGAAATTTATTATTAATAAATAATCGCTTAGGTATGATGCATTTTACTGGGAGTACGATCTATACATACGTAAGGCCCATGTCTATCGAACACTTTCTAATTTTATTTACTCTTTATATATTAGTAGAGTAAGGACATGAAAACTTGGCGTAATTTGAATTTATTGATTTATCTCCAAAATAATAATAATGGATTTCGAGTTGTAGGAGGATTGTTCGAGTAATTTATTTCAATATCCTTAGTTGTAATTCAACACAAAACAAAGTTGGAATTCACAACCATTTTTTAAGAAAAATATTAATATCAATTGAGTTACAATTTATTAGCTACATTGTAATATTGTTGGTCACTGAATAGTTGAGGTTTGCAATTAAAGAAAGGATGCAATTTCTTCAAATTGAATACAGGTGAATTCATTTGTCACATATGATCGATGCATCATTGCATTAAAATATAGGGAATTCTTCCACAACAATATATTAGGTTGTAGAAACTGTAGGGATACTCATAATATTAAACACTATACAGATTTAGTATAATAATTTTGTTAGTTAGTTAGCGAGTGAGAGTCAAAAGGGTAACGTCTCTGGTGGTGGCTCGGGGGTGGAGCCTCCAAAAAGTCTATATAATATTAAATCAGATGTATAGGTTTGTTGTTTTTTTTTTTTTTTATCTTTTTATAATACTATTTGTCCACACTATAAATAGATGTAATATCAATTATATCTGTAGTTGTCATTTGATAAACTCTAATAAGAACTTATAGTGCAATCGTAGAGTAAGCATTTTTTTCGAATCATGTAACATCTTTATGTTGTATGATTATGTTTGTCTTTTCATTATATTTTTTTGATTGATTGGTTTTCTAATATAATAACCACAAGATAATTATTAAAAAGTAATTTTTAAAACTTTTATTGATAGTTTAAATTTTTGAATTAGTATAGTTATTCAATTTAATATTAAAGTTTTAATAACCAAATTCTCAGCATTTCAAATCCTATTATCGCTATTCTTCTTTCAATTAAAAAAATTAAATCAGGTAATCCTTTTATTTTAGGATCACTCTTGACCAACTAGTGAGGTTAGTGAAATTTTTCCTTATACTTTCTGCAAGTTGAAAATTTAATATAAGAGGGGAAAAAACAGAGAAATTAAAATTACCCTGGCCGTGTTTACTGGTGGGGTTGGCGGTGGTGGGGAAAACTATAGCCGGTGGTGGTCCTGATGGTGTTGGCGTGACGTCTGTGCACTACTGGCGGTGGCTTTATAAAGGGTTAATTAATTAGCTAGAAGATTAATAATGTAAATGAGTGACGAGTTTACCGATCCTGCCCTTGCTGAGTAGTTCAACATTAAAGATTCCTTTTGACTAGTAGGCACTAAACATTATAGCAGGAAGGGAACTGATCGGTATATCAATAAATTTCTAAATTTTCTATTCTACAAATGTGCCAGAAATGTACCTAAACATGGATGTTCATTGGCACAGAGAACAATACTGTGTTTGTAGTATAGGATAGCAGAAATGGTAAAATACAACAACTACGTGGTCATCTTCAATCAATTTTATGCAATAATATTTGACAGCATCACTTAAATTTCATTTAGTAGAAATTAGAAAGTTTGGTGGGTGGCCGCGTTGATGAAGAATCACTATCTTGAATTTTCAAATGTGAGGCCAAAATGAAGAAATACTATTTATTACCACCAAAATGGATAACATTGGTGGGGTGAGGTAGTTTGCAACACGAAGTGGATTTCATCAGAAATAGCAAGATAATTTTTTTTTCTCGAGAAAATGACCGAAGCAATTTATTCTTTACCCTCAATGATGAAACTTTTGTAGGTGATCATGATTTGGAAGAATTGCCCCAAAAAGCTCAAAGAGGAACCCCTGTTTCCTTGAGACACTAAAGTTGTTCTGTGCAAGAGAAGGAATATTATATGTGTGTGGTCGCATACATTGTTTGCACAAAAAGACCACTTCTCATAGTCTGGATTGAAAGGATTATTCATTAAATCATTCTTTTTTAGTTTTTATCATGCTTTTGTTGTTTGAAATATCATAGGGCAGGACTCCATCCCTAGACTTTACCCAACTTTTTTTTTTATATAAATTTATAATCTTGATTGCCGTTAATTAGACTAAACACTCATTATTCTTGAGGCTTCTTTGACACGTAAAAACTCTTTTTACCCATTATGTCCTTGGAAGAATCATGAAACAAAGAATATTAATTGACAATCATCACAAGAAATTTCTACTTTTCAACTGCATTGTTATGTATTGAGTATAAACTGACTAGTCTTCATTTCTACCTCCATTATTCACTACGATCTGGAACTGCTTATGAGCTTTTGCCCGTTTGCATTTCACTGATGACTTAAGTTACAAGCATAGGTTATTATCAGTGTTTGAATTTCCTACTAAACACATATATATAGTATGAATGAGATGCCCCACCATTTCTGCAAAAGACATTATTTCTGATTAGACGTATGTATGCAACTCATACTGTACTACTAATTCATTTCCACTCCTTTACAACTAAATGGAATACATAATCATCCAAAAAAGAAAACAGAAAAAAAATATATTAAGGGAGGGGGAGAGAGAGAGAGAGAGAGAGAGAGAGGTGACTTTAACACCTTATTGACGGTGACTTTTCTCTCTTGAAGTCTAGCCCTTATATTAATTCGACTCCCTTTCTCGGCTGCTACTTCATTTTCCTGGCCTCCCTTTCAAAACTCTCTCTCTCCCTCCCTCTCTCTCTCTCCGCTTACATCTTTTCTACCAAAGCACTTCTTACAAATCTATTCACAGACATCTGTGTTCATTGCTGACACTTCACCTAGGATTCAACAAAATTTGCTGTTTTAGGAAAGGTATCTCTCGTTATATTATCCTCATTGGAGGTGAGTCTTTCTCTAAATGGGGAGGCACTCTTGCTGCTACAAGCAGAAGCTAAGGAAAGGCCTATGGTCACCTGAGGAAGATGAGAAACTTTTAAGGCATATTACTAAGTATGGTCATGGATGTTGGAGCTCTGTCCCAAAGCAAGCTGGTAATACCGACCTCAAATTCATCATCCCCTTGTTTATGCTATCCTTAAAAACCAAAGTGTTTATGCAATGTTCAATAAAAAAGGACCACTGTTCATGGACATAATGATATTTTTATTGAATTTTCCAGGTTTGCAAAGGTGTGGCAAGAGCTGCAGACTAAGGTGGATTAATTACTTGAGGCCTGATTTGAAAAGAGGCACATTCTCACAGCAGGAAGAGAACCTCATAATTGAACTTCATGCAGTTCTAGGAAATAGGTATCTTTCACTTTCCATAATTAATCACTCCTCATTGTGAACTGGTCTTCCTTTTCTCGCGGAAGCTAATACTGTTAAAGAGTTTTTTTTTTCTTCCAAATGATTACTCAGGTGGTCTCAGATTGCGGCACAATTGCCTGGAAGGACAGACAATGAAATAAAGAATCTGTGGAACTCTTGCTTAAAGAAAAAACTTAGGCAGAGAGGCATTGACCCTGCAACCCACAAACTACTTTCTGAGGTTGAAAATGGAGAGGACAAGAATCCTCCTGCCAGTGGCACCCAAGATAAAGCCTCTGCAGTCTCCAATACTGAACTCAACCTCCTCAAAGCTGATAATTCTAAGCCCTCGGGAGCAAATTTACAAGAAAAAAGATTATCTCCGATATCTCCACATGGTTACCAGTTGGAGAGGGAAAGTACTTCCAGCTCGAAGGCTATGAATGGGAGCAGCAATGCCAAAAATGACCATGGTAACAACAATTTGATGACACCAACAATCAACAAGGACTTTTTCTTGGATAGGTTTACAGCTTTCCACCATGAAAGCTCCACAAGTAACTGCCAGCCTTCGGATTTTGTAGGGAATTTCCCTCTTCGGCAATTGAATTATGCATCCAATGCCAGGCTTGCAACGAACTCGATCCCCTCTCTGTGGCTGAGCCAAACCAGCAAAGCTTTTGACACGAATTCTGAATTCTCTTCCACTGTGATACCCTCCATTCTTCCACCAGCAGTAACAAGCTCATTTCTTTCTACATCTATGGGCTACAAGCCTTCCATTACTGTTCCACCTGGCAATCCTCCATTGCCTTCTTTTTCAACCAACAGCTGTCGGCTTTGGGAAACCGGTGCCCCCAGCAACAACAGTAACAGCAGTACTGGAAGCAATGGCAGTACGGAGCTGCAAAGCCACAGTTCCTTCTTTGAGAATACCATCTTTTCTTGGGGATTAGGAGATTGTAGCTCAACAGAAAAGGAGGCACAGAACCCCTTGATGGCAAGCCAACAGGAGGACATCAAGTGGCCTGAATATCTTCAAAATCCATTGCTCATGGTTGCTGCTTTACAAAATCAAAATCAGCAATCTTTGTTCAATGAGATAAAATCAGAAACACGTCTCCTAACAGAAAATTCAAGTGGTATGTGGCCTCATAACCAGCAGCAACATGAACCTTTACAAAATCCTGATGTATGTCCCAAGGATATACAGAGAATTACAGCATCTTATGGGTATATTTAGCTTGCATTGGTACAGGGAGCCTCAATTTAGGGGAAAAATTAATTAGAGGCTTGAAACAGATGCTCTTTCTTCATTTACAGGTGTGCGTGCCATAGATTTTTCTCTTGTGCATAGGTCTGATACAATTAAAACATTTCTCACCCTCTGGTTTTGGAATATTTGTGAGCAAAATTATAATCCTTTTCATTAGCTTTTTACTTCTGGGTGTGGGGTAGAATTACATAATAAAGCTACTATTTCTTGTGTATGTTCTCTTCTTCGCCTCATTGCATATGCACCGTCATGTTGCAATTCTCTCTGTAAACAGTCCAAAACAAATGTTAATTATTTATCAATGGGATTTTTTTTTTTTTAATCCTTCTTTTCAGTTTAGTATGTGTAAATCACTGACATCCCTTTTCAAATTGGATAACTTAATTTTTATCTATTTATCCAAAACCTTCCCCTAGTTATTGGAAAACTGACGATTAGGTGAACTTCTGTGTAGTTGCATATCACCATCTCCGGGAGACAATTGATGCTAATCACTTGAATAGCAGCTTTTGTTCACTCTTTTTTCCTTCAATTTTGTTAAAAAAATAATATAAAATTATTTCCAAAATTTTGCCTATTAATTTAAATAAAATTATTTCTAAAATCTTAACTATTAATTTAAATTTTTTATTTTAATTTTTTATTTCAGATTATTTTTTTACCATAGTATCAAAATGAATTTTTAATTTGAGATAATTTTTTTGACGTTTTATCATAATATTGATGATTAAAAAATTACGAGTTGTAATCTTACTACGAATGCTTTCTCGCACAAAGCAACGGCGGGACTTTTGTTAGTTGAGATGGTTATTTACAAGTTTAGATGATTTCTAGACAATGAATGTTAGTTTTGCTTCACGCTCCTTTATTTTTATTATTAATTTAAAGAGCATAATACCTGCAATACGTCTCTTTCGTTTTAGACTCGAGGAGCCATCCCTCCTCGCTCCCCTTCTCAGTTGGACGCGCCCACACGCATGCACATAATCACACACATGTGAAAGTCTGCAAACTAATATGGCTGAAGAAGAGAAGAGGTGCCACTTTAAATTAATAATGGAAGCAAAGAAAAGAAAAACCCCACAATTGAAACAGAGAGTTATTCACTTTCCAGTCCGTACATGGGGGGATAATGACTGTCAATCTAATAAGGACCATATGTATATATATGCTCATGTCTTCTAGCTTCTTAAAGACACTAACATTATCTCAAGAACCATTTTATGTGTGAAGCAAGAAACTTCCAATTCGTGCGAAAAGCTTTGTCAATCCTATAGTGAATTAAAGCAGAAATTGAAAATGCATACAAATTAAGCAAATCACTGCCATCCACTTGTCAGCATTTTGCACAGAGGTGTCTTTTTATGATACTAGTCCAAAGTAGAACTGTTGAACTGATATTACGCTACATAAATTTTAATTACCGCTCATTGGCTGGAGTTGAAAGATGCTTGGAATTTAAGAAACGAACCTCTAGAGAGTTAAATTCAGTTGAAGCTCCTTGCTTTCTTCCTTAAAAGTCATGATAACATATTATTGACATGAAAGCAAGGAAAGGAGAAGGAAACTCCCTTGTAACCCAAAAGAGATCAGTATCTTTATAGCACTAATATATTATATATCAACTTCAGAACACAGGCACGCTTTCCCGTTGTTTCGACCTTTTCATATGCAGTGAGTTCATTGGACCAGAGGGATTGAAGGAAATCGGTGGGAAATTAACAAAGAAATGGAAATTACTGGTGGTGTTTACGGGTACGGATGAAAGGATGGAACACCAAAACTTCTCCGATCAGATTTGGAATTCTCAAATGATTAATGGACAACGGGACTAGTTGGATTGGGTGATAATGTATAGGGGGAGGAGGACCCACTGGTGACTCAAGGTCAGCCAAGGAAGGGAATCTTTTGCGCAGCCACACCCACACGTACAAGTATGCCCTTCGCTCTAACCAGATGGATCAAATGAGCAGGCCAAATTGTCGGGCCTTTTTGTTTCATTTGTGAATTCTTTCAAACTAATAATCGATGGGATACCACAGTTCAATTATTTGCCCCTGCGATTTGGCTCTAACATATACATTATACTTGGTAAAGCACCATTTCTTTTCCTAAGGCCACGGACATTTATTTAGGATAAAATCTTAACTCCGTGATTAATTAGTTTGGTGTCTGTACTTCTTTCAGTAAAAAGCAATTGGGCCTTTTAATTTATAATGGGATGGCACCAGAGTTATATTTTAAAAATTCGCAGTATTTTGTACTAATTTATAGCCGAGCCTAGTAAATCCTGTGATGGATTACTTTGTTTTAACTCTCTCTCTCTCTCTCTATATATATATATATAATTGTCACTAGTATTTAATCAGACTCGGAAAATATTAGAGATAATTGAGAAAATTTTTAATTGAAAAGCTGTCGGTGACATGCAATTAATGCGATCTAAAATAAATCTTAATTTGTCAACCTAATCTTTAAAGTTGCGAATTCTAAATGACCTTTCACAAAATATTTTGCTAAAGTTTTTCAGGTTCAATAATCAATAAAAACATATGCATCTATTGACAAAATCCAAGAACGAAATGCTTTATATGTTTGGTAAACAAGCCTGTGGATCACATCTAATTACCATACATTAGTTAATCCTTTAAGAGATTGAGAAGGCAGATAGCTGATAGGAATTAAAGAACTTGGAATTTAGTGACAGTGATCTCTTGTAAGAAATCATAAATTCAAATTGTAACATATTAATTCTAATAGAAAACTTAGGTGTGTGTTTTGAATATGTAAATTAAAAAGAAAAAAGGTAGCTGATAGCATCTTGCAGGAACTGGACAAAGATATATGGATAAACAAGTAGGAAAACATACAATGATTAAACACAAGCAAAAGCATATTTAAATATAAAAGACAGCACTTTATAAGATAATAATAACAATTAATTCTCCGCTATAACGTAATTCCTACTTAAAATATACTCCTAATAATAGACAATGTACGTAACTTGGAATGAGTAAATCATGAAGTTGCATTGTGATTATTTTTCAACCAAACATCTAAAACTTTTTGTGCAATCATATTTGTAGACTACTGTTTTTTCGTAAGAGATAAATATTTTTTTATATAACTTGGTTTTCTGACACATGTTCCGTACAAGTATTATTCAACTATTAAATATATTTTTTATAATCTCTAATAAATTATTTTTGAATTATGTAAAAGTAAATATTTTAGCATTTATTAAAATAAATTATTTGATTTTTTTTAATCTGAATAGTTTTATATAAAACTTATTTATTTGTTATTGAATTAGTTTGTTAATTGTTAAAGCATATAAACAAATTTTGATTGTATTGAAATAAAAATATAGAGATAAAATAGATAATAGTTAGTAACTTAGTATGTATGTTAGTCTGTAGCATGCATGGATATGAATGTTTATAATGAGATCTCTTGAAAATAATTACTATTACTAATAACACTAAAAGAAAAGATGAAATCACTGTAAATTTACTATTTACTTAATGTACATTGTCTCTACTTTTATTATTTGTTCATTATGTATTGTTTGCGAATAAATTTATTATTCATTTAATGTACATGGTCTCTACTTTTATTATTTGTTCATTGTGTATTGTGTGTGAATTTCTTATTGATTTATGGTGTTTTTCACTTTTTGTAAAAAATTATGCACTTTGGTCTCTCTTTTTTAAATTCTTTTTTTAGATACGTGATTTCATTTTTCTTTCACTTTGATCCATGCATGCTAAGAAGAGAAAGAAACGAGGGAGAAAGGAAGCAATGGCAAGGCCCATTTCGACAATCTTGAGTGTCGAGCTTACTATTAATTTGTTCGACTCAAATAGTAGAATCCTATTGTTGTGATGACAAGTTATAAAATAATTGAAGAAGCTAGATCGAGAACTAAAAATGTTTTTACTTTTTTTTATCTTGATTTCAATTTTGTGTGTTTATGTGCATTAAAATGATTTTAGAAGTACTAAATAAGTTTGTTTCGTTATTTATATGATTTTGAAGTGTTTTTGGACAAAAATATAGTTGAATTTGGTTTTGAGATGCTGAAAATTAAGAAACTTGACTTTTTAGATGAAATCGATAGCGTAAAAAATTACAATGGTTATCGAAAATTAAATAAATAAAATAAAATAAAATTTTCCTATGCCCGGGCGTGTGGGAAGCCTATACCTTTTCTTTGTTCTTTTTTTTTTTTTTTTTCATTTGATTTTTTCAATTAACATTTTTTATGCAAAACCTATAGAACATCGAATGTTATCACTTTTGTTTTTCATGCAAAGTGAGAATAAAATATATATATTGTTTTTTATATTTTAAATTTAACATATATTTTAGATTATATTATTCTTATTATTTAAATTTGTCGTTTTTATGAAAATTCTTATCCAATTAATTTATTTTTTTAGAAATTTTTTTCCTAATAAATATAATTTATTTTTCTCCATATTTGAATTTTGGAATAAAATTTTAAAACATAATTTTTTTTTATTTTTTAAAAATAAATTAATATAATATATATTGTGAATTCTTAGAATTTTTAAATGATAGTTCCATAAATATAAATATATAATTATTTTAATCTAAAATATTAAAATTGTATTTTAGATAATTTGTCTCAATCCACTAAGTATAGTCAAAACGTATAAAAAAATTATTAAATCATCAATTTTATTAAAAATTAATTATATATCTTTACACATAACACCAACTATTTATTATGAATATTTTTCTATAAAACTAATTTTTTTGAAATAAAATAATAAAAATAATTTTTTAAATGAATCACTTAATTATTTAAATATAACTTTTTACGCTAATATTATTGATTATTGTGTGTGTATTAAATGCAAGTACTTTCAAAAAAATAAACGTCTTATCAACATTAAATGAGGATAAAAAGTTATTTTTTTTATTATTTTTTTTACATAAGTGTATACATTAATTGTAACTTTATTTTTTGGATAAAGTTTTATGAAAAATATATTTAAAAGTATTTTTTAAAAATTCTTGATTAATATTTTAATTTAAATTATTATAAGTTTTTATTTAAGAATCAATGCATAAAGAAGAATAAATCATATTTTTCAAAATTAAAAATTTATTAAAAAGATAAAAAAATTTTAACATAATTTTGTTATACGGGCCGACAGCATAACGCAGGTAACCTATTAGTAATCACTAAAAAATTAATAAAGCCCATGCGCATGGATGCTGAACAAATGAAGGCATATTTCGGGTTTGGTTCTTCATCTTTTAGTTAGGGCCTTCGTTTAACTCGTACTGTTACCAACATCTTGTTTGATACTAAATTATTCCATAAAAGATTTACACTTACGTTGTCTAGATGAAATACTACTATTTGCGGCTGTTTTGGAATTATGCCAAAGTTCTTTGGTAAGGGCAAATACCTAAAATGACCCATCATTCCATTCCATAGAGAAGGACAGTGAGGGCAAGTGCCCCACCCCTAAACCCCCTTGTCCATAACCAACTGTACTATATTCCAAGAATAATAATGAATGTTATATTTAATCTCTTTTTATTTAATTGATATGTTCTCCATTATTCGTGGTTTTGTACCAAAAAAGAAAAAAAAAAAAGAATTATTCGCAGTTACGCAATCAAATAATTGAAAAAAAAGTCAAAAGACCGACATGAAACAAGCGTTATGAAATTCTGAAGTCAATACGCTGCACAAATATAATCGTCGGAATAATTAACTCGTTTCAACCAAGGAGAACTCTGTAATAAAAGCTGTGAGCCGAGTTGATATACATACAGGCGACTAGACATTGGCATTTTTAAAAAATATTATTTATTATTATTATTGAAACAATTTCTCTTCCTCTAACAACAGATTCCCTTTTTGCTTTGCCCCTCGATTTTCATAGAAACATTTCTAAGCTTTTATCCATGTGATAATGGCGTTCCAATCCAATTAAGAGAAGGAAAAGCAAAATCGTTCCACTGGCTAGCTAGACCCCCTTTAAATGACTCCACAATTGAAACTACAGAGAAATAGACCAGGGTTCAGCATCCTCATCTTAAACACAGTAATTTCTGAATACAAGAAAAGCTTACAAATGTTCTGCAAAAAACACCATAATCAGCGGTCCTAATAATGCGCTCAGGAGTCACTAACTCCTGCTATACTTTCTCAGGAAATAAAGATTTCCAGAATTTCGCAATCAGATTGGATGTAATTAACAGGAAGGGTGTAGCCTCACAACCAGGAAAAATAAAGCAACATGACATCCCTTAAACAGACCTCATCCAGTGCCCTCAGGTTCAGAATCATAAGTTGGATATCATCACAACGCATTTATCATCCTCTTCATCTCAGCAGACCTCCTGGGATCAGGCTCTTCAATGGCTCTCTCTGTGAGTACATGCTTGATACGACACATTGACTTCCTCACCTGAATTTCATTGTTCATAGAAATTGAACAGAATTTGCAGTTATGCTTGTGAGAACATACAGAGGACAAAACAAAACATGAGCTTGCATCCTAAAATTGACATGCTAAATTCAAAGAGAAGCGGTTTTCTAGTAATCCTTCTTTTACTTTATCTTCTTTGCATAATAATATAAAAACACAGGTGTTCTTTTACTTATCTTCTTTGCATAACACTGTAAAGGGTACTGCTAAATTCATCAACCAAATTGTTATTCCCATCAATCTTTTTTTAAGAAAATTACCAATACATCCTTCATCAATTACCAATAACCATTAATAACAAATATTAGTGGAGGGTGTATTAGTAATTTTTTAGAAAAAATTGGTGAGAATACAATTTGGTTAGTAAATTTAGCAGTACCCTACTATAAAAACAAGGGTGAGTACACAGCAAAGCTGCTTGTAATTGTAGTCCTTCACCTGACGTGCAAAAAAGTTTTTTACATGCATATGCTGGCAACCCCATGGCACACAAAACAACACACACACACACACACAAATATAGTTTGAAAAACCCTCCACCACTCCCCTAGATAGAGAGAAAGAGAGAGAGAGAGAGTGGAGAAGATGATTATAAAACACATTAAGCCAATGTTTGCATGCATATGTAAAGCCATATCATTTCCCTGGATTTCTGGCCAGTGGCACATTTATTCTTTGTGATTCGCTGGTTTTAAGGGCTATCTTGTTTAAGTTGCTATTGGTGCAGGAAGATAAACGGAAGCCTTTGAAGAGCTGAGAGCAACAACAATAACATACTCATATCAAAATACAAGCAAAGAAGATGGGATATACCTTGGGTAAGCGCTCTGGATTGGGAAATCGAAGGTTCTGGGCATGAAGCATCTGCCGTTGAGTCATCAGCATGTTTTTCTCCTTTAACAGAACATACCATAACTTATGAAGACTGTCCCAAGACTTCAGGCGCAGTTCAGAAGCTTTCCAACTTCGCCCTGGAGGCAGTAAAGAGTAAAAGGAAAACGCATTTAGAAAAAACAAAGGTTCTCCTTTTGCTGATAGGAAAGGAACATAAAATTTTCATAGATTAGCCATATTGTTTTGCAAGTTAATTAAAGCACTTTGTATCAGGCTAGTGAAGAAAATAACATGAAGTGCAAAATGACAAACCGTAAAAATGTCAAACAGAAAATAATTTACACTCGAGCACTTTCAATAAATTCTAAGGAAAAGTATCTGTGAGGTCAATATCATATAAGTTGGTATCTTTAGCATTCCTTCAGGAAACACAAAAATTAGGGTAGAGAAATCACCAAGCATACAAGTGTACAAGTCCAATATAGCAGGCTTCAAAATAATATCAAATCATGTAAATATATAGTGATATTTTATCAGTTCAATTCTTCAAGTCAAGGCAACTTAGACGTTAAAGTGCTTGGACTCATAAACTGTCTGTCGCCCATGTCGAAGAGACAATAAAGCAAACAAATAAACCAATCCAACTGTTTATTCATAGTGTGCTCTGTTACAAGTCCACACATCCAATAACATAGGTTTCAGAGTGAGCCAGTCCAACAAGGGCATCCCAATTTTTCCCAAAATCTTATCTTGATTCCAATTAGCTGATTATAAGAGCTTTTAGTCCAGCTATGTCCATATGTAGCAATGTATATATGGTCAAACCATAAGCCTCGCCGGATTACCCAATGGGCAAGATGCCAACCAAGAAAATCATTCTTGTAAACATTCTCAAAAACGATGAGTACCTTGCATTCATAAAACCATATATGCGTCGGCTTTGATGACAGAATCAATCAAGTTAAAGGTGATCTGTTAGCTTCAGTAAACCAGAGATGTTTGGTCATAAATATACATAAAAATGGGATATTTAGTCATACTGATTGTGTGCTTCAATTTTTCTCTCTGTTTCTTTTCAATTTCTTAATCTTCATGTGTTGAATGCAGCTCTTATATTGTTACTTGTAAAACAACAGAAATCATTTACCGCCGATCTGACGCTATGAAGGGTAGTGTGGTCCTCAATCAGTAAATAAAAGAAGCGATTGAGAATCTCATATCGTACCATAAACAATAGGTTTATCCTCATCCAGGCTCCTATCAGCCTCAAAGAAGTCCTCGAGTGGGTTATGTCCAGATGTAGCTGTAGCGGCAGCAGCAGAGGCAGCATGAGTTTCAGATTTAGCAGCAGCAAGGAGTGTCCTCCCAATAAATCTTGTCATAAACATGATTGAAGAATCAGATTTCTGCACACAAAATAGAGCAAGCAAACGAGTTTAGGGCACAACAAAAATAAAAACAAAGACGAAACAACAGAAAGAAAATCATTTATGATGGTGGGATATATCAACATTTGAGACCTCATTCACATTTTTTTGGGACCAAATATGCTTTGGCATGCAATTTAATTATAAAGAACTAAAAAAAAAATGAAAGCCAACTTTCTTAGTTTTTGAAAAAACAAATCGTGCAATTTTTCAATTAAAATTGTTTTAAACAACTCAATCAAAATATAAAAGAAAGTGGCAGCTGCACTTCATTATGCTTCTGAAAACCAAAGCACGCAAGTGTGAATCTATCATTGAAGAGTTTATGCTGGTCTTGGGTCTCAACCCCCTAAAAAAACCATCAAAGCATCAACAAGGAATCAATGGTCGAGGAACATTATCAAAATTCAAATCTGAATTCTGTTAAAAAAATTTATCCCAAGCAATTTAAAATTTCAAATTAGATTATCTAAGTAAAATTACACCAAACATGAAGCAAAACAAAGAAAAAGCAAATAGAATTTTCTTAAAGGCCTAACACTTATTTCATGCATCACACAAAACAAAATAATAGGGGAACATAAATGATCATGACAAATGAAATGGCATTTTAACAAGCTTGTCTTGTTATTAAAGTCTCAAGACTCGTTAAGCAAACAAATACCAAGAATGACAAACAAGACAGAAAATTGGAAATGCAAACGCAGCGATTACTATTAGCTTGAAGTGTCCCAGGAAACCCTTAAAGGTCCGATAAACGAAAATATTGTTCAACCAAACTAGCAAGATAGCAACTTTACCTCAAACCACCGTATACAGCAGCATCTACACGAATTTAGAGGCAAAAACCACCCACAACCCCACAAAACAGACTCCTTTCATGAATTTTCACACCCAAAATTGCAGAAACATCATTATTTACCTCAAATCCCAAACTGTTCTCTAGTTTTTTTATTTTTAACTGAAAATCATCAGTAAACATCATTAAGACTCAAATCATGCTTTCCAAAGTTATGATCATATTAAAAAAACACCCATACTTATTCCAAGGCATTTCAAAATGAAACTACCATTGAGAGATATTTATACCTAAATGTCTCTGAAATCGAATTAGAACCCTAGAGCCATAACTAAACCGAGTCACCGGCAATGTAAGTGTTATGACGTCAGCTGGGGATATGCAGAGAAGTCGGTTGAAGCGGCTGGTGGAGGTGCGGTGGTGACGGCTTCGGCAGATGGGGTAATGGTGGTTTTGCAGAACTGAGGTTTTATGGTAGAAATGGGCCTCGTTTTTGGACTTTTCAGAGATGTGGGCTATTTGAAGATGAGTCTCGGCTTATTCTCTAGGTGAACAAGTTTGGGTTTTAAAATCTTTTGAGTATTTCATTTCCTTAGTTTTCTTCTCTCCTGTATATATAATTAATGCTATAGATGCCAAGAGTTTTTTTTACATTTTTTTAATTAAATGATATGAAAATATATAATGTATCTATATAAATTTAAATAAAAAATTATAGTATTCTATGAGTAACTATCGATACTTTCTTTATTGGTCTTGAAGAGAAAAATAGACATAAAAAAAACATACATCCGAAATCATAAAAAATTATAATAAGTTTTTCATATAAACTCAAAAAAATATATATATTTAGTTTTCTATCTCTTGTTTCTTTTTTATACAAATTGCTATATAGGTACACCTTGTAAAAGGCTTATATATATATATATATATATACACACACACACTAAAAGAAGTGCATTAAAATTTTTTAAAATACTCTCTTATGCAATTAATCCATTTATTAGTTTAATTGTTTAAAATAAAAACTTTGGAACACCCACTCTAGTTAAAAGTGGGTATGGTGCTATTGCCACTTGAGTTAATCCCACCCCATAATCTTATGGAGAGACTAAATTAACCATCATTTTTAAAGATCCTGCAATTACAATTAAAATACCATGATATCAAATCTAAATATTATGAATCAGAATTATTTGTTTATAGAATTATCATTAAAAAAAAGTTACTAAAGTATAAAACAGCATGCTAATAGTATATGAGGGTTTTTCTAACACAAGTAAAGTAACATGTTGTTGGGCCCTTTAGCCTCGTTCAAAGTTGCAAGGCTACTGTCGAAGATTTAGATTGAAAGCCACAGATACATGCTAGGCGAATAGCAAAACGGCGTCCCAGTATTGGGCCTTAATGAGTTTTATCTGTTGTTGAGCACATATTTGGTTAAGGTCGGTTGGCGTCTCCTTCGTTTTGTTAGTTTGATCTCGTTTCTTGTTTTTAACGGTATATATTTCATCCATTCTGTAACCTAACATCATCTTAGTTGTTGTTCATCAAAGACAATTCAGCTTTCCCTTCTTATATCCTTTTGACAAAACGCAAACAAACACATAAATACAAATATTAAGTCAGTCCAGTTACATAGAAAACAGCAAAAGCATATAAATATCATTACTTAAGATCTCTCTTTTTAGAATTTAATATAAGTAAAACCTCTCTTCTTAGATCTAAACAAATTATCTACTTTCAACAAAACACCCTACTGAATACTGCTGAAAAAAGAGAGGGTAAAATATCTATTCTTTGAGTCTACACATATTTCCTTTCCAGAAAATATCCTACTAAATAAAGCTAAAGCTATATATATATATATATATATATATAAAGGGAGAGAATTTCGACAAAATTAGTGAGATCTAAAAAGAAAATTAGGGATATTTAGACTTATCGGTCGAACTGATCACGAATCCAACTACAGATATTTCTTACGCCCACCAGAACACGAAATGAAGGGAATAGATATCGCACCGTGTACATCCGATATTGTTGTGCAAATCCATGCTCGCTCCTGATACGATCATGGATTTATATCGAGCCTTTATGGATTTTTTCTGCTACCGAATACATATTTGATTAGGGTTGGTTGGTATCTCGTTAGTTTTGTTAGTTTATTCTCGTTTTCTATTTTATCCATTCTATAGCATAACATGATCACAGTTTTTGCTTTCCAGGTGCTTCCAATTCAACTTAGCACTAATTACTCATCCTCTCTCTTCAATTTCTTTACTACTTTTCTCTTATAGTTTAATAATCTCTTTGTTACTATTGCTTTCTCATTACCTCGCTAAGCAATGGATTTGATTTGCTAATTATAAAATAACCAAAATTGGTATGCTTCAGAGACCTGGTCTCTCACACGGAGTTTTTCTTCCAATCAAGGGGACACGAGGCCCATGTACAGTTGCAAAAGACAAAATATTATTGTCACCAAACCCAGCCACTCCCTGTTAATTTGTTGAATCCAAACACTTTTGCAATGCAAAACTATCTCCTTCACCGTCCTAGCTACTTCTCTTCAAATTTCCATCTTTTTTTCTCTGTTCCTGAAAATTACATTATCTTGGGAGAGCAACAAAATGTTAGTCAAGTCTTCTGCTATAAAAATATACTTTCTCATGGACTTGTCTATCTAACCAAACAACCTCTCTCCTTCAACTAACAACCCGTGCCTTGGGAGCCCATTTCTCCCTCTCCCTTTCTAACCTATACACGAAGACGTGTTGTCGGCAGTTAATATTTAAATGTGAGAGCATTGCATCAATCAACTATGCCTTGTTTGAAAATTGTGGCAATATATAATCTATATATTGAAATTCAACTCTCGTGTGATACAATAATTGGTCGCCACATTTCTGTCTCGTTGTAATTTATGTTTCAGGTGCCACTTTAGATTGATGGAGCCATTTAATAATATGGATATTAGTCACGTTTGTAATGGAAAATCGGAAATATCGTTTTTGGTTTGATTTACCCTATAGTAAGCAAGTTTTTTATTTACAATTTAGTTCAATTTCAGGTGGAAGGCTTATGGCAGAAGCCGCGGACCTATTTCCTATGGAATTGTCATGTAGTTCATGGATGTTAAATAATCGGACCGTTGGGGTATAAGAGGTTTATCTCATATTTGATCAATGTATTTTAAAAAAAAATTAATTGAAACTCTCAATTTTTTTATTTGATTAAAATTTTTTATTCTTTTAGATTTATTGATTCAAGCTCTTTCTTATAATATCATTAACTATTCATTTGACGTTATATATTATCGATAACGGTAATTTGTCACCGAACGACACATGGCTAAGTGAGTCTCAATTAACAATATTTTCATCCGAATAAAAAAATTAAAAATGATTTTAATAATAAATTAATACTTATAACTAAAAATTTATCGAAAAGACAACTTCAACCCCACTTCATTATCTTGAACCTAGAGAACGAGTTTTTCTTTTCTTCTTCCTCCTACTACTCCTCTTTGCACCATAACATCACCATCACTATCCCCACTCTCTAATTGCTAAAAATTGCTAACCTATCAATTTCAATTGAAATACCCCAGGCACCAAAGCTATTGCATATCACTTTCTTGGCCCTTGCTTATACAAAACTCTCATTTCTCACTTCTCAAAACTTAAAAACAATAAAAACATCTCTCATTCTCTTTCTTTAGTTTTAGAGACACAAAACCCCGATATCAACACTTTCGATGCAATCATTTTTGGGTTTGCAAGGGCTAATGATTTTAGAACTATTTTGGACCTTTTTAACAAGTTAGCATGTGGATTTAGTGCACGATATGTTTACTTTGAGTTTTTTAGTTAAAAGGTTATACGGGGAAAGAGTTTGGAAGAGGAAAGGGGTTTGTAAAACAAAAAGGCTTGGAAGAGGAAAGAGGACTTAATGACGAAAAAAGGGGATAGGACGATGAAAGGTTAGGAGATGAAAGAAAGAAGGAACCCAATTGATTGGAGGGTAATGAAAGACTTATTAGTTACATGAAGTGGATCAATTAGGTGGGTCAGGTTAAACTAATACTATTATGGATTTACTTATCATTAGTCCGATCTACTATGATTGGATCGAGTCTCTATAATAACTTGGGCTTAGTTATTAGTATGCTTGTTAGTAGTCATTTGGTTATTTGGATTTTGTTATCCGTCACTATTAATAGGCTAGTACAAACAAGTGATAGAGAATGACAAAAAGATAAAGAATATAGTTACAATAAATTTTGTGCTCTCTCTCTCTCTCTCTCTCTCTCTCTCTCTCTCTCTCTCTCTCTCTCTCTCATATATATATATATATATATATATATATATATATATATATATATATATATATATATATATTCTTTTTTCGTCATTTGTCAATTTCTTATGTCAATTGGTTTCGAGCTTAACCATCTATAAGATCTTGCTTTTATGGTAAAAAAAAGTTAAGATAGATGACTTGCATAAATTAGAGGAGTCCGTGAGATTGCTAGCCCAAAAACCACCGACAAAATGGAGATAGTAAAAAAACATGCAAAAAATCATTCGAAAAATGAGAAATGTTTCGAAGAAGCAAGAAGATGGATTTATCGAGCTAAATAACTTAATACGTTCATGGCTTCTTCAACTTTCGATCAAACAACCATAAATGGTTCTCCATTTAGTTTTGCAAATAGACCTAGCCAATCCACCAAGGTGTTCAACTATAATAACCTAAAAGAAAAAAATTTCGAGCTACTATAAATAAGAGCAATAATCGCCTCTATTTTCGAATTTTCCTTTTTTTGCTTCTCCTCTCTCATGCCATTTTCCTCCTAAAACTTCTCTCAACTTTCTCTTTAATTCCTAAGTTAATCCATTATTCAATTAGGTTAGAAAGACCATAAATTAGAACATTTAAGTGGAGTTTAGTTAGTTTAGAGCTTGAGAAGCTTGAAGAGCTAGGATTGATTTAGGATTTAAAGAACAAGTGTGAATGTAAGATTTATGATCAAATAATCTTTGAATTGTGATGCTTATAAGTAGTTAATGATGATATTGAATTTGAGTTACTTGGGATTGTGAATTGCTTAAAGAATTGATTAGAATAAGATTAAGGCTTTGAGACCCATTTAGGAAAAAGTGATCCTAGGTGATTGCAATGACTTAAGTGATGTTTAATTTTATTGGGTAATTTAATTAAAAAGTTAATTTAAAGTAAAATTGAGTGAATTTGAGAAATTAAGAGGTTAAAGATGATGAATAATGACAAATCCAAAAATTTAGAAAAAATAAAGAATTAAGCTATGTAAATGAAATTAAAGGTTATGGCATGAGTATCAAATGAATTAAGATGGAATTGATTATTTAATTAAAGTTTGATTGATTAAGGGTTTGAATTAAAGGCTTATCATAGAATTGAATTAAGAATTGATAATGAGATATAATTAAATGATTGTTGAAATTGCTAGAGATGGAATTAGCCTAATTATATTATAGAATAATTCAATTATTTTGAATTATTTCTGTTATGTGATATTGATGGTTGTGCATCATTATATGTTATTAGATTCCTTGGAGTGGATGATTCCTTCTTAACAACCTTGATACATTCAATCCGTTCGATCCTCCATTTGTACTTGTGAGTGGATATTATATAATGTACTATATTTTACATTCTTTGAATTATATCTATCATGCATCATCGATTTAAGAATGATTGAGAAGCATTCGATTAGAACTTATACCGTAATGGACATCATGAATTTTGAAATGTTTTCGTATTAAAATTATTTGATATGAACCGAAAAGGGTTTTGATATGTTTTTTTTTACCTAAGAAAATATGTTATAAGTGTTATTTTAATTATCCATATAATTTTTAAAAATGCATCCATGGTATTTGAAATATCGATTTAAAAAATGTATAAGTATATTTAGTTTTTGAAAAAATATTTTTAAGATCTTGGAGAACCTAGCTATCAAGGGATAGCCTTTAAGCTTAATGATACGAGGCTCCAGCTAGTAGGAGAAGTAGAGTGCTAGCCCGTGTGTCGCCCAACATATCAAAATCTAGTCAATAGGGGCGTGACCTTTGGGTGTTGTACCTAATGATATGTTATTACCTCACAGGTGTATTAAAACCTAGATATGAGATTTCATGTGAATACGAGTATATGTATGATATGTGTTTTGATGATTTGATTGAAAATGGCTTTGAATTTGAAAGTATCGTCCTTAGTCTATTTCCTTTCCTTAGTATGTTATATAATGTCTACTCACCGAGCTATTAATTGTTTACCTCTCATTATTTCAGCTTTACAGGATATTGTGGGATTGCCCTTTTACTTCTTTTTGGCTATTTTTTGTGAAGTCGACACTTTGGTCGTGCAACTTTCTTTAATTGCAATTCTTTAGAACCTATGTTTATTTTAAATTATAATCTTAGATGCTCTGCGATTATAGCTGTGGGTGTTATGTTAGAGATTAATTTTGAATGTTAATTTGGAGAAATGCGGTAGATGACTTTAAAAAGGTTCATTATGTCTCGTTCTTCTTAGATGGTAGGGCTCTACCACGGCATCAATCTTACACCCAAAGCTTGGGAAGGAGGCTGCCACAAGAGAAGTATATATCTACAATGACAAGCAAGTTTGGAGTAAAATTAGACTTATTAAGATAGTTTAATAACATTGCATGAACATCCGATCTAGAAATATACATATATGAGCTTAATATTTTATAAAGTAGGATAACCATCAATGAACAACGAGCCTTAAACATGTTTTTGGCTATTAAAGGAAGATGTTCAAGGTCTAATATCTATGTTTGAGTCTTAAACCCTTACAAGAGCATATGATTTAGCTAGAAAACAAGATAACATTAACACCTACCTTAAGAAACACCACTCGAAAACCCTATCTCTATTCATAAACAAAACACTACCTACTTTTACCAAGTTTACCCTAACTAGCAAAACACCATATGCCTCATTAACACCCACCTTAACAACGACATCAAGACATAAACCAAAACCTTAACTAATAAAGAGTTTGGTGAGAGAAAGGCTAAGAACCAATGTTTTTGGTGTGATGATACTTATACATCGAGGCACGGATGCAAATAGAAAAGACTACTCCATCTAAATAGCTAATGAGAAGGGTGTAAAGGAATTGGGTGGGGAGAAGAAAGAGAAACTGGTTGATGAAGAAATTCATGAGGATCTTCTCCCTCGTATTTCTATTAATACCTTAGAAGGCTAGAGTGGGTTTAAAACGTTACGGATAGTGGGTCACATGAACAACAACCCCTACGCATTATTGTGGATTCGAGTTTTATCCATAACTTCCCGAATCTAGCTACAAAAAAAAAAAAAAAACTAAGGCATGGATAGCCACCTATCAAGTTAGTCGTAGAGGTTGCCGATGGTCCCGAAGTATCATATCTTAGTGCGATTGTCGATTGGTGCATTGATAAATCTTGCTAATAATACTCGACATGATATAACGTTTTTTATAAATTTATTAACAAGTCATAGTTCTACTCTAATACGAAGACATTGGAATGGAATTAAATATTTTCTATGTTATTGTCGTTACTCGACGTCCGAGGGGACTCCTAAAATTAAAATGCTAAATGTGACTAATATTTACAAATTTATTTACGAGCTTTGGAGTCGCCACCTAGTATTAAGGAACTAGGAACCTAAAAATAACACTAGTCTAGAGATTCTATGGTAAGCAGTTGGTTACACCTTTAGGAAGATAATTATTCACCCTAAAAGTGCCCTTTCCGAAGAAAGGTACCACATTTTGTTTTAGTCCTAAATTTATCTCCTATATTTTTTATCTATGCCAATTTATTTTCTAAATCTTAAACGAAAAGTATTATCTTAACAAAATGTATTTTTTATGTTGAGCGTGGCATCGTATTGAACCAATCGTCGGTCCCCTTCATTGAGTGACACGTCGATTCAAACATCGGATCCACTAGAAAACTTGACACAATCGGTGTGTCGGAGGACATCTTGATTAAAAGGCGATTTTTTTTGTAGCGTCGACTCTATCAAATAGGAGGCTTCGTCAATTTTTTTTTGTGACGTCGGTCCCTATCGGGTAGGAGACTTCGTCAAATATATATATATATATATATAATTTTCTAGCAATGCATATTAAATAAGAGAAAAAATTTTGAAAAAAAATTCTAAATTATAGAGAGAAAACTACAAAAAAATAAAATAAACAGTTAAAAGAAAAAAAATTAAATGAACAAAATAAAATAAATAAATAAATAAAATACAAAATAAAAAAACATCCTATATAAGCAGGTAAAAAAAAATAAATGACAAGAAAAGTAAAAAAAAATCCTATACCTAAAGTATTAACCTACCACTTTTACTCTTTTTTTTTTTTTTTTAGGTGCGCGGTCGGGCCGAGAATGGCCCAACCTTCCTTCTTTTTTTTTACCGCAGGGGAGCGGGTCGGGCTGAGAATGGCCCAACCTTCCTTCTTTTTTTTTACTGCAGGGGAGCGGGCTGGCCGAGAATGGCCCGGCCCCTTTTTGTTATGCCGACGAGGAAGCGGGCTGGACTAAACTCGATCCAGCCCTCCCTTAAAAAAAATGAATGGACTTCACACAAACAAACCCGCCTTCTCTTTTTTCAGATCAAAATATATACTTTAAACCCGTAGCTCACCCTCTCTCATGTTCATGTGAGTTCTTCCTTTTCTCTTCACACTTTCCAGTTTTCCACGGACGACAGAACCGACTACTTTCTAATTTCTTAACCCTTTCTTTTTTTTTTTTTTTGAAATTCATCTCGCAAGAACCGAATAATTCGACCAAACCCAAGCCTAACCACTCGTCATTTTTCTCTTTTATTAGATTAAAGCATTCATTTTAATGGAAATTTAAAATAAAAGAAACCGAGGGAGATGATTTACCCGAGTAGGGCTTCAACGAAACGAAAGGAACCGACGAGAACCGGTGTTACGCTACTTGAACTTCCTTAGCAAAACCAAAGGAGTAAAGGATGATCTTGGACCTCATTATCGTCTTTACTTGTCAATTTTGCAGGTTTGATTGAATGATTATATTCCAACTTGTGTCGTTGCGTTTGGTGGTGTTTGAGGATTTAGAAAAACTTAAATGGATTGTGTTTGGGAATTAGAATGGAGAACAAAATCGGGGACAAAAGAAATCGGGAACCCGAAGTTTGAAAATTTAAAACCCGAAACATAAGAACGCAAAACCCGAAATTCATCATAAACCTAGATCTTCAAACCGTAAACCCGAAATTCAAGTGTCCGACTAGAAAAATTGATGAATAAAACCCAAAAAAATCAATTGAAACCTCAAAAATCGAAATTGAAATGAACGGACTCTTGCCAATCGAATCCAAACACAACATAATCAAACAACGAAGTGAAATTCAAACCCAAGATGAAGAACACGAAGAACTTCAAACCAAGAACCCGGAAAAACCCGAAACTTAAAACAACCTTCTCCTCTAAAACCTTTCAAATTTTTTTAAAACCGAATTCTCTTCCCGATTCCTCCTTTCGTTTATTTTTCTTTTTCCTCCCCCTTTCGGACTCCAATTCTTACCTCTTTTATAGGCACTCACATTTGAATTTTACTTGAACTCAAACACCTCCCAAAACTCAGATTTTTACTTATCCTACTTGAACTCAAAATTCGTTATTAATTTCAAATTTGAATAGCTAAATAATCGGGGTAGATTGAATTCGAAGAAAATAAAAAACGAGTTAAAGGATTAGGATAAATTTTGATCGAATTTTGGAGGAAATCGGGATTGAGATTCGAGTTGGAGTGAACGACTTGTCATTCGCTTAGTTTCGATCCTGTCGTTCGCTCCAAGCTTCTACTTTGGTCCCCGGAAATCTTAATTATATGTAATCATGTCTATTTGTGTAATTTCAGTCATGTAAGGAATTTTTTTTCGATTTGGTCCCCACAAATAGCAATTCAAGTATTGAATTTCTTTAACCGATTCAATTATGCCCTTGAAGATTTTATATATTTTTTTTCTTTTTTCTTTTCTTCTCTTTTTTCCAAAAATAAAATAAAATAAAAATAAAAAAATAAACATTTCAAAATAAAAGCTATCATTATAATTTTTTTTCATTTTTTTTTTTGGTTATGACAGTTATCTTAGAGGAAAAATTGATATGATATTTATGTTATTTAAATAAATCAAAGTCAAGTTTAATTAGCTATCCAGATACATGTTATTTATTTAAACCATACAAAGCTTTATCATAAATGAGTTATGTGTTTACACATAATGATATAGATAATATCATAATGTTTTATGAAGTAAAGTATAGCTGCAATATATTCAAATCATGCAAAAATATCAATTTATGAGGCAAGTGGAGAATGTGTTTGGCTAAGATCAATGGCCCATCATATCCGAGAGACATATTGTTTATTTGCTAGCAAAGAAATTCTTATAATATCATATGAAGATAATGTTGCTTGTATAATTCAATTAAATGAAGAATACATCAAAGTGATAATCCGATGAACTTATTCACCGAGGCATTACCTATCATAATTTTCTAGAAAATGGTTCGCAAGGTCGAGATGCGTCTTCTTAAAGATATTAAATGATGTTTTCAATAGAAGGGCTCGACATAGAGATTAATGTGTATAAGGAATATTATACTCTTTTTTCCTCATCGAGATTTTTTCCCATTGGATTTTTTCCTAGTAAGGTTTTAATGAGAAATATTTCTTGTACGATGGACATTTAATGAGAAATGTTATAAAATTATGAATGTCCATGACCATTTCATATTTTCACTACTCATGTGATCCAATTCATAATTCAATATGAGAAATTGAAAGAGTGATGCAATTGATTCAATTATTTATGCACCTTTTAATGGTTTATAGTCCATTCTAATTCGTTTCCTAATATCGAAACTTATAAATTGGCTTGATTGTTCATTAGCTTGAGTAAAAGTATTTTAAATGATGTTAAATGATGTTTTCAATAGAAGAGCTCAACATAAAGATTAATGTGTAGAAGGAATATTGTACTTTTTTTCCCTCACTAAGATTTTTTTCCATTGGATTTTTTCTTAATAAAATTTTAATGAGAAATATTCCTTATACGATAGACATTCAATGAGGAGTGTTATAAAATTATGAATGTCCATGATCATTTCATATTTTCACTACTCATATGATCCAATTTATAATTCAATATGAGAAATTGAAAGAGTGATGCAATTGATTCAATTATTTATGCATATTTTATTTGTTTATAGTCCCTTCTAATTTGTTTCCTAATCTCGAAACTTGTAATTTAGTTTGATTGTTCATTAGCTTGAGTAGAAGTATTTTGTAGAGATTGAGAAAATTATTTAGAATTGTTATCTCTTGTTTTCATTTTATTTTATAGCGAATTTATTTTTCTATCATCTTTCTCTTCAATTCTACTATTGTTATAATTTATTTTATAACACAACTTAAAAAAAAATCGAAAGAAATGCATTAATCTTAGACTAATATTTTTGTTCCCAATTAGCACATTGATTTAATAGAGAAAATTCTGAAAAAAAAAAAAGAAAGAAAGAAAACCACTCCTTTCATATAAAAAAATTGTTGCCTTTCAATTTATTTATTTATGAAACGTCTTTCAAAATTAACTTTCACACCCATAATCCTTGCTCGCATTTTTTTAACCTTAAAGTACATTCTTAGACTGATATTTTATTTTTTTGTAGGATTTTCACGATCTTGTAAGAATGCCACTTGCATTTTAGATTTTAAAAAAATCGTGTGTGTCTATATATATATGGCTTGACTTGTTTGGTAATTGTATGTTTTTATAATACACACTACCTCAGCGAAGAAGCTTATGAATTATGATATGTTTTTATTTATTATTATTTTATTTATTTATTTTGAAGATGCGTTCCTTTCAAATTCCAATACAGCGAGAAGGAAGAAATTTTTTTCCTATTCAATTTTAGTTGCCTGCCGACTTTGAAAACTTATACATATAGAGAAATTTCAAAATGGAACATAAGACGTTTTGGTGGGATCGCAACAATTTTTTAAAGGATCATGGAGCCATGTATGATTTGAAGAGTAATTGGCATTTATATTTCACCACTCCATTGCGTGTGCTCCATTTCGGAACAGGCATGAAATTTTTGCTTGATATTTTTGTCTTCCAAATAGTGTTTGCATATATTTTATAAGTATATAAATTAAAAAATTATATAGATTACTTTAGTTAGTGACCACTGATTCTTGGTTATTGCAACATCAAGAAAACTGAATATAAATTATTTTATAAGTACACGTGTTTTTTCAATAAAAAAATAAAATTAAAACAGCCAAATAAGTTTTATGATATTGTGAATTTAAATATATAAAAGAAGTATAAAAAAAGAAGTTTGAAAAAAAAAAGCAAAAGAGAAGAAAAATAAAAAAAAACTTTTAAAAAATTAAAAATAAGGATAAATTCAAAAAAAAAAAAAAAAATCGGGTCGCACACAGCGCCCAGGTCCTCCTTCCTAAATCCTAATCCTTGCCCAGATTCCTGGAAAAAAAAATTAAAAAAATACAGGACTTTCAAGCTTGAGTTGCAAATCTAGACCGCATGAGTGGTTGAGTACCGGCCTAACAAGCAAACCGTAAATTAATCATGATAATATATATATATATATATATATATATATACACAGAGGGGGTGTGTGTGTGGGGGGGGGACGATGCATTATTTGCTTAGAGCTTACCCCACCTGATGATCTTTTGGCGATCAGAAAATCACAATTTGTCGATGACAAGCACTGAAAACTGTTCCATTGCAAGTATCACTTGAAAAATACTTTAAAATCATATTGGCATTAATCCTAATCATTTTATCAACATTAAATTTAACTTATATTCCAACGATCCAATTCAGTTTTCTATGTATCCAAACTATATATATATTTTTTATTTTTATTTTTTTTTATGCAAAATTACCATGTGTACATTGCGTTTATTTAGAACATATGTAATGGATGCTATTGAATAGATGAAAAAGGTTTTTTGTTTTTAGAAAATAAGATATTTTTAATTTTTTTTTAAATTAAGGTAATTTTAAGCTTATTTCTCAATATAATTACTTAGTATCATATAAACATACGTCCTATTATATAAAAAAAACTCGGTTTCATCTTCTTTTTTTTTTTTTTTTTCCCTGTCATCATCAAAGCATTCACAACAGTAGCTATCAAGTTAATTATTTTAAACAATCATGTAATTGTTTTGCATTTGAATTAAAATAAAAATTTGGACTTGTATGGATGTTTTTGTTGATTTTTTAATTTATAACAATGGCATCCTTGTTTTCTAATTAATAGATTTTTTTTTTGTTTTTAACCACAAAGAAAAGCATGGCTTTGATTTATTCCCTCAACTGGTGTTGTTAATCATTAATTTGATTTATAGGAGTTCTCGGTAAATATACATATGTTATCTTCTATCAAATATAGTTTTACTCAAAGAAATTAAGTATTAATTGACATCAAGTACGAAAAAAAGGACATGTTGATAACATATTTTTAGAGAATTGAAATGATTACCAAAAGATATAGATTGATTGGGGTTTGTTAGGAAAGATTTGAGAAAATTAAAATTAACTTGAAATAGGTATTTGATTTTTCTATTAATTTGGCAAAATATTTTGTTAGATGAGCATAAGATAGGTTATTTTAGATTAATTTACACTTTATTTGGCACCACAATCTACAATCTTAAGGTGAAAAAAATATGATATATGTTTAGATCTATTTTGACTCATCCATTAATTATTTTTGAACGAGTTAAACGGCTATTTGTTTCTAATAGTTGAAGATTTATGATGGTAAAATTTTGATTTGATCCATGTATATTCAAACATTTCAATTTAGTTAACATATATATATGTTTACATGCTAAAAAAATCTTATTTTAATAAATAAAATTTAAAATGTCTTATTGTGAGAAAATAAATTAAAAAGTAGCATATCGAAGGGAAAAAATCCGGATGAAAATATGGGCTTAAATGAGACGTACGACCACCGACAATGTCCATCTTTCCGTACATACTGTTATTTTGGAAATATACTAGTATGTTACACGTGAAGTGGGTTTATTACTAATTAAATACGATAGCCGTAGCGTCTATAAAAACATATTTACATTTAATATCAACATTTAAAAAGTTAAATATGATAGCGATGTCATCAACGTGCTCCGCGTAATAATGAATTAATTAACAGTTTGATTAGGAAAAAAACTTGTGATGGGAGCGGCGGGGAAGGGAAAGAAGGAGAAGGAAGGTAATGAAAATTTTTTGTCTTCTCTTGTTTGGATAGGTAAGATGGAAAGTCAAAGAGAATTTTTTTTTTTTTTAGAAAAGACAATGGAGGGTACTAAATATTAAGTTTATGGCTAAACTCATTATTAAATTTAGAAAAAACTACATTATAATTATATCAATTTTTTCTTAATTAAGCATATCATTTTTTTTTATTTGAGCATATCAATTTTTTTGAAAATATTAATAAAGCTTTTCCTTCATACTTTTTGTCTAGTGATGACGTATTAATTAATTTAAAAGACTAGATGACTATATTATTTTTTTCTTTTTAAATTTTTATTATTATTTAATAATTTATTAAAAAAAAAAACAAAGCTTGCAGCAGGTACGCACACATGCCAATTTATGTACATAGTCAATTTCTTTTTTAAAAAAGTTAAATAATAATAATAACTTTGAAGAAAAAAAAACATAATTATTTATTTTTCTACTTTAACTGTCGTGTCATGAGTAGATGGAAAAACTTGATTGGCATTCTTTGAAAAATTAATATACTCTAATGAAAAAATTGATATACTCTCTTGAGAAAATATTTCAAAATTGGAGTACTAATAATGTAATCATCCCATTAAATTTGTCATTCCTGTCTTTTTCTGTTTTTTTAATTACCAACACACCCCACCAATGCTTGTTACCGAGTTACAGTTAAATATTTTTTATATCAAATATCTAAAATGCCATCAATATTTTTGCTCCATAAACATTTAATTTTTGAGTAACTTAGGTATTTAATATAAATATATTTAATTATTATGTAGTAATAAACATTAACGAGGAAAGTGTACTGTTAATTTTCAAAAAAAATTGTGAAAATAACAAGTTTGATAGTAAATTTAACAACACTCGAATATTAAATGTCATCACTACCTTTTTCAGTTGCAGGTGGATGGATGAAGTAACAAATAATATTGAAAGGGTTTGTTGGTTATAAGGATAAAATTGGATTTTTTTTTATATAAATAAGATTAAAATAGTAAGTTCATGCTAAAAAAAATTTAAAAGGTATTTTCTTACTTCATTACCCTCCAATTTGGAGATGAGACTTTGAAGGATAATGAAGGTTAAAATTCAACCTCCGTTCGTTTTTTCCTTCACTAAACATCTTCTTTTTAAATAAGGCTAAGATGCAATTAACCTTCATTCTTGATAAAATTTATTTACTCCATAAAAAAATATACACACAAAAGTAGAGAGATAGGAGCATGAAGGTTCAAATTCAACCTCCATTCCTTTTTTTCCTCCATTAAAAATCTTCTTTTCAAATAAGGTTAAGGTGTAATTAATCTTTAATTTCTTACGTTACTGTAAATAACAATACTAATTAATACATAGAGGAAAGATAGACCCAAATAAACTGTCTCTTTGCTCAAAATGTTTTCATAAAATAAAATAAGTATTATTAATTATCACATGAATATTTTGAAATTTCTCTCATTCTTTTTTCTCTCCATTCCCTTCTTCTCCATTTACCAAGTCCGATGACAAGCTGTAAATGTCTCATCCAATCAATCATTCACACTTGATATGACGTTATAATTGTTTAGTTTTAATTTTTCACTCATTTAGCTGTACGGTTTTCAGTTCTTTGTTCGGCGATTGTGATTCTTTTTATTTATCTTTGTCATAGTTTTGACGATTCAATCTATGCGTATTTTTTAGAGTTTAATTGCATTCCTTTCAACCATATTTTCCATATTTTTTTTAAACATCAATATATTTCGCAATCTGTTTTTTAAGAAGCCAAGGAAAAGATTATTACAATACCATCCTAAAATATCTGTTATTGATGAAAATTTTAATTTCAGGAGGTTGGACTAATAAGTTAAAAATGTATGTGTCATTTTTTTATTTTTCTTGGTTCAAATTTTCAAATTAATACTCAAAAAAAATTATTAAATATTTTTAAATGTACAAGGTAAATGTGAGAATGCATCTTTAAAATCCTTACAAAAAAGATATGTAGTTGCACTTGATAAATAAGTTAGTAGGAAGACAATAAAATAAAATCAATAAAAATTGATGTATGTGAATTTTTTGTCTAGGTTTTTATTTAAATTTTGTACATTATGTTAGTAAGAATTAACGCTAACTGCTCTCATTATGTGTTTCTACCATACATGATTACGTCTAATTAAAAAAATATAATTTTTTTGGTAAGTAATTAAAAAATACAGTCAATAAATTTCAACCTTGCATTTTCTAGAAACAAGAATCATATTCATTACATTCTCAAAAGACTTATATATATATATATAACACAAAATTCATATTTTTTTAATTAAATTAGTATGTTTTTTTTAATATTTAATATAAAATACACAAATCAATATTTTATTAACTATATTAGCATTTATGATTTTTTTTGGTCAAAATTCTATTAATATATGACATGATAAAAAATTTTAGTTTTTGCTGTCAATATTTTTCTCTTATTACATTATATGCTAAAGGAAATTTGATTAGAAAAAATTACATGTACTAATATAATTAGTATTTTGTCAAACATTAAAAAAAAGTATTGATATAATTAAAAAATTGTAAAGTTTCTTTTTTTTTTTTAATTCATAGGATAAGCCTTCTCAAAATAAAATGAACATAGATGGGTCCAATTGGTCAAGTGCAATCCTAGCCACGCAAACTCCGAGACGGCCTAAATGATTCCCACACCTCCAAAGTTTTGTACGTGAGATGATCCACTCTAGTCCAGATATATTTATTATGATCCAGAAAAAAATACGTGTAATTATCCCAATCGCTGTTCTAAGCACGCCAACCATCCATTTCAATTGCCATCTATGGAGCTGCCTTAAAATAGCGACTAGTCAATAGATTAACGGTCGGTGAGCGGCAGTGTTTGCTTATACCCATTAAGCCATACCCTATGTTCATTGGATGAATATTTTTGGTCCAAAGCGCACTGTCTAAGTAGTTATCTATAATTATATAATTCTGATGGATAAAAAGGGTGGCTAAAGAAAACTATAAAAATAGGATTTTCTAGAGGAAAAGCAATGGCGAAATATGGGGACCCACTCACCCTCTTCCAAGGATAAGTGATGCGTTGGGTTTGAAGCAATGATGCCATGTGGTGTTTGCATTGATGAAATCTTAAGCTGGTAAGTTTGTGCTAGTGTTGCTGGGCCTTTGTTAGGCGGGCCCCATCGGGCCCTAGGTATTGTAAATCCACCATTCCCTTGGCTTTGTCTTAGGCAGTAGTAGAGACTTTGAGCTCTGGGAAGAGCTAAAAACGCGGACAGCTGTCCTATCAAACGCGGTTACATGCATCATCATCACGAGCAGGACAAACATCATTATCAAATCAGTCAGGGTCTCCTGGGCCTGATGGGGCCAAATTTTTAGCGAACATCCGTATCTACTGCTAGAACTACCCTTCGTATTGCGCAAATCAACGAGGGTAATTTTGGAAATGCAAATTGCTATTTCGAGCACTTGATTTATGTGATTAAAATGTATGAAGGAGGGTAAAGGGAGGGTTAACATCTATCAATGGGTGGAGAATATTTAACGTCACATCTCAATTCACTACCTGGATACTCTAAAAAGTGAAAAAGTAAAGGAATACGAGTAGCTTGCAATTGTGTAACAGAAACTACTGCTACTATATATTGGAATCTTATACTCAAAAGAAGTAGAATTACGAACCCTATGAAACACTTCCAATTTCAAACTCAAATCATTTTGTTTTTGACTATGCAGACGATGATGGGCAGTTTGGTTGAGATTTGCCACCTGGGAAACCAAATGGAGACACGCATATGCTTGGAGCTTAACTGGAGTGCCCTTTTTGATCTCTCAATAAACGGTACTAGATAGATATTCTACTCATTTTAGTTGGATATTAATTCCACTTCAAAACCAGACCATGAAAAACATGGGCAAACAGTGGTAGAAAAGTTGAACAATGCCGTCCATATGTGGATTTTTTTTCCCTACCAGTACAATCACTCCTTGACTAGCTAGCTGCAATCACAGCAAATTATAATCTACAGGCTGATTTTCATTGCTGGTTGGTTCAGCCAATGGACCCGTGAGCATTGCCTTTATTAATCTTTGGTTGGCCATGTCTAGGACATCGTGCAGGCAGGTCTCTGTCTATATTCCTTTCCTTGTTTCACACTTGCTCTAATGGCGTAGCGAGCCGTGACCCATTAACATTAACGAATCACAGACTGCAACTATCTACGACTACGTGTCCTTAACCTAGTGGAGGTGGGGACACTCACTAATCACTATTTACACTGATTCTGTGCGTCAGTTATCTTTAACCTTGCCGTGTGGATTTCTTAACCATCGCTCTTTTTTTAAATCCAAACTACAAATAATGTGTCGCAATAGCGTTCCATCCTACCCCATCCGGATTACCAAAACATCCCCTTCCAGTCAAACCCTTTCAAACAAGAAAAGAAAAGAAGGGACACCTGGAAAGGGCATATTAGGGATGACAGACAAACAACATTGTATAAATATGAATGTTGGGTCCGGGAATTATGTTTACACTTTACCTTATCATGAAATGAGAAACGAATGATTCACAGAAATCCAAAAGCCACAATCATTTACTTGATCACTCCAACCAAAGTACCGCACTCTCTCATATTCCTTTTCTTTTCTCCTCCGTTCTTTGATAAAATCGTAACACTTTATCTTCTTCACCTCCTCTTTTTTTGCCTTTTTTCCTGACACGCATAGCACTTTTGAATTTTGCAAGGTAGTGATCATCAGTACTTGTCAGTTGGCAAATTGATGGCTTCGGATGAGAGCATGACCGTGCTTTCTTCTTCAGTTCAAGAAGATGATCAATATGATCATGATCATGACACGGATGATGGTTATCAGCCTCCTAGTCTTCATAACTTATCTAGGCTGTCCATGTGTACAAGTTCCATGTACACGAATGAAGATGATGATTATCAAGATTGTGATGGGATGAGGATGTTTTTGTCAAGATTGTCTATAGAAAGTTTTGATGCTGATGAGGAACTCTCTGACGATCATCAAGAAGGTAATAGCAAAAACCTACTTGACCTCTCTTCAGATTCTGACGAAGACCCAGGTTGCTACTCACTTCCAGCAACACCACCTCGGAGGAGAAATCATGGTGGCTTAATAAATCAAGTACAGTTAATTGGAGTGAAAGATTATGCCAGTGACAACGAAGCTCAAAAGGGTATTATGAGGCAAAAGATGAGAAAGAATTTGAGGAAAAGGAGGGTCATAAGAGAAAGGTGGATGGACAATAACACTATGAGTTTTCAAAAGAAAGAAGAGGAGATGAGCAATTGTGGGCATTGTAATAGTTTTAGTGGTGAGAGTGAGGGTGGTGGGTTGGTAGTGATAACAAGGCCAAAGGGAGGCAGGAGGTCTCTGTGTATGGACTTGGAGGAAGTGAAGGCTTGTAGGGATCTTGGATTTGAATTGGAACATGAGAGAATGCTGGAGATGCCTAGTCGTGTCTCTCTTTCAGGATCTACTCTTGATACCAGTAGTGGTGGCAATTCTCCTATTGCCAACTGGCGCATCTCTAGCCCTGGTTAGTATACATTTACTTATGTCGTTGTCTTTCTCAGTATATCACTGTGTGGTATGCTTACAGATTACACAAGATAGATTATTTGAAATGATTTATGTTCCAAAACTTGAGATGGGTGATTAAGAGTTCTGAATATGACGAGCACTGTCACAAATTCTCATTAATACGTATCACGGCTGCTGATTCAATGTTGTTTATTATAGTATTAAAGTTAAAACTTTTGTGTCTAATTAAGTCTGAAATTTGTTATGCAGGAGATGATCCACGAGATGTTAAGGCAAGGCTCAAGGTATGGGCACAGGCAGTGGCAATTGCATCTGCATCTAGACATGGTGGCACCTGACTGCTAATGTTTCGGATTCTAATCTATACGTTTTCGGCTTCCCTTTATTTTGCGGGATGAATAGACACCTTTTCATTTTCCTTCCTACGAAAGAGTTTAATTTTGCCTTTCTTTTTGTTTTGTTTTCTGGTTGGGGTTCTGGGGATTTGAGGTTGGATTAACACTAATTGCCCACTACTTCACTTTACTCTTGTACATCGTTCCGCTGTTGTAAATAGCCATGCACATTGGGGTTGGAAGCATGAAGATAGTAGTAGACTTGAAAACTATATAGTTCATTACTAATTGTATGATTTTGAAGGTTTTGTATACGGTGTGTCTAATAGTTTGTTGTTAGATTTGATTGTGCATCCAGAAATGAAAAAAAAAAAAAAAAACATTGTATTAATCTAGAGCCGTACATGATGATGTTTATGGAGCACGAGTGACCGGGTATCTGCTTGCAGAAAGATTGGTAGCGCTACTTTTAATTGAGGTGTACACCCCCATTCATTTTCAGAATAAAAACAACCAATCCACTTGTTTTTTAGGAGGCAATGGTAAAAGCCTTGGGGGAAGTTATCTCTGTATTCCATACACTAACAAACAGTCTTTTCCATTTTCTTCAACAGGAGAGTGCCTTGTATATTTCCGAGAACATATATCCGGGCTCAGGAAGTCAGGGGTGTTATAACTTTTACAGGAAAATATAAAAGCTTGCAAAATAAACTCTTTTTGAGTTCAAAGGAAGTTCAGAAAGAATTGGAAAATAATCTACGTAGAATCCATGACACAGTAACTTTTAAATAAAACGTGGACAGATCAAAATTGGCAACCTCTAGAACTAATGTTAAGTTGCTGCAAAATCTGCAGCTTGAAATGCAATAAGAAACACTTCTACCCGTATCGTCATTGATAAGGACTTGAAGACAAATGTCACCGATCAAACTTAAACCCCATAGAGCTTATAGAAGATAATGACACCAAGAAGATGGTAAGCAGATTTAGTGGGGTTATAGTTAGCCTTGTAGACTGGGAGAACGTTATGTTGGAAACAACACCACTGCAGAGGGAGATACTGATTTTAGTTTTTGACAGTTGAAATTGAGCAAATGATGAATGAATTATACAGAAAGAAGAGAAACTGGACGATGATACAAACTTGCTGTCACCATTCATGACTCGATGCATATCATCTGTGGGAGGTGAAACCCGGGGGAAACAAATTAGTTTAACGTATGTTCTCGGGAACAGCAATATTGACATTATGGTTTGCCCATGTTAATTCAATTTTGATATTGATCTAAAGCTCAAATACATATACATACACATACATCTATATCCTTGCAAATTATTAATTCAGCATAACAATGTCATAGACTCATAATTCTGACAAAAAAAGAAAAAGAAAAAAAGAAGCATTATATAGTGAAACAGAATTTAAAATCTGTGATTGAATTGAATTTCCTGCAATTCTTGGTGTATGATTGCTGAGTACTTTGGTAGGAAAAAGAATAAATAAATTTAATAAAATGAGAGAATGGCAGCATAAGCAGGAGGCATGATAGGTTAACCATGACCTTGGGTTTTCTAGAATATCTCGAATGTTCATTTCAATTTTATGCCCAGTGAACCTTTATGTTCTACTTGGACAGCAAAATACAAGAGAGAGATCACATGTTCAAGCACACTGAGAAAGAATGATGCTATTCACTGCGTTCACTCCGCTGAGTGATGCCATAATCATCACCGTAAACAAGTCTTAGAAGTTCTACATGTGAAAATCAGGGAAATGAATAAAGAGGAAGCCATGAGGAGCCAATGGATAAGTTATCACTCACTTGAAAACTAGATTATGGCAGGTGTTGTCACAGGGGTATGGACAGTCAACAGCTTTAACATCTTCTCGACCAAAATACCAGTCTCCAACAGATTCTGCAATCCTCTGCGTAGTGGAAATTAATTTAGTACAAGTTTTGAGGTTCTGTACATGCATGCCCGCAAGCATCTTTATGTGTATCACCAAAACATTCTAAGATTACGTTTTACACCAAATAATTTCACCCTAATCTGGTTATTATTTGAAAAGAATAAGGGACAAACAGATTAAATATGAATATCTATTCTATATTTCCTATAAAGCCTCTGTCTAAGAAATTTATCAGCCATACCTTCTTCCCAATACGGGGAGAATCACCAGCGAACCATGTATCTTGTCTCTCAGATTGGCAATGTGCAAAACAAGAATTTATGAACAAACCATTTTGACTGGATGTTGAGACAACTTTTATGGCATCCAGCATTTGATTCCTGAAGTCTGTTCCATGACAGAGTAAGGACAGACCAATATTTATGTGAATCATATGCTCTAATACAAACTGAATATTGATTCAGAGATTAAAAAATCAAGCAAAAGAAAGTTTAGTTTAAACATTACCTTGCAAAAATTGTATCTGTGATGAATTACATTGTGCATGATTCTGTTTGCATTCTTTCCAAGTACCATGAGGATCAGCTGATGGTGGAGCTAAACTGGATTGCAGCTGCCAAAAAACAAAGAGAAGAAAGTATACTCAAGCTATCCAACTTTCAGAAATCACCTGGGTCGTAAAATATAACTACAACTGTTGATTTGATGTTTCAGTAGTGTTCACATGCAATCTCTTTAGCCATTTTCCCACTGGTGCTCTGCTGTTCATTCTTTTCTTCTCTTCTGACTTGGTTTTAATACAATCTAATTTTTCATTGAAAAAAAGTTCTGCTGTTGGCTTCTGGCCTTGGGCTCAAGTGGTAATAGACAGTGGCAAAACAGGGAAAATTTTTAATTGAATTATTCAACTCAAATAGGTAGGTTTTGGCAACATGAAACTTTTTTTCACCAACACCACCCCCTCAACTGATCACGACCTATCACGAGGACATATTTTCTTGAATGTAGCACAAGACCTTTTGTTTAACCATATGACAGCTGTTTGAGAAAGTATATTACATGATTCATAATCCTTTTCTTATTTGCTATTAGAAAGAAAATTCAAAGATAAAGTGATTACCTGCCATACATCATAGGCTGAATTGAGAAGAAAGAGAGGAGTTGTTACAGCAGCCACCAAATTCTCGGGAAAGAAGCACTGAGGAGGGAGAGAGAGTCATAAAACCTCTGATACTAAATGTATTCATGAACTGCTCAACAATCAAGTCAGAAGATTACCGAAGTTGGATCCATGTGGTTGATACAAGTACTTGGCAGACTCTTTTGCACTCCCTAACATTTCATCCAGATACACATGGTTAATCAATGACCAATTACCAAGAAGAAATGTATTCAAAACCATAAATTGACAAATATTTTCTGAAGAGATAATACCAACAGTTTAATGCAACAAAGAAAAAGGTAAAACAACATATTAATAGACATTTGTAGAACTATCAGATCAAAGCATTCACATGCTATAAGGATCACATAAAATGATTTTCACCAGCACAGAAAGTGTTTAAAGGGATACCTGTAATCTGACTACACCATCATAAAAGTTTTGTAGGGTGTGCCCACCCGATATGTCCATTCTGCAGAAATTTCATTGGAAAAAATCATCAATGACATGTATTTCAATGACAGGTCATGCACTAAAAGAAGTCATACAAAGGAATTAAGAAAAGCTTCTTACACATTGAGAAACATTCCAGCATCACTTAAGCATTTCACTTCGGTAGATTGTGGAAATAATTCCCTGAACTCATCACAATGAATTATGGATGCCAAACCCCCAGCAGAGCATCCAGAGAGAAGAGCCTAAAATACATATGTGAACTAAATTGAATGGAACTGTGAGAACAGAATAGCATTCAGAAAAGACATAATAAATTAAATACCTGGGTGGCATTTTGCATTCCTTCAGCCATTAAATATTCCATAGCAGCTGACCAGATGCGTTGTCCTCGAAAATAAAGTTGTGAAGCCTGAAAAAGTACTCAAAGAATCAATGGAATTGCAAATTTTAGAAGAGAAAAACAAACTTTCAGCCAATCTATATTTCCATAGGTAACATAAAGGAAATAAGACAAAAAGGGAGAGAGATCCTCCATCCCAACAAAATTTCTGTAACCAAAACACTTATTGGCCACATTTTTAATAGAGTGGAAGAAACAAGTTTAGTTTTTCATATTCCTCTACATGATATTGTCATTCTCTGACATCTGTAAGATTTCAGGCCGCCGAATCAAATTGATATATCTACATGGATCTGTAGGAAAACAAATTATCAGCTAAAGTTGCTAGATGAACCCTATCAAGCACCTAAATTCCTGACACTAATAGAATGTGAAGCCATGCAATAAAATGTGAAGACAACACGCTACGAGAACCTTATAGAAAGCTAAAACATTAAATGTGAAGACAGAGCCCGTGCAAGGGATCACAATAATACAACACATTCTGCTTCAGTATGTCAGCATTGAAGTTATAAAATGATATCGGAGTACTGCTGCTGATATATTCTACAATAGTACCTATTCAATTAAATATTTAACCAAACCAATTGTCTTCAGCAAGATGCCGACTAAAGCAATTTATGCAAATCCTTATGTTCTATTTGTAACAATTATTGATGAAATAAAGAACAGATCAGATATTCCCACCAACCTCATTCTGACCGTCCCCGCTAAAAGATGCGCCATCACAATAACGTAGCTTAACTCTGTTCCAGTTAAAGAAATCTGCATGCATGAGAAACCGCCACTCTTAGTAAACAATGGATCACTCTTGCAAACAATGAGCCAACTTCTAATTGAACTAGACGGAGTCTGAAGTTTCCTAGGTTGGGAAGTAACCTGGATTTTCTTCTTCTTTATTGCTTAGTATTCCAGTGAAAGGTAATTGCTTTTCAAAAAGTTTTGATGAACCACGACGAGTAGTTTTGCGGTAAATACAATTTTTAATGGTATTGCACCACCCTCCTCCCTGGGTAAAGCCAAAGACACCGAAAAGTGATTCACATTTTCAGCTCCAACAAAGTATCAAAAAGAAGAGACAGAAAGGCTGATGTTCTTGTACAAAACGTACACCAATATGCTTGCGATTTCTCAGAAACTTAATTCAATAATGACAATTGGCTTACTCTTGAAAATTTCAACCTTAAAAGACAATGCTGCTTCTATTGTTGGTTGGAATCTAACAAAGCCAATTAAGAAATGTTTTTTCACATACCTCTAACTGAATGAGCCAGCTATCTTTTCCCGTTCCAGACCCACGATCCAAATGATAACCAGGCAGTGTTCCATCCAAACACACTGGTACAATAAGACATTACAGTAAAACATCAGCTACAAATGTTTTAGGCGAGCAGGGAGCGGTTGACTTCAGATAAAACTAGCATGACCCCAATTTCAATCTTTAAAATAATATCTTCTTGGAAGAGATAAATGCGGTCAGATTACACAATATCACCGACTCCAATTAATAACTATCACATCATTAAAGCAATCGATTGTATACCAGTTAATTCTTGAAAAGAGGGGGAAAAAAGGGAAAAGACGACGCAGTAAATCATTTTTCACAGTACGATTTGACAGCAAGAGCATCCATTCCAACAATGGACACGAGAACTAAGGAGAGAAAGGAAGTACCAGCTCCTTTGGAATCAGCTCCCTGAATAAGAGTGAGGCCGACCATAAAAGGTTCATCAGTAACGGAGGAAGAAGGTGAGACAGCCGCATCATTCTCAAGAAAAGAAAGGACTCCTTCTCCATCTTTCAAATCTTGAAAAACATCGTTAGATCCGCTCAAAACAGTCCCAATTAAAGCACACACGAACAGGGACAACACCGACACCTCTTTCATTCTTTTTTCTTCTTTTTTTGTCTTCGATTCTGTTTTCTAGCTATCAACAGTTTTGCCTACACTTGAAGTTGTTTATATTACGTTTAGCATTTGGATTTTGCTATATACGTTAATGAATCAATGAAGATGAAATCAGGGATCTTTTTGAAATTACGATGGTCTTATTAAGTAGGCAATAAAATGCAGGGAGAGATACGATTTCCTTTTGTTGAGTTGCCCCAGTCTCACTCGCTGTTTCAAAATTAACGATTTTTTAGTGTAAGTCAAATAGCATGATGATTACAAGTGACACCAGAAGACCGTTGTCGTCTTTCCTCTCTCTCTCTTTAGCCACTTGGTATTTTTCTTTTTCCTTCTTGTGGACTTCAAAGCTCGTCTGCTGCCCTCGTGACAAAATTTATTCTTTACTTCAAAACTAGATTTTGATAAATCACTTTCTCTTTTTAAACTAGATTTATTTCCTTTTCTATATCCAAATTTATTCGCATGTAGATACTGTCAAAATAAATGCATATTTTGTGAAAATAAAATCTCTCTGTTCTATTTTTGCATTATAAAAAATGCAATAAATAAATAAATAATAATCTCTCTCTCTCAAAACTATTTTAATATGTGATTTTCTTAATTTTACTGATATTCGTGTATATATATTATGTTTACAAGTAGTAGGATATTCTCAATTTTTGTATTACTCAAAATTAAATTCATTATTTTCTGAATTAGGTGAACACATGATTAATATTTGCTAAAATTATTAATTTAATTTTTCCTGAATTGGTGTATTAACGTAAAATTAGTTAATGATGTTTTTCATATAATTAGAACCTTAAATGATAATACAGGGAACATACCCACTTAATAATCGGACTAAGCATCCATTGTATAAAATCAAAGGAATGCTATTTACATGCATCAAAGTATTGTTAATATCTACTAAAATCACTAATTTACTTTTTTCAAATTGATGCATTCGCATGAAATTATTTTATTGATACTTTTTATTAAAAAACGATAAATTGAAAAACAACAAAAATAATTCAATTACAGATAGATTTAAAAATATAAAAACTAATTAATTAATTCTTTAAAAAAAAAGACTATTTAATTTATTTTGATAAACTAACCAGATTATTTATAATTTACTAGAAAATTTTATTTTCAATAATACATCACGCAGGGCACCGTATAGTTAATCGAAAGGGATTCAGCTCCCTTCAAGCCCTTCATTCAAGGTTTAAGATTTTGATAGATCACTTTCTCTTTTTAAACTAGATTTATTTCCTTTTCCTATATCCAAATTTATTCCCGCATAGATACTACCAAAATAAATTCATATTTTGTGAAAATAAAATGTCTCTGTTTTATTTTTGCATTATCAAAAAATGCAAAACAATAAAGACAAATCTCTCTCTCTCTTCACACACACACATATATATTATGTTTACAATTAGTGAGACATGCATTCTCAGTTTTTGCATTAATTAAAATTAAAATTATTATTTTTTAAATTAAATTAAAGCATAATTAATATTTACTAAAATCACTGATTTACTTTTCTGAATTGGAGTATTCACATAAAATTATTTTATTGATATTTTCATATAATTAGAACCCTAATTAAATGATAATAGATATAGTGAACACACTCACTTAATAACCGGACTAACCATCCAGTTTAGAAAATCAAAGGCATGCTATTTAATTACATGCATCAATGTATTGTTAATATCTACTAAAATCATTAATTTACTTTTCCGAATTGATGCATTCACATAAAATTATTTTATTGATACTTTTCATATAATTTGAACATTAAATGATAATGCAGTGAACATATCCACTTAATAACCCGTCCAAGCATCTAACGTTATAAAATCAAAGACATGCTATTTCCATGCATCATGGTTGCATATAATTGAAGCCATTTAAAATTCAACTGTACGTATAGTTTAATTGACTACTCGTGAAATTCAATCATGGTTTGGAATCGGTATGATTTAGTAGTTTGATCAAGTTGTTTAAAAAGACACGTGTTTAAAAAAAATAATGAGAAATGTTATCAAACAATGAATGTCCATATAAATATTTCTATTTTTTTTATATCTTTACTATTCATAATTCTTAATGTGATTTAATTCATTATTTAATATGAAAAATCGAAAGGATTATACAATTGATTCAATAATTTATGTATTTTTAATGGTTCATAATTACTTTCAATCCTCTTCCTAATCTTAAAACCTATAAATAAACTTGATTGATCATTAGTTTGTGTACACGTAAGATTGAGAGAATTGTTTAGAGTTGTTATCTCTTGCGATCTCTTTATTTCATAGTGAAATTATTTCTCCATCATTTTTCTCTCTAATTCTATTATTGTCACCATTTATTTTATAATACGTTATTAGCACAAAGCTTTAACCAACCGAGATAATAGACCATAAAGTATGTATCTTTCAAAAGACTCAATGATTTGATTCAATCATTAGATTGTTTTTATACATGAGCGCTCTACCAAAATATCTAAATTATCTAAATTATTAAAAGATATGTATCTAATTTGTCATGTACTTTAAATCTAATGATACATAGAATATACATTTAAAAAACTTAAATTATTTAATATATAGAATCTAATGATCCGATATATATTTTTTAAAAAGTTTAAAGTATATTATTATGTTTGTTTTTGTTTAAATTATATTATTAGATTTTATTCTTATTTCCTAATATTATTATTATTACACTTTGCATTATAAAATTTTTATTATATCAAACCTCACAAAATTTGATTTTGTGACCTTTGACATTTTGGCCAAAAATTATTGATCATGAGTAAATATTCTTTACTTTTCATGTCTTACTCTTGCAATGGCAATATCGAGAAAAAAAATTATGAATCAATTTCATATTTACTCGTAGCTAAATAAAATAATGAGCTATTGATAAAAAAAATAAATCCTACCCGACTCGGATCTATTCTATTTTCCGAAGTGAATATGACAACTAAAAATAATTTTAAGCATGGATGAAAATGTGATCATAACCATAGAAGTAGTAGAAATAATTATCGTTATAATTATGATGACCATGATAATACACCTCACCACCGAAGTTGATAAACTATGAAAAAAATAAGAAAAAAAATAAAAATGGATCAAGTTAGTATTCTGAAAATGAATGCTATAGATTGGTATGAATGAAAATTGGTTGTGTATACCAAAACACTTCATCGAGCCTTATCAAGCCTTATTGAAAAAGAAATAATAAAATATAGAAGCTATTTTTATATATTAAAATAATAGCAATTGAAATCAATTACCTAGTAGTTTTTCTATTTATAAATAAAATGTTTTTTATATCTTATAATTTTTATAGTATAGGGATAGTTACAAATTTATTTTGCTATTTATTTATTTATTTTTAATGAAGGAAAATATTTATTGATATGTTTTGTGTTTATTTAATTATTTATTTTATGCTAATATTATATTTGGTTGTATCAATCTAATAGAAGGTTCCGGAAGAGCGAATATATTATTATCTAAATAGATAAATTTTGAAGATTCTAGAATAATGAATATATCATTACTTGAAGAGACAACTTTTAAAGGCTTTGGAAGAACGAATATATTATTACTCGAAGTGACATAATTTAAAAACTTTAGAAGGGAAAATATGTTATTATCCGAAATGATAAATTTTATTATAAATAATGTAATATTCTCTCTAAAGTCTTATAGAAATTTGTTAAATTTCAAAAATATTCATCTAAATTGATATCATATCAAGACAACGAATGAAAAATATTGAATACTTATATATTATAATTATTATATCGAATAGAAAATATGTATTAAAAAATTTATCCACTTTCTATTTTGATCTTTATTACGAACATTTGAATAATTGAAACAAATAGTATAGTAAACTAGAAGTTTACTATTTTAAATACTTTTATTATGTGACATAACCGAGTTAGGTTATCCTAGGTCTTTCATGATGCAAAAAAATATTAAAAATTCATATAGATATTTATTAAAGAGCCGGGAGATTCTTTAATTTAATGATTTTTTATGTTTTGCTTGTTCTCAAGGCAAATTGATTATTAAGCCATTACCAATTAAAATTGAGATTGAATCTCCAAATTTTTAAGATGTATTCAAAGTGATATATGTGAACCAATTCATCCACCATGTGGATCGTTTAGATATTTTATGATTTTAATAGATGCATCTTAGGATAACATAACCAGTTGGGTTATCCTAGGTCTTTCATGACGCAAAAAAATATTAAAAATTTATATAGACATCCATTAAAGAGCTAGGAGATTCTTCAATTTAATGATTTTTTATGTTTTGCTTGCTCTCAAGGAAAATTCATTATTAAGCCATTACCAAATAAAATTGAGATTGAATCTTCAATATTTTTAAGATGTACTCAAAATGATATATGTGAACCAATTCATCCATCATGTGGATTGTTTAGATATTTTATTATTTTAATAAATGCATCCATATGATGGTCACATGAATGTTTATTATCAATTTGAAACTCGACATTTTTTAGATTATTGGTTCAAATAATTCAATAACAAATATAATTTTTTGATTATGTCATTAAAACAATTCCTTTTGATAATGCTCGGTGAATTTATCTCCTAAGCATTAAATGATTATTGATTGACTATTAGAATAAAGGTTGAATAGCTCGTTGCTTATATTCATACTCGAAAGATTTAGCAAAATCATTTATCAAAATGGTCCAATTGATAGTAAACCAAGTATTTAAAAATAAAACTCTCTATTTATGTTGACATGCAACAATACTTGTTTGCATTAGATCCATAAGTTGTCAACAATTCTCCACCTTTCAATTGGTTTGTGGTCATAAGCTAAATATTTCTCATCTAAAAATTTTTAGTTGCGTAGTATATATCCGTAATGCTCATCCACAACGAACTAAATGGACACTTAAAGGAGATTGATAATATATATTGAATCTAAATTCTCCGAAATATCTTGAATCATGAATAAGAGATATTTTTATAGCTCGATTTATCGACTATCATTTTAATGAAACAGTTTTTTCAATATTAAAGAGAGATAATAAGCAAAATAAACGAGTTAAAAATATTAAAAAAAGAAATTACATTAAGTACTCTATCTTTATACCATCTTAATCCTCGTATAAAACAATGTGAATTAGAAGTTCGAAGATAATTCATTTACAAGGTATTGTAAACTAACCGCATTCTCAAATCCTAAAAGAGTAACTAAAATACATGTCTCTGCTAGAATTGATATGCTAGAAGAACAATCTATTAATATTATAACAAATGAATCTAAAATACGCTTGGAGCATAGAAGACCAATCGGTTCTAAAGATAAAAATCTCTCGAAAGAAAATGACAAAAAATCAAGATGAAAATATAAAAAATGCAAATATTCATAAAAAGGTCCAAGATATTTCTAATAATAAGCTTCCAAAAGAAGGCTAAGTACTTAAGAAAAATCAAGAGACTTTGATAAATTATGTAATTACAAGAAGAAAATAGGACTCGAAAAGAAATATTTATTAACAACATTTTTGCATATAATATTATAATTAATATTTTGAATGAAAATAAGGATCCCGAGCCTAAATTTATTAAAGAATCTCGATGTAAAGATGATTGGCTTAAATGAAAAAAAAAACAATTAAGACAAAATTATATTTTTTTACAAATGTGTAGTTTTTGAACCCATTGTCAAAATACTTAAGTTGTTAAGCTACCGGAATGGGAATGGGTAGTTGTGCAAAAAAATAAAAATAAAAAAAGATGAGATTGTGATATACAAAACAAGATTTGCAACATAAGAGTTTTCGCAAGAACCCGACATTGACTACGAGGAGACATATTTTCCCGTAATGGATGCAATTATATTTTGTTATCTTGTTAGTCTAGCAAAATATATGAAAAACTTCATATTTATGCATTTAATAGATGTGATCACATCTTATTTGTTTAGTTAAAAATGGTATTTATATGAAAGTCATAGAAGGATTTAAGATGCTCGAAGTATGTAATACATATTTCGAAAAATATACTCAATTAAATTATAGAGAACTTTATAAAGATTATTTTAGTGTTTGTTTTATTACTTTATTTTTTAGAAATTTGATTTATGCTATACTTTTTATATTTCATTGTTTAATATGTATTATTTATTACTAATCTGGATGGATATGGCATAGTCATCTTAATAAATATTTATTAAAAAAGTTATAAAAATACCCATATTAGCTCATGTATTTTTGTAAAGAAATTCAAAATAGATTTATGATAATTGCTGTATATGTTGATGATTTAAATATTATTGAAACTCATGAAGAGATTCTAAGTGCCAAAAGTTATCTAAAAAGAGAATTTGATATGAAATACCTTAGAAAAGTAAAATTTTATCTCGACCAAGCAGTTCGAGTACTTAGAGAATGAGATTTTTATTCATTAGTTAATTTATAGAGAAAAAGATCTACAATGATTATAGATAAAGCTCATCCATTGACTAGCATAATGGTAGTTCGTTCATTTGATATCCAAAAAGATTTTTTTTGACCTCGAGAAGATAATGAAGAACTAATTAGTCCTAAAACACCATATCCTAGTGCCACTGGAGCATTGATATATTTTGTTAATAATACTTAACTTGATATAGCATTTTTTATAAATTTATTAGCAAGTCATAGTTCTACTCAATAAGTAGATATTAGAGTGGAATTAAACATTTCTTATGTTATCTTCGAAAAAAATTGATATGATATTTATTTTACTAAAATAAAACAAATTAGGTTTAATTGGTTATGCAGATACAAATTATTTATCCGATTCATACAAAACTCGATCACAAACGGCTATGTATTTACACATGGTGATACAACTATATCACGACATTCTATGTAGCAAACTATTGTTACTTGATATTCAAATCATGTAGAAATACCAATTCATGATGCAAGTCAATAATGTGCTTGGCCAAGATCAACAATCCTTCATATCCGAAAGATATGCTATTTGTTTACCAAGTAAAATTTTTTTAACAATATTATATGAAAGTAATGTTATTTGCATAATTCAATTAAAGAAAGAATACATCAAAGTAATAATTCGACGGACTTATTCGCTAAGGCATTACCTATCATAATTTTTGAGAAAATAGTTCACAAGACCGAGATAAATCTTCTTAAAGATCTTAAATGATATTTTCAATATGGAGGGGTGTGTACAAAGAATATTGTACTATTTTTACTTCATTAGATTTTTTTTTTCATTTGGTTTTTTTCTAATAAAGTTTTAACAATATATGCTCCTTGCATGATAGACATTCAAGAGAGAGTGTTATAAAATAATAAATATCTATATGAATGTTCATATGCTTTTCATATCCCCACTACTCATAATACTTGATGTGATTTAATTTACTATTTAATATGAGAAATCGAAAAGATAATGCAATTGATTTAACAATTTATGTACTTTTAATGGTTCATAGTCCGTTCTAATTCTCTTCCTAATCTTGAAACCTATAGATAGATTTGATTGTTCATTAGTTTGTGTACAAATATTTTATAGAGATAGAAAGAATTATTTAGAGTTATTTATCTCTTGAATTCTTTTTATTTCACAATGAAATCATTTTTTCATCATTTTTTTTTCTGATTCGTTATTGTTACCATTTATTTTATAACAAGTGAGGCACTCTTTGATTTTTTTTCAAAGATATTGTAAAAAATACCCTTAAAAGTCCTAATATTTCTCAAGCAATGACACATAATTCACGAGACACAATGGTGTATGATAATTTTCCTCAAATTTTTTGGGAATTCTGTACATGTATGATTTCTTACAGAATATTCGTCTGATTTCTAGAGTCTAGCTCGACTAAATAAGAAAGAATAAGAAACTAAAAAGTCAAATAAGGAAAAGATATCCCTTGTGATTTTTCTACACAAACAGCTCTCAAACAGCTCACTTACTTTATCTTTTTTTCTTAAAAAAAAAACAAAAAAAAACCTAGCTCATTTTCCAGAGAAAGTTAATTCAATTTTAGACCTAGTAAATTTGTTTTTACCATTATAGAACAATGTTTTTTACAAATATTAGACTGGAATCAAGATGTTTTTTTTTTAGAATGTTACTAATTTGATTTCAATACAAAGATCTTTCAGTATATTTTTATGTAGCGTTTAATGGAGGAGTTTGATTTTCATAAAAAAAAAATCACAAAACCATTACCTTTCGGTCAAAACACCAAAAGAAGAAAGATGTTACAAATAAAGAAATTGTGTGCGATCTATGGTTTTTTTTTTTTTTTTTTCAGTCAGGTGAATATATATATATATATATATATATATATATATATATATATATATATATGGGGCAGCTTTTAAGCACATAGTTCAGCCTGAACTATGTGTTTAAAAGCTGACCCATAAAATAGGAGTGGAGCCTCCTCTACTTTTAATTAGAAATCTCAGCAGTTTTTTATTCGTTGTAATGAGATGGGCAAGTACATCGATATTTTTCCACATAAATATTGTTGTAAATGTAATAATCATTTTGATATTTTGATTCATCTCTTCAGTTGTATGTGTTGATCTTCATTTGAACAATGATTATTTATCTTGTGCTAATGGTATAGGGATGGCAATGAATAGGATATGAAACATATATTCGTTATATCCAACTTAATAAATATCGATTTAAAATACTTAAATAGATGGCAATGAATAGGATATGAAACATATATTTGCTATATCCAACTTAATAAATATCGATTTAAAATACTTAAATAGACAATGAGATAGGTGAAAGTAAAAAAATATATACTCATTAATATAGTTTTAAAATGTCGGATATAAAACATATTTTCGTTATATACAACTTAATAAATATCGATTTAAAATACCTACTCGACAATGAAATAGGTGAATGTAAAAAAATACATAATCATTGATATAGTTTTAAAATATAGATGCTAACTATTTTTTTAAAAAATAATTTAATACATAGGGATCCGATTCTACAAACTTTATATATAAAATAGAGACCAATTTTTTTTTTTTTAATGAAACCTTTGAGGCTCGAAAATTTATAAATAAAGAACCAAATTGTAAGAGAATATTAATTGTAAATATCAAAATAACTTTTTGAAAAATTACAAAAACTAAAAAGAAATATATAGATAAATAATTTTTAACAAATATTAAATAGATGTTAAATGAGTAGATAAGCCTATTATAAATTTAAAGGGTAATTTTTTAAATAAATATAGCAGAATATTTTTTTAATAAATAAAATAAGAGATTGATTTAATGGATCACATATCTAATTTATTGCCATTCCGTAATGGATATTAAATGAGTAGATAAGCCTATTATAAATTTAAAGGGTAATTTTTTTAAATAAATATAGCAAAATATTTTTTTAATAAATAAAATAATAGATTGATTTAATAGATCGGATATCTAGTATATTGCCATTCTCCAATGGTACTTGTAAGTGAGATGTTCAAACTAATGCCGTAACCTCATGTTCAAACTAATTTTGTCACACAAGGCTCCCATTTTCTAAGCCCCGTGGGTTTGACCTTTGATCCACCAATAATACTCACTCGTTTCAAAACTTCGAGCGACAATGCCCGAGGCAAAGCATAGTGTTACGCTCCGCCTAAAAAAGGAATTTTTCTAGAGATTCTAAAGAACACTAGATAAGTCTAGAAGCTTCTGAAGAGTATGGAACAATGGAGAAGCCTCTAGATAAGTCCGGAAGCTTCTGAAGAATATGGAGCATTGGAGAAGTCTCTAAGATGATCTAGAGAATTCTAGAGAGTCCCTCACTAATCTAGCATGTGTATATCTAGATAGTTCCTTGTAAATATCTAGATAGGATATTTCTAGAGAACCAATTGTAACCATTAGATTAAATAGATTCTAGTCATCCATTGAGGAGGTGGAAGGATATAAATAGGTGAGGCCCTCACTTGGCCAAGACACCTAGACATTCATAAACTTAAGAGAGTGTGTCTTTAGAGTTGTAAGCTTTTAGAAAGCAATACAAAGAGTATTTATATCTCTTGTGTGTGTCTTTCTTGCTTAGCAACTTTGTGTGAGGAAGGTCGACTTAGTTTGTGTTAGAGAAGAAGAGAGCCAAGTGCCGCACGTGAGCTTGGGAAAAGCCAAGTCCGTGACAATAGGCTAAGCTCACCGCCGAACGAGGTATGCAGCCTTTTTAAAAGGCTTTCGTGTCGTGCTTTCTTAATTAGCATTCGGATTGAAATTGTTGAGGTCTATGAGGATTAATTTTTTGGTTATGAGAAAACATGTCAATGAAATATTAGCAGATAAATTAAAATGTTAAGATTTAGTATTATGATAAATAGAAATGAGGACCATCAATCAAGTAGAAAAAAGACTCGTTATTAGTTAATATTGTGATATATAAAAATAACAATCACTAAGTAGAATAGAAATAAATAGAAAAAGATATGCTTTGAGTTAATATCATCAATTAAGTAGAATAAAAGAAAATAGCAAGAGGCATAAGAATAGGAGTAGACAATGCTATTAAATTGCAAGTTGAATTGACAAGTAGACAAATCGTCAAAATTTAAACAAACAAACTTCAAATGTTGCCTAATTTGAGTGCGATAATTTTTAAGAGAGACAAATATATTTTAGATTCAATTAAAGAAGCTCTCTTATAATGGGTGAAAAGTTGATATTTATATTGAAATAAAAATGACATTGACCATTAGGATTTCATCATGTCATCCACGTTGGACATTAGGATTTGAGTTAAATAAAAAAGACTCAAAAGAAAAATAGACTCAAAATTGCAATATACATTGAATCCGTCAAAATATGCATTATGTGACTCAAAATTCACGTTAGATGAAGTTTATTGTTAATCCAATTCATTTGTTGTATAGTTTAGATCCATGCAAAAAAAGAAAAATGAATTACTATATAATTAATTAAATTGCTTAATTTATTTTTTATGGAGAAATCGATGATATATACTCACCATCTTTATTCTTGGCACCTGATTCTTTTTTCTTTTTCTTTTTTTCAAAATTCAATTTTTTAATTTAGGTTTATTTTTTTATTTTACCAATATTTCTTACCAAATTAAATTAATTTCATGATTTTGTATTTTGAAGGGCATTTATGAAAATTACACGAGAAGCTATTGAAGTGTACCATATCTGTAAAGTTTGAAAACTGTTGTATTCAGTATTATTGTTTATTAACTATATATATATGCTAGTGTTTAATGAATTTGAGATTTTGAACAGTCATCTCTACTTTGCGTAAGTGATTAGCGTACGTGATTAGTAATTCAAGCTACTTCGTTTTTGTTTTTTATGCATGTATATATTTGCTTTCTACTTCTTTCGGTTACGTAAGGGCCCAAACCCAACAAAACTAACTTCACAACCTAAACTCATCTAGGCCCTTCTGAGAGACTCAAAAGCTTCCATAAAAACCCAAGAGCATTGGTATAACATATACTACTTGCATTACGACTGTACCCCAAAATTCGCAAGTACATCTCCACAACAATTAGACTCGGGATAACTTCCCGTCGAAGAATTTCGACCTTCCAGTCTCTGTGTACACTACTCAATGTCCAGTGATCAGTTATGACTACTTTTTTTGCATGGGACGGGTACTACTGCTGTTTGGATGATATGATGTGAAACTTGAATGCAAATGAGTTCGGAGAAGTTTCCTTGGAGAAAAAATTGGATACGATGACTAATTAGTTTTCTATTAGGATTATAAATAATACTTTTTCGTATTTGTTCTCGAGTACTTCCGATGGGCTTGGTTTGTGCTGGACTTCTTGGCTAGGTGGCTCTAATGCTCATAGTCACTACCTGTTTTCATAATATTGGATCTAAAGTGAGTATTGAATTCGCCATTCTAGCGATTCAGTCAGACCTTAGAGTTTCATAATGTTATGTTTTTCCCGTCTATTTACTCATCCTCCAAGTATTTATTACTTTTGGCGTTACATCTCCAGGACAGTACTAGTGTCTTTTACATAAGCGAGAGGACTCCACCGCCACTGTCAATACAAGATTGTTATTCCTTGATCAGTGAATTAATTTCGTCATATGACACCAACGAACTGCAACAACAATTATTAAGTTTAGTAACAGACTCAGTGGCAAGGGAGTAATTTCATCCAACTTCTGGGAGTAATTTTTATGCATTGAGAAGCTGGTAGGCTTTATTAATATTTACAATGTTGGTACATTTACAAGAAGCGAGTCAATTAACAAATGGATGGATTGAAAATTTGAAACTGCAATTTGGATATAAATTATGGAAAAATTAATCTGCCTATTTCTCTCGCATAGTACTCGATTACCTACGCATACAAAATTAATTACATATTTACAGAAGTAGTATGGTTTTTATATAATTAATTAATTAGTTGACTAAGCAGGTGCTGATTGACATGTATGTAACTTGCTGCGTGACAGTCCATTTTATTTATACAGCAGTACCAGCTAGCTACATACAACATGGATTATAATTTTTTCATTTCATTTGCTAAGAAAATAAGAGATAATTATTTGTTGATATTAGAGCAATATGGCGTTGGCTGTCTCACGTGTTCATTTCAATTGATTTGAAACCATTTTTTTTCAGTTAAAAAATGAAACCAATTTAGTGAATCTGGTTGACTCTACTCTCTAGCTAGCTAGTACACCCATTTCTTTCTGGCTTGGGCAACAAGAAATCTGTGGGCCCAAAAATACTCCCTATAAAACTACCCTCAATGCATCTCACCCCCTCACGCCTTTCAGTCCCTCTGTGCTACTCCATTTTTTGCAACAGAAACCATCTCCTTCACGTCTCTCTGCTTTTCTGTTACTACTGCACTTGCTCATTACTCCCTCTATTTCAAAAACCGAAAATGGAAATCACAGTTGAATTGATCAACAAATCAATCAGAGACCCAGACTACCGATACGACGGCTACACTGTTCAAGTCGAAAACCACCGCATCCTCACCGTCGTCTCCGGCTGGGACCACTTTGTCAGCAAGTGGATCAAACAAGTCTCCAAAACCAACAACTCTGCATCCAGCTCCTCCAGCAACTCTCTCATCGTCGGTGTCTCTGCCGATAAGCAATACGTTTCCGGCAGAAAAGGCTCCGAAAACTACAATCCCTACAATCTCCTCCAGCTCTGCGTTGGCTCTCACTGTCTCCTCTATCACCTCCCGAACCCTTACGATTACTGCACCTGTAAGGCTCTCCGAAACTTCTTTTCCAATCCTAAAGTCATAGCTGTAGGGGTTAACATAAAACATATAGCTAAACAGTTAGAGGAAGAGCATGAGATTAAGTTTAAGAATGTGATAGATGTTAGTGAGCTAGCTATGAAGGAGGTAGGGAAAGAATTTGTGAATTTGAATCTAAGCAAGTTTGATTTGGATAAGTTGGCTAAGGCTTTGTTAGGGAAACACAAGGATGTTGTGAGGCCTGAGGAGAAAGTGGAGTGGTTTACTAAGACTCCTTACTGTTATATGTATGAAGATCCAGAGATGACTGATGAGAAGGTTAAGTTAGCAACTGTGGACGCTTACCTCTGTTTTTTGATGGGTTGGGAGCTGTTTTATAATGTGGATGACTGTAAGCTTAACGTTGCTCGTGCTTTAAAGGATAGGATGAAGAAGGAGAGTAAGTATCCGAAGAAAATTCAAAGGAAACAGAAAACCAAGATTTTGAAGAGATCAATGATGATGGATTACACGGTGGATGATACGTATTACTAGAGTAGCTGGCTATCAAGAGGGTTGATGATTGGATTTTAATTTTGGAGTTGCTGCTTAATTTCTTTAATTTGTTACTATTAGTGGAGGAATATTTTGGCAAGTGCTGATATATGCATGACTGGCTACTATCTCTACCTTTGATCAGTCGTATTTCATTTGTAAATGCTGAAAATTAGTATGTGATTAACGAAAGAATGCTATGGATTTGGACTTTTACAACTATGAGTGCACGCTTAAATTCTGCTGTTCAATGTTTTCATTTAGTTTTCTTGGACGTTTGTTTGGATGCAGGGAAAATTAATGGTTTAAAAAATGATTTGGCTATGGGATAATTTTCTGGGAACATCATCACTAGAGCACACTTTGGGCCTCAGCCTTTTTACGATGGGTGGATTCACTTTAAATAATGGATACTTTGCGCATCCACTCAATACAGAACAGCACAGAACAGGGTGAAAAAACGTGCAGCTCTGTTGGGCCCAATGGCCCAAATACTTGAGTTCCTGACCAAGTTGATCTTGAGCAGGTAACTTATGAACAAAATTGGCTGTACAAAAATCAGAAATAGTATGTCAAATGTAGTTGTTGATGTACATGCTAATTTGAAAGAAATAGAAAAGAAAGGGATTGTCTGTTCGTAGAAGAAAACTTTAGAGGCTCGGAACCATATCATGGACGGATACCAAGCATTCTTTAAGAGGAAATGCTGAGTCTCCGGAATATGCGAACACCCAAGTCATGAAGGCTGTGCTTGCGCACTGTTTTCTTTATAAGAAATCTTTAAAGCAAATCTGTAACGTCTTTTTATACGCTGCCAGTGGGATTAGAACTGGAGACAGCGTCAGGAGGTTTTTATTTGACATTGACCTGTCTCACACCCGTATATACGTACGCATATAGTCCCCAATTTCTGCAGACTCAGTATCGCCTTAAAACTGTTATACCAAGAAGTTGCCTTCTGCAATAATCGGAAGAGGATATCAAAGACAAGTTAGAGCATTGCTCATAGTTCCAACCTATATGAAAGATGGTTCTGGGGATCACAAAGAGGCAGATATGGAAGCATGGGAGAATTTTTAAACATAATTTTATGTCGACTCTTCAAACAAGAGCCTGCCCAACACCTGTCACCATATTAGCTCGTGCTTTTGCAACTAGAGATAGTGAAAGGTGCAGAGCAGTTCTTGAGAATAAAACTAGAAGATGTATATCAGGAGGATGAGAGGAAATGCAGAATAGCCGCTGAAACCCTCGTTGAGATGATTAGAACAGACAGCAACAGAAAGAAAGAGCTGCTTCCAGAGTAGATGGCAATGGCATCAGCACTCAAAAGACAATATGTTCAAATTAAAACAAGGCTTCTCCATTTCACCAGTTTCACAACATCAATTAGATTAAGCCAAATCAAAAGGCACCAATTGTAAACAGAAATTTCTAAATCAATCAGTTCCCTTTCTGTGTTTCTCTTGTACATAAAAGAATGAAGTACAAATGTTCCGTATGCAGCCTTGGTCAATGTTGTTTTATCTCAAAAGGGAGTACAGCCCCAAAACAACCAAAATCCTAAATACAACTCATTCTGATTTCAAGGCATGAAAATATTCTTACTTGCTTGGGATAGATGTCCTAATCCCGCACTTTATTAAATATAAAAATAAATATAATTTAACAAATGTCATAAATGTATCAATAAATCGATCCACTTAGCATCTCGCCATCTCTCTCTCACCAACTTCACCAAACTGATAATTCTTGTAGACTTTGAGTAATAGTCCCCTACACGGTACAACTGCTCCAATCTTAATGCAAGCCAAGAAAGCACCTGAAAGCTTTCTATGAAGGCTATATACCTCATCTGGTGGTGGGGTTAGCCTGTGCCTTAGCATTGTCGCCCCAAGGTTTGAAACACTTTGCGTGATATTAGACGATCGGAAGTCATACCCACCAGGATTAGAGAATGGCAGTCCCACAACAAAACCAGCCTGAACATGAGCTTCCAGCATTACCTCTGATTCATCTCCTGCGAGGAACCCAAGTCTTTTTGACATTTCAATCACACCATCCTTTTCACCATTTGCACATGCTACAACCTAATCATATATTCAGATCAAAGCCCTCAGCACAAACAACATAAAAGATAAAGTCAAAACCCAAAAATGTTCACAACAGCATTTGCGTGAAAGAATAGTAGGTTGAATTTCTCATTTTGGTACTCATGTAATGGAATGCTGAGAACTGCAGAAAATAAACCAAAAGAAGAAGATGCTCCACTGCAACATATGGGTCGGCTTTTTATAACATATAGTTCAGGCCAGTGAGGCTTCGTGAAGGCAACATTTAGGATAATTGCCAAGCTTATGAAGTATCGTAGAATTATTTTTTTAAATTACTCTGCCAGTGGTGCCAGAGGATTACCATTCTTAAATAGTCATCAACAAATCTTTTAGGATAATCTCGAGCTGCTCCAAAGTCAATGAGATTGATGGTGTTTGTGGCCTCATCATACAAGAAATTACTCCAATTAGGATCCGTCTGCATAAGAAGCGTGCAACACAACAAAAGGCGACCATGAGATCCATGCGGGATCAACCAACGGATGCATGAAAACTTAAGGCATGCTTGGAGAGCACAAGCCAAAAAGAAGATAAAAAGTCAATACTCATATAACTTGTAAGGGGGGAAAAAAAGAGGCCTGCCTGCATGAAGCGGAAGACAAACAATTCCATTAATGTGAGTTCTAGCAACTTTTTCCCAACATAATTACGAGTTTCTTGGTTCAGTGATGCTACTTTATCAATTGGAATTCCTGCAGCAAGGACAAGCTTTGCATTAAAAGACGACCAAAAATAAAGTTTCGTGATCTACAAAGAAATACACAAAGGCACACACACAGAGACATGCATGCTTGTATGTATAATCTACATTGTATGGTAGGAAAGCTGTCATAGCATAATTTTTCCTTTGCGAAAAAAAGAAAATCTACACGTAGCTATATGCTAATATGAACTCAAACCATGGTAAGAATCAGTTGTGCTACTCAAATTTGTATGAATTGGAAGCTAAGTATCAGAACACAAATTGCAGATTGTTAAAAGTGATTTAAGGTTTATCTTTGGGCTAATCTATTCATGCTTTAAGAAACTTTTAGTTCAGGTTCCATTGTCCATTGCTAATCTAAATCAGCTCTTTACCAGCACCTTCTGGTCATCAAATGTCAATAATGTTCTAGAAAAAGAAAGGATAGAAAACAGAGCAGCAAATGAGATCTTAAAAGGTGAAATGCATGATAAATCTAAGACAGACAAGCGCTGCAATGCAAAATGACCAATCATTTATGCACACCAAACCATCAGAACTGTCAACTAAGTTGAAGTTGTCTTCTGTACAGTATGCTAAACTTTTTAATAACTTTAGCTTTCAAGATTAGATTGCACCAGCCTATCTAAGCAGGAAAGCAACACAAAAGACAGTGAAATTACCGGAAACAAGCTCTGTAGTTAAGACTCTTTTACTTGAAAGCTCATCCACAACCAATGGGACATAAAACCCCTTAGCATCGGACAGCAGATTACGGAACCGTTTCTGGTTGGTTGCCTCCAACTCATAGTCACATTCACGAGACAATTCTACTTTTGCTACCTTGAAAGAAATGCGCAAAGAAGATTAGCATCCAATCCGAACAATTAAGAAAAAAGTTTGTGCAGCAAGGAGCAACGAATACCACAGAAAAGCATAAACTATTGACTAAATAAAAGGCATGATTTGCGACAGATCGGACAACCATCAAAGGCAAAGGCTTCAGTTTGAGTCTCACAAATTAAGGACTACAAACCACTCAATAGCATGCAGCAACAATCCAAACACAATAATGCAAATATATGGATAAATACAAATACACACCTTCATAGCTCTGTCAAGAAATAGTCCTCTTGGAATTAGGTTTGTATAATCTAATAGACGTTTCACATTCTCAATGTCGCTCTCGATACTATCTGCAACACCAGGGTACTGAATTTTCATTGCAACCTCCATACCATCCTTTGCTACTGCTTTATGCACCTATAATTTTTTCAACAATAGTCAAGCTGCAGTAACAGTATGCAGCATGCAAAAGCATGTGGGGAAGATATTTAGGTTTGCATAATAAATTTACATTACAAGACATTTAGTGTAAGCTTCTAGAAGGATTTTATAAATCAGAGCCAGCATTTCAAATATGAATAACATAAATGTGTTTCTCGTTCAACTTCCTGTTAGCTGGTAGAGTATGAACTGAGACCGATGGGATTGGGCAGCCAAGTTGTGAATGAACTGGAAAAGAAGGGAAGAGACGGGGGAAGAAAGGACAGGATTGGCAAATGAGGCACGAAAATCCATAGAGAATAAGAACTGAAGCTGTATGCTTCAATAGCTTCACAGAATTATAAGTATGACCATAGAAAACCAATAGTTTAAATAATAACAGTTAAATGAATATTCAAATCATAGTTGGAATGATCAAAATGAAAAGGAAAAAGAAAGCAACAAAGTGCTGAACTGTTTGTGTAGCACAGTAGGATACAGCACACAACCCAACCAGAAATGATGTATCATAGTTTGTTAAAGAATGTCAGTAAATAACAGCCTGTCTTTCTCAAATTAAAAAGCCATAAGAAGCTCAGAGGCCAAATGAACGAGATGCCAGGGCCCATTACTCAACTACTATTGACTGAACAAAGTACTGAGACATGTAGCTAGAATGCTTCACCTGCCCTATACTTGCAGCAGCAATTGGCTCATAATCGAAACTAGTTAACTTGGTTGACCAGTCAGGACCCAACTCAGCATCCAAAACTCGATTCAGCTGGCTCCTGGGCATCACATCTGCACCTTGACGGACAGTATCTAAAGCAGCCAAGATCTTAAAAAGTAAACGATGTCACAGATCTAGCTGAAGGAAATAATAAGTAAATGACAGAAGGTTACCCAACAGTTTAAGAAGCCATTGTAATGATGAAGACAGTGAAACTGATAAGGATCATTTGTTTTTCTTTTCTTCTTCTTCTTTTTTTTAAAAAAAGAGTAAAACCACAAAAACTTTAATAAAGCAATTATACTATCTCTAGCTCTGTTTTGCAGGGGATAAACAATTATTATTTATCCATGCCAGAAATCTCAGTGAGCAAACCTCACCCATAAGAGAGAAGTTAGCAGATACCAAGACAAAGAAGAGAGAACATTTTATTATCAATTTATGAGCAACAATTCAAAGTATTCTATGTACCAATTCCTTATATGAGTTTCTAAAACTCATAAAACTTAAAATGTTCAGATAAAATGTTGGAATGCAAGATTTATAATTTCAAGAAGCTTAAAACCATGATGACTCCTCAGCAATACACCTGAGGTGAGCAAACATGAATATCCTGCTATCTAAATCAACAGATAAAATAGATAAGCCAATAAATTAAACATACCGGAGCAGGAACAAGAGATTCATCTTGTATGCTCAGCATCTGTCCTAACTTGAGGGCAGCGCCACGCATTCGGCATAATGCAAGAGCCAGGCGTTCTGCATTCTTATCAGACAAAAATGGAGAATAATCAAATTGTTTGTCTTGCGAATTTGGTGTGCCAAAGACGAGTCTCTTTGCTGATTCCTGAACTGTTCCCCACGCAAGCCCCGCTCCTAGACCAGCAAACCTTTAGAAGTTATAGGATACAAGTTAAAGATACACTCCATGATTCATGTCATTAACTTATAATTTTATGAATCATGAATAATGCTATTCTCCTCTACTTATTTAAATACGTGAATGAACATCATCAAGTTTTGATTTCCAATAACTTTTCAAAGTATAATGAAAGCACTAGTAAACGCCAAACTGCTTACAATTCTTACAATAAATAACTTTACTATATCCATTAATTCAATCTCAGCCAAATTAAAAAAATGCAATTGATACAAAATAATTTAAAACAATGATAATATACTCACCCAAGCGCTCTTGAAAACGGCGTGGAAGGAACTCTCCTCTCCCTTGGCTTCCTCCTCTTCACCTCTGGTGGCGCCACCACCGTTTCCGCCGGTGCAACAGCCACCTCTCCACCATCTGCATTGCCTTTATTATCTCTATCTAAACCACCAATTTCCTCCTTTGAAATTCGATTCTCCTCTAAAATCTTGTCTTCAACAGAAACCGAAGGAGTCACAACACTGTCATTGGCACTGCTTTCATTTCCGCCATCGCTAATTGGCAGCTGCGATTCAGCTGGAGTTGGTTCTGCTGCTACGTCAGGTGAATTGTTGAAATAAGCGACGGATTCTTTGGGCCTAGGAGGTGAGAACTCGCGGACTTTTCCTTTAGTGAGGCCCGATAAATCGGTGGCGGAGACCAGAGCTTTTTTGACGGTGGAGGTTATTAGGGTTTCGAAATCTCCACTTTCGAGAGCTTTGGAGCGTTTCGCAATTTCCTTGGCCACTAGAGAAAGGCCGGCCACGAGCCTCCCTAAATGGTTACCCGAACTCATAGCATCGCGCCCTGTAGATTTGATTTCGGTTTAATTGTTTTGACCTTTATATGATTATTAATCAATCAACTCAAAAATTTTGGAGTGAAAGCTTTTGGTTAAGAGATAGATTACGTCCCTCAGACTGGGGAGAAAGCAAAGGAAAAGTCGGTTAGAACTTGGAAGGAGCAAAGCGAAGCCTATCGACGCATGCAGAAACCAAATGGGATTTGACTGCCATCCAGCCTTCCAGGACACTGGCAAACTCTCGCACGGACCTTTAAACACCTGGCCCGAAAGTCTTCTTTGCAAATGTTTGAACTTTGCCATGGACCACAAGGCCTGAGTTAGAAGATTATGTGAATTGCAGCCCAATTGAAAATACATGGGCTATGTCAGCTAGCCGTATCATTGTATTTATTTTAATTTGTTTATTGTACTTTATTTTCTCTTGTAAAATCCGAAAAAAGACACAAAAATAAAATTACCCTTTATTTTTTTTTAATTTTTTTGTATTTATTTTAACTTAATTTAAAGAAAAAAACAAAATATATGATGGAGGGAAAAAAGAGAGGCCTACAACTTAAGAGGCTAAGACCCAGCGGACTTAACCTACGGCCCACTAGTCAAAGATCTTAAAAGACACCGCCCAAAATAATTAAAACCCGTCCCTCCGTCAAAGACACTACTATGACTCTGTGAGATAAAGATCTCATTAGGTATTTGCGTTATAGCGTTTTTTCACTGATATAAAAATAGGAACCATCATTATCGCTATCGATTAGTTTTTTATGAACATATAAAATATGAATAATAATATGGAGTATTTTGAATATATAAAATATGAATTTAGTAATATGCAAGAAGTTACGTTATGTGATTTCATCAATTTAAATGGACAAATTCCGACAGAATAATAAATTAAAAAAAAAACAATATCTTTTAAAAAATTTATTGAATGTAACTAAATATATAACAATAAAGTGGATACAATTCATAAAATATAAAGACGGAGCTAATTTTTCTCAAATTAAACTCATTGTTTTCTCTAAGGTTGTGTTTATTACAATATATAGTCAAGGGTCTCCCCTCTCACTTGATTTTGGTACAATTCTAGGCGGATATAGAAGTGTTAAGGAAATTAACAATTAACTGTTACATCGTTTTTGGGGGGTTAGTTGTTAATTTGGAGAGGAAGGGGTGACACGAATTTTTAAGAAGAAAAAAATTATTTTTATTATTTCTCTGTTAATTAGAGTTTGTGTTATCCTAGCTAACAGGAAGATAATTGAATTTAGCAGTAAAGCACACGACACAGATGAGAAGGAATGCATTGAAAAGTTTGAAATGGAAAAGATTTACATTAAAATCTCAATTTGCAACAAGTGCAAGTACTTTTGAATTTTAACATTTTACCTTCTGCATCTGCCCACAGCCCACCCAATTTCAAGTAAGCGAGACCATAGTGTGAGATGCAGAATAATCACCTTGTAAATTGGAACAATTCTAGAACAGAATCGGAATCCTTTAATTTGTCCGAACATCAATTTGTACAAACACAGACAACCAATTTTACGTTCTTTCTTTGAATACCAAGATATTCGCCTGATCCTGTTTTCTATCTTAGCTGCTTGCTCGCAAAGCAGGAAATATCAAACGCACGCTTAATTAGCCACGTAAAAGAGTACCGATTCATATGGACTGGTAATATTGCAATTTGATATATATATATATATATCACACGTTGACATATGAGTAAGATATATTAATGGAAGATTGATGGAGCATTCAGCAAGTCACCTTCTTAAGTGTGCTATATACAATATTCTTACCTATACATCTCCGCATCAAAAGAATAATCGCCATCTCTATACCCAATTTATCTGTCATCTTATCATATCCCGGATTCCTAAATTCCGTTTTTCGGTACTTATTCTCAATCTCTATCTTGACAACCTATCTAGGGAGCATATTTCATGTGTGCTTTGCCTAATTAAGATTCGATAATTCGATGCTTTTTCTTGTTTTTTTGATTAATGACGTCAAAGTAGATAAGAGGTGGCCAACATGCAGTGCAATTATGGACCATATCTAGGAATTTTGCTTTTCATTTTGGAACCAAATCCTATAGTCTAAATCAATATGCGAAAGTGGGTCGGGCACTTGGCAAGTCTCAAAAAAGCACTTGCAAAATCTAAGACAATGACTGGTAACAGAAATATGTATGGAAGATGATGGCTTCAACTAATTCAGAATTGTACCAAATGGGAATCAAATATGTTTTCCACCTCAGGTACCGTTTGTGTCATCTCCCTCACTCCTCATGTTGGTGGGTCAATGTCCATGCATTTCTATATAAATATGTCCATTCAGCTAATACTGGAATGTGCGTCAGAACTGTTTTGATATACATTCGTACCGTCTATTTGAAGGTGGTTTTTGCTGCACTATGCTTCTTTAATGATTTCTAGTCCAATTATTGTCCTATATTAACTTTGGGGCTACTATTTTATTTCAGATATATATATTGTGGTTAATATTGATGCACCAAATTCATTGATTTCATCATAATCTATTGAAAATTGCTGAATATGCTCTATATATACATCCTCTTGAAAATGGATATATATGCAAGCCGACCACAGTTAAACTTGCTATAAATTGGAATTTTTTTTAGTTTTAAGCCTTCGATCTTCCAATGGGATCGTTAGGTCCTTGCTTTCATTCTTTCTCTATCCATTCATTCACTCTGATTTCTTCTAAATGACTATATGTGTGTTGAATTCCATGGTTATCAGTCTTGGAAATTCCCTTGGCAACTGCGTTCTTTCCTTTTCTTTTTCCTCAAGTTTAATTGTTGCAGTGAATTTAATTGATTCATTCATTATTATTTTCTTAATTTCTTTCACGTGATTTTTCCACTTTGTCTTGCCTTATTTAAGGTTCTCAGACTTGGGAAAGTCTTACAGAAACATTGTTGCAGGTGAAATTTTTAAGATGGACGCTGTTGGAAGGGCCAATGGACCAAAATATGAGTGCTTGCTCTTTGGTATGTTAGATCCAATAATTACTTAATTTGCTGACAAGCTGTACATTATTAAGCTAGATAATTGAGTTTAAGTGACTTAAACTTTATGGTGGAGGACTCGTCAGTCCATTCAACATCTATTATATTTTTTATATTTTTGTATTTATTAATTCAATATATGAGATATAGATGTTCAACATGTATTCGAAGAAATTTGATTTAAATTATCTTAATTAATCTATGAATTCATAGGTATAATTAATGAAGATATGTTTTACAGACATGGATGATACTTTATACCCCTGGAGCTTGGGTCTCAACTTGGCTTGCCGCAAGAACATTGAAGGTTAGAAACCACAGAAACAGTCGTCACAGTAACCACAGAACTTGTTGTGATATATATGTCAGTTCAATTACATCAATAATGCGGTTTGAGTTACTGTCTTTGCAGAGTTCATGTTGCATAAGCTATATATTGAAGAAAGTGAAGTTCCAAGGATGTGCTTGGAATTATACAGGGAACATGGAACAACAATGGCCGGTTTGAAGGTGAAATTATATCCTTGACTCTTTATTAGTAGGGTCCTCCCTCTGCTTCTTCTTTTCAGCTGAGAGTTTTAACTAATTAATCTTAGCGCAATGAAAATCAGGCTCTTGGCTACGAGTTCGATGACGATGAGTTTCATGCTTTCGTTCATGGAAGATTGCCTTATGAAACACTGAAGCCTGATCCGGTGCTAAAGAACCTTCTACTGTCCATGCCACAGCGTAAAATAGTATGTCAAATTTAATCTCATTCTTTCCGTTCAAATGAAAAATATTTCAGCAAAGTAAACATGGAGTGTAGGCAAGTTTTCTAACATGTCTTCGAACGTCTTCAGATCTTCACAAATGCTGATAAGGCGCATGCAGCTGAAGTTCTCGAAAGGTTGGGTTTGGAAGATTGTTTTGAAGGCGTCATATGCTTTGAAACCCTTAATCCCCCTCTAGAAACTGCAACTTACATGGATGAATTAGATAATGGAGCAGTGACTGCAGGAGGTGAACCAGAGCCTAGAGACTTCGATGGTGCTGCCACTGGAAATGTCAGCTCCAAGTCACGAATCCTCTGTAAACCCTCTCTGGAGGCCATTCAAGCAGCTATTCAGATTGCAAATGTGGACCCAGAACAGACAGTAATATTGACTTCTGACTTAAACCTGAAAACTAGCGTTGTTCATTTCTGCTACTTCAAATGTTGCAGAGATCATGAGTTATACCTCATTTCTTTTTAATATTCCTCCCTTTTTCCTTCATTCTTGTCAGATCTTCTTCGACGACAGTGCTCGAAACATTGCAAGCGGGAAAGCAGCAGGACTTCATACAGTTATTGTAAGCTCTACAAATCACTAGTTTTCGAGATATCATCAGTAAACGCACAGTAGAGCCCATTAGGCATGTGTGACAGTGATTCAATTTCCATGACAGGTAGGGAGCTCGGCCCTTGTACCAGGAGCAGACCATGCCTTGAGAAGCATCCACAATATCAAAGAAGCAATACCTGAAATTTGGAAGGATGAAGGAGAGCAGATGGAGCAAGTTATCCAATCCACTACAGTTGAAACAGTGGTCCTTGCTTAGTTTTTCCATCAAGTTCCCTCACACTGACGTACACATCAAACCTGGTTGGTTACTGATGGCAAAGTGACATAATGGCCAAAGAATTAAAAGGAAATAAAGTAATGATGATACATTCAGTCTTCATGTAAAAAAAATCTCTACCAGGAAAGTAAAAGGTCATTGTATTCCGTATGGGGATGGTAGCATTATACTACATATGAATTCATGTAGCTAACCTGAAATAATTGGTGTAAGATGGTAATTTATGAAAAGTCGTTGAGATTGATATTGGAAAGGCTTAGTTGAGTTATAAGTGTAATACAAATGGTATCTGCATATATGTTCACTTAACAATCGCATATCTGCCTCTACAGTGAGCTTACAAAACATAGCTCACATTTCTATGAGCGGCTGATGAAGTTTCCCAGAACTAATGCAAAATCGAGGGGGTGATTGCCCTCGAGAAAATTGGATGATTCTGGGAAATCATATCCTAGTGTTGTAGAAATGATATTGGAGCATGTAATAATCAGCTTTCTGGTGGTAATTCCCCACAATTGACAATTCTGCATGGTTTCCGAGGACAATCTGACCTGCTCGTCTCAACAGATTCAAGCTTGCGCACAACGTCCATTCCGTCAATGACATGTCCAAACACAACATGGCGGTTGTCCAACCATGGAGTCTGCAGCACAAATTAAGGACATCATTTGCAAAGAATTTCAGTGAAAACAACACTTCTAAATATTTCAGCACTTCAGCTGTTCACTGAACTTAAAGATGAACAAGGCACAAGCAACCATCATCCAATCCATGTTATGAATCCAAAGGATAAGGATCCCAATTAAAAACTAAGATTAAAATTCGTCCTCCAGAAATAACTTTTTTTTTCCTTTGGATGAACGAAAATTTTCATTCATCAAAAAGAAACCAAGTGGGAGTTGCCCCAATACAATATAATACAGCAGGCAACTATTCTAGAAGCAAACTGTAAGACACAACCAATCAAGTCACTTACAACTTACAACAAATTAATCAAATAAAACGAACACAAAACTCATGAACCTTCTATAATTTTTAATTTGGGCCCACCTTTCTTATGAGGAAAACTAACAAACTACCATAGCCTTCTTTTCTTCTTAACATTCTTGTTTCCAATGTTCCTCTATGACAAGCACTCAACTTTAAATGGCATTTACTTTGAAATGCTATCTCTAGACATTTTACATTTCTTTTTAATGCTATCTTTCCAGATCCAAACATAGAGGAGAAAGTATCTCTCCACATCTGCACACAGAACAAGTAGGAACTAGTGTTTTCATTCTTATTCCTCTGCACATGACCTCTATCAATTAATTAATTCTATTAGCACATATTAACCGAGACATCATTAAGTAAATAGCTCTATCAGATTGCTGCTGCCAAATGTTTACCTGTCTATATAATAATAACAAAGTATAAATATGTCCAAGGTTTCAGTATTCTAGTTCTCAAAGAAGACAACACAAAACATTTCACAAAAGAAACACCTAAAAGTTGTCAAAAGTTTCCCCTGGATCTATAATTGAAAAAATGATGAAGGTGGATATACAACAACCAAAAGAACAAAACTGCACCAGCTATCTTACCTTCACAGTACAAATGAAAAATTGGCTCCCATTGGTATCTGGACCTGCATTTGCCATGCTCAACACACCAGGTCCAACATGCTTCACTGTAAATGATGGCTTTAGATTTTTAGCACCATACTAGCCATTTCCACCCAAGACCCCAGCCAAAACACCCTTGTTATGAAATGAAAAATAAAAATGGAAAGGGGTGTTTATCTGATGGTCTGAATTATAGAAGTTTAAAATAAACTTATTCAGGCTCTTCAAATACTCACAGGCAAAGCTCTCATCTTTAAATCTAGAACCATATATGCTCTCTCCTCCAGTTCCCTGCAGTTACCAAATTAACAATTTCTTCTTAGTGAAATCAAATTCCTACTTAAGCAGTATGTGTTATACCCAGTGACAAAACAGAGAGCTCACATCTCCTCTAGTAAAGTCCCCTCCTTGGATCATGAAGTCTTTGATAATACGATGGAAGGAGCATCCTTTGTAACCAAACCCTTTATCCCCTGCATGCAGTGATGTAACATTGAAGGTCAAACATATCACCATATTATTAAGCCGCAAATAATGCCTCTAACAGATAATCTGTGTTTAAAAAGCTCACCTGTGCACAAGGCACGGAAGTTCTCAGCAGTTTTTGGGACAACATCTCCAAAAAGGCCAACTACAATTCTACCCAAAGTTTCACCCCCAACTTCAACATCAAAGAAACACTTGGTTGTCACTTTTGCCTGTAGCTCAACATCCTGATACAACAGGGTTATGTGAGACACAAGAGCCCAAGACATACCTAAACAAATAACAAAACAACGGAAAGATGTAGACAGGGACAATCCCTGAAATGAAAACCACATACATGGTTCCAAAGATGGAAGGGGCGACTCATGCATACTTCCAGAATGCCCCAAAAGAAAACCCCAAAAAATAATAACAAAAACCTTGACAGAATTACTTATTGGTTTGTGTCAGTTACACAATCATCTGAAAGTCTTCTGAGACAATTAATAGATAAATGAAGCACCAGCATGGGCTGAAAACTGAACTGAAAGTGAGGCTAAACCTATATAATTTTTGGCTACTTTAGATTGAAAGGTACCACCTATAAGGAAAAAAATGCTGAAACCGGCTGTATCATGTTATACATTCCTTTGTGCTAATTTTTTAGACCTATTCCATGACTAGTTTCGACATTTCAGAGCTAGCTCAGGGGTTGATGCGTGTTAGCTAAAGAAGAAAGGAAAAGGAAAGGCCATCTTCTACATTGGTAATCATATCTAATTTTCTCTATAACCACTTAACTCAGCATAGACAGAAAAGAAATTCATTGAGATATGGTATGTGACAGTGAAACTTAGCTGTCCATTGTTTTAAAGGCTTTTTAAATATTATCATAATGAATACCAAAGCAAAGGATTAAATAAGTAGTTACATTTGCCATTGAGTTGATGCACGCCATTCTCCGATTCTTAATAGAAGGTGCTCTAGAAAGTTGCATGATAGGAAAATTCGATGCATAGTGAGATCTTGATGTCAATGCTCTTCCATGGCAGTTCAAAGTAGGAGTTTGAGAGTAACCAGTCTGGGCATTTCTGGTGGTAGTTATCATATGCGGCTTGCTTGTATTCGAAACATCTCGTCCATAACTACCCTGCCAAGAAAATAATGTATCAGATGAAACAAACAAGACTGTGTGTTAAGAGTATGAGCCAGGATAGGTAAAATAAATAATAAAAAAAACAAAGAACTATCATGAAAAGTTGCTATAACCTGCTTGTCACACAGGCAATATGATTTTAATTTTATTTTGTACATTTTGAGACTTGTGAGCAAGTCTTGGTGACAAATAAATTATTGGCCAAGGCATCAAAGTGCAATAGTTGTCGTTAAGCAGAAAATTTTGCTGCAGCAAAGCAAATGTGATCAACACAAGTCCAGAGACCTCATTGTTTCATCATCTCATTCCCTTTAAGTGAACTGATAATCACTGGTTAATAATTCATTGTTAGAACCACGTTTCTAATAACCCCTTTTCTTTTTCACAGCTTTGAAGACCAAGGGCGGCCCAGCACTCCAGCAGTCAACAGAATCGTGAAATGGCTGATGCGTTGGTCTTATTTGAATGATTAATACTACATTTCATACATTTACAAGTTTTTGTTAATCAAAATACGTTGATCACAAGAATTCATCAATATAAACTGAAATATAAGGAAGAACACATTGACAGTTGACGTTTTGTCACAGGAAAAAAATTTGAAGGCGATACTTCAGTGATTCCATGTAAAGCCACACAAGCAGCTAAGAATTCAACAAATGAAAGGGCCAGTTGTCCCACGTGCAATAACTATTGTCTGCAAACCAAGGAAGCATCTTGACAATTAAGAAAACACATAAATAATATAATCCTTGATCAATTTTTTAATAATCTTCCATGTTTGCAACAATATACTATGAAATTAATACAAGTGATTACAGGTTGCAAGAAATAAATCCACAATGATTCTAGCCAAAACCGATTGAAGCAGGAATGTGCGGAGTTGACTACTGGAATGCAGAAAAGATGCTAGAAGAGAAGACAGAAGCCGTGATTCGATAGCTTGTGAAATGAATGTTAAGGCCAACTGTCAAAATGACATTGATAGTCAGAAATACAGAATGATGCTCTAAACAATTCTTAATACAGGATTATTACATAAAGGCATCGAAACCCGTTTCTCTATAATCTCAAAATTTATAAGCAGCAGTAGCTATATATTAGTATGTAAATTAGTACACCCAAAAACATAGACATTGCAAAACATAGAAACCAGAAAGGGTTTTACCCACATTTGGTTTGGTGACTGTACAGTTCTAATTTTTTTTTTTTAATTGAGATTCTGTAATTTTTCAGTTTGACTTAAAGTTTTGTTGATTAAGAACATCTTTTATAACTCCGTCAGTGTTCATCTAACGTGGCATATTACAATTAACAGCTACCAATTACTGATCAACACATGGCGTTGTAAGTCTTAAATGACAATTTTGCCATCCAAAATTGAAAAAAAAATTCTTTTTAATAATAAAAGAATATTTAAAATTAAGAAAATAAATCATAAAGATAAATTTGACCTCGTCTCATTATTCTAAAATCCATCACTCTCCCCTCACTGTCTCTTTCTACAGAGACCAAATCTTTTGCATTCTCTAAACTTTTTCTTCTTCTTCGATTGAAACCCGAAGCTTCCTAGCTACTTCTTCTTCTTGTTCTCCGATTGCAATCCTAAGCTTCCTATTCTCCGATTGAAATCCTAAGCTTCCTAAATTTTTCAGTCCCTCGCTTCACTTCTTCTTCTATGATTGAAACCCTAAGCTTTCTCTCTTCATCTTCTTCTTCTTCATAATTATTCTTTTGCACTCTCAAACCCGTTATCTCTCTCTCTCAAAATAAACTCTAAATAACCCAATTCCGTATTAAATAATCCTCTGTTATGCCCTTCCGTAACCGGCATACCATCGCCTCCCATCATCGTCACCACCTATAAATACACCAATCCGCCAGATTTTTCTTTCTTTTTCTTCACAGATAGTCAAGATTCAAATCTTCTCTTGATCTTAACAAATCAACCCAAATAATCTTAATATTTTCTGACATTTATCTAAGGCAATTATGTCTACTAGTGACTCAAACATGATGCAAGATTTGGATTCAGCTTCGCATCAACAACCTCATATTTTTCCTGGAAACATGAGACAATTATTCCAACATGTCATCGACGATGTTTTCGCAATAAGAGCAGCCATTCAAAACCCAAACCCAGATGGTAATAACAATACTACGTCGAGGCGGCTGCCAGCATCAAAGGAGGCAATTGATGCGATGCCAAGAATAACAGTGGAAGAAGCTGGGAATGATTGTGCAATTTGTTTAAATGAGATTGGAATCGGTTCAGAACTTAGAGAGATGCCTTGCAAACATAGCTTCCATTCGGGTTGTATTGAACATTGGTTAGGGATTCATGGGTCTTGTCCCGTTTGTCGGTTTTTGATGCCTGTGGATGGAGGAGAGGTCGCGGCTAGTGGATCTGGATCTTAGTTTAGATTTTTTGATGGGTTGTGGGCTGGGTATTATGGGTTTTGTTGAGGTCTTGTCATGACTTGTCATGAACAATTATAATGGGGGTGTGGTAGTTTCGTATTTTTACATTCATTTTATATACTAATACATGGTTTAATAATAAAAATCTTTTAAATTTTAGTTTTTTTTTTTTTACAGAATACAGTGATATTTGAACCACTCTATGCCATGTGTCTATTAATGATTGCTTATCGTTATTTTTAACCTAACACGGATAAACAGCTAAGAGTTTGAATCTAAGAATTAAAAGTTTCAATCATGCTCAAAAGTTTATAATGGGGTAAACCCAAATTAGACACAACAAACAAGAACTAGGTTCTTGAATTTCTGGCCAATCAGTAACCATGAAAGCAGCAGATACAGTCACGACCCAAGGTATGTCATGTCACTCGCAAACTTCATCTACCATATGCTTCATTATTCTTATCTGTGCGTATTTTCCATACTTGTGTTGCTGTTTCGATGCGTTAAACGAGAGAGAGAGAGTGTGTGTGTGTATTATATTAATTATTCTGTGGATTGAAAGACTAACCTGAAAAACAAGGCGAGGACTGTGTACCGTTTGAATTGAGCATGTAGAGGCCATTTCCTCGGCAGGCTAGACTAGAGTAGAGCAAATTTTTCTTTTTGGCTGTGTTGATGCTTTGAAGCAGAGCAGCCTGAGGAGGTTAGAAAATAAGACCTTTTTAGCGTGTCGAAGGTAAGGTTGGTTAAGGTAGTGTTGGACTTCGAGAGGACCAAAAACGGAGAGGTATAGGCAGGCACTGCCTCGTTTTATCCAACAGGTGTCATCAAAATATCCGTCACGGGTCTCACCATCTAACTCATTACTGATTGGGTTGGGTAGGCACCAAGCCGGCCTTAGGCCCGCTATAGTGAGACCAGAGACTAATCTCTCTAACCCAATGGGCTAGCTAGTTTTCCGCTACTCGGGGAGGTGAAATCTGCATTCCCCTTGCATTGGAACAACACTCCCACTTCTGCCTTGATATAAATTACTTCTCGCTTTTCTGCCTCCCCTCCTCTAGAACCCGCAATGTGGTCTGATAAGAAATGTGACAGTTGTTAGTTTGAGTAAAATTCAAAAACGAAGAAAATGAAAACTCAACTGTACCCCGGATTTATATTATAATCAGACCTTCCTTGTACCGAAATGAAAAAAAATATATGTATATTTTTCATTAAAAAAAAAACTCGATCTGTACAAGAACAACCAGCTGCAAGTGTTTAGTTCTTTCCCCTATAAAGGAGATATATGACAACAATAGCTGGTATAGTGTCCATATAATATGTTTAAATAAAAAATACTACCACTCTGATATGAACATAATGAGCATATATAGCAATACAAACCTGCCTTTTTTCTCAATAAAAGTTTTCAAAGTATCGCCACTGCTTCCAAAATCATACGTTAGTCCTTGTTATTTTTGCTTTAATTTATCATTAAAAAAAATTGTTTTTTAAATACGCATGGAATTTTGGACCGAAGAAAGAGCCTTACTCAGGATTCTTGAGACCATGGAGTGTAAGGCCCATGTGAATCGTAGAGGCCCAACTCAGCTACATCAATACGTGGCTCGCAAAATCCAAAATCCCACGCGCAGGCAAGTAGGCAAGGTAGGTGCAATTACAAACAAGGATGAGAGAAAAGAAACGTGGGGTAGTTATCGGCAGGGAGCGAAATAATGCGCGCCTTTGCAATCCCAATTGGCTACTGCTCCTCTTATCCTTGTCTCTTCCTCCAACCCTCTTTAACCAACACCAAAACTAAACTCTCTCCTGTCCCTCCTAAATTCGCAAACTTTAGCTCGCAAACAAAGCATCGCCTTCTCTCTCAATGCCGAACCACCCCTCATTGTTCCAATTCCGAGTCGTCCACTCTTTTGGACGACGATGACGATGACGATTATCATGATAATGATAGCGATGATGGGTATTATTCTGACGTAGGTGAGGAGGAGTCAGAAGATAGTGTCACTACCGGGGATGATGTTTTTATAGAGATAAAGAAGCTTCAAAACAACTCGAGGAGAATTCGATCCAAGATTTATATAAAAGCTAGCCTTGACACTGTGTGGAAAATATTAACTGATTACGAGAAGTTGGCTGATTTCATTCCCGCTCTTGCTGTCTGCAAATTAATTGACAAGAAGGACAATTTCGCTCGTCTTTATCAGGTAATTCGATTGATTCTTGCTTTTTTCTATTTCTTTTCAGTTTCTCTATAAAACTGGAATTAAATACTGTCTGATTTTACATTGGGATGTATAGTAAGAGTTGTGTTTGTTTATTGCACTTTCAAAAATGTAATCTGAACTAGAAGTTAATAATTTTTTCTGGCAGCAATATATTTGAGGATTGTTGAAGAGGTTTTATTTCGTAATCAAATTTCGTTTTGCAATTAATATGTTAAGGTAAAATAAATGCATTATTGAAAATGATATTCTTGCTATTCCTTCTAAATTTTGGCCTAATGTAGCTTTAATCTGTACTTGTTGGAGTTTTTCTAATGAATTATTAATGATTGTAAAAAATTTTTGAAGGGATTGGTGTGCATTCAAGTGATGGAATGGAGATAAGAGAGAGTCGAGGGAGGAGGAGCAAGAAAAAAAAAACTTAGGGATCTTAAATTTTGAAGCAGGGGAAAATGCGTAGTGGTTTTGGTTTATGAGAGTACACTCAGTTTAGTAACTCGGAACGTTTAGTAGAATAGTAATTAGTCAGACTGAGAAATGGTTTAGTTGTTGGCTTGGGATGAGAAAATTTAGAGAGAGTCTTATTTTCCAGAACAAGCCGAAAGGAAGTTTGAAGGGGTTTTTTTTTTTTTTTTCAATGATGGAAATGAGGTGCCTTTCTCCATTATGGAAGTTTTGATGGTGTATTTTTAGTGGATATGAGGTGCCTTATTCCATTAGGGGAGTTATGAGTTTGAGAAATAATGTTTTTGATTGGGTGAAATGTATCATGGATGGCAACTCTAGTGGAAATATGGGGAATCAAAAACAATTGGTTGAAGTTTGGGCACCCTTAGGCCTTAAGTAAGGTCAAGAAAGGTTTGAGTCTTCTTGACGAGTTGTGATTTTAGTCCACTGAGCCAATTCTCCCTGGGACATCAACAGACTAATGCAGGATCTTTCCATAAATATCTCAACATTTCTTGTCTGTCACTTGTAATAAAAACATTGATTGACAAGTAAATATTTTGTTAATTAATAATTTTTTTCTTTTATTCACCTAGAACCTTAATAAACTTCTGATTATCTGATCATTGTGGTTGAAATATAGGTGTGCATTGTTGTTCTCTGTTTCTCTCTCTCTCCACACGTATGCACACAACTGCACAAGGATTTACACACATGCAGGGGCACAACAACAGACACACGCAAATGTGCTGCCTATCTCCGTATTTGTGTTTGACTAAAAAAATCTTTCAGCTGAAGTCTAAGCTTGCATCATAGGTCATTGGTAGATGTTTTTCTATGACCTGTCTTGAAAACCTCATTTTATAATAGACTATGGTCATAAGTTTAGCTGAAACATTTTTCTTGACCTTGTTATATCATTATATTCTTCTTAACAGGTTGGACAGCAAAACTTGGCATTTGGGCTAAAATTTAGTGCAAAAGCAATTTTGGATTGTTATGAGGGAGATCTTCAGACTCTTGCTTCCAGGAAAAAGCGTGATATTGAATTTAAGATGACGGAAGGTGACTTCCAGTTTTTTGAAGGAAAGTGGTCTATTGAACAGGTACGAATTAGTTGTTTCTTGGTTGTTCAGCAGCTCCGTATTCACTGGCTATAATTTTGTATGTTTGAGACTTCGAGATCTTTAGATCGTGATATGAAACTCCATCCAAATTAGTACAGTTTTTTTTCTAGGAGTGCAAACTTCAGGTTTGCATCTTTAAGCAAGATATAGTATCTGGTTTCTTGCTTACCCTGGAAAAGTTACAGCTGACATGGCAGGCACCTGAAAGATTTACATTGTTTGTGCGTTCAAGAAAATTACAATAATACTTGATGTTATGAAAGTTCCTGGATAGTGTGAAATAATGGTAGTAACAAAGGTATCCCTCAGTAAGCAGCTTGGAGCACTGAGGTTGTAGAACTCAAAAGTACAGATAGTTCCCAAAATGATTGAACCAAGAATCTAGTAATATGTTGAATCAATTTTTTTACCAGCATGTTGAGATGCTATGTACAATCCCTTGAGCACACACATTGCAGCAGATGAAAAATCCACCACCCAATGGCCAGAGGTTTTGGGTTAGGATTTGGTGTCCAATGCATATATCTAACTCTACTCAATGACCGCTCTCCAGTTGCTTTGCAGTTGATGACAACTAGGCATTCCAGCCAGCTTGTAAAGTTTTGGCTGTGATACTGTGTTTTAGATTTAAGAGTAAACAATATTTGGATCTGCAAGACATCCGATTTACCTGAAACTATGTAAATAAAATTGGGCATAAAAATGTTCCATATCTTGTATAATCCTATCAGTACTGAACTCAATGTAAAAAGTGCTTTCAATTCCTTAATTATCAGGAATGAGCACTTGATCCTTTTGTCCCGTTCAGCCTTATGGAGGTTTTATCCTCTGCTATTTTCAAAAGTTCTGTAGTTTGTCATTGCTTTGTCTGTGTCCTTAATTCTGTTCCTGTGCACAAGTTTTTTCTTTCTTGTTTATGCATTGTTATTGATCTCCATTGCACATTGGTTGAGCCGTATAGTTTCTGTTTCTGTGTTTGAAAAATCTTGACAGAATAGTTGACTGCCATATAATGAGTTATTTCTTTTATGATTTTTGGCTGTAAGTCTTTGAGTAGAATTTATTGTTTTCATTGCAAAAGCTTATGTATAAAAAATGATGGTTTATGCAGTCTACTAAACCCGAAACTGAAGATTCACTTGGTCAAGAGTATGAGACAACTCTTTCATATTTTGTGGATGTAAAGCCTAAGCTATGGTTGCCTGTTCGCCTAATTGAAGGCAGACTGTGCAAGGAGATAAAGTCAAACCTCACATCCATCCGGGAAGAAGCACAGAAAAGGATTGGTGATGCTCTGCATGATCAATAGTGTTATTGACGCAACCAAATAATATCGTCTAGAGAGCCGTAAATTTTTGTCGATGATTTTGTATGGTGAATTGCGGTAGAACAGATAATACCATTTACCGCATCCTTTTTAGTGTCAATCTGGTTCGAATGTCCAATTTTTCTTACAAAAATAAAGAAGGAAGAAAAATGTTGGGGGAGCAGATACCTCCATGATTCATCCATCTTTTTAAATGTCGAATATATAAATTCTACACAGAGCTGTATGCACAATTAGGATCTCCATGATTTAAAATCACGATTATGTGTCTCATGACTCATCCGATTGGTTTGGGAAGCTGTAATTGCATTTGCAGATGTCTTCTTAGGACGTTTGATTCGTATCATCTGCATCTTGTTCACCATGAACTCAAATTATATGCGTTTAGTTTAGCAGTATTAGGGAAACACCCCACTCTAGATTCTGCTCTTCATGTGTCAAGTTCTCCTTGTACGGTTCAGCTTTTCCCTGTGCATCGGCCCGTGGATATCCCAAACGCTCAAATTCTTAATCTATACAGTATCCCTATAGCGAAAAAGAAAATTAAATCAAAGTGAATCTAGGGCTACAACTTTATTAAAAGTGTGTCTCCCAGAGCGCAATCTATGGTTAATAAGCTGTTTAATGCAAAGGGAAAAGGTAGGATAAAATGTTCCCGTGGTTGGTCACATATGGAGTAATAATTAGTCGGTAAGAGAAGAATATTTGAGTTTTAACTCGGCCAAGAAGACAAATCAACTAGTGATATGGGTCCCTTAGGTTTGACCCGTTTGGATGCTAGTGAGATTACAACACAGTTATTATTCAGGTGGTGCATTCACGCCCTGTCTCTCAGACTTTCAGTTGAAATCCAAATGGCAGCAGCACTGACATTCTTTAGTCGACCAGGCAGGAAAGTTGGATTATTAGGAATGGCTTAAATGCAGAATTGTAGTTTCAATCCCTTTCTTTATTCAACAACTATTGCAGCACATTTAACCTCAAGAACTAAACATGCCGCAACCTCGACCTGGCAATTTCTCATGCCATTAATTTGGTAGGTTTGACTTGTCAATTTCAAGTTCATCTGATTTAGTTAAAGGAGGACGGAAGTTGCATCACGGACTTGGATTGATTTTCCCGTTCATACAGGTCTGACGAGTTACGACACTTAACATTGAATTAATGAAACGCAGTTGCAAGTTTTGTGGTAGGAAACAGAAAGAAATCATTTAGAATCCAAGTCTTAAAATGAATCATCAGCACTTCATGAAATCGTTCTTTTTCTAAAGCCCCAAAATAGGAGTGCCACACCTGTGTTTGACTTCTGCGGTAATCCATAAATAGGTCTGGGCTAATTCATCAATTATGGCTGCTCATGAGTTGTCATAAAGAAAAGGGACTGCTCCAGTAATCTTATAGCGACACGAGCGGGAGGGCGCACAAAAATCAGGTAGACCTAACACCAGTGCATTCTAGCCTTCCCTCCAGATAGATTTCCAAATGCTATGTCTATTGTATAGTCTCAAAAACAAGAATATATGTAACTGAAAAAGATAAAACAAAAGACAGAAGAGCATGAGCACCTAGATACCATGCGTTTCGATGCGTGGAATTGCCAAATTGGTTCCCCTATGCATCATATTCATGAGTCAACATGAGTTTCCTTTCCTAGATGAGTTTCTCAAACATGTGTAACTTTTTGTGGAAAATTGTTAAAAATCATTAACAATTTGTAATATCTAGAAACATAAAGTTATTTTGTTATTAAAAAAAAAGATGAAATCTTTTTCTCCCAAAATGATTTATCTAATTTTTTTTTATATGTGGAAATTTCTTAAAATGATGAAAGTTTTAGGATTAGCGCTTATAGGGATCTCTCTATTTTTTTATTTCATCTTTATCGTCTCTTTCTTTTTTTTCTTTTTTTTTTGTCTTAATCCCGTCCCTTTACATTTAGTTTTTGTTTTAATGATGTCGTTCTATTAACCTTTTAAACTAATTGTGTTAAATCACACCTTTAACCCACATAATTGCGACACATGTATTTTTTTGGCATCTTAATCTTTTTTCTCTCCTCTTTTTTATAAAATTTAAATAAATAAATTTTGAAAAAAAAAAGAAGATATATCAAGTCATTCTATCAAAAATTGAAAAAAAATATAAAAAAGATAAAAATAAAAATATTTTTATTCAAAATATGGTTTAAATTTATCTCTAGTAAACAAATTTTGAGCATAAAATAAAAAAATATATTTTTTTTTCTTAAAGATATAAAGAGAGTTTTAGTTAAATTTTTAAATTTTTAAATAACATTTATAATTTCATAATGCCTCAAAATAGTCTATTACGATTTACTTATTTTTATTTTACAATTTTTTTCATTTGACTCAAATTAGGAATATAAATTTTGTTAAGATTTTTTTTTAGAATATTCGTTCAAAGGGGATTAAAAATCACACACACACACACACACACACACTATATTCATATTTTTCTTTCAGTTTTTAATTTTATTTTTCAAAATTTATTTTTTTAATTTAGAATAAAAAAAGTAAAGGGACCGATTTAGATAAAAACAAAACAAAATTGACATGTTTAGTAGTTTTATGAAGCTAACAATGCAATTTAATATTGTTAGCAAAATAAATTAATGGAAAAACACCAAGATAGAAACTAAAAAATTAATTAAAAAAAATAGTAGAAGGAGACAATCAAAACAAAAGAAAGAATGAAGAAATCTCTAATTAATATTGTTAGTAGTTTTCACTCGTATGGGTTCCAAATTTAACTTTTTAACCGTAATTTTACTTGTTAAAAAGAACATATGTAACTAAAAAGGATAAACAAAAGATAACGGAGTATGTACACTCGCATCCTATGCGTTTTGATGCGTGTCATTGCCAAATGGGTTCATCTATGCATCCCATTCATGTGTCAACATGAGTTTCCTTTCTTAGATGAATTCCTCAAACATGTATAACTTTTTGTATAAAATTGTTAAAAATCATTTGCAATTTTTAATACCTAGAGACTAGAAACATAAGGTTATTTTGTAAAAAAAAAAAAAGAGTGAAATCTCTTTCTCCTAAAACGATTTACCTAACGTTTTTTTATGTGAAAATTCTTTAAAACCTCATAAGTTATAGTATTAGTGATTATAAACACTACGAGAAAACCAAAAAATAGCGATGAATTTTAATTACAAACACTAATCAATTGCTAAATAACGACCAAATAGCATATGTGGGATTTAGAGATGGAATAGAGACGGTTTGATGACTAATTATCGACGACGGATGAAATTTCATTGCTATTTGAGGTGTTAGAATCCTTTTAAATGTTTTAGCAAAGGGTTAACAACATAATGACGATGAAAATCAACAAAAGGTTATTGTTTTCGTCACTATTTTTAATATTTTTGCTTGAGTGATGGAAGATCCATTGTTAAAGTATGAAATTCCTCACTAATTCTAAAAAAATAAACGGTCTTTTGGAATTAAAAAGTCTTTCATTTAACGATGACTTAGCGATCGACACTTACGTTCATCACTACATAGTGACGAGATCGCTATCTAAAACAATCAATGGCTTTTTGGAATTAAAAACCCACTCATTTAACGATGGCTTAACGACGAACACTTATGTCCGTCGCTAAATAGAGACAGATCGAGCAATGAGATCGTATATATTGCTAGTCCGAATCCCTAACTAAATCCTTTTTTCCTTTCTTCTTCTCCCATTTTCTTCTTCCCTTCATTCTCCTTCTCCAACCATTGGTCCTCCCCTACTCAAAACCACCACAAAACTCTACTCCTTTACTCTTCATCGACCTACAATTATTCGAAACACCTTTTCTACCTAAAAATTCTCGTTTTTCTTCATTCTCGTCGGACCGAATTAGGTAAGTTCTCTTTCTCTTTTATTTCTTAAAAGTTAGCTATTTTTCATAATTGTTAGCTGAATTTTAAATTTAATTAATTGATTTATAATTTATATCATTTTAATTGTTAATTTGTTGATTAATTTATTAAGTTTTTATTTTTTGTTAATTGTTAGATTAATTTGTTAATTAATTATTAGTTAAATTTAATTAAATTTGAATTATAATTAATTAGGTTAATTTGATTTAGGTTTAATTATTTAGTTAGGTTAATTTTGATGGTGACGGTATCCGTGGTTGTTGCATTGATATATTGGCAATGCCCGTGACTATGCCATTGGTATTTGCATTGTACGTGGATGTGGTATTGCCGGTGCAGGTGTCCGAGATCGTGGATTTGATAGTGGCACTAACACGTCGACATTCCCGTCAATAGTGCCCTCACCATTAATGCCCCTATCGGTAGTGCCCCGAACTATGGAGGTACGCATGACGGCTTCCTCGGAATAAATGATAAGTTATATGCTTTACATATGCTACCTAGTTTTATATTTTCATATATTATATTAAAATTATTAATTAATTATTAGTTTTTATTTTTTTGTTCGGTAGCTTATTTCCATCAAGTGCTCCACAAAAAAATCATCGTAATTTTCAATGAGCAATTACACATCGTTAGCTCCACATGAAAGATCTCCATGGAGATGAAAGATTTCTACTTTAAAGAGTTTAGGGTAACATATTAATTATTTATTTATATTTCATTGAAAGTATTATTTTAATGTGAAATATACAAATATTATTTTTTTCTTCATGTATAAGTATTTTTAATGAGATGCGACCATTGACTTGTTGATTAAGGATGCGTGTGAGAGTTGAACACGAAGGTGGTATAGCAACTTGTCGAACCGGTTGAAGCATGAGACTAATAGACACTCGCCTATGTTAAATAATACGTGTGGGAAATATGACACCGAGATTGAGCCATACTTGAGTTTTAGGCTCGATCTCGGTAGGCATCTTGGAACCGCATATCGGAGATTGGTAGTGTCGATGTTAGCCCATCCGGGGATACGGGAGGTTCATCTTTTTTATTGAGCTAACTAAATGTTTGATAAATCCTATTATCCATTGTGTTATAAATTAATTTTTACATTTATTACATCCGATATTGTTTTATCTATGTTTTTAGCATAATAAATTGGGTTGTAACCCAAATCCTTACGAATTATTCGTGACCATTAACAAGTGGAAAGATAAGTCATTCGTCAACATGTGGTCCTAGACAATGAAGATAAGTTTTTTTTATATATATAAATATACATCTATCAATATAATCTAAATATATATATTTATTATTTTAATATTATAGCTATTTCAATGACGAGGGAATATATAAAGTTAATGCAAGAAGTAGCTACTAAAAAGCAACAAGATGATGATTCATCATCTTTAAATATTGACATGATCAAGATATATTTGGATGTTGTTGGAGGAGAGAAGAAACAAAGAGTATACGATCTCGGATAATAGCTGTCCCAATTTTACTTCCATTATGACGCCGACTCTTCCTTTACCACTTCGAGGTATCCCGGTGATAATATTGAAGAGGTTTTTACCTAGTACGAAGATAAGATCAAGAGGATGAAGATTATAATCCAACAATAGGCCGATCAATTCAACACTTTGCGAGTTAGATGCAAGTAGTGATGAGGTTATTATGGGACCAACAAGATGAGGTTATTATGGGACCAACAAAAGACTCGCATCCCTTCGCTTACCTCCCACAACTCGGGAATTAGTTATTCCTCTCAATACGTAACGAGTCAAAAAATGATTTAGGAGATGATGAGGACTAGATTTTTTATTTTTTAAGATTTTTAATGATTTCGTACACATTAACGCATTTATATATTTATTTAATTTTATTAAATAATATATCCTATTTTAATAAGATGTTATTTTTAATTATTTGCTATTATCATTAACATTAAAAGATTATTAATTTATAAGAAAAAAATTATTTGTTTAGCGATGGATTATTGACAAAATCTATACCTCTTTGCGACGAACACATATACGATCGTTAAATAACAATGGATTTACAAGAAATTTTAACGAGTTTGATTTAGTGACGTAAATAGCCAATTAGCGATAGTTTTGTACAAATAACAAATCAAAAAGACGATCGTTTACTTTGCTTTAGTGACAAAAATTCTATGCATTAGTGATGGTTTAGTCGTCGTTGATCAACGATGAAAAAAAATTTGTCTCTAACAAAAAGGCGACAACTATCGAAAGTATATTGTGCAAATCTATCGCTAAGGCTAAATAGTGACGGACATTAACAATATAGCGATAAAAAAATCCGTCATTATTTTTTGATTTTCTTGTGGTGAAAGATCTCTTCACTCTTTATTACATCTTCATCGTGTCTTTCTTTTTCGTCTTAATCTCATCTCTTTATATTTAATTTTTGTTTTAATGATGTCTTTTCATTAACATTTTGAACTAATTGTGTTAAATTGCACCTTTAACACCACATAATTATGACATGCGTCAACTTTTTTTTTTGCATAATAATATTGTTTCTCTACTCTTTTATATATATATATATATATATAATTTAAATAAATAAAATAAAAAAATTGAAGATATATCAAGTCATTCTCTTAAAAAATAAAAAAGAAAACTAAAAAAAAAGATAAAAATATTTTTTTTAATTCAAAATATGTTTTAAATTTATCCTTGGTAAACAAATTTTGAGTATAAAATGAAACACTTATAATATTTCTTAAAAATATAAAGAGTTTTAATTAATTTTTTAATAACATTTATAGTTTCATAATACTTCAAAAAGAGTCTATTATCATTTACTTATTTTCATCTTACAAATTTTTTCATTTGACTCAAAATAGAATATAAATTTTATTAAGATTTGTTTAGAATATTCACTCAAAAAAGTGATTAAAAATCAGATATATTTTCATCTTTTTTCTTTTATTTTTAATTTTATTTTTCAATATATATATATGTGTGTGTGCGCGCACGCGTGTGTATGTGTGTGTGTATATGTAAAGTAAAAGGATAAGATTTAGATATATATATATAAAAAAAGTTGACATGTATCCTAATTTTATTTTACGATGCTAATAGTCCAATTTAATATTGTGAGCATAATAAGTTAATGATAAAACACAATCAATAGAAACTAAAAATTTAAGACGAAAAATAGTAGAAGGAGACAGGTAAAAAGAAAAGAAAGAATGCAAAAATCTCTACAATCATTAATGGTACTGTTGTTAGTAGTTTTCACTCGCATGGGTTCCAAATTTAACTTTTTAACTGCAATTTTACTTGTTAAAAAAAACAGCATTATGATTCTTTTTATCAAATGAAATGATACATTACTTTTTTTCGTGGCTAATGCTTCTGACCCATTATCATTTGATAGGATCAGTTGGCATGTGTGATCGTATGGACTTCTTGGATTGAGCAAACCCATTATGGTCTGTGGATATAATAAAGGAAAACATAATGGATTTAAACATAATCGAAATTAATCATGATCTCTAAGCACGTAATTGTCAAAACCTATGACCTTTTGGTAAGTAATAATCAACCGAAACACCACAAGTGGATTTGGAGAAAGAGAGTCGATTTACTATAAAATATTTTAAACGTCTACTTTTATGTAATTGTCGTCAATGGCTCATTTTTCTTTTTCTGACAACCGTGAAGACTCTGAGTTTTTTATATTACAATAAGGAGGGAAAAAAAAAAAAAAGAAGGAAGTGTCTTATTTTAAAGCGAGTGGTTTGGAAGGATGCGAAGAATCAAATTAGACTTTATGAGATTTTTATATTTTCTACTTTCTTTCTTTATTCTCAATGGCCGTTCCTGACTTGGGGTTTTGTCTTGATTAGGAGATTTTGTTAGATTAACTCATGGGTGCAATCCCCCAAAACATTATATAATTACTGTAGTTGGGTTAGACTTTGTTTAGAGATGCCCACTTCAACCCCCCCCCCCTTTTTAATAAGAAATGCCATTATTTATTGATGGATTTCATGATTCTATTATTCAATTTTTGTGCTCACAAATCTTAAAAACGCAAAAGGAAAGAAAGAAAAACAAATCTTGATGGTTGTTGCGCACGTATATAAAAACAGGAGTAATTAATTAGCGTTGAAAGGAGAACAACCTGCGAGACTAGAAGGTAACCTCTCTTTTCTATGATCTCGTGGATTTAGGGTAGTGGATTTGGTTAAGTCAACAATATGGGGTGGGTGCTTATGGAATATATGCAGTGGAGTTGGCATCCTGTGCATGTTACCAGTCAGGCAATGACTACACAAACATGTTTTGGATTATGTGCGACCATATCTTATGGAAGATCACTGTACATGTTTGTTTCTTTCTTCGTTTTTGTTTCTTAAAAACATGTGTGGTCCTCTACACCTATTTCCTCCGTTCTATGATAATTGCCCATTTCTGTTTCAAAGGCAGTGTAACTTAAATTTTTAATAGTTCCCTCTTCCATTTATCACTAGCTCAAAAAATTAACAAATAAATAGAAGAAAAATAGAATATATTGACAGATTTAATTGAATCTTAAATATAATAACAAATCAAGCTAATTTGATTTGTTAATTTTCCAAAACTCTATCCATGTAAATATAAACACTAATTTCATCATGTTATTTTCCATTTGATAGATTTGTTCTTAGCATTTCTTATTGTCAAATGAGCTTACTCAATCACTAATTCAATCAACGGAATGTATTTGTGTAAATTCATCGTTGGTATACTTTCAACTTTTTTTAAAAAATATATATTGTGTTTTATTTATTTATTTAAGGATAAATATATTTTCAGATCAGTTTGCAAGCATTTTTTTCTTACATCCACTTATTACATTAAAAAAAAAATTTAATAAAATTTTATGGATGATACTCTTGATATTTGAATTCAAAAAATCAAAAAAATTGACAAATCTACTTCACCATACCAACCCTTTGGAGTTAATAGATAATATTTATATTATCAAAAAAAGAAAAAAGAGAGAGAGATAAATATTTGCCAAGAAGGGTTTGAAGAAATAATAATAATAATAAAGATTACTGAACAAATCAAAACAAGTATAAAGATCCTAATTATTATTAGTAATTAAGAAGCACCTTCTATTATTTTGAGAGTTTAGTCGCTTTATATATATATATATATATATATATAGTTTCTTCTAGACTATGACCCATTATTCTAACCAGCATCTATAAAGATTATGTTTGCAAGAAACCAGTTTCCAACATTGCAGTAAAGATGAAGGGAGAAGGTTACAATGTGCTGCATTAGCCTGCATGGACAAAGTATCCCGAACTTCAAACTCAATTTTCGATTACGACACAGGTGCTTAGCTATTTAAATTTTGGTAATCCATCTTATGATGCCGTTGTCAAATATGTCCATCTAAGACTAGCCAAGGACTCATTTCATCAACGTGTCTCACGTGTCTTGTACTGTCTTGGACCCATTGAAATTAGATTGGGATTGTGCAGTTTTTATTTATGTTTATTGAATTCAAATTATCTGAATTATTGAAGTCAAAATTAGAGTTTAATATATGATTGGTCGTGTTTACATATACGTCAAAATAAGAAAAGTAGAAATAAAATTTCCAGATCTCATGATTTTAAAAATAAAGAATCAAGGTTTCGCTTCCACATTGATTTGTTTTTATTATAAACCGTGACAATTGAAATCTTGATTTATCTATTGACATTGCCTTGTATGCTTAAGACATGTGATTTTAGCTATTTAGCGATTTACAAAAAAATATATATATAAATTGTAAAATAAAAAATTTAATTTTAATTTGATTATTAATTAATTTAATGATGAAATACCGAATGGTGGATACACAAATTATTTTTCCTTAAAATATAGGTTGGCCGGAAACCCTAAAAATAATAGGAAGTTGAAAACTACATGCACAATGATATCGAACTATGATTATGAATTTTTTATTTTCGCAAATGAATCATGAATTGATATAATTTCCTTTCTCATGGTCATGGATGATTATTTCAAGGAATCTTTTAACAAGTATAAGTGTAGCTTTGTATCGTTTTCAATGACTTATCTTTGCATAAATGACAAGTTGTTTAGTGAGTAGAAATCTACTAAAGCAGTAGATTAATCACTTCGCTGTTAAGGGATTATATTTATATACATCTTGTATGTAAATTACAAAAAAATCCTATATTTATTAGAGGATCAATTTCGTTGTGATTCTTGTTTATGTAACAAATGGCAAGAGTAAATTATAAATTAATCCCTCTAGTTTTAAAAAACAAATTAATCAACCTCTCTTGTTTCAAAAAATTATTATTTAATTTTTTAATCGGTGTTGAGCATCTTTAATTTAATATTATTTTTATTTCATTAAATCTCTTATTTTATCATCAAAATTTTCATTTTTTTCTATTTCTTAAAAAAATCAAAATAAATTAAAAATGTAAAAAGGAATAAATTATAAATAAATTTCAAAATATGAGGACTAAATAATTAATTTTTAAACCAAGAGGGACTAAATAATTAATCTCTCAAAGTGAAAGGGACTAATTTGTAATTTACTCCAAATGCCAACTAGAGCTATTCACCGAAAAAAAAAAAAAAGAAAAGAAAGAAAGAAGGAAAAAAAGAAAAAAGAAAAAAAAGGGGCAAATAAGGGTTGTCTGTGGCAAAGAAATTCAAAATGTTTATATTAATTTACATATGCAGGGAACGTAGGAGACATAATGGCAGGAAATTTGAGGACCAAGTTGACTTTTTTCAATAGCAATGAATGATTGACGGGAAGAACAAATTTTGAATTAAATCGGAAAGAATCAAATAAATGGAATTAAAAAAGATTGTATATTACCAATAATATCAATTAAAATCGTAACCAGACTCTTCTTTGTGAAAATGATTAAGAACCCTACACATGTCATGCTGATTAAAAAAATAAAATAAAAAAATAAAGGCATTTAAAATTAGATTGACATTGTATCTAGTCCAAAAAAGAGGTTCTTATGATATCTTCTAAAATAACACAAACACACATCAAATACCATAATAGATTTTGTTCTAATATCTTCTGTAGATTACAATCTCTATTCTTTAGTACTTCTGTAATGGTATCTCCAACAAATATGTCATTTATCTTAACCTTTTTTTTTTTTTTATAAAAAACCATCAATTAGAATTACAATATAATTATTTTTTTCAAAATTTAAAATAGGGTCCCACTTACCCCCCTCCCATTATCTAATTTTGTTGATGAGCATGTTGATGATGTGCAGTGCCAGTTTTATTGACTCCAACAGCACCAACACACAACCAATCATTTGCCAGAAAAAGAAGAAGAAGGAAAAAAAAAAAACAAATCCAATTGTAGTAGTACTACAGCAATAACAGTCTCAATTCTCAACTTTTCAACTCAGCTAAACCATTTTTTTTTAATTTCATTCGTATTTATTTATTTACCCTCCCAAACCATTTGAAAACCCCAAGAAAGAGAGACCCCCTTCTTGATGAACTCAAAACTTTGATTCCTCATCATCACACCAAATCCCAAATTTTTACTTATTTTTTTAATTAACACTCGATTGCTAATAAAACCACAGCAAAAACCCACATTTCCTCCCTTCTCTATTTCTTGCTGCTTCTCCACAATCTCCATCCATAACTCTAAAAGTTGCCTCTTTTTTTTTTTGCTATTGTATACAAATACTTTGCATGGTTGAATCATGAGGGATAAAATCAATCTGGGCTTTTGGTTTTTCATCTGGGGACTTTGTCAGATTCCATATATTACGAGAAAAGAGAAAAAATCTAGTCTAGTACTTAATGGGTTTTGTACCTGATGTGTTCCATCTACTGTCTCTTTTAAGACATCTCTCTTAGATCTGTTTGCTGCTGTACTCGATCCACTGCTTTATTCAAGCTCAACTCTCCCTTCCAAGGTTAGATCATCACATTTCACGCTTCATCTCTATCAATTTGTATAATTTTCTTGATGATGTAATTCAGTTCGTTGTCATACTAGTGGGTTTATGCTATGGTTTAAATATTAATAGTTTATCAGACACAAGGGGTTTTGGGTTTTTATTGCCTTTGGAGTATGATAATTTGACGATGTGTACATACTTGAAAAGTTATAAGGTGGTTGGGAGGTTTCGTGGGGTTTTCGGATTTTGTTTGAGTTTCTTTATGTTGTATGTGCTTATGGTGCAAAGTGAGATAAGCCCTCCATATAAGAGGTCTTGTAAGCCTTTTTTGTGAGGTCTATATTGCAAAATGGGTAACGGCACTTCTCGTGTCGTGGGTTGTTTCGCTTTTAATGGCAAGAATGGTGTTGATTTAGAGTTTTTAGAGCCATTGGATGAAGGATTAGGCCATTCATTTTGCTATGTTAGGCCGCCTATTTTTGACTCTCCTGCCATTACCCCCTCAAACTCTGAGAGGTTTACTGTTGATTCTAGCACTCTGGATTCTGAAACGTTGAGTGGGTCGTTTAGACATGATATTATAGATGAGCCATCGGGTTTGCATAGACCAAACAAGACTTTCCCTGAAACCACATTTAAAACAATATCGGGGGCATCAGTTAGTGCCAATGTTTCAACTGCTAGGAGTAACCAGAGTGCATTGCTTGCCAGTGAAATGCAAGAGCCAGCTGCTTCATTCGAGAGCACCTCCTCTTTTGCTGCAATTCCTTTGCAGCCAGTGCCTCGTGGCTCTGGACCTTTGAATAGCTTTATGTCTGGTCCTCTTGAGAGAGGATTTGCTTCAGGTCCATTAGATAAGAGTGGTGGTTTTATGTCTGGACCAATTGAGAAGGGGGTAATGTCAGGTCCTCTTGATGTTACTGACAAATCCAATTTCTCTGCTCCACTTGCATGTGGTCGTCGAAGACCCCGCTTCCAGCGTTTAGTGAGAAGTGTGAGTGGACCTATGAAAAACACTATATCACGAACATTCTCAAGACATTCGATGGGTTCAGGTTGGATGCAGAGGTTTTTTCTGCACCCAGTGACCCAATTGGCCTGGCATGTTAGGGAGCCAAAGTTTCGGACAGAAGCCTCAAGGAACTATCTTGAAGGAGGGCCATCAGAAGGCGAGTATGTCAACATTCGCAACTTACAATGGGCTCATGGCAAGGCTGGGGAAGACAGGGTTCAAGTCGTGCTTTGTGATGAGCAGGGATGGTTGTTTATTGGGATATATGATGGCTTTAGTGGTCCAGATGCACCAGATTTTCTGATGAGCCATCTTCATAGAGCTATAGACAGGGAGTTAGAAGGACTGCTGTGGGATTATGAAGATAAATCTTCCATTGATCCAATAAAACCTGAACTCTCCAAGAGTGGAATTGCTGAGGTTGGTTCAGAGTGCCGGAAGAAAGAGCAGCCCAAATCGAGTCAAATAACTTCTTGCAGTTTAAACAAATTGTGTAATCCTGGAGATGTCAGGGGTGTATGTTCTAATTGTGAGATAGTGGAGGAAAGTGATGTTAGAGCCAGTCAACGGCAATCATCTAATTGTGAAACTCCGAGCAGCTCAGGCTCTGCTTCTGCCTCTATTCCAACTGCCATCTTGACTGGCAAAGGAAGGAAAAGCATGCGGCTTTATGAGCTGCTGCAGATGGAATCATGTGAAGGTTCAGGTTCTGCATCAATCTCAGTGATTAACAACCAAAGAAGCAGATCATGGAATTGTCAACCAAGCTCAGATGCTTTGGATTTTGATCAAACTTTGCGAAAAGAACAGTCAAGATCTTCCTCATTGGATAACTGCAAAGGAGAAGGTTTTAATTATCGAGGCGAAGATCCCACTACATCTGGAGAAGATGGAGGGATTGGGCTTGGTTCTGGTAATCAGGGAGGTGGAACTGATCTTTCTGTTTCTGTTCAAAGACAGGGTACAAGAAAGTCTATTATCAGCTCAAAGATCCGAAAAATGTATCGGAAGCAGAAGTCCTTGCGTAAAAAACTCTTTCCTTGGAGTTATGATTGGCATAGAGAGGAGATTTGTGCTGATCAGAGAGTAGTGGAACCCTCTGGGCCTATTAGGAGATGGAAATCAGGGCTTGTTGATCATGATGCAGTTTTGAGAGCAATGGCTCGGGCACTTCAACACACCGAAGAGCAATATATGGAAATGGTGGAAAAGGACCTTGATAAAAATGCAGAGCTTGCTTTGATGGGATCATGTGTTCTAGTGATGTTAATGAAGGGTCAAGATGTGTATGTCATGAACCTTGGGGATAGCCGTGCAATATTAGCACAAGAACGACCCAATGACCGCCATCCTAATCCAAATTTGGCGAAGGATGACATGAGGTATAAGAACAGATCCCGAGAGTCACTAGTACGCATGGAGCTGGACAGAATTTCAGAGGAGTCTCCAATGCATAATCATAACAGTCAGGTTAATATGATCAACAAGAATAGAGAGATCTCCATTTGCAGATTGAAGATGAGGGCAGTCCAGCTCTCAATTGATCACAGCACGAGTATTGAAGAGGTGTGCTTCTTGAAATTTTCAGTATGGTTATTATTGTGAGTGTTCCACAAATGGTTATCTATATTTTTGACTTTTGTATGTTCACTTTCTGTACCATGCATCAATTGCATCATGAGTTAGAATAAACCTGAAATTTTCCAGCATGTATTTATTCATCTTGAGTAATAACTGGATAGAATACGCATGACAGTTTCAGTGATTTCCCATCTGCTTAAACAACTGGTCACTTTCCTTCTCTGGTCTTGAAAGATGTGAAGCAAAGGTATTGTATTGCCAAATACATGCCTTGGTGCAGCAAAATCTGAATGATTTTAGCTAAAATTTCTACCAATCAATTGCCTAACTGTTTGTTGGTGAATATCATTTCAAGCACATGCTACGTGATTTAAGGATTTTCAAACATTAAAACATTCAACGGATCGGTGAAAAAGAATTTATGCAATGATCATGTTATGCTGTAATTGAAAATTAATCTTGCATTCTTGCTTGCTTCAGGAAGTGTTTAGAATAAAGGCAGAACATCCTGATGACAACCAAGCGATTTTAAACGATCGAGTGAAGGGACAACTGAAAGTAACCAGAGCTTTCGGTGCTGGATTTTTGAAGAAGGTCAGTCACTGTTGCAGCCTTTGTATTTCTCTAGGTACTTTGAGCTTTTAAAAAATCTCGGAAACACAAATTGCTATTTGTTAACTATTCTTCAGTTTTGATAAATTTTTAACTTGACATGTCCGCAAATGTTCACACAAACATTTCCATCTATGTGTCGCATTCTTCTTTTCACTAGATAGTTGACTGTTGAAGGCAAGAACATTATAGCTGGATCTGTAAACACATTGTTAAAGAGAAATGCAGAAGCTGAAATATTTCCTTGAATGTCCTACTACATATGTGTGTGCATGCATATTTGATTTGTATGTAATGTCTTATAAGCCATTATCTTTTCTTTTTTTTATATATGTTTCTGGTGACTGTTAGCTAGCTTAACATACACCAGGAAAGCTAATAAGACCATTTCGAGTTGATATGTGCAACCTCTCTGCGACCACAAAATTATCTTTTTTTTCTAATCTTCCACGTAGCAGTGAGCCCATTCTCATAATCATGATGATCTGGTGGTGAAATAATTTAGGATTATGCAAAGTATTATATAAATGCTTGATTTGGCAGAACTTGAATGCCATGGGTCTTCTGCTTTGCTCTGTCTTCCCAATTCGGTGTTCTATACATGATAACCTGGGTCAGTATCTGCCATGGGGTCACTTTGTCAATTATGGCTGAGCTTTGCCTCAGTAGTATCTGTTCAATCAAGTTTGTATACTGGGGGAATGTGTCTTTAAGTCTTCTCCTGTCTAAGAATAATTGCAATGCATTATGTTGAATAAAAAAATAAATAAATAAATAAAGAAAGAAAGAAAAGCAATCCATGATGCCAAGCTATATATATATATATATATATATATATATATATATTTTTTTTTTGGTTCTGGAATTGCTTTTCGTTTTATCATTTACTTGGAACTGCATAATTTTGTCATCTTATAATCTGGAGCTGGGGCTCTTTGGATTACGTAATGGTGGTGGAGATGGACTTCCGGTGAGCAGTGAGTTTTAAATAGGATTTAAATGTCACTTTGGTAGGCAGGTTTGTAGAAAGACGAGAGAGCTGTATTGGTTTATTTATTTATTTTTGGGTAAAGCCGTAAGGTTGGCAAGTAACGTTTTATATGAATTTTAGATTGTTCATGTGATAAGATAGGCCTGCTGGTCTAGGCCAGAAAGTGTGTTGAATCTTCATCATGACAAGAATTTTAAAGTCAGATCAGAGCACTATAGTGATGGCATGATCAACTCGAGTCGCCGGATGCGATTTGGTATTTGGAGGAAGATTGAAATTAGTATTTGCAATCCCACAGTGATGACGATGAAGTACATCTGTCAGGTTAGATTTTCGTGGAGAATTCATATCTTGCAGACATCAAAAAGTTGGCAGGATTATGAAGTGTTGGGGGAGGGGGCCTTCCTTATTATTACTATCATGTTGACAATCAAGAAGCTATATATCGACATATTGATTGTTGAAACAAGGGAGTACAGGATGAGTGTTGAGATGATATGCATGATTGGATTGAGAATACAAGTGTTTTTGACAAGTTATTTGTAGTGCATCATAGCATTTCAGTTGATGAGGGGATGCGAAATCTGTGAAGTTTGAGAACTTTTCCAAAAACACTTGGTTACATACTTCATTGTGAGTTCTGCAGTTTGCACATTGATAATTATTCTCTATACCATTCAGTTAAATTTGAAAATGAGCTTCAACCTTTGCTTGAGTAAGTTATTCTTGGTCTGGTTTAAGTATTCTCTTTGTAGAAGGTGTCATTCACCAAAATTAAGGCTTTATGCCCAGTAATTTACTTTTGATCACAACCTTCTATTTTTAGCAAATCTCATATGTAAACAGTCTACATCATTTGCTAATTTCACACATTGGCTTATTTGTTTATTCTTTTGTTGATTTGACCTTTTCGGATGCTGGTTGCAGCCAACTTGTAATGAAAAGCTCTGCTAGAGATTTTACTTTTGCCAACAACCTTCCTTTTTTAGCAAATCATGTATATAAATGTCTGCATCATTTGCTAATTTTACAAATTGGCTGATTTGTTTATTCTTTTGTTAATTAACCTTTTCGGATGCTGGTTATCATGTATATAAATGTCTGTATCATTTGCTAATTTTACACAATGGCTGGTTTGTTTATTCTTTTGTTAATCAACCTTTTCGGATGCTGGTTATCATGTATATAAATGTCTGTATCATTTGCTAATTTTACACAATGGCTGCTTTGTTTATTCTTTTGTTAATTAACCTTTTTGGATGCTGGTTGCAGCCAGCTTGTAATGAAGCTCTGCTAGAGATTTTTCGGATTGATTATGTGGGAACCAATCCCTATGTGAGCTGCATCCCTTCCGTAATTCACCACCGACTCTCCTCAAGCGATCGATTCTTAGTTCTTTCCTCTGATGGGCTTTACCAGTACTTCAGCAATGAAGAGGTGGTTGCTCATGTCACATGGTTCATGGAAAATGTCCCTGAAGGTGATCCTGCACAGTATCTCATTGCAGAACTCCTCTTCCGTGCTGCCAAAAAGAATGGTTAGTTGAATAAACTTCCTACCTGTCTTTTTTTAATTTCATACTGTTTTTTTTTTTTCAAATGCTTTGATGGGATGGAAGTGGTAGGAAGTGTGCCTTCTAGGAATTTTAGGTTTGGTAACATTTCTATCTGATGTTCCAATTTGCTAATTTAATCTACCAAGGCCATTCCCCTAGTGAGGAAATAATATTCTGTAGTCCTGTAGTTTTTCTAATTTTCTTTTCTTTTATTTATTTATTTTATTTTTTCTTTGTGATTGTCAAAAATTGAGCTCTGTAAAACAGTATTTGACTGGTTGGTGTGATCTGAGGATAGAGTCAATGTATATGTATTCAGCGAAAAGAAAAACAAATTCATACTGTACCTTAAATTGTTAAAGACAGGACCTACTTTGAAAATCTGGCATAAACTCTTTGGCTTGGCTTCTGCATCAATTCTCAGGAGTTCATTTTATTCAATAACTAAACTGTCACCTGATATGGTTAATTAAATCACCAGTGCTGTGGCTGGCTGCCATATTTTCAGTTGAAAAGGCAGAATGTCCGAATTCTGTACAGTTTTTGCTTTGATCACAAATTCTCAATTACAGTTGTTGAGGAAAAGTGCACTCTGTTAGATCTTTGTGTTGACATAGGTATTCAAGTGAAATAAAAATCTCTTTTATACCTTTGCTATGTGTACGAGTTTGGAATCAATACTTCCTCTACTATAGATTTAAGTCTTCAGAAATTTTCTGATCGTCTGTTATTGGTGGTTACAGGAATGGATTTTCATGAATTGCTTGATATTCCTCATGGAGACAGACGTAAATATCATGATGATGTCTCTGTTATGGTGGTTTCTCTAGAGGGAGGAGAGATTTGGAGATCCTCTGGATAATTGTTTTCAGTTTACGCATATTGCCTCAACAGTGTAAACATTTTCAAGGGAGTGGTAATCATCTATGCAATTCAGAATTTAGAAATCAGTCTTGACATTCTCTGGGATATAATTTTTTCCACCAATCATTTCCATTTTTCACCGAGTAATAGTTTAAGCGAGGGCAAAAGGCGACCAGCTCCTGCTGCTAGAATGTTGCAATCAAATGCACCGTCCAGTATCTGGTTACTTTGTATGCCTCATTCATCATTAAAGTTCGTCAGTTTTTGCTTTTTTCTCCTTGGAATGGTATAGAAGATGATTGAAGATTTATTTCCCGCACTCCTATTCCAACCTCACCTCCTTAATCCTTTCCTGGTTTTTTATGTTGTTCATTTCTCAATTCCCATGTTCACCAAACTTTGCTCCTGAAACGGCCTTTGTATTATTGTGCATTTGAAAGCTAGGAAGAGGAAGCCCGGTTTATATTGATCGCTTTTTTTGGGTCCTTTTAAATTTTCGTTGATGCAAAAGGAGGTTTTCTTTATGTTATTGGCATCCTTTAATTAACACTTTCTCACTTTGTTTCAATGGATATACCTCTATTCCCTTCACTTAGTTTCCACTTTTTAAATGTTCTAATGGAATGATGTTGGGGTTTCATCATGTCCTTCACAAATAATTACTCTCAATCTCACATGTATATTGCATGCAAGATAGCTTCATTTAAAAAAAATGAAAATAAAAAATTTGAACTGTCTTCATAACCTAATAGACTTTCCCCGTAAACTTCCGCCGCTTGCGATATCTCTGTATGTGGTCTTGGATGGGTTTTTATAGTTCGCCGACCCATTTGCTATGGCTCCAGTTTGTGGCAACACAGATTGGCTAGAGGCATAAGGCACTTATGGAAATATTCATCAGGCACCCCGAAGGCCCGAACTCCTGAGCTGGACTCCCCCACTCCCCAATGTCCATGTTCTATATTGTTTTTTTTTTTTTTTTTTTCGCGTTGCCCTCCTTAATCCCTTCGGCTTTAATAATGTGAGCAAAGAGCAATAAGCTTACTTACCGTCAAGTGTTTCTTTAGGAGGTATATTAAGGAGAACTGAACTTGACAATATAGACTGAAAACAAGATAACCGGCGTCTTATTAGATAATAATTGTTATTTGTTGTGAGCGTTTAGTATTTTTTAAGGCTTGTGGGTATAGTTATTTCTTGAAAGACTTCTCCTACCTACATTTTTATTGTTAGAACTTATGTGAGACAAGAAGCAAGTTTTTACTTTAACATTACCTTTTCTGTTTCATAAGGATGGACATTATTCAGGTTACTTTATGGAAAGCAAGTGACAAAGGAGCCTACATGAGCAGAGGCGACAGAGAACCTGAGCTTGAAAGTCCTCGTTTCGTAGATTGGACCATTCAACCACTGAAACAGGGCTGATTAACCAAACCCTTTTTGATTAATTAATGATTTATCAAGCTACATTTGAATTTCGAAAAAGAAAAAAAGCAGATAAAACTAAAGTGCGGTGGTAGAGCTGTCCCATCTCAAGGGCCCAATTACCTTGTTTCTGGTTCGGTGCTCGTACTAGGCCTTTTTTGACTCTCCCATTCCCATGTATTATGGACCCAAAACTTGCAGGTTTCTCTCTCTTTAAGCCTTGCCCATCTATCACCTAACCTTTGAAAGCTTTCTTTTTCGCTTCACAATTAATAACCTGTACGTCCTAGGTTAATTAATTTAGACGCGAATTGAGGCATGCATTTGTTTTATTATTTTCCTTTTTAATTAATTTCTTTGACCCACAAAAAACCCGGATACTAATTGTGGTCTTAAATAGAATATAAAAAATCTTTTCGTGCATTTAAAATTGCTTTGCAGTTAAGTTGAAGGTCCTTTACTTTCCATGTTTATGTTGTCGCGTCTGTCTCTCTCTCCGAACAACCATTTCTAAAATCACTTACTTATGCTCAGACACAGACTATAAAATATTGCTACTCCTTCCACATCTAGACCAGAACTGAACCTGTTCTTCATTTGCATCATAAGAACTTAAGTCTTATTCTCAGAAAAAAAAAAAAAACTCTGTACCGCCATTTTCCATTGCAAGAAATGGCAGCTATTGTTGCATATCTAGTCATCTTTACTTTCATCTCCAGCGCCTTTGCATATGATCCTGACATGCTTCAAGACATCTGTGTGGCTAATCCTTCAGCAGGTATGTTTCATGTAGCTTTGTTTAAAATTGGTTCTTTCTTCTTTTAGAACACTGCCATGCATAGTCTCCGTACAAAGACTTGACCAACATTATTAAATGCGATAAATTAATTAATTTGCAGGAATTAAAGTGAATGGGTTTACATGCAAGGCAGAGGCAAATGTTACAGAAGCTGATTTTTTCTTTGCCGGTTTAGCCAAACCAGGAAAAGTGAACAATTCGGTAGGCTCACTTGTAACAGCGGCCAATGTTGAAAAAATTCCAGGCCTAAACACACTAGGCGTGTCACTTTCTCGTATTGACTATGCACCTGATGGCCTTAACCCACCTCACACTCACCCCAGAGCCACTGAAATGATCTTTGTGTTGGAAGGTGAATTGGATGTTGGTTTCATTACCACTGCGGACAAGTTGATCTCAAAGGCTGTCAAGAAAGGCGAAATCTTTGTGTTCCCCAGAGGTCTAGTTCATTTCCAGAAGAACAATGGTGACAAGGGAGCCTCAGTGATTTCAGCATTCAATAGTCAGTTGCCTGGTACTCAGTCCATTGCCATGACATTGTTTGCTTCAACCCCAGCAGTTCCTGACAATGTCTTGACTAAAGCTTTTCAAGTTGGCACCAAGGAGATTGACAAGATCAAAGCCAAGCTTGCCCCTAAGAAGTCCTAATTTTGTTTCTTTTTTTATTATGCATGATGAAGTCTCTCTATATCGATATAACTCGAAATTTGTGATTATGTGTCTTCTTTTTTATTTTACGAATTGAAGCGGATGTCAGTTGATGTTTGCTGTATTTTAAAATAAGAGCGAGAGGAATAATAATACCGTCGCGGAATTATGAGGCAAGCTATATTATTAGGAGTCCAATATGGTTTGACTTACAAGCTACCATTACAAGCATTCATTATCCTTTTATTTCGATTTGGTGCGTTAGGTGGGACATAAGACACAATACCATATTTTTGGTGCAATATTTACCAGTATCACCTTTTATGCTTATTCTAGTTGGTAAATGATAAGTGAGCATCTCCTTTTGTGTTATCATTTTAAATGTTTTCTACAGTTATTATTGTAAGGAAATATATATATATATTTTATGAATATATAAATTTGAATTTGAATGACGTGCTTAAAACTTGATATATATATATATATATAGTTTCAATGTATATAAATCGACTAAAATGCTCTTCTCGCTATAATAAAAAATATACTTAGTGACATCCAAATCACTTAAAATTAATAGCACTTGCATATCATTTCATTGATTTTTCTTTTTTTAGAAAAAATCAGAGCATCATTGAGTTAATTAGCCTCCACTCAAACGAAGTTAAGTTTCTTTACAATTTGCTTTTTAATAATAACTAAAGACTCAATTGTTGGTTTTTGTAAAAAGATTAGAATTCCTTAGCAAGTTATTATTATTATTATTATTGATATATTTAAAGAAAGTGGAATATTTTCAAACTAGTTTTTGCATAAAGCAAGACTAAATTTATTACTTTTTGAATTAAATCAACGTTAGAACACTATTCGCTTTTGATCGATCACTAGACTTTTTCTTAAACTAAATCCGATCTCATTAAAAAATAATTATGACTAATTATCTATAGATATGAAGAATTAAACCTTAATTTTTGTTAAATCAAAACAATTATTTTACCATCATATCATGTCTTTTAAAAAATTATTAATATCCAAACCGATACATTTGTCATTAAAAAATTTCACAATACTTCTTAAATTTTCAATTCTAAAACAATAATATAAAAGACAAACACACTTATCACCTAGACAAAATGTTTCAGAATATCAAAATTTAATTTAAAGTCTTTATACCAAACATTATTCATAATGCATCTAGCTATTTATTTCTTTAAGGATAAAAGTTCTCATGAAAAAATAAGTTTAGGATCTAACAATCATAGAAATTTAAACAACTGTAAAATTTCAGTTTATTTTGTTTTGATTTCATATAAATGATTTGATTTATAGCATGTCTGCCCTTATTTTCTATTTTTCAGCAGTTTGTGTTGTTATTCTTTATCGATAATATATCCAAGTATCTTTTATGTACCATTTTTTTTCTCTATTCATGGTATCAAATATCTGCATAATTTTTTTTTATAAAAAATTTAAATTAACATAAATAATAATATATGACTCAATTTAATTATACTTCCAATTTCAATTAGAAATTGAATACCATTTATCCTCGAAGGAAAAGGAAAAAAAAGAAAAATCAATTTCCCCGCTGAGTGCAACACACTAGCGCGCTGAAACGGTGGCGTTGAACTGGAAACAGAAAGAACGGAACGCTGCGTTTAGCTTGGGGTTCGATGGTATGGAATTGGATTGAATTCCATGTTAAGAAAACAACGAGATTGAAATTCCAGAATCGGCATAAAGTGAAAGAAAATAAAGAGACCGATGCAGAAGAAGAAAAATTTCAGGAAGAGGAGTTTCGAAGAAGACGAAGACGAGCATAACAAAGCATCAGATGACGAACAAGAAAGAAGGTAAATAAATTCTTAATATTATACTTTCGAAATCATTAGGGTTTTCAGATTTACATTGATTTAGTATTAATTAATTAATTGGATGTCAGATTGGCATTAGAAGAGGTGAAATTTCTGCAGAAACAGAGGGAGAGGAAATTAGGAATCCCTGCATTACAAACAACTTCGCAAACTGCAACTACAGTAGCTGCTAAAATAACCGAAAAGACCGAAGGAGATGGAGAAAAAGAAGAGCTTGTTCTTCAAGACACTTTTGCTCAAGAAACTGCTGTCATGGTCGAAGATCCCAACATGTACCTACAATCATCTTAATTTTTCTTTACAAATATATTAGCATGTGTTTGAGGTTTCTTCATGCTAAAACATTCTAGGTTGTGGTTGCCTTAATTCACAGGTTGAAGTATGTCGAGCAAGAATTGGCCAAAAAAAGAGGGAAGAACATTGATACAGCTGACCAAGTTGAGACGGAGTTGAAGCGTGCAGAAGATGAATTATACAAAATTCCGGAGCATCTTAAAGTGAGTAACTTGGTTCCATACTTTGTTTAGTACAAAATATTACTCCATTAAGTATTTAAGTTGATCATGCTTTCTGTCACGACTTCAATGAATGTTCTTGTAAAATGCTGAACTTCTTGTGAATATCAATCCTTTTTTTTTTTTTTTTTTTTCCCGGTGATTGCTGCTTTTGAAAATATGTACATGCACTCTTGTGTATGTGTGTGTGATATATGCTGTTCTGGGATACTTGTTAACTCTACCAGGGACAATCTGCTATTACTCTTACTCTTACTGCATGATCGCAGGTGAAAAAGCGAAACTCAGAAGAAAGCTCTACTCAGTGGACTACGGGGATTGCAGAGGTTCAGCTACCCATTGAGTATGCCTACTTGTTTTCTGATAAATCGTGACTTGTGTTTTGGCTTATCTCTTTTGGCTCATTATTGTTGGAGCAATGCTATGCTTAATTTGCTTCAAGAAAATGGAGCATTTTCCTTCAAGTCTGCTTTGTTTGGTTGGTTTTGCATTGCTGCTGTTACTGCATGATGCAAAGTGTATGGTAATCATTTAAAGGAGTTAAAGTATGGCTTGACTGTTTAATCCTAATAAATTGCCCAATAATTGTTTCTATGGTTGCAGATACAAACTGAGAAATATTGAGGAAACAGAGGCAGCCAAAAAGCTTCTACAGGAGAAAAGGCTAATGGGAAGACCAAAATCAGAATTTAGCATCCCTTCCAGTTATAGTGCTGATTATTTCCAACGTGGCAGGGATTATGCTGAGAAACTGCGACGAGGTTGCTAACTGTTGCTTATGTCCTTTCATCATCTGAGTGGATTGATTCTTTATTTTACCTCATCTATTCAAAATGAAGGTCTTGCAAGTCTTGACTGTGTAGACTGTATTAAATGCCTACTTTTTGTATGACCTTCTCAAAAAATTTGCTTCCTCCATCTTTTGATGTTCTTGAGTGATTATGTTCTTTTTGGTTCTCCTTGTTTTCTTTTGACCATGTTGACACACTTGCAGATCATCCAGAGCTGTACAAGGAGAGGAGTTCGCAGGATGATGCTGCTGCTGGATCAAAACCAGCTGATAATAGTACTGATGGAGCTGGGCGTAGGCAAGCTGCAACGGATGAGTTCATGCTAGAGCGCTTCCGAAAACGAGAACGCCATCGGGGCATGCGTAGATAATGTGCACTTCAAACATGTGGCATTCCGACAAAAGTTATTTGTCATGGGTGGTTCGGTTTTTATTATATAACCTTTGCTGCTTCAAAATGTTTTCTTATAGCAGCATAAGAAGGAATTGTCACAGCAACCATTCTTATGATTCAACTACTGTACAGCTTTGAATGGATGTTCAGATGCCTGTATGGTCAAATAGCAAGACAGATTGGGTAATAAGATTGGAAATGTTACCTATCACTCGTTTTGCAAATAGCTAGCAGCGTAGTGGTAGGAACCTTACATTTATAATGACTGGGCATTTCCTTAACAACTAACTGCTGTCTGTTTATTATGAACTGCTTTCTGTTGAGAATTCAGGCTTGTCAAACACCTTCTTGTTTTTACCCTTATCCCAGCTATTTCAAATCATGGGTACAAAGTATTTCCTCTGTTCTAAAAAAATTGTCCTTTTTAATTTTTCACATATTTTAAGAATTTTAAGAAAGTTATTAATTGTTATATTATATCAGTGTTTTTTTTGTTATATTTTTTAAAAATATTCTTTTTGCTAAAATGGTTAGTTATTAAATTTAATCCTGGATTTTATCAGACAAATATTGATTTATGGGAAAAAAATCCATTAAAAATTAAAGTGGTAAATTAAAAAAAAAAGAAGAAAAGTTATTAAGTTAATTAACTATCAAGTGTGAAACAGTTATGAAAAAATAACATATTAATAAAAATGTTTTATTCTTAAAATTTTGATATGAGTAAAGTTTCAACAAAAATGAATATTTTTCATATAATAAAATTTTTATGTTAAACATATTTGTATATATAAGAAAAAAGTACAAAAAATACTGATTTTTTTATGAGTGAAAAGCTGGAAATAGAAAAAAATGAATTTTTTTATCAATTAAAAGTGATTTAGAAAATTATTTTCAAATTTTTATAGGACAAGACAAGTATCTTGAGACAAATAAATAAAAAGATAGAAAATCTTTTAGTACGGATGAAGCGAAAGAAATGGACAGTATTGGGCTTATCTGTAGTTTTATGCTCTGATCTGTTTGGTTAAGTAACCTATGTTGAAATAGGGAAACCATTCGAGCTGTTATATAAAAATACGAAAGCTTGTAACTGATGCTTGTACGGTAAAAAAAACATCTGCGTTGCATCGCAGATTATATGAGCCGCTGCAATAGCCATTATTGGACTTGAAAGCCCAATACGAGATTAAATTGAAACATCAACCATACCCTTTTCGCAAAAGGCCTGATGATAATGAAGTTACATTTTATTTGAATTATGAATTTATTTATATTTTAAATATTTCATTCAAGTCAAGGAAAACATTTTTTAGTATACACGAAACATTAAAAAAAAAAAAAGTTTCGGAACTCATTTTTCAGGACACAATCAAAACATAATAGAATAATTTATTTTCTTGGAATTCATCTTCCAATTAATAAACCCTTAAAAGAAAGCTAATAACTCAAGCATCTGCTATTTTACAAAAGCGAACACACGGGGGCGAAAAACGTCACTTTTAAGAAAAACAACCGGGCCTATTACAAGTGGCAAAAGAATTGACACGAAGTCAGGAACTAGGGCACCTATGCGTGAAATTGAACATTGCTTTTGTACGACTGCCCAAATACCCAATTTGAAGGTACAACGTTGAATGCTGTTACGGTCTTCCCATCGCTGGTTTGGACTCTGAAGGACAAGCTCTGACCATTTAGATAGGTTAGGCTCTGCCAATTGGAACCCCAATTTCTCTTCATGACTTCCCATTTATTGGATTTAGACCCTTTGATCCATACCTTAGAGACCTCTCCAACTCCCCCCACATTTGATATAAGCACCAGGTCAAAGTAGTTCCTTCCATTGATGGTAAATCTGATGCCTCCACTTCTCTTGCATGTCACCCTGATACACCAAAATAATTTAAATCAGCAAGCCAGCCAGAAAACTAAACACCAATCGGCTATTATGTACGTCAAACTCTAATGTCAGAATGGAAGAGAACTGAATCTTGACGAGAGCATACTTTTTATAGAGAATAGGTACGATTCCAGCCTTGTACATGGCAATAGCCTGGAAGGCAGGTTGAGACATATCGAAGTGCGGTCGAGGAGAATTGCACCATCCTCCATTGTCAGCTGGGAGATCATAGTTTGGAGGACAGAAATTTGTAGCAGTAATGGTAATGGATTTACCCTTAAGGCACCATTGAGGGTCATTGGCTGCATCACAGACTATCTCATAGCACCCGCCACACGACGCGCCATCATTGAATAAAGCTGTGCTCAGCGCCGCAGTGTGTGTTCCATAACCATCAGTGTAAAGGTCTCCGTATCCACATGCACCCTCTAGATGGGCATATTCAATTCAGAACGGTAAGCACTTTTTCGAACAGTTATATGATTCCATGTTGCATTTGCATTAGTCACAACAATTTAGCTCGTTTTTGGCAATTGAACTATATAGAATTTAATAGAGATTGCACAAATAATTAAACAAGCACTTACCCATTGTACCAGAACCATCACTTCCACCATAGAAAGTTGCATGGGCTCGTTGCCAAGTCCCCGAGGCTGGGTGGAGTTGTGTGCAAAATAGCCCTAGAAAGACAAAAATTGCACAACTGAAAATAGAAAGGTTTGCGTCCATTGATATAATACTATCAACCGTTTTGATACGAAGATGGCAAATTTTGCAGCTATTTATATGAAATATTCTCGGGCAATTTGAAAAAAATTAAAATTTGACTGCAATCATGCAACTGATTGAGTGCATTCCATTTTGTAATCATTGATTAACAAAACGAGGCATTAACAATATTAATAAAAAAAGGAAAGAAAATAACTCCTTTCTTCTAATTAAATCGAGGATAGTGTTGGATTTTTCTTTTTAAATTCAAATCCAAATCACATTAATATTTCTATTACTGATTAAATTTATAGCTAGCTGTTACAAATTTTTTTAAAGATTTTGTTTATTGTATACTTAATGTCATGGACGGATTTCTTTATCCAAAAAAAAAAAAAAAGACGACATGATGTTTTCTGATTTGAAGGAGTAATATGATTTCTTATTTAGAGCTGGCAACGATATGAACATTGAGTACTGTGATTTATTTTTTGAGAGAAGGAAAATCTCTAAAAAAGAGAGAAACTAGAGAATTTGTGTTTTCTTTGAAAAAAGTGAATTCATTGATTAAGGAATATTTGTATTTCTTTTACTTTTTCATGATGCTGAATTGTCTTGAACAATGGTGATTGGTGCATAAAAAAATAAATATATTCCGATTAATAACCATGGACAATTTGTGCATGCATACATTCATAAAGAAAAAATTAAACCGCAAGTGATAAGAGATATGTGGACTCGACCACATGCTGCAAAAAGAATTGGTTTTGTTTTCTTTTATTAAAAAAAATTCTTTTAATTATTTCTTTTTTATTTCAGTTTCTGAGTTAAAGTCTCAAACAATCTCTATAAAAGGCAGTAGTGATAAGATTTCCAAAATTTCAGCTTTCCTTTTATGTGAAATATGACTATATGGAGCTGTTCATTCAATTCTAAAAACATAGATTAAAAGATTATGATATGTAATATTTTAAGGAACCTGAGATAATTCCAGTTCAAAAAATGGACAATTTAGAATTTAGGACTAACGTGTTGTTTGATAACAATGATTAGATTAATAAGAATGAGAATAAAAATTTTATTTTTATTTTATAGGTGTTAATTTGGTTGAAAGAAATGTAATGAGAATGAGAATGAAGAGTGAAAAAAATAAATTAAACATAGTTTTATTTTCATGGAGAAAAGTTAGAATATAAAAAATGAGAATAAATATTTTTTTCCAATTATTTCTATTATCATCACTGCTAAAACCACCATCATCCTTAACAATAGTGATAAAAAAAAATTTGAAAAGAATTTATTTTATTATTATTTCATCACAACTCCTCCTCTATCGTTACCATCACTTTTTTCCACGACCACCTTTTATAATGAGGATGTTAATTTTTTTATAATATATTATTAGTATTATTATGTATATTTTATTTTTTAATTTTGATTTTAATTTTTTCATTTTCATTTTAGAATTTTTATTTTCGTTAATCAAAGGACACCTAAGTAATTTTAATTAATTCTTTAAAAATTATTTAGTATAGGAGAGCTGTACTTCTTTCTCTCACGCAAAAATAGAACTCATGAATAATTTTTATGGTATATCCCATGATTTTGTGAGAGTGTGGAATACAACTCCTGACATAACTAACAATTTCTCTTAATTTTTAAATGATCTCTTTTTATTTAATTCTGTGAAATTTCTTAATATATATATTTTTTTTACCACTATTCTTACTTTTCATTTATTTAATTGATTGATTGTAGTTTCTTTCCTTGTTATCTTTTATGTCCATTTATATCGTTTTTAATTGGACCAAATTACTCAAATACTAACAAAATACAATCCAATAAAAATGATCAAAGAATCAAAATATAGACAGAGCGCCGCGAGCATTCTAATTTAAATTTTTAAAACGATGTTGAAAAACATTACAAAAAAATATATTAAAAAATATATATTGTTCGTTGATAAATACAAGGATCTCATCAACTCACTATAAATATGGGGAAAAAAATCTTTATTATTTATAAAAAAATATGGGTAAATTATAATAACTATTCTAAAGTATCATGTAATTGCAGTAATCGTTCAAAAGTTTAAAAATATTACAAAAATTTTTCATCAAGTTTAAATATTACAAAAAGCTTTTTTTAGTAACCAAAATACCCTTAGTATTTTTAAATCATATCTCTTAACATCAAGGGCATTTTAGGTACAAAAAGTGATTTTTGTAATATTTTCAAACTTTTGAGTGATCACAGTAATTTTATGACACTTCAAGGGGATTGTTATAATATCCCTCCTCTCTCTCTCTCTCTCTCTCTCTCTCTCTCTCTCTCTCTCTCTCTCTCTCTCTCTCTCTCTCTCTATATATATATATATATATATATATATATATCCAATTAATAGAGTATTTGAGTGATAAAAAATATATCATTTTTAAGTTAGATCAATCTCAAATTATGTTTAATTTTTTGTTGATTTTAAGGATATCACAGAAAAGAGAAGTAGAAGTTTTTTAAGAATAAAATTAAACATTTAATTTAATGAGCTAGAGATACTCTTTTTATGGTCTACTTACAACATTTAGTGGTGCTCTCAAAATAATTAAATAGATAGAAAATTACATATTGGTGCAACATATATATTTGAATACTCTCTATCTGGGTATGCTCTTAAAACAAATTGTGCATATTAATTTGAATTTAATGACTCTTTATATACTAATCAGTTGAAAATATTTAGGATTATAAAACTCTCATAACATGGACGACGATGATTGAGAGAATTCAAGCATATGCCATATCGCGTCCGTTCAAGTTCTTGAAATTTGGACAAAATCCAAAACTGCAACGTTGTAGCATCCGTGGTACGTTATGGTACAGTTGAGAAGCTAATACGTTGCCAAGCGGAGAATAAACTATAATTATTTCCGATCCCAAATTAATCTTTTTTATTCTGCAACTTGAAGATTCTCGATTAAAATATTCACAGTCAATTCCATCAAAAATTCAAATATGATTTATTTATAATGTTTGTTGAATTTGCAACTATAAATGCATCGCTATTCATATTTAAATGTCAGGACTTATTTATAGAAGAAGATGTCTAAATATATTTGTGTATAATTATGTATTCTCTGGTCATAAGTAGCTAGGGTAACGTATGCCATGGCATGCTATACGTTTATGGCACATGGGTGATGACATTCTTGGAGAGGTATTGGGCTCATTTTGTTCCATAAACTTTTCAATGCTTAGTCCAAGTTTTATATTTAGGGCTGCTACATGGATCCATACAACATTATTGAGTTCAATTAATATATTCATTGTGGGTTTGGTATTAAAGATAATTTCATCTTATATAATATTATATATATTAAAAGGAAAAGTTGTGATCTTTCAAATAATATCGAATCCGACTAACAAACAGTCAGAATTATTCGATGATTGACAATCCATAAAGGCTTTTTTGGTTACATTATGAGCAGTTCAATTACAAATTCGTGAAACAAAAACGAAAGAAACTTACAAAGTAGGACGGTGATGTCGAATTGATTCTTGAAGGATGAAATGAGCCTCACTAGGATTGAAGGAGTGAGAGTTGACAGTTTCAATCAGAAGTTTAGCAACCCTTTCAACGACGATTGACTGATTAAAAGAATTGGCCAAAACAACTGCTTCTTTGAACGCCAGAGCTTCCATCGTGTGAGCATCCAAAGCAAAGACAATAAACACCCTTGGCTCCGCAAACCATACCATAATAGTCTCTCGCGACAATACCTGAAGCACCCAATGAACTAGAGTAGAAAAATGTACCATCAAAATTAATTTTGATAGATTCAACTGATGGTAGCGACCAACAAGGGATGGCGGCGTAATGTTCAAGTTGCAGTTCAGAAATAAAGCCAAATTGGACACGGAAATTAGTCTCTCTAAATGGAATACTGAGAAGTGATCTAGCACTAGCATCCTCAAATAGATTCATTATCATACGAGTGTTCTATTTGCCAGATTTGCAATCTATCAGTTGAGAAACCCAGTTCAGGAAAAGCATTCTTGACTTGTGGTTTGAAATACAACTGAGTGGGAAGCCATTGATCCTATATGCAACCAACGATGAACTCCTGACCCACGTGTCAACGTAGACCAGCATCAAGAACGACGTTTTTATCCATCAAAGTATTTCTCCACCTCCAAGATGAGTTTGTACCTATATTTGCCTTAGTGAAAGAGGAACGAGGAGTTGCCTTTTAAAAACTTGATATAAAAGAGTACGGTGACGATACAATAGCCTCCACCCTTGATTGGCCACCAAAGCAAGATTAAAGGCACGCTTCTAAATTTTTAATCGGTGTAATTTTCAAAAAAATAAAATAAAAAATAAAGAGTTATTTTGGTTCTTAAATTGATATTTATACAATTTGGTTCTTTATACTTTTAGTCCTACAAATTTTCATAAAAAAACATTTTGATCCCTATTTTCATACAATTTATGCAAATATATATTTAAAAAAAGAAAAAAAACTAGTGTGTATTATTTGGGTATAAAGTTAGTATTTATAGTCAAAAATTATATAAGTATGTATTTTTTTTTATCATTTAATAAAAAAAATTATTATGTCTAGAACGGAAATCGTTTTATACATAACTCATTCCCATATAAAAATATATTAAAAGCCAACGGCATTTTTTATTTTGGCTTTTTCTACTTTCAACCCCTTTTAATGCTCTTAACCCAATGTTACATGCTTCAAAAACTCCCCTACATATTTCCTACTTTTTGGTGACAAGTAACAATCTCAGACCCTGCTCCAACACCCGAGGCCATCAACCTATCCCCAAGTTTTTTAGCCACTAAAGTGTCTACATATATACACAAAAATGCCCATAGAAGTACGCTGCTGAGTTCTTCAATTTACCAAGATATCAACTTTTGCTATTACATAAATGGTACAGACTAAGATAGAAATTTGGAAATATTTATAACGCACGAATTGGAAGAGCATTGCGCTAATACAAGTTTATCACATGACTCGGTGGGCTTAATCGTAAAATGCTAAGCCGCGACCAAGACAGTACAGACGTCCCAAAATACAGTGCTGATAAAACGCAAAACAAATAGTAGTAGTAAACAAAGACGACGAAGGTAAATAGGCACATCGTCAGTAACTTTGGCACCTATATGCACGATTTGGATTTAGAATTGAACATTGCTTCGGAAGGATTGCCCAAACACCCAATTTGAGGGTACAACGTTGAGTGCTGTTCGGGTCTTCCCATCGCTGGTTTGGATTCTGAAGGACAAGCTCTGACCATTTAGAAAAGTTAGGCTCTGCCAATTGGCACCCCAATTTCTTGTCATGACTTGCCATTTATTGGATTTAGACCCTTTGATCCATACGTTAGAGATATCTCCAGCTCCCCCAACATTTGATAGAAGCACCAACTCAAAGTAGTTCCTTCCATTGATGGTAAATCTGATGCCTCCACTTTTGTTGCATCTCACCCTGATGATACACCAAATTAATAAACTTTATTAGTATCAACAAGCCAACCACGCGATGCCAAAATTATCTATATCCCAAGCTCTAATGTCCGAGACTTAAGAATTAATGGAAGTGTGTTAAATATTTATGAGAAATTACTTTCTGTAGAGAATAGGCACAATTCCGGCCCTGTACATGGCAATATTCTGGAAAGCAGGTTGAGACATGTCAAAATGTGGTCGAGGAGGATTGCACCAGCCTCCATTGTCATTAGGGAGATTATAATTTGGTGGACAGAAATTGGTAGCTGTAATGGTAATAGATCTACCCCTGAGACACCATTGAGGGACCTTTGTTGCATCACAGACTATCTGATAGCACCCACCACATGACTTGCCGTCATTGAACAAAGCCGTGCTCAGTGCCGCAGTTTTTATTCCATAGCCATCAGTGTAAAGGTTTCCATATCCACAGGCACCACCTAAATATTGGGCATCATCAATTCAAAACAGTCAGCACTTTTGGGAACAATTGCTTCACATGTTGCATTAGTCACAATATATACGATTGCTTTCCATTGAAGTATGTAGAAAGAGAGAGAGAGAGATTCGATATAATTAAGCACTTACCCATTGTACCAGAAGCATCACTTCCCCCATAGAAAGTTGCATGGGCTTGTTGCCAGGCCGCCGAGGCTAAGTGAAACTGTGTGCAAAATAAACTTAGAAACAAAAATATTGCACAGCTGAGAACAGAAAGGCTTGCCATGATCATTTGTCTTTTTCTGCAAGACAAAGAAGGCTGGTTTATTTGCAGTTGCTGGAGCTAGCTAGTTTAATTTGATAAAGAAGATGGCAAACTAGGCAGCTATTTATAATCACTACTGGCATTCCGATTTCCGTCTGCTCATTAAAGTATTATTATTGATCATGCAATGTGAAAAGAACGAAAAAATTGAGTGCAATCAAGTTGACCGAGCGCAATACATTCCATAATCATTGAATGGCAATTGGAGCATTAGTCAAGATCTTTGTATGTTAATTAACTTTGAAATCTAGAATGATGTAAAAGTCAGCCTAAAAGAATGTAAAAGAGTGTTTTCCAAAGAGTCATTTTAGTTTGCAAGTATACAATGCATTGCTGGCATATAGTTATACTTTAAGACTCTAAAAGTATAAATAAATATATTAAGAAAGTTGTAATTTAAGTCCAAATTTATGTGACATCCTTTCGTACAAGTGTAACATCATATATATCATATAAGAGAGAGCTGAAAGTCACCCCATATTTTGCACTAGTATAAACAAAACCCTAAACTGAAAAAATTGGGATAGGCAAGCTTTTTCATCTAACTCACTTATCCAGTTAGCATAACTGTGTTAGTCGACTTACATTTACCCAATCAAATGCTGATAAGTGTCAACTTATACTAAAAATGTAATTTTCAAATGAGAAATCTTTTATTTTTAAAAATAATCAATTTTTTCCTAAAAAATGAAAATAATAAAATTATTTAATTATTATTTAAAAATGAAAAGAATTTTTTCAAAATAATGTAATTATTTTAAAAATAATCGATATTTTTCTAAATATTCAAAAATTAAAAATAATAAACAGAAAAGAAAAATAATTATTTTTTATTTTAAAAAGTAATAATTAATTATTTAAAAAATAATCAATCCTTTTGTCTTCTCTTTTTATTTATTTTCATTTTAAAATAATAATTAATTAATTTTTATGTTATTTTCAGGTTTTGGAACAATATTCTCCTTTGAACATTATATTTTTTCAAATATAGCTATAGGTTGACATGTGTCAGTATTTGATTAGATAGATGTAAGTCGATTGATACTATTAGATTAGTTAATTAATGAAACTGGATGAAAGGACTAATATATTTGAACTTTTTGAGTATAATGTTTCGTTTGCATAAAAAAATGAAAGAAGAGTTCGACCGAGTAAAAATTGAGAAGAGTTTGAATGATTAAAAATTGAGAGTATAAAAGCCCAGAGTGATCTTTGTACTTTAAGAGAGTTGTTTTCTACCATTCTCCCCCTCCTCCTCTCAATTTCAATTTCTAATGCTGTAGCATTCTTTTTTTCAAAAAAAAAACGAATCTATATCTTCCTGTGACGGTGGAAGTACCGTACTGAATTTCCAACAACCTTCACCGCTTAAACCATACTATATATTTAATGTGAAAATAGGCCGGTCAGGCTTTATTTATAATCTGAACACTTAAACAAGTTAGTGATTCAACAAATTTTTTTTAAAAAAAAGCGGTTAGGTGTGGATTCTACCTACAACTTTTATCAAAGATAAACTATCCATTCTTTTACAAGGAAATTTACTTTCTCATGACCTTACTTCAAGGGGATCCTAAAGGAATTTCCTCCGGGTGCAAAGACACTTCAAGACGCTATATATGAGTGCATTGATCATTTATATTTTTAATAATCAATTTTGTTTATTAATTGAATTTGATTTATTTATTATACACTCGGTATGTGTTTGATAATAGGGTCAGATTAGGAAAAGAAGAAGAAGAAGAAGCAGCAGCAGCTAAATTGATGGCTTTTGCATTTCCAATAGCACTCCCAACTCAATATCAATCAGAATTAAATTACTTAGCCAGGAATCTCAAATTTTTCAAAAATATATTTGCACACTGCCGTCGCCTAAAACCTGCATGAGCGAACCCATAGGATTCATGTATATCAGCATATACCACAAATTGTATCAGTTCAACTTCTTGGAATTTGGACAAATCCAAACTAAAAACAAAAAGTTTACTTGCGGTGGTTTGTAAGATTCGTTGTACGTTATAGTACGGTTGACACGCCAATTGCCAAGAAGACAATAAACTATTACAATAGCTTTTGTTTATAGGTACAAATTTACGGTCTCTCAACTTTATAATTGAACATTTCCATAACTAACGCCTAACAAGGGAATAAATTGGAAGACTACAACTAAGCTATTCGAAGTCAATTTGATGGAAAAAAAACATACATAATTCATTTATAAATACTTGCAATTATATAAGCAACCACTGGGTATATTTAAGTTCTATAACTTGTTTATCAAGTAATAAACACATTTATAGAAGAGGTTTAAGATAGAAGATACAAGTCAATCATTTTTTTAGGTATGTATAATTATTCTGTTTATGACTAGGGTACCATACATTATGGCATGTCTTGGGGGATGTTCACGTTAATGGCACATGGCTGATGACATCCCAAGTGAGCGCACACAACCAAACACTAAATGATTCACACATGGTATCATATTGTTGAGTTGGATTGGAAATTGTAAATAATTGCTTTAATCGCGAACTTAATTTCAGAAATGTGAAGCAATAAAATATTATTGTGTTTTAGCTTCATGCTAAGGCCTTGGCTGCTCATCGTATTTGTCCAAACGAATGTTTTACAACTAACAAAAACAAGAACCATGAAAGAGATACCAAATTAATTCGCCACTCGGTGAAATACCGATTCCATATGCAAATGATTTGCTTAATGTTATGCAACTTTGTAATTGGCACACGAGAAAAAATTAAAAAAGATGGAGAGAAGACTACATGAAAAATAATATTTAGGTTTAAAAAACCAAACCTTCCATGAATTTTGACTCACTTGAAAATCAATTTTTAAATTTTAAATTTATATTTTGATTTTATTGATTTTTTTTTAAAATTTAGTTCTATAATTTTCAACTATCACCGCTCTCCTTTAAAAAAATTCAATTATTGATATTCTAATATACAATTTTGTACACACGTTAAAAAAAAATCCAATCAATTTTCTAAAGCAATTTCAAAAATTTTCAATATATATATATGAATATTAAGAATGTAAAAAATAAATAAATAATAAATAAATAATCCAAAAAGATTTCAATTTTTTTTAAACAGCTCAAAATAATTTTCATCATTGAGTTATTTATGTAATTATTTTTTTTATAATAAATGACAGAAAATTAAAAGATTAAATAAATCTTAAAAAAACAAGTCAAAAAAATAAATTAAAAGTTTAGAGATTAATTTTAAAATAGACTAAAGTTTGGAAAAAAAAATGATCCTTTTCACGCAAAATTTTTATAACATAAAACATCCTAAACATATAAACTTAGGTAATTAATACATACGCTACAAAAATAAACAAGTTCAATAGTACGGAAAGTTGACTTGTGTAAACAAAAAATACGGAAATTCTTTTTGTCCTCGTAACGGGAGTTGGATAAATAAAAACAAACCTGGTTTTTTCTTTCTTTCTTTCTTTCTTTTTTTTTTTAGTAAGGTAGCCTAGTGGCCAGAGATCCCAAACCCCACCAGCTCTGTTCGGGATCCAGCCCAGACATGTTCAAAAAGAGCACATGGCACATCCACTCTGCCAGAATCTGGGGGTGTAACCTGGCTTTTCATTCGACAGTTCAAATATCATTCTGGTGGTATTTTCATGAGACTTGTGAACGAAGGCTCATCGCAAAAGGCCCCGAGTAGAATATCATATATGGGGCAGCATGTAACGTAAATCTTTTGCAATGAAGGTGACAAATACTGGATCATGCTAGCCAATGAGTCACGTGGCTCAGTGGCACCCTGCTTCCCTCCTCCCAAGAGGTCTCATGTTAGAGTCTCTTCTTTGTACCCCAAAAGAAAAAAAATATTGACTTGAGCAATAAAGCGTCCATGGCACCAGTATCACAGGAAATTGAAAGCAATGACCAACATTTCTGAAAAACATAAAATTGAGCTGAACTGAATACAAGTCTCATGTACAAATAGTTTGATCTACTATGTAATTATAAATTCTTTTCCTCTATGCTGTTCTTGATGCACAATATTGCCAAACCTGTACATTAGAACCTGGGTATCAGTTCCTCCACAACGCACAAGTGACAAAATAAACAGCCACAGATTAGTCAGCAACACTAAATATCTAGTTTTTAAGGTCACAGAGCAGCACACTTTAAAAAAGAGTAGCTTCAACTAGGCTCGTATGAACTTATTTATAAATTAAGCAACCATTTCATACGCAGGTGTAATTAAGATCCACCAGAACAACATTGAGTTTTTCTCTAACTCTTAGCTCAGCTCAGAACGACCACAAGTAAAGTTTACGCTTGCTCTAACTTTTTCCTTTTTTTCACCTCAACTCAATTCGTGATGAGCACTTTCTCCTAACCTAACTTTCATTGTGACCATGCAAACATTTGCAGCAAATATGTTTCCTAGTTCAAGGCATTTGATTGCAAATATGTTCCACTAAATGCTCAAGGCAAAGTTCTGAGCTGGGCTCAAACACGAGGCAAGCCATGTGCCTAACAGCCACATGTGTAGCTCTATTGCCGCTCTAATTCCAAGGCAAACTACATCTGAGTTTTTCACTAGGGAAGGAACTTGTGTTGTAATGAAAAAATTGCTGAAAATACACTTAAGCTGGTGAATTTAAATTACACGAGCCCTTTTTTAAAATTACCTTCAAGATTCAATGTGAGGATTTTGGAGTACATATCTAGCATTATTCAGAATACCACTTGCTTCCTCATTTGAGGCATCAAGTAACCTCAATTCTTTGATCTCCTCCTGCCATTTCTCCATTTGTTCCTTGTGTATCCTGTGGCAACCCCATAAAATATAGAAAACTTAGCATAACCACAGCTGCAACGACAAAAAATGCCTTTAATAAGATTTAGAACTCACGAAATCAAGCGTTCTTCAAATTCATTACTCAGCTCTTTAAACATCGCTTTTCCTGATTCCAGTAACTCAGATACCTTCATAAATTAACATCAAAAGTAATAAAAGTTAGCAAGCAGCAAGAGTGCCTAGACATAAATATCTACGGAAGGGACATTGCCAATGTATATACATTATCTCCTCCCCTTGGTTCATGGGTTTTCAACTGACGACAAAACAAGAGGCATGCAGGAATTCATTGATGACACTTCATACAAAATATGAAGAAAGAAAAAAGAATTTGAAAGCTAACAACCATTTGGGTGAAGTGTTCAATCTTTTCGAAAATGTGAGCAATGTTCAGTTCCATCTCTTCAGATCCCACCGTGTTTGTCTCAGTTTCTTCCTTCTCTACAATCTCTAGAGCTGCTCCATCTATGACCTCTTGTCCGTTCTCCTCTATCTGAAAAATATAACCAAATGCTGCCACAAAAATTACAAATTTTGCATTACAAGTAAAGGCTTTGGAAAGTGAAGGACTAACAGCCATACACCATGCTTCATGCGCTTCCTTGATTCACCTTCCATTTCGGTTGTTGCTGGTCAAAACTGCATCAAGCAAAACATCATAAGGTTGCCTCAGTTCAAGATTAATAGTCAAATTGGAAGAAACAAATAAGAATACAAAAACCGGAAAAAGAAGCAGACAGGTCAGAAAGATGTAGAAAATGTCCACTAGTATCTGTTCACTAAATACACAATAACAGGTAATATTTGTTACTTATTAATGATACGTTTAAATAATTTTCTCTGTAGTAAACCACTGGAATGAAGTTTCAGGTTTCGATAACAGTTTGCCAAAAGTAGAAAGAAAAGCGGATTTCAGAGGGTATCAATCATACAGAGCCGATAAGATCAACAGCTAAACACTATTCAAACATGATCGAGGGGGAAAGAGCAATAGCATATGCATTCTACAGAATCTTACACATATCAGATCAGCACAAACTGTCAGGACAGCATTATAACAGAAATTATTGCAAAGAACATTACAGACATCAAATTGTGAATGCAAGATGTATACAAATTTCCAAGGAAATGATTACTTGCTGTAAGTCCTTAATTCACAAAAAAACCAGCATCTCTAATTCAAGCTAAACGCAGCTATGATCACAATACTCGGAATAATTATGAGAAGAAGTACGATTCTGTCCAATCTGATTGATAGATAATTAAAAGAGGAGAAAATTAAAATGCGAATCAATTCCTTGTAGGAGGAAAGGAAAACAAAACCCTAAATTATAGAAAACTTTGAAGTAACATCAGCAATTGATAATAACGAATAATTTTTTTTATATATTTCTACTCGAGAGAGGAAAAAAAATAGATCTACAGTTAATATCTAATGTGAAGCTAATACAAGACCGGATGATCTACGAATCGGAAACCATACACAAAGTACCGTTCTTAATTGTAATATAAACAGCGCAGTTACCTTCAGTAGAATCGAAGCTCAGATGAAACTGCAGACTGAAAATTGTTCTCCGACTCCGAAAATTGCCAGCGACGGAGAAGGGGAGGCAGATAGAGAGATTTGTGATTGTTAGGGAAACGAAGCTGTTTGGTTCGAATTAGCCCAGATTCTTTTTGAAATTTTAGAACATTTCGGGATGCGCGGGAATTATTTTTGCAAAAGCCCACGGCTTAAAACTATGCCGTTTAAATGCTTTTAATTTCTTTTGTTTTTTATTTGCATGGATACACTGATACTTGATGTGTGCTTGGAGTTTGTATGTTATTGTGAGAAACAATAAATAATATATTTTATTAGTTAGATAAGCAAAAAGTAAAACTCTTAATTTTTGGTTTGCTGGGCCTTTATACAGTGAAGAATTTTGAATGTCTTGTTGGGCTTTTACATAGTGGATGGTTTTGAATCGGTTGCACGAACATAAAAAAATACATCTATTTTAACCACAAAACAGTACACTATTCTAAGCAAATATCAATTTATAAGTTAAATTTAAAGTTTGATATTTATGACTTGTACTTTTAAGAATTTATTTTCAGAACATTTAAGGCAGTGTGTTGAAGAATATCCTTTAACCATGTCCAAAAAAAAATTAATCTCTAGATACATAAAAATTAGTCTCGAAAACATTCTTACTCGTTAAAAAAAAAAAAGTAACATCTATTTTAAAGAATTAGAATTCATTTTGAAAATGGCTCATGTTTGAGAGCATTGTAACATTTGTAGTTACGGATGACAATAGACGATTACCTAATCTGTTAATTTAATTTTTTTAATTTAATTTTTTTACCCTACCCATATAAAAAATAGTATATTCATTACTTATTAAAAAAAACTATTATATAAATTTTTATTCAGTTCAAATTAATTTTCTTGCTCATAATTTTCAAGAAATTTTTTTTGTCCTAAAAATTATTATTATTATTATTATTATTATTATTATGCACTTTATTATTTATTTGTAAGTTTTTGGTCCTTGAAGTTTTTTTTAACTATTTTGGTTCTTAATTTTTAATTTTTATGCAATTAGATCTCTGCATGTTAATTAAAAAAAATAATCAAAATAAATTAGTGGGTATTAATAAGTTAAAGAGTAATGGCTTGTATTTGAGGGCATTGTAACATTTGTAGTTAGGGATGATAATGGACGAGTATCCGATTTGTTAATTTAATTTTTTACCATACCCATAAAAAAATATTATATTCATTACCTATTAAAAAACTATCATATAAATCTTTATCCAGTTCACATTAATTTACGTGCTCATTTAGTATTCATTTAATATTGCTAAAATTAATTTGTCAAAAATATTCATTTTTAGCCCTTATACTTTTCAAGAAAGTTTTTTTTGTCCTGAAAATTTATTATTTATTTATTTATTGCACTTTATCATTTATTTGTAAGTTTTTTTGTCTTCGAAGTTTTTTTAAAACTATTTTGGTTCTTAATTTTTAATTTTTATGCTATTAGATTCCTACATGTTTATAAAAAATCGAAATAAATTAGTTGGTATTAATAAGTTAAAGAGTAAGTATTCATATCCTAAACTATGTTAGTAGATATATATTTTTTTATTTTTACTCACTTCAATATTCATTGATGTTTTTAATGGATATTTATTGAATCAGATAAAATAAATAGTTATTTTATATCCAGTTTAGGTAATATAGATTTAATAGGAATAATTTAAAAATCCTACTTTTATTTAATACACGTTCTTTCCATCTGATTTGATTATTCTGGCTAACATTGTAGGATTCGGTCTGCTAACGGTGATATTTGGAGAGCGGGCGGGGGGCAAATCCTATCCCGTACTAGACCTTCGAATTAGGGCCATGAAACATTGTAATGACGAGTGCCATATGGACGTATCGATACCATTTTTTTCCTTCATGCAATAAATAATTATTGGGAAGGGTATATTTGAATTTTGCTGTTCAAGCGATGTTATCTGATTTTGGTGCTACCAGCCTGCCAATGGCAGTGGTAGTAGTAGGTGAGAATAAATGATTTTTTTTTTAAAAAAAAGAATGATGTATTATTGAAAACAGTAAACACTTCCATGGACATCATTTCGCTTCTGATAATGCTATTATACCACCATTTGCTAATGACAATGAAAAATAATACATTCGTTTTCTTTTTTGGATTCAATCAACCATCTAATTTGTCAATACGAAGGTCTATGAAGAACTTTAAACCTATCAAAGTTGCTGATAAACGAGTAACAATGAAGTGAATATATAGAGAGGTCATCACTACAAAAAAATAAAAAAATAGCAACGGATTTTCCCGTTGCTATATAGTAAAAGTACATCGCTATTTGTCTTTAGTAGCGGATCTATGACAATATATTTTCTGTAGCAAAAGTCATTATCACTATTTTTTTAGCGAACTAAAGCGTTTGTAATCCGAGTGGTAGTAGCCTATTGCAACAAGAGCTCATAGATTTAAATCCTAGTAGGCTAGTTTTGCTAGGAGATCTTGGGTGTGAGTTAAAAAAAAGTTATTTTCTTAGTAAGGAATTTTTTTTTCTGTCCCTAAAGCATAGTAAACGAGTTTTCTTTTTGGTCTCGTATTTGTTGCAAAACCATCGTTAATTCACTATTTCTATTGCTAAGTTGTTCTCGTTAAAATTTATTGCATACTCGCTCGCTAAATCCATCGCTATCTAGCGATCGTATAAGTGTTCGTCGCAAAGTGGTTTAATTTTTATCGCTAATCGGTCGCTAAACGAAAAAATTTTGTTTTTTTAATAAATTAATAACCGTTTGATGTTAATGATAGCAATAAACAACTAAAAATAATACTTTATTAAAAACATGATATATTATTTAATAAAATTAAAATAATATAAATTGAAATCAAATAAATATATAAATGCTTTAAAGTACACAAAACTATTAAAAACTTTTAAAAGACAAAAACAAAATCTAGTCCTTTTCATCATCTCTCCACTATCGGGTAGTGAAAAGAACGGTTGACTCTCGGGTTGTGAGGGGGTCGGCGAAGGGACAAGAGTCCGTTGCAATTCCCGTAACAATCCCATCACTATCTCGCTTTTGAACTCGTAGAGTGTTGAATTGATTGGTCTATACCTAGATGGTAATTTCCATCTCCTTGATCTTATCTTCATACCATATAGAAACTTTACGTGTATTAGACCAAAATCAAATTAACCCTAATTAAAACTTAATTAAATTTAACTAATAATTAATTAATAATTTTCAATACAAATAAAATTTAAAATCAATCAATTAAATTAAATTAAATTAATCAAACCTAAATCAAATCAACCTAATTAATTCTAATTCAAACCTAATTAAATTTAAATCTAAATCAAATTAACCATAATTCAAATAATTAAATTTAACTAACAATTAATTAACAATTTCCAATAGGAATAAAATTAAAATTCAACCAATTAATCAAATTTAACATAATTAATTAATTAAAACTAAAGTAAATTAACCTAATTAATTTTAAACCTAAATCAAATTAACCCTAATTCAAACCTAATTAAATTTAACTAACAATTAATGATTTCCAATACAAATAAAATTAAAAATCAACCAAATAATTAAAATTAACCTATTTAATTAATTAAACCTAAATTAAACTAACAATTAACAAAAAAAAAACAATTTAACAAATTAATCAGCAAATTAACAACTAAAATTATACAAAATTAACCTAACAATTAACAACAAAACAACAATTTAACAAATTAACAACTAAAATTATACAAAATTAATTAAAATTAAAAAATTAACCAAACAATTAACAAAAAACAACAATTAAAAAAATTAATCAACAAATTAACAATTAATCAAATTTAAATTAATTAATTAATTAAACTAAAATCAAATTAACTAGTTAATCAAAATTAACCTAATTAATTAATTAAACCTAAATTAAACTAATAATTAATTAAAAAATTAAATTAACAATTAAAAAAATTAAAAAATTAAAAAAATTAAAAAATTTACAATTGATCAAATTTAACATAATTAATTAATTAAACCCAAATCAAATCAACCAATTAATCAAAATTAATGTAATTAATTAATTAAGCCTAAATTAACCTAACAATTAACAAAAAATAACAATTTAATAAATTAATCAATAAATTAACGATTAATCAAATTTAACATAAATAATTAATTAAACCTAAATCAATTCATCCAATTAATCAAAATTAACCTAATTAATTAATCAAACCTAAATAAAAATAAGAATTAATTAACAAATTAACCTAACCATTAATCAAATTTGACCTAATTAATTTATATAAACATTAATCAAATCAACAATTAATCAAAATTAACTTAATTAATTAATTAAATCTAAATTAAACTAACAATTAATTAACAAAATAACCTAACAATTAATTAACAAATAACAGTTTAACAAATTAATTGACAAATTAACAATTAATCAAATTTAACCTAGTTAATTAAACCTAAATAAAATCAACCAATTAATCAAAATTAACCTAAATCAAACTAACAATTAATTAACAAATTAACCTAACAATTAATAAAAAAATAACTATTTTAAAAAATTAATTTATATAATCCCTTCTAAGTCACAACAACTCTCAGTCTTTTTCTTTTTAACAAAATCAAAATTCATTGCTTAACTTGTACTTTTATGGATAAAAAAAGTTTAACTAGTTACGTTCTTCAATTCGTCATCAATAAAACCAAGATGTCATGAAATATTTGAAAAGAATTCTTCGATGCTTTTAATTCGATGAATATATATATATATATATATATATATATATATATATATATATATATATATTCTAGATTTTTTTATGACTTGATATTAATTTAATGATTTTATTGAAAGAAAATTGAGATAACTCTCAGACATAATAGTTAAGAGAAAGGTTAGTTTTTTTTTTTTTTTTCCCTTTAATAATGCATGGAGATGAGAGAGACAAATTTTGTCTTTTTAAGATATGCCTTATTAAAGAAAACAAATTTGTTTAGATTTTAATTATAAAAAAAGAAGTAACTTTATTCAGGTAAGAGAAAATTACCTACTTAAATTTTAACTCTTCAGTTAATTTTTAATAATGTTGATTTATATTTAGCAAAAACCTACAAAAAAAATAAAAACATGGAAAAACATCAATTTAAGTCGGTTTCAATCCAAACATACTTTTATAAAAATATTGGATCTGATTAACAAACTCATATTCTAGCTAGACTTGGAAAAGTTCGTCATGCTCTCATAGCGACCATACGCGCAGGGCCTCTGGCAGCTAAAAGAATATGGGACAACGATAAGCCTTGTAGAGAGTTGGTCAATGAAAGATAATTAACGGTAATTAGGAACCAGAAGTATTTACAAATTAACATCAATTGTGTCGCCTATAATGTGTGGATGACTTGTATCTTTGCCATACAGGATCGATTTGAATCTTAAACTTGAACCCCATTTATAATGTCTCTCTAACAATCTATGACTAATTTGTGACTTCACAGTTGTTGGATGGAATTGATTAAAAGTGGCCAAAACGGCCAAAAACAGGTCACGTAAATACCAAAATGCTTATCTCGCATAATTGTTCCTAAATTAAACGCCCAAGTTAGTAATGAACGTTGAATATTCTTGACTTTCTAAAGTTGTTCAAGACTGACTGTTGGCAAAGAATAATGCGGTGTAAACGTAAAAGGAGATAACAAGGGCATCTTGTAACGAACGCATTTAAATCGGATACTAGCTAGAGGAGGTTCCATACAGTGGAGATTTCATTATTTTTAAGACATTCTAAAATGCAATAATTATCGTGATTGTTTTTTTTTTTTTTGTACATTGAGAGGTTTATTGGGTTTTAGGCTACCCTATGAGAGTAGTTCTTCTCAATTATATAATAATTAAATAAATTGAAGTTATTGAGACTTAATCCTATTTCACTGAAGAAAATTATCAGCAATATAAACCGTTATGCCATGTTTATTTGTAAATTTGTAGTTACAAATGATTATGAGGGGATAAAAACATAATACATATCATTTATTATGAATTTTACGTGTACGTGGATATCTTATTTATACCCTATTAATATTCATTTAAACAAAAAATTAGCATCTAGGGATTTGATTGCATAAACTTTATAAAGTAAGGATTAAAATATTTTTATGAAAACTTTAAGAATAAAAAAACTGATGAATAAAAGACCAGTTTGTAACAAATTATTAATTTTTAAGTATCAAAATATTTTTTTCTAAGATTATAGTACTAAAATAAAATTTATGATAAATTATTTGTAGCGGTATCTAATGGATAGATAAACAAGACATGAACTAAGTATAAATTTTAAAAATAATTTTTTAATAAGTATGGACAAGGTTTTTTTTTTTTTTAATAGATAGAATAAGTTATTGAATTACCAAAGCCATCTCTAATTGTAGCTCATGAGCTAATACAATTACTTATATAAAGAACAGTTTTGCAAGATGACTAGCCAAAGATAAGAGTATTTTCTTAAAAGGTTGTTTAAAATCTTTGTTGTTAAAATATGGTAGTTTTAATCATATTTTTCATAATAAAGTATTTTATGCCACATGAAATTCATCACTTGTACATATCATTAATATATATATATATATATATATATATATATATATATATATGAAATTTTTGACTTAAAAAACTAAATAATGAAGTTGGAGAGAGAAGGCATAGGATTTTGTAATCTCTCTCTTTTATATTTTTTGCTCTTTCTATATTTATATTCTTCTTCTTCAAAAAGATTTATATTTTACATCATTAGAAAAATTATCTGAACTTAATGTCAATAACCATACTATAAATCTATAATCTTTGTATAATTGTAAAGAAAAGTTTTAAAATTTCTTTGTTGCCATCAAATCTTTTTTTTTTTTAATTTTCTAATATTAAATACATCAATTGATTTTCAAAAATCATTCAGTAAAAATATGAAAATTCGAGTAAATTGTAACGAGATTCGTGAACTCAATAGTAAATTCAACAGTTTTGTTTTTCTCTTAGCGAATTCTCCTGCACATGCATCAAATAGTCATTTCACGCGTAGAAGTTAGTTTATTGATCTCATGTATAATTATATTGGTAAAATATAAAAATACGAGTAGAACATGTTTTATAATTAAAAGTTATTCTTACATTATTCTAAATATCGGGAGATATAAGTCAATTAGACAACACTAGAAAAGAAAATATAAATAAATGGTAGCTTGCTTAACTATAGTAAATTTTCAATAGTTGCAGGGTATGACAAATCGTGTGATTTTTAATATTAGAGTGCGTATGTTGTAACTAGATGTTCATATTTTTTTTATTTAACTTATATTATTGGGTATAAAACTTCAAATCTTGCGAAGTTGTTAGATATAAACTTTATTATCATGAAAATGGAATAAGAAAGAGTTTGAATTTAAAAGAAAAAAATACATCATGTCTTATGGTTATTGCTTTGAAAAGTTATGAAGATATATTCATGATAAAGAAGAAGCATTTTTTTCTTTTTATTTTGAAAAATATATATTTAGATGGAAACATATATAAAAGAAAGAAGAACACAAATATTAAGTCCGATATATTTCTTTTCTTTTTTAGTATTTTTTTTTGTTTTCTCTTTTACTTGGTTTAATAATTAAGAAAAATGATGAGATGGATACATGATGGAGCTTAAGTAGCATGAACTACCCTATTATAGTAAATAAAATTAAAACTACCCTATTATGGAAATAAAGATTTAAAAGGACTATATTTTAAAAAAAAATCCCAAAGATAATGTTAATCTTATTACATATTCCTTTTCAATTAAGAAATTAAAATCTCATTGATTAAACGAGAATCCTTTGCAACATTGAACATGGATCCGATAAATAAAAATTATAGATCCGAGTTTTTGAAATTTTATGAAGTAATATTTTTCTATAAGAATAGCCACTACAACAAAAAACCCGTACGAGGCGGATTTCTTGAGGCGGTTTTAAAAACCCCCTCAAAGTGTTTTAGTAGTATACTTTTATTAAAAAAATTTCTAAACCGCCACAAATTTTATCGAGGCGCCAGTTTTATTCATGAAAGAATTTTTTATCTTGATTTTTTTTTGTTTGGTTCTGAAACTGCAAAATTAAGCTCTGTCATCTTCCCTTTTCTTAATTAGGGTTTTCGAGCTTCTCCTTCTAAATTTGCTTATTCTCCTCGAGTTGTTGCGTCTTTCTTCTCTTTGGCTTCCTCATTTTTAATTTTGTTTGGTTCGAAAGGGGAAGATCTAATCGAGAGCTTTCGTTCAGTCGAGGTTCTTCTTCTCTCGCTTCTTCCATCTTCTTCTCTCGCTTCTTCTTTCTTTACCTTTTTCTTTTTCTTTTTTTGGTTCCGAAAGGGAAAAGAACGCCACATTATCCTTCTCCTCTTAGGGTTTTTCTTTTCCTCGCTACATTATCCCTCTCCTCTTAGGGTTTTTCTTCTCCTCTTGTTTATTGAATCTTCTCCTCTCGCTTTGTGCTTCTTCTCATCTTCTTCTTCGTTCTTCTCCTCCGCTTTGTGCTTCTTTTCCTCTCGCTTATTTGTTCTTCTCCTCTCTTTCGTCCTTGTCTCCTTTTTGTTAGAAACGAAATTATAGCTATCCTCTAAATCAATTGGGTACTCATTGTTGATTTTATCATTGATCTCCGTAATGGTAAGTATGCTAAGTTTAATTTTGTGGCCAATCAATTAGATTACCAACTCTTTTCTTCTCTAATTCCTTTGAAATTTTCAATCTAATATGCTACTTGTCTTGTTCTTATTTTGTGACTTACAGCTAGAGCACCGGGGAAGCAAGAACGATTGTCTTCAAAAGAATTCCCAAACCGGAGAAGGATCGTTACTTTGAGTCCTAAAAGCATCCGTGTATCCCAAGGCAATCCTAAGGTAATGTGACTTTCCTATTAAGAAACTTGCTTGAAAGAAGAAGTTTTCAATTCTTATCCGAATTGTTGTGTCACCGACGAATCATGAGGAGGAAACCTATAGTTTTGATGTTTTCTATTTAGTTCCGTGTGCTTGCGAATTCTTGCTTCCTTCTTGTGAATTATGGCCTCCAACGCATGATTCTTATATATTGATTCAACATACAAGATTTGAAGTGTTCTTTGATTGAAGTTGAACCGACCTTTATTCCTTTCACGCCTATGTGTTCTATTTTTTTTTCGTCTAGCATCTCTAGGTCTTCCATCTGCGGTGATACTCGTTGCAGGTTGTGTCATTACCTAAACTTTAATCCAGCATGATCTTACTACACTTGCTCGGTAAAAAGAACTAAGAAAGTATAACCAATACATCTTGCTTGTATTGAAATGGTCTAATTTTCTTTGGTGAAGATTTAAATTTTTGTTCTGAATTTTTCATATAATCTTCCGAGTTTATTTGCTTCATTTTATTAGCTAACTGATTCTTGAAATCACAAATTATGGTAAATGTTGTCCGAAATAAAAAATTGGTTTTTACTGAAAAACTGAAATTTCGATTTCATAAACTCGGATGCAAATTCAGTTCGGGTTTGGTTTTTGTTTGGTTTTTCTTTTGGTGCATTTGGTTAATCGAAAACCGAATGGTAATGTTAAAACTAAAACTAAAAAGCTGAATGCTCACCCCTAGTTATATCGTTTTACTTAGGAAAATTACGAGTGCTTTAACAAGTGGGAATTTTAGTTTTGCTACTTTTTCCCTTGTACTCGAAAGCATTAAGTTGGAATTCATCTACCCCTCCCCCATTCTTAGCAAAGCTTCTTTTTACTCACGAAGCAACCAAACACCATAGCCATCCCCAGCGGACTTATGTAAGAGGTTTTGCTCCTCGTATAAACAGTTCCTCATCAAGATTGTTAGTTGAGTAGTACATGTTAAAAATCCTTGGTTTTGGTTCCTCAACTGCAAGCAAACATGCCATTGAAGATTATTGGGATTTTTTATGTCCTATAATCCTATAGATTTTATTTGTGATCTCATGTGAATTGCAAGTAATCCATTTTAGAACTTGATCCGTGGTTAATATAAATTTGAGGGGAAGGGATTTACGTGGGATGTTTTTTCTTTTTCTTCGTTAGGAACGAGAAACCAACACCCAAAAGAAATTTTAATGCATTGTGATTTTTTCACTTTGCTCGCTATGCTAAAACTTAACATTATTTCACCAAAATTTGCTCACTTATTAGGAAAAATGCTTACCAAAATTTAATTTCGATTTGTTATGTTCTATTCTAAGATAGGATATTCTCATGGCGGGATAACCTTATCCCTAGTGGTCATGCTATCCTATCTAGGAATAAGATAATTTCACTACCGGAGTCAAATCGATCCTTACCTCTTCTGTCCATTTATTTTTAGAAATGAAATAAAGTACAAAATACAAAACTATTAACAACCCAACAAAAAGCCATCTAAAAGGAATGGTCAGTGCGAGCAAAGACGAGGGATAGAAGAAAACTAGAGAGGAAAATTAGCAAAAAATAAATAATTCCTTCTACATACGCTATGATGCTAATTGAAAATTGTGTTTTCATTGGAAACGAGAGAATGACAACGAGAGAGGAAGGGATTTTTTTTTCAAATCAAAGATTTGGCTTTTGTACGTAATTAGAATACTAAAAAATTATTTATTTTATTCCTTTCAAGTTGAGTATTGAGTCATTCCAACAAAGTTGCTGCCATGAGGTCTCCTGTAACTTTGGTTTTTAAAGCCAAATCTTGAGGGATTTACCTACCTCTCTTTGGATTTTTTAAACTTGTAGGGTTTTGAAAACTAACCCTAAAAAAAAATGTTGGAGTTTTCAAGGCGGTAAAAACCATTATTTCCAAATATGCACAACTTCGAAGAGAAACTACCGAATCCGAAAGATTTAGGGGTAGCAATTTGATCAAATTTCTCTAGTCCCCACATAGGTGATATGCGGCTATTGGGAGCCTCGTAGTCCCCGGATTCCATGCAAAAGAGGCCAATGTGGCGTCCCCGCAGCTACGAGTTAACCTCGAAAAAGCATATAGGATGGAGACATTACTAAAATCCAAGTGATTTTGAATTTAATACTCAAGGAATGACGCAAGACCTTACGTAGAATAATCTCCTTGTCCTCCTCCAAACCATCACAAGCCAACATTTCTCTTCTTCCTATTACTTTCCAATGAGCAAATATTTCATCAAGTGCCCTACTCATCCCTCCTCCTCCTCCTCCTTCTTTTTTAAGTACATTGCTTGAAGAAGTTGTTTTTACATACGATAGCTACTGTCGGCCACCGACTAAGAATTTAATAGAAAACACCAAGAAATTAATTGTCAACCAAATGAAAGGAACTACAAGAGCTAAACCTAATTTAAAATAGCCAACGAGTACACTACAAATTTAAAGCAAGAAAACAACAAGAAATTAAATGGCAACACCCGAAATTACATAGGAAACACCAACAAATTAATTAGTTACCAAAGAAGAGAAATGTACTCCCTCCCTCCCTCCCTCCCACCCCAATGTAACCTTCTTTCTATTTGAAACTTCGTAAATATCATAAACATCCTTGTACTTTACTGTATTTCCATGTCCCTTTCATTATTAGGTGGGATTCTCTCTTCTCCGGATAATATTTCAATTTTATGACTCAACTTGTAATTTAATTTGAGCGAGTTCCGAATGAAGTTAAAAAGTACTCGCTCTAGGTGTATTACAAGAAAGAGTAAATTATAGCGAGCGGGCATGCATCTCTCAAATTAAAGATTACAATTATATATCTATATAAAGCTAACTACCATATTTATGAAAATCATGTAGTTGCATTATCAATTCTTCCCATGTGATATGATTTTACATATCATTAAATACATTTGAATATATTAAATATTTACCCTTACTCGAGTGATTTGAATATAATCATTGATTTTAAAAATGTATTGTTTTTATATATATATATATATATATATATAAGGTTATTTAGTTATTATTAAATATTTTATTTTTAAATATGATATTATTGATTAAATGCATTTTGTTTATTTGTAAATATATATTAAAAAAAACATTTAGTTTATTTTTATTTTTATTTTTTATTATGTGGTGGATAAGTTTATTTTTTTGTTCTAACTAATAAAACTAATTTTTTTGTAGGTATTTTCTACGGTGGAACAATAGACTACTTCAAGGTAAATTTTCCTTTCCTTCATATTTTGTTTGCAATCAATCAATTGGTTATTGATATTTGAGACTATAAAAGTGTTAAGTGCTAAATGTGTTGATTGGTATTTTATGATATAACTAGGTTTGTGCTTTTTTTTTATTGAAAAAGAATTATAGCATTCTTTTAGGGATTCTATAATATTTATGAAATGGATAGAAGTTGGATGAACAAGAGTAGAACTAGTACTGAATATAAAAAAGGAGTTGAGGAATTTCTTGAATTAGCATTTCGTAATACATCTTATGGTGAAAAAAATTTTTATCCTTGTATTCGATGTGGTAATTCTTCTTTACAAACATGTGAAGATGCTAGAGTTCACTTAATTTGTGATGGGTTTTTAAGGGGGTATACCTGGTGGGTTTTTCATGGAGACAGTTCTTCTTTTAGTAACATTAGGACATCTTCTTATGTTTCTACCTCACATGTACAAGAAGTGAGTTCTATTCAAAAATCAACTTCTATTGATGTGAATCCACAACGATCGGATGATATGGTAGGGTTGTTACGTGATGCTTTTGGTTTAGTTGGTCAATGTGGTAATGAAATGACAATGAATATAAATAACATAAATGAACATGAATGCGATAAAACTCATGATCAACAAATGAATGATGAAATGAATGGGCAATGTCAAAGGTTTGATGTAGAACAAGATAATGAAAAGTCCACCCAAGAGTCGAATATGTTTAATGATTTATTAAAAAATATGAATGAAGAGTTATATCCTGGATGTAAATCATTTTTGAGGTTAGCTTTTATATTGCATTTATACCATTTAAAATATTTAAATGGATGGACCGAGAAGTCATTTACTATGTTATTAGAGTTATTGGCTATTGCATTTCCGAAGGCATATTGTTGCCTAAATCATTTTATGAGGCAAAAAGAAGCTTTAGGTCTTGATTATGAGAAGATAAAAGCTTGTCCAAATGATTGTATGTTATTTTGGGGTGATAAAAAAGATCTTGAAGTATGTGATAAATGTGGTACTCCTTGATGGTAAAAAAAAGGACAAAACAACACGGAAGGTGATAACGATCAAAAGAAAAGTGTAGGTGCTACGAAGAAAATACCGACAAAAGTGTTACGTTAGTTTCCTTTAATACCTCGTTTGCAAAGGTTATTTTATTCAAACAAAACGGCTAGTGATATGAGGTGGCATGAGGAAGGTCGTAAGAAAGATGGATTATTAAGGCATCCTGCCGATGGAGAAGCATGGAAAAATTTTGATGCTCGATATCCCGATTTTGCTTTAGATTCTCGTAATGTAAGGCTCGCTCTTGCTAGTGATGGTTTTAATCCTTTTAGAACAATGAGCACTACATATAGCACATGGCCTCGTTGTATTGATTGTATATAATACTTCACCTTGGATTTGTATGAAACAATCATCATTCATATTATCAATGATTATTCCAGGTGAGAACGAGTCCAGGAAATGACATAGATGTTTATTTGCAACCTTTGATAGCAGATTTGAAAAAATTATAGATAGGTGTAGAGACTTATGATGCTTCTAAAAAACAATCATTTAACATGCGAGCTACTTTGATGTGGACAATAAATGATTTTCCTGCTTATGCAAATTTATCCGGTTGGAGTATGAAAGGAAAGTTTGCATGTCCATGTCATGTCCGAGTCAACGTGTTCTAAATGGTTGAACAAAAGTAAGAAGCATTGTTTCATGGATCATCGTCGATGGTTACCTTATGATCATATATTCCATCATCAAAAAGATTGTTTTGATGGTACGGAAGAGCAACGAAATGGCACCATGTAGAAAAAGTGGTAGTGATGTCTTGAAACGAGTTAAATGATATAGATTATACTTTTGGAAAATTAGTATAACGTGATAAAAGAAAAAGGGTTGTGAACAATAAAAGGATCAAAACTAATATTGGGGGCTCAAATATTGAAGGGATAGTTAACACATGTAGTGATGTTGAGGATGCAAAAAGGTGGTGGAAGAAAAAAAGCATATTTTTTGAATTACTTTATTGGGAGTTTAACTTGTTGCGTCATAATCTTGATGTGGTGCATATTGAAAAAAACGTATGCGATAATGTGATTGGAACCTTAATGAATCATGCTACTAAGTCAAAGGAAAATTTAAATGCACGTCTTGACTTAATGGATTTGGGTATTAGGTTTGATCTTCACCCTCAAGTGCTTGATAATGGTAAAAGCAAATTGCCTTCGCTTGTTTTACAATGTCAATAGCAGAAAGAGAAATCTTTTGCAAAATTCTTCATTCTTTAAAATTGCCCGATGGTTATACATCTAACATTTCAAGATGTGTAAATCTTAAAGATCGAAAATTAATTGTTCTTAAAAGTCATGATTGTCATATTTTGATTGAAGATCTCCTGCCGATAGCATTAAGAGCATGTAGTCCATCTAAAGAGGTAACTTCGGTGATAATTGAATTGTCTCGCTTTCTTTAAAGCAATATGCTCAAAGGTCCTAGATGTGAATGAGCTTGACAAGATTCAAAACCGTATTGTTTTGACTCTTTGTCGAATGGAAAGGATTTTTCTACCATCATTCTTCACTCGTTATGGTGCATTTAACTATTCATTTAGCGAAGGAGGCAAAGCTTGGTGGTTCGGTGCCATATAGGTAGATGTATCCTCAAGAAAGGTACATCATAGTAATTAATTTCTCTTTCCTTCATATTTTGATGATTATATTTACTTAACTAAGATTAATAAATTTCTTAGGCAATTTATGCGTTTGAAGTCATATGTTCGTAATAGAGCTCAACCGAAGGATCAATTGCGTAAGGGGATGTAGTCGAAGAATGTTTGACATTTTGTTTAAGATACCTAGAAGGAGTTGAAACAAGATTCAATCGACCTTTGAGAAATCCTAATCCTCCTTCAAATGAACAAAGAGTTAAATATTTGTTCAAATGTGCCGATCAACCAATTGGAAAAGTTGAAGCCATACAATTGGACAATAAGGCTTTGATTCGAGCACATCGTTATATTTCACGTCATTGCGATGAAATTGAACGTTTTCGCTTGTAAGTTCTTTTAATTTAATAAAGTATAATACTAATTTTATAAAACATATTCTTATTTAATACGTTAAAAATTTTCACATGCAGAGAATTCATTGATTTAGAACGAAAAAAACGACGTCGACATGCTCGTCTTAGAAGTGATGATATTGAAAGACTACTTGATGAAAAATTTCATAGTTGGTTTCAAAAAAAGGTAAGTAATTGAACTAGGTGACATATTAAACATTAGGAATTAAAGTATATTAATACTAACTTCATTCAATTTTTGTTATTATAGGTTTTAAGCATGAACGATCCAAGCATTTCGGATGAAATTTTAGCACTTGGTAAAGGGCCTAATGATGTGGCCAAGAGATTTAATGGGTTCATCATCAATGGAACTAGGTTCCATACACTCGGATCGGGAAGCAAATAGATCATCTCAAAATAGTGGTGTGGTTAATGTTTCAATTGTTGGAGGAGTTAACTACTATGGAAAATTAAGAGATATTATTGAACTAGATTACTACGGTAGTTTTAAAGTCATATTATTTAAATGTGATTGGGTTGACATATATCATAGTGCTGGTATTAGGTAAGATGAATTTGGATTTACTCTAGTTAACTTCTCACGTTTAATTCACACGAGTGAGAAAGAAGAAGATGACCCATTTGTATTTTCTTCCCAAGTACAACAAGTGTTTTATGTACGGGATCCATCAAATATGAATTGGTCCGTGGTTGTCAAAGTTAGACCAAGAGATTTATTTGATATGGGGGTAGATGATATTTTTGAAAGTGACTTTTTGAATTCTTCATCTTTAGATGAGGGGGAAAAGCCTATATGGGTGCGGAATGGTTTAGATGATGAAATAGTTTATATTTTTATTTATTTATTTTTAATTTAAGTTATTTTTGTTTATTAATTTTTATTTTATTTTTATCTTAGTTATGCATTGGTGATTATACTTTGGTATGTTTTTAATTTTCATTGATCTTATGTTGATTCGTAATTTTAATATCAAGTGATATCTTGCGAGTTTTAGACATGGTTCGAGGATCTAAGACTTTGCGTGGATTAAGAATTGTTAGGGATGAATCCCAATCCGACCAGACCTATTTTTCAAAGTCCTACATCTTCTTATAGTTCACAACCTATGCAAGAACAAACACGAATTCAAAGTCGGACATCTTCGACAAATTGTTCACAACATGTTCAAGAAGCTCGGGATGATGATTTCAAGCACGGTTAAAATTATTGGTGAGATTTTAATGATTTTATATTTTGGTTTATATGTTTCTAATTCTATCTTAAATTTCAAAATTATAATGAAAAATAGATAAGGAGGGAAAATATATTAAAAGGAGAGGTCGAGCTTCAATGATAGATTTTTGGAACCATTTAGAAGATGGAGAACGTATTGTCATAGAGGTTTACAAATATGGAGCTCGATGTACAAAAGAAGGTGCTCGCTCTTGGTTCTTACCTTGGAATATTAGTAAAAAAAGGAATTCATGCACCTTTGAGCATCCCACGATGGGATTGTAAGGAGTTAGGTGTATTCAAGAACAACCTTATAAAACTTGTGAAGGTAAATTCTCTTAAGTTGCTATTACTTTTTTACTACTTTTAAATTCTCTTAATTTCATATGATGAGTTGGTATTTTGATTTTGAATTTAGAGAGTTTCATTTATCATTTACATCATAAATTGGATATATATTTATGGCGAAGTTCTCTATCAAGAAATTAAAATATATATTTTTTTACATGTTTAATAGGAGAAGTTTGACTTTCCCGATATTGCAAAGAAATGGATTTTGGCATCGTTAAACAAAAAGTGGAGGGATTTCAAAAGTGACTTGAAAGCTGAGTTTTTTTATCCTAGTAAAACGGCATAAGAGATCATTGCCTCTAAAGAATTGCCTCCCGGTGTCTTGATAGATCAATGGTCTACTTTGGTAAATAGATGGTTTACTCCGGAAAGCCGGGTTTGAAATTATTTTATATTGTAAGTTGCTTTCTTTTACCTATTTGTATGATTTATAATCAAATGCGTTTTTTTTAATGTAGAAAGCAAGTGAGGTAAATACCGCAAATGCTAACAAAAATAAATGTGCACATACATTAGGCAGAAAAAGTTGTGCAAGGAAAAGAAGAGAAATGGTAATTTTAATAATTTATAAATTTTTATTTAAATATTATTTATGTATGAAATAAGATTAAATATGTATAATTGTTTGCAGGAAGAAAGGGATGGAAAGGAACTCGATAGGTTGACATTGTATGAAGCTCCTCATAAGAAAAAGGATGGCATATTTGTGGATGACAATGTTAGGCTAAAAATGGTACTATCATTTTATTGTTATTTATTTATTGTTGATGAATGATATTTCATTATTCATTTTTTTTTAATGTACTTGTCTTGATATTTATAGGAAAAGGCTCGTTCTCTCCAAGTCGAGCGTTATGAAGGTTCCTCAACCGCTAGTGTTAATGATATAAATGAAGAGATTTTTCAAGAAGTTATGGGTAAAGAACACAATGGTAGAGTTAGAGGATTAGGCTTGGGTCCAACACCAACACTTTTCTTTGATATACAATCTCAACTTGAAAGTGGTCAAGATGGTGCATCTACAAATCAATCAAGTGAAGTAGAAGAAATGAAAGAGCAGTTGCATAATATGCAAACCAAGTATGATGCAATGGAATCTAGATATAATGCAATAAATGCGACATTAACTCGCTGTTATTGCTTTCATTGCAGAGAGGTATCATGATCGAATTTAATACCTACTTCATTGAATCCTACTCGGGTATTATAAATTTTTAATTTTTTTATCTTAAAATATTTTTACTTAGTTTATATATATATATTTTACTTTGAAATTGTGTTCTTGATAGGTTCGCAATGATGGTAATGGTCAAAATGCTCCTTCTCCTAATCCTTCATCACAATCGAGTCATTTGTCGAAATGAAACATTAGTCACTTATTTCTAGATATATTTAGAATTTTGTTTATGTATTTTGAACAAGTATTTAAGAATATTGCAAACGTTTAAGGACTTTTTCTTTAGTTTTTTTTTTAATTGTAAAAGTTTGACTACTTATTATGTATTTATAATTTGATAATTATAAATTTAAGAATATTGTGGTATCTATATAATTTTAATTTTTTTACATTCAATAATTGAATTTGAAGGTGAAAGGTAAATAACCATTTTTATAAATTATAAAATCTGCTTCTATGAATTTTGAAATTAATTTTATAAATTATTTATTTTGGGGTGGTTGGAACCACCCCTACAAATACTTTCTTGAGGCACATGAAACGGCCCCCACTACCTAATCTTGAGGCGGTTGCAACCGGCCCTACAAATCCTAATCGTGGGGCGGTTTCAACCGCCTCTACAAAATCCATCACGTGTGGCGGTTTGAACCGCCCTTACTATTTTTCGTCAATTTTATAAATTTCGCTACCGTAGAGGTGGTTTGCAACCGCCGCAAAAATTACTCACGTGACGGATTTTTTAGAGGCCGTTGCAACCGCCCCACGATTAGGATTTGTAGGGGCGGTTTCAACCGCCTCAAGATTAGGTAGTAGGGGCGGTTTCATGTGCCTCAAAAAGCATTTGTAGAGGCGGTTGGAACCGCCTCGGAGAAAAATGTAGAGGCGGTTTTAACCGCCTCTACCGACCGCCGTAGAATACCCGACGGTTGGCAAAACCGTCGCTACATCGTAGAGACGGCGGCATTGCGGGCGGTTTTGGGACGGTCCGAGAAACCGTCTCTATAATTTGTAGAGGCGGTTATAACCACCTCTACAAGATAAAAAACCATCCGGAATACCCGTTTTTGATGCAGTGAGCGTACGTTAGTACGTACTCTGATTATTTTACCAGATTTTTTTCTATTTTCCATCGCTTCAGTTTCTTTGCACGCATGCAGCCAATAATATCTCTATAAATAAAAACCCCAGGCAAGCAAGTTACCAAGCCACACAACTCACAGCCCTTCCCATATTTCCCCATTTCTCTTCCTTTGCGTGTGTGTTAACCATATAGACTGTCCTGTAAAAAAACATTTGAAGCGATGAAGTGGTTCTAGGTTTCCGAACCATCAACACATATACGTTTGTTCGTGTTAATTAAGATGAAGTGGTTGAACAGTTTTGTTCTCGTTGCCCTTTTGATCATCTGCCATCGCAGACAACATTGCCCGCAGGCTGATCAACCTGATCAAAATGGCCGTGTTTTTGCTAAAAAAAAATGGAATCCATTTTGTAATGAATAATAAGCCTCTATACTCAAATGGCTTCAATGGATATTGGATGATGTACATGTCATCTGATCCATCTACCAGGACCAAAGTCACATCTGCATTCCAACAAGCCTCCAAGTATGGCATGAATATTGCAAGAACCTGGGCTTTTAGTGATGGTGGAGATGATGAGCCCCTTCAGATTTCTCCAGGTTCCTACGATGAGGACATGCATGTTCAAGGTCTAATTTGCTCCTTTGCTTATTTTCCCTATAATTATTAATTATTCTTGAGCTGTTGCACGGTGAATAATTTTATGTTTTTTTTTTTAAATAAATTGGTGTTTGTTCTAGGGATTGGATTTCGTGATATCAGAAGCTAGGAAATATGAGATTTGTGTGATACTGAGCTTGGTGAATAACTACAAAGATTACGGGGGCAGATCACATTATGTTCAGTGGGCAAGGGAACGTGGCCAACAATTGAGTCACTACGAGGAGTTCTAAAGAATACTACAAGAACCATATCAAGGTATATAACTCACTTATCAGCATACCCTCCTTATATATATATACACACACACAGAGTTTGGAGGAGCTTTTTAATTATTTTACAGCTTCTTACCCATCTCATTAAATCCAGAATTCACAAGTACTATTAGATTCATGGTGTGGTTCGTTTCACCAATTTTTTCTTGGTATATAGGGTTAGATTGGACCCATTTAACTGACCCAGACATTATCAGATGGACTTGCATGATTATGCAAATCAAAGCACTAATGGGTGGATTATCGAATTCTACTAATTAACGACTGGATTCTCTACACTAACCAATTGATCATATTTGTTTGGTCTGCATGATCAAATTAATAAAAATGAAATTTTGGTCTATACTAGTACACATGCTGCACTTAATTAGGTCCTCTTTAATTTGATTTTATAATTAGATGTTAACGTAGTCTTAATTTGTCTACTTATATTCAAAGAAAATGAATGTGTTTAGTTTGAATTAGGAGTAATATATTTTCAATTACTCTGATGAAATTAAAACGGTGAGCGATTGGATAGAGCTAACCTGATTAGGTAACTACATGTTTTCATACAAGGTTAACCGGTGCCTTAAGCACTAAAGAGGAGCCCACCATTTTTGCATGGGAACTAATGAACGAACCTCGTTCAAATGACTCTTCTGGAAAACTAATTCAGGTATACTTTTCTTTCAGTACTACTATTACTCTCAATTTGATCACAATAATAATCATCATAAATCAGATATTTAATGAATATAGGAGGTTTAATTATATGGAAAAGGCACTTTGTCAATTATAAGCTCTCTGAGAATATGAATATGTATGCATGCTCTTCATTCAAGGAAAAAAGAAAAAGAAAATGACGATATTGTAACAGCTAGCAAATAGGTCTTTTAACAACAAACAAACCATATTTGGACGAAACCATAGCATAATTATTTTTTTCCTTCTGTTTCCGCAAGTACCGGTGCCATTTAAATCATTTTTCTTATTATAAAGGGACAAATTGTATAGTCTAAGAAACCATTTTTCCTATTCAGGATTATAGTCTATTTTTTTTTTATTAATTAAACTCCCTTTCACAGTGATCTGAGCTCATGATATTTAACACAATGGCGTAGACGAAACGTTTTTTTTTTCCTTTTCTTGGGAAATCGTTGACGAAACGTTGGGTCACCTCATTTGTCTCAATGCATTTCTGAAATCGGCTTTAATCATATCCCCAATAAAATGTTAGATATAGAGCTTACTGAAAAAAATAAAAAATTATATAGCATACATATCATCTTCTATATTTTGCTAAAATTACATATGCTTCGACGATATAATAATTAATATTAACTATCGGGCCATCTACTAATTAAGCATTGATCTTAGCACGGAGAAACTCGGCGCGATGGAAAAGAAGTAATATAATTGTTTACAAGCTCACTGGTATTCACTTGGCTAGCGATAAACAAACTGGTATTCACTTGAATATTTTGCCAACGTACACAATATTCGAATTATAAACACATTTATTGAAAAAAATTAAATTTTATTATTTTCACTTCAAACATTCAAAATTTCATTGGAAAAAACCAAAAAAAAAAAAAAAACACAAACTTTACCCCTTATTAAGAAGAACTTTTACCCGTTATTATCTGTATAAGAAGGTAGGTAAGTTTTCCTTATTTGAGCTCCACATTTGCCATTTGTGGTAATCCTATTATATGAGTAAGTGATTAGATGGGGATCTTAACAAAGCACGCTCTTTTTATTGTTATTGCAGGCCTGGGTCAATGAAATGGCAGCGCACGTTAAGTCCATTGATAATTACCATCTTCTAGAAATAGGGCACTGATTTTATGGTGACTCAAAGAAGCAATCAAATCCTAGCAACTTCCTCGTTGGCACTGATTTTATCTCCAACAACCAAATCCCACAAATAGATTTTGCCACCATTCATATCTACCCTGATGAATGGTATACCTTTTTTTTTTTTTTTTTTTGATCTTTAACTCATTGTAGCTTCATTTAGATCATAATTTATCTACAAGTCTCACTAGATTAATCCAATGTCAGTATGACAAATTCAAGTGAGGAAGAGCAAGCATAATTTGTGGATAGATGGATCCAAGCCCATATCCAAAACTCGAGTTCAGTGCTTGGAAAACCTCTTATCATAGGAGAGTTTGGCAAGCCTTCAAAGCTTCCTGGATATAGCCTGCAAAAAAGGGACAGTTATTTTGTGAAAATCTACAAGCCGAGGCCCATTTACTGGCGGGCTCTTATGGCAACTCATGGCCCAAGGAATGGAGAGCTTGGGTGATGGCGACCAGGTTGTCTTGGAGGAGTGTCCCTCGACCGCTAGTATCATTCATCTACAGTCTCACAAGTTACAATCTCTCACATACATGAAACACTAATAAGTTGATATTCCAAGTTAATGACGGATAGCGTTGAAATGGTTGCGAGAAAATAGATGTAAGATTAATACTAGGTTCAACAAACAACCTTTTGATACCTTATCCTGGAATGTTTTATTTTTCGAAAATGTTACTGATGATCATTTGCAAGACAAAACAATCATGCCAAAGATCAGATCATCATGAACATTGAACCAGAAGCAGATACGATTTCCTGGATGAAAAATCATGTACATAATAAAAGGTATTGCCATGTCAAAGAATTTTTAATGGAAAATCCTTGACATATCTATGGACCAGAAATCTTATCTCTCTGCTGGATGAACATAGGATTCAAAGTTCTGATAATACAAAAGTAACGGCATGATCAACCTATTACATATATGATCTTATTCTGCCCACAACCATGATCAACTCATGGATATACATGCACGCACCTTCTTGCCCCGACAAGTTTCAAAGTATTCCTATATGATCGTTCCATCCTTTATTAAAGAATTTTTCAATACCACAGTTATTCCTGATCTGACATAGAATCCCTCAGATGGTCTTTCTGCCTCTTGCACATTCTACAGCAATTCGAGCCAAAATTACAGAATTTTAGAATTTAAACATACTCTGGTCCTAACTGTTTCTTGAAAATGTAATAAATCATTAACTTTCTTTACCCCCTTTCCCTTCGAAGGAATTGCAGAAATTGGCGGTGCGGGACGGGGAAGAAAAGTAGTAGACAACTTTGCAGTATTACTTTGAACCATAAAAAGAAAAAAGAAAACTTTGCAGTAAGACTTACATCTTTGTTTGCTATGACCACATTCTTTCCAATTCTCGCATTCTTGTCGATTATACAATTCCTGCAGGATTACAGAAATAATCATATATACCTCATCAAGAATTACATTTTTGGCTCTGAAGGATTAAATTGAGAAACATTTATCACCACAAGAAAAAAATAAAAGGGTGCAGGACACATTTATACTGCATGCCAGATAAAATATCGTGTCCATCCTTTTCTTGTTGCATATGTCAACAAGCAAATAAAAAATCCTGAAATAATTTCAAGAGACCAAAAGTTGAAGAAAGGGATCCTCATATGCTCTCAAATATTTTTTTTTTTCTGCCAAAAACCTTGACCTGCAATTTGAAGACGTCTGTTCAAATATCAGATCTTTTTCTTCTGTGAACTTTTGTAATGAACTTACACAATTTTGGTATCTTTCCCGACACCAACTGGAACTCTTCCTTCTGCTAAAGAGGCTGCTATCTCAGCCTCTGTTTGATAATAATCAGCACCCATCATCATGGTATCCTGTGGAATACGATTCAGAACTATCATTCCAAATAGAAGAGTTGTAATACCTAGTTACATGTTTTGACTTCTGATAGAAGAAGAGCACCGATGCTATGGTTTTGATTCTGAAACATGTTCTCCTATTGAAAAGCAAGTGGAGAAAAGATCTCTGTAGGTGAACAAAAGTGGTCTGGATATATGACTGTCAGGCTTACAGGAACAAACTTCAGATGAAATCTACCAGATTTTCTACAGCATATTTATTCATGCTATATCATTGTGATGTACTTAAATTCTTCCAAATTAGTGGTCCAAATAACTCTGTCACCAAGGAACTGCTGGCATGCAGCTAGAAGAAACTACGTACAAGAAATGGTTTTCTTAACTTCAAAGTTCATTCCCAACTGACATTTATTTTCAGTCTATTATCCAGAATGTACTTTCTGTCATGTCTCTTCCTCACGTGCACTTTTATCTAGTTTGCGATTGCAAACAAAAGAATGAGAAGGGAATAGGTTACCTTCAGCTGAACTCCATATTCCAGCCTAGAGCGAATGCCGACAATCGAATGCTCAACACTACACTCCCTTAAAAAGCAACCATGCGAAACAATGGAATCCTTGACCTATAATAACTAAGAGTTAATGCACAAGCTCAGTTGGTGCAAACATGACCATGAGAATGCTACAGTATATAAGAAATGAGTATAAAATCATACCCGGCAATTCTCTATTTTAGTTGGTGGCAGAAATCGAGGAGAAGTGAAGATTGGTTTCAGAGGATCAAAGAAGTGAAAATTTGGGGGCTTCAAAAGTATGGAAAAATTTGGTGGATTAGAAAATCATTTCGGACCAAGAAAAAACTGCAGTCGCACAGTTTAAAGAAAACTACCTGATCTGTTAGGGCCAAGTTGGCATCGAAGAAAGATTTTATAGTTCCAATATCTTCCCAGTATCCATTGAAAAGATATGCCTGATATGGAGTGAACAAAGCTCCATCAGTTATTCCTTGAGTAAAAGTTAACAATTCCTTTCACTGGTGCAGATTCGCGTAGAAGCATTCTCATTTAAATCCAGTACTTGGAATATAGTTTGCAATGCAGAAAGGAAAACTTCATAAGGCCAGAAAAGGTATTATTTTAATCGATACAGTAATGAGCTCTAGATACAAGTTAAAACTGATTATTTTTTATTTAAGGAAATTACCTGAACATTATACTCTTTTGCAGACATTGGAATAATTTCTGATCCAAAATCATTGGCTGTTGGATAATTCCACCTGAAGCAGCAATTAGTATAGCAGAAAAAAGTAAGATTATTTCATGTGGCTCTTTACGGTTGGGAAGATTCTGTTTTTTTTTTCTTTCTTGCGAGGAAATGTGTTAAACTAGCGTAGCACGACTCATGAATTATGAAAGTGCCATACATTATTTTATTCAACCTTGCATAAAAATAAATTAGGATAAACCATATATTCTTCATATCTATGGTGTAAAGATCATTCCTTTCATCAAATTGCAGATTAACAATTCACTGGTCGCAACAAATAAAGCTGGCGACAATAAACAAAATCATTATTGTTTTGATCCATTTGTGCTCTCTACAGCAATATGCTCATGTCAAATGTCTCTTATAAATTAGTTAGAGAAACTAATGACAGTAGAACCCCCAAGAACAGCGTCAAACATGAGCTCATAAAACAGGATGGTTTCAAGAATCTGGCTTTAATTCAGTTAAGGTGGAGTCAGACTCCTTAATAGCAATACAAGCCATTCAAGGTATAATCAATACTCCGTGGCAGCATTCTTACGAGATACGGCAATGTAGAGCTTTACAAGCAACGCATGAATTTGGAGACAACAGAGCTTGGTAGCTGATAGACTAGCAAATCTAGTATGTGGACATGAAGACCAACATCTTTTTTTCCAATTATAGGGACCTACCTGTGGAGCCTAGAATTGCTTGTCGGCATGATAGATATGGTTTTTATAACCATCGAATATAGATTGTATTATTTTTTCAGGGTTAGGTCTCCTTGTCCCCTCATTTATGGGCTTAGGCTGAATTATTCCCCCTTGTATTTTTTTTTTCTTTTAATTAATAAAATTTCCATGGTACAGCCGCTATCTTTTTTTTTTTTTTTTTTAATTAAAAAAAGGATGGTTTTGATCTAAAGTATTCAGTCTTACAAAATTGATTAACTAAGCAGCTACATGTTGAATTGAACCAATAATAAGATGTGACTGGAATCTGGATGGTTGAAGCAGAACTTTGTTTTAGACGTGCATAAAACACAACTCATTAAGTATGAACTAAAATGGACTCAAGCTCTGCCTCAAGTTTAAAACTCAATTTTTGGTTTATAGTTGAGGAAAAACAGATGTTACAATAGTTTCAAAATTTGATTCGAAGTAAGCTTACAAAGCTGTGAAGAAAATTGTAAAGGAAAAGATGCATTTCTTGCATGCTACTTTACCTGAGAAGTTTTAGCAGCACATCTGTCTTGAACATATATATACCCATCGATGCAATGTATGGAAATTTCCGTGCATCTTGAACCGGTAATCCTAAAACAGTTGTATCCACCTTCTGAAACCACAAAAATTGTCAAGAAGAGATTTGTTAGTTTCAAACTACACAGATTTTCTGATATAGTTCCATGCATTATCTCATGAAGCTTAAACAGATAAAGTAACACACCATAGATCTCAAATTTTCACCCTTTGGCTTCTCAAGGAATTCCCTTATCTGTCCTGTTTCGTCAATCTTTACCAACCCAAAATCCGATGCACGGCTGCAGGTAAGAAGAAATAAAACCATAATGAACGAAGTAAAAGAGCTCTAAACAAGAACTTTTAATTAAATTCTGTTTTCTAGGTGGCGTTACAATCTGGAAGAAGGTAAGGATTGTGAAAAGCAAAAAAATCTATCATTAAAATTAGTTACCTGTCATTCACAGGAAGACAAGAGACAGATATGTCAGCAGCCGAATCAATATGCTTCTGCAGATAGAGATTGTATTTTTTAACAAAATTCACTTGAGGTTAGAAAATGAATGAAGTGATAACCATGTTTGAGGTGATGCTTAAACCTGCAAAAAGTCCATGTAATCCATTCGATAAAGATGATCACCAGATAATACCAGAATGTTCTCAATGTGTCTAAGCTTGGCATCCTGCAGAGATTACCACAAAATCTGCCACTTAAGATTGAAACATCAAAACCATATATTCACCTGGCTGAATGAGTCATCTGTGATCTACTTCCATTAGTTTTCCTATTCTAAATCTGCTAGGAAAGACAATTCTCAGAATCAAATTGCACTCGTAATAGAGATTTTCATACCTCAAACAACCACATAAATTGTCTTACAGCATCTGCTGTACCCTGAAACCACCTCTTTCCAGATTCACCGGGTGTTTGGGTAGCTGCTAGTACCTATCATGGTAAATGAAGCATAATTGCAACCGCAAAAGGGAAAAGACTATGATGTTATCGGCACCAAGCATATAGTTGATCCTAGCATATAAAATAGCATCATCAAAATAGAGTATAGCCTCTCACATTAATTTGGAGATTCAACATACCTCAACAAATCCATCACCAAAGTTTACACCATTTCCTTGATTATATGTTCGAGCAATATGGCAGTTAAGGGATTGAGAATTGAATTGAGTGAGGATGTAAATTTTGTTAATTCCACTGTTGATGCAATTACTCATTGGAACATCAATCAACCTGTAGCATCCCCCAATTGGTACCTAATTAAGTACCATATTAAGGAGACAAAATGTGATAAATTGGTAGGATTGAGAGAAGCAGCATTTTTCAATTAAATCGGATACTCCTATCTCAGGAGCATTAGAGTTACTTACAGCTGGTTTAGCCCTTCTTCGAGTAAGAGGAAAGAGTCTTGTTCCAGCTCCACCACCTAATATGATAGCAGCAACAGTCTTAGGGTCTGCTTCTTGTTTCTCAAACATTGATGCCTGAAAAGTCTATGTAGCAAATTCAAGTTGACCCAAATAACAGTTAGTTAACAATGGCTCATAAGGAAAATTATGCATTTATCGACACAGCAACATGCATATCAAATGAAGGTAAGAAGAGATGAGAGCACCATAAAGTCTTTGGTAAAATCGGCTAGAACTGCAGAAGTAGTTGAGAACCTTCTACTAGTATTCCATGTCTTCCTAGGGAAGTTCAATTTTGGTAGCTGAATACCAGAAATTGAGCTATATCTATCTGCATGTTCATTGCCCAGTTTACGCCCTACAAATAGTGATGACAGAAATATGTCATGTGGAGATGATTTCATCTTGGATGATACTGACATGAATCCATGCAACTCTCCCACCGCCATCTCTGCACAAATTATATGTACTAAGACCTAACTGTGCTCTTCTCTGCTTTATGTACTGCACAAGTAAAATGGAAGTTAAATAAAGTTACTTCAGATCAGATTATCAATGTGAACAAATTTCCACGACTATACCTGTTCCGAATGGGATTGGGAATGCATATATATCTGGCTCTCAAGTCTCAAGTTCAACCAATATAATGCACCTCATTAAATTTTTTTTTTTTAAAAAAAAAACCTTAATAACAAGCAATCTAATTGAAACAACAAAATCTAAGATTAAAAGAAAAGGATTGCCTAAAGTACTTACAAAGAGATATTTAAATAGAAAAAGGGGAATAATAATGTAGAATCAAGAAATGGGATCATACCTTTATTATACTTTTAAAATGAAAGGACTAGCAGCATTTTCTTGAGTTGCCTCAAAATGGAGCAAGGAATGGCTGTCCAATATCATTTAGCACATGACCATCACTCACTGCCATTTTTGTGTAAAGCTATTAAAAAAATGGGGGGTCTTTAGATAGCTTGAAACTGAGTTAAGTTTTCGAGATTCGCAGCCAACTTAGGAATAAAGCCAACCCCATGTGTTTCATACACGTTTCAAGGAAAGGAAGAACTTGGCAGAGTGAGCCAATTCCCTCTTCTTGGGGTTTTTGTTTCAAGTCTGAGCTAATACTAGCATCAACATGTGCTCATGCAAATCATCATTGAACGCACTTTTATCATTAATAATAGAAAATTCCATCAATCTAGAAGAAATAAACAATTACAGGCAGCAAATCACATGCAAATTACGTCCCATTTTCTTTTTCTTCTCCCCTACATACGTATTAAATGGGTCGGTCATATTGAGTGGTGACAGTGAAGGAACCCAGATGAAAGTTTCTTTGTGAGACTTTAAGTTCCACTTCCAATTGAGACGAGAGAGTCTAACAGGTTTGTTTAGTTTGAATTGTTCTTCTCACGGTTTTCATAACGACCCAGAATTACCGCATTAAAATCTTCCGAATTTTTTCTTTGAACAAAAAATATCTCGACATTTTGAGCGATTGATCCGGCTGGTTCCGTCCACTCATGTAAAATCTTTTTTTTTTTAATTTGCGCATAAAGTAATATTTACGGCAGTGAATAAGAAAGGAAGGTACAAGATACTGTTAAGAATAATTAAAAAAAATGTCTGATTGATTGCAGGAGCCCTAAATATTGCAGTTAATGATTAGAATATTACTATCCATGTAATAATTCTTCTCCTCTACGGTAACATATCTTCAAATTTTCTATGATACTTACGCTACCTGTGGACTCCTTAACAGGGTATTGTACTTAAACGACAGTTCAACATATAATAAGGGCGTATTTGTCTCTCATATTCTCGAGAATGAGGGCGGCGTATACATGTCATTATATTCACCCCGAAGGTCAAATGGTGCTCTTAATGAGTACTTCTAGATCTGGTAAAATAGGAGTCTTTCGTTTAGATTTCTGGACTCTCGGATGATAGTTGAAACTAGTAAAAATAATAATGTCATGGAAGGACAATTCTCAAAATTGACATGTCCACAGGCATGCTTCCTTGAAAAATCTGTACTTTTTGCTTCTCTGCTACATCCATGTATAACCTTCACAGTTTGTTGGATAAATTACACGCATCTCCTCACGTTTGTCAAAATTACAGGCACAGTTGAACTTCTGAAATCCTGATTACCTCCCATTCCCCCTCGTAAACAAATTTCAACAATAGAATTGACACCCAAAGCTTATAAAGGTCAAACATGAACAGATTTGTTTTTGCTTTATATAGAGGCCAAAACAAATTTGAGTTTCGGCTCAAGAGTCAAGATCAACCCACTGATAGGGCCTTGTGTGTTGTTGATTGATGTATCAATTCTAAAACTTCGTGTCTTCTTTTTCACTGTTCTCAGCAAGGACTAAGAGAAGCTATTTGCAAAGAAACTACAAGCATGACTAGCTGTACAAAAACACATATGAAGATAATTTTATATGCCTGAAATTATTTATCGATCCTGAGATTATTACATAGATGTCTTAGTTCAGGCCTTGAATCCATCCATGATACGAATTTCATTTCACTCGCTTTAGTGGAGTAGAGGTATGATCTGAATGTGATTAGAAAGAAGTACCTCCTGAAAAGTGGGCAAAAACAATTGGTTACATAATGCCAAATGCTATATAAAGTTGCCTAAGGAGCCATCAACCCGCTGCAATGCACATGAAAATGTGTTGTTCATTTCACAGTTTTGAAACACACACGAGTGCTTTTTGGAGTCTAGGAAACTTCTGGAAGTATACAAAAGTAGAAACTTCTGAGGTAGAAAAGGAAATTGCAGGATCATTAAGCATTGCAATAAAACATAAAATGTAGTATTCTAATTTGACACCAATTTATTTAGAAAATCCACACTATTACCATTAAATCACCATTCATACACTATGCTATATGCACGTAGGGGTACAGACATGTTTCCGGTGACATGAAAAACCGAAGTACTGCAGACATAAAGGACTACATCAAAGTCAACAGAATGCTTCATATTAAGTATTCCAGACCTTACGTAACTCAAAATAAGTTACTATTTTCTCATTTCTCAGAATACAAATGAAAAGTAAATGGCTGCTGCACGAAGTATTAAGAAGTTGCAAGACGATGGACAAGGCTAACCATGGTGATTTAAGACTAATACCATGAAATAGAAAGCACTGGCAGACCATTTCTCTTGAAGGACAACAGCTGAAGCCTTATAAAGGACAGATTTTAAATCCAACTTAGTCTAAGGTACCAAACTGTAATGGAATAAAGTGCACGTGCAAACCTTGTGGTTTTCTGTGTTGATTAATGTGAGGCAATAAGGACCATGCAGATTGAGTATATTTACCAAAGAAAAAGGAGGATTACAACAATACTCAGGCAAGGCTCTAAGATTAAATTGCTAAGGTTTATCAGCTAACCTTAATGCCTTAATGGCCATATCCATGAGGTATGCACGTTGCTCATCATCACCATCAGGAAACTTTCGAAGTTCCTTGATGTAATAAAGAATATCGTCACGCAAATGCCCTGCACCTGCACACCTTTAAAAGAAAGGAAGGATCTCAGCACAACAGATCAAATTATGGCAAAGTGGACCAATTAATCAGAAAATGTAGAAATTAACTAAAACAAAAGATAACTTCACACAACAAGATACCCCGTAGTTGTAAAGATTTTTCAATCCAAGTTGACAGAAGAACAAGCTAATCAGACAACACATTGTCACTTTCAGCTTTGTCCCAAGTTATGGAGAATCTATCATCATTTCCTAGAATTATGCCTCAACAACTATCATATAAACTTGCATTCAGTTATGGCCCCCTTTTTTATGAAAAAGGGATTAAAAGAAAGAAGACATACTTTTCGATAACAATGTCAACATCTGCTTTGCTCTTTGGACCATGGATGAGAACTCTTGTAAGACTAAGTATGTCACGGTAGTCACCCATCCTCAGTGCTTCTTCATCTGACATTTCAGATGGCAAGTTTGCTTCAGACATAGACAATGAACGTCTACCAACTGATGTTTGTGCAATATTTGACGAGAACTTTGCTTCCGAATCAAGTCTAATACAAATAATTGCCATTGCATAACCAACACCTCCAAACCCTGTGGGTGAAACAAAAAGGTAGCTCCCAGCGCAGCTACAAACAAAATTTAGTTAGATTTACAACACTATCTCTGCACTCAAGCATAATTTAAAAAAGTCTATTTTGAATAATGCCAAAAGAATACTCCCGGGTTTTCTATTTTGGTGAATGAAGGAATCTCCCAGCTAATACTCGCAATCCTCATACAGATCATAAATTGTGGGAAGTCCAAATGTCAAAACTCCAACTAAGAATCTAAAAATAATAGTCATCTGCTTCCATAGACAATCAACTAAACTAAACCTAAATACCAAACTATTTGACGTGGGCTAAATAAATCCAATTCTGTTATAAGCTAAACAATTTGAGTTGTCAGGATGCTAAAAGTCTGTTTCCAACAATGAACTTGCAAATAGTTTTGGACAAGGAAGTTGATTATTACTGTTTAACTCAAAAAGATAGTTGTCAACGACTTAAGACTACTTGAACTTTTTATTTACCTAAATTCTTTTGTACTTCTCAGAAAAATTAACTGTTAATTAAATATGCTACTAATTGACAGCTGATAGCTATCTTTCAGTGTGACTTTGCCATTATTTAGAAGGAACCAGATCAGTCACAATCAATGTCACAATGCCCGGAAACAAAGATGTCCATATTTGACAAATTTTTGGGGGACAAGTTACATTATTGCCAAAGATCAATCTATCAGTTACTATTTCCAAAGCCTGCGAAGTGATGCGTGTTTACTCAAGCCTTTCGGTAACTTTTGGACTAGTAATAACATGAACAATTGAAGAGACAAAAGGGCACAATTATGAAATAATTTCCACCATGTGGATAAAGAAAAATAATAACTTGGCAGCACCACTCTTTTTTGTCCAATTAAAATAGGTGCTAGAAAGAATAAAGTGAAATGGCATTGGTGCTGCCAGAGATACTTAAACAGCAGTCTGAAACCCAGACAAAATAATTATCTTCCAAGTTCCAACTACTAAGGTTATCAAATCTTAATAGAAACATTGCTACCAGACTTATAATTAAAGAGACAAATTGTGGTAAATATGGAACAGAGGATTTTGGTACTTACTCATCTTTACAATATTGTATTGCATCAACATCAGAAGCTAGTGCCTCCATCTCTCTCGTTAATGGAATCCTCCTATATGCTATATCGTAACCCTCAGCCTTTAGAGCAGCATACACTTCAGCTGGTGTCTTCACATCATCTGCAGAAATGTTCTCCCAATATCCTACGATACGGGGCTGATTTGTTGCTTGGTTATATTCTTCACGATGTAAAAGCATTCGACCACCAGACTGTCTAATCTGAGATACTATATCTTCTTTTAATCGGGCCTCCATGAGTTCTACCTGCATAACAGTTACAGGAAAGGAAATTAGTAACATATTCCACTTAATAGCTTGTTCTTTAAAGCAAAATATAATTCAACAATGACGAACCACTGAACCAGTTATCCCAACATGCTTGAGTGCATCAACAGGTTTATTTAGCTCCCTGAGGACAAAAGGTGTGCCATTGATGTAAACAAAAGCTTCTTCTCTGAGATCAGTCAATATCACTTTCTGAGCCAGAGATCCTTCTATCTTGGGCTTGGCACTCAAATACGCTAGCATCTCTTTGGCACCAGCAATCGTTGGAGTTGCCATGCTATACACAGGATATCCATCCACCTGAAGCAAAAGAAATATTGGGCTTAAAAAGGGGAACTTCCATCAGATTGTAATGACCTCTCCTTTTGTATTCACACAGTCAGCTTTTCCACAGAACCTTGACTGTCTGTGTATGTGCTTGTGTGTGTGTGTGTGTGTGTGGGTTCGTGTATGTGTGATCTGAATTAGTGAAAGAAAAAGGAAAATGCAGAACAAAACAAACTGGAATCAATTAAAAAATAAAATGAAGTGTCAAAAGGGATATTTCACCCATGATTCATCATTGATATAATTTCAGATGTAGGCATACCTTGTAAACATGTGGTGCTCCTTGAACTTGTATGTGGCTGGAAGTCCGCTGACCAGGAAAGAAATACATTTTGAGGATAGAACCTTTCCCCAAAACAGAACCATTACGGACCCTGACAGTGGCCTCCATTACTGCATCTCCATGCTGAGATTCCTGAGGTGTTCTCAACTCCTCCTGCTTGGAATAAAAACGACCATACATCCAAATTATAATAATGATAAAAGGGGGAATCTAGAGAAAAGAAGTATTCATTAAGCCCCAGAGTTTCCATGCCAAACAAAATAAGAAAATATACCGGGACAGTGAAAAAACGCCCTGGTCTTAATCGAATGCTCCATTTCATTGCTTGGACTTCAGGTCTTTGATGCAACCAACTCTTAAATGTCATCCTTGATTCTCCTTGTCCGCAAAATCCATCAAATACTTCACTTCCTAGATATGCTGCAAAGGCAATTAAACGGAAGTACCTCTCCAAGTATTCAGCACCACGGCTCAATGCTACTCTCCGGACTCTTGGCTCAACCTGTTGTTGATTGACCATCTTCCTGTATCGCAGAACGGCTTGGCGTATGTTCTGCAGAGCAGAGCATCTATCAATAATAGCATCCAAGGCCTCTCGGCATTCCATGCCATTATCAAATAATCTTGTTATCTTCCATAGCAGCAGGATATCATCAATACCAAAAGCACGACTTTGCTCCATATCAGTTTTTACACTGGCAATGTCGGAGATGGATGCAGCAGTGTCACCTCCAGTATCTTCACCACTTGAGCTTCCGCTTTCCACCTCTTCATGGGTCACATCGTCAGCTAAGACTCTAATTGGTCTTCCATAATGTATTCTAAGTTTCAGAAGGCAAGCAATTACAGTGCCAGTTGTAGTCCTTCCCCTTCCCATCTGTATTTATTAGAAAGACATTCAGGTGAAGGACAACAAAAAAAAAAAAAAAAAAAAAAAAAAAAAAAGGAACAGTTCCATATAAATTAATGAAGACATCCATGCACATGCCCAACAGCAGCAGCGTGAGAATGAAATTTTAACCTGGCAATTGAAAACGAAAGCAGTATCCTTTGAAGCAGAAGCAATATTGACTGTCAATGTGTCAAAATCGGAACTTTTAGGAGCTTTACCATCTGTGATTGGAACACGAGCATACTTAATAGGAAAACCATCAGTATCTAAGCCTTTGAACACCTCAAGTGGGGTCTTAACAGAATCAGAATCTACATGCTCCCAAGCATCAAAAATTTGACCATCATCTGTTTCATGAATGACCATTATAGCACCTCCATAGCGTTCAGCTTCCCGCAAGATATCTTCTTTCAGTCGAGCTTCCATCCTCTCCACTCTCTCACGACCAATTCCCTGAATGCGGTCATCATAATCTCAACTTTACCAACTATGGAAACCAGGAAAAAGAAATTGTGCAAAGCTAACACCAAAAAAGTCGGTACACCTCAAAATGTAATATAGCCCATGTGAGGTATCAGTGTTCTAGAAAAAGCTCCCTATATATGTTGGCCACAATTCCTATGGACCCATAATATGAAAAAAATTAGTTGATTTTGATACCTAAGCAGAAGTCATGAAATGTTAACAGTTCGTAAAAGCTTTTCCTCCGTTCTAAAAAATGTGTCTATAGCAATTATTCAGGACTCCAGACCAAGGTTCCACCTTGATAAAATTCATATGATTTCCATCAGGAGCCTTACAGATGTGTGTGAGGAAAGTCTGCCAGGATCGATGAAATTGCTTTTGACACGTCTGTGCCATCCATCCAGAAAAGAGAGCTAAGTAGCATGTATATCTAAAGGGAAAAACTATTTTAACAAGAGATCTGATAAAGAAAAAAAATGACAAGGTCATATATGATCTTGGTTTCCATGAATTAGATATGGAATGACATGGCTACCAGGATAAGACAATATCAAGGTTGTTATTGATAATTTATCATGAATCATATATCAACTTGCATCATTGCATGATAAACCCAATTTCAAACACACTTGGATGGTTTTTCTATTCAGATAAATTCTATTTATGCACCATAATGCTAATGATGATGGTTATTCTGCTGAATGGAAGATTTAGCAACCAAAGAGGCTAGGTCAACTATCTGCCGCATGCACATCTACATCCACTTCAATGAAGCTGACGAGTTGGCAATTGTGGGAAAGTAAAAAAAATACTTACTGTGTATTCCAGCATGTTTTTATATGGTCTTTCAACCTCACGGAGTACAAATGGCTTTCCATTTATGTAGATAACAGGTTCTTCTCTCATATTATGCCAAAAAACTGGGCGACCACCTTTAGAGCTGCCAATCCTTCGAATGACAGAAAGAATACCATCAATGGTTGGATTTGCAACCCCATAAACTGGAAAGCCAGGAACTTCTCGGAAATTAGGTGCACCATCCACTCTCTCCAGTAAACCAGGGTGTTGACAACCAGGACAGTGGTCACTTTTTAGAACAGTCTGACTTCCTAACACCTCCCCTTTTCTCAATGCGGCAACTACACCCATCTCATGAGGTCGGCCATCAGCAGATTCAGCAATCTTCTTTAGAGATGGCTTGAGACTCACATATCCAAGTGCACCCATTGGGTCTCTCCTGAGCAACCTGCAACAAGGATGGTTGAAGCAAAATAAGTTCCACAGGATCTGCAGCTGCAGACACATATTGATATGTATGAGGTTGCATTCTAATTGGAAAAGAGAGGTTGACATCAAACTACAAAAAGCTGGACATGGAATGTAAGGAAGTGCCAAAAGTTATAGTGTTGAAATATGTTTAACCCGATTGAGTTTGCTTACTTGTAGATGATTCTATACATTGTAACACATATAACAATAAACAAGTTTCCTGAAAAAGAGCTAGGCGACTCGATATCTTTCAATGAAGGTTTCAGTTTCATAACTGTCCAAACAAGTACCAGGTGACTTTGATGGTTATACATTTTGGATTTTAAGTGTCCAACTTAAGTATCTTAGTTTAAGGTTTTACAAAAATAATAGCCAGCACTGCAAGCTGAGAATAAACAGGTGGGGGTGGGATTTCAATCACCAGAACATAATTTTCAGGCACATTAAATTTCTTAAGCTTATATCTATAGAAAACACCACATCACGAGGAAGAGATTGAAGCATCCAACAGTTTAACGAAATGGAAAGCCAACAGAATTTTCAGCGCTTCCACATACAAATCACAACCTTCACTTTTTCAGTCCGATATGGAAGAAAAATAGGATACAAGTCTGGAGATTCCCATAAAACAAACCAACACTAGCACCACATATATTTACCTACGAATAATGCTATAAAGTTCTGGGCGTGCTCGCATCCAGTCTGCAAAACTGCTATGACCAAAAGAACTAGAACGGAGGGCATCTCTCTCTGAGTGAATATATACAGCAAAACATATGAGGAAGTAATATCTTTCCAAGTATTCCACAAAAAATGAAAGCGATGCCTCTCGCTTCATCTCATCGGGTTGACGAAGAATACTATTGCGATAATTGGCAATTGCTTCACGTAAGTTCTGTAGTTCAAATAATTCATTTAGGCGAATTCTAAAATGAAACACAGAAGCAAAAATTCCATGCTTCTTACAAATTCCTTACTAGATTAAGATAAATTATAGGCCGATACCTGCATGGAGGCACACTTGTCAATGACTTTATCCACCTGTTTTTTCCCTTCAACACCACCCTAAACACGTCACCAATTAGTGAAATTTCAAAAACATGCCAAGTGCTTCTAAGGACAACGAGAACACACTAACAAAAATAAATAAATATCAAAAGGGAAGGAAAAAATCAATTAAAGCTAACATTAATTACCTCTAAAACCCGGATCAGACTTCTGATGACTGCATATTCTCCTCTGCGAAGTGCCTCCTCTGAGTTTGGCAAATTTTCTTTGACATTCAAACCAAAGTCAAAGATTCTCCCTACTGAATTGGTTCGCTGAATACCTATTTTCACGTGACATGATGACAAAGACAATGTCAGTAACTATCATGATTAAAACATTCAACCTACACACCTTTCAACAAAATCAATTCCCATAAAAATTATAATTCAAATTCATTTTAGAAAGCAAAGTATATCAACAAGTTTTTTGAAGCAATCTGTTTTATCTGTTCAAGCAGGGCTTCACATATTTATTGGCTTCTCGTTACATATGCATGACTATTCTCTCATTTTTTACACCAAAGCTGAAAATTTAAAAGCTATTTTCCAGAATCCGACTTGATCTTAGAGTGGATAGTACTTTAAAATATAGTAGATAAAGCAAGGTCATTTCTTCTGTATTGTTTCAAGTTCTGGTCCACCACCCTAGATTGTCAATTAATGTCTTCTCTAAGTTAGCACACTGCTCTTGGCAGTTTCTAAGCTAAATCCTCGCATGGCCAGCAGATTTAAAAATTAGTGTGTAAACGATGTTCTTTTAAGAGCAAAATTTGAGAAGTAGCCTCATCTTTGAATATATGCATTCGTGGAAAGTGGAGAGATGGACTGAAAAGCTACACACTCTCATATTGCGGTAAAGACAACTAATTAGAGCAGGGATAGGCCAATTTGATCCATATAATAGTATTTCAAGTTTGAAGTATTTTAGTAAAGGAGACCTCATAAGGAGAATATGGAGAGAGAACTGCCAGGAGATGACATATGAATGAAAAAGCAACCTGCTCTTCTATAAATACAAGCACCAGGCCTCTCCCAAACTATTTCGGATCCTTTTGCACCCTTAAGGGTGATCATACACCAAATCTGTCATTGGTTCACAGCAGCACCAAGGAAGAGTATTACTTTAGCTGTCCCATTATAATACTTTTAACAGCATTGGTGCAAGAAAATCTACACTGTTTTTCTTCAGGAACATCTTGATCATTGTTCATAATCAAGTAAACTCTTCATCCCACAAAATATCTCTAAATGAGAATTTTAATTTATTTTTTAATATAAAAAATGAATTCAGCATTCAAGTTATAAAAGATTTAAAAATCTTCAAGTCGAGGGAATTATTTATTTTTAATATAGAAATTCAACCACATTTTTTGAATCATATGCTATAGGGAGTATATGCATAGTCCAAGTCTGTAGTTGGTTTGGAATTTGGAACTGTCGTTAGGAGAAGTGCTCCAACAGCTCCTGCAAATCCCAATCCTTCACATAAATACAAGCGGAATTAACCATTTACAAGTTCTGATGGAATAGATTATGAGGAGGGAGCTCCAGCTAATATCTTAGAGCAAGTTTCTCCATCTCCTTGCACACTCACATAACTTGGAACAAGTTTCTCCATCTCCATACACACTTACATCATGTAAAAGAAGGATCTGAATTTTGCGGACTTTTTAAATTGATTTGATATGATACTAATGAAAAGTAATATTGAAGTAATGGAACCTTCAGCCTTTTCCCAAAAATACAATCAAAACATAAATATTACAATTTACTCATCCTCCCTACAGTGACCACCCTAACATGGAAGTATATGGAATAAAAAGAAAATTAGTGACAACAGTTCAATAAAAGGGAGCAAAACAGTTGATAAACAACTAGAAACAAAGATAGAGAATGAACAAAATAAAACTCATCTTGAAACACTGAAATTCAGCCAGACAATCAAGATCATGAAACTGAGGTAACATGCAAGATTCAAAGTTGGCCTAAATTATGTTAACAAGAATGCTGACTGTGGGCATATTAAATAGATTGTAAGATTAGTAGAGAAAGAGAAAATGTTACCAGAATCTCCAATCCGATTGAGGTATACCAAAGTTGCTATCACCATCCCAGTTGTAGTCCTTCCACGCCCCATTTGACAATTAAATATTATATCTGCATTCAAGTCAGTCTGATAGATTCTATCGACCTGAAACAAAGAAAGTAGGCAAATTTATTTTAGAAAAACTGAATACTGATCATAATCAAACAAATATCTGAACCGCCACTGGTCATGTTTGTTGCAGAGTTGGATTTTCATGATTCATGGTTGGAACAAGAACATGCATCATTGCATCTAAACATAAAAAGGAATTTGGCAGCATATCATTTGCAAAAAAATATTCTCTCATTTGTCTTCAAAAATTGATATTTTGAGACATGAGGCATTCTAAATTCTACTGCTCTGACTATGCTATCTTCTTGCATGTACTCATTCAAGGTTGATGGCAGATTAAGCATGGAGTTATGGTACAACGCTTCAGTTCCAAATTGGAATCCAGTTTCTGTAGATCCTGGTTCAGTTGAAGGCCTCAGGATATGTAGAATTGCCATCAAGAGAAATTCTGGTGTTCAAGAAGACAACAAACCAACTCTTGTGGGCTAGCACAAGTGGTTAAGACTTGGACTTGGGTATGGAGAGGTCATGGATTCAAGTCTTCACTTTGATAGCTAATGAAATTTTTTGTATACCTAACATGTCGTACATTGGATATCTTTGCTCCTGTGATGATTAAGTTCAGAAGTACCATCATATATTAGAAGGTAATGAAGTTTTTTACATGTTAATGGATATAAAATGCAACCTTCCACATGCCAATAACAAATTGAGCAGTCCCCTAACAGTCACTCTAGATTCAGGCAAAGAAAGGTAGAATTTGAAATTGCTATTTTCAAGTTATGCACTAGAATTCAAAAAGGTCATAGAAACAGTGCCTAAGTTACTGCTAATGTATAAGTGCATTTGAAAAAAAAAAAAGATGTAAAGGAAAATTCCTCTGCAAACAAATAATTGATGGGTCGAAGGGACAACGAATCTAACTAAACAATTATTTGTTCAGTCGATTTATTGAAAGAAGAAGAAGAAGAAGAAGAGGAGGAGGAGGAAGAAGAACAAGGTGCTAAACAAGAACTAAAAAATGAAACTCACTAAGGTATCAAAATCCTGCTCCTCTGGAGATTTTTCATCCGTTATAGGAACTCGTTCATAATCATACAGATATCCTTCTGCTTGCAAATCCTCATACACCTTCACAATGGAATCAAGTTGCAACAATAAGTTAGAAAATCAGTAGATTAATTGTGTTTAGTTATTTCACAAGCAAAATGAGTTACGTGGTTATGCCTCTAATGGTGTCTTCACAGAATCACATGACACTGGTTCCCATTGGTCCACCATCTGACCATCCGGCAGTTCATCTGTGACAAGTATCTTATTTCCATATCTGTAAATCAAATATGCAAATATAGTTTATTATATAGTTCAAAGGAATAGTAACCAAAGGTAAACATGAAGTATCATAAGAAACTAACGAATAATGCAGCATTCAACCACAGGAAATACCTTGCAGCTTCCATCAGAATATCCTCTTTCAACCGGGCCTCCATTTCTTCAACCCTAGACCTGTTTATTCCCTATTTGAGCACAGAAAGTCACTATCAAGTTGATACAAGAAATACAATGCAGTACTTGTTTGCATGACTGCTGTTGTCAACCATGTGCATCTACACATATACAAGCTAGCATGAACTGTTTGACCGAACATATTATATTCACTAAACCTCCTCATTAACCAAAAATTAAACATGAATGAGAGATTATGTAAACCACATTGAATTAAATCAAACCATTCTGGATGTTAGAGAGACAATTTATTTCAAAGCAAGCAAATTCTCGCATTTACATCACCAAATAAACCATTTTAGTGTTAAAGCTACAACCAAACACACAAATTCTAGGCTACAATGTGGAAATTTTAGAAGGTAAACATGAGATACAAGTACGGTAAGAAAAGATATAGCAGATTAAGGTAAAAGCAAGTAAAAAGAAAAAAAAATCCTTTACAAGTAGCATACCGTATATTCAAGGTTGGAGAAAGGCCTCTCCACATCACGCAAGACAAAGGGACGTCCATTAATATACACCAACTGTTTCAATGGAGGAAAAAAAAAAACAAATGTGATAACTGTAACATGTGGATTCAATATACTTTGAAGGAACAAAAGCATAGAAACATTCAAAAGTTACTGACACTTTGACATGATTTTTATCATTATGTTGCTTCCATTGGCATTTTCAGTACTGATCATCCATTTTTTCAAATACAAAAAAGGAAATAAAATAATACATGAGCTATGACTATAATCCATTACTTTAATTTATAATGATTACCGAAAAGTGAATTAAGCACATAACTAAGAATGGGGAAAAAGAAAAGTTGCATTTTGGCAAATAGCTTTACCGGTTCTTCACGAAGGTTAAACCATAAAACTTGTGCTTGCTTCCCATCTTTCTGATCTCTTATATGCTTAATAACATTACGACATCCTTCTATTGTTGGAATCGCAACACCATGCACAGATAACGAATCCGCCTATCAAAGCAACCATAAATAAGCGAAAAATAATTAGTAAAATAAAATGCAATTAATGACAATTCATTAATATAATAAATATTATTTTACAGTGACCAATGCTTTTGGTCATTGACATTTTCTTTTTTACAGGATTAGAAGCTGCATAAGACAAATGAGGCTCTTAAATAAGCTCATGCTTAACTTCTAATTCTTTAAGCAAAACGTTAATTAAAGAAGAGTGAAAGCGGAAAGCGATACATGATTTTAGTTGGTTTCTTTCTTTCTTTCTAGCTACAACGAATTAAAGAAGGAAAAAAAATCCTAATCTCAAAAAAGAAAAAAAGAAAAAAAATAAGGCAATATGCACCTAAATAGGGGAATTTCAAATGTTTCAATCAAAGAAAGAAGAAAAATGGAAAGAGAGAGAAAGAAAGAGAACCTGACGGTAATTGGGAGCGCCGTCGATTTGAGGAGTTAAGCGCTTATTTTGACAGCCAGGGAAATGGTCGCTTTTAAGAATGGTCTTCTTTCCCAGTACTGATCCACCTCTCAGTTTCATCACCTGCTCCGGTTCTTTTTGGACCACCGCCATCGACATGTCTCTTTTTTCCTTCGTTTTCTTGATTTTAATTCTGATTTTCTACGCTTTCACCACTACTCTTAGCTCTTCTTATTCACTATTTGTTCGCAATTCACATTAAAGTAAATTTAAAATGCCAAACCGGTCCACACAACAATATCGCAATACCTGAATTTATAGAGCGAAAGTAGAGAGGCTTTGAAGAAAGTTTGGAGAAGAAGAAAAGTTAAGGGGGGAGTTACAACTATAAAGAGATAGAGATAGAGATGGATAATAAATAAAATATTTTATAAAGAAATTTACCAGTTTACTCTTAGATATATATATAATAAGCACACAGGCAGGCAAGGCATAAAAAAACAACAACAAACTCAGGTGGAGTAATTTATTATGGATGCATGTGCGCCACAAATGAGTTCGACTCTTCCCTATTCCTTCTTATTTTTAGCTTGATTTCTTCCTTTCTTGCTTGCTCTCTGGTGGGGTCATCATTGCTCGCTATTGAGAGACTCCTCTTCAATGAAAAAGGTGTGACTCCCTCAGCTCTAAATTCCCATCTCTACAGCAGCAACGTGAAAGGCGTGGATTATTTTGTATGCTTGAAATCTTTTTCTTTTTCTTTTTCTTTTTTTTTCTTTTGTGATTCGCTAATGGAAAGGGAGTCTTTTTAGGATATTCTTTTCCATTGGCTGGCAGGATACCAAACCGCCCATCACGAGTCGCCACCTAACTCTTATTTCGATTTCGGATTAGCCTGTGCGCCCCGCCCCTTGGAATTCCTGTTTATATCTCGGGTACTGTTTCCTATTTTGTTGATCGAAACCTTATGCTAGATGATGATGATGATAATAATAATAAATAAACTGCTTTCTGAAAAAGATCTGGGAATTCAGTTGGGAAGAAAGTGACAAGATTTATGATATATCAGTCGTAATCCCATGGCCCATTTAAATCAATAATGGGATGAATAAGTTAGATTGCTTGTCCTCCTATTATAAATTCTAAGTATTCATTTTTTTTCGAGGAGACGATATTAAACAACAAACTATGAGATTTTTTTTCCCTAAAATTGAATATAAAGATATTTTCTATTCGTATTTTAAAAATATAAATATGCATTTTTTTCACTCTTGTTTTACAAAGTTATAAATAGATTTAAAGCTATTTAATTCCATTTGAAAATCTAGAAGGACTGATTTATAATTTACTCTTTGAAGGGGAAGGAATAAAGAAAGGCTTGAAGATTTTCTGAATCAAGCTCAACTAACTCGTGTGTCATGCCCAACAAGCAACCTTCATTACTTGCATAAATTAAACCGAAAATATCACGAAGCATATGACACGCGGTTACATGCATATAAGGAAAGATTTCAGTCTCGGTCACAGGATGATCTGGAGTTATAAGTCATATCAAATTAATTATATCGCATATAACAGTAACAAAAATGCGCAAAGCATTCTCATTCGTTGTTTACATTATCTTCTGAAACCGTATTTTTGCGCCAATCTTTGACTTTTGTTTTTTTTTGTTTTTTTGTTTTTGCTAGTACAGTGATGACATACTTGAACTAATGTCACCAAGTTCGAACTAACCAAACAAATAATATTAACACCAATTATTACAATTAATTATTCTTAATCTTACATTAAGATTTGATTCCATTTACATGAATAGATTGAAATAGTATAATCATTTTTGTAACGGATTTTACACACAAAATGAAACGTGCAAAAAAACGTGATGTAATTCCACAGTATGGTACTTCCTTTTAAAAGTGGCCACGATGATGCTTTCGTGTAAAGGAGTTACTTTAATTTATTTACCAAAAGGCACATCGGACGATGAGGTGGGTACTAGTCAGCCTGGACAACTTCACCGTTGAATGATTCGATGTTTTCCACTTTTATCATATATCACTCTCTGTCCTTTCCCATCATTCGATGCTAGAAAAACACGTGTCATCTAACAGGGATCTCTCTTTTTCTTTCTCAGTTCCTACTGCGTTCCACACCAACTCCAAGAACGCGTTCTGATCACTTGGAAAATGTGTGGAGACAATATATAATTAATTTGAGTAAATAATATCGATTCAGATTTAAATGTGATTGGATTCTAAGAATGGTGATTGTTAAGGTTTTAAAAAAGAAAAAAAATCATAGAAGTATTTTTTGGTGGGAAAAAATTTTAAAACCTAAAGAAAGCTAAAAAGATATATAATAGTTTGATTGGTACATAATAAACAATAATATTTGTATTGGAACTGGTTAAAAAAACTCTAACGAAGTACTTCTATTTTGGTAGAGAACTTCGATTTAATAACTAGTTAAACTCAAAAGCTAAACTATTTGTTAATACGAATCTTTCTTTAATATTATTTTCTAGATAAACAACGATCCTGCTGGAAACAACTCAGGAAACATAATCCTTGCAATTGCTGGATTTACTGCCAAGCAATCGTTATTATGGATCCCTCTTCCGAATGGTCTATCCCTTTCAAGTTTGCCAAATATCCGACTCAAAAGCTTATGGTCAATTGAAAAAGGTTTTGTTTTTTTTTTTTTTTTTTTAATGCAAACACATTCCAGACGAACAAATAAATACAGGACAACTGTAATCTTCATTCCGTACACGGAAATTAATTGCAAGACCAGCCACTGTCATTTTCTTTGAACAGCGATCGAACTTGCTTGCCCACAAAGACTCCATCGTAGTGGCATTGCTTGTACGAACTAGATTCAACTTTCTAAATCAAAATTGCTGCTGTTATAGCAGCACAACTTAGGTAATTTGCTGCCGATGACAATGTAGTTCTTTTTCAAGAGATTTCATTTTACTACTAACATAAAAAGGGTCAACCCATCCTCTTACGTAGATTACGAAACTCCTTCAGTTAGTATTATTAACATGTAGAAGCAGATTACCAAATCAAACTGGAAATACTTAACATCAGATTATGACGCAGACAGAAGATGCCACGTGAAATGCACCAAGAAGGTCAATCTGATGTCAGTAAACATTAAGTGATATAATATCTAGTTATCTACTTTGTCTTTGATTCTCACAAAAACAGGAAACAGCCAACGCAAATTTCACCTGAGAAAGATAACCGTTTACATAAATTGCGTACAGCACAAAGCCCATTTTTAATCACAAGAACCCATGATTGATACATAAATTGCAACACTTCGAGATATAATAATTAATCTGTTATCAAGCCGAAGCATCCTCATGAGTATAGGTACTCGCAACCTCCCTAACAAGATTCCTGGTCGAGGGCAAGCCAGCAACCGCATCCCCTTCAATACCACACTCATTTGCTCCCCTTCTAATCTTGAAGAAACCATCCTGTCATTAAAAAGGAAATTGCACTTCAACAATTGAGAAGAAACATTTTGTGTTTGTTTAGTTATCCAACATGGAGAGAATTTTGACAGAAACTTACATCACCCCAGCCTTTATTCCACTGATTAGCAAGAAGCTGCACAAGGAGAGTAATTACATTATCGTGGAAAACTACTGGCTATAAAATCTGGGAGGCAAAAAAAAAAGAAAAAAGATAATCAGTCTTGGATACCCAATAATCCTCCCCGTCTTCAGAAGTTCCCCAACCAATAAGCTTAACAGCGTGGCCTCCCATCATACCACCTGTTATGTGCTTGTAGACTCCCGATTTATAATGAGCAAAATCCTGTAAAATGGGGGGCAAAAAAAACCCTCTTATGATCAAATAAGACATATTTCCTATGTTTGTCTTCCAGCAAATTGCACATTACCAATTTGTAATAATAGGCAACTTGTGTCCTGCATAATGAAAAGTAACAGTAGAAGCAGATAAGGAGTTCCATATTTTAAACATATCACATCTTCACTGAGGTTGTTTCTCCACACAAAGCAATAGTTGATAGTTTCTTCTGCTTGATGAGTTACTTTCAAGCACATCAAAAGTTAAGCAAATGCAAGTACAAGATGATGAAATAAGTGCATTTGTTTACCTCATAAACATCAAAGGCAACCTCAACTGGCCCATTCGCATAAATTTCTGCCATGATACTGTCAGGGTCAGAAGCAATTCTGTATGGCTTGACACCATAGTGCTTTGAATTTTTCCAGAGCTGGTTCTTATTGACGCACTTTCGCACACACTTTGGCGTGGGATATCCAGGCTCACAACCAGGGTGAGAACAGCCAATATCATCAAAGTATGGGTCACACTGCCAGATGAAAAAAAAATTCATCATTGGAACGAGTACATTAGCCATGGTAAGAAGCCATCAGACTAAAGCAATAACATTTGGTAAGACATCAGGTAAGATATATTAGGCATGAACAAAGAGTGAGAAACCTTAATTTTCTATTCGGCAATCGTCATTGTTAAAAAAACTCCGACTGGTTAATAGGCAAGGACAGAAACTAGTACCTCCTCGGTGACAACACCATGATGGACAAAGTATCTCCATGCAGAAATTGGATACCCTCCATCACAACCAAGTCCGCACAAAAAGCCACAGCATGCTAAGACATCATTGACCGACAGAGATATGTTCTGCAATAAAACAATATACATGTTTATGATGGACAACAAGAAAAAAAGTCAACTTTAATCACAAGACTCGGTTACCATGCCAAAATGGATACAAAATCGATCTGATAGTGACTCGACAGCACCAAATGCCCAGCAAGATCCACAATGACCCTGGTTTATCAAAATCCAAATGTGCTGAGAACTAGTACGACTTATTTATATGATTTGATTAAAAGTGAAATGACCACAGAAATTTTACCTGATCTTCAATTTGGAAAGTAGTCCAACATTTGGCATATAAAATGGAAAAGAATCAGCACCTTGAGAAAAAATACAAGAATTAGAAAAGCAAGAAAGCAACTGACCTAGAATTCTTCCTATCGTATTACACTGTGGCCAAGCTGTTCTTGCATCAAATTCTTTTGGCAATATCAAGGATTTTGGATGACTTATAACAGGAATTCCCCTCAATTCCTCTTTTGGAGTTGGTTTGACTCCAAGAAGATACTTGAATTGGCCAACCTATGCATAAAAAGATGAAAATATTAAGCAATTTTTTTTTAAAGGCCTACATCCGCCTATATGTAAATCGAAAAAAGGAAGGGAAGTCTTAGAACAATATCAAACAGTCATAAAAGGTGTCTCGTCAGTTAAAGACTCACAGTATAATTGGAAAATTGATGATTCAAGGTAGCTTTCCATCCAGCCTTGGGGTTTTCATTGACCTTTTTAATGATTGACTCCTGCATGATCATAGTTAACCAAAAGGAAAAATAAATGATAAGCAAAGCATTCAACACAAAAAAGACTTCACATAAGATTTGCAAAAGAAAAGTACCTGGAGAATCCTAGAGCTGAGCTTGAGCTCGGAAACTGGTTCCACTGCAATGACCTGTTGGCAGTTACATTATCAAACGAATCCAACACCAAACCGGTAACTTCCATAACTCAATACATAAAGACAGAACATCCAACAACGGAAACAGAATGCACTAATATCCAGAAAATTGTTTTGCACATTCCAATTAAAAAAAAAAGTTCCAAAGAAAATCAATCAAAACTGTCTAATAAAAATGATGAAATTAGAAAAAAATAATAATCAATTTTGATATTGCCAAATCAATCCTCAATTTTTCACGAGATAAAGGTTTGTTTCACTGCAAGTGAAGATAATGCGATTTTGACATCACAATTTCTGCTGCTTCTATTTTCCCTCTCTGTCCAAACGGTTCCCTAATTGCTGGGAGATACAGTTATTTGCTGTTTCTATGTAATCGAAAAAGGTAACATTAGCTTGATCATATCTACCGGATTCTCTAAATGTGTAAAATCTGATATCCACCAAAATTGGAAATAGAAGTTTGCATAGAGATTCTTTTTGATAAATATGTTCCATAGATTCGTGAATATTTAAAACTGAAAAGAAGATGATCGGGTTTCCCAAATTTGTTCTTGAAAAAAAAGAGTTTGTAACCTGTACGCAAGTACCTGAGAGTAAAAGGTAAAGAAGGCCGCAAGAAGCAACAACAGAGTGGAAAAGCAGAGAGTAGCAGCCATTTGCCCCTTCCTCTGTCCTGGATGGCGAAAGGAAGGAGAAGATAGAGATACCCGGCAGTCGTTTGGTGCCAAATAAAGGAGGACCTTTGACCCTTATTATTAGGAGGAGAGAGTGATTTAAAAGGGGGCAAAAAAAAAAAAAAACCCTAATTTCAGTTTACCCCTGAATTTTGGGGCGATTATAGTTTCTTCCTGTAAAGTTTCGATTGTATCAAAGTCCTCCGAAAGTTTCAGTCACTATTTGACTAATTGAATTTTTTCCCGGTCTCTAAATTTTTTAAATTTGATCGAATATAATTTTTTTTTAAATAATTTAATATAAATAGTATTATTTGGATGTGAAGTAAAAGATTTAGTCTCGTAAAATTATTTTGAAAAAAAATGACTTAATTAAATTTTAAAAGTTTAGGAATTAAAAAAAAACATCGATTTAATCCCGGAAAGATAAAGAGATAAATGAAAACCAACCCCAAAAAAGGTCAGAGCGCTATCAAACAAAAAGGGGCAAATCTATCCGGGCTAGCAAATGTATATGGTCCCCCTATTTTCAATTTTACATCATTATCTTTTGTCCTAATGTCACTCTCCAATTTCATACTCCTCTAATCATTTGGTCCCCGCCAAAATAAAAGAGGTGGCTGTAGAGTGTAGAGGATAAAATTGGAATAAAAACAAGAGGATGATGAAAGTAGAACATTTTCACTTAAACATTTCAATCACGTCGAGTCTTCATGAAGATAGCATCCCCGATGTAGTTCCGAGATCATCATACATAGATCACATTCAATAGCCCTCTTTTGCATAATCTATCACTCCGACACATGATTCATACATAAATTACATGGCATCTGAATTTGATAATCCATTATCGAGCAGAAGCATGCTCATGGGCATGGCATCGATGCTGACAACTTCTCTAACGAGGTTCCTGGTTGAACGCAAGCCAGCAAAAACATCCTCTTCAAGACCACACTCAGTTGTTCGTCTTTTATTCTTAAAGTACCCATCCTGTGATTCAACATCAAATTGCATGTCAGCATTTCAGAAAACTTTTTATGACAGTAATTCATCATGGAGAAAATTCCAATCAAAAGAGCCTACATCACCCAGCCTCTATCCGCTGATTAGCAAGAAGCTGCAACAAAAAGAGTACGTAATTCATAAGAAAATAATGGGGATGAAATCTGAAAATAAAAAATGATAATTATTAACACATACCCAATAATCCTCCTCAGCATCGGAAGTCCCCCACCCGATAAGCTTAACAGCACGGCGTCCCACGACTTCACCTGTTATGTGCATGTAACCTTCTGATTTATAATGAGCAAAATCCTGTAGAATGGTAAACAGGTTATTTCGATTAATTAAGGTAACATGGTATATTTCCCAGGCACATTTCTCTTCATGCAATTTGCATGGCACTGCTGGGTAACTTTCGTCCACATGAATGAAAAGTGCAAGCACAACTAAGAAAGAGATTCGTATTTAAGAGATCAAATGCTTGCAAACTCCCACCAATGTTATCCTTACTTGTGTAGAAGCAATACTCATAATTTCTTCAGCTTAACAAGCAAGCTATAGTTAAACACTGCAAAAGAATTAAAGTTCACCAAGTGTGAGCAAAAGAGAATGAACAAAGTTTTTACCTCATAAACAGTGACGGAGACCTCTACTGGTCCGTTCCTAGAAACTTCGGCCATGATACTGTGGCGATCGGAATCAATTCTATACGCATTAACAACGAAGTGCTTCGACTCTGCCCAGCGTTTGTTCTTATCAGCACACTTTCTTTCACACGTTGGAGTAGGATATCTTGGTTCGCAACAGGGTGAGAACAGCCAATATCGTCAAAGCATGGATCACACTGCCAGATGAAAATTTTGTTAAAAGAAACCTTGATTGTGGAACAGATTGTGCATGATCAAGATGTGATTTCCCTCTCAGTTTCTCGTTAAGCAATCTAAACTAAGAAAAAAGATCTCAAGGGTGGTCATGGCAATAGGGAGAGCCAAAAACTGATCTTACCTCCTCAGTGATACCAGATTGGACAAAGTATCTCCATGCATCAATTTCATGACCCCCATCACAACCATCGCCGCACTTCCAGCCACAGCAAGCTAAGAGGTCATTGACGGGTAGAGATACGTTCTGCAATAAAAGGACATGTATGATTACACTGGAGAACATAAATAGTCAAATTTTTTTCTTTGTTCAAATATAAAATAATCAACTTGAATTACAAGATTCAGTTATCATGCCATAACGGATGCAAAAACGATCAGATAGTGATTCAACAGCACCGAATGCCCACCCTAGACTATAAAAATGGATATGTGTTGAGAACTGGTAAGGTTTATTTAAATAAAATCCTTGATAAATAAAGTAAAACATATATTTTTTTTTACCTGATCTATGATATGGAAGTCGATCCACCATTTTCCATATAAAGCAGAAAAGCATCAGCACCTTGAAAATTAATTAGAAAAAGAAGAGAACCATGCAATGAAAGCAGATAGCAACTGACCAAGAATTCTTCCTATGGTGCTACATTAATGTGGCCAAGCGGTTCTTGCGTCAAATTCTTTTGGCAATTTCATGGATTTTGGATGCCTCACAAGAGGAACACCTCTTAGTTCCTTTTTGGGTGTTGGTTTGACTCCACGAAGGTACTTGAATTCCCCAATCTTCGAAGCAAAGAAATTGGAAATGTAAACTATTAGGAATAAATACTAGATATGGCTTAATGAAACAATATAAAAAGAGGATTTAAAACAATCTCAGTTTCTCAATCTCTCATGAACAAGGCCTTGCCAGTCGAGCACTCACAGAGTAATTGAAAAATTGAGGGTTCATGGTAGGTTCCCCCCAGCATTGGGATTTCCATTGACCTTTTGAACTATTGAATCCTGCACATTCATAGTGAAAGCAGAAGAAAAATAAACAATTTGCAATGCAACAAATTCATTCAAATTACAACAACAATAAAATAAAATAAAAAAGTCTGCTAAAGAAAATACCTGAAGGATCCTAGAGTTGAGTTTGAGCTTGGATCAGACTGGTTCTACCGTAATAACCTGTTGACCATATCACATTCAATAACTTCAAACTTAGAATAGCAACCTTCAAGAATCTAAACAGAGAGAAAGAAAATCCAAGAATGGAAATTAGTACAAGATAATACTGCCTTGTGGACCGACACAACAATCTTCTACTCCTTTGTATTCACAAGATCATATTTTTGTATTAATATCCAACTTTAAAGAGGATTTTAGTACTTTATCTCACTTTCGCATATGTACTAAAAAGAGCTTTACAACCTAACCATTATCTATCCGATTTTAACGTATCAAAAAGTAGTTAACTAGCAGCCAAATTTGGAAACAAAAATTCGAACAGGCACAGATTTCTCTCTACTCTAGTGGAACATAAACCTCTGAGACGTAGATGATCGGACTTTAACATGAACGTAAAGAGTTTGCAACTAGTAAGCAAGTACCTGAGAGGCTGAGCGTGAAAGGTAAAGAGAGCAGCAACAAGTAAGGAAAGGATGGAAAAATACAGAGGATTTGCCTCTGCCGCCTCAGAGAGGTTGAAGAAGAGAAGAATATGGAAATATCCACGTAGTTTGAAGAAGGATATGATCCATTTATGAGGGTATGTATGACCCTTATACAGGAGGAAAGGTGAGAGTATGCAAAAGAAGGGAGGAGAGGAAAGCCAATCAGACTGAAGGAGGAAGGAACCTTTCTTGACATTTTGTACACAACACACTTCGTGTCAACAGTGATGGCAAATCCCATTGCCTTATTGGGTTTGATCTCTCTTCCGGCCGCTTGATATTTTCTCCAGGAACATCGTCAGTTAGTTACGAGTTTAAGACCCTCGTGGCCCAGTGTAGAGATCCCGTCTTTGATTATTATGAATTTATGATAGGTATTTATTTATTTATTTTCTTTGCTGGATAAATATATCCATTATGGTTACAATGCGTAACATGATTCTGCATTTCACTTCAATGAAAAGAGCGAGCGATTGTCGATTGATGAAGGATCTGTACTACATAAAATATAAAAGAAAAACATCTTTATCCCTGGTCAGTTCAATCGTCTCTTAAAATAAAAGGAAAATATTATACGTATTCTACAACTAATTTTGTATAATTTAACCAAACCTCAATATATATATATATATATATATATATATATATATATATATATATATTTTAAAAGACACTCCTAAATTCATCAACCAAATCATCTTCTATGAAATTCAGCTTATGGCAGACCAACAAGGCCAAAATTAGAATATAGAGTAGATGAGCCATCAAAGTACATCATCTTTTACAGTATTTCAAACTGAGTATATTCATGAAGAGAGCGTTATGATGAAAGCTAGTTATGTATCGAGATCATAATATCCAATAACTCTCTGTTGCAGTATTTATAACTCCAACATATGATTGATACATAAAATTACATCAAATTTGAATATGATACTCCGTTATCAAGCGGAAGCATGCTCACGGGTATCAATACTGGCAACCCCACTATGGAGGTTCTTGGTTGAGGGCAAACCAGCAACAACATCCTCTTCAATACCACACTCATTTGTTCCTCTTCTTATCTTGAAGTAACCATCCTGTAATTTAAAATGAAATTATACGTCAGCATTTGAGATCATTTTTTTGTGTCAGTAATTCAACATGGAGAAAATCTGGTCAGAAGAACCTACATCTCCCCAGCCTCTATTCCACTGATTTGCGAGAAGCTGCAACAAAGAGTACATATTCGTATTCAATATCATGAGAAAATAATGGCTGCAAAATCTAGAGAAGAACATGATAATTAGTCTCACTTACCCAATAATCCTCCCCATCATCAGAAGTCCCCCAACCAATAAGCTTAACAGCATGGCCTCCCATGATAGAACCTGTTATGTGCTTGTAAACTCCTGATTTATAATGAGCAAAATCCTGTAGAAATTAAAAGGGTAATAAGGTTATATTTCCTATGCACATTTATCTTCCTGCAATTTGCATTTTGCTTCTTTAAAATAAATTGATTATGGGTGACATTCGTCCAGCATGAATGAAAACAGTAAGTAGAAACTAAAAAAGATTCGTATTTAAGAGATCAAATGCTTGCAAACTCCAACTGAGGTTATCCCAACTAGTTAAGCAGTACTCAGAATTCCTTCAGTTTAACAAGTGAGCTATAATTAAGCAAAATAAAAGAGGTGCACTAAGTACGAGCAAAAGAGAATGAAGTGCATTTTTGACCTCATAAACAGTGAAGGCGACCTCGACTGGTCCATTCTGATAAACTTCAGCCATAATATCGAGGGGGTCAGAATTGATCCTATATACATTAACACTGAAGTGCTTCGATTCCATCCAGAGTTGGTTCTTATTGGCACACTTTCTTTCACACAGTGGAGTTGGGTATCCTGGCTCGCAACCAGGGTGAGAACAGCCAATATCATCAAAGTATGGATCACACTGCAAGATGAAAATTTTCTTGAGCACATCATGATTGTGGAACAGATTGGGCATGATAAAAATGTACCCTAATTTCCCGTTAAGCAATCTGAACCAGCGAAAAGATCTCAAGAATCAAGGTGATAGGAAAAGCCAGAAACTTCTACCTCCTCAGTGACAACACCAGATTGAACAAAGTATCTCCATGCCATAATTGGATAACCCCCATCACAACCATCTCCACACATAAAGCCACAACAAGCTAAGAGATCATTGACAGATAGAGAAACGTTCTGCGATAACATGACATAAATTTATAATGGGAAAATTAAAAATAGTCAACATTTTCTACATCAACTCGAACACAAGATTCATTACAATGTCTAAATTGATGCAAAAACGATCAGATAGTGATTCAACAGCTCCAAATGCCCAACAAGATCCACAGTGGCCCTGGATTATAAAAATAGATAAGTGTCGAGAAATGGTAAGATTTATTTAGAAAAATTTGTTGATAAAGTAAGAAAGACAGATTTTTTTACCTGATCTGCAATTTAATTGATCCACCATATTCCATATAAAGTAGAAAAACATCAGCATCTTGAAAAAAAAATATCAGAAATAGAGAGCCAAGCAAACAGGCAAGCAACTGACCTAGAATTCTTCCAATGGAAGTACATTGTGGCCAAGCGGTTCTTGCATCAAATTCTTTTGGTAATTTCAAGGATTTTGGATGTTTTACAAGAGGAACGCCTCTCAGTTCCTTTTTGGTAGTTGGTTTGACTCCAAGAAGGTACTTGAACTCGCCAACCTATTGAACAAAGAAATTGGAAATGTTAACCACTAAGGGGGAAAAAAGACTAGTCTCAGCCTATATGTGCTGAATGTAACCACCAATAACTTATAAGTATCTCAGTCTCTCAATCTCTCATGAACAAGGTCTCGCCAGTTTAGTACTCACCGTGTAATTGGAAAATTGAGGGTTCATGGTAGCTTCCCATCCAGCATTGGGATTTTCATTAACTTTTTGAACAATTGAATCCTGCACAATCACAGTGAAAAGCAGAAGGAAAAATAAATGATCTGCAATACAACAAACGCACAGGAGAAGAAAAGAAAAATCTGGCTAAAACTAATACCTGAAGGATCCTAGAGTTGAGCTTGAGCTTGGAAACTGGTTCCACTGCAATAACCTGTTGACCATATAACATTCAATAACTTCAAAATGAAACTAAAAAAGGAAAAGAAAAAACAGAGAAAGAAATCCAAGAAAGGAAATTAGTTCAAGATACTGCTGTATGGTGGACCGACATAACAACCTCTCAATTGTATCTCACAAGATCATGTTTTTGCTGTAATTCCTACTTTGAAAGATGCTTTTGTTACATTTTCTCACTTTTGCATATGTACTAATAAAGCTCCTTATAAATAAAAATTAATTAATTAAATTAAATTTTTTTTAAAAAAAAGAAATAGAAATCGATACTACATCTAACTTGTTTATTAACTTTAATTAGCATATATAGATACCTCCAGAAATTCTAATTAAAATAGTCTAGCAAGAGATATGGAGTTGAAACTAATCAATCCTCAGACTTAGGTCCAGGTTTACCGGAGGAACAGACACCCAGATGACTGTGCAATTAACTGCCTAATCCTGGCTGCTGAAGCTATGTGTTAGCAGATTCTTCTACCTGTTTCTATGTAATAGTAACTTCCCACTCACTAGAAAACATAGAAACATAATCATTATCCATCCGATTTTAACGTGTCAAAAAGTAGTTAGATCAACGGCCAAATTTGGAAATAAAAATTGGAACAGTCATAGATGGGTCTCTACTGGAAAATAGAAAAGCTGAAAGGTAACGATCGGATATTTTAGAATAAATTGAAAGAGATTGCAAGTACCTGAGAGACAGCAGCAACAAGTAAGAAAAGAGTGGCAAAATACAGAGGATTTGCCATTGCCTGCCTGATGGAAATATCCAAGAAGGGGTTAGTTGGGTGACAAATGAAGAAAGATGAGGTCTCTTTATGAGGGTATGTATGACCCTTAATGTAGGAGGAAAGGTGAGATTTTCAAGAAGAAAGGGAGGTGAGGAAAGCCAATCAAACCGGAGAGGGAAGGAACCTTTCTTGACTTTTTGTCCAGCTGCACGCTTGACGTCATCTGGATGGCAAAGCCCATCGTCCTGTTGGGTTTGCTCTCGCTTCCCCACCGCTTGATTCATGTCATCGAGATTGGGGACGTATCTGTCAGACTGTTAGGATCCTCGTGGCCCAGTGAGGAGATTCCATCTCATCCCATCACCTCTCATCCTCAATTATTACAATGAATTACGTATTGCTTTTCGTTATTTGCTACGGTGCCCAAAATGATTATTTCCCTTCAATAAAGGAAAGAGTTAAAAGTTGTAGCATGTCTGCTCACCGTTTTATTTGTTTTAATCGTATTTTTTTATTAATTTTTTTAATAATTATGTTTTTATTTTTAATTTGTATCTTCATTTCATTCATTGGCTGAATTTTTCAATAATTATATTAATTTTCGACAACAAACTTATAAGATGATGATATGTGGTATTTTTTAAAAACAAATTCTGAAAAAAAAATCAAAATGTTTTTTTTCCTTCTACCTTTATGTATAAAAATAATTAATTAATTTCATTTGTCTTTTTTTTTTTTAGAATTTGAGTTTTTTTCTTTTTTAATTTCTCTCAAATTCTGAAAAAAAAATAAAAGATCCTAAAATGCTTTTCTTTTTCTTTGCTTTGTGCTTTTGTTCTTATGTTATTAAAAAATATTTCATTATTATTATTTTTTTTTTGGATTTGGATTTGAAATAAATTTTCATCATAAATTTCTAAAATAAACAAGAAAAGATTTTGCTTCTGTTTTGTTTCTATACATAAAAAAAAAAAATTAGTTTGAATTTGAGAGAAAGAAAAATAAATAAATAAAAATTAAGAGATGAAATTAATTATTTATTTCTATACATAAATGTAGAGAAAAAGAAAAACATTTTGAATTTTTTTTTTAATTTTTTTAACGTTTTTTTTTTAAAAAAAGCCACGTATTAGCATTCCGTAAGTCTATCACTAAAAATTGATGCAATTACCAAAAAATTTAGCGAATGTGACGAAATTTAGATACAAATTAAAAATAAATGGACATGATTATTGAAAAAATTAAAAAAAATACGATTAAGATAAAGAAAGCAGTAAAAAGATATGATAGAACTTTAACTTGTAAAAGAAAAAAGAAAAATTGTTTCAGAATTTATAAAAGTGGAACCATGAGGAGGAATGAATGGGTTAAAGTTCAATTGATAAAGTATCTGAACTAGTAGATTTTAAGCAGGAAAGAAAAACATCTTCATCTCTCGTTAGTTAAATTTTGTTTTTTCTAAAAAAAGAAATAAGATTGGAATTTGAGACTTGTTTATCTTTCCCAGATTGAGTATGTATAAATGAACTGAGGAGCCATAAAATCAAGCATGCTATGTAAGTAAGAATAGGATCGACTGTTTTTCCATCATTTAACGGGATTTTTTTTTTTTTTTTTTAAGATTCATAAATTCAAATATCCAATATCTCTTTTTTTTTTTTTCCTTTTTCTTCTTTTCATTTTTCTGGATAGAGATAACGTTCCAGCACTCACTTCAGGTCCAGCTCATTTACCCTTCCTTACTCGATTTGCTCAACGACGAAAATCTTGTTCTAACCCAATTTATCTATCCAACTCAGTGGTCCAAGATTCCCCCCCAAAAAAAGACAAACAACTCACGTTACCTTCAATTAGACGGGCATTAATAAATAATAATCTCCAGTTATGCCATAAAAAATACGAAATCCAAAAAAATATTGAAACATGGGTTTGTTTTTCAATCGTAATGTTTTTTCGGAGATACATGGGCATCTACGTGAGAATTATTTATTATTATTAAAAAAAATAACTTTTAACCCGTTAAAGGTGAAAGTATTTTCGAACCACCTCTTTTGTACTAAGAATCCCTCCTTAATTGAGTTTTAGTAGGTTATCTGTGTCTAAATTAATACATGCAAAATTACTTTTCACAATATGTACTTAGATTTGAATTTCAAATGAGAACGTAGAGAGTAAATCAAAGTTCAAACTCAGAATTATAATACAGAGAGTAAATCCACTTATAATTGGCTGGTGAATCCACATAGGGATAGGATTTCAAGATGATTATTTGACCAATATCTAAGAATTTTCTATCCATGCGTATGAGGCATGGTTCTGCCAAATTCTCAGACAAACATTTACATTCCATGTTAGGGGTGCCAAGAGCAAATTCGAAGTATTCTTTTAACTGGTTCCAGGCCTTCCTTGCAAGTTAGAATGATATTTGTTTCGTAAAGACCTAGGGAAATGGAAAGAAAAAGATCAGTTCATGAGGATCCCCCTTTTTGTAGGCGCATTGCTGGGAGGACAAAGCTTGTGGACAAAGAAACTGGAAAGAAGGGAATACTCAGATACGTATACATTCAAAACCATCAAATTAGGTAACCAGTGGGGTTCTAAGCAAATTTTCAACACACAAGACGGACTAAAATATTCCAGTCTAGCATTAATTGCCCATTGATAACCAGCTTATATTATTTAAGTTATTTATAAGTATTACAGTCACAATCTTCTGTCATATCAGTTAAGTATGCCTCAGGAAGGAAGCAAGATCATGCATTGTGCTCCACAGGGATAACCCCAGAAGAGCGGCGACACTGCTGCAAAGCCTCACACAATTGCTTCAGTGCCTTGTCGTATGATATAAACCCCATGAACCAGAATTCATGACCATCCGTTGTCACAATTTGGATGTACTTTTCAGATTGGTTCACTCTGTTTGAAGAAGGATTCACTGCTCTCAACCGATCAAACTGCACCACCACCTATATATATATAAGGAGACAGTTAAACATCAGAAAAAGCAATCTGAAAAATAAAAGAAGATTATCAGCTGCTTACAAAAACTTTGAAGCAAAATTACTAAAAATAAGAACAAAAGGGCCCAATTGAAAGTGCTCAAACAATAGCTAAAACCTGATAAAGAATTAGTTGCTTGATGAGCTCAAATTAATAATTTGTTGCTTTCCAGTCAACAAACTTGTAATGATTTTTAATTGCAAAGTGCAAAATTTGTTTTAAATTCAAAAACTTTCTATTCAGGTAATAGAATATTGAAAAGCACATGCTATTCTCACAATTCAGCAGCTTAGATTAAAGAAACGAGACATTGGTGGTGAGTGCATCACTAAGAAATGTAGTAGAAGATAATAACCTTGTAATACATCCATTGCTGCTGTCCTGTTGGAGAATAATAGCAGAAGGGATACTCGCTACAAAAGGCCACCTTTTTGGTGGATATATATAGTGTCCCAATAACAGGTCCTGTAGAAGTTGATACATAGCAAGCATATGCATTCAAGAGCTTCTCTCCAGGCAAGACCTCAAATGTCTGCTGGAATACCTTATCGTGCCCTCCTTCAGTGAGTACCTTTGTCCCCTGAGCAATCCTTGCCATTGCAGCATCGGTGAGACTAGGACTAACCTTGACTGTTGTTCTCAAAAAAAAAAAAAAAAAGATTAGATATAAGATACTAAATGATTGCATCCATATCTGAGAATTACAACTAAGTAATTTGCCTTACCACAAAATAAACAGTAAAGAAAAAATTGGCTTCCTAATTTCTGAAAGTACGGTTTAACTGGCAAAGTGATGGTGATCTGTGTTATTCCTAAAAATCATTAACTTACATTATCACTTACCTCTCTAAGTTGAAGGACCAAGCCAAGGTAATTAATCAATTCCCTCTGTTTTCCATTTTAATATTCCTATTAATCTATTTTTTTTTCTTGTAGCCATTCTCTATATGAAGACATACCTCCACATTCAACCATTCTCATAAATTCCAAATTTACATTTAAAAAAATTAAAAATCTCAAGAAGAGTGTTCCTCCACTTGGTTTCTTGAAAAGGCCAAATAAGCATCTTAATTTTGCAAACAAGAACAAGCTAATTAATTTGTCGGCTCAGTTTATATTTGGCCATGAGTACAAAAGATCAGGTGAATGGAGTTGATCCGACAATTAGTCACCGTACTCAATTCTAAGCAATTAGGGAACCATAACAAAAAGAATTCGCAGAGAATAAATAACCTAAGGAACTTTCCCCTACCTTCTGTACGTTTACACTAACACTAGGCAAGCTCAGAGGCAATGTTGGGTGGCACCTTTCTATAAGACCTCATCTATTTAAAGATGAAACGATCGACCCAATAAACGCAGTAAACAAAAGGCGATATAAGTTTTTTTTCTTTCCGATCAAGATTGCAGTGACAATATATTTGATGAATACGGATATTAAGGGCAGGCAAGAAGAATTTACTTAGTCCTGATTGAAGGTAAAATGAAGAGGGAAAAGAAAAACTCACAATGATGCCAGATGTTATCAGCATAAACCTCTGCTTTCCTAGTGGCAACTTCAACCCTTTTCCCACACCGATTCAAAGCATCATATATCTTCCCCATCGGTCCTGGAAGAAAGTAGACAAAATTTTTTTTATTAATTTAGACTATACTTGAAAACAAACACCAAGAAAGACATTCATGAACTCAAAACTCAAAACTCAAAAGATCAGACTTACTATTGCCATTTGTCCCATGTCCATTTCTAGTAGCCGGAGGAACAGGCGCGAACTGGAGATAAGGATTGTTGTTATTGTAGTCCATGGTGTTGAGGATGCAGATGGGGATTCGCTGAAGTGCTCTGTGTACAAATTATAAGGCAACGAGACAGGTTCCTCACTTTTCCTCCACCGCCCAAACGTCACTTTAATTTTAGCTCCACGCTATTATTCTCGATGGTAGGTAGCTTTGCCTGGTCGGCCCATAGATAAAATATAATATATAATAGGATCTCCTGTATTGTTATTATTATTATTTTTATTGACAAGGTATCCAAGTATGAACATCTAAACTAATTGTTTATTGTTTAATGGGATGTATAAAGTAAGCATAATTATAAGAAATTTTTTTACATGTATCAAAATTCAAATTTAAAATAACTTAATTAAATAATTACAGTTCTTTCTATTCAAATCAATTATCTTAAGTATTTTATGTATTATTATTCATTAAAAGTATAAAGAGTCTTTTCATAAATATTCAGCATAAATAGTTTCTAGATAAAATAAAAGTAAAAATTAGTCATTTTATTAAATTTTTGTCTAATTTAAGTTAAATAAAATTACATACCTAATAAGTGATGCTTTAGTCCACTTAATTAAAAGATCTAATTTATGTTGAATAATTTGTTGTAATAAATATTTACTTTTTAATTAATACTATATGAGACTTTGTCGTATTTCATTTTAAAAAACTTGGATAGAAACCTAATGTCAATCAACAAAGGAACTAATTTTAGCTCTAAATTTGTCTAGGGATTGTTTATGCTAAATGACTTGTTTAGGGACTTTTTTGTGTGTTTAGCCAATAGTATGAAGAGTTTTGGTAAATATTTAAATGTTTATTGAACAAACATGTTTGATTTTCAAGCAATTTTATATAAATTATGATAATTATAAAAAAATAATTTTTTAAATTTTTTTAACCATGTGAAATATTTTTAACTTATATTTAGTAAAAAATAAATACAGGAAATTGAATTATTTTTCAAAATAATTAATAATTAATATCTCGGATAAATATACATAACTTTTTTAAAAAAAACAGAGTGGAGTGGAATGGAATTTGAGTGATTCCATTGATCTTATGGGGATATTGTATTTAAGTTGCAAACGTGATAGCGAATTTATTCACAGAATCGTGGACGGAATGTATTTGAGTTCGTTCATACCGTGCGACGATAGAAAAGCATTTTGTTGGATAAGCTTGTGGTGACAGAACGTAACTAGAGATTGAAAAAAAATGGAGGGAAAGAAAAGGAATATTTGGGAAGAATATATAAAGTTTTTTCATTTTTTTGAGAAGACGAGAGCGCCATTTTCTCCAGAAGGGGAGAGAAGGTGAAGAGAAGAGTGCAATGAAAGGCTATTTATTTATTTGTCTCTTATTCTCTTATGCATATTCATAAAATATGTGAACAAGTTTGTAATTTTATTTTTCTTCCATTCATTTTTTCTTTCTTTCTAGTTTTCAAATACTTTATTCTCATTTTCATTTCCTCCACTTTCACTCCTTCCAAACAAGAGGGAACAAAATTACAATCTTCTACTTTTTTCCATTCCTCTTACTTCCATTCTTCTCATTTTGTTACCCTTCACTATCTTCTCTCTCAAGCAAAATATAAATGCCAAAGAAATTGTGTTTCTTATAAAATTAGGAATGTCATTTGCTTTCAAATCGGGGGATTTGTGAATTTATGGATAAATAGAAGAATTTCAACCTCTGAGGGCCACTAAGCTAGGTCCATGTCATAGCCTATTCGATTTGGGTGATCTTTTTGCAGAGGATCGTCAATCCACGATGGAGGACTGGTTATGTACGGTCTCGTATATCATGCAAGTAGTGTTCTAAATTATTCGCATATAAGCTATGTGAATTACCCACTAGTCCATCACTTTTTCATTTAGTTTGACTTTGGCTTAACCAAGTGTTGAATTCAATCATCTATTAACATGGATTATCATGCAAGCTTCCAAGTTAATTGAATATTAAAAATGATCTATTTAAATTATGAAAATATCATGCACAACTATATTAAGTAAAAAAATAAACTTTTATAAAAACTACGTAGTTGAACATAAGAATGACAATTTGTTGTGTCCCATCGGAACCTCAACTTATTTGAGATGAGAATGATACTCAAAATTTTATCCCGTAAGGGGCAAGAGGCGAGGATGGGACGAAATTTTTTGAGATGGGGCTATCTTCGTTCATGTCCTGTCATTTTGCCTTTAGAAATGACAATTTGAGAATGAGAATGCAAAAAAAAATTAAAATTTGAGGATCAAAAAACTTTTTTTGAAAAGTACAAGGACTGGAATGAAAATATTTTTGATAAATTATTGTTAACATCAATCTTTTGTTATTCAAAATTGAGCTGTTAAATTTAAATTTAATAACTTGGAAACATATATACAGATAAAAATATGTTACTGAAAATAAAAATTATATCATATTGAAATAGTTAATGCTTTTTGGCAAAAAAGTGATTTTGCCCACAACGGCTGGAGCAAAATGAGAAAAAGCAACCCTAATATTAGATCATATTATGCAAATTCATCACTTTAATTCGAAGGTCTCTCATATTCAAGTACAGAAATTGGAGGTTGATGGATGAAAAATCTAAGAGACGACAAAGGTTAATTTTCTTTATGTTTTGAAGAATGCCTGTAAATGTCAAATTGAACTTTAACCATTGAAGGTTTTAAATTACAAAGCACACCCTCAAATTGCCGCTCGTCATGGTCTGGGACTTCTGACCAGTGAGCGGAGACCCCTCGGCAGTCACAATTGAAATCACTGCGCCTGCAGTTCAGGTGGTTAATGATTAATTAAGCCATTAGGAGTATTTGAAAGAAAGCAATTAAATAAATTAATTAAAATTTGAGAGTGGCATTGCTGTTTCAAATAATTATGGTATTTCTGAACTCACATGGCTATGTATACTACAGTAGAAGGCCAAGAGGCCAAAAAAGAAAAATCCAAAATCAAAAAGAGGAATAAGTTAGGCACAGGTACGCATGAGATAAAGAGAAAGAGAGATGCAAAGCTAATGTCCTAACCCCAAAATCGAAAATGGGACTCTTGCCTAGTTTGGGTCTCCGTTTAAACCGACTTCAACTACTGTAGAAAATAAAAGATAAGAAAAACCCATTTTTCAGCTCCAATTCATATGCTTCGCCACTTCTCTGTTTGCCCTTTTAAGGTTTGATACTCTACTCTCTCACTCTGATTTTATTTATTTTTTTCATTTATTCGGTCTCTTTTGATGGTTGTGCTTGTTTCCATTGTTCGAGTAATCATGATCAGTTGATGGTTTTGGGTAATTAGCTGGGAAGGTTGCTATTTGAATGTTGGGTTTGATCCACTAATTATTATATGTAGAGAAGAAGCATTTTCCGTTTTCTTTCTTTGCCGGTTTCTGAAGATTAGAGTTTCCAAAATTTGTGTTGCAAGTGATCTGGTTTGGACCTAATTTTATGCCAATGAAATCTGATAATATGGTGGGGATGAACAGTACATAGAAATGTGCAGTGATATCTGCTTGTGTATATATATCGTGAGGATGTAGATATGTAAGAATATATAGGAAATGTGATTCTAGTACAGCAATCATGGACTGAAATATCAACTATAGCAGCAAGCAATGTAGAACGTATCACAAGATGCTTCATATTGCCATAACTAATGGTAATTGTAGGCATTTCATTAGGGAGCAGCTTCATTGTGTTTTGCATTTTATTCAGCGATTTTTTTTTTTTTTTTTTTTTTTTTTTTTTTTTTTTTTTGTGGTTCAATGTAAGAAAACACACATCTACCTGAATTTTCAATTCCTTAATTTAGAGTATTTTCTCTATTTTGGTTGTAAAGTTTGATGAATTGTTTCTTTGGTGCTGTCATAAGGGGTTCAAATTTTAAGGATTCTCATTTAAATTGTGCTGATTTTGATGACTATGGTCCATCTTCTCTTCAGGCACATTAATTAGTTCTGGTGATTAAGTTTTGGATTTGGGATTTGATATGTTCCAGTAACTAAAGGATTTTTCCTCCCATCACTTTCTGTATCGATGGGCATACAGAAGATTTGCCATCGGAGTTCAAGTTCTGATAAAGTTTCTTGCTCCTTCAATGGTGAAGTCAAGCAGATGAGAGATAACCCAGTCTTGGGACCAGACACAGGGAATGATTCAGATGATGATTGTGAACTTGCAGAATTGAACTGTGAACTTGGCATGGTGGAAGGTCAGTGGTGCAGCATACCATACGAACTTTATGATCTTCCAGATTTGAGGGAAATATTATCTCTAGACACCTGGAATTTGTGTTTAACAGAGGAAGAAAGGTTTCATCTATCAGCTTACCTTCCAGATATAGACCAAGAGACGTTTTGCTCAACTATGAAGGAACTTTTTGATGGTAGTGAAATATATTTTGGGAATCCGTTGGATAAATTTTTCAAAAGATTGAAAGGTGGATTCTACCCTCCAAAGGTGGCTTGCTTCAGAGAAGCTTTGCAGTTTTTACAAAAGAAGCAGTATTATCATTCGCTGAGAGCTTACCATGACAGGATGATACAAACGTTTATAGACATGAGAAGGTTGTGGGATCAGTGTGAAATGAGTACTGGAATTGAGGAAAAGATTTTTATGTGGAAAAACAGGAGAAAACAAAAGAGCATCAATTTGCTTGATCTCAATGAATCTCCTAAGGATGATCATCTTTTAAGTGAGGAGATCAACTTGGAATTGAAGGTGACAAAGCTAGTGGAAAGTGAGAGTTCAGCAAAGGACAGGCCGCACTTTCCGTCTGCCAACAGGGCAAAATTTGTAGCTCCATACTGCAGACCGAAGGGGGTTCTAAAGATGAAGGCATCTGGCAATGATTCATTCCATAATTATGATTCAAAGATGGTAGCGACTGACTTCTCTGGACACTGTCGATCATTGCCCAAGGGACTGTTGAAAATAGTACCTAAAGTTCCTTCAGCTCCCCTGGAACAATCAGGCATTATGCCAAGAGGAGTGCAGTCAAACTTTCCGGTGAGGACTCATGGCATACGGGATTTTAGGTTTTCTCCTTTGCCAGCTTCTCTACGCTTTCAGAATGCAGGTAGACTGCATGAATTTCCATTTCTAAGGCAAAAGGTTGATGGCAGCAGAGTTCATTCAGCTCTGGACCAACCTCGGTTTCTAATGGATCCGCAAGAAAGTGTTAGAGTAACCAGTAATCACCCAGAAAGCTCTACAAGAAAAGTGAAACTGGAAAAGCTTCCATCTTTAGATGATAATTCTGTTTTAGGAAAACACAAATTGTTTGGAGTTGATATGGGAAGGTTTCTGAATAAGGAATGCAAGTCATCCTTGGATACCGTGGGTGCAAAGCCGTATACCTTTGGTGGTGAAAATCTAGGGGCAAATGTGGGCAGAGAATCTAATGGCTCCTCCCTGAGATCTTTGGAATCATTCCCATTTTGTATCCAACATCAGGGAGGGAGCAGCACGTGGCACCCTTAAAAGAAGAGCATCTTTCAATCTATCCAAGAATTCCAGAAGTGGTTCCCTCAATTTCAGAGTTTGGCAATGGTAAGCAAGAAACGTTAATGGATTCTTCTTCACACCAAAAGAACGGTGAGAGTGATGTCAGTGCTAGAAAATCAGAGAAGTTATCAAGTAAATCCAGTGTCTCGGAGGCATTTGAGGTTAAAAAGTTACTGCCTTTGACGTACAAGCGAAGGAAAGTTGTAGCTAAGGCCAACTCATTAAACTTCGGTAAGTCACTAACAGCAGGTGTTGATTTGAAGTCTGCAATTCCAAAAGAATCAAATCAAGATTTTAGGGAAGGTGTGAAAACTATGAAGATAAGATTAATGGGGTTGAAAGATATGCCCTTGAACAAGGAACCATGAACAACACTTCATGGACTAAAGTAGGTACTTCTTAGTAATATCAATTTTCTTTGTGGTTTTCACAAAATTATTCCGTAGTATATGCTTTCCAAGATGTGTAAATCGAAGTATAGTGGTAAAAGAAAGTTCCATTTTCATGATAATCCCATTGCAAACATATTCATGAGTCTGCCACCATCTTACCATCGGCATGTGTGTGCATATGTAGTCAATATTTTCAATTGACTCGTCAAGTTACAGCACTGATGTACAAGCATATCGTTAGATGATCCATTGCCAAACAAGTAATTCCTTTCTATCTGGTTTATAGCTCTGATACCAATTAACGTTTCCACGTTGGCTATGTCCAATCTGGTTGAGAAGGCAGTATAAATTTGAAATATTTTAGATTGCACATCCTGTTCTAGGTCATTGCTTAGGATTCTTTGACATGATTGTGGTCAGTTTTGCTTGCCTCCTTGATCCAGATTGGCTGAAAATTTTGTTAGCTCCAATATCTGGGTTAATATGGAACGCAAACTTTGACTTTTTATGATTGTTTTATTCTTTGCCTCCAGATATCTTTATCTGCATCAGACTAGTGCATGATGAGAATAGTGAACTTCTTTTGAAATCAATATAGGCTGCGTGTGCTGTTGTTTCAATGACCATGTATGTCAAGGTTCGTGCTAGACCTGGATAGTGGTGGTGACACGAACACATTTCTCATGGGTTTATTTTGAAGCCGTGTTAAATTAATGTATCTTCTGTCCCGGTCAAAGTACCACTTGTCTCCTCGCATTCCCTGGTAGTAATAGGGATACCAACTGGGGCAAGGTTTTTCAAGAGTAATTTAGTTAGTGCAAAGTTTGTTTGTATGACTTATTCAATCTCTGTTGGACAGCATCCTCAACAGGACTTGTCTGTAGGCCAGATCTTTTCTACTTGAAATCAATCGTAAAAGCAATGGTTTATATTACAACGCAATTAATGAAAACAATGAAAACATTAACCATGCGAATGATGAAACGAAGAAGAAGAAATACACAGAAAAATAACTACAAGAACTAGAGGGAAAATGAGAAAAGTAAAAAGAATTTCTCCTAACTTCACAAAGTTTCTCACACTCTCTTTACCCTCTTTTATTATCTAACAAACTCAACTAACAACCCAACTAACTGCTAGCAAATTTAGTAATTAATAACGGCTTCACTTCGGTTCCCTTTGCCAGTTAAGATGCCATTTGTCACTGTCATATTACCAACTAATATAATTGTTCAGCTCAGCACCAAAGGGTGTCATATTGCCAACTAACATAATTGTCCAGCTCAGCACCAAAGGGTTGCATAAACCGAGGAAAATGTTGCTCTAAATCAAATGAAATTTTCTAAGTTGCCCTAGAGCTGTACCTCAATTAGGTTTGTAAGCACTTGTTAACTACCTCCAATTGCCATATGTTTGAGGATGGTAAGCGGTAGAGAAGTGTAGCAAAAATTTTTTGACAAAACAAACAACTCTTTCCAAAATTTGCTCAAAACCATTGAATCTCTATTAGATGCAATTGTTTGTGGCAACCCATGCAATTTATACACATATTCCATAAATAGTTTAGCTACCGAGTTGGCGGAATAAGGATACGAAAGAGTCATAAAATGTGCATATTTAGTTAATATATCCACGACTATAAAGATCATTAACTTACCTCGGTAGGTTGGTAAACCTTCAATAAAGTCCATGGTAATGTCAATGAAGATGGCGTGAGGTAGAGATAGTGGATTCGGTAACCCTAGAGCCACTACATTTTCGTAGTTACATTCTTGACAAACCTTATAATTTCACACACACTCACGTACTTTAGTAATCCCTTCCAATAGAATAGCGTTGTCAACTTCTTTATGGTACCCTTAGCCCTATAGCATCCACCAATCGCTCAATCATGAACTACAAAAATTAGTTCATTGTGTAGTCCGCCTATTTAGCCAACCACCAACTTGCTCTTCCTTCGTAATTGCTTGGGCTTGCCATATATATTTTGGATGCATTCCTCTAGGATCGTATAATTGAGACAAGTACAATTAATAACGTTGGGTTTGAACTCTAAGAATCTCAAATCCTTATCATTAGGTCAATAGATATAAAGGAAACAACAATGGTTGCTAATTGCATGCATGAAAGAGCATTTACAACTATATTTCCTTACCTTTTTAATATACAATTTCATAGTCATAACCCATCAATTTAACTAACCAAGTAAATTGACTAAGAGTATGGATTTACTACTCAAGTAAGTGTTTTAAGCTTTGTGATCCGTTCTAATGATGAAGTGTTGATCCCTTAGATTATGATGCCACTTCTTTATAGCGAATAAAATGGCTAGTAGCTCCTTTTTCATGTATGGATAGTGCTTGATGCTTAGAGTTTAGTAACTTACTAATGTAAGCAATGTGATGACCATTTTGCATTAACATTTCCCTAATTCAATTCAACCTCCAAAAGCATCAATTTCAATTATAAAATCTCATTCAACCGAGGTAAAGCAAGTATCGAGTTGTTAATGCTTTTTTTTTTTTTAACTCCATAAACGCTCTTTTAGCTAAAGGTTTCCATATAAACCCATCCTTTTTAAGCAAATCTATAGGAGGTTTAGCTATTTTGCTATAACTCTTCATAAAATGTCTATAATAACCTATACGACCTAAGAACTCTCTCAATCGCTTTAGATTTTATGGAATAGGCCATCTGTTGCACCACTTCAATTCTCTTAAGATCGATCCGGATCTTTTTTTAGATATAAAACGTTCTAAATATTTCACTTTTGAAGAGCCAAAGGTACATTCAAAACGTTTAACAAACAAGAAATTCTCTCTCAAGACACTCAATGTAGTTTTCAAATGATAAACATGCTCTTGTAAAGTTTTACTAAAGACTAAAATATCATAAAAAAAAATACTAGAATGAACTTTCAAAGAAAAGGTCTAAAAACATCATTCATCAATAATTGAAAAGCACTAGAAGCATTGGTTAAACCAAATGGAATAACCAAATATTTATAGTGGGCATTGTGTGTTCAAAAAACATTTTAGGAATATTTGAAATATACATTCGATTTGATGATAACTCGTATGTAAGTCTAATTAAAAAAAAATGTTGATCCTTGCATTTCATCTAGAACTTTCTCGGTGATAGGAATAGAGAATTAATCTTTAATAGTTATCCGATTAAGTTTTCTATAATCCATACACATCTTTCAAGAATTATCTTTCTTTGTAGACAACACCACTAGAGAAAAAAATGGACTTAGACTAGGTCGTATAATATCATTATCTAACATTTCTTGCATCCGTTTCTCAATTTCATCGTTATGGACAAATGACACCTATAAGGTTTCAAACTTAAAAGTTCTAATCCTTTTTTCGGTTTAATCTTATAATCATGTACTCTTTGAGGAAGTAACCTTTTAGGCTCTTCAAAAACATCTTTAAACAATTCTAACAGGTCACTTAGTTACGTTGGAATTGGTCGAACCAACTCTATTCCCCAATTTTCCATTTTTATTTTCATTTCCTTAAGATCAACTAATTGATTTAATTGCAACCAATTTAAGAGATGACTTACAAATAACTTTATCCGATTCCTTAACTATCTCACTTTTGCTTATTTTAATGCACTTCGCTTGTAATGAAAACAACTTTTGATCTTTTGTAAACTTCATCCACATCTCCTTAAAATTCCAAGTTATGCCTCCCATAACATACAACCATGCTACTTCTAAAATCATGTCATGCATTCCGAAATACATCATAAAAATAATAATTTCAAATGCCTCTCCTTGTATCTTCTACTTGAAATTATTGTATTTATATTGACATACAATATCTCTAACATCTTCCACATAATGATCATTGGCTCAATTTTAACCATTACACATTTATTCTTCTTAACAAATCCTAAATCCATAAAATGACGAGTGCTTATCCATATGTATGAGTATGTTCATTCTTTTACTTTTTAATTCTTCTAACATCTTCATAGTTTGATGATGTTCCCCACCTAACACTATAAGAATTGAAATTTGATATAGCTCTCTAACTAAACTATCCCTATTTTCATGTTTCCTATAAATATTTTCTTCCCTAATCACCTTATTTTCAACATCACTAACTCCATCATCTTTCACTTCTAGCATAAACACTCGTCTATCTTTGTATTTATGGCCGGACACATATTTATCAACATAAAAGTAATATAATCCTCTTAGCCTCTTTTTATCCAATTCATTATTGGGTGTTTTCTTGTTCTAAAAATAGAATTATCATTTTGGAACTATGGTGGTAAATGCAATATACCTTTTTGGTTATAGTGGTTAGCATTGTTATAATTTGTTTGATAATTTTGGTTCATATTGTTTAAATTTATGTAATTATTGTTTAAAGTAGGTTTTTGGTTGACGATTAGAGAATTTAAGAATGGTTTATGGTCGTAAGTTGGTGAAAATTTAGTGTTGAGTCTTTGAGGATGATGTTAAAGGTTGCGATTAGTCTCTTGAAATTTGGCTAAAGCCACTTACTTTTTAAAAAGTTTTAGGTCTTATAACTTTCATCGGTATTTGTAATTCGATTGCAAGCCCCATATCAAAAAGTTGATGATGTAATCTTCGAGCACAATTAGCTCTGTTAACACCGAAGATATAATTCCTAAGGAATGATTCATCAATTTGCTTTAATCCCTTTAGTTACGCCATAGGACCATTGAACAACATAAATCTAAAACATATACTCGTGACTTTTATATGTTTTTCCCATTTAAGCATAACCTCAATTCCATTCATCTTCACAAAGACTCGATGCCATTTCAAAGCCCTTTTTTCTAAATGAATAGTAACTAAATTCACCTTAGCTTCCTTTGGTGTCCTATCCATCATAAAAAAAATTCTCACACCTAAATACCCATTCTTCAAAGTCATCACTAAATAATCTAGGAAACTCCATCTTAGATATGTGAGTATTGTACCTATATTCCCCACTAACCCCTTTAAAATTATTGTTTATCGATCTCCCGATCATGTTGTAAAAACTCAAAATCACACATTTGAGTAAGTTCAATAATTATCTCCGTGAGATTGTTAATCGACTCTTTTATCTTTTTTAGATTAAAACTTGCTTTTGTCATGATTAATCAACTTAATTTGCTCTCCACAATTGTGAAGAGTAAGCTCGATACCAATTGATGCAATTTCAATTCAAATCAACAAAAAAATACTAGGAATTAAAAGAATAACTTGTAAAAAACTAAGATTATTATTTGAAATCAATTGTAAAAGTAATGGTTTGTGTTACAATGAAATTAATGGAAACAATAGCTACATAAATGATGAAAGACTTAATGTTTTAAAAAATCATAAACTATTCATGGCTTAGTATTTCAAAAAATCACAAACTATAAACTTTTTAATGATTTTAGCTCGTTTTTTAAAATTTATATAGAAAGGTCAATAATTAAGCATCCGATAACAATACTAGCACGGATCTAATTCTCTAATCAAAATTCCGGATAATGGTAACATGACGACCTACGTAAAAACATGATAGCTAGACTTTAGTAAGCCATGTAGGATCTACGTAAGCGATAAAATAAAAAATCAATTACGTGCATCCTACATGACTTGTTAAAGTTTAGTTATCATGCTTATGTGGATCCTACGTGGCTTTCTAAAATTTAGTTGCATGTTTTATCACTCGTAATGTTAGCATTGCGTAAAATTTTGATCAAAAAATTAGATCTATACTAGTATTGCTATCGGATGCTTAGTTGATGATCTTTTTATACAAATTTTAAAGAACGAGTTAAAATCATTAAAAATTATATAGTTCATGATTTACTAAAACATTAAGTAATGATGAAATAAAGAAGAAGAAATACAAAGAGAAAAAGAACCGGAAGAACTAGAGAGAAAGCAAGAAGAGGTAAGAGAGAAAGAATTTACGCTCACTTCACAAATAAGCTTCTCACACTCTCTTTTATTGTCTAACAAACTTAACTAACAAACCAACTAAGTGCTAACAAATTCATTGATTAATAACAACTTCACTTTAGTTCTTTTTGTTGGCTAAGATGCCATCTCGTCCAATTCACTTAACAATTTCATTGTCATACTGTCAAGCAAATATGATGGTCCAGTTTAGCACCAAAAGGTTACGTTAAAGAGCTATACTTGATGTGATTTTCATCCGATTTATGTTGTCATCAATTGCAAATGGATACTTCAAATAGGTTGACAACATTTAAAATGACAACTTTTAAGTATTTTCTTTTTGCTTTGATTATATGACTGCAAGTCTATAGTGTTAAAACATAATACAACCGAGTTGGTAAGGGCTACTTTCTTGTCCAAGTATAGGTGGGTACAATACAAACGACTCGGAGGATATATTTCTATTGTCAAGTTTTAAAAGCTACGGTTTAGAGTGGTGATGTCACGACATCGGAGTGGACCATGACCGGCACAAGAATCTAGGGGACTATGAGGCCTACCTCGACCTAAGCAAGCATTCGATACTAAACTAAAATCCTCAAATCATGATTGAACTTATACTTTAGTCCTCAAATCAATATCACTCAAGTATCATTTCAATTAACATTATCATAACTTAATAAGCATTTCTTACAACCTCAATATAATTCATAATTCAATACTTATAATCAATTCATAATACATTACTTATGGCTATAATCGTAGACCTTCTAAAAATACAATAAATCAATATAGGTTTTAAAAATTTTTACAAGAAAATAAGCCATATGATCAAGGTTCGGACTTCAAGCAAGCACCCAAAGGAAATAATAAGTAATTCCTCAATATTCTACAAAACTAAAATAACGAGGGATAAGCAATCAACAACTTAATAAGTAGATATTGTATAATACATTCAAAGGAAAGGAAACGGGCTAAGGACGACACTTTCAAATCCATCTCAAAATGCAATGCTTATTTCTTCAAAATATATGTATATCATAAAACCAAATCGTATGCCATAAATTTAAATAATTCGAAACCATTTCATATCAAATCGTTAAAATATTTATACATACATATATTGTACTCATACGAAATCACACATATATAGGTTTTTATACACCCGTGAGGTAATAACGTATCATTGGGTGCAAACATCCAAAGATCATGCCCTCCGTGACTAGGTTTCTATATATTAACCGACACACGGGCTAGTACTCTACCTTTTTGCTAGCCGGAGCCTCATATCATTGAGCTCAAAGGCTACGCCCCCTTAGCTAAGTTCCCTAGGGTCTCGAAAATATTTTTCAAAAACTAAATATGCTTATACATTTTTCAAGCTAGTATTTTAAATACCATGCATGCATTTTAAGAAATTATACGGATACTCAAAATAACGAATATAACATATTCATTCAAATCCGAAATCACATATCAATTTCAAAAAAATATTTATCCGAGCATATTCAAATCTCTTTTCAATTAACATCCAATCATTTAGATACAAAAACATTTCAAATATTATGAAGTCCGTTCCCATCCAAGTTCTATTGGAATACTTCCAAATCATTCTTAAATCAATGATGCATGATGAATACAATCAAGAGAATGTAAAATATAATGTACTATATAATATCCACTCACAATACAAATGACAAATCAAACAAATTTGAATGAATCAAGATGACCGAGATGAAATCTCCCACTCCGAAGAATCTAGCATCATAAAATGACTGAACATCCTTCAACACCATATATCAAAAAATAGCTTAAAACAATGAATTATTCTTGAAACTAGAATACAAGATGATCAATAAAATAGAATTGATTGGCGGACTTGAATCGATAACCTTAATTAGACTCTATGATCTTTCCAATAATTCTAATCCATTACTTAACTAAATCCAATCATTAACGAGTTCTTAATTAAATCATGAATTTTCAAGTCAAACATCTATTTAATCAATCCTTAATTAGATAATTAATTATATCCTAATTCATCCAATAATTATTCCATTTACCCCTAATTATTCTTCCATGACTTAATTCCTCATTTTCCTCAATTCTTGAATTTTTCAGTATTCATCATTTTCAATCTCTCAAATCCACCGAATTTCACTTCAAATTAATTTTTTAATTCACTTACTCAAGACAATTAGACATTATTCAATCAACTATAATCACTTAGAATCATCTTTCCCCAAATGGGTCTTAAGAGCCTTGATCTTAATCTAGTCAATTCTCCAAGAAAATCATAATTCAATGCAATTGCATTTTAATATCATCATTAATTACACATAAACTTCACAATTCAAAAACCAATGGGTCAAAAATCTTTCCTTCACACTTTGCTCTTCAAATTACAAATCAATTCTAACTTCCAAGCTTTTCAAGCTTCAAGCTAGCTAAACTTCATCTAAATCAACTAATTTAACTACAAATTAGCTCATGGATTAAAGAAGGAAGTTGGGAGAAAATGGGAGAGAAATGCATGAAGAGGGAGAGGAGGAGAAGAGAGCAATTTTTGGAAAGGAGCGCTTACGACCTTTAATTTATATAAACTCGTCTTTTTTTCCTTCGATTATTACAGGTGAGTAGTATTTGGTTCAAACCAAATCAAATTGAGTCAAAATATCAATTTTGGTTCCGTGTTTAATTAAAAAAAAAAAAGAACCAATTATTATTATTATTTTTTGGTTTAGTTTTTGAATTTTTGGATTCGGTTTATGTCAAAAATCATTTTTCTTAATTTTTAATTGTTATTTGAACCTTAGTACTTCTTCTTCTTTTTAATTCACTTACTCAAGACAATTAGACATTATTCAAGTAACTATAATCACTTAGAATTATCTTTCCCTAAATTGGTCTCAAGAGCCTTGACCTTAATCTAGTCAATTCTTGAAGCAAATCACAATTCAATACAACTACATTTTAATATCATCATTAATTATACATAAACTTCACAATTCAAAAACCAATGGATAAAAAATCTTTCCTTCACACTTTGCTCTTCAAATCCTAAATCAATCCTAGCTTTTCAAGCTTCCAAAGTTTCAAGCTAGCTAAACTCCATTTAAATCAACTAATTTAACAACAAATTAGCTCGGGAATCAAAGAAGGAAGTTGGAAGGAAGTGGTAAAGAAATGCGTGAAGAGGGAGAGGAGGAGAAGAGAGAAATTTTTGGAAGGAGGGGCGAGTTACTACCTTCTATTTATATTAGCCCATTTTTTTTTCTTCGAGTTATTATAGGTGAGTAGTATTTGGTTCAAATTGAATTGAATTGAGTCAAAATATCAATTTTGGTTCGATGCTTAGGCGACAAAAAAAAGAACCATTTTTTTTTCAGTTCTAGTTTGGTTTTTGAAATTTTGGATTTGATTTATATAAAATATCATTTTTTTTAAAATTTTTAATTGTTATTTGAACCTTAGTACTCCGAGTTTTCAATATATTTAAACAATCAATGTTTTTATTATTATATATTTTAGATGTGCATAAATAGATTTTCATTTAAATTTTAATATTTTATTATGTGGTATGTTTTTTTATTTTAGTCTCATATAAAAAATGTCTATATTATTTTTTATATGGATTAATTTAGACCATTTGGGCTAGAGGAAAGATTCCATAATTTATAACACAATTTTCTTTTTTACATATTTATATTATTATTATTATTTTAAAAAATAGTTTAAAATAAAAAAAACACACTTAAAAACCTAAATTTCAGTTTTAAAAATAAAAAAATCGAACAATAATAGGTTTAGTTTTGATAAACCAAAAACCGAACTAAAATGTTAACGAACCTAATGATCAGCCCCTAGCGGAGGACATCAATCATAATAAATTAATAATATCTATCACATATATTTGCATTAATGGGTCCATGGGCCTAAAAGTGGAAATGGAAAGAAGATATTCAGATTTAGGTGGCCATGAATAAACCTTACCACTAATGGTGGTCGTAGAAAGTAATATCCATGTGGATTAACATTTAACGCTGAGATTTGCTTGTGTCCAATAAAAGGCTGCAATCCCTATTCACCTTATCCAGCATTTCGGCCATGATTACTGCCAAACAACGAACGAGGTTTGGTTAGGAAAGCGCACACGTGTGCAACTTACTTCCTTACCGTTAAAACTTTCCGTTCTCGCGCAAGCAACCGCCATTTCTTCTTCTTGCACGCTTTAGTACTACTAATGGTCTACAGCAGTCTACAGTCATGTAAATATCAAAGGCTCAAACTGCTCCACCGGTGAAACCATTAAGAGTGGAGATTTCCCCAAAGTGGTTGGCTATCCATGTTATCTGTTCCTAATTTCCCCGGTGGCAACGCCGCTCTGTCATCTTCACATTCGTTGGTACCACCTCGCCCTGACTTCTCTTACCACTTGGTGCTAAAGAAAGCAACTGCTATCTCCAGATGTCCTTGCAATTGTTCTTTGGGACTCCAGGATCCTTTAGAAGAATCGAGAGAGATTTTTAGATTAGAAACACAGAATGATGGGAATGATCTTGTTCCAAGTGACCTAGAAGGAGATGAGGAACAAGAAGAAGAGAAAGGGATTTCAAAAATACAAGTGAGCAGGGAGAAATACATACCGGTTTCTAAGACAGAGCTTTTGGATGCTGTTTTATTGAATTTATTCGACTCTCAAAATGATGATAATGATGAAGCTAATCAGTTCCTTCTTCTCTCTTCGTGAGTGAACTAATCTGCCTCAATTGCTTCTTTTTTTCCAACTAATCTTCAATTTTATGTTGGAATTTTGTGTAATTAATTGCAGGTGTTTGGACTCTATTCTTCACGCAGAACACAAAAGCATTTTAGAGGAAATGCGGGCAGATTATTCACTCACTCAATCCATTGATGATGAGAGGATAAGTAATGGGAGATCAGGTAGTTCAGATGAAAGAGATGCGGCTCATGGGAAAATTTCTGATTCGGTTAGCAATAACATCAATGGAAATGGGAGTGTGAATAAATTCGAAGAGGAGACTGAAGTTGATAGAACATTGCGTTTTGATTATGGTGTAGAATTGAGAAATTTTTTAAGTTCTTCAGTAAGAAATGACAAGAGAAGTTCTAATGGAGAGTCCAGGTTTGTCGTAGACTATCTTGTAGGTTCGGTATTAATCGTAATTTAAACTGTTTTTAAAGAAGTCAGGATTAACATGATCTGCAGAAAAGCCTTTCTTCAGTCTCCATAGATTTATAGATTAGAGTACATGATCTAAACGTTTAGGATGTCAGTTAATGTATTGGTTTTGATATTTTTGTTACCATTCAGCCGTTATCCTGTCGTGTGTTTGTGTGTGATATTCGTTTTGCAAAATTGCTTGTAGACTTGCCGTTGCCACGCGCTTCCAGCGTTCTTTCATGCAACTTCTTACTAATGCACAGTTTGAAGAGCTATCAGCTAGGGATTTGATGCTGACATCTGCCTTGAACTCAGATTACCTCCTCACTTTGCCAATATATGTGGACTGGAAGAAAGCATCTGAATCCAATGCAATAATCTTCAGGTTTTTCTATGTTAGTTCAGTTAAAGGGCTGCATCAGTCGGTTTTCGAGTACACATAATATTTGCAATCTGCTTACTTTTAAGCTGATATTCTTTACAGGAGGGGCTATGAAACGGAGAGGCAGAAAGGTCTGCTGATTGTTGAAAAGCTGGATTACATTCAGTCCAGGCTTCTGCAGGGAATTTTCTTCCTTATATCAAAACCAGTGGGGAAAGTTGGCACATGGATAAAGGAGGTAGCTGCCTTTTCCACGACTACTGTAAAAAAAATTTAAAATTCAACTGGCTGTTGTGAATGGATGATTAATTGATAAAATTGATCAAATATTGCCTTTTTATCTGAGATTGAGGGGCAAACCAAAAATCTATATTTCCAAACTTGTTCGGCAGTTAATCTTTGAACAAAGTTAGTAAAAAATTGCGGGAACACAATTGCAATTCTTCAACTGCTGTCTCCATTAAGTAGTTTTCTTTTTCCTACTTTGTTGTCATATTTCAGCTTACCAAGTGTTTCTTGGGACAGGCTTTTCGAAATGCTTCTGAGAGCCATGAAGTACAAGATGGGGTTAAGAAAATGACACCTTGGCTTGAGCAACTGTCACTTTTTCAGCAATCATATTTTAGTAACGAACAAGCTGCTGATAATCCATTGGTGAGTGACCAACTATCAGATAGTGAACTTCCAATTTGGCTAGCAGCACAGAGGGCAGTAAGCCGGTATGAAGGATTTCTGTCACCTGTTGGACCCCGCGGAAGGCTCTTCAGGAAGCTACTCACATGGACTGGATTTGTACCTCCTTTGCCAGAAAAGCCATTTGAGCCTGACAGTTACAGCAATCCTTCTCAACCTCATTTAAGGTTTGTGGCATTTGAATTTGTTCTTTCTTCTTACCATAGCCATTTCTCCCTTCTACAGGCTTTTCTTTTCTTTTTTCTTTTTTTTCCCTACTTGTCGCAAATTTAGTTATCCATTAGGTTTTAAGTGATTGACTGTAACTTGACTGTTCATGAATCTAGCCCATTTAATATCATGGACTTGTCTTGCAAAAATGTATCAATTCAAATTATGTGAACATAACTGATTTCTGGGTTCCAATAGGGGTAAGCTAATAGATGTAGGCTTTAGGTTACTGAGTAATCTGGACAAACAGACTAATGATTAAAATATTATTTGAATTTCTCTGATGCTTCACAAAATTCAATGATCATTAAACAAGAAAGGCCATTATAAAGTATATGATTGCAGTCATCGAACAGCTACAGATGGATTCAGACTGGAACCTCAATGATTAGAAAGTTCCTGGAAGTTGTTGAATTATTAAAGTCAACTTGGAAAATAAATGTGTTTCATGTAACATCCATGGTATCTTCTGTGTCTGTGTTCCACGATGATTTGACTAGCTATTGTTTTATATAGTTTATAATTGACCATTATGACCTGAATGACTGACCAAGTAATTAAAGTTATTTTTCACTCAGGCCAATTTTCTTATCAAGGATATCAATTAGTGATATATGGAGACCTGCTACAAAAAAACATCTCAGAGACAATATTTGGAAAAAGCTAAAAACTTCCTTTTCCATACTTCTTTCTCAGTCAGTCCTCCAGGTATCTTTTCATATGTATAATTCACTTTTTTTTTTTCCCTTCTCATCAATTGCTTTCCTTATGTAGTATATCTTAAGGATAGATGTTTAAGCCCCCAGGTGAATGTGCAAACACCATGTAAATAGAAATAAAGTGTTGCTTGTAAGTATGTTTCTAAGATATTCTGAATGAGATTATTCTTCAAACTTTGCATGTTCCTGATTAGGAGCCTGCATTTCAAGAATTAATTTTGCTTTATACCACGGAAACAAGTGACAGCGATGCTAAAAATAAAGCTGAGGTTCCAGCATTGCAGCTAAAGATCTATGAGAGAATTCCCATTCCAGATCTACCTGTAAATACCTCTAACACTGCAATGTCTGTTAATGCTTTCTCACATTTTGTTCTAGTTTCTTGTGTTTCTGATGATTCAACTGTTCGCATATGAATTTTCACATTGTTATTAAATTATTTGTAGGTTGTTTTTCCACACAAAAAACTGTCGTTCCGTATCATAGACACGGTATGTTCAGGTTTAATCCCTTCTCTACATGTTCTAGAGCTTCTAAAACCAAATTGTGAATACTATATACTGAAGCTTTTCAAAGCAGTAGCCGGTGGTTATTCTAATATTTGATATTATGCCTGTCTTAACCTGGCAGACAGTTATTTGTAGTACTTATTGCCATTGATTATGTTATCCTATCCTGATAATTATCCATTATACAGAAAGGTGATGTGGATTTGATTTACCAGCATGGTTGAATGTGCTGAATTCTTTTTCCTAAACTTTGTCTGTAAAAGGGAGTGACAGCCTTTTAACTTGCTGAAAGTCTGAATCTGCCTTAAATTAACAGTAGTTTTCCCCTTCTACATATTTTACTTGCATAAATGAAAGGCATCTAAACAAGAGAATGTTCTTTTCCATTCTCCAAGGGTCATAAGAGCAGCTAGTTCATTAGCATATTTCTGTTTATTATTCATTCATATCATATTATCTCGTTAATGCTATAATTGACCTAGTAAATAGACTTTCTCAATGGTTGACGAAAGCTGAATAGGCCTTAATTAATACTATTGGCATCTTACAATTCCTGAGAATTGCAAGCTGCACTAGGCACACACACACTACCTACCATGAATTTACAAGTCCCTTTGAAACTCAGGGTAAATTTCTTTCTTTTTTTTGGGGTTGGGCAAGGCAAGACTGCTTCGACTCCATCAGCTGCACCCTCACCTGGATACATTTACCATGTGCAGTGTTCACATGGTATCAGTGGCCTTTCTAGTTCCTACTGTATCCTTCCTTGTAGTTGCTAAACAGTGCCTGGAGGGATCTAATCTTAAAGACATCGTCTTCTATGAAAATTTCTTCTGAGAAATCTGCTCTGATGTCTCTATTTCCTATCAGAATATGACTCTGAAACCCAGACCTCAAAAACACCTGCATTCATAATAGCAGGAGGCGGGGTGAAGGCCATTTCGCTACTAACCACTGAATCCCTTTTATTCCGACAAGAAATTCTTTATTGCTGCTGCTTGCAGATAATCCCATGAAGCATTCTTTAATGTGTCATTCTGTGTCCATTCTTCCATGGAGTTGAAATCCTTTGGTCCCACTTTTGCTCTTAGGACTTCTGCTGCTGCCTTTCACTCTTACAGCTTTGAAACTGCATTTTATCTCCTTTGCTTCTTTTGAATATCTACTCTTTTGCAGATGCACAAAAATCCTTTTGCACTAAAAGATTTCACTTCCCGTTTCTGCAAAAGAGGGAACATTTCAGCCCCTTTGTTGACTCTGTGGAGATTGCTGCTGAGAAGATGGAACAGAAAGGGCACCAGGTACATTTCCAGCTGCCACACTGTCTCTTCCTCTGGTCCCCTGGCCTCAGCTCCACCTGCCTTCTGTCTGTAAACAGAAAGCAAGTGTGGCTGCTGCTGGTCGTCCTCCTCTCTGTCCCTGTGTTTCTCTGTCTAGTCACTCACTCCCCTTGGCTCTGTTGCACCCTCACTCGCTCACACACTTCCCACAAGCCTCTTTCTGCAGCCCCTAAACACACTGAGACTGCAGCAGGCATGAATATGAATATCAAGTAGGGCACCCATACTGTGCTCTGGGAGTGTGTATTTAATTTCTGGAGCCTACTAATATGTAGAAGTCACTGTGATACTACTGGCTTCTTCTACATTTAACAGCACTTCTGAAAACTTCTTTGCTTCAGTATTTAAAACAGTTCATTTTCTTCTGGATGCTTCTGAACAGCAGCAAGTGAGAAACTCCTTTGATATTCCTTGTTTACGTTTTCCATAATTTCATACGGACGATAGCAATTAAGATAGTCGATTATTCTAATTTATTTTTATTTTAGTGGTATACTAATGGGAGAATTCGATTAAAGAATTGATTTCAACAATATAAGAATTATTTGAATTTTTTGAGTTACTGCTGTACCTTTTTCTCCCTTCATTTAGCCATTGAGCTTGATTTGTATAGCATTCTATTGTGCAAGTTATTTTGTATTTTCCTAGTTTTCCTAATTAATTTTCTATTTCTCTGAAAACTGTTAAATGCAGTATAAAGAAGCAATATTAGCATATGCGATCCTGCTTAAAAAAGAACGGCAAGGTCTGCTCATCCTATCCCTTTTTAAGTTTTCTATGTTGAAGTTGCACACACAATTTAGTCCTGTGAGGTTTTGCATTTGATCATTGTGTGGTAGAGGTAGAAATAGTACTCTTTTTAAGTACAGGATTTGGTGATGGAGCATCCTGAACTGCTTGATGGTGTTTTTTTTATCTTATCTCATTTTTTATTTGGATGAAGAGTGAGTAGGTACAAGAATCATAAATCAAGAATGAAAAGTCAAGTTCAATATAGCATAATGTGATCATCTGCACTAATGAAGGACAAGTTGATTGCCATTCCTAGGGAAGCATGCTTGGATTCAGTGCTTGCTGATTTATTGACTTTATAGCATTTTGATCAATGTTATATGATCTACAATCTCTGCTATGCATTTTCATATTTTTGGTTTTAGGTGGTAAATTTGTAGAATTTTGGATAATTTATACTCATTAATTTCCAAGTCAGCCTTCCTTTGCAACTGTGAGAGAGAGCTTGTAACTTCCTTTATTTTATCGAACATTTTCCTACTGTCTAGAAAAAACTGACATCCTTTTCTTTGTAAAGCATTTTAGTTTTCTTTTTAAGATCACTAGAGTTCTTACTGCAGGTCAATTGTCGCCAAAGTGTTGGAGATGAATGTGAGAGATTTCTGTATGATGTGTTTAAAGTAAAGGTAAATACCCGAGTCTAGTGTTATTTAGCAAAGCCTATAACATGTGCTAATCACTTATTTAGTTGGAATGAATGCAGGTTGAAATGCCAGTTGAAGAAGCAATGAATACTTTGGTTAGGCTAGGCCTTGTTACAGAAACACCCATTGATGGAAGAAGAACCAGGTTGCAGGTTGTTCCTTGTGAAAAGGTGCATGAGGTTCTTAAAGAACGTTGGAATAGTTTGCTTTGTTAGCGAAATCAAATCCAAGGTTTCATTTTGAAGTGAGTTACTGAACTTCTACACCTGGATAATTATAGGAAATTATCAGGTAAGGTCCATTTTATATTTCAAAAGGTTTAAAAGAAAGTGTTTAGGCAGTTAAAAGACCTTTTCTTTTCTCTTGCAATTTCAAAATATTACTTCAATATAGTTCTTAAAAGGACAAGAAATCAATAAGAAAGCTTAACGTAAAATTTTGGTTAAAATAAGTCTCAAATTCACGTATCTCAAATCTCAACAAAACGCTAACATGAGTTATCGTTGTTCCAGTCCTCAGATATTTGAACCCCAAATGCCTACATTTCCAAATCCATTTGCAGTCGCTGGGACAGGCGTTGTATGAACAACGGCATGACAAGGGGCAATTTGCACTAACCAATTTACCGCTGAAGTTTGCTTCAGAAATAGGAACGTAATTTCAATTGGCAGCTAAGATTATATGCAAAATGTTCGAGGCAGGCCCGAGAATTCTGTGTATACTTGCATCCCACCAAGCAGTTTTCAAATTTACAGCATTGGTCTCTTCAAATTGTTGCGTAAATTTACATCAAAATGCACAATAAATAAATAAATGAAATATGGATACATATACTAGGAGAGCAGTAAACTGAGCTGCAGAACGTTCGTTTCTTGTCTGCGGAGAAGGGGTAGAAAAAATAATGGTTGAGGGAATCCATTGCTTCTAAAAAAAACAAAATCCTCGCAGCCATTGGACTTCGGTCTCTTGCTTGATGGCTCTTATTTCCTGAGCTATTCATTCCCTCCATCCTGCCACTTCCATATCAAGTATTTGATTTTTCGTTTTGTGTATGCCGGGTAGTGGATGACACGAACAAGGGTTATCCTTCACAAGTCAAGAGGCTGAGCTCTGGTAAAGACAAAAACTCCACCACCTCCTACAGCACGCCCCAAAAGCATATTGCGATCCAGATAGGAGAGGTAATATAGGCCTCCCACTGATCGCCTGAAATATAAGCATGTTTCACAATTCAAATGTGCAAATTGGAAAGATTCAATGGAACATATATGCATGTATGCAATAAATTGTACCTCCCTGGGTCTGCTGGGTTTCTTACAGGAATTTGAGCTTTGAAAGCACGGATGAGCTGTAAGATCTGTGCAGAAGGATTCATAACTCTTGTTAAGAAAGAATGTATCATAATCTTCTGTTACAAATTGCTAAATTACTTAATAAAAGTTTAGAACCAAGGAACCCGGGGCTTGCATCCATAAAGTAAGAATATCGTTGAGATGTATGCGAATGTGGAAAAGGTATACATTGTGTATATCACTTGTCCGTAGAAAGCTTAATGAGAAGAAGTGTTTGGTGGTCGAACATTCAAAGAAAATTAAGCTTCAGCATCTGGCTGACAGTAGCAAAAGGAATTTGGGACCCAAGTATCTGATGTATCAGGTGGTATGCAATGCTAGAAATTAAACAGCACGATCTGGAATTAGAGATCTAGGTTCATGTACCTGTAGACTGAGAAATGAACGGGGTAGTATTGCTGGAGCTATTAAAGCTTGCAGCTCTTCACTGATTCTAATATTTTCAATGCTTATCTGCCAGATACAAAAGCAGTTTCAAACCATAAATGAAAATCAAGATTTGATATAGAAAATTGTGAACTAGTGAAGCAATTGTGAGGAAGGGAAGAGTTAAGATCATATAGATAACAGATAGAAAATACACTTAAGGTTTTTTAGAAGCTGACCTCTTCAAACTGAAGATAGATGTTACGTGCAGAAACAAGACTAAATTTTGCGGAAACAAGGAGAGTAGCACCTTCTTGTTCCTGCAAAGCATTCGAACCACAAAATGAATTAAAAGAAAATATGGTCACTGAAGAATCTCGCAAGCTTCTTTAAAAAAGTACAGGCTATCATCTTTAATAGAAAAATTGCTTTTCGGTCTCAAGTAGTTTTGGTTTTTCTAATATTTTTTTACTGTTTTCTTTTTCTGATCTTTTGGAGAGAAATCCCCATTCAACTGAGGCTCCTAGTTCCTATACCATTCTTTGTGGGTGCATGGATTTTACTCCTCCTTTAGACATTTCAGTCATTTTCCACTCAGAGTGCATGCACCCACATGTGATAGAGAGATCCTCAGTTCCTTGCTTTCAAGTCAGGAATAATTTACCCTGTTTTTTAAAGAAAAACGAGTGGATTCTCATTAAAGGAAACCAGGAACAATAAAGAAACAATTGAGTCACAAATTTGAGTACTAGACAGCATATCCTGGAATCTATTTACAAATATATGCAGGTGGTGATGGCTATTTCAGATCCAAAGTTCAAGCATAAAGAGGCTAATTCAAAAGTGGACATTTTATGCCTTACCAATTTGCTTGATAAAATATCAGTAGCTATAACTCAAAACATTCCAGACAATGCAGTGAAGAAAGGGAATGGAGAAGTTTACCTCTAACAATGTTGGGATACTCCATTGGACAACATTGCGAATGATACCTCCATCAGACTGATCTCTACATTCAAATTTCTGGAAGATCTGCCCGACCTACCCTTAAATTCATAGATAGAATAATAACAATGGCAGAAGAAGTAAAAATAACTTGGTTACCGTAAAAAAGAAAAAAGTACACTAACGTTAAAGAAGGAAAACAAAACAAACTAATTCATCTAGCAGAGTTGACAGTTGATATTGGTTAACAAATATGATTCATGTACAAATAGCCAAACTACAGAAATTGTGCAACTAGATACGTGAAAGTCAAATCAAAAAATAAAATGTCTCCAAGTAGAGAGGCTTCAAGAGAATTTCTTCTTCAACGTTTGTCTGCAAAAACAGTCACCAAAATTCTTCCAAGTTCCGCCACAATTTTCATGATAAAAAAGGAAGTGCATGGCGAGAGAACTTAATTATTTTATGGAAAAAAAAAATAATAAAATGAGATAAAAAGATGATAAATTTGAGCAGAAACTCTGTGTTACTATCTACCAAAGAACTTTCTAAAGTAGAGGCTTTATTTATCTCACCTGAAAGAAAGGAAACCTTGCAGCAGATTCAAAGAGAACGAGGACATCAGGTGCAGAGGTGTATTGTAGGCGCCACGTGCCATCCAGCCGCACCAGGTCAACTGGCTCACCCATGTTGTGTCCTTCCAAGCTCACCTGCCATAGTAACATAGAAACAATTATAATCACCAAAAACTTTCCTTTTTAGTACAAGAAGGGAAAGGGCCAGTTACAAGTCGAAAAGAAAGAAAAAATGCGAGAGACAAACTAGAGCCTCCTCAATAGAAGAGCGTTGATCAGGAGTGGTAACAAGCCCTCGTTGCGTGTCTTGGACCAATCTCAACAAATCATGTTTTTTGTTCTCAATCTCAAATTCAGCCACCTAGAAAACAATCGATGATTAAAACACTGATAAGAAAATGTACAGTATCAAACATCATCATCATGATTCAGGAAGAGATAAGAAAGATAAGGAAGAAGACAAACCTGAGTGATGTCAGTAGCTACTGTTGCTGAGCATGAAAAGTTTCTTCGAGTGTTGAAATTCCTTCTGGTGGCATTATAAGTAAAAGGGTAAGTTATATTGAAAATGGTTCTCTTTCCAATTGCAGGGTGCAAGGAAGTAGCAAAAACCAGGTTCATCTCTTCAACGGACAGGGCATGCGACCGATATCACTGCCTGTTATCCCCGTCTTTCTTTCCATTTCTTTTTCTGGTGGTTATTAATTAAGCAGTTGGATGTAAACGACAACTCATGCATTTGTTAACGACGAGTCGTCTGATATAACTTTTAAACAACAGACTCTCTCTCTGTGAAAATCTTCTGCTGCTGGGTTAAAGCCGACAAACGGAGGCAGAAGAACCGACCCGACAGGAGTTTACCATTCTCTCTCTCGCCGGACTTGAATTGAATGAAATTGAAATGGCGAGCAACTTGGTGATTTATCGGTCCTCTTTGTTATCATGCCAATGCACCAGCGCTGCTACTGTTATTGTAGGGAGAAGAACAGTAGCAATTACTGGAAGCCTTGGGTATGGATTTAGGGTATGCAAGTCGATTCGTCTTGCCAGAAATTTTGCTCCTACTCGAACCCTAACGACACAGCGTTTGTAGTTGCAAATGACGAAAAGTACGGCAACAAACAGAACATAAGCTTAACTCCTCGACTTTATGACTACATCCTTTCCAACGTTAGGGAGCCTGAGGTATTAATTAATTTATGCTTCTAAATATTGTTAAATTTTTTACTTGTGCGCACACTTTTAATATTTGATTTTACTCTCAGATTTTAAGGCAACTTCGAGAAGAGACTGCCTCTATGCGAGGTAGCCAGATGCAGGTAGGTATGTACCGAATTGGTTGTATAGTTTCAATTGAACTTGACAGTATCTTTCTTGAAAAAAATGGCTTCTTTTCTATTATATTCTACAGGTATCTCCTGATCAGGCACAACTGCTTGCCATGCTTGTCCAGATTCTTGGTGCGAAACGCTGTATTGAAATTGGTGTTTACACTGTATGCTGTTACATTTCTCTTTTCAGTTTATTTGGATGTTGTCCTTCTTCAATCCTTCTAGTCTTTTCCTTTATACAGCAGGCATGTATGCTCTTCAATCCATCCCCAGAAAAAAAAAAAAAAAATAGACACCTTTAACATTGCAGTAATTGTTATATGATTGTTTGAAGCAGAGAGATGTCTGACGAAATGTCAATTTACTGATATTATGCATGTTAAGAGTTGCAGTAATTTTTATAGAATTGTTTCTGTTCAGGGATATTCTTCATTGGCTGTTGCTTTAGTACTGCCAGATTCAGGTTGTTTAGTTGCGTGTGAAAGAGATGCTAAGTCTCTGGAGGTTGCAAAAAAGTATTATGAGCGAGCTGGTGTTTCCCACAAGGTAGGAGTCATATTTGATATTATCATTTTTCTCTTACTGAGTTGTAAAATTATTAGCATCATTTGGTTATATGGTATACAGCAATGAGGCATGCAGTGGTATAGTAGAGAATGCCATTTGGAAACGCAGAAGACTAGTTCTCTTCTTGATGAGTGCAGTTTGCTGCACTCATCAAGTTAGATCACGTGGTCCCTTTCTTTCTGCAATTAGTTCTATCACCATTTCACCACATATTTTCTAGTCTTAGCTCTGCTATTGGTTACTTGATAAGTTCAAAAGTTTTGTTTGAAATTAGGTCAATGTCAAGCATGGAATGGCAGCAGACATCCTAAAATCATTGATTGTGAATGGTGAATCCTGCAGGTAGTGCTTTTATCATGTTCCTTTGCTTTCATGTGGATCATGAGGCAATAGTTTTCAGGTTCGGTTAATTCTTTGTGATATTTTTTTCTAATACATGAGGGCACAAGATGACTTGGTTAGCATTTTTACGTAGTTTCTTTTTGTAGCTATGATTTTGCATTTGTTGATGCTGAGAAGAGAATGAATCAGGAGTATTTTGAATTGTTATTACAACTGGTAAGACCAATGTAATGATAAAAGCAGAATTTCCTTTATCCATTTCCACACTTGATTTTTTTTTCAAAATTTCTCTATCAAGTTTCTGCAGCAGTTTGTAAGTGTTGGTCTTGTTGCAGGTTAGAGTTGGTGGTGTCATCGTAATTGACAATGTCCTTTGGCATGGAAAAGTTGCTGACCCACTGGTGAATTATTGTTAACGAGATAGAATCTAGATGTTTGAATTAATTTAATTCTCATAGTATCTTTTTGAGCAGGTAAATGATGCTAAGACGGTTAGCATCAGGAGTTTCAATAAAAATATAATGGAGGATCTGCGTGTGAGCATCAGTATGGTATGTATATGAAATTTCTGTTTATTCTTTTTTTAATTCTAAAAAAAAAAAAAAAAAAAAAACATATACCGAACAGCTTTCACCACTCACTCTACAACTCTAAAGTCCAAACGTTTTGGATATTAGGTACCTATCGGGGATGGCATAACAATCTGTTGGAAGAGATGACTTTGTCACAGGCTGACAGTGACTTCTTGATTCAGTGATTCATTCCAGGGGCATAGATATCCTATGTGACAATTGAAGCAGTGCCTAATTGAACAGCCCACGAGAAGGCAAATTGAAGTTATTTCATTGACAATCAGCATATTGGTTAAATGTTGAGTTGTAAGTTGTATGATGATGATTAGCTGGCCTGGGAATGCGATTCAATGATGACAATTTTGAAATGAAAATGTGCGCTTAACTTGGGATCTGCATATGCTCCTTGAAAATTTTTGCTCCTGTTGCAAAAAAAATAAAAAATAAATCTATAGTTATTGCTATCAGATGATAACAGAAATTGTACCACAGATATTTATTATTATTATTACTGTAACACTTATTTAGGCAATTGGAAATCATATGGCATGATTGTATGTTGTATGGCACTTTGCCTTATCGTGAATATCTAGTCTTTGGCTGCTCTTCCAAGCGGAAATTGCCAAGTCTGCTTGTAGAAGCAACTATTAGTTCTGTCAGTGTGAAGTTTTAGTGAGCTTCCTTCTCTATCAGATCTCAGTTGGATTTTTCTTTCATGTACTAAAGCGATGTTTCTTTCATTGAAAAGCTCTACGTACCATTTAGGACGTACGATCAGTGATTCAAGATCTGCTCTATTATTGTCTGATTGTTTGAGGTTGAAGTTGGAGGTAGAAAGAATTCGAGTGCATAGCACCTCAAAAACAGGAAAGAGTTGGTAGTTAGAAAATCGTGTTGATGTGCCCGAGGAAAACAGTGGAATTGTAAGAAATATACGTCGCGTTGGTGATTTCAATGGCTGCTTTATATGTGTTCTACACATGGCGTGGCTGTAATATTAGGAAGGAGCTGTTTATATTGAACACCCCTAAGAAATCTAGCAATGCGTCCGGAACCCACCATCTCCAGGGTGCCAGCCTCTATTTGATAACGGTTGTTTCTACCACAACAGAAATGGCTGGAAATATCTGAGTGGGAAGAGAGATGCAAAAGGAAGACAGAAATGCATTTTGTGTGCATAAGGATTAAGGACATGGTAGATGAAGTTAGATAACATCCTCTAAGTTATTAACGCTTCAAATCAATTATAGTCTGTTTTCTATGTAAACACAAAAAGAATTCTCTCTCGTGTCTATGCAGTATGAATATGTTACTTGTTTATTTATGGGCATGTACCTGTAGCTTCAAATGATGTTGTAGAGCTCAACAGGTCAGACAGACGTGGAATTTATGTTTGTCTCTTCGTGTTTTAACTTCCAAACTTTTGATTTAGGTGATCTAGACTTCATTTGTCCCCATCCTTCAATATAAGCCGGACCGGATGAACAACAAGTTGCTGGGAGTTTGGCAATATACTTGACGTGTGATGTAAAAATTTCATTAAATTGAAACAAGAACGATGGGTAATGTCATAAAAGGATTCTTAGGTACCAACGGAAAACATCCCTTTGAAATACAGAGAGTCAGTTGACCATACGAAGAATCTATAGCAGAAAACAAGGCTCCCTCCGCAAAGAAAAACGCCATGAATTCATCTCGTGTGAGCGAAGTGTCATCCTTGTCAAACCCGTCTCTCATATAACTTTCTTCCATCTCCCTACTCTTTCTGAACAGTTTAATTACCCAAGGGAATATGGAAGCCGGAGGAGATGAAGGTCTTTCACTTTTCAGGTTCAACTCACCCCTTGTCCAGGTTAGCTTGATAGGTCTAGTCTGCTTTTGCTGCCCGGGAATGTTCAATGCTCTGGCTGGCATGGGAGGCGGTGGCCAGGTCAAAGCAACTGCAGCAAATAACGCCGACACTGCTCTCTATACTACCTTTTCCATTTTTGGAATCCTTGGTGGGGGCATCTATAACATATTTGGTCCCCGACTCACCCTCGGTGCTGGTTGCCCCACAACTTATGTACTTTATGCAGGCTCTTTCCTTTATTACAGTCGCTAACATGATCAGACTTTTGCCATTGTTGCTGGTGCTGTGCTTGGCATTGGAGCAGGCCTTCTTTGGGCTGGGCAAGGTGCCATCATGACATGTTATCCTTCTCCCGGCCGCAGGGGCATCTACATTTGGTCTATATTCAACACGGGTGGAGTCATTGGTGGTCTCATACCTTTCATCCTGAATTACCACCGCCTCAAGGGCGAAAGCGTCAATAACAAGACCTATATAGCCTTCATGTGTTTCATGGCTGCTGGTGCACTCATTTCATTTGCAATCCTGCATCCAAGTCGTGTAGTTAGGGACGACGGCACAAGTGCACCAACATTAAGTACTCGAATGTTTCCACCGAGGCTGTTGAGATATTTAAGCTCTTCCATAATTGGAAGATGCTTTTCATCGCTCCGGCTGCCTGGGCCAGCAACTTCTTCTATAGCTACCAGTTCAATAATGTAAATGCCTTGATGTTCAATTTGAGAACCAGAGGTTTGAACAATGTCTTCTACTGGGGTGCACAAATGTAGGGATCAGTTGTAATTGGATACGTGTTTGATTTCAATTTCAAGAGCCGAAGGACAAGGGGTTATGTTGGAATCGGAATTGTTGCTTTGCTTGGGACAGCAATTTGGGGTGGAGGCCTTGCCAATCAATTGAATTACTCTTATAATGACCCTCCTGATCGCTTGGACTTCGAAAAATCAGGAGGTGATTTTGCTGGACCATTTGTTTTATACTTCAACTATGGGTTGCTGGATGCCATGTTTCAAAGCATGGGATATTGGGTGATTGGCGCATTGGCTGACGATTCCGAGACCCTTAGCCGGTAATTTTCTTTGTTGTCTCTCATGATAGCATAATAAACCACTATCCCTTAGCATAAAAAAACTGACTGTCGTTAAATTGAATGAGCCTTCACGTGACTAACGAAATTACGTGCTTTGCAGGTACAGTGGCTTCTACAAGGGAGTGCAGAGTGCAGGGTCTGCAATAGCCTGGCAAGTTGACACACTGAAGGTTCCCTTGCTTTCTCAGTTGATAGTGAACTGGTCGCTTACCACACTAGGCTATCCGTTGCTGGCCCTGTTGGTTATGCTTGCAGTGAAGGATGATGAAAAACCTAATGAAGGAGCAGCAAATGGTTCTTCTCCTCCGTCGGCTCCTCCTGCTCCTGTGGATGATGGTTATGATAAGGCTGGCAAGTCTATTTCTAACTGAAGTTCACATATCCTCTTTGCCTTCTCAGTGTCGACATAACCTTCCAAAGTGAAACTGTTCCACTGGAATTTCTCTCTTTAGTGCATCGAGAGCAAATTCAAATTATTGGTTTAATTTTCTTTTACCAATAAAATTAATTATTGGTGGGTAGAAATCAAATTTTAAATTATCTAAATATGCACACTTGAGCTTTGCGTTGAGAATTAATTATTCTTACCACCTGCTCAGTGCTTAGCCCAGAATTAGAGAGGCAGCTAGGTACACCACTATACCTGAACCTCATTGTTTCAGAGTACGTAACCAGCCGTTGGTGGGAAGAAAAGATGAAGATTAACAAAGGTCATCTGACACCTAAAATCCCAATAAACGCCTAAATAATAACTTCGTGATCAAGCAGCCACGGCAAACATTTTGACCTCTCATGAATGGTCATCCTAATAATCAATTGGATTTGAAAAACAGAAGGCACGATAAGTTCAAGAACGGAAGCCAGGTTTAACATTAAAAAGGCAGCCAGATAAAGAAAAATAGAGAAGAATCAGAGAGGAGTTATTGTTTAAAATTTTACGAGGCATAGCCATGCAATTCAATTCTCTCTCTGTATCTAAGCAAAATTCCAGATGGATAAGCTAAAGCTGCTATAGTGTGATGGCATTAACAGGCCAATTTAAGATCAACATTATGGCAACATAGATACAGAGGATTTATATCACACTATAGCAGGGTAGGGACTGACATAGATACAGGCATCAAAAAGGGGTAAAAATAAAAAGGACTGACATTCTAGGCAATTTTGCATATGGCTCGACGACTTTTTTCAAAAGCTATGAGCTAAATCTCTTTTTCCAGTAGTCTCCATCTACAAAATGACTGATCAAACACAAAAGGGCGACAATTTCCCTCAACATTAATTTGTGCAAACATGATACCTGTTCTAGGAAGAAGAAAATGTTTTACTTCTGTTGTACTAAAGAAATTGGTATTCATCAATACTCTGTAATGTTTCAGGAATGGTTTGCTCTTCTATTCACATCAAACTGCAGCAATCCATTTGCAGACCCAAGCCAAAAATATATGCATTTCAGACCAATGATGTCAGTTATCTTCTCCATGTTCTCTCTTTTAAAAGTGAGCACATTGCTAATTCATTCGTCATCTTGCTCGTGTCCATTAACTTGATTTTCCTCATTGCCTCCTTCATCCCCTCTACCCCCATAATTCACCCATGGCAACATAGATTCAAACAAGACAGCCAATGCATTTCGATTCGCAACATCACGTCGAGCTGGGCCACCATCAAGTGGGAAGGCAATGTGTCCTCCATTTTGCTCAGCCTCCCTCATCCTTGGGTCAACCATGAAGTTTTGCAAGTTCTCAGGTGGAAGGGTAGGGACTATATCAGAGAAGTCTGACACCAACAGATGGCTGTACCTAAAAGAGAAGGAAATGTCAACTCAAACATGCACCATCAACATGATACCAATATTAAAACAAACTGTATCAAGTTATGCAACAACATCAAGTAGAGCAGCAATTGGATGCAAAGGATCTATCTCATTCCAGTACCAATAATCATTCTGCAGACCCTTAAATTGGCACAGAACCATAAACTTGATTCAGTCATCCAAGGGACACAAGTCATAATAACAATAAATACCATTATTTCTAGCGACAAAAAAACAATTAACAACAACAATAATTAGCGGATACAAATAGATGGTTAGAGCAAAATAGAGAAACAAGTCCATAATTCAAAACACTTACTCATTGTTCTCAGATGAAAAGGCCTCTTTTCTCACACAAGCCCAATCCTTGGCATCACAGCTACCATGTTCTAGAGTTTCAATCACTTGTAGAGCACTGTTACAAAGTAATTTTTGCAAGTCTGGAAGCCTCCATACGATATAACTTTTCTCTACATAGATATTAATCAGATGATCCAATGATGCAGACCCTGTTTTCTCTGATCGAAAAAATGCATGCTTTAGTATATTTGTCCACGCCTGATCTTTCAAAGGTACCTTGGCTACTAACTTTTTAACGACTGAAGGGTGAAGCATTAAAGCCTGCTTCATCAAATCAGCTGAATTAGACTTTGTACCACTAGCATTCGCATCTTTTGAGGATTCCTCTCGCTCAAGATAAAACCGACAAATGGCAAGAGAATATGAGAAATTTGGAAACAACCATAAAGAGTTATCACTTTTATAGTCTTCAGAAAACTGTTCCAACCATGCATACTCCTCTGCCCTCAAAGCAAAGTAATCAACACAGAACATGGCCCCCATTGGATCATCTAAATCCAACGAAAGCAAAAGTTTGCAAACCTCAAGGGCAGAACGATGACAACCACGCCTGTCCAAGTTTTTCATGTGAGTGAAAAGTGTTAGAAATAGTGGCTTATTGGTTTCGTGATTGTTCTTCAACTGGCAATTTGCCTGCAAGGGGGTGAATGTAGGATGCCATGCACATTCCAAGGCATATAAACTCTTCGCAATAGAATCAGCTGACATTTGATGCTCACCCACAAATTTAAAATAGTCTGCCATTGTTACAAGTGAATCTAGGTGATAAGGGTGGTATAATAGAATGCTTGCTATGCCATTCAGATCATGAATAGCTTTGGCAGCTTCGAATTCCCTCTGCGCTTGATCATAGGAAGATGAATGAACATACCTGCATAAATAAAACAACACAGAATCAGGACATGCATGAGCAATGAAAGCTCAAGACAAAAGAGCTATAGCAACTAATGACATATACAAGATAGGTGAGAAGAGAGAGAATAAATGAAGAAGGAACATCCTATTTAGAAATAAGTTCAAATGAAAAATGTTAGCTTTTTTTACATGTGAATTAAACCATCGATAACTTCACTGGTAGGCAGAGATGCAGTAATTCCTCAGCAAAAACACTAGAAAAATGTTTGCAAACCATGTAACTAACAAATATATAGAAAAGAACCATATTTAGCAGCCCATATAGAAATTTACTTCTCGAAGGCGCTGAAGGAGGCACTTGCGTCTTCTAACTGGCTTCTCTGATTGCTTATTCAGGACATGAAGCAAAGACCAATGGATAGAGGCAGTCAATCGATGGCCCTGCTCGCTCCCTCCCTTTGGTTGAGCTGGTAAACCCCCAACCGGTCGAGCTGCTTTCCTCTCCTTAGTTGGAGAGCCACCTCCATTCCTCTACCGTATCCATTGATGGGATTTCTTCTCGACTGGCGTATAACACACTTGGGCTAATCCACTACACGCTAATAATGGTCTTGTGGATTTCATCAGACATCTTGTGCAGAATAAAGTTGCTTTACACAGATTTCAGAATAAGTTCACGAACACAAATGATAATGCTCTGTCTGCAGACAGTCTGCAAAAGACAAGATGCTAGGGCTGCTTGCAACTAGACTGTCCCTTAAAGTGTCCTAGTGATTGTTGTACCTTTTCAAAGTCTCACCAGGTGGGTTAAGGACATAAGATCATCACTTCATCTCCTGTTATGACTTATGAACCCTCCCCGCCCCCATTACCAAAACATCCTTGAAAGACACCAAAAAATATATTTCTTGATAACCAATATAAACCCATGACAAAAATGAAAAATTCCAATGCGAATGCTACAGTTTACAAGCAAGTGTCCCACAGAGGCAAGCAAGAATATCGGATATACATTCAATAAGAGAGAATGAAGAAACTAACAGCAATGTTTTGACATCATAACATTAACGTATGCATAACCTGGGACAAAAAGCAGTAAAATGGAGAATTATCTCCAAATATATCTAGAAAGCAAGGATATTCTTTACCTAAAATGATGGTATCCATCTTTAGTTTCCAAAAACTCCATGGATAAAGATCCATCCCACCGAGGCCAATGCTCCGATGGAGAGACTAGAATAGTCTTTCTAGTATGATGGGCTCCACGTCTGCCCCCACGAACCTGTCTAGAACTGCTGGCTTGATTGCTTTTCTCAAATGATTTCACCACCTTAGAACCAAAAATTCTACGTAGCTCGTTCTCGGGATTCAAACATTTGGGATCCACTTGTAAGGCAGAAGGTGCACACTGTTTCACAATTTCTGCACAGGGTTTGGAAGTTTCTGGTTTGGTTTTGGTGGGGCCAGGTTGATGTCTTGAAGAATTAACATCCAAGGATAAACTATTTAATGCGTTCTCCAAAGGTTCTTCAACTTTATTTGTAATCGAAGACAAACTAGTCTTGCTTTTCTTTTTTTCTTTTTCTTTGGTTTCTGATTGGATGTTGAAATGGCACCAGCCATGCTTTTCATCCCAGACACTTCCTGTTTGTGAGTGTTTCCCACTATGGTTTGATCATCAATTTCAGGCTCATCCTCCTGCAGCTGAAATCAAGCATTAGCAACAGACAGTATATGGAAAGTGGATATTGCACACTTTCCTTGCACAACCACCAGTACTCCTTTTGATTCACGCAATTAGTTTTTTTTTAAGGAATTATACTTGAGAATGATAGTAAGATGAGGAACAATAATCAAGCCAACAATTACGTAAACAAATATGCCAGCCAAACTTGCAAATACACTGTTAGCATATCTTCTTCTGCAATATTAAATTTTCTTCAAAATTTCACATACATGCATCAATTTCCTTAATATCAAACCAAGTCTTCCCACTACGGAGCAATTGGCCAGTGAACAAAAGCACGAGGTAGGCAGTATAACATTTCAGATAAAAAGATCAGTTGAAAAAGGACAGTAAAGGATGCTATGAAAACTGAACAAAGTGCTTAAGAAGACCAAGTCATATTCCTTCATAACGAGGCAAAAATACATAATTCCAGGCAACTGCATGAAAACCGAACCAAATTTAACGAATGCTACAAAAACTGAATTTATTGTACAGGATGCTATGAAAACTGGATTTAATGTAAAGGATGCTATGCTAACTAAACCTATTGCAAAAGAACTGATCAAATTCATTGCATATTCTTTAATGAAAAAGCAAGAGCATATTTTTTCAGGTTTTCTGCTAGCTACACGGTTTATGGGTTTATCAAAACGCAGTGCCTCTGGGTGTTGCATTACTACTGTTTATGTTTTAAAATCTCAAAAAAACACTCTCAATTTCATGAGACTGATCATAATTTTTCAAAGGGACAATTTTTACACAATAATACATCATATGAAGGCATTGGAAGCTACGATGAAACTTAAAAGGGAAAACTCTATGCACACTGGCATACATATTAGGGCCCTTTTCCAAACCCTGAATATCCATTATTTAAGACATCATAAGCAACCTAAAAACAAGGAAATAAACAACAAAGTAATAACAATAGTCATGACATAATAGGTAACTGCTGGTTTTGATCAGTTAAAATTGGTGTATAATAGGAGCGAGGATTGAGAAATAAAACCTGATCAACGTCATCATCATTGAGAAGGTCAAATGGGTTTTTTGCAGGGCGAGTTCCCGAATCAGGAGATTCAGCTTCTTCTTCTAAAGCCTCTTCATGATGCTGTTGCTGTTGCAGTTCTTGTTCTTTCAAGACTTTCTTCAGTAACCTAGCTGACATTCTTTCTACTTATTTTTGCCTCGCTAAAATATCAGAGAGTTTGATTGAATTCCCGATTTTCAAACCTGAAAGAGCTACTGGAAAACAATAGGGATTGGGATTGGAATTGCTCTCCTCCTTGAGGCGTGATATTGGCGGTGGAGACGACAATATTGCTTCATTAGGAGTATCTGGGTCTTTGCCTAAAAAGGACCGTTGGTTTTAGGCTTTAGCCGTCAAGCACCCTTCTCTTGTTCTGTTTGGGCCTATTGTCGACCTGGACTCTCCTTTTTATTTCACTAACCAGTAGCATCAGGCCCGTGTGTGGTGGAGCTTGTAAAAATTTTATGAATATGAAAATAAATATTTGTTGAACAACAATTATTTTTTATTTCCTCCCTCCTTGACTTGAATAGCATTTAATTAATTTTTATTTTTATTTTATATAAATAAAAAATATTTTAATTTAACTAAAAAAATTTGATAAACCCATAGAAAATAATAGAATTATTTTGAAATTCAAATAAGAAATAATAACCATATGCATCAGCAAAAGAAAATAATTACCATAAATTTAACGTTCATAAGGTTGAATGAAAGAAAGTAGTATGATTCATTGTATGTGAAGTTCATTAGGATTGGGCCTTCCGTGGACCATTCTCTCTTGATTTTTTTCTTTACAGATAAAAACGGTTTTATTTTTATTTTTTTTATCATTTTACGAGCATCTAGCCTGCCTATTGCATTATTTTTAATAATAATAAAATTTTACTGAATATGTGTTTTTAAACCATTGATATTTGCTTTTTTTAATTTATCTTTCCAAATAATTTGCTTGGAGAGAAATTTTAAAATACTCTCCAAGTAATAAATATACGCACAATAATTATTCTATAGGTTTTTCTAAAAAAAAGATAGATATAAAAAAATAAAAAAAATCACATTCAAACTTATCAAAAGTGATAAAAATATTTTCATCTCGGCTTAATTTTTTTAATTTCTCTCTTCTTTTTATATCTATCTTTTTTTTATGCAATAAATATTAATAGTTATTCTACCGTAAATATAAATTGTTTTCGATATTACAATTTTTATTTTTCGTTTGGATAAATCTTCTACTATTTTTTTCTTTTGTTATCAAAAAATGTACTCTTCAACTATTTTTTTATGATGATTTTTATTTCATAATTATATATTATAATACAACAAAATTACTCTATTTCATTTTCATGGTTAAATTTGTATATTAATAAAGATTTGGATGTAACTATTTATAATAAATGTTTAATTTAATATATTTGAGTTAAATATTGTATTTAACATTCATCAATACACACGCATGCCAAAAAAAACACTAGTTTTCTATGAAAAAACATGCGAGCATCACTCATCTCTGGTAAATCATTTTTTCCTTATAAATAAAAAATTTTCTATGCATAAAATAGAAGAATAGAGAGAACTCGTTGGTGCATCATTAACTAGGGCGGTGCATCTTATACCTTGAGTCCAACACGAAGACAAGTAGCGCTTCAAATCCAAAGTAACGGGGAAAAAACAAAAAGATTTGGCTTCGGCTTGATAAGGTAATCCATTACAGTGCACTATACAAAGCGAAGCCCAATACCTCTCTCTATCTCTCTTTCTCTTCTCCTCCCTTCTTTTCCGCCTCTGCGCAGTTTACGGACACAATCAAGAGGTCAGTAACTATAATATTCTCACTTTCTCTACCAGGCTCGCAATTCATTTGTTTTGACTCGCATTTCTATTTATTAGTAATCTCTAGGGTTTAGGGTTTATATCACATACTTGTTTTCTTTTTCTGTTCTTTAGTTGCTACCGTTGGCAATACTTTCACTTTTAATTGGGTTTCGTGTTTCTTTTTTAGGCATTAATGGGGTCTCTACTACGTGATTGGCAAGGGTTCCAGCAATTCCCTACCACTACACAATCCAAACTGGTTGAATTGTTTGGCAAATTAAAGGAAGAGGTTACAATTTCTATTTTTTTTAAATTCAAATTATTGTTCAAAATCTTCATTGATTGTTTCAGTTTTCGTAATTATTTATTGTCTTGGACTATTTGTAATTGTAGGGTGTTAATAAAATGACCATACTTGTTATGGGAAAAGGTGGAGTTGGGAAATCTTCCACAGTTAATTCTCTTCTCGGAGAGCGAGTGGTTAATGTTAGCTCCTTCCAGGTAGCCAATTTCCTGTGAATTTTTGGGCCAATGGCTGGTAGCGGTCTTTGCATGCTCTATATATAAATATACTGTTGATAATAACAATGCTTCCATTACAGTCAGAGGGTTTCAGACCAGTTATGGTTTCACGTGACCGGGCTGGATTCACGTTAAACATCATTGACACTCCGGGCCTTGTGGAAGGTGGTTATGTCAGTTACCAAGCTCTGGAGTTGATTAAACGGTCAGTACTACTAGAATGTCATGTTTTGAGTTCACTTGGATTCCTACCAAATCATTACCTATGTGGTTCTTTGTTTTAACATTCCTGGATTAAAGATGTGCTGACCATAAATTGATTTGACTTTGGGTGTTGATGTGTCGCTTATGTAGGTTTCTTTTGAATAAGACTATAAATGTTTTGCTCTATGTTGACCGCTTGGATGCATATAGAGTGGATGACTTGGATAAGCAGATTATTAGTGCCATATCTGATAGTTTTGGAAAAGAAATATGGAACAAAAGTTTGCTTGTCCTCACTCATGCTCAGCTCTGCCCACCAGATGGTATCAGTTATGATGTCTTTTGTGCTCGAAGATCAGAGGCTGTCTTGAAGACCATTCGCATGGGAGCGCGGATTAGGAAAAGAGACTTTGAGGTACACTCTCTGTTCTCAACATGTCCATAAACCCATTTCTCTTGGTTTTTATTTTTTTTATTTTTTATATTTAAAATACAACGGGCAACAGCTTCTGATTGGCATTCTGAATATGCAACAATATGCCGACTTGTTTCCAAATGATAACTGCATAATTTGCTGCATATTCATGTTGATAATCTGTTCCAAAATGCAACTAGTGGAGAGAGTTGGTGTGCCCCCCCCCCCTCTCAATACACACTATTCCTCCTAAAATAAATACTTCCCGTCTCCCAGAGACCCATACACATGTATTCTTGGGTGCACATTGGACCATCTTATGCTATTAAAAATGCTATAGATGGAGTCACCAACTCATTTTCTTTCTCCTTCATTTCCTTTCAACATGGAAAAAAATGACATGCAGTGTGATTAATTGTTGGCTGCTGGGTAAGTTGGAGATCTTATAACCTTGTAAGAAACTTGAGGTTCATGATGCCGTGGTTCAAGAGGTGCTACTTCTTGCATTTGTTAGAAAATTGATGGAGAAGCTTACCTTCATTTTTCCATCCACTGAGATTCTAAAAAATTATACCATCGGTCTTGCAACTTTCTTCCATTCAAATGTGCAAGTTTGGTTGTTGGCAAATGAAAAGGAATGCTAAAGCTGGAGATTTGTTGTTTTGCTTCAGCCAATTCCTTCTTTTTCCTTCATTGTCAATTAGTTACCACTTCTAGCAACATACACAGCATCAAATATGGTTCAGATACTTTAAATGAAAATTTTTACCTGAGGAATAAACAAAATGGTAAAATAATCTTTTTAGTTATTGAGTATGTTTCCGAAGGTTCTCTTCCATTTTCATTTCTTGTTAATATCCAACACATGAATTGCTTAAAAAATAATTTCAAATTCTTTTTCTTCAACCATGACGTCCTTGTTCATTCTGGATGCTGAGGATTCCCCTGGTAGTTAAAGCTGGTACAAATTATGGAGGACTGAATGGGTAATTAGAGAAAGGAGGTTGTTAAATGTTGATGCTGGTGCTCTTGATCATTGGTGTTAAAGGAAAGGAGATGATACTTTATCTTAAGCAGTATTCAACCTTATATCCTGTTGAACAAAGTTGCAAGTGAGTATGTATAAGTGGTCTCATGATATGATTTAGCAAGAACATTTCTACTTCTGATGGGGGGAAGATAGAATCCAGGAAGCTAGAGTATTAGGGATATACGCTTCCTAAGTATGGCCTACTTGAGGGTATAAAACATGTTTTTTTCTTTTGCCACCAATTTACTTGAAGTAAGGTAAGCTTTTTGGTAGGCTGGGTATTGTCAGATGGGCTTCCTTGATATATATCTGATGAGAGTATTATACTGCTCCCCAATCTCGTTAAAGTAGGACCCATGAGTAGTTATCATAGTGGGTCCACCTTTCATGTGAGTGAGGTAGCACTACAACAGGAGTATCTAATAATTTCTCATATCCGATTACTTGGATGTCTTAGGATGTCTTATGCTGGTAAACAAGTCGATTTAATTTAGTAGCGTGAGGAAATCATGGAGAGTTCAGAATATATTTTATCTGGTGCTTTAAAGCAAAGGAAGAGGTGAGGTTCCTAGGGAAATTGAGAGCCTCAAATGAATATCAAGTTCAAGAGTGGTGGGAAGAGAGTGGCATGATGGTGGCTTACGTGATGCAGTTAATTTGCGGTTTCCCCCTTTGTGTCTGTATTGTCATTGTGGAAGTCAGTTGGAGCTCTTAGTTAAAACTTGTTGACAGAAGTCTTCTTTTGTTTCTCGATGGTGAAGTAAGACCTAGCTCATGAACTTATTATCCTAGGTCGGAACAAGCTGATAGAATCCCCTTTTTTTGACCCTGTGTCCCTCCCACGCAGCGACATGGTTATGCCATTTTGGGATTTGCTGTAACGGAAGCAATCATCCATTGCTTTGGCCACAAGAAAAGGTAAAGCATGATAGTGCAGTCTGAGAGCACTTGCCAATCATCCCAGTTCCTTGTATCTCATGAGCCAAGGCATGCCATGAAACTTCAACTTTATGCCCAAACCAATTCTAGACTTTCCTTTTTTCTTTGTCCAGCTTTGACTTCTTATAATTTCATCCCAATCGTCTATGGAGTTCCTCTGCATCCTTAAAAAGTAATGCTTTGAAATTATTATCATGAGATATCCCAAGGGTGAAAAGTTTTATTGTTATTGGTTTGCATAGCATTATCTGTTGAACTGTCAAAATATTCTCAAGTTTGAAACATGGCACTTCAGAAGTTACGTTGGAGTTTGGGCAATATTACATTGCACCATTTCTAGTGCCTTATGCTTGCTTAAAGATTTGTATTGGAAAGGAAAAATGTGATTTGTATAATATTTACTTAAAAAAAAAAAACAATCTGATTAGAAAATTAGGTGCACTGGAGTAATTTCTCACCTTTATTCATGCCAATTGATGGACAGAATATTAGTGTGCTTTGTTTCGGTAATCAATCATTCCACTTGCTTTTGATGCTTCTAGGATTCTGCTATTCCAGTTGCTTTGGTCGAGAACAGTGGGAGATGCAACAAAAATGATCATGATGAAAAGGTTTACTCTTTATGCTCTGAATTTGCGATAATTTATTCATTTATCCAAAACGTTTGCTGCAAATTCTTATAACTTTGAGTTGCAGATTCTTCCGAATGGGGATGCTTGGATTCCGAGCCTGGTAAAAGAGATCATTGGGGTTGCAACAAATGGGAAGAAAGCTCTTCTAGTGGACGAGAAGTTGGTTACTGGGTCAGAGTCTAATGACAGGGGAAAGATATTTATTCCTCTTATCTTGGGGATTCAGGTAAAAACTTCTTGGGTTACCTAACTCGAGTATTCTATTTGTGGTAGAACTGGTGCTTATGATGAATGTTATTCACTGCTGTTTTTTCATGTTGCAGTGGCTTCTTGTGAAATGGATTCAGCGAGAAATAAAAAAAGATATTTTGAAAGGGGGCAAGTATTCTTGAGTACTGTTAGGTTGCATTCAAGTCAATTGCAAGCTCTTATGTGGCTCTTAGATGGCCTCTTCTTCCTTCTTTCTCCACCTTTTTCTATTCATTTCCTTTTATGCTCTCGCATCTTCACCTTTTCTGAATATCTAGTCTATCTGTACCTGTGTGTTTGTGTTTTGAGTTTTTTGTTTAGGGACAGAATATTAGTGAACGGAGGCTCTTGTTCTTCAATTAAGTGTCCTTTTCCAGTTTTATGTATTAGTTTTCCTTTCCCCACATTTTTATATGACTTTCGTTTATGAATTTTTCCATTTAATTTGGTTCGTATTAGTACTTCAAAATTTCTCTCTATCCTTTATACGTGTAGATGATAGATATTTAGCTGTTAGCGTGATATTTGGGTGCCCTTTCTGTGCAAGTAGAAGTGCTGATGTTATTGCGACTCAAATAGACATCTTTCTTTATCCTTTTGCTCATTTTGATTCCTTGCAGCGGTAGTTTTGTGACCAAAAACGAGTTAGCATAATCTGATCTCTCAGATGCTAGAGGAATTTGATTTCGCCGACCTATGCAAGCTAAGGCTAAAACTACCTCTTTAAAATGTGGTCCCTGTGGTTTGCTTTAAGTTTCATTAAAATGTATAGAGCAATATCCATTGGGTGTGAGTTTGTGATTATGGTTACTTCACTCCTGGCGTGGCTTCTAACAGTTAAAGATGTTGGCTATCTTTCTGCGGAGATTGCGGGAATTTGCAAGAACTGCGGGAGGGAGGAGGAACCAAAGGACTGGAGGTGGGGGACCAGAGCAGGGAAGGTTTTTATCCTCTGGGTGCCATCATTAAAGCATACCTCATAGCCTGTTAACATCATTAAAGACACCATAACAATAGTAAACATCTCATAATTATATATATATCATGTATCGCATGAATTCGCATTGCACGCCTCACAATCATTGCAAGGTTCTCAATCAGCCAAAAACTAGTCAAAATATATACTCCCTAGTTACCCTTTTTGGATTCTCACCTTTGCTAAAGGTCTGATTGTGTTGCATTTCGGTGTGCTTGATGCCTCCTAGCAATCGGTGATTTGGTGTCTAGCGTGCCGGAAGGGCGACATGCGCAGCTGTCTTGTGGTGGTCAATTTTTGTGGTTGGATTAGCTGGGACTTTTATTATGATGATACGGTTCACGGGCAATGCCAAGCTTGAAAGGCCGAGCATGTAATGTACATTCTGGATTCTGGATCATGCAGTGGACAATCTGCACCATTACATGATCCTCTGAATCAGATCTTCTCCCAAAAAGAAGAGCAGCATCGTTACCCTTTTCTTGACATGGGAACAAATCTAATTGTCTCATGCCCTAACCTAAGCCATATCTTTAAATAAAGATCATTATATTATATAGTGACAGTTATGTAATAATTTTGAAATATATGATTATTATTATTTTAGTTATTATAATAAGTTACGATTCACGATGATGATTGAGATATTTTTTTCAATCATTCGCGATTTAAAATTATCTTTTACGCATAGTAAATAATGAAATACACTCTCTCTCTCTCTTAGAAAAAAAAAAAATCCAAAATGGCACTATGCAAGTGAGAATTACACAATCTTTACTATTCCAACTTCCGTGCCTCCCATTTGGCGGGTAAAATTGGAAGGCACTCCTAATCGGAGATAACTAACCAATTTATGGTGTAGAACTACTTTCTCTGATCACTCGGTACAATTATTGGCTTAAGTCGAAACTTAAATTAATTTCATCGTTAAATTAAAAATTTGCATCACTTTTATGTTGAAAAATTAGGGCAAAGAGAATCTACTAAAGACTAAATATTTATCATCTAACGCATCCAATTAGCCACAGGCGTTTGACAGAAAGTTGGGAATAATCATGATTAACAGCCACTAGTGCATGATTGAGTGTGGGAAACCACAGCCATCACCATGCATAAAAGAAAATCAAATCTAGTATCTTAATAGGAAAAATAATCTCAAAAACATCATGCCCTGCCATGCGAGCACTTCTCCTTTTGGAACCTTTTGAAACAAATTAGCTATAAATCTAGGTCCCCTGTGTTAACCTAGGTAGGTATCCAGAGCAAAGCAAAACCGATCAGAAACGAACATAATGGGCACTGCTATTAATTTGAAGCGCGCAATTGTTTCTGTCTTGGTTCCACTTCCTTCAATTCTCTTCTATCTCTACTTCATCAACCATTACAAAACAAGTACTAGTGATGGCACTACAGTCTCTCCTTTCTGGTCATGGTGCGTCGACCACCCTCTTCTTTTGGTCAACGCCCTCTTCTTCTTCAATGTCAATGTCCTCTTCTGGCTCATTAGTCAAATCCAAAAGAGCCACTGGGTATGTTACTACAGTATTAGTATTTCATTTTTCAATCAAAGTCTGTTTCTTTTTGTTTTCTTGGATTCGTTATTGAATTTTGTTTTGGGGATGCTGCAGATGATAGATTTGTATTGGACTGTGATACCAATGTTGCTTGCTTATTGCTATGCAACATACCCTTCGGCCCAATATAATATGTGGAGGTCGAGAATTGTAATAGCGTTGGCATGGGTGTGGAGTTTGAGGCTTACCCATAACTACTTTAGGCGGGAAAAGTGGCAATGGGGTGTCAGAGAGGATTGGAGGTTCACTGAGATGCGTGGCCAGTATGGCAAACATTGGTGGTGGATTTCCTTCTTTTCTGTCTATCTTTCTCAGCAGGTAAAGAATTATTGTATCTTTGCTCATTTTTATTGGTAAGTTGGATTTTAGTTGAGGATAATCAGCTGAATTTGAATTTGTTTGTAACTGCTTGACGAATTGCCACGGTGAGGTTTCACTAGCTGGAAGATGTCCAAAGTATTTTGGTTGTACCCTTTATGTTGAGGTCTTGTGTGTTTAGTTTGCTATGAATTGGTGCAGAAAGTTGAAATTTCTTAATCTGTAAGCTTTATAGGTGGTGATTCTTTTTCTTGTTGTGTGGACTATAATATTGCAGGTGTTTCTGATTGGAATATGTCTCCCTTTGTACATTGTTCACTCAGTTGATCAGCCATTGGTTGTCTGGGATTTTGTTGCTGTTGCTGTATGCTTGTGTGGAATTGTGATTGCATACTTTGCTGATACGCAACTTCATGAATTTGTGACAAGAAACGAGAAATTAAAAGAGTTTGGAAAACCAATGGCGCCAAATCTTGATAGGGGCTTGTGGGGTTATTCACGGCATCCAAATTATTTTGGGGAGCAGTTGTGGTGGTGGGGACTGGTGGTATTTGCATGGAACCTGGGACATGGATGGACTTTCGTAGGGGCCCTCGTTAATAGTATGTGCTTAGCATATGTTACTGTACTTGTTGAACGGCGGATGCTGAAACAGGAGTACAGGGCTGAAGCATACAGGCTGTATCAGAAGACAACTTCAGTGTGGATCCCTTGGTTCAGGTCATCTGCTTTTGCTAGAAAAGATAAGAACACTTGAACTGATATATGTCCCGGTGCCCAACTTCTGTAGTTCTTCTTTATCTGCATTATTAGTATAATCTGTTGTTCTTAAGCAATTGTTGCTGTTGATTTCAAATTGTCTGTGTGTAGCTAATAGATCCCTGTCTAAAAATTGTTGCATTTTCTATGAAGTTCGCTTTATCATCTGAAATTTTGAGCGTATACTGAATGTTGAGTTCTGGATTTCCCATGGATCTACCCGTTTGTTTTTAGGTCTGGTTGATTTGATGTTTAAAAGAGAGAGAGAGAGAGATTCATAAGGTTCCTTCCAACGAAAAAATTAACACAGTACAATTTTGTTATCTGGCATGAATGGTGAAGCAAAATTTGGCTGCAATATCATTTTAGCTCTTAGATATATTGGGTAGAAATCTAGGTTTATTATAGTGACGTCTCAACTGAAAATGAGTACCTGGCCTGCTGGTTTTTTTTTTTTTTTTTTTTGTCCTCCTGAGGATTGTGCTGGTGCAGATCTCTGCATATGCTACTGTCACATCTGAGCTGTTGAAGTTTGTTAACAATGCCTAAAGTGCCTGGTGTCTTCACTTGTTGGATGTTCTTCTGGCATTGTTGGGAAGCTTGGCCATCAGGTGTTTTGGGGTTCTTTTGTTAGGTCGGGAAACACTTCGTAACAAAAATAATAAGAAAAAGTGAGCAGATCACTCTCTATAGAGCTATTAGGAAGAATGCCATTGCTTGCCAGTATGAGCAAGCATTCCTCACGGAAGGGAAGAAGAAGAAAGTAGAGCTAACATGGAATGACATATTGTTAGCTCCCTGTGCATTTAAGTTTACTGGTCTTTAGCAAGGCCAGAGGAGCTGCTTGCTCCTCAAAAACCCCCCAATGAAGCCACTGGCTCTGTTCCAGCAACCAGAAATACCAAGTAGCTATTCCATTAGCATTCTATAAAAATCTTTATGCTTCTATAGCTTAAGGGCACTGTCCTTAAAGATTAAATGACAGGAAACAGCAAAGTTTCCGGATGATTTTTGTGGATGTGGTTTTGCAGGTCACGTGTTAACAATAGTAAAAATATTATTTTACAACATGAAATGGTTTATCCTTTGAATCCTGGGACGTGGGGATGCAGCTACAATGAACTTTATAGGATTAACGGAAAAGGTGATGATTGGATGCCATTTAGTTGATAGTATGAAAAGCTTTTTTTCATGAACCTGTCAACAAGAGAAGGGAGAGTGGAGGCTCATTTAGTGGGTATTAAATTAAGGGTTTCCAAAGAAATATGATATAAAATAGAAGGCCAGAAAAAAAAAAATTAAACAATGACAATGAACAGATCACATTCTATGTAAAAGGGAATGTTTAATAGATCCACTCAAGAATTTGTTTCAATGGACTAGAATTTTGTTATAGTGGGAAGCCTTGGGGATTGGATGATTCAGTTAGCTTGTTGGCGCTTAACCTTGTTGAAGTTCTTGTTTCCACAAATTTGCTGGAAGAAATGACTGAACAGAAAGTATATGGTTTCGGCATAAAGATATAACGACTTTGGATCTATGGTCATGAAGGTATGGATAAGGAATTATTATTTATGAAGAGGTTATTGCTCTTGTCCTGCATATTCTGTTTTTCGAGTACTACAGGTTGAAGAAATGTCATTTCCTTCTAGAGCCTTCATGATCTGTTTTGCTATATTAGTCTAACATGTCATTACTCGTGGAAAGTAGCTTTCCGACCTTTCAAACCAGGTGCTGTTGCTCTAAGTGTAGTCTGTACTGGGTGTGACACGCTTTATTATTCTACATATCCTTGTACTAATTCTGACCTGAGTTTGAATGCCTTTGGGGCGATGATGGAGTTCTTGAGCTGTGTCAAACCCTGCAAAAATTGCGGTCCACTCGATTAAAACCCGTGAACCTACCATGTACCTCATTAATAAAACTAATGTGCAACATCATAAAACAAGGGGACAGAGGTAACAAAATCCTAGCTGGTGATGGTCCTGATGGATGAAGCTCAAATTTCCTATAATGCCGGAAAGCGAGGGCGTGTGATGGACTGCTGGCTCAAGTTTGAACCAATGGGCCCTTTTCTATATCTTGTGCGGGATTCTAGCTGTAAGTTCTTTCTTTGAAGTCTGATCATCACCTAATTTAAAGAAAAACAGATACTGCTTCACAGAATGGTGAGTTCCTTAAAAAAATAAATTTCTGTAGCGAAACTGACAGGATTGTTCTACTTCACCATAGAAATGGTGGCTATCCTTACATTAAGATATCATATTCTTCTACATTTTATGCGGTAAAAAATTCTCACTGAAAGAGCAAAGGAATGCTCCTAAGTAGTCTTCAGTTCTGGATAATTCCCAGTAACAGGACAAGGTTTGAACAATTGAAAAGAGGGTATAATTTGATTGCTGTATTTGTAGTTGTCATCTGAGTGAAACTATTTTGGATAGGTCTGATCGTGTGAGTTGAAGGTTCACCAATTCTAGCAGCCCCAAGTGTAGTTGTCAACGCAGCGGATTTTGGTCGAGATCTCCCCATCCAAGCTGTATATTATGGCTGTATCGATGACTTGTGATTTTCTTTTATTTTCATTTGTTGGACTTTGAAATAGATCCGTGATTAAGCACGGGCATAGAAAGATCAGTTGCCATAAATAAATAAAATATCAAGCTATCATGAAATTCTCAATGTTGCCCTTTTGTATAGGTTTTTTCGGTCCAATAACAGGCATAATGAATCCTAAGCTACATTACACAAGAGCATCAGAATTTGAAGCATGTACATAAAATTATATTTGAAGGATGAAAATTTTCATAAAGCAATGGTAAAACGTGGACTTGAAGTTAAAAAAAAAAAAAAAAAAAAAAAAAAGGGGAAAATCACATTCGTTTGTCGAAAAATCTGGAGCACAAGCGTCCCGAGACATAATTAATGTCAGAACTTCAAATTTAAACAAATATACAAATGGGTAGACGTGCATACTTAGCCTAATGGTGGTGTTATTTGTGTCCTGATGAGACAAAAATAAAAAGACTAATCGGTTAAATATTACTTTGTATTATCTTGAATGGTATTACAATTTTAATTTTTTAATTCGAGTATTATGATTATTCTTCAGTTTATAATCAACTCGGCCGATTTCTTTGAATAATATTCAGACGCCCGTAATAGACACGTAATGGTGAAATGATAAAAAAATCCGAAAAATTCCTAACTTTTTTTTTTTTTGTCTCCATCCACCATCTCTTCTCTTTCTCTCCTTCTTTGCAAAAACCCACCACCAACATATACACAATGTTTCTAGGATCGAGAAACAAATGATTCAAAAAGAATCCTCAAACCAATAAAATATCAATAGCTAGCATTCTTTTTTTCCCATTATCACCATCCTATATTATCACCCTTCTTCATTTCTAAAATCTCAAAAACAGCAAGATTGGAACCACCATCCTCCACTATCACTCTCTTGATGCAGTAGGTTCCACTCTCAATCTAGAGTTCTTTTCTTCGAAGAGAAAGGAAAGATCGAGAATAGTCGAGTACAAGAGGGTGAGATTCAAAAATTAAATTCTTGCATGGTCTGTTTCCTTGAAACTAAAACAAATGGGTTTGATGAGGCGAAAGTTTAAAAAGTCGTGGAATAGCAGCGACAATCAAAGTCCACCCAAATCCGCTTATACCGTGTCGATGCCCTCACACTTTAAAAAACTTCGAAATTACAAAGAGCACATGTAGACAAGTAATTTGACTGCATCAAGTTGTTAGACAAAAAAAAACAAGGTTCACTTTTTATTTATTTATTTATTAAACCATGTTAGCATCACGTGGGAAAATATATCCGAAATTTGAACGACGAGATTGACCGACTTGATTATAATAAAAAAATAATTATAATATTCAAATTGAAAAAATTAAAATTAGGATACTAGTCAATATTTGACAGATAATAACCAATTATCCAAATAAAAAATAAATTAGTGTGTGAGTGGCGGTGATATGGGCATATGACAATACAACTAAAAGTTGAAGGACGATGTTGTGAAAATTGGAACATAGATGATGAAATTGAAACCATATATTGCATTATTGTATAGATAGGCAGAAGGCATAAATGTAGTAATAATATCTTCCCAGATTGGTTATAGCATTGCTTTCAGCAATTAATGAGAAACCGTGACAAAATGTGCCGACAGAAAGATTCCACAGAGATTCGCTTCGCAACATTTGTTTCTCAGTATCAATCAGCAAACCCTGTTCTAATGTAACCACATTTGTTTTCTTGAAAAAAATAAAAATAAAAATCTTTTTAGGACTAGTCAGACAAGGAAAGGAATCTCCTTTTGGGCACCGTTAAATATTAATCTGTCATTCTTAAGAGGGTGATTAGTATGTGAAACCTTTGTTTGTCTTGATTCTAATTTTGACTTGCACACTTTAGCTCTAGGCTATAACCCAAACTATGCTCACGCTATATTTAACAGTAAGAAAAGGCGAAAGAGCATCGAGTAGATGACCACGATGGCGAAGAAGAACATGCCGAGTCTTTCTCTATCTCACTTTGTTGGGGTATTTGTTTTTCTCTCTGCTTCTTTGTTTCAAAATCTGTATTGGGTGTGAAACATGAGCTGCGTTTTGGTAAAAATGGAGAGTTCAAGATACTGCAAGTGGCAGATATGCACTTTGCAGATGGCAAGACCACGTCTTGCCTTGATGTGTTCCCAGATCAGATGCCTACTTGCTCTGACCTCAACACTACTGCCTTTGTTGAGCGCATGATTAAAGCGGAGAAGCCCGATTTTATTGTTTTCACTGGTACTCTTCCTCCTGCTCTCGTTAACTTTTTTTTTCCCTATCTAATTCCTAATTTATGTTATTGTTTCTGATTTTTCTTTCTTCGGGTGTCTATATGTGATAAATTTGGATGTACCAAACAAAACCCAGATGTTTATTTGTTTACCTTAGCAAGTTTCCTAATCTGGTAACAGTTGGCATTTAGTGGCTAAGCTTTAACAGTTCCTTTCCCAATCTAAGCTGATGGAAGTATTATTTGCACTGTGGGCAATAGGGGATAATATCTACGGCTTTGATGCTAAGGATGCTGCAAAATCACTGAATGCTGCATTTCAGCCTGCAATTGCATCAAACATCCCATGGGCTGCTGTTTTGGGGAACCATGATCAAGAATCTACTTTGTCAAGGGAGGGGGTCATGAAACATATTGTTGGCCTTAAGAATACTCTGTCTCAAGTCAATCCTGCGGATGCACATATTATTGATGGTTTTGGGAACTATAACCTGGAGATTGGAGGAGTTAAAAGTTCACGCTTTGAAAATAAATCAGCTCTTAATCTTTATTTTCTTGATAGTGGAGACTATTCCACTGTTCCGGCAATCCCTGGCTATGGTTGGATCAAGCCCTCTCAGCAGCTTTGGTTCCAGCGCACTTCTGCAAAGCTTCGGGTATTAACCACCGCTAGTTTATATGGTCGAATTAATTAGTAGGTCACCATATGAGCTACTTTTATCATTTATCGGTAAAAAGGATCACTAATTTGTCTACACAAAATAAGAAAACACGTTACGTAGATAGTTTAACTTGTAATAGGTGCAATAGCTTAATTGTGATCTGTTTGATAGCCATTTTTCCCTTTTCACTTCAGACAGCATACATGAGACAGCCAGGAGCTCAGAAAGGATCTGCACCTGGGCTGGTGTACTTTCACATCCCATTGCCTGAATTTGTAAGTTTCGATTCATCGAACTTCACAGGGATGAGACAAGAAGGCATTAGCTCGGCTTCTGTGAACTCGGGCTTCTTTACAACCATGGTAGAAGCTGGGGATGCGAAAGCTGTTTTCACAGGACATGATCATCTCAATGACTTTTGTGGCGAGCTTACTGGTATAAAACTTTGTTATGCTGGAGGTTTTGGATACCATGCCTATGGGAAGGCAGGATGGTCAAGGAGGGCAAGGGTGGTGGTAGCATCTTTGGAAAAGACAGAGAAAGGAGGTTGGGGAGCTGTCAAATCTATCAAAACATGGAAGCGCCTTGATGATGAACACCTTACTGCTATAGATGGTCAGGTCCTTTGGAGTAAGAAAAGTGCAGGCAAGTTCTTGATGAATAACCCTTAATTAGTCATTTGTACATGCTTTGAACTCTAATGCACATACTATGGATAGTGTCTCTTAAGGACATCCATATGCAGCATGTCACCAAGAACTATTAGGACATGCAAGGGCCTTGTGCTTTCTTGCATGTGTTCTGGAAAAGAATTGAAACCAATTTAATTCTTAAGATCAATGACTAGACCTGCTGGCTAATACTAATTTGCGTTCAACTTTTTATCAAAAAGGTCTTCACTAACTTACCTGTTTTCAATTGACATTAAGTGTCATCTTCTCATCCTTCAATTGCCGTATTGCACTGTGGACTGTGGAGTCAATTGCCATTACCATGATCTACATGCTCATCAGTATAGAAAATTTAGCATAGTTAAACATTCATGACCATAATCTGCTTGCTCATCAATATAGAAAATTTAGCATATAAAAGGATATAGTGAAGCCCATTGAAAGTTCAGGCTGCAATTACTTGTTTGCATTACCTAATCCATTTCCTGCAACAACTCGTATGATTGTTGGAACCTTTGTCTACTAATATGAATTAAGACCATATTATTCTTCGTAGTCTTTCTTTTGCTACAGATGTTTCGTAGTTTAGAAACAAAGTAGATAAAACGTAGGAAATGCCTATGCTGCTAGGTTGCTCTTCAAAATGAAAACATATATCCCTGTAACAAGGTTTCTTTGCTCTATCTCATTTGTTACCAGAGTGAGACATCTTTTCACAAGTTATGGAACTTCCTTTCTAGGTCATTGCATCAGTTGCTGTGTGTTTCTCAGGCACCAGTAACTGCTGCAAATGTTCTTGTTGGATAGGAGGTCGTGCGTTCCTGTTTTCTGTTTCATGTCATCCCTTCTTTGCTTACTATTTTTCATTTGATTTGAACAGGAGTCCGTAGAAAGAAACAGGTTGGTGATGCTGACTAATGGGCACATGAGACGGCTCACCACGAGGAAGTGAGTTTTGAATTATTTTAAGCAGGAGTGTTTCACATATTTCGTAACCTTATTTATGGATTTTGATACACATATCTTTGAAGTAAATGAAAACAGTGAAGGTAATTACAACAGACAATAAATGAATAATCATGTTTAGGAAGGTTAAAAAATTTGATCATAAAATGTTACATTTAATGGTCTGTGGAAATATGATTACTAGATACGATAGCCTGTATCTTGTACACTGAGATGTTGACTGCAATTGTATCTGGCATATTGCGATGTAATGTATCTAGAGTTGGCATGTTTGATTACCCTGCAACTATATATTTAGTTGTAGAGTCAGCTTAATCGAATTTTTAAGGGCACCTTATATTTGGTTCATAACAAACAAAATAACGTATGCTGCTGTACGATAGAAATAAGAATCTGGGAATCAAAGAGTCATGGACCTTTTGGATTGTTTCTGAATTACTGATGTGGGATCTTTTTCAGCGCCTATGATTGAAACCGAAATTGAAGGTATGGTAATGGGGATAGCTGAAATTCTGCTATCCTGCTGAAAAATGCAGGTGTTTAATATTCAGTCCTTTGTTGCGATATCCAGTCATATAACATTAGGAATATGCCAAAATCTTTCAAGAATGTATAAAAAATACTGTAGAAAATATTATAAATTGTGTGAAAATGGTTGAGGAAAGGGTATCAAAAGACAAAATGCCTTTGTTTGTTATACAAGCAACTGCGTGTCGTATAACGATGAAGGTAAGAAAATTTTTTGATATTGCAAAGCAAGTGTTACATTGAGCTGTTATGGAATGATCGAGACTTGTACTGAGATCTTGGGAATGTGCAGTACCATCCACTGGCAATGCAAGCTCATGTTTTCGCAGGAATAGTGGTGGTGACAGGTGAAGTGAAAAATATGGGTGGGAATATTTCAAAGTTTAAACAGGCCGAGGACTTTAACCTGATACAAATTTATTGAATGCAACACAAACGATTCTACCAAAAAACGATATAATGTAATCTCTTTTGAGAATGAAATCATTAACGAACTCTCTGGGTTAGAATAAGTATTTTCAAACACAATTACCATTGTGCATCCGATTTGAATTATTGATGAGTGGATGAGTCTAAAATTAAATGGAAAAATATTACTGACCAAAAACAAGGCTTACGAGGGAAAGGAGAATTTTACGCTCGTACTTGCTGCTATTATTTTGTGAGACCTGTGAGCCACAGAAGAAGCAGCAGAATCAAGCATGCAGTCGCGGACTGGCCGCGGCATGAAGAGATTCAAAATCAATCAACCGAGGATGATAATATCGAAAATATGATCAAATATTTTGATTTGCCAATTAATACGGCAGTATGAATATGAAAATGATGATATTAGCTTACCTTCTTTTAGCTAAGTCATCAATGATGGCGAAACTTAGGGATCACAATTTCGTCCACCAATTGGATATATGCCATCAAGATAAAATCTTATATGGATAGAACCCGACTTGATTTTGGTGAGTCCGGAGGCGGGTAATGGTTCACTTGACCCATCCGTACCCCACCTAATATTTTTATATATTTTCAAGTATATATATATTTATGTGGATTTACGTTTGGTACTCTATTGTATGGTTTTTTAGGTTTTATTTAGGGATTTTATCTTATGGTATTGTGATTTATGAGGGGAGATTATTGATTAATTTGTATGCTTTAAGTTTTTAGGATTGATTTTATGTGATTTTCAGTAATGATTTATTTTTTATATATTAAAAAAAAATCTGGGATTGGGTATTTGATGGATACCCATAGACAAAATTCTTCATCGGATCCAACCAGAACAGTTGGTACTTGTGTAAGTATTCAAGATTGGCTGCAGATATACCAAAAGCTCACCTTGCCCCATATCTATCGCTAATTTCCCATCCCTATTTTTGCAACTTAAAAGGTTCCTTATGAGATGGGCTTTATATTACAAGAAATCCATCAATTAGCGATGCCAAGTCAACCGTCTCTAGCTTGGGACGGATTTGCGACAAAAATATTTTGAAATAGAATTGCTAGAGTATTGCGACAGAATATTGACAATAGATATAGTTCTGCCGCTAACATGCAACGTGTCGACACTAGTAACGAAACAACAACGGTTTTGTGAGGGAAGTAAACGCTGGAATATAACTTTTGTCGCTAATTCACATTTTTTGATTAATTAGCAATGGAAATATAAATCCATTGCTACTTAGAGATGACATAGCGACGAATTCTTGTGTTCTGTCACTAACTATATATTGTGGCCAAATTCTAGAACATTCAAAAAATAAAATGACTCATTTAAGTCATTAGGTAGAGATGGAATTTAGTTTTCCATCACTAACTATTAACTATGCCTCATTTTTTAAAATATCAAAAAATAAAATGATCAATTTAACTATGTATTAGCAATGGATACTTAACTACTAATTAGTGAGGGATTAGCGATAGAATTGTGTCCGTCACTAATTTTCAATCCCTAAATCGATAGGAACTCTTCTTCTTTCCCATTTTCTCTTTTCTCTTTCCATCTCGTCCTCTCATTCTCTCCTCCTCTTGCTGTCGCTGATTGCCTAAGCCCAAATTGACCACCCAAGGCGATGCAATTCCCTCCCCAAGCATCCTCTCAACCAAGGCAATGCTCCTCTCTCCTTGAAAACCGAGTGTTTCACTCATTGCTATTTCTCTTTCTCTACTTCTTTTTTTCATTCACATTACCTATTTATATTAATTGGTATGTTAGTTTTGATTAGTTAATTGATTCATTAGTTAATTTGTTGCTTTTGTTAATTGTTAAGATTTTTATGTTAATTAAATTAATTAATCCAAATTAGTGTTAATTTAGTTAGATATTTTCAATTAGGCTTAATATAAATTAGTTATTAGTTGATTAATTAGGTTAATTTAATTAGGTGAGTTGTTTTAAGTTAATTAAAATTAGGGTTAATAAGGGTTAAATTAGGGTTAAATAGGTTTAATTTAGGGTTAATTTGAGTTAAATTAGGATTAATTAGGGTTAAATAATGGCTCAATTCGGTTATTTTACGATTAAATTAGGGTTAATTAGGGTTCGATTATGGTTAATTCTAGTTAAATTGGGGTTAATTAGGATTAATTAGGGTAAATTTAGGATTAATTTAGGGCTAATTAGGTTTAATTATGCTTAAAATCGGGTTAATTAGAGTTAATTAGAGTTAATTTAAAGTAGTTCTTAGTTGATTACTTAAGTTAAATTTATTATGGTGAATTGTATTATGTTAATTTGAATTAAATTTAGGGTTAATTTGAATTAGTTGTTAGTTGATTAATTAGGTTTATTTAAATTAGGTTTCAATTAATTATGTTAATTTGAATTTATTAATTTAATTAATTAATCAAAATTAGTGCAAATTATGTTAGGTTAATTTTAATTAGGTTAATTTGATTAATTATGTGTTAAATGAATAAGTATGCTAATATTGATTAATTAGTTTTAATTTGAATTAGTATTGACGAAATTTAGATAAAAGATTAAATTATATTAATGATAACCAAAAAAATTATTGAAAAAAATTTACAAAAATATTTAACTTTATGCGATTTATTTTTTCATGCATTCATATACATATTTAATTTTGAACTCGGGTTGGATATTTACTTTAAATTGTTGCACACACCATAAGAAAACTTGTAAAAATTCTGAACCTAAGTTAAAACCCTATTATGATTTAGATAGAAAGATCTAGAGGCAAGTATAACAAAAATCTGTCGATACTCTTTTGAACTCTCGTTTGGACTAAAACTCACCCCACACATAAGAAATGATGGAATAACCTTTCCTTACCACGTTGTGCATAAGGTTAAAGACTCGAATTAGCCCATTGTTAATTTAGACAGTTCAAAAACGTGAAACGACTTTAGGATTAAATAAGTTTTGCTTAGACTATAGAAAAGCTAGAAAAATAAATTTATTTCAAATTTTCTTTTAATTAGAGTTATATGCTTTGATTATTTAATTTATGATTGTTGAAGTATGTCGAGATACATCAAAGCATATCAAACCCGAGGAGTCCGAGATCCTAAGAATTGAGGAGACATAAGATTGGTTCAATGCTTTGCGATAGAGCTAAGAGGATGAGTTTGGGATTTAATTTTGATGGAGTATCCAAGACAATTATTGGTCTTGGTGTGCGTTATGTTTGAGATTATTTGGATTATTTGTTAATTAGAACAAGGTGTAATTTACAAAAGAGATCGTTGAAATTTTATTAGATGTTCAAAAAAATTATTAATTAAATAATTTAGGAATCGGGAAACGTCTAATTTATAGGAATGTTGATCAAGAATTGTTTGCATGTGCTTGTATAATTTTTGCGGACATTAAAAAAAAATGAGATCCGAACAACAAACCGATGAATGTAAAGTTAGTTTATGGATTTTTAAATGATGAGTTTGTCAATGGGGTTGAACAATTTTTTGCTTGTTACAAATCAACCGGAATATATGGACGAAACCAAAATAAGGTGTCCTTGCAATCACGGTAAGTGTTATAACGAAATTTTGAGGTGAATGAAATTCTTAAACATCATTTGTGGCGTAACGATACTAGTGAAAAAGATTCATTGTTATGAGAGAAGTTACATGATCTATTGAGGTGAAGACGATGAATTAGATAAATATAAATTTTGTGCACATCCTTGATATTAAAGTCTCTATCGAGAGATAAAAAAGAGGAAAACTTGTTATAATAAAAAATATATACTACTTTTTGCTCACCCCATGATTCCGGAGATTGTATGCATCAAATGACAAAGCTGAGCGAGATGACATGACACTCCGAGCATGAGGTTAAGGATGTAGGATTAATGTGTCATCCCTCCGACTCTATTGCATTGTAGAGTTTACGTAACACTTTTGACCTAGGACCTAAAATAGGTCAAGAGTACTACCGACAATGCCTTACATTTGAAGGCAATGCTTCACATTCAAAATATAATGAATGCAAGGCACGAAGCCTCATGACATTTACTATTTTAAAGTAATTAACATTTACGGTGAAAGTTCCTTAATTTAAAAAGTTTAGGTCCATATTTTTTATTCATCACACTCTAGTTACGAGATATATTTCATTAATCTTTCAAAGATAACTCACTAATAATCTTTATTTAAACTCAACTCAAGAAAAAATAGTTTGAGATCTCCTAATGAAATATTTTTAGTCAAATCATACTTGTATAAAATAGAAACTAACTTAGTCTTCATAAAACATATTAAGTTGTAAATAATATTTCTGAAAATATAGTTGTGAAAACAATGTTTACGAGAACATACAACGTTTCTAAAATATGCATACGAAAATATATTATGTAATAATTATCTCAAAACCATATAAAGTATACTCATTTTCATTTAATCAAACCCTTTATGTTTTAATCCTTATCTTAAGAAAAACTAAATAATTCACTTAATCTTTTGAAAACTAATTTAATTTATAATTTGACCTATCCATTTAATTAACTTATACTAATTAAAACTATTTAATATTTTTAAATGTTGACCTTTTATTAATTTGACTTTTAATTTCTATTTTATCAACTTAATTCCCTAGTCTAATTAGCAATTTACCTACCAAATCAACTAATTAATAACCATCTTGAAATATTTATCAACTAATTCATTCCTAATCTAAATTAACAAATTTATCTAGATCATTTAAACTTGTACTAATTTTTACCGTACACTTTGACAAGCTCTTGTAGCACCTTTCTCTTCAACTCATCATCAACTTCACTTAGAGTCTTTATACGTTTCGAATACCTCTACCCAAAGACAACTTGATGAGCTTACGCTCGATAAGTGTAGTCATGTAATACATGATGCAATGAAATACATTTTCATGACTTTAAAATATATTTTCTATGATTGGGTGCATCCTACCAAATAGATTTATATATATTCGGCTATCCATGAAAACCATATCTATGAAAACCATGAAAAGCACTAGATATGTCCCTATAAAGCCTATGACTTTCACAATTGTGAACTATGATTAAACATGTGATCTGTGATGCCCACAAAGAGTTTATCATTCTCTTTGTATGCCATGACTAAGCTTGTGATTGTGATTGAGACATGCCTATTCATATTTTTAAAAATCCATGCATTTGATTTTATCCTTGAAAACATGATTAAAACCATTTTATGACGTGAATGCAATCACTAACATGATACATGATCTTTGAACTTTAATTAGGCATGTAGGCCAAAATCAACTATCCATGAAATACATGATATTTATTCATGAAGCATTGAACATTGTATACCAAATACTTTCATAAACATTTTTGCATGAACAAACATCAAACCACTAAGATAGCCTTAGATCAAAATTTTCATTCACTATTCCATGACCAATTTCAACATAAAACCAATTAATTATCACATGAATTCTTATCAAATAATCATGTCACCTATAACTTGCATAATTATCACTTAACATAGCAAACACATCAATACTTACAAAGTATTCATCTTGGCTGAAACTACCAAAAACAAACCAAGAGCATCACACTTCTTATAGCCATAATCAAGCATAAAACCTATCAATTTTTATCTAAACACATAATCATTCAACTTAAATACACTAACATTAATGTGATTATCATTAACTACATGTAAATTATATCAATCCATCAAAATTTCAGATTTGGTATACCAATCCAGACAAAATCCAAATTTGATCAACATATACAAACAACTAATACTTTATACATTCAAAAATTTAAATATTTCTAAATCTTTTTTAAGCCTAATTCCATCCGTTTACCATTGAATCAACACATGGCCTATCATAATACAATTCAGCAACTATAAGCATAAAACTCACTTTTCCAATACAAGCATCTTAGATACCACTTGAACAACTCATAGTGTTTCGGATAGAATTCAAGTTCTAGACATATAAATTCAACACATATCTAAAAATAAGATTTAACCTTGAAATATATATTTATGCTCATTTTTCAAAAGTGACTTTGTTTCCAGTAAGCTTGTTTCTAGGCGACCTCTAAACGACTAGCAATAGCTCCACTTTTGGACATAATTAAAACTTAACATTTTACTATTAGTAACTAGACATATTAATCCAAAAAATATAAAAAAAATTAGATCAAAATACCAAACATTCAATTAATACTATAATTTTATTTTTTAAGAACTAATTTATCCGATAGCGAGTTCATTTAGAATAGTACGCACTTAAATAGGTATAACTCTTCATATACAAAAATTTACCTAGAAATCAGTCTAAGACTTATAAGAGACATATATCAACAACTTTCATTTTCATAAATTTACCCAAAAATCAATCTAAGACCTATGAACAAGCAATACAAAATTCGGACAGAACTTAATCCTTAAGAACATTAATTCTTACATACTTGATTTCTAGCTTTCAATTCGTGTTTTCTAAAATTATCCACTCTTTTAATACATTAATAACTCACTAAGTAATCATATCATTATCATTATCAAAGCATATCATGAAAATTAAAACATTAAACCCTTAATTATAGTCTAAGAACACAACTTGAAATCTAACTCAAAATCCACGAACAAAAGTGGTTTCAAGAGCATTTAACCAATTAAAATTATTAGCCTAAGTTCAAGGTTGAAGACCAAAATAATCAATAAAGGTAACCAAGCTAATTTTTTCAATCAACTACCCTTAAACATACCTAATCCACCCTAAAAACACCCAAGAACACAAAATTGTAGAAGTTAATAGTTTTTCCAAAAATTCACTATTTTGGTCGAAAGTTTGAGATTGAATACCCATTCTTAATTCTTTAATCCAACCTTAATTAAACCTTTAAACATGTTATTCCAACCTTCACAAACATGTTCCCACCAATAATTCATCAAAATACATCAATTACACCAAAATCCATCAATTTGAATATTCAATTCAAAATCTCCGTAACTTCAAAACATAAACAATAAAATATTAATTTAATCATTTTCTTGTGATTAGTGAGGATTACACTTACCTCATTGAAAGTTTGGTAAAATCTCCTCCTTGATGGCTTGAATTTCCTCTTTTTCTTTCTCAAAGTTTAAGCTTAATCCTCTCTTTTGCCTCCCTCTATGTTAGATTCTTCCAAGCTTTCCTAAACTGATTTTATTGTATGTTGATGGGTAATTTAGAGGTTTTAGGTGGTGAGTTAGCTTAATGGTTCTTGAAATTGCTTGAATTTACTTTGTTCTTCCTTGAATTTTTGGTTTCTCCCCCTCCTTGTCCTCCTCCTTCTTGGTTGACTATATAGAGAAGATTTTTGTTATGATTTTGCCAAGTGTGAGACACTTGGTTCCATCATAAATCTCTTAATTAGAAGCTCTCTCTAGATTTCTCTCAATTTCTCTCATTGATATTTTCTCTTTCTTTCTCTTCTTTTTAATTGACTTAGTAGCCTCCTATTCTTTTCATTTTTCCAACTAGAATGCTGGATATAAAGGGCCAATTCTAGCATTAAATAATTTATTTATCTCATAATATTTTGGTCCCTAAATTTGTAATTAGTTCAATCGGATCCTTCGATTCTAGTCCTTAAACTTTCAATTTTTCACAATCAAGCTCTTAATCTAGGCTTTTCCTAATTTATAATGGTTACTCTAATTTTTTAATTATTTTAATCAAGTAATCAATCTTTCAACTCGTTGTGATTAAATCTCTTAAAGTCTTACAATTTTATCCATAAATTATTATAACCTTAACAATCAATCTTATAACTTACTAAATCAAGCATTAAATAGTTTATTTGTCTCTCATAATATTTATACATGCGTTAAATTATTTTCTTTGTTGGCATAAAATATTAATTTATGCATTAAATAAATATTTATATATTTAAATAATTATTAACATGTATAAAAAAATGTTTAAGAATTTGAGGGTGTTATAGTTTCGATCAGATTCATGTTTCTTTTACGAATTGAAAGAAAGAATGTCGGATTAAGAGTTTGCAGCGATGGGTTTCAACCATTCGGTCAATCCGGTGAATAATATTCTTATTGCCTAGTAATTGTGACTCCTTACATTTGTTAATATAAAGGTGTATGAAAGACAAATATATTCCGACATCGGTTATTCTAGGTCCAACAAATCTAAAGCATCGAGTGGACATTCACTTACGATCTTTGATTGCTGAGCTAATTCGATTACGGGAAATAGGTGTGGTGATGTATGATGTATTTCATAAGCATAATTTTATATTGAGAGTCATAGTGATATGGATTATCGGTGACTTTCCTGCATATTCGATGATGTTTGGTTTGAAAACTACAAAAAAAAATTAACGTGTCCTTACTATATGGAAAATTTTGATGCTTTCTCTCTTCCTAATAGAAGAAAGACCTCGTGGTTTGAAAATCATCAAAATTTCCTTTCTCAAGATCATCCATTTAAAAGAAACAAAAAAGCAATCATCATAAAAAAGTTGTTAGATATAGCCTTCCTTCAATCCGATCGCGGTGTTGAGATGCTACAATTGATGGGTTAGCGAAGGTTGTTGAAGGTGACATAAGAGGATATATATGATCATAACAATAAAATCTCTCAAATATGTGGGTGGAAGAGACGAAGTGTTTTATAGGATTTATCTTACTAGAGTACAAATCTCATTCGACAAAATTTAGATGTCATGCATATTGAGAACAATATGTTAAAAAATGCCTTTAACACGATCATGAATTTTTCAAGTAAGACTAATGACAATGCTAACTCCATAAAAAAAACTTGAAAATTTTATGTAATAGGTCGAATTAACGAGTGATGATGCCTCTAGAAAATATCTAAAAGCTGTATTTACCTTTTCCAAAAAACAAAAAACAAAATTGCTTCAATAAATCCAACAACGAAGGTTTCTCAATTGATATATTTTCAACATAACTAGATGTGTTGATATGAGGAATAACAAACTTGTATAGATGAAAAGTCATAACTCGTTGTCTTTATGTAGATGTTAGTTCCCACTATATTTTGAGAGCTTTTATTGCTAAATGTTTGGCAAGCACTTATCGAGTTGAATTTTTTCTTCAAGTATTGACTTTTACTATGATACGGGAAGAAGATATGTTGCATCTTAATGATGAGATACCCATAATTTTGTACAAACTAAAACGTATATTTCCTCTTAGCTTTTTTGACTCAATGGAACATCTTTCAATCCACTTGGCATATGAGGCATCTATTATGGGACTTATGCAATATCGATGGATGTATCCATTTCAAAGATAATAAAATTAAATTTTAATATTAAATTAAATAAACTCTCAATTATAAAAAATTAAATTAATTTATATTATAGGTACATTTAAAAGATAAAAAAATAAGGTTAAGAATAAGGCTAAAGTAGAAGAGTCAATATGTAATACATATTTGATGGAAGAAGTCCTTTTGTTTTGTTCGCACTATTTCAAGTCTCATATGCATACAAGGCATCAAAAAGTGTCATGTAACATTGAGTATGGTAGAGACGAGAGTGACCATATTAAAGGGATGTTATCCATATTCAAACAACAAGGTCGACCAATTAGTCAACACATAAGATGAATGTTGACGGAAGACGAGCACAAAGCGACTCATCAATATATTTTAATAAATTATGAAGAAGTAAAACTTACATTGAGTAACTTTGTCAAACTTTTATGTTAAAATTATACATATTTACTTACTTATCATAATGTTAACAATCATAATAGACACACTCGACTTGTATGTTGTTATTCCTCATTCATTGCTAAAGTATGATAAAACAATCCCTTTATGTCCAAGAATGAGGTTGATACTCGCTTGAAATTGAGTTTACCTTCTACTTTAGTCAAGATGTGAGTATCCTTATTTAACTTATGTTTTGTTAGTAGGTAGCATTAATTAAATAGTAACTTAGCTTTAATGGATTTCATGTCAAATTTCTAGATAAAAAATATATAAGCAATTTCTACGACAGAGCGAGTTCATAAAAGATCTAGCACAAGGCTTTTTGGTTATAGTCGGGATATACCTAACTTATATTATTAATAGGTATAGGTTTCGTACATTAAATGAAGGTTCGAATATATTGAGTTTCAATAGTAGTATGTGTATTAAAGAAACCAATTAGAATGCAATCGAGAGTAACTACTACGGAATATTGAAAAAAATTCTACTAGTAAAGTATCCTAAATTACCACTCAAGAGAACGAGTGTTGTTCAAATGTGATTGGTTCAATGCTACACTACAAAGAACAAAGGTTCATCTGCAGTACATATAGCTGGATGTTAACTACGGAAAAAGGTTAAGGAATTACAAACTCTTTATCCTAGCATTACAATCACCTTAGGTATATTATGCCGAACAACCTAGCATTAAGCAAGACAATTAAGAATGGTGGGTTTTTGTAAGATCAAATTTAGTTCTATGTTTGAATTGCCTAAATCATCCATTACAATCCAACAAAATGCTAAACCATTTATGTAGGATGATTTTAGAAAACTAACATGATTTGATACAAAAAGTTAAGGATGATATATTAGTGAATGATCCAAATGGATTGTTTATAGATATAGAATTTATTGAGGTTTATGAAGAAGATGATAATAAATAAGAATCTATGTTGGATGAAGAAGATGAAAACTTAAACAATAATTGTGATGGTTGTAATTAAATATAATTTTTATTAGTTGCATTAGTAAGAAATGATGTATTTCTTTGTTGTTTTATTTGTTACTACATATCATATTGACTTTGATATATTTTCAAAATATTGGTTGTGTATTTTGGTTGTGTTATGTTTTAAGTATGTTGCATATTAGGTGATTAAAAAATGTCCAATTTTCGAGAGGACATTGTTGAAATTTTGTTTTTTGTTTTTTTTTGTTTTACGCTCATAATTGATAATATATTTTTTGTATGTTGTTTAATTGTCTTAGATGATATTATTCATTTACAAAGCATGGTTTGCGTTGACCCATACTCCCTCGAGGATCATGATCTTGTAATTGTAGACGTACATCCACGGTCGGCGACAATGAACACGAGTTCCCCATCCAATATTGAGAGTAGATCTCCTTCTTCGAGCCCTCTACATGGGTTCCACGACATGGGATAATTTTCTTTTTCCTCTCCTAGAGCTAGCAATTATGCAACCACTCTAGCGTCTCCCTCCATGATCGTTGGTCTAGCTCCTGCGGCCACCAAACCTCCTTGGCCTCCCATGGAGGGTCCCTCATCCGTTGGTGTATGTAATGATCCACAGAGCTCACGAGGCTTTGATATTTGACGGACGAGTTTCGATTGTTAATTATCGATAAGTAATTCACTTAAAACCTTATAATTATTTTTTTATTTTAATATATCATTTCAATAAGTACTACATGTCTTTTTTTTGTGGTGTTCGATAGTTTTCATCCATGTTAAAGAGATTGCTCTAAAGGATAACGATGATTTTCAAAGAGCGATTGGACGTTGGTGGCTCGGTGTGAAAGTCCATTTCGGAAGCGGACGAAACGGTTCTACTACAATGAGTTTAAGGTAACGTTTTACTTATTTATTTGTATTGTATTTAAAATATTAATTTAACATAAAATGAACTAATATTAATTTTTTTTATTCATATAGAAGCATTTTTGTTGGGATTCGAGCATCGAGGCATAAGCTAGAGTCTTTGGCTAAAAAGCGCTACTCGACTTTATACGCATGCATGGTATGGATGATGGAAGGCCTTTTTTGTTAGGAAGAAGGTGTGAGATTTTACCACACCTAATCATCGAGCACGTTTGCGGCAAGTATCGCGTAATCGGATGTTGAAGACTAATGATTTTGTTTCGAGCTCTTTCGGGCATACATGACGGTTCATATCTATATCTAAGCACGCTCGTCACTTGATAAATCCTGTCATATATTATTAAATATTTAAGAAATTAATATTTGCATCTCCTACATTATTTGTGTTAACTTTTTGCAGAATGTGAAATTAGGGCGTCGGCCTATAAATTGAGAGTTGTTTGAAGCCAGCGACAAGTGAAGAAATGAGAATTTCATTGATTTATAAGCCTAGACAAGAATAGTAATTTTTTAGTCATTTTTATATTATACATATGAAAATATAATCTAAAAACTTATTTTATTTTTTATTAATGTTTTAATTATTTTGATTACACGAAGCATATGGAGGAGCCGATACAAAAAGTCGTTAAGATGCGGCAAAATGTTGGAATTAAGAAGCCACCGATTGACATGGACGCCATATACTTCGATGCTATAGGAGGAGAAGAAGAAGAGGGTTCACGAGATCAAGTTAGTGACGTCTCAATATTTATCCCATTCAACTCGTGCCGCCTATTCCTCCATAGCATCGTAGTATCTCAACCCCGATCCTATTGAGTAGACTCTCGGTCGGTACGAAAAGATGTGAGGGGAATGTAAAAGAGCTTAGAGGAGTAGAACAATAATATCGTGCTCTAGCGAGATGAACATCCAAGAGATGGAGACTCGAATTTCTTCGATTATAGTGATGTTGGAGAGGATGAAACGGATGACCCGCTGCTTACCGACCCCTCGACCGGCGAAGACTCCACTTATCCCTCTCGGCAAGTCCTAAGACACCACCATCTTTTTTAACAAGCCCTAAGACCTCGCCGTCCCTCCTAGCGAGCTCCGGAAATCCACTCGTCCCTCCTATTGAGCCTTAGGAAGATGAGAGGGGATTATATGATCATGATACGAAGTGAAACTTTTACCTTTTCTTTTATGTTTGTAATCTTTTTCTTACGTACTAACAAATAATTTTTTAAATATTGGTTTCGAGTTTAATTTATAATATTTTAATTTTAATATAAAAAATTAATTTTCAGAATATGTCATTTGTTTTAATTGTTAGTTACTATCAAGAATATCAAAATTGTTAAAATTAAATAAAAAATTTTTTAAGATGAATTAGTGATGTAGTAGAAATGGAGTAGCGATGTATTATCGACGGATTAGTGACGAAATGAAGAAAATAAATTAAATTCTTTCGAAATAACAACAGTGGATTTTTTTTCGTCACTATATAACGACGATTAAAAGACCAACCAGCGACAGATTTGCGACCAAAATTAGTATCAAATAATTGTGATGATTTTTCTATCATTATTTAGTGATGTACGGATTAAGTATGCAGTTGCGACGTATCATATGAGGTAAACACAACGGTTTTGGAGTCAAATTAATGATGGAAAGATATATTTAACGATAGATATTTCGTCACTATATTAGCAACAGACACTAGTCAATGTGTCGCAAGGGTTATCGACAAGAGTTTTGGCTATGTAATTTTTTTTGTCACAAATCTGTCGCTAATTTGATATAGCGACAGAAAAATCTGTGGTTATTACTCTGTTATGTTCATACGATAAAGCAACCAGTGTGTGAAAGCTGTTAGGCTCGCTGTTGCCATCACGAATTCCTTTCCAACCTCAACCCAGATTTGATGCTTATCTAGATAATTTAATAAGAGGGCCAGTTGCCTCGTTGAAGATGACTGTTCAGAGGGTCAAGGCCCCACTAATTAACAAGCTACGAGAACGAAGAGTCTAAGGGAAGGAATCCCAATCGCATCTAAAAACCAGAATAATTAAGGTATTTTTTGTCCTTTGAAACTTGTGTTGCCGTTTTTATTGATTAAACTTGAGCTTTAATTATGGTGCACCCAATTCGTCAAATTAATCTCTCCCTTTTTTTTATATTGAAAAGTTGAATTTTGGTTTAAAGTTTTTTATCAGTTAAACCATCAAAGGCCAAGCAGTACTAGATCTTAAGCAAATCAAATTCCGTACGTACTTACACCCATGCATACGAAAAATTATAAAATATTATAAAAATAATTATTATATATTTACAATATTAATCAGAAAATGGTTTATCTCGAAATCCCAAACTTAATTAATCGGTAATGTATACTGACAACAATATTATTTACAAACAAAACTAAAAATATAGAGAAAAATGAATAATGATTTTTACTGTTCATCTCATCACAAAACACTATGGATGTACTGTAGATGAAGATAGCATTTTTATAATTTTTTAGCATTTATATTAGAAGTTTATCTCATATTTTATTTTGGTCTCTGAATTTTTAAAATGAAATATTTATACCTGGGATGTTTCATCCCTTCGCCTGCTACATTAGGCTACTGTAGTGGCCTGCTTCTGCAAGTCCTAGGCAGCCACAAAGCCGGCCTCCGCTTCTTTTTTCTTTACTTTTTTCATCAATTTATATTTTTTTATTATTTAATTGATTGTGAAAATTATGAAAAATCAATCATTATTTTTTTCTTTTTTTTTATTGGTTTTTTTCATGAATTGATGTTTTTTTATTATTGAATTGGGTGTGAAAATTATAAAAAACCAATTATTATTTTTTCATACAAATTGATGATTATAAAATATATATGATATATTTTTAGATTATATATATATATCGGATTACATTACTCTTATTATTTAAAATTGACTTTTTCATCTTGCCATTCCTTATATAAATTTTCATCAAATTAATTTTTTATTCTTTTTTATGTAATTTTATTTTTTAATAAATTTAATTTATTTTCTCTTATGTATGAATTTTCGAATAAGTTTTTTGTGTTGCTTTTTTATTAATCAAATTTTAAAAATATAATTCACTTGTTTTATTTACTTATTCTTTATATAATCAAATTTCATCGAAATCAATTTTGAAATTTTTTTATTGCACTATGCTAACTTCAATATATTTTTTACAACTTAATTATTTTAAAAAAATTGATTTATATTGCACGCTCTAACCCAATGAATACGATCATGATGTATGAAAAAAAATATGTATTAGAGTTATTGATTTTATTATAAATTAACTATGTATAGTGTATCCGCACTCATAATTCCAACCATTTGCTATTTTTTTATTTATTTAAATAAAATAATTGAAATAATGTTTTAGAAAAACAACCTAATAATTCAAATATATTATTTTATATTAAAATATTCATTTTTTTGTAAATAAATATACATATAAATCAAATTTATATATTCTCCAAAAAATATATTCTTCTTACCAATATCAAACTAGAATAAAAAAGATTTATTTGTTAATTTTTATGCAGGTTTTATATTAATTGTTGTTTTATTTATTCAATATAATGTTATAAAAAATATTGAAATGTTTTTTTAATTTTATATTTAGATTATTATGAGTTTTTATTTAAGAACAAATGGATAAAAAAAGAACAAATTGTGGTTTTGTTTACTACAAAATTTATTAGAAAATAAAAAAATAGATGCAAAATTTTGATAAAAAATTATAAAATTAGATGACATTTTATCTTTAATTTAATATATTTTTATTAACTGAGAGTATAATACATATTATTTAACTAAAATAAATATATTTAATTTAATATCCTACGCTAATTCTCTCTTAGCAAGAAACTAACAGTGGAGGTAATTACAACAGAAAATAAATGGATAATCATGCTCTAGGAAGGTTCGAAAATTGGATCGATAGAAGTTTATATTTAATTAATGGTCTGTGGAAATATGATTCTTACTAGATAAGACAGCGTGTATTTTGCACAGTACCGTTATGTTGAGTGCAATTGCATCCGACATATTGTGATGCTACAAAACTAATTGAATTAACTTAACAAATACAAAACTTAATTAACACCTATTTAAATAAAATAAACAAATAATTAATTTTTTAATAATTAAATAATTTAATTAACAACCATTTAACTTAATTTAATTAACAATTATATCACTTAATTAACACATAATTAATTAAAATAAACACATAATTAATTGTCTTAAATAATAATTAAATATTTTAATTAACAACTAATTGAATTAATTGAACAAATACAAAATTAACACCTACTTAAAAAAAATACTAAATAATTAATTTTTTAAAATAAGTAAATAATTTAATTAATAACAATTTAACTTAATTTAATTAACAAGTATATCGCTTAATTAACACATAAATAATTAAAATAACACCTAATTAATTTTTTAAATAATAATTAAATATTTTGGTTAACAACTAATTGAATTAATTTAACAAATATAAAAATTAATTAACACCTATTGAATTAAACTAACCATTAATTAACTTAATTTAAATATTAACAAGTTAATCAATTAATTAACACATAATTAATTAAACTAAACCAATTAAATTTATTAAAAAATTAAATTATTTAATTAGAAAAAAATAAACTTAATTTAGTTAACAACTAAATCAATTAGCACATAATTAAATAAACTAATACTTAATTAAATTTTTTAACAAATAATTAATTTAATTAATAAATAACAAATTAACTCTAACAAAAATAAATTAAACTATCTAACAATTAACAAATAAATAATTAAAAAATAATATAAAATTATTGAAGTAAATGAAAAATGTTATGAACTACAAAAATGGAGGAAGAGAGAAGGAGGAGCTGCTGCCAACTCACGATGATAAGAGGAGGAGTTGCTGCTATTGCTGTTGCTGTTGTACTATTCACGAATAAGAGGGAGGAGGAGAAGGAAAGAAGAGAATGGGAGTTTGGAGGAGCTGGTGGCATCAATGGAAGAAAAATGGGGGAGGTGGAGTTACTTGCGTGTAGCTATGGGCTTCATCTCATCCCCAACGTTCGTACCTTCCCCTATATTTATATATTGCCTAAAACGCTAAAAAAAATTAGGACAAATGAACAGTAATTCATTATTCATTTGCCTCACTTTATTATTCATTGGTGGCAATTTTATAATTCTATTTAATGGTATTTTCATAATCTTTATAGTTTTTTGGATATTTATTTTCAAATTTTACATTTCATTTCTTTTTGATCCCTTAAGTTTTCAAAATGTATTTTTAAATCCTCATATTTTTTAAAAATATTTTGACATCTCATATTTTTAACTTAGTCCATTTTTATCTCATATTTTTTTCAAAATATGTTTTTTGTTTCTCATATTTTAAAAAGATATTTTTGGCCTCTTATATTTTTAAATATTAGAACAAACATATATATATCGGATTATATTTTTTTTATTGGTTAAAATTAATCTCTTAAATTTGTTGTTTATTATAAAAATTCTCATCAAATTAAATTTGTTCCTTCTTTTGGTTTAAAAAATAAATTATTTAATTTTTTTAACTAGTGTTGACCATCGATAATTTATTTTTTTATTTTATAAAATATTTTTTTCATATTTTTTTATTCTTTATCTATTTCTTAAAATAAAAAGTAAAAACATTGAAATAGCAAAAATGCCAAAAAGATCTTTTAAAAATTAAATAATTTATTTTTTAAACCAAAAGAATTAATTCATTCTTTTTTCAAAATGAGAAGAACTAATTTATAATTTAATTTGCAATTCAAGAATCTCTTTCATCATAAATTAAGAAATAAAATTTATGAGAACCAATTTAAATTTATTGACTTTAACATATTCCATACAACTTATATAATTTTTTAAAAAAAATTATTTATATTATATACTCTGAATCTACTAAGTATGATCATAATATATATATATATATATATATATATAAGTTTTATTGAAAATTAATTATATATCTGCATGCATAACACTAATTATTTGTTATTAATTATTTTTTATGTTATAAAATCAATATTTTTTACATAAAATAATTAAAAGATATATCATTAGTTTTACTAGAAATTAATTATGTATCTTTACACATAACACCAATTATTTATTATTTATTCTTTTTTATATTCTAAAATCAATATTTTTTAAATAAAATAATTGAAATAATGTTTTGAACGAACCTTTTAATTATTCAAACACAATATTTTATGCTAATATTATTGATTATTTTGTTAATAAATATGTATAAATCAAGCGATTTTGCTCGGCAACTAAATTTGATTTATATTAATTATGAGAAATAAGATTTTTACCCTACTAGACCATACAAATCATTGACCTATTCATATAACGGTTGTCCGATCACAACATAGCATGGGTAATTTAATTAAAGTAATAATTAATTATATATTTTACACAATATTTATATAATATAATTGTAAACTAATTTTCTCAATTAACAACTTAATATATCATTTTTTAAAAAAAAATTAATTTTTTAATTAACTAATAATAAATTTACATAATTAAATTTGAATTAACACCTATATATATATATATATATAAAATTAAACTAACACTAATATAATTAAAAAATTTAATTTTCGTAAATTTTATTAAAAATCACTTAATAAATAATTAATAGTTCATGTAATTAAATTAACACCACCTATTAGATATTTTAAGAGCAAAAAATTATTTAAATACATAAAGTTACACTTAATTTAATAACCAACTAAATAAAAATTATTAAATACATAATTAATTAGACTAACTCTTACAAAATTATTTAAAGACAAACAATTACACTTAATTTAATAACCAACAAATAACAATTACTTATAATAAAAAATTAATTAAAACTAACTAAAAATGAATCAATAAATAGTAAAACAAAAAAAAACTTACAATTAAATTTTCTAAATACCAACAATTAAACTAATTAATAATTAAATAATAAATAATTAACAATAATAACACAATTAATAATTAACAACAACAATTACATTAATAATTAACTAATAAATAATAAAAAACAATAACAATTAACAAAAGTTAAAACAAAATTTAATAATTACAATAAATGAAAAAAATGAATTAATGGGTTACCAAAACAAAAATTTGAGGATTAGATTATGGAGGAGCTACCACCAAGAAGGAGGAGGAGCTACTGTGCAATAGTAGTGCTGCTACCGTGGCACTGTTCACATTGGAGAGGTCGGATTAAGGGAGGTGGAGGGAAATGGGAGAAAGTAAAAGAAAAGGGAGGAAGAAAGGGGGAGAGATGGAGGGGCAGAGGAAAATAAGATTTAGAAGGAGATTTGAAGAAGTTATGGAGATAATAAGGAGGAGAAAATTGCGGCTAGAAGAAGAAGAAGAAAAGAGAAAAAAAAATTTGGGGAAAAAATTATGAGTCTAGTGGCTATTTAGGAATTAAAAATTTTAACGATGGTTTTTAAACTATCACTAATTTTACTCAAAAATTTAAAAATAGTCATTTTTTCCCAAATGTCAAAATTTACCATTGCTAATTTTGGTATATTTGCAAGGGTTTTTTTTTTTTTTTGAAAAAATCATCGTAACTTCCGAACAAAGTAAAAAATTAAATTAAATTAAAATTAGCGACAGTTTTGAAAACTGTTGCTAATTTTGTGTCAATTTGCGACAATTTGAAAAAATCATCACAAAAATCGATTAGATTTGACCAAAATATCGACGGTTTTTAAAAGCATTGTTAAACTTTTCACAAATGATCCTTTTTTTCCTAACCGTCTCAAATTTTTGTTGATTAGCCATCGTTAATATCCCATCTCAATTTACAATTATTTTTGTAGTGCTTCCTTATCCTATGATTGTGTCAATCGTTTATGGAGGCTTTCCTAACGAGGCTTGCCTAATGGCACTAAGCTTTTGACTGAGAGTTCTTTTACAAACTTAGCATAAATTTTTATATATTGCCGTCTGATTCTTTTGACTTTCTTTCTCTATTATATATTATGCCTCCCTTCTTTCCAAACCACCACACATGTTCTCTCTTCATTCACTTTAGCAAGAAACCTAGCAACTAACATGGCCACATCCACAAAATTATCCCAGTCATATCTTGTCATGCTCCTGGTATTGGCCCTTTGCTTAGCTATGGCACAAGCAGGGCGTGATGGTGTTAATTTGTGTGCAGGATTTGCACCTCCGGGCTCATGCATCCGTCCAATCAACTGCTTTCGCCCGGACCCTGTCTGTGGTGCTAATGGGGTCACCTACTGGTGTGGCTGTCCTGAGGCTGCTTGTGCCCGTGTTAAGATTGTTAAGTTAGGCGCTTGTTAAGTCTCCAACTGGCGGTGGTCGATATTTCACTTTTATGGATCCATGTGGCTCATCCTGCTGTCGGGGTTCGATATTTCAGTTTTTATTTGTCCGTGTGGCTCTTCCTGCACTTTCTCTATCCATCGTTCCTTTCATCATTCCTTTCTGTTCACTTAAGCTCTGGTGTTTTCTTTTCTAACTTATTATAAGGCATTGAAGGCCTAATAGACGAATAAATAAAGATGCTTGATTGTCTGCTCTTAATGAGAAATATTTACATCAACCTGATTCAATGATCCAAACAGTTTTAATTTTTTTATGTGGTAGATCTTATTATTTGTAGAAGTAAATTAAAGAAAAAATTGGTTTAAAGGACATTAAAAAACGTAAGTTCGCATTTTTATAGAAGTTTGCCGTTTAAAGGTGTTAGGAGTATTGTTAAGGATATTATTTTTTCAATATTCAAATCTATTCAAACTCAAATATCCTATCAACTAGGTAACTGGGAAAATTAGATATTTCGGAGGCTCTAATTTAATAGGTTTCTTTTAATAGAATAAGAAAAAGTTCAGAATCACGATGGGATAGGCAATTTAGATTTTTCAGGTCTATACAATGACTTCAATGTTTGAATCAAGGGCTTATAATTTCAGATTTATCTGATCTTATGAATTATTATAATTTTTTCTTTTGAATAAATCATGAATTATTCTAGGACAGTATAAAAATTCTCATTGAAAACCAATTGAAAAAAGAATAGGGATTACTAGCCTTACATCTACGGTTGGATTAAAAAAAGCATAAGCTGTTGGCAATTTTAAAGAAAAAACTGCTTGAATAAAGGGCAAAGAATGGCTAATCTATCCTTATTAGTTTTTGTGTGTTGTATTCAAACTCTGATATATATATATATATATATATATATATATATATATATATATATACATATAAAGAATAGGATTACTAGCATTACATCTACGGTTGGATCCAGAAAAGCGTCTTCTTTTGGCAATTTTAAAGAAAAAACTGCTTGAATAAAGGGCAAAGGATGGCTAATCTATCTTTATTAGTTCAAACTTCTTCCAAAAATTTCCTCTTCTTATAAGCTTGAACTAAAGGAAACAATTCGTTTAAAGGAAATTAAAAAAAAAATGTATATAAAAACAAGTATATGTTTTCGCATGGTGCAAGGGGTGAAGTCGAAAATAGGAGTGGGAATTTCAAAGTTCAAACAGGCTAGAACTTTAACCTAGTACAAATTTATTAAAAATACAACATGAACATATTTCCACCAAAAGATGATAATGTATCGGTTTAGAGAATGAAGTCATTAACGAACTTTTCGGGTTAGAGACTAAATATATATATTCAGTCGCAATTGCCATTGTGAATCCGATTTGGCCGCCCTAAAATGGATGAGTACTTTGGACATAAAAAGTCTAAAGTCCTTGCTTCTACTTTTGACCAAAATAAGGCTTACCAGAAAAGGATAATGTATCATTACTTGCGGTTATTAGTATGTAAGACTTCTGAACCACAGAATCACAAAAATCAACAGCCAATTGATTACTGGCTGCGGCCTGAAGGAATTAAAAACTGATTAACGAGGAGATGATACCATATTGATAATATCAAAAGTATTATCAAATATTTTGATTTGCCAATTAACATTGAAACAGTATACCTACGGAAATGATAGTAACAATGACATTGTTTCAGTGAATGATGGTTAAAAGGTACTTTCTTAATTTTGAGATGGATGTAAGAAACATGGCATGATGTTATGACTCATATTTTCTATAAGCCCACATTAAGTTTGGTTTAGGGTTTTCTTAATTTAATAGTATGTTAAATCTAGATCGTTAATTTAATACTTGATGGACGTATAAGATTTAATATTAATAGGTATATAAACTAATCCTCTCTCCATCCTAATTAAGTATGCGGACAAAAATATAAAAAAATACGAACGCACGTATTTGGCTTTGGATCAAATCATCTCGCTACGAAAAGAGGGTTAAGGGAGAGAAACTAATTTATAAGGTTTGAGATTGTTAAAAACTCTCTCTACATCATGTTGAATTCCACTCAAGGTAAGTGATTTATTCGTTTCATCTATGTGATTATTGTTACATTCAAAATCCTGAATGAGCATAAATGATTTATGTTTTCATCTTTAAGTATTCAAGATTGCATGAATGATTTATGTTTTGATCATTACATGATATAATTTGTGTTTCGATCTTTAAGTATTCAAGATTACATGTGGTATCATAGCTCGTATTTTGAATAGATAATAATCCTTAGATTATTGATTTGATGATTAAAAATAAATAAATAAATTTTTATTAGGCTATTGCCGTTGCCAACGATTAGCGGCGCTTAATCATTAGCGGTGTCACACTGCCAACGATTGAAGAATTAGGGTAGCGTTGGACGCCGCTCTAGATCGGCCATGCAAGGCCTTGCGCAGCCCAACCTTGCATGACGAGGCTCGCAAGCGACGAGCCACGAAGGACCAATAAAAAAAATATTTATATATATACATAAATTTAATTTATGTTCCTTTGTTACATATATATGACGAGTATGATTAAAATTGATTTGTTAGTTACCAAAGTGACCAAATTAATTTTTGAATGAGTAGTCATATAATTTATGTATTTTATGAAATGCTATTAAAAATATAAATTTATTAGTTGATAGAAATTAAGGACTTTACCCAAAGGTAAATCAATGTTCTATAACTAATAAATATAAAGGAGAAAATGGATATATTCTTGCCACATATATATAGTTATCCAAAGATGCTATATGTATTTGAAAAATGTTTATTTAATTTCTTATAAAGTTTAAATGGCATTCTAATAATAGTGATGATATGTATTATTGTGTTTACCTAAAGGAAACCTATAATATATTTAATGTATATGATTCCTGTCCGAATCTATTAATTAGTGAGCGTTTATATATTTGAAGCTATTAGCCTTCACTCTCAAGCATCTTTTGTTACCTTGTTTATTGGTGTGAATTTCTCTGCATGGAGCGAACAAGTCACCTTCCATTTAGGTGCTTTGGATCTTGACTTGGCGCTATTAGAGGATAAGCCTACCGACCTTAATGATATTAGTACGAGAGGCTGAAAAGGCATACCATAAGGTGTGGATAAGGTCTAACGAGTTATGTTTGAATTTTATGCGAATATCGATTGCCAACAACATTAAGTTTACTCTTCTTAGCACTGAAAATCAGAATGCTAAAGATTTCCTTAAGCTTGTGGAAGAAAAGTTTCGTTCTGCCGATAAGGCACTTGTAGGGATACTTATGGCTAAACTCACGGCCATGAAGTTTGATGGGTCAAAGAGTATGCGGTAACATATCCTTGATATGACTAATATTGCGAGTAAGACATAAGAAACTAGGTATGATTGTGGAAGACTCTTTCTTAGTGTAGTTTATCATGAACTCACTTCCTACCGAATATGGACCGTTCCACATCAATTATAATACATTAAAGGATAAGTGGAATATTGATAAACTATCTAGTAAGCTTATTCAAGAGAAGGGAGATTAAAGAAACAAAGATTTTATTCTATTAACCTAGTAGGTCAAGGAACTGGAAAGAAATTCAAACCAATGTCCAACAATTTTAAGAAGAAAGAACTCGCTAAAGTTCTACGAGTTGTAGATGATGGAAGGAAAGGACAAAAGTTAGATAAATGCCATTTTTGTAAGAAAGAAAGACATTATCGGATGGATTGCCCAAAACGTAAGGCTTGGTTCGAAAAGAAAGGTATACATTATGTTTATGTATGCTTTGAATCAAACTTATCTAAAGTTCCTTCTAATACTTGGCGGTTTGATTCCGGTGCCACTACTCATGTTTGTAATATTATATAGGGATTTCTTACAATCCAAACCATAAGCCTAAGTAGCAACTTTCACGCTTATGGGAAACCGAACGAAGGCCCCAATTAAAGGTGTAGGGACTTATAGGTCGACATTAGATACCGAACATCACTTAGATCCAATGAACACTTTTTATGTACCTTTTATTTCTAGAAATTTAGTTTCGTTTCTAGACTTGATTCTAGTGGTTATACTTTTGAGGTTGAACATAGTTGTTTCAATTTGTATAAGAGTAATTGCTTTATTGGTTATGCAATGCTTATGGATGGTTTATATAAATTGAAACTTGATGTTGTTTTTTCTGAATCCCTATTCATTGTTAATCATAATGTTGGAATGAAACATAGTTTAACGAATGAACATTCCGCTTACTTGTGCCATAAACGTTTGGGTTATATATCCAAAGAAAGGTTAGAAAGATTGGTAAAGAATGAGATTCTATCAAATCTATATTTTACTGATCTTGGCTTATGTGTAGAATGTATTAAGGGCAAGCAAACCAAACATAGTAAGAAAGGAGCCACAAGAAGTAGTAAGCTTCGAAAATAATATACACCGACATTTGTGGACCTTTTGACACTCCGTCTTTTAATGGAGAAAAATACTTCATCACCTTCATAGATGACTTTTCACAATATGGATATATCTATTTGCTGCATGAAAAATCTCAAGCTATAAATGCCCTCGAGTGTTTGTAAAAGAGATTCGAAGCAATTAGATAGAAAAGTAAAAATTATAAGATCCGATAGAAGTGGTGAGTATTATGAAAAGTATGATGAATCTGGATAGTGTCCTGGTCCATTTGCTAAGTTCCTCAAAATTCATGGCATATATGTATAGTATACTATGCTAGACACACCGTAACGGAATGGTGTGGCGGAAAAGCGAAATAGAACATTAATGGATATGGTTAGGAGTATGATGAGTAATTCCTTATTACCTAAAAGTTTTTGGATGTATGCACTTAGAACTACTATGTATCTATTAAATAGGGTTCCTAGTAAGGCAATTCCTAAAACTCCTTTCGAGTTATGGATCGGAAGAAAACCTAGTTTAAGACATCTACATGTTTGGGGTTGTCCAACGAATCACGAATTTATAATCCACATGAAAGAAAAGCTGGATTCTCGAACAGTTAGTGGTTACTTTATTGGTTACCTCGAGAAATCTAAAGGGTACGGTGTTTTATCGTCCGAACCATAGTTCTAGAATTGTTGAAGCAACCAATGTCAAATTTTTAGAGAATGATGAGGTTAGTATGAGTGTTGAAAAAAAGTTATAGATATTAATGAAATAAGGGTTGAAGTTCCATTACCCATGAATGTTCGTAAATGCACAACCACAACAAATATTCTTCTTGTTTTGGAAGATCAAAATAATCAAGAACAACATTTGGATAATGAAGAAACACTCTATGAAGAACCTAACTTACCATCAGCTCATGTAAATGAACCAATTGGTATAGCTTTAAACAAACCTATAAGGGTTAGAAGGTCGGCTATTTCGATGATTATGTGGTTTATTTGTAAGAGTCGGATTTGATTGTGGCATTGATAATGATCCTATTTTGGTTTTACAAGCCATAGGTAGTGATAAGTCTAAAAGATGGATTGATGATATGAAAAAAGAGTTGAAATCAATGACTCAAAATAATGTCCGGGATCTTGTAGACTTGTCGAAGGTTCTAAACGAGTTGGTCGTAAATGGGTTTTTAAGACCAAACGCGACTCGAATGACAATATTGAAAGATGTAAAGCTAGATTTATTGCCAAAGGTTACACTCGGAAAGGTGGTATTGATTATAAGGAGAACTTTTCATCCGTCTCAAAGAAAGATTCATTGAGAATAATTTTAGCATTAATGGGTCAATTTGATTTGGAGCTACATTAGATGGATGTGAAAATAGCTTTTCCGAATGGGGATCTTAAGGAGGAAGTTTATATGGATCAACTCGAAAGTTTTTCCATTGAAGGTAAAGAAAATATGGTGTGCAAATTGAAAAAGTCAATATATAGACTCAAATAAGCTTCTAGGCAATGGTATATTAAGTTCAATAATACCGTTATCTCTTCCTCGCTTTGAGGAAATCACTATTGATCGGTGTATTTACCAAAAGATTAGTGAGAGTAAGTTTATATTTCTAGTTACGTATGTTAATGACATTTTGCTTCTAATGACTTGGGTTTGTCGCATAAGACTAAAGAATTTCTTTCTAAGAGTTTTGAAATGAAAGATATGAGAGAGGCATCCTTTGTGATTGGAATTTCAATATTCCGTAAGAGATCGAAGGTTTATTAGGATTGTATTAGAAAGCCTATGTTGAGAAAAGTCTTGATAAATTTAATGTAAGCAAGTGCTCGGTAGGTGTAATCCCTATTCAAAAGGGAGATAAATTTAATCTTATGCAATGTCCAAAGAATGATGTGGAACGTAAGAAAATAAAAAAAATTCCATACGCTTCGTTGTGGGCGGTTTGATGTACCTACAAACCCGTACTAGATCCGACATCGGCTTTATGGTAGGGATGCTTGGGTAGATATCAAAGTAATCCCGATATTGATCATTGGAAAGCTACAAAGCAAGTGTTAAGATACCTTCAAAGAACAAAGGATTATATGCTCACTTACAATAGGTCCGATCATTTAGAAATGATTGGATATTCGATTTAGATTTTACTCGGGTGTGTTGATAGTAGAAAGTTAATGTTTGGCTATTTGTTCCTATTAGCGAAAGGAGCAATCTCATAAAAAAGTGTCAAACGAGTCTATCATTGCTTCATCCACTATGGAAGCGGAATTTGTAGCTTGTTATGAGGCTACAATTCATGCATTATGGCTGCGAAACTTTATATCATGGCTTGGGATTGTCGACACGATAAGCAAGCCGTTGAGAATTTATTGTGATAATTCCGCAGCAGTTTTCTTATCTAAAAATGAAAAATACTCCGGAGGTGCAAAACATATGGAATTAAAGTATTTTGTTGTTAAATAGGAGATTTAGAAACAAAGAGTGTATATAGAACATATTAGGATGGATCTCATGGTTACGGATCCTCTAACCAAGGGTTTACAACCAAAAACTTTTAAAGAACATGTGCTTAGGATGGGTCTTGGTTGTATCGATGATTGATAATGATGTTTGATGATGATATTTTAACACTTTTGAGCTCGGTATTGATATGTTTCTGAATTTTATATTTCTTATTCATTATGTTTATGTATACATGATTGTTTGAATAAGAAATTTGTATGTATTTTCATAACAAGCATGTATGTTGTTTATATGCAATTTATGAACCTAACATAATAAGTTCTTAATGTAGTGGCATATGGAAGGGAGTATATAACTATACTGTACATGATCGTCATAACCCACATTATGTGATTTGTTATGTTGAGATGCTTATGATGTTAACGGTTTATAAGATTTAATTTTGCTAGCCTTATGTTATACTATTAAATGGAATGATGAAACATCCGACCAAGTAGGAGAATGTAAGAAATATGGCTCGATGTTATGGCCCATATTTTTTATAAGCCCACATTAAGTTTGGTTAGAGTTTTCTTAATTTAATAGTATATTAAATCTGAATCGCTAATTTAGTACTTGATGAACGTATAAGATTTAATGTTAACGAGTATATAAACTATTCCTCTCTCCACCTTAATTAAGTATGCGGACAAAAATATAAAAAAATACGAACGCTTGTACTTAGCTATCCATTAAGTCATCTGCTACGTGAAAAGAGGGTTAAGGGAGAGAAACTAATTTATAAAGTTCGTGATTGTTGAAAACTCTCTTTACATCATGTTGAATTCCGCTCAAGGCAAGTGATTTATTCATTTCATCTATGTAATTATTGTTATATTCAAGATTCTGAATGAGCATGAATGATTTATGTTTTCATCTTTAAATATTCAAAATTACATGAATGATTTATGTTTTGATCATTACATGATATAATTTGTGTTTCAATCTTTAAGTATTCAAGATTACAATGGACTCAATAACATGTCCGGACAATTCAAGAGAGGAGAGCGACCGGCGGCCATAAGGAGAACGCTACTTGAGTCGTTGTCATCATGTAGCGCCCCCGCCTCGGTCATATTTCTACTACCCAAGTAGAGTACTAGACGAAGCGCGTTACGCCGACATATCCTAAACTATAAGTAGTTCTCTTATGATATTCTTAAAACTTTAATAGCATATTGCGTATATACCTCCTTAAGATAAAATTTACATCACATAATTAAATAAATTAATAAAACATTACGAGCAATATTCAATTTCTCACGAACTCCATACCCCAAATTTACGAGATAAAATAAAAACTAATATATGGTCCCTCACATGAGCCGGTTAGGAGGAGTCGACCGCATCCGTAGCAACTTGTCCTTTTTCCGTCATGACATAAAAAATAACAACGAGGTGAGTCGAAGCTCGGTAAACGGGGTGATGCACGTGATGTGCAAAGTTGTTTTGACTTCCCACCATACTCATAAATTTTAATCTCGGGTAACCCGGATATTAGCCGGTCTACTCTATTTATCATCCGGGTGGTCCGCATATCACCTTCTGCTATAACGGAATTACCCCTCGTTGTAACTACTATTAGCGGGAATCCATCGTCTAACGAGTGTAAGCACACGACTTGGTTTCATCCGGATGATTCTCGGATCATCTTCTACTACAATGGAATTATCCCTCGTTATAAGCTGCTATTAGCGGGAATCCATCGTCTAATAGTGCGGGCACACGACCTAGAGTACTTGGACTACTAATACCCATTTATTCTAGTTAGGTTATCAAACCTAGATGTATAAACCATTTCTCAATCAATTGACTTGTCTTAAACCACCCACTATGCACATGATGCATGTGATAACATATTTAATCACATTCAACCAAATTCGAGTACCAACCCTTCATTCTCATGCCATACTCACGGTCCAACCCACACTTAGAATTTACCCATTGCTCACATACCAATCATGATACTCATAGCGAGATCACAACCTCTACTCATTAATATTGTTCATTAGTTTCATTAATATTTAAAAGAAGGTCCAAGTCTATTTACTTTAATCCAAGCCCATTAACTTTATCCTAAGTCCATTGACTTTATTCAATTCCATTTTATTTAGTCTAAGCTCATTTAGTTTATTCCAAACCCATGAATTTTGTCTAAGTCTAATTCTTTGGTTTTAGGGTTTATTATTGGGCAACTCCTAATCGAGTAAATAATTTTTTTAATTTTAGAACATAATTAAATATTAACCATTTTATTTTAGATACTAGACATATTTATTTATAACATATCCAAAAATTAAGTATAAATACCAAGTACACAATTAATTACAAATTTTGAAACTTAGGGAGCAATCTGCCTAGTAGTAGTTTGTCTAGAGCTATCCGTACTAAATCGGGTATAACTATTTGTACACGAATCCAATGACAACAAAAATTTAAAGGAAGTTAAATAAAACATAGATGAACAACTTTTATTCTTTAAGTTTCACCCAGAAATAACCTAATATCCTTGAACATGCGCTCCAAAATTCGGACAGAATTTACTCCTTATCAACACTAATTTATTAGTTCATTCCAAGCCAACTTTAAACATGTTTTAGTTCACTTAAATTTAGTCCAAGTCCAATCCAACCCATCACCACATACTTGGAAATTTTTCAAAACATCATAAATCATCACAACAAGGCATCCATACATAGATTTATCTCAAGCATCAAGCATATAACCATTGAAAATTATTACAACTCATGAAATAAACACTAACAAAATAACTTAAAAAAATAATTTAAGACATTAATCAGCCAAAAAAAATGGAACCTACTTACCTCTTTTAGGTTTGATTAGAATTTTCTTAGCTCTTTTTCTTTCCTTTCCTTTCTCTCCTCACGTTTTTTTTTTTTCCTTTCTTGTCTTTCTTGCCTTTTCTCTCCTAATTTTTGGTACCTACGGGTTACTAAAATTTTTCTCACTATCTTAACACTCGCTATATATATATATATATATATACACTTACTTACCTTCAGCTACAAGTGTTAGAAATTAATGGGACTAGGTGTAAAAGTTATGGGTAAGTCATGAGGAAAGGTGGCTACTTTGGGACCAAATGGGTGAGTTGGCCTTAAATTCATTTATTGCATTTGCTTAGGTGTCTATATAAACTTTAGACTAATTAAAATCATTAATTAACTTAATTCAAGTAACTAAACCTACTTTCTTTCATAAAAAATTCGGAAATTTCCATTTTTCAAATTCAAAATTTCTTTTTTCCCAAAATTCCAGCAGTGTTACCTCCTAACCCATCTATACTAAAATGTGCATAACTATTTCTATATATATCCAAAAATTATGAAATTTTATAGACATGTATTACACACATATACAAACAACTTTTATTCTTTAAGTTGTTCTCAAAAATCAATCTAATATCATCAAATAAATCTCACGAGATTCGGGCGATTCTTCTCCCGAAATTCCAGTAGAATGCATTTCGAAACAACCCTCACCATAATAGATATATCTCTTAATGTATAGGTCCAAAAATTATAAAATTTTATAAAGATCTATTAAACACATAGATGAACTTTCATTCTTTAAGGGTTACCCAAAAATCACCCTAAAATCCTCAAATAATTCACACAAAACTCAAGCGAGAATATAGTCCTTAAAACTCGATTTTGCATATTTGATTTCTTTAATAATTAAACCATTAATCTTAAGCACAATAACTTTAATTTAACATAAATCACATATTTCAAGAATTAATTTCTCATGATGAAATGAGAATTATACTTACTCTTAATATACGTATATATAGAATGATTCTAATACACATCGTGTTACGGATAAGGGTTTTTACGGGGGTTACACATCATCTTCTTCTTCCATCCTCAATCGAGATTTTATCTTTTTCAATTGACTATGCATTCACTACTTACGTGTAGCTATGAGGCTTCATCTAATTTCCTACCTTAGCTTCCCTTATATTCTCCTATATTTGTCCATCCTCCCATTATCCAATTCTCTCTTTAGCTTGAGCTTAACACAAAAACCATCTACTTGGTATCTTTCGCCTACATATCAGCCTAATGGTCACCCTTATGTCGGTGGTTCAATCACAAAAAGTATATGCAGGAGTAAAACGCCCGATCCGAAACAATTCTATACGTAATTGCATACATCCTTCCCGACTTTCTTTATGGGGTCGATGGTGTCACCTACACTTGCAGTTGCGATGATCACTACTAGAAATTCATTAAATGGCGATGGACATAAATCCATCTTTAAATAGAAAAAAATAATGATAGAATATTGACTATTAAATTTAATGACAGATTAGAGATGAAATAGCAATTGTATTTTAGCAACGGACACAAATCTATTGCTAAATTTGACAATAAAATCTTCTCAAAAGTTTTACGAGATGGTTTAATGACAGATTTATTGGAAAAATAGCGATGGACTTAATATATGTCGCTATTTTCATTCTCACAATTATTCATAGCTAAGGGGGAGATTTTTGGAAAAAATTAGGATTGAACTTTCTAAAGACAAACTATCAATTTTGCAATGGATTAGCGACGGATATCGAGAAATTGAGACGGATTAGCGACGGACACTTAAGTTTGTCACTAAATGTGAAAAAATGGGCAACCAATTTAAAATTAGGCGTCCATTTAGACACGGTTTAGCGATGGACATAAGTGTTTGTCGGCGAGTTCTAGCCTAATGTAACCTACTTCATCTTTCTCATCCCTCATTTTCTTCTCTCTCTCCAAAACTAGCGATCGTCATCATTCTCCCACTCCCTCCAAACCACCACCAAACTTCACTCCTCCACGCTCAATTGATTCCCACCTACTCCAATGTCTTTTTTCGGAAAAAAAAAAACCTCGTTTTTCCCATCCTCTTGGCATAATTTCACCCAAATTAAGTATGTTCTTCTCTCTTTTATTTTCTTAATTAAAGTTAGTAATTTGTTGTAATTGTTAGGTTAATTTAAGTTTACTTATTAGATTCATGATTAAGTATGTATTTAATTATTATTTTGTTGATTTATTTGTTAAATTGTTAATTTTTGTTAACTAATAGGTTAATTGGTTGATAAATTTCTTAAATTTGGTTAATTGTTAGGTTAATTAGTTAAGTAATTATAATTTAAATTTAATTGGAATTTTTTTAATTAACTAAGTTAATTTTATTTAAATTTATTTAATTAATTAGGTTAATTATATGTTCATTTGGTTGAATTAGATCGAATTTGTTAATTAATTAACATTTCATTAATTAATTTTTAATAAGTCTTAATTAAGTTAATTTAATTGTTATTTTAAATTTAATTTGGTTAGAATTAGAATTAATTAAATTAATTATGTTTATATTTCATTAATTAATTTGGTTAATTATGTTTAATTAGTTGAATTATAAGTTAATTTATATTAGAAATTATTAATTATTAATTTAAATTTAATTTGGTTATAATTAAAATTAATTGAGTTAATTATATTTATAGTTAATAATTTAATTAGGTTAATTTTGTTTAATTTTTTGAATTAAAACTTTATTTATTTTACAAATTGTTGATTAATTGTTATATAAAATTTAATTTTGTTTGAATTAGAAGTAATTAACTTAATTAGATTTATATGTTATTAATTAATTTGGTTAATTAAGTTTAATTAGTTGAATTATAAGCTTATTTATATTTAAAACTACCAACTTTAATTTTTTTTCCTCCATTTTTTTTCATTCCCAATTCTCTCATCTCTTCAATCATCAAAATGCTTCTTTACATATTGAATCTCTAGCAACCAATTTCTTGTGGTTAAGAAAAGCCTTGTGTTTTTACAAAATATTACTATACAAATAAAAGAGGTGGGGTGTTTTAATAGTAATTTTTACTATTCATCCTCTCACAAATCACTATTCATCCACTTTTTTTTGTAATTTTTAAATTGTTTCATTTTGGTCCTTAAAATTTTTAAAAAAATTTAACCCTCTAGCTGATGCACTACATATTTTTTTATTATGTTTTCTTGAATTTTTTCCATCAATTTATGTTCTTTTTTCATTTAACTTAGTGTTTTCACATAAACTGATGATTATATAATATATACGATTTATTTTTAGATTTTAGAATAAATATATACCACCCTTATTGTTTAAAATTGATATTTTCAATTTATTATAAAAATTCGCATCAAGTTAATTTTTATTCTTATTTTTGTATAATTTTATTTATTAATAAATATGATTTATTTTCTCTATGTATGGATTCGAATAAGTTTTTTTCTTATACTTGTTTTTATTTGCTTAATTCTTATATAATCAAATTTTAAAAATAAAATATATATTTTATTTTCTTATTCTTTATATAGTCAAATTTTATCGAAATCAATTTCATATTTTTTATTACACTTTATTAACTTTAATATGTATTTTATAATTTATTTTTTTAAAAAAATTTCAAATTATGTTATACATTCTCACTCATTGAGTATGGTCATGATATATAAATAATAATAATAATAATAGAGTCATTGATTTTATTAGAAATCAACTATGCATCTACACAATACCAACTATTTGCTATTATTTTTAATATTTTAAAATTAATTTTTTTAAATAAAATAATTCAAATAATATTTTAGAACAACCACCTAATAATTCAAATACAATGTTGTATACTAATATTATTCATTATTTTGTAAATAAATATATATAACTCAAATGTACATATTTAAAAAATAATCTTCTCATCGGTAAAAAAGCTTCATTTGTTAATTTTTATACAAGTTTTTAAATTAATTTTTTTATTTCTTCGATGCAATGTTATGAAAAAAATATTAAGATTTTTTTAAAATTTATATTAAAATTTTTTTATTATGGATTTTTATTTAAGAATAAATGTATAAGAAAGAACAAATCATATTTTTTACACTTCAAAATTTATTCAAAATATATATATATACACATAAAATTTTGATTAAAAATTATAAAATTATATAAAATTTTATCTTTTATAATTAATTTAATATATTTTAATTAATCCATGATATTGTATATGTTATCAAACTGAAATAAATATATTTAGCTCGATCTGTAGTGTAGCATGGGAATCGAATCACTTACTCTTCATATAGATAAAATTACTTTTCACTTGAAGGCAATTTAAGTAATTTTTGTATGTGATTTTTTTTTTTGGGCATTAATATATAAATGTAACACTTTGTTTTTTATTTTTCGTCCTTCATGCTTCAACATTTTTTTTCTCAATTTACATTTTTCTTTCATTTCCACGCAACGTATATATATTATATATTACTCTTATTATTTAAATTTTACTCTTTGAATTTATGATTTTTTTTTTTTTGAAAATTCTCATCCAATTAATTTTTTTTATATAAAATTTTATTTATTGATAAATATAATTTATTTTTCTCTATATTTTAATTTTAGAATAAAATTTTAAAGCATGATTGTTTTTTTCTTTTTCAAAAAATAAATTGACATAATATGTATCATGAATTCTTAGAATTTTTAAATGATAGTTACATATATACATAAATATATAATTATTTTATTCTAAAAGGTTAAAAATATATTTCAAATAATTTATCTCAGTTCACCATGTATGGTCAAGACGTATAAAAAAAAACTATTGAATCATTTTTTTTTGTTAAAAATAACTATAGATCTTCCAACATAATACAAATTATTTATTATGAATATTTTTTTAACATTATAGAACCAATTTATTTGAAAAAAATAATTAAAAAGTTTTTTTACAGGAACCAACCAATTATTCAAATATAGTTTTTTATGCTAATTTTATTGATTATTATTTTATAAATAAATATATAAAGATCAAATGCATATGCTTTAAAAAAAATAAGAATAAAATATTATTTTTTCATTAGTTAATTTTTATGCAAGTCTATACATTAATTGTAACTTTATTTTTTGGATACATTCTTATAAAAAATATATTTTTTTTAAAGTATTTATTTTTGAATTCTTAATTAATATTTTAGATTTAAATTATTATAAGTTTTTATTTAAGAATCCATGTCTATCTACTTGCGAGTGTTTCGCGGATAATTTCAAAAATTAATCTTCTCATCAACATTAAATATGATTTTTTTTATTTGTTAATTTTTATAAAAATCTATCCATTAATTATAAATTTATTTTTTGAAATTCAATATTATGAAAATATGTTTTTAAAGTTTTTTTAATTCTTAATTAATATTTTAGTTAAAACTATTAAATTTTTTTTTTAAATCAATCCATAAGGAAGAATGGTGTATTTTTTTAAGCAAAAAATTTATGAAAAAATTAAAAAAAATTAAATTTTAAAATAATTTTATTCTATCGAATCTACAATGTAGCGTGGGTAATCGACTAATATCTAACTATATAAACTTTACCATCCAATCTTTGTCTATTTCTTTAAATGTTTTCAAAAATTTCATTAGCTTTTCTAACAAAACCCAACCTTTGAAACAATCTCTCCATTTCCAAACACAAACCTCTCTTACAATTCACACTTTAATGGCTCACCTTCTCCAAACCATATTTCTTCCTCTCTTTTTTTTTGTCAAAAACCCAATCTTTTTTCATGGCCAACCCGCATTCCCTCTTTAAGAACCCGGACACGCTCTCGGGTCCATGTCAAAATCTAGGAAATCTTCGTGCTTACTCTAAGTTCTACTATGATTGAAGGTAAGATTGTTTCTTAGATCAAATCCGAAAGTGACAAGCTTTTTAAAAGATACCAGATGTCATTTCAATGTGGAAAGGTTAAGAGTTTTACTTGTAATAACCCAAAATTTACCATTTTGCTTTATTTTATTTGTTTAATTTATGTTTATTTGTTTTTATTTATTATTTATTTATTTCTTGTTTTATTTTTTTTCACCTTGGAGTTTACTACAAAAAAAAAAAACCAAAAAAAATAAAAAATGATGATGAACACAAGAATATTTATTCAAGGGCACAATTGCATTTAAATGAAGGTATAATTAAAGTAATTAGTAATATAATCGAACCAATTGAAAAATTTAGAACCTAAATTGCATCCTACATGGACCTAATTGATAAGATTTTGCTTTATAAAGATTGAAATTATACCACAAGAGGGTATGATCGCTGCAAATTGAAATGCATAAGGACCAAGTTGGAATTTTGGAGCAGACGACATGACTGAGATAGAGAGGACGATCTGTCATCCACTTCAATTTTGATTTCTCTCCAAAAATCTTTAGGAGAAATCTGCCAAATCTTCCACCAAATTTCTTGTTTTGATTTTGCATTAATCATAGATTCTTAGCCGAAATCAATACCAATAGTGAATGAGGCAATCACTAATTCCTTTCCTTATTGGTTAACTAATCAAATAAAATATGAGATGTTGGCAGAAAAATTTTGGATTTGAGGTTTGATTCGACGAGAAATTCAAGGAAATTGGTGGCTATAAAAGGGGTTTGATTTCACAGAAAAAGAGAAAATGAGAAAAATCGGGAGAGGAATTCTGGGTAAAGAGTGAAAAAAAATTTGAAAGATTTTAGCAGGAACACATGCTTTATTTTTTCTGGGTTTTCTGGGTTGAGTGTTCTTCGTGTTTTCATCTCGGGTTTGCAAATTTCATTTTCTTCGATTCGTTGCTTGATCTTTCTGGGTTTGGGTGCAATTACCACAAGTTCTTTAACTTTAATTTCTGGGTTTGAAGATTCAATTACCATTTTTGGGGTTTTTTTTTACCAATTTTTCTGGGCAGCACTTGAGCATCCTTGCTCTTTCTGGGTTTTGGGGTTCTCGAGTTCTTCAAACTGTTGAACTCTAATTCTTTGTTCTTCCATATGCCTGAGCATCCAGAGTTCATCAAATAATACTCGAGACCTCCAAAAATCACCTCAGATTTCCATTCCCTTGCCCAATACATAATCCTTCGCATAGGTAAATTCGGTTAGTGTTTGCATTTTTTTCTCCAGCTTTGATTTCAAGTAACTCTCATTTCAATTGATTGTTAATTACGTGTTTAAACCCAAAAATTGGTCTTCTATGTAGGTAAGAACATGAACATGATATGTTGAATGAAGCTTTCAATTTCCTAAAGAAAACTAGAAAAATAGAGAGAGAATAAGAAATTGGGAAGAACAGGAGAGAGAGAGTCGTTAGGGTGATTGATCCGTTTTTTTCCAAAATGTTCAACTGGGCCTGTTTCTGGGTTAAAGCCCAGTGAGTAAAAAAAGAAAAAGGATGCGCAAGCTGGATCAATTTCAGTCCAGCCCACCCCTTCCTTTGCGAAAAAAGAAAAAGAAAAAATAGGGTCTGGACGGTCCAGCCCAGTCCGCCTCTTTTGTTAAAAAAAAAAAACGAGACAAAAACGAGGTTGGAAGTCTCCCAAAATAATAATAATAATAATAAATAATAAAATTAGAAAAAGGAGAATGGGTAGGAGAGAATAAGTCATGGGTTAATGATTTGGAACCCAAAATAATTTCCTTTTATATGTTAAAATTTTCTCCTTTTTTTTCTTAGCCTAATTTTTCGTTGTTATTTTTTGTTGCATTTTCTTACAATAATTTAGGATTGATATTTTATTTTATGTTATGTTATGAGATTAATAAAAAAAATAATAAAAAAATTTAAATTTTTTGGCGAAGTCTCCTACCTGGTAGGAATTGACGTCACAATATATATATATATAATTTTCAACAAAGTCTCCTATCCGATAGGGACCGACATCACCAAAAAACATCTAAAATTTTTGGTGAAGTCTCCTACCTAGTAGGGACCGATGTCACAAAAATAAAATATATATCTAAAATTTTCGACGAAATCTCATATCCGATAGGGATCGACGTCACCAAAAATCATTATCCTCCGACAAACCAGCTTATATCAAGGCTTAAAGTGGATCCGATGTTTGAATCAACGTGTCGCCCGACGATCGTTTCAATACGATGCCACGCCCAAAACTAAAAAACTTAATTTTTCTTTAAAAAAATAGTAGTTTAAAATCAAAAAATAATTTGACATAAATAAAACATTTTAGAAGATGAATTTAGAATTAAATTAGATGTGATACCTTTCTTCGAAAAGGACACTTTTTGGGTGATTAAATATCTTTTCAAAAGTGTAATCAACTACTTGTCATAGAATCTCCGAACCAGTGCCTATTTTTTGGTTCCTAATTACTTCAATACTAGGTAGCGACTCCAAACTCGTAAATAACAATTAACACTTAGAATTTAATTTCAAGGAGTCTCGTCCGATATCAAGTAGCGACATTACTGCTGAAGTGATGAAGGAAATGACGAGCAAGAAGGTGGGTTTGCTTCTGATGGTGCTCTTACATTATAGCCATTGTTGGTCATTTCATGACTTCTGTCATGCGCTAATTTCAACTCTTAGACCACATAAGTAACTTTTGCATCCGATCACCTGTCCCATGCCTTCCATTTGTTGATTATTGGGCTAATAAAACCGAGATTAAATGTCTTGTCTAGGTTTAAAATTATTGAGTTTTCTATGATAAGAGCATTGGTTGTCTCCAATTTTTTGCTTTTACAAAAAAAAGGGGAGGAAGGTACTGGTAGTGGCGGTGGAAGGGAAGAGTGTGAGGAAGGAGAAAGAGAGAGAGAGAGGAACCTTGATTTGATTTAGGATTTTTTCAAAATTTCTTTTTTTTTTTTTTTTTTGATTTAAGGGATGGGGTATTTTGTAATTTCATAGGGTCATGCTAGTCAAAAATAAAGGCAACACATGCCTTTTGTTTATTAAGTCATATTAGCATCACGTACAAAAAACGTGCTAGAGATTTGATTTATGAAATCGGCCGACTTAATTATAAATTAAAAAGTAATTATAATACTTGAATTGAAAAAAATTAAGCTAGGATACTAATCAACTATCAACATACAGTGCATGGTACTATTGAACCATTTAGTTGATCGCTAGCTAATGCAAACAACACATGTGATTATGCATCCATGAAAATCATCCTCTCTCTTTTTCTCTTTAATTGTTTTTTTTTATCATTATTATTACCGTAGAAGGTTAGAACAGTAAAGAAAATATTTTTTACTCACTAGATTACATGTTCAATTCTCATATTTGAAAAATCTCTTCATTTTCTTTATCTAGTTAGACATAGACTTTTTGTAGTTTTAAAGAGTTCAATTTTTTGAATCAACTAAAAATTAAATGTGATGTGGAGCTGATTTAGCCTGAAAAATAATAAATTTAATTTTAATTGACATTACAAAATACCCGAATATATATATATATATATATCATCCTCTGTTCCTTTTTTTTTTTTTTTTTTTTGCCCTTTTCCAATTCAGTGGGACAAGCCCCACCGCACCTACAGACTACAAAAACGGGTAAAGAAATTTCGATCGTGCCTGGAAACAAAGAAATTTAAGTATGTCATGTCATCTGAAACTTGTGTTATTCTTTTTATCTACTAAATTTTTTCTTTATTTCTTATGCACTATTTGTCAAATTAATTGATGAAAGTCATTTAAAAAAATCCTACTTCATTGTTATTTGAATTTTGGCTCAAAGTCTTTTATCAATTAAACTGTCAAAATCAAGCACTATCTTAAGCAAATCAAATCATGTACGTGCTCGCATGAACACATGTGAAAGGTAATCACATCCCAGCAAGGATGCATAAACTGCAACAAAAAATTGAATAAATGAATCCTTTCGAAATCCCAAGCTCAATCGATAATTTTATACATAAACCAAGGAAATATATTACATGATTGCAACTAAAAATTTTGGAAATGAAAAGTTAATAATAAATTATCACCTATATGATCATTCAAAACAAAGCAATCATCTTTTACGAAGATATATATAAAAACTAAGAAGATAAACTCTTTTTTTTTTTTTTTTATAACTCGGGATGTTTGGACTAACTTGCACGCACTATTACTAATTCCCGTATCCACCGAACATCCTATAAGCCCGAGTGAGTAGGTAAGGCACCGTAAGGATGACAAGCATGCACGGAGAGAATCGAACCCGGGTGGTCATCGGATAAGCCCTCAACCGCTAGGCTACGACCTCGAGCATAGAAGATAAACTTTCTTACTTCATCAACGTGGCTATATTATAAGGTCCATCGAGGGTATCCAAGGTATCCACAGAGATGAGTTCGCAATAGCTTTGGGTTCTGATGCTTCTAAATTGGGCTTAAACTACCCTTTATTTAAGGAATTAATGCAGCTTATTAAATATGATTGGAAGGTTATCTTTGTTACATTTACGGAGAAAGCAATCCGTATATAAATTGGTTGGCAAATCAAAGTTTAAAATTCATCCACAAAACTTCAGAGTTCATTATTTTAACTCTTCTTCAATAAAAATGTGTAGCATTCTATATCAAGATATTATAAGGATTACCATTCCTCTTCAGATTTGCCTGTAGTTTTGTTTCCTAAGCGGGTTAGCCCCCTTCTTTTTCTCATTAAAAAAAATTAAAGGTAATGAATTGTTTATGGTTTGATGACAGGTTTGTAAGTGACACATAATGACATAATGAAATAAGGAGTACATGGGTCTTTTGGTGCATTCTCTATTGCCTTTTCTAATGATTATGGAAATTGAAGGTCACCGAGTGATCTTACTAACTATATATTTAGGGTTGGATCAGATCTTAACGTGGGGTTCTTGTTAGAGATTGGGTTGAATTTTTGAACTTGTTGCAGTCTGAAACAATATATACTTGTGAAAATCTCCAATCATTATGAATAACTTGATCTAAAACTTGAGAAGGTATAATTTTTGAAACCTAGATTGGAATCAGATTAGATTCTGCAGGCTTAGGAATTGATGAGGGAACAGACTCTAATGAACCAGGAACAAAAAATGAAACTGACTCTCCTGGACGACTAGGACAACTAGGGAGATCAAGAGCACAGACTTATTAACTTCAATCCAAATTAAAAAGTTTAAGATACAATTTAAGTACAAGGTATTAAAACCTAGTATAAGGCGGACATATAAAAATTGTTAAGCCCAAAACTGTTGCGAACTTGCATATATCCAAACAGGTCTCATAACATAGCCACATTGGTGTTAGGAAGTTATCTTCTAAATTTTTAATAGATTGATGCATGCAAGTAAATATCTTCCTAACAATAATGTATTGAAGCAGACTTTTTTTTTTTTTTTTTCTAATCTGCTATTGTGAAGAATTTATTTTCATGAAGTGCATAGTATACTTTTGAAGGGTTTAAAAATATTTGGCTTTTAGAGTTTATTATGTAATTTTTTTTAATTCGTATTTAGATTTTTTTTAACTCTATTTTTTTCATATTCATAAAACAACATTTTATTTTAATTATTACAATTAAATAATAAATCACGTAACACATGGATAATAACCTAGATTCTATTATAAAATTTGAGGCAGACATTAATAATTCTCAATAAGATTTGACGTGTCGCCAGAAGTAAATTCAAGCTCTGTCATCTAAGGGCTTAAGGAGTCCGAGTAGAACGGGCCTGGACTCTAATCCAATTGACGGCCGTTACCGTTTCCTCACCAATTGAAGGCTGAAGCAGGTCACCTAACCCCAACTGGCCAGGACTGCGTCAAGACTCTCTAGACCGTTTCTTTTTTTACGTTTATTCTTTTTTTTCGTCTTTGTTTAATCTCCGATACGTCTAGTTGTTCACAAATCGCATCGGCATCGCCCAATTTCCTCTCTTCCACGAATTTCTCTGCATTCAAAATTCAATTGTAGAAAACGAAGAACCGTTTACCCCTTGCATCCCTCTCAACTTTTTCCCAAATTTTAGGGTTAAGGTTAGACTCACCGATCCGTAAACCCTAAACAATTAATCCATGTCGAAACTTTCAATAATTTCAACATTATGCTTCATAATTTTCTTATTGAGTCTCTGCTTCCCTATCGCGCGATCGGAATCTGGCGCTGCAGTATTAATTCAAGAAGTGACAAGCGAGGATGGTAAAGGTGATGTGTGCGCAGGGTTAAAAGCACCTGCATCATGCCCGGTCAATTGTTTCCGTGCGGACCCCGTTTGTGGCGTTGATGGTGTTACTTATTGGTGTGGGTGCGCCGACGCTATGTGTAGCGGCACTCGTGTTTCTAAATTAGGGGCTTGCGAGGTTGGAAGTGGCGGCAGCACCTCTCTTCCTGGTCAGGCACTTCTTTTGATTCATATTGTCTGGCTCATCTTACTTGGGTTTTCTCTCTTGTTTGGGTTTTTTTAGTTTGACAGATTTGGAATTTCACTTTGATTCTATGTCTATTTCTCCATATTATTTGTGTTGTGCTGAGGTTGAGGTGATTAGAGCTTGTGCGAGATTTTCCTATGTATGTAAAAATATTCGTTGAGTTAATACCATAGAGTTTCATTCTTTTTTACTGATTTTTTTATGGTTCTATGTTACTTGATCATCTTGATGCATATGGGTATTGTGTTCCAGTAATAGGAACCTGTTTTTTTTTTCAACACAGGTTGCACATTGATTGTTGTAATGAACGTTTGGATGGTCCCCTTTGTTGTCTAGAAAGAGGTAATGGTATACAAGAATGCTTCCTAGGAGATTCTAATATCAGCTAGACCAAGTTTGTATGTGAAACAAGAACAAGGAGAACCTATTATCTGCTGTACTCCTTGATCTTTACAAGGAATAAGGCCATTCAGAGTTCAACTAGTATTCTGGCATGTATAAAAACATCTAACATTAGGCTCATGTAGAGATGTATATGGTTCTTGCAAAGATATTCCAATAGAGGAATGGTATCACTCTCGCCTCCTTTAAATGGAAAAGGATAACCTAGAATTGTCTTTGATGCTTTAGAATTTTTTGAAAGGCATTTTCAGAAATTTGTGTAATGTGTCCACATTCATTTGAAGTTTTCTTTTGTCTGCTCAATCATCCCAGTTGTTTACTTGACAATCAAATTGTAAGCTATTCCCATTCCAAGTGTCATTGCAAATTTACTACTGCAAGAATTGTAGAGTTCTATCCTGATAATCACTGCATTGTACAGTTCCATGCATAGAAAAGAGCCAGAAAATTTTTAGAGCAAACTTTCAATATGAAGTAACTTCACTAACTTCACTATAAATCTTGAACTCACATTTTTATACAACCCCATTTTTCGTATGTGCCTTGTTGCTTTTGTCCTGGCACCATTTTCTTTTCTTTCCACTGCAATTCTTTTGGAGTAGGCATTGTTTATTCATAAAATATTTGACTCCAAGAAGTGCTTCGGAATAAAATGACAATAAAACCAGACCAAGCATGGCTGGTTGCAGACATACAACATAAGGACATCATTGTTTTGATCAAACAAACATCAGAATACTCAATATTGCAAGTTTTACATGTAAGAAGATATTATGTATTGCCTTAAACTTGCAGAGACAGATGTAGAAGCAAGCCCGCTAAAATTTACAAGCAAGCACAATTGATAATTGCTTATGCAAAGCACGGATAAGCATTTTCGTTATTTTTTTTTTTTTTTTTTTTTTTTTTTTTTTTTTTGGAACTGAGCAAGGTAACTATGGACTTCGATACTGATAAGCAGGTATGAATTTCATTACCATGTTAAAATTACACGTAGTAATGTCAGCCGAAATGCTAGTGAAATGCATCTGAATACAACGAAAAAACAGTGTTTATCAGGATGACCATCACCCTAAGTTTGTCATTAGATAGGCAAATGATCTCACCTGGTTTAGCTTTTTTTTATTATTATTTTGTGGGCAAGTGTTGAATATGCAAGTCGTTCTTAAATTTTGCAACTAAGGAAACTTAGTTGCATGTTAGCCTGTGAGAAGCGCTCTCGAGCTACAGATTGTCATGTTTCCCAACAGACACCTAACATCCCAAAGGTTTCTTTTTAAGTACTCTTACGGAGGTTGTTTGGACGCTTTTCAAGAAACGCTGACAGAAATTTGATACTCCTACAATACCAATGCATTCATGGTGCGAACGGTCTTCGCACCCTCTTCTGAAAGGATGCCATTACAAGCAAGTCGACGCCTCTGATAAATCATGGCTCAATAATTTACCAGCAAGTTTTCCATGCCAACTGAACGACGTGGCGATTGTGGTAACACCCCCAACCTCCACCTTCAAGGAGACTATCTAACTAGTCTGACAAACTATCAGTGAACAATTGGACAACACTCAAATTAAATGAGTAAACAGATCTTGGGTGTACAACAATCTGTTCTTACCATCACTTGTAATAGTAATTCAAAAAAAAGGCTAAAAATGTCAAACCATCCTTAAACTTTTTTGAACTTTAATTAATTTAAAAATCAGTTTTAAAATTTTAAATTTATATTTTGACCTATCTCATTTTTTATTTTTTATTTATTTAATGCATCGTTTTCTGTCAGTTATTTTAAAAAAAAACAATTACATAAATAGTTTTATGATAAAAAAATATTCAATAAAATTTATCTAGAACTTGTCAAAAAAAGTTTAAATCATTTCAAATCATTTTATATTTTTCATGATTTTTTATATTTTTAATGTTCAATATATATATATATATACACACACACACTCAACCTTGAAAATTTTAGATTTTTTCTAGAAAATGAATTGGATTTTTCTCAAAATGGGTAGAAATTTTCAAATCAAAATACCAAGACTTGAATTTTTTAAAAAAGATGAGTGATCGTTGAAAATCATTTAATGAATTAAATCTTCGAAAAAAAATAGAAAGGTCAAAACACAAATTAAAAATTCAGAGATTAATTTTCAAATTAACGAAAGTTAAGGGGAGGTTTGACCCTTTGAAACTTCCAAAAACTCTCAATTTGAACCCTCCAGCATAAACAAATATAAACTCATGTCTACCAAATGAAAGCATGTGAAAATGTCAATCCTGTCATTTTGATCCCAACCAAATGACAATAATGATCAGCGGCAGTTAATTACATAGGAAAATCTTGCCTCCTGGTGCACAGGAAATAAAGGGACAAAACAAGATCATTACGATTTAATACTGCTCAAGACTTATTACATCAGATACTGGCTTCAGTCACCTTTCAGAATCAGAGATTTAGGGTGTATTTTCCCCAGTCCATGCTTCAAATTGGCCTCTTTCCAATGGACTTTGTTGGAGCATGTTATGTAGAAACCACTGAAAGAAGAGTAGAGAACAATAATTTTCATAGAACTCTGATCTATTAAGACAATAACTTAACACATATTAGCAATTAGTACTCATCCAGTGGCCTTGAAGACTTGGTCAAATTTCCATATGTGTAGATGTCATTTAATTTCCAATCTGGTATTGGCTCTAATTGCTACTTGCATCTTTGCTACTGTGCAAGGTGGCAGTCCCTCTGGAAGTTGCCACAAAATCAGATATTAGAGTCACAAAAGTAACAAAATAGAAGAGACAATAAGAACCAGAAGCCAAGACCCAACAAAACATTTTCAAGTACCTCCGTCTCTTCAGCATTGTAGTATGATGACCTGTTCGGTGCATTAATGCTTCACTGAAAGATTTGTTAATCTTTCTTTTCGAACTGATCTTGTAGTGTGATTTTCATTGAGCAGATGACTATTAATTCCAATCTGGTGTTCCAGTTTGTCCCGCTCAGCGTTCTGCTGATCATTAACAGTAAAAGAATCGCAAAACACTGACTTGGACTCCTAGCATATGGCTCCATGTATGGTTAAAATGCTCGCTTCAAGAGTATCTGAAAGGAGTTCTGTGAGAATTATTCACTCGCCAGCACAAATAATTCTTTTAATCCTTGAACCATCCTCATGAGCGAAAATTTGTTTCAAGGAGAATCATCCTTTTGGCGCATAATTGATGCCTTTTGGTACCTTAGTTTCTCAATCTCTTTTGCTAGAAAGTCCAAAGTGGTGTCTGTGACATGGTTTGGCAAGCAGCCTGCGTCCAACATCATTTTTAAGAACTTATATGCGTCTTTCAACTGACCTGCCTTGCTATGAACTTCAATCATAGTATTATAAGTGACCACATCAGGATTTAATCCATTAGACTTCATATGTTCAAAAAGCTTGTTAGCTTCATCAATCCTACCAGCCTTTCCCAGTGCATTAATTAAGGTGTTATACATAACAATGTCAATGTAACCACCTTGCTTCATTAGGTTATCTAGAACGGAGCTGGCTAGGTCTGCTCTCCCCATTTTCCCCAACCCTTGAATCACCACATTGTAGGTTCCAATGTCTGCTGGGCAAACCTTTTCACCCATTTCATTAAAAACATCCCATGCCTTGTTGAAATAACCCTTCTTCACAAAAGAACTCATGATGGAATTGTAAGTGTAACTCACAGGATCCACACCCATATCAGTGAATATCTCAAACAACTTGCAGGCCAAGCTCAGCTTTCCCTTGGCCAAAAATACAGACAAGAAGGTATTCACCATATCAATATCAAAAGAGTCTGCCCCTTTATCTCGAACTCTCTGGCCCCGAACCAGTGAATATAGCTGAGAAGAAAGGTCAGTGGACTTCGCTTGATTGGCCAAATGATCCATATATGGAGATGATGACCACTGATCAATGTCAGCTGCTGAACTCTTCTCATCCTTAGTTGCTCCATCATCTGAACCCGAGTTGGGGGAACTTATTAAACTCATAATTTTCTGGAGGCCACCTTTAGATGGAAACAGTGGAGTATAATCCTCTCTTCTGCTCTGTGGATCCTTCAATGAAGCCTCCATATCTGCCTTCCATTTGAGAACATTTGGTACTAGATTACCATCCCTTACGAGCTTCATCAACCTCTCAGTGAAATCCCACCTACCCTGTTTATGAAACGCAATCAAGAGCGATGTTATAGTAATTAGGTCAACAACAAAGCCTCTTTCCTCCATTTCTTCCACTACGTGCAGTGCTTCCTCAAGATGACCTTCCCTACAAAGTAGCAACACAACAATGCTGTAGGTAACAGCATCCACAAATTGACCCTTCTTTTTCAAGTCACAAAATAAATTGTAACCAGCCTCAGCCCTGCCATTCTTGCACAACCCATCAATCAGAATATTGTACGTCCAGCATGAGGCCCTTACTCCATCCTGAACCATCTTCTCAAACAACTGGCATGCTTCCATAACTTTCCTTGCTTTGAACATCCCATCTAAAAGAGAATTGTACACTACGGTATTTGGAAGGAACCCATTGTACTGCATTTCACTAAAAATCTTTGTTGCATCATCCATTTGATAAGATTTACAGCACCCTTGAATGAGAATTCGGTAAGTAAAGGCATCAGGCTCATGACCAGACAGCTTTAATTCCTCATACACGATCACTGCATCCTTCACCTTCCCAACCAAGCACAACACATGAATCATGCTATTATAGGTGCACAAATCAGGATCAAATGACCCCGAAGCTGAACTCTTTTCCTTCATCTCTTTAAAAAGCCTCAAAGAAGTAGTCAGATCACCCCAACAACCAAAAGCGTGAATGCAGATGTTGTAACCCCATGTATTCAACTCAAACCCCTCTTTCTCCCTCAATCTATCAAAAACCGTTTTGAATTCTACTTTCATATCTCCCTTTCTAAGCGCAACCAACAATGCATTGCATGCAATGGAGCCCGGAAGTGAAACACCAAGAGCATTCCCTTTATTACCACCAGAGGCTTCTAGAAGCTTCAACAATATAGACAATGCCAAACCCACCTGGTTTTTCTTAGCAAGTGCAACGATAATAGAATCATACATATGAGGGTTCGGGTTAGTCCCCAGTTCTTCCATGTGATCAAGAATGTCAAGTGCAGCGTCAAACTTCCCGAGTCGAATAAATGCATCAAGCAAGAACTTAAAAGTTTCAGACCCAACAACAACACCATCATTCTTCATTGAATTTAGCAAATTAGGAACTTCTTCAAGGTACCCAGAACGGCACAAAGTGACAAACATTTGAGAGTATGTGCTCACGGAGTGTTTGAAATTATTCCTGAGAGAACACCATTTGAAAAAATCCATTTTCTTAGAGGTGTCAAGTGAGTTTTTGCGTAGGATTTGGAGTACCAGAGAGTCTGAGAGAGGAATGGAATCTGGGTCCAGATTGCGAGTGCCGGATTCGGAGAGGGTCTTGGTTAGATAAGCCATCAGGAGTATGTTTCCCATTTGGTATGATGATGGTGGTGGTGGTGATGTTGATAGAGGGATTCTTGTGTGGTGCACTGTGAGATTTGGTTTTGGGGTTTTCACTGAGAATCCAAAACATGAATGCCTTAGTTGTCCGATTGTTGTTCTGCATTTTGACATTGCTTCCACCTGATTCCTGTTGCAAAGGATTAAAAGAAGAGGATCGGATTCTGTGTTTGAAACACGACAGTGGTTACGAAAGCAGAACCATGAGAGCAGAAAGAACAAAGATTGAGGAGAAGAAATGTCCTACTCCAGCCTTCTTAGTTTTCGTTAGGATGTAAGTGTAGTAAGGAACTGTATAGCATAAACGCAGATCCTTGCGCCAGGTACTTAACTCGGCTTTGCTTGCCTTTTTATCTATTTGTTATTTTCAGGGTTGGGTTTGGTCCGATTTTAGACAGTCAATTATATATATATATATATATATATATATATTATTAGGCACTTCCCTTCAACATTTGAATTATACAAAACTAATATATATTTATTTTATTCTGAAACTTGAGAATTCAAGACAATATGATTTCTTAAGAGTCATCGCTGATATATGCTGTCCTGAATTTGGTGAAACAATATATTGCAATAAATTTTAGTATCCCGGACTGGAAAATTGCTTTCTATCGGTCAGGAATACTTTTGGAAGGTTTCAACTTATCATATGCTGTATATGTAAAAGGATGAGCATTTCACCACGAGAGTTATAGACAGAATAAAAGTTAAATAACTGTTTAGTTCTGGTGAAAGAAACTGCAAGGAAACACCTCTCTTTATTTTAGGGCTTATCCTCATTTGGGTTCCTTTTTCGGTTTCAAGATGATTATCAGTAAAAAGAAAAGCGAAGGAGAGACAATAGAATCAAGTTCAACGAACACTATCTGCTATCAGAAATCTTATTCATGCACTTCCACCTGTATAACCTACATATGTTCATGTGTACTTCTAGCCTTAGGGAATGTACAATCTCATTTATAGTATAGTGCTACCGAGAGTATTCCCAGAAACTACTACCATAGAAAGAAACTAATTCTTCTCACATGTTAATCGTGACGTCTTCAAACACCAATCAGTATAGTTTTCAAAACTAATCTTGTAAATGCGTGACAGAAGGGTAAAAAACATAGCTTGCACAAGTTACGGTTACAAAGCATCCCATTGGCAACTAATTTACTTTTAAGATTTGAAATGTTGTTCTTACAATCACTGGAAGTTGAAAGTATTAGATACTTAGCAGAAAGGGATGCTCGAGTCAAATCTGCCTCCAACTTTCAAAAGATGCTGATTGCTTCCTGCATATTTTATTGCCGTATGTCCAGTAGCATAAAGGCTCAAGTCATATAGAGCCTTCCTCTCACTAAATATGGCCATTGGCCAAATTGATTACCAAAACTCATGACATGTCTATGAGGTCATGTTTTTATGATGCATAAAATTAGCTTAGCATTAATTTGTATTTGATTCTATGTTCTCCAACTACAAAGAAAAAAGATCTTGCAGAAGATTGCATGAAGAGAATATTAATTAAAAAATGGAAAGTCCTTCGCACAATTATATGGCATTTTGATTATGTAATCATGTTTGTTCCCCTTCCGGAAGTGGCGAGCTTATATATTGATGAAGATTATCAGTCCGGTTACACTGCGATAGCATACACTTGTATATATATATTAGAGAGAGGAACTATTCTTTGACTACTGTTTCTTCTCCAAAATTTCTTTCTATACTGCACTGATAGAGAAAATATGAGTGACGGAGGACAATGGAAGCCTGTTGTCGGAATGGTGGTTGTTAATTTTGCCTTCGCAATGGTGAATTTACTTCTTAAAAAGATGCTGGATCAAGGAACGAACAATATAGTTATTGCTACATACAATTTCTGCAATTTTCTTGGCTCCCATTGCGTACTATTGGGAAAGGTAGTAGCTACTTCACCTCTCCCTTTCTAATAGTCTTTTAGCAGCTGCACACCTACTTTTTCATGCTTGTTTAGTTCCTCTGAGCTCAATTGTGACGTTTGTCGACTAGTTAGTCTCTGTTGCTCCTTCAATTGGAAATAGCACTGAGTTTAACTTGGAGGATTGACTTGAATTCTTTTATGGACAAAGGTTTTTCCAAGAGGCTGTAATATAGCTAGTTTTCTTGCAGGAAAAACAGACCTAGGCTAACAGCTTCCATCTTCTGCAACCTCTTCCTCAGTGCCCTTGTTGGGTTAGTCAAAATATACTTTATAATAATCTAAATTCTTCTCTGTTATGCAATTGTTCATTTCCAATATATAATTACAATTACCATGTCTATTACAGAGAAACACTGAGAATTATTATTAATGTCTATCAGGTTAACACTCACACAATACTTATTCCTTCTGGGACTCGAGTATATATCTGCTACCCTCTCGTGTGCGTTCCTCAACACGGTCCCTGTAAACACGTTCATACTAGCACTACTTTTTGGGTAACCACAACAAGCAATGAGTAATTTACTGCCTTTCCTGACCAAAAATAATGTTCTTCTGTAATTGGTGTTAAAACTCTTTCCAGTCTAGAAAAAGTGGTCATGACAAGCAAGGCAGGAAAAGCGAAGGTGTTGGGTACATTTATTTGCATGGGGGGAGCTGTCCTACTAATCCTTTATAAAGGAATGCCATTAACCAATTCACATTCAGAAGCCACCACAACTGACATCCTAAACCATGCAGATACTATGATCTCAGGTAAGAAGAGGCAGAGTTGGGTAGTTGGTTCGATACTTTCTCTTGCAGGCTGCTTCTCGTGGTCTTCATGGTTCCTCATGCAAACTAAGATTAGCAAAAATTATCCATGTCAATACTCTAGCACTGCCATCATGTCAATCTCTGGTGCAATCCAGTCAGCTGTCTTAAGTTTAATCATAAAAAGGAATTTTGCCATGTGGATTCTGAAAACGAAATTGGAGATCATAGGCGTCCTTTATGCTGTAAGTATCAGGACAACTTAAATGAATGTTGCTTGCTTGCTTACTTCACACAAATCAAGAGAAGAAGTTCCATTAATTTCGATTCAAACAGGAGGCTTGAGATATTACCGTTTCACTTCTTGCCACAGGGGATCATAGGTTCAGGCTTGTGCTATGTGGGGATGTCATGGTGCGTCAAACAAAGGGGTCCTGTATTCACATCTGCTTTCACCCCCTTCACACAGATATTTGCTGCTGCGTTTGATTTCTTTATCCTGCATGAACAAATCTATCTTGGAAGGTTGTTTCCTTTCATTATTATATATATATATATATATATATATATATATATGATGCTTTCACTTTGCAACATATTGTGTATTGTTCCTAACGTTCTGTAACTGTAATGAGCAGTGTCCTGGGATCAATCCTAGTTATGCTTGGTCTGTACATTCTCCTATGGGGTAAAAGCAATGAAGCAGTGAACTGTGGTAAGAAGCAAGCCCAACTAGCCAAGGAAGAGGAAAACCGTGACACAGAAGCACAAATATCAGTAATAAATTCGAAGAGTAATCCATAAAACCCCTTCAGGATTTTTAATAAATGCTCTTTCTGAGTAAATTATTTGGTGGGAGGAGGCTGGTTATTCAGCGCTGTAGTGAAAATGCAAGCAAATGATTTCCAAGTGTAACACGTGCGAGGACAATTTGAATGGATAGAACTGTCATTCTCTGTTATTCATTTTTTCAGCTGAATCTTAACTTGGCTTCCCCAATTTCCATGTATACTCAAATTTATACGATGCTATATAATTATACTCGATTTCCACTTGTGCAGTTAAAAACCGATGGACCCACATCCCCTGGTCTTGGAGTAGAGAATCTGTCTTGACTCCAACGGAAAGATGGACTTAATCTTACCGTCCAAAAGCTTGTTTTCGGACATCTTATCTGTACACAAAAAACAAAATAATAAAAAAAAAAAAAAGAGACGGACGAAGGACATGGTTATTTTTGACCTGGATGACAATAATTCGGATTAGAATGGAATCAAGAATACTTATAACCATTATTAGTTTTTATACATCGCAGTTAAGTTTGATTGGATTGGATGGAAGGCTTTATCTACTTATTAGATTAGACGCCTCCTGATATTATTAGATCCAATTCATTTTTTCTATACATAAATTGAAAAAATCCTTATAATGGAATAAAAAATACTTGTAATCATGATATAATGTGTCTTTCAAAACGAAAGACAAATGATCATTTATTCATTTACTTATCCCTAATGAAATACATATCGTTTCTAGTTATATGAAAATAAATCCAATACATATTATTTCTAGTTATATAAAAAATAAGTTTTCATAATCATGAGATAATGTGTCTTTCAAAACGAAAGACGAATGCTTATTTATTCATTTGCTTACCTCCAATGAAATACATATCGTTTTTAGTTATATAAAAAATAAGTTTAAAACATGTCGTTTCTAATTATATCAAAATAAGTCCAAACACTTGTCCAATTACCACCTTGCCTCCCTAACACCTTAAGTGATTCAAAAATCCTAATTTCATATATATATATATATATATATATATATATAAAGAGAGGAGCTGGGGAAATGGAGTTTTTGCTTTTGTTAAGGAGAGAGTCCGCTGGTGTTTAGAGATGAACAGTAGTGTCTAAAAAAATTGCAAGTGAAGGTATTTATAGATGTTTTTAGGTTTTTTTTTTTTAGCAAATTTTGTTTTGGTCCTTGGTTCTCAACAATTCATTAATTTGAGCTTTTTTTTTTATGGGATCCTTAAATTTAAATTAATTGGGAGTTTTCTTATTAATTTCCTTCAATTGTGCCCCTCTTTGTGTTTTCTCTTAAAATTTTTCTTTTTAATTACTTCATTTGTATCTCCTTCTATGTTATTGGTCCCAATTTTACAAAGATCTTACTTGGTCTGAAACCCCAATGATCTTATTACTCTGTGCTAATTATTCTCTAAACAAGCAGGAGCGTGGTCCTCGATTCACACAGAAGTTGAGAAGTCTCCAACATGGAACCTTTGATACCAAAGATGGTGAATATTATGAATGGGTTCACAAGGTAACTTATGAATGGTTTCTGTTTACTACGTTGATTTGTAGAGGCTCTTTTTCCAAATTTTGTTGGAGTTCGAACTGTTATTATTTCTTCTCATTTGAGTTTCAGCCGGAAATGGACACCAGCCGAAGGAGGTTTTTCTTGTGACTTGCATCAAATCATATACACCAGTTTATTTGTCTTGGCGTAGAAGCAAATTTTAGGACATTTCGGGTTGGTACCTGAACAACTGATGTTGAAATCCTGATTTCGATTTGTAATGTGTAATTTAAAATAGAGAGAAGAAATCGTGATGAGTTATGCCCAATTGTTTATTCAACTTTGGTAGAATAAATGAAGATTATATGAATATATTTATCATTGGATTATTTGTTTGACCCGTGATTATAATTTTTCTTTATTTCTTGCTTTCCTGTCTGATTGTGTGATGTCTTTCTCGCTCTTTTATAGTTGAAAGATGTTTGATTGCATTTTTATTTCCGAAGTAGGTACAAGTTTTATATTATTTTGGATTAAAAGAAAAAAAATTGTTGAGAATTCTTTCATCTTTTACGATTATAAAATTCATATCATCGCTCAGTCTGCCGCCAAATGTTGGATAAAGAAGTGTGGCATAGGTAAAGGACCTGACCCCATCGTGCAACGAGGCAAGGGAAGAACTGAAGAAATGAAGCAAAAAAGAACAAGAAAACAAATAAGTATTGGTATTCTGTACATTTGGTTTCTATTGTCTGTACAAGATAGAATTAGTCAAATGGCCCTCTGGCCTTCCAAATGGATGATTTACAATCTTAAAGCCTAGGACTGTCTTGTCCTTGCTGTCTGGTGCAAATCCTATCTGTCCAACTTTACATGTGGGGAATGCCATTGAATAATCTGAGCAGACAATTTCTTTATCATTTGAAGGCAAATTAACACGAGCACACCTCCAAAAGCAGCAATTCGCATCAGAGACTGTTCTGGACTTTTCCTTATTAGATAAATGCAGTCCGTGGTGATCAAGATCCAACCAAAACTTTCCAACATTGACTTGATTGACATGATCTTGCTCTTGTTCTCTCGAGTCAGCCTGCATAATATTCTTGAACACAGAGCTCCTACAACAAAAAATGTAGTTAATGACCAACCCCTGTACCTAATCAACCTTCCACCCACAACCAAAGCCTCTCTTCGACAGACACAAGATGGGCACTCGCCAGAAAATATAGACGAAACTAGAGCATCAAAACCTGTATAGTAGGGCAAGATAATGGAATCCAAGTACAGGCTTGCATGTAGAATTCCAGAAATGGTTGACGCCTCGAAGAATGCATACCTGATATCTTTATCAATGCCGCTATCGAATGTGAGGGCAGATACCTGAAGCAGTTGAAAAATTGCAGGACCAATGCAGGAGAGAGGGAATACGGTATTGATCCTGTAACCTTTGGCAAGTGCCAAGAGGATTATCGGGAGAGAAACCGGACCAGATGGTTGCAAGTATCTCTTTGATCTGCTGAGGTATGTTCGACCTCGTCTGGACAAATCTACTACCATAATGACCAGTGTTACCAGGTACAAAGCTGTTGTAAATAGAAAAACTAGAACATCCACATAAGGTGGATGATTCCCCGGGTAAGTGCTGTCGCAGTAGTAATGGTAAGGACAGTTGATTGGATCCATTGTGTCCTCCACCTGCCACCTAACACATTTGAAGAATGTCGCCTGGACATCTTCTGAAGCCCATTTGGGTTGGAATGCGGGATTCCGTCCATACAGTTGGCTATTCATAGTTCATAGGTTGCCTTACCCTCTTGCCATCTTGTTTCATCTATAGTTTTATATGAAAGAAGTAGAGGCTTTTTATGTTTTAAGCAACGGGCACTCTTTCTGTTGAGACGTTGTAGGTATAGGTGAGTAGATGGTGAAACACCATCTAATTTCTTTTCTTTTTCCTTGTTTAATTAAATATGGTTTTAATTTCATGTTTCAACTTTGAGAGATCATTGATTAAAAAATAGAATGTGGCTTGTTGACAAATACTACTATATGTCTTGTTTTCATCCATCTTTGTTTCATAATGGAAAGTTCTATATAGCTTTTTATGCCCGTGCCACCTCAGGTAATCTTCCACCCCAAAGAACCTGTTTGTTGCAGAATCACAAAGATGATGAAAATCTTTTTGAGGCTTTTGGATTAAAATCAGGAAACAACTTGTAGATTACTCATAATTATTATTTATCTATTTGTTAATTTGTTTTCAAGGAGGAGTTAGGAACCAATAGAGATGGGCAGGTACATTCAGCGACATAAGTAGTTTCAGGCAGCTTGAATCCAAAGCAATAATTGGTTGGTTGGTGATAGTTATAGATTTGGAGATGTGTACAACAGTGCTACCCGTCAGAGTCAGAGAGTAGTAATGGATGCTCTCACAGGGTAATGGAATACTGAGATACCCCACACAGCCAATGGTCGTGATTTGATAACCAACGTGTAATTAAGGAGTAATTCGAAAGCAAGGGAGCACTTTGATTATACATTTCAAGTAGTTGAATGTCTATTGTTGTGAAGCGGTATTATTTTAATTTTAATGTTTTTTCTTTTTTTAGGATAAGGATATTTTCAAACCATTTTAATTTATCAATCAAGACTAAAAGTATGCATTTCATCAATATTGTTTTAGAGATAAACAAATCATTTTTCAATATTTTATAGATTTGATTATATGTTGGTAATTAATTAGTTATAATCGTTTTGTAAATTACATATTTAATTCCTACATCTTAAATCTATTATAAAGTACGCATTTCATCAATTTCATATTCTTTTCTTCGTTTGTTTGTTTTGTTTAAAAAAGTAAAAGAAAATGAGAAGTAAATAAATGATAAATTTTGATGGAAAATAAGATATTTTTTAAACGAAAGACTATTAAATTGAAAATAATCAACGTGACTACTATTTAATTATTTTTAAGGAGAAATTTCAATCTAACATATTAGCTCATTACAGCGTCAAAATAAACAGCAATATGTTATAATGAATAGTTTTAACACCAAATCATGAAACAAAAAATTATATGACTAATGAAGTGGAGAAAAATACGAAAAAGTTATAATGATGTGAAATTAAAATTATTTTTTGGATAAATATATTCATTTGTTCTTATATAATACTTAAAGTCTTTTATATATTTTTAGATTTTTAATTGTATTTTATTTGTCTTTTGAATTATTTGAAATGTTCAATCTATCCTTTCGATTAAATTTTTCAACCAAATAAAAAATGTTTTTTACCAAAATAAATCTATCCTTCAAAAATTATTTGTAATGTGATTTTAAATGTTTTGTTTTTTTAGTAAAGGGCATTTGGTCAAAAAAAAATTTATGATTGAAAAGACAAATTAAACATTTTAATTTTTTTAAAAAGATGAAATGTAATTAAAAATCTAGAAACAAATGAAACATTTTAAATATTGTATAAAAATAAAAGAATATATATTTTTCTTTTTTTAGAATAAATTATTATTTGTTTTTACTCCTGATAAACCTTGAGGAAAGTTACGGTCAATCAGATAAGAAGATTTTATAATCATAATTAAACATTTTTTTTTAATTATGAGGAAAGCATTCATGGATATTGAGCTTAGGATTTTTTTTTTTTTCAAGGAACTTAGCCGCTTTAATTTAAAGGAAATAATCATAATTAAATTGGCATCTTACATATGGAAATTATCTCTATTTGAATCAGATTTTATATTTTCATAGCTAGACGACATAATTTTGTGGTCTACCTTGTTAAAATTCTTTGTATATAGACACGAGGAATTCCTAAAGCATGAATAAAATACAATAAATAAATAACAATGGGGGTCATGCAAAGTGGTGGGTATAAATTAAAACTACTTAAAAACCTGACCCAATTAGTAAATGTCGAACCCTCACGGATCCATGTGTGTCATGGGGAAACGTTTAAACTCTACAGGGTCCGAATCATGTTTTGAACACTGATCATATGAAAGTGAAGCACTCCTTGTTTAGGTAAAAGAAAACCGCGAATTTATGCGAAACCAGATGAATTTATTTGGTTTACGTAAACCGAAAAGGTCATGGATAAAAGATTTTTTTTTTTTTTCGATATAATTGGGCGTATCGCGCAAGAAATGATTTTGGTTATTTCGTACTTTCGATTTCTTCCCCCGCTCTTTTTTTTTCTCTTTTTTTTTCAGTACATAAGCCAGTCTAATTGACAATTCATGAAAATTTATTTTCTCTCATGTATTGCTAATACGAATTAGAAGGATATCTTTGAGATTTACCAAAAAACTAAAAAAAAAACTTTCAATTATTGTAACGTTACTATTTGAAACATTATAGACACTCTCATAATTCATTGTGCGTTTCATTATTTATTGCCTTTTTTTACGCTTTGATCTCTAATATTTTCAAACACATATTTCGATTCACATGTTCATTTACTCATCCATTTTGGTCCTTGGTGGAGAGAGAAGGCTGAGAGGAAGAGAGAGATGGAAGAATAGAGAAATCGCCGGCTAAGCTCATTATACCACTCGGCGGGCAAAAATCTACTAGATATTTTTATCTTTTAGAGATGAGTTTGTCCATGATGGTTTCAAGCCATTAAACAATTAGAAGAGGTAGATCGGAGCCAAAAAAGAAAAAAAAATCTGATTTGATTTTGTATTTTTTTTTGTTTTTGTGTATAGTAAAATGATTTTTAAGGTTTTAAATTTGTTCATTGGCTTTATTTCAATCATTTAGAGGTGTTTCGGGAAAAAAATGATGCTAAAATTTAATTTCTATGAGTCCGAAAGTTGACCTTCGATTTTTCGATGAACTTCCGACGACTTTGGGTTAGCTGGAATTTGCAAGTTTTTTTTTCTTTTTTTTTTTTTTTTCAGGCAAGGCCTGGCCACACATGGGCCTACCTATAGAAGCCAACCACTCCTAGCCTCCCTCACTTTTTTTTTTTTTTAATAATATGCAACCTGGTTGCACAAGCTAACCAGCGCTTCTCTCTCCCCCATATATATATATATAGAGAGAGAGAGAGAGAGAGTATATATTTAATTATGTTAATTTTTTAATTTCAAATTACATTAAAATTTTAAAATATTTTTTTCATCTTTGATTTTATATATTTTTATACATTCATGCTATAAAATAGACTCGTCAAATTAAAATAATTTTTTAAATGATTTTATTTTTTTTCCTACCCACAACATAGCGTAGGCAAAAAATCTAGTTTGAACTAATTAGTAATTAAGTGGTTTCTCTCCTTGTCATAATTCAAAATCAAATATTAGTGGAACCTACAGGAATATAGTTTAACAATTTTTTATTTTTTTATATGAGAATTAAGAAAATTAGAAGTTACAGTTATTTTTAGATTAAAAAAAATATATAAAGATCCCGTATGGATACATCTAGAAATCACATAATTCCTCATACCCTCTTCCTTTTGCTTTAATTTCTTTCTTCTTCTTCTTTTTTAATTGAGTTTCAGATTATTTTTTATAAATTTGAACAAGTTTTTTTTATTTTTATGAATATATAGGTTCGAAAGTTAAAACTTAATCTAGGAAAAAAATTTATCTTGATATAGGAAAACTAGCACAAAAGCATCCTTGCTGTTAACCAAAAATTGCAAAATTTTCATTTCATGTATTACTATAAAACTAAAAGAAATGGGGCAAATGAACAGTAAATGCTGTTTATTTGCCTCGGTTCACTGTTCATAACCGTGGCATGTTTGTAATTTTTTGCAACTTTTTTTTTAAAGAGATGCTAAAAGGAATGATCTACCCTTTCTCAAAGGTTGCTGAATTATGGAAAGAGATGACATGGAAACGGAAACTACTTTCCATGAGTTGGGAATAATTAATCAAACTGTCGCATTATATATATTTAGGCAGAGTTATTTGAGTCGCTATTTTGTAGGTTTTTAATTTTATGATTTTCCCCTTTTGAATTACTATTATTATTATCATCATCATCATATATATTTCAAAAATAAATTATTTATTTATTTATACTTGATAAAAAGGGTCGATTGATGTTATGATTCTATATCAATTTAGGATAAATTACAATAATCCTGTTAAATTAATATAAAATAATGACTTGAAACAGTACAAATCACCGATTAAAAAAGAATCTTTTTGTTAAATAATGAATTCACGAAATTAAAAAATAACCATTTACTAAAAAGAAAAGAAGAAAGCGAATAAAAGAAAGATTTTATAAAAACAACCAGATAAATCAAATTAAATCCCAATAGTAGATCTATTGTTTTTAAAAGAAGCTATCTATATTTATTTCAAGATATTATAATTATAGCGTTATCAAGTTACAAACCATTCAAGTAACAACTTATCTTAATGTTCACTAATTTAATTAATTATTCCATATTATTAATACTCTAAAAGGCATGGGGGGTTTGAACAATGTTCACCTTCTCACAATTCACTGTTCGCTTTGGTTTTTTTTTTTTTTTTTTTTTTTTTTTTTTTTTTTTGTAATATTACTCTTAGTTTTTTCCCTCAAAATTTTTCTTTTGCAATTTTTAAATTATTTCTTTTTGATCCCTAAAATTTTAAAATAAAAATTTTAATCCCTACCTAATGCACTACATGCCTTTTCTTTTCTTTTTCTTCGGTTTTTTCTTTACCTTTTTTTATCAATTTATGTTCTCTTTTTATTTAATTTGGTATTAAAATTTTTTAAAATTGTTCATTATTTTTTTTCACTCAAGTTAATGATTATATAATATATATAGATCATATGTATATACTTTAAAAATCACCCCCTCACAATATACTATTCACTCCTTTTTTCTTTTTTTTTTCTTTACCCTCTTAATATACTATTCACTTTTATTTTTTATTTTTTATTATAACTCTTAGATTTTTTATAAAAAAAAATTTCTGTCTTGGTTTTTTTTTTTTTTGTGATTTTCAAATTATTTTGTCTTCATCCATAAAATTTTAAAATAAAAATTTTGATCCCTATCCGATGCACTCGCATGCCTTTTCTTCTTCTTCTTTTTCTTTGGTTTTTTCTTTGCTTTTTTTTCATTAATTTGTGTTTTTTTTAAATTGGGTTTTAAAATTTTTAAAAATCAATCATTATTATTCTTTTTCATATAAATCGACAATTGTATAATATATATATATATTATATGTATATTCTTTTTTTAAAAAAAATCTTCTCATCATTATTAAACAAAAATAAAATATTATTCTTTCATTGGTTAATTTTTATACAAGTCTATACATTAATTGTAACTCGTATTTTTCTATATATTCTTTTAAAATAATATATTCTTAAAGTATTTTTCTTATTACAACGAGTGTTCTCCCCCCATAATGTATTGTTCATTCTTTTTTTCTCCTCACAATTCACTCTTGGGTTGGGGTTTTTTTTTTTTTTTTTGTAATTTTCACTCTTACTTTTTTTTTCTTAGGTTTTTTTTATATATAATTTTCAAATCATTTCATTTTGATCCTCAAAATAAAAAATTTAATCCCTAGCCGATGCACTCGCATGTCTTTTCTTTTTTTCTTTGGTTTTTTTCTTTGATTTTTTTCATTAATTTATGTTCTTTTTTTTATTTAATTGGGTGTTAAAATTTTTAAAAAGCAATCGTTACTTCTTTTTTCACATAAACCGACGATTATATAATATGTATAGATCAAATGTATATATATTTTTTTAAAATAATCTTTTCATTAACATTAAATAAGAATAAAATTTTATTTTTTCATTGGTTAATTTTTATACAAGTTTATACATTAATTGTAACTTTATTTTTTGGATATATTCTTATAAAATAATATATTTTTAAAGTATTTATTTTTAAATTCTTAATTAATATTTCAAGTTTAAATTATATATTCCAATTTTTTATTTAGGAATCCGTAAATAAAGAAAAATAAATCATATTTTTTTAAGCGTAAATTATATGAAAAAAACAAAAAATAGTAATAATTAAATAAAAAATTAATAAAAAAATTATAAAATTGTTAAAATGATTTTTTTCTATCTACGCATAGCGTTGTGTGGATAATTTTAAAAATTAATCTTCTCAGCAGCATTAAATAAGAAATTTTTTTCTATTTGTTTGTTTTCATAAAAGTCTATCTATTAATTATAACTTTATTTTTTAGAATACAATATGATGAAAAATATATTTGTATTTTTTATTCTTGATTAATATTTTAGTTAAAATCAATCTAGAAAAAAGAATAATTTGTGTTTTTTTAAGCAAAAAATTTATAAAAAAACATTAGAAAAATTAATTAAATAAGAAATTATAATTAAAAAAATTAAAATTTTAAAATTTTAAAATTTTAAAATAATTTTTTTTATTAAACTTGCAGCGTAGCGTGAGCATCCGACTAGTTATACACTAGTTTTATCTAAATAACCCTGCATATCTACGATGATTAAATTAACTATTCATAATTCTTTTGTAAAACATCACTCCGTTTGATGGGTGAGGAAAGCCGGGCCTCCTGAAAACATGTACCAATAGTTCGTTAACTTGGACTTATTGGACGTGATGCCCATCTAGAGCCCGATAAACTCGAGAGGTCCTTTCCAACGTGTCCCCGTACTAATTAAGTGAGAATTATGGAATGGCAGGTTTGTTGTTAAAAGAGTTTTTTTTAATTAACGTTTTAAATTCGAATTTTACTACCAGTATTTAGAGTATTTATTTTTTAAAAATATACAACATTAATATGAGAAGCACAGCATTCAAATTCAAAAGTCAGAAACTCTCGTTACTCGTTTTAATCAATTAAAGCCAAGCACTTTTCTCTCTTTCTTTTTTTCTTTTCCCTGTCTCTTAAACCCAAACATCTACTTTTCTTATTCTGGAACAACAAAATTATATAAGTAGGGTTTATAAGAAATAAATATTGGAAAGTTTTTTTTTTTTTTTTTTTAACAACTAGCATATTCCAACTATCAATCATACAATAATATCTAATGATCTAATCCAAACGTTAACTTGCCTTTGATGCCAAAAGATTGCAAGATGGACTTAATCTACGAACACCAAACCCGTAATTAATTGAAAATAGTATGTTTTACAGCACTTGTCTTGTTTAGGATTTTTAATCTTTTGATTATTCAATAACGGTTTTTTTTTCCCTTTCAATATTATGGTATCAAAGGCATTATGGTATTTTTGTAATTTTTCAATTTTTTTGAATATTTATATTCAAAGTTTACATAAATTTTCATTTTGATCCTTGAAGTTTTAAAATAACAATTTGATCATTGGACTATTCGGCCTCTGGGCTTGCTGCATTGGGCCTACAGCAGGACCTAGGGAGGCAAGCAAGCCTGCCTACTTTTTTTTTTTTTTTTCATCAATTTATGTTTTTTTATTGTTGAATTAGATGTAAAAATCATGAAAAATACTATTTTTATTCTCTCTTTTTTTTTCTGCAATTTATGGTTTTTTTTTTAGTTATTGAATTAGGTGCGAAGATTATGAAAACTAAATTTTTTTTTCACACAAACCAACGGTTATAAAATATATAACTCTTATTGCTTAAAACTAATCTCTTTAATTTGATGTTTCTTATAAAAATTCTTATCAGATTAATTTTTTATTCTTTTTGTTATGTAATTTCATTTGTTCAACTTTATGATTTATATTCTCATAAATTTATGATTTATTTCTCGTGTATGGACTTTTGAATAATGTTTTTTAGTTGTTTTTATTTGTTTATTTTTTATATAATCAAACTTTAAAAATAAAATTCACATGTTTTATTTACTTATTTTTTATATAATCAAATTTTGTCAAAATCAATTTTATTTTATTTTTATTGCATCCCCCTAACTTCAATATATTTTCTATAACTTAATTTTTTTGTTTTTAAAAAAATCAATTTATACTTAACACTCTAACTTAATAAGTACGGCCATGATGTATGTAAAAAAAAATATTAGAGTTATTGATTTTATTATAAATCAAATATGCATTTACACTCTTAACACCAACTAGTGCTATTATTTTTATATTTTAGAATTATTTTTTTCAAATAAAATAATTCAAATAATGTTTTAGAAGAACTGCCTAAAAATTAAAATACAATTTTTATACTATTATTATTATTATTATTATAAATAGGTTTTTTTATTATTGAATTAGGTGTGAAAATTATGAAAAATGCTATTTTTATTCTCTCTTTTTTTTTCCACCTAGTTATGTTTTTTTCTTTTTTAAGTTATTGAATTGGATGTGAAGATTATGAAAAATAAATTATTTTTTTTTCACACAACCAATACTAATATTTATTATTATTATTATTATTATTATATATACGGACATATATCAAATGTATATGCTTTAAAAAAAAACATTCTTCTCATTAGCATTAAACAAGAATAAAAAAAATTATTTTTTAATTTTTATTCATGTTTTTATGTTACTTTATTTCTTCGATACAATGTTATGAAAACATTTTTTTTTAATTTTATAGTTAGAATATTATGGATTTTTTTAAGAATAAATGCATACAAAATAAATCATGTTTTTTTAACTACAAAAATTATTTAAAAAAGAAAAAAAGAAAAAAAGAGATGAAATTTTTTTATTAAAAATTATAAAATTAGATAAAATTTTATTTTTAATTTAATATATTTTGTGAATAGATAGGATAACAAATGTTATCAAACTGAAATAAATATATTTAACTCAATCTGCAACATAGTAGGGAAGCCAAATAATTAAATCTAAATTAAAGCATGCTTTTCTGTGCGCAAAATTAAATCACATAGGTCTTTTTTTTCTTTTTTTCTTTTTTTTATCACCAATCATTCGCACATGGTAGATTGGAAAAATAACTTATGTGGAGAAAAAAATTATATTGCTTGTCATGCTAGTTTTTTGGTCTCTTTTAAAAATTTTTTTTTGTTTTGTTACTATCTGTAACTATTATGTTGTGAATGATATGTTATAATATATTGCTCATAAGATTAAATATATTAAACTGTTTGATGATAAAATGATATATTGCTTCGTGTGTAATTTTACTCAAATATTCAATAATCTATTGCTGTGATATTTGAACTAACATTATTATTAAGGACATATTTCAAGATTTTCTTTAAGAAATTAAAATAAATTATTTGGAAACATGTCATCCTTAAAATCAAAAGTCTTGTGCAGTGAATAATATAACGAAAAAAAAAAGGAAGAACCAAAACATTATATAATACGTTTTTAGCACTAGTATAAAAACTAAATATTAAAGTAAAATATGCATCATTCTATCTAAAAAAGCAACATTTCTTGTGCATTTTGAAGCATAAGTTAATACATGTTTAAAATTTTCATGTTTTTTGAAGTATAGGTTAATATATCTTTAAACATGCTTTATAAAAATCACATTCTACTCTCAAAAGTTAAACAACTGATTTTTAAAATCATTACTAAACACTTTTTTAGTACTTTTTATTGTTTTGCTTTAAAAAGTAAAAAGTAAAAATCACAAAAACAAGAGTCCAAACAACCTGTTAGAGTGCACTGCTGCCGCTTGTATTGATTACCGTCTATGCATTTCACAATCATGGAGAACAATAGCCACTGAGCGGCGGCCTCTGATCACATCCTTGTAAGGATCGACGGTATTTAAAATTGCACCAAGAGCAAAATATGACTCTTTGGTTGAATTCAATTTAGCGACGATGAAAGTTTTGTGTTAATTAGAAACATATGCAAACCTATTCGAAATAAATCAAAAATGGTATCCAAATAGATAGTTCTGCATTGTCACGTTGACCAGTGAGTTCATTGGACAGGGAGAACGAGTTGGTACAAAGCTCACATCATCACAAGCATCAGTTACAACTTGCGATTGGCAAACAAGAAGAAGCAGACAGGCACCGGCACGCACTGACAGCAACATGTACGCGGTTGCATACTTGCAAATTCCGTGTCGCTTACAATACAAGTAGTTCACCATATGATAAGATGCTTCTTCGTTTCCCCTTTTTTCTTTGAAAAATCTGGTTCCTTCACACATGTCTCCCGACCCCACACCAATCCAATCGTATTATACTTAATAGTAGAAAATAGAAAGATACGGGACCACATGTTGAGGCCTCCATTTGCTGTTATTAGTCATGCTGAGTTTATCCTATTTATGGCCAATAATGTTCCATGTGAACGTCTCTTTTTACTTTTTAGTTTACAGCTAGAGGTAGAGATTATGTTCATTTCTTCGATGTAGTTAAAAATAAACTATTTATATCAATTTTTTTATATTATAAATAAGAGGTTTATTTTTAAGGGAAAAATTACCAATTAATCTATAATTCATTGCTAGTTTATGTCTAAATTAAAGGCATTTAGTTGGAATTTTAGTTCTCCTGTTATCCATATTAGCATCTAGTTAACACACCAAAACATTGTTAGCTTCGAACTTTCTATAACTGCAATTGCACATGCTCTTACTGTCTTAAGCTTATCGCCTGTAATTTGACTTTTGTTTTCTCTTACCTTATTTATGCAAACTCCTTTAATTAATATTTAGTTGACTAATTAATGGCTCCTGATTAATTGTATCTAAGCAAATCAGATGTGTCCAACACATGGTCACCGCAGACATGTCTTGGCCTTTCTAAATAAGCAGCCACGATGTGACAAAATGAGGGATTTAGAGTCATACCATCTTGTCAAGAAGATAGTAAATTAAAGAAACAAATAGGGTACAAGAGTTTATAGAAATGCTTATAAAGTGTCGGCTCACAGTCGTGTAGAAACATATCCATCGCCATTTTCTAATATTTTTGGCAAGGAGCTAGGTTGAACTGAACATGTTTGTTTAGTAAATCTCAATAGATGTTTACTGAGCCAATGATTCTGTTAATCTCTTTACGATTAAAACATGTTTAAGTGGTGCATAGATGAATAAAATCCGTCAGTTCCCGTTATTTACGCATAATTTGCGGAATAAGTATCTTTCTTTCTCTAATTACGATAAAAAAGGAAATATTAAGATTGCGGCCGCAAAAGTAGACGAAAAGTGACTGTTAAGATCGAGCGCTAGGACAAAAAAGATAATTACCAGACTTACGGTTGGAGCCCACATAAAAAGAGTGTGCTAAGCTGTCCTATTAGGCAAGCACATAGAAAATTAATTGAAAGCAATCATAGGCCTCATTTGTGTTCCACGACAGCAACATAGACCGGTTCCAATCTGTCAAAGGTAATTAAAGACTCCGATAGATTTCTCCGACAGTTAAAAGTGGTTTAAACAGTGATAACTCCAAAAACAGGACAAGGGGTCTCTCGTCTCGTCTCGTCTCTGTAAAGCCTAAAATAATCTTCACGAAAGTGACCCGTACCAAAGAAGAAAATCATCTCAATCTCCGTTCACAAGTTTTATCAAAAGACACAGTTTCTCAGAACTCCTATTTGCTATATCTTCTTTTCTTTCCTCCACTTTTTCCCCTTATCCTTCAACATAAAAACAAAGACAACAAACTTTTTCTACTGTGGCCACAACTCTAAAAAAATGGTAACTTTGTTGTTTGTCTCAAAATTTTCAGTGTTTTTGTTATTGGGTTTTTGTTTTTCTAATGTGGGGTTTGATTGAATGATTGGTACAGGTTGCGGTAGTGGAGGCTCACGCGAATTCAAATATTGGGGGTCAGTTAAATTCAGGAGTTAATGAGGCTAATCTTTTGAATGGAAGTGGAACGATTTCAAGAACCAACAGTGGTTTTGGCTATGTGTCTTCAACGACTACAGCAATGACTGATGAGCCTTGTGTTTCTTGTACTACTTTTAACATCCTGGCTCCTATCTACAAGCGACTTGATCAAAAGGTGCTGATTTCTGTTCTTGTCCCTTTTGTAGAACCAGACATTATTGTTGATTATTTTTTTTTTCTTTTTTTTTTTTTGAAGAGTTTAAGAATTCATTTGTGTACTTTTTATGTGGTTGTGAAACAGAATCAAAGTCTTCGTGAAAGCAATTTCAGAGCAGTTTGGCTCTCAAGAAACCAGAAGATTTTGAATTGGTTGCTTCAAGAGAGATCTTCAATTATATGTCTCCAGGTGGGTTCTTAATTTCCTTTCGGTTTCTCTGTAACTGTGGATCTAACTTTGTGTGGAAAAATAAAAAGGGTTGTTTATTGCATTTGAAATTTTGCTGACGGGCATCTTTTCCATGATGAAATTTTGGTTTTTTTATTCGTAGGAATTCTGGGTTGGAAATGAGGAACTTGTGCATATGTATCAGCAGAGACTTGGTGATGCTGGCTATGTAACTTTCCAGCTTGCAAGAACCAATAACCGTGGAGATGGTAATTAATTTGCTGTTTAAGCTACTTTTGTTTGAATTCTTCTTGGGCTTAATGTGGATGTTCAAAGCAAGCTACTCTTTTTATGTTCTCATACTTTTCAAGAGACATCTTTGGTCATTACTTTTCAAGAGACATCGTTGGTCATCAGCTTAGGTTGTCTGATTTTGACTATCATTCAATTTCGTGCAAACATAATGAAATTAAAATTAAGCATGGCGTATATTGGTGGATAGCTGACTTCGCAATCAAGTTCTTATCTTTTCTTAAGAGGAACAAATTTTTAGTTGGCAATTCTGTATGATAAAAAATAAAAATAAAAATAAAAATTGTGAAAGACTTTTGTTTTGTTTTGGCAGGCCATGAGGTGGAAAAACAATTGGTCTTTGCAGTGAATCAAATTAATATTTTCGTTTTGCTTATTTGGTAGTCATATGTAAACAGCACTTTGTATGCTATTGCTAACCCTGAGTATGCTAACTTTTTGCTATATGATTTTACTGACCTCCAAGTTAAAAATCCAGTTACATTCCCTGCTGTTATGACCATCCAATCCAACTTGTATAAGTTCATGCTAATCTGATTGCAAATTTATTATTTCCACAGGCCTGTTAACTGCTGTTCGTAAGGACTACTTTACGATTCTAAATTATCGAGAGTTGCTCTTCAATGACTGTGGAGACCGTGTTGCTCAGCTATTGCATGTGCAGCTGGCTTTTCCCTTTTCACAAAACCGGAAAGGCAATGCTCAGCAAGAGTTTCTTATTGTTAACACTCACTTGTTATTTCCTCATGATTCCTGTTTATCCGTAGTTAGGCTGCATCAAGTAAGTAAATCTCTGTTTAGTCACAATCTTTTACTTCTTTCTGAATTTCCAATCCTAGTTCTTCTTAGCTATGTCAGTGCCAACATTTACCTTGAGGTTTCTTGCTGGTCTTTTTCATAGGTTTACAAAATACTACAGTATGTGGAACAATATCAGAGAGAAAACCAACTTAATAATATGCCAATCCTACTCTGTGGGTGAGCTTCTTGTCTTGCTTCCTGAAGTAGATGATTCTTAAATAGCCTCTGAAAATAGACATACCCATCTTCTTTTCGTTTGTTTTATGCTTTATCCAGTGATTGGAATGGAAGCAAGCGTGGACATGTTTATAAATTCTTGAGGTCACAGGGTTTTGTATCTTCATATGACATTGCCCATCAATACACCGACAGTGATGCAGATGCTCACAGGGTAAGTTTCTTCAAGTCCCAATCTGAATGCCTCCAAAATCCACTGCTTACCTCAAATGTTTTTTCCCCATGTCTCCTTCTGCATGACACAGTGGGTGAGCCACCGAAATCATAGGGGTAACATCTGTGGTGTTGATTTCATATGGCTATGTAATCCTAATAAATCAAGGAAATCATTGAAGAAAAGTTGGGCTGAAGCCGTGTTTGGAATTATAAAGGTGAGCTCAATTATTTCTGGAATGTTCTTAATATTTTACTCTTCAGTTCTGTTTTACTACCAAGCAGTTGCCAGCATGTCAGATGATCATTTTACTTTCTCTTTCTGCCAATTTGGTATACTATGCTAGAGAAGAGAAGATGAAAACATGGAATGATATTGTTAAAACAGGAAATAGAAATATAAACTACCAACAAGAGTCAAGATCATTTATCAACTTTAGCTCATATCTTTCTAAACTTTGTGTGTGTCTCAGGAAACATGTTAAATTTTTCAACTTGAGGAGATAGTAGACAGCTATTTTTATTCAGAGAAGGATTGAAAATCCTTTATTATATTTTTTATCTTAAATAATTATTTGGTGGAAGCTTCTTTATGTATATATATATATATATATATATATATATATAAAGACATTGTTGTTTACTGTCAGCTAGTTTAGTTTTTGCAAATCCAACCATGGACCCAAGGAATTTATACCTAGCCAATCTTAATATTCACAGATAATGATGCTTGTTGCAGTATGCACCTGCTATCTGAAATATAAGACATATTAAACTTCACAAAAATTCTAGTCAAGAATTGTTATCATCAAGTTAGTTTCCAAGGCCCTCAAAGTAGATAACCATGTGTCATATGTATGGCTTTGTGCATTGGTTATGCTGTTCAGTTCACAGGTTGCCTTAGCCAACCATTTGATGAGTATTTTCAAGAGGCCTGCACGTCGAATTTCTCAGTATTGCATCAGTGCAAAGTGTTGTGTTAACAATATAGATTAGAAGTTCAACTGAATTGCATTTTACCATCCTTATTTTTACAAATCAAGGGGCATAGAGTTTAGAGGTAGCTCTTTTCTAGCTCTGGTGAAGTTCCCCAATAACATAAATGCATTTTGATTTAGAACTTCACTTAACCATTCTGCTTTCAACATCTGATTGCTGTAATTTTCTTGGTTCCAGTGTCAGCTCCAAAAAGCCTCATTGGTTGAAAATGATGCATTTGCATTTTTAAAGGCTGACAACCATGGCAATTTTATAACGTATTCAGCTTTCTGTGAAGCACTCCGCCAGGTACCACAAGCAGATTGATGATAAACATGCAATTTTAAGTGGAATGATGAACTTACCATAATCTAATCTCATACAGGTAAATTTAATTGGTCTTCCTTATGGACTCAGTTCCCGGGAGACAGAAGATTTATGGATGCAAGCTGACGTTAATGGAAATGGAGTTGTTGAGTATGAAGAATTTAAGGTGCAGTACATCCCTGATCCATAGATATTATCCTAAATTTTAGTAGCATACTTGCTCCTTGACATTTCGCTATGTTAGCTGGTGCATTGCTGTGTTTTAAGTTTACAAAACCAGGCATGTTTATGAATCTTTAGAATCTGTAGAATTCTGCTCCACTTCTCTTATCTGTGTTAGATTGAAATCTACCACTCCATGTATTAGATGTTGCTTGCTAAAATGCTTAATAATTGCAGCGGAGGATTTGGAATTCAGAATGCTCAGAGGTAAGAGAGGAAAATTGCAGTGAGAGGACCGTGGACTCTGAACGGGGCATAGAGGAAGAAGCCATTGGTTTCAATGTCAAGAATGCGGTTCTATTCCCCCGTGAAGCTGAGAAAGGAATGTGGCCAGAAAATTATTCCCTCTCAGATCATGCTCGACTCACTGTTGTGTTTTCTCCCGTAAGAATGCAGTGTTCTCAGCGTGTCACACGTTTGTAGATAATACTGGCTAAAAAAAAAAACTGTGAAGCAGACCAAAAACGTGAAAGTTTGTATATCAGAAATAACTGTTTATGGTGATACATATCTCTAGGGGTAACTGGTTCTGGTCTAGCCTCAGCCAAATTTTTCAGGCAAAGAGAGAACTATGTATCCCAGATTTTTTGGTTTGTCACGTAAAATGCCAAATCAGAACCAGGCTTGCAAAAACCATTCCAAGTGTTGATAAATTTATGAATTTATTTGTGAAGTGCATCCATTTTGGGCTGTATTGATTACTACTATATTCTTCGATTATCTCAAGAATTTTGTCTTCCAAAATGTTATATCACGTCTAGATACAACCTTTTCATGGGTTGCATTTTCATGAATGCTTCTGTTTTTTCCTTTTTTTTTCCCTGAACAATTACCATTGAAACTATTCTGATAAGTTCATGTTTGGTAGTATGAACGCTTGTGACGTGATTTGTTTTGCCAGATGAAAGTGTCAGTTCTTTTTTTCTCATCTCATTTTTTTTCCTCATCTCTTCAAAAGAATTGATTATAATTTACTTATTTTTATTTTATAAATTTCTTAATTTAACTCACAAGCATAAATAAAAATTTTGTTAAGATTTTTTTTTAAAAAAATCAATCAAAAGTAGTTAAAAGGCTATAAATATCATTAATTAAAACTCTCTTTAATGTGTAAAAAAAAATTATAAATATTTCATTTTATACTCAAAATTTATGTATCATTGTAGAAATAAATTTAAAACAATAAAACATATTTTGGATGACAAAAAATACTTTTATCTTTTCATTTTTTAGTTTATTATAATTATTTTCTAGAGAGAAATATCAGAATTTTTTTTTATTTTTCAAAATTTTATTTATTTAAATTTGATTAAAAAATTAATATATGGCGCCATCTTGTGGAATAAATAATGGGATTTAACACTTTTAACTTATAAAGTAAACAGAAGGACAAAATTAAGACAAAAACGAAATGTAGAAGAATGAATTTAAAAAATAAAATAAATAAATAAAAATAAAAAGACTCAAGAAAGACAAAAAAAAACTTTTCTCTAGTCCTTTCAAATTCTATATGCTCACCACCGACATCCCGGGAGTCCGTGCAACTCATCTTCTCATACTGGTCCATTGATGGTACTGACTTGTTCTCTGACGAATGAGGCTGGCTTTGATTTCAGATAAGACTTGGACCAGAAAAATAATTGCTAATACTTACAATTTCGCGGCCGAGCACACAGTCCTGGTGCTGTCATTTTTTGGAGTTTCTACTATTGTAGGCTGAGTTGGTGAGCCTAATTGTCAGCTCGTGTGAGCTGGGCCTTCTGAAAATGGGCCAAAAAATGGGTTTGTTTTTCTATCTTCATTTACTCTGTTTCTGAGCTCGTGTCAGCTCGTTGTTGATTCATTTCATTTATTTATCTAATTTTTTTGCATACTTAATCTGCATTGTATGGTCCCTATTAGTTTGGCGATGAAGTTTTACATGACAACAAAAGAAAATCCATCCGCTATGTCTTTCTTTATAAAGAATTAAACTCCCAATTTGTCAGGTTATTTAAAAGTTAATATTTAATTCCAATTCCATTCGATATTACCACAACCCAGGTAATAAAGGAGACACTATCAAGCGAATATTCTAGAGGATTGTAGAAGATTGCAAGAATTGAAGGGTTTTTGAGTGGGGCCCGAATAACTTGCGAAGCAAGTTGGACTTCAAGTCCAGAGTGACACCGCTTTCCAAAAATGCACAATGCTTGTCTTAATGTCTCCTATTTGCCTTTTAGAAGTGTGAAATTGAGCTTTAACTTAGATGCTTTTCAGCCGGCAAATTTTTTATTTGACTTTTCTTCTTCTTCTTCTTTTTTGGGACCTACCACTTAATTTGTAGGTATAATTTTCTTCGAGTTTTATATTTTAAGATATAAAAATATTAATAAAAAAATTTTGAAATTTTATTTTATATTTTGAAAAGGGTCGACTCAAAACTTTCATAAAGTCTAATAACATTTTGTTTTTGCGTTAATATATAATAATTTAAGATTCATTTGCACGTATAATATGAAAAAAAAGAATACACTTATCTAAGACATACAAGACCAAATTTCTTCTGCAATATGACTCACTGAAACTATAAAAAAATTTGTCAAATCTCTTCTTTTTTTTTTTTTTTTTTCCCGTAACAAAAGGTATGATTTAGTTTGATGTTAATAAAATAACTGTATTTAAAAAAAAAAAAAAATCTAAACTCGGGTCGGTTGGTGGGACCCACCCCTTGAGTGTAATCCAATCACTTCAACTTCTTCTCAAGGAAGTAGTAGTGGTAGTTACCTTTTAATTTCTGTCTATCTTTCAAATATTAAAAGGCCGCCACATCAGCACACGCTGCTATTTCACGACAACTTCTACGAGGGGGGTATTGACTCTCTGTTCTATAGAGAATCTCTAGCTTCTCCAATATATACTCCCAACGGTCTTATCAAACTCACCACTCACTACAAGAATGCCCCTGACCGCTTGCTGCTGATCCTTCCTCTGCTAATCATCAAGCTCCTCAGTCCTCTCGTGTATCTTTCATTTTCAATCCTCAAATTAATCAGGTCTTTCTTTCCTGTTTTAGGAAGAGGAATGAATTACAAGTGCCCATCAGGTGAGTTTTTTTTCTTTTTTCTTTTGCCTTCTGCGACAACTGTGATGATTATTGCCTTCTTAATCTTCCTCTAATTGTATTTTGTATTTTGTTTTTGTTAGTTATGGCAATCCCAATAAAGCCAATGCCGTCCATACCAGCAGTTGGATATAGGTTTCATCCAACCAATGAAGAATTAATTGATAGTTATTTGAAGCCAAAGGTGCTCGGTTATGAAGTGCAAGGCTTACTCATCTTGGCCGAGGTTAATGTTTGCAAACATGAACCCTGGGATCTACCTGGTAATTAATTTTACATGTGTTCGTCTTGTTCTTTGTTTCTTGTTTCTGTCACGATATTGGATTAACGCAGTAATTATTATTGATGGTGATGTAGATATATCGAGCATAAAGTCAGATGATCAGGTGTGGCATTTCTTAAAGTCAGATGATCAGGTGTGGTATTTCTTTTGCCGTCGCGATTACAAGTACAAAAACAGCAAACGCTCTAACCGGAAAACAGAGAAAGGATTTTGGAAACCAACCGGCAAAAGTGTTAAAATAAGGGCTAAGCGTACCAAGAAGTTCATTGGTACAAAGAGGACTTTAGTTTTCTATGAAAAAGCTAGTCCTAAGCCTGTGAGGACTCAATGGATAATGCATGAATACGAGTACATTTCTGATTCAAGCCTATTTAATCAGGTAAATGCAAAAGAATTTATAATTCAGCGACATGGTGTCTGAAGAGTAGTTAGTTTTGTCTTGTATTATGTTGTTCTAATAGAGGTCTTAATCTTTTTACTAGAACATTGCTTAAATGCAGATTTGAATTAATTTGTTACAATTTCTTGCGAAATAACCCAAGTTGTGGTTATCATTTCTACGAAATTGGAAACTTGGATGTTAATCTGGTCATTAACTTTTTCCTCAATTTATAAGACCTCATTATCATCTTGAGTTGTAGGAAATGGTCATTTGTTTGTAGTCAAGTAATTTTGGTTTCATGAGTTCTGTTTGTACAATTTTTCTTTGAATGTTTGGTGATGTAGGCTCCCTGTTGCAGTGATGCCTTTAGAAATTTACTTTTGCTAGTGTATGCTGTCATGTCCAAATAATTCACTCAATGGCTCAAGTTTTTCTGTTATAACATGTGCAGGGAGGATACGTTCTCTGTAAATTGAAGAAAAAATCAAATGTAAAGACCCATAAACGTGAACCCAAGCACTGTTTGGCTTCCGTCTCTAATTTTGAAGCTGAACCAAGCTGCAGTATGGCTTCTGATTTTGAAAATCAAAATCATAGTGAGTTGACGGCGAATTCAGCTTGTGTTGAAAGTGAATCAAGCCACCATCTGGCTTCTGATTTTGAAAATCAAAACTCAAATGAGCTGATGTCTAATTCAGCTTATGATGGAAGTGGGTTATGCCACTCCATGACCTCTAATTATGAAAATCAACATCCAAATGAGCAGATAGTTAATTCAGCTTATAATGGAAGTGAACAAAGCCACCCCATGGCTTCTGATCATGAAAAACAAGACCCAATAGAGATGACTCCTATGTCACCCTTTGATAATTTGCTGATGGCTTCTGATTTTGATGATCCATTATCACCCCTCCAACTTGAAGGTGAATGCGATCCTTCCTTGCAGATGCCTTCTAAGCTTACAAGTTACTCAACCTATGGTACAGGTGCAAGTAGTATCCTACTGGCTTCTGATTTTGAATATCAAAATCAAGACAAGGAAACCAATATACCAGCTTCCAATGAAGGTGGAAAGAGTTCTCTTACTATGCCTTCGGATTTGGAAAATCCAAATCCTCAGGAGAAGATTGATATGTCAACCCTTGAAGAAGCTTCTTTGCATTCCTCAACAGTTTCACCAGAATATAGTCCGGCAGATGCCTCGCTTCCAGAGTTTCCAGAGGTTAGAAATTAGAATTAGCTCGCCTTGCATATTCTTTTTAATCTCAATCTCGTGGAGTTTAAGTACATTACAAATAGCTCATTCTTACATCAGAACAATGCTTCTTGCAGCTAAGCCCTCAACTATGGGCAGAATTGGATGCATACCTAGCGCTAGAGGAAAGCCTGAACCTCCACTCCAGCCACCAGCATCCGCAAGCACTGAGGAAGTCCCTCCAGACAGAGTCTTTGGTACCCCTGTCAACTTGAACAGATGTTTGCTGGCCTATGGATCTGCATCCTTAAGTTCCTATTTGGTAACCAATAACATAATAATCCAACTGAAAGACTCAACAGAGTTACTACATGGCTAATATGTTGCTGTAATTGTTCGGATCCTTGCATGGTAGCTCATCTGCACATTTCACTGTCTTTATGGTGGATCCTTCTGAGTTCGAGTTTATCCAGTCCGTGCAGCCTCAGGATGCTAATCCCCTAAATACAGCCTATGCCCTCCAAAATCTGCAGCTATATTCAAAGCAAGATTGTTCTAGTAGTAGTAGAAGATCCAAGTGTTTTGTCCGAGAAATCTGATGCAATTGTTGTCCGGTACTGAAGAAATTAAATTGGAAGTACTTTGTAATTTCTATATATAGTTAGTTGGTAGTTATAGCTACAAGTTACTTAATGTATGAAGGGGGTTTTAATAAAGTGAAAACGGCTCGTATGGGCATTGTATCGATGTATCTGTTGTGTTTTAAAATGTTGAGCAAAGAGTACGTTTATATGTTTAATTGATCTATTCCCGTTCTGATATCTTATGTTTTTCAAATGTCGGGACTGCTAATTTGTGAAAGTGAAATAGTGATAAAATGTTATAATTATGAGCTGAAAGTTAAGAAATACAAGATCAATATGATGCATCTGTTCAACATTGAATACAGGCAATCAACTTTCTGTCCTGGAGTATGGTGGAGTCGTGATTGATTTGTTTCATGCTAGCGGGTTAGATATACCAATAGAGCAATATAAAGGGCTTATAACCTCTAGCATGTTTGATGCAAATTGCATATCAGAACCCAGCGCCAGGGGCCTCTGTTCGGCACTCTGCTCCCGCAAATTTCAGTAGTAGGGTTGGCTGGTCATTCTTTAATTGTGCTTTCTGATAGACAATGTACCTTGTCATTAATCTTATAAAACCATTAAACCCTTTTATTGTTTACAGCATTCGTGAAAATAAAGTAAGTTATGCAGTTACTCGTGTCATCATGTGATCACGTCAGAGCGATGCAGCTCATTGTTAGGGGAAAAAAAAACTTGGAATCATGAACACTTGGTGATGTCATATTAAAAAACCGTATCGATAAATTGTTAGTTGAAATTGCAAAAATAAGAAAACATGTCAAATTAATGTGGTTCAAAAAGAAAAAGTAAAGAAGCTTGTGAAGTAAGTGAACTGGATATGGAGGTTTCCCTGTTTAGGTTCGAAAAAATGCGGAACCTTACATATTTTGGACACGTTTGTTTGAGTACGGAAACCCCGATAGACATGGAAAAGGATACTGGTAGAGAGAGAGAGAGAGAGTATTGAGCAAGGACCCTGGTAAATCATGAACATGTTAATCCTACTTTTCAACTTTATATGCTACTGTTATTAGTATGTATAAACATTTTTAGAAGTTGTAGCCATTTTAAGTGATCCGTTTCTCATCCGTAGCTAAATTGTGTCTGGACACAGCACAAGCACGCATGCCTGACAATCACCACTATTACCAATCGTTTCCTGCTCGTTCTAACGTGACAAAACAGTGCGATGTGATGATGTCACTATATCACAACCAAAATCTACTGATTTGCAATATATTAAGCAAAGATGTCACAGAAGCAATCAAGAATTTGAGTTTTTTTTTTTTTTAATGCGATTTGATCGACTAATAACGTGTTTGGGAGGATTGAATCTTAGATTGAAAAATAAGAATATGTTTGGTATGAAGATAAAGAAGATAAAAATAATTTTTTTATCATCTTCACTGATGTTTGGCACACTTTTGAGAGGAGGGGAAGATTTAAAGGAAATGTTAACCTGAAGGAGGGGCAGTTAAAAGGATTTTCCAAAGGGGAAATTTTTTGAATTTTGTGTCTTCTCCATTTTTTTTTTTTTTTTTGAATTCGCCACTTATTTTCTCTTTTTACTTTCATCTTAAATTTAGAAATACTAATATTTATTATTTAGTTTTTTCATAATTTTATAGGAAAAACATCAAATAGACCATCAAACTATTGGGATACTATTAATTTTGCATCAAAACTCTATTGTGTATTCATTTTACCACTAAATTATTTTGATTTTTCAATTAAGAACTTATCCTAGAATCATTTTTAAAAAACATTAAGTTGTTTACAAAATAACATTGTTTCTTGTATATAAAAAAAGAGTACAATTTAGATGGAAATATAAACGAAAAGTCTTAAAAATTAATGAAAATACTTAATTGAGAATTTTAAAAATTTTAAAGTAAAATTAATGTAAAAAATTATTTGGAGGTAATATTGAGATTACTAGCAGAGGTGGAGGTGGTATTTTTGAGGTTTGTCCAATCTTAGTTTATTCAATAAGGACTCACTATACATATAATTTTTTAAAAAAACTTACACCAAATATCCTTAGTACTTCATCTAACTTTTTTACACCCTTAACGTTTCACCGTAAAATAATGGATTATGAAAAAGAAACTAAATGAGATAAATTGAAAAAGGTTAAACAACTTTAATCGTTTAAATATGTGGTTTCGAGTTTGATTCTTTATATATATATATATATATATATATAATTCTTTAGGTAGCTCTCTTTATTTTATGCGCTTGACGGAATAATGAGAGATTAGTATGAATTTTTAAGCTTGAAATTCCTTAAAAGATTAAAAAAAAAATGTAGAGATTGCTTGATAAAAAATAAAAAATAAAAATTTTATTTTCGTATTTGTATTTTTGTTTGAAAATAGTTTCTCTGGAGTGTTCATAATATTGGTAAAAAAATTGAACCATAGGCAAAATTATACTTTCAAAAACGTAGCCTCTTACAAAAAATAACCTCTTTTCTTATTTTAAAAAATTATTGAATATGAAATGAGTTATTTTCTCCTTTCATATAAATATAAGATCCATTACAAAAATTATTGATAGATTACACGATTATGTAAACGAGACGAGTGCTTCAATTCTTTTCAATTTTACCACTTTCAAACATATGGAGGAAAATCATTTTCTAATCTGGTAATTTTTTTTTCCCTCTCTTTTTTAACCAAACACAAAGTAAAAGCAAAACAAAAACAAATTAACGAGTATTGGAGTATATAATATTGACTTACATCGGACGCTATTCGTGATTGTTCGAGAATGTTCTAACATGTTTAAGGAAGTTAAGTGGAGTCCAAAGACCTTGGATTGGAAGTTGGTTGTGGAATTCAAGTTCTCACTTTTTGATCTTAGCGCGTCGCCTCCTAGTGGCTGGAGAAATGAGCATCCCTTTTTCCCAACGAAACGAATCGGACAAGAAAAGAAGCATTTTTTTAGAGTGCATGAGCATTAAATGCTCTTGAGAAAAATTAATGCATTATTACGAAAATAAAATACCCTAAAAACATAAGAAAATTTTTTACTTTTTAATTCATTTCAATATGTAAATTTTAATTAATTTTTTGGTTCTACATCATGGTTGTGATAAATTAAAAATTTAACCATAATTCGAAGATATAATAATTATAAATAAAATGAAAGAATAAGTTAGAGATTTGATTTTTTTTTTTTTTTATCTTTCAAGGTAGAATATCTTATTCCCAAAAACATAAATTAATCTCTCATTGTTTTTAACATAAATAAAAATTAAAATTCGAGACTATTTGTTTAAATAATTAGAATCCTTCAAGCTTCAGTTTAGAGTAACCCTCTTGGTAGAGACTTACTTTATTATTAAATACAAATTAAGTAATTAAAACTTTATTTATTTCTTGTTTTGGTGAAAAAAGTTGCTGCTATACTATTATGGATTGTGCTATTTGGCTATAAATTGATGGATATATAAGACAGTACGGACATAGAGGCACGGTTAAACATGGGACCCACTTACATTAGAGACCAATGGCTTTGGAATGACGAACTTCTCAGTGAAGTAGATTCTGTGCGGGAACTTAGGGTCGATGTCTTGGATATAGAAGCACACAGAAAACGGTATGTCACCTATATATATATATATATATATATATGGAACGCACACCACCTTCTTCTGCGCACCAACAGCTCCCTTTTCTAGTAATTACTTCCCTCTATGCTTCGGTTTTCTCTTACAAAATATAGAATTATTCTTTTACTTTGCGTTGCATTTCTTATTCATCTTTTTAGTAACTACTGATCATGATCATCTTGCATTCTCTGATGCTTTAGTAACTTTGTTTTATTTAATTTGCTTTAATTTTCTTTTAGTTATAAACGAGCCGATCAATCAAAGGTGACAAGCAGAGCAATGTCTTCACAAACTCCGGTGGGCTATGGATTTCATCCAACCGATGAAGAATTGGTGAACCATTACTTGAGGTTCAAAATGCATGGTGGCTATGAAGAAGAAGTCAGCAGAATCCCCGAAGTTAATGTGTGCGATTATGAACCTTGGGTGCTACCTAGTACGTGTTCATGCGTGTCTTGTGCAATGTTCTTGATCCCTTCCCTATTTTTCCTCGTTTTCTAATTTGTAATTGCCAATTAACAAAAGATCATTTTAATGTATACGCAGGCCTGTCTGTAATTCAGTCAAACGATCCAGAGTGCTATTTCTTTTGTCCTCGTAATTACAAGTACGTAAACAGTCAACGGATTAATAGGACAACTGAAGCTGGATACTGGAAGGTCACAGGCAAGGATCATAAAATCAAAGCTAAATCCACCAAGGAGCATATTGCTACCAAAAAGATTCTAGTTTTCTACAAGGGTCGTTTTCCTAAAGGGGTCAAGACCAATTGGGTCATGCACGAGTACCATCCAAATTTCAACTTCGGTAGCGAGGTACCATTGCTGCACTTCTTAAGTTGTTTCATAGTATTTTCTTCTCTCTGTTCATTCTAAACAAGAGACTTGAATTTGGGGGGCATAATCACCAACAGTGCTCCTTGGCACTTGTGTTGAAAATTTTGGTGTTGAATATCAGTTATCTAAAATGGTTAATGGTAATACCTGAAGTACTCTTTTCCCCTGTATATTCGAGGGATTTTGTTTTATTTTCTCAGAAGCTTGTTCTCTCTCTCTCTGTTTTTTTTTTTTTTTCCTCCTTCGATTTCCATATTGATTAATAGAAATTTAATTATGCTATGAAAATTTGGTTTGTTCACTTTGCGTAGAGGGACTTCGTTCTCTGCAAACTCAAGAAAGATCCAGATGAGATCATTCCAACATATGAAGAAGGCGAGTCAAGTTTCAATGTTACTTCTGGTTTTGAAAATCAAAATTCAAATGAGTGTTATTATCCCTCAACCTTTGAAGAAAGTGAATACGGTGCCCGGATGGCTTCTAATTTCACAAACAGTGAGCCAGAGGTGAGAAATAGCACGAAATGTATAAAAGACAGTTTTTTGCTGCAAGTTATTCCATGTATAATAAGAATATATATCAAGAACTTGTGTTTCGTTTACAGGATGACAGTTATCAAGTTCAAGCACAGCTGCAATCATTCCATGGCTTTGATGAGGGAGATTATAACCTGAACTCTGCCCTACAGTTTTCATATGGGAATATGTACTGAGAAAAGCCTTCTCCTGCAATGGGTTTTCTATCATCTATGTTTGTCAGTGTTTGCTATATATATAGTATTGTAGCTAACTTTATGTCCTTAAGTTACTATTTTGAGTTTTAATAGCATATTGTATTTGTATAAAACCTAGCTAGGACCAACAGAGTTCATATTTTGTACGTATTGGGTGTGGCTGAGCATATTGATTTGCCATGGGAACAACTTGCCTCAAGTAGTTCTCTAAGGTAAACCTTGTTTTGTTTCTTCAGAGTGGAATTTAATGCATTTCAAGTGTGTTCTGTTTTGTTATTCGTTTACGAACCTTGACGTTGGTCAGTGAAATTTCTCAAGAACGTGCATTTCTTAAAATTGTCTTTGGCTTGTAACTCAAGGTCTATATCTATCTCAAAACCTATGCCTTTGGATCAACGCCGCATATCGCAGGTTCTATATGGGGTCCCACATGAAAAATAACCACATCCAGATGAAGAAAACCAAATATGAGTAATATCAATGTTGGAAACATTCCTGTGAACTCCAATTAATTGTACGATTCTTTCTCAACAAATTTGACATTTTTTATGACCATATCTCGTATGAAATATATAAATTAATAAAAATATATTAGTATATAAAATTGAAAATAATTCATTTAATACAATCTTTATTTATTTATTTATTTTTATGAAATCCTGCCTCAACATGTTTATATATAAATAAACCGTAAAAATAAAAAGTTCAGATTGAAAATTATAGGGTACAAGAATGTGAAAAAGAAGAAAGAAAGGGGAGGGAAAAAAGGAAATAAAAAAAAAACTAAAAAAAAACAAAGGCGTTGTCGTGGCACAGAGGACTAGCTAACATTTATATGTAATCACAGATGATTTTTTGGTTAGGGTCAGTCGATTCTTTAAAAACAATTATTGTTTAAATGGTGTTTTTTGCATGGAAGGTTTTATTCTCACTTCAAATTTTGTTAATCTACTTTTATTATTTAAAAAACAATTATTGTTACATTTTTATCTAGAAAATTTAGCTAAAATAAAAGTCTTCCCCTTTGTAATTAAGATCTCCAATTGTATCCCCCCCCCCCAAGATCATTACGTATCACCAAAAATTATTTCTTTGTAAAACTTTGTTGGTCATTTCACCTTTTTTTCCTTCTCAAATTTTTTTTTTTTGTATTTCCAAATATTATCCACCAATAAATTATTTTTTAAAAAATATAATAAAGAAACTAAAATTTAGAAAAAATCAATTTTTATATATTTTTTATTTGAATTAATTTTGAATTTTAATAATGCACATTATGCTGAATTGTCTCTAGTATTTAAATATGTTTGTGATGTTTAACAATTAATAAGGAAAGTCTTAGGACAGATTTAATCCTGCATAATTTTGACAAATATTGAAGTACTTGAATTTTTAAGGAACGGGGGAATTTATGATGAAATGGATAGTTTGGTTGCTAGTTGCTACCCTAGGTCGTCATGGAAAAGTCTCTCTCACATGCTGCTGGATATACTTAATTCGTTTGTTCTCATATGCATGGATTTATATCTGTTTTTTTGCCCTTTAAAAGTTGCATGGAAACTCTCTTTCTTATCCCCTTTTACATGGTGTAAGAGATTTTCTAGAGATAAGGCAACTTTCTTTAAATTAAAAAAAGAAACTATTAATTGATAAAATTATGTGAAACTCACTCGAATGTATATAGATCTTTTTGAGTTTCTTTACGACAATTATCTCTGAAGTCAAAAATTCAAAACGATATTTCTTCCTCATCTTGTTCCTTTCTTGAGGAATAAAATGATTTTCAAATAGAACTAGGATTCCACTGGCGGCTTCGTGAACTTAAGTAGGAGACTATCAATGGATTTGTTTCAATAAATAACATCTAAACAGGTTTGGATCCTACTAGTAGCTTCATCTATATACGTAGAAAGTTACGGACGAGTTTCATTTCATTGAATAATAAAAATAAATATGTTTCAAGACCATTGGCAACTTCATCCATTTAAGTAGAAAGTCATCGATGGTTTCGTTTTAACAAACAGCAAAACAAATAAATAGGTGTGGATGCCACTCGATAGCTTTATCTATATACCAAAGGCTTTGTTTTAACGAATAGCTAAACAGATTTAAAAACCATCGACAACTTCATTTCAATAAATAACAAAATAGCTAAACATGTGTTGGCAATCAATGTTGGCTTCATCCGATTAAGTTGAAAGTCATTGCCAATTTTGTTTCAACGAATAATAAAACAACTAAATAGGTTTGGAAGCATTAGCGACTTCGTCTATATAAATAGAAAACTTATCGACGACTTCGTTATTTATTCAAGGCATCACTAATTACAAAGAAACTAAAATAAGTGAGGGTTTTGAATAGTGATTTTTCATTGTTCATTCACTCACAATTCACTATTCATTTATTGTAGCTTAGGTTTTTTTTTTCTATAATTTTTAAGTTGTTTCATTTCGGTTCTTAAAATTTAAAATATAAATTTTAATCCCCTAACTAGTGCACTACACATGCTTTTATTTTTCTTTATTTTTTTTCGTCAATTTATGTTCTTTTTTTCATTTAACTATGTGTTGAAATTTTTAAAAATCAATCGTTATTTTTTTCTACACAAACTAACGATTATATAATATATACGATATATTTTTTGATTTAATAATAAATATATATTACTCTTATTGTTTAATTACATATTTCATTCTTTGAATTTATTGTTTTTTATAAAAATTCTCATCCAATTAATATTTTTATATAAAATTTTATTTATTGATAAATATAATTTATTTTTCTCTATGTTTGAATTTTAGAATAAAATTTTAAAATATGATTGTTTTTTCTTTCTTAAGAAATAAATTGGTATAATATATATCATGAATTCGTAAAATTTTTAAATGATAGTTGCATATATATAAATATATAATTATTTTATTCTAAAAAGTTAAAATTTTATTTCAAATAATTTATCTCAATTCACTAGGTATGGTCAAGACGTATTAAAAAAATATTGAATCATTTTTTTAATTAAAAATTAACTATACATCTTCGAACATAATACAAATTATTTACTATGAATATTTTTTTTAATATTATAAAACCAATTTATTTGAAATAAAATAATTTTTTAAAGGAACCAACCAATTATTCAAATACCTTTTTATGCTAATTTTATTGATTATTTTGTAAATAAATATATATAGATCAAATGCATATATTTTTAAAAAATAATCTTCTCACTAACATTAAATAAGAATAAAATTTTATTTTTTCATTAGGTAATTTTTATATCAGTTTATACATTAATTGTAACTTTATTTTTTAAATACATTCTTATAAAAAATATATATTTTTAAAGGCTTTTTTTTAATTCTTAATTAATATTTCGGGTTTAAATTATTACAAGTTTTTATTTAAGAATCACTTAACAAAGAAGAATAAATCATGTTTTTTTTTAAACAGAAATTTTATGAAACACACACACAAAAAAAAGTAATAATTAAATAAAAAACTTAATGAAAAAAATTATAAAAATTTGAAATGATTTTATTCTACCTACCTTCGAGTTGCGATGATAATTTCAAAAATTAATTTTCTCATCAATATTAAATAAGAATTTTTTTTTCATTTGTTAATTTTTATAAAAGTCTATCCATTAATTATAACTTTATTTTTTGAAATATAATATTATGAAAAAAATATTTATAATTTTTTTTAATTCTTGATTAACATTTTAGTTAAAATTATTATAATTTTTTATTTTAAAATAAATTCATAAAAAAATTATTTATTTTTAAACAAAAAAAATTTATGAAAAACATTAGAAAAAATTAATTAAATAAAAAATTATAAAATGATTTTTTTCTATTAAATCTGTAGGGTAACATGGATAATCGACTAGTACTATCTAAGCAATTTTGTTTTTTTCATAATTTTATTTTATTCTACACTCCCGTAAAGATTCCGATCATATTTGTCTTGGTAAACAATATTTTTTTAAGGAATTTGTATTTAAAAAACAAAATCAATTTGAAAGATGCGACATGATACGATAATGACTGATATTCTCCTAAAATTTTGGCTCAAATTTCTTAGTTCTTGATGACAATAATTACCAATTTATTTTTACCATGTGCTAACAATTTCTCATGTTTAAAATGCAAATAACTAAAGTGGCACCCATCACGTCCTGGTTTCTTCTACTTCGCATTCAACAATGGCTCTCTAAAATTCTGCAATCAACACTCACAAAAACTCTCCATAAAAGTCTCTCCAGCACCACCACCGCCACCAGTAGAACTCCCTTCAATGCCATCTCCTCCAGTTCCAGTCCCAATTCCAGGCGACATCGTGTCATCTTCTCCTGCATACCCGTGGCCATTCCGTCCTCGAGATGAAACAGCCTTCTCCCCTGCTCCTGCACCTGGTGGTAGTGCTGCAAGCTCCAATGGCAACAGTGCCAACATTGATGCCAGATAAAGGTGGCGGTAGCGGCGTGCCTTTTATTAATAGCAATCCGGCTGTTCCTCTGTCTACTGGGGAAATCGATTCTGCCACTATTAGGTCCTTGCCCGCCTCCAGCCATCATCAACTGGTATTTCGTCTCTCCCTTTATGTCTACTTATTACTATGAATTTATAATTTGCATGGAATACACTAATTAATGCGATAAGTTACGAATTGGCGAGAATTCCCCATTTTTGTCTATATATATGAGGCAATAAAATTGGTCTTTCGATTTCTTTTTAAAATTGTGTTCTCAGTAATATCTTTCTTAGAGAAATTGAACAAAAAATGTAAAAACGAAAGATTTATAGAGCTTTTTCTACACAAATTAAAAGAGAATGGTACAATTCTGAATAAAAGCCATGTGTCTATATGCAGGGATAATGGAGTAAATTAAAAATTAGTCCCTCTAATTTCAAAAAATAAATAAATAAATTTCTCTTATTTTAAAAATTATACATTTAGTCTTTATATTTTTTTTATTTTCTTGTAACTTAATTATTTTTTTAATTTTTTATTTTAAGAAATTAAAAAAGGTAATTTAAAAAAAATAACTGAAAAAAGATGAAATTTCATGAAATAAAATAATATTTAAATAATTATCATCAACACTAATAAAAAAATTAAATAATTTTTTTTAAAAAAATAAAGAGACTAATTTATAATTTGCTGATTAAGTGATCATCTGATATAGATACTCAAGCAGTAAAGTGTCATTCAATTTTTTTTTTTTAATGTAAAAGGAATGTTTTGTGTTTTATTGGACTGGTCTTGACGAGGGTGTTTCACCACGGGTTGTTCTTTTTGGTTTTGGGTGGAAATGCAGGTGGCAGTGGGGTTACTTGGATCTCACATGCCTCTATTTTGTGTGCTTTTGCTGCTGCTGTTGCTGTAAAATAGAGGAGAGGCAGAGCAATTTGTGTAAAAAAATCGGTTTTGAGTAGGATACAATATGCATCAAGTACTGTAGTTGAAAGAGTCTAAAGTAGCTTTAGCGGTGATGATGATAATGATTATGTATTATTATGCCATGTATTGTGATGCCCCTCTTGAACCCTACTCTGGAATCATTGACACTTTTGGTCTTTTGCTTTTTGACATGCAATCGATTAAATTTGCAGAATTTTCCATCTCACAAACTTTCATATTTCAATTGTTATGATATCTAGAGGCCTTTGGTTATGCTGTTCCGTTCACAGGTTGCCTTAGCAAACCATTTAATGAGTATTTTCTAGAGGCCTGCACGTCAATGTCTCAGCGATGCATCAGTGCAAAGTGTTGTGTTCACAATATAGATTAGAAGTTCAACTGAGTTGCGTTTGACCATCCTTATTTTTACAAATCAAGGGGCATAAAGTTTAGAGGTAGCTCTTTTCTGGCTCTGTTGAAGTTCCCCAATGACATAAATGCATTTTGATTTAGAACTTCACTTAACCATACCGCTTTCAACATCTGATTGCTGTAATTTTCTTGGTTCCAGTGTCAGCTCCAAAAAGCCTCATTGGTTGGAAATGATGCATTTGCGGTTTTAAAGGCTGACAACCATGGCAATTTTATAACATATTCAGCTTTCTGTGAAGCACTCCGCCAGGTACCACAAGCAGATTGATGATAAACATGCAATTTTAAGTGGAATGATGAACTTACCATACTCTAATCTTATACAGCTAAATTTAGTTGGTCTTCCTTATGGACTCAGTTCCCGGGAGACAGAAGATTTATGGATGCAAGCTGACGTTAATGGAAATGGCGTTGTTGAGTATGAAGAATTTAAGGTGCAGTACATCCCTGATCCATAGATATTATCCTAAAAATTTAATATGTGTCGCATCTTGTGGAATAAATAATGGGATGTAACACTTTTAACTGATAAAGTAAACAGAAGGATGAATTGAGAGTTAAGACAGAAAGAAAACGTAGAAGAATGAATTTAAAAAATTAAATAAATAAATAAAAGTAAAAAGACACTAGAAAGACGGAAAAAAAAAAAAAAAACAATCTTTCCTCTAGTCCTCTCAAATTCTATCTGCTCCCCACTGACATCCCGGGAGTCCGTGCAACTCGTTTCCTCATACTGGTCCATTTATTGTCCTGACTTGACTTGTTGCCTGAGGAATGAGGATGGCTTTGATTTCATATTAGGGTTGGGCTAGTAAAGTAATTGCCAATGCTTACAATTTCGCTGCCGAGGAAACAGTCCTGGTGATAGCATTTTTTGGAGTTTCTACTATTGTAGGCTGATGAGTTCGTGAGCCCAAGTGTCAGGTCGTGTGAGCTGGGCCTTCAGAAAATGGGCCAAAAACATGGGTCTGTTTTTCTATCATCTTTTACTCTATTTCGTTCGTTGTTGATTCAGTTCATTTATTTATCTATTTTTATCCTGATCATCTAATTCTTGCATACTTAAATCTTTATTGTATGGTCCCTATTAGTTTTTATTAATGAAGTTTTTGCATCACAACAGAAGAAAATCCATCCGCTATGTCTTTCTTTTTAAAGCATTAAACTCCCAATTTGTCTGGCTATCTAAAAGTTAATGTTTAATTCCAATTCCATTCTTTATTTCACAGTAGATTACCAGCTAATAAAGGAGACGCTCTCGAGCGAATGTTCTAGAGGATTGTAGAAGATTGCAAGAATTGGAAGGTTGTGGAGTGGGGCCCGAAAAACTTGCAAAGCAAGCAACTTGGGCTTCAAGTCCAGAGTGATACTTCTTTCCCAAAATGCACAATGCTTTTCTCCTATTTTGCTTTTAGAAGTGTGAAATTGACCTTTAACTAAACTCGGCTCCTTCTTTTTCTCCAACAAAACATCTCCTTTAAAATTCTAATTTAAATTTTTGTTGGCTGCTTTCAGTCGGCAATTTTTTTATTTGACTTTTCTTCTTTCTTTCTTTTTTTTTTTCGGACCTACCACTTAATTTGTAGTTATAATTTTCTTCGAGTTTTATATTTTAAGATATAAAAATTTTGGTGTTAATAAAAAAAATTTGAAATTTTATTTTATATTTTGAAAAGGGTCGACTCAAAACTTTCATAAAGTCTAATAACATTTTGTTTTTGCGTTAATATATAATAATTTAAGATTCATTTGCACGTATAATATGAAAAAAAAGAATACACTTATCTAAGACATACAAGACCAAAATTCTTCTGCAATATGATGCACTGAAACTATAAAAAAATTTGTCATCTCTCTCTCTCTCTCTCTCTCTCTCTTTTTTTTTTGTAACAAAAGGTATGATTTAGTTTGATGTTAATAAAATAACTGTATTTAAAAAAAAAAAATCTAAACGCGGGTCGGTTGGTGGGATCCACCCCTTGAGTGTAATCCATTCACTTCAACGTCTTCTCAAGGAAGTAGTAGTAGAGGGGTACCTTTTAATTTCTGTCTATTTTTCAAGTATCAAAAGGCCGCCACATCAGCACACGCTGCTATTTCACAACAACTTCTACTAGAGGGGTATTGCCTCTCCGTTCCATAGAGAATCTCTAGCTTCTCCAATATATCCTCCCAACTCTCTTGTCAAACTCACCACTCAATAGAAGAATGTCCCTTACCGGTTGCTGCTGATCCTTCCTCTGCTAATCATCAAGCTCCTCAGTCCTCTCGTTTATCTTTCATTCTCAATCCTCAAATTAATCAGGTCTCTCTTTCCTGTTTTAGGAAGAGGAATGAATTACCATTCCCCATCAGGTGAGTTTTTTTTTTCTTTTGGCTTCTGCGACGACTGTGATGATTATTGCCTTCTTAATCTTCCTCTAATTGTATTTTGTATTTTGTTTTTGTTAGTTATGGCAATTCCACCAAAGACAATGCCGTCCATACCAGCAGTTGGATATAGGTTTCATCCAACCAATGAAGAATTAATTGATAGTTATTTGAAGCCAAAGGTGCTCGGTGATGAAGTGGAAGACTTACTCATCTTGGCCGAGGTTGATGTTTGCAAACATGAACCCTGGGATCTACCTGGTAATTAATTTTACATGTGTTCGTCTTGTTCTTTGTTTCTTGTTTCTGTCACGATATTAGATTAACGCTGTAATTATTATATATGGTGATGTAGATATATCGAGCATAAAGTCAGATAATCAGGTGTGGCATTTCTTGAAGTCAGATGATCCGGTGTGGCATTTCTTTTGCCGTCGCGATTTCAAGTACAAAAACAGCAAACGCTCTAACCGGAAAACAAAGAAAGGATTTTGGAAACCAACCGGCAAAAGTGTTGAAATACGGGCCAAGCGTACCAAGAAGGTCATTGGTACAAAGAGGACCTTGGTTTTCTATGAAACAGCTAGTCCTAAGCCTGTGAGGACTCAATGGATAATGCATGAATACGAGTACATTTCTGATTCAAGCCCTTCTAATCAGGTAAATGCAAAAGAATTTATAATTCAGCGACATAGTGTCTGAAGAGTAGCTAGTTTTGTCTTCTATTATGTTGTTCTAATAGAGGTCTTAATCTTTTTGCTAAAACATTACTTAAATGCAGATTTGAATTAATTTGTTACAATTTCTTGCGAAATAACCCAAGTTGTGGTTATCATTTCTACGAAATTGGAAACTTGGATGTTTATCTGGTCATTAACGTTTTCCTCAATTTATCATACCTCGTTATTATCTTGAGTTGTAAAAAATGGTCATTTGTTTATAGTCAAGTAATTTTGGTTTCATGAGTTTTGTTTGTACAATTTTTCTTTGAATGTTTGGTGATGTAGGCTCCCTGTTGCAGTGTTGCCTTTAGAAATTTACTTTTGCTAGTGTATGCTGTCATGTCCAAATAATTCACTCAATGGCTCAAGTTTTTCTGTTATAACATGTGCAGGGAGGATACGTTCTCTGTAAATTGAAGAAAAAATCAAATGTGAAGACCCATAAACGTGAACCCAAGCACTGTTTGGCTTCCGTCTCTAATTTTGAAGCTGAACCAAGCTGCAGTATGGCTTCTGATTTTGAAAATCAAAATCATAGTGAGTTGACGGCGAATTCAGCTTGTGTTGAAAGTGAATCAAGCCACCATCTGGCTTCTGATTTTGAAAATCAAAACTCAAATGAGCTGATGTCTAATTCAGCTTATGATGGAAGTGGGTTATGCCACTCCATGACCTCTAATTATGAAAATCAACATCCAAATGAGCAGATAGTTAATTCAGCTTATAATGGAAGTGAACAAAGCCACCCCATGGCTTCTGATCATGAAAAACAAGACCCAATAGAGATGACTCCTATGTCACCCTTTGATAATTTGCTGATGGCTTCTGATTTTGATGATCCATTATCACCCCTCCAACTTGAAGGTGAATGCGATCCTTCCTTGCAGATGCCTTCTAAGCTTATAAGTCACTCAACCTATGGTACAGGTGTAAGTAGTATCCTACTGGCTTCTGATTTTGAATATCAAAATCAAGACAAGGAAACCGATATATCAGCTTCCAATGAAGGTGAAAGGAGTTCTCTTACTATGCCTTCGGATTTGGAAAATCCAAATCCTCGGGAGAAGATTGATATGTCAACCCTTGAAGAAGCTTCTTTCGATTCCTCAACAGTTTCAACAGAATATAGTCGGGCAGATGCCTCGCTTCCAGAGTTTCCAGAGGTTAGAAATTAGAATTAACTTGCCTTGCATATTCTTTTTGGTCTCAATCTCGTGGAGTTTAAATAGATTACAAATAGCTCATTCTTACATCAGAACAATGCTTCCTGCAGCTAAGCCCTCAACTATGGGCAGAATTGGATGCATACCTGGCGCTAGAGGAAAGCCTCAACCTCCACTCCAGCCACCAGCATCTACAAGCACGGAGGAAATCCCTCCATACAGAGGCTTTGGTACCTCTGTCAACTTGAACAGATGTTTGCTGGCCTATATATCTGCATCCTTAAGTTCCTATTTGGTAACCAGTAACATAATAATCCAACTGAAGACTCCATAGAGTTACTACATGGCCAATATGTTGCTGTAATTGTTCGCATCCTTGCATGGTAGCTCATCTGCACATTTCACTGTCTTTATGGTGGATGCTTCTGAGTTCGACTTTATCCAGTCCGTGCAGCTTCAGGATGCTAATCCCCTAAATACAGCCTATGCCCTCCAAAATCTGCAGCTACATTCAAAGCAAGATTTTTCTAGTAGTACTAGAAGATGCAAGTGTTTTGTCCGAGAAATCTGATGCAATTCTTGTCCAGTACTGAAGAAATTAAATTGGAAGTACTTTGTAATTTCTATATATAGTTAGTTGGTAGTTATAGCTACATGCTACTTAATGCATGAAGGGGGATTTTAATAATAGTGAAAACAGCTCGTATGGGCATTGCATCTATGTATCTGTTGTGTTTCAAAATGTTGAGCAAAGAGTATGTTTATATGTTTAATTGATCTATTCCAGTTCTGAAAGTTAAGAAATACAAGATCAATATGATGCATCTGTTCAACATTGAATACAGGCAATCAACTTTCTGTTCTGGAGAATGGTGACGTCGTGATTGATTTGTTTCATGCTAGCGGGTTAGAGCAATAAAAAGGGCTTATAACCTCTAGCATGTTTGATGCAAATTGCATATCAGAACCCAGCGCCAGGGGCCTCTGTTCGACACTCTGCTCCCGCAAATTTCAGTAGTAGGGTTGGCTGGTTATTCTTTAATTGTGCTTTCTGATAGACAATGTAGCTTGTCATTAATCTTATAAAAACATTAAACCCTTTTATTGTTTACAGCATTCGTGAAAATACAGTAAGTTACTCGTTTTTGGAACTCTGCAGTTACTCGTGTCATCATGTGATCACGTCAGAGCGACCCACTTAATTGTTAGGGGGAAATGAAAAACAAACAAAACTTGGAATCAGGAACACTTGGTGATGTCATATTAAAAAACCGTATCGATAAATTGTTAGTTGAAATCCCAAAAATATGAAAACATGTTCAATTTAACCTAAAAATCAAACTTGTCAAACAAGTGTGGTTCAAAAAGAAAAAGAAAAGGATACTGCTAGAGAGAGAGAGAGTAGAGCAATTCTTTTCGTTGCCAAACTAATTGTACTGACACCTGCCATCGATAACCTGAGTAGCTGGTAAATCATGAACATGTTAATCCTACTTTTCAACTTTATATGCTACTGTTATTAGTATGTATAAACATTTTTAGAAGTTGTAGCCATTTTAAGTGATCCGTTTCTCATCCGTAGCTAAATTGTGTCTGGACTTAGCACAAGCACGCATGCCTGACAATCACCACTATTACCAATCGTTTCCTGCTCGTTCTAACGTGACAAAACAGTGCGATGTGATGTCACTATATCACAACCAAAATCTACTGATTTGCAATATATTAAGCAAAGATGTCACAGAAGCAATCAAGAATTAGAGTTTTTTTTTTTTTAATGCGATTTGATCGACTAATAATGTGTTTGGGAAGATTGAATCTTAGAATGAAAAATAAGAATATGTTTGGTATGAAGATAAAGAAGATAAAAATATTTTTTTATCATCTTGACTGATGTTTGGCACACTTCCTAGAGGAGGGGAAGATTTAAAGGAAACGTTAACCTGAAGGAGGGGCAGTTAAAGGATTTTTCAAAGGGGAAATTTTTTGAATTTTGTGTCTTTTCCTTTTTTTTTTTTTTTTGAAATTTGCCACTTCTTTTCTATTTTTACTTTCATCTTAAATTTAAAAATACTAATATTTATTATTCAATTTTTTCATAATTTTATAAGACAAACATCGAATATACCATCAAACTATTGAGATACTATTACTTTTGCATCAAAACTCATTTGTGTATTCATTTTACTACTAAATTATTTTGATTTTTCAATTAAGAACTTATCCTAGAATCATTTTCAAAAAACATTAAGTTGTTTACAAAATAATGTTGTTTCTTGTATATAAAAAAAGAGTACAATTTAGATGGATTATGAATGAAAAAGTCTTAAAAATTAATGAAAGTAATTAATTGAGAATTTTAAAAATTTAAAGATAAAATTAATGTGAAAAATTATTTGGAGGTGTATGTGTGTGTGTGTATATATATATATATATATATATTAATTTATACCAAACATCCTTAATACTTCATCTAACTTTTTTACACCCTTAATGTTTCACCTTAAATTTTTATCCCCTAATATTTCCTCCCATTTTTCATCCCATAACAACCTCAACCTAAGTGGCAAGACAATCTGGACGGATGTATAGATTTTTTATGTTCCACAAGTAAGAGGAAATGAGGGGAGTGGAATATAGGAAAATATTTTCGTCAATAGCAAATAATAATTGTTCTCTCCAAAATGGAGAGAAAGTAAAGAGATTGTTATCCAAGAGGGTTGAGTTAAATAAAAGGAATCCTAATCATTTAAACAAGTAATTTTAAATTCGAGTCTTTGTATGTGTAAAAAATTCTCTAGGTAGTTATCTCTCGTTTATACGCTCGATATAACGAGTAAAGGATTAATATGAATCTTTAAATTTGAAATAGCTTAGAAGATAAAAAAAAATGGAGAGATTGCTGAATAAGAAATAAAAAAAAAAATTGTTATTTTCATATTTATATTTTTGTTTGAAAATAGTTTTTCTCGAGTGTTCATAATATTGGTAAAAAAATTGAACGATAGGCAAAATTGTACTTTCAAAAAATTAGCCTCTTTTCTTATTTTAAAAAATTATTGAATATGAAATGAGTTATTTTCTCCTTTCATATAAAAATGAGATCCATTACAAAAATTATTGATAGATTACACGATTGTGTAAACGAGACGAGTGCTTCAATTCTTTTCAATTTTACCACTTTCAAACATATGGAGGAAAATCATTTTCTAATCTGGTAATTTTTTTTTCCTCATACTTTCATTCCTCCCTCTCTTTTTTAACCAAACACACAAAGTAAAAGCAAAACAAAAACAAATTAACGAGTATTGGAGTATATAATATTGACTTACATTGGACGCTATTCGTGATTGTTCGAGAATGTTCTAACATGGTTAAGGAAGTTAAGTGGAGTCCAAAGACCTTGGATTGGAAGTTGGTTGTGGAATTCAAGTTCCCACTTTTTGATCTTAGCGCGTCGCCTCCTAATGGCTGGAGAAATGAATTGCTAAGTAGCATCCTTTTTTCCCAAACAAACGAATCGGACAAGAAAACAAACATTTTTTTAGTTTGCATGAGCATTAAATGCTCTTGAGAAAAATTAATGCATTATTACGAAAATAAAATACCCTAAAAACATAAGAAATTTTTTTACTTTTTAATTTATTTCAATATGTAACATTTAATTAAATTTTTTGTTCTACATCATGGTTGTGATAAATTAAAAATTTAAACATAATTCGAAGATATAATAATTATAAATAAAATAAAAGAATAAGTTAGAGATTTGATTTTTTTTTTTATCCTCCAAGGTAGAATATCTTAGGCTCAAAAATATAAATTAATTTCTCATTGTTCTGTAGAACGTATAAAATTATGAATATAGCTACTTAAAGAGTTTTTTACATAAATAAAAATTAAAACTCAAACCCACTTACTTAAATAATTAGAACTTTTCAGGTTTTAGCTAAAACCAACTCCCTTCGTAGAGACTTAGTTTATTATTAAATACAAATTAAGCAATTTAACCTTTATTTATTTCTTGTTTTTGGTGGAAAAAGTTGCTGCTATACTATTATGGATTGTGCTATTTGGCTATAAATTGATGGATATATAAGACAGTACGGACATAGAGGACACGGTTAAACATGGGACCCACTTACATTAGAGACCAATGGCTTTGGAATGACGAACTTCTCAGTGAAGTAGATTCTGTGCGGGAACTTAGGGTCGATGTCTTGGATATAGAAGCACACAGAAAACGGTATGTCACCTATATATATATGGAACGCACACCACCTTCTTCTGCGCACCAACAACTCCTTTTTCTAGTAATTACTTCCCTCTATGCTTCAGTTTTCTCTTACAAAATATAGAATTATTCTTTTACTTTGCGTTGCATTTCTTATTCATCTTTTTAGTAACTACTGATCATGATCATCTTGCATTCTCTGATGCTTTAGTAACTTTGTTTTATTTAATTTGCTTTAATTTTCTTTTAGTTATAAACGAGCTGATCAATCAAAGGTGACAAGCAGAACAATGTCTTCACAAACTCCGGTGGGCTATGGATTTCATCCAACCGATGAAGAATTGGTGAACCATTACCTGAGGTTCAAAATGCATGGTGGCTATGAAGAAGAAGTCAGCAGAATCCCCGAAGTTAATGTGTGCGATTATGAACCTTGGGTGCTACCTAGTACGTGTTCATGCGTGTCTTGTGCAATGTTCTTGATCCCTTCCCTATTTTTCCTCGTTTTCTAATTTGTAATTGCCAATTAACAAAAGATCATGTTACTGTATACGCAGGCCTGTCTGTAATTCAGTCAAACGATCCAGAGTGCTATTTCTTTTGTCCTCGTAATTACAAGTACGTAAACAGTCAACGGATTAATAGGACAACTGAAGCTGGATACTGGAAGGTCACAGGCAAGGATCGCATAATCAAAGCTAAATCCACCAAGGAGCATATTGCTACCAAGAAGACTCTAGTTTTCTACAAGGGTCGTTTTCCTGAAGGGGTCAAGACCAATTGGGTCATCCACGAGTACCATCCAAATTTCAACTTCGGTAACGGGGTACCAATGCTGGACTTCTTAAGTTGTTTCATAGTATTTTCTTCTCTCTTTTCATTCTAAACAAGAGACTTGAATTTGGGGGGTATAATCACCAACAGTGCTCCTTGGCACTTGTGTTGAAAATTTTGGTGTTGAATATCAGTTATCTAAAATGGTTTATGGTAATACCTGAAGAACTCTTTTCCCCTGTATATTCGAGGGATTTTGTTTTATTTTCCCAGAAGCTTGTTCTCCCTCTCTGTTTTTTTTTTTTTCCTCCTTCGATTTCCATATTGATTAATAGAAATTTAATTATGCTATGAAAATTTGGTTGTTCACTTTGCGTAGAGGGACTTCGTTCTCTGCAAACTCAAGAAAGATCCAGATGAGATCATTCCAACATATGAAGAAGGCGATTCAAGTTTCAATGCTACTTCTGGTTTTGAAAATCAAAATTCAAATGAGTGTTATTATCCCCCAACCTTTGAAGAAGGTGAATACGGTGCCCGGATGGCTTCTAATTTCACAAACAGTGAGCCAGAGGTGAGAAATAGCACGAAATGTATAAAAGACAGCTTTTTGCTGCAAGTTATTCCATATATAATAAGAATATATATCAAGAACTTGTGTTTCTTTTACAGGATGACATTAATCAAGTTCAAGCACATCTGCAATCATTCCATGGCTTTGATGAGGGAGATTATAACCTGAACGCTGCCCTACAGTTTTCATATGGGAATATGCACTGAGAAAAGCCTTCTCCCTGCAATGGATTTTCTATCATCTATGTTTGTCAGTGTTTGCTATATATATAGTATTGTAGCTAACTTTATGTCCTTGAGTTACTATTTTGAGTTTTAATAGCATATTGTATTTGTATAAAACCTAGCTAGGACCAACAGAGTCCATATTTTGTATGTATTGGGTGTGGCTGAGCATATTGATTTGCCATAGGAACAACTTGCCACAAGTAGTTCTCTAAGGTAAACCTTGTTTTGTTTCTTCAGAGTGGAATTTAATGCATTTCAAGTGTGTTCTGTTTTGTTATTCGTTTAAGAACCTTGACGTTGGTCAGTGAAATTTTTCAAAAACGTGCATTTCCTAAAAATGTCTTTGGCTTGTAACTTAAGGTCTATATCTATCTCAAAACCTGTGCCTTTGGATCAACATCGAAGGTGCTATATGGGGTCCCACATGAAAAATAACCACATCCAGATACAGAAAACCAATGATGAGTAATACCGATGTTGGAAACATTCCCATGAAATCCAATTAATTGTACGATTCTTTCTCAACAATTTTTTTGACATTTTTTATGAGCATATCTCGTATGAAATATATAAATTAATAAAAATATATTAGTATATCAAGTTGAAAATAATTCATATATATATATATATATATTTTTTTTTATGAAATCCTGCCTTAGCATGTTTCTATATAAATAAACCATAAAAATAAAAAGTTCAGATTGAAACTTATGGAGTACAAGAATGTGAAAAAGAAGAAAGAAAGGAGGAGGAAAAAAACAAAAAAAAACAAAGGCGGTGTCATCGCACAGACCTCTAGCTAACCTTTATATATAATCATGGATGATTTTTGTTTTTGGTTAGGATCGGTCGATTGTTTAGAAACAATTATTGTTTAAATGGTGTTTTTTGGATGGAAGGTTTTGTTCTCACTTCAAATTTTGTTAATCTCATTTCATAATCTACTTTTATTATTTAAATAGTTCAAAACACCCTTAATTAGATTTTTTTTTTTTTTTTTTTTACAATTGAGGATATTAAATATTGGTGTTACTTTTTTATCTAAAAAATTTAGCTAAAATAAAAGTCTTCCTCTTTGTAATTAAGATATCTAATTGTATCCTTTTTTTTTTATCATTACCTATCACCAAATTTTATTTCTTTTTAAAACTTTGTTGGTCATTCCACTTTTTTTTCTTGTCAATTTTTTTTTTTTTTTTTTGCATTTCCAAATATTATCCACCAATAAATTATTTATTTTTAAAAACTATAAACGAAAATTCAGAAAACTTCAATTTTTATATACTTTTTTATTTGAATTAATTTTGAATTTTAATAATTAAAAAATAACAATTCAATAAATAAACAATACATATGCAATATATAAAATTGAGAAATGACTATTTATCATGAGACTTAAATTTTTTAGATAGAATTTAAATTTAACTATCTAGCATAATAAGATATCAAAGTTTAAAAAAGAGCCAATAGCCCAACAAAAATTTTAAAACTCAACTCACTTGATATACCTTACAAGATGGATTGTAAGTTTGACATACCTCACAAGATGAATTCCACGAGAGATGAGGTATTTAGAAATACATCTCACATCCAATAAATAAACACCAAATGAATAATATATAAAAATGCAGGTCACTTTTTCTCAATTTTTTTGAGAATATTTACTCAAAACGCATGTATAAGCTTAATTTAATAATATCTTGAAATTCAATATATAATTAACAAAAAAAAAAACTAAAAGATCAAGTGTTCACTATTCATTTCCTATTTATTTAGATCGATGTTTAATGTGAACATAGACTGATCTGCTCTTTTCTTCAATCTCGACCATTGTTGCTTTTCTATGTTGTAGCTGATTTGTCTCTGGCCGTTTAGATTTGCTGATTGCTGCTGCCTTTTCTAACAAAAATATTGGTTCTTCAATTTTTTATTGCAAGTGGTTGTTTTTTTGCCCCTTTTTTTAAGTTTAATTTCTTTTATGCCATCGAGTAGTTAGACATTTTACTTTATCTCCCTTTGCTTTTTTTTTTTTCCTTATCTTTTATGTCCGTCTTTGTAATTTTAGTTTTTTTTGTCAAAACATTAAATGTTTCTCCTTCAAAAGATATATCCCATGGTAAATGTGTGGGCCTTTTGCTTTGCATTATTGAAATCATTGTGCAAATCAATTATTTTGTACATTTTTTATTTCAATCGTCTGATCAAAATCAATTGTTTTGGATTTTTTTTCAACCGTGTGATCAAACTAACTGTGCACATATGACTTTGTCTTTGTGTCCTTTGTTCACCCCTTCATTAAAGGCTCCAGTATAAACACAACACTGGGAACTTCTTGAATAGTCATTAACAAACAAGTAAATTATAATAAACTTCATCCAAATTGATTCAAACTCATATTGTGGTAAGATGTTTTTAAAATTTTATATTTATATTATTACAGTTTTTTATTTAAAAATAAATATATAAAAAAGAAAAAGTCTTGTTTTTTTAATTACAAAATTCATAAAAAAAAACATAAAGAAGAATAAATTAAATAAAAATATTTGATTAAAAATTATGAAATTAATCTAATAATGTTAAAAAAATAATAATAAATGGTTAGTATTATATGTATAAATACATAATTAATTTTTAATAAAATCAATAATCTCACTTATATATAATTAGTGGGTCAAGGTATGCAACATAAATTGAAAAATATATATATTTTTTAGGAAAATCAAGTTGTAAAGAATATATTAAAGTTAGTCATTTGAAATAAAAACAGCTACAGAATTAATTTTGATACATCTTAATTATAAAAAATAAACAAATAAAAGATGTGAATTTTATTTTTTAATTGATTATTTATTGAAAAAAAAACTTATTCAAAAATCTATATATAGAGAAAAATAAATCATATTTTTTAACAATCAAATTATATAAAAATTATAAATTAATTTGGAGAGAGTTTTCATAAGAAACAACAAACTGAAGAGATCAATTTTAAAGAATAAGAATTGTGTTTTACGTAATTACAAAATTTATGAAAAATATAAGTAAGAATAAATTAAATATAATATTTTTATTAAAAATTATGGAATTAGATTTACTTTTAGTTTTATATATTTTAGTTGACCAATAACATAGTATAGGCTATCGAGGCTGAAAAAAAAATTTTATTCAACCCGCAGCATATCGTGAAAAATCGACCAGTGAAACCTAAAATGATAAATATATTATTTTTTTTCTTTTTCTTTTTGGATAGGTGTTGATTTAATAAATGAGTTTTCTCACATATTAGTTTCGATATGAGATTTTATTTCTGGCGTTATGAAATGGTGCATGAAAAAATTGTTAAAATTTTATGAAAAAAAAAGTCTGAAAATATAAAAATTTACTCCAGAACATTTAGCATTTAGAGGGGCAAAAAAAAAGGGGGCAAAGTTGAGTTTGAAAAATTGATACATGGAGAGGCCAAGTCCCTGAAGATTGTGAGCAATTAAATTAACAAGGGTGATAGATTCAAATAATTCAATCTATTTTTTCCTTTTAGGAAAAATCAAGTTGGTTGTTTTTCTTATATTTTCTTGCAAAGTGAATACGTGGGACCCTCTGAGTTTTGGAAAATTCTTTTGAAAGAACTAGGGAAAAAATTATTTGTCAAAACGACAGAAGTTTCTTGACGCTTGAAATTTACAGCACTCAGCTGTCTTGACTCATGACTATCAAAATTTTACCCATCTGTGTCAGAATTGAAGATTCTAACATATAAGAAAATGAAGACAAGAACTAAAACAAGTCATGCTTTAACACTGATCGAGTTTTTCAACTTCAAGATTTCCCTCCCGGCTCTCTTTTCATGATGATACGCATCAACCATGCTTACAATCACAATCGAGTTTATTAAGAAAAGAAACAGAAATTATCGATACAAGAACTGTTCAAGAGAGCAAATCAGTAAGAAATTTTTTTTAAAAAAAGAAAAAAAATCAAATAACTACAGCTAACTAGACAAGTATACAAGAATGTGTGTATCTAATCATCATCGATGATTCGATGTCCGATCGATCTTACCTTTGATAAGGGAGGGACATATGAGAGACTAAAGACCTAAATTCTATGTTGATGAATTACAGATGCCACCTAAGCAAACACAATGCAATGCAAGGACTCTCATCTTTGCAACTGATCTGGTGTGTGGTTTCTTGTGCAACGCTAAAACGTTAAAGTCGAGAGAACGAATTAAACGAATATTTATTTTATTTTAATCGAGCTAGACAAAACAAGATTATAAATTAGTCCTTCTAGTTTTGCAAAAAGAATAAAATAGTTTAACTAGTTTCAAAAATTAATTGATTAGTCATTTTCATATATTTCATGTTCATTTTTCAATTTTTTTATTTTAAGAAAAAAAAGTAAATAATATGAAAAGATTGATGGAAAAAAATATTTTTTTCTAGAACAACTTAATATTAAATTAAGTATAGTCAATGTCGGTTAAAAAACTAATTAATTAATTTAACTTTAGGGTCACATCCCAACTCCTAAATATCAGGATTTAAGGTAACCTGCATTGAAGAGCGAAACTAGAGATTTAAGATTGCAAGTCCTAATAAGAAAATAATTGATTATTGGGATGAAAAACTTGTAAAAATTGAAGCCTAAAGGGTATATTTAATTTTTTTTTAATTTTTTAGGATTGAAATGCAAACTTTTCCAAATGATGGGGTACGCCATGGCCCTCCACCAATCAACGAATACGAAATGAAGCAGATAAAAGTCCTGAAGATTTAATACGAGAAAATATAAATTAGTCCCTATAGTTTTTCTAAGCAAATAAAATAATTCTTTTAGTTTTAAAAACTAATTAATTAGTCCTTATACATAAATTTATATTTAACTTAATTATTTTAGTGTTTTTTAATTTTTATTTTTTTTGAAAAAAGAAAAAATATAGAAAGATTGATGAGAAAAAAAAGATATTTTCTAAAATAAAATAATATAAAATTAACTATAGTAAACCCAATTAAGGGACTAATTAATTAGTTGTTAAAACAAATGTGACTATTCAATTAATTTTAAGAAATTAGAAGGACTAATTTATATTTTTCTCTATTTAATACTTGCGGTTTCCTAATTTAATGTTTATGATTTAACTTTTTTAAATACTTAAAAAAAAAAAACAAAATTTTTGTATAAAGAACTTGTGAACGAAAAACTTCATGCTCGTTCCCATAATATTGCTAGATTTGGTTAGAATGCGATACAAGAATATAATAGAATGGGCATTCAAAATTTATCAAAACTACTTAAAATTCCAGAACACAATGATTAAAAAATTGAGAAAAATATTCATAATCAGCCTTGAAGCACAGCTAGCACACCTAGACCTTTTTTTTTATTGGAAGTTTTCGATGAGTCAATAGTGGATAATAACTTTTCAAATTTATAAATTTTCATCATGTTGTAAACCCGAAAACCTCCCCTTAAATAGGGCTTCAAATCTTAGTATTGAGACATTCTTTGGTAGAAATTTCGAGTCTCAGGACGAAGACTATCCTCTTGAGAGTTCAGAGACAACCCAGTATAAAAACAAATGTTATAAATTCCGAAAATCGTACGCTCAAAGGACAACTTAGTTATGGTAATCTTTAAGGATAGTGGTAAGCATTAAAAACGCAGGTCTCTGGGTCAGCACATACTTTTTTAGGAATGTCTGAAAACGAGTTTGAAGTTTCTCTTCCTATTGCTATTGTCATTCTTCTAAATTTTATAATATTAAAAAAATAGTGACTACATGAGTTTATTTTCAACAAAAAAAGATACAAACGTAAAAAAATATACCTGAACTCATTAAAGAAAATTTTCAAATTGGCTGAATTTTTTTTTAATTTTTTTCTCCTATAATTTTTGTTTTTTAATTTTTTTCCTTCTCCTTGATGATAGAGGAAGAAAAAGCAAAGGGAGGAAGAGGGCTTTGGGCAACTTCGTAGTTCCTACCCACATACCAATAATAATAGGGGGTAACTTCTCAGTCCTTGCTTCCCACGACTCCATGATATGGCTCAGGACTTCTAGTTATTCTCATTTCTAGTTAGTACGTAAAAAGAGAATTCGGACGCGGTTGTAGTAGCGGTGGGGTCCAGTTTTCTCTGGAGACGTATGGCTTATTCGTTATATAAGCCTATATATGACTTTTCCTCCGGCCAAGATTTTTCTTGGCAGCTTCTCGTGTGGGGGGATGCTTTTGATCTAGAAGAAAAATAAAAATATTTGAGTCAATACCAGCAGTCAAGGCATTGCTTTCTTAAAGATAACAACATAGCACAAACACCCTGTTTTTCTTGTCACAGTGAGCTCTCTACTCTGTTCTCGTTTTGTCTAGAATTAAGGTATTTGTTCTCTTACACTACCTTAGTAAACCTGTTTTAGGAAGAGGGATGAATTGTCTTCTTGTTGATAGCTTTGCTTCTTGTTATGTTTACAACTTCGCTTGATTTCTATGCTTCTCTTCTATTTAAAGAAACTAGCGCTTTGATAACCAGTGACTGTGTGTGATGGCACTGGTGGGATTCAGATTCCATCCAACTGAAGAAGAACTCATCGGTCATTATCTGGCACGTAAACAGAATGGCTGTGATTCCCTTGTTGATGATCATATTGGTGAGATTGATCATCTTTATCGGTGGGATCCATGGGATTTACCTGGTTAGCACCATAAACAGCGATGATTATTACAGATATGCTAAGCTTTCTTGATAATTAAATCCACGCTTTGCTGATAAATCCTAACGATTTTTTTTTTAATGTGATTGTGTGTTTGTAGACTTCGCAAGAAAACAGTCAGATGATCAAGAGTGGTATTTCTTTTGTCGGCTTGATTACAAGTACTCAAATAGTAAACGAGTTAACAGGACAACCAAGAATGGAAACTGGAAATTGACCGGCAAGATTCGTGATATAAAGCTTAGACGCACAGGTGAAGTGATCGGTACTAAGAAGAATCTTGTTTTCCAATACAAATGTCCTGATTCTAAAAAAGTGGTCGGGACTAGTTGGGTCATCCATGAATTCCAAGCTAAAAATTCCCCTCCTGATGAGGTATTATATAATACTTTTTTTTTATTGTTTTTGTTCTTTTTTTGATTTTTTTGATTTTTTTTTTTAGCCACTAAACCATATGGTATATATATGTTAGACTGTGATTTTTTATGTGTTTGTGTGGAAGAATTTCAGTTTTGGAGTTCAATTAGTGCTTAAATGGGATTGCATAATAAGTAATAACTAAATTCCTTGCTATTATTGGTGATTGCTTGCCCTAAACTCTAACCAGTTAATCTCGCTCAACATGGGAAGTATTTTAACTCTTCATTACTTTTATGTATCGGGAAACTGTTTTCAATATAATCAGAAGAATGTCTGCTATATCCAAGCTCGTTTGATGCTTGAGTTCTATTTGTGTTGTTCTATCCTGGAACTTTGGTAATGGACTGCTGCTTTTTTGAAACTTTCCAAAAACTCTACATTACTAACTAGTTCGATATTGATGACCCGACTTCAAGGTGAGTTCTTATTGTTTGTAGTTCTTTATCTGTAGAGGGCTCTAGTTCTTTGCAAGTTAAAGTATAAAGCAAATGACTGGGCTGCTACTTCTCCTAATGATGAAGGTGAACCTAGTCGGGTTATGGGATTTGATGTTGAAAATACTGCAGCACAGACTAATATCCGAGAGGTGAGATGGAGCATTTCCAATTCCTGTTATTAGAATATAGTTTTTCATGTGGAGCATGAGCTGCACGTGTTTACTCGTGTGTGATTCTGAGTCCAGGTAGATGCAGAACAACTGCTACCTCTCATTGACAGCCATGTGGAGGATTTCAATTTTCCTTTGCCACTGCAGTCACAGAACCATGTACAGAATTGCCTTTCAGATGAAGAGTATCTGAATGAGTTTGCAGATTCGTTCCTGATTGATCCAGATGAACATGAAAATCCTGCACAGTACCTTCTCCTAAATGACGACAGCCCACAAGCATCATCAAGTAAAGCTTATGTTGAGGGTAGCAGTGACGGAGCAACTTATGCTGGCTATGGAGTCGCAGAGGTAATAAAAAATCACTACTGGCCAATGGGGAATATTTCTTTCAGTAGCGCCCACTTCTCTCAAAAATTATATCAAAGAACGTTAATGGGAGCATAGAAGTTGTATGTGATTTACTCATTATTCAATGCCACCAAGGGCATTCTCTAGAGTCCTGAAAGATCTTAAGATGAAATTGAGATTTGTTTAATGAATTTTTGCACGGGTCAACCATTCTATAGATTTGCTGCGTTTCTGGGCTGAATGTCATTTGTATTTCCTGTGTAGTTTAGACCTGTTGAGGAGACATGAAAAGTTAACTCGTCTGTTTGTAACTTTTTGACAGTATGGTGGGCACGGTAGTTCAAAAGGGTACCGGCAGTTGCAAATGGCTGGTGGTGATGATATCCTCTTGATGGGGGCATCTTCCATGGGTTCCACTACCGGAACTAGACATGAACAGATCGATTTAATGCAATCAGTTGGTGAAGAATTTTCAAGCATTCACGAACCTCTGCCTCCACCAAAATACCCCAGGTTCATAGGAGGGGAGAAAGTTTATCATCAATCTTTACGAGCCAGAGAAGGACGAAGGGAAGGTGCTAATACTGTCCTGCCTCAGAAGGAAAGGTTTAGCACAGAATCTGAAAAAGGGAGGAAAATAGTTCAGGTTACCAAAGCAAAACCAAATGTGAACTCGAGATCAATTGAGTCAGCCGGCAACGATAGGAAGGGCCGTTTCATTCACTTTGAAGCAACTACATCAAGCCATAGATCAAGCCCTCGATCAGTGTATTTTTTCAATGCAGTCTTGGGTGTGGTTATGTTCTTGATTATCCTCAGAGAAGTGCTGATTGTTCACTGAGATATGCCCCTCTTTAGAGGTATATAGTCAAGTATTTCTATGCCAAAACTTAAAACTCTGAACCTTAAATCCTCAACCGCCTAGTAGAAATGATTTATTTTCTTGATGTAATTTGGATATATAGGTTGCCACTTTCTCGAGAGGCTGGCCTTGGACTGTAGTTACTGTTATCTTTGCTGTAAGTTCTTGCGTAAATGTATAAAATGCTGGCATATTGTTGGAATCAATAAAAATAAAGTATTTGGCGAAAAGAAAGAAAAATAAATAAATAAAATTGGACGTGGTCCTTAGATTTGGTGTGGTGCGTCTTGATTAAGTCAATTGAGTGAACAGATGTTTAAATAATAAATTGATATGTTGCAAGTCATATGCTTGGATCCCAACAGCAACATCAAGGTTGGGAGAGAAAAAATTCGATGAATCTTTATCACGATAGGTGAATAAGTTTTTTTTTTTTAATAGTAAGGATGAAAAAGAAATTTAAAAAGTTAAAATTTTGTCCATAGAGAACTTTGAGTTTGCAAGTATAAAAATACATGGAGAAATATAATGTTTTAGATATGATTGATATTGTATGGAACCATTTAGATTTGGAGTTGAAATATTTTTGATGAAAAAAAATATTTTAAAAATGTATCATGAAGTTAAAAAGTTATCAAATTAAAGGATTATACACATCTTATTTGTGGATGATAAATTTGTAAATAAAGTTAAAAAGTTATCAAAAATTAATATGAAGAATCTATTATTGCCAAAGTACAGCTTGGAATCTAAAGATAATGGCGAATATTTAAGATTGCCAAATTTGGCGTGGAGAAATTCTTTTGTGAGATAACTATCAACAAAAATTTATGGATGGAAAACAGATAAAATAAAAAATAAAAAAAAAACTAATGGAGAAATTTGAAAAGATAGAGAATTAATGCTTTTTTTTCTTGGATGAGAGAAAGAGAGAAATTGATTTTGTGGATTTTAAAAATAGAAGCCAAGATTGAAAAGTCAATTTTCATTTTTTTAAGCAGTGAAAGAGAATATTGATTTTTTGAGTATCAATGAATTCTTTAGATTGAAATATGTTAGGAGTGTACTCGGTACTGAGTCAAGTAAGGAGATGAAATTGAATGTTTTTATTTTTTATTTACAGCAAATAAATTGGGTTTATTTCAAACAACGCTTTCCACCATAAAAAAAATCCATGAATATGAAGAACATTTTTTATTATAAAAAGATGGTACTTTTTAAACTCATGTTCAAATCTTTACTGCAGTAATTATGGCATTTAAGACACAAGAAATTGATGAAATTGATTCGTGTTCATAATTGTAGAAGGCTTAGTTTAAAGTAAGAAGTTGAAATAAAATCAAATTGGCATTAATCTTTGGTTTTATGACAAAAATTCTCATGTTTTATTATAATTTGAAAATTTTAAATTTTTATTCTCAATTTATATAAGTTGAATCTCAAAACATGATTTTTGGATAAATATCATCCAAATCTTTTTTTATTTTGTTATTTAAAACAATCAAACTAGTTGACTGTTAAACAAAATGCTTAAACGATTTTGTTTTTAATTTTTAAAATTTATACAATTAAATTCTTACTTTAAAAAAATAAAAATAAATTAATGAGTATTGATACGCTAAGGAGTGAGTATTTATATTCTTAAACCATATTAATAGTTATATATTTTTTATTTTTACTTATTTTAATACTCATTAAATATTTATTAAATCGAATAAAATAAATATTTATTGTATATTCAATTTATTTTCATCCATGCTTGGGATCTACTTCTTATTGTGAGAACCAAAAAAATCAAAGAATAAATTACTTCCATAAGATTGAACTGTCAACTCTCACTTGTGGATAAAATTCTTAGTAGTCACAGACGAAATAATTAATGAATTGAGTTGTAGTACAAAAACACGAGAATAAGCCATTTTTGACAAGGAAGCTGGTTTCATAGCGTTGACACAAGGGAAATCATCAAATTAACTAGATTATGTAATTAGAGTTGAAACCAGACATGCTAACCAAAGATGGCTTCTTTAAATAAAAAATAAAAATAAAAATCCTTTAGAGCTCCCAAATTTGGATATATCTCCCATGTTAATCCTTAAGAAGTAAATTATAAATTAGTTATTTTAGTTTTACAAAACAAATTAAATTGTCCTTATTTCAAAAAATAAATAATTAATTTTTTAGTCAATATTGATTATGGTTAATTTAATATTACTTTGTTAAAAAAATGTCTTATTTTTGTCTATTTATTAAAAAAATTGAAAAAGAATGAAAATATTAAATTATTAATAAAAATTATAAGGATTAATTAATTAGTTATTGAGACTATTTAATTCTTTTTGAAAAACTAAAGGGACTAATTTATCATTTACTCCTTTGTTGAGAGAGGAAGGGCACATGAAAGTGGTGAACATAAGAGACCGGCTGAAGAAAACGACCAAAAGGGAAACGCATGTCCAACCACAAAACATTAATGCAACGGAATGAGACTATGATTGGTGGATAGAAAGATTGAGGAAAATAGAAAAAGAAAAGAAAAGGATAAACTTGTCGAGGAAGTCTGAAAAAAAAAAAGCAATGCTTGGAATGGCAATGACGTGGCCTATTTCTTGTTTGTTTCCTGACGACAGTCCACAGAAAAGACAGATTGCAGTGACGTGGCAGCTTGATGGTTGTAATAAGGTACAGTACGGATAATTTTGACAGGGGGTTTGCTAGGACACGTCACCGGTCCTTCTCAGGTAGCGTCTCAGGCAAGCGAACGCATTAACTAGTGTTTCTAAACTTGGATTAATTAACCAACAAAAATCTCTACTTTATCAGACACACATACCTTAAAATTGCTTCAACAAAGAAACTACGTACAACTAATGTAAATAAAGACCAAAACACCACACGTCATAGATCGCTCATACTCCCAGGTTCTAAGTTTAAAAAAAGAAAAAGGCCAAAAAAAGGAGTAACCTAACCAGCAATCAGTGTAGAGAAAATGAAAAGAGTAGGATATCGATTCCACCCAACTGATGAAGAAATCATCAGTTACTTTCTTAAACACAAGATGGATGGTTCTGATTCTTCTATCGGCAATGACATTACTGAAATTGATCTTTGCAAGTTTGAGCCTTGGGAATTACCAAGTAAAGAAAAAAGATAGATACTGCAACTTTTTCCTTTTCTTTTTCATTTAAGAATCTTTTTCTTTTTTCTTTTTTCTTAAGCACAACGAAGTTTAGAAACAGAGTGATTTTTTATACAGACTCTTGCTTGTTTTATTATGATTATTATTGTGGTACTATGTGAAACAGGGTATGCAGCAGTGCAGGAGTCATCAAATGATCAAGTGTGGTACTTTTTTCGTCCACGAGACTCAAAGTATCCTAATAGCCGAAGAGCCAACAGAACAACAAAAGCTGGATTTTGGAAATCAACTGGTAGGGATCGCAAAATAAAGGCTAGACGAACCAAGAATGAGATTGGTAGAAAAAAGACTCTAGTTTTTCATAAAGGTCGTGTCCCTGATGGTATCAAGACTAATTGGGTTATCCATGAATACCAACCTAAAACCATCCTTCCTCACCAGGTATATATAATTATTCAGTCTCACTGCTTGTGTTTTTCTGCATTTTGTTTTGTTTGGAGGAAGAGGGTTTGTGTTTTTTAAAAAATAAAAAAATAAAACTGGGACCTTTTTTAAAGCTATATAATAATTATTTTTTTTTAACAGTTTGAATGTTATATGGAGATTGTTTTTGTTTCTCAAATGTGTTCAATTTTCTACTTGGTTTTGTTTTAGTTGTTTTTTTTTTTTTTGTGGGGGTTCATGAAGTTCACTTGTGACATTTTGTAGTCATATGATTTGTTTTTTTTCCAATTTGAATGTCAATGATGTGAAAATTGGTAGTCTCGAGATTCAAATGCTATGAGTTTTCTGCCCAATATTGAATAACTGGTCCATGTTCTGAAGTATTGATTTATGCAGAATGTTCCAAGCACCTCTGTCAAAAGAATCCCAGTCCATCAGAGATTGCAAGGCGCCCTCTTTTTTATTTTTATTTTTTTTGGAAGCTTACTTATTTGTTAAGAAACAAAATGGACGAATGAATTTTCCTGTGAAAAGAATATAATTTCATAATTTATTTATTTATTTTTTTAAACTCGGACACCAAGCCTCCTAGTCTGTTAGGATTTATAATATAATTTCATACTTTCTACTAATGTCTAAGATGGTCATTGAGGTGATTAAAAGAAAATCCGGTAGCAAGAGTGGCTTCGATGTATGATTTTTGTTTTTTCTGTGCTCTTTTCTTTCCCTTCTTTCGCCATAGAATTGTATATAGGTTGCTCATTATCAATCATATAATCCACGGGCTCATACTTTGTTTTGTTGTTCGCCTTATGCAGAGAGCTTTTGCTTTGTGCAAACTGTTGAAGAAAGGGGATGAGAGGACTGATGTTCCGGCCTGTGATGAAGGTGAACCGAGTAACCGTATGCCTTCCAATTTAGGAAACTCAGTAGAGGCCCCAGTTCCTCAGGTAAATTACGGTTAGTGTTTATATCTACTTATGTCGAACATCAGAAGCATATCAAGGACTAATGCTTGCTTTAATTTTGTCATACTTTCAGGTGGACCAAGAGCTGCAAGTGGAAACTATCGTTATTGGAAATGGATTGGGTTTCCCGTATCCCCCTGCAATGCAGCAGCAGATCCTCATGGAGCAGGGCCGCCCTTTAGAGAGTACACCATTCACCAATATCTTTGGTCACGAATCTAATGAGTTGACATTTCAGTTTGACGCTGATGAAGAAGCGGAGGATCCCATAAAGTTGGCAGATTCATTTCTTATTGAACCAGCTGGTTTTAGCTGCAGAAATGTATTTGCCATTTTCCCGCCTGAATCTAACTACGAAGAAGCTTCAAACAATCCTCTCAATGATTCCAGTCCATCAAATTCATTGAGTAGAGTAAATCTTGAAGGTACTGGTGACACTGACGTTGAAGCTGACCCTCTTGAGGTAAAAAAATATTCTCCAACGGAAATTGGAGAATATTTCTCCGAAAGCATGTAAAACTCAATCAATAGCACAGGAGAGTATTGTTGGGAAGCATTGCAACAGTATGCATGCTCATGTTATTTCAGCGTTTTCTATGATATTATCCTGTGGAACATAGATCTCATAAATGTTAAGAAGTAGTCTATAGATCTTCTGTTCTATGTCTTCAAAGTAGTGCATGGATCATAAAGGCATGAATCCAAAAATAGTCCACGATTCTAATTAGAATCTCCAAGTGGAAAACAAAAAAATTAATAGATCTTATAAAAATATCTTCAAGATCTATATATATGTCCAAGTAGAATGAACAAAGCAGCGCTGCGTGGGCATCTCGCTCAAGGTCAAACAGTCTAAACTACGCTGTATTCCTTCTATTTTAGTTATTTTGAGTTTCTTACTATTTAGACTTCTTGAGGATAGTAGCGAAAATTATCTCTTCATGCTTTTATGCAGTCTTTCCAACCAATGGGAACTTCGAACTTTTCTGGTGGAAATGCCAGATCAAATTACTACTGGCAGATGCAAACCATTCAAACACTGACTGGAGCCCTGCTATCTTCAATTCATGACCAGCATGAGAAGGAAAAGATTAGTTCTCATCGTGATGAGATCGTGGTAACAGAGGCTTCCTCATCAGGCACAGAAACAAAGAAATATATCATTTGCATCACTCCAGTTCATGAAGTTCCTGATTACGTAACAACCAACAGAGCACGACGACACAAGGTGAGGAAATTAAGCTACACTCATAAAACTCGAAGAATGGCCTATGTTTAGTGCTGAATTCGAACTTCATTTGATTTCTGTTTGCAGGCTCAAAAAGCTAGAAAGCAAGTTACTTCCATTAATTTTCTTCAGAAGGAAAAATTGAATATGGAGTCTGATCATTATGAAACCCTAGAAATGGAGGCTTCTTCAGTCACCTCAGATCCAGAGAGCTATATCTGTTTCCTCGAAGAAGTTCCCGATTATGTAACAACTTGCGGACCACAATACCATGAGGTGAGGCACTTAAGCTGTACAGAAAAATGGGAAATTACCTGTCTCTAGGTGCTGAAATGGAACTGTATTTGATTTATGTTGCAGGCTCAAACATCTACAAGTCTTGATATTGCCATTGATCTGCCTCAGATGGAAACTTTCATTATGGAATCTCAAAGTGACATGGAAATGGCTCATTCTGAAACAAGTTTGAAGTTGGGAACAAATGGGTCATTTGACAACTATTGGATGTCTTCTTTCATTGACTTGGGAAAGTCTCCATTAAGCCACAGACAAAATCCCCCCTCAGTGTATGTTGCTAAAGTGATTCCAGGCCTAGTTTTGTTCATATTTTTTAGTTGGCGAGTGCTGATCGTTCACTAGGTGGTACATTGTACATACCTGGGTTATCTAGTGGCATTTCATTGAAAATGAGTTGAAATGCAGGTCCGCTTGTGTTGGCCTCTCTTGGGACCAATTCGATGTAATTTGTTTTGTCATGATGATGTCTTGTGGTGCTTTAAGTGGATTTTTTTAACTCGAGAGTTGGGTACACGAACTTGGAGTAGCAATGCTAGGGTCATTTAGGATCTAAGGATCCCTGAACCTTGCCGTTGATTTTTGAATGAAAGTTATGTCATTTTGACGGAAGCCCATGTATAAAAATATCCTGTTAGTGTAAACATTGCTAACATCCAACTTTAAGAAGGATTGTCTGTCATCTAATTCTCATTCCTAATATCTAATCTGCTCCCTTTGTTGATGTTAAATTGTAGTTGTCGTTGACGGTATCAGAAGAACAAACACAGCTCGTTCAGCATCTCCAATTTCATTAAGCATGCATCTAGCAGCTTTCCTATAATCCACACATAGTCAATCCCGTTATGTTTCACTAATTAAAGGAACATCATGTTTACAAGCTTCTGTTACCAGTAATGCTCTACTCTATGACGTTGGAGATCTCTGGCTGCTAGGCACTTCTTAAAAAAGGTAACAAAACATATGACATTGGAGATCTCTGGCTGCTAGGCACTTCTTAAAGAAGACAGTAACAAAACATATATTGGGTTGACAAACTGCTCAAGCTTTGAGAACTAAGCAGCAGCCCGCTGCGCCACCAACCAATCTATTGGCCTATGACTTCTAATATTTTACACATTTCACCTTAATTCAATTTCTAATGGACCCGTTTATAGCTTAGTTCAAACTGCCCAACCTAAACCAGCCATTAATTGGAATAGTTTAATAGGATTCATTTCAAAGAACCAAAAGAAAGACCTGAAAACTTACAGAGGAAATAGCCCTGCAACTATAATCCTCCATAGAGAATTAAAACACATAAACTCCAAAACTAGAGATGGACCAGCCAACTAGTGTTCATATTGATACCCATCTGCAGTACAGTAGAACGATTAGCTTTCAAGAGATGGTATGCATGGAGTACACATGCATAGTGCCTTGAAATTTACACCATTCAGCTCTTTAACAAAATTGATTCCCTTGAATCCCTTGCCCTTATGTGACTCTGATCGCACATGAATTATTAGACAGCAATGCTCTTAATCATTAAACATTGTCATTGCATTCTCCCGGGATGCTTCAGTGTGTGTGCTATCAACAGATTCATCACTACAATAACCGTGTAAGGGACCAGTGCTAAAAAGACTCGATCAGCTTTGAAGGGGGCTCCAAGACTCAATTACATTTCCCAAACGTTAATTTTTGCAATTTCGGGCATCAAAATTTGCACAACTCACATTTAACAGTAAGCCAAAATGGCATTTTAACCAAAATGACTAGCATAGCATGAATTTCTTGAATACAATGAAGATGGACAATAAATGTTCTAAAATCTCAATGATCTCTGAGTGGGAACCTGTGTTACAAGCAACTTAACAGCATGTGCACACAAGCAGGCTGCAATGCACCTATTCATAGCTGACTCAGTAATCACTGCTTCATAAAAAGAGCAAAGGCATGTAAAACTATGAAATTCATTTCAACTATGATCAATAATCCACCAAGAATCCACTCAAAAAAAAAAAAAAGAAAAAAAAAAGAAAAAGGAAATGAGTTAGCAATTTTCTAACATTTGGCAGAACAAATCCAGCAAGATAAGTGTGCTCATGGAAGCAGGACCTTTTTCACAAGGCAATATGCTAAACACCAGTAAGGAAATGTTTAGGAACTTCAGTATTAATAACTGGAAACAGCAGAAAACTACAATGAGTAACCTATTTATTAAGTACATTTATAATCTCCTATATGTTAGTGGAAATATTTGTGCTTTCTGCTAATTGTGCATAAAAAATTTGAAGTAGGTAACAGTCCACATGTGGGGTAGATAGCATGGACCTAAAAAATACCCGTGGACTCAGCTATCAGCTAATCATATTTTCGATTAAATAGCAAGGACCTGAAAAAGTTTAATAGAAACTTACAGTTGCTACGGCAACCATATAGAAGTATTAACAGTCCACATGTGTGATAGATTGCTACATAATTATCTAAAATTTTCATTTCACACTCAAACATAGACAACAGATTTGCACCAGTCCACAAATTGATGACTTGCTGCAGTTAGAAAATTAGAATCTACACAATCATATATGCTGATGATTCTTTGAGCATTAATACAAGAAGCATGACATAACAAAAATTACTAGTATGGTGCTGCCATAAAAACTGGTGAACAAAGGTTAAGCATAATGTATTAGGACAATAAATGCTTTTTTCTAACCTTTTAATGCCACTGTGTTGGATGATAAAACAAATAAATCAATGATGAAAATTACAGAAGATGGAAATTCCCAAACCTGTACAAATGCATATTCAGAAAAAGGTTAGATTGAACCAAACTCGAGCTTAAGCATTAAACAAGAACCAATGCTAAGAAGATTACAGAAGCTGAAAGTGTAAAAAGTGCTGCTCAATGTGCTTTTCAGTAAGCCATACTAAGAAGTCATACCATCGTGGCAATAAGAAAAAACTTGAAGTAACTTGAAACTAGGACTGCAAGCAAAATGTCTCTGCACCTGTAAAGTTAAGGAAGAATAAGTCAAATTACACTATTCTTTTTCTTTCTGTAGTTGATGCAAATAATCTAGATCAAGAATATCATCATTATAACAGCAGCAGTGATAAATCTGAAGTTGGCTACCAAAAAATACTTTTCTCTATTTTGCCTTATTTTGTCCATATCTCCTTAATGATCTTAGACATCTGTTTCACTCGATTCTCTCATAAAATCTCCCATAATTGTACCTCTAACTTCTTACGAGTTACAAATAATACTAAGATCCTAGTTTCAAACAAGGGATAAACAGAGGTATCATACAGCAAGTAATCAATGATCACACAAAACTGTTTGCCTCCATCCCAGTTCAGTATTATTTCACATAAAAACAAATTTTGATAATTATACTAAATTAGAATAAAAAAAATCCCCCTCTAGGTGATCTCCATCGTGAGTTTGTTCTAAAAAACAATGCGTGGCATGCATGGCAGTTGCTAGTAGTGCTTCATAATTTTGCAAGTCCAAGAAGTATATGGAAGGAAGAAACAGCAGGACAGAGGCAAACATTTACCTGGAGATTCGAATCAATGTGTTCAGCATCAGCCTCATTGAAAGAAGAAAAATAAAGATAAACATAATGTTTCCAACAAAGACACCCACAAGTATCTACATAAGACAATAGCAAACCCACTTTTCAACAACCAAATAGAATCCTACAACTTTAAAAAAGAAATTTATCTCCAATTCCCACCGGCATTGCTAACCTCTTGGAACATCCAAATAATAGAAAAAAAGCTCATGGAAGAACCCCACTCTCCCTCATTTCTTTTCAAAAGCAGACTTCTATCTTTGATCATTAAGGCAGCCAAACATATATCAGACCACAAGTTTAAAGGAATAATTAAGCATTCAAACAAGAAAATGAACAATAAGCCAATGGATACAAGCTTCCAGAAGAAGAAACGCAAAGATTGACTTCCACAAGAAACCCTGCAAAGCAACCCCATGTCAGGGTTAATAAACCATATTCACAAGAGCAATGATTAAAAATACTGAAACAGAAAGTACATAATTAGATATAAGTTTTCTCCCACAAAAGACTCTGATTAGAAGCAATAGTACATCCTTTAAGCATTCTGGAAATGCACTATAAAAGAGTGTCCACATAAAGAACGTAATGCTTATAAACTGCAAGAAGCCAACATAAGTAAAGGAAGCAACTTGTACCTCAAAATTGACTGTATGCTGATTAATTACATTGAAGAGCAGATGCCTATACGCTTTTTTCTTGTGCAGAATCAAATCAATCAAGATAATCTACACCCAAAGAGGGGAAAAAACTCTAATTCTTCACCGAGCGAACCAAAAAAAAAAAAAAATGATAAAAAACCAATCAATAGCAAGTCAAGAATCAAAAGAGTCTAAAAAATTCACCATGAATTCACATTCGATGTACTCGTCTGCGACTGCTTTGCAATTCTCCTACAAAAAGAATAAAAAAATAAAATAAAAAGAAGCAAAGTTGGGAAATTTCAAAATGGAAAAAGAAACTCATAAAAATGATAGAGAGAGAGCTTTACACATCTCATGAGTCGAATATTTCCCGGTGAGTATTGGACGAAAAGAGTTTTGATCGGAAATCCACACTCTACACATCTATGCTCCATCTTTTCCAACTCTCTCCCTCTCTCAGTCCGCATTCTTCAATGTTTCGTCTGTTACAGTTTTTTTTAATTCTCTTTCGGGCATAAGCCCAAAGAATATGGGCTTTAATATGGACTTTAAAGTTTGCTGAAAGCAACCCATACAAGGAATATCTTTTTTCTTTTGAATATTTTTTCTACTAATGAAAAAAAAACATCAAAAATTTTCTCCCATATTGCATTCTAATTCATTATTTGAACTCGAAAGTTGATATTTAATTCCTTATGCCTTCTTTTCAAGTTTTTAGAGAATCGATTACTGAAATTAATTTGATTTTCGAAATTCTCCGCTTAAAAACAAAAAATTACTTTACGTTTGTGATGTTTTTATATGGTTTCTGTTTTTAATCTCCTTTTATTTTATTATTCAAAATAAACACCGAACAAGTGTTTTTTTTGGAGAAACAATTATCATTTTTCAATTTTTAATGGATTTTGTTAATATCTTCGGTGACAAATATTTCTAAAATGGAGAAAAAGAATTGAAAAAAAATTATCTTTTGAAAGTATGTCATAACATCTTAAATTGGAAGGTCGGAAAGGTAACAAGATTCTCATAATTTGATTTTTTAAAAAAACATTATTCTAAAGGTTCTCAAGTTCTCGCCATCCTGTTATCCCAAAAAAAAAAAAAAAAAAAAAAAAGGTTCTCACCAAATATATATATATATATATATATATATATATATTCTGTAATTATAAACCTTCCCTCCAAATTCCAGTATCTCCCAACTAGTAGACGCGTAAGTTCATGGGCATCAAAATTCTGCTTCAACCTAGAACCAAGCCATTTTCTGATTTTCCGTCTAGCTAGGACTTTTTTCACCGGTAAACTACATTCACATGGTCCCTTAAGTTTAGAATAGTAGTCGTATTGCCCCTGTACTTTAGTTTTGGTCACACCAAACCTTGTACTTTCAGATCTTGGTCATATTGTAAGTATCCCTCCATGTAGGTCTGTTGGCGACGGTGCCCCAAAAAGCACTGATGGAAAAGCAAGCAAAATCCTGGATATATATGTAGGAAAATTTTTAAAATAAAAAACAGGGTTAGTACGTACTCTCCTTAAAGTCTCAGTACAGAAACAGGAGCTACTTTACTTGTTTCTTTTCTGAGCTAAAAAAAGATTCGAAGCTGGGACAGATCCTTGATGCCTCGGATCACTCTCTATATAGGTTTTATCGTCATTGGAGTACTCGATAGCTTGAAGTTCGAACTACTCTAATGCTGTCGTTTTCTACATCCAACCAATACCTTAATTTCTTTTTTCATACCTTCAACCTAATTAGGCTTCTTTTAATCAGTTTAAACAGGTTGGGTTTTAATTTGGAATTATGTATCTACTCCTACCACAACTACAATTAGGGTTCACAAGGAGCCGGATACATAATAGGTACCCTACACATCGCTCTTATTATTTATTCTTTTAAAATACCTTAATTGATAATGGATAAAATAGTATTATCTATTTATATTAATAAATAATTTATTCATAAGTATGAATTTTTTTTTTTTTGTCCTATTAATACCCATTTTTTAACTATGAACATAAAAAAAATACTAAAGCGAAAAATTTTAAAATAAACAAAAGAAAATGAGCAATTTTTCTTAATGACGAATCAAAAGTATTGTATGTGTGTGTGGGTTATATGTATTTTTTTACACCATGCGTTTTTATTTTGCATTCTTTCCTATAATATTTCTTAAGTTTTTCTTTTCTTTGAGTTTGAATTGAATTCTAATTAAAAAGTTGAAATTGATATGTTTCTATTAGTAAGTGTCATTCCATCAAAATATTTACTTGTCAAAATCAATATCGAAATTTGATTTTCCTCTAACCAATAAAATTGAATATTATAATTTTCACAATTATTTACCCTCCCATCATTTTCTTTTATTAGTGTTGAAACCTTGCCACATATTGAAGATTTTATTAATATTTTATTATTATTGAGCATGCACGGACAAATCAATCACGATCATATTAAAAGCTTCATTGAAAATTACCATCATTCTTTTCCTTTTCTTTTTCTTTTTTCCCCTTCCAACCATTAAATATTTAAAAATAAAAATCATAAAGGTATGATATTCTTTCCAATTGTTTAACCCCACCTAACCTTTTTTTATAAATACCTTGAAAGTATAGATGAAAACACTCTATTAGAAAACATTATAAGATTATATGATACATTCAAAACATCTATCATCTTAGTCTTTTTAAGCACTTGTCACCAATAAAAAAAAAGTTGTCCCCAATTATTTTATTATATGTAAAGAGTCTAGACAAAAAGAGTGTAATTAAAAAAAAAATCAATAAAAAATTTTAAAAAATCTTCAATTTAAGGAAAAAAAAAATTAACGGATAAACGGGCATGGGCGGGATATGATATAATGGGTATGAGCTGAGTAAAGAAATGAGTAAATGATTTTTAGTAGGTAATAGATAAGATAATAAGTATAATATTTTTTTATGGATAGAGTATGAGATTGGCTTAATGGCTTCACAACTACCACCACCACTATAGGCACCACCATCATTAATTTTATTATTTTTACGATCTTTATATAGTTTGATAAAATTATTTTTTTAGTCATTATTTTTATTCGTATAAAACATTAGATATTAAAAATTTTAAATGTTATTCGATTACTTATTAGTATTCCAAACACGGTATAAAAATATAAACACTATTTTGATTTTTTATTTTTTATTTCGATTCCTTCATTTTCAATCCGGGCTTTTCATTCCTATTAATTAAACGACATCTTAAGATGTTTCTTTAAAATACTTTAAGAATTATGTAAACTAATTATCAAAAAAATTATAAAAACTATTTTTTGAAATCACCTTATAAGAATAGTCATAAAAGTCAAAATAATTAAACAGATGCAAAAAAAAAAAAAAAAAGCCCAAAAAAGAAACTAAAAAAGAAGTTACAATAATAAAAAAATAAAAACTAAAAGTATCATGAAGAAGGTTAGAAAAGTAGAAGAGCATATATATATGCTTGTCGAATCTGGATAAGATTTTAATATTCAGGCTTCAATTGGGCCAAATTAATTCAATAAGAGTTAAATATAAATTTTTATATGAAATATTTTCTTTTTTTTTTCTTTTTTGGTGGTTGATTTGAACCCGGATTTCTTCTTTATATCTAAAATTAATAGTTGTACAGCTCTATATATATACACTGCACTTTTGATCGAAACAGAGGAGAGAGAGGAGAAAAAATAAAATCATTTTTTTTTTGAAAAATAGATTAAAAAAAAAACAGTTAGAGGAGTTATATTAAAAAAATTAAAAAATATAAAGAAGAAAATATAAAAAAATACAGAAATTACATTAAAAAATATCAAAAATAAAAAGACATTTGATACGATTAAACCACATTCACTATCATCCACGGTGGTAAGCGGCTACTGTACGTTATCAGGTATCAATGAAGTACGTGACTACCAATGATGGAGGAAAGATTTAATAGGCAGCCAATAGCTGAACAGTGAGCCTGCCACAATTAGTTACTTAATGGGCTGCAGTTCCGACCATCATCAGCCTTAGCTATACGTACCTGCCTTCGTAAAAAAATAAAAAAGAATTGTTGTCATGAGCTTCCATCTAGCTATCGAATGTATGCCAACAAACCTGCAACAACGACGTACAGAGTCTCGATTAATAATTAATTATAGTAATAAATAAAACCCCATAATTGAATTCAGCTAACTTATATAGAATCGTTATAGTCCAATGGTGTCTCGTCGTCGTCTCAAGTTATTTTCATCTTAATAAGAGCATAGATAATACAGATGTAGCCGTATACCGCCAGAGAGAGAGAAAGCAATGGGAGTGCATGCGGTACTTGATGCATTAAATGCTGAGAAACAAGAGCGTGGTCCATGCAGATTCAAACACATATACCAGGTCCAGGAGTAGTGCTGTACATCACCCCGTTCCTAATTTGAGAGTGGGAAAAAAGAAAAAAAGAAAAAAGAAAAAGAAAGAACCAAACAGTGAAAGAAACTTTAATCTCTTCTCTTTTCTACTGTACCAGCTCACACATGTGGCTTTATAATCATCATCAATTACGCCTATCAAACCTAACCTATATATACTGTCTTTATAGGCCGGAGAGAGGGAAGGGAGGGGAGTGGGGAGGAGTGGGACTTCAATCTCGAAGACTTTGAGCATAGGAATCTTGTGATCGAAATTAATGAATCTTTCACCACAATTATTGTACCAAGTTGCTAATGAATCTTTATGACAATAATTGTGCCATGGTGCTCTGATCATATTACTATTATATGTTTATTACCCCAATAAATTTCCCAACATCCTCCATTAATTAGCTTTTAATATATCACGCACCCTGTCAATACCGAATCGTATGCAGTAACTTTATTTTTCTTTATATATATATATATATATATATACACACACACGCGACAAGCGAGTGAGTATAGATGTCCTGCTCTATTGAGACATATTAAACAAGAAAAGATGGATTAATACGTGTTGTGTGTGCAGTATCCTATATATAGCGCCGGGCTAGCTATACAGGTGAAGAAATTGTGCATCCATGGTTATAAGATGGGTAAGCATGCAGGCTTTTCTGAGTTTTCTCTTAATTAATGCATGCTACTGTAGACTCTACCTCAACACCTTCGAAGCATATCTACAAGACCAGGCCGGGAACATATATAGACGCAGGGAATTCAGTAGTGTACCTCCATGTTCATATTGTTCTCACCACATATATATAGTTCTTCTTTAGCTGTGCTACCTCTGGTCATCTACAGTTTAGAGGCATGATCCGCATGAGATAACAATTTTTTGCATTGATTTGAGATTATTTTCTATTTGAAATTGTTGCGACTTTGTCTGGAAAAGGGATGAAAAGCAGAAAGAAATAAGTGTACAGGTTGAGGCCAAATCAAGGAAATAACCAACAACGTATCAGCTGGCTGTTTCTCTTTTGAAAGTACTTTTCGTTTATAAACGTGCTATTGCACGCAGCAGTAATCAGCTGTTACATCAGAAAGCTTGGCTGGCCTCTTGGCTCATATGGCAAAGACTGATGATCAGTTGCAACTCCTAATGCATACATCCTAGCTAGAGCTTAGTTGCCATTCAATTTGGTGATTGCACTCTCATCTTCTAACATTAGAAGAGTTTTAAATTAACAATATTTCAAAAACGCTCTAGCTGCAAAAGGAAGGACATTGAAAGGAAAAGCTCAGCAGGGACAGATACAATTTTCTGCAGTAGGTTAGCTGGCAGGGACAATTCACTTGCCAATCATATTCTTCAAAAATATCTCATCTTCTTGTTACTTGATACAAAATGAGTAATCGAGCAATTCTGCACGCGCATCTTGGGGATGATCGGTGTAAGGTGCGTGCAATTCAATTTAGTAAGGCTGCGCCAACCACAATAGCTCTTACAGAAACTATGAAAAGACAACACTTATCGACATATGTACGAACTATTTAATTTCTACTACAAAGACAAAACGAATCATAGCTAAGAAGAATGGTAGATCGAAAGGCTTATTTAATAACATTATGGAGAAGACTATAGTCAATCCCATTGCGCAAGCAATTGTTATGAACTTAACAACGCTTGAATGAAAGCGTAAAAACGATCACCTGTGCCCATGAATGCCTACCTGCTTGCCCTAATACATATAGACAATATATAGTTTTATTTAAATAAAAATAACACATTAGTTTCGCTGCAAATCATAACTAGCTAGAAACTTTGGAAGGTTATTGTGGGTGATTAGGCAATAGGAAAAGGAAGAGATGAAAAAGAAGCTAGATTTGTTCACATGGATATAGATAAAGCATGAATTTTAGATAATCTCAGATTGCACTAAACTGATTGCTCACATATTCTCACTGGGTCAACCATGAAAATTATCCACATACACTAGCCGAAGCATATAAATGAATTAAAGCATGCTATTTAAGCTTTTTCTGGATTCATTTCATGTGAAACTATATAAGAAAACATCTCATTGTGTCAATGAATAAATCATCGATCTGCCATCATTAACTTTTCACTTTCTATGATTTAGAATTTGAATCTGTGCTTATTAGATTACTTGAATGTTACATTCTATAATATAAAACTTCATAATTCATCTCTAACTGTGAACATTTTTTCCAGCTGAATTAACATTGAGAAGATATTCAATTGATTATATTCTCGATGCTATTTTTGCGATGCAAAGCAAATGGAATCTCATGTATAAAACATCGTTGATCTTTAAAAAAAAAAAAACAATCAAGAATTATGTAATTATATAGATTTATGGAACAATTTTACATTGCATACATAATAATCATTATATCTTATGGCTAATTAGCAATTCATAACTGTTTAACTTTGACACAATCAACAATGTCTTCTGTTCTCTTTTTCTTCTTTTTTCTGTTTTTATTGAAAACCAGCTGCTTCGATAAGACTGTCAATAGTCAATGGACGCAGACACATATTTCGTCGCTCACTTTGAGATCTTGATAAATGCGTTTCCACTACCTGCCGTTTTATTACCTTAAATTTAATTATCATTGCTCCAACTACTTTAAAGTCATGACTAAGAGTCCAAATTAATGGATGAGTTTTGCGGCTCCGGATAGCATTTTTCTTTTGACCAGGCGGATCATACATCCAAACTAGGCTTAATATTTCAAAAAATTACGAATTATATATATATTTTAATAATTTTAGTTCGTTTTTTAAAAATTGAATAGAAAGTTCATCAAATAAGCATTCGATAATGATACTAACATCAATTTGATTTTTCGATTAAAATTTTGATTAATGCCGACATGACGAGATGATGAAGTATGATACATAGACTTCAACAAGCCACGTAGGATCCACGAAATTAATTTTTCACGTCAATGCTTACGTGAATTCTATGTGATTTGCTAAAATCCACATGTCATACTTACGTGAACTGTCATGTCGGTATTGATCGAAATATTAATCGAAAAATCAGATCAATGCTAATATCGTTATCGGATACTTAGTTGGTGATCTTTCTAAATAATTTTAAAAAAACGAATTAAAATCATTAAAAAGTGTATAATTTATAATTTTCTGAAATATTAAGCCATTTACCGATATATCCAGATAAAAGAATGCACACACACACACATACATATATACATACATACATACATATATTCCAACCCAAACATAGTGTATGTCTTCAAATCATCCATTTGCATTAATTGATAAAATTTCTTCATAATGTACTTAATAATATCAGTTCTTTTCTTTTCTTTTTTGGCTTGATTATTGTCATTTAGTCCCCTACCTAATTGAGAATGAATTTGTTTAAGGGTTAATTTCCTATTAATGACCAATCTACATATTTTTTTGTTTTCTAATTTTATTCAGTAGGTATTTCTAGCGACCATATGATGTAAAAAAAAATGCACAGTTTCTGACAGAAAAGCTATTCATCAAACTTCCATATAAATTGAAGAATCCAAAGATTTTATAATAATATTTTTTTGGATTTATGGTCTTCATGTGGTCTTTTTCAATCTTAATGCCCAAGTTAATGCTCTTTTTCACAATTTAGAAACAAGGTATTCAAGCAGCTTCTGATAATATTCTCTCTAAGATGAAACCATGAAATTTCAGGCCTTGAATTAAGTATACGAACAAAAATATCAAAACAGCAGGAGAAGATTTGTTGGCGGTATGCATACCATAAGGGGAACTTTCAGGAAGTATCCGTGAAGGCAGTAATTCCAACTTCAAAATGACAGAAGTCTTGACCACAGACAGAGTCAAATCTCACTACAAAATGTTATGGATTGTGAAGATGCCGATCAGGTAAAGAGGGTGCATCTTGAATGCCACAATTTTCAACATCTGTACACGCACAAAAAAAAAAAAAAAAAAAAAGAACATACATCATTTCCGAATCAACAAACTAAACAAAGCGGCAAATAATCAAATTAAATTAAACAAGGCTATTTATAATTGTTAAATAGCAAATAGTAGAAAAATAGTACTAGGAAAAGGAAAAGACAAAAAAATGCAGAGTTTTAATGAGAACCTGAAGCTATAAGTACTCTTCAAGATTGAAGATTCGTATAGACAATAATTACAATCACCACAGTAGTTAGTTTTAAAGGTTGTAGAACAACCAAGGAATTAAGAAAGACCTAACAAAGAATTAATACTTGTAGGATTTGCAATAGCCATAAGAAAACAGTAAAGTTACCAAAGAGCCCATTAATACTTCAACTGGTTAAGTTAGAAAGGGTAGCCAATGTAAACAATATTATTAGCGCTAGATTCTAAACTAAGAACCATAAGGTATGCAATTTAACCATCATATAAAAACTGAATCGCGCAGGATATAGTGCTTTCTTTAACCTCAGATTTCCATACAAAATGGTCTTCAAAAGACAGTAAACAAAGCTTTTAATTGCTTAAAAAGATTCAGTGTTATCCTGATACCTTACTTGATAAATCTCTTTCAACGGAAAAGCTGTTTTTGATTGTGTTTGCTGCAATCCAGACAAGAAGATGGCTGTAAAAGTAAACATGAATTATCGAGAAAGACATGTAATAGTGATATACTAGTTTTCAAGATGTAGAAAAATTGGTTAAAAAGAAATAAAGTTAAAGGAGTAAGAATACAGAAGCTGCCTTTTACGGCTGCTGAAACTTTCTGCGCAAAACCTGCAATCCAACTTAACTAAGCAGCAGCAGGAATTTAACCCAATAAGGTAATACAACAAAAAAAGAGAAAATAGGAAAGAACTTTCGACTAAAAATCCATTCTCAAGCAATGTGCCATAAAATCGTGTCAGCCAGCGGGAGAGAGAGAGAGTACGATTGAAATAGATGATGGCTAAAGAGGGAACAATATAAACCCAAACAAACTGGGCAAAGACCCTTGCTTGTATACAGTTAATATTTATTATATAGCAATAACTCAAGTCACTACAAAAGGGAAAACGTTGAAGGAAATATTGCTGATATTTATCTGAATATATGTATTATACACAGTTGAAAGGATTTTTCAAACTCCACATTTCTTGCACCTCTCTTCCGTCTCTTGCTCTTCACAATATACCCAAAACCTCATCTATTGATGTACTGACAATATTTAAACAATCAACAAAAAGAAATTAAGTCAAAAAAGGCTAAAACTTAAAAATTTCTTCAAAGCCTCTTTCCTAAATCCAGTACCCATATTGAAAAATTAGATGCGAAGGAACAAAAGAAATGGTATCTTCGTCACTTGATGTGTGTGCGATCAAAGATCCAAATCAAGAGATAAGGAAGTCTTTCCTTTCTTTGAAAACTCAGCTTGCATTGGAGCACTAGTGGGTGCCCTTAATTGGAGAGGAGAAGGAAGAGAAGAGGAACCCAATTGAGGAGAGAATGAACCCATTGTGCCATGTGTCATTGTAGCCGAAGATGACTGATCATCTTGTGTAGGACACTCCATGTTTACACCAAACAGCCTGAGTCGCTTCCCCACAGTTTTACCATGAGCAACTGGCACAGAATCTATCACCACTGGCACATGACTTCCTCCTTGTTGATGCATGGCCCCAATTTGAAGTGTCCCTGGTGGCCTTAAGTAATACTGCGCTGCATTGACATAACTAATCGTGGCCGGTTGATGATAATGATACTGATTATTATGGTGCTGATGTTGTTGATAAGGATGAATGCTGTAATTCAAATTTTGCAATTGAGGTTGCTGCATGGATAAATTAGAATGAGGCATGGAGTACAACCGGCCCCACCGCACAGACTCTGGATAGTGTAGTTGATTTTGGAGCTCTAAATGTGAGAATGGTGTTGGATCTGGTGCATTAGGCCTGCATCGCCAGTCTATGAACAGACGGTGCTTGCCCGACTCACCAACACCGCGTTGGAACGACACAATATCGCCTGCATCAAGCCTTTTCTCTTTGACAAACCTGCTCCAGCCTTTGGTCATTACATAGCTTTGACTACTATTCCAATAAGAGTACCGGAACCGCCAGGGCTTGCCGTTCCGGTCCTCAAAGTTCAAGAGGAGGCCTTTTTCATTCGATGAAGAATCAAGAGGGAAGTACCTCTCTGCGTGTTGCTTTGGTATAACAAGACGGTTTAGTTTGCCTACATCACTTGGGGTCACTACTTTGTCAAACATGTGCTCTCTCTCTATAGACTCACAAGCACCACCACCAGCGCCAGTGCTAGTGCTCTCACTTTCGTTGTTATTTCCCAGTGACAATTCCATGAGCTCTAGCTTCTTATCAAAGTTGAGAGATGGTTCTTGGGTTTTGCTATCTTGTTGTGACTGATCAAAGGAACAAGGCCACAGGTTGTGGTGCTGAGGAAGAAATTTTTTGCTAGAAGAAGATGGTGTTCTAGGAGAAGCAAAGGGAATAAGCTTACTTGACCTCGCTCCCTCTTCTTCTTGTTCCTCTCCTTCTTGCTCTTCTTCATCGAAATACCCACTTTCTCCTTGAACAAAGTTCATGATGACCCACTAAAAAATTCTTGAGCTTCTTATGATCACGCTAGATCCTGAAGAACAGAAATCCAACAACCACAATAAAAATGATGATTGAAGAGAAAGAAAGTAAAGAAGAGAAAAAAGGTGGGTTAGGACTTTATAGCGAAGTGAACAAAACAAGGCCTCACCTCACCTGGTAAGAAGATTTGGTTTCTTGCTTAGAAGATTTTCTCTTCCAAAATCTGTGAGGCCAGAAACAAGAGAAGCAAAGGGGGAGCAATCTAGCTGATCAGTACAAACCGAAGAGTCGGTGCCTTCTTCTTTGACCAAAAAGGAGCCCCCAAAACCCTAAACTAGACAAGCCATATGGCAATTCAATATTAGAGAGATAGAAGGCAAGTTGTTCATCATGTGGTTGACCTAGATACCAGAGAGAGAGAGAGAGAGAGAGAGTGAGAGTATGCGTGAGGGTTTTTGCTTCCCGGCCAGTTATAGTTTCCTAGAAGCTTCTCTCTCCACAAATGATGAAGCAGAAATATTTTCTTGCTTTTTTCTGCTCTTAAAGAAAGAACCATGAGGATTGAGAATTGAGAGAGAAGAGTTATGCGTAGGGGCCCATGAATGATCTGGTTCGGCTCATGTGAGCTTGTCCTTTTCAGCATTTTTGGGTTTTCTCTATATATATCTTCTGCACTAAGACCCAAGAGGGATGGCCAGTTGGACTTTCTAGTGAGCAATCAGCTTAATTATGATGAAATTTTCTCCTCCATATTTTTTTTTCCATACAAACAAATGTGCGTCATTATGATTATTTTTGGGGTTTCTCCTATTTTTCCAACCTATAGGCAAGTTGTTTTTAGAGAAAGGGCATGCTCAATTAGTTAGGTTTTGAGTTTTGACTTTGGTGCCATTGATCAATTGTGTGCTGGTCCTGGAAGTGAGAGAAAAAAGTTGTCACGGTAAAAAGACCGACCTGGCGCCTCTCCATTTCTCGTCCTCATCCTAATGGGATGGATACCATTAATTTTTTTTATCCGTATTAGACTGCCAGTTGAACGGAATATATAAAATTAATTTTAAAAAATTATTTTATTTTAATATTTAATATTTTATTATATATCTATCAAAATATAATAAATCAAAGCTGAATAAAAATTTATTAAATTTTATTATTTTTTAATCAAAATTTTATATTTAACTAATTATTGTTTATATTTTCATAAATTTTTTATTAAAAAATATTATTTATTTATCTCTATCCATATTTTTAGTTAAAAACTTATTTGGTACATTATTTTTTTTAATCATCTTTTTGCCTCAATTTTTTTAATTAAAAAAATCAAAGAAAAAAAACAAGGACCAAAGTGACCAAAATGAAATAAAAAAAATGAGACCAAAATCAAATAAAAAAATATTTACGGACTAAAAAAAATAATATTTTAAAAAAATAATAAAGTATAATATCACAAAAACTTTCATAATAAATGTCTGAAAAATATTTAAAAACTACAAAAATATCACTACATAGTGAAAGAAATAATGTATTTGAGTTTGGTTAAATAATATAAATGAGTTTGGATGAACAATACGAATGAGTATGAATGAACAATATTTTGAATAATACAATGAATAGTAACCAAAGGTTTTGGTTTAGTTTTTTTTAATAGATTCCGCTAATTTATCTCAAACATGATTTATATAATAAACCAAACTCATTTAGGTTATTCTCCATTTTGTTCATTACAAGACCTATATTGTACTTTAAAATATGCATTGATCCTAGCTAGAATTTTTTTTTCCCTTAAATAGAGTATTTTCTAATCTATTTTTATCAAAATAGGGCATTTTAAATCTTATTTATTAAAAAAGGATAATTTTTCCATATTGTCTTGAAAATTATAATGACCAAATGATCAAAACTCTATCATTATCTTCAACCTTTAGCAATAAGCAGAATTCTTGTGCAATTCTCCTAAAAAAAGGCTTCGTTTGAGTAACCACTCAGCTTAGCATCTAATTAAGTTTTTCAAAAAGGAATTTTCTAACTTCTTGCTATTATTCTTGGCCATATCTTTCTCTGTAACACCAACAGCTATATATCTCCTTTTCACTATGCAACACCAATCTCTTTTGCAATAAATAAATAAATAATGTTGATACATGTGTTTAGAGAATGAAGATTTAAAAATGGTCTAATATTTGAAAGAAGAAGAAAAAACTCATCGATCACCGGCCCTCCTAAATTATCACCCACTCGTCATTAATTTCAAGGTTTGTATATATGGAAACTCCAAATTGGAATCTCAACTGCTATAATAATTAATTAGTATATGTGCACTAGTTATTATTAAGAATAATTAGGTGTTTAAGAATGAACAAACAGTTATATATATCAACAAGAAACAAATTTTGGGATTAACTATATATCTTCATTCATGGAGATTAACAATTTGAGCTGATTACTCAGAAGCAAATAAAGAAAAAATTATTATCCATACATGTTACAACTAATTAACAAGTATCGATCTATAGCCCACGTTTATTAGAATCATATGTTAACTCTTGAAATTTTTATTTTTCGACATACGCCAAAGAGGGGGATGAAATTAACAATGAAAACTTTCAGCACTACGTACAATCTTGCAATAGAATTATGTTTTTTTTTTTTAATCTTCATGAACTCTTCCCGAACGAATTTGTCAATGAGCACAGGATAAGAAAAATGCAAACCTGAGTTAATAATAAAATATGCTAATACCAGAGAGAAGGGCTAAGAAGTTAAGATCAGGAAAAAGAAGAAGAAGAAGAAGAAAAACATCAGAGTATATCTCAACAATTCAAATGTAGAAATCACTCTGAAATAATAAAAAAGGCAAAGGACATAAAAGAAAACGTCAATCAGTATAGAGAGTTGCTTGGAGTTTGGGTCATTCGCAAGTCATGGTTGACTCAATGGGCAGTTTAATCATGGTTTTATGCAGGTGAATTTTATTCAACAAATGGCATTTAATTATTCCTTTCAATTTTCAAATTCAAATGCTATAGGTAGTTATATTAGGGAGAAAAGGTTACTGGTTTGGTAATGAAAGAATCTTGAAATGGACGGAACCTGTGGGGGAACATGTCACGCATTTCCTATTAAGCACGCAGTGACATCAAATATCTACGTGTCATTTTTTTTTAATCCTCTAAAATATTTCAGATTTAAAAATTCAGGTTAATCCTTCGATATTTTAATAAATATATACGAGGAAGATAATTACTCAACGAGTTTTTTTACATGTATAAGGATTCGAATTTGAGACAATTTGTGTAAACAATTAGAACTCCTTCCACTCAATTTAATTCTCTCATATTATTCGTATCAATTTTGAACCATAAATTTATAACTAAAAAAAACACTTTAATAAGTTGATTTTAATGTTCTAATATATAGTAAATGAACAAGGTAAAGACACAAACATTATAGCAGCCCTTGTGCTTACTTCAATTCAAAAAATCAATCCCTGTTGAAAACATTTCATCCTATGAACAACCATATTTCATCAATTCAACCCATTGGACTAAATCATAAAGAAAATATGACAAATTTACATTATAGAAAGAGAATATTTTATTTATAATTCAGTCCAATTGAGTTGAATTTATGAAATATAGAGGTAAATTTGATGATATTTTTATGGGGCTCGTTTGTTGAATTGACAGGCTAAATTGGGGGGATTTCCTATTTATCTTACTTGATATAGTGTGACCACAATCGATTGTGTTTATAATCTTTCACAGCTTCAACGTACGCTTGAGGCTGAATATGAGATCTGAATATTGCTACTTAATAAAAGAGAGCTAGCATGTAATTCAGTCATTTGAACAAAAGGCTTTTAATTAATCTCTTGTAAGTCAATTATTTTATAAGTTTTACTTTGTTATATATGTTGAAGATTATCATGAGGTGAATTTTGCTATTGATCTCATGGTCAATCTACCTATATTAAAGTTGCTTTGTACGGTACATATATGATCACTAATTAAGCGGTATTGTGCCTATTCACTATATGTGATCCTCTTCGATCTTCACGTTTATGGGTTTCGACAGAGCCCCCATGGCAGGCATCATATGGTTCTCTTTGTATTAATATTGATGGGTTATGACAATCAGAAACGTTAACGACAAGATATTGCGGTGATGGTCACTACACCAAAATGCGGACATGGAGAAAGACTGGCTCTCTCTCTCTCTCTCTCTTTCATTTTATATATATCTAAAACATTTTAAAGAAAGTAAAACCATACTCCCTAATTAAGAAGTACTACTCAAAATGTTTTCATTTTTTTTTCTTTTTAGGGTGATGGACGGTTTATAGTTTATTATTCTCTCCCTGATTTCAAATAGTGTAAATTCTTTAGAACTCTTTATCCCTGTCTTCAATAGTAATATATATATGCACAATGTTATGTGTATCTATTAACCAATAAATATATGGATGTACGCAACGAGAAATGGCCTGTGAGTCCATATAACTTCACGGAAGGATTGTGATGTTTGGCTCAAGTACTTCAATTAATTAGCGTACCAACATCATAGTTGGAATTAAATAACACCTTTGTATGAATAAGTACTATAAATATCCACTTTGAAATAAGTTGTTTAGTCATCTTGCAACTTGCATAACCAACTGACAAAGGCATAAATAGATTCAATTTTAAAAAATAAATATCTTTTTAAGACTAATAAATTCAATTTTCAATTTTTTATTTTGTTATATTCTTATAATATCCTAGTAATATATTTAAAAACTTGTTATTTAGCCTCTCTCTCTCTCTTACAACAAATTAGGTAATGTTATTTCTACTCAAATATTTTTAGTCTTTTATTAGTTTTTTTTACCCGCATTACGCTGCAGATTGGATAAAATATATAAAATCGTTTAGAAAAATATATGAAATCAAATGTGAATAAAATTATTTATAATTTTTAATAAAAAATTTTGTATTTAACTATTTTTATTTGTGTTTTTCATGATTTTTTCTTTAGAAAAAGGATTTATCCTTGTTAATCCATGGATTATAAACTAAAAAGAAAATTAAATAATTTAAAAAAAAAAGCTTTAGTATTTCATAAGATTGTGTCGAAAAACATAACTAAAAACTATTGAAAGCTTACATAGAATTGAACAAATATTTTTTTTTATTTAATGTTGATGAGAATATCAATTTTTGAAAAATTATGAATTTAATTTTTATATATTTATTTACAACAGAATGAATAATATTAAAATAAAAAACTATATTAATTTGAATCATTGAGTAGTTAAGCCAAAAATTATTTTAATTATTTAATTCAAAAATAAATAAATAAATAAATAGTAAATGCTTAGTGTAGAGAAATATTATTATTATAATATGATCATACTATTAATAACATATGATTTTATTAAAAAAATGATAAATTAAAATAGTAAATTTTAAAAAATAAACATATTTAAAAGAAAATACTAAAATAAAATGAGATCAAATTACAATACAATTAAAGTTTGAAATTAAAAAAAAAAGGGATTGAAAAATTAAGGACTCGAAGTACTAAAACGGTGACATGAATAGTGAAAGGAATAGTGATTTATGAGTATGTGAATAATGATTTTTAAGTATGTGAATAATGTTTCAACTAGTGAAAATGAACAAGTAAACTTTAGTTTTTTAGTAATAGAAAAATAAATTTTTAAAAAATATTTGTTGAAAACACTAAAGGACGCATATGTTATAGTTTGATAAATACATAAAAAAGGCGATCAAATTTCTTTTCAGTTTTTACAATCACATAATTTCTTTTGGGTACTCTATATTTATGCTAATATATAAACTGAAAAATATGTACAAAGACATGGATAAATAGACAGATTTTATGAAATTAAAGGCATTATCCAAAAAATTTAAAGCTTAACGAAACATCCTTGATGTTTAAAACTATACTACAAAAACTCATGGTATCTTGCTCGTAACTCTAGGGCTAACTTCAAACATACGACAACATTTTTTTTAACATACAAACGCATTTTTTTTATCATTGAAAGAAGAGTTTTTAGAAAAACTCTAAAACAGGCTACTTAGAAAAAAATTGAGGAAAACTCATCCCATGTAAATCTTCTAAAATAATATAAAAACAACCAGAATTAATAGTTAAGAAATAATGACGTCAGTCAAGAGTCAAGGAAAAAGTATGATTTGCTAACCAATCTACACATTGATTAGTTTTTTTATAAACATGAATAATTTGTTTATGTTAAGGTAATTGAAAGAGTAAACGGATTGTTTTGACAAATTGAACATGTCAAACTTATTGATAGTTCAAGGCTCCGGTTTTCAAGGGTTAAATATAGCCACCGTAATAACAAACAAAAAGTCGCCATAGTGCACAAAACTCCGGTTTTCAAGGCCTTTTTTATATATATATATAACAAAGCTTTTGATCAAGGGTTTAGGGAGGAAACTCATGGCAAGGGGAAAAAAGTTCAGGGAGGGAGGGTTAGATATAAATACAATGAAGAAGTAATGCCAAGTATTGGACTAGAAAATCAGAAACTTACAACGATAGTAGTTTTAAATCCACAAAATGCAAATTTCAAACATTGTACTACTTAATTATATTTAAAAATCCGTACTATTTTGTTCAAGGATAAGGATGCCATTACAGAAAGAAGCACTAGAAATTTGGTGGGTAGTGAGTAAACTGCAAAAGCAGAATGAACAAAAGTACTGTTCCTTTACCTTAACCAGTTCTATCACCTAGTTACTTCGACACTTTGTTTCACATGTGGTGTGGATGTGTGCTTGTATTATACATATAGTATACAGCAGCTTAATAACTCAGATTACTAAATATTGTAATTATGTTTGTACTCAAACAGGTCTCGGGTAACAGTCACCAAGACTTTCCGAGGAAATATCATGAGTTAACATCAAAGACCACGGGGAGAAGGTGTGAGGTGTGGCTACGGACTACGGTGATGGTGGTGGTGGTGCCCTTTTTAGAGCTAAAGATAAAGCCTACAAAAGAAAGAAAGGAAAAAAAAAAAAAAAAAACCTGATGGGGACCTCTTTGCCCTCTCTTTCATCATTTATTCAGATGAAAGGTCCTCATGCTTGCCCATTGAGATATAGTAGTTGATTATTAAGCTGTAATAGCATGATTTTGCTTACTTTAACGTCTGCTAATAATGTTTAAGGGCTGCTATTCCAATTTGCAACTGTTACATGTACAGAACAGGGTAGCTGTTCAAAAAGATGTATCTAGCTAGGGTTGGACCACTCCTAACAAGCCAGCTAGGGATCCAGCCACAAAAAAAAACACACACATGCACTATAATCCAGTTGGCGGTTATCTTGTATCTTAATTCTTTCGCTGGCTTTTTGTCCCTCGTCTATTTTGCTAAAAAATGCAAGTACGGCTACTTGTTTAGCATATATGTAAAACCCCACGCAGAGAGTCTACATACTAGGTATATTCAACTTGGTAAGATATATAAAAGGATAAATTTCAATTATCTTTTAAGGTTTATATGCTATATTAATTTTATCTAAAACTTTGGTTTGTTTAAATTAACTCTTTACAAATTATATATTTGTTGCAATTTCCATCTCCGTCAAGTAACTAAATGGAAGGACTTTTTGGCGCCAAATTTGCTGCTAAAATGATAGAATTGACGTTGAGACTGTTGAATAAGAGTAATTAAAGGACTGAAAATAAACCGTCAACGGGAGTATTATGTGCTTATTAGTTTCTTTTTTTGCTTTTTTTTTTTTTATCTTCTAAAAACCTCACTTCAATTTGATTTCCAAAACTAAAAGGAGTAATTGTGGAGAACCAGCCATCATAAGAACATCGTGTACATTCAGCTGCCCATGGAAAAGATGTTACGGCAACTATTTCGATGAAAATCTAAGAAATTACATGCTTGAGATTGAGTTTTATAATTGGTGACATATTCTTAATTTTTTATATTGTTTTGTATTATTCGATTTGAAATAATCTTTGTAACAAAAACAAAGAAACTGTATTAATTAAGGCGAAAGTTATTTCAATTAGGTCTAGCTTCTTCCAATTCTTTACGTTTCCTCTTTATATCCTATACCTGCTATGTATTCTGCTCTCTGCCTCTTAAAATTCAACATCACGTTACTTGTTGGTCTGATCAAATTCAAATTTATCTTTCTTTCTTTTGTTTTGTTTACTACTTTAAGAGTATTTAAATCCACCACTTAATCAATTAAAAGTAACCACACGTGAGAGGCACAGGGCTGACAATGAGGGGCCGATTCGAAGGCTAAGGCTTTTCGTTGCTGGAGGTGGTGGGGAGCGATTGTTCGGTGTGTAGGAGGCAGCGACGACATTTCCTTGCTCCGACCACTTCTTTCAAAGCGAAAGGATGAAGTCTTTGAGTGACACATAGAGAAAGGGTAAGCCTGTGCTAAAGTTAGGAGGGAGGAACTAACAAGTTAATTTTTCTGTGAATAAATTCAAATTTTAAATTCGTAATTATTAAAGAAAGTTAAAACTTATAACTCTCGCTCCTTTTGACGTGGGATAAAAATATTTGAAAAAAACTATAAAAAAAAAAAAAAGTTAAGAGTAAAAAAGAAGAAAGCTGGATTTAGATTAAATCTAATATTGGACTTTAGATCGAACACGTGCGGTCATGAATATTTGATTTTGCGACAGCATTATCCATCTCAAGCCTCCTATAAACATAAAAACAAAAGTTACATGTCATGCGTCCGTCGCAAAATGATCGCAAATTTCTAACCATTATTTTCAATCATGAATTGAACTTTTTTTTAAGGCCATTAACAGATAAATTCATGTTTTCTGTTATTGGAAAAGAGAATTAAGACAAAATATAATAATAATAATAATAATAGCGGCAACTTAAATGTTAGTTGTGTACCAAAACGAGTATGGAGTTAATCATATATAAGTTTATTTATGTAAATCTAAAAATATAATTTCTTGTGTGTGTATGTATATATTCAGTTGATTTAAAAATCGGCAACGATAATATGTACGGAAAGTATCAAAATTATATATTAAAAATTTAAAGCTTCGGGTCGTGACTATAGATATGTTAATTTAGTGTTCGAGGATCAGTATTGATACCCACAGCATAGAAGCATTAAGGATGGGTCTCCATCAAGTAGTGGCATCGCTTTCACGAGGACGATAATGGTAACAACTGTCATGCCCCAGAGTCTAGGATTAAGTAGCATAGGGTGATAGACAAATTTCATGAGGGCTAAGGCTATGCTATGCTAGTTGTGGATTAAATAATGGTGTAGCAATTTGGGGGAGAGACTATTTACAGTGGACCCATTTGTAAGGGGATCTGGACACATGCAAATCAACCAGGTAGCTTGGAAAGGAACTTGAATGAGGGCGAGGATACCCAAATAATTCCTTTTGAAATGTCGTGGGCAGGAAATAAGTGGGGGCCACAAGCACTAATAGGATCTGCAGCGACGGTATAGCATTGCAGTACAGAGGCAGAGACACCACCACCCTCTTCTTCTTCTTCTATAACCCCACACTAGCAGTCTACAGTCCCACCTCTGCCCCTCTTAAGAAACCGTTGAGCCCCTCCCGCTGTTAAATCGCTTTCTCTCTTCATTGGATGACACGGAGCCCATAGTTAGCTTAGCTAGCCCTTTCACTTATTCATGTTTGTGGGGGGATGCCGTTTATTAATTAATATGAAGAGTAAATTATAAATTGGTCCCTCTAGGTTTGTAATATAAAAATAATAGTTTTTATTCCAAAAACTAATTATTAATCCATTTCATCTATTTCGGGTATTTTTTCAATTTATTTTTTTATAAATATAAAAGATAAATAAATAAATGAAAATATTAATGAGAAAGAAAGATATTTTATAAAACAAATTAGTATTAAATTAAGTATGATCCATGTTGTTTAAGAAATTAATTAGTTAATTTTAAAAAATTAAAAGAACTATTTAATGTATTTTGTAAAATTAAAGAGATTAATTTATAATTTACTCTTAATACGAATGATTGTCCAATTAATTTTCTCGCCTTCCTTACCATACACGTATATACTTAGAAACTATAATTTTATCTACATATGATAAGGATAAGAGTTTCGGTCTTATACTTTATCCTATATTTTAGCTCTAATCCTTAGCTAAACTACTTGATATAATAATCAATGTTTATCATCATTGATTGTACATGTATAAATACACTTGTAATACATTATATAATATATAAAGAACATTTAAACTTTACATGGTAGCAGAGCTATAAAGTGACTTAATAGTCCAATTTGTTTTTTTTTTTCTTTTCTCTCCTTCTCCCTTACATAATGTCCGCCACACCATCGAACGGACTGCGGTCACAACTTCTTCGTCTTTCATGGCTTCTCCTTCGATGACTTCTCCTTCCCTTCCCAAGATCAATACATGCTTTCTCTTTAAACTTACTCCTACCAATTTTATTCTCCGAAAACTCGGTCCCAACCCTTTCTACATTGTCATGGCTTGTTACATCACATCGATAGCTCTTAACGACCACTCATTTCCACCATCAATGACAAATAATACATATGTTAAATGGGAATGCAATGATCATTTAGTCCTCGCTTAGATCATTGGATCTCTCACGAAGCAGCTTTTCCTCTAAGTGGTTAGTGCAAAAATGCTCATGCTCGCTTGTGGTTCTAGTACACAAATGTAACTCAACCATCTCAAAGGCAATCTTTTTGCCTTGACCAACTACTTAATAAGTATGTTCCTCGGCTTTTTTCAATGAGGAAAGAATATGTATGATACACTTCAATCTTTTAGCTCTTCCGTGCTAGATGATGATTCAAGTGCAAGCATCGTTACGTGGCTTCAGCACTCCTTACAGTGCCCTTTATGTATTTCATTAAATCCGGACACGAACCTATCGGTTATGAGATCCTTTATGGTCTTACTCCGAGTGAAGAATTCCAGTTGTAGGAGAGTATTAAACCAAGTGCACAACTCTTCTCATCGTGGCGAGAGGTCATCGTGGTGCGTGCCTAACTCGTTTTAAATTCACGATAAGGGAATAATTTTTCCCTTCGTATGCTCGCATGACTCCATTCCTATGAGATGTTACAATTGTAATGGTATGAGTCACCTAGAAAAATGTTTGTCCCTCTCTAAGGCCTCGCTCAATCAATTGTCATCCTAAGCCAACTTCTAACCTTACCTACTCCAAATCCCTTAACCAATCATAGATTATGGACACCGATGCAACTCATCATCTAACAACGTAATTAGATAATCTTAGAGTTTATAATGAGTATAATGGTCTTGAGAAAGTGCACTTAACCGACAAGTAAACCGGCTTTCGTATCTCATATTGGTTTTACCTTTATTCAACCGCATAATCATTCTTTTTTCTTAATAATAGTTTAGATGTCCCTTCTAGCACTCAAAATATATTGTCTATCAATAGTTTTATAAAAAATAACTCTTATTCTATAGAATTTTTTCCTTATAAATTTTTGGTAAATAACTTGGCTTCTCAAGAAATACTACACGTAGGACCCCTTGAAAATGGTCTCTACACCTTTTCCTTGGATCATTCCTTACGTCATCCCTTCTCCATTCGAGCTCACAATGCTACCTTAGCAACTTGTGGCATGCTCAACATAGGCGTGCTTTGTTCAAAATAGTTCACTAAGCTTTAAATGATACTCGGTTCGTTATTCCTTCATCTAATGTTTCTTCATTATGTCATACCTTTTCTCTTAGTAAAATCCATAAGCTATCTTTTCTTTTATCTAGTTATAAGGCTAAGGCACCATTAGAATTAATTTGTTCCGATCTTTAGAGACCCTTTTTTGTTCCATCTATAGATGGTTATTCTTATTATTTTTTTTCATTATGATCATTATAGTAAGTATTTTTGGTTGTTCTTTTTTATATATATATATAAATCGAGAGATTCTTAGTTGTTTTATCAAATTCAAGCACATTATTGAAATTTTTTTGATAAGTACATCAAACAATTTCGATCGATTAGAGAGGAGAATACTAAACCTTAACAAAATACATAGATGAAAATGAAATTTCTCAAAAGAGTGTCCATCTAAAAACACCGGAATAAAATGGTTGTGTTGAGAGAAAACACCGTCACATGGTAGAAATAAGCTTAGCTTTTCTTAATTATGCTTCGTTCTATTATATTTTGGGACTTATGCTTTTGTTACTACCATTTACGAGCATCAACCATCTTTCCACACCCAAATTACAAAATCATTCTCCTTAGTCCACTTTTTTTGGTAATGACCCTCCTTATGATAAGCTCAAGAATTTTAGTTATTTATGTTATCCATGGTTAAGGCCATATGTCAATCATATATTAGCACTTAGATCTTCTATTTTTATGTGTGTGTGTGTGTGTGTGTGTGTGTGTGTTTGGATATAGAAAAATTTTTAAAAGTTACCTTGAGAATATGCAAAACATGAAAATTTATTAAATTGAAGAATCTTCCGGCTCTTCAATAGATGTCCATATGATTTTATAATAATTTCTTTTTTTCATATCATGAAAGACCCAAGATTAAAAAAAAAAATAGTTATGCCACATGATAAAAATATTTGAATTACTAAACTTTTGGTTTACTATACTATTTGTTTCAATCATTCAAATAAGAGAAAGCGAGTGACTTTTTCAATACATATTTTCTACCTAGTATAATAATTATAATGTATAAGCATTCATATTTGCTATCTTGATATGATATCAATTTAGATTAATATATTTGAAACTTAATAAATTGCTATGAAACTTTTAAGAGAATAGTACATTATTTATAATAAAATTTATTCTTTCTTATAATAACATATTTGCTCTTCTAGAGCCTTTAAATTATGTCGTTTCAAGTAATAATATATCGGCTCCTCAAGAGCCTTTAAAAGTTGTCTCTTCAAGTAATATATTCACTCTTTGAGAGCTTTAAAAGTTTATCTCTTCAAATAATAATATATTCACTTTTTAAAGCCTTCAAAATTTGTTTCTTCGATTAATAATATAGTCGTTCTTTTGGAGCTTTCTATTAGATTGATATTATCATATATAATATAAACATAAAATAAATAAATAAACATAAAATAAAAATAAAAATAAATTCTTGATAAACATAAATAAATAAATAATAAAATAAATTTGTATCTATCTCTATGCAATAGAAGTTATAAGAAAATATAAAACATCTTATTTATAAATTAAAAAAATAATAAATTATTAATTTCAATTACCACCATTTTGATATATAAAATTAGCTTCTATATTTTACTCTTTCCTTTTCAACAATAATTGATAAGACTCAATGAGATGCTTTGGTGTACGGTAGGTACGCGATCAATGTCCATTCAAGTCATATCTATAATATTTATTTTTAGAATACCGACTTGATACATTTTTATTATTTATTTTTTTCATAGTTTATCCACTTCGATAATGAAAATATATTGTTATTGTCATCATGATTATAATGATAATTATTTCGATTACGTCTATGGCTATAACCACACCTTCGTCCATGCTCAAAATTATTATAAGTTGTCATATTTACTTCGGGGAATGAAGTAGATTCAATTGGATTGGATTTATTCTTTTTCATCAATACTTGTTATTTTATTTAGCCACGAGCAAATTGAAATCGATTCGGTATATTTCTTAAACTTTTTTACTCGATATCGTCGTCGTACGAGCATATTCGATACATGAAAAACAAAAAAAACTTACTCGATATCAAGCACTCATGATCAATAATTCTTATCCAACATGTTAAGGGCCACAAAATCAAGTTTTGTGAGGTTTGATATCATAAAAATTTTAAAATGCCAAGTATAATAATAATATTTAGAAATAAAAATAAAATATAAGAGTAAAATTTAAATAATAAAATTTTAAATTTTCAAACAATATATATTAGATCATTAGATTCTATATATTAAATCATTTAAGTTTTTCCGATATATATTCTATGTATCATTAGATTTAAAATACATGATAAATTAGATACATACATCTTAATGATCTAAATAATTTAGATCTTTTGGTAGAGCATTTATGTAGAAAAAATTCAATAATTGAAACAAATGATCAAGTGTTTTGGTAGAGCACTTATGTAGAAAAAATCTAATGATTGAAACAAATGACTAAGTCTTTTGATAGATACATACATCATGATCTATTATCTCGATTGGTTAAAGCTTCGTGCTGATAATGTATTATAAAAGAAATGGCAACAATAATAGAATTAGAGAGAAAAATGATGAAGAAATTATTTCACTATGAAATAAAAAGAATATAAGAGATAACAATTTCAAATAATTCTCTCACTCTCTGCAAAATGCTTGTACACAAACTAATAAATAATCAAGTCCATTTATAGACTCCAAGATCGGGAAGATAATTGGAAGGAACTATTAACCATTAAAAGATACATAAATATTTGAATAAATTACATCATTCTTTTAATTTCTTATATTGAATGATGAAATTGAATTACATAAGTAGTGAGAATATGAAATGATCATAGACATTCATTATTTCATAACATTTTTAGACTTTATTTAATTTTTTATGGTTTTATTTAGGATTTTTATTTTATGACATTAGGATTTTATGGATAGAGATTTATTAATTATTATACGTGCTTTAACTATTTAGAATATAATTTTATGTTATTAATAATTATATTTAAAAAAAAAAAGGATTGAATCGCATACAAGAAGGGTGAACAAAATGCTTCATCCAATCCGACCAAAATGAGGACGGGTGATGGTGAGTATATTCTGAAAGGAAGAGTATAAAAAAAACCCTTACCGATCTGGTCTATTATTATCTCTACAATTTTGATTATCCAGAACAATTTTTCTATGTTTTTGGACATCAAATCATTTAATTTCTACATAAACTAGATTTTTTAATGAGGATAATTTAATTAGTTGGTGTAGTTGAAACCTTCCCCAGCTGCCCTTGTGATAGAGAGCCGCCATAGAAATAAGAATACGAATAGATAGACATCCATAATGTATGTGTGTGTGTGTGTCTGAGAGAGAGAGAGAGAGAGAGAGAGAGAGAGAGAGTTTGCCGGTTCCCTTTTCTCTTCATCCTATCGAACAGCTGTCAGTCAAGTAATTTTCTTTCTCTACTGGCTCGGGAGTACTTTTTTTTCCTCACCTTTTCAGCAAGCAAATTAGAAAATGTTGGAACAAAGTGGTACCGTAGAAAGAAAAAAGGAGTAGCTGTTTGCACAGTATATAGGATTTCCTTTAATTAATTCTCTTGTTTTGCCCTTTTGTTTTACACCTCAAAAGCAACCTAGCTAGTTGAGTCTGACAGCCTACCTATCTACCATGCTATTCATCCCCAATTTCGGCTTTCTAATCTAAATTCTAGGTAACCCAGCCCGATTTTGTTGGATTCTATGTGCGCGCTAATGAGTTTTACGAGGGAGTGCTGAAAATTTTACACGAAGAATAACATGTGCCTAGCAAAATGTATGTGCCTAGCTAACTTCAATTATACAGTCCCAAATCCATTCCTCCATTTATATAAATACATTTAATTGCATTTACCATCAAACTAATGAATCGTGTAACTTGCTTATATGAGATATTGGATCAAATTGGATTACTAAATCGATATATATCGATTCATGATGAAAAATTTCTTTATTTTCTTAATGAGTATATACATATTAATCACATATACGATCAAACAAAATTGTCTTTCACACCATATATTTTTGCAATGACCTCAGCCGCTTTCGTATTGAAATCTAAAGTGTAAAGTACTTTCGGAAATAGACAAATTTTATATACATTAAAATATGTTATCTCTCTAAAAAAAAAAAAAGTTTTGTTTTTTCAAAAATTTCACATTTTTAACCTAAACAAATCTTTTTGTAATCACTCAAGATGTAATTACATCCTCGTATATTAAAAAATTTCAAGAAACTAGTCAGCTTTAAATGTGTATGGCATACCAAACACTTTAACATTAAATACTCGTCTATATGATTCATAATTGTCTCTTAAAATTGGTCAATAAATGTTAAGTTATGGAGACCGATATGAATAAGGCCTGCGAGTATAAGGTGTTATGCGGAACCGGTATAATGGTCTTAATAGTCGATTAGTGAGCGAAGATCAAGGAGGTAGCGCCTTTGTGGAGGCTCGAGGACGAGTTCTTGAAAGGTCTACAAAATATTAAGTCATGTGTATGGTCATTAAGTCTTTTTTTTATAATTCTAGTTGTCCGCACTATAAATAAAAGCAATATTACTTATATTTGTAATCGTAACTTGATAAAACCTAATAAAAAATCCCAATGCAGCTAGTGGAGTGGACACTATTGTTGAACCACATAAAATCTTTGTGTTGTATAATTGTTTTTATTTTTTTTACTCTATTCTTTTGCTTTATTCATTTCCTAATAGTTGGTATCGAGCCCTAGGTTAACGGAGTAAAGAGGAATGATGGTAGAAAAATTAAAAGTGAGGATTGACAAGTTTGATGACAAAGACTTTGGGTTCTAAAAAATACAAATTGAAGACTATTTAGACCGTAAAAAGCTACATAAACTTCTATCAAAGAAGAAACTAGAAAGGATAAAAGATTTTAATTAGGTTATGTTGGATCACCAAGTTCGGGTGTTATTTAACTAACATTGACATGGAAATATTACTTTTAACATCGTGAAAGAAAAGACCACGAGTAGCGTGATAAGACATTGTCAAATATGTATGAAAAGCCATCCGTCTCATACAAACTATTTTTGTCGCATCGATTATTCAATTTAAAGATGACGAGAGGGTGCGTTTGTGACTAATCACATTCATAAAGTTAATGTGTTGATCCATCAATTAGAGCCAACAAGCATTGTGTTTGATGATGAAGTTAAGGTATTGATTTTGCTATCTTCTTTACTCGATAGTTGATCTAGAACAAGCAATGACGATAAACGAGTTCATCAAGAAATTAAAAAAACTAAAATTAGATGATGATCAAGATTTAATGGTTAATGAAGATCTTTGTAGGAGTGAATCAAGAGAAACTTTAAGCTCTACTTTAAGTATTAATAGCGAGAGGAAGGGACTTTTAGTAAGGTCGAATCATGCTTATGATAGATCAAGATCAAAGAGTAAAGCGAATCCAAAAACCATAAAGAGATCACCTACAAGAACTATAACAAAGTGAGGCATTTTAAAAATCAATGCAAGGCTTCGAAAAAAAAGAAGAATCATGATGATAACTCGCATATGCAACGACCGATGAAATTATTGATGTATTAATTTACGGTATAGACAATCCTATTGAGTCTTGGATTCTAGACTTAGGTGTGTCATCTCATTCTATTTCATGTAAAGATTTTTTATAAAAATATATTCCGGAGAATTTTTTAAAGGTCTATCTTGTAGATGATGAACCTCTAGACATTATGAAAAAATATAAGGTTAGTATTAAAACCGTCAACGAAATGCAATGGAAACTACAAAATGTTAGACATATTTCAAGTCTTAGAAAGAATATGATTTTTGTGAGTAAACTCGATAATGTTGAATACACAATAGTATTTGAGAGTTTATCATGAAAGATAATGAAGGGGAATATGATTTTAACATGAGGCATTAAGGTTGAAACTTTGTACACAACTCGATATAACAAGAGATAAAATAGTAGTAGTTAATTTTGATAACGATGATGATTCAATACGATGACACCAAAGGCTTAGGTATGTTACTGAAAAAGGATTTGAATTAGTTAGCAATAAAGAAAAAAATTACCAAAATTAAAACATGTTGATGTTGACTTATGTGAGGATTGTATCTATAGAAAACGAGAAGAGAGTTTATTTTCTAAAGTCTAACGGATCCTTAAAAGAAAAGAAACTAGAATTGGTGCATATAGGTGTATGGAGACCAACCTCAGTGACTTCTCTTGGAGGGTCACACTATTATGTCATTTTCATTAATGACTCCACCGTGAAAGGTATGAGTTTATTTTTTAAAAAATAAATCTAATGTGTTTATTGTGTTCAAAAGGTAGAAGGTCGAAGTTGAAAACCTAACTGGTCCGAAGATCAAAGCTTTGAACTTAGATAATGAAAGAGAGTATGTTAATAGAGAATTCAAAGATTATTATTCGGACAATAGGATCGGAATGATCAAGACTTTTCCTATGACATCGGAGTAAAATGGTATTGTTGAAAGGATAAATAAAAGTTTTAATGAGCAAACAAGAAGCATGAGATTGCATTCTAGTTTGTCCAAAGCATTCTGGGTTGATCCAATAAATATAACATCTTACTTTATAAATAGAGTACCTTCGGTTCCATGGGGCTTCAAATTATCCGAGAAAGTATGATAAAAAAAGAAGATAAATTTCTCATACTTGAAAAGCTTTATTTGTGTTTCATATGTACATGTAGGGTCTAATGATAGAGATAAGCTTGATCTTAAGGCTAGAAAGTGTTAATTCATTGGTTATGGCTCTAAAAATTTTGGTTATTGATTTTGCGATGATCGAAATAGAAAGATCATAAGGCATAAAGATGTGATATTTAGTAAAAATATATTGTATAAAGATAGACTTAGGATAAATTTTAATAGTGTAAGGAACTAGTCAAAAACAAGTGAGAAAGATGACTTAAAAGCGATTTTGGAGGATGATATATATGCGGTTCGGAACCCATATGATAGAGATAGGGAAGCTGAAACTAAATTAGAATTAGTAACTCCTACTCCTCGACCAAGGAGATCCGATAGAGTGTCCAAACCCACTCAAAGATATTCTCCTTCTTTAAATTATTTTCTTCATATTGAGGTTAGAGAACTAGAATTCTTTTATGAAACAATGTAAGGGAAAGATTTTATCAAGTAGGAGTTGGCTATGAAAGAAGAGATGAGGTCTCCTAAGAATAATCATACATGAATTTTAACTATGTTACTAGAAGACAAAAAGGCTATATACAACAAGTGGATGTACGGTGGTCAAAAAAGAGCATAATGATAGTAAAAGATACAAAATAATGCTAGTTATAAAGGTTTTCAAATGAAAGAAGAACTTTATTATACTAAGATTTTTCTCTCCTATAGTTATGATGACTATTATCAAGCTAGTGCTTGAGTATTGTTGCTATAGAAAATTTACATCTAGATTAGTTAGATGTTAAAACTACTTTTCTACATGGTGACCTTTAAGAAGATATATATGTGTGTGGTACAACCAAAAGGTTTTGAAGTTCCAAAAAAGAAAAACTTATGTGTAAGTTATAAAAAAGTATGTATAGTTTGAAGTAACCTTTCGGACAATGGTACAAGAAGTTTGATGGGTCATATGTGACAATGGTTTCAAAAGATGTGAGATGAATTCTCGTTGTTATATAAAGAAATTTGATGACTCGTTATCTTATTTTGCTCTTGTATGTTGATGATATGTTTATTGTAGGACTTAACTTGAAAGATATCAATAAGTTCAAACAATAATTAGTAAAACGAGTTTGAGATGAAGTACTTAAGACCTACAAAATAGATATTTAGTATGAGGATCGGTAGAGATAGGTTAAAAGATATATTGACTTTATCTCAAGAAAAGTACATTCGAAGGCATAGAACGATTCAACCTTTAAGATAAGAAGATCGAAGCACTCATGTAGGAAGCCACCTTAAGCTTTCAAATGAGCCATCACTAAAGACAATTGAAGAGCAAAAATAAATATTTATAATCCCTTATACATTGGTAGTTAAAAGCCCGAGTGTATGCTATGGTTCGTATAAGACCTTATATAGCTTATGCGAGTGAAAGATGTTAGTAGATACATGGTATATTCAAAAAAGAAGCATTGAGAAGGAGTAAAGTGAATTTTTTGTTATCTAAAAGATACTTTAGGTATGGCCTTTTGTTTTAAGAAGAATAATAATATTCTATAAAGATGTGTCGATGCGGATTTAAGTGGTGATTTAGATAATAAAAAAAGTATAACATATTATATTTTCACTTGGAGCGATACTACCGTGAGTTAGGTATCTCGATTTTAGAAGTTGTTGCTCTTTTCATTGCTAAAGTTAAGTATATGTTTATTTCAAAAGCTATTAAAGAAATGATTTGGTTGAAGAACTTCTTAAAGGAAGTGGGTAAGGCACAAGATAACGAGTGAGCTTTTTAGTGATAGTCGAGTGTAATTCATCTTGTCAAGAATCTAATATTTTATGCAAGAACTAAATATATATAGTTAAAGCATCGTTATATACGAGAGTTATTAGATAATAGAGTAATATGTTTGAACAAGATTCTAGGATTACAAAATCCAACCGATGTGTTGACCAAGACGAGTTACCATTGATAAGTTGAGACTTTACATTGCCTTAATTGACCTTCATGATTAGTGATGAGAAGACATTATATTAGGAGGATTTGAAGTTGGTTGAGAAAACAAACAATTACAATAGATTTTGTGCTATTTGGAGATCAGTTTTTAAGTGGGAGATTGTTAAGTAGTGAAGATTGAAGTGGATAGAGGCTTACAGTATAATGTATTATTCATATTCAGCATGATAGTTTCGCTAATTATCCACATTATAAATAAAAACAACGAGTACTTGTATTTGTAGTTGCCATTTGACAAAATCTAATAAGAAATCTTAATGTTATCGTAGAAAAGGCATCATTATCGAATCTCATAAAAATTTTATATTATGTGATTGTTTTTATTTCTTTTACTATGTTCTTTTACTTGATTCGTCCCTTAATATTAAATAAATAAAATATACGATGCCTTTGTGTCACCGTCCACAAATGTGTAGTTCTATTAATTAATTAGCGATGGTACACGTGGAAGCTGCCCTCGGGGCAGTCCACCTCTCGTTGTCACGTTACTTTCACATCTCGCCCACGTTATTGTGAACGTACACTATAAAGTTTTGGTTTTCTGGATAAACGAATTTGTTTCATGTTTTATTGTCTATGGATTCAAATTATGTAGGAGGCTGCATTTTTTAAAATGAATACATCAATTTAAACGCAAATAAATAACCTATTTAAAATTCGACTAGAAGACAAACTTAATCACAATAGAGCAATAGATAAAAAAAAACTCAAACTGTTAAAAAAAATGGTTATTGCGAATATAATGACAGATGATGGTGGTCCATTGAAACGTACATGCAACATTTAGTACTGTAAAACACCTCCAAATGGAAATGAGAGAATGTGCGAGCTACACATGGATACCTAAGGGAAAATTTTAGTACTCCTGTATGGATCTCCAACTAATATGAACGAGTCCCAGGTTATTTCCATTAATATAATTGCTATGCACTTTCTTTTTCGAGAGTGGAGGTGATTTATTAGGCGTAATTACACTAATTACTTTTATACATATATAATAAGTGCACAATTTTTTAGCAGTTTGACAAGTACAGATTGCTTGGATCTCATTGACTCAAAATTGAACACTGTTTTGGTTACTGGAGTACAAAGTCATGGTAACTTGAAAAAAATTTAAGGGGTAATTTTTTGTTTCTATCCCTTTGAGATAAAATTTACAAGAACGTTAACGTAATGCTGCTTTAATTTCCAGGTAAGTTATTGGTGGGAAGCGCAGGGCAAAGCTAGCCAGGTCATGAAAGTGAAATTTGTATAGTAGGGCACAGAATGGACGGCCCCGACCACCTGATAATTAAACTTTAATCTGATTATATAAGTGATGAAAGCGTGATCCACATGCACTCTGAAAAGTGGCTGGAGATACGGCAAAGCATACACGATGATGACAGTTTGGAGGGAGGTTTATGATCTTGTCAATAATGCATGTGATTGGGTTCACATTCAGGACTATTACATGATACAGCCTGCATATAACCCCTTTGATTTCAATGTCAAGTATCCTACTTTAAATAAAAGACTTCAAATTCCTTTCGGATTCGTAGAGCTTGAAAAGGAATTTGGGAAAGTGCAACTTTTAGGACCGACACTAAATCCCACTAGTTCTAAAACTATAATATAAAAATCTTCTCTTTTTTATTTTTATGAAAAATATAAAATCTTTTCCAATGCTTTTTTTTTTAACTACAATACTATTTTCGGATTAAATTTTATATATCAAAATTAAATATTTATTTATTTCAATCAAAGATAACTAAGAGATTCGATATAGTTTACACTTTAAATATTTGAATGTTATTTTAAATAATATTCTATACTTTGATTCTTTTAATAGAAGCAAGTTTTAAACGAAAAAATACATTTAAATTATTAAAATTTTTCCATTAAACTCTTATAATGACAAGAACGTTTTTTTAAAGCATTTATGCCTTAAGAAAATAAAACTAGCCAATGAAAATGGAATATAACGGTTTTTGTAAGCTTCTCTCTTTCGGTAAGGAGAAAAACGGAGAACAAGAGAATAAAGAGAGGAGAGAGAGAGAGATCGGCGAAAATATTCTTAGCTCGGTTGGTTGTGTGTGTGTGTGTGTACACACACACACACACAACCAACCGAGCTAAGAATATTTTCGCCGATCTCTCTCTCTCTCTCTCTCTTTTATATATATATATATATATATATATATATATGAAGTTGTTTTAGTTTTTTACCATATCATTATTTGAAAGTTTATAGTCAAATATTTAAAGTGTAAAGTATAATTTATAAAAATATATAATATAAAGTGTTCTCACGCTCCAATCACATAATATTTAAAATAATTTACCAAAAAAATGATAATTTTAACTTTAGTGCTAAAGAAATGAAATATGTGGATGCGCATTTTATGTTGTAACATTAGAAAATAAATACAAAAATTATAACTAGGTTTTACCCGTTTGTCGTCCCCATGCCAAATTAAACTGTGGCATGAAAAAAAAAAAAAAAGTTAAGATATGGGGACAAAAAAAATTTCATGCCATTAAAATTGAAAATCGGTGAGAAACTTTTGGTAATTGGATCTAGTTTTCATATTGTAATTTTAAGTTGAATTCAAAATGAAGTTGAAAAAGGTTATTTTATGTAAATGCATTAATTCGGACTCGAAGAAGTAACCAAAATGATAGAAAAGTATTAAGAGAAATATTTATTTTTTTGTAGGTGTTTTACGGTACGTACATGAATAGGTGTAAATAGGTAGTGTATACATGGGTCATAGAGGATAATTGTTGTTAAGCATAACGAGGATGTAACAAACTCTAGCTAAAACACTCAACTCGTTAATGAAAGAGAAGGAACTTTCCCAAATTAGTTTCCTCTTAACATGAATTTTTTTTTCTTCTTCATCTTCTTCTTCAAATAGAAGTCTCTTTTGTCATCTAAATCCTTGTTTCTTCTTTAAGAGTCTGCTATTGTTTCTTAAGAAATTTGTTCTTCAAGTCGAATCATGGAGAATCAAGGTGATTTCTCTAGTTCATCATGAATTGATAGTTCAATTCGAGATATTAATAATCCTTTATACCTACATCCTTTCGATACACTAAATTTGGTTCTTGTTATGCATTTACACAGAGGTGAAGATGATTATAGTTTTTGGAGCAAAGCAATGATGGTATTTTTGAAAGCAAAGAGCAATAATAATTTTAAAAGATCATGCATCTTATGAAGATACGAAACAAAATAAAATTTGTTATTCTCTATCTAAGGCTTTCGAGATCATGTCGTTGAATCAATTAATCATACATACATGAATAAATAATTAAAGCAAGTGTTTGCCTCTTGTAACGCATAAATCGCAAAATGCTAACTTCAATCCTTCGTATAGTTAATTTGTTCTCTAAGAAATCAATTAGGGTTTTTTACGAGTAACCACTGAGAGAGAGAGAGAGAGGTATGTACATCAACTAAGGTTTTCGGGAGAAAACGTTTCCCTCTTTTTTTTTTTATTGCTACTCCGTTTTCCTTTTCTTTTTCCGTCTTACTCTTTTGCCACCTCTCTCATCCCTCTTTATATGAGGGCGACAACTTCCCTTGTAGGTCAAGGAAATGTTGCCTATGTGGACTTTGTCTAACCTTATCCTTGTAAACCTTAAGCTTTATCCAATAGTGCTCAAGTTTATCCTTCCATCAAAATATCTTACGGGTTTTTAAACTCTTTTGGCCCAATTAATTACCAATTAATTTGGAACATTCAAATAAATGAGGTCATGTATTTTTAGGAGATCCACATTAGAAAATAATTTTTCAAATTACCTTTAAACCTAAATTAGAAAACTAATTTTTTTTAGGTAACTATCTTTCTAATTTGGAACCGAGTTCCAAATCATGAAACTAATTTCTAAAATAAGAAACTTTTCATTTTGAAAACCTTTTCCAAAATAGAAAAATTTTAAAACCGAAAACCATTTCCAAAATTTGTACTTCTCTTTTATTATATAAATATTTAAACTTATGCATGTGACTCAATAGGCTCATAGATATGTTGGTAATATATCAAGAATAAACAACACCTCTTTTATCTCTTGATACATAAATCACGATTGGTCTCCGATAAGGCATCATAACTATCCAATTTTCTAGTAAGATTAATTAATCTATAAGTATCTTTCACAAGCATGGTTACCATATAATTCGATCCTTATGTCGGTTTATCACGGTGTGATCTTGAACTTGTTTTAAAGTTTGTTTGATTATGATCATATAGGTTTTTTTCGATTCTTAAATATCTTTAGCTCTAGAGTAAGCCAACTATGCTCTATTAGTATACTTCCATTATGGCCACGGATTCCTTGAGCGGATATTTATTGAAGTGCAATGTGATAACTCTCTTAACATATAAGGAATGACATGTCTTATCTCTCGTCATCTACCTTTCTCCATTAGATTCTTAGTGCACCCAACGAATCACCCACATACAGACTCGTGGTCGAGCTCATTGAAATAAGTGTCAAAGTACATAAATCCTCTAATGAGAGAACTATGATAACTTCAAGTCAAAGGACTAGTTGTACACATCTTATATTAAATTCTCATAAACTAAACCAAATGAGTTCTCATGACAAGTCACGTAGAGTGATATATTCTCTAACATTAATCACCTAAGTGCTTACTAACATTAATCATCTAAGTGCTTACTTTGGTATCACCATATCAATAGGCATGAGATCTCCTATTACTACCTTATAGCATGAGCATAACACTCGCAAGTCTTACCGCATACAGTTAATGTCCATTCTTGATAATGCTATGACTTGGGATATTTAATGATATCATTTAAATGCATCAATGTTTGTCTCACTTCAATTGATCAATCATTAACACAATGCATATCATATGGACTTTTATCTAATTCTATCAAATTGTAAACAGCAAAAATTAATAGAAAGACTTTTTTTTATTAGTATATAAAAGTACGACATTACAATAAATCAAACCATGCAAACAAGGTTGAATCTTGGACACCCACACTAACAATCTCTCACTTGCACTAGAGCTAACCAGCCATGTCCCTCATGTTCGACGATCAAAGAGGGGTCTTATGCTTCAACCGTGACAAAAGCTTAGTCAAGGGATTAGCTATGTTATTGTCGGTGTGGACCTTTTCTATCCCTATATCACCACGAATAATAATCTCTCCGATCGAGTGGTAGCATCACGAGTACATATTTCGACCATTACCGAGACCTTGGTTCTTTAGCTTACGCTATGAATCTTATATTATTAGCCATCTAGCTTTGTGACATTGGAAGAAGTATTTTCTATAACTCTTCCACGCTAAATCCTTTCAATAAAATAATTCTCTTCCATATAGGCACACATTTTTATCAGTATATAGCATTAAATTAAAACATTTTTTTGTTATTAATATTATTATTTTATCTTTTCATATTTAGTTAGTAACTCAATCTTTATTAGAATATTGTTGACTATTTTATAATTGAATGTGTGTGTGTGTGTGTATGTCTATATATATATATATATATATATATATGATTTGAAGATTAAAAAAATAGATATTTTAAAATTAGTTTCTTTTGAATAAAATAATTTTTTAAAATGATGATCCAATCATTGAAGCATGATTTTTTTGATGTTATATTGTTGACTATTTTATGCTATACATACGTACATATATGCATACATACATTTGTGTATGTGTTTTCAATAAATAATATTCTCATTGGCAATAAATAAGAAGAAAAAATAATTTTTTGTTTGTTAATTTTTAAACAAGTTTTTATATGAATTGTAGCTTTATTTTTATTTTTTTATAAAACGTATCAAAAAAATATTTAGATTCTTTTAAAAACTCTAGATTGAATTTTCTATTTAGATTGTTACAGAGTTATTATTTAAAAATCAATATATACAAATAACTAATCAAGTTTTTTTTCTCAATAGAAAATTTATGAAAAACATAAGAAATAATAAATTAAATACAAAATTTTGATTAAAAAGTTATTAAATTTGAATTTTTTTATATTTTTTATTCGATATATTTTAATTGATCTACAACATATCATAGGATATCAAATTAAAATAATTTGATTCTATCCAACCACTCGTAGTATGGACAATAAACTAGTATCATCTAAATAAATTAAATTTCATTTTATCTAAGTTAACCACCTTAAATGGTGTTTTTTTTGTTGATAAAATGTAAACCACCTTTTGTTTTTTCTTAAAATGGGTAGCGTGTTTTTATTTTTACTTAACGAAAAAATAAAAAAGCATTAAGTATACAAAACATATTTTGCATTTACTTTTTGAAAAAACAAAAAAAATGAAAATGGTACTAAACGCCATTTAAATAAAACTAAATAAGGTTTCATTGTAGTTAAGTTAACCATCTCAAAGGGTGCTTTTTTTTATTTTATAAAATGTATATATAAATAACTCCTAGTACTCTTAAATTTATTTTGTACGAATTATTCCTTGGTTATGTTTTTCTAATATATTTTTTAAACTATTAATAATGATTTTAATTTCCAATTGATTGTATGTTATGGTCCAAGTCGGGTGTTATTCATCTTTGGCATTCTATTATGTAGGAATATCTCTTTTAGACTAAGTTTTTTTTTTGTTAATAACATGCGAGTGATCCGTCGACAACAACTCTATCATGTAGGAGTTTGTTTCCGATTTATTCTCTTAGGAATAGGTCTCCATTCATTAGTTTATTTTCTCTATTTTTTTTTCATTTTCCCATTGTATTAAGCCTATATAAAGGCTATCCTTAAACAAATAAAAGGCATCAATTTAATTATTCATATTAGTTACTTTTGTAAATTAATCCATCTTGACTCTGTTTTGTCTCTATAAAATAGCTCATGGAAGGTAAAAAACACATGGTTGAGGTATAAGTCTGTGTTGACGATTGGGCACATAACATTTTGGTATTAGAGCCCAACATGGTCAAAAAACATATCGACCAAATTGAGAGCAAAATGGACGGATGATGAAAATACTTCAAACGTTTTAAGCTAAGGAGGAAGCATCCAACTCTCGACCTCATCGAGTTCGTAGAAACTCTAATGGGGAAGTTTCAAACGAGTGGCATCGCTCCCAAATTAGTTAAACTAGATTTCCTTTGTTATAATTGCATGAAGGACTCAACCATCCGAATGAGTCAAGCACGATAATTTTTTGACTTTCGAACACAACCTTCGATGAACATTTTCAATTTGCAACATTCCATTTGGAAGGTGATGCTCAATTATGGGCATAAAGACGGATGGGCTTGCACCCAAACATCAAATCCTTTATCCATCATTCGTTGTTTCACGCTAACAAAACTACAAGCAATGACACCAACAAGGTCTCTACTTTTACTCGTGATGAACTCCGTACAATTGTTCATGAGTGTAAAAAGCTTTTTTTCATTGAATTGGTATAGGTGGACAAATAAGATCGAGAGCTATAACTTGTAAAAGCTACCAATTAAAAGCTAGAGCCATAAAAAATTTCCTTTTATGCTTTTAAAGGAATTGTCACTCTATAAACCATGCGAGTATGAGCCGGAGTAGCAAGACTCACCCTCAATATCCTCATTGATTTGGGCTCCATGCACAAGTTTTTACATGAACGGATGGCACACACAATTGGATGTCAAATTGAAGTAGATCCCTCTATGAAAGTAACGATCGTCGGTAATGATAAACTCAACAATAGAGGTATATTGTCAATTTGATTCTTCTTAATACTCAATCCTAAGTTGATTTTTATTATTATCACTTGGAAGGTTATAATGCAATGTTTAGTGCCTAGTGGATCCAAACCTTGGGCCATATCATTTGGGATTTTAGGCATATGACCATGAAATTTAAAGTAGAAATAGAATAAGCTTGTAAGGTCTAAAAATTCCGAAGCTCGGTTAGTCTATGAAAATACCCTACAACGAGCACTAAGGCAATCACAAGGTAGGAGAGCCTTATGACAAATCTCTTTGGTGCCAAAATAAAGAACCTTGGAAATCAAATAAGGGCTAAGCATTTAGCAATAATTCTCCAAGGTTTTCTACCGGCTTAGTAGTTTACGTCATTATTGAACACATGATCATTGAATCCTATAACAAGAAGGGAGTCAACCAGTTAGTGTTTGACCATTCAAATATCCCCATTTTCAAAAACTAGAAATTGAGAATTTGGTCTTTGAGATGTGGATACAGGGGCTTATTCCCCAAGTAATAGCCCTTTCTCCTTCCAGATATTACTAGTCAAGAAAAATGATGGCTCATGATGGTTTGATGGTTTTGTATGGAATAATGAACCCTTAATCAGCTCACTAGAGAGGATGAGTTTTCCATTCTCGTAATTGAAGAGCTACTAGATGAATTGGATGGGGCGACATGGTTTACCAAATTGAACCTATACTTTGGCTATCATCAAACATGGATGTTTCCTAATGATATGGCCAAGATGACTTTTTGGACACATTATGACCATTACAAATTCTTGTTAATGTATTTTGATCTCTCTAATGCTCTTTCTACTTTTCATACTCTTATGAATGCTATTTTTCAGTTATATCTATGCAAGTATGTTTTAATATTTTTTTATGACATAGTGATATACAACAAAGATAGAACATAACATTTGCACTATGTACATATTTTTTTCTTAATGTTGTAGGCCAACCAACTTATTGTCAAGAAAGAAAAGTGATAGTTTGCTTAACAACAAATTCACTACACGGGGCATCTTATAAATGAGTAAGGTGTTATAACCTATCTAGTAAGTATTAAGGCAATGGCAAGTCGGCCCACATCACGGAATGTCAAAAAATTAAGGGGATTATGAAAATTGATTAGGTATTGTTGGAGTTTCATTGTTGGATGTGAAAGAATTGACGACCTTTAAGTAGCTTGATAAAGAAGAATGTGTTTGCTTGGAACCAAGAAGCTAATCGAGTCTTTCAACACGTTAAGAAGTCGATGATGCAAGCATTAACTTTGGCACTGCTAGACTTTTCATTACCATTTTTGGTAGAGTATGATGTATCAATGGTGCGTATTAGTGCGGTTCTTATGCAAAATCAGCGACCCATAGCTTGTTTTAGCCTAAGCCTCTAAGGCAAGAACCTATCTTTTTACATACAAGAAGAAATTAATCGTTGGTGCTTACAATATTAAAATGGAGCCCTTATCTTCTAAGAGGGTGCTTCAAAGTCAAAATAGGTCGGTAGAGTCTTAAATACCTATTAGATCAAAGGATTACCACTAAAGCTTAACAATGATGGCTTATTAAGCTATTGAGTTATTACTATATGATTGAATATTAACAAGGACATAACAATGTCATAACTAATGCCCACTCCAAGAGAGGACGGGGTGAACTACATGCCCTCTTATCACTTGTTCCTAAGTGACTTGATCCTATTATCATAGAAAATATTACGCACTCGAGCTTCAATGTCTAAACCAATAAGTATAACAAGATGAGGCGGTTGGTCTCGGTAAGTAAAATAGGGGATTCTTTTCTTTAAAGACATAATCTATCTTTCATAAAACTCTTCTTTGATTCTAGTTTCTTTTTAAGAGATCCATGAAAGAAGTAATAAAGAATACCATAAAACATTACACAAGCTAAAAGAATTTTTTTTACCGGAAGAAAATGAAAGAGGCACTTCACTAATTCATTTAAGAATGGAATGTTTGTCAATGTCACAAGTTAGAGCTATACAAGCTTGTGGGCTTATTACAATCCTCACTAATACCCTCACAAGTTTGAGCGAGATATTTTGATGGACTACATTGAGGGACTTCAATCTTTCAAGGGAAAAACTACTCTATTTATGGTAGTTGATAGACTTTCCAAGTATGCTCACTTCATCCCTCTCTCCCACCCTCGTACTGCACATAGCATTCCTTAGATTTTCTTTGACAATATATTCAAGCTCCATGACATGCTACAATCCATCATGTGTGATAGAGATCCTATTTTTACTTAGCACATTCTAAAAAAAGCTATTCAAACTTCAAGGTACACATTTTAACTTTAGCTTTGCAAACCATCTGCAGACATATGGTCAAACTGAAGTTGTCAATCATACTATTAAGATGTACCTCAACTGTTTTGCTAGTTCTAAGACTTAAGAATGGACTAAATAGATTGCCTAGGCTAAGTATTGCTATAATATTAACTTTCATTCATTCGTTAGGTCGACTCCTTTTGAAGTCCTCTCCGTTCAACCTTCACCAACTCTTCTCTTATGTGTTAGGTATCGCCAAGGTCTAAGCTCGTGGAAGATTCTTTGCTTCAATGTGATGAGGTTCTTAAAGAGCTCGGAAAACGTTTGTTAAAAGCACAAAATAGGATGAAGCGACCAAACGGGTTTATGATTAAAAAAGGGTGGAATAGGTATTTATTATATGTGATTAGGTCTATGTCAAGCTTCAACCATATTGATAGAGCACTATTGCTATCGAGTCTTCTCAAAAGTTGATTGCTCATTTTTATATACCTTTTAAGGTGATTGGAAAAATTAGACAAGTTACTTATAAACTAAACCCGCCAAACGACAATAAAATCCACCCCTTTTTTTCATATTTTGTTTTTAAAGAAAAGTGTGGAAAACTCCTATCAAGTTTTTGTCGAGCTATTAGATTTCTATAAAGACAATGCTACCTCATCAAATGCCCTAGCAACCATTCTTGATGTTCGTGGTCATGGAAGGACACTAGAATATTTGATCCAATTGCAAGGTACCGAGGAAATATATGCCACTCGGGTCAAACGCACCAATTTCTTCATGACATTCCCATCTTTTCTCTTCCTTGTGAACGAGGAAAATTTTACCGGGAGGAAGTCATTACAGTCCAAGCTAGGTGTACGAGTACATGCTAAGTGTCGTTCATCTTTGTCATTCTATCATGTAGGAATATCTCTTTTAGGCTAAGTCTTTGTGGTTAATAACGAGACAGTGATCTATCAACAACAACTCTATCGTGAAAGAGATTGTTTCTTGGTTTATTTGCTTAAGAATAGGTCTCCAATCATTAGTTTATTTTCCTTATTTTGTTTTTTCATATTTTCGTTGTATTAAGCCTACATAAAGGTGGTACTTAAACATATAAAAGACATCGATTCAATTATTCACATTAGTTGTTTTTGCAAATTAATCCATATTGACTATGTTTTGTCTCTTCAAAATAGCTTGTGGAATGTAAAGAACATGATGTTGAAGTGTAGAGTCGTGTTGACGATCGGGCACATAACATTATACCTTTACTTCAAAGTTAACCAATCTTCAACATGTCTCAAAGATTCAATTTCTTATTCTTTTGTGTTAATGAAGAGATCAGATAATTTATTATTTAATATTATTTAAAAAATAACTATGATTTTTATGGACACATAAGTTATGTGTAAAGTAAAGCGACAAACAATTTTTTTTGACAAAAGAAAAAATCATACTAGACTAGACTTTTCTCTTTTTGAAACTTCCATTCCCTTCTCCCTTTCCCTGTGACCTCTCTCTTCTTCCATGGAGACTGTCATTTTTTAGATAATTTATTAAATAATGTGTATGGTTGATTATGTTAATTTAGACGGAAAAAATTAATAAAATGATATATCAGAAGCCATTCATTTTATAAAAATAAAATTATCTCAATTAAAAATATATAGATAAATTTGAAACTCATCATATTAAATAAAAACGGACTACATCCTTTTCTTTAATTTTAAATATTTACTTTCTGTTATGTCGCAACCATATGTTTGTGCAGCTATACTACTCGAGGAAGCAAATAGGCAAGCAAACATTGATTGTGTCTGATTCTTCTCATGATGTACAGTCATAAATATGAAGCAAATTCAACGCAGAGAGGGATGATTGCATTAAACGAATTGAACCACGTTCCCGTATACTTTAATTGCACAATATTATTCTGGTGTACAAAGAAAACATTGATCTGAAGGTTCTTGATTGCGCCTTTTTTTTTTAGCTCGCATTTGAAAATGGTGCCACCAATTTTGCACAATTCTCATATGTATCTCTAGAGAATGGAGTCTTTGCATCTTGTGGGGAAAGACATAAATAATCGTTTTCTTATTTTTGTATATTTTTTTCAAGGCATATAATTAGTTGTTATCTAATAAGAAAATTAGAAAAATCGATATCCACATACATGAAAGAGGTACGCTTGTTTTCTAGTGGCAAAAAAAAAAAAAAAAAAAAAACGCCTGCTTTGCAGTCTATAATACGAAAAAGAAACAAAGGAAGAGAACGAGAAGAGAAGAAAAATCAGAGGCAAATACCTGGAAAAAAAGATTGCCCTTGTTTTTTTACCATGCAACATAGTATAATAACCTAATTATTTCAGTTCTGCACCAATATATGCTTAATTAAAAGAGAACCTTTTAGTAAGAGAACTAAATTTTATTTCTAATCTATTACATATACTATTTGGGATCACTTGTGCTGTCATACACACTTGAATCCAATTAAAAAAATTTACACTCGATTCGTCCTTCTGGTTTCTCATTTTTTTTCCTGGGTTCATACCATCAATCATTGCTCCTGTTACTCAAAAAAAAAAAAAAACAAAAGACAAGCATCACTGACAAAATTAAAATACAACTAAATACCAAAATCTCAATTTTGTTTTGTAGATCAGTTGAATGAATTGATAAAAAAAGTTGTCTCTATTTATATAATATTCCAAAAGCCATAAATGGGTTTTGTCCTTGCATGTTATTTATATTTTCGAATTGTCTTGACCATCGCCATGTACTTTTTTTCCCACATTATTTGAGCTTTCGCCTCTTCATTTTGTTTTATTTTCATCTTTTTATTATAATATTATTAGTTGTAAGCTGATGTGATGAGTTCATTTTTAAAAATATGATATTTGTCATATGTGAAATCCTAAAAAAAGAATTCAATCAAAATAATTCAAAAAATACAAATATAAAAAAATATATTTTTTATTTTTATGTTATTTTTTTAAAACCTCATAATAAATGCATGAAATATGTCATATGTGGCCTATATCAATAAAACTCTAATTTTTTTTTTTAATATTATCATAATAAGTTAAAAAAAATGTAAAAAATAAAGTGGCTAACATCATAAAAATTATTGAATGACACATTTCATGATATAACAATTTATGAATGCATTAGTTACGACCACAATGAGTTGTAAATCGATCCCAAATTTGTGACCGATTTAATTTTGGTGGTAAATTTCGATCACAAATTGACTTTTTTTTTTTTTTTTGTGATTAGCAATTATGTGTTGAAATAATTAGCCACTGTAAAAAACAAATCTCAAAATTTTGTCAATTATCAAATATCATAAAAATTATTATTTAGTTTTTCATCAGTAAATTCAATATTTTCAATTCAATGTATTTTTTTCCAAATTGTATAATTTTTTTATTGATCATGTATAAAATCTAGCTCATTAAATTTTATTTTAGGAGAAACCTCAATTTAATTTCAAATCTATATATATTCATTTACTTCCTAAATTTATAATTTTTAGATCAATTAGATTCCAAATGTTTTCTATATTTTCAATTGTATCTTTTGGTCAATTTTTTTAATAGTTTAATTTAATTTGCATATTTTATGCATGAAGTGTCAATTTGAAGAACATTTGATAGAAAAGTTAATGAAAACTAACATTTTCGGTATAAAGTGCATATTTATGCACTAAATCAACATAGATTTGAAGAAAATTTGATAAACATATCGATGAAAATTAGTAAAATAATAATAATAACAACTTGATTGAGAATTTTTCGAGACATTTAGTACCTGATTGATAAAATTTATAAATTTAAAAGAGAATAAATACGTAGGTTTGGAACTAAATTAAGTTTTCCTGTTTATTTTAATATTTTTAAAATAATCATCAAATTTTTGTAACCCTTGAATAGAGCACATGCGGATCACGTACAAAAATTACTAATTATCTCAAGAACATAAAACCATCCAAATCCATCAAAGAATTACAAATGGGGAAAAAGAATTTCAATCTATATCCATAAAGTTAACAGATGGATACAAAGAATATCACGTTTGTTGCCACGGAAAACACCTGTGCCCTGTTTGGTTTAAAGTGCTTTTATTGATTTAGTTAGTATTCTTATACAAACACTAAATCTCTCATCAATCACATCTTAAACCATCCAACCACTCAAATTGATACACTCACCCAAAAAAAATAAAATAAAATTATCTTCCTCTTTTATAAGATTCGAGCTGTGAATCATAATGTAAAAGAATAAACCAATTTACCATCCATCTTATCTTAAACTTCTACGAATGCATCTATATTTTTCAACTCCACTATAAGCATAGTAGATGGTCTTAATGGACTTGGTGAAAGAAAGAAATGAGGGCTGAGCTTTAGAATTTTCCCGATCAAAAAATGGTATTATATCTGTTGCTATTTTGAAGACTATACATAGAAAACAAAGAAAGGGGAAGAAAAGAAAAAAAGGAAAACTGAACTGGTTTTTGAGTCTTGCTCTTTCGTGCATGCTAATTCGGGTCTTCCCATAAAAACGTGTTAGAGCCGCAGACATCGGCAGTCGGCCCATTGTTGTCTTATAACATATGTGGCCGGGTTCTTGAAAACAAACGTGGGCCAACCTCTGGTGACCAAAAGAGTTAGAGGGGCTGCGGAAATTGGAAAAAGAGGCCACTCGAGAGGCCTATTTCGAGTTTGTATGGCTGTGTTACCTTACAATTGCAATAAAACTAAACTAAAATAATTGATTTCTATTCACTTTATTTTTTAAAATCTTTATTTATCTAGACTCATATATATATATATATATATATATATATATATATATATTTTTTTTTTTACTATAAAATAATATTTTTATAATTTTTAAATATTTTAAAGGTATTTATTATGAAATTTTTTCATTATATTACACTTTGATCCTTTTTTAAAAATATTATTTTTTTAGTCAGTAAATATTTTTTATTTGATTTTAGTCCCACTTTTTTGTTTCATTTTGATCCTTGCTTTTTTTCTTTAATTTTTTAATTAAAAATTTTAGGGAAAAAAGACGTTTAGAAAAGATAATTTACAAAATAAGGTTTTAGATAAAAAAAAATGTGGATAGAGATAAATAAATAATTTGTTTCAATAAAAATTTATAAAAATATAAAAAGTAATTTATCAAATATAAAATTTTGATTAAAAAATGATAAAATTGAATGAATTTTTATTCATTTTTTATTTGATATGTTTTAGTAACGTATAATATAATACATGACATCAAAATAAAATATTTTTTAAAAATAATTTTATATATTTTGTTCAGCAGCTACAACTTTTAGGACAAAAATAGACTAGTTTGAAAAGCCGAAACCACTATAAACTTCAAGTATGATTTGGAAAAGGTAGACAATCTGATATTTTGGAAACTCATTCCCAATTTACTAAACACGATCATATAGCGTAACAGTTGGGTTTCTTTTTCTTTTTTCTATTTTCCTTTTATTATTATTGAAGCTACGTTCAATTTTAAATATACAGGATCACATATCAATATGATAATAAAAGTTTTGTTTGGTCTTGGATGGTTATAAATTAAGTAAATTTATAAAGTTTTTAAAAGTAAAAGAGTTTGGTAAAAGATTGGATTTTGAAAAGAAAAAAGAAAAGAAAAAGAAAACATATCATCTAGAAAAAGCATGTAAGAACTATCACGAGAGAAATATAATCGTGTCTTCCCCTGTTTCTTTTATAATAAGTTACAAGAGGTGATTTAATTTTAAACGCAGCAGGATCAAACAAACCCAAAATATGCTTTCAGAATTTGGTTGGAATAGAAAAAATAAATAAAAATAGAAGATTAATTCAGATTAATATGGCGATACCACTCTATACAAAAGGTGCATTAAATATCATAACACATGCAATTCCCTTAATTTTAGGCGTAATTAATCTTTATTTCTTCCAAACTTAGAATGCCTCATAATAACTATCACAAATGTTATTCACTTTATTTATATATATATATATATATATATATATATATATATATATATATATATATATATATATATATATATATATATGTATATATATATATATATATGTATGTGTGTGTATCATTTGTTTCTTCATGTAATATAAAATTACGTGATTTTTAATGATTTGATCATTGATACCCTTTAGACTCAAATGTAACGTCCTACATTGATTTCGAACAAATTTCGATATATGTTCATTCTCTCAAAATTACTACTTTCAATCTCTCAGATATAACTATTTATTTTACTGAAAAATTATTCAAATTGAAAGTTTTTGGGTTATATTTATGCAATATGATCTCTAAGAGAACAAGAGTCAATAATTACACATATTAGAAAGCATTAATAGAAAAAATAAAATAGAGTAAGATAAATAAAAATATCAATAAAAAAATAGAATAGATTTATTTGTCATAGCGTGTAGCCATTGTTTTTAGAATAAATTGCATCCCTCGAAAAGTATTTCTTGATGCAATAAAGGTGGCTTATTTTTTAAAAAATGCAACAACTGATCGTATGCAAGCGTACACTCGTAGTGCATAGGCACGAGTAAATACTCAATTCCACTTCTCAAAATAGAATTGTGTATGAAAATAGTTAAAAACAAAACAATATTTTTTTAAGAGAAAACATCATTATTTTGTTTCTCTTTCTGTACAAAATGCTAAAAAATATTTAAACTTATATAAAGTGAGAATAAATAATAAATGAATCCTTAAACTATAATTTTTTTTAATAAACTCACAATTGCTAGTAATTGTTATAATAAGTATCAATAATAATTAAAATGATTTAATATCACAATGGTTAATTATATTAACATTATTGTAACTATTTTTCTATTGAATAGGAAAAGAAATTAAAAGCCAATTATCATTGTATCTATCGACATGAAAAAAAAAATCATACTATTATTGTGTTAGGCGTATCATATCTCATTTCGTCCGTTTTACTATTATTGTGTAGTATAGAGACAAGCACACCGTGATTAATTATAAAGTAATTTTAACTAAAAAAATCAGTTGGACCAAAGTTTTCTTCTTTTTTTTCCAAGGAAAATCATACTATAGTTAGATTCAGTGAGCTACACAGCAAATTTATAAAGTTCCTGCACAAATCATTGTTAAAAAAAAAAAAAGTTCCTACACGAATACGAGATGGACAAACAATTAAAACACGAACGGGAATAGCACGAAGAAAATCAATATTGTTACCAACATCGTTTTTATTACCAGAGTTCCCGATTTATTTTACAGTCTCACGTGAAATTCAGGTACATGGAAATTACTACACCCAGTTACGAATCACTACCAGTAATTTTTTTTTTTTTTTTTTTTTTGAAAAAAAGGAAAGAATCATGAAGCATGGACATGGTGTGACCTTTTCCACACCAAACTAAACTTTTCCTCTATGTCATAATCCGTATCAAGAAAGTAACTCGTAGTATAGTGTGCATGTGGACCGAAGAGAATTGTATGGCCCTTCTCTGTACTCTCTCTCTCTCTCTCTCCCTGCATACATATCCAATTTTCATTGGCCTTTGCCAAAATCCTTTCTAAGTGGTAACAACAACCCACACAAGCAAGACCATGTGCTGTCATGACAGGGCGCCACTTCCTTATATATTCTTCGATCTTTCGGCAGCTTAATATTGATTGATGAATGCGATTCTCATTTTCCACTTTTTTTTCTCTGTCTTTTCTTGGCGTAGATATGTAAAATCGCTTTATCGGGGTCCAGGGGATCGAACGCTTTAATGTCAACTTGTAAGATGAAGGGGCCAAATAGTTGCACCGACCTTTTCCTTTCACGTTCCTTGAAGTCAACACGTAATTTGAAGGATGCAAACACATGCGTCTTCTTCCTGACCAAATGTCTACATTCGATTAAATCAACCCTCTTTGTCAAAAGATTAGAGCATCTCTGCGGTCAACCAGGCTTGCATGCCTTGCTTCAAAAGTTTGGAATTTGGAAATTCTTCAGAGTTTTTCATTGACTTTGTGTTCATCTGATGTCCAACCAGCTGCTTTTTCCAAAATTCTTCTAATGCTTGCTTTACAAAAATAAAAACAAAACTTCAAGGTTAAGGGTAGTTAGTTCAAATTGCGTGCTTCTCGAGAGATCAAGAACGACATTTCAAGATCTATTTTTGGAATTGAGCCCTACTGGAATTCATGCTAATACGATGTATTCTATTTAAAATTAAATAAAAGATCCAGCTACCCTATTCTGTTTCAAATTTTGTATTTAATTTACAGGTGAGTTTGAAGAACCAACCATCTTTAAAAAAAAATCAAAAGTTAAGTATCAATAGCAAGTTCTTATTTTTCAATAAATCTCATAACTCAATGTTAATTTTTTTTTTTGTTAATCTCCTAATATCCTAAGTCTAAAGACCTAAACTAATCATTCGTTGTTTTGTCGAACATAGTTATTCAACAATTGTTTTTACACATATAAAGATTCGAATTTGAAACTATTTGCTTAAATGACTAGAACTCTTTCACTTAAATCAATCATCTTAGATAAGTTGGAGCATACATCGATATTAATTATCTTTTTTTGACCTTGGTTTCAAATATGAAAATTTATCGCAAAAGCTACTTAATTAAGTTGGAACATTCATCAAAAGAATAATAAAAAAAAAAGGTGTTACATTTAGCAATAAGAATATGGAAGTAGGGCAAGTTATGCTTAGAAAGTTAAATATTTTAGGTTGAGAAGACAAAGATGATACCACAAAATTAATAATTTTATTAATTCAAGATAAGTTGTTTAGCCAAAAGGTTTACTTGCATCTAGAGGTGTTCGTTCGGTTATTCGGTTTGGTTTCAAAATATTTTAGATGGTTTTCAATTAACCGAACTTAAAAAAAAAAAAAAACCAAAATGTTATTTGGTTTCAAAATATTTCAATTTCGGTGTTCGATAATTCGATTTTTACTCGTTTTATTTTATTTTATTTTTTTCTATAGATAATCGATTCTATTAAAGTTTCTAAAACCTCTATTTAAAGTGAGTTTCTTTCTACTTTGTGGATTATTAGCTAGGAAACTAAGTTGTGCCTAAAAAATAGCAAATGCATTGATAGATAAATAAATAATAAATTATTTACTCAAGAGAGCTTGAATTAGAGACGATAGAAAAACTACAAACATCTTCGCTATTTTATATACATTTAAACTTATAACGGAGACAAAGAGAGCACGTACGAAGCTATGGGAGGAAGTGCATATAGGGGAGAAAGGGTTTTTCGGTTTAGGGGTGCGAGTGAGTGATCCGACTTAATATATATATTAAAATTTTGATTTTCGATTAATGAATTTTTTTTAAAAAAAAACCCTAACCCGAAAATCAAAATTATTTCGCTTTGTTTTTTTGTTTTTTTTATTTTTTTAAAAAAATCGCATTGAAATTGATATTTTGATACGGTTCGGTTATTCGTTTTTCGGTGAATAATGAACATCCCTAATTGCATCTATAAAATTAGATAAACCCTAATGCTTTTAAACTTCGAAATAAAAACAAAAATAAAATAAAATATGCCAAATTAATGCTATCCCACATATAAATTAAAACTATTATAAAATATAAATGACCGAGTATGGCCTTTGGATTCTTCTAACCTCGATTGATCGAATTGATCGATCCCAATCTGTTGTTACGGGTAACATTCGTTCTATCCCTCTATCTAACCTTTTTAGATATAATAAAAAGAACATTGATCCATCCTTGAAGGTCCATGAACTCGAAACCCAAACCATCTCCTCCAATACCGCCTTTTTATTTTCTTTTTCTTTTTTAATAATCAAGCATCCATAATTATATTTTCTTTTCTTAAATTTATATATTATTCATTATTAGTTTAACTATTCAATATGGTACATGTGTTTCAACATTTCTCTTTACTTGTATCCCATTTTTTGAGATTTGTCATGTGGTTTGGGTTTTAAAATATTTACTAAGTCATTGGATCTTTTTAAGATTCTAATACCATATAAAATTAGATAATTGATATTGAGTTTTATCCAAAAGACTTGAGATTTATTTTGAGTAATCCCTTTTCGACTTTATATATTATTCATTATTAGTTTAATTATTTATTGTGAGATATGTATTCTAACATCGTATATCTTGTAACTCAAAGCTAGTTGTGTTTCTTTTGGACTTTAGTTTTGAGCATGAAAAGTATCCACCACTCAATGCAATGTTATTTAATTAAATTAAAATATACCCATCAATAGAAAAGAAAAGAAAAAGTGTTACATTGAGTAATGAGAACACCGAGGCAAGGTAAATTAGACTTGGAAGTTAAACATTTCAAATTCACTGGACAAAAACAAGACTTCAAAATTGATAGTTTTATTAATTATTTTTGAAAAAAGACAATAATTTTATTATTTGATTAAAAAAATTTTATTCTCTATACATATGTTACAAGTAAATAGATTAATAAATTATTTCAAAACATGGTGAATCATGGTCTTTGTGCAATATCTAATCTTTTTATGGATGACAAATAGAGCTCTCTAAGCTTTCCTAACCAAAAATTTCTAAAACATGACTTATCTTCAAAATTACACTCACAACCAAGTCTTTTGCTATCATGGATTTACAAGGGAACAAGTCGCTCTATCAAGCTCCATTAATAGAAAATTTTAATCATCTAACACTCGCTAAAGGATGCTAATCTCTTTCAAATAACAAGATAAAATCTTAAAATTTTTATTTAAATGAAATAATCTTTTAGTTCTAGAAACATAAAATGCCTAGCCAAATAGTGAATCATAACAACAAATAAGATCTAAAAAGATCATGTCCTCATTATAAGAAATAAACAAAGGAATGAGGTATCTCATCCATATTAAAGAAAACAAGAAAAAATCAATAGAGCCTAAACTAGTATTTAAGAGAAGGTGTTTTGTTGACGAAAAAGGAGAGTTTCCTTTTTCTTTCAAACATTAATAATTCAAGACAAGTTATTTAGCCAAAAGGCTTTACATTTACACAAATAGATACTAAAATAATAAAACCTTGACGTTTCTAAAATTCGAAACGAAACAAAACTAAAATATGCCGAATTAGTGTTGATCCCTAAATTAAAACTACACTCTAAAATATACATTGACTAACGTTCTTTAAATTTCTCTCGCTATTCTATATCAATGGAATGGAAAAATCTTTCTACGGAGTGTTTGCCTTGTGTAAAACATTTTACAAATAAATAAATTTATGAACGGATATTTTACATGGATTTTTTTATGATATTTAATAAATAATGATTTGAAAAATATAATAATAATACAATGATGATGTTATTAAAGGATCATTTCACCTAAAAGCTTAAGTTGATAAGTGAAGCCTCATAATATAATTTATATTAGTCTTTAACACACCCTCAAGTGAAAGCCTCAACATTTGGGCTTGAAACTTGCACAGTCCATAATGTCTTGTGCTTAATACTTGAGAAATTAGAGATGGTGAGACTTGAACTTAGGACCACATGATCAACTAAACTTTGATACCATATTAAAGGACCATCTCATCTAAAAGCTTAAGCCGGGATCCTAGAGCTCAAGCCACTTGACGGACCCCAAAAGATGGGTACGCAAGTGAGGGAACGTATCGGAGACTAATATAAATTATACTATGAGACTTCACCTATCGACTTAAGCTTTTAGGTGAGATGGTCTTTTAATATAATATCAAAGCTTGGTTGATCATGTGGTCCCGAGTTCAAATCTCACAATTTTTAATTTTTCAAATATTAAGTACAATGCATTGTGGATCCGTGTAAGTTTCAAGCTCAAATGTTGAGATTTTCATTTGAGGAGGTGTGAGCTTAAGCTTTTGAATGAGATGATCATTTGACGGATATGTTGTAACGATGATTATCTATAGAATAATGGCATGGTTGAGATAGAAGAGATGACAATGGTAGTCGTAGAGCAATGACAATGGTAAAGATGATGGAGATAGCAATGGTTAAAATACTCAACTAGTATTTGTAAAATGTTTTACAAAATTTAATAAACTGAAAATATTTTATAATTTTACAGAAAAATTGATAAAAAAATATTTTTATGTAAAATATTTTAAGCAAAACAAACTGATCATAAATTGTAAAATTAATCCCGATAGCTTCATTGCAAGAAAACTGCAAAGGGAAAAAAAAAGAAGGGAAAACAATGATAGTAAAAGGTAAGCAACTCCAGAAGATCCATGTTCCAAAATTGAAGACGTGATTTGGTCTGTTTAACAAGTCAAGCCTGAAATGAATGCTGCTCTCAAGCAGAGATTCAGATAGGTCTGCAGCATTTACAACTCACCAGAGTGAAAAGATGTATGAAAGCTTTCTATTTCCCATTTCCCGCTTCAAATTAAATCCTTACGTTAATACCCAAGGCGGCAACCACCAACCCCACCACAAAATAAATCACAGAAAAACGTACGTTCTCAACGTCCAACATTTTCATCGGAAGCTATACGCAAAGAAACTTTAAAGTAGCAATCAATGAGAAGAATAATTAACTTAATCATGGCAAGAATGGTTACATTCATATTCATCTAAAACCCAAAATCCCAACCACGGCCACAAACACAGTTGGTAGGTCCCACATTGGAAGATCTCCTACGATAAAATATATTCAGGAATGAGATAATAGGGAATAACTCCTCTTTTTCTTCATATTGGTTAAAAAATGGACAAAAAAGAATAAATCAAACGGACCAGAATGTCCCATCACATTGACCTATCATTTCAGCCATATTTTGTAGCTTACTGGCTAACGTTTTTTCCATTGAATTATACCAAAATTCTACTCTACTCGTGTGGGTCCCACTCTCCTTCAACTTGACACGTGTCACTTCACTGTTTTTTTCCACCATATATTCACTACCCTCTGACCCTTCCCTTCTCTTTTACTTGGAAAACATCAGGAAACAAGTAAGCATGAACCAACAAACACGGCAATCACCGTAAAAAAATCCTTGAGGAGGGGAAAAAAAAAAAAAACCAACAGCCCTTACCATTCAGAAACTCACGTTGCGTAAATGCCACGCGTCAAAAGATCATTAGATACATGGAAAGATATCGTACACCAGTCGAACGCTGTAAGAAGTTTCAAAAAAATCTAGCAGAAGCAACTACGCAGCCAACAGTATTCTTTACGGTCTTACTCTACTTTACTTACAGAACCGCCTTAGGTCCCTGCTTTCTGTTCTGTTCTTTTCTTTTTTCTTTTTAAAAAAAGAAAAAACAAAAACAAAAACAAAAAATAAAACCCCTCTCTCGTCGCTCCTTCTTTGCGTCGTATCTTCCTTAAAAGAGCAAGAGAACATAACAAGAAAGCCATAGCCAGTACAGATAACAGAAATAGAAAGAGAGAGAGAAGAAGAAGAGTAAGCGCGCTCGGATTGGGGGTTTGGTTTGGTTTCAATCAGAAGATAAAAAAGAAAGAAGAGAGAAGGAAGCAAGCAGAATTAAGGGTTGATAGACCGTGGGAATCTAAAAGAATCACACAACCAAACAACAATATAAAAAAGAAAAAAAGGAACAAAGGTTTTCTTTTTCATTACCCTTCATAAATATTTGCGTGCTTCGTACGGTCTATCCACCCTAATCTGCATATCAGAAGAAGAAAAGAAACAATCAAACCCCCTCTTCCCTCTCTCTTTCGCTCTTTCATTCACTTTATCAAGATACTATTAAGCTTTTTTTTTCTTTGATGATGATTTTGTTTTTGGTTTCTTGATTTGATTTTATTTTTTAGAGCATTAATTACTATTAGTTAATTTTATTTTTGAGGTAATGGAGAATGAGAATAATGGTAGGGTTGGAGCCGAGAATGAGAGTAATGGTAGGGTTTCAGTAACTGGAGCTGAGAATGAGAGTAATGGGAGGGTTTCAGTAACTGGAGCCGGGTATGGAGGCGGCCCGTCTTACTGGCTGGATGCGTGTGAGGATATTTCTTGTGATATTATAGATGATTTTGTTGATTTTGATAGTTCAATTGTTCAAGAATTATCTGTTGATAATAATTCTAATGTTAATGATTTCTTTGGAGGAATTGATCACATTCTTGACAGTATTAAGAATGGTAGTGGTCTGCCTCCGCTTAGCAATGCTAGTACAACAACTAACGTTGCCAATGGAAGTCGGGATTGCAATATTGGGGATGGGTGGTTTAGTAATGTAGAGAATGGAGTTTGCAACGGAGGCTTGGTTTCACAATCAAATGGTGGTGATAAAGACAATTTTGAAGGAAAAGGGCTGGTGGAGAATGTTGATAATGGGTCGAATTTGTCCAATAGGAAGAGAGAAGAGAAATTGTCAAACAATTTTGTTAAAGAAAATGGGAAAAAGGGTGTTTTTGAGCGGTCAAGGGAGCGAGATTTTGATGGTGAAGAAAGGTGCGGTAAAAGGGCTAGACTTTGTGGTTATAGAAATGAGAGAGTGTATTCTAGTAGAGGGCAACATGAACCTAGGGATAGGGAGAGAGTCTCCAGCAGGAAGAGATCGCGGGATAGGGATGAAAGTGATAGAAGGGATAGGGATGTTAGTCGGAGAAGAGATAGATATAGTGGTAGCAGTAGGAGGGATGGTAGAGATAGGGATTGGAGGGACAGAGAACTGAGGGGTTATTGGGAGAGGGATCGTTCAGGGTCCCATGATATGGTTTTTCGATTGGGTACATGGGAAGCTGATCGTATCAAAGAAGGGAGGGAGGCCAATGACAAGATACCTGAGTGCAAAGGAGAGCCAGATAAGAAATCAGAGGAGAGTAAAGAGAAAGTCCCCGAAGAACAAGCCCGCCAGTATCAATTGGATGTCCTTGAACAGGCTAAGAAGAAAAATACAATAGCTTTTCTTGAAACGGGGGCAGGGAAGACCCTCATTGCTGTACTTCTCATTCGGAGCATTTGCAATGACTTACAAAGGCAGAATAAAAAATTCTTGCTGTATTTTTGGTTCCTAAGGTTCCACTTGTTTATCAGGTAGTTACACTGAATCTGAAGACTACGTTGTTTTTAGAAGATGTAAAACTTTGATAATCTTCATTGATTGCCAGTATTGCTTGATGATTTTGTCCTGCTTTTCTGACTTCAGCAAGCAGAAGTTATTCGTGAGCGTACTGGTTACCAAGTGGGCCATTATTGTGGTGAGATGGGTCAAGATTTCTGGGATACTAGAAGGTGGCAGCGCGAGTTTGAAACAAAACAGGTAGCTCTTGAAGTTTCTGTTTATGCTAGATTTTGATTCCCCTGTATTTTTCTGGTGATCTTCAATCTTCATATGTTTCTATTTTCTATTTCTCATGTTTACTTTAGTCATCGCCTGTGGTTATGATAATGGCCACTAATTTGACATGATTTTATAAATTAGTAGCACTAGAAAGGTATTTGTTGCAGTTAACCGTAATTGTTTCTTCTTATGACTTCTTATACTTAATTACATGCCTTAAATCTGGGAAAACCATTTGTTTTCTAGCATCTAATAATTAGATCCATTAATGTTAGAAGTCTGGGGGAAGGTACAGTAGTAAGAGAGTCTGATCATGCCTCTTCAATTCACTGTAGTCTCTGATCCAACTTCAAGCATGTTTATTGTCCAATTTGTATATATATCAGTTTTATTTGCTCGTTTCTCTCTTACCTTAGTGCTCAATGTGACTTTTCTCAAATTTGGTTTGGGTGTCCAAAGTTCTCTTGAAAATTAGACTTGGGCATCCCTAATTCATAGGAGGCTGAGCACAAAATAACGTGTGAGCCACAAGGTTGTATAGAGTTCTGAGCCCCATAATGCGCAGAATGGAAAAGAAATTAAAATCAATTGATCATTTGGTTGTGCATTCCCCAGCATCTTTTCTTGTGTTGGAAATCATCCGTTAAGGGATGGGTAACTGCGAAAGTACCTTTGGAAATTTTTGTATGTGATGGAAATAGTATTTATGGGATTTGGTGAAGGGAAGATGTGGATGTTTGAGGGGTGTTTTGTTATAATTTCTGTATTGGGCTAATGTTGTTACAAAGGAATGCTAGAAATTTTAACGATAAAATATATTTGTTTAACGATCTAATCTGCCTGTCCTGTTGTTTTCTGTGGGTATCACAACATTGCTAATGTATCATGCTGGGAGTTGAATCAAAACCATTAATGGGGGCACATTTAGTAACAATGAAAGGGAACGCCCTGGAGATAGATACATATTTTGCTTGCTTCCACTCTGGTGGTAGCTTGTTCCTCGATCTATTTGATTGCCTTTTTTCTCCCTGCAGGTTTTAGTGATGACAGCCCAAATTCTTTTGAACATTTTGAGGCACAGTATAATCAAAATGGAAGGCATCAATCTCTTAATTTTGGATGAGTGTCATCATGCTGTGAAGAAACATCCATATTCTCTAGTGATGTCTGAGTTCTACCATACAACTCCAAAGGAGAAGAGACCATCTGTTTTTGGAATGACAGCTTCTCCTGTTAACTTAAAGGGTATTGATTTAATTTGTGACTGTTGAATTTGAAGCTGTTCATATTCCTAGCAGGAGTTTCTTTTTAATCAGGATTTTTTAGTTAGTAGGACATGAATTTCAAGCTGTAACATCTTGTACTGATATTGATTGCGTTTCAGGTGTTTCGAGTCAGGTGGATTGTGCAATAAAGATCCGCAATCTAGAGAGTAAACTGGACTCAATTGTTTGTACAATAAAAGACCGCAAGGATCTGGAAAAGCATGTACCAATGCCCGTGGAAGTTGTGGTGGAGTATGACAAAGCAGCCAGCTTGTGGTCCCTTCATGAACAAATAAAGCAAATGGAAGTTGCTGTTGAGGAAGCTGCACAATCAAGCTCGAGAAGAAGTAAATGGCAATTTATGGGAGCTAGGGATGCTGGGGCCAAGGAAGAGCTGCGTCAAGTTTACGGTGTTTCTGAAAGAACGGAAAGTGATGGGGCAGCTAACTTAATTCAAAAGTTGAGGGCAATTAATTATGCACTCGGTGATCTTGGTCAGTGGTGTGCTTACAAGGTATTTACAGTGTGGTTTATTTTGTCCATTGTTTTTAGCATAATTGTCTAGTGTGCCATTGCTTAGTGCAATGGTCAATGTCTTGGGCCTGCCACCACCAATCTTGAGAGTGGATTTATTAAAATGCTGACTGATAGGACCCTATCTACCTTTTTTCTTGGATCTCACATCTATGGGACTGTAACTGTGTATGGCTATAACAAATACTTGGTTTTGCATCCGTGTCTTTTGCAGGTTGCACAATCCTTTCTGACAGCCTTACAAAATGATGAGAGAGCAAACTATCAGCTTGATGTTAAGTTTCAAGAATCCTATCTGGAAAGAGTCGTGGCACTCTTGCAATGCCAATTAACAGAGGGAGCTGTTACAGACAAGGATACAAAAGTTTCAGACAATGAAAATGGCAATGCTCAAGATGGGCCTTATTCTGACGAGATTGAGGAGGGAGAGCTCCCTGACAGTCATGGTGGGTGTTGTTGATTCCTGACAACATAACATTGAGTAAATTTGGACTTGGTTTAGATTAATTCCTCAGTGTAGTGAATAGTGATCTGTGCATGAAACTGCTGGAAACAAATGATCTCGGTGTGTCAGATGGAGGGGAATTTAGGGAAGTCTACCGGTCCTATGCAATATTCAATATGTGATTGGGGACATGACCCATCAACGTGTATTGTTATACCGGTCCCAGTTCTGCTCTTGATTTTACAACGTTAAAAGTTTTTAGTAGTTTTGAAGAGAAATGGTGTTGATACATTTGTCTCCTTGTTTACTTATGTGGTGTAGTTGTCTCTGGCGGAGAACATGTCGATGTGATAATAGGAGCCGCTGTAGCTGATGGAAAAGTGACTCCTAAAGTGCAATCACTGATTAAAATACTTCTTGGATATCAGCACACAGAAGATTTTCGTGCAATCATCTTTGTTGAGCGTGTGGTAGCAGCTTTGGTTCTTCCTAAGGTCAAATATGTTAATATATCTCTTTTTGTGAAGCTTCCCATAGCATGGTTCTCATTACAACATTCTCACAGTACTGTGTTATGTTTTGTCAAGCTTGCAGGTTTTTGCAGTGCTTCCATCTCTAAGTTTTGTCAGGTGTGCCAGCTTGATAGGGCACAACAATAGTCAGGAAATGAGGACAAGCCAAATGCAGGACACAATCACTAAATTTCGAGATGGTCGTGTATGTATCAATGCCATTGTTGTTGATTGGTTTCTTTAAGTGCTGAAATTTTATGCTAGATGCCTAGTAAATGCTTGCATCTATTGGGCAGGTGACATTGTTAGTTGCTACCAGTGTTGCTGAGGAAGGACTTGATATCAGGCAATGCAATGTTGTTATTCGCTTTGATCTTGCAAAAACTGTTCTTGCATACATTCAGTCTCGAGGTCGTGCAAGAAAGCCGGGCTCTGATTACATTTTAATGGTGGAGAGGTAATGGTGTTGGATCTAATCTCAATCTCATCTTTGGTCCTGTAGTATATATCAAATAACTTATAATGTTTACCATTCTCAGGGGAAATCTGTCTCATGGAGCATTCTTGAGGAATGCTAGGAATAGCGAGGAGACACTGCGGAAAGAAGCGATTGAGAGAACTGACCTCAGTCATCTTAAGGATACTTCAAGGTTAATTGCAGTGGATTCAATACCAGGAACTGTTTACCAGGTGGAGTCTACTGGTGCTGTTGTGAGCTTAAATTCTGCTGTTGGACTAATCCACTTCTATTGCTCTCAGCTACCCAGTGACAGGTCCCTTATCAATCCCTTGTTGATAACTTTAGCCAAAATCTTATTGGTTGTTAAGGAATACTAATTTCTTGTCCAATACATTCTGCTATCCAGGTATTCAATACTTCGTCCTGAGTTTATTATGGAGAAGCATGAGAAGCCAGGAGGTCCCACAGAGTATTCATGCAAGCTTCAGCTGCCTTGTAATGCTCCATTTGAGAAGCTTGAGGGTCCTGTATGCAGTTCAATGCGCCTTGCACAGCAGGCATGCTACTTTGTCATCACAATTGTGCTAGCTTCACTATTTTTAATTTAGGAATACGTGTTAATTATCTGATTAATGTGTAGGCTGTTTGTTTGGCTGCTTGCAAGAAGCTCCATGAGATGGGAGCATTTACTGACATGCTCTTGCCAGACAAGGGAAGTGGGGAAGAAAAAGACAAGGTTGATCAGAATGATGAAGGCGAACCACTTCCTGGGACTGCTAGACATCGGGAGTTCTATCCTGAAGGTGTAGCTAATATACTCCAGGTTAGTTTGTTATGTTTGTTCCATGGTTATGACGGTCTGTGTGTTGATGACTGTTAATGATAAAGTTCGGTGATAGAAATATTTGTTAGTGACGGATTGGAAAAAATAGGAGCCTGTATCCATTTGCTTCTGTCCGAAGATACTGTGACCTAATGAACACTAGAATAATACCCTCATGGTTTTAGTCAGTGAATTACTCTGCACCACCTTTTTCACTGCAGCACTGTTTTCTTTGTTTTGCCAGTGGAAATTCTCTTCTTATGTCTAATCGGAGCATGCTTTTGTCCTTTGTCATTTGCCTCTTTCTTTGGTAGGTGAATTTTTAGCGACTATTGAATGCATTTTATGGTAGCTAGTAGGCATAAGAAAAACATTAAAAACTGGGAATTTATAAGACCCTGCTACTGTACCTAGTAGGTGGAAGAATTTTAATGGCGTTAAGGAACCCAGATAGCCACCCCAATTAACCTGAGACTGAGACTTAGTTGAATGGAGTGGGGTTTCTCTATTCCCTGCTCTCCTTTTTTGCAGGAAAAGGGTGTAGGGATTTGGCGGGTGGGGGTGGGGGAGTGCATGGATGACAAGAATTTGCATTTGCATCTCAATGAACTTTGAAAATATCCAAACCATGAACATTTATTTAAAGGGTCATTTTTCTCTTATTACACCAAGTCAAATGCCTTCCATTGTCTTTTAGAGGATGCCTTCCATTCCTTCTATTTCCCTATTTTTACTTTTCCTTTCCATCGTGTTTTTATAATGTAGATCTGTTTTGTACTGTTTAAATAAGTGCTGTTTTAGGTTTCTTTTCAACATGATCTTCTTGTAGCACACAGATACTGAACTCTATTTGGCCTTTCAGGGAGAATGGATTTTATGTGGAAGAGATGGTTATGACAACTCCAAAGTGCTTCGTCTTTACATGTACAGTGTCAGATGTGTAAACAGTGGCACTTCAAATGATCCATTCTTGACTCAAGTTTCAAATTTTGCAGTGCTTTTTGGCAATGAGCTGGATGCAGAGGTATTTCAATTTATTTTCAGTTCCAGCATAGATAGATATGTTAAGCATTTCTCTTTAACCTCAAGTTTTGCAGGTCTTATCGATGTCGATGGATCTATTTATCGCTCGAACCATGATAACGAAGGCATCTCTTGTCATTAGGGGTCCCATAGATATTACTGAAAGTCAGGTCGGTTGTCAGTTAACTATTGGAGTAATGGTCCAAGACACCCCCTTCCTTTTCACTTTCCTCAAATGTTACATTTCAGAATCTGATGCCTGACACATTTGAACTCTCATTGTGTGCAGCTGGCATCCCTTAAAAGTTTTCATGTAAGATTGATGAGCATTGTATTGGATGTGGATGTTGAACCTTCCAACACTCCGTGGGATCCTGCGAAAACATATTTATTCGTCCCCATGGTTAGCGATAAGTTTGTAGATCCTATAAAAGAAATTGACTGGGATCTGGTTGAAAATATAATTGGAACAGATGCATGGAGCAATCCCCTTCAGAGAGCTCGACCGGATGTTTACCTTGGTACAAATGAGAGGACACTTGGTGGAGACAGAAGGGAGTATGGTTTTGGGAAATTGCGTCATGGAATTGCTTTTGGACAGAAATCTCATCCCACTTATGGCATCAGGGGAGCTGTAGCACAGTTTGATGTTGTGAAAGCTGTTGGATTGGTTCCTAGGCGGGAACGGGATGCAACTGAGATGCAAAAGCTGGAGTTGACCAAAGGCAAACTAATGATGGCTGACACCTGTGTGGATGCTGATGCTTTGATAGGGAGAATTGTTACAGCTGCTCACTCTGGGAAGAGGTTTTATGTGGTTTCCATATGCTCTGATATGACTGCCGAGAACTCATTCCCAAGAAAAGAGGGTTATCTTGGTCCTCTGGAGTACAGCTCATATGCTGATTACTACAAGCAAAAGTGCGATCCTCGTTACTTTCCCTAATAAATTGGTTTTCTTAGCTCTTGCCCCTTTCTCCTCATTGAAAATAATTGAAGAATACCTTTTTAATTGCTATTGTGCTAAGCCATGACTACTAGCTTCGATGCATTTCTGATGTTGTGCTTGAAGAAACAAAAGCTTATCTGAATCTGTGATGGAAATATTCTTGTCTTCTCATAGATTGGAGAAGCCTTTTTTTTCATTTTTTCTGGTTGCACAACAGAGGGTCTATTCATGGGGATATTGATTATATTTATGTATCATTATCAGGTATGGAGTTGAATTGGTATATAAGCAACAACCTTTAATAAGAGGACGAGGTGTTTCATACTGCAAGAATCTCTTATCCCCTCGGTTTGAACACTCAGATTGTATGTATCTTCCCCTATCCTTCAGGAGCAAAGCCATCTCTGCCTGTAAGGTATGCTTCACATTTTTTTAGTTTCTAGAGCTAAATGGGCAAATTTTTGTTTTTGTAGCAAATGAAGGTGAATCTGAAGAGAATCTTGACAAAACTTACTACGTGTTTCTTCCTCCTGAGCTGTGTCTAGTACACCCTCTTCCTGGATCACTTGTTCGAGGTGCCCAGAGATTACCATCAATAATGAGGAGAGTTGAAAGCATGCTACTCGCTGTTGAACTTAAGGATATAATAAATTATCCAGTCCCTGCTTCAAAGGTATTTCATTTACTATTGAAAGTTTGAAGGCTGTGAACTACCTTGTAACTGATGTGTCCCTCCTATATCTGCAGATCTTGGAAGCCTTGACTGCTGCTTCATGCCAAGAGACATTCTGCTATGAAAGAGCAGAGCTTCTAGGAGATGCATACCTGAAATGGGTTGTTAGTCGATTTCTTTTTCTTAAGTATCCCCAGAAACATGAGGGTCAACTCACTAGGATGAGGCAACAAATGGTTAGCAACATGGTTTTGTATCAATATGCATTGAATAAAGGACTTCAGTCCTATATTCAAGCAGATCGCTTTGCTCCATCTAGATGGGCTGCTCCTGGAGTGTTGCCTGTGTTTGATGAGGACGCAAAAGATGGAGACTCGTCCTTATTTGATCAGGAGAAATTACTTGCTGAGGATAGAGCAGGAATGGATCGTCTTGATGATGGATATGAAGATGAAATTGAAGATGGTGAACTTGAGAGTGATGCTAGTTCTTACAGAGTCCTCTCTAGCAAGACATTGGCAGATGTTGTTGAAGCATTAATCGGTGTCTATTATGTTGAAGGTGGGAAGAATGCTGCTAACCACCTCATGAAATGGGTCGGAATTCAGGTAGAGTTTGATCATGAAGACATGGAGCGTGCATCTAGGCCATTCAATGTTCCAGAAAGTGTTCTTAGGAGTGTTGACTTTGATGCTTTAGAAGGTGCCTTGGATATTGAGTTCAAAGATCATGGCTTGTTGGTAGAAGCCATTACGCACGCTTCACGACCATCTTCTGGAGTATCCTGCTATCAGCGATTAGAATTTGTTGGTGATGCAGTCTTAGATCATCTCATTACTAGGCATTTGTTTTTCACGTATACAAATCTGCCCCCTGGTCGTCTGACAGACTTGCGAGCTGCTGCTGTAAACAATGAAAATTTTGCACGTGTTGCAGTTAAACACAAGCTTCATGTGCACCTTAGACATGGGTCAAGCGCACTTGAAAAGCAGGTTTGCTATCTTTTTCCTCTGTTAGTATAGTAGGTTGACCATGGTTTTCTTAATTTACATAGCTAGTCTCTTTTGTGGAGTTTTGACACTAGTTGAATTATGTTACAGATTCGCGACTTTGTTAAGGAAGTTCAAGATGAATTATTGAAGCCAGGGTTCAACTCCTTTGGTTTAGGAGATTGCAAAGCTCCAAAGGTTCTTGGGGACATTGTTGAATCTATTGCTGGTGCTATTTTTCTTGACAGTGGGCGAGACACTGCAGTTGTTTGGAAGGTTAGTTTTGAGTCCTGGAACTTGCCAGCATGGCCGCCATACCCTTTGGCAACCCCTTCTGTTTCTCATTTCCTACTGTTCACAAATGAGGATATGTGATGACAATTTCTGGTACTGCATCCCTTTATTCCAGGTTTTTCAACCTCTTTTGCATCCAATGGTCACTCCAGAAACCCTACCAATGCATCCTGTAAGGGAGCTGCAGGAACGGTGCCAGCAACAGGCTGAAGGCTTGGAATACAAAGCCACTCGAAGTGGCAATTTGGCTACTGTTGAAGTTTTCATTGATGGTGTTCAGGTAGGAGTCGCACAAAATCCACAAAAGAAGATGGCACAGAAACTTGCTGCTAGGAATGCACTTGCTGTTTTGAAAGAGAAGGAAACAGCTGAAGCCAGGGAGAAGAGTGATGAGAATGGGAGGAAGAAAAAAATGGCAACCAAACGTTTACCAGACAAACCTTAAATGATATCTGCTTGCGTAGAAATTGGCCTATGCCATTTTATCGGTAAGAATATCATCTAATGTTTATGCTCATGTTAAAACAGATGAGCAAAAACATCAGCTTACTAACTTTATAATTTCGGTGTTTAAGGTGCGTCAATGAGGGTGGTCCTGCTCATGCAAAGAGGTTTACTTTTTCGGTTCGTGTGAATACTACTGATAGAGGATGGACTGATGAATGTGTGGGAGAGCCTATGCCGAGTGTTAAAAAGGCCAAGGACTCCGCTGCAGTTCTTCTATTGGAACTATTAAATAAACAGTACTCGTGACAGCTATAATGGAGCATCATTTGCGGAGTTCTGCTATCTACCTGTCCTTCGTAGCAAACCCCATGCCAAAATAGTGATTTTCTTGGAACATTACATTCTACTGTATTTTTAACATCTATATTGTTCGTTCTTCTGATATAGTGGAAGTAAAAGTGCAAAGCAAGTGCTAAAATTTGTGAGACCAATAATACAGATGGCTATTGCTTTCTGCCAATAGTGGTGTGTGCTTAACGATTGAGCACACCATTAATACTCGATTTGCTTGTGGATTAGCTCCATAAAGCGTATCGTCCTAAAGACACTGCTGTAGAAATTGAGGATTGGGTGCATCTTGAATGGATTTGTTAATGAAATGGCAATTAACAGATCCTGCTATCACAAAGGAACTTGAAAATGTTGCCTTTAAGGACGCTATAATAATCACCCCTTTTCGTTACTTGGTATTGGCAAACGCCTATCTGCCGTCAATAAAGTTGAAAAAGAATCTAACGTCATTTGGCTGGATTCACGCTTCATTTATGATGAACCATCAAACATTTTGTCAATCCCACATGCTTGGGATCATTATTCCAGTGAGAACTGAACATCAGTGTTCAAAAAAGTACTGCAAGATATCTTAGATTCATGCATGACTGCAACTTCAAAACCTGAGATTTTGGTGGTCATCCCACAAAATGAAACGACCTTGCATTGCTCTTTCAGGTGGAGAATGCTGCAGTCTCTGTGTATTGGAAACATCTCTACTGGATTATTATTTGCAATCAGAGAGAGCCTCAGCTTTCTAAGGAAAGCAGAAAAGTTGTATAGAAGAGTACTACATGGTTTCCACTTTCTTGAGCAAGACTGACCAATTTAGTATATTATGCAAACATATCAATGATCTTGCAGCATTGTTTAAAACCAACAAACGCCATAAATTCAAATTACAGAAAGTCGGAATTGAAGTTTAAACATAATCTTGAATGATAGTTGATGATCCCCTTATCAAAATTCAAGGAACTCCTTCAAAGGAAAAACAAGGACCACAGAACAGGTGTCTACCGCCTCAGGGTGTGCAGAATGTACTCAGCATAAAGGTCCCTTCACCAAGCAATAAATAAGAGTTCAGAACCAAAGGTACTGCATCTAATTCAAGAACTGGCATTGGAAGGAGATGCTGGGGACAAATCCTTTTGTTGTTTAGAGAAACTTACATTGAGTACTGGATAGCTTCAACAGCAGTATTTGAAGGTAAAAAATCATTAACCGCAACCTCCTTGTTCTCATTTTTCTTGTCTGTGCAAGTGTTTTAAGAAACCAGTATGCCTTGAATTGTAAACAAACATCAAACAATACTTGCTAAAATTAACAACGGTTAATGCATGAAAGAAAGGATACAATCTTCAAAGAAACGGCGAATCTCAGAAAGACGATGAGGGGCCAGCTCCTTGATGTCTGTGTAGTGCTTGTACTCTGGATCATCAGCACACACTGCAATAATTTTGTCATCTTTCTCTCCCTGCATTAAAATGACAAGATAATTTAATTGCAATATAAAGGAAAGAATTATTGATGGTAGAAAACTAAACCTTTTAAGCATCGGGATTTGCTTTAGAATTCCAGAAGATTACCTGGTCAATCATGGGCATAAGTCCAATGGCCCTGGCTCGCAGAAAACAACCAGGAAGGACAGGCTCCTACTCAGATCAGAAATTCGGTAGGATCACAATGTGGGAAATTTAAAAATGGTGCAATTACGAGTGTAGGAAAAACATTGAGCAGAATCTTGAGTTTGAAAATAAATATCAAATAGAAATCAAGTCACCTGCATGAGTACTAAAACATCCAAGGGATCATTGTCTTCACATAATGTGCGAGGGATGAAACCGTAGTTGTGGGGATAGACCACAGAGGAGTATAAAATCCGATCAACCTAAGCATTCATTTGAACAGAAAAAATAAACAAAAGGCTATGGCATATAGAATGAAGTTAAAAAAAAAAAAAAAAAAAAAAGCAAATTCCATGTAAAGCACTTCCTACAGAGTCCAGAATCTACAACTATTTGTTTTCAATTTCAATGGATTCAGAATTATTATACCTTGATTAGTCCTGTCTTCTTGTCCAGTTCATATTTGACCTTACTTCCTTTTGTTATCTCAACCACCTGTTTAATTCAATTTAAAAAAAAAAAAGTCAAGAAAATACTTCACCAGGAAAACTACGAGCTTGGAAATTACCACTCAAATGCGCACTCCAGTTACAAGTCACAATTGTTTCCTGGGCAGAGTAATATGGGTGAAAACTTAAGCAACGAAACAAATGATTTGATGTAATAGTTTGCATATGAATCATAAATGTGTGGTTTCTTTCAGCTTTTACTTTGGGTCTATGCAGTTTAAACTTATTTGATAGATAAAGTCGTAAGAAAGACTTACAACGTTGAAAATGTGGGGAGCTCCAGGCCCTGCACACAACATTTTTTTGCCACATAATTAATTTCACAACTCTTCTTGAATGCAAATAAAATGCAAACATATTCTGCATAACTACCAATTTCAAGATCATGCCAGGGATGTGCAGCAACAGTTCTCCTTGACAAAGACGAAAGGATTCTCTCGTTTAGACGGGGTGTTACGCGCTTAGCTTCAACAGCTTCATTTTCTGGTTTCGTTTCGTCGCTCATCTGTAACCAGGAAGAAATTACTTCAATGTCTGATGATGATTGTTGAAGTTGCAAGAAATTATTCTCAGCAAGATAAAGCTTAATTCATTGCAAGTATCGATAAGGTATAAACATACTGCTCGAAAGGGACCAAGAAAATGCAGATCGTGGATCAATATTCATACATTTTAAGATTCATTCAGATTTCCTTTATGTAATTTAGCTAAATGACTTAACACTGATCTGGTGTCGTCAAAAACTTATCGATAACATCCACACAGGAGATTGAGAACCCAAGCCAGTTGTTGCAGTGTAAAGTTACTAAGAAGCCTAGTACAATGAATCAATAAGACTAAGAGTGGAGATGATTTATCATGGAGATTAGCTTGTGTTTGCATTTAAATGATGGATCTCTGATTATTCTATCATTCTCACGAATCCAGGATAAAAAATCTAATGAAACACCTCTTTCTTTAGTGGGTTTCGAGATGAAGATATCTATGAACTTGACATAATCTCAAAGTTCTTTGTATCTAACCAAAAGATAGAAAGAAAGTTTCTCCCACAAAGAAAAGACTTGGGATTTATGCATATGCACAAGAACCAAGAAAAAGGACATACCAAAAAGTCCCGTTTAAGATTAGAAATGTATCATGATGTAACAAAAACAAAGAGTACCAAAAAGTTTGATTGTTGAGTACATACAAAGAATCAAAAAAAGGAAAAAAGAAAAAAAGAAATCTTCTTTGTACGAAAAGAAGGAAAAAGTACATACCTTGATCGATGAAGAAGGCAAAGAAATATTGAAAAGAGAGTAGAAGAGGCAGTGATCCTAACGTTGCGTGAAGGGTGTGTATAATATAAGCGAGTCATGTATCGTATGGTATATATTGACAGAAGAGAGAGAGAAACAAGGCTTGGTCAAATCGTCGTGTCTGAAGTAGATAGAAAGTAGCATGAAACCTCCTCCAGCTATTTTTAGTTCAACATCGTTAAAGGTTTGTTTGTGCTGTTTTCGTGTGTAATGGGAAATGAATTTTAATGTAGAAGGACTGATAAAGAAATGTAAAGTAATCGTCATGTATGATGGTGATTTGCGAGTTTTTGCTGATTAAAATTGACCTTTTCCATTGCCTATTTCTGAAAAAAAATATATAAGGAAATAAAAAGACCTGTCGATCCAACCAACTAAGATTGACAATTGCAATAAGTACTGGTACAATTAATGTTAATTCAGTTCCAATTCCTTGTCTCCAATTGAAAAATTGCTTTGGACCATTTTGCATACAGAGATTTTGGAACTCCTTGGTGATATAAAACATGCAAGATTTTGATTGAGGCTGAGAATGTAGAATCATGAATTCCAGTTTATTTCATTGTTCGCCTTTTTCAACAACTACATTGAGGATGTGATGTCAAGTTCTTGTTTAATGATCATCATAATAATATAAACGCAAGATATTTTATGTGAAATTATTGTTGAATAATCCAATACTCGTTTCCCTTTAACCCCTTTTTAATAATTCCAAAATAAAAAATTTAAGATCAAAATGTTGTTGAGTAAACTATAAATTAATCTCTTTATTTTTTAATAAATAAATTTTTTATTTTAAAAAATATTTTTAAATTTTTTAACTAGTATTGATTGTTCTTAGTTTAATATTATTTTATTTCATAAAATTGTTATTTTTTATATATTTCTTAAATAAAAAATAAAATAAATTGAAAAATTAAATAATTGATTTTTGAAACAAAAAAATTAATTCATTCATTTTTTTCAAAATTAGAAGGATTAATTTATAATTTACTCAAATGTTGACCATAGGCAAAACCATTCAGCAGATTTTTTTTTCTTTTTCTTGAAGATGATGAGAACCTAGCGTAAATTATAAATTAGTTTTTCTATTTTTAGGAAACGAATTAATTTTTTTTTCAAATCTAATTATGTAATCTTTTTATCTATTTTATATTTTTTAATTTTTTTTTGGTTTTTTTAAAAATAATAAATAATCAAAAGACTGTAAAATTAATTTTTAAATTAAAAGAAATTTATTTATTTATTTCTCAAAACTAAAAAGATTAATTTATAATTTATCCCGAATTAATTAATTAATTTTTTTTCAAAATCTAATTTAGTAATCTATTTATCTATTTTATATTATTTTTAATTTGTTTTGTTTTGATTAAAAAATAGATATTATGAAAAGATTGGTAAAAATAATAATATAGAATTAAGTTTGATTAATAATAATCAAAAGACTATAAAATTAATTTTTAAAATAAAAGAAATTAATTTATTTATTTCTCAAAACTAAAAAGATTAATTTATAATTTATCCTGAGGACCTAACAAAGCGTACCATCGCGATTATTTGCAACTGGCGAAAAAGAAATGCGACAAACCATGTCCATGTGTGCATGTACTGTCGTACAAGTTTTCAATTGGCGACGAAGTCTTTGGTCTCTGAAGAAGAACATGTTCCTCCTTCGCGTCAAAAAAAAAAAAACAGTTAGGAAAGGCTTCACCTACCTTTCTATCTGCTGGTCTAATTTCTCCAACAAGTTTCCAGTTGGCTGCACGTTTTACTGAGGGAAAATCCCCCTTATGTCCTGGGCAGTGAATCGCACTCAGCAAGGTCTTAGTTTATTCCCAATTCTGTTTTGAGAAAAAGTTTTTTCCTCGATTTATGCTTCTGTTGCCGCTGATACCAACGATTGAACCTTACTTGACACCAAACCACAGGACCCAGGGACAGGGAACATTGCTTTTTTTCCCAATTTGATGCTGAGTTTTGTGCATTTTCGGGATAGGAAAACTCTAAAAGAAGAAGGGGCATTCTCTCATATGCCGATAATTAATCCCCTTAGTAATTTTGAAAATACTAGAATGCTCCTTCTTTGATATGCTACTTTTGCTACCATTTTAAGTTTAATGTCACCAATTGATGTCATTCTCAAAAGATCAATGCTAAACTCTCAACGTGAAAGTGTGAACCATCGTATCGTATCACAGGAGACTCATAGAGAGTCTGATTACCATTGCCAATCTAATAGCTTACACTTTCTTTTACCCTATTTTTGCTATGTTTCATCTACTAAATTACTTTTCCCGAAAGGAGATCCTCGTTTCTATACAAACCAACTCTATCGCCAGGCATGCACCTATCACAAGATTCCTTCTCCTTTGATGTTGCCATCCAACCCTGGAAACAAGGCATGGTCGTTCATTTGATGGGAAAGTCAAAATCATCTACTTCTAGCCTCTAGTATGGATTTGTGAGCTATTCCTACGTGCGTAAGAGATGGATTATCTATCTAAGGCTATAACTTTTATTTATATATTTATTTATTTTGTGTGATTGGAACCCAACGCTTTAATTAATTGTTAATTAGATGCCCTGCTATATATGCAAAATACATCTGAATGGACTCAATACTAAGGAAATTTCGAGGGCCATTGCTGCATTCTCTAGCTATACCAATAAGCTTTATTGTTGCTCGTTTGCTAAAAGAAATATCCATGCACACAAACTAATATATGCACCTAATAGCAGAAAATAGAGCTTTGTGCGGTATTTGAATCCTCAAAATGAAATTGCAAGCATACAAGACTGAGCTGCAATGCGATGTTTTTGTGCGCAAGTGGAATCGACAAACTAATCCTTTTCAAATGCTATTCACATTAAGAACAAACCTTCGATTGATATCAAGGAACATATATAGAGTCAGGAGACATGGATATCATTTGAAGGAGGCTTGAATTTGAAAATGTCTCTTCAGGTCCACGTCCCCTTTTACTATTTCCATCAATGCTCTCTTTTGCAATGTGTATCAGTTCCTTGGCAACTTCAATCATCCCAATTTTACCATCTCCACCAAACAACAGGCACCTTGTAGCAAGGTCAGCAACTACCTCTATTTGCTCTCTGCGAAATGGTGGTTGCTCGTGATAATATAGACCCGTATCCAAGATTTCTTCTAGCTTCCCATTTCTAACCTTTTGCAATGCTATAGCTGGGGGTTCTTTGTTTTTAGTGCCTGTAATTAACTCCAGAAGCAACACACCAAAGTTGTAAACATCGCTTTTGTGAATACGTGATCCTTCAGGATTGCTATATGAATAAGATTCACTTCCAAGGCTAGTGGTAAGTAGCTTGAACCCGGTGACTTTAACTGATAAATCTTCATCTAAAAATATGTTACTGGATTTGAGATCATGGTGGAAGATAGGAGGAAGGATTTCATACTGCAAGAATGCAAGAACACTTGCTGTTTCTGCAGCAATTCTCAATCTCTTATACCAATCAAGGCAAACCTTTTGTTCTCCACTTTGGTGCAAATGTTCCTGCAGGGTACCATTAGCAGGATACTCATAGACTACTAGTGGAGAGTAGACAGAGTCGATGCAGCATCCAAGGAGACGTGCCATATTCCGATGTAAAACTGCAGATAAAATCTCAATCCTAGACAGGACCTGAATGAGGTCTCTTTCATCTTGGCATGGTACTTTGTGCACAGCTATATGTGTATCATCTCCAAGGACCCCAGCATACATTGTGCCGTTATTGCTGCTTGCAAGTTTTTGACCATCCTCAAATCCTCTGGTAGCATTTTCTAGCTCATGGTAATTGAATAATCGAGTCCTACAAGCTTTCCTGAATGAGATGGTGCTATGTAAATGAGCCTGGTCGGTGTCGTACATGTCGGCTTTAACAGGCCTTTTCAATATACAAAACAGTGCAATCAAGGAGGCAATGATAAATATCGGACCAATAACTCCTGCAAATTTTAAGGATGTGATGAAATTATTCTTGCAGCAATAAGGATCAACGAAAGTTACAGATAGCATTCTGCCCATAAAAAAGAAGGAAAAAAAGGAGAAGAGTATGGAATCTCCAAATGCACACTTCGCGTGGATGCCTGTAAATTCTTGCCAGAGAAAATGAGAAAAGTACAGTTCAAGTCAATATTACATTTTGTGATTCTGCACTGATATCAGGCTACTGAATTTATTATGAGTCTTCATTGCAATGGCCTAAAGGTCTAACTACTGAATTCTAATTTACATACCGGCTAAAATAGTAACCAGATTTCCCCTGTGCTTTGTTGTATCACAATCACTTCCGTGTGCTTCCCTTCCATCCTTGATGCTGGCTGTCAAGACACATCGAATGAAAGGAATTCTGTTTAGTGCATGTTGGAAATATTCTTATCAAACACATTCTGAGTCCTAGATTTTCAAGCCCCTTGCTCCTGGGTATTTGCTAATAATTTATAGAGGAGAAAAATAAGATCTAACTTAAGAAAACCAATACTTTGCCTGCCTTCTTAACTTCTGATCGAACAAAAGGAGTTAGAATGCTGAACCAAATTTATGCAGCAATTACAAGGGTATGCTAAAGCCAAATCTTCGCATCAATCAAACTATAAATGTCTCTGGAAGATAATTTTGGTTTAAAATGCTGACAACTTTAAAATTGATGGTAATACTCATGAAACATCGAAGGAGGAGGCTACTAAACATGTAAAAGAAGTCCTGACCTATAACCATAGAGAAGAATTACCACATCATGCAGAAAAAAGCTGGACCTTAAGCAAAAAAAAGTTAATAGCCACTCACATTTCATGCATCCTTCTCCATTAGCATATCCATCACCAACAAATCCATCCTGACACTTGCACCTTATTCCTCTATCAACTGCTGTGGCATTTACAATGTCTGCATTGTCAGCACAAACTCCCTTGGATGAATTCCTTGGAACCGCCCATTCCAACTTAACACCGCGTTTTCCAGTATTAGTACCGCGAGAAACAACCCAAGAAGAGAATCCCCTGCATCCAAACTTAGAAAACACTGAAAACCCATCTCCAAAATCCCATGAAGTATGATCAGAAAGTGGATAACAGCAGGCAGGAGAGCCACTGTCACTGCCATCGCAACCAGGCAAGTCAATTGTTTCACAATCTGCTTTACACAAAGAAGAATCCTCGCAATCATATAAACCAATAACATTATCTACAGATATTCCAAAGTAGTTATTTATTGTCAAACCAAAGGAATTCAAATCGTTGTACTGACGACAAGTGGAGCTACCCGGAAAGTCTACTAATATACCATCAGAGAAGAATTCCAGGACTCTATAACTTTGAGAGTCCATGTTAAGGTAAAGGGTAGTGGAGTTTGAGCAAGAAAGATGAAAAACATTGGAAACTGAAGCACAAGAAGTGTTCAAGTGAAATGGAAATGGGATATGCAACTTCCCGCATTTCTCATCACACTGACTAATTAGTTGCCGAAGATGCAGTTGTGAGTCATGAAGGCAATGAGAAATGGGTGATTGATGAAGCAACGTAAAGAGAAGAAAGGACGCAAAGAGTAGAGCCAACATTGCCTGTGAAAGTGTTGACTGGAGAGAATATCAAGGAAAGAATTAAAGAGGAGAATTCGGGCGGGGGGGGGGGGGGGGTGTTGATCGAGCTGAATATTCTTTACGCTGCGTTCATGGACCAAATAAAAGTGAGAATTAATTACATTAAAGGGGTAATAGTACCGAAATACATTGGCATGTCAAAAGAGTCTCAGTCAGAAAAAGGGTAAAAACCAGCGAGATGATGGCATGCAAGATCAGCTGGGAGGCAATATAGGGGAGAGGGGAGGCATAGAAGTTGGAGAAAAAGGAGAAGATTGGTCTGTGGAATGGGCTACATTTGGTACCATATAGAATGGTGTGCTAAGTGTGAGTTAATTCCAATGTGTTTAGTTTTAGCATTTCAACTAAGTTCAATGGCTGAGATTAGACGATATCTAATCTTTTCTCTAAAAATATTAGGATTTAGTGAAACAATCTGCACAAGTTTCAATTATGCATGTAGTTTGAGCATTACGGAATGTCATTGTCAGATCTATATGTCATGTTACCTCGAAAAAAGCCACTTTTGCTAACTACACGCACATTACCCCCCTTCCTGCGGGCTCCAACCCCAAATTCTAATTCCAATTGCAATGCCAAGGCCACGCGTGAACCTGATGTGTATCTTACCCGCTTTTCGGGTTATTGGGCTGCTGACATCTGTGTTTTATGCACGCTTTGGGTTTTACTTCATCCTTGTATCCAAACAGAGACTCAGAAACAATTTGAGTTCGCTCTTCTCGGTTCTGCTGTGACCTGGTGTTGGGATGTTAAATTAATTGGAGTTACGTGCCTAAATCTTAGATGTGAAGGGTTCAGTCTTCATTGTTTATTTTATTATTATATATATTTATTTATTTATTTTTTTATTTTTTTTTTTGAGTTTTGATTGTAGCTTTCAAGCACCAATTCTATAATCCATAATCCTCCAGGTCAGATCTTGCATAAACCATCTAATCCCTATGGTTTTTAGTTGAAGACTCCCGAGATTTTATAATTCTATATTTTTAAAAAATATTATTAAAGTTATTCCCTTTTTAGCAAATTTTTCTACACGAAGATGCAAATTCTGTTCTTTAGATCATTTTTTTTATTATTTTTTTCAATGACATTTTCTCCAATGATGGTCACATTTAAAACTTTTTAACAAAAATGTATGCATCCCGTATGTTTTTTTAATGTATATATTTATAGATAGTAGGTATTATCGACATTTCTTGAATTAAATTAATACAGAACATGCTTAATTTTTTATTGAATATTGGATTCTTTCTTACATAAAATAAATCTAAATCTAATACCATTAAAAATTAATTATAATAAATTATTCATATATAATAAAAATTAAATATTGATTTTTATCAAATTAAAATAATTCTTTTACCGATAAATCAGGTTCTTTGATGGTTATGCATGCAGTATGTTCATATTAGAAAAATGCACCTAAATTTAATCATTGCGGATCGAGAGACATCGCCATAAATGGAGTTGTTGGCATAGAAAAGAAAACTTCAATTATTATCAAATACAATGAGAAGATACTTTTATTTTGTTTATTTATTACATGCTATGTATCACTTTGCACAAATAAAGTTGTTCCTCGCATAACAAATAACGAGAGCAGTAGTTATAGAGGCTAAATTAGCTAAATAAATTGATTAGTATTGATAACAGAACTTATGTGTAAATTTATGTGTAAATAGCAATGGAGGTCTAAACAAGAAAACTTCTCTCTTAAACAACCTTTCATCTCCTTTAGGCTTAGGGGTTGCAGCCTGCCCTTTTTTGGCTAGCGGCCAGCCCAAACCCTTTTCTCTCCTATTTTTCTTCTTCTTTACCCCTTTTCCCCTTGTTGTCTTTTTTTTTTTTTTTTTTTTTTTGGCTAGAGGCTAAATCAGCTAAATAAATTGAAGTTATGTCTTTACCCTATTGAGGTTTTGATCCATTTTTAGAAGTTCTTTTTTTCAACTATTGATTGTTTTGAAGATTTTTTTTCGAGGATCCATTATGTAGAGGTAGAGTCATTATTTTTGTCACTGAAACAATATGTTGTCATGGATTGACGATTTCGATTTTTTCTTTAATAAGATATGACGGTGCAGCTCATTTTCTCTCTGTCTTGTGGTTACAGGCTTGGGCTTGGGCTCATGAGATATACGGAGAAGCATGAAAAAAAAAAAGTTTAGAAAGTCAATTGAAAGTTGTGAAATAGAAAGGACGAGACTCGAAGAATTAATACATATTGTTCGATCTGCACACAAATAAACAGAGCTTTTATATTTGTGCTTTTCAAACGTGTCTTGTGGATTTTACTATATATTTGTATTATTATTTTTTTTATTAATGAAATCATATTTCTCGTAAAAAAATGCTATCAATAAATTGATTCAAATGATAATAAAAAAACTCATTCGACGTTAGATTTCATGTTTAAATCTTATTAGTTTTTTAGTAAAAAACACTCCAGCCTGAAAAGCACGAGATGTAAAATATAAAAGATGAATATTTTCTATCAAATAAAAGATGAATATTTTCTATCAAATATGTACATATATATTTATTTTATGCTCGGGAAAATTAATGATTAAGAGATTGGACTTTAATAAAATAAATAATTAACAAATTTTACTCTTTTTAACAAATTGTCAAGGTTAAAGCCTATTTAAAACCTTTATCTTCCATTTTTCTACATGTATATTGACAATTTCTATAGTTACTTAAAGACGTTGATATTATAGTGCCTTCAAGTTATATAATATTAAATACTTTTTTCTATTTATTGTATAGTAATAAATTATCTTATTGTTTAATAATTTAATTAATTATCCTATAATTATGCTCCTTATTAATAATGTTGTACAATCACGATTCAAAAAGTATATTGCTATTTTACAAATAAGTGATTACGAATCGTTAAATATATTCACTTAATAACTTGTAAAAAACTATCTTATCTTTATGTAATTTAGCTAATTACTCCATAATTACGATAGTTATGAACAATTAAGTACGATTTAAAAAAAATCTTGTTACCTCAAGGGAGAAAAAAAGACTATTTAAGTTGTAATGAAACATTTTTTAAATTACTACGAACCAATGAATATTTAAACTTATTATATTGTAAACACTATCTCATTAAAAAAAAAAAAAAAAAAAAACTAAAACAGGTGATGATTTTTCTATTATTAAATTATTCATTCTCACCCAATTGTACTATGGATTGAGCTTTTTTTTCCCCTTTGTGTTATAAACAACCTTTCTTTTGCTCTTAATTACTCTCACTACCACTTGATGGATTTGTAAAAATTCACAATTGACTTTGACTTATTCTCTTTTAAATTTTCTTCTTTAACCTTTTTTCATCATTTTCCTTTTTTTTTTCTCTGCATTATAAATGACTTTCTATTTTACTCTTAATTACACTTATTGCCACTCTATGGATTTATAAAAGTCCACACCTACCCTTAACTTATTCTCTTTTTTAATTTTTCTTTTAGCTTTTTTTCACCAATCCACTTTCTTTTCTGACAGAGCATTTAATGCTACTGTCATTACTTTTTTTCTTCCTTATTTCGTAGGAGAGGATTAAATTGCTATTCAAGAGTAAATTATAAATTAGTCCCTCTAGTTTCAAAAACTAATGTTTTTTCTTTTTTATAATTTTTCAATTTTTTGTTTACCTTTTGTTTTAAGAAACAGAAAAGAAGAAAATGGATAATATATATATATATATATATATATATATATATATATATGAAAAAGATTTACTAGAAAATAAGATATTTAAAAAAAAATAGTCATGGTCGAGTACTAATTAAAAAGATTAAATAATTATTTGATGAAATCAAAATGACTAATTAATTCATTTCTTAAAGCAAGAGAGACTAATTTATAATTTATCTATTGCTATTTTTGCATCAACTACATGAAAATAGTACAAGTAATATAATACCCTCGACCTAAGACCTAAAAAATCGAGAATATTATCACCGTTAACTTACATTCAAAGTGCACTCGAATGCAAATTAGCAAGGCACTCGCGACTTAGACTTGCTATTCCTAAGTATGAAATATGCCACGAAAATTTATTATTTGACTATTAGGTCCTGTCTTATAGTCCAAAATGCACTAATAATTTTTTACATTTTATCATTTTATTTAAATTATTTGGGCTTTGAGACTCGGATCTATGATACTCAGCTTTTCCAAATTTTTTTTTCTATTAGTCTATATAAAATTTATTTAATTATTATTCATTATTTGACATTTAATTTCTTTTATACTCATTAATTATTATTTATTATGACTAATTTCTTATCTCTTTTGTTCTCTTATTACACCACTAATCCCGACATGTAAGGAAATAATTTGAAAAAATTACACTAACTATGGTTATGCTATCATTTCTCGATATTTTTATTTATATGCAAACTAGTCTTAACATACAAAAGCTAGTTCAATATCACATACAACAAAAGTGGTTTATTCATTCATCTATATGACATTGCTAGCTTTTTATCATGCATGTAGTTTGAGAATTACGGAATGCCATTGTCAGATCTATATGTTATGTTACCTTCAAAAAAAGCCACTTTTGCTAACTACACACCCATTACTCTCCCTGCTGCTGGCTCCAACCCCAAATTCTAATTCCAATTCCAATGCCGAGGCCACGCCTGGACCTGGTGTGTATCTTACCCGCTTTTCTGGTTTTTGGGCTGCTGACATCTGTGTTTTATGCACGCTTGGGTTTTACTTCATTCTTGTATCCAAACAGAGACTCGAAAACAATTTGAGTTTGCTCTTCTCGGTTCTGCTGTGGCCTGGTGTTGGGATGTTAAATTAAGTAGAGTTACGTGGCTAAATCTTAGATGTGAAGGCATCGGTTCCTCTCTTTTTTTTAAAAAAAAAAAGTTTTGGTTATAGCTTTGAAGCACCAATTCTATAATCCATAATCCTCCAGGCAGGATCTTGCATAAACCATCTAATCCTTATGATTTTTAGTTGAAGACTCCCGAGATCTTTATAATTCTATATTTTTTAAAAAACATTATTGAAGTTATCCCCCCCCCCCTTTTAGCAAATTTTTCTACACGAAGATGCAAATTCTGTTCTTCAAATAATTTTTTTTTTAATGACCTTTTCTTCGATGATCACATATATATACATATATATATATATATATAGTGGATATCATTATGTTTTCTAACCACGTCTGTATAGAACATACTCATCTTTTTATTAAACATTTAACTCTTTTTTAAGCAAAATAAATCTAAATCTAATGTAACTAAAGAATAATTATAACAAATTATTTGTGTTTACTGAAAATTGAATATTGATTTTCGGTCAAATCAAAATAACTTTTTTATTGATAGGTATTGATGGTTATGCATGTAGTATATTCATATTAGAAAAATACAACTAAATTTAATGGCGGCCATCACCATAAATGGAGTTGTTGGCAAAAAAAGAAAACTTTAATTATTATCAAATACAACGAGGAGATATTTTTGTTTTGTTTATGTATTATATGCTATGTCAATAATGATATTGGTTTTACTTGCGCAAGTAAAGTTGTTCCTCGCATTACAAATAACTACAGCGGTAGTTTGATTGAACATAGAGGCAAAATTAGCTAAATAAATTGATCAGTATTGATAATATAACTTATGCGTAAACACTAATAGAGGCCTAAACAAGAAAACTTCTCACTTAGACAACCTTTCATTTCCTTTAGATTTAAGGGTTGCCGCCTCCCCTTTTGTTGGCTAGCGGCAGCCCCAAACCCTTTTCTCTCCTATTTTTTTCTTCTTCTTTCCCCCTCTTCCCTTTTTTTCTTTTTGGCTAGAGGCTAAATTAGCTAAATAAATTGAAATTATTTAGAAGTTCTTTTTTTCAACTACTGGTTGTTTTGAAGATTTTTTTCGAGGATTCATGATGCAGAGAAGTACAAATTTTCAATTCTAATAGAATTCTTAAGAGGTGGAGTCATTATTTTTGTCACCAAAACAATATGTTGTCATTGATTGAGGATTTTGATTTTTTCTTTAATAAGATATGATGGTACAGCTCCTTTTTTCTCTGTCTTGTGGTTACAGGCTTGGGCTTGGGCTCATGAGATATAAGGAGGAGCATGAAAAAAAAAGAGTTTAGAAAGTCAATTGAAAGTTGTGAAATAGAAAGGGCGAGACTTGAAGAATTAATACATATTGTTCGATCAGCACGCAAATAAACTGAGCTTTTATATTTGTGTTTTTCAAACGTGCCTTGTTGATTTCACTATATATTTGTATTATTATTTTTTTGTTATTAATGAAATTATATTTCCCGTAAAAAAAATCATTAAAAAGTAGGTTCAAATGATAATGAAAAAACTCATTCGACATGAGATCTCAAATTTGAGTCTTGTTAGTTTGTTAATAAAATATTCATGCTTAAAAGAACACGAGACGTAAAACATAAAATATGAATATTTTTTTATTAAACATGTATCTATATATTTATTGTATGTGTGGAAAAATTAATGATAAAGAGATTGGATTTTAATAAAATAAACAATTAACAAATTTTACTCTTTTTAACAAAGTTTTAAGGTTGCAAGCCTATTTAAAGCCCTTATCTCCCATTTTTCTAGATGTATCACCCCTATTGGCAATTTCTATAGTTACTTAAAGACATTGATATTACAGTGCCTTCAATTTATATACTGTTAAATATTTTTCTATTTATTGTGTAGTAATAAATTATCTTATTGTTTAATAATTTAATTAATTGTCCTATAATTATGCTCCTTATTAATAATATTGTACAATTACGATTTTAAAAGTGTATTGTTACGTAAAAAAAAAATTGTCTACTCCGTAACAAATAAGTGATCACAAACTCGTTAAATATCTTCACCTAATCACTTGTAAAAATTTATCTTATCTTTACATAATTTAGCTCATTGTTATGTAATTATGATAGTTATGAACAATTTAAGTATAATTAAAAAAAAAAAACTTGTTGCCTCAAGGAAGTAAAAAAAGACTATTTAAGTGATAATGAAACCTTTTTTTAAATTACTACGAATTAATGAACATTTAAACTTATTATGTCGTAAACCTTGTCTCATTACAAATACTCTAAAACAAAAGGTACATTTATTATGCACTTACTGTTCTTTTCACTATTCAATGAATAATGTTTTTCAAGTTGTATTGTTTTTTTTTGTTTTTACACTTACTTGTTAACTTTTTTTTCCCCTCTCGTTGGCCTTCTTCGGCTTTTTAGAAACAAGGTTTTTTTTTTAAAAACGGTTTGGTTTCGCTATTCCCGTGGCAAGTGTTTTTTTTTTTTAGTTTAGTTTCACTCGTACATGTTTTTTTCCCCCTTTGCTTTTTTTTTTCCATCAATTTAGGTTTTTTTATTTAATTTTTTTAAAATTCTTAGGTTTATTTTATTTTTATCTCTAAAATTTTAATCTTCTAATTGATACACTACACGGTTTTTTTCTTTTGCTTTTTTCCATCAATTTATTTTATTTTGAAAAATCAAATTTTCTTTTTTTTCATCAATTTATGTTCTTTTTTTATTTAATTAGGTGTTAAAATTTTTAAAAATCAATCGTTATTATTATTTTTTTACACAAACCGACTATGATATAATATATACAATATTTTTTATATTTATATGATATATATATTTTCTACTCACGTGTTCTTTTTATAATTTTCATAAATTTATGTTTTTTTTATTTAATTATGTATTCTATCTACACGTAGTATTGCACGGATAATTTTAAAAATTAATGTTCTCATCAACATTAAACAAGAATTTTTTCTCATTTGTTAATTTTTGTAAAAATCGATCCATTAATTATAACTTTATTTTTTAGAATAAAAATTATGAAAATTATATTTTAAAAGTTTTTTTAATTCTTGATTAATATTTTAGTTAAAATTATTATATGTATTATTTTAAATGAATCCATAAAGAAGAATGATTTATGTTTTTTTTTTAAGCATAAAATTTATAAATAAAAATAAAAAAATTAAGTAAATAAAAAATTATAATTAAAAAAATAAAATTTTAAAATAATTTTTTTTTATCGAATCCGTAAGATAGTGCGAGAAAGTGACTAGTTATTTTCTAGACTTGAAAATGCTCTGTAATTATAGTGTTTTGAAGTATCATAGCAAACCCTGACACGTATCACTTATATAATCTCTGCCAATGATCTCATCTGATCCTCCTTTAGTAATGTGTCAATTTGCTAAAGTTGCTCAACTATTTTTATTTTATGTAATAAATAGATATCCATAGATAAAGAATCTTTCGCACCATGTAAGTAATTATGTTCAAACTCAAGATAGGTATCTTTTTGGGGTAATTGATCTACTTTTATATATTTAGCGTATTACTCCATATATACTTTTAAGGTTTTTTTTTTCAGTGTCATATATATGTTCTTATGTATCCATATTTTTTCTCATATGCTTTTTTTTATTTATTTATGAAAACGCCCTCAAACCCAAAAGAAAAATTGATCAAATCTAAAAACATGAAATTTTTATTAAAAAAAAATACAAAATTGAAACTAACATGTAAAATCTAAAAAAAAAAAGAAAAAAAAAAACTTGCCCATAGAACCTCGTAACAGAAATATGAACATGTTGATAAAATAAGTTTTGCAAAACAAAATTTTTAAATTTTTTTCATTAGTTTCTCATGGTTTGTTATATAATTTTTATCAGTTATTTAATTCATGTTGGGATGTTCCAAGTTTTTAAGTTTCTAGATTTTTTTTTATATTTTTCAAAAATTGTATGTCTTTTATAATGAATTTTTAATTTTTATATATTAAAAATTAAATTTTCTTTTGGTATTTTGATGGTTATTTTTATCTAGAAAGTGACAAAAAGACATGAAAGAAAATATGAATATATAAGAGTACATGAAAATGAAAAAAAATCTTAAAAGGATATACGAGGAAATACATCTAATATATAAGGGTAGATGTATCGATGAACCCCATATTTTCGATAAATATGCAAGAATCCTCTTTTCTATTTTCGTGGACTATCAACAAAATCAATGAGTTCTGTTTCAACTAGCACTTGTGCTGAATTAATTACGTATCTGTTCAAAATTTATCTGAATTTTGTATTGGAATAGTGTGGATTAGAGTTATTCATCAAATAAAGATAAAATAAAATAAAATAATCAAACTCTAGATAGTAATATAGACCACATATTATTAAACGTTTAAGCCAGCATCTTAGGACAGGATTAAGGGACTTAAAACTATGGAGAATGTAAATCAGTGCAAATTTTAATATTCAATATAAAGAAATGCACAACAGTATTGCACATGACCATAATTCTGATAAGAAATGTGTCGTAGTCGTTTAATTATTTTACATTTCTTTTCCAACAAAACTACGCTTTCTTTTTTGATGCTATGATTATAATTTGCAGTGTCATAATTTTTTATTGGAATATTTAGATGCAATAAAAAAAAAAAATCATTCCACAGTTTTTGAAATAAAAAAATTTGATTTGAGTTGAAATAAGAATCATTACAGAACCATAGAGTTTTCGCAAAATCATTTGATTGGTTTTTTCGTACAAAAGATGATTAAGAAACTTACACCAATAATATGGATAAGTTGTACAAATAAATAAATAAATATCCTGTTGTTAAAAAAACAGCAAAAAAATATCCAAAAGTTCATGGATATGATATAGTGATCCGATCCTTCGAGGCAGCTCACTAGCTCAGAGTATGGTTTGCCATATTTTCATAGAAAGAAAAATTCGTAACTGTCCCGAATGGATGTATATAATTCTAAAAAAAAAAAAAATTGAAGATACATGATATGGTGATCCGGTCCTCTTAGCTCGGCCTTTTTTATGGGCTCCTCATTGTCCATGGCTTTCAGGCCCTTCTCCGTAATTGGGCCGATGCCTCTTGTTCTTGTGTATTAAGGGCTTATTCGTACCTGTCACGGAAGGGGGGCATGTTCATCTTGAGGGCAAAGTCTTTAACAGTCCAAACTACAGAGAAGTTGGTCAAATCAAACCTCAATATCCGAGGAACGCCTTCTTTCTTTCTTTTTCCTCGCTAAAGCTCCTGAGTGTCTCTCTGTTATTTTACTTATTTTAATTATGTTCCTTCAGTAATTTTTTTAATAATAGTATCCCTCCACTCTTAATTTACATCTTAATTTTATCCTTAGGCTAATTTTTTGATAATTGCATCAATTTTCAATGATAGACTCACATGATGCTGAAAAATTATATTTAAAAAAAATCTGAAAAAAATTAAAAAATCCTAAAAAAATTCCAACCCCCCCCCTTTTTTTAGAGCTTTAGGTATAAAAATAATTAATTAATTTTATCTGCTTTTTTTTTTTGCTTTCTCTTAAATTCTGAAAAAAAAATCCTAAAATGTCCTTCTTTTTATCTGTTTTTTGCTTTTATTCTTATGTTTTGAAAAATAATTTTTTTTTGTTTGCATTTTAAATAAATTTTCATAATAAATTTCTGAAATAAATAATTTTTTTTCTTATGTTCTTTCCTATACATAAACATAATTACCAAATCCTAAAATGTCCTACTTCTTGCTTTTATTCTTATGTTATGTTATGAAAAAAAATTCATAATTTTTTCTTGGGTTTGGATTTGAAATAAATTTCTGAAATAAATAAATAAATTGTTTTTGTTCTTTTCTATACATAAAAAAATTTCTTTTTTTGGTTTGAATTTAAGATAAAACAAAAAAAATAAAGGGATTAAATTAATTATTTATTTCTATACATAAATGTAGAGAAAAATATAGCCATTTTGGAATTTTTTTCAGATTTTTTTTTTTAGAATTTTTTTTTTAATACCACATGTTAGGATCCTATAAATCTATCATTGGAAATTGATACAATTATTAAAAAATTTGGCTAAAAGAACGAAATTAAGAATAAAAAGACAAAATCATTGAAAAAATTAATAAAAGAAAGTGATTAAAATAAATAAAACAGTAAAATCATAGACTGAACCTTTAAGACGGACGGAACAATTACATCTTAGGTTGCATGTATAAATGTTTGTATGTTATAAGCGATTGGTACGTTCGTAGATACCTATTTATTTATTTATTTATTTTCCAATCAGCAATTGCTTCAAAATGTAAATAGTGTAAGTCCCTTGTGACTCGTGTCTTTACATGTGTTTTGTCTTCGATTAAAAAAGGTCAGCATCCACATTTAAAATCAAACCAATTCTCAAATAATTCTATGTCTAATAAAAGTTTATCCAGTTTTTTTTTTCCCCACTGTTAAGAGTAATTCTACTTGATATTCAATAATGAGTGCAATTCAAATAGAGGGTGGAACCAAAAGTTTTATATATCTCTCCAATATATATATATATATATATATATATATATATATATAAAATAAGAAGAAGAATGTTGAGCTAAATTAATCCCTAGAGGACAAGGGGTCATGCAAGGAATTATAATCCATAGCCAAAAGTAACCCAAAGAAGAAGGCCATACATAGATACGTGTAAAATGTGTATCCGCGGAATTACACACACTCCAAAACCAAACGGAAAGAAGCGCAAAAGGTTAAAATAGCGAAACCTTGTCATAGAAAAAGTTCATAATTCCTCTCCCTTGCAGTCTCAACTTTCTTCTGTTTTTGCGTTGCATTTGCCTATAGCTATCGGCGTCTTTTCCACACCAACACGCATAAAGATCAAGAACACGGACATGACTCGACTACATTGAAAAGAAAAAAAGCAGCAACATTATAAATATTTTTCCTGTCACTCTTTAATCATACCAGGAACAAACAACCCACCAACACCAAGACCCAGTTTTTTTAGTGGTCAACTACTCTTCCACTTCGTTTTACTTCACTTATTTTTATTTTCTTTTTCGATGGATCTTAACCAGACCCGTTTGATCGGTGATTATATACTTGGCCCCAGAATCGGGTGGGGTTCTTTTGCCGTTGTTTGGAGGTCTAAACACCGCTTTTCGGGTTTAGAAGTTGCAGTTAAAGAAATTGACAGAAAATTACTTAGTCCAAAAGTTAGTGAGAGTTTGCTTAAAGAAATTTCTATTCTAAGCACTATAAATCACCCCAATATTATTCGCCTTTTTGAGTCCATTGAGGTAACTCTGCTCCCACTCTCCTGTGTTTTTTTTTTTTTTTTAACTATTTTCTTGCAGTAATTTGTTTTTTTGTTAATGATATCATTCTCTCTCTCTCTCTCTCTCTCTCTCTCTCTCTCTCTCTTTAAGACTGAAGATAGGATATTTCTCGTATTGGAATACTGTGAGGGAGGTGATCTTGCTGGTTATATTCAACGCCATCGGAAAGTAACTGAGGCTGTTGCAAGACACTTTATGAGGCAATTGGGTAATAATGTACATGATCAATTATTTATTAATCTTTCCTTTATAAATGTTCTGGTGATTCTGTTTTCTTGAAGTCTGTAGATAATTTTTGAATGGTTGAACTTGGAAAGATGCTGTTTTAGGTGTGCAACTATAATGGGTTTCGCGCTTTTAGTGTTTCCTGCAATTGGGTACCTTCCAATCTAACAAATATATATATACATAAATATACTTTTCTGGCTGTTTAATTACTGTCATATTGATTATCGTGAGAAATTGGTAAAATGGCTTGTTGTTTGTTTTAAGAATGCTTAATTAAAATTAAATGGGGAAAGAAGACATTTAATGCAAGGTTATAACTTATGGATATTCATAATTGGAAAGTTGTGATGTTTTTTTAAAAAATAGATTGTTGGGGCTGTACTCACTTATTCATTCCTTTTACTGCTGTCCTGGAGGGAACTAAACAAACATGTTCTTTTTTCTTTTTTGGCGCAGCTGCAGGGTTGCAAGTGCTGCAAGAAAAACATCTTATTCATAGAGACTTAAAACCACAGGTACTTTGATTAGTTTCAAAGTTCTATTTTTTGGCAACGTCTAGTGAGATTATTTTATTGTGGTACTTGTTGTGAATAATCTGATTCTGGCAACGAAATTCTTTTACTGTGCATCTGCCTGTATTATTTTTCATCGAACTCTCACAGCACTCTTATGTTCCATTCTAGTTTGCTTGCATTGGCAATTAACAGCTAATTTAGCTTTTCTCACCTACTGTGATTCTAAACCGGGAAGTTATCATATTTGCAGAACCTACTTTTGTCGTCAAATGATTTAACTCCGCAACTGAAAATAGGTGATTTTGACTTTGCAAGGTAAGCATGCTTTGATGTTTGTGATTTTCTTTCCCACCCCCCAAGGATGTGCTATTCCTTTTCAATTCTAAGAATCATTTTGTTTTTAGCATACTCAACTAAGTTGGAGATGTCCTATTCCCAAATTATCTGGCTTGCCTACAAAGGTCATCATAGTGTATCTAGCCCCATATATTTCATAAGCCACATCGTAATTTTGTGTTTAGTCTTTCAAGAAACAATTTGATAGAAAGCGTTCACTGTTATATACTCTTGAATAATTTCAATAATGTGGTCCCTTCTATATGTGACCTCTTAAATCATTGCAATAATACCACATGCTACTGAATGCAGATTTATGTTCAGCTCTTAGTCTAGGGAGTAGACATGGAAGGACCATTGTTGGTTTCCACTGTCAGACCTCTGTGCAAACATAAATTTTGAGTAGCTTTGTAAATGAATCTGTTGTCTCTATATAATAACTTGTATGAAGAATGGTCCAGTTCACTGGAAAAATGTGAAAGCAACGTCATTGAGCATGCTAAACTTGAAAACATTGTGTTATTGATCTAAACACCAAAAACCTAAAATGCTGAGTTGCTGCATAATGTTCATGGGATGCTCTCTTACACTCAGTCATCTCGCTGAATTTCTAATATGCCAGGTCCTTGACATCATCAGGCTTCGCTGATACACTATGCGGTTCCCCATTATACATGGCTCCAGAGATTATTCAGAATAAAAAGTATGATGCAAAGGTGATGTAGCATTGAGTTTGCATGAAATTGACAGTAATCGAAGTAAATTTTGAAGTATTATCATTAACATAATTTCTCATATATGCAGGCTGACTTATGGAGTGTTGGTGCAGTTTTATTCCAGCTGCTAACTGGGAAGCCGCCATTTGGTGGCAATACTCAATATCAGGTTGTCAAAAGAATTATATGCAAACTAAACATGCGAGAAACATTGAGTTTGGCCGTACATTATGCAGCTGAAGGCTAATTCTCACTGCTATTGCTGTGAACAGCTTTTCCAAAATATTTTGACATCTAGAGAGCCAAGGTTTCCACAAGGTGCGTTGGAGGAGCTGCATCCAGATTGTGTGGATCTATGCAGAAGCCTTTTGCGCCGAAACCCTGGTACTGATTACTATGGTGAATTTTTGTGCTTTTATATGTGCAAATGCTCGGTGTATGGCTTTGCATGTGGGTAGGATGGTTTAATGGTGGAAGTATATAAGTCAAGTTAAAAGAGTACAAGGGTCACTACATAGTCATTTAGTGCTATAACTTACCTAATAAATTTTCATGTAAATGTTTCGACTTTTATTTACAGTTGAGAGGTTAACGTTCAAGGAGTTCTTCAATCACAAGTTCCTCGGGGAGCCAAGGTAATGCTCTGAAGTCTGAACCTCCATTTTAATTATGCGTTCTTCTTGCTGCATTTCATGTATGTTGACACTTTCTGCATTAGCTACATACATATGTTTACTACCACAAAATTCTGTAGGCTGTTGGTGGGTGCGAAATCTTCTCTACTTCCACAAATGAAATCAGTAGTTGAGCAGTTTGATGCATCTGCTTCTGATGAAAGGTCTCAATTGGAGCATTGCTTGCAGTCAGCTACCAGAAATGCAATATTAACTAGCACATCTGAGCATGACAACGTAACAGTGCTAGCAAAGGTTGATGACAGAAATGGAAGTGTCCATGGGTCTGTGCCAAATATTGTGCATGATGGGATGGGGAAACCTGCTGATGGCAGCCAATCTTCGTTGGATCAGCTTCAAGGTCTGTTTTTATCGTGTTCTGTTTGTTTTCTTAGATGTTACACGTTACAACCTCAGCTTGTGTTTTTTTTCTTTTTGGTGGGCAAGTACTGATTTTCTCTTTTCTATTCAGTTGCTCATTTAATGGAGTCTATAGAAAAGGATTATGTTATTGTTAATCATCATTCTGCTTCGACGGAAAATCTCTCTTGTTACGTTGAGACATCCCTGCAAGATAGCTCCACCAGCAAAGCTTCTGTATACCTACCTCAGAAGAATAACCAGGATACAGCAGTTGTTACACAAACAAAGGAGTTTGCTGGTAGTGCAAGCAATCCTGAGGTCCATGGATCAGAACCATTAACTGTGCCAACTTTATTAAAGGAAGCACTAGGACTATCCATGCTACACCCCTCAATTAAGCTTCAGTTCTTGAATCAGTATGCACGAGCAATTGCAGAACTAGCCCAAGAAAAGGTGAGTTTTTCAGTGTTATGCGAGCTCATCTAACTCTTGTCGTTTAATCCATCGATTTGGACAGGACATCCATGTTATTGTTTGTTCAGCAGTGTCTTTTTGCTTTCTAAGACAAAATGAATTATAAATCCAGATGATGCCCGTTGAGGCATATGTACTACACAATTGCAAAAATAAATGAACAGAGGTTTATTTATTTATTTATTTCCCTTGCTTTTAAGTTCTTCATGAGCAATACGTTCAATTCACTTACTCAAGGGAGCTGGCATTTTTTTTATTGCAAGTAATAAGCTGTATCAGATGGCAGATGTTATATGCTCGTTGTTTTTTCATAGCATTTATTTGTGGTGATCTTTGAGTTCTTAAGGTGTTTGCATTGTTCCTGGTTCCTACATCATCGATCATCAAGGTATCAGTCATTAGTATCACCAACCTTATTTCTTACGAGAACCATTTTTAGTATTCATCGTGAATTCTTGAGCTAAAGGACAATATTGTGTGTGGAAAATTTCTTGTGGTGTAACTAAGTGGCTGAAGAGTAGAAAGGATGCATATATAACTACTGCTAAACATACTTGTACATGTCCAGTCTCTTGAACAGATCTTGTCTTTTAGTTACTGTTTGATTTCCTGGAGAAATGATCCCGTTCTGTTTCTGATGACTAGTTGTAATTGCTATTGTTTGCAGTATGATGCTGGAATGTTTCTAGAATCATTTTCAGTTGAGCTTGTTGTTTTGGCTATATGGAAGAAAGCTCTTGAAATTTGCCATCACTGGGTAGCTTCTACTGGAGAAAGCAAATTGCATGAAAGCAGTTCAGCCAGTGAACCTACCCTTGGTCATGGAGGCACAGATTTGACTCCGCCTGCAATTGGTAAAATGGATTTTATCGAGCCTTCATCTGCCTGCAAGTGGGCAGAAAAAGGGTTCATTCTTGCGTTTGACTGTGCAGAGAAGTTATCTCATAACCTCCGAGACATGGATGGTATGGCTTTATGTTAATGTGCTGTACTGATGCTTGGCTTTTGTTTTGTTCTGTGTTACTGCATTTGCAATTTCTTCACCTGTCAAATATGTTGTAGCTGCAGCTGAGATGCCTGATGCCATGGAGCTGATATTCCAAAAGGCACTTGCTATTGGGACAAGGGGTGCTGTAAGTGACCAACCTGTGCTTTAAGCATCAATTGTCCTGTTCCTTTTACAAATTACATTAATGCTGGGCAGTTCTTGTCTTCTTTCAGGTGGATGAGTACATGGAGAACAAGGGTGGTGCTGATGTCGCATATTTGAAAGCAATGCTTCTGCTTCATTTTATATTGGAAGAAGCAACATGTCTCCCATTGAACCCTCCATTTTCATTAACTTCTGCTAGTGGGAAGCGAATCCAAAGCTACATTTTCAACTTGCAGTATCATAGGTCTCACTTTTCAATATTGCAGCCTATTCCTGAACAATCCCCGGATTCTCTTACCAAGTAAAACACAACTGTTGTACAGCTACTTTTAGAAGCTTCTTATGCTGCAGATTACCAACACATCACCTGGAAACTAAGGTCAGTTGTAACATGCAATTGTAAGTTTGCATGTTTCTTGAAATGGATGCACAGTAATATGCCAACATGACTAAGGAAGCACTTCGATACATATATGATGTACAGAACATACAGCAGACTCGTCTTCCTGGAAAAAGATGTGATTTATGTTTGAGGAATGTGTAAATATGACTGCTTATTCGTTGTCTTGAAAGAATTGTAAATATGACTGCTTGCTTAGCTTAACTTATAAGTTAATGATTGTATAGTAATTCACTTTGTTATCTCAAATCGGTTGCATCCAAAGTCTAATATGATGAAGTGGATAGAAGATTCCCTCTTTTAAGAACAAGAATGAAAAATATAGCATGCTAGAATTTGAAGGCAAAATTTTATGAATAATCTATATGTTATTCTTTGGTTTGATCAGCCATCTAATTGTTTTGTTAGACGCAAAGGCTCAGACACATTCCCTTGATATTCCTATGTGAGAAGCTTTCTTGCTTGCCAAACCGTTGTGGGTTTTATTCGGAAGCCTGCCTAAACCAGAAGCATCCCAAACGCCCGCCAGCACAAATAACCACCACCTTCCCATTGAAGATTACAAATCCTCAATTTCAAAAACACAGAACAACGTATGGTCAATTGTTCTTAAATCTACTTTTGTTTAATTGAATAAATTCAAAAACAATAATCGAGGTTCCAATAATCAAATCAAATCCGGCGAGAACAGTGGTCTAATCACATCATTGATCTATCCTCCGCGGACAAAGGTTAGTCTGTTCCCATCTTCTTTGAGACATAATCCAATTAAATAAAAAAAGACACCTCGAAAATAATTTTTTACATTAAGTCTCAATGTTATGACCAAATAGTTTTTTACATCAATTTTATCCACAAACTTAAAAAAAAAAAAAATTAATTAGAAATTTTGATCCATCCAACTTATACTGTTAAATTTTTTTTTTTAAGTCATTTTATAAAAAATTTAAACGTTAATAGAAGTCTTTAATCCAGAAATCAAAATAGTTTAATGATAAAATTGGTATACACAATAATTTGTTTGGATGCAAAATTGATTTCACTTTAATAATTTAGTGTTATATTTGATATTTGCCCCCCAAAAAATCCAACTCGCATCAAAAGATTTCTCAAAGCAAATACCCATTTTCTCTCTCCCTCACATCAGTGGCAAGGGGCAACTCACCAACAAGAGCACATCCTTTCTGCTCACAACCACAATGTGAAGAGGAAGAAAGAGAACAGAACACATAAATGTTAGAAAAGAATAACGAGCTTCGGAGGAAAAGGGCCATGTAAGGCCAATTCAATATTTAATGGTGCTTAAGTTCTTATCTAAGTCTAATTACTGAGTAGTACTTAACTGCAGTCAGGGGTTCAAGGAAGTAAATAAGCTAATGTCGACATATGGTACACACACTTAAACGACAAGTCTCGTGGGTTGCAGATACCCCAATTTAAACATGAAAGGAATTATAGATAAAGGGGGACAATTAGAAATTACGTGCAAAAACAAAGGCTTTCCTTTGTTTAAAGCATATGCAATATCAATTATCAAACTGAAGCTTCCCCTTCCAAACGTAACCTCTTGGGGCCCTTCTCCTCGCCCTGGCCGCCGGTGGTTCCCATCCTGCTTTCTTTGGCCTCCAGGGAACACCTTTTGTAAGGTTTAAATCCGGTTCGACGAGCCTTAAGCTTTCCATATCCAAGCCCAATCGTCAGCAGCCCTCCCTCCCCATTGTTCTCCCACCTAGGCAACGTATTTTTCTCCCCTTCTTGATGGCCAGAGCAGTACTCCCATGTTTTGCTGTTGAGATCTAACAGGGATGCATCTCCATCTTTCTCATCTGCATTTTTCTTTTCTTCAGTATCTTCCCTCTGGTGCATCTCACCCTTCAAATCAGGTGGAGGTGAGAAGCTCTGGGGCAATACCTCTCTAGCGAAGAGTGCTTGAAATGCCAGCCGCCCCTGATCAAGTAGTAAACTTAAGAAGAGTGGAGATAAAAGCAAAATACAATCATAAGCTCTACTCTTCTGGGTCATAGAAATGCCATTAAATATCAACAGAGAAATATATCTATCCAGTCACCTCTTCGGAGACCTCTTTCCACGAATCACTCATGCTGCAGTTGCTTCTGCTGCGGCGACAGCTAGACTCGGAGACTGGATGATTTTCATCAGCTTCTTTTGGCTCTTCCTTGCCTTCCTCAGTCTTTTCTAATGCATCTGTCTCTATTTCACTGCTAGATGGTGTGTTTGAACCACATGAAGAACGGTCGACCTGCTTTCTGTTCTTTGTTTTGCTTGAATCCTCGACCTCAGGAGGTGATTTAGTCAACTCATGTTCGGTCACTTTAGGTCCAGTGTTTGGCTGTGGGCCTCCACTCTCTTCAGAGTCTGACGATGACATCATTGGTGATTTAGATGCTGAGTTTTGAGCTTTCAAAGCTTCAGAGTGCTCTGGGTCCTGTATTTGACCTTGCAAAAGAGGATTTTCAGTTGTTTCCTTCCTTTCTGTCTTGGCTGCAGGAACTTGACCAATATCCACAGGCTGAATTGCAGTTGCAGATGCAGGAGGGCAAGCAAAGGCAGTATGAAGAGGAGCACACAAGGGAAGTAGTCCATGTGCTGCCCACCATGCAGTTGCTGCCGCCACTGTAGCAGCAGCAATAGCTGCCATACTGGGAGCAGAGTTCATTTGTCTGGATTGGAAACCTCCTTGAGCACATGCTGGAGAATCCGCAGAATTCTCCACATTTCCATAGGGCCAAAAGGTAGCAGCAAAGCTTGCTGCAGCATGGGCTGCCGGGTTTTGTAGCAGATTAGATACAACGAGACTCGAAAATGTGGAGGATATGTGGAGAAAAGATCTGTAGTCATCTTGATTATGATGAGTTGCCGTAAAGGGCGGAGGAAAACTTGGAAACGATTGATGCGTAGAGGATCTTGGTGAATTATTTGGATGATCAGTGGTAGTGGATGCAGCAGGGTGCGAGTATAAATTGGGACATGCTGGAATTTCTCCTATTGGATGAAACATGGAGTCCTGAAACGACAAATCTGAGGGAGGAGTTTGCATACATGTTCCCAGGCTCCCATCTAGAACGTGCACAGGAACATGCCTTGGATAGTTCTGCATGGCTTGCATCTCATCTCTTCGCAATGCTCCAATAAAATCATCCGATTTCTTTTGCTGAAACAATTTCTCATGCAAAGAGCAAGAATTTTCTGATTTTGAAGCTTTACTAGTGCCATTATCCTGAACTGTCTGTTTGGCTTCAGAGTTGTCCAACTTTTGATTTGTTTCAAGCTCAACGGTGACAGAGGATTCATTACTTGCACCATGATTTCCCTCCTTCACTGAAGGTACAAACTCCCTGAAAGAGCTAGGCTTTTTGAGAATCTCTACCGTTGGTACAGAATTCTTGTTGAATGAAGGTACAGAGGAACAGTGAGGTTCTTGGAGAACGGTAAATACTTCTGAGCAATTATTATCCTGATTTTCCTTAGCATCGGTTGGCCTCTCATCTCCATTAGGTTTCTGAAGAATGTACAATAAAAAGATGGTAACATAGGGGAAGGAACAACTAAAGGAATGCAGAGGGAAAAAAGAAAATGACAGTTCACCTCAGGAAGTGGTTCTTTCTCCAAATCTAAAACTTGCTTACAACGCGGAAAAGAAGCTGTAGGTAAAAGCTTTCCATCGTTTGCTCCTGTCTGTAACGCAGGAAGACCCACACCTGTCTTTCGAGGATAAGGATTGCTTGGTTTCCTTTTGGGACGTGGTGGTGGAATGTCTATGTCAAGTGCTTGTCCTATTGGAACACCTTTAGCAACAGCCTCCTTCTCCAACTGCAAGTGAAATATCTGTTAGCATCCTCAACAGAGAGGAAAATACAAGAAAACGATCCGCTCCACAACATGGAAGTATTCCACAATCAAAGTAACACCTCAGCAGGAAAATATTCTTTTATCAGACTAAGAATATCTCTTAAAATTCTAGTAGATTGTGCAACTTTATTCTCTGAGATATGAGAAAGCATGCTATTTTTTGTTGAGAAAGATAGGCCATGAATCAAATACAGTAACATATCAAAAGACTTTCCAGCATCAAAACAGGAACGGAAAAAAAAGATTAATTTAGGCAGAGATTTTTTTGCCAAAATAAGTGTCAGATCAGATGCATTATGCGTCAGAAGAAATTTTTGCAACCTCAATAATCCAATTATGCCACTCTATCCCAGAAACCATCGCCTAGAAATGTTGCTGGGCGAGATGAGAATTTTATGAGATGACATTACCTCCATTCCCCCTGTATACAGCATTCAGTGTTGTTCCTAGAGCTACACCTTCGTGCTAAACATCCAATGCCTGCTGTACTAATTGGTGAGCAAGCACACACACAAAAAAGAACAATCCAATGCGTAAACTGCCTCAATATGTGGCACTAAAACACCTGACAGTCAAGAGTTTCCATGAGATCCTCTTACAAAAATGCACACTCATGTACAAAAAGAAAAAGAAATATGCTATTCAGATAGTATCCTCCTACACTTGCTCATTTTGTGTTCTCATGCAGATTCTCTGTAATGGTCCATGTGCCCCCCACCTCCTCCTAAGTAGACATTTACCAGTAACATTTTTTTTAAAAAAAAAAAATCATTCAGAATAAACATAGGAACATGGGGTTTCTTTGCGATACTTCCTTTCATTTTGTATACAAATAAATTCTTCCCACTTAACTACTAAGAACTCCTAAACTTGCAAGACCTCACAAAACTATCCATCTTCAATCACAGGGCACTCTTTCAAATCAGAAGCTGCAGAAGTAGTTTGTTTCACTAGTCTCTCCTTGTCAGTTGATTACGCTGTAAAGTTAGCTTGACTGAACATTTATAAAGAGTACTTGGGCATCCAATCGCTACTGTTCATATAGCAAGAGAAGGGGGTGTGTGTGTGTGTTGGTTTGGCTATGTCACCTGGACTTCTTTGCCGAACCAGCCCCCTTATTATCAGAACAGAAAAATATATATGGTAATCAAGTTGAGACAGAGACAGAAACAGACCATGAGATTTCTCATAGGCACATTTTTGTGTAATTCTGACAGAACAAATTCAGATTCTTGAAAGATGAAGTAGGACACTAAATGATAAGAGCCATGCCCTTCTTTAGTAGTCTCTTGACCATACATCAAGTAATAGAAACTTGATCCAGCTTGAAAGAGCTGAACTGTTTCTCACGTTTCCATACTAATGGATATTGGCACTAAGATCGGCATCTTGTAATTGGTTCTTACATGAACATAAACAGAAAAAATTGATGCTCAACCATCCTCCACACTCATATATAAGCCTTCATATCATCAAACTCCAATCAAGGTTTTCAAATTTATATGAAGATAAGCTCACGGTAAATTGGAGACAGGATATAGTATTTATGATCTAAACAGACAATTCAATCAATATAGTACACCATTTCATTGTTTTTCAGTTAGTTTCCAATGATAATTGGAAAAACGCCCCAATTTTTTCCTTGTGTTTGTGTCACTTCGGCAAGCAAGCAACAGTGAAAAAATTTTCATCAAATTTACCCTATATTTTCCATGTTTCATCAATTCAACCCAATTGGACTATATTGTTTACAATTCAGACCAATTGGGTTTAAATTCATGAAATGAGACGTCAGGGTAAATTTGATGATAAGTGTTTTTACAAGGGCTTGTTTTCCAAATTGAAACGTAGGGCTAACGAGGGATTTTCCCAGTGGTTATTAAAATACTACATATAGATTTTCCGTCTGATACACATCATTAGATAAAGAGATGAAATGATCCTTTTAGCATTTCATGAAACTTCCAAAAAGATAACCCATCTCCATCTCTGGCATGAAAAGTTGAAGGAAATCTATCTGTAAAGATTCCTATTAAGCGAGGAAAACAGGTATACTATATCAACCAGAAGATCAGAAAATATTAATAAAATTTAGTGGCTATTGCGTGGTGGAATGATAAAAGTCTCAGGCTGGTTGCAGTTTTGAGCAAAAATGTTGAAGGATGATAATACTCTGAATTCTCCCTTCTAAGACACCCGTTTGGTGGAATTATATCTAGGTTATATTGTTTTTATAACAAAAGTCATGGAAAACGAACATCCCAAAGGTACTATCCAAGTTAGGGACTGGAAATTGGAACAAACATACTCTGCCTATAACAAGTAATATCAAGGGTTCTTGCAAGTATGGAAGGCTGAAAATCCCAAGAGAACAACTAAAAATAATACAAACTTCTACTGGTGATAAGGAGAAAGTATATCTTCACACTTTACTAGCTTGGGATAACATCTCTGTCCACATGGCAACTTCATTTGAAACTGCATATTGGCTATACTCTTAAAAGTAGTTTTTTACTCTTTAAGCAAAATTAATGCCATTTTGTCTTTTAAAAGAAGGAAAATCTACTTGTGGAAGACAACCTAAGGCTGATAACAAAAAATTCCTAGACCTAACTGACATCGTCATGGTAATGTGCTCTTCAAGGAAGATGGATAGACGACTGTCAAAAAACTGGAAGAAACAATTTCTTTTGAAGAAAAAATGGGGTCATCCGTCCAAATAAGACAGGACAAGCCAGTTGATTAGTAAGAGCAAGCATGCTCCTTACATGAACTTTCTCAAATATAACTAGCCTGGGTCCTAATGTCATAGTCCACAATTGGGCTACAAAAAAAAGCCAAGACCTACTCAAGTGGCTACTTGGACGAGGTCACATAACTTAATTTCATGACTAAATGTTAACATAATTGCTTAGCAAGTTCACTATCGTCACTAATCAAAGATCCAGATTTCCCAGGTGCCACTGCCATAATGATCATAAATCTCCTATATATTGTTCATTATTCTACGTAACTGAATAAGCATAGTATAACCATATGAAAGTATGCTAGACCCTTCTGAACACCAGTAGGATGCTTTCTTAGAAGTTAGTGCCTTTTTATTTAGTGTACGTCCATAAACCAGCAAATGTTGATGGAAGTTTTTATGATTTGGGATGGAACAGCACATGGTTCAGATATAATCTTCATAACAGCATGATTAAAAAATGGTAAGAAAAGACAACAAAGTCATCAGCACCACCATGTGTCAGCACAGAGATATTAACAGCATCATGGATTACATTGAATTTCCACCTGATGATATAAGATCAAATACAAGTAGCTATATTGACAAGCTCATAAGCTGATCTGGACGACATTCAAAAGGGGAAGGTGGTCATAATAGAAAGAAAGCAACAGGGAATTTCAGGTGCTCCAGTCGAGGTCTACTAAACAACCCAAATTGAAACTACCAACTCTCATGAATTATTGGAAGCACATTTTGTCAATTAAAAATAAGCACGCTCATTTAAAAACTTAGATGATCATGAGTTCGATTTCTAAATTGTACTGAATTTGTCCAAAGTAGAAAATGTTGGCTGGCATGAGCCTATATCATATGTCAAATTGAATTTCCCAACTGCTAACCTAAACAGGTCAAAATGAAATTTGCATATTGCACAGCCCAAAGGTACGACCTACATGACCACAGATACTGTAAAAGGCCAAAAATTATACAAAAAGCAAATTTGCTCCAATGGTTATCTTCCTAATGGATACTTAATCAAAGATATTGACTGGTGGTGTGTAAACCGGTTAAAAATCTAAAATGGCTATTTTCCTCAGGCAAGAGTCTAAGCACAATGCTTAACTACTAATACTATTTCAGCATATATATATAACTGCTTTTCAAACACCCTATTCTTTTGTCTAACTAGTTACTGACCAAGCATCTATAGAGACTAAATATTTTATGGGAGGATGTTCTGAAAGATGAAGTATGTGGGAGTAACAAACAAACCTCAACATCCATCTCTGCTCTTACTCAAAAAGGCAAGTTAAATTTTCTTAACTCTTTTGCGTGGATATTGTCAATTATAAGTTCAAATAAGTCCAAGCAAATAGTCTACCACAGTAAATGTCACAAAAAAATTGATAAGCAGTGTGGGTGTGGTGCAATAAGCATGTGCGAAGCAACATATACACTTTAATCGCTCCCCAAGCACCAGAAACAGTTTGCTTCTAGCTTTTAGATAAACGGCCAGAAATTCCAATTACAAATGTGATGACAAAATAATCTTGAGGCCTATGATGTAAAATAGAAGATAATCTACAATTAAAAAGGCATGCAACTGAAGGATCAACAATGAGACGCTAGATAAAAAAATATAGCAGCAGAAAAATAAACAATTGATGTAGATAAAGATAGATACTGACCTTCGAAAAGAACTTCTGTGCATGACTTCTGATCTGCACGGCAGTCTTTGTACCAATATGTTCTGTACATCACCAAGACAAAACACAAAGAGAGAAGGGACCGATCTCCAATTAAGAGTAAAATACATAAGAAAAGTATTTCATGCATTCCTATAAGGAATATCCATATCATTCCGCTACTTTAATTTTACAAATACCCCATAAATTACAATAAATCATCCCGCTTGAATGACAGCTTGAAAAAAAACAAATTAAAGGATATATGCAAGTTAGACCTTCGATTCGCTGCCAAGCTCGTCCATAGAGCTTCAAGGCCTCTAGGAACCTGTTATGCTCCTCCTCTGTCCATCTTTCCCGTTGCTTGGTAATTGTATATGGTTTCCTTGTCTATCATTACACAACTTAATAATTCAGATTAAATTAGATTAACACTTAAGACTAATACTAGTTCAATTTGAAAGAAACAATTTTTTAAACATCAATAATAATCTAAATATTTTTTTCTTACCTTAATAACCAAGTCTTCTCCAGATGAGTATATGTCCATTACCGAACCTTAGGCTGCCAACGCTGCTTCAAATCCTCTCTAACGAGCAACGGATAAAACGAAAACCTCCCTTCATTTCTTGCAACACTCAATACTACAAATAAAGCAGTCCTTTCATTTTTACTCCAAAAAATCAGATTATCCACTACAACTGCAAACACACAGACACAAAAACCAACAATCGATAGAGATCCGTCTCTCTGTAATCCGTATGTATTGAATTATATTTCTACGTATACATATAGATATGCTACTAGAATAAACGTAGAATATATGTATGATAAACCATTCAAGAACATAAAAGAATCCACCGGAACAGAGAGACGCTTCTCCGTTACAACTTAAAAGTAAATTCCTTTATTCAGAATTCTCACCAAAACGAACGCATAGACTCCAATTCCTTCACGAGAACAAAAACAGTGAAATCCGAATCCGAATCAGTAATTAAATATAGCATCCAATAAATTCAACAGTACATTATAATGGTTGCCGATAAAAAAATTAAGCAAAATCTCGAAAATTTTCACTGGTTTATTTAAGGCAAATCAATGAATTTTGAGGGAAAAAAATTGCTTGAATTTTCTCGGTAACCAAACGGAAAGCAAAAGTAATAGTTAGTAGAAATGAGAGAAAGTACCTTGCGAGAAAGCCATGGTGAAGTGAAACCGTAGAAGTACGGATAGAGTTAGCGATCATGCAAGCACTGAACTCACATAAGAACTCACTGTTTCCGGCAATGGTGGATCGGAAATTTGAAAAAAAAATGAAAAAGCATATTCTGTCTTGAGAGAAAACTGAAAAGGAGAAGAAGCAGAAGCAGAGAGAAGTGGAACCCAACTTTCGGGGAGACCTAAAACACCAGAAACTAAACCAACGAACAATCTCAGCCACTATAATTTTTTTGTGAATTTAATTTTGTTTTTATTAATTTTTATTATTTGAGGCTGCTATTGCAGTGAAGGCTGAAACTTGAGGGAGAGATGGGAGAGATGATGCCATGTGGCAATTATTTAGCGGCTGATTAGTCTAAAGCACACCCTTGCACTTTTGCCCTCCTCACTCAATCTTCAATCTCCACCACAAACTCCCTGGCTTTCAAGGTTAAGTCTGTCAAAGACCACATCAGGTGTGGGGTCCATTGGTAACGTGGCTCTTCGCGAAGGACCGATTCTATACGGTAGCGTTTATGTATGGAGGGGGTAAATCGGAAAAGTGGACAGTTTTATGCCAGCGTGGAGATTAATACCGCTACGTGGCGGTTTATGGAGAAAAGGTTAAGATGTGCACGTGGGTTGATGTTTTTATTACCAAAACAATGTTTTTGACCCAGTGATAACTCCTGCGGTTCGCCCAGTGCCGTTATCTTTGACTGTGGGGTTTTGTTTTGACTTGCTAAAGTTTCGTAATGGTCGGTATGATCAGGGGATGGAAACTTGTGAATGATATCTTAGCCGTTAAAGAGTTCCTATTTACTGTGGGTGGATCTGGAAGCGGCGTATTTGCTAAAACATGTAGATGGGCTAAACATCGTCGTTGATACCTTTACTTTCGGAATTTGGTCTGGTTATACTTTTACTAATAATTTGGTAACACTATTTCTTCTACTTCCATTTTCAGGTCATTTAAGCTCCTCCGTTTATTTTTTCAGTTAGTTGACCAAGAAATCCGCTAATTGACCTGACAAATCAATGATATGTTGACACGTTGACATCCAATCCACACCCAAACCATACTTAAAAATAGAAATTCAAGAAAAATCATTAAAATATGAAGAAAAAAAAGTTAAAATGTTTTTAAATAATGCTGATTTGCCGACTTTATACTTTAATAAATTTGAGACATGAATTTCTGCTAGTGTTATTTAATGTATAAAATGTTATGTTTCAACTCTAGATTTGCATTTTTAGCAAATTTGGCTTCATTGGTAATTTTTTTTTCAAATATCAAGATTCATGAGGAAAAAATCTAACATTACAGTAATTTAATTGAAGTATTTCATTACATCCAAACCATTATTTTGTTATAGAGACAATGAAATGATTTCATACTCTCCAATTGCATAAAACTTTATCTCTTATATATATATAGAAAAATATTCTAAAATCTACTTTACGTGAGAACACTCACATCATTTAGGTTTTTCTTTAGTAATTTTACGTTTTTTTTTCATTTTTATATTGTTTCCAGATTGTTTTTCTTTAATTTTAAATTTTAAAATTTACTTTGGCAAGGTTCTAGATTAACATGTGTTATCATGTTATTGGTTTCTCTCTCAAATCAACTTACATGGTTCTTAGTCAACTGACCGGGAAAATAAACGAAGGATCTTAAATGAAGGGGGAAAAAGGAAGTACAAGGCATATTGTGATCAAATTATTAGTAGAGGAGTTAATCTGACCAAATTCAGAAAGTACAGTAACCAAATGGTGATTTTTAGCCAAATCTAGACGGGGCGTTATGGAAGCCAGTGTGGCAGCCTTGCTTTTGTGAAGCAGGGCCAATAATTGGCCTGATGGGGTAACCAGACAGATGAATTTGGGTTTCTTTTTTCGAAACAATTGGTACATAATTGCTTTTTGGGTGCATTAGCCTGCAAAGTTTAAAACCGAACCACAAGTTTTTTTTTAGCTGGGCTAAAATAAATGGAAAAAGATTCACTACGGAATTTTATAATAGATTTTAAAATGAGCCAATATTCTTATATTTTAATATGAGTTAAATATTTTTTTAAGTGAGTTTCTAATATATTATTCTAATAACTTTTTTCGATAAAATCATCAAAAAAAAAAAATCAGTTGATTTATACATTGACTTATTAAAATGTCCTTCAGATGGATGGACATTTGCAAAGCATATCCATGACAGATGTTTTGGTTTTTAAAGTGATATTTTTTTTTTAAAAAAAAAACAAGTTTGTGGTGTCAGACTCGGATAATCAATGTTTAAAGCGGTATGTGGTCTGAAAATAAAAGAATAGTAAAGGATAGTAAAGGAGTTTGATGGGAGTCGGTAGGGTTAGAACTTAGCCTTGCAGGAAAAAAAAAGTGAGAAGAAGGTGGAAAACGTCGGTTTTATGGTTTAAGAGTGTAGATCGGTGGGTTAAGGGCTTGATTTTAGGTGAAATGCAAAAGTTTAGACGGTGGTTGAAAAGGTATCAAGATTGGTTGTTTTGGGTGATTTTGACTTTTTCAAGAAGAAAATAAGGAAAGGACCAAGGGAGGGATGAAGGGAAAACAAGAAAATTAAGTTTAACGTTTGTCCTCGATCAGAGGATTGTGATGGATTTATGATTAAAGGAGCATTTTCTAAGTACAATAAGTCATGTTCAAATCAAATGATATTTTAATAAATTTATCAGAAAACATCATTAAAATAGCATATCGAAAACTCACTTAATATACAATGACATGATTTATTCAATATAGGATATAAGAAAAGATTAAACACTTATCCCGTTATGCAAGAAAAGACTTGATCATTACAATAAAACTACAAGAAAATAGAGAATCACTATAGTATTGCACTGTTCATTAACTGTTTATTATTTTTTTTTCCAGTTGCTGGCTTCCAAGCTTTTACAATTTTTTTTTCCTTTTTGGATTGCTAGCTTTTAAGGAAATTGCTTTTTATTTTAGTCTCTTTTTTCTATTTTTTTTTATTTTGATCATTAAATTTTTATTATATTTAACTTTTTCCCCTATAATAAATATTAAAATTTTATTATATTTGATTTATATCCCTATAATAAATTTTTTTCTTGGCTTTTAGTAAAAATTTATGTTCTTTTTTTATTCCTATTTTGTGATATGTTTTTATTTTGGTTATTAAGTTTTATCATGTTTGATTTTTATCTTTGCTATACTAAAACTAAATAAAATTTACTATCCTAAACTTTTTTTTATTTTTATTTTTGGTTTTTAGTGAAACTTTTTTTCTATTATAATTTTTGTTTTGTGATTTTTTTTCTTTATTTTCGTCATTAAATTTAGTAGAATTTTTTTAGTCATTAAATTTAGTAGAATTTTTTTAGTCCCTATTTTGTTACTCGTTTTTTATTTTGATCATTAAATTTTTATTATATTTATTTTTTCCTTGCAAGAAACTATTTTTTTAGTTTTAGTAAAAAATTTTGTTATATTTTGATTTTTTTTTTTTGTGATCTTTCATTTATTTTGATCATTAAATTTTTATTATATTTAATTATTATTCATTATACACTAAAATTAAATACAGTTTAATTATTTTAAGTTTCTTTTTTATTTTTATTAAAAAATATTTTCTGTTTTGATTCTTATTTTATTAATTTTTTTTATTTTGATCATTAAAATTCTATAATTTTTTACTTTTGTTCCTGCCTTATGCATAATGATTTTTTTAAAAAAAAAAACTTATTGTCTATAATTTTTTTTTTAGTGAAAGTTTTTATTTATTTATTTTATTTTGATCATTTAATTTTTATCGTGTATAATTTTATCTTTATTTTCTTTGTCAAATTCTTGATTTGAAAAAGGTTTTTTGTCTTTTTGTTTTGAGTGGTTTTTATGTCTCATTAACAAATTACGGATTAATAATATATGGTCAAAGTTAATCATCTAAAATTCAAAAAACCATCACATTATTATTTTAATTATCAGTTATTATACATATTTTAGTTGTATCAAGCAATATCTAATTAGCAACATTATATTATTCAACTTTGTAAACTTTTTATTTAGCCAACTTTGCTGCAAATTATGAAATACATGTTTTAGTTCTTTTTTTCTAATTTTTTTTGCATGATACCTTTAAATAATTATTTTTAAATTTTATATGAATGAATACATAAAAATGTTGTATAGCTCACTCCGCGGCAACGCGCGGGATGCATGCTAGTTTCTTCTAAAATAAAATTCGACTTCGGTTTTTTTTTTTTCTAAAGAAAAATGTTCATTAAACTAAATTGTGAAAAGGTTTCTACAAGTCAATCAAGATACATCATAATTTTTTAGCCAAGTGAAATATACTATAAATATAAATAATGAAATAGGATTACATTTCATCAAAATACGTCAAAAAGCATGCAATAAAAAAGTTAGAAAAAAAAAGAAAAAGAAATTAAAGATGTAGAATTTAGACCTGAATGAAAAATAAAAAAGCTATATATACATATATATGTTTGCGTGTTTATGTACATAATTATTGAGAGAGGAAAAAACATCAAGTTAACAAATTGGATATTTTGAGTTTTAAGGATAAGAGAGTAAACTTATTTAAATTCCTCATGAATTTTCCATAGACAAACCAAACGCAACAAAGACACGTTATCAAAACTTTTCAGTTTCAATATAAAAAAAATCACATTTTCAAGGATTACATTTACGACAATCACATTTTAGAATGATATCTAAGAATTTACGTACCAAACGCTTTGTTAACCGCAAAAGAAAACTAGAGTAAAAGTTTCTTAATATCTAAGAATCTTTTTGTGTCTGAGCCTTAGGCTTTGTAGTCTTATCAAGTGGAGGCTAGATGGACTACTAATTCTGCATTTGGATTGTTTTTTGTTCCAATTTACCGGGCTTCAAGCCCTATTAACGCTGTCTTATCCTTTAGGCTTATACTAATACGGTACCCACATGTTGCCAAGGATAAGTTTACATAATATTTTTTAATATTTTAAATAATTTAAAAATATAGACATAAAATAAAATTTAATTCACACTAATTGTGAGAATTTATTTAATTTAATATATATTATGTAATATTTAATAGAATGTATATATATTTGATAGTTGAGTTTAAGTATATTCTAGGAATATTTTTTATTTTGATCAATTGAAAAAACATACAATTAATTATTTATTATTAAAAAATCAAACTAGAAGAATATGCTAAATCAATTTATATTAGAAGATTATTTAATTTTAACTAATGAGTCTTAAAAAAAAGAGTAACCATTAATTATGGAGAAAAAATTATATTAAGTGAATAATAAATAATAAAAAATAAAAGTATTTATTAAAAAAAAAAAAAAAGGAGATTGGATTGGGGCTCGCCTCAAGCCTTTTCATATGGGACTGGAGACAATCAGACCCATTCTTCTGAGTTGGAAGCACAATCAAGCTATAAAAAAACACCCAAAAAAAAAAAAAAACCTTGTTGTAAAAAAATTGAAATTAAGAATCATTTTGAATAAAATTATAACTCGAAAGAATAAAGAGGAAAACAGTGTATAAAAAATCGAAAAAATACTCATCATTTTTTTTTAAGTAAAAGACATAAAATAACACTGTTTCAAATCGAACAAACCTAAAAGATACTGTTTTGTTAGCTACCGTATTTGTCAAAAATATATTCCCTGTATACTTCATGATTGGGGTGATATGCACTGCTTGAAGTTACTGATTAAGAACTGCTATGTTGCACTACTGCCAGAAAATGGAAAGGTAACTGTGATCAGATTAAAATTAGAGCAATACAGTCGCAAAATGCACTTTCCAAATATAAATGGAGCGATCCAAGGTGAGTAAGAGTCCTTGCCCAATAAATTTGGTTTGGATTTAAAGACTAATAGCAAGAAACATTCCACTATTCTTTATATTTTCTTAATATGGTTTATTTTTATTTTTTTATTCATCTAGTCTTTCTATTCTTGAATTTTTTTTTTTTAATTTAGTCATTCTTACGATATTTTGACCAATTTTGTAATCAAAGTTACGTATTAGCAAACAAAAAAAAAAAATGAAAAAACAAAAAAAATAATTAAAAATGAAAAGAAAAACTATATTGTTTAGCTGGAAAGCAAATCCTTTAATTTCTTTCTTTTCTTTATCTCTAAATCATCCAAATAATGAACGAACCCTAATCAATTCTCTGCCTCTGAGTCTTCAGGAAGCCCAAATTCTTGAAGTTTAGCCTAGTATTAGAAATTTGAGAATTTAGGCCCAAGCCCAGAGGCTAAAATCCTAAAATCATGCAACTCAACCCCATGATTTTCCTTCTATTTTCATGATTAATAGAAATGAAATTACATTCACCTCCACCACTATGATTTAGGGCTTACTAGTTTTTCATCCATGCCACCTTACGAATTGAATAAACTATATAAAATTATTTTTTAAAAATTATTTTATTTTAATGTCACATGTTATATTATGTGTCTATCACAATATATCAAATCATTGAATAAAAATTCATTCAATTTTATTATTTTTTAATAAAAATTTTGTATTTGACTAATTATTCTTTATATTTTCACAAATTTTTTATTAAAAAATATTATTTATTCATTTTTATCCACATTTTTAGTTGAAAACTTATTTTGTAAATTATTTTTTTCTAAAAATCTTTTTGCCTTAAAATTTTTAGTTAAAAAATCAGAGAGAAAAAAAAACAAGGACCAAAGTGACCAAAATGAAACAAAAAAGTGAGACTAAAATCAAATAAAAAATATTTAAGGATTAAAAATAAAATATTTTTTAAAAAAGAACTAAAGTGTAATGTTGCGAAAATTTTTATAATAAATGTGTTAATAATATTTAAAAACTAAAAAAAACCACTATATAGTAAAAGTAGTAATGTATTTAAATATTAATAAATAATGCAAATAAATCTAGCCAAACATGTTTCAAGTATTACAGTAAATAATAATTCATGGTTTTAGTTCAGTTTTTTTTTTTTTTTGTCACATTAACCTTTATGCGCCGCTTCTTGTTGAACCACGGCCACAAAATAGACGTTAATCATCCCCATTGATATTCCCTCCTCTCTCTCAAACATCATCCCTGCCACGTTCTTCATCACCTTCATAGCCATCACAATCAGCGCCACCTCAAGAAAGAAATTGCAGCCACCCCCTTCACCAAGGCATAGATTGAGCGGAAATGACAAGAGAAGGAGAAGGCATCCACCTCCACCGTTATTGAAGAATCACAAGATGCGTATAGGGAAAAACATTGGTCTCGCTACCTAATATCGAACCGGATTAAAAAAAAAATAATCTAGTTTAAGAGTTTATTTGTTTGCTGAATTTATTTACAGAGTTTGAAGTTGCTACCTAGTATTGAAGTAACTCAAGAATCTAAAATGGGCATTGATTTAGAAATTCTCGGGTAAGGAGTTGGTTATGCTTTTGGGAAGATATTTAATCACCAAAAACGTCCTTTTCGAAGAAAGGTACCACGTCCGGTTTAATTCTAAATTCATCTCTTAAAGTATTTTATTTTTGCCAAATCATTTTTTCAATTTTAAAACTCTAATTTTCCAAGTCCTTTATTTCAAGCCAAATTAAGTTTTTTATTTTTGAGTGTGGCATCGTATTGAAGCGATCGTCGGACCTTTTCCGTCGGGAGACACGTCGATTCAAACATCGGTCCACTTTTTGAGTCTTGACACAACCGGTGTGTCCGAGAACATTTGTTTGTTAGAAATGGTTTTTTGGCTAACAACGGTCCCTATCGGATAGGAGACTTTGTTAAAAGTTTTATTATTTTATTATTTTTTATTTTCCTTCCTTTTTTTTTTTTTTGGGTGGAAGATCATTATCGGTCTCTAAAAAATTAGGAGACTTGACAATGCTCTACTCATTAATTATCGACTCTAATTATTAAGCAAATAATTAAAGCTACATCAATAAATAAAAAAATTTAAATAACAAACATGCATAAAATAAATTCAAAATTAAAATGACATTAATTAAAATATTAAATTTTAAGTTAACATAAACTAACAAACATGCATAAAATAAATTAAAAAATTAAAATTACATTAATTAAAATAATTAAAGACAATTAAATTTTTAAATTAAATGTGAAATAACAATATGCATAAAAATAATGACCCAATTTTTTTTTCTTTTTTGACTCTTTCTCCCTTTTTTTTTTTTGGTTTTTTTTTTGGATTTGGGTTGGACTGTCCAGCCTACCCAAAGAATTGATGAAAGTGGTGGACTTGCAGCTTCAATTCAAGTAGAATTTATGTCTTTCTTTTTTCTTTTTTTTTTTTGGATTTTTCTTCTCTTTTTCTAGCTACCAACAGTTTAGTTTTTTGGGTTTTTAGCTTGGGCCTTTCCTTTCAAATTTTCAACTGAAATCCCTCTTAATTTTCGTACCCCCTTTTTTGTGTTGTGACTTATATATATATATATATATATATATATATATATATACACATATATATATATATGCATGAATGTTTAGTTCTCCACTATGAGGGTGTGAGATTTTTCCACTTGCAGGTGCGCCTGTGGCAGTGGTGAAACTGTTGGAGTTGTGGGCAGAGCAGGAGGGGTTGCAGCAAGGTATGGAGAGAAGTTGTGGGTTATGACAGTAGGAGGGTAGCTGTGGAGGAGGCTGGAGATTGTGTGCTACTGGAGGCTAGCAGTGAGGGAGAGATTGCTGGAATTTATAGCAGTAGAATGGTGTAGAGGGAGGTTGCAAGTGGAGGGGATGAAATTATGGGTTGTAGGGTGGCTGGAATTATTGACTTTGATGGGCTATGCAGGAATCACAGGGATAGGGGACTACAACATAGGTTGCAAGTTGCTGTAGGAGGGGCTGCAAGCTACAATTCAGCTTGGGAAGATAGCAAAAAAATTTCATGAAGGTGCAGAAGAAAATTACACAAGAGATGCAGGGGAAATGTCCCTCCATCTCTCTTTTTTTTCCTTTGTATTTTTCATTTTTTTGTATTTTGTATTTTTATTTTTTGTAATTTTGTTCTGAATTCTAAATAAATAAAAGACAATATTTTTTATTTTTTTGTTTGTTTTGATTTTATATAAAGCAAGCATGAATTTAAATAATAAAAAAAAGAGCAAAATTTTTGGATATGACAATTGGGTTACTGTTTGTGGAAATTCCTGTAATCTTGTATATTGGTGTTGTTGGGTTTTTGGTTTACCGAAAAAAGTAGCTTTTGAAAATCAAATATAGATATGAAACTTGCTCTTCATGATTTCTTTTTATTAGTTTCAAGTTTATGCAATGGATTCTTTGAAAGGTGGTTTATTGGATTAATTCTTTGGTGAATGCAAAAATATTGGATTGGTGGATAACAATATTCAAGGGTGATTAGATTATTGGTTTCTCAATTTGGATAATTGAAAGAAAATATTTGGACTGATAAAAATACCCCTACACCTTTGAAATACCCAGTTGAAATCACTGAGCTCAAGACTGCAAAGTCAAATAGAAAGCCAGAGGGATAAAAACAAAACTGTAAACAGTCAAAAAGAAAAAAAAAAAATGACAATCCAATACTTGTTCGAATAAATTTCTTTCTACAATGATAAAATAAGAGATGAAGCACAGAATGCTTCCATGGAACCAATGAAACTCACGAACATGTCAAAGGAACCTGGAGATGGAAAAGAAGCTGTGGTGGTTTGGTTTGCGTTAGCAGAATGATTTCTTGTCGTTTTCGATGTAAATTCAGCAGTGTTTTGTTCCCCCTTCTTTGAACAAAAACAAATAGCACTGGACTACTGCACCACTCTTCAACAACCACACCCAAATTTAAAAATAAATAAATAAAATTGTCATCTCCAAACTGAATGCTAAGAAATTGAAGCAATAGCCTTTGATTGGAAATTTGCGGTAGACAATCCATGGTCTCGGGTCATGTTCAAACAAAGGCCAATGGATTTTCTCTAAAATTCTTAGTAAATGTAATCTTGTAAATAAAAAAAATAATAAAAAAATGCAAAAGTAATGAGATTAATGAAACTCATTAATCTGACGAGGATGATGGTGGTGATGTGGCATTCTAATCTGATGCCTGCTTTGGAAAATTGAAAACAAAAACTGATGTCCAACAACATGTCAACATCAACTGCAGACATTTTCCAGCTAAGAAGGATCAGGTGATGATTGATGTGTGGGAAAGAATTTTTTTATAGAAAAAAATTCATTTTCTTCTCTTGCAAATTTGATAATTATTTTGATTTGGTTTTTTACTCTTTTTTTTTTTCACACGACGAATTTGTTTGATATGTGGTACCTGTGCTCATTTTTTTTTACTAAATAAAAAAACGAGATAAATAAAACAATCTTATTAAAAAAATATTACTAAATTTATCAATATAATTATTATTTTCACTATTTTTTTCTAGAAAATCATCAATACATCTTGCATCAATATTTATTATATAATGATTATTGATAATTGATAAACGATAAAGTGGTAATTGTCTAGAAAAAAAGTTAGAATAATAATTTTATTTGTGAATTTAAAACTATTTTTTTAAAAAAGAAAATATGAAGAATTGAGAAATGTTTCTTGGAATCAATCTTTGGATTTAATGGTGTGAATTATGATTGGAATAACTGGGTCATGGAATTTATTACAAGTAAGTTGTGTTATTTGTAATCCTCATCAATTCTAACTGCTTCTTCTTCTCTCTCTCTCTCTCTCGTATTATCGATTAATTCAACTACTGTGATTAACAAAAGGAAACAAAAGTTCGGTGTTCGATTTTTTCACAAATTGGATCCTTGAGAAGCGGGAGTCAGGAATCTTGCAGAAGCCACATGTCAATTATTAAATTTATTAAAAAAAAATACTTATCTAATGTATAAAATATTTATTTAATAACTGATATTGTTCGGTAAGTAAATTTTATAAAACCATTATATAAGAATAACATTATTTATTTTTTTTAAATGAAGACTTGGTGCGATCTCTGTGTTAAACAAAGAATTATTTAGGGGAGCAGTTCACGTAATCCCCCTCCAGCCGGTCCTCCCCCCACAATTCCTTTGCTAGTGCCCCCTGTCCATCCACCACCGTCCAGGTACAGTGTATCAATTCTTATTTTTTCAATTTTGCCTGTCAAGCTATATCCCCCCCCCCCCCCCCCCCCCTTTTTTTTTTTTTTTTTAATTGCCTTGTGCTAAGCTTGACAGATCAGAGACGGGACCAAGTAGGATAGCTTGTTGAAGATGTGCAACTCCTGTTTTTTTTTTGTGTTTTTTGATGAATCATGTCTCCTAACTTTGTCTTCTTTTTTAATGGCCACGTGAAACGGGATGCTACTGAGTAGTATATTTAGCAAGGAGAAAATTATGTATCAAGATTTGAAGCAACCGAAGAAGACAATCAAGAAAATCAATGGAAAAGAATTAAATATTACTATTGATTTTCTTATTAATTATATGAATCGTTTCCATATTTTTTTCATTGTATTTAATTTTATATAGACTTTAGAAGGAAATACTTGTATACACATTAATTAATCAATAAAGTTTTAATTTTATGTTTTCTATATAGTATTAAAGACTCAATGAGACTTGCCGATTGAACAAAAAATTTAAACCCCAAACCACTTTCAAATATGAACTGCAATTGTGTTTTCGTATTAAAGAATTCATTCTATATAAAATATAAAAAAATAAATAGATAATATATAAAGTTTAAAATGAACAGTTTATGACAAGATTTAATTTTTTTTAATAGAATTTATATTTAATTATTTAACTCTATATAATATCACAATAAATAAAAATAAAAAATAAAAAATTTATCAATTAACTGGTGTGTATATGAACAGGTTTTATGGAAAAAAAATACTAAAACAAGCCGGTCAGATTTTTATACTTGTTAAAAGATTATGGATTCAAACTTCTAATCTAGAATATTCGAATTTAAAAGACATCTCATTGCAAAGAAAAGTTAAAAATAACCACTCAACTTCCTTTATAAGTATTGGTCAATTCAATCTCACCATAATAATACACTGTCATATCTCGTTAGTTATCAATCTTACTGTTTGAATACAAATTGTAGGTTTCTATCCATGTCAAGAACAAACTACAAACCAAACGGTATGCGTTTGCTATTGTGCATAATACTTTTAAAATTGTTTGATTGAGTTTTCTCTCTCTCTTTTTTTTTATTATTATGATTTCGACATCTTTATATCAAAATTTTTTAAAGCATCTCATAAAAAACAAAAAAAAAAAACCTTTAAAAGGATACATGCAAATGGAATGTCTTTCTATATCCCAAATAGATTATCGTTTTTAACTTTTCACACGGTTTAAAAAAGTGACATATTCATTATTATATAATATTAATATTTATTGTTTATACTTTGAAAAAAAAATTTGTTAAAATTATTAGTTATCAAATTTAATCTTACATTACATTAACATAGTATTAATTTAAAGAATAAATCTATCCAAAATTAAGGTGGTTGTTAAATTGATTAATAATTAAGTTTAAAACAATTATAAGAACATTTTATAAAACTCTTGGACTCTCAAATTTGGAGTATCCTATTTTCATGCAATTCAAAAGATTCAACAAAACAATAACATATTAGTGAATATATTTTACTCTTAAAATTTCGATACACTCGTAAAGTCTTTACAAGAGTGCATGTTTTTTATGTAATTTTTTTTTGATATTTTTATGTTAAAAGTACTTGTATGTATAAAGAAAAATTATAAAGAATGTTGATTTTTTATCAACGAAGAATAAAAAAATGATTTTCTCTATCAATTAGAGATTTTTTTAATATATTATTTAAAGTTTTGATCGGATAAATATTTTACAACGTATAAATAAAAATAGAAGACAATATATTTGAGATAAAGAAATAAAGACGAACCTTCATATGAAAAGTAACGGAGAATTTTGGATTAGGGGTTTTTGTGCAAAACACACACTAGCCAAATTCAAAATAAAGCACAAGCAAAAGTCAACAAAATTTTTTTTAAAAAAGAATCACGTTCGAAACTATTAAAAGTGATAAGATATTTTCATCTCGACTCAATTTTTCTTAAAAAAAATCTTTCTTGATTATCTTGTCAATCTCTCTCCTGTAAAATAAACATTAAAAATTACTCTATAGGTAATATAAAATTTCTCAAAGTCAATATAGTTAGGCTAACTTGCCTCGCCCCACAAGCTTCAACTATGATTCATTATTAATCAAGAATACAACTTTCATAAAATCGGTATAACTCTCAAAAACTATCAAAGAATTACAAACCTAAAACCTAATCCACCAAGATCGGTCCTCACAAAATTCCTATCTTACCTCATTGTCGCAACTCTATTATCTCAACTTCTTTTGTCTAGGCTAACTATAAAGTCACGATAACCTTGTAACTATGCACAATATATATAAGTTGCTTGGAGAAAAAATAGAAGAATATTACTTGAAAATTTTTTAATGGAAAAACACCAAACTAGCTCCACTAGAATTTTCTAGGTGACCATCTCGAAGCACGACCAGTTGCTTTTTTGAGAGGATACATATCGTACGTAGAATTTATCCGATGTAATATATCAAAGTTATATCGTATGTCATCCTAGGAATATGATAAGTTCAATCATTTTGTCATGTTTTAACAAATCTATACTACTTGTAAAACTTAAAACTCAATTATAAACTAACACCACTCTTACCCAAAGAAAAATTACCTTCTTAAAAAAAAAAAACAATTTTGTTATTTTTCTCTCAAACACAAAGTAAGAACCAATTGTTATTGTTGTTACGTCTAATGGTAAGGGCAACACCCATATATACGGGATATAAAGTTGTATATTGGACATTTAATTTACTAGTTAGATATTTGAAACGTTAAAAGAAAAGCATCATTGGAGAGTTGAAGAAAAAAGTGGTTAGTTAATTGAATAAAATAATAAAACTATTGTAGCCTTTCATTGTAATGTACCATTCAATTGTTAATTAAATAAAATAATATTAATTTTCTAACTCTTGTATTTGAAAAATTCCAAAACCTTTTTCAACATTAAAAAGTCTAAAATAGTTTTGTGACTACTATAGAACAACAATAGGTACGTTTTTTAAAAGAATATTTTATTAAAAATAATCCAACAATCTCCTTTTTTAATAAAATATTAGATATATAATTTTGGGATAGGAAACAAATACAATACACAATAAGGATGCCAATGGATTGAACTTTTACTTAGTATTCCAATAATATTTTTCTTAAGCCAATTGTGAATATTGTCTTGAACTAAGGATTTTTAAGTGAAACAAATATTATATCACATATATTATATTTAGGTAATCTGTGATAAGTTTCAAAGCCATCAAATTTATGATTTTGTGCTTAATCCCGATTTCTATGAGGATTTTAGTGAATTAGCCTTATTCTCATAGGAAGCGACCCCACTTCTTCACTTACATAGGTACGTCTATCAAGGTTATTCTTATAACTCTAACATTCCATTCAATAAGAATTATATACCACATTAAAAGGTTTTTTTTTTTTTTAAAGAAACATAACCTTCATTTCATTATGGGATTCATGCACTTACACTATAGGGATGGAAAATTCAGTTATATATGATAATCAACTACTTTTATGATTTGTTTTTCTCTTTGAACTTAAATATTAAGATCTCCAGATCAACTAGGTAGCATATCCTTATAGGTAGTTTATTCATCTTTAAACTTTAGATCTATCCCCCTCGATGTTATTCGGATCTAATCTTTGGCCAAAGCTTTTGTAAAAGGATTAGCCAAATTATCCTTTGTGTTGATATAATCAACATTTATGGTACTTTTGTTTATATATAACAAAATAGTACTATGTTTTTTTTTAACGAGATATAGATTTTCCATTATAATATCTATTGTTTACGGTTCCAACTATAACTATGCTATCACAATGAATTAAGATAGGTGGTGTAGATTTTTTTCACATAGGAATTTCATATAAATGATCACGCAACCAACCTACTTCATCATTGACTAAAGCTGGAGCTATCGGCTACTGCCTCCATATTGAATTTTGCAACAATTGACTATTTTTTAGTTTTTTAACATTATCAACGTAGGCTCGCGAAAGATAGTATGGGAACGAGAGTCGCTAGCCGACTAATCAAAAAGAACTAGAAAACTCTAAACATATTGGTTTTACGAAGATGTCCGAATAAAGAGATCAATTACATATAAAGAAGATATAACATTACTATCTTCCCGTCCTACCTAAGGTAGGTTGTATTATTTGCATGTGAAAGTAAAAAATCTAGTTATGCTACGCTATACTTCTATACCTATTTGAGTGAATTTATTTTATCAAGATAAAACAATAGAGCAATTTAGGATTTAGGTCGATCCGAAGATACTCAAAGAGGAAAGGTGGGAAAAATGAGAATTTTGACTATTTTTTAATGAACACGACCTATACGGATAAATAGGTGAGTTTCGATAGCCTTTTTATTAACATAAGTAGCAAATCATTGACAACCTTACTCACATAAATGGGAAGCTACCGACGACTTCGAGTCATGGATTTAAAAAGTTACCAACAACTTTATTACATAAGTGAGAAGTCACATGCAACTTAATTTAGCTTGAGAAGGAATTGGTAGCTGGTTTGAAAGCCACTCGGTGACTTTGTCACATAAACGAGAAGCCACCGATGGCTTTTTTTGGACAACTATAAAGCAAATAAAATAACTTCAAAACCATTTATGGCTTCATTATATGAGTGAAAAGCCACTAACGACTTTATTTTATTAATTAAAAATGAAATAAAACTACTTAAAAGCTATTAGTAACTTTATCACATAGGTGAAAAGTTACCGACAACTACATTCTAAACAAATAAAAAACAAGTAAAATAACATCGAAACCACTAGTGATTTTATCACATAAGTAGGGAGTCATCAACAGTTTTATTTTGAATAAATAGAAAAGCATGTAAAATAATTTAAAAGTTGTAGATAGCTTCGATCACATAAGTAGAAAGCCACCAACGAGCATAAGGTGTTCCAATTAGCATCACGGTACCCTTCAAGTATAGTGGGATATTTTTTTATATAAAAGACCATAATTCATTGTACCTTTCAAGTATTTCATTAGATGAGTTATTGCTTTCCAATGTTGAGCATTGGGTTTGCTAGTAAATCTTACTAGTACACTAACAATAAAAGCAATATCAAGTCTTGTACGATCCGTAACATATCTAAGACCTCCAATAATACTAGCATACTCTTTTTTTATAGAAAATGTCATTACCATTTTTTATAAAGAATAGATGCACAATAGTATCAAAAGGAGTTCACATAGGTTTCTATCTAAAAAGTCATGTTTTTTCAAAATCTTTTTCAACATAATGAGATTGATGAATAAATATTCCATTGGAAAGTCTAAAGACTCTCATGCCAAGAATCATATTTGCTATATCTAAATCCTTCATATCAAAATTATTTTGAATCAATAATTTAGTATTATTAATAATGTTCATGTTTGAACCAAAAGTTAAAAGATCATCTATACATAAGCATATAATCATATGAACATTCTTAGAAGATTTATAATATGTGCACTTGTTATTTTCATTTGCTTTAAAACCATTATCAAGTAAACAAGCATAAAATTTTTCATGTCATTGTTTAGTTACTTGTTTTAAACTATATAAAGACTTTTGTTTAAAACCTTCGAGGTTTATCCATACATATTTTTTCTTCTAAATCTCCATTTAGACAAGTTGTATTTACATCTATCCGATATATAAACAAGTTATGAATAACAACAATAGCAATAAACGGTATAATAGATGTCACCTTAGTCAACGGAGAAAAAATATCAAAGAAATAAAAAAAAAAAGAAAACCTTTGGCTACTAGTTTAGCTTTGGGTTTGTCTATAGACCCATCCGAATTCAAATTCCTTTTAAGCACCGACATACATCCAATTGTCTTACAACTAGGAGGTTATTCAACTATTTTTCAAGTATAGAGAATCTCCTTAATCTTTAATAGCTTCTCTATAAAAAGCTACATAATTAGAAAATAAGGTTTGTTCTAAAGAAATATGATCATCTTGTACATTATATAAATAGTAATGAGAACCAAAATCTTTTCAAATCTGACTTTTTTACTTCTTCTTGGTTCTAAATCATTTTCATTTTCAAATCTTGAAGAAAAGGATTCAATACTTGGTTGAAGAATAATACCCTCGCTATTTTCTCGCTTTAAAAAGAATTTTTTTCATGAAAAATGTCATCCAAAGATTCAATAATAGTTTTATCATCAAAAGTAAAATATATATATATATATATATAAGTTTTACTATTCAAAACATATCCTAAAAAAGAACAAGCGAGAATTTTTTTTTACCAAGTTTTGGTCTTTTAGGATCGGATAGTCTAACAAAAGCTAAATAACCTCAAACTTTTAAAAAATTCAGTTTTGGCTTATACCCTTTTCATAGTCCATGAAGAGTTAAAAGGATGATTTTATGAGGAATTCTATTCAAAACAAAATTTGTAGATAAAACATGGGCACCCCAAAAATTATTTGGCTACACCATTTGAAGAAGGTGAATATGGAGCCATAACTTCATGCATAGTACCTTTAGATTGCATAAAATTATTGAAACTAATATATCCACATTCCATACCTTTATGACTTCGAAGCCTTTTGGTCTTTCTACCAAATTTATTTTCAACTTCTTTTAAGAAATTAGTAAATTTTTCAAAGCTTCATTTTATGCCTTGGAAGAAAAATGTATTAACATTTTGAAAAATTATCAATGAAAGTTAGAATACCACTAAACTCACGTATATTCGTATATATTAGTTCTAATAATTTAGAACTATGATTAGTATTTTTAAAAGGTTTTCTTAAAATTTTAGCCATGCCATAAGATTCGTATTTTTCAAACTTATTTTCAAGTTTAGGGATTAAACCAAGATTACTCAATTTTTTCGGATATTTGTAATTCATATGACATAATCTACCATGCCAAACATTCACACAAGAAACAATATAAATAGAAATGGATCTTTCATTACTCATTTCAATATTAAGTTTAAATATCCTATCACAAGCATAGCCTTTTTCAACAAATAGGCTTTTTGTGGAAAATACATGTTGATAAGCTTTAATAACTTGCTTAAAACTAGCCTTATTCAAGAAAACCAAAAACCAATTTTTTTATGAATTTCAAAAGCATACGAGCACATTTTGAGAGTAACCTCTCTTCTAGATGTAAGTTTGATGAGTACATCTTCAACCCTCATTATGTCGGTAGTGTGAGAATCACCAAGCATGATTTTTTTTCTCATATAAGATTGTATAAGTCTCGAATAAATTCTTGTCATAAGAGACATGTCGAGTAGCTTTTGAATCAATCCACCACCCATTTGAACCTTTGAGAATATTAATCTTAGAAATCATAACCACAAGTGGCCCTTCGGTAACATTAGCTTAAGCAACATGCCCACGTTTCTTACGGCGATAATTTTTAGCAACATGCCTAGGTTTTTCATAAATAAAATGTAGCGTCCTTAACCTAATTCCTTATAAAAAAACTTCGTATAACTTAACCATTTTAGTTCTAGAAAACTCAATTAATCACAAAATATCACTTAGGATCGTTAAAACCTCATATTAGAAAGATTAGATTTTTTTTTTATTATTCAACTAATCAACAACATTCTTTCCACTTATAACCCTTGGATATTCAATCAAAACCACTTTTTCTTTGCTCATAAACATGTCTCAAAACACCTCCGGGAGTTCATATTTACATAGTTACATATACAATTCAAAACTCTCATAGGATGCATATGCTCGGCATAATGAGAGAGAGGAGAGGGAGATCGCCGAGTGACACTGTTACTCATGTCGTGAAATGAGCGACAAAACAAGCTCTAAGCTTCTTAACTTCTTGTACCTAAAAAGTAATTGCATTTTTAATGAGATGCTACTCAATGAGAGAACAATAATTCATTGAAACCATAACATGCAATCACATCATCCGAGTATCATCACATATAAACAATACATGGAGTTCATATGACTCTAAGATTACATGCTTTCCTTTTTCTTGTCGGTTATGACTTGGACATGTCAAGTTACGCCCGGGTACTTGTAACTTGTAAACTTGTACACATGTATTGCTGGTCGACTTTTATAACTTGTAATTGACCCATTGGGTCCTTGTAAACTTGTATTTACGAAACTTGGACAAGCCAGTCATAACCTTAACCTCTTAGCCTTGCATATATCATGAATGTTTCACATATAGCATATACAACATCCATGGCTTACATCATGGTACATATCTATTATAACATCAATAAACATAACGTTTGCGTCAACTAGCAAACGGTACATCATTCACATCATGCTATCAATATCAATACCAATACACATAACATCAATAAACACAATGTTTGTATCAACTAGCAAACGACACATCATTCATGTCATAGAAATATAATAGTAGCACTCAATAGCAATAACACATCATGGCACAACGATTATTATTCAACTCACAAAAATGACGTCTTTGCCGTTTATCAATGCGTCGTGTCTCGCACCTCACGCTCCTCGGCGTCTATAGACACATACACATATACTTTTATAAGTCATTTTATCATGATCAAACTTCTAAATATGCTTAAGGTACAAAATATGACTTTAGGGTTAACTTATTCCTTTATGGGTACTTGACCCCTTTTCACTCTTTCTACCATAAGTCTCAAAATAAAGATTCAAATGATGCAATTCTAGTTTCACATGAAACTAGACTCATAGGGCTCTAACATATCCAAAAATCAAGTCTAGGTACGAAATACACAACTCATGATGATTTTCTAAAAATCAGAGTTGCTGCCATTTGTTTATGGGTACTTGACCTCTTGACAGTTCACACTCTTTGTACTATAAATCCTAAAATACAGGGTAAAATGACAAAATTCTAGTTTTACATGAAAATAGACTCAAAGGGGTCTAAAATATCCAAAACTCAGCCCAATATGCCATATACATGATTTATTCTAGATTTTCAAACTCTAACTAGTTTCCAGCACCCTTGTTACCGAGCAGTCTCCAAACAAATAACAATAAATCTAGATTGGGACATGATCAAGAACTAATTATTTTTTAAAAAGAACTAGACATATAAATATAAAACATATCCAAAAATCATATCGAAATACTCAACACCAAAAGAATACCATATTTTTAAAGTTTGCACACTAATCTGCCAGCATCAGATCACCCAGAACAACATGTGTTCAAACCATCATAACCCGAAATATAAATTACTAAATACAAAACCCTTTCACAGAGAGCTAGATAAGACACAAAACAACAATTTGTATTCTTACAACTTGTTCCAGATCTGACCATAAAGTCTCGAAATCAAGAGTGCAAAACAGAGCTGGGGATGAACTTACCTAGATTTCTAGCTTGATCATCCGAATTTGACAAAGAAATGGGGTTTTTCTCTCTTTCTCTCTCTCAAAACGGGAAACCATATGGGATAAGAAGAGATAATGATCAGGTAAGTAATCTTGATAAGGTTGTGAAGATATTTTGGCAAAGTTCATTTTGGTCCCTCAAGTTTTAGTTTGTTTTTATTCTAGTCCCCCAACTTAGATTACATTCAATTGAGTCCCTAATTCTTCCTATTATTCCAAATACTTACAATTGAGCCCCTATTTCTTCCTATTATTTTAAATACTTATTATCTAATACCCCACTAACATGTCATATGCGAGTATAATTATATACGTGTAATTTCTAAGTATGCATGTATGCATGAACAATGTATATTTTTGGGACGGGGTTATTACATAAAACAAGCATAATTATTTTTACTATTATTATGGTTGCCATTATTTGATGGTAGTTTAAGACGTAGTCTATAATTTCTTGATTGATTGTAGTGATACTTGGTTTCCATAAGGCTTTTTCTTCGGAAAATTTTTCTTTAGCTTATGGTGATCATTAAACTATCTATTGGCTTTTGGCATGTGATAGGATTTTTTATTAAAGGTAATAAAGCTTACCTTAATACTATTTGAAGCGTTAAGTTCAATGCCTTTGTCTCGATTTCTTACTTCCTCTTCGACCATCGGATGAGTAATAAGAGCTTTAGTAGAAAACTCTTTTTGTTTACGTCTCAAACCTTTAGCAAAATCTTTTTAAGATTCTAGCAACTTGTCAATGATGACTAAAACTAGCATTTGTTTATCTACATGTATGCCTTCGGAGCGAGATGTCATGTGCAATCATTTGAAGTTCATAGACTTAATCTATCATAGGTTTTTCTTCATTCGTTTGAAAACCCAAAAAAATGACTATAAGCATATTTTTTTGATCCAGCTTTTTTGGTGTCATATTTTTGGTTAGAGCCTTTTAAATCTTCTTAACGGAAGAATATCCGTAGTCGTAGTATTCATAAATCTCATCGGAAAGACAATTTAATAAATAATTTCAACAATGATCAATATCCTTTCCCCATTTCTTAACTTCTATTTTATGTTGAACTATCTCTTCATCACTCATATTTTCGAGTCTTTTTTTCTTGGGATTTTTTTCGGTTAAGACATAGCTCACATTCAATAGAGCAAGATAAAATAAAGTCTTTCACTTCCATCTTTTGAAATTTGCACCATGAAAGCGGAAAGGGTTGTGAAAGTCACCCATTCCAATAGAGTTTTGCCCATACATATTATTAGTATTTTTCATTAGTAGGGATTATCTCAAATTGTTGAAAAAAAAAGAAGAATGTTTTCTGAAAATTTTTGAATGAAAGAACACCAAATCAGCTTTATCAAAATTTTCCAAGTGGTTGTCTCGAGGCACAATCAAATATTTTTTTTTTAAACAATACGTATTGTCTTTAGAATTTATCTATTGCAAAGGATTAAGAATATGTTGCACATCATTTAAAAGATATAACAAACTCGGTTGTCTTATCGTGTCTTGACAAGTTTGCATTACTTGTAAGACTTGAAGCAACATTCTAATCCAAAGAAAAATTAACTAAAATAATATGGCTTTTAGTGAGAAACAAAGGAAGATAAATTTGAAAGAATTGAAAGAAAATTTATCTTCCCTCAGCAAAACAAATAAACAATTCTTTCTTTCAAACACAAAGTAAGAAGCAATCGTTATTTTTGTTGTGTTTAATGGTATATATATATATATATATATATATATATATATATATATATATATATATATATATATATATATATGAGAGAGAGAGAGAGAGAGAGAGAGAGAGAGAGAGAGAGAGAGAGAGAGAGAGGTGGATAGCTGTCTGTTGAATATTTAATTTACTAGTTCAACGTTTAAAACGTTGAAAAAAAATATTTGTAGAGTTAAAGAAAAATACTGTTATTTAATTGAATAAAATAATAAAACTGTGGTAGCTTTTAATTTTAGTACACCATTCAATTGTTAATTGAATAAAATAATATGAATTTTGAACTATTGCATTTTATAATGTCCAACTCGGTTTTGAACATTAAAAAATCCAAAACAGTCTTGCGACTGTTGCAGAACGACAACCTGTACTTTTTATTATTTTAAAAAAACATATTTTATTAAAAATAATCCAACACAAGTTAGTTTGCTAAATTTTAATCCACTGAGAACCTAACAATTTTTTTTTAATTTCCTTTTGTCGTTTCTTTTGCTACAGAGAAGGTCTTTGAACTCGCTATTCTTAAAAAAAAGTATATATATTATTAATGTCAATTAAATCACAAGTCATCATCTTTGTGGTTATTCACTTAAAAGTTACATATAATTGGAGGGAGAGTAAATTATAAATTAGTCGCTATAGTTTTACAAAATAAATCAATTCCTTTTGTATTTCATGTTCTTTTTTATTTTTTATTTTTTTAATAAATAAAAAATAGAAAAAAAGAATTAAATAACATGGAAAGATTGATGACTAAATAAAACATTTTTTGAAATACAATAATATTAAAATTAAGTATGGCCAATCAATGCATGTAAAAAAAGTCATAAATTAAAATTTGAAATTAAAAAGACTATTTAATCTATTTTGTAAAACTGAAGGGACTAATTCATAAGTTACTCATTGGAGGGATGAATGATGGTTACTCCTAAAAAAAAACACGTGGGGAACTTGGCAACATGCCTTCGTTAACTTACGCTATAGATGCTAATGCTTTTCCAGCTAACCACAGTAATATACAATTATTCTTACAGGCGGCCGCAGTGGAAGGTAAAAAGATACCTAACCCATTTAATTCAATATTTTTGCATTATAAATACCATGGATCATGGAAGTCCAATACTCATGTAAATCCATCCAGTTTCTATCTAAAATTAATCAACCTCCAAAAACAAACATGGCATCTCCTACAGAAACTCGCATTAGCCAAGTTGAGGAAGCAAATGATGAAAACTTTGGATATGCCATGCAAATCGCATTGGGCTCAGTGCTACCCATGACTATGTATTCGGCAATTGAGCTTGGCATTTTTGAGATTATAGCCAAAGCAGGTCCAGATGTCAAACTCTCTGCTTCACAAATTGCAGCCAAGTTGCCCACAAAGAACCCTGATGCACCAAAGGTTCTGGACCGTATTCTAAGGCTCTTGGCTAGCCACCATGTGCTTTATTGTTTTGTAGATGGCTTGGAGAGGCTCTACAGTCTGGCTCCTGTGTCCAAGTACTTCGTGCGTAACCAAGATGGTGTTTCTTTGGGGCCCTTCATGGCCTTGATTCAAGACAGCGTCTTCTTGCAGAGTTGGTTTGTCACTCAATTCCTATGGTCACGTTTTGCTATATAATTTTTTCACTTCTGTTTATTCTAGCAGCATTAATTAGTAATACTGTCTCTCTTCTTCTCTCTCTCTTTTGTTGATAAAGGGTAGCTAGCTAATGTCAATGTTTAACCGTTCACTGTTAGGTCTAAACTAAAAGACGCAGTTCTTGAAGGAGGAATTGCATTTGACATGGTCCATGGAGCACATGCCTTTGAGTACCCTGGCTTGGACCCTAGGTTCAACCAGGTTTTCAACACAGCAATGTACAACCAGACTACTGTAGTCATTGGAAATATGCTCGAGGCATACAAAGGTTTTCAGAACCTGAAACAACTGGTTGATATTGGCGGTGGCCTGGGACACACTGTAAAGACAATAACCTCCAAGTATCCCCAAATTATGGGTATCAATTTCGACTTGCCACACGTTATACAGCAAGCGCCAGCCTATCCTGGTATGTTTTCTTACATGTAATTTATGGGACGTTAAGTTTTATTCTCTCATTAAACTAATACTTGGAACAAATTAAATTGGCAACTTGGGAGAATTAATTAGGAGAGCCTGAGAAGTGCTGAAGATGCTCTGTTTTAACTGATCTGCCTTAAACTGCAAACCTCATGTGACCAAAATCTAAAACTTGATCAGCAGCCACACATTGACACATGTAATTTACCCGTAAAAAAGTTAGCAGTAAACGCAAACTAAAGAAATAGAAAAAAAGTTTGCAAAGCATCACAGGCATTACAGAACAATAAAAGGCCTGCTAATAGAAGAGCTGTTGGTTTTCTAATGCAGGTGTGGAGCACGTAGGAGGAGATATGTTCGAAAGCGTTCCAAAAGGAGATGCCATTTTTTTGAAGGTACCAAATTTATGTCGGCATATAATCTTGTTGCTCAATTTTACACACCAAAATTTCTAAAGACGACAATTACGAATATTTTTTTTAGTGGATACTTCATGATTGGAGCGATGATCACTGCTTGAAGTTGTTGAAGAACTGCTACGAAGCTATTCCAGATGATGGGAAGGTGATTGTTATGGAATCAGTTCTTTCAGTCACGGCCAAGACAAACCCTGCTGCGAAAGCGACCTCGCAACTTGATGTACTGATGATGACTCAAAACCCAGGAGGGAAAGAACGGACTGAACATGAGTTCATGGCCTTGGCCACTGGAGCTGGATTCCGTGGCATCAAATATGAAGCCTTTGTTTGTAATTTTTGGGTTATGGAGTTCTTCAAGTAGATTATTGCTTATAAATATTGCTTTTATGGAAATTGGAGAATGCATCCTCAGTTTCTATCAGACCTGAAGGTTACATCGCCGTGCTTGTGGACCCAAATTATGTACCGATTAAATAAGATAGCTGTTCATCAGCCTTTTGCTTTCCATAAGTAGCAGTTTGATGAGCTCCATGCTTTACTAATACATATTGTGTTTTTGCTGCAACAATGCGTTCTTAAACTTGTACCAACATAAACAATACTCCTATTGATGAAATTGTTGAACAAGATTTATAATCAAACGAATTATACTAGACTTTCATACAAATTAATATGTTGAATTACACTAGAATTTCATACAAATGATTGGTGTCAATTGTAAGTGTTACGTTTACAGTGTATAGTTAGGTCATGGAGTTAACAATTAACGAAAAAAGACTAAAAAAGAACATAAAAATACTGTACCAATTACTATTTATATAGACGCAATGTACTGTAGATTAACCGATCATGAAAACTTTTTTTTCTTGCTACCCTTTTTTCTTCGATTCCTTTTCTTTCTCGCGTCGTCGCTTGGTATTGATTTTTTTCCCTCTCTTTTAGAAATCCACTCTCTTCTTTCTTTGCGCCTTTCTTCTTCTACCACATGTTGCTCCACCACCCAACCAAAGACCAACACCCTTACAGCCAACACTACCATCTCCCTCAACTAAACTTGTAACCCGCTGCAACTCTCCCAAAACTCCTTACCCACCATTGATCTCCACATCCCGAAACCAGTCCTCTTCACAGCCAAAGACTAGCTCTCTCATAGCAGTCGAATTAAGGAAGCCAGCCACCTTTGCTGGTCACTGCCATCTGTCCATTTCAATCCAAATCGAGCCCACCATCTCCACTATCGTTTTCTTAGACCACAAGCCCAATTCCCCATCTCATCTGTCTTTTTCTCATTATAATTCTAGACAAATTCATTGAAATACCAAGCTAACACAAGCAATTTGATGGAGACCTATATAAACACCAAGGTGTTTGTAACAAAGAAATAGGACTCTTTATATATTCCATGGCAATATGAAGAGTTCAACATTTTTCAAAGATACATTGGTTAGTTTAACAAAAATAAGTATGTACTGGAGGGGAGTGTGATTAACATTAAGGGAGTGCAAATATCAGCTCCTCCCGAGCGTAATTGCTAAAATGAAAGTGCTTTCTAATTTTTATTTTATATTTATGTTTTTAAATTATTTAAAATATTAAAATATAAACATAATTGGCTTATCCACAACATGGATATTTGGACTAGTTTTACAACTAAAATAAATGTAATCCTGACCATTTGTACTTAACCTTAGCGTTGTTTTTATAATTTAGCTTACGATATCTGACATCTTTTCCTTACCAATTAGAATTCTGTTTGCAATTGCGTTGTCCAATTCACCACCAACTGGATTGCATCGTTAGTCACACAATTTTGTACTTCCTTTTATATACGATTGAGACTTGTATTAAAGACTTTTCAATTAAACATCCTTTTAAATTTAGTTTTTTTAATCGTGGCTTTAAAATATAAACATAATAGGCTTATCCAATACAATGCATGGATATTGAGCTAGTTTTACAACTAAAATAAATGTAATCCTGGACATTTGTACTTAACCTTAGCGTTGTTCTTATACTATTAGCTTACGATATCTGACATTTTTTCCTTACCAACTGGAGTTTTGTTTGCAATTGTGTTATCCAATTCACCACCAACTGGATTGCATTGTTAGTCACACAATTTTGTATTTCTTTTTATATATGATTGAGACTTGTATTAAAGACTTTTCAATTAAACATCTTTTCAAATTTAGTTTTTTTAATCGTGGCTTTCGTGGATTTCTTATCAAATGGCCAAATTTTGATGCTATTTGGATTTTAAAAGCTGACTTTTAATGCTTTGGATCCCCAGTTTTAGATTTTTTATTTTCACGATAGGGAGATAAGGATTACAAAGTTCTGCAAATGAATTCATAAAAAAAGGAAAGACGGCTTGACGCAAATAAGGTTTGCTAATATTTAAAAAAAAAACTAAAGGAGGTGGGTTTTTTTAACAGTAAAATATTGTTTTTAAATTGTTCAAATACTTGAATTCACTATTCACCTACTGTTTATTGTGGCAACTTTCTTATTTTTGCCAATTGTTTTTCCGTTAGTTTTGAATGTTTTCTAGCACAATGATATGTAAATTTAACATTTTTTTTTATTTTAATCCCTCATGTCTTCACATAGCATTTCTCATCCCTCAAATTTTTAAAATATATTTGAGGTCTTTAGATAGAAAGCAAAGAGAGAGAAAAATGATCGGCTAGGCTAGATTCCAGTTGTTTCTTTACCTGATCTTGCATTCAGATTGTTTGTTTTAGTGAAAAGAGTGCATTTGTGGTCTTTTTCAAGTCATAAAATAGTTATATGAAGTAGATCAGAGCTCAAAACAAATTTCATTTTTTGATTTGACTTTTAATTTTTTTTAAAGTGTATTGAAATGATTTTTAAGGTTCTAAACAAGTTTGTTAACCTTATTTCGGTTATTTTGAAGTGTTTTGAGGCAATAATGACACCAAAAATGGATTTTAGGTCCCAGAAAATATAACTCTGATTTTTCGATGAAATTTAATTTGTCGAAAGTTGTAGGTTTTTTCTTTTGAAGGACCACTTGAGCCTGCCTCTCTAAGCCCAGGTGCATAGTCTTACGCTGACCTGCTCTTGCAGCCTGACACAAAGGCTTGCATCCTGGGTCTGCTTCTTTATGCCCGAGCGCAAGGTTTTGTTTTTAGTAATTTAAATCTATTATTATTATTGAATTGAGTGCAAAAATTATGAAAAAAAAATTATTTTTTTATACATATTAACAATTATAAAACATATATGACGTAATTTAAGTTATGAAAATTCTCATCAATTTTTTTTTATGTAATTTTTGTTGATAAATATGATTTATTTTTCTCTACGTATGAAATTTTAAATTAGTTTTTTAAATAAATCATCAATTAAATAATAGAATTCACATGTTTTATTTTCTTATTTTTTGTACAATAAAAATTTAGCAAAATAAATTTTGTAGTTCTTTTTAAAACTTATCTCTTCAATTTACGTTATGAAAATTCTCATCAAATTATTTTTTTTCTTTTTTATGTAATTTTTTTGTTAATAAGTATGATTTATTTTTCTCTATGTATGAAATTCTGAATTAGTTTTTTTTTTTAAATAACTCATCAATTAAATAATAGAATTAACATGTTTTATTTTCTTATTCTTTGTACGATAAAAATTTATCAAAATAAAATTTATAGTTATTTTTATTGCACTCCATTAATTTCAATATATTCTTTAAAAATTAGTTTTGAATGTTAACATGTTTTATTTTCTTATTCTTTGTACGATAAAAATTTATCAAAATAAAATTTATAGTTATTTTTATTGCACTCCATTAATTTCAATATATTCTTTAAAAATTACTTTTGAATGTTATTTTGGGCAATGATATGCAAATTTAACTTCTTCTTTTTATTTTAGTCCCTCGTTTTTTTCATATAACATTTTTGATCCCTCATATTTTCAAAATATATTTGTGGTCCTTAGATGGAAAAAAAGAGAGAGAAACGACTAGCTAGGTTAGGTTCGATTGTTTCTTTGTCGGATCTTGCTTTTAAATTATTTGTCTTAGTGAGAAGATTGCATTTATGGTCATTTCAAGTCATATAATAGTTAGATAAAGTAGATTGAAGGCCAAAAGAAATTTTATTTTTTGATTTGGTTTTTAATTTTTTAATGTGCATTGAAATGGTTTTTAAGGTTCCAAACAAGTTTATTGACCTTATTTAAGTTATTTTAAGGTGTTTTGGGACAATAATAACATCGAAAATGGGCTTTAGATCCCTAAAAACATAACTCCAATTTTTCAATGAGGATTCCGACGAATTTTAATTTGTGAAAAGTTCCAAGTTTTGTATTTTTTAAGCACCACTTGAGCCTCGCCTCTCTAGAACCGGGCATGTCTTGCGTTAGCACTGCTCTTACAACCCAAGCACGCAGTGCTTGCATCTTGGGCTTGCTTTTTTGGGCCCCGTGGAATTTTTTTTTTAGTAATATAGGTTTATTATTATTATTGAATTGGGTGAAAAAATTATGGAAAAAAAATCATGAAATTATTATTATTATTACTTGTCAATTAAAATTAAATATCTTTTGAATTATTTGAAAGACATTATAAAGAACCCTAAAAAAAGAAGAAGAGGTTTTCACTACTTCTAAACTATTCACACACTCATATAATACTATTCACTTAATGGCATTTTTATGATTTAAAAATAATGGTATTTTTGTTATTTTAAGTATTTTTGTAGACATTTATTTTGTTCACGATACTATTCACTTTTTTTTTTAGTGATTTTGAGGTTTTTTTTTCAAGCATTTTATGTTAAAAGTTTTGCTCATGTTATTTTTTAGTCCCTTATTTTTTTTCAATAAATTTTATTTCAATCCAAAACTTTGTTTGTATTATAATTTCATCCCTCATGATATATATATATATATATATATATATATATATATATATATTTACCATGCGTGCTCCGTATGGGTGATCGAACCCCTTGTATGTCTAAATGGGCTAGTTCCGCCACTCATATTGGGCACGAAACTCGGATTTTATCCATTCCTTATGCCATGCATCCTATATCTCCTATGAGGTATATGTTAGTTTGAAATGTTTCTTTACCCGATAAAGGAAGTCGAAATATTGCTTCCGTGCCGTACCCTACCATACTTTCTTTATGCTTAGCTCGATCTCCCGCTCCCGAGTTAAAGGACTCTTGCAAGAACATTAATGTTTCTTAATTGAAATATACAATTATGTAATAAATTAAGCTAAAAACTACCTTAAACTCCCCGATATGACTCTTTAGTTTGCTCACTAATTGACTTTCACATTGATCCGAATATGTCAATATGCTCATGGCCTCGTCTTAAAGATATGATAAGCATAACTATTGAAAGGATACAAATTGTCAAATAAGACATGAATTAACAATTAAATGAGCGCATAAATATAATATTACATCAAAAAAATATTTTAAAAAATATGTATAATATGTACTCCTTGTCGGTAATGATAGTAATCACAATTCGAGGATCAAACGTAGATCCGATAGATGTAGAAGCCAAACCTGGAGGGGATATTTGATGATGAGCCATGTTCGGGAACATGATAGTCGTCTTGCTTGGAGCGAGGGCCTTGACGATGACGAAGGTTCGGATGGGTATGCATGTTTTAATTTAATTATGAAATTATTTGTTGATCGCAAAATAAATATATCTTAACTTGTTTATATTTATTTAAATGTTACCTTAATAATTTAAAGTGAACTATGGAGTTTAATTAAACCTTACCGCGAATCACTATGTCGATCATCATTGTTAAAGGCTTCATCTAACTCTTCCTCGGTATCTATTTCAAATTCAACATCATTCTTTTCATTAATTTCACCCATTTTTAAATCTATTAACGATCCAGATTGGATCAATCAATGATGACATCATTAACTTGGATGACATTGTGTTAGGCTTTTATTTCATTTTTCCGAAACAATTTCAAAATTATTTGGATCGAACGGACAATTCGGCATATTTATCGTTGGTCGGGGTTTTACCTTACATACAACAAATCAATCGCATCCGATGCACTTCGATATAGGATATATTGCATAATACATTTGATGCGTTTGTGTTGCTAGGATAAAGGAGTTGGATCCGTTCAACATCTTATAACTATTCACTTATACTAGTCCTTACCGATCATAAACTCTTGTACCAACGTTAAGTGTAGTATCATACCAATCACATTTGAATAATACGGTTCTCTTGATTAATAATGTAGGATACTCAAGTTCTAGTATATTAGTCAACCTATTGTAGTAGTCATTTTCCTCCAAACCGTCACTAACTCTTTTTACGCACACTCCACTACACACATTGTTGCTCTATTCGAACCATAACCTTCGGTGTGAAACTTGTACTTGTTCACAATATATCCCGGATATGACTTAGCTATTCGCAATAGCTCTTTTGCAAGATCTTTAATGTAATGGTCGGTTATCGTATTGAGTTATCCATTACTTGTCCGTAAAGTCCACATCCATTACTTTATTATTAGTATTAAATTTCATAATTTCATTTTAATAACAAAACGAATTCGAAATTTATGATACTCACGTATTGACGAAAGCATGATACAAAATCACTTTCAAATCGAGTATCAACCTTGTGCTTGTTTCGATATATTGGGATTCCTTTGATACGGTTATATATTACCAACTCTACAAAGAACGCTTTATCTTGAATCAACACATAAGAATTTTTTTCCTCACTTTCAAATTTTTTTCCTTTGATAAACTCACTCCGAATTTTTTTCGCGTAATCCTTTTACATAATTATTTTTAAATTTTGTATTTTATATGAATGAACACATAAAAATATTATATAGCTCACCCCATGGCAACGCGAGGGATATATGCTAGTTAGTTTACTATTTATTAATACTCGTTTCAAATACTATTCATCTATAGTCATTTATACTATTCACACAAATTAATATGTATTATTCTTTTGTTATGTGGTGGTTGTTTTTGTAGTTTTAAAATTTTTGAAAATCAAATTTTTGAAAAGCATTTATTATGAAAAATTTTATAATCTATAGTCATGTATACTATTCACACAAATTAATATGTATTATTCTTTTGTTATGTGGTGGTTGTTTTTGTAGTTTTCAATTTTTTGAAAAGCATTTATTATGAAAAATTTTATAACATTATACTTTGATTTTTTTTTTTTTGAAACATTGTTTTTTCAGTCAATAAATTTTTTTGTTTTATTTTGGTTCCTCTTTTTTGCTTCATTTTAATCACTGTGGTCTTTGTTTTTTCATCTAATTTTTTTGATTAAAAATTTTAAAGCAAAAGGATGCTTAGAAAAAAATAATTTACAAAACAATTTTTTAGCTCAAAATCCATTGATTTTGACATTTTTCATACATTATTATAATTTTTTTTAGTTAAAAATGTGAATAGAGATAAATAAATAATTTTTTTAATAAAAAATTATGAAAATATAAAAAATAATTAGTCAAATATAAAATTTTGATTAAAAAAATTAAATAAATTTTTATTTAATTTTGAATTGATATATTTTGATAGACACGAAATAAAATACGAAACATTAAATTGAAATAATTTTTTATAATAATTTTTTGACTTGTAGTGTAATGCGAAAAAAAAAAAAATCCTAGCAATTTAACTAATTTAGCTCGATTTAATAGTGAAGAGCTAATCCTTGCTAAAGACGTGCGTGCATCTTTATCATGTATTGTCCAAAATGATGTTCTTAGTTTTGTTTAACCTGAATGAAAATTTCAAATTTCATTATTACAATTGAAAAAAAAAGGACCTTAAAAAAATAATTTTCCGAAAATAACATTATTTTTTGTACCAACTAAGCTGATCCAAATGAATTTAGAATTTCAAATACGGAGTTTTTCGCATATGTGTTGATTTGGCGAAAAAATGTGACTTTTTGTGGCATTAACATTAGTCCTTGGCTTATGAATTGATTAAGTCGAGAATGAATTTAGAAAATGGGATTTAACTACAAAGCTAGTTAAGAAACTCTTTTATTTATAAACTTTATTGACAAATGCATTAAAGTATGAAGATCAATATATTGTTTGCCTTTTTTGGTTTTTTTTCCTTGAATTTTTTTGTCCCTTTTATTTGGTGAAACATATACCGTTTCTTCCATAAGTATTTTGTTAATATAAAATCGGTTTGTAACTACAGTCATTGCAAAAGTAAGGTATTTTATGTATTTAGGTGCACAAAACGATCGAAAAAATTTTATTTATTGATTAAATCATACAGCAAGAAACACTCATGGGCGATCTAATAAACTATTTTTCATATCAATTAATGACGTTCAACTATTAGTTACTTTCTTTCTATTGTTATGTAGTGTAATTCAGGCTATCTTCATTATATATCTCAACGGTCATTGACGTCTCCATAAATAAACTGAAGCAAAATTATATTGCAAGAAGAATATCTTATATTCTACTCTTACTTATAATTTATAAATTCGTTATAGGTTTTTGTTTCAAAAATATTAAAAAATTTAGAACTTTTATTGGTTCGCACGCCAAACTAACATTTTGGCACAAAACTAACACGCAGTAAAATTTATTTACTATATATATATATATATATATATATATATATATATATATATATATATATATTGCACAAAGTTAAAACAAATTATGAATGCTAAATAAATAAATAAAAGCTTTATAAATTGGTTTTAGTTAGTTTAAAAAGATTTGAAATTTGGAGAAATTTCAAAGGAAACCGTTGTCCTTTCTTTTTAGGACGGTTTTGGTTCTGGAGTTGAGGAAAAAAGAAACGAAGAAGACAAACTTCGATTTACTCCCCAGCTTTCTGGCAATTCTCAAATCAATTTGAGGCTTCAGAAGTTCTCAGAATCCTTAATTAGGCCCTCACCAACATTGTTCACCGTAGATGTCCAAGCGGCCGCAGCACCTTGACGCTGTACAGTAGGTGGCTATTGAAGTTGAAAATAGCTAAAAATGTTGTGTGTTTTTCTCCCAAAAGTTTTTACCATCTTTAATTTGCTCAAATTTGGGAAAGGAAAAGAGAAAATAAAAATAAAAGGAAGGGTTTAAGAGAACAAAATGGCTGAAACGGTATAATATAATCCCTCCTTCATCGTCGGATATGTCATTTCAATTTCCGATAGCGATAGAAAGGTTAAAAACTCACGGGAGACCATTATTGCTATCCCATTCCCACTCGTCTCTGCTTTCTGCAAAGCAATGGCCAAAAAGAAAAACAAGTAAAAGAACCAAAAGCACAGAGGGAGTCAATCAATGGCAATGGCCGTCTCTGTTACAGAAGGAACAACCCAAATGACAACCAAAAATCACTGTAGAGGAAGAACGAAAGAACTTTACTTGTCCCATGCGACTCGTGAATGCCTCAGTCCTTCTCTTGGTGTACCCTGATGTTGGACTTACTGCTTCAGAGATTGCCAAGAGGATTCCTACATGAAATCCGAAGGTCCATGGAATGCTGGAGAGGATCCTAAGGCTGCTAATGAACCATAGTACTGGTGTTGTTTATTGCAGTTCTGCTTTCTTTCATGAGGCCCCAATGAAGTATCGCTTGGGTAGTTTGGGTAAATACTTTGTGCGTGGTGACAATGGGGTTTCTTTGGCGCCTTTGATGGCCTTGACTCGCGACAAAGCCTACTTGGGGGCCTGGTTTGCCTTTCGTTGATCGTTTTATCAATCTAGTGTTTGTTAAATTAAATTTATCAAATGAACTTCTTTATTTTAGTATTATTTTTTGTAGTAATGGCATATTAATTTGTGCAAGAATGAACTTAATTATTTTTTAAGTGTATGAGTGTTTTTTTATAACTAGTTTCTGTTTGTTGGGGATAGAGACTAAATGTAACTCGAATATGAGTGTTTTTTCTTCCTCTTTTTTTTTTTTTGAAACAAAGAATACGAGGGGTTACATCTCCATATAAATTTCATCATTGTAGTATGATCGTTGTGATTATCAAGTTGAGGAAGGTAAGAAATCACTACTGCTCCTCCCACTCGTGGTTAAATATGTTTCATGGCAGAATCTCTTTCCGCTGGCTGTTTCTCTTTTGCAATAGGAGCAGTTCTTGGTATTGAATTGTAGACCCACTGGCTAAACAGCTTCAGTTAATTTACTATTTTTCTTGTGAGCCCATGGTGTTCAAAATGACATTAAAGCCACTATTATGTTTTTGTTTGCGAATATTGTGATCTGATGTATATGCCTTCGATTCTATAGTTCTGTTTTATGTGATTCTGTTTCTGCTTCGCAAGGACGTAAAGTAAGCACAATGACCTTGACCCGTCTAGCTTTTCTGTGTGATGAGACCTTGTTACAACTAGAATACGGAGCTAACTCTTGTCAGCTTACAGGTCACATCTGAAGGATGCAATTCTTAAGGGAGGAATTCCATTTAACAGGCTCACGGGACACATTTGTTTGAGTGCTCTGCTAGAGATCCCAGGTTCAGTTAAGTTTACAATGCAGCAATGTTAGTCTTTGAGAAGATGCTTGAGTCCTACAGCGGTTTTGAGAACCTCAAGCAGGTGGTTGATGTTGGCGGTGGAATTGGAGTAGCGCTTAGCTTGAGCTTGATCACTTCCAAACACCCTTCTCTCAGTGGTACTAACTTTTGACTTGCCTCATGTGAGCCAGCATGCCCCTCCATTTCCTGGTATGATATCTCTTCCCATACAAAATTTTCTTTTTCGTTGCGATATTGCAAATTTATGTCTCCTATATCCAGGCATAAGTAACGAGATGAATTATTTCATGGGGTTACAAAATTCATATGATCAATGATTGATCCATGGTGCCCTGCATACCATGGTTATCTGTAAATTTGTTATTGTGCTTCTTCAACAGTTTCCTTCATTGCATTCTCTATGATTGCCGATGGAAAAAATTAAGCAACAAAAGCATGTTTTCATAGTAAAGTGAGCTGTTAGTCTCCTTTCCATTGTTGTTGTTTAATCATTATGTTTAAGTTTGCCAAATAACTGTATCAGTAACAGTCATTTGTGATGAAAATGGATTATAAATTGGTCTGAAATACTCTGTGCTCGTTGTCTTATTTGAGATGTTTGAGTTCGGGTTTTGGGACCTGTGATCCTTTAAAAGATGATGCATGATAGCATGCCAAGAAGCTAGTGCTATTTATCCTTTCAGTGCTTTTTATCTTCAATTGAATCAGTTCAACTGAGTACAGCAGTGTTATCAGTTATGACATACAATAGACGTTCTGTCAACTCAACTCATATATGGTCTATGAATTTTTGAAGCTAAATTGAATAGCAGGAGCCAAGGTGGCCCTGTTGTGAAATGTTAACAAAGTAGCAACTGAAGAGAACATACCTGTGCAGGTGTAAAACATGTGGAGGGAGACATGTTCAAAAGTGTTCCAAAGAAAGATGCTATTATTCTGAAGGTGAGTTAAAATTTTGCTGACAGTTTTCCCTAATTGACAAGCCACGTCCAATTAAGGTAGTTATGTTTTCCTGTTGCCATGGATAATGACAATTCTTCTTAACTTTCCATTCAATTGAGGTTGCTCTGGTATTATTATGAAAAACACCCGATGCATAATTATTATGCTTTTAACTAAAGTGAAAATGAGCCGCGTATATATTATTTTTAAGTCGTCATCTGTCTCTGGAATTTGGTTCATGCTCTCTGCTTTGGCTTGTTCTCAATCGATAATGCTTTTGATGAAATCTAATGAGATTATGGATGTATTGCAGTGGATACTTCATGACTGGGATGATGAACACTGCTTGAAATTTTTAAAGAACTGCGATATGGCTGTCCCAGTTGATAGGAAGATAATTCGTCGTGGAGCAAATTCTCAGAACTTTTGTCAGACATTACTACTGTTTCCAAAGACAAATCGCAACTTGATATGGTTTCACTGACTCAAACTCCAGGAGGAAAGGAGAGGATACAAAATCACCTTTTCAACCTGGCATTTAATGCTGGATTTAAAGTAGATGATATCCTTGCCTTTTGAGGATTGCAGTTATCCCAATTTAAAAGCTGTAACTCATATGAGCCCGTGTTAGATGAGAAATGAAGCTGTTTAAAGCAAGTTACCTAGCAGAACTGGAAAAGGGTGTTTAATAGAACGGTCATGGTAAATTTGGGTGAATTTATTTGAACGTGGTACAAAAAACTTGATAGCGTATGGATGTTGCGAAAATACAAACTATCAAGGGAAGATGCTATTTCACAGAATCGTTCTAGCTTCTCTTTAACAGCATCACAGATTCCAAAGGTAGATGCTCTGGTTTGCAACATACTTAATATTACGATGGGAATCTTTGATGTACGGGAATTTCTTGGGCACCTAGCTTTTGTCATTGCTTTTGCGTAGGGTGAATATCTAATTCTTGTTTGGTCTTTGTGATTAACCAGAAGTTGATGGGTTTTTTTTTAAGCAAATTCTGGTTTTTAACAGATTCTTGAAAAGACAAAAAAGTGGGGGCAACTGAGGCGAGCAAATTTTGTGAGCAGAGTGGTATCAAAAGGTTCAACCGAGTGGTTGATGATATAATAACCCTTTCTTGCCTGCATTTAGCGCCTCAGATTTATTAAAACCATGATCTCCTGAACTTCTTAGTGACCAAGCCGTGGGCAGTTTAGCTGTGAATGGTGAACGATCTCTTGTTATACTTGTGCCATTCATTTTTGTTACGTGTAAGTGGGATTTTTTTAAGACTATAATAATCAAATCTTTATTTGTGTGATGACCATGTAGTGTTTTCAGTAAAAGGGGAGGCATATCAGGTCCTTGCAAGCTGTGTTCTAAATTTTTGTATGTCATGACTCGAGCAGTTTAACATCAATTGACTCCCCCTCTTCCTGGCCCAGATTGATAGCAGAGCTTTGCAGACAGAAGAAACTCATCGACCCTTTAATATCCAAAAATCCTCAATTATTCGGGGAATCAGTATCAAATGTTTCATTTTTCATGCTTGTAAATGTTTGCCAAATGCTTTTAGTCGGATTCATTTATAATTTAGAGACTACAAAATTTGAATGTGGACTCTTCATGCATTGTATAGCCCAAAAACACAAAAATCGAATTGCTTTGCGTTGGAGAGGCAGCAAGTACCACACAAAGGGAGATAACAAAGCATAGGTGCAAAGTACTTTTCTGAATTAAGTAGCTCCAGACCTTCCATAGAGAAGGTGATGGTGGCATAAATAGTTCTAATTAAGGGCGAGGAAACAAAATATTTAATTACATGTATCTTCAAGATGAAGGCACATTACATGGATTTACTCTGGTTAGAAACTTATGTAAACAAAATGAAGCAAGGCAACATGTTCATGCACAATGCTGAGTGATTTTTTTTTTTTTTTTTTTCTGAAAACTGAAAGTTCACCTTATTGCAGCAGTATTTCAATTGGCTTCCTTTAGTTGCTACCGATTACTTCCTTATATGTGTCTTTTATTTTCCCGATCAGAGCTTCCCTGCAATTTTCCCATGTGCATTAACATAAAATTAGCGGGACAAACAGGATGCATTTTTGCACCAATTTCTATATGGTTGTGTAGCAGTATATATACGATCTTACCTGTCAGGTTTGAAAACCAGGTTCTTGTATGCAAACCACTGAAAGGAGAAGCAATGCATAGGACAAAAAAAAAAAAAAAAAAACTACTATTATTAGCCGCACTATATAAAGAACAAATTTAAAATTTTCATGTCACAGACAGACATAAAATAAAATAAGTTCACGATTATTAAGATAATGGGCTGATTATTCATACAGGTTCTTATAGCGACAATATTCCATCAACATTATAGGCATTTGTTGGATGTTGATGATATCAAAACCGTCAAATTTAACAAGTAAAATAAAATGTACTGACTATAGTTGATGCTTTTATATAAATCGAAACAGCAATATTGAGTAAATTGTACTTACTCCAGTGTAGCCAATTCCAACAAGCTCAAGAACGCCAGGAATCAAAGGAAGCCTGTCAATTGCCTGGTACAGAAACATTTTAATCTCTTAAATTTTATTTAACAGGGAAAAATCGATGGCAAACACAAGTAAGGGGACTACAGAAAATAAATGTGCATTTTGGAGAAGCAACTCACCGAGATCAACCCAGCCGAGCCCCAAAGTGCAATGGCACCAGCTACCACAAGAGAACTCACTGCATACTTGTCGTCAACTTTATCCCACTGTCCACCAACAACAAATTCAAACAAAAAATTGTCCCAATTCCATTAAACCACGTTTCATGAAAGGAAAAATTCTTACAGCTTCTTGAACTGTCTTGGCAATCTCTGGAAGCTCAGTTGAAGCAACCTCTGCTGGAGCCTCTCCTGTAGCCATAGTCATAACATTGCGAGCTATCTTTCGACCTGAAATAAAAAATAAGCACATTTGTATATCTTATATGTAATACTACGTGTCTCTATGTGTGTGTATTATTTTGAAACTCACAATAAGCAGTGGCTTTCCAGGGGCGGTTTTGATGCTGGACAGGAGGGAGGAGCGTAGGGAGGCTCACACACTGTGGTGATGCAACAGCTGATTGGCGAGAAGCCTTGGCATCAATAAGGCTTGATGAGGAGATTGATATGGGTGTGGAGGAAGTTGAAGCCATGACTGTAACAAATCCCCAGAGGTCACTGTACTGTTTGTGCTGTGAGAGATTCTAAAGATCGTCACTTCTAGGGAAAGCAAATGCAGAAATGTTACAATATGGTCAACTTAATTTATTTGTTAATGTTTTCTTTCTGGGTTTGGTTGATGTGTTTGATAATTGCTTGATTGGAATGTGGAGACGGATCTTCTTCCAAGTTTGAAGCGAGAGCACCACACATTCTTTTCATCTAGATAGAATGCTGACATGGCAGTTGGATAGCCAATCTATGGTGTTTTATTGGATAGGTTACTCCAGATTGGAGCTCTGTTATCTTCTCTATTTCTTTCTCCTTTCCATAGGCAGGCCAAAAATATCTTTTTCCTGTCAGTCGGTAAACAATTTGTATTATGTTACATCCCTGGCTCATGACACGTAGGCATAGGTAGGAAGTTTTGTTATCCAAATATTTTTTTTAAGGTAAAATATGCTATGAATCTTGAAATATGGATCAAATGGTAAACCAATTTATTCAGTGCACATAGTCTTTTAAAAAAATAATAAAGGTAAAAATTAATCCTTTTGCTAAGTTAGTTTATGTTTTGGTTAAAATTGGACTTAGCATTTATTAAAGATAATAATGGATTTATGTAGATGAGGTTTGGATATTCATACACTATCTATTATTATCGAAATAATCATATATCATTTACCAAGTTTCAAATATCCGTTATCCGATTGTTTATTATATATATATGATCGAGCTAAATAGTATTCATATATTATTCATCATTCAATAAATAAAAATTTTAAATATTCATAACAGATCCAAAACAATAACTATTCATAAAAAAAATCTTATTTGTTCGAGTCAGTTCAAATAGTATCTATCAAGTTTTAGTTAGATTATACCCTCATATTTATCATGTGATTAGCAAGTGATATGAAAATTCACACGAGGATCCCATGTATATAGTTCATTTAGTGTTGCATGCTAATCACATGATAAACAACAAGCCTAATTTTAATAGAGACCTAGCCTAACTCAGTAGAATCATTAATTTGTTATGTTATTTTTTCTTAAGGACCATCTATGCTAAATAAATTAGATAGAGACTATTTATATTTTGATCCGTAATTCAAAAATGTGTAACACACTCCCTCCCCCCCCCCCCCCCTTTCTTTTTTTATCTATCTAAAACTAAGTCATCACATGACCAATCATTGCCACTTTCACTAATATAGTAAGATTTTCAACAATAAATAAGTGATAATGGAGAATATTATTCTCCTTCGTTGTCCTAATAATTATGTATCCAGTAATTTTATTTAGTGAAAAAAATTTGAATCGTATTGTCTCTAATTTTTCTTTGTAAATGCAATGAGCCTTGACTTACTGTAGCATGATGCAGCCTATGACCTCCCAAATAAGAAAATCCATTTAACTATAGCCGTTTTCTTATTCCGTTGAAATCAAGAAGCCCACTGAGGAACAGGCCAACAGCAGACAAGAGCCCTCTTCAAAAAGGATAAAATAACCTAAAATAAAACCACTCATCGTTGACGGATTGGAATTTTCACATCCAAATGCAAGATCTGGGCTTGACAATCCTCACCTTTTCTGTGGGCCAGAACTTTGTTATTCTAGACTTGCACGATAGAATTAGGATAATTACCCACAAAACTCTCAAAAAAATCTTCTATCTAAAAAATCTATTAATTTATTTTTAAATCTTTTAAATTTAAAATAATATTTTTCTTCTCAAAACACTCAATAATTAATCTTACTATTGGGTGTTTTTGCTAACATATATATATATATATATATATATAAGTTTTGAGAGATTTAAAAAATAAATTGATGGATTTTTAGAAGTTTTTTTATAGAAATTATCTAATAATAAACTCATTTCATAAGCTTTAATAATTTTGAAATTGATTTTTTTTTTATCATGACAATTCAGATTCTTTTATATTGCAATCAAAAGAAAAAAAGTATTTTATTTTTTTTATCGACTGTTTATTTTATCAACTACGTGGTTACCTTTACTATCTAGTAGCTATAGCTATTAATGCAATTCAACTAATTAATGAAATGAGAATCTTGGTATCTTCGTTTAATTTGATCTAAAGCTTATCATATAAATAAGAAAAGGAAGAGTATGTATGATTATAATCATTTGTAATATCCTAAATTCTAATATATTGATAGAATAAAAAAAAGATCATTAATAATAGTTTTTAATTAATCAAAACTCAATATTTTTTTACCAAATAATTAAATTAAATTACAAGATGAATGTATAATATTTTTTGATATATTAATTAAATGCAACATGACCATCCACAATAAAAACATATATCTTGAAAGATAATGATTTTACTTAACCTAGGATAATTATCATAAAACCCTCTAGAAAAATCTTTTACCTAAAAAATCTATAAATTTATTTTTAAATCTTTTAAATTTAAAATAATATTTTAACTATTATGTGTTTTGGTAAGAAAAATATTATTTTAGATTTGAGAGATTTAAAAATAAATTGAAAGGTTTTTCAGGTAGAAGATTTTTTTAAAGGGTTTGTATGATAGTTATCCAATAAAATTATACCAAACAATTGGTTATTAATTTCTGAAGAAGAAAATCCAAAGATGTCATTCTCTGGCCCTGTTACTCGCAGCCGCATCCATCGTTATCATCATTCAGACCCCCTTGGGTGGCATTTGCTGATAGTGGGAGGCAGGCTTTACCTGGCCTATTTGGGCCTGAATACATTAATGAATGAGCTCGACATTTGCCCTTTTTTTTTTCTTTTTTTTCCTGGTTTAATGAATTAAATATTCATTATTGAATTGTCATCCATGAATTGTTTTTGCTAACATGAAGCTACTCAATATAAACATCAAAAGGCAGAATTTGGGCTCAAATATTGCGCACGCATCTTACCTGTCATTACCGTCTTTGTGGTTAATACTTTCACTGGACCAGATTTTCATTAAACTATAATAAATTTAGCTTCGATTATTAAATAAAATAGATTAAATTTTATGAATTTGAATCGAAATTTAAAAATATCATTTCAGATCTTAATTGATTCAGATTTATTGGATTTATTGTTTATTTTTTTATAAAAAATTTATTCTTATTACATTTAATATATTATTTCAATATAAAATTTATTTCAATCACTACATATAAAAACATATTTTTTTGTTTATTAAAGTATTTTCAAATCTTTCAAAATAATTTCCATGTCATGGAACAACAATAATTAAGAAACTATTAAAACTTCTCTCTTTACATTATAATTCACTAACCTGAATCTTAGAAAGAGAAAATTTTTAGTGTTATAATATTTAAATCTCAAATCAAAATCATTAAAAACTCTAAAGGCTATATAAATTTTAATAAAATAAATATTTTTTTCAAACACACCGACGACTACACCTGCAATCATGCAATCATCGTTACATTCATCATTTTTAATTTTTAAGATGACAGTATAGAAAATAGTTGCGATAGCAATAAAAATATATTAATATCAATAATTAATTTTCATAAAATTGATGCAACATCTATAAAAAATGGCAATGGAAAAAAAATAATGATTATGATAATATAATAAAAATGATGATATAATGATAAAAAAATGATGATAAAATAATAATAATAATAATAATAAAATTATTTATTATTAATAATATTTGGCTGATAGCGTTGTTGCAAGTGCTCGATGTGGTAAAAATAATTGATACATTAATAAAAAAAATGTATCACTATTTTGAAAAAAAAATGATTTTCATTCTTTATTTTTATTCCCATCTCTCCTAAAAAAATAACTATGTTTAATTTTCATCTTTATTATTATTCTATTCTTTTTCTACCAAACACCTATAAAATAAAAACAAAATTTTTATTATTATTCTTATCATTTTTATTTTTTATTACCAAATAAAACATACTAAAAATATTATAAATAATTAAAGATGACAAATCAAATGTTCGACTGCATATGAGTTGAGACTATATCGGGTTATTTTTCAGCGAGACTTTGCCTTCCACTACATTAACTACTAAGAAAATTAATATAAAATCTTTTTTAAACTTATCAATAATTGAATGGTACTCCTTTGTGGCATTTTTCACAGGACCAAGTGAAATTGGAAAATCACGTTATATTAGTTGTTTCTTCTAAAAACATCTCTCATAATTATCGTTTAATTTTGAGAGTCGCGAAAAAGCTACTTATGATTTCCTAAATAATTGATCCACCATAAATCTATCCCTAAATTGAAAGAATACTTAAATACAAAACAATCTCAGAAAAATTTACCTATGTTTGAGGGGAAAAAAAAGTTTAAGAAAAACCAAAATATATTGGGGTCAACAATGCAATCTGAGTCTCATAAGTGTTTAATTTTGTGTCCACAGAGAATCCAGAACACACATTAACTTACGATATTTATGATTAAGAATCCGTTACCATTACTGCTTATGGGTCTTATAGTTTTATTATTTCGTAACTTTTGAGGTAACCATTATAATCGTGGACTGATTGAAGTGCAAAAGCAAATATGAAATAAACATTCTAAATAGACCCTGTCCGCACTCTTCTTCTTCTTCTTCTTCTTATTATTATTATTGTTATGAGAAAGCCATGGCTTAGGACAGTAACACGCCGAAAGCTAACATAAGCTAAAAAGGCCTTTCCAAGATTATCAAAAGAATAAAAAACGTATTTCATGCAACCGTGCAAAAAGCATGCACCTAGCTAGCTAGCTAGCTACAACAGCATCAGCAAAAAGGGTGAGTGCGGCTTGACCTGCCACACGCGCGCTAAGCGTGGTTGACTAGACAAACACCCATAATCAGAACCCTTTGACACTTTTTCCTTCTTTTCATTGACTTGGATTTTAGAGAAAAAGAAAGAATCCAAAAGAAAATCATGCATTCCGCTGCACTGCACTAGGAGTTGGTAGCAACTAACCAAAAAACAGAAAATCATGCAGTGCTGCAGGTGATGATATATCATTTTTATTTCTTTGGAGTCGTTGGTCAAAATAATCAGAAAACATATTTTTGATTGATTTCCATTCTTCGCAGGACGGGTGGATGATGGGGGCTTAGTAGAAAAAGACACTTCAAGTTTCTACTTGGGCCAGCAATCCCTTTTTTTTTTTTTTTTTTTTTGGGCTAGTATTTATTCCTTTTACAGTTTTCCTAACATGGAGTCTATAGATGGGGAACTTGCCTCACTCTGTTAGGACTTAGGATATGGCATGCTCAAGCTAAGATGGGGAATCTCTGGTGATGTCCTAGAAATCTGCAGATAAATAAAAGATGGAGATGTCAGCCTTAAGGTTAACCTTCTTCATACTCAACCGAGAAAGGAGACCATTTTTTTGGGTGTTAATTAGGATAAGTTGTGTACTTTAGCATTTGGTCATAGTGCTAGTAGAGAGGCCAAAATATACCAGTCAGACTTGAGACGGGTTGTCTTTGGAACTTGTAGCGTAAGAGACTGGTGCTAGCTAGCTAGCAACAATTTGTACGTGGATTTCCATCCCTCTCTTTGGAATTTGAAGATTGATTTGAAGGATTAGTTTTTTTCTTCTTTCTATTCCTCTCCTAGCTTGCACGGATTTTTTTACCTATACCCTTAAAGTCATAAACCCATAATTACCAAGGAAAGGAAAGAAATAAAGCTCTCACATTAAATAAAAATAAAAATAACGTTGGTTAAAAAACGGATAACACCCTCGCATAAAAAGAAACAATATATTTTTTTGGTTCGTTTGATGTCTAATATCGCAGCTTGTCCATCAAATCAAATCTTTATCGACAGAAAGTATAAACAAAAACCGGACTAAAACACACACACACACAGAGATTAAATGATTTAATAACAAATTTTTATCTTATTTTATCTATTTATCAATTATGAATTTATAATATCAAATTACATAATTTAAATTTTAATATATTAAAAATTCATTCACGAATATCTATTCTAATTAAATTAAAATTGTGAATATAAAATAATAATAAATATATAAAAATTTTAAATTTTAAAAACTTCCACTTGATACAATATGTTGAAAATTGATATAAAAATCATTTTAAGAACTGCGCTTAATAATTTACACTTTTTGCTTGAGATAATCAGCATTTGATAATTATTATTGCATACTCTCTCTCTCTATATATATATATATAACATTGGTTAAATTAAAAAAAAAGGAAAAAAAAGAAAATTGCATTTTCATAGCCGCATGATCAATCTAATCAAAATTCAATGTTGCCAAAATTCTCTAAGAAAAATATCTATTCGTGTATCCAATTTTCCATTTTTTTCCCTCTACTTTCTAACTACGTACCCTCAGTGGCCACAATGAATAGGAGTGACAAAGCCAGATCATAGCAAACCTCCATGCCTATAATAATAATAATAATAACAATAATAACAAAAAGTTTAAGAATTCTTATATAATAATTACATATGCAAGGTATAATTAAAATAAGGTATGAACGGAAAAGAAAATTAATCTTAGCATACATATATAAAATCCTAAAAAATATTTTCCAATTTACTTTCTATAACACAACCAAACATTGAAAAAAAAAAACATTACTGCAAGAATCCGCTGTGCAAAAGGAACACGTTTCAACAAACAAATGGGCCTAAATGCTAAACAAATTTCAAAAGTACTCCTAGTATTTTTGTTCAACGTGTCTTTGAATTATCTAAGTATAAAACTAAGATTCCAGAATGAAGTTTGAAACAAATAATCAAAACAGTTTCTACTGTAAACTGGATGTTAGATTCAAAATTCCTATATCAATTTGTTTTTAAAACCAAATCATTTGCTGAGTAGATATTGCGAAATTCAATCAACCAGTCTAGGCCATGACTACATATCTAATTAAGAAGTATGTGCCGGTCATGGTCCTGAAAGTTTTGACCGAATGTCAAAACATCAGGTCTACCTAAAGACACATGTTGCCTTTAATTTTCAACCAATGTACTACAGAATGACTCTTTTGAATTTGAATGGGTGCTAAGACGACAACGAGTTGGCAAATGGCAGAGGACCATGAATATCGAATGCATACATCAGCCATAGGGGACATAAGACATTACCAAGTTACTAGGCACAGGAAAGTCGAGGAAGATGCCATAGAGAAGAATCAAAAAGAAAACAATGAAAAAGTTGATTTTCTACCAGGGAAAAGAAGAAGAAGAAGAAGAAGTTATTTCTAGGAAAATGACTGCTTTTTTAAACAAACAAAAGCTTCCTTGTCTTTTCTCTTTATCTTTTCCTCATTGAAGTTTTCACAGCTGACAGCGATTTCTTCGGTAATCCGCCGCTTTGAAACTTTCAACTTCCCATATACAGCAATTAGAAACCTTTCCATTAGATAATAGACAGTACTATTTCTACTCAATAATAATAATACATGCTAATTAATAATATGCTCGAAGAAGAAACAATAAGATAACGATAATGATAATATGGAAATGCGAGATTAATATAATTTATTGCCAATGATAATATGAAAACGAGATTTATTTTTTAATACGCTGGCTCGGCTTTCCAAATAAAACAGTCTCCTATTCCAATATCTTAGACCAATGTTCCTTTTGGTTCCATTGTTATCAAGGTGGAAGTTGCCCAAGGTTACTGACTGGCTTCACTTTAATAAAATATATAAATCGGGATAAGCAATTTACTATTTACTAATCATGTCTAGTAATCCGTCCTTGAAGAATCTCAAGCATACAAACGGCCTATACGCTCTGCAAATTACATAAATAACCTTACAGGTCTTTTAGAAATTCTCAATCAAGAATTTTCATTCATTTTTAAGATTTTTCTTTTATAGTTTCATCCAACTTATATATTTTTTTTATTGTAGAAAAAACAACATCGTTTTGTAGAGAAATTTACATTTTTTTAAATGATTGCAAAATAAGTCTTTAATTCAGAAATTCAAATAGTTTAATGATAAAATTGAGACAAAAAAGTAATTTGAATGCAAAGTTGATAATATCCAAATAATTATTCAAACTAATATTTTTTGCAACATTTTATTTAACTAGTAAAGTTGGTGACAAACGGTAATATTATCGATATTTGTTGGTAAAATGTACTACAGGTTTTCTTTAAAAAAATAAAAAATAAAAAATAAAAAAGGTTCGTTAAATTACATGATTCGAGATGGAGACTGATCATGGAGGAGGAGGAGGAGAGGGAAAAAAAAGGAGCTAAAAAGCTGTTAAAAGAAGACACTCGAAATACCAAAATGACTAGGACTAGGCTAGAGAAAGGAGAGTGATATGTCTGTGACCAGGCGTTGGTGATGCTTTTGCACATGGGGATGTGTTCTATTATAGCTGCTGTGCAGTTTGCATCTCTCTGTCTGACCCATATGACAATTTTCAGAGACTTGGAACATGGGATTCTCCTTTCCTCACCCTTTGACTTTGCTCCATTTCCCTCCATCAAAACCCTTTGCCCTTCGTTCGCAATCCTTCTACCACGTCAACATTATCTGCTTAGCAGTAGAGATAAATTCACTGTCACAAAATGGGGTGATTCAAGTATGTCCTTGGCTTTGATGTGAAGATGAAAGAATCCACAAGGTTGAGGTTAAGCATAAGCTAATAGGACTAGGATACTCTTTGTACGAAAGCTACAATTAACATTGTTTTCCATGTCGTTGAGACCCGGCATCAATCAGGCATTTTCCAAGTAAACCAACCCCATGCTCTCCATCTTGTCGTCCTCTAGCTATGAAAATGCCTTCAAAGCCTTAACTCAAAAATTCATGAAGCAAGGACACATCATGTTTTAACCATTTCAGCCTCCTTTCTTGCAATCTCAATTAAATAATTTACTGGGTTGATTGAGCGTGCTTTCTTTGCAAAGAATGTGTTAGCCTTGGGGTCCCCGTATCTTTCATGTTGTTCCAAGTTTCATTTCCAAATATGGTATAAAAGGTAAGTTAAAAGGGAATCGAAGCAATCATAATATGGACCAGGCACTGATACGTCTCATGTCCGGACAGGATGCCTAGCCTACTAGTAACTAGTCAAAGAAAACAGAAGTAAGAAGGCTATTAGCCTGTAATAGTATTACACGTTTGTGTGGTTGGGTTCTACAGGAATTTTTCTTTCTTCTTCTTCTTTTTCCTTTTTTTTTTTTTTTTAATGAAAATTTCGAGACATATAACATATTATTACAGTTTCCTATCTTCAATGCTTTTGCACCATCGAATTTTAAGACTCATATATGTGGGTTCTTCAAGATATAATGGAATGCTTTTGAGAATCCCATTCAAAGACTCTTATTTATGGCAGAAAACAAAGAAAGACAAATTCTATCGTATCCTTTACTTGCCCCTTTCCGGTTCAGGTAATAAAAGGTTACATATTCTAGTATCAAATGATAGATCATGTTAGTTAGCTTGATTTACACCTCTGATTTAAAAATGAATGATTCTGATTTTGTTCAATTTTAATAATACTCTAAATTTGGTTCTTTTAAAAAGTAAAAAGGGCAAGAAAGCTTGAACTCCATAAAAAAACAAAATTACATCAGTCATTTTCTGTAGGTGTAAATACTAATGCTATCATGTCTCAAGACATTACGAACCTTTCTAGATAGGTCTTCATACCTATTAAAAGAACAAAATTATTTGTGATTGTGAGCTAAACTAGTTGACAATTAGCTACATTATTTTGCTAACAAAGAACATCCCGACAATTATAAAAGACATTAATCTTTTAACACTAGCAAAAGTGATGCATGTATTTCTAAGGACCCATAATTTTTTTTTCCAGAGCATTCATCTGTGTTAAGTTAAGTTTCACTACCACCAAAGAATCTAATTCCACACACACTCATTATATGAATAGTTGCTCGAACTTCGATCTATCTCTCAATGCACATATTTGCACTCTCTTACTAGTTCTTGCACCATAATAATTAGGAAAGGCCGCAAAGAATTGATCATGCCTCACTCTAATCAACCCACCTCCACAACAAATTCCTTCCATCAAGGACCCATCCGTATTATCTCGACATAAGAATTCCTTTTCAGCTAGACCCCTTGCTTTAATGAAATTGAGGTAATAGGAATGCCTAAATTGCTAAGCCACCTGAATCTCACTAGCTTTAGGCTTCCTTTTTGGAGAATAGATGGAGAACATTTCAATCGAGCAAAGACTTGACCTACCTTATAATGTAATCTATCGACATCTCTCCTGCCTCAAACCTAGACTAACATCTATGCTTTTAAAAATCTCATAATATATATATAAATAAAGCCATTTGGATTAACTTAGTTCTAATTTGACAATTTGTTCAAATAGCATGCGAAGTTATTTTCACAATTAATATTGATTATAAGAAAAACCTCACACAAAATATCTTCTCTCAATAGATTAATTCTATTTCTCTTTTTTTAGCTGCTACTAGTATATAGCTACTTGCTCTCTTGCTTTCTTTTTTCTCTCTAATTCTCTCTAATTTTTTATATATGCATTATAATCATAAGGGTCATATTTATAGGTAAACTTAACCTCCTCATTTGGAACATCTAAAATTAAGTAAAAGCCATAAAATTTGACTACCTCTTTTAGTCACCTCCTTTGACAACCTCCATTGATCACTTCCTTTGACCACCTCAATTCATCACCTCCTTTCGAGTATTACTTAGTCTAATACTTGATGACTAAGAATTTTTAATGGTTAAGAATTCTTAATATCTTGAGAAAATTCTAAAAAAGGGTTTGAATTTAACACTCCTCCTTAAACTCAACTTCGCATGCCCAACTTTCCTTTGAGTTTGTGGAATACGTCGATCTTCAAAGGTTTCATAAAAATTTCTTCAAGTTGATCTTCTATTATGTAATGAACTAGCTCCATAATTTTGTTTTTCATTTGCTTTCAAATAAAATAATATTTCGTGTCTATATATTTGCTTCGACTATGTGAGACTAGATTTTTTACAAGTGACATAGTAGATTTATTATAGATACATATTATAGTTGAACCTTCTTATGCATGATATAACTCGCTCAAAGTATTCTTCAACTATATTGCTTGACATGCACATATTGCTACGGCTATATATTTTGTTTCACATGTCAAGCATATCTAGAAGTGTTTTTCGATCATCCAAGTCTCCACCATAATCACTATCTAAGTAACCAATTAACTTTGAACATTAAGAATATTTATAAAATAAACCATGATCTATTGTATCTTTGATATATCTCAAAATTCTTTTTGTTGTAATAAAATGTTCTTACTTTGGCTTCTCCATATATCTACGGACTAGTCCAACTCGCATACATAATTTCTAGATGTGTGAAAGTCAAGTACCTCAAACTTTTGACCAAACTCTTAAACATTGTCGAGTTTACGGACTCTCGATTCGAATCCATTCTCAACTTCATGCTTGCTTTTCTGCTCGTAACTAATGGTTTGCAATCTTTCATTCTAAACTTGTTCAAGATTTATTTTGCATACCTTTTTTATGACATAAATATTCCATCTTTCATTTGTTTTACCTCGATTCTAAGAAAATATGACATTTCACGAATATCTATCATTTTAAATTCTTTTTTCATATCTTTCTTAAAATTATTGAACATACATGGATTATTTTCTATGAAGATTATATCATCCACGTATAAGCACACATTCATGATATCACCATCTTAATTTTTCTTCATGTATAAGGCATGCTCATTTGGACTTTTTGTTAAACCATTCTTCTAGAAGTAATAATCTATTCTTGCGTTCCAAACCCACATAGTTTACTTTAATCCATACAAGGCTTTCTTCAATTAGTAGAATTTATCTTCCTATCTTTTTTTAATATATCTTGATGGTTGCTCGATGTAAACTTTTTCTTCAGGTATCCATACAAGAATGTCGATTTACATCCATCTAATAAATCTTCCATTTATTTTATATTATGACCACCGTGAGAAGTCTAATAGTATCAATTCTTACAATTGGAGCAAACACATCCTTATAGTCAATTCCTTGTATCTGTTTATAGCCTTCGGTAACTAATCTTGCCTTGTATTTTTTTCATTTTTCATTTTTGATTAGTCTTTGTCTTGTACATCCATTTGACTCCTATTGTCTTGTGTCCTTTTGGAAGACTAGTTAATTCTCATGTGTCATTTCTTTTTATTGTAGTAATTTCTTAATTCATGGCCTTCTCTCACTTTTCATCTTTAGTAGCCTCCTCGTATGTTAATGGATCATAATTTATCATTAAATAAAATAATGAGTAATCGAATGTTTTTTGCATAGGTTACGTGGAATCATAAATATAATTTAGATTTCATATTTTTTTAGGTGCTCCCCTTGAATTATTGCTACTTGCATGATGATGTTGATGGTGTCGATTCGGGAGTTGTTGGAGTAGGACTTTATGGAGGAGTCTAATCATCACCTTGTTCATTTTGTATGTTGAAGTCATCATCATTGTCATCATTACAAAAATAATCCTTTAACTTCTTTATCTTTTCTCGCTCCATCTCTAGTAATTTGATTCATCGAATTCAACATCTTGTGAGATGATTACCTTCTTAATCAAAGGATTGTATAATTTATATGTCTTACTTTTTTTCTCATAGCCAATAAAGATACACTTCTCACCTTTATCACCTAACTTCTTTCTTTTCGATCGGGAACATGGGCATATGCAATGTACCAAAAAATCATTAGATGTCCATGCTTCATTTGGTTTTTTGAATTTTAGATTTTTTGTTAGATATTGATTTAGTAAATAAATAGCACATAGAATGGCTTCGACCAAAAGATTCTTGGTAAGTGCTTTCCTTTCACCATGCTCCTTGCCATATCAAGAATTATACGATTCTTTCTTTACGTAATGTTATTTTTTTGTAGCTTATATGAGGTTGTCAATTGATCAATGATTCCATTTTATTTGGAAAAACCTTTAAACAACTTTGAAGTGTACTCTCCTCCTCTATCGATTTAAGTATCTTCACATATTACCCACTTTGTATTTTCTCGCTATTGCTTTGAACTCAACTTTATCAAAGGCTTCTAATGTTTCTGTTGAAATCACTAATAAAAGTAAGATAATACCTGTTTTTGCCAAGTGATGGTATATCAAATGGATAAACTATATCCGAGTGAACAATCTTTAAAGACCTTCAGCTCTTTATGATTTGCCAACTTCAAAATTTTATCCATATTGTTTTCCTTTAATGCGGGCTTCACACAATTGATCCTGTTGATTAATTTACGAAAGTACATTCATTATCTTTGCTCTCGATAATAACTTCGAGTCGGTAAATCCAAAATGATCAAACCTTGAATGCCATAACCATGATTCATTTTTAATGACAAACTTCATACACTTTAGCACTGCTCGTATGAATATCAAGTGTGAAAATATGATTTTTTTTTCATATCAATTTTAGCAATTAATTCCCCTTTTACGTTGATGACAAAAGAGCGATCCTTCGGTATATACCATACTCCTTTTCTAAGAGTCGGCCAAGGTCGATGATATTGTTTTTCAAAGCAGGTACATAATAGACATCATGTATATACTTCTTATAGTCATTCTTTGAGGTAATCATAAGTGTACCTTTGCCTTTTACTAGAACCTTTGACGAGTCATCAAAAGTAACTTCTCTGTGGATAGTCTCATCCAAATCTGTAAACAACTCTTTTCGGCTACACACGTGCTTGCTAGCACTAGTTTCAAGGTACCAAAGATTTTTCTTACACTTTTTATTTCCTCTCTAAGTTAGGAAAATAGTAGATTCAACTTTGTCTTCTATCGTTACAAAATGATTTGTTTCCTCCATCTTAGGAGCTGAACCGCATTCATAACTAAAATAGCCATACTTGTTACAATTATAACATTGCAATTGTGATTTATCACCTTCTTGTTGAAATTTTCCTTTTCCTCGATTTCTAGATCCTCGACTATGACCATATATTTAATAGCCTTCATTTGTTTGACCTCTTTTAAAAGATTTTTTTCCACTTCTTTGTTCATTATGTCTTCCTCTCGTAGCTACCTCGATCTCCTCTACGTCGTCCGTAGCTACCGTTAGCTTGATTGTGATGCAAAGCTTGCTTCGGATTACCGAATTTTTATTTTGCTTAATTTTTTACTCGTGAGCTTAAAAAGAACCCACAAGCTTGTCAATAAAAATTTATGGCAAATTGTTTGATTCTTCAATAATAGTTATGACATAATGTCATTTCCTTATCGATGAACGTAGGAGTTTTTCCATCACTTTGACATCATCAAGAGTTTCTTTATTTTTCATATCGTTCTTCATCGTTTTCGGACGAGTGACATAATCATTGATCTTTTCAAAATTCTGCATTTTTAATGTCTAAAATTCAACTTTAAGTGATTGAAGTCGTACCTTTTTAGCTTTTTTCGACTCCTTGAAGAGATTTGCGGAACTCGTCATGCCTCCTTTGATGTCTTCACATCAAATATTTTTTTGTGCTTTTTTTGAGATTCTTTAAGGGTTGTCTTCGCGCGTTTATCAAAGATGCTTCGATAGTACCATCTTCGGGCTTAGTATAGCTTTCTTCAACAATCTCCCTTAAATTTGTGAACTGGGCATAACTTTCATCTGGATACTCTAGTTTTCATAATTCATCTTTTGTTGATTTCGGGATTTGAAGCTGAATCATATGGGCCATCTTCTCACTTGAAATGTAGATACGAACCTGGTTTTGATACCACTTGTTGGAAGCATAATAGGCTCACAAAATAAAACTCAAACAATAATATATTAATATATATTAATTACAAGAAAAAGCTCACACAATATATCTTCTCTCAATAGATTGATTCTATTTCTCTCTTCCTAGTCGTTGCTAGTATATAGCTATCGCTTTCTTGCTCTCTAATTCTCTCTAATTTTTCATATATGCATTACAATCATAAGGTTCATATTTATAGGCAAACTTAATCTCCTCATTTGAAACATCTAGAATTAATTAGAAGCCATAAAATTTGACTACCTCGTTTGATCACCTCATTTGACCACCTCCTTTGAATATTACTTGATTAATACTTAATAAATAATAATTCTTAATGATTAAAAATTCTTGATGGCTTGAGAAAATTCTAGAAAATGGTTTGAATTTTAACAGAAAGCCTCGATTCTGCCAAGAATCCACGACGTTCACGCCCATCTATGCCAATCCACTAAAGAGAGCTTTTCTTGTCGATGATTTCAGAAATTCTTACATACGAAAGACCTTGGTGAATTCAAAGTGCAGACCAAGAGGTCATTCTCATCCCTATCTATTTGAATCCCTTCAATAGGCCAAATCTCTTCAGGAATAAGGGACTTAATATCTACTATATTATGCATGGCCTCTTTGATTGTGAGCTTCATGTCTAAAGGTAGTGGAGGCCGCAGCAATGAAGCAAACCAATTTACAGTCCAAAACGGGATATCTCATTTGCCAACTATTCAAGTGCTTACATCCAGAATAGGAACAACCAATTTTGAAATAAACCTCCACACATGAGGCGTCTTTTGTCTAAAGAGAACAGTCATAAATTATCTGGATCATCATAGAAGTGTTGTTTCTTGGACAATCTAAGCCGTCAATTTGAATTGTTTCTTAAACAATCTAAGGCTTCAATTTGAAACTTAATGGTTAAATTCAGTCAATATAATCTAGATCCCATGTTGATGCAATCTTTCCAACATAAAACGATAAGTTATTAGTGAGTTAAATTTTGAATATTCACGAATAAAAATCCAATTTATGAGGGGTAAAATTAACTAATTTGGACGACAAAACCTGAAGCCAACTGAGCCGAAAAGGAAGGTACGAAAAAGAGCAGACGCATAGGATATTGTATAATGATGAAACATCCATATCTATGCATTCGGCTATCCCAAAGTTAATAGAAAAAGAGAAGCATCATTTGCATTTGTCATTCATCATGGAAGATAATAGATTATTACTTCTATCCTATGTGGTCCAACATCCAACTTTGGCCACCAACTGTACCCTTCAACCAAGCAAGTCTTTTATGCCCACCAAAAAAAAACCCAAAACCTAAACTCTAAAATTACACCCATATTTAAATCTAGTAAGGCTAATAAATAAGCATGGCAAACACTTTTAGCAAGTTGAGCAGTAAACATCATCTGCCCCTGTGCACTTCTGCGTACTGCCAGCAGCAACCCTCTCTGTGGTATTAAAAGTAAGAGCTTAGGATGGAGACAATGGTGGTGCCCTTCTGCATAGTCTGCTCCTCATCTACCATCCCCATAAAGCCAAACTTGCATTTTCTAGTTTTCCGAAAAAAAAAAAAAAAGCAGTACAGAGACAATCTTATAGATTCAGCTGTAAAATTGCTGTCTCTTTTGCCTAGTAGTCCTCCTAGCTAGCTATCATATATAGACCAATCAGCTAACCGTTGATACTGCTGAATATTTGATGAACTGCTGCTGCTACCTCATCCGTTGATCCCAGCTTACAATCATCCTCTAACTGCCATTACAACATCATAATAAAACCCATCATTTTGTTTTTTTTTTTTCAAGATACTAACATGAAAATGGGGCTTTGGATTAGGGCAAGAACCGAGCTAGCTGACTAGTCAAAATAGCTGACCAAAACAAAGAGACAATGAATTAGCTTAATTAGGGAATACAGGTAGTAGTACCTTAAGATTGAAAGAGTAAAGAACTGTTGCTTGAGAAGAATTAATGTTAAGGTGCAAAACTGTAAGCCTAAGGTCCTCCAATGCAACAATAGCTCTCAACAACTGCCCAGGACTTCTTTCACACTTTATCTTCAAATTTACATGGTTTTGTACTGTAAAAACCTCTAGCTCCGTCGTCTCAGATTTCTTCTTCACTGTTCTTTCCTCTTCACAATTGCCTCCCTCCTCCGCCAGAATGTCACATTGTCGCTGCGAAGTAAAGTATTGGTTGGGTGAAATGCCCGTGGTGGAGGCTGCTTCTATATCTATAATTATTTTTTGTGCTTCAAGAGATTGAACAAGCTGCTCTAGTTCCTTCACGAAGTCTATTGCACCTCCTATTATAGATGCTTGATCACCCTTTTTTATCCAAGAAAGAAAGAAAGAAAGAAAGACGACATAAAATGAGTTCTTGATGCAAAGAGTGGGAAAATAAATAAGGGGTTTTAAATTCTTGAGTCTAATTAAATTGAGTTCTTGAACAATAACGCAAACTGAAAATTTTGATAGTAATTGGTACTTGTAACGATATGATTACCCTTTGAATATACGAGGGCGGCATGAGAGAGCGGAGACAGTTAAGATGGTCGTTCATTAGGCGACGGCGGTTGCGTTCAACAGCAATGTGGTTCATGCGTTGGCTCTCTACTTCTTCTTTGTTTTTGGTTGGCCTTGTACGCTTTCTCTTTCTTCTTTCTCTGGTGATAATTGGAGAGGATTTAGAGAAATGGGTCTTAATATTAGGCACGGTTTGCGGTTGAGTAGTACTCCATGGAACCGAGGAGCTTGAATAGGGTTCTTCTGCGGGCTCAGGACTTACACCTTCGAGGCAGGAGTTTGAATGTGGGTTTGGGAGTTCTTTGGTTTCAGATTTGACTGGTGAGTGTATATCAACTATGTCGTGGGTGACACAACTTTCCAGCTCTAGTGGTTGAACTTGGGTGTCTGTTTCAGGCATGTAATAATTAGTGTTCATATTCCATGGTTTTTTGAGGTGTTGAAGTTTTAGTAGTGTCTGAAAGCTGGGTTCCTTGAAGGGAAAAAATGGTGGGGTTTCTATTGTTTGAAGCATTTGAAGAAAAGGCATTTTGTCTTCAAAGCTTGAACTTGAAAAGTGTGGTTCTTCTTCTACAAATCTTAAGCTTTCTGTGCTGACAAATTCTTGGTCTAAGCACTCCAAATCCAAGTTATGCTCCCCTAAGAACTGCAAGAAGAAAACAAAAACTCGTTTAAAAAGAGAAGAATCTTGAAAAAAAGAAAGGTAATGAGCGAAATTCTTGGTTGTGGTTTTACACCTAACCTTCTGAGGAAGTAAGGCGAAAAATTAACTGTCATGGATTTGATGGGTAGTTCAGTTTCAATAGAGAAAGCGAAACAAAAGAAGAATAAAAATAGAATGTTAAAGTGGAGGAAACAGTTCAGCAAACGTTAGCATTTCTAGAAAAATAATGCAATGCATTGAATGCAAGCATTTGGGTAAGTAAATGCAAGTCCATTTCTTTGATTCTAGTTAAGGTATTCAAAGAAAGAGAGAGAATTTTAAAATAAAGAGCAGTATAACATACACAAGGATTGATGGGTCCTTGCAGCCTCTCCATTGATGAGCAGTAGCAGTTGCAAGAGCGAGAGCTTTAAATTAAATTCTCTCTCTTCCTCTCTTCCTCACTTCCTCACCAACATTCCATTGTGATTCTAACAAAACAATAGTAATAAATGTAACCCCCAAGAAGCAGAAGAAGAGACCCCATGCACACAACCACAAAAATTATTATATTCCTTTGTGTTCTGCTGCTGGTGATACTCTTATATAGAATAATATTAAATGCTTTCAAGAACTAACTCTACAGGAAAAGAGAGAGAGAGAGAGAGTAACTACCCTAGTTAGCAGCAGTGGCAGTAATTAGAAATGGAGCCCAAGAGGAATTTGATCAAGATGGGTAAAACTTAAAAATCAAACAAAGGGTGGAAAAATAAAAACCACCCAAGTGAGCTAGAAAGATGTAAATGAGAGCAGGGAGTGAAAAGGGTTGAGAGTTGGTGAGGGTTTAGCAGATAGAGATAGAGAGAAGAAGGGAAGGGAGGGTTGTCTGGTTTGAAAGGTCCCAAGATCGCATTATTGGCGGTGGCAGTTTTGTCCAGCAGCGGGGACAGCCAGTTGTGGGGACTCACTCGCTCTCCTCTTTCAACCGATTATTATAACACCTTTGGAAAGTCCTTCCATGGATGGTGTCACTCCGTCTGATGATGGGTCCTTTCCTACATCTTCCTACAAACAATTTAATTTGGTAGCTCTACTTTATCAAAATTTCTATTTGAGTTCTATTCTTTTTTCAATTTAGGGTTCTTTACTCTTGAAAAGGTATTTACGAGTATTAGAAATATTTTCAACACACAAACTAGACAATAGTTTCTTTCGATAAAAATAAGTTCTAGTTATAGTGTTAATAATTTTAATTTATTTGATTATTATATAGTGAAAATGCCAGCTATTTTTATATAACCCAAAATCCAATGGATTTTATGATTACAAATTAAAAAAAAAAAAGACATTTTCATCAGTTATTTTTATGACAGATGTAATTGATTGATTTTAAAATTTGATGAAATATAGGAAGTTAATTTATGATTATCTCCCCTAAACATACAACACATTCACTCTCTATCCTTTTTTTTTTAAAAAAAAAGTTTTAATGGTATAATTTATCCCAAACTATTAGAGTTATGATAAAATCAGGTGTATATTAATGATTAGGACTATTTGGAACTCATACTATTAATTTTTAAGTAAAATTGATCCTTTTTTATTATTTCTGTCGGTTAAAAAATTGATCGTTAACACTTAAAATACCATTTTAAATATTTTAATTTTATTTATTTATTTATTTGAGAATTAAAAATAATTTCAAAAAAATACTAATTTTTTTAGAAAAATATATATTATTAATTATCTAATAAAAAAAGTTAAAGGAAATATTCAAGGTACAAAAAAGATAAAAATGGTTAAAAAAAAATTAGATGCATAAACAACAAAATCATTGCACCTTTCTTAAAACTAACTATTATTAAATAATTCTTTTTTTGAAATTAATTTTAATCATTTTAAGCATTAACGGTAAATATTTTGACTATCATATTTAATGAAGAATTGTCGAAATTGTCTAAATTGATAGTATAAACTTTATTTTACCATAATCTCAATAATTTAAGAATAAATTATGCCATTAAACCCTTCTTTTTATTTTGTTTTATCTTTTCATGTTTTGTTTTACATGGAAGGATAAATACAATGCACCACTATACCCTTTTTTCTTTTTTAAACAGTGCTCATGGGAGCCAAACAGTATGATTATGACTGCTTTGTAATGGTTATTGGAGAGTTTTAGCAAGTCCCCGCATCTCTGTTTTTTAACCATTTCACACTTGATTGGCGTTTAATTTGTTTTGTGTATTTAAAGAAATTCTTTTGTGAATGTTGAATTGAAAATAGTTCTTCATGTGGCATCGATCATAATTAAAATACCAACAAAAGAGAGTTTTCTTTGGAATAGAAAAGGAGAAACCTTATTAATTTAATAAAAAATAAATTAATCTTATTATCAATTGAGTTTCAAACTTCTTAATTTCCAGTACTTTAATTAGCTTAAGAAATTTAGGCTTACAAAACTTTTATAAGACCTCTCTAAAGAATGAAATTAATGGTAACCATGCAATATATAATAATTTTCAGTTGTAAATTAAGTTTAAGTCAAATCCGGATAACCCATAGAAATATAATTAATTTACTTATTTCACTTTTTCCACGAGTAAATACTCTTTTTTTCGTAATCAAAGGTGCAATATATGCTCTTGTCAGTGATATTTAAAGACTTGCCAATCGATGGATCGAGATTGAGCGTCTAGATGCGTCATGTGTTAATGGAAGGTAACTAATGTATTAAGTACTTAATTAGCTAAATCAAATGATGTTGGTGTGCTTATTCTTCGGACTTGGGGCTTATCCACTTTAGGGGATCTTCTTAACCAATGACAAAGATAAAATTATATGTCGAGGACAGCAAATTTTGGTACATAAGAAATAATTAAGGAAATTATGGGAGAAAACTAATATATTTTTATTTATAAATATATGAAAAACTGAAATACAAATCCTAATAAAGTACAGGAAATACGTAATTTAATACCCCTTCTCTCATACCTGCTTAATTAGTCACTGATCTTAAGTCTTATGCGGGGGAGATCCCGGCGTTACCGAATCATGCACTAGTTTGAAAAACAGAAATACAACAACCCACTTTTATTTAACCGAGTATAATCTATATCTACGAGAAATTTTATAATACATAAGGAGTAATTGGTGACATGTACGGTAGTTACTCATTCGGCTCACTTTGAGGAGAGAGATAGATACACAAAAAGAGAAAAAAAATAAGAGAGAGAAAATAAAAAAATTTGAGCGGACGTGGAAATCTTCTTATCACTTTTGGTGGGTATAGATGTAATTTCTCTCTTTTTTATGTGTCTATCTCTCTCCTCAAAATGAATCCAAAGAGTAACTACTGTACATGCCACTAGTTACTCTTTGTGTATTATAAAATTTTCCTATATCTATCTCTCTTGAAAGTTTGAACGTGGGATAAGTAAATGCGAAAACTATTAAAAAGCTTACTAATTTAATAATGGATGAATGGTTACAGGGAATTTTTTTTTTTTTATCTTGTTTCTTTTTGTTAAAAAAAAATAGTTTGTTATTATTCATTTACTTTCTATCTTAAATCCATCTATTCCTTAACCTTTTGGATTGACGGTATTAAATCGGATAGTTAATTCCACATAATTGTGATACATACCTGCCAACTTTGGTTTTTTTTTTTTTTTAATCATGTTCTTCTACTCTTTACTTTAGATAAATAAATTTGAAAAAAAAAGTTAAGATATATCATGTCATTCTCTCTAAAAACTGGAAAAAAAAAGTGTGAAGATAAAAATATTTTTTTATGGATTTAAATTTATCTTTATAATAATAGCAAATTTTGATTGTAATATAAAATATTTATAGTATTTTTTTAAAAAAATATCAAGAAAGTTTTAGTTAAACTTTTGAATGATATTTATAATTTTATAACATCATATAAGAGCCTATTATAATTTGCTTACTTGAGAAATGTTTAAAAGAATAATTTCAATTTTAGAGAGAATGACATGATATATTTTTACCTATTTTTCGATTTATTTTTTTCAAATTTTATTTATTTAAATTTGATAAAATAAAGAGTAGAGAGACGAGATCAAAACGAAAAAAAATTGACATGTGTTGCAACTCTATAGAGCTAATAGTGGGATTTAACACTATTAGCTAAAAAAAAAAAGATCAGCTTAAGACAAAAACTAAATGTGGAAATTAATACTAACTTAAAACCAACCAAAAAAATAATAATAATAAGGTAAAGAGATACAATAAAGATGAAAAAAATAATTGAAGGATCCATACAATAATTAACACAATTTATTATCATATTTATACAAACATTTCAAAAGTTGTTGATACTTACAATTGATTGATTTTCTAAAAGATATTTATTCTGACCCGTAATTAGTTCTCTAAAAGTTTATGTATTTGAAAAAAATATACAATAATTCATTGTTGTTGCTCTTTTAGATTGTAATTTTTAACGGAATTCTTTATAAAAAAAAACACACACACACACACAACCTTCATCTATTTCTTATATAGTGGGTCAAATTTTTAATCTGTCCTTAAATCTAAAAATGCTTCAAATCGATCTTTGTTATTTAAGTCGATTTCTAATCTATCATTCTGGTTAAAATTTATGATAAAGTTATTAGAAATTAATCTTCATATTAATAAAATATATCAATTGTGCTAAAAAATAAAAATAATTTTATTAAATCGCATATCATATGCAAATCACATGTTTAATTTGATAGAAAATTTTAACTAAAATAATAGGTTAGAAATAAGTTCAACTAACAAAGACAAATATAATTGATAGGTGATGGTATTAACTAAAAAAAAATGGAAAATCACTTTTATGTTATTAATTCTATGGTCATTACTCTACTGATCCGCTGGGATTCTTAATGGAGTTAGGATATTTTTTGCTGGTTATATACAAAAATTAATTTCTTCGTTTTTCTCATGGCTAAGTCACTTGTCATGCTCATCGATCCCTCCCATTAATAAAATTAATAAATATTCTCTCTACTATCAGGAATAAAACATTAACAGCGTGCTAGCTAGGATACTAGGACGCAATATAATGAATGGTATAATGTGATTAAGAATGTATCGTCATGAAATTAGGATAATTTTATTTTCTTCTTTCTCTCTCTTCCTCTTAACAAAACATCTTCTCATAGATTCTAGTTTGGGTTGCCGCGGGCATTTTTTTTTATTTGATTTTTTCTTGTTTTATTTGATATGGATAAGATTTTTCTCATCATTTTGTTTATTTTCTACTATTAGAACCTGATTTTTTCAAATATGATCTGTAGGTATAATTCTCTCTTTAAAGAAGAGTTTTATGTTTCTAAATCTGGGAGATTAGATCATTTGAATAAAAATTTTAAGATTCCTCTTTTTTTTTTTTTTTTTTTTTTTTTTTTTTTTGAAAAAGTGACTCAAATCTTTCATTAGTAAAGCTGATAGTGTGCAACACGTTTTCTCGTTGATATATGGTTGTAAGAGATTCGTCTCTATGTGAAATTTGAAAGAAAAGTTCTATTTTAGAATATCTTAGTTTGAAAAGTTTAGAGATCTCTATGTTTTCTTCATGAAATGACTAAATATTGTCTTAAAAACAATGATCCACGGAAGTTGTAGAAATTTTTGCCATAATTTTTTCCCCTTATACGAGATGGTAGACAAGTCATTTGGTTATATCACTTTGATAAAAAATAATGTATCTTCGTGTAAATGAATGTTTCCTCTTTTACTTGCTTGAAAAGTTTTATAGCAGTGGAACGTAGCTTTCCATCATTTTGGTTTGTCTTTATATATTTGAAAATTTAACTTTCATCCTTATTTATTATTATTATTATTACTACTACTCCTCCTCCTCCTATTATCTTGCAAATTAATAGCATTATTTTGGTATTTTTTTTTTTATAAAAGTAAAACTTTAGTCCTTATGTCAAAAAATTATTTCTCTCATCTCCTTGATAAACATGCAATGGGGATCTCCACTGTATACTTGCTCTGTTGACAATTTCGTCTCTTCGGAAAGTTACAATCGTCTATGAATTAGTATTTGATGATTTGACTATCTATAAGGTTTAGATTCTCAAGTAAAATATTAATTATCGCTTATTATATATTTTTCCTAAAAATTTTGTAGAGGGCGTTCTTGAGAATTGATCGGACGATCGATCGACGAACGGTTAAAATATAGAGAACTAATGTTGTAAGTTATAAAAATATTACTCAATCAATTAAGTAAAAAGGATGTAAATGGTGAGAGGTTTGAGAGGAGGAATATACAATACTAGCAAGACACAAGTTATGTGACTAATATATAGAAGGTCAAAGTTCAAATATGTAAAATTTTAGATGTTGTTTGGTGTGTGGGCGGAAGAACTTTGAGATTGAATGTTTGAGTATTTCTTTTATTAAAAATTGAAAATTCTCTAGTCAAAAGTTCTTTAATACAAAAATTCTAAGCCTCTCGTAATGATATATGTTGGTATTTATAGTGAACGAAAATGATTCTTAGTAGCAAATGTTAAATGAAATAACAATTAGGTCTTTTTTAAATAGATCATGTTTCGAGTCCATTAAACTAATCTTCCTAATGCATTTCAAAAACAAGGTATGAATATTGATTTTGTTAGAATACCTGTGTTCATCATTGCGACCCAAGACCTTATTTCGAATTAGGTTCATTCTTAATTCAATCTATTTGTCATGTAATTTGAACTCATGTTAAAATTAAAAAATAATAATAATATGAATTAATATAGAATAAAAATTAAATAAATCAATTAAAAAATCTAACAGATTCAACTTTTCGTTTAAATAGAATTAAACCTTTGTTTTTTATTAGACATTTGAATAAAATCTTAATTAGTATTTGATGATTGGTAAAAGTACTTTGGATTTGAAAACTTGATATACCCCACCACTAATTTGTACCTAATTTTTTAGAATTTTAGTTGAACTTTTGACGTTCACATTCTTAGAGCAACATGGTAAAACAGGCAACATCACTAGTGGATATTTCATCCTTATAATTGATTTTTTTTTTTGGATCGGTCATATTTCGATGGCTAATGGTGGGGATATTTCGCATTAATTATGTCGGAAGTAAAACTTTTTTATCGAAAGGGAGCATTTATGATGGATACTAGATTAGAAGTAAAGTTCCTAGAAAACTTACTCTGTAAATCCATTCCCCTGTCCCTTTGATGATATTGAGCTTCAATCTCTACTTATGAACTCATGACTTGATTGATCCCAAAAGTAGAAACTCAGTATCAGTATGTGCAGGAAAGAAACACACGCAGATCCGCCCGAGTTCTAATTTCAGCTATTTTCAAGAGAGAGGAAAATCGGAAACCTGAGACCCCAGCTGCAGGTTGTCCTTTAATCTGGCAGGTAGATTACCTGATGACCAAGGCACTCTGTCTCACAAGTTTCTGAAAGTCGTAACAATAAACATGCCTATAATTCATAGATTGGGGCACCATGCTTCTGACTCTCAGATACTGAGAATCCAAGCTAAGACAGCCTTACATTCTAGAAAAGAGCCACCATTGATATTATTAACCTTGGGTTCCCATAAGACCTTGCCCTTTTCTAAACTTCAATCCTGTCCTATAAGGCGTTTATTTATTTATTTTAATTAGCTTGATATATACTTTCCTACAATCATCTCGCATGTGGCAGCTTCCCCTTTCTACATCAAGCAAGTAATCAAACAGCTCGCCATTATGATAAATTCTAAGCGGCAAGATGTACACAAGTGCGTTCACAACTTACATGGAAGAAAATAGTATATGAAATGCACAATTTACAAAGACAACAAATTGGATCCATTGAAACTCTGCTCACCCAACTTCACTTGATAATGTCTAGGAACCTTATCCATTTTGAACCATGGTGTGGTTCCTTTTACTCCTATAAAATTATCGTATAACTTAAGCCACACAACCAAGGTCATTTTCATTCTCATGAAACTGCATCAATTTGAACTTGTCTTGTAGCTAATTGATTAATTCCAACCCATCCAGAGACCATAGGAAAAGAAAATAACAACAAGAGTTCTAGCATTAACCCATCAACGTTGGCTTTGGTTAAGTTATACCTATCGGTTTTGTTCTCATCTTACAAGGTCAAGAAGCTTCTCCGCTGTAATTCCTGTTTCAGCATCTTTTTTAACATCAACCACATCACCTAGTCAGTTTACTGACTACTGAGAGTCCTACCAGCATTTCACAGTAAGAAGGGAGGTCACGAATCTTTAGACACAAACTGGATGACGCCAGCGCCCCCACATGCCAGCATCATCTTCCTAGCTGTAATATAACAAACGAACTGTTACCTGCAGAGAAGCTTCATCTCCACCTCAATTTGGGGTGCCTGTGACACTTTAAAATTACCAGCGGTAGACCCCAACTCTCAGTAACAGTTGATGAATGCCTTTGGCGGTAGGCAAAGCAATTTCCTTTACCAGCCTGACGAAAGCTTCTTCCCATACAAAGAATATTGTATGTATACGGATATTTTTATAGTAACTTGTATGAAATGGAGCAAAAGAAAAGATTGCAGAAACTATGTTTACCCACTCTAGATATGTAAATTCACAAAACCAGGAGCCAAACAGCGCTCATGGCCAAATTAAAGATGACAATTTCTATATGGCGCCTGAGAATCATTTTAAAAGGACGACACGTGAAAGCGTATCACTATGAACAGAATATGCGCCCATGTGATAGAAAAATCATAACTTTCAGAAAAGTCTGGACCCATATTTAACTAGTAAATTCTTTTGCCTCTGCTAACGCTCTATCTGGATGGTTACATGACTGATATTGCACTCCCTTTTGATATAGTTTATCGCATTGTCTAGCACAACGTCTGCATTTGCTTCAGGCCTGATTTTCAGATGACAAGCCAAGAGAATCTTGCCCACAGTAATGGCCCATATGTGCAGTTCGTGGACTGCCACCACCTCCTCCATTTCCAACAGTCCCTTTTCGATCTTTGTTGCATCTATCTCTCTTGGAGTGCTCTCCATCAAAACTTCAAGTATGTTCCGTAGCATTTTGATTGTCGTACCCAAAACTATAACAGAAAAGATTAGGGTGCAGATCAGGTCAATGATCTTCCACTCAGGCTTATACCATATGATTCCACCTCCAATCATTACACCGATACTCTGGATGGAATCTCCAAGTACATGGAGATAAGCTCCTTGTACGTTTATGTTCCTTTGCTTCTTTTCATGCCCGGCTTCCCCTTTATCCAGCAGGGGCTCAACGTGTTCTTCATGAGCAAGATGGTGCTCATCTTTTGAGTGGTCATGATGATTGTCCTCATGCTTTGGGTGCTCCTTATGATGCTGGTGATGAGCAGCAACTGTCATTCCAGGGCTGTGGCCAGTCCCATGATTGTGATCATGGTCATGTCCATGATCATGTCCCAACACGAGAGCCATGACGATATTCACTAGAAGACCAAATGCAGCTACAAGAAACATAAGAAACCCATCTACCTCACCCGTATCATGGATAAGCCTAACAATGGCTTCATAAACCAAAATCCCCGCAAGCAACCAGATGAGCTGTATGGAAACCAATGCACCGAGAATCTCAATCCTAAAAAATCCGTAAGATTGACGGGGTGTGGCTTCCCAGCTAGCTGCCCATAAAGAAAACAAGGAGACAGCAAAAGCTGCAACATCTGAAAGCAAATGCGCAGCATCGGTCAAGATAGCCAGACTATTGGCTTTGATGCCACCAGCTACCTCAGCACTCATGAAGACTACACAAAGCACCACAGCTATCCAGAGCTTACGCATTGAAGCTGAACGTTCTTTGGCATCCTTGGGGTTATAAATTACGCAAGGTGCTTCCCCGCATACCTTACTCCCTCCACTCTGCTCTCCATCAAGAATATCCACTCTTATTTCAACAGGGTGCCCATGCTGAGGTTTTTGTGCTTCCATCTGAAAGTTCACAGCAACACTGTGAATACCATATGAACTCTAACAGAACATGCCTGCATATAACGTGCACAATGTATTCTGTAATTGAAACATGGAAGAGTAGATTATTGTCTTAAAACATCAAGACAATTTGACAAGCAAATACACCATTGAAGTAGCTTATGATGAACTAACATACAAAAGGAGAAAAAAATGAAAGAACTGAAAAGATGAAAGTTGTTGATAATGGTATGTTACACCAAACTCAAGCACTAAAGGAAGAAATTCCAGGTTCCTCGATATCAACTAGTCTAAGAGGCAAACTCATGAAGATTATTTGATTGCATGAACTTTTAAAAGTAATTTTGTAATTCGAAACTAGTAACTTTCCTCCTCCTCCTGCCTTTTCAAAGACAGTAGTCTCCATAGAACTAGACCACAAACCCTTAATGATAAGTCATGCTAGCTTAAACAAGAATTTGATAAATTGTGCATATATGAATAAATTTGAGTTGTTATGATAGTGATTAGATATTACACCAACAACTTCTGGCAGAAACAAATCCATAAATGTATTGATTCTGAAAAGTGTCACTCACATAACCAGCCAAACCAATACAGATTAAGGCATTTGGATTGTTAGAAGGCCATTAACTTCAATTCAGAATTTCAGAAGGATTTAGAAAGTTAAGTTCATAATGTGATCATCACTACCTGGAACATAAGTGGTCTGATACAAATAACTCATCCAAAACAATGGATCGCATAACACACCACAACTTGCATGACGACAATTAAAAATATAAGCATGTTCCAATTTTTTAATCCTGATTCAAAATCCATGAAAGAAGGATCACACATGACCAATTTAAGTTCACAAGACAAGCACCTATTCATAGACAGCATATTAGCAGTGCACATGTAGGAATGAAGGACTGGAGCATGCCAAAAAGTGGATCAGTGGAACAATAGAAGTGGCTGAATGGTAGTCTGCCAAGTAAGCCCTCTTGGTTTTTTTTTTTTTTTTTTTTTAATTAAAAAGAAATCATTTAACACAATTAAACAACTGGACCTTTTCAACAACATTCGAATATGTGGCAATAATTATGCATCAAAGGAATCCAATAACTGAATTCCATTCCAAACAATGCATTATCCCCACTTGTAAAAAGATCTAATAAAGGAAAAGTTCATCTTTGCAGTGATATGCTTTACATGCACTTTCTCCCTTTATGTCAGTGGCTTTATACTTCTGCTAGATGCAAAGCGCTTCAGGCATAGAAATGTCGTTAAGGAAGGAATCAGAAAAGGAAAAAAAAATTCCTATTTCCCTACAGATAATGTAACGGCAGCCTATCAGCAGACAAAATTGCAATTAATACCAAGCATTGAACCATGTGGATAAATCTGCACATCTAAAATTCACAGGGAATAACATGCTGCACGTCTAACAACTGTATTGGAAGATTGTGGGAAAGAAGAAAACCATAGAGTAAAGAATAGAGGATCTAAGGATCAAAGCCATAAAGGAGAGAAGCTAACAGGTTACCTTTCAAGGCACTCGAAATTTATTAGTTACAAGATGTCAATAATGCAAAGAAGTGGTACTTTGATAGACACAACGAAGAGCTTAATTTTCAGTGAGTGGGATTTTTTTTCTCTATTCCAACACACTAAAATTTTCTCGTCCAATAATAATACTTAAAGATCATAAGTTGCAGATAGAAATCAAACACCGAAAAGACCCACCAGAAATCATAATGAATTTAACTATAAAAGGAAAAACACCCCCATGTTGTACAAATTTAATAGATCTCAATCTCCCAAAAGTTTTTTGATTGGATTAGGTAAAGGATCTAGCATGACCAGTTCCATGCTAAATCAAAAAACAGACAAAAAGCAGCATATAATTAGTTATTGGTATTGAAAACAACCCTGCTGCAAATAATACCTAAGAAAAACCCAACAGGATAACAAGTAACAACAGCATAATACATATAAAATAAACAAAGAAAAAAAAAACAGACTCGTTCTAAACTAAAACATCAAAGGATATTAATTATACACACTTAAACCCCAAAGTCCAAAGGATATTATACACACATAATAAGAAAAAGAAAATGCAGCGGCAGACACCAAGCAATTAGCAAACACATTCAAGATTAAAAAGAGAGAGAGAAGGTCCCAGGTCATCCATCAGTTATGACATTAACATAAATAATTGGATTGAATTCATGTAAGAGGAGTTAACAAGCGAGTAAAAACAAAGACTGATCGGCTCACTATACAATTAAAAAACAAAATAATGGAAGTTAAAGAATATGTATCTACCATTTGATTTGTTCTTCAGACTTCAATCTTCCTTGCTTCCACCAATCGTTATTAAATTAATTTGACTCTCAAAAACCTCTATCGTGTGGTCTTCGTTCACATTCTTTTCGTGTTTATATAGCATCACTAGGATGAAGAGCAAAGGGGTATAGAATTAGATAGGCTGGGTTTATAGGTTAAGAGGTTTTTGGGCCCAAATATTAGTGCCTTCAAAGTGAAATTCTGGACAATGCTTTATCTAAGCCTGTGCTTTGGGTTGACAAGAAGCCCATTGGCTTTTCATATGTTACGATGGACAGGTAAACAATGATCATGCACGTCTGCAGACCTACTGCGATGTTCTACAACTATCTATTAATAGGCAGCATCGAGTCGCTCCTAAATGTAACTCTTCTTTCTCTTGCTTTTTTTTTTTTTTTTTCAGGAAAAAAAAAATCAGCCATGATGAGAGGGTTTTTCCTTCTTTTTATCCTTCTAAATATAGAAATTTTATTGAATTGAAAATAAGAAAAGCTTTTAAATTTAAATTTCAAGCCAATCGATATTTTCTCTGAATATAAAAAATTAAATAGGTTACATGTCATACTAAAGACGCAAAAAAATATACAATAAAAATTTTACTTAAAAACTAAAAATTTAAAATATAAAAACTATTTTACAAGTAGAAGAATTATTTTCCGACAATCTTTTAATAGTGCTGTTTTTTCAATCTTTCACTTGATACTCCTTTTAACAAGAGATCTAAAACTAATATCAGCAATTTGCATAAAATTTCCATTACAGCACAAAAACTAATGGAATGGCAAGAGAACACAATAAATAAATAAAACAATCAAATAACCTTAAATTGAGGAAAATACAAGATAAACATACAAAAATCATTAAAAAAAAATATCAGATTTAGTGGTAAGAATAACGGATTTAGAATTATTGCTGACAAAAGAAAAAAAAAGTAGGAAAATGCTATTGCCAGTGGCGATAGCTAGTTAAGAAAAACTATAGTGACTTTCAAAATCCTAGAGAGAGAAAATAACTAATTTCCCATGTTCTTTTTTACATGATTTTTAAAATTTTCTATGATTAAGAATGTCTTTTTTTTTTTTTTTTAAATCACATTTCAGTTGTGAATTAAAAAAATTAAATTTTGTAGTAAGTGAGCATCTCTTCATATTTTTCATCCAACATTCTATATTGCATAAAAAATAAACTTCTATTAACGCATCAATTCAGATGTAGAAGAAGTACTCAAAATTCAATAAAAAAAAAAAAAAGAAAAGAAACTTAGTTTTAATATGCAAAAACACTAACTCAAGGATACCTATGGCTTAAAAAAAAAAAAAAAAAAAAAAAAAAAAAAAAACCCAGCTTACACAATCCGATTCACAACACCATTCATTAATTGTTTTTGATTTGAAGTTAAAAATTAAGAGTTGAGTCTTAAAGATAAAGCGTTAAATGATTGAAGGGAAAAGGATCAAGGGTGTTTAATAGTCCCCATGTAAATTAGCTTCATAATATTAATAATAGAGAGCTGCTGATCAAACCATAAAAATAAAAAAATAAAAAAAAAGGTACTAATGGAATGGATCCTTTTTTCTACCCAACTTTTTCTTTTTGAACCTTTATAGCAGCCCACTTCCTCCAAGCTTAGTTTGAGAGAGACAGCCTCCACTTTGCAATGACTGTGTTCCATTGGCAGGCTCTAAAGATGATGGGTAGGAGTAATTGATTTACAATTAAGCTTTCACTTGTTGATCCCCAACCCCAAGGCATCTACATAATTTACTCAATAAGTAGATTGACATTAAGTTGTTAAAGTTATGAATCTGATACCTTGTGCGTGCATCCTTATGATCCTGTGGAGAATCGAGTCTCAGGAAGTACCAGATAATTTTAGAGATGCGATGCCCAATAGGAGGGGGAGTCGTAACTCATACCCCACAATATAATTTTTTTTTTTTTTTAATTTGGACATTAGAATTAGAATATTTAAATGAAACCATTAGGCAGTATTCATTGTCAATAGGTCATAGAGCACTTAGAATGTTTTTTTTTTAAGAAAAAAAAACCTAAAAAAATCAAAAAGTGATAGTTTGCTGATTAATAAGCATTGGTCTATTGGTAAAATTCTATAACAAACGTTGACTCGTAAACAATTCAAGATTCGATTTTTGTAGTTAGTAATTTTAAAAATTTATTTTTAAAATATTCAAGATGATGTGTTAAAGAGTATCTTTTGATCATATTTAAAAAAAAATATTAATATTGAAATACCTAAAAATAATCTGAATACACTCTTACAGAAGAAGGAAAAAAACTAGAAATTGATGGAGCAAAAAACAAACTAAACTAAGCAGTCCTTTAATTTGTCGGTGAAAATATTCCGTCCCTCTTTTTAAGCGGCGCTCGTTTAGTCAAAAAGTGAGGCATGGGAAATTAAAAAAAAAAAAAAATCTTTATCGTATGTCTTAGTAGGGTTTCTATATCACAGTCAACATCATCGTTCTGCAGTGTTTTTATAAGACTACTTCTACTGGCTTTTGCATTAAATAACAAGATCTTCGAAAAAAATTTATAATACTTCGTGAGTAATTAGTTTCATAGTTCATTTTTAGAAAGAAAGAGTTTCATATAATCATATCCATTTTAAGAAGAAAGTTCAAACTAATTTACTAGGAATTTCAAACTTATTCACTCCATTGCCAGCCATCAAATTACCATATATCACAAATTGTTAAAAAAAAAAAAAAAAAAAACTATTCCCATTCCCTACTTAATTACTCAGTTTCTAAATTAAATTAAGGCTCGATCTATATTCCCGTTGGAATACATATGTTATATGCGATCGAAGGCTCATCGTGTGTTAGTTATCAAAGTCAAAGTTGGTCGAAGTAAAAATTAATTATCAATTATCCTGTTTGTTCTTACTCTGCTGCTTGACTGAAAGTTGCCACCGTAAATGGGACAAATGGCTTCTCAATCTGGACCTACTTTTAGACGGCGAATACAAATGGTGCATGGTTGGCTGCATGGAGAGCCATGCGTCTTGTTTGTTTTCATGCCTAGTGTGGCATAATTTATTTTTATTTATTTTATTGTTATATACCACCGGCATAATTAAGTTGAAATTAGGCAAAAACCTTCTAAAAGAAAAAAGAAAAAAAAAAAAACAAATCAAGTGCCCTTATCAGAGCAAGCAATCGGTCCTAGAGAAAGAAAAAGAAGATGGTAATTTTTGTTGTCTATGATCATCGATCATGATCTATCCATAGGCTAATGCATGGACACTGTAATAGGACATGACATTCTCAAGATTCTGAACTTCCTTCGATGTGCCGTTCATATTACAAAGTACAACTTGAAAGGAAAATAAAAAGGGAAGTCTGCAAGATAAAAGATAAAGGAAACTGCACTAAAACCCACATATGTATAAAGAAGGAAAAGAACCAGAATTAGAAAGCGAGCTCATGGACTTCTGTACGTTTTTAAACCAGCATAGTTAACTTCATATATCCACTTTACACTGTGGAGACCCAAGCAAAGGCACCTGCCCAACAAAACCCTTCTTCAAACCCACCCAGATATCACACTTCACATAAACCCCATATCTCCCAGTCTTTATAACCCCAGCTTTCCACCTCAACCTTCCCAACACCACCACCCTTAGTGCCACAACCCCGTATGCCTCATCCATCACCAACCCATTTGAAACTTCCACTGACACCGGCACCCCTGCCCCGCCAAGCACCGGAGACAGGGCCACTGTGCTCTTTTTCTCATGATAAAGTGGAGGCAATACGAGTGGTGGAGTTATAGCTTGGTTCCTGTATGATACATAGGCAGTGAGTTTATCATACATGATTGAGACCCTCCTGTTGGGGTTTCTAGTGACAAGAGTAAACTGCATGGAGGTGGAAATGAAAGGTGGGGATGTGGTGTTAAGGTCGTATATAGCTGCCCCAACTACAGTGAACTGGGGCTTGTGGGGTCTGTAAATTAACCAGCCTATGAGAACTGCAAGACCTGCTAAGAGAAGGAAGATGGTGATGAATGTGCAGAAAGCACGGCGTGGGTCTTTGGGTCTGTTTCCCATGTGTTTTCCTTCCTTCTTTTTGGATTGCTGCGGGTTGGCTTTTATTTGATGCGGGTTGGTTTCTATTTGGTGCGGGTTGGTTTCTACTGATTGTTGCTCTTCTGCCATGAGAAATATGATTATATAATATTTGTTGTGAGGGGCCGAGGGTGGGGTGGGGTGGGGTGGGGTGGGGGGGAATCGTTTGGGGGGTTGGGGGATGCGTATATGAATAAATAAAAAATAAAAAAAAAACACAGAAAAGAGAGAGAGAGAGAGAGGAAAGGGAAAGGAGATCGTTTGGGTGGTGAAGATGACGAGTGAATATAAGAGAAAAAAAAGGCAGAGGAAGGGGAAGAATCTGTGGGACAAATGGAACAAAAAAGGAAGAGGAAAGCAGGGGAGTCGGGTCACTTGGAACTAAAGTGATCTTTTTTTAAATAGTTAATTTCAATCTACCTACCGAGGTTTAGGACAAATTCTTTTTTTTTTTTTTTCAGATTCCAATTAAGTATTAATGTCCTCTTTTCAAGTTATCCATACCAATAAAAAAAATATTTTTTTAGTCCCAAAACTTTTGAAATTTATCAAATAAAACCTTTTTAAAATAATTTGATGTATCAAATCTTGTTACGTGCTCCACTTAAAAGATTCAAATGATATAATGTACATCATATATATTTTAAAAATTAAAAATTAAAATTTATTTTTCTTTGACTAAGGTTTACATTGAAAAAAATATTGAATATTTTGAAAATTAGAAAAAGATTAAATTTGAAACACCAACAAAAATAAATAAATAAATAAAACTTTAAAACTAAGAGGTCTATTGTTAAGGATAAACAATTCTTAAGCTTTTGTATTGTTACGACAATATAATCATTAATTAACAAAGTAACAATACATTTGATAAAACTAGTTAACGTGAAACTCGAATGTCAAGCAACTTAAATTGTCGAAGAAAAAGCATAACATATTTATTTATTTATTAGTTCTATAGTTTTAAACTTTCTCTTTACAAATAGTTTTTAATTTGATATATGTTCTGCTATTTTTTTATGAATTTTGTATTTATATTTTTAAATATAAATGACATATGTTGAATTATTTGGGTTTCTAAATTAAAAGTAGAAAGTTTTATCTCACCAAATTATTTATAATTTTTTTAATCAACATTCAAAAGTTTAGGGATTGAAAAAAAAGTTTATTAATTAATTTGATTTTGAAATTTTAGGGAAGACATTGAAATAATCGAAACCTTAAAAAAATAATTGAAAACCATTACTATAAAACAATAGGTTTTAGTGACGATTTATAAAACTATCGCTAAAACTATGAAACATCGACGATTTTTATAAAATCATTAATATTCCTTTCTCAAAATTAGATATTTAACGATGGTTTGTAAACTATCGCTTATTTTGTCACCCATGATTGTTTTTAGCGTCAATTGTAAACAAATCGTCACTAAAAAGATAAATCTTTTTGGAATTTGCGATGGTTCACTTAAACCATCGCTAATTCAAAAAAAAAAATGATTTTTAACGATGGTGTGTATATAATAGTCGCTAAAAACCTTGTAGTATGAGTGGTTTTAGCGATGGTTAGTGAAATCCGTCGCTACATCCATGAAGATGGTGAGTCAATGGAAAAAAGGCTTTCAGCAACGATTTTTTTTTATAAAAATCGTCATTTATTATTGTTGAAGGGGAAACAAGCAAATTTGAATAAATTAATGTTTTTAGCGATGATTTTAGTAACGGTTCAAGATCGTCACTAAAAACTTAAATCCCTAAAAGCTACCGCAAAATTTTTTTCCCCATTTCTTCTTCTTCTTATTCCAATAGTCTGCTACCTCACCACTTTCTTCCCTATTTCCCCTCCAATATGAGCTGCACCTCCCTCCAAATCTCCCCATTTCACTTCTTTTCTTCTTCCCCACCATCTCTTTTTGTTTCCTCTTCCCTTTTCTTCTTTTTTCTCTCCCTCCCTCCTCCTCCCTCCCTCCCCTCCGTATCTTCAATCACTATGCGGCGACAACGAGCATCGGCTCCTCCACCTCTTCACGTACCGTGAGTTGGCAACAACTCCTACCTCCTTCTCGACTCCTCCATTTGTGTAATTGATAACTAATTAAGTTTTTTTCTATTTATTCATTAATTTTATATTTATTGTTTAATTAATTGTTAGTTAGTTTAATTTAGTTTTTTTTATAGTTAATTTGTTAGTTGTTAAAAATAATAATTATGTGTTAAAAAATTAATTAAGTATTATTTTATTTAATTATATTTTTTAATTATTTATTTATTAATTGTTAGTTAGTTTAATGAATTTAGTTTGTTTTCATAGCTAATTTGTTGGTTGTTTATTAAATTAAGTATATTTTATTGTTTAATTAATTATTTGTTAATTGTTAGTTAGTTTAGTTTAGTTTGTTTTTATAGTTAATTTGTTAATTATTAATTAAATTAATTATTTGTTTAAAAATTCAATTAAGTGTTACTTTATTTCATAATGTGTTAATTAGTGTTCTTAAAGTTGTTAATTATATTAAGTTTGTTTATAGATAATTAAATACTTTAATTGTTTTTTAAAATTTTAATAGGCGTAAGTTTAATTATTTATGTGTTAATTAAGTGATTTAGAATTTAATTATATTAATTTTATTTGTGGTTGATAAAATTATTTAATTTTTTTAAATTTAATTGTTTTTTTCTTTTATTTCATAGGGGGTGCCAATTAAGTTATTTATATCTTAAATTAGTTAAATTAATTGTCAATTAAATTATTTAAATATTTTTTAAAAAATATTGAGTTTGTTATAGTTTAATTAATTTGGTAGTTAATTAATTTTTTTAGTTTTTAAAATAAGTAAATTAGTTATTAATTAAATTAATTATATTTTGTTAAAAAAATTAATTACGTGTTAGTTTAAACAATTTGGTAGTTAATTAAGTTTTTTAGTTATTAAAATAAGTAAATTAGTTTTTTAATAAATTAATTAAATTTAGTTTAAAAATAATATTTATGTGTTAGTCTAATTAATTTTGTAATTAATTAAGTGTTTAATTTGCTAAAATAAATAAATTATCTTTTAATCAAATTAATTAAAGTTAGTTTAAAATCTACAATTACATGTTAGTTTAATTAATTTAGCAGTTAATTAAGTTATTAGTTTTTTAAAATAATTAAATTTAGTTTAAAATCTACAATTATGTGTTAATTTAATTAATTTACTAGTTAATTAAATATTTGATTTATTAAAATAAGTTTATTAGTTGTTAATTAAATTTAGTATAAATGTAACAATTACGTGTTAGTTTAATTTGTTTAGTATACTTAATTAAGTTTTTTATTTCTTGAAATTAGTAAATTAGTTATTAATTAAATTAATTAAATTTAGTTTAAAATTTAAAAATATGCGTTAGTATAATTAATTTAGCGAGTTACTAAGTTTTTTATTTGTTAAAATAAGTTAATTAGTTGTTAATTAAATCTATTTAATTTAGTATAAAATTAACAATTACATGTTAGCTTAATTAATTAAGTTTTTACTTAATTTTTTATCTATTAAAATAAGTAAATTAGTTATTTTTTAAATTAATTAAATTTAGTGTAAAATGAATTTGGATCGTTCATGGATTGACTATAGATTTATCGATATTCTTTTAAATCGGCGTTTCATAGATAGGATCAATGAATTTATTAATTTTGCCGTTACTTATTAAAGTGTATGGACGAAAATAAGATAAGATGTCTATGTAAACTTAAAACATGTCGGAACCATAGTTATGAATATTTTTATACGAGTTAAGTACTATTTGATGAGATATGGTTGTGTGTTCGGGTATTACATGTGGAGACGTCATATAGAAAATGAGTCGGTCATTTATGATGACAACTCGGTAAATTTTGTTTAAGCTAAACAAATATTTGATGAATCTTCGGTTAATGCATATCACACAATAGTGATGGATGCAACCGGTCCATCATTTAATCCATCTAACACCAACGAAGTCTCAAACCTTGATGCCCATGCATTTTATGATTTGTTGAATGCATCCAATAGAGATATCCGATCCGATTCGGAAAATCACTCACGATTATCCACAATGGCATGTTTGTTATACCTTAAGTCCGAACATCATTCTTCGGAGAAGTGTTATGACGACTTATGTCAACTTATGAAAGAGTTGATGTCTATTAATAACTCGTATGCTAGAAGACTTTGACGAGTACAAAAAGTTGGTGGAACCGATGGGTTTACCGGTTTAACAAATCCATAGCTATATAAATGGTTGCATGATTTATTGGGGTAAAGACAGCGAGAGAATTATTTATAAAATCTATGATCATCCTCGATATCAAAGTCCTAGATGAGGATCGATTAGAGAAATATATGTTCCATATAAAAAATATATTACTTTCTCCTAACCTTACGATTACGGAAGATATATGCGTTGACCGTCACAACCGGTGATATGACGTGGCACACCGAACATGAAATTGAGGTAGACATCATGCATCATTGCTCCGGCTCCTTTACATCACAACATTTCGATCAAACAAATTCTTCTTTTGCATCGAAATCAAGAATGTCATATTGAGAATTTGTATTGATGGGTTTCGGCTTTTTAGTCAATTTGGACAACAATATTCTTCGTGATCCGTAATTGTAATGCCTTATAATTTGCTATCGTAGAAGCATATGAAGAAAGAAAATATGTTTTTAATTATAATTATCCTAGGAACTAAAAACCTAAAGATCAACCTAGACATGTACTTACAATCCTTTAATGAAGAGTTGGTTGAATTGTGGGAAGTTGACGTGCTTACCTATGATATATCCCGTAAGTAGAATTTCCATATACGAGTTGCGATCATATGGATAATCAATGACTTTCTTGCATATTTAACATTATCAAGCTAGAGTACTATGGTTAAAACAACATGCTCATATTGTATGAAAAATCGATGCTTTCGGTCTCCGTAATAGCATAAAGACTTCTTGGTTTAGTTGTCACCGTAAGTTTCTTTGACACGATCATCCTTTTAAGAGGAACAAGAACACATTCAAAAAAAATACAATTGTCATAGACATTGCCCCCGGTCATGTGTGGAACAAATATTTTGTATGAAATATAAAATTGGGGGTTGTTGAAAGTCATGAAAGAGGGCTTTAAAGAGTGTAACAACAATATATCTAGAGTTTATGATTGGAAGAAACAAAGGATATTATGGGTTCTTCCTTATTGGAGTTCCAATTTAATTTGACATAATTTAGATGTGATGCACATTGAAAAAAATATCCTCGATAATGTATTTAATACGAGTTATGAATATGTCGAGAAAAATAAAAAACAATACAAACTCTAGAGAAGGCTTGAAACTTTATTGTCGATGGTCGAATTAGAAAGAGATAAAAAACTCTTGAAAATACCCTAAAGTGTGTTACACTTTAGACAAACAACAAAAAATATAATTGTTGGAATGGATTAAATAACTCGGGTTTCTCGATGGATATGTATCAAACTTGGCTAGGTGTGTCGATATGAGCAATCTCGGATTTCACGTTATGAAAAGTCATGACTGTCATGTATTTATCGAGGTTAATACACGAGGCATTCCGTGACCTATTATCGAGAAATATTTGGTAATCACTAACTAAGTTAAGCTTATTATGTTAGGAATTAACATTTACTCGTCATTAAGGTTGAAAATATGAGCCGTCTAGAGACAGTGATACTTTTAATTTTGTGTAAACTTAAGCGCATATTTCCATTGAGTTTTTTTGACTCACCGGAGCATCTTTCGATCCACTTGGCTTATGAAGAACAAATAGCATGACTAATACAATATCGGTGGATGTATCTATATGAAAGGTAAATATATTGATTTTGAACCCTTTATTAATTTTTTTAAAAATATTTCTTAACTAACATACGTATATAATGTAGTCGAAAATTAAAAAATAATGTAAAGAACAAAGTCGAGTTGAAGGATCAATGTGCAATGCATATTTAGTTGAAGAAGCATCAACATTTTATTCATATTACTTCGAGCTTCATGTTTATACCAATCATTGAAAAGTGCACTTAATTTTGAGTGTGCTCAAAAACCAAGTGACGACATTGAAGGAATGTTTGCTATATTCAAACCGAAAGATCGATCTCTTGATCGAGTAAAATCACAAGTGCTGAAAAATGAAGAAAAAGATTGCATCTCATACTTATATTTTATTGAATTGTGATGAGGTGACATCTTATATTAAGTAAATGCTTAAATTAGAAAAATTTTCAATACTGAACTTCATTAATTATCAATTATTTATATTAAAGACAATAAAAATGTTATAATTGTTTTTCCTTCCACGGATATTTCATAAGCCAACTTTATCAAAGTAATCCCGACATATCGAAGCACGAGGTTGATGTTCGGCTTGAAAATAATTTTATTGAATTTTATATATTATAAAGATTTCGTAATATTTATAAATTTATTTCACAATGTTATTGTAGTTGTTAAATTGGAATGGATTTTATTTTTCTTATTAGCGATGAAACAAATAATTAAAAAAATATTGGAATAACCGTCACTAATCTCAAATTTAACGATGGTTTTCGTTGAAGTAGTCGCTAAAAGATTCACTAATTAGAGATGGATTTAGTGATAAATTAAAAAATGATCACTAAATTGTCCATATTTGACAACCGATTTAGCGATGGTTAAACAAAACTGTCGCTAAATCCACGACCTTATTACATTGTTATGCAATGAATTTTTACTATTTTAGAGACGGTTAATCTATCGTTGATTGATCGACGAGTATACAAAAAATCATCACTAATGATTTAGTGTCAAGATATTTTTGGACGGATTTAAACCGTCGCCAAAAACATTTAGCGACGGTTTTTTGGGATTTAGCAACGGTTTAAATTGTTGCTAAATTCCCTTTTGTTGGAAATGAATGTTCTAAACCTTAGGAGATAAATTGAAATTAATTCTTTTTGAATTTATATGGAATAATAAGTGTTCTTCTCTTTTTCTTTTTTCTTTTCACATTTACTTTTGTTTGTTTTTTAGTTTTTTTTCTCCCTTTCCAACTATATTAAGGTGAGGAACACATTGCCAAAAAGTAGAAAAAAAGGAATCAAAAACAAAACAGATGACATACCAAAACCACGAATCTGTGTCAAATGATTTTGTTTTCTTTTTTGGATCCTCGGAATATTTCAAACTCAAAGAATTAAACTAATCTTTTATTGTTCAATCGAGCTCATAAGAGGGGAATAACTATCCAAAGAGCTTTATATGTATATAAGAATTTAAAACCGAGACTATTTATTTAAACAATTAAAGTTTTTTTTAGTCAAGTCAACCCTTTTGAATAATTGAGATGATATTTTAACTTGTTGATTACGATATTGTCAAAATTACCAACATAAACCAAGAGGGGAAGAAAGGAAATTCTTTGGAAAAGCTCGAAGCTTGTGCAATAATGCGCCATAAGCACCTCACCTTCCAAATTCCAATGGTTTTATTGAATGTGAAACCAAATTTGGATTCAATCACGACTTTTTTCTTTTCTTTTTTCGGCATTGAGACACACTCACTAATTGCACAGTGCTCTAATGCTTCATTTTCGTTATCATGGTTTATTAGATTATGTTTCTTATTCTCTATTTTTGCAAGCTAATATATATAAATTTAATTTGATAATATAAAACCAAAAATTCTTCCTTTTCTTTAAATAAAATATTCTTATTTAATGGTTTTTTTTTAATAGCTTGATCATCGATCTTTTAATGATATTTAGTTGATATAAATTGATTTTAAAATTAAGAGTTCCAAACCCAAAAACGTAGTTATAAAGAAGCATGAAAAGTGAAATTTGAACTTAAACATCCTGTTAATGCTACTACCTAGTTCCTATGTAACCCTTCTCGTATATTTTAATAATTACAGATAAATAGTTTTCTTTTGTTACATACTAGCAACATCAAATCGAGGCTAACTAAGCAAATTAGTCCAAAAGAAGGGGTTGGCTGTTTCAAGAAGTTCTAGTTTATTAACCCCTGATTTTGTCCATCTCATAACATTCAAGTGTAAAAGATACAACATTCCTAGCCATTCGTGCACTCAGCTTATGATGCATCCATGTTAATTGACATGGGGAAAAAGAGGAAAAAAAAACAAGGCAAATCTTCAATAATTTTTTGTTACCTAACACATGATTTCCAGGATTGGGCCAAAAGACAGAGAGATAGAACGGAAACTCCTCCTCTGTCCGCAAACTATAAAAAGGCAGTAGCACTAATGACAGTTCCCTTCACCGACAAATGGATAAGCCTTGACCCAATTGTTTCTGCATGAAAAGATAGGTGGCCGAGTTCTACCTTTTCTACGTGCTTCCTCTTTTCATAGCTAATGCCGCGTCAGATATCCAACATCTAATAGAACAAGTCCTGCATTGCTAGGCCAAGGTTCATGCTTACACGTCATTACTTATATTGGTTTTTGTTTGTTTTTACTTTACATGTGAAGCTTCTGATGATATCCTTCTTTCTCTTCTCCCTTCGGAAATCACAAAAGTATCTACACATCAAGGCAATTGCAGAAAACCAAACACTGACAGGGACAGTGCAGTTAGCGACGTAACAATCTATCTCTAATTAAGAAAAATCCATTGCCAAACACTTTTAGCAATAGTTTTACGATGTCAAAAATTCCATTGCTCAAACTCTTGACGTTGTAGATGTGCTGACTCCATGCTAGGAAAAAGAAGAACGGCCATGGCCTCGAGAGCCAAGGGACTCATGTACAGAGTTTGAAGTGGGAGATCCCCGACTAACGTTGGTTGGCAATCCCTATGGGCTGTCGTCAATCGAGTATGCACATCCACGACTATCAAAATATGATCATATAGTGATTTGGGGGGGGGGGGGGGGGGCCAAACTAGTTAAGACAATTAAACAAAATATCGATATTAATTAACAAATTATAATAGTATAATGAAAATTATATTTAATTAATTTAATAATAAATTCAACTCAACATAATAAAATTGTTTATAATTCAAACATTTACTAAATTTTTAATATTGATATTAATTAACAAATTACAATATTATAATCAAAATTTATCTAATTAATTTAATAATAAATTCAACTAAACGTAATAAAATTATTTCTAATTCAAATGTTTACTATATTTTAAATATCGGTATTAATTAAAAAATTATAATATTATAATCAAAATTTATCTAATTAATTTAATAATAAATTTAATAAATTCAACTAAACGTAATAAAAGTATTTCTAATTCAAATGTTCACTAAATTTTAAATATCGATATTAATTAACAAATTAAAATATTATAATCAAAATTAATCTAATTAATTTAATAATAAATTCAACTAAATATAATAAAATTATTTTTAATTGAAACGTTTACTAAATTTTAAATATCGGTATTAGTTAACAAATTAAAATATTATAATAAAAAATTATCTAATTAATTTAATAATAAATTCAATTAAATGTAATAAAATTATTTCTAATTCAAACATTTATTAAATTTTAAATATCGATATTATTTAATAAATGATAATATTATAATAAAAATTTATCTAATTAATTTAATAATAAATCCAACTAAACGCAATAAAATTATTTCTAATTCAAACATTTACTATATTTTAAATATTGATATTAATTAAAAAATTACAATATTATAATCAAAATTTATCTAATTAATTTAATAATAAATCCAACTAAACGCAATAAAATTATTTCTAATTCAAACATTTACTATATTTTAAATATTGATATTAATTAAAAAATTACAATATTATAATCAAAATTTATCTAATTAATTTAATATTAAATTCAATAAAACGTAATAAAATTATTTCTAATTCAAACATTTACTAAATTTTAAATATCGATATTAATTAACAAATTATAATATTATAATCAACATTTATCTAATTAATTTAATAATAAATTCAACTAAAAATAATAAAATTATTTCTAATTCAAACATTTATTAAATTTTAAATATCAATATTAATTAACAAATTACGAGTATTATAATCAAAATTCATTTAATTAATTTAATAATAAATTCAACTAAACGTAATAAAATTATTTAAATTACAACAAACAAATTTACAATTGATAAAAAAAATAATCATAATTAAATTAATCCTAAATCAAATTAACTTAATTATATTCATCCTAATTAAGTACAATATTATTCCTAATTGAAATATTAATTATATTGTAAAATAACAACACACAAATTAACAATTAATATTAACCTAACAATTAGCAAAAACAATAAAAAAATTAACAAATTAATAATTAATTAACAAGAATTAACTAACCATGTTGATCTAATTTAAAAAAAATAAAAATAAAAGATCTAGAGAGAGAACAAATTACCAAAGGAGAGAGGAAGAAGAGAGAGAGCGGCAACGGCTTTTAGGGAGAAATTTACGCCTTGTTGAGCCGAGTGGGTCGGGGAGGGAGTAGGATGGCATTGGGCAATGGTTAGGGGTCGGTGGAGGTGGCGGCGGTAATGGAGGAGAGGGAAAGGGGGAAGAGAAAGAGTCTAGAAGTTAAAAGGGTTTAGGATTAGCAACGGATGCATTTTCAATGCTAAGTAGTGACAAAAGTCGATATTCATCGCTAATTTGAATTTCAAACGTCCATTCAAATTGTCTAGAAGGGTTGACAAGTTTGCCTAAACTTGTGATGAAAATTTTTACGTTGCTATTCCGTTGTTAATTAGTGACGAACGAGTCTTATCCGTCGCTACTTTGAATTTTCTATAATCGTTGTTTTTGTTTACAAATTTTTTCAAATTTAAGCAATTATCGACATAATAGTGTTCGTCGGTAATCATCGACGAGATAGCAACAAATAATCTTTGTCGTTTGGGCCAATGTTGCATGTAGCGACGGAATTTGTTTTTCGTCGCAAAAGTCTCTCATTAGTCTGTCATATAACGCTTGATAGCTACGAAAAATATTCCGTCGTTAATTTTTTGCCTTAAAAATATCGTTGATTCATCGTTAAATGATTTATTTTTGATTTCATCACCGTTTGATCGCTATTAAAGAGGTAAATGGTGATAGAAATAAATCCATCGCTAAATTCCTTCGTTAATTACTTTTTTTTGTTTTTTGCAGTGAAATGTCTATTTGCTTTCTTCCCAAATACCATCTACATACTAATGATGCCTTTTTCAGGAAATTTTTAATTTGCTTAACTGTAACACAGGCACAATGATGTCAAATATTTTTGGGAAAAGACATAAGAGCACACAACATGCTTTTCTTAGCCCGACAGTACTGCTTTCTCAGTAGCCTCGTCTTAAAGGCCTGTTTAGTAAATTACACTGTTGTTTATGACAGAGCAGTCAAAATAACCATGAGAGCGAACGAGTGTCTAGATCAGATAAAATCGAAATGACAAGGTTACTGAACCAAATGAAACATAAAGAATTCCCATTGCAGCCACTTCTCTTAGTTCGTTGATCAACAGAAGTTTATCAACAGAATCTACCAGGAATTCAAAGATATTTAAGGAAGAGCAACTGAAAACAAGATTGAGTACATCAAATTTTAGGCAGACTAGACAAAATGTGGAAGCTGCTCAACAATCATATAATACAGTGCTGGTCTAATGAACCACTAGCTTATTGCCCGCATTACGCTGGGACCAGATAGATAAGTAAAATCAATTGAAAAATTATTCTAATTCGATAATTCTTGTCATGTCGAGGATAATATATATATATCAAAGATAATTTTTTCACCTAATTTTATGAAAGTTTAATTAAATTTTTTATTTAATTAACTTTTTCTTATTTTCTTTTCAATAGATTTCCTTCTTAAAAAATGATTTATTTTCTTTTGTATATAAATTCTTAAATAAAAATTTATAATAATTTAAAGAGCAAGTTTCAAATAATCAAAAATAAAAAAAGGTAAAAATTTAATATATATATTCAAAATATTGCATAAAAAATAAAACAACAATCAATTTAAAAGATATTGTATCAAAATTAAAAAATTTTAAATAAACTTTTATCCTTATTGAATATCAATAAAAAGATTATTTTTTGAAAATACTTAGATCAAGTTTTTTTATTTATTTATTTTTAAAATAATCAATAATAATAGCATATAAAATTCTATTTAAAAAGTATGGTACCATCGTGTGGTTTTTTCAAACATAATTTTAATTATTTTATTTGAGGAAAATTGATATCAAATTATCCTCTCTCTTTTTTAGAAAAATAGTGAATTTTTTATGTTTTGTGTGCATATGTAATCCCTATAAAATTAGTTTTAATAAATTTTAATTATATATATAAAAAAGTAAATAAAACACGTTGATTTTATTTTTTTCTTCTTAAAAGATATTTTTGTTTCTAAATTATACATGTTTTTGTACTTATAAAAATCACATCCTTTTTTTTCACCTCTTATTTTTAATTATCAATTTATTTTTTCAAAAAACTTGAGAAAAAATTTCAGCTATGCACTTTAGCCTTTAGCCTTTAGATCAAAGGTTTATATTTAAAATCATGATAGTCTCATTTAAAATTTATAAGAATCCATTAAGTAAGCCATATTTATTAATTTTTTTAATTAAAAAAAGTAATCACATTCCTAAAAATTCATTCCAAAATCTAGGCACATAGAAAAATAAATCATATTTGTAAATGAAAAAGAAAAAAAAAGTTAATTGGATGATAATTTATATAAAAAATGACGAAATGAAGGAATAAATTTCAACAAATACGAGTAATATTTTTAAATATATCTCAAGTCTAAAATATGAAAAATACATTCTTATTATTTCTTACTCGCTATGTTGTGGAAAACTCAAAAAGTAAATATGAGTTTTTCCAAAATTTAAGCACAAAAATAAAATAATAAAAAATGACAAAAAAAAAAAAAAAAAGGCCTGCGTGTGCTAGGCTTGCAGTTGCACCCTAGGGTTTGAAGAACCAAGCCTCCGCATGCAGGAGCTGGACATGTGTGAGCTAGTCCTTTTCAAAAAATATGAAATAACAGACAATGCATTATCTGAGCAACGCGCAGGAGACGACGGGTCGAACAACTTTTCATCTGTTGAGACTGTCATAAAAAAACTCTTCGATCTAATACGAACAAATTGAACCCAATATCGACGATCTAAGTGATCGAAAGGTGACTCACCGTGGGTTTTTTCTTTCCTCCTCTATTCGTTTGTTTCCATATTGAAGGATCAAATCGCAATATAAGTGTTGTTGAAAATCAAAACAAATAGTTTTAAAAATTAAAGATCAACATGCAATATTTATCAAAACTTATCTATCATATGTCTATGCAAAAAACTAAAAATAAAAAAATATCATTTCAAATATTTAGAGAAATGTCAAAAATTACAATAATATTATTGAATACAATAATGTTAAATAAATAGTATTTATGAATAGGGATGAATAGTAAAATAAACGTGATTAAACGATGAAAAAAAAAAAAAACCCAACCCATTTATTTTAAAATATTTTGTTAATAGTTGTCAAATCCAACTCACCATGACAGGCTGACCCGAAGCCTAAGCCAGGTTGGGTCTGCCTGGACTGTCTAATACGCTGGTCCGGTCAAAACCCATACCACTCAGATGCCCAGGCAAACCCAGTCCTGACCCGACTGAGTTTCAAATTAAAACAAAAAACCGTCAAAGCCATCGGGAATAATAGTGGCTGCTAAAATATAGACATCCGGGATTTGAAATCATCTATTATGAACTTTTATAGTCCATAGATCTTTTAAAAAATGAGGAAAGAGATGAAAAAACTTGCAAAGGTTGTTGAAATATTGAGATTTAAGATGATTTTTTAAAAAAGAGTGGAGTAACCTTCGGCCCAAAAAAAAAAAAAAAAAAACAAATGGCATGTTTTGAACAACCAATCACCAAAGATCTGCCCTTCGTTGTTCATGGTCGACAGCTGAAAATTCGTATATTGGCAGTCGAATAATTTCTCAACCCTAACGGCGAGAATGACGATAACGAGACACCAACCTTTTTACAAGGTTTAACTATCAATTGTTTGTGATGGCGCAGCTCAATTTTTCCGGACTGAAAAAAAAAAAAGGCACTGCATGTCTTGACCGGTCCAGTTTTTCAAACAAAAGAGGAAATATGACCCCATCCCGTGTTTCGAACCCCATTACTGTAGGAACAAAGAAACCCAACTCGTCAACAAACCACAAGAGCTACATGCCATAACAACGTAGAAACAATACATTTATCTAAAAAGATAACCCGTCGGATCAACTTCCAACTACAAGGATCAACCAATGACCCGGAGACCCAGGGCCTAGGCCGGGCCTGACAACTATGCAGCTAACTGAAGGAACAACCCCATCTCCAAACTATAAATGTAAATTATCATGCTATTAAAGCATCCTAACTGCTATGAGTCAGTCATCTACCGAGCAAGCCAAAAAAAAAAAAAAAAAACCAGAGTAGAAGATGATTCAGACAGCCTCACCCCATAATTACAAGCCTACTTTTTTAGTAGACCCAACAATTACAGTTATAGCCATACTGTCATTTCAGTAGACCCAAAGGTAAAGAAGCAAACAAACACATTCGCATCTCACCACTGACATGCCATCCTTTCCAAAAGGTCAAGGCACTCGATAGCAACAAACAGGTGTGTGGTGATGAATTTCATGGTCAACCATTAGCAATTGGGGAATCATTTTGCACTTGACGAACAAATTGTCCTTTCACCCGAGGACGTTGCTCTGCCAGTCTTTTCCGGCTTTGGTATCGAACCTGCAGGTGAAAGAAACTCCATGTTTAAGAATTGCAGAAAATATCGTACGTGTCTTGGTATGTGATTCTGCTATCCTCACCACAGGCAATAACATATCATTCTTAGCATCTGAATGCTAAGTTTTCGTGTCTCCACGGGATCCGCACCACAGTTCAATTGAAACTGAAATTCCTAAACTAGTTTAATACTCATAGCGACATTTGAAAATCAGATAGAAAGGGTTGACGAAAGGATGACAGTTTGTAGTGATGTTAATGATAAGGTATGACAGCTATATGACACGGGTTCAGAATAAGGTGCTGATGGAGTCACCTCAATGCAAATTTAGATGCACGCGAGCACATCTGCGCAATATCTGCATATGCAATTAGTAGTATATACCTTCTTCTCATAGCATCGATCTTTCCGCTTCAGTCGGAACTTTGTTAGAGCAGCTTCTCTTTGGCCGGAGCGATGAGAATCTATACCTCTAAAACCATCATGTTTGAAGCTGCCCCCATCATTTAAATTCTCTTGAGCCATGGCCTTCTCAGATGCCACAACAGATGAGGCATTTCCATCATTTCTACTGCCAAAGCCTTCATAGGCACTGCTATTATTATAATTGGCAGCACCATTACATAAACTACTACTAGTACTCTGACCAATAGCAGGTGAATCACGACTCAGATCATCCACAGGTTCCAAATTGTTCTGCTGATGATCATTTTGGTCAACAGAGTTGTAAGTAGTTTCATCAGGACACCTGTGATTTTGATTGGAATCATGAATTTCAGGATTTGAATGAACTGAGGTACTAGTAGGAAATGGAGACTGTTGCCGCCCGACAAGTTTGGGAGTCCACGTTGCACTTGATTGCGTGTGATATAGAGAGGAGAAAGCATGAACATATCCGGTAGAGCTATTGTCGACCCTCATCCTCGGAACAGGAATCAATCCAAGTCGAGGGCTTGGATATGCTAATTCCGCCTTCCCAGATTGGACAACCGGAGTTGTCATAACTTCTTGATTACCACTCAAAGTTGCATCATGTCTCTGAGAAATAGAACTAATGTTTTGAGCATGTTGATTGGATGACAGCTCAGGAGACTTACTGGCTTCTTCCATGAAATCAGAACCATTACTGGATGTTGGAAAAAGCGGTTGCAATGTCTTACTATTGTACCTGCAGAGAGGACCTATGAGTTAACAGAGTAGGATTCCAACATGTGATCTTTTAGCGTTAAATTAATAAACCACGCATTAAAATTATGCAATCGGAGGACGGAAACCACTCGTCTCCTTTTTTTTTTCTTTTCTTTTCTTCTCTTTTTTTTTTTTTTTTTGTGAGACAAAGGTGAGAATTGAACTCAAGACTTCACCTCTCTTGCTTTGCAAGAAGACCAAAGAAGCTACGGGGCCATCGGTTAGAGCAGAAAACACATTCAAAAAGGAAAAGACAGTAAAACACAGCTCTTGTTCTTAAAAGATCAGTTAAAGCAGTGGATGTAATTATATAATTGTGATCCTTTGATTCGACAGTTGAGGAGCACCCCATGATAATCTAATGTCGACATTGAACCTCTGCGAAAACCATAGCAACATATAGCATCACATCCACTATCCCCGCACTCCTGCTTCTTCCTTCATCAATACAACCCTTCCTAATATTTTTTTATAATGGAGAAAATTTAAACCAAATAAGCACAAGAAAGATAAGCCTACGTGATAGCTAGGGTAATAATATAACGAGAGAGAGAGAGAGAGAGAGAGAGAGAGTGAAACATAAAAAAGAGAAACTTGAAGGAAGATAGACTCGCTTCCGTGATTTTAAACTGAAGTTTGAGATGGAAAACAATATGCTGGTCCAAGTTCCATTTAATTTTCAGTATTTCAAGCTTAGTAGTAAAGTTATCGGCTACCGGATACAAATACTTACCGTGAGAAGGCAGAGGCATTGGAATGGTTCAGTGCATGTCTTTCATCTACTCCCTGGTTCTTTGAACTGCCGGGATACAATCTCCTGAGAGAGAGTTCAAGTTGTGGAGTGAATTCGAACTTGTTTGTGCCATCATGTAAACTAGAGTGTACATATGTGCTCTCTGAACCATTATTAAAGGTACCAATCAAATCAATGGCTCTACTCGAGGATTCGTCAAGTACATCATCACGGCCAAAGGAGATATTAGCATGCCCCCTATCATTTTCTGGTCTCGAGTTTTCTTCTTGAATCTCTAACTTACCACAAGCATGCTTCTGTAGCAGTCTCAAAGCAGCCGGATTATAGGCTCCATGGCACAGTTCTCCATCTGGTCCCATCCCATTCGACCTTTCTGCAACAATTACTGTGTCAGACGTCCCTTGGCGTATTATTGAACAAAGAAAGCACGGTTTTCAAGTGGTTGTAATAAATGATTAATAAAACATAAGAATGGAACGTGAGACGTTACCTCCAGTCTTGCTCTCAGGAGTTGCAGGGCGTTTATCTAATTTGGCACACTCTTCGTACTCCTCTCCATCTGAGTTGCTCAGATTTGAAGCACTCCTATGCTTCAGCTGTGAAAGTCCCTGCATGTTTTGCATGTGAGCACTCTCAGCTTCCAAGCAAGGGGTCGTATAAGAACTCTGCAAAGGAGGTGGCAAAACATGCACTCTATGTAATACTTCATGAAGCCAGCCTAGTATGGAAAGAGGAATTTTCCTCACTCTACAAGTGGCCTACATGAATCTTGTGATGGATAATGCTATATCTATAGCTTACTGCTTTACAAGGATTGTGCAACTGATGAGCCAAAAAGAATTGGGGAAGCAAAGAGGAAAATCAATTGATTCTCGGCAGGTTACATGGTAATACTGGATCAACTATTTCTTCCCCTGTCTGCATCACGTTCAGAAGCAGGCATTTGGGAAATTGATAGACCTCAGATCACAAGAATGAATTCAGAGACACAGACTTTATGGCCCTACAAGACTGACAATAAAGTGACCTGATACTCACTTGGGCATCACTCCCTTTCTTGCTGCAATCCTTATTTTTCTGCAAAGATGTCGCACAATCACTCGATCGATTGCTTGCTGCATTGTCTTCAGATGAGGCACCAACTTTATGCGAATTTTGAGGGATTTGTCCAGCGCTTTGCTGATAACAAATTAAATAAAGACTTCCATTAGTAGTATGCTCTTGAACCAAAAAGAACAGAACAAACCAAAAGAATGAAAAAGGATGAACTTGAAGGTACAACATACAGTTTGCCTTCTCCAAACATGCTGCCACAAGTTCCTCAATTCATTCTTCCTGATAGGCTTAATGAGAAAGTCAGCTGCTCCTTTTAACATGCACTTCAGAACCATACTAATTGAATCGTGTGAAGACATCACTGTAGGTATATGATGCAAAAAAATCCTAACATGTTAAGCACCACGTTAACAAAACATCAAGGTAGTAAAGTCAACAAAAATGATTTTGACATACTTATGACAGGAATGTGTTTGCAAATTTCATGCTCCATGACCAAAGCAAGAAGCGCATATCCCGATATTAATGGTAACTCCACTTCAGTTAATATGAGATCTATGTTATGCGGTCCACCCTTCAAAGTCTCCCATGCCATTAATCCATCAGGAACAGCCGCAACTGCTCAAACAGAGAAGAAAAGAAAGCATACATCTTCAGTCGAAGACTATGATACCAAAAATCGAAAATGTCATGCTTCTGACTTGTTTTTATTTCCAATAATACTATCGAATCAAGTATAATGTCCAATTACATCGTAACAGAAACAGAGGAAGCGGGAAAACGGGAGTCAACAGGGAAAGCAAGGGTCAGAAACGAAACTCTGTATATAAATCCATTCAGGTGACATAGCATGACAGGTATTTTACCATCAGGAGCAGCAAAAACCATAATGTCGACTTATTCAACCAAGCCAGATACGGAGATGTATAACTGATATATTAAGACACGGATTCCAACTCCTTCAAAGACAAAACAAAAGTGAAACACCCAATTTTTTTATTTTTTTTTCAAGAAAAGATAAACCATAAAAATCAGCAAAAACAAATCAAGATTCAGCCATGAGAGATTGATAGTCTACTTGAGAAAAATAAGTTGATCAAGAAGAAGAAAGAAATGAGAATTGGATCCAAGTAAAACGGAAAAAAAAATTACTAACAAATAAAAATGATGGTAAAGTCAACGAGGAGTGAAAATGAAGAAATTAACAACCTATGTAACTGCATTTTCGGAGAAGGGCAGCAATAATCTGACGAGTAGAATCATCAGCTTCGACCAAAAGAACTCTGAGCACCATCCTTGGTAGAAACTTTTCCCATCGAACGACCTCTGATGATCCAATATCCTTCTTCTCTGTCTCTAACTCCACCAACATCCCCTCCGCCTCTTCACTACTGCTACTCACCACCACCTCGCCCATTCTCAAACACGATCTTTCTTGCACAGAACAAAATTTGAAATGAAGAATCAATACAGCAAACAAACCCTAATTTCAGCAGAAAATTCAAAATGAAAACAGTAGTGGTAGTAGAAGAAAGAAAAAGGAGAGACTGTGTTAAAACGAAATTAACCCCATCCTTAACGAGATAGTAAATGAAATATCTGATATTAATTTTAGTGAAGGGAAGAGGAAAGCAAAAGCCGCCTCTTAATTTCCAACTTTCACTCACAGCCGCGAAAACCTCAAAAATATCCTCGACTAGAGTATGGAGTTTTTTCTCTTTCTCTATCTTCTTCTTTTTTTTTTTTTTCACAACTCGAGAGTATGTGTTTTGGTTTTGTTATTTGATTGAGGAGATCTGAGGGTCGATCAAAAGGGGGGCCGCCATTGGCTTCTGGTTGGTTGAGCTGACGTGTCAGAATATGGGCCACTGTTTTTTGATTTTCCTTGTAGGGACGGCACTCTTATGATGGTGGCTTTAATTGTCTGCTATAGCGGGGTCTATAATTGGACACGTGTTGCGTAGCTTTGGGATAGTTGGGAGAAGATATTTTGGAGAGGGGTTGCCACGTTGGCCTTGGGATACCACCATTTAAGATTTTATGGTGTGAAGTTTGACACGTGGAATTCCGAATAATTCCCCTCAACCAATTAAGTTAGCGGCCACTTTTAATTTAATTTAATTTTGAGTTTTTTTTTAAAAAAAAATTATTGTATTCTTTGGGTCTGCTACGGTCGACATGTGCCCTCTCTATTTCGATTTGACTTAAATATCTCTTGATTGATGATGCGTATGCTATGTGCTGCTGAATTACTAGGAAATTTTAAAATATTTAAAGTAATTAATAGTATTTTTTTAAAAAAAGAGATATAAATAAATAAAAAATCATGTCGAAATTCATAAAAAATAATAAAAAAAATTTTATGTAGGTTTTTTTTTACTCCTTGTATCCATCTTTCTCCTATTAAATAAATTAACATAAAATTTCTCATGAATTACCTTCACCTCGGGTTTTCAATGAAGTTTTATTTTAGTTTATTAGAAATATATTAGATTTCTTTATTTTTTCTTTTGTAAATTTAAAAAAGTGCCGGATAATAAAATATTTTAATATATTCAATATATGATAAATTTTGTAATATTAATTTGCGAGATATGGGATTACGTTTTCTTATAAAATCATTTTCTAGCAAGATAATCATATCTTTGATTCAAACCTAACTCTTTGTGTCACAATATTTTCTTGATTTAATTTCTAAAATAAATGATCAAATTCTTAATTTCCAACTTAATCTCTCCATTTATTCCTTTCCATGTCCGTCGTTAGTCATCGGTTTAATTTAATCTCTTTATCATAAATACATACATGTGTGTGTATTAGGATTGAAGTTGTCTAATTCAAACCCAAATGATCAAATTCTTAATTTCCAACTTAATCTCTCCATTTATTCCTTTCCACATCCGTCGTTAGTCATCGGTTTAATTTAATCTCTTTATCATACATACATACATGTGTGTGTATTAGGATTGAAGTTGTCTAATTCAAACCCAAACATTGAATAAAATGAACCATTGTTGTTGGCTTGTAAATTAGATTATCATATTATTATTATTTTAACTAGCATGCAAATTAAATTAGGACCATACAAAATGGATATATACGCAACATGATAAAAAGCACGTGATGGGATTAAGGTGTGGTGTGGACCATTGGAGTGACGAGGTAATTTGCGTCTCTCTATCAAATAACATAATTAGATTCAACGATAAATCGAATTGAAACCCCGACATCTTTATACAATGGGAGAAAAAGCACGCGAGAGTGAAATTGATGGCATATTAGCAAAAGCATGCGCCACTCTCAAGTTTAGCTAGGCATCTCTGTGTGTTTTGGGTCTTTGATTGTTTGTATCAAAATGAGAAACTAAAATCGAACTCGTGAAAAATCTAATATGAGATGAAAATTGAAAAGCATGAAAAGATAGAAAAAGCATGTGCCCTCTTAGTTTGACAAGAAATTAAAATAAGCACAAATGAAATGTTGAAAATGTGTATGCCCGTAATTCATTGAACCTTCTCATTCAAATTAAAAGGGGAGTTTTTTTTTTAATGGCATTTCTCATTCATTATCATGCATAATTTTTAGAAGAATGAAAAAGAGAGAGAGGAGAACCACAAAGAATTTCAAATAAACAAATAAGAGGAAAGAATGATGAAAATGTTATTTTTTTATTTTTCACTCAAGGATTACGAAATAGTATCTCATATTTTTTTATATACTAACATTTTTAACTAGCTAAACCGACTAATTTAATTATCTAAATAACATAGCTAATAGTTATTAATAGTTTGTTTAAACCGACAAACTAACTTATACGAGTTATCCGTAATAACCGACTTCTCCTCTTTACATTCCCCCTCGAGATGAGCAACGACAAGCATATTGATGATGTTCATCTAGTTTAAGAGAAGCTGGAACCGCCTCGGATGCGGACTTTTGGTGAGGATATCCGTAATTTGTGCTCGTGTCGAAATATGTTCTAGCTTGATTACTCGCTACCAAGACTTTCTCTCTCACAAAATAACAATCAGTCTTTACATGTTTCATTCTTTTAAGATACATTAGATTCTTGCATATATGTAGAGTTGACATATTATCACAATATAAAGTTGATGGTTGAATGCTTGAATGTCTAAAATCCGACAACGAGTGATAGTAACCAAACAATTTCACAAGTTGTAGAAGCCATTGATCTATATTCTTCTTCCGTTGAACTTCGACCACCAATGACTATTTCTTTGATTTTTAACTAACTAACGAATCGCCCAAGAAAATACGAGTATCCAGATCATTGTTTTTCTTGTATATAAGCTGACTCGCCCAATCACTATCCGAGTAAGCCTTTAAATGTATCTCTAAATCTACTAGAAATAACAAACCCCGACTCGAAGTATTTTTTAGATATCTCAACACTCTATGGACTCGCTTGCATGTGTTGTCTTATAGGCTTATCAAGAAATTGAGATAACACATTGTTGCATAGGCTACATCGAGTCTATTAAAAGTGAGATAAAGCAACTTTCCAACTAAGTTTTTATATGCAATATAATCTACTAATTCAAGTATTCCCTAACTTGGACGAGTTTACGATTCGATCCATAGGTGTGAAAATTGGTTTAGAACCATCAAAACCATACTTCTTTAACAAATCCATGGTATACTTTTTTTGACAAATTGATATCCCCTTATTGATCTTGCTACCTCAATACTAAGAAAATATTTTAATTTTCTTAAGTCTCCTAGCTTAAACTTGAAAGTCATAAACTATTTCAATTTGTCGACCTCATATATAGAATTGCTAGCTATAACTATGTCATCTACATAGATAGTCAAAGCAATAAAACGATCCATCTTTCTCTCGTACAAACGAAGAGTAGTTAGATCTTAATTGAATAAGACCAAACTCTAAGAGAGCATCAGTAAACTTATAATTTCATTGTCTAAAAGCTTGCTTCATTCCATATAAAGATTCATGCCACCTATAAACCATCTTTGAGTTAGATGGACATTCCCTCTCGTAATTTATAACCCAAAAGCAGATCCATTTATATAATTTCAAGTATATCACCATTAAGAAAATCATTACCGATATATAGTTATAGTAGATGCTAGCCATGAATAGATGCTAAGGGTAGGAAAACTCGATAGTGGTTTGTTTAGCCACGGAGCTAAATGTTTCTTAAAATTCAAAACCTTTTTTTTTATTATACTTTTTAGCTAGTAACCTAGCTTTATACCTTTCAATATGTCCATTCTCAATTTCACTCTATACACCCATTTACAACCAATTGAATGTTATCTAATCGATAAAAACACTACTTCTCATGTATAATTCTTCTTTAAAGCATCAATTTCAGATTGCATGGCTTCTCTCTAACGAGCAAACTTCATAGCTTGATGGTAAGTTTGAGGTTCATAGAAGAAAGATAAAGAATTATTAAATGTCTTATGAGATGTGGACAAATGAACATTAGAAACATAATGATGTAAAGGATATAGAGTTCGACATGTAAAAGACACCAAATGACCAAGGTTATGTTCATAATCTTTAAGATAAGTAGGTAATATGGAAGTTCTAGAAATTTTCCTCAATGATAAAAAAGACCGATCGGTATCTAGTACAATAGGAGTAGGAATAGATGTAACCGTATGTGTAGTTTTAACGAATAAAAAATAATATTAGATTGATTATCAATCTTATCGGTAATGATATTAAACTTAACATTATCATTATCGGATTGAATAAATGAAGGATTAAATTTTGACTATGTAGAGAGGATGGTATAGGAAAAACATCATTATTAGAATGATCAAAGATATTTTACATAGAAAAATCAAAGAAGAAAATTGATTCGATTGAGAATTAGCGAGTGGAATTGTGGTTTAAAGACTTTATAGAAAAAGGAAAAACATGTTCATGAAATACTATACCTCTAGAAATAAAGGTAGAATGATCTTAAAGATCATAAAGTTTGTATCATTTGATTCCAATAGGATAACTAATGAAGATACATTGTCTAGCTCATAAATCAAATTTCTTTCTATTATGAAAAAGAGTACAAGCAAAACACGAGGATTCAAACACTCGAAATGATCATAAGTTGGAGATTTATTGAAAAGAAACTCATGTGGTGATATATTTTATACGATAGAACTAGAAAGGCTATTGATTATATATATGGCGATCGAAATCAAATTTTCCTAGAATTTGATAAGGAGAGATGCTTGAAAAAGAAGAGATCTAGCCACAATAAGAAGATGTTGATGTTTTCTTTCTACCACAAAATTTTTTTGTGGTGTTTCAACATAGGATTTTTGATGCACAATACCCCGAGATTGATAAAAGTAGTAAGATTGAATTCTTCATCATTATCGGATCTAAATTGAAGAATATTAAAATTAAATTGGATTTTTATTAGATTATAAAAGACGAGTATAATATGAGAAACATCAGCTTTAGTTCTCATTAAAAGTACCTAAGTATTTCTCATGAAATCATCTATAATGGTAAGGAAATATAAAAAATCATGTATGGCGAGAATTGAATATGGACCCTAAATATCCATATAAATAAGTTCAAAGGGTTTGACAACATTTCTAATATGTATTGAAAGTGGTAATCTGCTTAGCTCGATGACAAACAAGTACAAGGAAAAGATGAATTACAAAGTATTTGAGAATGACACTACTCGTAAAGTTTTAACTTTGTTAATTGAAGTATGCCCTAATCTAAAATGCCACAAATCAAAGGATTTGTCAGGTAAGATTATTGATGGAAAACTATGTTATAAATGAACGGACAAGTGGATATTGAAGACTGATCATATACTTTAGATCGTAGCAAAAACAAGCCTAAATTGAGCTTAGCAAGTCTAGTCATTATCCAGGAATGAAGGTCCTAAATAAGATAAGTATTTTCAATAAAAATCGGTCTACGGTGTTTAGATATAATGAGTTTGCTTACTAACAAAAGATTATATCTAAAATCGGGAACAAATAGGACATTTGATAGAATCAATTTTGGAAATACTATGACATTACCAATATGTGTAACAATAGCTCGTTTTCATTTGGTAATTGCACAAACATATTATTAACATTATAGTAAGAGTCAAAAAAATCAAAGGAAGAAGCAATATGATCCGTAGCATTAGTATCCACGATCTAGATATGTTTATATGCATGAGTGTTTGAGAAAAAAATTTTGATAAGAAAGTTATATGTGTTTGAGGAATAGATTGGAGTAGAGACACCGTTACTCGTAACATTGGAAGCTCGAATGAGAACCGACAAGTATGGAAGTTGAGGTTGATGAATTTTGAGTTAAAAATGATGAATTTTTCTCATTAGGAGGAATCATAAGTTTCGATATTGATATCTAGTCGAGGAGATCCGTGTATCACCAATGCTCTTTTCGTACTCCATTAATCCAATCACATTGTTGACTATACGCCGAGGAGTAGATGTAAGGGAAGAATTTATGAATTTGTTTATGTTAAACTTGAAATTTGCTAGAAAACCAATCAACTTATAGCATTTATCCTTAGTATGCCCAATTTTCCCATAATACTCACACACCATGTCAGTTTTGACTTCTTCTTTGTATTAATCACAACTACCATAACCATATTTTCTATGGCAGAGTTAACATATAGTGTGCATAAATCTTTGATTCTCTTCTCTTAAAACTAGACTATGCACTTCATTTGGAATTGGTAAAGGTTTCATAACCGGGATTTGAGATTCGAGCGAAGTCGTAGGATTCATTTAGTCCATTTATGAACTTGGATACATGATCTTTCTTTTGCATATCAACAAACTTCTAAAAACACTTTTCTTTGCATCCTCCACAAAAACAATAAGGTAATGGTCTATGGTTTCTTAATTCCTTCCAAATACCATTCAATCATTTAAAATATCATTTACGGACCTATTTCCTGAGAAATATTGCACAAAGACATCCGCAAATTACAAATTCTTGCATCATCGAGTCGTGAAAATCTTTTCTTCAAAGGTATCCATATCTTAGTTGGTGAATCAATGCGGAAGACTATAGATGCAATAACCGGTGAAATTGATCTCAATAACTAAGTAACCATGAGATTATTACATCTTACCTAGGCATTATACGGAGGATCGGTAACTTTTAGTTACTTAATCGAACCATCCACAAATCCAGTCTTATTTCCGACGTAAAGTGCAAGCGAAATGATATACTCCAATTTATATAGTTGCTTGATGTGAGTTCAAGTGAAATCACAACTAATCCATGATGATCGAATAATACTATTAAAATGGCGAAAAATGATCTTCCATTGGAGAAATTACATAATCAACTATTCTTGTCGCCATGAATGAATGCATTATTGAAATTCAATGAAGAAGAAAGAAGAAACCTAATACAATTGATTGACGGAATCAATTGATTGATGAATCAAATTGATTCAATTAAAGAAAATGATGAACTACAACAGTTCATAAAATCCTAGAGGATCGATTGCTCTAATACCATTTTAAAAGAATGAAAAAGAGAGAGGAGAGAAGAACTGTAAAGAATTTCAAAGAAACAAAAAAGAGGAAAGAATGATGAAAATTTTGTTTTTCTCTTTTTCACTATAAGGATTATAGAAACAATATCTCGTACTCTTTATATATTAACATTTTAAACTAACTAAACTCGACTAATTTAATTATCTAACTAATATAAATAACAGTTAGTTAATTGTTTGTTTAAACTAACAAATTAATTGATCGAGCTATCTTTAATAATTGACTTCTCCTCTTTACAATAATAAAACAAGAAAGGGTAAGGTAAATTCTATCTAGTGCATAAAAAACGAACGGGAAATTGGCTCTGCTTTCCATCCATCAATAAAAATTACAAAGCATCGACATGGACATCCAGTCCCTGATTCCTGTTTCTTTTCTTACAAGGGATTCGTAACTTCCTATCTCTCTTTCTTTCGGGGAAAAAGAAAGAACAAAAAATAGTGGTGATAATCATAATAATAACAGCAACAACAACAATAATAATAATAAAAGATTCCTTATCTCTTGGGTTCACTGGGCCTGTAACTGAGTCTTCCCGGGCTACTAGCCCATTCATTTATTAGGCTTATTGTCTTGTTGTGATTCTCCTTTTCCTTCTCCACCCCTTTTCTCATTTTCCAATTCTTAAAGACTCTCTCTCTCTCCGTTTACTCTTCAGTCTTCGCATCCCACCAAAACCAAAACACCCTCACACTGTATCTTTAACTCGTGATTTTCCCCCCAACTTTGTTCTCGACTCGTACAAAATTCACACAATTTCATTGCCTAATAAGTTCGATTCCATATTTCTACAAAAAAAAAAAAAAAAAAAGAAAAAAAAAAAAGAGGTTCGATTAGAATGGCTTCTGTCGATGACTCCAGAGTCCTTGTTTAATGGTTATGAATCTGTTGATTCAGTGCTTTTCAACATGCACAAACCATTCTTTTCTACCTTCGAAAATTTATTTACGAGTCCTCGAACTGTATCAGTCCTTCAAAAACCTCTATCACTCTTCTTTTACTCCTCGTTACCTCACCGTCATCAACAACACAAACGAGAACAAGAACCTTCCAATTCTCTTCCAACTGCCAACACCAAATCCCCAATTGGGTCATCATCTCGAGTCCAAAAACTCATAGCTTCCCAGTCAGATCCTCTCTTAGCGAAAGAAATCTTCGACTATGCCTCTCGCCAACCCAATTTCCAACACTCTTACTCATCCTATCTCATTCTCATTCTCAAACTCGGTCGTGCCAAATACTTCTCTTTCATTGATGAACTTCTCATCGACCTCAAATCCAAACGTTACCCAGTAACCCCAACTCTTTTCTCTTACATCATCAAAATCTACGGAGAAGCAAATCTACCCGATAAAGCTCTCAAAATATTCTACACTATACTCAAGTTTGATTGCGAGCCTTTGCCCAAACATTTAAATGGCATTCTTGAAATTCTTGTTTCTCACCGGAACTATGTTAGACCCGCTTTCGATCTTTTCAAGGATGCACAAAGATATGGTGTTTTTCCCAATACTAAATCTTACAACATTTTGATGCGTGCTTTTTGCTTAAATGGCCAGCTCAGTATTGCATACTCATTGTTCAATCAAATGTTTAAGAGGGATGTTATGCCGGATGTTGAGTCTTATAGGATTTTGATGCAGGCTTTGTGTAGGAAAAGTCAAGTAAATGGAGCAGTTGATTTGTTGGAGGATATGTTGAATAAAGGGTTTGTGCCAGATGCGTTGAGTTATACTACTGTATTGAATAGTTTGTGTAGGAAGAAGAAGCTTAGAGAGGCTTATAAGCTTCTTTGTAGGATGAAGGTTAAAGGATGCAATCCTGATATTATTCATTTTAATACGGTTATATTGGGGTTTTGTAGAGAGGGGCGTGCGATGGATGCTTGTAAGGTTCTTGAGGATATGGAGTCTAATGGGTGCTTGCCAAATTTGGTGTCTTATAGGACTTTGGTTGGTGGGTTATGTGATCAAGGGATGCTCGATGAGGCAAAGAGTTACCTGGAGAAAATGATATCGAAGGGTTTTTCACCTCATTTTTCTGTTTCGAATGCTTTGATAAAGGGTTTTTGCAATGTTGGTAAGATTGAGGAAGCTTGTGGTGTCGTGGAGGAATTGCTAAGGCATGGAGAAGCTCCACGTACAGAGACTTGGGTGATGATGGTTTCTAGGATTTGTGAAGTGGATAATTTGCAGAGAATAGGGGAAACTTTGGATAAAGTTATGAAGGTAGAATTAAAGGGTGACACTAGAATAGTGGAGGCTGGTGTTGGTTTGGAGGAGTACTTGATCAAAAGGATACAACATAGGGTATGGAGAGATTGAATGCTTTCCAGAATCTGATTGTTGAAACTGACTCTGCCATTGTGGTGTCTTGGCATGGGTCGAGCTGCTGGCAACCATGAAAAATGGCGAATGATTTCTCGTCAATACTCTCTCTTGAGCACATTTACCCATGATCGGTTTACTCATACTCTCAGGGAGGCAAATGGTTTTGCTGATTGCTCGGCTAAACATGGATTTATGCATCAAATGGATTTCATTGCTTGGCTATAACCCTGCTCTGATTGTGCTTCCACTTCTTGCTACCAAGAACTGGTTGCTCCATGTTTCGCATCTGAACTGAGCCATTGCCGTTGGCTGATCATACTTCAATGCCGTGATGCTGCACCATGCTTGACCGTACTTCCCAAGTTTTGTTGTTGATTTCGCCTGCTTCTCTTTTCTGGATATGGTGCTGATGTCATCTTTCTACGATGCTGATGCAATGAGCATGAACTCCTGTTGTAGATTGCTGTACTCATATGGTGTAGCTGTTGCCATATTACCACTTGGAGCTTTGCTTTTTCTTTAGGTTGGTATTCATAAGCAAACTGATTTCATCGTGTAGCTTGTGTTGGAAATCAGAATTTTGCAGTTTTGTGAATGAATCATTGCTTGAGTACTTTAGGTGGATTTTTTTTCTGGTGTTAGTCTGCCTTCCTGATCTGCTGCTGATGTTTGGTCATCAAGTGTCTGCATAATGTATAAGGTAAATGGCTAGTAGGCTTTTTTTTTTTTTTTCCTTTCTTTTTTTAATGTATCAGAAAATTACAAACGTTATACTTTTTAATCATATTAGCTTGTAATTGTAACCATATTAAAACAGATGAATTTTTTGGCTTAAATTTCAATCAAAACTGAAGTGGCGCACCACATAAGATTTCGCATGGCCTATTAACTATCTATTAATGAACTACATGTCAATCATTTTCTTTCTAATCCAATTAAAGAAAAAGATCCCCAAACCTAATTAAAAAAACTCTAACCTTTTCGTTTCTTTCTCCATTTTTTTCCTTGCTTTTTCTTTCTCAAGCCGAACCACCACCTCCTGTCCCCGACATCTAGTCGAACCACCTACTCGTTGATCCTCATTCCTTCGTCATTGACCTCTAGCACCGAAACCCTCACCTCGTCGTTGTAACTACCTAGCCAAAATAATCCACCACAAACAACCCTAAAATGCAATTGTCCTATCGTTAAGCGAGTCACCATCTCCATCTATTTCATTTGTATAATACCCATAAACCCATGTAAGTAAATAAGAGAGGTGTTTTTAAATGAGGGGTATTAGGGTAATTTAAAGGCAAAGAAAATAAAGAAACAAAGGGAAGAGTGGCAGGAACCAGAAAAGAAAAAAAAAACGGGAAAGGGGAGGAAAGAAAGAAAAAGAAGAAGGAAAGAGAGGAGAAGGAAGGAGAGGAAGAAGAAGACTCGCCGGCGACTACCCACTCCGACGACGGCGGTGGTGGAGTGACTCGGGTAAGGAGAAGAAAAATGAGGGTAAAAAAAGGTGAAATAAGGAAGAAGGAAAAAGATTTATTAAGTGAGTTTTTGGATTTTTTTGAATGTTTTAGTTAATTATAACCTTAATTATAACCTTAATTAGGATGGGTTATAGGTAATTTAGTAAATTTCATCTTGAATTAAGAATTTGAATTAGGGATTAGGTTTAATTAAAATTAGGGTTTATGTTAGCTTAGGAAAATTTAGGAAAAATGAGTGAATGGGTTAATTAGGACCCAATTAAGCTTGAATTTCAATTTATTAGTGTCTAATTATTGTTATTATTGATGAATGCAAATTTATGATGATAGAGGTAAGAGAGGATTTGGTGGAAGAAGCTGCTTAAGGAAGAGACAATTATAATTTGGGGTGTTCCTCTAGATTAGAGGTAAGTATAACACCTATTATGAGTCTTTACTATCATATATGTCTATATTGCTTGTAAGGTGAAAAATTGATTGTTTGGATAAATGCTTAATTATTAAAACAAATAATAATAATAATAATTGCATGTGAATTGAATTATTTTAGTATAGATGAATTGAATTGGTATGTTGCCGTATGAATTATAGTTATTAAAGGAATATTGATACATTGAATGATATATGTGCATGTTGATATGATGATCGCTTGCATTAAATGGAATTGTGTGATTGCTATGTGTTGAATGATAATAATGAGATTGATGACTTGAAAGAAGTCTATGCGGGACTAACTAAGCTAACGGGGTTATAGTTAGCCTAGGTGCACCTAGTATTGTCGGCTAGGGAATGGCCGCGAGTGCTTCCCTCGAGTTTACCCTGCGGGGGCTAGAGTTTACAGTTACCCTTGCGAGGGCCATAATTACCCTTTTGAGGGCCAAAAGAATAGACGATTCTGCATAGAGTGATTTCAAGAAATTGTTATGCTATTATTAATTGTTACGAAAGAAAGAAAAAGAAAAAGTTATTGATTGCTCGCTTGGTGGCAAATCATGTATGATATGTGCATTGGCATAATTGTATGTATAACGATTTATAATATGTGTTATGCTTATCGAGTTTTGAAAACTCACCCCCAACCTCAAATATTTTGTAGATAATACGGAAGCTAGATCATAGAAGGAGGACGATAGATTTTCCGGATTTGAAGGTACTACCCGGATATTATTTTGCTTCCTCCGGGTATAGGACATGGTTGTTTTAAATTTGTATTCATTGTCCATTTTGGAATTGTAATTAGTCATTGTGTATTTTATTTCACTTAGTTGCTTCGTTGGTAGCATCACCAAATCCGGGGATAGCTAGTTAAGGGTCTCCATATTTTGTATTTGGATGGTTAAATGGTGATTTATAAAATTTGGTTATGTTAAATATTAGATTATGTGTATTTTTGTCAATTTAGTAAATACTGAGATTTATGAGAAGGTGTGGATGTCCAATGGAGGGACTTGAGGATGATTGAGAATTGGTGAAGATGATTTGGAAGTGTACATCTATGGTGATTTTTATGTAGGATAAATTATTTTTGGGATCGTTCAATTATAGGGGAAATGCTGTCGAAATTTCCGTAGGAAATAGAGAAAGGATTAAGGCTTACGTAGCTCATGGTGGGTCACTCCACCTCGGGCTACGTGTTAATCGCGGCTCGCCGGTTCGGGTCGTGACAAAGTTGGTATCGAAGCAATGGTTTAGGCTTGGTAGATATGTTTTAAGGTTGAACTAGTTAGTAATTTATAGGATAAGCCTTTGGTTTTGCATCGCGGAGCTATAGGTAGTTATAGGTTTTCAAATTGTCTTTGAGTTATTCGTTGAATCTTAGTTTACGCGTAACGCTTCTTATTATATCGAGTCAAGTATACTGTGAATTTGTTATAAAATGATATTGATTAGAACTCTTTTGTTACTTAGATGGTGAGGACTAGGGGCGGTAGAGGTAGCGGGGGTGGAAAGACCCACAATGTAGGTCGTGGTAGGGGTGCCGAGTCCCACGTACGGCACACAGCCTAGCTACCCCACATGTTACATGGGGTAGCAAGCGTAGTAGATGAGATTTTATGATAGACCGAGAGAGGCGGAGGAGGAAAGAGTGAGCGGGTCTGCGGCCACTATAGGGGCACGGGATGTTGCCCAAAACTTGAACTTATTAACGCGGATTGTTACACGGCATAAGAGGCTATATGCACAAGCGGGGATGGCACCATCCTCTTCACATGCTAATGAGGATGGAGTGCCATTATCCGAGTTCTTGAAACTTAAGCCGTCGGGGTTTGAAGGAAAACTCGATGAGGATCCTCATTTATTTTTAGAGGAGATAGATGCGAGGTGTAAGGCATTGGGTTATGATTCTCGGAAGGCGGTGCGGATAGTAGAGTTCGTTTGATCGGGACAACCAAACGTTGGTTTAAGACCGAGGGATTTTCCAATTGGATTTGGGAGGATTTCGGTAAGGCTTTCATGGATAGATTTACGCCGAGAGTGTTAGGCGACGGCGGGCATTTGAGTTTGAGAGATTGAGACAGGATGCTTCCATGATCGTTACCGAATATGATGCACAATTTATGGAGTTGAGCCGATATGCTCCTTACCTAGTCGGCACGGAGGAGCTAAAGATGTCTCGATTTATAGGTGGTTTAGTGCCACGACTTCGTGCACTTTTGATTCTTGCAAGGGTGAACACTTATGCGAGAGGTCGTAGAGTGTGCCCGATTAATAGAGTTATCTCGGGTGGATCGCCTAGAAGAACGGAGCCCTCGACCTAAAAGGAGTAGAGGTGAGGGGCGATCCAGTGGTCATCGGGGTCGAAGTAGTGGACTTGGTGGATTTAGTAGGGGTTCGGGCCATCGGGGTCAAATGGACTACCGGGGGCTTACGGAGGGGATACCACCAAAGGCTCGGAACGTCCGTGGGTAGGAGTCGGGGATCTATGAGCTACGGCAGACGGGGCTTAACTCGGGCGAGCCGGAATACTCGCATTCCTCCTTGAGTCCGGGCAAAATGCTCGCACTCCTTCTCATTGTCCAACTTGTAACGGGATGCATTGAGGCCGGTGTAGGGTTGGACGAGTTGGATGTTATCGTTGTGGGCGAGAGGGTCATTTTGCTAGAGAATGTCCATCCTTTTTGTCACGGGGACGTGCACCTACTTCATCCGATCGAGTTATGCTTGTCGATCGGATTGATGGGGCTAGTGGACGAGGTTTAGGAGGTAGAGGTTTTGGTGGTAGAGGTAAGTCTCGGATAGGTAGAGGTCGGTTGCGGACCGGTAGAGGTCGGGGTGTAGGGGCAAGAGATCGAGGTTTTGCGGGGCGTGGACAAGCTAGGGTGTATGCCTTGACTAGACAAGATGCACGAGCTCTAATGCGGTAGTGTCGGGTATACTTCCTATTAATTCTTTTGATGCACGGGTATTATTTGACACGGGGCTACTCACTCATTTATATCCCTATTCTTAGCCGAGAGGTTGGGTAAACGATCGGAGAGATTAGATGAGTCCTTAGTAGTGTCCACTCCGGCGGGAGGGAGTGTAGAGGTAAATTTGGTGCATCGGTATTGCAAGGTTAAGGTAGGAGATAGAGATCTTGCAGTAGATCTCTTATTGTTTGAGTTGGTCGACTTTGACGTAATATTAGGAATGAACTGGTTGTCTCAATATCATGCATCTCTTCATCGTAATAGGAAAATAGTGAACTTTAACATGCCGGATGAGTCGAATTTCAATTTCGGGGAGACGAAGTTTAGCTCCATATAATCTTATGTCAATACTTAGTGCTAGGCGTATGTTGCATAAGGGATATTATGGTTACTTAGCTTTTGTGAGAGATGTAAGGTCTTTGGAGCCAAAGATGGAAGATGTGTTAGTTGTGAATGAATTTTCGGATGTGTTTCCGGAAGAATTGCCGGGGTTACCTTTGGAGAGAGAGATAGAGTTACGTATAGATGTTACGCCCGAAACTAAGCCAATATCAATGCCACCTTATAGGATGGCACCGAGTCGAGCTTAAGGAGCTCGAGGAGCAATTACAAGATTTGCTCGACAAAGGGTTCATTAGGCCTAGCGTGTCACCTTGGGGTGCACCGAGTCTTGTTTGTAAGGAAGAAGGATGGATCTTTACGCCTATGTATTGACTATAGGCGGTTGAATAAGGTCACAATTCGCAATAAGTATCCGTTGCCTAGAATTGATGATCCGTTTGACCGATTGCAAGGGTCTCAATTCTTTTTCAAAATAGACTTGAGATCGGGATATCATCAATTGCGTATAAGGCGAGGAGGATATCCTAAAAACGACATTCGAAGTAGATATGGACACTATGAATTCCTTGTGATGTCTTTTGGACTCACTAATGCTCCTGCGACATTTATGGATCTTATGAACCGAGTATTTAGGTAATTCCTTGACGACTTTGTGATAGTGTTCATAGATGATATTTTGGTTTATTCCAAGAGTAAGGAAGAGCATGAGCAACACTCGCGAATGGTACTTCGAACCTTGAGGGAGCATCGGTTGTATGCTAAATTCTCAAAATGTGAATTTTGGCTAAATAGTGTTGGTTTTCTAGGACATGTAGTGTCGAAGGATGGGATAGAAGTGGACCCAAAGAAAGTTGAGGTTGTTACTCATCGGCCAAGGCCAACATCGCTACTGCGAGATTCGTAGTTTTCTCGGTTTAGGCTGGATATTATAGGCGTTTTGTGGAGAACTTCTCACGGATAGGCTGCTTCGTTGACAAAGTTGACTCAAAAGAAAACGAAGTTTGAGTGGACGGATGCATGTGAGCGAGCTTTCAAGAGCTCGAGACTCGTTTAACTACGACTCCGGTGTTAGCACTACCATCGGGTTACGGTGGGTATGTGGTTTATTGTGATGCATCAAGAATTGGATTAAGGTGTGTGCTAATGCAACATAGGAGAGTTATTGCCTATGCTTCTCATCAATTAAAGAAGCATGAGCAGAATTACCCTACTCATGATTTAGAGATGGCGACGATTGTCTTCGCCTTGAAGATATGGCGACATTATTTATATGGAGAGACTTGTGAGATTTACACGGATCACAAGAGTTTAAAGTATATTTTCGAGCAAAGGGACTTGAATTTGAGGCAAAGACGGTGGATGAAGTTGCTTAAAAGACTACGATTGTTCTATATTGTATCATCCAGGAAAAGCAAATGTGGTAGCGGATGCATTGAGTAGAAAGTCAATTGGGAGTTTAGCCCGTATAGCGAGTTGAGAGGAGGCCATTGATCCAAGAATTATATAAGTTACATGATCGGGGGATTCAATTAGAGATTAATGATAGTGGAATGTTGTTAGCTCATATGAATATACGACCGGTGCTCCTAGATCGGATCAAAGCAAATCGAAGCTAAGGATGAGCAATTAAAAAAGATTAGAGATGAAGTGGTTAAGGGTGACGGGGAAGGAGTTTAGAGTGGATAGTGATGGTGTACTCCGACTTGGTGTTAGGCTATGTGTTCACGATGTGGAGGATTTGAGGAGAGAGATTATGGAAGAAGCACACCGATCTGCATACACGGTATATCCTGGTTCAACTAAGATGTATCAAGATTTGAAAAGAGTGTCTTGGTGGAGTGGAATGAAGAGAGACATTGCGGATTTTGTGTCTAAATGTCTAGTGTGCCAACAAGTGAAGTTTGAGCACCGAAAGCCTTCGGGATTACTTCGGGAGTTGCCTTTGCGGAATGGAAGTGGGAAAGGGTAACAATGGATTTTGTGGTAGGGTTGCCTCGTACTGCTAAGGGTCATGACTCAATATGGGTGATTGTGGATAAGTTGACGAAGTCGGCTCACTTTATTCCAGTGAAGACTACTTACACGAGTAGCTCGGTATGCTCAGCTATATATTGATAAGATAGTGAGCCTTCATGGAGTACTCGTATCTATAGTGTCAAATAGGGGCACACGATTTACATCACGGTTTTGGAGGAAACTTCAAGAGGCATTGGGTACTCGACTTGACTTTAGTACTTGCTTTTCATCCGCGAACGGATGGTCGGTCGGAGCGTACAATCCAAACACTAGAGGACATGTTGAGAGCATGTGTTATGGATTTCGGGGGTAATTAGGAGCATCATTTGCCTTTGATTGAGTTTATTTATAATAATAGTTATCGGTCTAGCATTGAAATGGCTCCATATGAGGCTTTATACGGTAGAAGATGTAGGTTTCCTGTCCGTTGGGAAGAAGTAGGGGATAGAAAGGCTGTTGGGTCCGGAAATGGTACGGTTGACTACGGAGAAGGTAGCATTGATCGGGGAACGTCTTAGGACGGCTCACGGTAGGCAAAAGAGTTATGCGGATTCAAAGAGAAAACATCTTGAATTCGATGTTGGTGATCATGTATTTCTTAAGGTGTCACCAATGAGGGGGATCATGCGGTTTAGGAAGAAAGGGAAGTTGTCTCCTAGATACATTGGACCATTTGAAATATTGGAGAGAGTGGGAGCGAGTGGCTTATAGATTGGCTCTTCCACCGGACTTTTCGGGAGTCCACCCGGTATTTCATGTATCTATGTTGAGAAAGTATATGGCGGATCCTTCACATGTAATTGAACCGCAAACTATTGAGCTAAGTGAGGATTTGAGTTATGTGAAGCAATCAATTGCAATCGTGGATCGTCGGGTTAGAAAACTTAGGTCTAAAGAGATCATTTTAGTTAAGGTTCAATGGAGAAATCATTCGTTAAGGAGGGCACGTGGGAATTAGAAATCGAAATGCGAGACAAGTATCCACATCTATTTCGGATTCAAGGTATGTAGTCATTTTTTTAAATTCGAGGACGAATTTTTATAAGAGGAGAGAATGTAATACCCATAAACCCATGTAAGTAAATAAGAGAGGTGTTTTTAAATGAGGGGTATTAGGGTAATTTAAAGGTAAAGAAAATAAAGAAACAAAAGGAAGAGTGGCGGAAACCGAGAAAAGAAAAAAAAACGAGAAAGGGGAGGAAAGAAAGAAAAAGAAGAAAGGAAAGAGAGGAGAAGGAAGGAGAGGAAGAAGAAGACTCGCCGGCGACCACCCACTCCGGCGACGGCTCCGACGACGGCGGTGGTGGAGTGACTCAAGTAAGGAGAAGAAAAATGAAGGTAAAAAGAGGTGAAATAAGGAAGAAGGAAAAAGATTTATTAAGTGAGTTTTTGGATTTTTTTGAATGTTTTAGTTAATTATAACCTTAATTATAACCTTAATTAGGATGGGTTATAGGTAATTTAGTAAATTTCATTCTTGAATTAAGAATTTGAATTAGGGATTAGGTTTAATTAAAATTAGGGTTTATGTTAGCTTAGGAAAATTTGAGGAAAATGAGTGAATGGGTTAATTAGGGCCCAATTAAGCTTGAATTTCAATTTATTAGTGTCTAATTATTGTTATTATTAATGAATGCAAATTTATGATGATAGAGGTAAGAGAGGATTTGGTGGAAGAAGCTCGCTTAAGGAAGAGACAATTATAATTTAGGGTGTTCCTCTAGATTAGAGGTAAGTATAACATCTATTATGAGTCTTTACTATCATATATGTCTATATTGCTTGTGAGGTGAAAAATTGATTGTTTGGATAAATGCTTAATTATTAAAACAAATAATAATAATAATAATTGCATGTGAATTGAATTATTTTAGTATAGATGAATTGAATTGGTATGTTGCCGTATGAATTATAGTTATTAAAGGAATATTGATACATTGAATGGTATATGTGCATGTTGATATGATGATCACTTGCATTAAATGGAATTGTGTGATTGCTATGTGTTGAATGATAATAATGAGATTGATGACTTGAAAGAAGTCTATGCGGGACTAACTAAGCTAACGGGGTTATAGTTAGCCTAGGTGCACCTAGTATTCGCGGCTAGGGAATGGCCGTAGTGCTTCCCTCGAGTTTACCCTTGCGGGGGCTAGAGTTTGACGTTACCCTTACGAGGGCCATAATTACCCTTTTGAGGGCCAAATGAATAGACGGTTTTGCATAGAGTGATTTCAAGAAATTGTTATGCTATTATTAATTGTTACGAAAGAAAGAAAAAGAAAAAGTTATTGATTGCTCGCTTGGTGGCAAATCATGTACGATATGTGCATTGGTATAATTGTATGTATAGCGATTTATAATAGGTGTTATGCTTATTGAGTTTTGAAAACTCACCCCCAACCCCAAATATTTTATAGATAATACGAAGCTAGATCATAGAAGGAGGACGATAGATTTTACGGATTTGAAGGTACTACCGGATATTATTTTACTTCCTCCGGGTATAGGACATGGTTGTTTTAAATTTGTATTCATTGTCCATTTTGGAATTGTAATTAGTCATTGTGTATTTTATTTCACTTAGTTGCTCTGTTGGTAGCATCACCAAATCCAGGGATAGCTAGTTAAGGGTCTCCATATTTTGTATTTGGATGGTTAAATGGTGATTTATAAAATTTGGTTATGTTAAATATTGGATTATGTGTATTTTTGTCAATTTAGTAAATATTGAGATTTATGAGAAAGTGTGGATGTCCAATGGAGGGACTTGAGGATGATTGAGAATTGGTGAAGATGATTTGGAAGTGTACATCTATGGTGATTTTTATGTAGGATAAATTATTTTTGGGATCGTCCAATTATAGGGGAAATGCTTGTCGAAATTTACGTAGGAAATAGAGAAAGGATTAAGGCTTACGTAGCCTGTGGTGGGTCGCCCCACCTCGAGCTACGTGCTGGTCGCGGCTTGTCGGTTCGGGTCGTGACAATTTGTCATTAGTTCCAGTCGTCATCTCCACCTTTAACCCCTATCGCCACTCCTCATAGCCCCAAACCAGGTATGAACACCAACCTCGCCCACAAATGCGAAACCCTCGCCCACCGAAACCACCAACAGTTCATAACCTACGGACAATCATGCGCCCTCAAGTCTAAAATGCCACCGTCCCGCACCACACCAAGCTCCACAATAGCCACCAAACCGAAACTCTCTCCACTCTTCTTAAACGGAAACCCATTTCGAGAAACACATTAAATCCTAGAAAAATCTAAACCCAAAAATATGCATTTCAAATTGATGACGACTTGCGGAGGAAAATTGTTTAATTAGTTAAAAAGAGCCCTTAAACTCATTTATCTATTTGATTTCTCGAAAGAAATGGGGTCTTATTTGGGTTTTAGGCCTATTTTTAACACATTTTAAATTGATGATTATGTGATGATGATGTGTGGAGAAAGTGGAGGATGCTTGGTGAGGATGGTTCTGCTAGCGTTGTTATCCCTTTATAGGCGGATGCAAGTCCTTTTGTTGGGAAATAGCAAGGGAAGGTTGTTTCTTTCACGCGATCAAATGAGCATCGGAACAAGGAAAATGAAAGAAAATGGGACCCTTCGGGTCTCGAGGACTCGGTTTTAAAGTTAGTTAAAGGTGACTTGCATTCTTTAGTAATCTGGATTTGTGGGTGTGAGGGAAAAAAATTGGTGGGTTTGTGGTTGTGGGAGAGATGGTTTTTAATGGGTTTCGATTGGGTTTGTGAGAGCGGGAGACGACGGCAAGTCGGGTGATGATTAGTGGCGAAGGAAACGACGATTTTTGAGAGAGAACTAGTCAAATACCTACGTTATGTTGCAAGCAAAAAATTGTTCAATAGGTAGAGTTAATAATTCGTATGATGTAATGTTAATAGAAAGTTTTATTTTTTTGATTAATATAAATCAAATATATATATATATATATATATATATATATATATATATATATATAAACCTACATAAATTATAGAAATATATTAAAGTCAATAGATTAAAATAAAAACTATAACAAAGTTGGTTCGATAAATTCTGAATAAATAAATCTATATATAAAAATAAATAAAACTTATGAATCTTTTAACACATTATTATTTTAAAAAAATTGAGTTGAACTATCTAAAAGACACTTTTCTCTCTCTCTCTCTCTCTCTCTCTCTATATATATATATATATATATATATATATTAAAAAATAAAACACTCATTTAAAAATATAAAAATAACTTATTGTATAAATTAGAATAATATATTTTTTAAAAATAAAATATTGATGTTCTAAAATTTTATTCCAAAATTCATATATTAAAAAATCAAATTTATTAACAAATAAAATTATATTAAAAAATTATCAACCATTACAAATTTATATTAAAATGGTTATCAAAAACTTAGTTCATTATCTTTTCATTCAAAATTGAAAAAACGAATTAACATGATTAAACAAAATGTAAAGTTGATGATTTTCTAATACAGTAAGTCTTTCTCTGTCTCTCTTTATTATTTGTCTGCATTACTGTCGAAGGCGGACTACTTGCAACTCTCCCTCCAAAGGCAGACTTCTGTCATTTGATACTCGTTATTAGAAATCTTGGCTTATGAAAATTAATAAAATGGAGATGCTGAATGTTCTTTCTGTGCTGCTGAATAGGTTCTTTTCGTTTTGAAATTTCTAGTTCAGGTATATAACTATATATTCACAATTGCCTATGGCGGATTACTCCTTTTGTATTTGATGGGTGTTAACAGACGTATCCCGTTTATATATTAATTTTATGATTATTCTTCTAAGACTGTTGCATTGCTTGATGGTGATTTCCTTTGTGGATTACTCGTTACAAAATGTATGAATGGATACAATACCTGCTCCTAGGAGATGGCAACTTTCCCAACCCTGCGTGCCGTGGGTTTAATGATGTCACGTCCCTCGAGAAACAAATAAATAAAAAAAATCCCGAGCTGGTGTGTGGTGTCACTAGGCCAGAGCATTGGCATTATAGTTCATTAGGGTTAATGTTCTTTTAACTAGTAACAGAACTCGATAATAATTAGTGAATAAGAAGAGCAAAGCACATATGACACATAGTGTAATCAAGAAAATCAAGTTCCCATGGTGGTTTGGATTCTGAAAAAACACAGTAGGAAAAGGTTTACATGATTGTTTTCAGTTTGAAGAACCATGCCTAATTGGCACGAACAACAATACCATGCTCAAATCCAACGAAAATTTTGACTGCTGTTACTTGCGTCTTGCAGAAAAAATCAGTTAAGTAATCAATCATATGATACAAAATTATTTCCAGGAAGTTGCAAGCTTAAATATTTGGCCATGCTGTACCAATCTGGGAAAGCCGGGTAACATATCATTCTGATAATGTGATTCATTGGAATCATCTCTCTCCCACTCCCTCGTGTACACACACTACCAGCTTAGCAACCCAGTTCGGGGTACCTATTTCTAATCCACACCTTAAAATCATGGCTTATTGTACCTAGAAAAACACAAACTTTACATTTTTTTAATCAAATTAGCACAATCTTTCAATGTTTAACAGAAAATATACAAACTAAATTTTTGTTAACTATATTAGCATGTGCGATTTTCTTTAGCCAAAATTCTATTACATCTGACGTGGTAGGGAAAAAATATTGACAGCAAGGACTAATATGGTTAACAGAATTTTGGCTGAAAAAAATCACATGGGCTAATCTGATTAAGAGAAATACAGTTTGTGTATTTTCTGTCTAATATTGAAAAAACAAGCTAGCATGATTAAAAATGTAAAGTTAGTGTTTTTTTGGTGTAATAAGCCTAAAATCATCGCAAACTAGAAAAATATCACCACTTCAGTGACCAAATTCAGAAATTAAGAAATAGAGAAAGATAGAGCATACATACTCTGCTTTTTCAGAAAACAAAATAGTATATGAGAGCAAATGAATATGCAATCACCTACCAAGAAGCTAAAACTTCAACTTTACTAAGATCTAGTTAAATTTTCTCAATGTACTTTAATATAAAGTTGATGCCTACAAAACTTTGAAGGGTACTCAAACTTCAGTGTGAGATATAGAACTCGAATTTGCAGGAACAAGGTTGAGAACGCCAACCCTATGCCAATATGTTTCAAGCGAGGAGAATGCTTGGAGCCATCATATTCGTCCAGACCTCATTACACATATGCAAGCAGCAAAATTTCAGTATGAGCTTGGCCGTTTCTCAACCCCTCTTTTAACAACTAGCATGCGATCATAGAAGTCCTGAAAGAAAAATTCAAGTTAACGGGTAACATTGACAAAATGAAGCAAAAGAAGAGAGAAAAAGTCGAAAAAAGGGATGTTAACTAACTTAACTGTTCCATTCATTGAAAGAGCAGCATCACGTTCTGCAGCAGACGAAAAGGAAAGGAACGCATAAGTACGGTTCTTTCCTCCTTTACGATCAGACAACACCCTTGCACTAACCACGATCCCGAACTGGTTAAATAGATTCCTCAACTCGTCAGGTTTTGTACTCCAGGGAAGATTACCAATGTACAACTTATGTGGACTTTCATAAAATAGGTATTTTGTGGGTGCTGAGTTCAGTGCCTCAGGGTTCCTCCTCCTAGAACTTATTTCTACTGAATATCTAACCCGCATTTCCCTGCCACCCACATCCTTCAAAATAGTAAACGAATTTCAGGCAATATGTCAACCAGATAGAGAAATGGTAATAAGAATAATAATTAAAAAAGGGTAGCTAGTTCACACTCAACTGTTCCATCCAATGCAGAAACTGCATTCCTTGCTGACTCTATAGAACCCATTGTGATGTAACCACATCCTCGGCTTACACCCGTCTCAGGGTTCCGAGAAACCTGGAATTAACTCAAAAGGAATCGAAACTTGAATGCAATCCCACAGCTTTCCAAATAATGAATTTTGTTTCACTTTTTTATATTCTATTCAGCTAAAACCAAGTTTGCAAATTTGGAGACAATCCAACTTCCCATCAGGTGAATTTGTTTCAATACTTTTAATTTTCAGCAAAAACCTAACCAGTATCCACCAACTTGACAGAATTCCATCTTTCCAATTTTTGGCTAAAACCCCACTAAGTTTCCAAATTATATAGTGTGGTTGTTGCAATTGAAGGAAAACAATTTATGGAGCATAGCTGCAATAAAACAACAAAATATCTATTTATCTCTTGAAAATTTAGAATCGAGTTAGGATACAGTTATCTGAATTTTAGATGATCCAATCCAAATTTTGAAAAATAAAGTAGAAATCATATTTCTTTAAAGAACCCAACCTTACCCAGATGTTATTGAGAAGAAAGGAAAGGTCCAGACTCCAAGGTGATAGATAAATATATATACCTCAACAGAAAGAACAGAGCCAAAAGGCTTGAACATCTCTACAAGGTCTGCAATGTCAGAGCTCCTTGGAAGATTACAAACGTATAGTTCGCATGGTTTTGCTTGCTTCTTCGATTCAAAGTCATCATTCTCCTCGGTCACATTGTTAATCTCCTCCGTAATCCCGGTTTCCTTATCTACAACTGCTAAAACAGCGTGACCTTTTGTTGAGGGCAAGTGAAGAGAGTTCGAGTCGGTCAAGGACCAGCAGAATTTTGGGTGTTGAAGTTGGAGTGGCGGAGAGAATGATATTGAGGTTGTTGTCGTTGTAGCTGCTGCTCTGGTTTTGGTTTTGAGAGAAGAGAGTAAAGGGGGAGGAGATGGTCCTCCTAAGAGACTGCTGGTGGCCATTGGAGAAATGAGCTTGTAACTTTCTAAGTGGATATGGTTTAACACTAATTTACAAGACTGGTCAGCCCATTTGCGAAACGGGTCACTCGCTCCGAAATTTTACCCCAGTGGATTGGACTGCGGATTTGAATCTCATGTTTATTCACCCTTATTACAGCATTTTTATAATAAACTTAATTTTAAAACAAATGAACCTATATCTAATACTTCGTAATGCAACATTTATATTTTTAGGAAAACTTCAACTTAATCCCAAATCTATACACTCATTCTAAACCTATATATTTTATCAATTAATTCTCAAATATTTTTTACATTTCTGATCATTTTTTTACTATTTTTTAATAATTTTTGTCCGATTTAACACTAAAATGGTTTGATTTAAATGAAATTTGATAAAACAAATAAATTAACGAAATTTAATATTTTCGATCTAATGTGCATATTTATGCACTAAAATAAATTAATTTAAAGAAAATTTGATAAAAAAAATATTGATGAATACTAACAAAAGACTTGATTAATTTTTCTATTTAAAACATTTGAAACTTAATTGATAATAATTATAGGTTTGTGATTCTATTGAAAATGAATAAATAAGTTTGGAATTAAAATTGAGGTTTTTCTAGTTTTTAATAGCTTTTCTTAGCAATGAATTTAATTGAAAAATTAAGAATTTATCTTTATACTATTCATTGAAAATATCTCCAGATAAATTAATTATTTGATTTCAATATCAACAATTAACAAAGTTAAATTACAAAATACAATAAATGATAATACAAAGATATAAAATATTTATTTAAAAAAATATATTTCTCATTTAGATGTGATACAATTTGATTTTTTTTTTTATTATCCTTACATAAAAAGAAGAAAATTATAAATGTTATTCAGTAATGGAATCCATTTATTAAAAACAAAATTTCATTTTTCAGTAACACATATCCATTCCATTTCTCATAAATAGGATTTAGGGGGAAAAACAGAAATATACTGAAGATTAGTACCGTATCCATATGGTTGTTGTATGGATCTATTTGACCCGAAAGACTTAAACAAAGCCAACTTAAGTCGCCCAACCCGCGAAAGATTAAAACAACTCTACCACCTCACCTGATAATCAATTCCTCCTTGCTCCTCCAGATCCAAAAACCGAAAAAATGCCAGCAACCCCAAATGCAGCGATCACAAATTCCCCGAAACCCCAGCAACAACAACAACAAGAACAATCCCAACAAGAAGACGAAACCACCCTCACCTCTCCCTCTATTAAATTTGGCACCCTTGAAGCCTTAGACCATGTGCGGAACCTAACCGATGTAGGCGCCATGACTCGTCTCCTCCACGAATGTATAGCATACCAGCGCAGTCTCGACCTCAACCTTGACACTCTTTTATCCCAGCGCTCAGATCTCGACAAGCATCTCCATCACCTCCAAAAATCCGCTGATGTTCTCGATATTGTCAAAGCTGATTCGGACCACATGCTCTCTAATGTCAGATCCACCTGCGATTTAGCGGATCACGTGAGTGCTAAAGTGCGTGAGCTTGATCTTGCTCAGTCGCGTGTTAATTCCACGCTCTTGCGCATAGATGCGATTGTTGACAGAGGGAATTGTATCGAAGGAGTGAAGAATGCGCTTGATAAAGAGGATTATGAGTCTGCGGCGAAGTATGTGCAGACGTTTTTGCAGATCGATGCTAAGTATAAAGATTCTGGGTCGGATCAGAGAGAGCAGTTGTTGGCGTCGAAGAGAACGCTTGAAGGAATTGTGAGGAAGAAGTTGTCGGGGGCCGTGGATTCGAGGGATCATTCAACTATTTTAAGGTTTATCAGGCTTTTTTCGCCTCTAGGATTGGAAGAAGAGGGCTTGCAGGTTTATGTTGGGTATTTAAAGAAAGTGATTTCGATGCGATCTAGGCTTGAATTTGAGAATTTAGTAGAGTTAATGGAACAGACTTATAGTAATAGTAATGTTAGTAATAATGTTAATTTTGTTGGGTGTTTGACGAATTTGTTTAAAGATATTGTTTTGGCTATTGAAGAAAATGTTGATATATTGAGAGGTTTATGTGGTGAAGATGGGATTGTTTATGCGATTTGCGAATTACAAGAAGAGTGTGATTCTAGGGGTTCTTTGATTTTGAAGAAATATATGGAGTATAGGAAATTGGGGAAGTTGGCGTCTGAGATTAATGCTCATAATAAGAATTTACTTGCTGTTGGTGCACCGGAAGGGCCTGACCCAAGAGAGATTGAGTTGTATTTAGAAGAGATATTGTCATTGATGCAATTAGGTGAGGATTATACAGAATTTATGGTTTCGAAGATTAAAGGGTTGAGTTCTGTTGATCCTGAGTTGGTTCCACGAGCTACTAAATCGTTTAGGAGTGGGAGTTTTAGTAAAGTAGTTCAGGAGATTACTGGGTTTTATGTGATTTTAGAGGGATTCTTTATGGTTGAAAATGTGAGGAAAGCTATTAGTATTGATGAGCATGTGCCTGATAGCCTAACCACATCTATGGTGGATGATGTGTTCTATGTTTTGCAGAGTTGCTTGAGAAGGGCAATATCAACTTCAAACATTAGTTCTGTGGTTGCAGTCTTGAGTGGTGCAAGTAGTTTGTTAAGTAATGAATATCATGAAGCTTTGCAACAGAAAATGAGAGAACCAAACCTTGGTGCAAAGCTGTTTTTGGGAGGTGTTGGTGTACAGAAGACTGGGACTGATATTGCCACTGCATTGAATAATATGGATGTGAGTAGCGAGTATATCTTGAAGCTGAAGCATGAGATTGATGAACAATGTGCTGAGGTAAGTGATATTTCTTACCTCAAGTAAACAGAAGCAGCAGCTATTGTTCTTGCTAATCTATGCCTTGCATGTTAACTTGCTTGTGATTTGTCATTTGTCACGCTATAAGTTAGACTGTTAGAATGTGTTTATCTAGTAATGTTCCACTCAGGACCCATTATGGTGAGTTAAATGATAGAGATAGTATGGACTTCAAGGATTAAAATTATCAGAAGAATTGGCACCATGATGTACATTTGATGCCAGGCCAATTCAGTTTCTTTTATGTCGGACTAATTATTGCAATTAGATGAGTTTGGATGTTTATTGAGCATATTTCTATGATCCTTTTGTTTATTTTGATGCTTGTGATCTGTGCTGCACATCGACTTGATTGTTTCTGAACATCTGGATTGCTTTTGTTGCTTTTTGTCAAAACCATCTCAATGTCTAAGAATTAAAACGAATGAAAAAGTTTCAACAGGCATTCCTTCCATGATCCCTCTGTTTATTTATTGCTTGAGTTCTGTTATATTCATTGACATGGCTGCTTTCAAACACTTGAATTGCCTTGTTGTTTTCTTGTGGAAATCATCTCAATGTCTAAGGATTAAACTGACTGCAATAATTTAAACAGGCATTCCCTGCAACAGCAGATAGAGAAAAGGTGAAATCTTGTTTGTCTGAGTTGGGTGATATGAGCAATACTTTCAAGCAAGCCCTGAATGCTGGCATGGAACAATTAGTGGCTACTGTGACACCTAGAATCCGTCCAGTATTAGATAGTGTAGCGACCATCAGTTATGAGTTATCTGAGGCAGAATATGCAGATAATGAGGTGAATGACCCATGGGTCCAGAGGCTTCTCCACTCTGTTGAGACAAATGTATCGTGGCTCCAGCCTCTAATGACTGCCAACAACTATGATTCCTTTGTACATTTGGTCATTGACTTCATTGTGAGGAGGCTCGAAGTGATTATGATGCAGAAGAGGTTCAGTCAGCTTGGAGGCCTTCAGCTTGACAGAGATGTGAGGGCATTGGTAAGCCATTTCTCTAGCATGACTCAGAGGACTGTCAGAGACAAGTTTGCTCGTCTCACTCAAATGGCTACCATCCTCAACTTAGAAAAGGTATCTGAGATTCTAGATTTCTGGGGTGAGAACTCAGGACCTATGACCTGGAGACTAACCCCTGCTGAGGTTAGGCGAGTGTTGGGTCTAAGGGTTGATTTTAAACCTGAAGCGATTGCTGCTTTGAAGTTGTGATCCCATTTATTTTGGTGTAAAAGTGTCCCTTACATGTTCCTTTTGCCCTCGAGGTCAATGATAAGAATCACCTTTTAGTTGCGCTTAGTCTAATTTTATTTTGTTTGCTTTTTTGTTCTTATTGTTTTCTCTATTCTACTTGAAATTCACTCATTTTTTCTTCCCATCGACTTGAGCTTGTTCGGTAGTTGTACTTTTGAACCTCAGTAAGTGTAAAAACATGCTTAAATAGTATGAGACAAGTAAGAAGTTTTGCTTGTACAAATTGGAAAGTTCACCGAATAACATTTTTGTCTATTATTTGACTTGTGCTTTTGGAAATGCAATGTAGATCAATCTTCTTTTCGCCTACTATTTGTGCTGTGGTCATTTTCTTTTGGATATCCTGCAACTTCACGTTTTCTTTATTATTATAATTATACGTTTTCTTTATTATAATTATTATTCGTTGTTATTATTATTATTATTTGATAAGTTTCACATGATTCTTTATTATTGAAATAAATGATGCATAATTAGTTTGCCAGCAACTGTGTTTCGTAGAATTGAGAATTCAGTTCGTTACGCTATGTGGTCATCATTTCTGATTTGCAACATTAACGGCGTGAGAACTGAGAAATCATTCTTTATGCATCCATCTGATAACGTTGCATTTAGAGAATGTATACCTGCGGAAGCCATTTTCTTCGAAATGTCACTTCGATAGAGAGAGAATCTATTTCACTAGATTTTATCATTCTGTTCTTGGTAGCATTTTATTCTCTTACGGTTTGTTTATTCGGGTCTTGTGGAGCCCTTGACCTTGCTGGTTCCGTTGATAGTCACTAGCACATCAAGAAATTCGGCACCCTACTACATGCTAATTGGTCAACAAATACCATGCCACTGCCGCAGAAAACCCCTGCTACCAAACTTATACAAAGTACCTTTACCAGTGATAGTAAGCGAGACCGTAGCTTGCGTGGCCAATCTCAACAAGACCCTTATTTGCTCAGACCTCAAAGTTCAAGATACCAATAGGAATGGCAATGGAGGCAAGGCAGGGGCAGGCCATATCCCCGCTCCACTCCTGAAAATTTTACCTCGTTTCAGCCCCTTGTTCCTTGCGAAGTAATATTTCTCGTACCATTGTCACTCCAAACAGGGATCGGAATTCCACACCAGTGCCTCATTTAATTTTTTGTTTCCGTTCCATCCCATTCTATTCTCCTACTAAATTTCACATTATACTCTATTCTCTTACTAAATTTCAAATTATAACCATAAAAAATAATAATAATTCATATAAAAAATAAACTTTAAGAGTTAATAATCATAAATTTTATAGAGGGTATAATTATAATTTTAGAAATGAAACAGAACAAACGAGACATGATGGATAAATACCATCTCCGTCCCATTCTTGTTTAAAATTAATACGGAGCAAACCCGTCCTTCAATCAACTCAAAGAATCCCTGCATCGAACATGACAAGATGCAGTAGATTGCCATCCCAAGATACCAACTCTTTTATTTTTTTTGGCCAATTAGAAGGTCAGAGATTGACCATTTGGTAGTGGTCTGTATGAAAGATTGCAAGTTTTGAAGTGTTCTGCGTAAAGACTGCAATTTTTCATATAATCGTCAGATGGTGCATTCAAACCATATCATTTTCATCCAATGGTATTTGGAACACATGCACAAACCATGTCATGCTTGAAACTTAAAGACTGTCAACTGATAGTGAAGGTCTACTTAATTGGCAGGCAGCCGTAATTAGCTAGTAAATCCAAAAAATTGAATGGCAGCAAGATGAATCTAACACGGACTAAAAAATTGCAAAATTCCAAGTTATGGATCAAGAACCATTTGAGGGTTGTCATTAAAATCGCTAGTACAATGAACAGAGATAATTAGGTAGAGCAATGCCAAAATTTAAGATAGAAAGGTAAAAACTAAACAACATAACCTGCTTACATAAGCACAACATATCCCCATAATTTAGGCACAACTGATTACCAGCATTAACGAATATGCAGTTGTGCAGCCAACAAAAAGACAGCACAACTGGAGTTGATGAAAGTCCCACTCCAAAAAACCTAGACATGAGCAGTACCTTCTGTGAATTTTGGATCCTCACATCTATACTGGCCATCAGGTCCAATTCCAAAGCCCCTTGGATCAGCGAAGACATTCTCAAGTAGCTGGCTGCGGGATGGAAGAGGGCTCTCTTCTGCAAATTCAACAGCATCCTCAAGCACTTCGTCTATCTTCTTTTCAATAGCCTTTAGCTCTGCCTCACTGGCAAGGCTGTTCTCAATCATGTATTTCTTCAAGGCTGTGATGGGATCTCTAGCAGCATAGTGAGCCTTCTCAGCTGCCAAAAAGAACCAAGAGATGAGGGACTTGCATGGACTTGTGATAATGACAAACTATAAAACAGAAAATCAAAATACAAGCATCTTCTATTATGGCTAATCATTTCAAGGAACTCTAGAGACATTTTAAATATTATATATCTTAAAGAGTTTATATGTAATCGTTTATTAGGCCATATGGTTTTTATTTGTCACTACAATAAGACAAAGGCATCTCCCGAGTAAACATATCGTTTGTTAGATTAGCAATATTGTACTAATCACTGGAGCTAATTTCTTAGCAACTTAATTTTTGTCATGGTATCAAAGTGTACAGGCACAGATCATTTTATTTTTGTGTGTGTGTGTGTGTTGGGGGGGGGGGGGAGGAGGGAAGGAATGGACATTAGAACATCTGTGCTAAATTCTTGATTCCTAAAGATGTTGTAATGAACTCAATGCTAATACTATGATGTCAAAATAACAGATGGGAAGGTTTTTAAAGCTCTGCTGAGAAGCCAAGAAGAGGATAAGTGGGAACAAAGCAGGAAAGGGAACAGAAAGGTGAGGATGAAAAAAGTTTACTAAACAAACAAATGCCTCCTGAAAAAGCCAGAATTTAACTCAAACGAGCCTCAATAAACCTATCAATAATTGGCAACTCATTTTGAACTTTTCACTCCATGTTACATTAGATCAAGATGGAAATGAAATGGAAAATTTTTGTATGAACTATAAATGGCAGATATTTCAACAAGCACAGGAAATGGAAAAGCAAACAGAACAATTTCACTCCAAACATGCAGAAACAAGTGTCATTCATATCAGTTAAACTTGCAAAGGCAAAAGCTACATCACGAAACAAAACATGGAGGAAATGGAATCCAAAAGAGAAAATTGGCAATAATTAAATTGAACGGCTAAATGCTAATTTAATAAATCAATTGATGACCTGGAATAAAATAGATATCAAAACAAAGAGAACCAAAAGTAAAAGCTCACCCGGGTCACGAAGCTCATCAGGATCAGCCAATGAGTGTCCTCTAAACCTGTAAGTTTCACATTCCACCAACGTTGGCCCTTCTCCTCTCCTAGCCCTTCCAATTGCCTCCTTGGCCACCTCCCTCACCTTCAAAACATCCATTCCATCAACATGAACTCCTGGCATCCCAAATGCAGGACCCTTCTTCCAAATCTCTGGATCTGAAGTTGCCCTCAAGTGCGACATCCCAATAGCCCACAAGTTATTCTCAACAACAAACACGATGGGCAATTTCCACAATGCTGCCATGTTCAAACACTCGAAGAACTGCCCATTGTTACAAGTTCCATCACCAAAAAAGGCCAATGTCACATGATCACAATCTGCCTGCTTCAAAACCTCCCTCCTATATTTGCTGGAAAACGCTGCACCAGTTGCCACTGGAATTCCCTCACCAATAAAAGCAAACCCACCAAGCAAATTGTGCTCTTTCGAGAACATGTGCATGGATCCACCTTGGCCCCGACAACACCCAGTGGTCTTGCCAAAGAGCTCGCTCATGACAGCACGAGCTGGGACTCCCTTACTCAAAGCATGCACGTGATCACGATAAGTACTGACAACAGAATCTTCCTGCTTCAAAAGCTTTATGAACCCAGATGAGACAGCCTCTTGGCCGTTGTAAAGATGAACAAAACCAAACATTTTGCCTCTATAATACATCTGGGCACACATGTCCTCAAAAGATCTGCCCAATATCATATCCTCATATACCTTCAATCCTTCTTCTTTAGTGATCAACTAAAAACACGAATAATTAAATAAGTTTTTTTCAAAAAAAAGAAGAAGAAGCAACATTTGGTCTTTATTTCGTTCATCGGAATTCACAAAAATAGCTTCAACTCATCAAGGCAAACAAAGCCTGTCGATTTTAAATGTCTAGTAATGCATGTAAATAAATCCCAAAGCTAATTACATAGCCACAACCAATTAAACTAAATAAATAAATCTTGGTGTTTAATGTCATCTTTATTAACAAAACAAACGAAATGATTTCAATTAAAGCTTAAAAAGGGTATACGACAATCTGTCACTTAAGCTCAGAAACGCCAACAAAAAAATAAATAAAATGAAAACAGAAGCTTTCGATAAGGGAAATAATTGAGAGGTGAATTGTGGAATTGTTTACCAGATTGGTGGTAGATTTGACCTTCTTTTCCTTGACAACATCAGAAACAGCAACAACAGCAGATCGACGATTGGAATTGGCCAAATGATTGAATTTGGAAGCAGAATTAAGGCGAAGTTTGCGAGTGGATCCAAGAAAAGAAGAAGAAGAAGAGGTGGTCTTAAGAGGATCAAAGAAAGATTGGTGCTTGTCATGAGATCTGGAGGTAGTGGTGTTGAGAGGCAAAGGCTGGGTAAATTTGGTAGCTGAGAAAGCCGATGCCGCTGCCATTTTGCTCTCTCTTCTAGTTTTTTCCTTCTTTTTTTCCCCTCTTTTATTAGGGAGCTCAGAAATGTGGGGGAAAGGAGAGGAAAGGAAACGAAAGGGAAGTGAGGGGAGGACGGAGAGAGGGAGGAGAGTATAAGAAAGGAAAGAGAGGCGGAGGAAACGAGGGAAGAAAACGTGGGAATACTCGCTTATGATTTTTGATTGATTGATGAAAATGAATGAAAGAAATAAATACGAAGGGAAGGGGCTAGGGAGGCCACCGAACTCCCAACTGCCTCACACAACTTCCCTTGGCTTCGTAAAGTCAGTTAAAATTTGTGATTTTTCCTCATTGGACAGTTGGCCTTTATTTCTTGCCAATTTTATTTGGTGGATCTTGAAACGATGTCGTTTGCTCCTTTTTTTTTTTTTTAAATCCATTTGTTGTTTTGGTTTTTAGCAAGTTTTCCTTCTTTCTTCCTCCCCCTATGATCCTGTACAAAATAAAAGAAGGAAGTACAAGCGATAGCTGTTTGTTAATGTTTTACTGTCTTGTACTTTCATTACTGCCTGTGCTGTGAGTTGAAAATGTTGTTTTTCAAAAATCATGGTATTTTTAAAATTTTATATTTTTATCAACAATAATTTATTATTTATTATTTTTTTTGCTTGAAAATATATTACCATACTTTCATTTTAAAAATATTGTTTTTTTTTTAAGTCACTTACTTTGCTTTAAAAGTAAATCCTTCTTTGATAAAAAAATAATAATAATAATAAAATAATTTTGTTTTAAAAGGGTATCAATAGCAAACGTCTCCATCGTAATGAATTATAATTATAATAATGTCCAGATTCGAGGGTGCTAAATTCAACTCTTTTTAAGTTGTATGGTGCTAATCCTATTGAATCTTTGCTACGAGTTTTAGGTCAGAATCTAGTGCCAATGAAAGTTGTGTTTTGAGGCTAAATATTATAAGTTTATATTCACATATCAATCACCAAGACAATTTGATGAGGTTTGAAAAACTTACTATAGTGAGGTGTTTCTTTTAAAGTTAATGTAAAATGATAATTTTTTGAGAAAATAATCATGTTGAATGGATTATTTGTAAAATAAATCCATTTTATGGGGTAGAAAACCTTTATATGTCTGGGTAAGCAAAAATAGAGATAATTAAATTTTTTTAAAAAAAATTTGTGTTGCTAGTATAAGAACCAGATGAATAGAAATTATAAACATGTTATCTAAATGCTCATAGTTATTATATAAACACGAGGGCTACCAACTTGTACAGAGAGGAGAATAGAGACCTCGATTTAGGTGCTATATATCATTTCAGAATTTAATTAAAGAATAAATGTATTTAATTAACGGATTATCCATGAGTGTGAATGATGATATTATAAATATTGTTCACTTGATAGAAATAATCTTAGAGATATGCTTGCATTAAATGTAAGTACAATTTGTTCATGTAATTGGTGGAGGTAGATGTGATTGACTTAGGTTTGCTTATCCGTCCAAAATATGATGGGCGAGTTCAAAGAGTTGTGGTTCTCTTTTTTATATAGATTTATCAATTTGGTGATGCCCCGTAGAATATACATGTACTAGGAATACATCTAAAATAAAATTTAAAACTTTATGTGATTTATGTGCTATTTATTTTTTAAATATATGGGTATCTTCGTGCATTATACATGAATGATATATATTTCTCTCTCATATCCCTTTCTTCAATGGTTAAGATCCTAAAACTCAAATAACCTAGGCAACAAACTAAATTCTGAAGTGCCCAGCAACCCCTCAATGAGTATCATATGATGCTGAATATTTATGTAATGGGGGATCGAGAATCTAAGTGAGTAGTCTAGCCAGTCACAAACCCTTCTACAAGAGGTTCCAAGTGTACTTTGTAGCTTCATTTTGTCAGAACAGTTCTCGTTTTCTTGGTTTCTTCCTTCCTTTAATAGCAACTTTGAAGTTTGTCGCATGGTATGCTTGCAGGATGAATTCAATCAACTCCAAAAAACAAAGAAAACACGAGGACGGTGATTGATGAGTGGTGCGAGCATACAGACTACACGTGGAAAGATGAGACTTCCGACGTGGCATTGGATGAGGATCGAGTCCTTCTTGCAGTGCCTAGGGAAAAGAAATAAATTTATTTATTTATAAACTGTGCCCCAAAAAGGTCAATTGGGGTCCATAGCTCAGTGGTAGAGCATTTGACTGCAGATCAAGAGGTCACCGGTTCGAACCCGGTTGGGCCCTTTTATGGATTTTGAAAAATATTAAACGGTGTCGTTTCGTTTCTTTCTCTGTAAATAAACCATCTATCTATTACGACGCCGTTATAGAAACTTTCTTTAGTGCCCCAGGGCCCAGGCGATCTACAGTTTCAATCTCTATGGTTGCGTTAAAGTAGATTTTAGAAAGAATCCACATTTTTTCATCGGGTATATGAGACTATAAAGGACTGTAAAGGAATAAACTCATTAAACTTGGAGAAAACACATATCTCATGTTCAAATATATTTTTTAGGATTTTTGTTTACTCAGTTTAGCTAACAAATCTGGAAATGAAACAAAGAGAAGGGAATAGAGAAGGAATGTTTATGGTGATTAAAGAAATAAAGAGGAACAGAGAATGAATGTTAATGGTGATTAAAAAAATAAAGAGAAAAAGAGAGAGAGGCACTATAAAGTAAGGAGTTACACGGACCATTTCATATAAATATCAAAATAACTATATAAAACATCTAACTATGATATATTAACCTAATGCGAGGATGTGTTGGTAATTTAGAAAAAAAATGGAAATAACAAAAATATATAATAGATTTAACGGTGCCTTATATATATATATATATATATATATATAATTAAAGAACTCGATCAGAATTAGCAAAGCCGACTCACGGCACAGGCCAAATTTTTCACTTCTATAATTTTAAACCTTTTAAGCTTAGTTGTTATAAGCAATTTGCAAGCTTTCCTTCAATTTTCCTCCTGACGGCACCGATTACAATTTGCCGTGCATCGGAATTTTTTAGATCATCCTCAGTTCAGATAGAACTTAGAACACAGTTTAGTACCCGTAGCATCATCCTGAATTCCCGGCAACGCCAACATAACATTCAGTATCCATCTCATTTTCCAGCAGAAGGCACATAGGCGTCCGATAAAAGCTTAAAATGCTCAAGCCTTTAAAAGCAGTTTTTCCATCCCATGGAAAAAGGGGGAATTGGAAAGGAGAAACCAAAAGAAAAGAAACAGGCTAACCATGCTTCGGATTACAAACATCAAACTTTATTTTACATGCAAGAAAATGGCTAATTTTTTTTAAAAAAAGTTATACGATTTCTAACTCATTACCAAAATCCCTTCCTTCCCATTACGTACAAAATTTATTTTACATGCATGGTTACAAGACAACTGTACAGAATATTTTATAAATCAGGGAAAAAGAAAAAGAAAAGGACTACACATAGGTTGAATAAAAAAATACAACTCAGCCAAGTGATGACAAATTCATGAGCTATTGGACATCCGGTTTTCAATTTCTACAGTTAGTCTGTACAAGATAGTAACGTCAGCCTTTGTTCGTCTTCTCCTTGCCTGCAAAAGCATCATCCAGGTGTTAAGATCTTTATCCAATATGCTTGATTTTAGTGGAAAATTTTACCAACACGAACTGAGCGATCACAGATCTTACCGAATAGGCTTGATTTTAGTGGGAACCGAAGAGATGATCCCTTCAGTTTTTGCTCTCTGAGTTGCCTACTTTTGATTGGTTTCTCAACTGTTGCAATATCGCTGCTACTCTCTCCTGTTAAAAGACCAGGTCCTTTCTTCACCTTTTCATGATAAACAGCAGGAGGTGCAAGCCTTAGCTGAGGCATGCTTTCTATTTGAACTAATTTCTTATCTTTTTGGAGATTAGACAAAATCTCAAACTGCAGAACATTCAGGATGAATTTTGATTAATTAACATTGTCTAACCATGAGAGTTGCAACAATAACAACTAAGGTAGACTTACCCGTGATATTTGCTGAAGCCCATAGGAATTCTCTAACAAATCTTCATGTGGGTGTAAAATGCTAGTTCCATGTGCTCGCCGTGGTCTCTCGGAAACTTTATTCACTAAACCATTCTCCGGAAGTGCTGATTTATTTCTAGACCCCTTCTGAGTATTCTTCTTAGGCATGCAAACAGGACATCCAGATAGGTGGCTCCTACTTGATGACTCGTTTTCAAGTTCGCAATCAAGATGAGTTGCATGACCACAACTGAAAACTCGAAGACGGAAACTGGAATTCTTTGCAAGTGGGCAGTTGCATATACAACATACAGTACTTCGGGGAGCATAGCCATGAGATGCCCCCTTCTTTAGTAAGCTCAAGGTGTAGAATGTGTCATCCTCTATCAAGGATTTGGCCGTATCCTAAAATGCAGAAAATATGAGTTAGTACAGATTTGTGATTTAAATTAAGGAAGAACAGTTCATGACTGGCACAAAGTTTTTCAAAAAAAAAAACAAATTCTAAGATGAATAGATAAAGAAAAAACAAATGACTAAGTTAATAGATTATAAATATATACCAGAATTCTTCTTTCAAAGCCATATGTTCCAAGCATCCCCAATATTGTAATTTTGAAATCACCAAATTCCTGGGTACCGTTATCAGAGAGGAGTTTTGACATGATAGTTGGAAGGCGAACATATCCTACCATTCCCTCAACAATCTCTTTGATGAACCTAGAGAACAATTTCCTCAAGATGGGAGCACCTTTACAAGATCTAGAGATTTTCCACTTGATTACCCCTGCCCCATCATCCTCCTGGAGACCCAGAGCTTCACCTAGCACTCCAACATGATTCTTTGCTTTTGATATGCTTCTATCAGAATAGGAATCCATCAAAGGCATACAAAACCTGCATTTAATATCAGAGATCGTTAGTCTGAAAACCTAAATACTGAAATTTCTTTGCAATACTGATTAAACAAAAAAGGCATATATTTTATATAGACAGAAAATTAGGAAATGAAAAATGCATATATTGTTCCCTTCCACAACAATATCATTCTTGGCAATTATTAAAAAGATAAAATGCAAGCATAAAGGACTGGTGGAGCAAAGGCAGAAGTACGAACAATAAAGGATCTAAAAGGAGGTAAATGTTTTCTTAATGCAAGTACAGAAATTTCCAAAAGAAAAATTCACATGGTGCAATTGAGAAATTGAAATTCAAACAAAACAGTGGTTTACTTGGCCAATTAATTAAAAAAGAGTGGTTTGTACAATTGTTCAGTTGTTGACTTGTTTCAAGGGATAACTTCTAATACAGAATGAATTAATCACTGATTATGGCAGTTCCTATTAACCGGATGACACATTCTAAATAATACAAAATTTAATAGAAGATACAGTACACATTGTGATTCTCACACGTGCACACACACACAGGTGTTTTTGCCCTTAAGAGAGCTGCGAACATTTAAGCACGCCAGGTGTGCTTTTAACAACAATAGAACAGCATTTGCTAATGCAAGAAAACGCAAAATGCAGAAAGGAACATTCTCAGCTTCCTATTTCACAACTATGCACAGGCAAAACACAACACGCATAACGATATCCTGGCAGCTTGCTGTATAAGACTCATTGTGCTCTGTCCTATATCCTACACAGCTAGTTGGTGTTCTGCATGGTAAAAAAAGATCTGGACTTTCACAAGGTGAATTGAAGAAAAATAAGAAAAACAAGGTAAGAGTCAATACTCAGTGTGCTCTGTCCTATATCATAGACAACTTGTTGATGTTCTGCGTGGCAACCAAAGATCTGGATTTTTTACTAGGTGAACTAGAGATAAGAATAAAAAGGGAAAAGCAATATGAAAAATCTTTTCTGAGGAGTCGCAAGTAAACTAATGATGTTATATAATGTTATATATAGATTGTCACATAATGCATGTACTCAAACTAACGATCTATATTAAACTTACGAGTCAAGTAATCTGAACCAGAGTATCTCAGATTCCTCAGGTTGTAAACGTGGGGTGTTCCGCTGGCATAATCCAATACAGGCATGTAATATACTGCATATGTTGTCCACCTGTAAGATAAATATCGCAGGGTGCATTAAATATACATTAAAAGCCTGCTTTCCTTTCACGAAAAAAAAAAAAAAATCAAAACCATATCATAGAACTCTAGAAATCTGTGAACCTCTTTCATTTTTAAAACAGTCTTGTAATGATCACTACGGGCAGAACCACTTAAAGTCATATCTGAAACCACATTTCCCACGGCTGTCTCTAGCTCTGAAAATTTATCATTGAGACCAGAAAGTGTGAGTAAAAGAGCACTTCCGGCATCACCAACCCTTTCCAATAAAAAGGCAGCAGCATCTATTATCCCATAGTCCTGGCACATGCGTAAACAGTGTTCCACCCGGTAGCTATCAAAAGTCTCTAAGAATCTGAGAACTGAATTGCGCTCAAACTGACATAATAGCTGCAAGAGCAAAATGCAAAATATTAAGAATCTAACCCAAGAAGTGATAAGATCATTCTTGAAATTTTGAACTAAAAGAGGAGCAATTACAAGTGCAGTAAATTAGAAGTTATCACAGCAAACATGATTCTGAAAAAACAGATGCAACTATTTGAGCAAAAAATACATAAAATTGAACATAGATGATTATATCCCACAAGGACAGACAGACAAGGCAGCACCTGAATCATGACCCAAACCAATACAACATTTATTTGACTGAACACTTGAGCTTATTGATTTTCTTTTTGTCTCTTTACTTTCGGGCTCCCTTTGAAACAAATTTGAAGAGACCGAATGATATTAAGTGTTACAAAGAACATGCAATCAGAATGAACACAGAGACCAAAAAAAAAAAAAACAAATTTTTATTTTTTCAGAGGGAGTGGGGTTGCAATGTCATTCAAATTCAACCAATTGCTTTTAGGATAACAGTAGATGGGCTGACCTCGAAATAAAGCTCAATCATATCATCATTCACATGGACAGGATTATTCCGCACGAACTTAGGAAAATCAGAGATCCTTTCCAGATAAGCTGCGAGTCCCTTTGACTGGTCTTTCACCCTTCTTCCATTAACAACATCTATATCGTCAGATTTTCTTAAATTAGAAAAGTCTAAGGTTCCAGACAAATGAACCTCAATGACTGTCTTTAAATACAGAAAAAGGCTTCGTGGATGGGAGCGTAATTCAGAGAGGATATGTGGACTTTCAGTACTAAAATGGTCCATGACCAAGAAGAATGTGCCCTCTCTGGAAAAAAGAAAAAACCATAAGCTTGATTAGAGAAGAAAGTTGCCAAATAACAGAAATCTAACAGTATATTTAATAAGAGAGTAAAGATCAAAGAAGCTTCTTGGGAAAAATTAAAAATTTACCTGCTTAAGACAAGCAACTCAGGAATCCTAGATATCACAGCTGATCGAAAAGCACCACTTTCATTGTCACTCAGCTTTTCTAACATATTGTTAATGTAGGAGAAAGTGTGAATGGGTTCATCTATGTCTTTCATATAGCTATCCAAAGCAGCAAGATACTGATGTCTGATGGTATGAATTAAGCCAGAAACCTGAAACCCAGATTAGAGCCAATGGCATGAGGCTACCAAAAGAGAACTTAATATAAGAAACACTCTCAGAGACAATGGCACAAAAGTGAGCATGGCATACATACCTGGTGAAAGCATGCTTCCTCACATAGCTGCAACACGTAAGCCTCATTCCAATCAGTCTCAGGCACCACTTCCAGCAGTGCAAGCAACTGTTTCTCTCTCTCTTTTGAAGTTTCAATGATGTGTGGAGGAACACTTGATGGAATAGTACTCCCTGATGTCAAGTACTCCAAAATCTGACTCAGCACAACTTTTGAAACATGAGCTTTTCTACATGCAACATGGTGTGCAATGAATTCAAACAGATTTCCTATGTCTTTCTTTGAAGGCCATGCATCCACAAATCCAGTATCATCATCATCAAGAGCAGATTCATCTGCTTGGGATATATGATTTTCGGTAATTTGAACTAGAGCATTTATAGTATTCTGAATCAATAAATTTTGACTTTCAACCGTCATATTGTTTTCTTGCTTAGCCTCCATATCTGTATTGGCCCCATCTTGCTTAGAGAATTCAGGTTTCTCACCATCTAAAAAAGCACACCTCAAAACATCTAAAGTCGCTTCAGTATCTAACTGTAAGAGATAATACAGGTTCAGGTATGTTCCTCTTGAAACTGCCTGTGGATTAGGGGCAACGGAACTCTCTAGCAAAAACTGCACAAGTTCTTTCCTAAGAGATGGTAAACGTGTGACGGGAAGAGCCCCATGTCCTGCAAACACAATGCTTCAATGTTTTGTAACCATTCATGAAACCAAATTACACATTGAACTAGTACTTTATGCACATGCCACTCATCTCATTTATTCCAGAATGCAAGCAGTTCATCGTTGGTTTAAACAACAGAAGGATATTAATTTTGATAGACAACAGCCAAAGTTCCTCTTACATGGAGAAACTTCAAGCTTAATCAGCTTGTGAGAGTTGAGGGAAAAATGTTGACAAGAAATATCATGTATCAACAAATTATTTAGAAAGTATATACTTATCGGATTACATTAGCAAAAAAATTGTGTCACGGGTATCAATTTACATAATAGCCAATACAATTATCAATATATACTTATAAAAACCGGATTGGATAAAAGCTGAGCCTATAAATAGGAAATGGATTGATAAAAAATTTATCAAACATGATGCTATGTATATTATACATTATAACATCATGAAAGGTACTATTGTTTTACAGAAAAATAGCAAGATTGATATTGTCAAAGAAAGCCTGTTGTCTTAATAAACAAATATATAAAGTTAGAAGTTCCATATATCAAATTTAAAGTGCAAAAGCTATCCAGCACTTGACACAATTCTAACATGTGAAAGCATGCTGTCTTCAGAGAATCCATGAATCCAAGCTTGCTTAAATTGCCCATAGATATATATAAAAAAAAAAAAAAAAAAATCTAAGACAGAAACACACACAAAAGACTTGATGATAATCTAGTGCTCAGTAGTCAATTCTCATAACATTAAATAACCAACAAGTTGATTTGAAAGTTTTATATAACAATCTACCTCATGACAAGAATTGAAAAGGAGCAAATTTTGTAATAGTAGAATCAAACAAGTTACAATGTAACTTGGGTGATACCTGTTGAAAAAAGTATATGATAAATTGAGTGATACCTGGCGGAAAGGCGAGTCCTAAAAAGCAGTACTTCAGATAAACAAGCATCCTGTACCTGTTATTGAGTTCAGTAGTAATGGGTAGCCATACAGAATAGATGAGCCTAGGGTAAACGAATCAACTTACGATTTATTTTTTAATTAAAGATAATTAGAAGGTAAATTGATGCAATTCATTTTCTTGGGGATTCTATAATTTTATGTGAATTGATTCTCATATTTACATTCCCGTAGGAAAATTAAATCCATGCACCAAACTTTCCTGAGTCAAAACCTAATATGCGAAAATCTCTGCTGTGTTGATAAGCTTATAGGTGATATATTTAATGCAAGATGACATCTACATAGTAGTAGAAAACAATTTACTCAACAACATTCAAGATTTAATTTATTGAATCTGTCAGAGGTTAAGGCCATGTACCCAAGGGCAGCAGCAGTCTCTTTTTGACTAGTTCTAGAGACAACCAATAGCTCCTCTAAAGGTGTCCTGAAATCATCCAATCCTTTATTGAAAAGATACACCAGGGCACCGTATAATCCATGTTCCCGGCATAGCCTAACAACCTAAAAGACGATTTTAATGATTAATCACCATTCTTGGTGATAATATTATAACAAACACATAGGCTGAACAAGGTAACAATTAAGAAAAAACCTGATTAAAATCCAAGGAGGAAATGTCCATGTGAAGGACACATTGCTCAACTCGCTGCAACCACCCTTTGCTACTGTAATGCTCTACCAAGGCTTGCATAATCTTTAAATTGAGGAAGAATGGGAAGATGAAGGAGAAGACAATTACTGTGAACTAGTTAGCAACCAGATTGGAGAAATCAATGAGAGTAAACTAAACATTAAAAATCAAGTGATACCTCAGGAGGTAGAGATCCAAGCATATCCCTCAATATATATGGCTCCAAAAGTTCCAAAAATGTATCTAAAATACAGAAAAATAAAGATTCAACTACTAAGACTCCACTCAACAAGATAATCATTTTATGTAGCATCAAAATAAAACGAAAACTGCATGCACTTTGCAGCATCAATTTATAGAAAACTACATGCACTTCATAGCATTAATTATAGTTAAGGGGAACACCCTTAACAGGAAAACTGAAGCAGGCACAAATGAACAACACAGGAGAGGATGCTTTAATAGTTTACCATATGTCTCAATGTGGAGTCTATAAAATTCAAGCCTCAAGGAGTGACAGAGAGATGTAACACAACTGGCATGTAATTGATGAATTCCAAATTGCAACATGGTGGAGCAGTCAAAGTTCAAAATCCAGACTTAACCAAATAAGTATGGAATTTTATGTACCTCTATGTCGAACAGAGACAAATTTGGAGAAAATTTCATCAAAAAGCATGTCAGTCCGCTTTATATGGACACAGAATTCTACAGCAACACCACCAACACGTGTGAATTGTTCTTTTATTTCAGAGTGCACCGAGTTGCTTCCAGTCTTTGAGTCATCTTGCTGTTCCACTTTCCCAATTTGATTGCAAAAGGCCACCGAAATATAAGAAAATACTTCATCCACATACGACATAAGCAACTCTACCAGATACGGCATTATGGCTTCCTTTACAGCATCCAACGATTTAGGAAGATCAACAACACCATGAGCTTGGCCATCATAAAGCGTCATTGCCATGTTCAAGGCACCCATCCAGTCACCTGCACTACGCAGAACCTGAATACGCTCTTTCCATGGGAGAAGGCGGGAAACAATAAGATGTGTTGGTCCAAGTATGTATACAGAAGCTCCTCTTACAGCTATACAATTGTGATAAGCTTTCTCTGGGTTCCCATAGATATTGATTAAGTGTGTATGATATGCAGCTACGTCATCTCCCCCAGAACCATCAACAGCAAAACTAGTTTGGTGAATCACAGTGCCATCCTTTGTGAACAAATGTAGTTGTCCTGTTAATGTGAGTACCACCAGCATCTGGCGGAGGGGAAAAAAAATCTTATGGACTTGAGTTTTACAGATAAAAATAAACCATGGAGCATGCACAAGTATAGTGGAGAATGCGAAGACAAATGAACAGTGAACAAACTAGAAGCAAATAGATTTGCATGAGACAAAAAAAAAAAAAAAAAAAAAAAACACTACACACATACATGATCATCCAACCAAGCCACACCTATGGCTACACTGTCAAGGGACCATTTTCCATAAACTTTTAACTCTGATTTGACCAACTTTGCCACTTGCACTTTTCGATCCCAAGCAATTGCAAGCAATGAAACTCTCTCTGCCACATGTTCTGGAACATTGTCTGCAACAAATTCTTTTTAGAATACTGTGCACTTGAAATTTAAGGAACTCTATCAGGCCATACCAGTTGATGAACTGTGGGATTGTGTGGTACATTTCCATGCAGTGTAAGGCATGGAACCCTCTCGAACTCCATCTGGCCTAGAAATTTGTGCATATACTTGCAAACTAGGACTGAGCCTGACCTGTAACAAAGGCATGGTTTCAAAACATAGTGAAGAATAAACACCACAAATAAGCAAACATTAATTCACATGACAAAAGGTACATGGAATTTGCAGAATCATCTGAGGACTTCATACCACCAAAGCAGTTTGATGAGTGACAAATATGACCACACCTTCTTCAACCAAAGAAGAGCCCTCGTTGAATAGTTTCCAACCTGTATCTCCCCCAACTACACCCCCCATCATGCTACTAATGCTGGTGGACGATGCTGAAGAATTTCCTTGTGAAGCTGGCAAAGCACCTCCACAAGATTCATCAAAAAGAAGGGGTGAAGCTGATAACACTGTTCCCGTTCTTTGTCCATCAAGAAGACACTATAACAATCAATTAACGTCTAGTCATTAATTTGGCAAGTACGACAAACGCCTACCATGTGCTCACTCAGATTAGCACATATTACTGCAAGGCATGGGCAAGAACCAGTAGCATAGAATGATGTCTTTACCTGCGTTTTGAAGGAGAACCTGTTAAGCAAAGGAACCACCGAGAAAGCATGTAACAGAACCAGACCCTTACTATCACCAGTAACTGCTTTAAACTGACGAGAAACTTGAGAGTCCTGGCCTAGGAAGAATGCATGCACAACTGATGCGGTATGCTCCCCAGTAATAACTTTTGCTGCTGATGCCCTCTGGACATCCCAAACAGTAATGTGACCGTCTCCATAACCAGCCAAGAGCATGTCCCCTTGCTGATTGAAGCACATGGAAGTCACTGGGGCTTGAGATCGATCACCTTGCAAACCAAGCATTAGCATCTGGAAAAAAGAGTAGGATGAGCAACCTAATTTGCAAAAGATTGACAATGACAGATCAATGTTTTGCAGCTGTAATTTTCCTTGAAAATTGGATATTCAGTCGGCATTAAATGTTTGGTTTCGATAGCATTGAATTTTCAAGCAGGCAGGAGTCAGAAGAGTCCCCTGATTACAGAAAACAAAGATTTTGTGCATGCATTGCAATTTTTTTTTTTTTTTTTGGCATGCATTGCAATTAAACCCATGCCTAAGGTACAACTTCAAAGAAGAAACATTATAATCTCATGTAAGTATATTTATGAAAGTCCTTCAAATTACTCCTGGGTCTAGGATTTCTTTATTTTACATTGCTTCTATGAAAATAATACCTCATATTTCAGAAAGCACATTTCTAACAGCACCCTCTGAATATTTTTCAAATCCATCCATTTTTCAATAAAAGCAAGGAAAGCAAAAGGCAAGACATACACTAGTAAAAAGAAGCAAAATAAAAGCCACAAACAACTATAAGCAATATATGAGTGAACAGAAGTAACCTTCGCGTCCATCTTATCATCATTGTGAGGAGAGTATCTACTAGGGACGACAACAACAACACCCTTCGACATTCCCACTGCAATGTAGTTAAGATGAACTGCCAAAACTTGAGGTGAGCCATGATCTCTCCTAAATGCTTGAGAACCAACAGTTTGCGTGATAACATTATGAGCATCAACATCAAAATATCCTAAAGTAGTTGACCCCCTTCGAACACCCTCAAGTCTCATAGGCTGAGCAGCCGCACCCTCCTCCCAATGCAATCCAGTATACGCCATTCTTTTCTCAAGTTCTTCAGCCAATTCAAGCGGCTTCAAACTAGACTTCTGCCTCTTCCCCGCCCTTTTATTAATCATCTCACTCTCCAATTGCTCGATTCTCTCCTCTACAAGCTCCGAAATATCACTTATTGAACTTACATCATCACCATCGCCAATAGTAGAAACACCTACCCGATCATCATTTGCCTTACCCATACTTTCTTCCAAATTATTTCTCTCTCCTTCCACTGCATCATCTTGATACGAATCGACCTTATTTGAGTCAATAATATCCGTTTCATTGGAATCACGGGCTTCCAAAAAATTAGTTTTATCGTTGTCTTTAGAAACAGTAGCTACATTTTCATCCTCTAAATTGAAGTTATCATCAGAATTCGAGGTCAAACCAGTAGCATTCAACCCATCTTGACTACTATCATTACTGATTCTTACTTCCTCCTCAATTTGATCAATTTGAAGAACCGGCCCCTCTTCACTTTCACGTGAAATCTCCAAATCCTCCTCTCTATTCGAAATCGCATTCTCTGCTGTAGCAGATTGAAATTCACTCATGTTCTCATCTGACTGAGATTGAATTCTTTCAATTGAGTCTCCGTTCGACGAATTTGAAACAATTTCGTGATCATCCCCAGCATTGGAGCCTGATTCTGCAATATCGAGAATCTTCTGGAAGGTTCCACTCCCGCCGCTCAATCTCCTCGACTTGATCGCGGCGGCATGCGGTGTCGGAACCGACCGAGAGGCAGCCGCCGCCGCCGCAAGCGCTGCCCCTGGCTTCGCATTCGATCTCACTCCACCGAAAAGCGATGGCAACTGTCTCAAAGTAGAAGAAGAAGAAGACGAAGACAGAGGAGGGAGGCTCCATGGTGAACTAGTAATTCGAGTGCGTAGAGTGGATTTTAGTTGATCGGATTTATCAGGGAGAATTTGTGATTGTACCGATTCTAGTGAGGCGTCGTCGTGGTGGGAGATAGAGAGATCTGACTGGAGGCGAGGTTCGATGGACGGTGGGGATGAAGGAGGAGTTGAGGAATCGGAGTCGTTGAGGATTTCGTCAAGAGTGCGGTGAGGGACGGAGGTGGAATCGGTGTCAGAATCGGAGGAGGAATGAGAATCAAGGAAGGAGTCGAGGTCGAGTTCCATATGGAGTTTGGCACTCGTTAGTTTCTTAGTCATGCTTATTTTCTATCTAGCAAAGTAGAATGTTTGTTCATTTATGTGACAGATGACGAAGAAGAAGAAGCTTTGTCATTAAATTCTTACTTCTCGCTACTTCCTCTCATGCTGAGCTATTGAACTGTTCCGAGGTAGACAGCCGCTAGAGCTTCCTTGTATAAATTCTTACTTAAACAAATTTTATATGCCAGTGATAAAAACTAGTTTAATTGGACTTTTACGGTAATACGAGTATGGAATTGATACCATTTTATAGAAATTTCTTATTTTGAAGATTGAATGTATAAATAGGTTGATTATGCATCTAACATAAATATTATGTTTTCTATATTTACATCATTTTATGTTTTTCATATTTACCCATAGTGAAAGCATTCCTATTATTATTACAAATATTATAAGAATAGCATTTCTTACTATTTATTATTCACTATTCATTTAAATTCATGCTAAATATTCACTTAGGCTCATGTGCATTGTTTACTTTTATTATGTAATAGTATTATTTTGATTTTCTAGTTTTTTTTGGGCATTCACATATAAATTTGACATCATATTCCATTTTGATTCTTTGATAACCAAGCACACATGCTTGCCTTTTTTTGTATATATATATCGGATTATATTATTCATTTATTTTTATTATTTAAAATTAATCTTTTTAATTTATAATTTTATTTGTTAATAAATATAATTTATTTTTCTCTACGGATTTTTGAATATTTTTTTAAAAAAAATAAATAATCAATTGAAAAATAAATTTTATTTGTTTTATTTGCTTATTCTTTATATAATCAAAATTTATTAAAATCAATTTTATAGTTGTTTTTATTGCAGTCTATTAACTTCAATATATTTTTTACAATTTAATTTTTTTCTAAAAAAATAGTTTTCTAAAATAAATATTCTTTAGATTCTAACTCGTTAAGGATGATCACGATATATAAAAAAAAATTCAGATCATTGGCTTTATTAAAAATTAACTATGCATCTATACGGATAACTTCAACTATTTGTTGTTGATTTTTTTTAATATTCTAGAATTAATTTTTTCTAATAAAATATTAAAATAATATTTTAGAAGAACAACTTAATAATTCAAATGCAGTTTTTATATTAATATTATAGATTATTTTTTAAATAAATATATATAAATTAAATGTATATATTTTTCAAAAGTTATTTTTCTTATCAACATTAAACATAAATAAAAAAGATTCATTAGTTAATTTTTATATTAATTTTTGTTTTATTTTTTGATGCAAACTTATGAAAAAAATAGATTTTTTTAAAATTTGATAATATATATTTTTAGTTAAATTATTATAGTTTTTTATTCAAGAGCGAATGCATAAGAAAGAACAAATCGTGTTTTTTTAACTATAAAATTTATATTAAAAAAAACATAGAAAAATAAATTAAATACAAATATTTGATTAAAAATTACAAAATCAATTCTACAATATTAAAAAAGTTAATAGTAAATAGCTAATGTCATGTGTGTAGATACTTCCTTAATTTTAATATATATATATCATGACAAGTATTCGAAGGTTAGAATATGCAACATAAATCAAAAAATAATTAAAAAAAAAAACTTAAGTTGTAAGAAATATAATGAAGTTAGTAGACTGCAATTAAAATAACTACAAAATTGATTTTGATATATTTAATTATATAAAAAATAAATGGATAAAACAAGTGAATTTTATTTTTTTAATCGATCATTTATTGAAATAACATTATTCAAAAATCCATACATTAAAAAAATAAATTATATTTATTAACAAATTAAATTATAGAAAAAATAAAAAATTAATTTGATAAGAGTTTTCATAAGAAATGACAAATTGAAGATATTAATTTTAAATAATAAGAATCGTTTTTTTTTTAATTACAAAATTTATGAAAAAACATAAAGAAGAATAAATTAAATACAACTTTTTTAAAAAAATTATGAAATTTGATGAAACTTTTTTCTTTTACTTTTAATTGTGTATATTTTACTTGACCAAAAACATAATATAGATTATTAAACTGAAATAAGCAAATTTTATTCATTTCGCAACACGGAAAGATAGACTAGTTACATTTATAAAAACAATCTTATTGCATTCAAATCGAATTGAACATAAATATGTTATTTAGGAAAGGAAAAAAACATCAATAATGAAACTTGAATTTGTAATTTCTAAACTAAATAAATCTTTTAATATTTGAACCAACCTTTTGAAATCTCTTGTAAGAAACCAAACTCTAACTTCCATCCTATTCAAATCGAATCCAGCATAAGTATATTATTTCTTAAAAAAAAATCAATGAGTGGTTGAATTCAAAACTTTTAAAGATTTTTCCTTACCATTTGAACCAACCTTTTGCAAGAAACTTAACATACCAAATACATGTTGAATTTATTCAACTAAAACCAAACGCTAACAATTAAATTTATGTAATTAAGCTTTAGTTCAGCTCGTCCAAATTATGCCCTTCCCAAACCACAGACTTTGCCACCCACACGCACAACACAACCTAAATCAGACATCCTGTTCCGATTAAGTGAACACAAGCTGCTACGGACAACGATTCTCACCGTGGCAAACAAACTAGTCATTCTTTTTTAGCACTTTTTCTTTTTCTTTTCTTTTCTTGTTTTCTTTTATCCAGTAGTTTAGCCTAACTAATATTGGTTCGAACCGAGGCATGCTAGCATGGCGGAAGATCCACTGCGCCGAAAGAGAGGATCTACCTTGTTTGGCGCAGCACAAACAAATCATTAGCCGAAACTCTATATCCAACCAACCGATCATAGGACTCACTAACATTAGTATTTCAATTCCAAACATTGAAGCTAATAGTAACTCCGACAGAGACACCTATAAGAAACCTTCATGCGACAAATGCTTCGTTAATTTCCTACAGATCCGTCAACTAATGCAAATGTCTAATTTTCAATTGTTCTAACTTTCCCATGGTATTTTTTTCTTCCAACAAATGGCATATTGGTGCATGAAGGGTCTAAACCCTAAAGTTTATTTTAGCCCCATAATAAAATACAATAATCTATTATCGAATTAACAACCTTCTTTTTTTCTTCTTATATTCTCGATGGCTCAACTGAACCTATCCATGGTAATCTATTAAATAGACCTTTACCTAATAAAAGTTACATATTATGATGATAACATTTATAAGGGAAAAGGAATGAGCAAACGATATTAAAAATTTAAAAGGTACCGTATTCCACCAAATTGTAGAGAGTAAGGCAAAGGTAGGACCTCGAACTTCCTCAAGATTGTCCGATAAATAAGGTAAGCTGCAATTCTGTGTGACAAACTCTAAAGAAACTGGTTTGTGACCCTAAGCCACCCTCAAAGGCACCCCCACCCATGCGGCAAGCAGGCAGGTTCCATCGAGAGAAACACTTCCTGCTCACCTCGCACATTACAAGAGCAGCACTTGACTGAAGGATATACGTGCATGCAAAGCAAACTTATGTAGAACTAAACAAAACATTTACTGGCGGCCAAGGATGCATTCCAATACACACAGAGAAGAATATCAACTACCAAGGATCAACAATGGCAATTATTCTAGTCTTCTTCAGTGGCAAAATATTTAAACAAAGATATGCAAATGCAAAAATAAAAGTTAAAACAAATCATAAAGTATCTACAGGCTGATGCAAGGATGCTTAATGCATGAGAATAATATGATAGTATAGATAAACACTAAAGTCTGAACCAAGAAAGCAAAAACAGGAATCTGGATTACAAAACCAGTCCAAGATGCCTAAGAAGACATTTGGAAGAAATTTTTTTAATCAAAACCATTTTTAAGGCAATGTAGCTCTTGATGACACTATCTGCTGAAGCAATCAAAGCAAGTAATTAAACCCACCATCGGTGACACAGAAAGCCAAAACTCAGGCAATAACATAAAAATCAAAACTCATCTAAAATACTTCTGTTATATCTGGAAGCACCAAGTTATGAAGATTAAAATCCAGGATTCTCCAAAAAGTCTCACATTCACCAATAAAAATATTTATAATGACAAACTGCAAAATGGTCCAAAAAGGTAACTACTTTAAACTACTAAAAGTAACAGAGGACTAGGGCATTCTGGAAGGAGCTCCTAATCGAACAAGCTGAATCCCATGTCTTCATCCTCACTCTCCTCCTTAACCTCTTCCTGTACAATTAATCAAATTCAACACAGTTAGAAAACTCAAACACCACAAACAGCAACCACTAAATTCATAAAAAATACGACATATACGTATTTTTACCTTCTTCTTCTCCTCAGCGGCAGGAGCAGCAGCTGCTGCAGCACCATCAGCTGGGGCAGCAACAGCAACGGCACCACCGCCACCAGAGCCAACATTCATGATGAGATCCTCAATGTTGCGCTTCTCAGCAAGCTTAGCAAATAAACCTGGCCAGTAAGATTCAATTTGCACATTGGCTGCTTTCACCACTGTTGCAATCTTCTCTGCCTGTTAACAACAGTTAAAGAATACAAGAGCATGCACAGATCCGCTTCAAGAAAATGAATAAATTCATAAACCCTATAAACTTGTTAAAAATTACGAAACCCAAAAACATTAAAATTATATATCTAGGGTCTGAAGGATACAGTGATGGAGATGTTATCATCGTAGAGAATAATAGCAGCGTAACTGCAAGCTTGCTCGCTGATGGACATTGTTATTAAACTATTAAAAAAATAAAAAATATATATAAGAAATCATCAATTATCAACTCAAACACACAAAAAAGTAGAACGATTGCATCTATCTATGCATCTATAGATAAGGAGAAATAATTGGGATTTGGAGGAGAGGAAAATATTGTTTACCTTGTGGAAATAAGATCTGAGATTAGTTGCTTCTGAGTGTGCCCAAACCTGCGGCTGCGCTGGACAAAATACTCTCTAGGGTTTGAGAATGAGAGCGAGAGGGGGCTTTAAAGGCAATCTGAGGTTGTGGGCTAGTGTGGCTAACTGGGTTCAGTGTTATAGACCCTCTTTATAAAGGCTAAGCCCATTATGTAATCCGTATAATGGTAAACTAGATTTTCAATCTCATATAATTCGGAAAGGCTACACTTCAATAGCTGTAGTTTAGAATTTTTCAATATCAACCCTCTTGTTTCCAAAAAGTTATTATGCCGTTGGTGGCTGTTTGCCTTTAGTGTATAACTAGTTAGATATTTGCAATACGTTGTGATTAAACAATTATTATATATACAAAATTAACAATTCATATGGTGTAAATCAAAGTTATATATTATTTGATTTATATATATTTTTTAACAAAATAATTTATAATTTTTATTATAAAAATTTATATTTGAATAATTAAGAGGTTTTTTAAAATATTAATTAAATTATTTCATTTAAAAATACAGATTTTAGAATATGAAAAAAAATAAATAATAAATAATTGGTATCATGTGTGCAAATATAGTTAATTTCTAACAAAACTATATATACATTGTACTTAATAGATTCAGATTATGTAAAAATAAATAAATAAATAAAACTCACTTAAATCGCATGGAATATATCGAAATGAATAGATTTAAATAAAAACTACTATAAATTTGGTTTTGATAAATTCTGATTATAGATATACATAAAACCCGTGAATTTTTGTAACTAATTATCAATTTAAAAAAAAAATGAGTTAAATTATTATTTTAACTAATTATTATTTTTTAAAAAAATTAAGTCAAATTATCTAAAATACACTTTTAGCTCTCTCTCTCTCACATCATAATATATATATATATATATATAACCAAATAAAACATGTGAATTTTTTAACTAATTATTATTTTTAAAAAAAATTGAGTCAAACTATTATTTAACTTATTATTATTTTTTAAAAAAATGAGCTAAATTATTTAAAACACATTTTTATCTCTCTCTCTCTCTCTCTCTCTCTCTCTCTCTCATCAAAATTTATACATCTAATTACGTTACTCTCATTTAAAAATAAAAAAATAATAATAAATCATGTAAATTATAATAATATATTTTAAAAAAAACAATCATATTTTAAAATCCATATATAAAAAAAATTAAATTTATTAACAAATAAAATTATATAAAATGAAAAAATCCGATGAGAATTTTAATAAGAAACAAACAACCGAATAAATAAATTTTAAACAATAAAAATAACATAATTAGATATATATGTTCAAACTAAAATCTAAAAAATAAAATATCATATATATTATATTATAGTCAAACCGTACGTAAAATCAAAAAAAAATAACAATCTTTTGTTATATTTTCACACCTAATTTCATGATAAAAATATAAAAATAAATTATTAAAAGAGAAAAAAAAAAAAAAAAAGAAGGTAAAGGCTCGGTTGGGATTGCTTATGCGAGCTCGTGAGCTCGGCCGACTCTAAAAAATGTAACGTACTGGCTAGGCTTATAACCTTTTAAAAAAAGAAAAAAAAATGCTACGGTAAATAAACAATGACACCCTCGGATCCTTTAGTTTTTTTAGTAATGAAACCTAGTGATGTACCCTCTTATTGAGTTATTCTAAATTCTTTTACATTTTTTGTTGAATGGTCATAGGCCACATCGAAACTCTTTATTTCTTTTTTCTTTTTCTTTTTTTTATAATGGTTAAGGTATTTTCATAATAGTTTTTATACACCAAAATATATTATTTATTTATTTATTTAAGTCAAGTTTAATAAGTCTAAACGAGTGGATTATCAAGGAATGTTTTTATTTTTCTTACGACCTCTCATTGGAGGAGGGTGGGTTTGTGCATTTCATCCAAACTAGAAGCATAAATCGATATTAGGGGTGGATATGCCACAAACCAAAGTTATGGGTTGCCATAAAGCAAGAAACATGGACAATAGGGCAAACGAGATATGTGGCAATAATTTAAATTGAAAGAAACCAAAAAAAAAAAAAAAAACCTTCATGAATCCTTCTTCATAATTATAAAGATAATATAAATTTTAGATCTCTAAATTAATATATAGTTATAAAGCAAATATTGATAGCATGATATCATTTTTTATTTCTTTTATGACTTCGTATTTTGCATTCAATCGATTGTATTATTTTTTTTAATGTTATGTTTTATCTACTATCAATATTTTTGTATGGTATATAAAGATTGGAAGGTAGAGAATCGAGATATTGCAACTCCTACGATTGGGCTAACTCTCGCGTAAATAAGTTAGCTAAGTTTGGAGTTAAAGCGAGTTATTAGGTTATTATGCAAGAAATTAAAACAAAATTTTCATTCATACATATTATTCTATCTTTTTCTATTCAAGCACGATCATTTGTACTTTGTACGCATAATCCTATTGTGTATTTTACCGTGCATTGACATTTTTTTTCCCAATCTATCTTCAACTATTTATATGTGTGTTTTACCAAATATAGCACTTTATTTCTTGATTTCTCAAATCTTTTGTTTCGTTTTTAAACTTCAACTTCATTCGTTTTGCGAGTATGGTCCCCGAGTGTAAAGAGAAGAGAAAAATAAGAAAGAGAAAAGAGAAGAGGGAGGGAGCCGTAAAATTATTAGAAAAGATACATTGAAATTCAAAAATATTTTAAATTTGATTTGATTTTAATTTTTTAATTTTTGTTTCATGTATCAAGTGAGTTTGCTAACTTTATTTCAATGGTTTCGTGGGTGTTTAAGGACAAAAAATAATGCATGAATTGGATTTTGAACGACGAAAACTATAAATTTTGATTTTCCATAAACGTTTCAGCAAACTCAAGTTCATTGGAAGTTACGGATAGACGACACATCATCTACTATGCACGATAAAAGCAATCCACCGTCCATTTGTTTTTAATATATGATAAAGTCGAACGAGCTTACTTCTTCAAGCCCCAAGGCGTATGTTTGCTTCTATAGGCCCAAAAGCTTAGGTCGCTTGTTCTTTTTTTTTTAGTTAATTACATTTTTGGTTTATTAACTTATTTTTTTCTAATTAAGTGTGTACTATTTAATCGTTGTTATTTAAGTAAACTAAGTTGTAATTTTTTTCTAATCAAGTATTTTCGTTAACTTCTATTAATTTTATGCTCGGTATGATCGTTAATTACACATATGGCATCGACATATGAGCCCTTCGTCATTTTTTTTTGTACAAAACTTATCATTTTTTTTTATTTAATTATGTAAACTTTGACATTTATTATTTAAGTATACTAACTTGCGACTTTTTTTATTTGAGTGGTTCTGCTAATTCAAGATTGATATAACCGTTAAATACACATGTAGAACCGTGATGCGAGCTCGATTATCACGTGCTTGTGTTTAAAAAATTACTACTACAAAAAATGGGACTGGATCAACCAATAAATATATAAAATTAAACAATAAACTTTTCTATTCAATTCATCTTGTACAACCCGGATTCGAGTCATCCTTCTATAACACCCTTAACCTAACTAAGATCAAGAATGATATTGACAATGTCTCGCACTTGAAGTGCAATGAATAGAAGATATTAAGCCTTATGTCCTCTTTTTATATTTAAAATACAAAACACAATGGAAAGCAATTTGGTTTGTAGACTAAGACAAAAATGCAGAGTTAAACTCATTGAAAGCAATTTCCATGTTTAAATTCCATAAAACACTTAAACAATTTTAAACCATTTCAAATATTAATACTTTACAATCGAATTATTATTTACATGTAAACCAATTTAAAGTTGATAAAACATTTGGCCATTGAAACCATTTTAAGCATGATAATAGAAAAATTTGTATTCAACCTTGGAAGTCATTTTATTAATTCTTCTTAGATGTACTAAACCATTTTATTAAGTTGTTTTAGATAACTATTTTATTAAACATGTCATAGCATATAATTGAATCATAAACATCCAAAACCATTTATTTATTAACATCCGAAAGATGACAAGTATTATAAGCTTATAAACGACCTCAAAGACAAAAGATAGGAAATATTTAAACCTATAACTTTAAACTAATAGTTATAGCACACATTCGACAAGCTTAGCTCCTCACGGCATCATCTTCAACTTCACATCAAATCATCACACATTACTTGGTTCACCTACATCATAAGATAATTAATGAGCTAAAACTCGAGAATCGTAATCATGCATGATGCAAGAAAAAAACATTTTCATGACGTTGAAATGCATTTTTTATGATTCGGACGCACGTTGCCGAATGTATATGTATTTGATCCTCCATGAAGACCATGTCTATGAAAACCCATGAAAAGCACTAGACATGTCCCCTGTAGAGTATGTAACACCCACAGAGAGTTGATCATTTTCTTTGTGTAAGAAGATTGAACATGTCTAGCCATGATCCTATCTTGAAAACCATGTACTTATCTTTGTCTTTGAGTGCATAAAACACAATGAAAACATTTTCATGGCATAGATGCAATCAAGTAATATAACACATAGCCAATTAACTTTAATCAAACATGTAACCTGAATTCATCAAGTTTTTTTATCAATTAAACACATAATCATTGATTCATGTAACATTGAGCAATGACATACCAAAGGCTCCAAGTAACACAACAAGTACACAATCATTTAATAAACACAGGGATGCATCACCAAGTCACTTCAAGTTATCTTAGCCAAATCTATCATGTTACTCTCAAGTGGATGCATTAACATTTAACCAAGTCTCATTAAACATGGACATAAGCTCAATTCATCCAATTAACACACCTATATTCAATCATCAAAGAATCAAGTATTCTTAAACATGGTTATTGGTCGAATCATTTAAAACATGAATCCCAGCACTTATTTGTCATACAAACATATAATCAAGAAATCAAATCAAAGCCAAAACCCATCAAGGGATAATATCAATATGCAAGTATGATATAAACATTTAAACGTCATTCAAACATCATCAAATAACATTAGATATTGACTTAATCGAAATTCCTATAAGTGTATAATCATTCAATAATTTCATAAACACCTAACCCATTAATTACACCATCCAATAGTAACATAATTATGAATACACTCATGGATAATTAAACCAAAGAACATCAAGTTGTCCTTTAGTCGAATTTATCAAAAATCCTCGTAATTATGCCGTGATCCATTAACTTCATGAATTCAATATCTTAAGGACTTTCATATCTTGTTATAGGTTAATTATAATTTTTTAATCATCAATTAACCTCGTGATCCATCATCAATTTAGCACAACATAACAATCGACCAATCATCAATCACCTCACAATCACACCATCACATATAATTAATAATTAATTAAGCACATAAACATAATAATTCCAACAACTCCCATATCTTGTGATGCGGTTAAGATTGATTACACTTATTTTGGAGATTATCTAGTGTTGAAAATACCCAAAGAGCTCACAAAGCTTCCTTTCTTCTCCTTTTTCAAAGTTTCACCAAACTCGTCCATATTTGGTTTGCTTGCCAAATTAATTTTCTCCTTTGTTTTCCCTCTATTTTTTTTTTTTTATGTCTTTCAAAGCTAGAGCATCACAATTGAAGGCCCATAACCTTGTCCCTTTTCTTCCCTCTTTGGTCGACTTAGAACATCCAAGGATAAAAAGATGTCTTCTTCCTCTCTTTTTCCTCTCACTTTCAACCTCTTTTGATTTTCTTACCGGATTAGTTTTTTTCTTGTGTTTTGGTGTTTCTCTACACTAAAAATATGTCAAATATGATTTAGTAATTCATCCCCACATTTATAGTCATCTTGGTCGAATGCGAAAGCTTCATGGAAGCTTAGGAAGTCGATTGTATTAAGCAACTTAATTTGGTAAACTTCCTAGATATTTCTCACTATATTTTTTTCTCTTGTTAAATGTGTGTTTAGTGAGGTTAAATTATCACCAAGTTAACTTAGAAATTTTCTCCCTTTTTCCTCTCTTCTCTTTACTTAATTTATGGATACAATAAGCTAAGATTTTACCACTTAGACGAACACTTGGATAACCATTTTTATTTACTTAACTTAGTTACATTTCTAGAATCATCTTGTTTATTCATGAGATTTCTTAACTTACCACATGTTTATAACATCTTACTAATTTGTTTTTTATGTTAATTCATGCACAGATCTCATTCAACTTAGCCAAATTCTTTAAGTCCTCTAAATTGGTTCACTTCACATTTTAGTCACTTGACTTGTTCACTTAATTCAATTAAATCACTAATCTTTTTATTGTTGCATTAAGGTTCCTATGTCCTTCACACACTTATAAAATTCAATAATATATACTTGCAAAGTTAAACACTTAGTATGCAAACACAATACATAATATTAATGCACATATAAAACACAAGTTTCATGCAAACACGGAATATGATGTTTTCATATTTTAACCAAAAACACACAACATCCACATACTTTACACAAGTGATCACACACACACACACACACACACACTCAAATGCATGAGATGAACACACACAAATGCATAGGAACATTCAAGTTCCGGGTGTTACATTTTCTCGTAATGTCCGTACCCGCTAAAATAGGAATGTAATAAAAGTTTAATATTAAAATTGTGTAAAAATTTTTTTTTCAGAATGATAAATAATTACTAAAAACTTAAAAGAATATTTAGAAGGGTCAAAATAGTTTTTCCATGCTTGAAGAATATCTTAGTGATTTTTTGGTACATGAATAGTAGTTATTGCATGAGAAAATTAATTAAAGCATGTTGTTTGTGTATAAAAAGTATTCTGTTCATTTAGAATAATTTTTAGAAGGGTTTTAGATTATTTTATATGATTTTATAAATTTTTCTACATATGATGAATATTTCATTGAATTTTCTAAGTGTAGGAATAGTGTTTTTAGAGATAAAGAATTAAATTAGGTGACTTAGAAGCATGAAGAATTTTTTTAAGGGAATAGGAAAATCCTAGGGGATGTGTGGGAATACTTAATAAATTTAGATTAATTTTATTAGGTGCAAGGAATGTTTTCTATAAGAAATAGTCTAATTTTCACACTAAATAATTAATTTAGAGGCCTATATGAGGTCCAAAAATTATGAAAATTTATATTGAATCCTCTTAATAAATGTTTGAATTTATTATGAAAAGAAATTAAAATTTTAAAAAGTATAAAATAAAATTTTAGAGTTAAGGGGCTAATTGTATAGAAATTGAGGACTAGATTGCATAAAATTTAAAGTTTGAACTTCTAAATTAAATTAGCTATAAATATAAGGAGTTTAAAAGTTTTTAAAATGTCTTTTAATGAAGGGATTTAAGTGATCAATTGAAAAATTGAAGGATGTTGAAAGGAGTCATTAAGGAAAAAGATTAAGAAAACGAGGGACCAAAATTAAAGAATTTTTTTAGGCTTTTCTTCATGCTCTAGCCAAAATTTGGCTCCATGATTGAGCCATAATTAATATACTTTGACTTAAATAAAAAGGAAAGGTTATTAGGCATGCAAGGTGGAGGGATTTAGTTTAAAGAGAAATTAAAGGCCTAAAATTGTCCAATTAGAGGGATAAGCTTTAACCAAAATTCAATGGCCAAGATCATTCCAAAACACCATAATTTCAATGGTTGAGATGGAGTTAAAATTCTTCAAAAAAAAAATTACCTATAAATAAGCATGCATGAAAATGGCATAAAAATCACCCAAAAAAAAAAAAAAAAACTAAGGGAAACTCTTGAAAAATTTCCTTAGGAAAATCACACCAAAGACTCACCAAAAACTTATTAAAATCACTCCTACACACCTTAAATCAACCTACTAAGTAAGGATATCAAGCTAAAAACTCAAGAAAAATTCAAGGGAGAAAAAGGGAGGTTAGGTCGAATTTTGAGGAAGAAGGAGGAAGGAGAAATTTTTGAATTTTTCACCTTTTGAAGTTTAATTGGAGCATATTTAGGTCATTTAATCTCACCTACACCACAAGAATGTTTAATTTCAAGTCAATTTCATGTTTAATTACTTGAAATTACCTTAATTGCTAAATTAGAGAAAAAAACATTAAGGTTGGGGTTCTTGGTGACCTAAATTTGGAAAAAAATGATTTTGAACTCATAATTCATGTAATTAAGATGGAAAAAAGTTATGTAGGCTTGAAAATTATGGTTAAAACTCAAAACTTCATAAGGTTAATTAAGGGTAACCATTCGGCCTAAACTAAAGAAATTAGAATTTGAATTCCAAGCAATCCTATTCTGGTTTGGTGGGTCATATACACTTGAATAAGCATATTTTGATGAGTAGAAGGGAAAAACTCATCAAAAGTTGAAGAAAATAGGTTTTATGGGCTCGTGTACAATTTCGCCCATTAGGGCCCAATACGAGTTTGGACAAGATTTCGGGTCCTAAATTTTAATTAAATTAATTTTTATAGTTTTTAAATGTGTAGGCTACTTATTGTTAAAATGGTGTGACAAAATGAGGAGAAAATGTTAGGATTCTAAAGAAGTCAAGTTTAGGTCTAAATGAGAATTTTGGTGAATTAGGTTTAAACCAAGTTTTAAACCTTAAATTTGATGATTTAGACTCAAAATGCAGAAAAAGGATGGTTTAAAATGAAAAGGGCTCATAAAAATTTAAAGAAAAATAGGGTTAGGAAAAAATGGGCCTTAGGCCCATTAAGTCCCAAATCGAAATTGAACCTTTTAAATCAATGAAATAATACCTAGTTAGGTTGGAATATGAAATAATACTTAATTTGGTAAATACCAAATATGAAAAGATAATTAAGAACCTAAGAAAAATAATTTAGGAAAGTAAAATGAAAAGTAAGTTTAATGAACAAAGAAATAGAACAAAAATGTTCATCTTCCTTTATGTTATGGTTATGTTTTTTCAAATGCTATATGAATGCACTAGGTTATGAATAATAGTTATGCTTGAATGTGATTGATGATGAGGATTGAGTTATAATGATTGATGTGCAATGATGGCGGTGTTGGTTTATATTGGATTGATGTTAGCTATACTTGTTATGCTATCAAATTTTGTATTGATTCTCATGACTTGGTTACATAACCATTCAAAGTAAGCATTCATGAATTCATACAACATGATGGTTCATTACAATTGCATACGCATGCTTAGCTCATGAATAATTTTTTAAGCTATTGAAATATATTTTATGTCATGGTTATCCGATAACAATCGAATGATTTTAAAGGAAAAGATTTTCATGACTTTGAGGTTTTGAAAAAAGGACTTCATGGGTTTTCCATACAAGTGATAGTAATGGTTCGGGACCGGTAAACGCGGACGTGTACTTTTAGAGGCTCGGTAGGACACGTCCATAAATGGATTCGGTTTGATGGACATATATTATGAAAAACCCGAAGCACCTAAATGAGACATGTCTATATACGTAAAAAAGATTTTTAGACTATTTTATGTTTTATGACATGAGGAAAAATGAGACTTACTTTGCATAAAGCGAGTGTTACATACCCGCATATATATGAACATGTATTACATGCATCCATTAACTTACCGAGTTATCGCTAATCTAGTTTCTTATGGTGTAGATAAGTAAACTATTATGGCCTACTTCTCCGCGGAGCCGATCATCGAAGGAGGCACCCGACATGTGTATCTTGGATGGGGATTCGATTTTCGAGTAGACCCATTGTATGTTGTTTTTAGTTATATTATGAGTTATAGTTCTATATGTACTTGATAGTCGTCTTATCCTATACAATAGTAAAGGCTATGAAACAAGTAAGCGATATGACTCGATAATGATGTGAAAGCAAATAAACTAATTTTGTAGTAATTGGCATAAAATTAGTCTTATATGTAAATAGCTAAGGTGTGTAATCGAATCAGTATTAACGAAATGATGCGAGTAGTAATAGTTGTGTAGTTATTATAAACAAATAATAACGAATAATTTAGTAAATGAATTATATTAATGACTAGCTAACAAGGTGAATGAATAAAGGTAAGCAATTTAAGGAAACTTAAAAATTTATAGCGATTTTTTAATAAAGAAATAGGATTTAAGCGCTATTACTAAATGCCCATCACGTAACCATCTTTAAATAAGTTACGATAAGATCATAATGCCTTGTTAATCTATATTCATTGCGCTTCGAATGTGGTTAACAACGGTAATATTCTCGACCTATCGAGTCCTAGGCTTGGGGTGTTACATTTTCACTCCAAATTAAAACTCATATTCATATTATCATTGTAACGCCTTTGTCCTAGGATCTAAATAGGTAGAGGGTATTATCGTATTTACCTAAATTCGACGTGCAATGAATACATGCGAAGAAACCTCCTCTCTTATCCTATCTAATGCATCAGCGAAGGTAGGCATTTAACTATTCATAAGGTTCCTAATGAGTATGGAAAACTAGGTCCACTCATGCATAATTTAAGTGTAAAATTTTTCCTTTCCTTTAGATTGAATTGAGCCATATTAATTTCATTTAAATCTCCTCTAATAATTCAACTATTTCATTTTCTTTTAGTCTTGCCCTTAACATTCTACCTAATTCTTTACTTGTCATTTTGAATTGCAATCATTTCTTCGACCTTACAAATTACTTCATCCTAGCCACATTAGTCATTCAAGTATCTATAATGTACAACTAATCAAAATTAACAACTAATGACTTAACCTTCAATTAATATTTTTATTTACACCAAAATAATATATTTGTTAATTAAATTATATATGTACCAAAAATTCCTAACTTGTTATATATATACTAAAAACCAAGCTTAGCAATACAACATTCTCATACTCACTACCTAAGCCAAAGCACATAAAAATGCAAGTCTCGTCACTTGTCTCGACGAAGATCGTTTATGTGTCTTTATCATTTTCTACGTCATAAGAAAATAATAATGAGCAAGAGGATGCTTAGTAAGTATAATTCATGTAATGCATGTGATGTCCTTTTATGTATGAATGCATATGATGCATCTTTTATAAAAATGGCAAGTTCGTCACTTGTCTCGGCGATGACCCTTCACTTGTCTTTATCATTTCCTACACCATAAGAAAACAATAATGAGCAAGAGGATGCTCAATAAGTATAATTCATGTAATGCATGTGATGTCCTTTGTGCATAAATGCACATGATGCATCTTTCATAAAAATCATTTTCATGTCTTTGAAACCATTTTTCTTTTTCTTTTCGAGTGCACCCTTTCCTTTATCTTTTCTTTGGTTAGGGCCTTCACCAAATCCTTTAATCGTCGAGACCTTTACTGAATCCCTCGATGAAGAAATGCCTTTACCACATTCTTCGGCTTGGAACCTTTACCAAATTCCCTTACCGTCAAGGCCTTTACTCGAATCCCTCGATGAAGAAGTGGGCTAATTTTTTCAATTGGAGCCTTTACCAAATCTCTCAACCTGTCGAGGCCTTTACTCGAATTCCTCGATGAAAAAATAACATTTTCATGAAACCATGAAAATCATGAAAACCTTTTTCTTTTTCCTTTCATAAAAACCATTTCCTTTTTCTTTCATCAAAATCATGAATAAAATTCATCTTTTATGATAATGATTTGCATATGTATTTTTAAATGAAATGCAATGCCATGAACTTTACCTCATCGTGCATACCTTTTTGAAAGTTTTTCAAAAACATGTGCACACATAATGCATCCAATACATGTTCCAAACACATAAGTATGCATGCACTAGGAATGTACACCATGAACAATCAAATGTCATGGAAAGCATCATAATCAAACACTTTTATCTATATGTGTGCACATGGCTAATCACAATAAGCATTATAATTAATTAGTTTCTATATGCATACACCTTTTATCTATACCATTTATACCTATAAACCTCATATTAAACCTTCACCTTACATTTACTTCTCTTGTCCTTTGTTTTCGTGCTTGATCGAAGTAGGCCAAAAGAAGATACAACCATCATTTCGTTTAATTAACCAAATAAATGTCTCTAAGACATTCTACCAAACACTTGATAGGTATTAAACAACATAAACACAACCTATTCATGCCTTGTAATTCTCATAACCACCTTGTTCTTAGAATAAAGACAATATTGAAACATGATCATTCAATTCATTCCAACATTCAACATCTTTTTCATACATCATAAACACATACACACCACAAGATCATTGTAATTCAATCATTTTCACATAATCATCAATAATATTTATACTAACCCTTCATTAACAAACCCTAAATTATCATCGATTATCCTTCAAACATAAATTCCTATGGTGTAGGTGTGGAATTATACTTACCTCACTTAAAATTTTGACCTTTTTCCTTCCTTTCCTCTTTAGCTTTTTCCTTCTCCTTCCTTTCAAATCTCGACCAAATCGGAGAAATTCTTCCTTTCTTCTTGCTTGATCTTCTTAGATGGTTTGAAGTATAATTTAAGGTGTTTCTAAGTGAGTTAATTGATTAGAAAGGGTGAATTTAGATCGATACAGTTTTCCCTCTTTCAATTTAGGGTTTCTCTTTCTTTTCTTCCCTCTTTCTTTCCCTCTCTCCATTTTTCTCCCTTCAAAAATCTAGATTTCTAGCCTTTTCTTCTCATTTTATCCCGTTATTTTAACTAAGGAGTCCCTCACTTAATTGGCACTTAACACTTTAGTCCTCTAACTTTCAATCCTTGCAATTGACCATACAATTTTTAGTCCATGATTTTTTACATTTTCCAACAATTTAGCCTCATCTAGGCTAATCCTAAAGTTATTTAAGTCCCTAAAGTTTTTTTAATTATTTTAATTAAGGACTTAAACCTTTAATCTTACTCAATCATTCAATAAACACATTTTTATATTAATTAAATAAAATATTCATGCATCACAATTACATTTATAAGAGGATTTTAGGTCACGGATATTACAATCATCTTCCAAACAACCACCATCTTCGGCTTTTCTACCGATGATGAGAATGGATCGTTGTCTTGGTGAATGAATACAACTAAGTTTTTTGTGTTTTAATTTTCAATATTTTCTTTGCATTTGAATATATTTAAGCAATTCTTTTGCTTTTAAAAAATATTTTTATGTAAAGGTCATAAATATGTTATTGCTATTATGTAATTTATTTTCCTTTATTATTGATATCTAATAATGAGAATGAATCATTTTTTTTATTTTTTTCTAATTGCCATGTGTCTTCATAATGGCCCACATGAAAATTTTATGTGTGCGGTTAAAATACACGTCAGCCTAAAGCAAGCAAAACTATTCAATTAGAAAAAAAATGCAAATTGATACACTCAAATAGCAAAAATCATAATTTACACATTCAAATAAAAAATGACATGTTTAAAAGAAAAAGGACAATAAGGCCAACATATCGACGTAGCATATGTAGTTAATGGCTATGTTACCATAAAATTAATAGAAGTTAACAAAAACACTTAATCAAAAAAATTACAACTTGATCTACTCAAATAATAAAGATTAAAAAGCACACACTTTATTAGAAAAAAATGACAAATTAGTAAACTAAAAATATTAATTAACTCCTTTTTCCACCATTTATTTATTTATTATTGAATTTGATGTAAAGGTTATGGAAAACTAATTGTTAAAAAAAAACTCTTTAGGCCACGCAAGTTTGGTTCTGCAAGCCCAAAGGTACAGACCTAGCTTGGTTCCTTTTTATTCACCGAATTATTTTTAGTTTTTCTTTTATTGTTAAATTTGGTGTGCAGAATATGGAAAATCAATCATTATTTTTTTAGATTTTCATACAATTTAACAATAGATAAATATATACAATATTTTTTAGATTTTAGAATGATTTTTTCAATTTATCATTTCTTATGAAAATTCTCATCAAATTGTTTTTTATTAAGAAATATGATTTATTTTTCTTTGTGTATGGCCTTTGAAATAAAATTTTCAAACAAAATTATTTTTAATTATTTTAAAATACCTTAATATAATTTGTATGATGGTTTCTTATAACTTTTAAATTAAAGCAACATAATTATGTGTGTATGTGCACGTTTATGTGTGTGCGTGTGTAATCAATTAAAAGCTAATAGCGTATTTCATAAATTTTGCCTCAGATTTTTAGGAAAAAAAAGATAAAATTTAATACAATCAATTAAAAAGTAAAATTCATGTGTGTTATTTATTTCTTTTTTATGTAATTAAAATTTATCAAAATTAATTTTGTAATAGTTTTATTTCAGTTTATTAACTTCAAATTTATTCAATATATTTCTTGTAAGTTATTATTATTATTATTTTTTTTATTTTTTCTCTTTGTGATGCGCCCTCTCGACCTATTAAGTATAGTTATGATGCATATAAAAAAATAAACTAGTAGTTTTATTAGAAAATAATTATATATCTATACATATAACACCAATTATTTGCTATTATTTTTTTAAATATTTTAAAATCAATTTATTTCAAATAAAATAATTGAAATGTTTTTTTTTAAAGAAACACTCAATGATTCAAATATAATTTTTTTTATATTAATATTACTAATTGTTTCGTAAATAAACATGTATAAATTAAATATATATAATTTAAAAAAATAATGTTCTCGAAAGCATTATATAAGAATAAAAATCTAATTATTTATTTGTTAATTTTTATCAAAATTTTACATTAATTTGTAATTTTTTTTATACAATCTTATAAAAGAATAAAGTATTTTTATACCAACTTTTACATTAATTGTAGCTTTTTTTATACAATCTTATTAAAGAATAAAGTTTTTTTTTTTTGAAAAAAAAATAGATTAAATTTTCTAGTTAGATTATTTTAGGTTTTATTTAAGAATCAATGCATAAACAAGATAAATTATTTTTTTGAGTAGAAAATTTATGAAGAACATAAAAAAGAATTAATTAATACACAAATTTTGGTTAAATTATTTTTTAAGTAGAAAATTTATGAAAAATATAAGAATGAATTAATTAATACACAAGATTTTGATTAAAAAATTATAAATTAGTGAATTTTTTATTTTTTATTTATATATTTTAATACAACTGATACATAACATGAGCTATCAAACTCGAAGGATTTTATTCTATTCAATCCGCAGAGTAAGACAGAACAGCAAACTAATTTATTCTACACAGGCTCCGGCTTTTTGGTATTGGAGTGTCGGTTCAAAGACCAACAGGGTCTAGGTGATTTTAGGATTTGTAGATAAGACATTGTGCAATCGTTTTTGGGGTTCATGAAGATGTCAATAATAATAATAATAATAATAAAAAGCCTGTAAGTTCAAAGGGTCTTCCTAAGGTTTAGCCACTAAGCAGCTCATCCCCGAAAAACAAGTGGAGCACTGCGTTGAGGTCTTACCTGTTTGACGTCGTCGTCTAGTTTTTCAGGTTCTTATAAACTGTTTTAAGTCGTGAAGGTGCTATTTTCCTTCACATCGCAAATATTCACTTTACCAGCATTACGCCTATTCTGGATATCTGCTACTTTCTTTTACTTTTAAAGCTCAACTGCGAGGATGTATTAATTGCTTCAGAATATGTTATTACTTATTAACTTTTTTTATTATTAAAAATATATGAATTAAAATAAATTTACACCTTTAAAGCTCTAGCTCTACTGCGAGGATGTATTAATTGCTTTAGCCTTGAGACAAGTTTTTTTTTATTTTTTTATTCTGCTGTGATGCAGCGAAGTAAAGTCACGGAAAGTGCTGATGTCAAGAGATCAATTGCGCAAGTCCGATACGGGCATTATTACTTTTCCACTCATAAAGAAATTTGGTACAATCAGATTTGAGTATTTCAAAAGCAACACCCAAACACAAAACTGAACTGCGGAATTTCCACAAGTTCAAGCAACCCGGCAATCTTCGTTACCTGATGCTTAAACTAATAGAAATACAAATACTATATAGCAATTATCAGTTCAAAGAAAAACAAAACAATAGCTTTGACCGAACTTCCACAAAATTCTACTAATCAAGCTGAAAACGTCAAGTTCACTAATTCTACATTGTTAAAATGCAAGTAAATGTCTCGAACATATGTCAATCACCGTTCAAAGATTCCTGCTCGCACTTTTAAAAAACAGCCTACATACTCTATTTATCATTATTATTCGATGTCATCGGTGCTCTTATGTCATTTTATAAGTACAATGACAAATAACTATATAACAGCGTTTTACATTTTTTTTTTAAAAAAAACTCTGAAATCAGTCATTTCAACAGCTGAAATTCAACCACATAAGCAAAGAGGCAGAGACCTCGTGAGAGATTCAAAGTTTCAGATTTTATTCAAGAATCAAATACTAGAGTTGCAGATTTAATTGAATAAATATCAAATTAACATTTTTATTTTGACAAAATAAATTAGTTAGCCTTTTTTTATTTCAACAACAAATTATTTGAAAATTTTTTATTCATTTTAGGCTATTTTCTACCCTCTCTGTGCCAAAACGTCAATCCTTTTTCACTTTTTCGTACTATTTAAGAGAGACATTAATTATACCTTTTTTTTATCCTTATTTTACAAAAATATCCTTCTAAACAACTATTGACTTTTTAGTTAGAAAAAAAATTGGTTAAGGATATTTAAGAAAAATATAATATTTAAAATTTTGACTAGACGGACATTTTAAACCGATATAAATAGAAAGAAGGAAAATCTATTTGAAACAAAGAGTAATTTGTTTTTCTTTTTGTTAGAAAAAACAAAAAAAATAAAAAAAAATTGATAAAAAAAAACATTTTGTAGAATAAAATATATTACATTAAACATGATAAAAAAATCAAATAATTAATAAATTATTTCTCTTTTATGTTCTCTCTCCTGTGTGCATGTGCAGGCCTTTAATCGAGTAAATTATAAATTAATCCTTTTAGTTTGAAAAAATTAAATAGTTATACTTTCTGTTTCAAAAACCAATTATGTAGTCATACTTTTTAATTTTATGTTATTTTCTTATTTGTTTTAAAAAATAAAAAAATAAATTTACATCATGAAATGATTGATAAATAAAATATTTTGTGAAATAAAATATATTATATTAAACATAGTGACCATTGAATAAATTTATATGAATTAGAATATGTTATTACTTATTAGTATGCTTAATTATTAAAATTTTTTAAAAATATATGAATTAAAATAAATTTATATCGCTATTTTATTGTCACAATCGCAATTCCGAACAGTTTTTTAACCACGACTATTATGTAAAACTATATTCATGCTAGATAGAGAGATGGAAATGTTATGTTTCTAAAATAAAAGATAATTAGACAACATAAAACAAAAGCACACATTGTAAAGTGCAAATGATTAAATAGACGCTTTAGAAATTAGATAACGCTTTATTAGAGCATTAAAAGTATACGTGCAAAGACCTACTTGCAATTTGTTACTATGATGAGTTACGATCACAAGAGAACAGGGTCACTATCGAGGTCCATATGTCTTTCTAGGTACACATTTATCTCATCTGAATGCTCGAATTGAATCCAGTAATGCGTAAATAAAAGTTCGGCTTAAGTTCCAAATCATGTTACTTCATAGTTATGCATCTAGAGCATACAATAGACCCAAGAATAACAGGACTTGAGGTCCGGCTGAGTTGAATTCGCATCAGGTTTCACATTGCACAAGCTACACATAATATGCTGAAATTATTGAAAGTACATATGAGGATCTCGTTAAGGATGGAGATCTTGATTTATGATAAACCGTTGGATTTAATGGAGGATGATACCCCAAGTTTATGACGATAAAGTATACATTCCAATTTTCCGAGGCACAACTTGTAAAATCAATTGAACTTCCACTTACTAGCAACTGAATACAACAGGCATTCTATGGATATCCAATCTGTATCCTTGTACCTACAGCATACACAAACTAATACAATCCAGCAGAAACTGCAGAGAGAGGGCACTTTTGTGCAGAATGAGACCCAGAGAAACCGGCTGCCTTGATTCCCAAATCGTGCAACAGATGACACAAACTATCATTCTGGTACCATACCTACTGCCAATAGTTCAACTGATCCCAATAAAAGGTATAAAAGGTATGGTCCATCATTATTACTTATTATGATTGTTTTATTTATTTCTTCTTCCAATAATAACTTATGGAGTCAAAAGTAATGTGGCGAATAGAGCCCCATTATCAGTATCAGAATGTAAGACACTGTCTCTCCCATTCGGGCATCTATCATTTTTTTAAGAACATGCTACAAATATAATATTATAAACCCATGTGCTTTAAAATATTATTTCCCTATCTAAGTGCAGGGCAGGGATCCCAAAATCTGCCAGCCTGAACCTAACCCAGGCTTGGTCCTTCAGACTCACAAATTTGATACTTCAAACAATCGACCCATTCATGCACTCATGTGGAGCAAGATGGGTAGGCATTGCAGGTTACCAACCATTGCCGTTCCTATTTGAGCCTCCATTAGATTGGTTTGGTTCCCTCCTCCAATATGGCAACTAAGGGGTTGCGAGTGAGAAAAAAACTCAAGATTATATATATTACAGGTTCACTGATGGATCCAGAACAAGCTAAAACCAATTCCTCTTATACACATAAGGAACCAACCACACCCAAATGAACACACTGTGAAACCAAGAGCCAATGACATAGTGGAGCAATTATTAGATACACTGGGAATTGTACTCCTCCCTCTAACATAAACTTAGGATCTGCTATGAAAACTATTCATGGATTCCACCTACATGTAAGAGAGGATGAGCAAAAATCTGACCTTACTGAATAATGCGATAGTAAATTACTTGGAACAAAGAAAGCAAAACAACCAAATCCTAAAGTTGTACATATACTCAATTCGCCTGCTCTACAAGCTATTTCCGTCTGTAACATGCATGAATTATTAACCATGTGTACTGTCTGTGTGGCAGATAGCCTTTACCAGATAATATCTCACCAAAATGCAGTCCTTGAAAGAGAACCGCTCTTAGGCCTTGAACCTGTAACTTCTTGGTTGCCAGTCCAAGACTTCTATAACTGCACTGAAAATTGACCCTTCCTCATGGAAATTTATGTCACACAAAGTAGTGCTGCACATATTCATCCTCGCATGCACTCAGCCTTACCCATATATCCACTAATACAAATACAGATATAGATACATGCACATTCATTTTAAAGTCAAAGATGCATAGTAAACCAAGAGTATTATTTCAAAACTCAGCACCACGTACCTGGATAAGCAAACAGGAGATACTGGTCTAGATCTTGATGCAGATCTAGATTTGTACACAGATTTTGGTAGAGACTTGCTGCATAAAGGTAACTGCATTTGAGAACTTTGGAGCATAAGATGCAAAAATAAGAACAAGAAGGATCAAGAGACATTTGAATACGCTCCCATCTCAAGCCCCTACTTCTGCTGCGACTTCTACTCTAGCTCTGACCCCCACAAGGACTGCCCTCATAACTCTTCCTCTGCCAAGAAACAAAATGATAATAAGAAAGAGGCAAATGATGGATTGTCCACATATTTCACTAACTCTTTGTTCCGAATGATAACCAATTAATCATGCCAGAAGAGTAGATAATATATACTATCATCTAAACCAGCTGGAATATCACCAAAAAATCATCTGTCAATTTAGATAAGTCTCAAATCCTCTCCAGCATCAGAAAAAAAAACAGGTAGGTAAAGGTTACCCGAATATAAGACCTTGTAAAAGGATTCCGAAATTCAGTATCATCGAGTTGTCGAATCTGTGATGCCAAACCCATCAGGAGTCAAGTGGATCGATTAATAAAGAAGGACAAGCACAAATGTATCAAACTAGGAAGAGTGATTCTTATGACCTTACATCATTTTTCATGTCCTCATCATTAGTGTCGTCAACAACACTAGTTGCTCCTGAAAATAAATTAGCATTTGATTAACTTGTACATGGGTGGTGAGGCAGCAAACTTAAAGAACTTGATGGAACAGAGAAAACAAGCAGTAATGGAAAGACTCATTTATCAAGAGGAGAAATTAATACAACGGCAACATGCACTTTATGAAATAAAAATCAACAGACTAAATAGAGGAGCATTTTGATAAGCTGACCAGTTGATTCTATAAAGTTTCTAGAAAAATTCCAGATAAGACGAGAGCTAACAGGTTATGGGTAAATACTGTAGATAACTGGAATGATGCACATCATGAGAACCAAGAGAAAAATAACTGTGCTGAACAGAATACAAAAGCAGGTCATAAAGTTTTTGCCGCTACCATCAGTCTCCCATTCATTATTTCCATTATTATATGAAGCAACAGCATTGCAACCAAGTTATAATGAAGCCACAGACAATATTATTCTCTGGGGAAATAATTTTTAAGCAATGTGAAAAGTTGAGTTATCCAATGATATAAGTCCCTGTTGCGCTAAAAGAAAATGCAATCTCTAGTCCTGACAGTATGGTAGAGTTTTCTGCAGGCCATATTACATTCTGTTTCACTAAATGCTTCAACTTTGACCTCCCATGGGTTAACACATTAAAATACACGATCGATGCTGCCTTCCAAGGGTGCACATATAAAAATAAGAGCAATTTATGCAGAATAATTCCACCAAACATTTATTGACCAATTGGTTCATACCATCACCATCATGAAAACCTTCTGCAAAATAATCATCTCTTGCTTTGAGCATGTGATTCTGTAAGGAGTCATTAGTGATAAGAATTTATATCTTAGAGTCAGGGATATGCATATATGATGAAGTTGGAAATCCTCCCACCTTCAAGTCTTGCCAGGAAGCTGAAGGAGAAAGCCCTCAAACAAGAACTGCATACATAAAAGGATAAAAATGTTAACACTTTAAAACAAATATGATGAAGACGGAATAGATAGCATGAAAGTTGGAAGACAGAACAGACAAAAACAAGGTGCACCTCGGAAATCAGGACGATTTGAAACACCATATCTTCCTCCACCTCCACTAGCATAACTACACTGATCATATGAACAAGATCACCCTTCACAACAAGCTCAACCTACGTTAACAGAAACACAAGAAACTATGAAGCACAGTGCTCGAATGATGAAGCAGTTGAAGGCTAATTACTCTTATATGACAGACATCAAAGTTATAGCCATCTTGAGCTGTGATTGCATCTTCAGCTCCCCAGACATCTTCAAACTACAAATTACAAGAGCAATATAAAGCAAGGTAACAGTGCAAGATAAACCAACTGTTCAGTGCATGTACCTGCTCAGTGTGACCAACTGTTCAGTGCATACCTGCTCAGTGTGTGCAAACATAATATACATACCTCCACAAAACAATAACCAGGAGATCAATGTGGAAGGTTCAATTCAACCATACTGCAGGCCAACAAATAATTAGATCACTTTGTAAATGTAACAGTCTTTGTCATAAGAAAAGAAAAACACTAAAAGCGATCATGTACACAAGGACGTCCGAGATATTCGTGATTTCGTGTTAGTCATTCCATGTTACTTATATGAGAAGATAAACATATCAGTGCTTCACAGGAGCACAAATCGATGTATTCTCCAAGGAAACATGGAGATTGACAAAAATTCAATGTGCATGTACTTCATAATAATAAATAATTTAAAAAAGGAGCTTTGAACTTTCATTGAACACATCTGTATCTCTCCATACCAAGTGCTTCACAACACGTATTTTAACAAATAGAAGCAAAATCTTCAAGGAAAACACAGCAAGATTGACCAATTATGAAACTATATGGAGATCACAGATTTTACACCAGAAAAGGACATATTTTTAGAATGAGGTTTCACCATAAATTAGAAGTGAACCTTTAACTCTGACATAGAGTAGTATCTTTATGATGAATAAGCTTGGGTTCTGGACCAAATTAACATCTAGATTATCAAGAAGATAATCTGTTCTTCTCAGCAATATGATTCTTTAAAGGATAAGGGAAAATACAAACCACAAAAGAACAGTTCCCAACAGTGAGCTGTGAGCACCATATACCAGGGTAGTTCTTGTAAAGCTAGAAAGTAATTTAAACTAGTTTGCAGCAAAGGAACCGAGCTCCTACCTGAAAAACTTCATTTCATTTAACATCTTCTCTTTGTTTTTTAACGGAGGATCACTAATAAGATTTTAGAATCTTCAAAGCATTATGTGACCAATAAAGCCACTATGAAAAGAAAATCCAGAAAGGTACGTAACACCTCTACTACACTGCAATAAGTTCTGCAAAGTTATAAAAAAACAAGCTGTGAGAAACTGGCTCAAACCTTGTAGAAAAGGTCTTCAATTTCCCATTCTTTGCCATCCAACGGGCAGGTTACCAACATATATAGTGCAGGAAGCACAACCAATCATTTTCCGACATAAGTTATAGTATTCAGTGTATTTGTTGCAGACAATAAAAAATTGAAAATTGAAGTTTTTTCTTGATTTTATATTTAGATTATCCATGTTAAATGTTGCTCAACATCTAAAACAAGACGGAAAATAATACAAAAGCAAATTCGTGAAGAAAACCAAGAGCAATTCTTGGGTGGATGCTCTTCAAGCTCCATTGTTCATATGAATCAAGATGCTCCAGAGTCATAACTAATTGGATAAGAAATTTGGAGGTCCCATCCTCCTGATGTTTGTTGAGGTATGGTAATCTTCTTGATGTGACAAAGAATCTCAAATTATCAAAATATGCGCAAATCCAAACCAACTTGCCCCCACTCCATTTTTACATCCCTATGTACAGTTCCAAAGCTCTTAAATGGCCAAGCTCCTTTCATTTATCATAAAGAAAGTGCTTTGTTGTGAAAGATGCTAAATCTGAAACAGATCTATGCATTTACCAGATTTCTCCAGCATCGATAAATTTGGCTCCCAGGGTATCAAAAATATGTTAATAATCTCCCATTGCCATTGGGTGTTAAAAAAGTTCAATATTTCTCACATAGAAGAGTAAAATAAAACGAGAAGTTGCGTGCATTGTTCCTCCACTAAACTCAAATTGCAAATATCAAGATGATCAAGAAACTGCCCCAAACCCATTTAATTCTTTCCAAAAAAAAAAAAAGCCGGGGAGAGAACTTCTCTATGACAATCATATTTGCAAAATCATCATTATCAATCCGTCAATTTAGTATTGAAAAACATTTGCATTGTAACCAGCGAAGGCAACTATTACGTGGTATTAGCAGCTAGATCATGCAAAGTTTATAATAATATGGCTGTAGAAATATTAATAAGAAAAAAAAACAGTTGATTTCTTAAGCAATCAAAATGATATATTGTGCACAATAACAAATAATTAAATAAATGCCTGAAAGATAAGGTAATCAGGTAATATTAATTGCTACTAGGGATCACAGGTTCATCACTAGAAGTGTCGATAAAGTGTAATGCTGCAAAAAATCCAAAAAAATGGAAAGCACGGTATCATTGAAACTAAGAAACACTAAATGGAGAGGGTTCGAAGGAGAACTGGACCTTACCAGATTGCGAAAGGCAGACAGAGACTGCGCTAATCGGAGGCTACTTCAATTTTTTTTTGCCCCGCGGAGGTAGAGTGAGATAGTTGTTCGAGCCAACATTCACTGATTTCTAGGCCAGGCTTTTATTTTTTTCAGTAGATAATATAGAGTAAGTTATAGATTAGACTGAATGAATTAATTTTCTCGTTTAAAAAACTAATCATTTAATCAATAACCTAATCCTTTAATCTGTTTTTCATTAGAGCGATGATGATTTGTCTTTGATGTAATATTTTTAGTTCACATATTGTTTTTTTTTTCCTCACGTTTATCCACTCTCCGACTATTTTTTCATCATCTCTATTATCATAATAAAACTCAAATTAACCATCAATTTTCTTTTAAAAAAAACTCTATTTCACACATTCAAGGGCTTAATAGTAAATTTGACTCATGTTCTAGTGCGATTTAATAATTTCGAACTCATAATAACAAATTACGTAATTTAAAACCCAAAATATTAAAAATTAGATAATTGTAATTTAAATTGTCCAATTTCGTTATATGTAATGGTCATATGGGTTGACCATTACTTTGAATGTCAAAATGATATCGTTTTAACATTTCGTTGTTAATCATGGTTTTTTAAATATATTTTTAATTCCTATAATCTTGAACTTTTTTCTTATAAAATATTACAAACATTTTATAAATTATATGTAAAAAAATTTATAAATATTTTTAAACTCCTAATTTTGAACTTTTTTTTATATAAAATGTTATTGTAAAAAAACATGATTAACAATATACAATTCTAGGCCTTTAAAAAAATATTTTATAAATTAAAATTAGCATAATTAAGGGTTAATCCTCCTAATTTTATAAATTGTAAAAAAAAATTCAAAATTAAAGGGTTAAAAATATTTATAGAATATTTTTTTATATAATTTATAATATTTTATAAAAAAGATTTTAAAAAAGTTCAAGATTAGGTGGCTAAAAATATTATATAAAAAAAACATAATTAACGGTAGAATGTCAAAACGATGTTGTTTTGGCATTTCAAATATACATAACGAGAGATTGATTAATTTGAATCATATTTACCCACTTTTCAATATTTTAGAATTCAAATTACACAATTTGATATTATAGACTCAAAATTATCAAATTGCAATAGAATTGAGGCAAAATTTGCTATTAAACTCACATTTAAGAAGGAAAATAAGAGATTTTTACTTTTAGAATAGAAAAAATAGAGGAGTTAGAGTTAAGTGAAGAAACCTAATAATTAATTAAACCTAAATCAAACTAATAATTAATCAAATTTAACCTAATCAATTAATTAAACCTAAATCAAATCAACCAATTAATCAAAATTAACACAATTAATTATAAAACCTAAATCAAATTTAACACAATTAATTAATTAAATGTAAATCAAATCAACCAATTAATTATAAAACCTAAATCAAATTTAACACAATTAATTAATTAAATATAAATCAAATCAACCAATTAATCAAAATCACCATAATTAATTAATTAATTAAACTAACAATTAATTAAAAAATTAACCTAACAATTAACAAAAAATAACAATTAATCAAGTTTAAATAACTAATTAATTAAACCTAAATCAAACCAACTAGTTAATCAAAATTAATCTAATTAATTAATTAAACTTAAATCAAAGTAACAATTAATCAAATTTAACCTAATTAATTAATTAAACCTAAATCAAATCATCCAATTAATCAAAATTAACTTAATTACTTAATTAAGCCTAAAGCAAACTATCAATGAAGTAGCAAATTAACCTAATTAATTAATTAAACCTAAATCAAACCAATCAATTAATCAAAATCAACCTAATTAATTAATTAAACCCAAACGAGACTAATAATTAATTAAAAAATTAACCTAACAATTAACAAAAAACAATACATTAATAAAAAAATTAACAATTAAAACTATATAAAATTATAAATCGATCAATTAAATTTAAAATTAACCTAATAATTATGAAAATAACTACCTTGTAAGGAATAGAAGGGAGAGTGAACTTACCTAATTTGGACTTTAAGACAAAGAGAGGAAGGAAGGAAAAAGAGAGGTTTTTAGGGAGAATTTTTTTTGCAATGAGTGTGGATTGATGTAGCATGGAGGAGTGGCGTTTTTTGATGATTTTGGGTGGAGGGCGAGGTCGAAGGCTGGAGAGGGGAAGTTGGAAGAAGAAGATGGGGGAAGAAGAAGGGAAAGGGAGGTTTAATTAAGGATTTAGACCAACAACGAATGTAAATGTCCATCACAAATCCATTATAAAATGGATGGCTATTTAATTCTAGAAGGCCATTCATTTTTTTACAACCAATGACAAAAATGTTTCCATTGTTGATTAGTCATTATTTAGTGACGAAAATTAAGTTTTCATCGTTTTTTCATCATCAAATGGGGGATTTTTTAATTTCAAAAGGCCACTAATTTTTTTAGATTTAGTGACAGATTTATTTCTTTAGAGATGAAATATTCGTCGTTAAAGCAAAATATAAAAAATAACGACGGAATAGTAACCCATCGCTGATTTTCGTTTCGAGTTCCATTGTTGATCCGTCTTTAAAACACCGGTAAAGATTTTGGCATCACAAATAGCGATGGAATATCATCCGTCGTTGACAATCATCGTCAAATTGTCTCTATTCCATCATTAAATAAAACACACACTATTCTATTATTATTTAATTGTAATTTCAATGACAACGTCAAATCTATTTAACGTTAGGCAAAAGCTAACAAGGCCGCGATAAAGTTAAATATGGGCTGAAAGTAATTAAGACATGACATAGCATAGAGTTGAGCTGAAATTATCTCTAATTAACTAAAAAACTAAAGAAAAATCATCGATTCTTGTAGCATTACTATTTGAAGAAGCTGTTCACGCTCTCACAATTTTACGTTCACTCTCTTATATTTCATTGTGCGTTTCACTATTTATGGCTTTTTTTTACATTTTAGCTCCCGATATTTTCGAAAGCACATGTCGATCCAAATGTTCATTTACTCATCCATTTTGGTCCTTAGGTGGAGAGAGAAGGAGAGGAAGAGAGAGAGGGGAGAGAGATCGTCGGCCAACCTTATTTAGGCCACTCGGCCGACGAAAATCCACTATATTTGTTTATCTTTGAGAGATGAGTTTGCTCATAGTGATTTCAAGCCATTAAACAATTCGAGGAGGTAGATCGGAGCAAAAAAAAAAATCCGACTTGATTTTGTATTTTTCTTTGTTTTTGTGTGTATTAAAATGATTTTTAAGGCCTTAGATGTGTTTATTGGCTTTATTACGGTTATTTAGAGGTGTTAGGAGAAAAAAATGATGCTTGAAATTCAATTTTTAGGGATGCGAAAGTTGACCCTCGATTTTTCAACGAACTTTCGACGACTTCTAGTTCACTAGAAGTTGCGAGTTTTTTTTTTTTTTCAAGCGAGGCAAGCCTAGCGTGCGGGCCTATAATGGTAGGCCCAAACGCGCTGCCTTGCTCGCACGAGCCAACCACACTGGCCTCCCTCGATTAATTTTTTTTTATTAATATTATGTGCGGCTCGGTTGCACAAGCCAACCAGACGCCTTGTCTTGGTTAGCTTGCAACCGGTCGCGCGCGCGCACACACACACAAACATATATATATATATATATATAATACAATATTTTTTTTTTACTTTTTACATGAGTTAGTTAATACATACAATAATTTTTTTCACTTTATATATATATATATATATATAAGAGAGAGAGAGAGAGAGAGAGAGAGAGAGAGAGAGTATATATATAATTATATTAATTTTATTGTGATTTAACCCATTTGTTTTAAGTTGTTATTATTTTAAATCTATAACTTTAATTTGCCATTTTTTTCAAATTCTTATCCGATTAATTTAAAATTACATATAATGATACTTTCCATTTATTTTAATATTATTCATTCTTTTCTCATCCAATTAATTTAAAATTATATGGTCCTTTTTAATATTATTCATTCTTTTCTCATCCAATTAATTTAAAATTATATGGTCCTTTTTTTTATACAATATATTTTTTTTTAATCTCAAACTCTAATGGTATTGTAATGTGATCCCATTTTGTTTTAGTGTTTTTTGTTGATTATTTTTATTATTTAAAAGTTACTACTTTAATTTGTCATTTTTTAAAAATTCTCATCCATTTAATTTCAAATTATATTAAAAAATTTTAAAATTTTTTTTATCTTTGATTTTATATATTTTTATACATTCACATCATAAAACACACTATCAAATTAAAATGATTTTTCTAAATAATTTTATATATTTTATTCTACCCGCAGCGTAACGTGAGTAAAAAACCTAGTGAATTCTATAATTTAACCAAGGATCCAAGAGAAATGGACTAATGCACAATGTGTGCAAATGAAACACAATTGTACTTCAAACCAGCTATAATGAATCAGTAAAATATCGGCTCTAAAAGTTAAAAGTTTAATTTGAAATTGAATCAAGGTGACTGCATGCATCAAAATAACAGACAGTGAGTACCTCAAGAGTAGAGAGTGGAAGAGAAGCAGGGAGACTTTTTAGACTAATGGGAGGAAATACCAGTTTGCGAATCTAATTGAATCAACTCACCTCTATTCCATGTTCATGTCATCATTACGATGTCGTTTAGAAGGGCAGGAAATGGACCTGTTTTTTGTTTTATAATAATAGTAGGAAATAAAACACCCATTAAAACTTTATTATTTATTATTGTTAGACGTCGTTTTTGACGTCAACACAGTCAATGGGAGGCGGTCAAAGGAATAACCAACGCGAGATGAAATTAAATAAAAGAAAAAAAAGGAGTGGTCGCTTGATATAAATCCATATTAAGACGAAAGCATTCATCGCTCGCTCCAATTTCTCCATTGCTGTACACGCGACTGGACTAGAGTTTCATTGACCAAACATCAGGTGCGCGCGCGCTCTCTCTCTCTCAGCAGGTAGCCAGATCTCTTTAATTTTTTCTTATGCGTTTGTTTCTGTTTGATTATGCTGTGATCGTATATTATCTTTTCTTTTAATTCGAAAATTCTATATGAATCCTACAATCTGAAATGATAAGTTTGCTACTTTGATAGAAAATTATTGCTTTTGTTCTTGATGACTTTTGATATTTTTTTCCTTCTTTATCTAATTTTCCGAGTGCTTTGTGGAATCTGCTTGCTTGGTGTTAATTTTCAATGAAAATGAATGAACTGCCGTTGGTAGAGTTTAGAGTAATTCGACAGCAAAATTTAGAATAAAACGGTCTTAATTCGACTAGCTTGTGAAAAATGGGGTGTTAGATGTTACTACTTGTGACCTGATTGGAGGAATATCAACCAAGGAGGGATAGAGTTATTGCAGAGGTTTATTGGTAAGATCTTTTGATGCATTTTCCACTCAAGGATGTAATTGCCTGCATGATGATAGTTTGCGGTTGTTCTGGGGGCAGATTTACTGCATAGGACTTTGTTTGAACAAGTTCAATGTGTTTAGATTTTCAGGGCAGTTTTTCTTGTTCCCTAGGTGTTGAAGAACTAACTTTTATTGGCAAGAACAAGTTCAATTTGTTTATATTGGTTTTTTTTTTTTTTTTTAACTATTGTGTAATATGCTTGTCGTGTACCAGTTGGTATGTTGAGTTTCTTTCAAATAAAAAGATTTTTGGATACTGCTGCTTAAAAACATTCATTCAGCTTAGGTTTCTGTTGGATGGGTTTTTAATAGTTTTGTTCTTGTATCTAGCTGCTGCATCTTGTACCCAAATACTCAAGGAAGCTCATAGGTTAAGGAGTTTGAGAGACCCGTGCAACTAGCTGTGTAATCTATTTACTCTAATATGCATGCTTGATATAGATATTTTTACTAAACTTTCTTTTAGCATAACATAATATTGCTGTTTTGGATTAACTAAGTTATCTTTAATTTTCACATGTTACAAAGAGCTTGATACAACCACAGAATGAACAAACTGTCTAATGCTAGTCTGCAAGCACCAGTTATTTTAAGCATTGCGGACACTACCCTTTTTTATTTAAGTTTACTCATCTATTTGAATCAGTTGTGAGCCCCAAGAATTTAGATTGATTGAACTGGATAGTCTTCATTTACTAAACTCGTATTGCTTCTATGGATCAGCTCTTTGTCCTGCCATCTGCTTTGCTGACGACGATACGGATAATAACTGATAAAAAAGGCTGCAGTTGAGGAGTACGATAGAGAGATGGCCAGGAGTGGTATCAAGCAATTTAGGACAAGTGGGAGCACAAGGAATGAGCCAATACTGACTCGAGTGATGAATAATGTCTTTGCCTTTGTACGCTTTGCGGAATTTGAGATCTTCTTCGTTTTGTTCTTTCTCATTGCTTTTTTCTTCTTCAAAAATCTCACCTCCAGGCCTGAGTACAATCAACTCCTTGTAAGGAAGCCTGGTGGTGCTGACTTTTGGCCTTACTAGGAAGGCATAGGAAGAGTGGCTTATGGTAGCCGCCCCACCCCCTCTTACTTTGCACTCCCCTGAGGATTTCTGCTTATAGATTTTTCTCTGTTGCTACCATATGTTATGTTGTATGATAATTTTGTAACATTGCTTATGAAGAAAAATAGTTTTATTTCTTGAAACTGGCTGTTGTGTTGGGAAGGAAATTGTTTGAGCGTAGAAAGAAATTATTGTATTTCAAGAAACTTGGTTACTCGTTCCTGGATTTATACACGAATGCCAAATTTAAGTGCGTGTGCAGTTTTTGTTGAAGCTATCAGCTATATATAGAGATGGCATGTACTTTGTATCATTGTGAAAAAAAATTAGATCTGAAAACGATTCAATTTCTGGCGCTTATTGAGATGAAAGAACCAATCTCAAGGCGTGAATGTGTACATGACAAGTAGAGGATGGTATTTGAATTTGTAGTGTGTCAAGTAACTGAAAGAGTTGGGATGGTAATTTGCCTAACAGATTTCTTCTCATTTATTTGGGCCTAATCATCTACTTGAATCTTGGGTAGACTCTGAGCCTGAAGGAGATAGGATGTCTAGTGATACCACTAGCTTGTACATTGACATCAAACCTGTAGGCATGCTTCAGCAATTTTCTATAACATTATAAATTTATACATGCCAAGCAGTTGCACGAGACTGCTTCCCTACAGCAATTTGAAATCCCTTCTTTGTAACGTGATTTTTTGGAAATCCTTTATTTGTAACGTGATTTTTTGGAAAAAGGTTCGACCCATGTCCATGTGAAGCACAAGTTAAAAAAAAAAAAAGGTTCTCTGGTATGCTAGCCTAATTGTGTTCTTTGGAGAAAAACATGTCTACAACATCATATGTTGCTTTATTGTGTCATTATCGATTTCAATTCATCGCGCATGTACATTATAACCTTCTCTGCCGGAGATGAGCTACGGCTGGCTACAATATTTCCGAAATGGGACATGATCGTAACCTTTCGCATTTAATCTGCCTGGCATTTTAGGACCAAAGTTGCCATCAAAACTGGATTCCATGTTTCAGCTGAGAAGGACAAAGCATCTTTTTTTGGAGAGGACAAAGCATCTTTGATTGGTAAGCTCGGCAACAGGTTTTGTAATTTTCTAATTCATTCGTTAGAAAATACAAAACCCCTTTGGAGACCATGTGATCAGGACAAAAGTAAGAACCCATCCTCATTAGCCATTGACATGTACGTCATTTGACGTATGCATTATCCATTTCAATGATCTTAGTTTAGATTCATCTTATCATCATTTGTTTAGCAGAAACTTCTCCCCCCACTTTCGAATTCCAACAGTCACAAGCATGTGATGCAGACCCGCATGCCTAACATTGAAACAGAAAAGGTACCAACATCCATTTGACTCCCCTTTGTGAGATCCCCTTGGATTCCAAACACATACCCCAAAAGACGTGTTCATGCAAAAGACGGGATTTGAATAAGAAAAAGAAATGCCGACTGAAAGCGAAAGATGAAACGTAAAAGAGATCATTATCTGTAAACAGAAAAAGAAAGGAGATGGAGACACCATCTTCATTTCCCCCAACTAATGTTCTGATGCTATTATGAAAAGATAATCAATCATGAATAATTAACAAACAAAAAAATTTCAAGTTAATGACTGAGCTATCCTTAGCCCAACTTTCTTGTTGACCAATATGGGTTCAAAGATATAAAACCAATCTTTAAACCCCGATTACTGCCGAATATAAACAAGAGTATGTCATCGGATGCTCTCTGAGCCCAAGACATAATAATCTGCTGATTAGTATCTGAGGTGGAATCCAAAGCCAATATTGGATTCCACCTTGTGCTAATACATGAAATGAACATGATTTCTCCTAATTAATATTGCTAACAACTACTTGAGACTCTCTAGTGTCCTAGACCGAACATGTATAATGATGAGGTTGATAAGTTGGGGGCTTGAATAATTGAAGAGAGTTAGTGGAGGGAGCTTTTGTATCTCAAATGCCCGTTTCCATGAAATGAAAAATCTGATGCTGAATTCTTGGATTCTTCTGTTGTTATGCTAGCTGATGATCAGGCACAATCCTCCTTTTGAATCAGTGACTTGAAAGAATGTTTTCCTTATTCTTTTTTCCCATCATTTTTTCTTGGTCCGCGGATTTTGTCAGTCTTGTGAGAAGACAATGAATTATGTTCCAAGCTTATTTGGTTGATGAATTTTGTTCAGTAGCTGTTCCAGAGGCTTGCAAAGCACCTGCTCTTTCTCCCACCACCCCTGTAGTTGCTGTTGGTGGTGGTGTTGCTGCTGCTGCTGCTGTTGTCGTCGTTGTCATAGTCATTGTGGCTGCACCTGTTGCAGTTATATTCAGATTATCCTGTCACTGGCCTTTTGTTAACTAGCATAAAATGGATAAATTTGCAGCAAGAGCGAAGTTGGGAAGTTTATTAGAATGATCACCTGCAGTAGTAGTCGCCATTGCAATAGAAGAAGGAAGTGATAAGATTCCTGTAGAGCCATATGGCTGAGGTAAATAAGGGTATTGTACCATTTGGGGATATTGAATTCCAAAACCATGTGCTTGGCTACTCTGTGCATACTGAGTATAGAATGGGTAGAAACTGTGTGGGTACATCCCTGGTGTTCCTGATGCCCCACCAGTAGTATAGTAAGATGAAATTTGTTGACCCCCATAAACACCATAATAGCTCTGCAAACAATGCCATCAAACTGTGGTCAAACAATGCAGATGAAATTAGTAGTATAGGACATACGTTAGTTATGCAATGCAAGTATATCATGCCAGTACTGACCAAGGGATACATGGCATCCGGTGAATATCCAGTGTACCTATGAATGACAGAAGAAGGAAAAAGGAGAATATTATAAGAATGAATAAAGAATTGAATGGATATTAAAAGGGGAGGGAAATTGAAGAAAACATTCCCTTGTGATTTATCTCTGTTAATGTTTACTTACCCATAAGCTGAATAAGGAAATGAGTATTGACCAGCGGGTTGATGGATGTATGGGGCTGAGGAACCAGGAAAAGTAGGTGGAGCCACTAATCCATGAACTGGTCTAAACCGTCCTATGCCTGCGATTTCATTTTTGTGTTAAAATAAATACTTCAATTCTCTTGTTCAGTGAATATAGATCAACATTTCAGTTTGCTAGCAGACGAATAGAGTAATTATAAGCTTGTCATAGCTAGCTTGGCACAGTGGTTAAAGACATCAACATGAAGTGGGTTCAAAAATTGGAAGCTTTACATGTTTTTAGAACGAAAGACAGAAGGGAATTTGCCACATTTTCTGCGCTGTTTCATGGCACAATGTTGGTTGAATATTCAAGGGATTATTAACTTTTGCATAGAAAGTAGATATATATTGAGATTAGCAAAGTATTCTAACAAATGCTTGGCAAGAAATGGAAAAGAGGTGACAAAGAAGAGAGAAATGGACCGTGTTGAGGAGTTGGTGGACGATTCTTTTGTGCACCAAGTGATGCAAGATTGCAGTTTGCCCTCCTTCCATCAATCACTGGAGATGGGTTTTGACAAGCTCTCATGGCTGCTTCTGGATCCTTAAATGTAACCTATAAGAAACAAGAACAAAGACCCATTTTTTACCATCATAAAAATATCATGTAGTGAGAGGAAAACAAGGAAAATATGCCCCTCTTGCAAATGGGAAAAAAAAGATCAATGGACTTACAAAGCCATAGCCCTTGGATCTCCCTGTGTTCTTATCTGTGATAACAACAGCCTCCAGGATCTCTCCAAACTGTTCAAAATAACGCCTCATGGTATCTCTTTGTGTCTCCCAAGCCAAACCACCAACAAAGATTTTGGTAAAAGTTGTGTCATTGTACTGCCCCGAATTGCCACCGCCTACCATCTGAAATTGCCTATGCTGAGCCATGATGATATACAATATCGTACACAAAAGAACCAATACAAAGAAAAGGACCCAAATAAAACAAGAAAAGAGAGAATGCTAACAAAAGAACCACCCTTCAGCAGAACAAACATCAACAACCCCAAAAAAGACCAAATATAGAGAGAAATAGGAAAAGATGGTAAGTAAAGCCAGAAAGAGCCGTTTGTTTTGATGATGATCACATCAATCAACAAAACAAGCACTCTTTCTTTTCTACGCACACAAAACACTCGTGTGCCTATCTATGTTTCGGTCTGTTTTTCTTCTTCTTGTTCTTGTTCTTCTAGTTGTTGTTTTTCTAATGCTTTAACTGCCACTTTTTCACAACCACAACTCCTCAGATTCCTCAACAACGATACCCGTAACGAGAAAATCATTACTGTTAAAGGGGGAGAGAGAGAATAATAAGAAAGGAGAAAAGAAAAGAAACCCTTTCAAGAAATATTTACTATATTTATATACACAAAATAATATATAGCATAGCACAAGAGAAGGGGAGATGATAAAATTAAGAAGAAGAAGGGAAAAGGAGAAGACAAAAAAGCTGCTAGTGGACACCCACGACAATAGCAGGCAAGGTTGTCCAATGAAATCACAAGGACCAAAGACCAACTTTTTTTTTTTTTGCTGAATCAGCCACCCTCTCTCTCTAGCGTTATGGGCAAACTACAAATCAGTCCCACTCTACACAGATATTAACAAATCAGCCCTCAACCTTCACAATTTGCTGATCTTTTCCAAAAGTTGCTTCATCGTAACGCATATTCACCTTAGCGTTGTTTCATGAGAAAAAGAAGACAGGAAGAGATGACATGAAAAGTATAAGAGATTAGGTTGGTGGGATCAACAAGTAACTTCAACATCAATAACGCGATTAGATGTCTTATAATTTTGTTGCAGTCAATTATTGTTGTTTTTACTTGTGAAATAGTATTGCTCTGAAAAAAAAAAAATATATATATATATATATATATAGAACTATGTGTGTTGGCGCGTGTAATCACTTAGCTTATTAACAAGGTTTTGTGAGCACAATTACCTTTTCTGGGAGAAAGAAGGAGGTGTTATTCACACTTTGTAAAGACTATTATAACTTTATTCTATGTATTTCTTACATTTAATTAAACTTCAAATTTTTTTTGAAAAAACTCTTCTTTATATTTCATAAAAAGAAAGGAAGAATATAATAGTGGCAACAAAAGACCACAATGTACCTAACTATTTATATTTGAAAATACTTATTTGATAGACTGTTAATTTCTTACTTTTCAATTGTTATATATGTTTTTGTTTGATTGAAAATCAAATCAAAGATATAGATTTTAATGAATTGCTAATTTACAAATCTGGTGTTACAAAAGTAGATAATCTTGCGTCTTTTTATTACTAGGATTTCAAAAAACAATATTTTTTTTTTAGATATAGTAATGTATCCCTTTCATTTATTCAAATAACTCATTGGATTTTTTTTTCAATCACCTCAGACTTATTTTTAATGACCACGAATGGATTATATGTATATATATTGCAACACTCAATTTTCTAAGGAAAAAAGAAAGAATCATCATTTAAAAAGGAAACAAATATTTTTAAAAGGAAAAGAATATTAAGTATGATGATGTATAGCATATAACAACAGCTACTCAAAATTTGATGTGGCATAGTACTACAGTTTAGCCTTATAATCGGATAAGGAAACAAAGATAAGTGTGGGTGATCTTATCTAAATTTAATCTCACCGTAAACTATGCAAGTCAGGCAAGAGATTTGTCTTTATCTCATGTCATTCCATTTTTTTTATTTTTTATTTTTAAAGTAAACATCAATTCACATCGCTTGCGGCGAGAATGATGTTCTTGAATTAGTACATTACAATAAATATATAAATATACGCAAATCGGAAGATGTATATATAGATCTGGGTTTTTTTTTTCAACAATGCCCTTTTCGAAGATAGCATGTTTAATTATCATTTGGTTATAAAAAATAAAAAATAAAAAAATAAGAATTTAAGAATTAGAATGAAAATTAGGTAATTAAAATGATATTTGCATTCTTATACTATATTTGAAATAATTTAAAAAAATTAAAATTTTTTAATATTTTGTTTTTAAGATGAATAAGAATAATGATTAAAAAATAAATTCATTAATTATAATAATAAAAATAATAAAAGTGATTGTGGTAACAACGATGATAACGACGATAGAATAAGGGAGGAGAAAGAAGTGACAGTAATAGTAATAATAATATAGTTGTAATAATAATAATATATTTTATAAAAGTTGATACAACCACCATAAAAGGTACAGTAAAAAAAAAATGATGATAGTAGTATAATAAAAATAATGATAGTTTTTGAAGAATAGTAATGACTGAATAATAATAATAATAATTTTTTTATCACCACCAATAGAGTAGTTGTGAGGTCATAAAAATGATAATAATATCTTCTTTTTTTTAATTTTTTTTATCACCACCAATAATAGAGGTGGTGTTAAAAATTGTTGATACACAATAAAAAAATAAGATATATTATTATTTAAAAAAATTAATTTTCATTTCTTGGTTTTATTTCTATCTCTTTTCTTGAAATGAAATTATGTTTTAATTTTTATTTTTATTCTCGTTCTTCATTTTAGTTTTTATTTTATTCGTTTCAACCAAATATCTATCTACATTTCATATTATGTGTTTTGTTCTAATTTTGAACCATCAAATTTAACTTTCTATCAAAATATTTATAAATGCACATTTAACAAGAGATATCAGCAAAGTGTTGTTTTAATTAAAAACTTCGAATGAAAATAACTTATGATCTATTTGTTATTATTTATTTTTAATTAAACCAAATCAAAATTCGTGTTACAAGTTTCCAAATAAGATCCATATTGAGTTTTTTTTTTATTAAATGTGTAGCACAGAAAAAAGAAGAAGGGAGATTGATCAAATACCGAGTTAATTATTTCAAGGCATTTTAAGTTTCTTAAAAGTGCACTGTAATATAAAACCTAAATTGCATTTTACATACACCTTTGATGTCTCTTAATTAAGTCTTTATATATATAATAGCCACCTGATAGACATAAAAGAAAACCTTTGAAGCTATAACGTTGATTCGCTCTGGACGAATAAAATGCCTTTCTCAAACTGAGTTTCCAGTTCCATGGTCGTAATAGCCTCATAATCTCCAGTAACCACTGTAATAGCCCTGACCATCGTCTTAGCTCCTACCTTCAGCTTCTTCCTCCAGCAGTTATCTCTTTTCAATTAGCCTCACGATGATGGTATCTACTGCTAATAAGAAACTTCATACTTTTTACTAACATCTATAATTACAGAGAAAATCCGGAGCGAATGATGTTATCAGGGGACAACATGTGTTTGTTATGCCTAATTTGGAATCCTTTAATGGAAATATAATGTGGGGTGAATGGAGAAGGGTTGAGCAACTTTGGGGATAAACAAGAAAAATTTGGAAGGTTTGGGACTGATTTATTATTATCTATACATCGGGGACTGGTTTGCAGTTATTTCTAACAATACCATACATATCGATATCCTACACACATTTGTCGGGTGGGTCAGCATAAACGTCTGCTTCGCTGTACTCAACCTTCCATTTCCTCTGCCTCTTAATATTGCATGTTCTGTTTATGGCAGGTGTGGGTCTTCGAGACATGATGCCTTGACCTCCCAACTTGTTTAATTGGTTCCGTTCCACACCCTCTCTGTAGCCTGCAGCTATTCTCTTAACCGAAAAAGTGGATAATGGGGTTCTGTTTTGCGGGCCAGGACTTTCTGGCACAACCTTCTAAATTCTTGTAAAAAAATTAGTGATTGCCGCATTAGGACACTAATTACCAAATTAATTAATAGGTGCACCTCTTGTCTTTTTCTAAACAGGCCTCCTCTTTTCTTTTGAATATTTTCATAAATAAAAATTAATTTTTTAATAATTATAATAATAATAAAATTCTGCGGGGAGTGATGCGTGCATCTGCGTAAAAAACAGGAATGTACTTACGCACATGGATGCTACATGAATAGATAGGCTGATGAATGGATGTTTTCTATATTTAGGCTCGATAATTTTTTGATTTTTTTAAATTGAAATCTTCAATTTTTATTTCATTAATTTTTTTTATTTTTTGTTTTAAATTCTCCGTTACGTGTAATTGTGGTTTCCAAAAAACAGTTTTTCATCTGAATAAAAAAAAATAAAATAATACATAAATTAAACAATAAAACGAAAAGACCAGATCGCCCCACCAAAAACACCAGCAAAAGCCCTCCATCTCCCGCAACTTGCATTATCTACCAAAAAAAAAAGGGCAAAAAAATTCAGCTTCCAGCCTCCCAAATGCAAGAAATAAGGAAAAAAAAAAACCTTTTTGTGAGAAATTGAGAGATGGTCATCAAAAAATATTTATAAAAAATAGTGAAATCCAAGAAAGCAGAAGCCAGCAATTATAACAGAGAAAGTCCAGTTGTATTAGAGAGGAAAAGATTGAAAAAGCTTGCAATAACCAACAACAACGTAGTATCAGACACACAAGTCTAGACTCCATATTCATTGAGTCCATAAAAAACTGTTACAGATCATCATGGTAAAGATATTATTAGAAAATTTCAAAGAAAAACAGGTTTTTCTTTGAAATTTCCTAGTCTTCTTGCTCCAATTAATGGTGGTGGCACTATTGACGTGCTCAAAAACTTGTCCTCTGAAAACTCTGTCCTTTACCTTGATTTTCCTCGTATTTTGACTCAACATTTTTAGTTTTTTTTTTGTTTTTGGATTTTGATTTTTTGGTCGTTGTGTTTCTGGATTTTGATTTGTGATGGGCATGTCGTTTTTGTTTTTGTTTTATAAGGAGCGACATATTTGATCTTTTTCTCTTTTTTTTTTTTTAAATTTATGCGTTATTTTATTATTAAATTATTTTTAAATCTTTTTTCATATGGATCGAAAAACTGTTTTTTAGAACCTAATTGATAGGTGGTTTCTAATAAACATGATACATTAGATAAAAAAATAAATGACGTCATTACAGGATTTGAAGTAATAAATTTTAAAGAATAAAAAATCTTAATCAAAATAAAAAAAATTAAAAAGTCTTGATAAAAATTTCTTGAACAGTATAGAATCCAATTATAAAAAAAACCATTAACAAATAATGTTTTGATATAATTAAAATTTAATCTAATTAATAACTATTAAATTTAATTATTTTTCACGTATATTATACATATAGAATATCCCATTAGTTACTATCAAAAATAAAAACATTATAAGAATTTGTATATATGAATAATTTATAATCATCTAGTTGAACAGATCGATTATCAAATCCAATATTTGATTGATTCAAAATCAGAATTATAATCACCAATATTTGATTGGTGTTGTGAGTAGAGTTGACATCATGGTGGGCACACCAATGGCAAAACTAGGGCTAGTAAGTAAATAAAGTAAGAGAAATAGTGTCACGAGTGTAACAAGTAAACTTTTTATAGGGTTTAACGATGAAATTTAACTTGTCAAAAAAATTTGGGGGCATGAAACTCTCGATATATAATGCCTCCGCGGGTTGTACGCATTGTATATGCGTTGATTCTTTTCATTAATTTTAAAATTATTAGCTCCTATGTGTAAATTGAAGCATAAATAAATTTCAATCGGTCAAAAACGTCATCTCGATCTGTAACCGGTAAATATGAGAATGTTTTCCTACTTTTTTCCTATCACAGTTATGGAAAACAAAAAGGATACGTTAAACATTAAAAAAAAAAAAAAATGGAAGGTTGCAGTTACCCCTTCTCTGTAATAGCTTCGTCCCTAATAATTTCAAGGTACACCAGAAGTCGAGAACACACACGATAACTTGGAAAAGGACGCAACCAATGGCGTTCGTTATAATGTGAATAGCAGCACTAAATAGTAATGGTGTGTGCATTGCTAGCCATTCATCAAACCTAAACTCCCTCTAAAATTTCTTTCACTTAGTTCTTGGCTTCTCATTTTCAGAAAAAGGTCCCCTCTTATTTATGGCTTTGATCTGAGCAGCTGTAATTACTTGGTAGGAAATTGTGTCACGAGTGTAACAAGTAACCTTTTTATCCTCATGGTACCATAGTCTCATAGCACTTTGTCTTTTGTAGGCAATGTGACTCTAGATGATGTCTTGTTTCTTTGGTGTAAAGGAGAAGAAAAACACACTCTAGCTCCTAGTCAAGCCTATACCAGCCATATTTCCCATCATCAAATGCTGGACATGTACAGCAGGGCAATAAATAATGCTAAACAAGACAGTAGCTTTAGCACCACGCCCAAACTAATCAGCACCATTAACAGCCTCACGCAGGATAGATCTAATCGAACACTGTTAGAGATACTACAAGAAACCACAGATGTCTTGAAGCAAAACACAAGGATGAAAATCTATACAAGTTTTTCAAAACTGCACGAACAGTTTTTTGCGAATCCGATTCTACCAAAACAAATTTAAAACTCAAATCCCAAGCTACTGAGGTATTAACGAAAACTAATCAGCACCATTAACAGCCTCACGCAGGATATAACAGACAATTCTGCTACCATGACTGTGGAGTACCCAACGAAACCAAAGAAACCTACAATCCATACTCCATTATAATCACGAAATAGGCCATCCAAACCTGTTCTTCTTGGGTTACCATAGGAGCTTCCATCATAATTAATTAACCTTAATAAAGACCTTAAGAGGAACGGTCTAAAAAATTATTTTAAGAATAGCAACAGTATGATCATCGAAATAATCACTAAAAGTCAAACGCCCATCCTCTAACAGTTGAGATGCGACCTATCATGATATTTAAAGCAAGGAAAAACATTGTCTTTCTGCTAAAGGGTCTCGTGAATATTGAATGCAAATATAATTGCACCCCATTTAGTGTTTTAATAATAATTGTTTTTAATTTTTTATTAACAACAAGAAAAAAGAGTTAATCGATCCATCTTTCTTTTTATATATTAGGCGTATTTTTTTAATGCTATTTTAATAACTTTTCACCCTGCACGCCCTTATATAGTTATGTATTCATGTTTTTATCTCATATATATGTGATTTTGTCGCTCACTACTAAAAATATATATATCTTTACTACCCACAGAATAAAAAATTAATTCTAAAAAACTTAATAAAATTTGGAAAAACAAGAAAGTAGAAAAAAAATTCTAAAAACATAAAAAATTAGAACATCTCAAAAAAATAAAATAAAATAAAAAGCTCATAAAAACACAAAAAAACTGATGAATTTTTTTTTTAAAAAAAAAACCCCTGTTTAGAAAAACTTATTTTATTGGTAACTACATATTTCTATTATTAGGCTTTATGGATATGGTTTTTCCACTTTATATTTTAAAATTAGTTTCAATTTTTGTGGCTTTCCGTTTTTAGATTTTTGAAAATTAAATTGTCTGTTGAGGGTATAGTGGTATTTTTAGCTAAACTTTGACAAAATGGCATAAGAAAGCGAATATGAATAAATATGAGTGAATGAGAATTAATTTTTTTAAAAAGTGTATGGAAAAACATGTCCAGTATATAAGGATCCATTGATCAATTAACCAAAAAAAAAAAAAAACAAAACAAAACAATTGGGTATTTTTGGGACGAATTTTAATTTTCCTCAAGTTTCATGAGGTTTCTCAATTTCACTTTAAAAATTTGGTTTATATGTGCCCTCATCCTTAACTTTGACTATAGTTTCAATTTCTCTTCCTCGTCCATTTCTACCATAACATGAACATAGAAAATATATTAATTTCAATTCCATTCCTAAAATTATAAAATATCTAAAAATCACTTGAAATATTAAAAGTAAAAAAAAAAAAAACCGACTTGAAAGTGGCAAAAAGAGAAACAAAAGATCAATATAGTAGGACATTTATAAACAAAACAAATATGATTAAATTTGAACGCATTAGTTTCTCAATAAAACCCATACCAACTCCTTTTTTTCTTCTTCAACACTACATTTAAATAAAAAATATTTTTTCAATTACTTATAAATTAAAATTATCGAGACTCAAATATGTTTTATTAAAAGAAGTTATTGAATGCACAATTCATGGGCTACAATAGCCAAATATGTTTTATTAAAAGAAGTATTTATATGAGGGAAAAAAAAAGTTCTTTCCGTTAACAAAATCTATTGACCCTAAAGAAAAGAAAAGACTATTACGCTTCGATACCCTTGACAAAATTGAGGTTATGGAAAAAGAAATCCCCCTTTTGCTTTTGAAGCCATCTCAAAATTGAATCTGTATCATCAAGCAAACACGCTGCAGGCAATATGTGAAAATCATGCCTCATTAAACAAAGCTGTGACATTCTAAAGCAATGAGAAAATAGCCAAATTAGAAAGGTAAAAAAGGGAGCTGCATCTTTCTTTTTGAATCACTTGCTCTGCTGAATCTAGTCATCGACAAATCATCGTCATAAAAATAACAGAAAGAAAAATGCCAAGCCAAGCTTTTTCTTCTAATTTCTTGTGTCTCGTTTTGCCCTGGCCAAAGGAATCTATAAATGCATTTGTGAAGCATCACCAGCCAAAACCCTCTAGCATCCCTCTTCATGTCACCTTTCTTTATAATGAGGTGATAAACTTCGTTCTATTTAGTTTCTCGTTGTACATTGAATATTTATTTGTACTCCCCCTCAAATTAATGTGGCTAAATCTATTATTTGCGCTCTAAGTTTTCATAAATCTGCAAAATAATTTTTTTTGTTTTTAATTTAATCAATTGAATACAGGAATTTTCAATTAAATGAAATACGATTTTGTAAAATCAATAATTTTATGGGTTAAGTTGAATAAAAAATAATATAACCATATAGAGTGGAACCCAAATGTAATTTTTATACACGTGTATATTATATTTTTATTCAATCTAATGTATAAAAATTATCAATTTTATAAAATTATATTCAAATAACTAAAATTAGAAATACACATGTTTAATTGATTAAATTGAAAACACATCAGTTAATTTGTTTGAAGGATTTATGAAAATGCCTGGTGTAAATAATGGGTTTCGCTAATTAATGTTTACATCATGTCCTATATTTTGTAAATCCTAATTGTACAAACTATAATGGATGCTTAGGGCTATTTCATATATTTATTGAATTTTAAATAATTAATTTACTCGCATAAATGAAAATTTTCCTTTTAAATCTAAATTATATGGAGCGAAATTTGTATAATCTCTCATAACAACTCTAGTTAAGCTTGACATGTTCTTTTCAGTGGATATTGAAAAATTATAACTAGCTAGTCATCTTCTTCAAGGTTTATCAATGAAGGATATATTGAAATAGTCCAAAAAGGTTTTTTAATGCTTTCTAATAAATATTTCCTTCTATTGATCAAATAAAATTCTAGATTTTACAACGAAAGTGTTACAACTTACATTTAATTAAACTTCTTAGTTGAATTCTAGTTTTACTTTGGTCATAACTACATTTAAATAAAAATCTAGTTCTTTTGGTATGATTAATAGAGTTCAAACCATTGCAAAAAATCCACAATCAATGCGATGTTGAACTTGTCTTCTCCTCAAATTATCATTCCAGCCATAAAGGATTTTAAATTTATAGAATTTTTTTTCTTTAGAAATTTTGTTCAAGATTTGATAAGAGTCTTCACATAGAATTAAATATGATGTTTGGATATGTTAGTGCGACGAGGATGTGCAGAAAAGCTATGAAGGATCGGTGTATGATGTGAATTAAAAAAACTCTTCTCATCACATTGTTCTACTTATCAAGTTTTTTTTTTTATTATTGATATTTTGGTTTTTATTTTTGTAAATTATAATTCCTTAAGCTTTTTAGTTTTAAAATATTTTTTTTGTGACATTGATATATTTTATATATCTTAGACGTTAAACTAAAATTTCCACATATTTTCCATTGCCATGGATGAATTTGGATCGAAGAAAATTGAAACTACTGTAAAAATTTAAGAGAGTATTGTATAAACCAATTTTTGGGATAAAATTGAGACAACAATAAACCTAGAGGGGGAATTTACACATGTTAAAATCAATCAATCTAAAAACGAAAGAATAAGAAAAAAAATAGCATGGAAATTAGGAGGATGATAAAAAAGAAGAAGTCAAACTGTGGTAGGCGCAATAACCGGCGTCTCTAGTGGTCAAACAGGATAAGAGCAAGGGGGAGTAAAAAAATAAGGGTAAATTAGATCTCCACCAGACATAATTAATACTCTGAAACAGAATCATGAGTGTCGCAACCACACAAACGGCTTTGGACCGTCCCAGAGATTGGTCAAACCTATCCTGTATTTATTTATTTATTTTTAACAATTCTTTGTAATTTCAAGGATAAGTTATCTTTTTGTTTGTTTATATTTTATCTCCTTTTTAAAATTTAACCATTTTTATTTCGGCTCTGTTGGCGGCTGCTAGGGCTGGGATTTTGAGAGGGTGCGAGGATTAGATTTGTCGCGGGGGGTGGTGTGGTGGGTGTTGGGGTTGGGAGGTTGGGTGGGAATGTAAATCTTTCGATCTTTAAAAGAGCTGGTAACGACAACAGATCCGAATCTCATTGTTTTGAGGAAAGTTTGGATAAACTGATGAAATAACGGGGTTCTGTGCGTCCGCTTTTTAATTCATTATTTTCTTCTCATATTATCCATTATTTTAAGCATTTGTCTGGCAGCCGAGAATATACGAAAATAATTCCACAAATGTTTTTCAGATTCTGTCAACAACTCAGAATAAATTTTAAAACTTTCTTCTGTATATTTTCACATTAGGATCCTCTCAAATAATGTGTTATGTTCATCCAATCCAAACTTTTTAAAACCAATGAATGATTAAGCTCTTGTCATCTAATATTTCCTTAATAATTAAGTAAAATTAAACTATTTGTATGCTTATTGACATTTTACTTAAAGCTAGAATCAACCTCTATTTTTTTATGTTGTTAAAAAATTTGATATAAACAATTAAAAAATATCATATAAAATATAAATCATGTAATATATTTGATTAATATAATTAGTTTTTAACTTAATCCACAAAAAATAAAAGGAAAGTAAATTTAAAAAATTGTTCAGTGGCTGCATTAAGTACACTTGTTAGCTTTTGTCATATATTTATAATTTTTGTACTAAAATTTTTTATATCTTTTCATGAGAATCCTAATCTCTCCCGTGTTTTTCAAATTACATAAGGAGTTGGATACTTCAGTTGTTAAAATTATTTGACGCTGTGATAAATTATCGATGATGAATAAAATGCATGTTTTTCTATATATATATATATGGAGTTAAGTTTCTCAGGTTGTGTTTTGTAATCTCTTTCTTCTTTAGGACTAGCCAATATATATCCAATTATAAAAGTGAATGTGTGTAGCTATCCTTGTAGAGAAGAAAATTTTTAACATCGTTGCCAATAGCTCATTGTTTTTTCCATTGGTTTTTTATTTTCCTTCAAATTCGGTAAAATTTAATTCACAAAAAGTTCCTCAGTAGAAAAATGTATGTTACTTATTAAATAATCCCGTAGAAAAAAATTCATAGCTCTACCATTCGGTACAGAAAATGACTCAAAATTATGCGACAAACGGAGACAAAAATGTTTTGACTCTCAAACATTAGATGGCGTATATAAGAATGGCAACCTACGGATATCCATTTTATTAATTTAATTTTTTATTTTATTCATAAAAAAATATTCTATTTATTATTTATTGAAAAATTATTATATAATTTTTTATTCAATTCATACTCAATATATATTAGTTTATCCATACATTAGATATTTACTAGATTTAGTTTATCAAAAATATTTATTTTAATCCTTATAAAAAAAATTGGTTCTCACATGTTTTGAAAAAAATATTTCGGTTTTAATTTTTAAATTTATGCAACTAGATCCCATATGTTAATAAAAAAATTAAAAAAATTAATGAATATTAATAAAATAAATAATAGATATTTATATCTTAAAATCATATTAGTGAGTATGTATTTTTTATACTTACTTACTTTGATAATCATTATATATTTTGAATAAATATTTATTGATCGGATAAAGCGGATATCCGTTTTATGTTCGGTCTATTGTCATCCATGATTGCATGTATGAAATTGAAATTACTAAAAAAAATGTCATCTATCAAAGAAATTAGGAACATTAATCATGAGAAAACACTCATACATTCGAACATGGCATTTAGAATGGTCGACCTTTTTCCTTTTTGTTTGTTCAAATTGACTTAACCAAATCTGCGCGTTAATGACTTTAATAATTGAATTGGGTGGAGTCGTTGGTTTTGTTAATAATGGATTACGTGTTGGTGTAGTAATTATTAATATGGAAGGTATCAAAAGGAACGCTCCTATGGGAAATTTAGAAAACTTCAACACAAGTTAGAGTTAGACATGATTTTGGGAACATAATCTCTGCATCTGCAGCAACATTCTTACGGCCTGCTTGTAAGTTACCATCTCGCTCATCGTCACATGATTGACCAAAAACACTTGAATTGCCAATAGTAAAAGTAAGATGGTAAAAAAATTGCTTACTGTCGTGGATTTAAATTTTTTTATGATTGCGCCCTCATAATGGTCACACCTGGGTATAGATTGTTCCCCATTGTGCCACTGAATTCTTCAATTGCTACAGTATCACGGAAGATTATTATTATTATTTGATTTGTTTTAGGTTGACTCTTGAAAGCAAATTCAATTAACTAGGTAAATATGCTCGATTTGTAATTATAATTAACTAAATAATCTAGTTATTTTTATCTACTAATTCATAGTTATTTATTTATTTATTTGATATGGAATCAAACTTTACATCAAATGGATTCGAGGTAATAGTTAATACGAGATTTGGCTTAGTGTCCATGCCTTTTTTTTTTTAAGATGCAAATTGAAAGATTGATTTGACCACTCAGAGCATAATCCTTTGCTATCTTTTCTATTTTCTATTTGAAGCAATTTAATACAACCAGACATATATATAACTCAAATTCTATTATTAAAGGTGAATAATACGATAAGATTTTAACCATCAAATACCCTCAAATCTTATTGTTAAAAGCGGATGATATAATATAATATTAATGATTAAATGTCATTATTTCTTCATTATAAATATTAATCTTTCATCAATTGTTCAGAGGCTCTAATAATATTATAATTATTTTTAGTTAAACATTTTAAATATCTCTTTCTCAAAACTTTTTCGCTCAAATTACATGACATTTAAAATTTTATTTGTTTGACTACAAGTAATTTCATTCAACGTGTTATTAGCATTGTTTGTTTATATTCTACTTAATTGGTGATAGTTGATTTTATAGATTATAACTTGATATTTTTATCTGTATGATCATATATCATTAATATGTTTTGAAGAATCCCACCCATAGTTCAACAGTATTGCCGGCTTTGTTCCAAAAATAAATAAATGCCAGCTTTTATTGAGAGCATAACGATGGGCGATGCTGCAGCTGTACGATGCATGGAAGTGTGATAATGTGAAATACTGAAAATACTTTTAGCATTGAACTAACAAGAAAACCAACGCTTGATTAATGTATTTGTCCGTATGAATTAATTTAATCATGAAAACAATTTTAATTTTTAAACTAAAATTTGAAAGTTCAAAATGTTATCTTTTTCTTCTTAAATTAAAATGCCTGATATATAATAACAATAAAAATAAAATAAAACAAAACGGCTCCATCTTCACCAATTTCTTTTGACCACGAAGCAATACATGAACTTCGGTAGCTTTCGGTAGCTTTTTTTGAGAAATTTTATAATACATAAGGAGTAACTAGTAACATATATAGTAACTACTTCTTTAAGCTTACTTTGAGAAGAGAGATAGATACGTAAAAGAGAAAAAAAATTGAGCGGATATAAAAATCTTTTTATTATTTTTAGTGAGTATAGATGTAATTTCTTTTTTTTTTTTATATGTCTATCTCTCTCTTTATAGTAGATTCAAGGAATAACTACTATATATGCTACTAATTATTTCTCATGTATTATAAAATTTTTCACTTTTTATAGCTGCTGGGATACATCTTGGAACAAATTCAGAGACACCCCTTAGATCAAGAGAAAATGTGGGCAATAGACAAATAGACAAGACCCGCTCAAGATTCATGAACATAATATAAGGTGCTGATTTAATATCTATAGGATAATAGGAACTCAAAGAAATTGAGTAATTAAGAATACAGTCACTTTTATGTGCATAAAAAGATGCATCGCGAGTGGGGTAAGAAATTAAGTACGAGAGAGGATAGCTTGTGGACAGGCAAGCCAAGCTGAGGAAATTGAGAAAGTCTAAGAAAAGAAAGCATAAGAAAACGTGGAATGTGTCGTGTACTAATCCACATGAAGCTGCAAAACCAGGCCAGCCAGGCACAGTCAGAACTAGCACATGCCCTTGCCAGTGCTTTCCATTTACCTCCTTCCTAGAGTATTTATTAGCGTAAATATCACTGCTTGGTCTTGTTTTCTAGTGCGGACGGTCAAATTCCAGACCCTTGATTCTACTTCTGAAGCTCTCTTACTGTCTTAGGACAATCCAAGGGTTTGAGTACAAGGACCACATTCTCTGGTGTGAGAGACCGCCTGAATGAAAATTGGGATGGTCAATCCTGCACATGATCAGTCAATGGGGACGCTTTTACAGTAACGTGGCCAGACCTATATGTTTCCCCGGACTTGCATTATCCATTCTATTCAGTTTTATGCCAACTTAGTCCCAGCTCTAGCTATGTCTGCCATGCTCGTGCTCCCTATGGAAGCATGGCATCTCCTTTCAGCTTTTGTGTTTTTTTTTTTTTTTCCCAAATAATGAAATTAAGCTTGCAAAGGGAAAGCTTCCAGGCTTGAAGTAATTTGGTGGGATATAAAAAAGACTAATAATAATAATAATAAAACTGAGGACCTCAAGAAATTGCTACGTCCACCGCAAGTTCTTAAAGTTGTTAATTACAATGATCAAAGATTGAAAAAAAGGAAAATATTCGCAGGGTTGGATGCTTGAGAGCTTATTAAAATTACTTCTTGTTATTTAATTTTAGTTTTTTTTTTAAAGTCTTCAGATTGGACAATTAAAATTATATGCATATATATGCAACTAATGTTTTGGGTTTTTTTTTGTAACTTGCACACCATTTCATTAGGTCAATATTATACTCATTTTTTTCAAGACAAAAATACTTGTTCTGGCCTTCACATAAAATGATTTAATTGAGAATAAGCAGACACTCTGTGAATCTAAAGTGAGAAGAGGATTGTATCTTAATCATTAATATTATTTTTTATATTTAGAGACAATGGGATATTTTTGAATAAATTTTTGTATAAATCGATACTAAATTTATCACTTTCTAGATTAAACAAACACCTAAATATATTTAAATTTTGATAAGCTACTAGGTTTTTTTAGACTGATTTAAAATAAAACATAATTATAATTAATTATTTGTGAACAGTATGTAGGAATTGAAAGAAAGTGTCTCAATTAAATCATCCATATAAAAAGTTAAATTTGCTCGCATGAGATTTATATGTATGTCAATTTTATCTTAAAAGTTTAGTTTGTTTTAATTAGTTCCTACAGTTTTCATTGTAGTTTTGATTCTTCTCTCCGTCCATTTCCGTCTATAATAATAACAAAATATATAAATTTTAATTTCATCTTTAATACTTAATGAGTATATATATCTTAACATCACGGTAAAAGTAAGAATCAACAAATCAAATTAAAAATAAATAATTAAAGAAATATATGTATTTTTTTAATTGCAAAACAATAATGAAAAAAAAAAGTTTCTTTTTTCCTTATCAACAATCTACGATCATTTGATAATACAAGATAAGATTAAGTTAAAAAAACAAATATAAATATATTTTTTTCTATCCTCACTATCCATTGCACATTTTAACTAGCATATTATATTTACACGTTATATCCAATTATGTGTCATGAATACTTGAACAAGAATTCTGAAAAAAACCTCATATGGTGGAAATGATAGTTTGAGAACAAGACAAGTTCAATATCAGCTGAAGTGTAAAAAAATCAAGATAGAGAGACGAGAACAGTAAAGGTTTTAACAAATTGTTTAATGAATAGAATTAGGTTCATTTAAATATTGATTTTTAACTGAATATTGGTAAGGAAAAATATGTGATGTTGTTATCAAGTGACAATTGAAGTCGATAGATTTTGAATTTTTTTTTGAAAAACCAAGAACTCCTCAAATTTTCATCATACTTGTTTATATATATCGGTTTTATGTTTTTATTTTTGCTAATTTTCAATTCATTTATTGTTTTACTTGTAAGAAGAAGGTTCATAAATATTTACCTGCACAATATTTTTCAAACCAACATTTAAAACTCTCACACATGATGTTAGGTTAAAATTTCTTATGGTTGACTGTGAGCCCCTACAGGGCCTGCACCGTAGTTTGTTGGTGGCAACCTAAGCAGACTTCCACGAGCAGCCGATGATTTGAGACAATGGGCCATGAATATGCTGGAAGTTGGAACATGGGAAGTGGCAAGTGGCATCTATGGCTGTTTTCAAAGGCATTCCTTTATTAATTAGCTGGTGTTTGATTCGACTTCTTACATTTTTAAACAAGTTTAGTGATGCCAAAAATGGAAAAAAAGGTCATATGCTTTCATAAAAAGGCCAGCTCCGAGACAATCAGAGATGGGATTATAGCCAATTGGAATTTCTCAAGCCAATAATTTAGTTTCCAATGTTTTGATTGATCCTCTTTTGATGATTTGCACGATTATTTATTTGAAAAATAAACTAAAGTACTTCTTTCATTTCATTTTTTTACCAATAAAATTATAATCGAAAATGAATATGACCATATAAGGAAGTTCTATTAATTTGATATATACTAATTCTGATATATTTTACATCTCCTGCTTGATATTTTTGAAACTTAATTGCTTTTATTTTTCTTCTTTTTTCCGAAATTGAAACTACCTTGTTTTGGAATGGAGGAAAGGAGCTTTTATACGTAAGACTTGCACTATCTGCTTCAGCTTCGGCAAATAAAGGATCAAGGCCAAAACCTTATAACCATAACATGCAGAGGTGGGTCGCAGGCATTACAGAACCACTTGAAGAATTTTAAAAAAAATTATTATTACATCAAAGTCTGATATAAATATTTTTCTTGAATCATTTCTAAGCAAGTCGATCCATTTCACGGTGACGAAAAGTATCACTTATTTTGATTGAATTCACTCTTAAGTTATTCGAGTTAATTGAAGCCCATTATATATCGTCAATCTACTGCTCAATCACAAGCCAGAAAAGGATGATCAAATAAGCCCCAAATACGGAGCCCAGGGTACTCCAAGCTCTGATTTGCACAACCTTGGCCGACCAGGCCATGCCTGTGCCATTTAATGGGAAAAACCACATAAAGTCCCCGACCTATCGTGACAATCTAGATTAGATCCCCAGTTTACGCTTTGTCTGTTAAATCACCAACTTATCAATAGATTCTTTAAATCCTTCAGTCGATTTCAGTTACTAAAACCATTAAATAGACAGGTGAAATTCACGTTAATTAGAGTTATTTTGTTTCGTTTTATTGCTCGTTCTATCATGATGGGCAAGTTTTAGTAAATTCATGAATTGTTTTTTAAGGATAGAGAAGTAGTTGGATGATTTTCAAGTGACTATTTAATAGTTTTATTCACTAAAACTAATGAAACGATTTAAGTGGGAATCAATTCGTATGGTGGAGATCTAATCGAGAGACGAAAAATAGATTGGGGACCTAATCAAGATTGCTTCTACAGGTTACTAACTCTTTTTTAGGCATCCCATTTAATTATTTACTACAAGTATTTAGTTTATTTACACAAAAAAAATATGGATGAGCTGAAAAAAAAAAAAAAAAATTATCGGCTTTGCCTATCTAAAAACGGAACATATTCTAAATAATTTTATAATAATAAAAAGCACATATAAGTTAACGTTGCCATTCTTCGTAGACTATATATACAATTTGGAAAGCAAATCCAAAGTTATTCATTCATCTTTTATTTCGGTACAAGGTATTCGTCACTTTACTTTTCTTGATAGTATATAAATTCCTTGATAATGCAACTTCACTATAAATACAATTTGGACAACAAATCCAAAAATATATTATATTGTTTTTTAAAAAAATTTATGTGTGCGCATAGGGGTTTGAATCCTCTCTCTTTCTCTCACGCATCTTAGCATACAGATTGTAATATAAAGTATAGAGAAAGAAAATAATACTATTAACTAAAACTGGATATTTATTCAATCTTGGATTTTTATGAAGGAAGTTGAATTAGATCGAAAAATAAATATTAAACTTTTGACACCATTTTTTAGCTCGACGTGAAGTTCAAACTTGGTTTGATTTAATTCAAATAAAATTTTTGAATATCAAGATATTCGATTCGATTATTTCTATCCTAAATATTGTAAAATAGGAATAACTATATAGTCCAACAACTATTCGATGGACCCCGATCAGTAATTTCATTCTAACTTACCAAACATTAAATATGTTTTATTAGTTTTTTGAACTCCTTTGTGGTCATGCACTGCCCCGATCAAAAGGTGTCTTTTAAGAAAATAATAATCCCCAAATACAGAGACCAGGGTCCAAGCTCCCCACACCTCGGTCAGCCCAGGCCATGCCATGGACCGTTATTATTATTATTTAAGAAATTAGAACTTCTTTGGGGCATGTGGATAAGCTCATTATTGATGTTAATACTAGATAAGATCAAAATAGAAATGTCATTCACATAAGAACAAAGTTAAAAAATCATTCTCTGATGTCCGTTTTCTTAATGGAGTAGCCAGCCCATGTTTTTCCAGCAATTAAACAGAAAAGGGATAAAAAAGAATAAGAAGTAACAACGTTGAGGATTACAGCCAGCAGCTAAAACTCCAAAATTAAGTACAGGGAGAATAAAAGGCTATAGACACTGAAAAAGAAATAAAAAAAAATCTATAGACCTTTGCTTCACGATGAAAGCATGACCAAGAAAAAATGGTGTAAGAAAAAAAGGACATGTAAACCTCTACAACAATTCGAAGTTATACCCATCTTCTAGTTTTGGTAACTCACAAAACCCATTTTACTCTTCCTCGATGGTAAATAAATTCCTTGCATATTCTGATGCCACCAAACTTCCATCACCAGCGACAACACGAGCACGATACCTGCCATCTAAGCATGCTTGCAGGATCATGCTACCAAGCTCCGAATTGCCTTGGCTCAAGTGTGCCTGTGCCATCAACTCCTTCAGTTGCGTTGTGGTCATACGCACCTTGATTCTTAAACTGCTTGATGATGGACTAACGAGGTTGGTTTTAGCATCCTCGCCATCTTGGTCCAGTGGGTGCACCGTCTGATAATTCCTTGCAAACCAATTCCCCATTATTGCTCTGATATCTCTTTCTAAGCTTAACTTCTTCTTTGTCTCTCTTAGATTTGGAATTCTCAATCAGCTTGTGTGTAATTATTGCTAGAGGGAGATTTCTGGTTGAGGGAAAGGCGCAAAGCCGAAGGTTGCAATAAATAGTCATGGCCCATGTGACCCTCACGTTGATAGCCGCGATGAGTCAGAAATGACGAATTGATTAGCTACACGTCTGCGTTGCTTCACTGTTTGATAGAAGTATTCAAGTTTCGTGCACACACATAACTATAATTACTCGAAAGAGTTGATTTAAATGAAAAAATTCTAATGGATTAAGTAAATAATTTTGAATTTAAATTCTTATGTATGTAAATTTTTTTTAAATAGTTTAACAAAATAAAGAATGATTAATTTTAATTTTTGAGCCTCAGATACTTTAAAGATCTAAAAATAATATAAATATTTATTAATTATTTATTCGTAACAGCTTGAAATTGTCTCTTTACAATTTAAATAAAAACGATGAGCTCTTTTTATTAAATTGTATTTAATTACTTTTTATAATGATTACAAAACAATGAGCTAAATTACAAAAATATAAAATAATTTTTTATTATATATTAAGTGAATTTATTTAACAGTTTTGAATCACTTGTTATAAAATAAATAGTTTTTTTAAGAATGTATTTTGAGTCTTAATCGTGCAATAATATCAATAACTAACATGATTACAAAATAATTAGATAAATTATTGAGTAGTAAATAAAATTATTACGATAGAATTAAAAAAAAACTAATAATTTGTAACTTATTCAAGTAACTATAGAAATGGTAAAAAAAAAATTCCTTAAATAATTAATTAAGATTTCACAACGTTTAACATTGCGCCATGCACTTTTTATATACGGTCCACGGTCGACGTACATAAACAGGACCAGGACTTGAGACTTGATCCAACTATCATATTCGCAGCGCGCAAATTCATTGAAGATTGACGATGGCCTTTAGATGGTAAAATGAACTTCATTATGGTATTCCTTTACAAACAAAAAAATATCGGTATGGATAGGGTAATGCCCCGAGGAATGTAAAAACTTCGGTCCAGTCAAAATGCACAATTGATGCAGCGGCCAGCGGGGGTAGATACCAACTTTGAACATTTTTTTGTAAGTGCGTACGTGGTTTTGAAGTTTCCATCTTTTCAAGACTCCCTACTAAAAAAGCCGCCGGCATATCCAATTAATTTACCAGCCAGAAATAAGCAGCTCATAGTCTCGTTTTGGAGAATCATGAAGAACTCATTTTCTTTGAGGATAATACTAGGTGGCATCTAGAATTAATTGTTTTCACTGATTTCTTTATTTTCAAAAAATATACTTTTGGTTTTCCTTGAAAAAATAAAGTTACTGTTCTTTATACGAATAAATATAATAGCCACAAGCTGGAATATAAATCACATATATGTAGTTTTATCTAGTTTGATTTTGATTACTAATAACAAATTAAAAATGCTAAAATCAAATAGATGAACACTTTACTTTTCTAAAAACAAGGTGTATAATTAAAAATTAATTGAAAAATATTATGCAGTTTGTAAATAAAAGATAGATTACAATAGCTTTCTATTTCTAAGGTATCATGAAATTATTACAAATACTATTCAAAACTTTGATAATTTTAAAGGAATCTTTTCGGATTTAAGCAAATATTATAGAATCAATTTTTAGCCAGACTACCCCTTTTATATTAAAATGACACATTACCTAACTATTTTGATCTTATAATTTCAATATTAGTTAATATTGTTATATATTTTATTTATCAAGATTCTACGTATAATACTTATAACGTATTCAAAGATAGATGTGTCACATTACCTCGAGAACTAAAAGCATTATAATAAAGAAATGATAACAAAACAAAATAAAAAAGTTATAAAAATTCAACCAACAAGAAAAAAAATACAAAATGTTAATTAAAATAATTTAAAAAATATGAAAACTATATATCAACAAATATACACTAAAAAAAACCAATAAAATAGCGAGGAATTATTCATCGCTATTATTTTTTAGCGATGGCTTTGTGATAATATTTTTCACTAACTAAAACGGTTATTTCTATTTTTTTAGAGATAGAAATTGTTGTCCGTCGTCGATCAACAATGGTTTTTTCGTCGCTAATGTGAAGCATTTTCATCGCTAAATTGAAGTAAACGAGTCATTTTTCAGATCTTGAATTTGTCATAAAACCGTCACTATTTCTTGTATTGTTGTCGCTATTTAGCGATGGATTACCGTCACTAATTATACTCGCTAAATTCCTTGCAAATCCATCGCCATTTATTTAGAGACAGAAATGGTTGTGTGTCGTCGATTAGCAATGGTTTTTTCGTTGCTAATGTGAAGCATTTTCATCGCTAAATTGAAGTAAACGATCATCTTTCGGACCTTGAATCTATCATAAATCCTCACTATTCCTTGTATTGCCATTGCTATTTATCAATGGATTTGCCGTCACTAATCATACTTGCTAAACTTCCTTGCAAATTCATCGCTATTTAGCGATCGTCGATTATTGACCCACGCTAATTCGATTGCTGATTTGTCGATGAATAAAGAAATTTTTTTAATAAATTAATAACCGTTTAATGTTAATAGTAGTTGTCGCTATCCGACTTTCGAGGGACTCCCAAAAAATTTATGATTTACTTAAAAATTTTTGTTTGTTTGGAGGTGTGAGTTATTTGTTAATTTTGGGACTCGTCACCTAGTATTGAAGGAACTAAGAACCTAAAAGGGCACCGAGCTAGGGGATTTTAGAGTGAGGAGTTGGTTATATTTTTAGAAAGATATCAATCATCTAAAAGTATTATTTTCCAATAAAGATACCATGTCTAGTTTAGTAAAAAAACTTATCTCATAAGAGGCTTTATTTGTGTCAAATTATTTCTAATTTGAACTCTAAGTTCTATTTCTTAGGCTAAATTAATTAATTTTCTTTTTATTTACGAGATCATATTGAATCGATCATTGGACCCCTCTATTGAGAGTCACGTCAATTCAACATCGGATCTAATTTAAGTCTCGATATAATCGATATGTCGGAGAAAAATCTAATTAATAAAGTGATTTATTTTGATTAACATCGACCTTATTGGACATGAGACTTTGTTATTTTTTACTTGCTATTCTTTATTTTTCTATTTTATTCTTTATTTTATTTATATAGGATTTTTTTCTTCTTATGATAATTTTTTCTACCTTTTTTTTGTTCTTATTTTATTATTTTTTATTGGTGAGGAATCGTCATTGGTCCCTAAAAATTAGGAGACTTGACGATTCATTCATCGATTAATTATCTATCTCGATTCTTGTAAGAACACTTAAATAATTAAGCTTTGATTAAATAAACAAATAAATAAAGGAACAATTCAAAGATATTAAATGTAAAGTAGGAATGAAAATAAAAGGCATATATTAGAAAAATTCAGATATGATTCTCTAGGAAAAAGGGCTAAAAATGAGGTTATTGGGCCCTCCGGGTTCATTGGGCTTTCGACCCGGTGGGTCGGGCCGACTTGGGATGAAGGTAGCCCTCTTTTCCTTTTTTTTTTGTTTGTTTTTCGGTTAGGCTAGTCCTAGCTCAACTCATTTCTATGTTTTTTTGGGTTGGGTTTATTCTATTTTTTTCCTTCATTTTCGATCAAGAATGAACCCAATCCTCTTCCCGTTTCTCTCTTTCTCTCTTTCTTTTCCCCTTCTCTTCTTTTCTTATTTTTCCTTTCTTTCTTTCTCTATTCTTACTCACTCATTACATTCTACTCTGTTTCATTTCATCCTCTCTTACCCGAGTGTCTTTTCACACAAAAATCAACTCGATAGCATGTTTATCATCCAACTACCAAGAACATAAATGAGAATTAAGCGACGAGGGCTTACTCTAGTGATGGGTTCACCATTGTCATTCTCTGTTTAAAGCTTGAAATTATGAGTAACCATAGGTATAAGATCAATAAAATGGATAATGGACAAGCACAAGTTACTCGAATACGATTGATAATAAAAAATAATTGGATTTTAATGTTGGTATTGTTATTGCTCCTCTACTTGCAGGTGATTGAAAGCTACTTGGTGTATTAGATTTGTGTAGGATTGTGCGATCAAGGACTTATGATTGTGTTGTTATTGTGATTGAGGAATGAACAAAAGATCAAAGAGAATAATTTTTGGTGCTTTTCGAAACTCGGAATACCTAAACAAACCCGGGAACTTTCGAGTGCTTGCAAATGATGAGGATGATTGATGGATTGATATGGTGACAAACGAACGATATGGAGCTTGTTGTTAGCATGATTGATGACTCATGAATGCTTGTAAGGATGATTTTTAATGTTTCTTGAAACCCAAAAAGCTTGAGCAAACCCGGAAAACCAAGAACGAAATCCAAAAATTTAAGACCAAACCTAGATGTTCATCCAAAAACCTAGAACTTCAAACGAAACCTAAAAAACTAAGCAAATCAACCTAGAAACTTAGAAAACCAAATGCCCGGATTTATTACTTTTACTCTCTCTATTTTGATTTTGATTTTTCTCTTTCAATTCCCCCTCTTTGGCCTCTAAACTACTTCTATTTATACTCAATTTTTGCTAACCAAAAATAATTTTTCCTCTTCTTTCTTTAATGTCAATCGTTCAATCAAAACACTTTCTCTCTACCTCGCTTTTCGTTATTTCCTAATGTTCTAATCTTTTCTATTTTTTACAACATGACTTACGAAGCAAGCAAAGGAAGGATCAATGAGGTGTTGAGTTTCTCGACCCTTTGACTTAGGATTAGTCAATTCTATTTCTCGACGGGGGCAAGGGAAGGGATATAACTCAATGGTAAAGTGTCACCTTGACGTGGTGAAAGTCATCGGTTCGAGCCCGATTATCACTAAACCCAATGTGAGTTTTTCTATTTTGACTTGCTCCCCTCCGGTCGTGATCGAATCGGCCAAATTGACCTAGTGGATAAATCGAAATACGAAACAAAAACTACAATTAGAGTAGAGAACGCAATTCGATTATAAGGTTGTGATTGCATGGATCAAGCAAGTTTAAATTGATGTAACATAAAACCTATTAGTTTGAAAGCTGCGTGGAGAGCAACAAAAGTCCAAAGGCCACTTAATCGACACCAATGAGTAAAATCTCCTTGTGCTTCAAGACCTCATAATAATAACAAAGAATGGGCTAAAATATTAGCAGGAGTAGAAATTGCAACGGTTAAAAAGTTACAACCTTCCAAATGGTCATGAACAATTGCTCCTAGAGCGGCTAAATAGGGCTTAACCAATCTTAGTGTTACGAGTCGGCGTGAACAATTATAACTTGACTCGATTTTAGGCGTGATCCATTTTTTGCCATACATACATTATCACAAATAAACTATCCCGGGTTAATTATTGTGAATCTTTCTTCACAAAGATTATGATGATAATTATGATGAAGAAAATACCAATACAATTTGAATGGATTCAAAACGTTGTCCAGTTGAAAGAATCAAATTAATTAGAAAACCATCAAGAATTAAAACCATTTCTAGTGAAATGGTTTTGCAATGTAGATTCGATGAACTTATTTTGATTTTTGGTAATTTGCCAATTTGGTCCCTTAACTTCCAATTTTTTTATAATCATACCCTCTAATTCCTTTCAATTATAACCTTAATTGGTCCCCTTTTTTCATTCAATTTAACCCTTATTAGCTTCTAATTTTAAGCTAATTTAATATGATTATGCCTCTAATTAAACCTATCTCTTAATTTTGTATTTTTTTACATTTTTATCTTTTTGTATTTTTATTTTTCTTCTTTTTTAGTTTCTTTTATTAAATAAATAAATAAAATAAAATTATAAATAAAACTTGTAAAATTGACCATGAAAAATAAAATAAAGTAAATAAAAATAAAGAAATAAAATTAATAAAAAATACTTGAAAAATAAGAGAAAACAAATATAACCCAAATTTTAGGTTATGACAATGAGTAGTAAACAACTAAAAATAAGACCTTATTATAACACAAAATATTATTTAACAAAATTAAATAAATATATAAACACATTCAATATAGGAAAACATTAAAAACCTAAAAAAAAAAAATACTAGTCCTTATCATCACCATCTCCTCCATCATTTTTCGGCAGTTGGATATTAAGAGGAAGAGTCGACTCATGGATTGTGAAGGGATCGAGCATGAGGGATGCGAGTCTACTTGCAGCTCTCGTAACTAGGGGTGATCATTTGGTTTTTTGATTCAGTTTTAGTTTTTTTTTCTCTGTTTTTGGTTAATCGAATTGGTTAAAACAAAAACCAAAATCGAATCGAATTGAGGTTTGGTTTTTTGGTTAAAAAAATGAATTTTTCGATTTGGTTTTTTGGTTTTCGGTTAAAAACTGATTTTTTTTTTCATTTTTCTTCTAAAAATTGATTATTTTGATTTTAAAAAATATCAAACTTGCATAATCAAAGATTGCACATTTCACATTTGATTTTATAAGAAAATTGTGTATGATTATTATTATTTTTCTATACTAAAATTTTTTTCTATTTATATTATAATCTAAATTAGTTGGGCTTCTCATTATTTTTTCAATCACACTACAATTGATTTTTTATTAATTTTTCATATTCTTTTTTTTAATCTATTTATTTTGTGCATATTTTATTATTGAATATATAAATGAAAAATCCAATTTTTTATTTTTTCATGAGGTTTGAGGATTCACCCACACATAAATTTGTGTATTTATAAAGAATTACTTTATCACATTCTTTTTATTTTTATTTTTTTGTGAGTCAATATAATATAATCAATTATTTTATAATTTCAATAAATAATTAATGGAAAATATTTATATTTTAAGTAGAAAAAAATCATTAAAGCTATTGTTCTTTTAGTTAAACCCATATGCACCTCTTTGATTAAGAAAAAAGAAAAAAGAGTTGGGGTATGTGTTAAAAAAAAAACTAATTTAGTTTTCGGTGAAAATCGAATTTGAAAAAAAAAATCGAACCGAACTGAAATAATTTTGATTTTTGATTTTGGTTTTTTTTTTCAATTTTTTTTTAAAACCGAACCGAAATTGCTAATTTGGTTTGGTTTAGTTCGGCTTTTTGATTTTAACCAAATAATGCTCACTCCTACTCGTAACGTCACATATACCATATTCATTTAACTTTGTGGATCGTAGAACTTATTCTCTTGTTCTTGGAACAACCGAGTATAGTCAACCTCCATCCCTTTAATCTTGTTTTCATATTGGGCGGTAACCTTTTGAATATTACCACGAGGGTACCGCGATGTGGCGAGAGGACGAGTTGACATCGGAATGAGAGTAGTACTTGGAACACCCATGTTTTGAGATCATAAATTCTTTGTTTTTTCTACTCTCCTACAATATCGAAATATGTCTTGGTCTAGTCGATATTTGGAGATGATAAATCACCCTCCTACTACTCCTTAGTAATTGTTTCTTGAAAAGATCGCATGCACTCCTATGTAATTGAAGTAATTATAATATTAAATTATAAATAATTTTAAAATTATATTGACAAACGTATATTTACAAAAATAAAAAACTTACCATTATTATCTAGGATCGCTCTGTCGACGAATGATCCATCTTTCCGTTTGTGAGTGTTCGGGAACACCTCGTAAGTGTTTAGGTTATGACCTAATTTATTATGTTGAAAAAAATAGATAAAATAATATGAAATGCAATACATAAAAATATTAATTTATAACACAATGGATAATAGGATTTACCAAATATTTAGTGTGCTCAATCAAAGAGATAAATCCCTCCGTATGATTGAATAGGCCAGTGCTGACACCATCTATGTCCGACATGTGGTTCTAAAACGCCTATTAGGATCGAGTTTGAAACTCGATTGTAGCCCAATTTTGCCGCCATGCATCCACATCTATTTTGTAATATACATGGATTTGTTATTCTTTTGCTTAAACTTGTTCATCATCATCATGCGAGACTCTCCCATGCGTTCTTAATTAGTATCTCCATCAAAGCATTTCATAAAAAATACTTCTATATAAAGAAAAAAACTAATATTAGTACATTTTAAGTTAAATTGATACATTAAATGTAATATAAATAAATAGTTAATATGTTATCCAAAAATCATTAAAGCGAAGTCTTTTGTTTCCATAAAGACGAGACTTTCATGTGGAGCCGGTTATGTTTAATTTCATTTGAAAAATTGAAGTGATCTTACTAGAGCACTTATTGATGGAATCAAATTATCAAACAAAACAAACAAATAATAAATAAGTGAATTAATAATTCAAATAATATATGAAAATATAAAATTAATTACCACAAATAAGTCATATTACTTGCGAGTTATTAACGAGCCAAATGATTCGTTTAGTATTAGATCCGGAAAAGCTTCCCGGAGTAGAAGAAACCACCGAGGGGATCTCTGTAGGCTGGGGCACCATCGACAATGGCATTATTGGTGGGGATGCGGATGTTCCGATCACGTTATCAAGATTAATACCACAACCATGTATAACATCACTATCAAGTCCATGGCCTTAGACATCGATACTATTAGTGTCATGACCACGTACAACGTCACTATCAATGGCACAACCACGGACATTGCCACTATCAATGCCACAGTCACAAAAATTGCCACTATCAAAGTCATGCCCACGGACATTGCCATGATTAGAGCCACCATTACGGACATTGTCACTATCGAGCCATGACCATTACCATCATGAGTAGATTTGCCCGAACGGGATGTCGGAGTGGAACGACTCAATCCACGAGTCACATCTCTAGAATAGCACTTGAAACAAATTAAAAAATACAACAAATAATAAATAATTTGATTAAAAAATATTATAAATTGTTTTCATAAAAAACAAACAAAAATTCAGCATAGTCTTCCTTATAAACTTGATATTATCTAATTATCGGAGATGCTACATGCACAAAATACAACACATTCAAACTACACAATAAACATCTAAAAAATACATAATAGACAAAATAATATAATTTAATGAGTACAAAAAAAAAAAAAGGATTTTTAATTACAACTCGTCATAATCATCTTCTATGTTTTCTTCTTTCTTAGTTGATTCGATTTCTATTTACTCTCATTTTCTTTATTAGCTTCAACTACTTCTATATTTATAAACCATCTATTTAGATCATTCAACGACTACTTTAATTAAAAAAATAAAATTACAATTAATTAACCTAAGAATTAAATTAATTAACAATTACTTCAAACCTAATTAAATTTTAAATAATAATTAATTAACAAATTAATCTAAAAAAATAACAAATTAACAAACTAATCAACCAATTAATTAAAATTAACCTAACAATTATAAAATCAACAAATTTACAAACTAATCATTAACTAACAATTAAATTCAATCAATTAATCAAAGTTAACGTAACAATTATAAAAAAAAACAAATTAAAAAACTAATCAACAATTAATAAAAATTAACCTAACAATTATTAAAAATAATAAATTAATAAACTAATCGATCAATTAACAATTAAATTCAATTAATTAATCAAAATCAACCTAACAATTATAAAAATAACAATTGTTTAGAAAGAGAGAGAGGGAGATTATTGTCGAAAACGGGGGAGGACGAAAGAGACGAAGAGGAAGGATGAAATTCAAGAATTTTTGGAGAGGTAAGGATTGTTGGGGAGTGGAGAAGTGGGGTTTTGTAATGGTTTTTGGTGGGGATTGTAGCCGACAATGACAGGGAGGAGAAGGAGAGGAAGAAGAAAATGGAAAAAAAATAATAAAAAGGATCTGAATTTAAGAATTTAGGATTAGCGGTGAACACGATCCCTTTACTAATCCATCTTTGATTATGCATTGATGAGTCCGTTCTTTTTTTTTTTTTCAATATTAATGGTGAAATTTTAGTTGGTAATTTACGTGAAAAGTATGAAATCAGTGACAAAATAACTTTTAAATCCAAAAATAGAGACGAAATTAAGATTCTATCGCTGATTTCCATCACTAAACCGTCTTTAATATACCCGTGAATATTTTATCACTATATTCACCAAAGAACTCAAGCCCATCATTGACAATCTGTCGTTATTTAATAGTCGAAACTCACATCTTAATAACACTCGCAATTTGTTTACTAATTCATCGTTATTTAACGATAGACTTCAATCTCTCAATTTTTAACGTTATTTCATAGTTTTCTTACAGTGACACCACATCTCTCTCTAACATCCTCAAAACTTGCTGCACCAATTCGATTTACTTCATGGCGAATATTAATTTCTATCCAAATAAGAAAAAAACCTAGGACAGTGGAGCTGGCTGCTCTTATATTCTCGAAAGCTCATTAATCGATCGAATATCTATTTGCAAACAAAATTTTCCCCTCTTATGAAAAGTTTCAACAAGTTGCGAAATTGCGCTTTATATATATATAATTTTACTTTTTGGTAAAAGACGTGATTATATCTGCGGTCATTATAGTCAAAGCTTTAATTTCATGCTTTCCATTAAGCTGGGAAATTGGTGTCAAAATTTCACAAGGAAACCTGTGTGTATAGGTGTATAGGATGGTCCTGAAGGGGATACCCCTAGCTTCGAATTAAATTCTTTTTTAAAAAAAAAGTCTAAAATGGCATTCTAGTTTTTTTTTTTTTTTTTTTTTTTTTTTTTTGAATTTATATTTTTTCAAAAAGAAGAAACATTAATATTAATGGAACTAAAACTAATCGTGTCAATCACATCCAAGTTTTAATGTTGACGTTCATACATCAAAATGGCCAAAATAACTGACAAGACTCTTCTAGAACCTCTCAAATATTTGACGTTAAAAGCAACCCTGTGGCAACCATTCGGTCGTAGACTAATGTAATTTGCCAAATTAACAGCTGTCACATGTCATAATGCTAACGTCTATAGAAGGACAACATTACATAGGCGAAATGAAAGTTCAAAAACATTAAAATGCGTTCCAATTCGCTCTTATGAGGTGCTTATGATTGGCATCGGTGCAACTGTATGGCAATTAAGCTTATGATGATTGAAGTAGGCCCATGCAATATATATTAACCTCTAACTTCAAAATTTGAGTAATCTTCGCACATCCAACCTTAATCTTCTGTTAAACCATTGCAATGCCATTAGCAATCGAATTGAAAGATGATCACATCATTCCATGCCTCTAAAATTGAAATATCAAACAAAATCATCATTTCGAAGGTTTTTTTATTAGAGCAAGCTGTCCCGGTCATATATAAGGGCAGCTTTGAGAGTACAATTAATCGCCGGATAATTTTATTCATCTATTGTCTAATGTGTAATTAAAATTGATTAAGAATTTCTAGCTAGCTTTGGATCGGGCAATAAGCTAGACACTAAAACGGTCATGTAATTCTGCTTCGACTTCAGCATTGCGCAAAATTCCCGACAGTGCATGTACAGTAGTCATTATATACTCACTTTTAAAGAGTCATTATGACTGATTTTAATGTTAACTCATTAAACTGCCATTAATTTATCAATATTAGGAATTGTGATAAAGTACTGCATAATTATCATAGAGTTTTGCTTTATCACTCGATATAAGCATATATATAGTAAATAAATGATTTAATGTTGGAGAAAGAATTTGATTTTTCTCAAAGAATCGGTTCTGAAAAAGAGGGGGAAAAAAGCGCTGGCCGTGGCTTGGGTGGAGTACTAGAGATCAGTATTATTAGTTTCACAATGATTTATGCCAAATACTGATTAAATAGCGATTCTAATTGTTATTTTTGTTAATGTTGATTCGAATAACGAAATTTGTGAACTTCTAGACGAATGTCTCCCACCGAACTCTTGCTAAGTCCAAATAGGGGTACTGTTGTAAGATGCATAACTTTTTGCCTCGGATAATTTCATCATAACTGCAAAAGAAAACTTCAAGACGTAATGAGTGCCGCCGAAAGGTATGCCAGAATTAAGACGATGTTCTAAACCTGCCGAATATCCATACAATTAAGTACAAGATCTATCCTGTATAGAGTTTTTTTCGAGATCAAAATTAAGACGATGTTCTAATTGTGCCTGTCTCGCTCAGTATTTGCGTATGCATGGAAAATTTAATGCTAGTTGATGAAAATCACACACAATTTTAAGGACGGTACCTAGCTACCCCAATTAGTCCGAAGTGTTTGTCGTTAAATTTTCTGTATAATTATATTGAAATTTAAATACCAGAATCGCATGAAAGCGACAAAAGAATCCTAGATCCATAGAAAAATAGATGTTTCCTTCGTTCATTGCAAAATAATCACGATCATCTATATATGTACATATATCCCATTTGGTTACGCCAAATTTGTCCAGTTGTCATGGAGTTGCTTTCTAAGAGATGGAACTCGCTCGATCAATTGGCCACATTTCTTTTCCCAGATATATATTAATCAGATTCTCCTAACCAACTCTGTCTTATCTTTGACCTATCCCCTTAAGTTATTCTCACTGCAAAGTGTAACGGTGTCGTATCAAATAGACACCACCGATTGTTCCCGGTAAATGTCTATTATACCAAACGAGTCCACAGAAAAGTTACATAGGACAAACCTTCCACTCAATTCCTGAATTTACAAATCCTCTCTTCTTTTCATGGCTTAAATCTGGTCTCCACTAGGTAAAAGCAACGTGGAAGTCCAAATAAAAAGCATAGACATATTGATGCGGTCATTGACTATGAACCCTTGTGTATGATGATCATGATCAACCCTCCACTAAGATAGATAGTCACACTCAACTATATTGACCTTTGGATTCTCTATGTTCGTTTAACCTTATATTATTTAGCATTATACTTGATCCCCAAAGCACCTAAACAAAACCCTCATGATCAGGAAACGTGGGGCCATCATGACAAAAAAATCACAAAGAATGGTGATTTTCTCTGGCCAAGCAAAGGATACTTGTGTCGGCTGAAAACGGCCCCAAAAGAAGAAACCCTCAAGAAACTCCCTACGACTAGTAATTAACCCAGTATATGCCCATACCTTTGCCTTTCCTTCTCCTCTTCTTCCTCCATCACCACCACCATCAACACAGCAATATTACTAAATAATCTCTCACGTAGATACATGGGGAATTGTGTGTTCAAAGGGTTTCGCTTAGAAGTGGAAGAAATGATAAAAATTGTGACAACAAATGGTGGTATCATGGAGCTGTACCCACCCATCACAGCAGAGTGCATAACCAACGAGTTTCCTGGCCACGCCATCTACCTTAGCCGTGACCTCTTCTCTAAACCTCTCCTCCACAATGAAGAACTCCACGTTGGTCAACTCTACTACCTCCTCCCTATAAACAGTACCAACACTGCCGCATTGAACAACACACGAAACAACAACAATACCATAAATTCTTTGTCTTCTTCTACTTCATCGTCCAAACTTACGCCTTATCGAATGTCATTTGATAATCAGAGGATGTTGAAGCGATCATCTACGGAAGCTGAGGTGTTTCCAAGGTACAACAGCACAGGGGTTTGGAAGGTTAAGCTGGTGATAAGCCCCGAGCAATTGGCAGAGATACTGGCACAAGAGACACGAACTGAGGAGTTGATAGAGAGTGTGAGGACTGTGGCTAAGTGTGGAAACGGGGTCTCTTCTTCTGTGGCTAATTCGGATCATTCAAGTTTGTCCAGTAGCTGGAAAGGATCGTTGGATCAGAAATATAGCGGGGATATTTAGTGCATATGTAGAGACTGCTTTATTTTTTAATGTAATTTTTACATTTTAATTTGCTTATGTTTGCTTTTAGATTGCACTTCTTATTGGTAGGAAATATATATAGCTAGGCTTCTAAAATATTTCTATTTAATTATTTTCACTTATTATTTAAATATATTTTAATTGGAGTTATGGAGTAAATGCATAATTACTTTGGGAGTGGACTTACCCTAAAAACTTATGCAATGCCCATACAATAATGATAATGCAGTTTCTGCATTTTATTTGTATGAAGAGGCGAAATGTCTCAGGAAAAAAGAGAGTCTAGAAGTATTGAGATGAATTAGACTTAAACGTACATACCATTTTTTTTCTTGTCATATGATATCAATAATATAAAATTATTATAAATTTTTAAGTTGAATTCGTTTTTTTAACACGCGTATTACAAACTAAATGTTCATACAAAGTAACGAGAACCTGCATAAATTTTAAGTATTGCATAGATTCAATTTATACATAAAAAAAATAATTAAATAACTTAACTAATTTGTTATTATATATTAGTCCATGTTATCTTACTTGATTTTTTTGACATGGACTCAAACTACGTCGCAAATGGATTGGATTAAGGAAGAGCCTCGCTCGGTGCTAGGTCAAGGGTTATAAGGATTAACACGTGTGTTCCGATAGAACCAGTATTCATGTCTTATTTTTGAAATACATGAGGAAAATTGGTTTGGTGGACTCGGAGCGGGATCCGTTAAGAAAATACACAATTATTACTTCCTTTAGCCTTTACTAGCAAAATGAAGCAATTTAACCTAAATAATCTAAATTATGTACATCAAATTTAATCATCCAAACTTTGATAATGGGACATAATCCTAGTAGTCAAAGGCTATCTTCTTTCATTATAAATATCGAGTCTCACATTTTGTAAGGAGATCAAAATTTTTGAATCAAAGAGCTTTTGACTTCAAAAATTTCAATCTTAAGCGAAAAAAAAAAAAACTAGAATTCTCCCTCTTAAAGCTCTTACACTCACACATCGGATAACACCTAAAGCTCAATCTATTTGGATCTTGACTACCCACTTCTCAATCACATGATTTGTGTCTTACTAGTATTACATGTTTCTCTTCCTATATCTCTAACTATTGATGTTTTTGCTGCTTAATTGGTTGATTATTGTTTTTATAAATCACAATACTAATTTTTGTATTTTGATTGATAAGTCGATCAGTTGTCCGATTAGTTCTCAAGAGTCTTTCCAAGTATAAAAAAACGTATTAAAAATAATAAAAAATATTTTAAAATCTAATTTAATAGTTTAAAATTTTAATTTAAATTGGTTCTTTAACACATACTAACATATTTCGTTTATTTGATCGCAATTTTTCTTTTCCAATTTTATGAAAGGAGGATTAAATCATATAGGTCTTCTGTATAAAAACTCCTGCGTTGAATAGGTAAGTCGTTGTTTATCTTTATTTTTTTTGGTAAAGGAATTAAGGAAGGAGGCCGAAGCCCAATACAAACTAGTAATTGTTATTTAAAAGTCATTCCTGGCCCCTAGCAGAGTTCTGAACTACTCGCTTTATGGAAATTAAAAGCGTTATTAATTTGGGTAAATTGGACTGCAATTTAACCACATTAGAGGTAATTAACCTTCAACTAAACGGCGCTATTGATTCTTAACACATAAAGGGTTTTAAAGGTGTTCTTTTTTCCTACCAAAAAGAGGGTTAATTTCCAAGAATCTATCGCAATATTTGATAGATCGTTGAATTATGATCACGAGGAGACTGTCAGGCGAGAACATGAACTTGTAAAGCTGAAAAACTCAATGTGCAAATTCCGTTTAAAGAGATACAACGATCCCGAAATAATAATAATAATAATAAAAAACTCAAAATGAGGACTGCTAGAGGTCTTCGCCGTTACTTTTGTGTTTTTACCTTCGCTATAGATTAGCGACGCTTGTCATCTTTTTTATTGTTGAAACTTGTAAATACAAGTTCAATGACAACTTTTGTAATATAAATAGCATAAAGGACATTTTAACTGCCTTCTTCTCTTCCTAAATCAAGAAGATTTTTTTTTAAATTTATACACATATTTTTGATAGAATTAATTTATTAAAATTTGAATTCCTAAATTCTTATAAAAGATTACTATTACTAAATTACAATTAGGGCCTTTCCTTCGTCAACAATATTTGAAACATAGACAACAAAAATCTCAAAAATATGTTGTCAGTTGAACTCGACTTGCATTATCTATCACGCGGTGCTTTTGCTAAAGTTCCCTTGTAACCATAGAATTTATGCTGACCCATCAATCTTGGATGGTGCGAGATCTTCGATAAAATGTGTCCAGGCATGAGAAATTAAGAGATGCTTTTTTTTTTTTTTCCCTCTGAAAAGGAGCTACCCTCTTTTACGAGTAAATTATAAATTATTTTTAAAATTTTTTTAAAACAAATTAATTAATTTTTTTATTTCAAACATTATTATTTGGTCATTTAATTATTATCGGTTATATTTAATTTAATATTATTTTTATTTTGTTAATATTTTTTCATCAATTTTTATATTTTATATTTTTTAAAATAAAAAATTATAAAAAATCTAAATTACAACTAAATTTAACCAATATGAAAATAAATAAATAATTTTTAAAACAAGAGATTAATTAATTAATTTCTTAAAATGAGAGAGGCTAATTTACATTTACTCCGTCTTTGACGGGTGCTATTTAACCATAAGCATGCATGTCTGATTAATGTTGATCAGATGATTTGTCTAAAACATATCTATTTGTTGTGTAGTCATTTTCTTGTCTTTTAGTTTAATCAACAATAGATTGAATTTTTCTTCTCAAGTTGCAATAATCTAGAAGCGCCTAAGAATATATATCTAGTAATCAATTACCACACTTCTCTTGAGTCTCTACTAAACAAAAAAATTGAGCCTGAAGATTGGGCAAAAGGGTCTGGGTAATAGTTGATTCAAGATTGGGCAAGAAGATCCTGATGCTGGACGCCATGAGGCAATGAGGCATGAGAGTGAGAGAGAGAATGGACGAAGAAAACTTGGCCTGGGTGGAAAAGGTAATTAAAGTATACACATATGTTAACTATATTACAAAATTACCACTGAACTTGTATTCCCATTTACCAGTTTCAATGTAAGGAGGGGAAAAAAAAAAAAAAAAGACGACACGCGTTGCTAATTTACAGCGAAGGTAATAACACGAAGGCAATGGCGCCTCTAGCAGTCCCAAGGGGGGCAAATAAATAAATAAAATAATAAATTCGTGTTATGAAATAATAAATATTTATCATTATGTTCATCTATCTTTTATATCTTCATTATTCATAATTCTTAATATGATTTAATTTATTGTTCAATATGAGAAATTGAAAAAATGATACAATTGATTATTCATAGTTCATTCTAATTTTCTTTTCAAATTTGAAACCTATAAATAAATTTAATTATTTATTAGTTGGTGTATAAATATTTTATAGAGATTGTAAGAATTATTTAAATTTATTATCTCTTATATTATCTTTATAGTGAAATAATTTCTTTATATTTTTTTCTTCAATCTCTTATTATTTTAATTTCTTTTATAACAATTCAGGCTACCGGCCACAATTTATTCATCCCAAATCAGGCCCAGCCTTTCACCCCCAAAAAATTGAAAAATGGAGGCCCACATTTGATATATATCTTAGATATCATTAGCCTCCCAGATCGTTTTTTCTTTTCTTTTTGCTGAACAGATCCTGTCTTTTAGGTAAATCCCGATCCCCAATTTCGTTTCTGCTGATGCAGAAGTATGATGCATCAAATTGGCCTCCATCGAAAGTTTGTTGGTTTATCTTTGCTTCACCGTTCCGAGTGATTAATTGACATATGTGATATGTGAAAGACTATTAAAATTGAAACTTATTTAAAGTACCAAATTGTATATGTATTATATAGATTTGATTTAATATGTTTCTATATTATTATTTTGATTTATTATATTTTTTAATATAATTTTGACTCAATATGTCTTTAAATTAAGCAAACAACAAATTATTATTAGTTTAAGACACGTAGCATGTTTTTAAGTTGACACTTGTCCAAAATTAATTTAAAACAAAAAATTTTCCATTAAAAGAAAAAAATAAAAAATTAGTAAAAGAAAAATATTTTTTAATTAATTTGTTTATAATTTTTAAAAGAATATATTTCTTTAATTTATTTCTGAAGATTAAAAAAAATTATATAAAAATTATGAATAATAAAAAGATATTTAATTTTTTAGGAAAATTATAAATAAAGGATTTTTTTTCTAGTTTTTTATTTAAATTTTTTCAAGAAATTATAAATTATAAAAAAATTTATTTTTATTACTGAAAAATTATAAATATTTTTATTAAAAAAATTGATTCTTTCACCTAAAAAAATTATGTTTCTAAATTAAAATTTAGATACATGTCAGCTTATAAGCATGCCGTTTTTCCTAAACGTAGAGACGTTTGTTGCTGACTGGTCTCTCATCATATATAAGTTGTAACAAATCGATAGCTTATGTATCCCTACACTTCTATCCTTTTGAGGATGAGCTAATAGCTATCCTTTAATATCTCATGTATTATTACATTCAGCAATACAATAATACGAGTTTATGTTTGCAAATGTAATTCTTTTTATTCAATTACTCGGTATCAGTGTCATCAATGGCTATCAATACTGCTTCTTCTTCCATTTCTATCATTCATGCTTCTGTTATGGAATAACCTTCTTTGAATTCCTAGCCAAGCAATTAGTTCACAGTTAAACTTACTTCCAATAACTATATCACGTGGAAAACACGATTTGAGCCTCTCGTTAATTCTTATAATTTCAAGGGATTTACATATGGTACTCTTCCATGCTCATGCGAAATAATTTAGAAAGGATCAGACTCTCGTGTCATGGGTGCTGGTTTTTTTCTTACAGAAGAAGTAGTCCCTTATGTTATTGGTATCAAAAGCTCTCATCAAGTTTGGCAAGCTCTAGAGAAAGCCTTTGTGGATTCTTCTTTGAGCAAAGGCAACTAAAACTTCTCATTCAACTTTATGAGTTGACATTAGAAGACAAAACAATTGCACAATTTCTCCAAATAGCTAAGTTATTGACTGATGAATCAACAGCCTCAGGAAATCCTCTCTCTCTACCTTTGAATTTAATGCCATTATTTATTTGTCGTTTGGGATCCGATTGCCATAATAATATTGTAGCTCTCTCTGTCCAAGGGAAGCTGGCAACATTTTATGAGCTTAATAATCAGTTCTTAATTGGTGCACGAAATCCCGCTTAATAGTACACGTAATAAGGGCTCTCTGTCCCTAGATGTTTTTCTGGAAGTCCAACTCTCAATTACCTTCCTCCTAACATCAAACCTCATATGGCAACAACAACTCTAGTCGTCATAAATATGGTGGTATTGTGGTAATCAAAATAGTAGCCAGTATTCCAGCGGCTATCAAGGAGGCATAATTTTAGGGGCAGCAACAAGAAGTTAACAGAAGTAGATGGCCTTGTCAAATATGTGAATGTAAATCACTTTGTTGCTAATTGTAGGAGAAGGTATGAGCCTCCTAGATAGGGTCGATCATTTGGATATCGTTCCCTCAGTTCTCCTTCCTTCAATTATGCTCCTTTGCAGTCCAAACCACCTAAGTCAGCCAACTGCAAATTACTGTCATCATGCTTCATCAGCATGGCACCCAGACCCTGCTGCTGCTAGTCACGTTACACGGAACTTAAGAAATCTTAGCCTTGCGAAAGATTATAAATGTACATCTAAGTTAATTGTTGGTAATGAAAATGGTTTGCGTATTGCACACACTAGTTCTAGCACTCTTTCTTCCCAAAATAAACTATTTAGATTGTATGTCCCTCCCATCACTGAACAACTTTTATCTGTTCAGTAATTTGCCAAAGATAACAACTGTTTTTTTTTCTCTCTGAATTTCATCCCTTTCATTTCTTTGTAAAAGATCTGAATACCAGGGGACTGCTTCTACAAGACAACGCTGAGGATAGAATCTACTACAATACAAGGCTGAGGATGGAATCTATAAGTTTAAAAGCACTGTGACGCCCACCAATTCTGCTTCCCAAGCTTTTGTGGGAGTCAAGTTATCTATTTGATGATTTGAAATGCAAGATTGGGCCATTCTTCTACTGTTAAAAGTATTATAATTAAGTCATTTAATTTATAGTGTTCTTCTATTTAGGGGGAAAAAAAGGGCGCACTACCAGCGTTTTGAGAAAGTTCATTCGATTTCATCTAAATAATTTCAATTCATTGGTCTAACAATAATTGATTTTTTTTTTTTTAATTCTTGCCAATTATATTCTTTTATAAAAGTTTTAAATTTTTTTTCAATAAATTTAAATGACATTCATTTTTTGTCATGTGTCAATCAAATTCCGTGGATTTCAATATTTTTCAATTTCATATGATTGAGAGAACTAAAAAAAAAAAAAAATCAAATATTAAGCACTTAAACAGAAAAATAATAAAAAGTTAGACATTCTAATTGTATTTTGTTCCGAATAATCTAAATTAAACTCTTTTTTGTCGCATGTCAATAAAAAATTTCCATGTAACATTTTATCTCGAACAATTAAATGATTGTGGACATTTAAATGAAAAGTTTAGGAGTTTAAATGAAAAGATTCACCGATTGTACATTAAAAAAAAATCAAACAGTCAAATTGCAATTTTCTCTCTTTCTTTTTGTGTTCGCTCCACTTTCTTGCTTACCCATAAACTGCAAATCCAAAGACAAGTGCTGGAGAGAGCAAATTAGAATTGAAATGGTTGCTTGATTCTAACATTGGCCCATCTTAAAATTGTAGATTGGGCTTGCAAAATATTGTATTCTAGTCAAGAGATAACTGAAAGCCAGGTATAATGAACTTTCACTTTAGGCCATTTGGGCTCATAAAAGTTAAAAAACATTTTCTGAAACACAGATACATCAACATGAAGGGGGAAAAAAAGAAAAAAGAAGCGCATGAAGCTCCCTAAGAGGTTTTAGGCTGGATAGTATCCTTTAACAAATCTAAAACAACAGTTTTTTGTTGGGTAAAAAACGTAAAAGTACACATTTTGAATAAGATAGACGATTTATTCCAACGGATTATCTAACTTTAAACAATAACTTCTGCGTCAAAATTGAACCCGTAAGACACTATGTAGAGGTCGCAAACAAAGCAAAAGACAGAAAATATATATAGTAGGAAACACAAATAAAAAACCCCAAGAAACAGCAGAAGAAGAACTAGGACAGCTGCAACAAGAAGAAGATTCAAAATTTACTTGTGAGATTTGCAGCAAACCTATGCTAGCAATAAGAAATTAAATTCAAGAATGGTAGCTTGTGCAAAGATATTTTCTGCTTGGACTGCATAGCCAAATATATAGAATTAATTGTCTATTGAGTGTATACTATAAATTTAGTACATGAATGAATTTAATATAACTTATTAGAATATTAAATATGAAAAACATTGAAGTGAAAAAGAAAATAAAACGGAAGGACCAAAAGGTGCACGTGTGATGTGAAAAAAAGAAGTTTTTTCCTATTTTATTTAGTGGCGGCGAACCACACATAAAAAATAACAAAAGTTCTCTTGCAGATTACTTTTGCCAAGAGGGAGTAATTGGTGAAAAAAAGAGTTTTGTTATTTTTTTAAATAAATTTTGTGACAAAAAAAATCATAGAATTATAGCGTTCAAAATGATGAGACATGTAGATTTTATAAATTTCAAGTTTTTGTGATGGAACTTGTATAACAATCTACGTTTTTGCTTTTTAAATTGACAAAGAAATTAAAGTGATGGAATTGCTATCTTGATTATAGTAGATTATTTTTATATTAATCTCGTATTTTTTTCTTTTATGAATAGAAAGATTTTTTTAATGTAAATTTAGTGTTCTTCTAGTTATACTTTTATCATTTATTTAGTTTATATTTTTAACTATCATGTGGGTTTGATTTGATTATTTTTTTACCAAATTTAATTTTCAATTGAGTGAGTTTAAATTTCCAATATTGTTGAAGAAATCACTGGCTGCGTTGAATGCCCTAGACTGAACTGCAAGCAACCGTTAGACCCTCTCTCAATATTTGAGAAATGGTGCGATCGTCTATCGGTCTATGTGATTTTGTGGTTTTTTAGGGTCTGAAAGCTGCTATTGTCCATACCGTGATTGCTCAGTGTTGTTTTTTAATGAGTGTCGAGATAAACTGAAGAAAATAAATGTCCCAACTGCAAGAAAAAACTTGTGTTTCCTATGCAAGATTCCTTGGCATGCAGCTGGATACCGGTTCAATGAGAGTAGACATCGATCTAAGATAGAAGATATAGGAATGACATTGTGGTTGGTGAATTGAGTGAGGAGAAAAGGGGGAATGGATGTTATAATTGTGCATGGTCCTCTGGTTGAAGGAAGTCACCTCTTGGAAAGACACTTTGATGTTATCAACCAACTGTGGTCCTGTGGAGGCATATGTTCTCAATCTTCTTCATTATAACGCCGAGGAAAAAACAAAAGGATGTGGTTCGCATGGCCTATTCAGGGATACTTTGTGTTTCATGATCAATCACCATTCTTTTTCTCTCTCTCATAACACTTTCTTAACAAAGATGTAAGGAAAGAATAATTTTACGTACTAGATTAATTGGTGGTGATTATTGAATCGATCATGATGTATTGATTGATATATATGTCCACTCATCTATATGTCTTCTGATAAATTTCCTTTGGAAGATCTAATAAAGTTAATGTGAATCCAAGCGAGCATTTAATAGGGCGTACAAGTTTGATTCATTTAAAACGATCGAACAAGGGACAAGGTGGGGACATGAGTTGACTTTCTGTAATTCCATCATACGGGCAGACGTTTCTATTTACTAAATTATTTTGTTGAGGTACATATTTTTCAGGTGCTGGCGTAATAAGCCAGCCATCATCATAAAATGAAACCACCGAAGTCACCATCAAAATAACAAGCCATCGTAGTGGGGAGATCTACCATATCATTGTTACAATTTCTGCAATAAAAGAAGCAGCAGATGTATAAAGCATAATTATTTTCTACTGCATCATATTTATCGTTTAAATTGGCCAATTAAATGAATGAGTCAATATATATTCAAGGAATATGAAGCCTAATGGTCATATTATATTATATCAATTGGTATTCATATTCTTTATTATATCTCTTTTTCGAGAAAGTGAAAATTCTTTTCAAGGCGTGGGTTATTTTTTTCACTAATGGATTCCAATTTTTACTTTCTTTTGATTGCTACGAATTGATTGGCAGCTTGAGACCACAGCAGCCAAAGGAATCTATAAAAAAATATACACAATTTGCATGTGTATATGTATTTCCTTTCATGAGGGTCAAATTATTGTAAATTAAACGTGATTGAAAGCTTGCTTCCGGGCCTTTCATGGAGGGCAAAAGACAAATTAAAATTTGCTTTTCTATTTCTTCATACAGGTGGCCTGGATACCGTCCAAAAAACTAGGCAGCATAGTTTGATCTCTAAGACAGTGACGCATAGCACCAAAACTATACATAAATTGACAGTCAGCGGTTGAATTTAGGATTACTGATATGGGGGCAACAAAAACATAGGATTTCTTCTTCACGAGAAATTGAAAATTCTTTTCAAGACATTGGTTCATTTTTTTTTTCATTTATGACGTGAAAATTAGATTTTTTTTTTTCTAAATTGAATAACAAGAAGGATTATGTTTTCAATCTTCTCAATTACATGAGTTTTACTGTATTGACTGCCTGTATGTTTTGTAAACAGATAACAAAAGTCTAATTAAACGACAACACATAAGAATTAAGTAATACAAGCAAACCCAAACTCTATCTACAAAACAATCTCTTGTTGTAGACTTTACTAATTTTTTTACCAACGCTATATTGTGAGTTGTATAAAATACATAAAATTATTTTTAAGAAATTATTTTATTTTGATGTTTTGTATTGTATTATGAGTCTATCAAAATATATCAAATCAAAACTAAATAAAAATTCATTCAATTTTATATTTTTTTTATCAAAATTTGTATTTGACTAATTATTTTTTATATTTTTATAAATTTTTTATTAAATAAACGTTGTTTACTTATCTCTATCTATATTTTTAGTTAAAAACTTATTTTTTAAATCGTTTTTTTCTAAACATCTTTTTGCCTTAAAAATTTTAATTAAAAAATCAGAGAAAAAAAGCAAGGACCAAATGATCAAAATGAAATAAAAAAGAGGGACCAAAATAAAACTTAAAAATTTACGAGATAGAAAAAATAATATTTTTTAAAAAATAAATTGTAATGTTATGAAAACTTTTATAATAAATGTCTTTAAAAAAATTGAAAACTACAAAAAAAGTCATTACATAGTAAAAGAAATAGTACATATGAGTCTATGTAAATATGACGGACTCTATCCACATTTTTTATTAAATAAATGTTATTTACTTATCTCTATCCGCATTTTTAGTTAAAAACTTATTTTTTAAATTATTTTTTTCTAAACATCTTTTTGCTTTAAAATTTTTAATTAAAAAATCAGAGAAAAAAAGGCAAGGACCAAAGTGATCAAAATGAAATAAAAAGAGGGACCAAAATAAAACTTAAAAATTTACGGACCAAAAAAAAAATATTAAAAAAAAACTAAAGTGTAATGTCATAGAAAATTTCATAATAAATGTTTTTAAAAAGTTTGAAAACTATAAAAAAGCCATTGCATAGTAAAAGAAATAATGCGTATGAGTACTGGATGAATAATATTTCGAATAATGTGATAAATAGTAAACTTATTTTTTTCTTAATTGTCGGCAAACTCTATCTATAAAACAAACTTTTGTTATATAATTTATTGTTGGCATTTATTGTGAAGTTGATTATAGAATTAAATAGTTGAGATTGAGTTCATTCTCAACTTTATATATTATTCATTTTTTATTTAACTATTTAATATAAGATATTTTCTAATACTTCTCTTCACTTACTCATGTTTTTTAAGATTTGTCAAGTGGTTTTGATTTAACTATTTAATATAAGATATGTTCTAATACTCTCTTTCTGTTACTCTTGTCTTTTACTTTGTCAAGTAGTTTGGACTATAGGATTTTCAGAATTTTTATTGAGTGTTAGTTTTTTTTAAGGTTTTAATATTATATAGAGTTAAATAGTTAAGATTAATTGAATTCTATTAAAAGAAACTTAAAATTTTATTTTATGGTGAGTGAATCTTTGTGTTCTAATAGGTATTGATGGGCGACTCGTCCATGTGGTTGTATGCAACATAAACTTGTTATGGTGATATTCTATACTCGACATTTCAACCAACCGAGTAATATTAATAAGATTGATTTATAAATTGGCTTGAAGATATTTTTATTATTACATAAAATAAAAAAAACAAACTTCTTTTGAATTTAGTTCTCTAACGATTGAGATACTTTAATACTTGTAATTTTAGCGGTTCTTGGCCATACAAACAGAGATACGGATGAGAAAAGTTGGCAAAGATTCCGCGAGGCTAGATCATAAAATCGGTCGAGTAGCTCAAAACTTAATCATACATTCATGAGACATTTTATAATGCAAAAGGAGTAATTAGTGGCATATACAATAATTACTTCATGGATCCACTTTGAAGAGAGAGATAGATATAAAAAAGGAGAGAGAAAATTAAAAAAAATTTGAATGAACGAGAAAATCTTTTTATCACTTTTGATGGGTTTGAATATAATTTAATGTGTCTATCTCTCTCTTCATAATGAGTTCATGGAATAACTACCGTACATGTTACTACATTCATACTTGGCCACATCGAACCCGTTGAGAAAGATCGATCACTTGTGGGTTTTTTGGTCTTTAATGGAAAAGACGTAAACTTACATTTTGATACGTTTGGGTTAAATATGGACTATAAATCAATTAAGACGTACATATGTGTCTTTATCAATTTGTCAAATTTATATTTTATTTGAAATGACTATAAATCAATCAATACACATATTTGTATTACTATTACTATTATTATATAACTAAAACAGATGGAGGGTTTAAACAGTAAAAATCATTGTTCACCCTTTCACAAATCGCTATTCATTCCTATACTAGTTAGGTTTTTTTTTTTTTTTTTTTCAAGTTATTTCACTATACATGCTTTTTTTCTTCATTTTTCCTATCAATTTAGTTTTTTTTTTTTTTAAATTTTCAGGTTGTTTCATTTAGGTCTCTAAAATTTTAAAATAAAAATTTTAATCCCCTAACCGATGCACTACAATTGTCTTTTCTTTCTTTTTTTTCCTTTGTTTTTTTTTCATCAATTTATGTTTTTTTTATTTAATCGAGTGTTAAATTTTTTAAAAATCAATCATTACTTTTTTCCTCACAAACTGATGATTATAAAATATATACGATATTGTTTTTACATTTATAAGATATGTTTTTACATTTTAGAATAAATATAAACTACTCTTATTGTTTAAAATTAATTTTTTCAATAAAAATTCTCATCAAGTTAATTTTAATTCTTATTTTTTTATAATTTTATTTATTAATAAATGCGACTTATTTTCTATATGTATGGATTCAAATAAGTTTTTTTTTATATCTGTTTTTATTTGCTTAATTTTTATATAATAAAATTTTAAAAATTGAATATATTTATTTTATTTTCTTATTTTTTATATAATTAAATTTTATCGAAATCGAGTTTTATAGTTTTTACTACATACTATTAACTTCAATATATATTTTACAATTTAATTTTTTAAAAATATTTTTTAATTTATTTTATACATTCTCACTTATTGAGTATGGTCATTATGTATAAAAAATAATAATATTAGAGTCATTAATTTTATTGGAAATCAATTATGCATCTACACACATAATACCACCTATTTACTATTATTTTTGTAATATTTAAAATCATTTTTTAAATAAAATAACAGAAATAATATTTTAGAATAACCACCTAATAATTTAAATACAATTTTGTATATTAATATTTTTCATTATTTTGTAAATAAATATATATAAATAAAATGTATATATTTATCTTCTCATCAATAAGAAAGTTTTATTTGTTAATTTTCATATAAGTTTTTATATTAATTGTTGTTTTATTTCTTCAATGTAATGTAATGAAAAAAAATATTAAGATGTTTTTTTTTAATTTTATATTAAAATTTTTTTATTATAGGTTTTTATTTAAGAATAAACGCATAAGAAAGAACAAATCATATTTTTTTGACTTCAAAATTTATTCAAAAAATTAAAAAAATATACATAGATACAAAATTTTGATTAAAAATCATAAAATAAGATAAAAATTTATCTTTTATATTTAATTTAATATATTTTAATTAATCGAAAACATAATATATGCTATCAAACTGAACTAAATATGTTTACTTTGGGTCCGTAACATAACGCGAGAATTCGAAATGTTCATATGTTTTTCATATATCTAAAATTCCTATTCACTTACTTGTTCATATGCATAAAATTACTATTCAATTGATGATGATTTAAGTAATTTTTATGTGTGCTTTTTTTGTGTGTGTTTGGGCATTAATATACAAATTTAACACTTTTTTTCTATTTTTCGTCTCTCATGTTGTAACATTTTTTTTTCAATCCTTAATTTTTATTTTTCTTTGATTTTCATGCATTGTTTATATATATATATATAGACACATACGCACATGCACTATCTCTTTATATTTTAAAATTAACATATACTTCGGGTTATATTACTCTTATCATTTAAATTTCATTCTTTGAATTTTTTATTTTTTATGAAACTTCTCATCCAATAAATATTTTTATATAAGATTTTATTTACTGATAAATATAATTTATTTTTCTCTATGTTTGAATTTTAGAATAAAGTTTTAAAACATGATTGTTTTTTTTTCTTTTTTTTTTTTAAATATATTGTTATAATATATATCAAGAATTCATAGAATTTTTAAATGATAGTTGTGTATATATAAATATATAATTATTTTATTCTAAAAGGTTAAAAGTGTATTTCAAATAATTTATCTCGAGTTCACTAGGTATGGTCAAGACGTATAAAAAAACTATTGAATCATTGATTTTATAAAAAAATTAACTATACATATACAAACATAATAGAAATTATTTACTACGAATATTTTTTTAACATTATAGAACCAATTAGAAATAAAATAATTAAAATAATTTTTTAAAGAAACCACCAAATTATTCAAATATAATTTTTTATACTAATTTTATTGATTATTTTGTAAATAAATAAATATAGATCTAATGCATATACTTGAAAAAAATAATCTTTTCACCAACATTAAATAAGAATAAATTTTATTTTTTCATTGATTAATTTTTATGCAAGTCTAGACATTAATTTTAACTTTATTTTTGAATACATTCTTATAAAAATATATAATTTTAAAGTATTTGCTTTTGAATTCTTAATTAATGTTTTAGGTTTGAATTCTTACAAGTTTTTATTTAAGAATCCCCGAATAAAGAAGAATAAATCATGTTTTTTTTTATGCGAAATTTTATGAAAAAAGAAGAAGGAATAATTAAATGAAAAATTAATGAAAATTTTTAAATGATTTTGTTCTATCTACCCGTAGCATTGTGCGAATAATTTCAAGAGAATTTACGATCGAACCAATTCGACCACTCGGAAAGCACGAAGCGTGGGCACGTTAAGAATAATAGCATGGGCACGCAGATGCGGCAAACATAGAAGCACAAGGACATGAAGGCACGGGCACATTGCAACTTAACGCGGGCACATTGAAATCCACGAAACGGACAACAAACTTCGAAAGAAACAAAATTTGCTCTGCGATTTGCTAGAAAAAGACGTCGACCTACCAAAAGAGGAGAGAATATTATGTACCCTTTTTGAGAAATAGACACTCTGTATAAATAGGAACCTAGCAGTACTAGGGCGGACAACTTTTGATCATTATTCTCATAAGAGGCGACTTTATTTTCTCTCTCTCTCTCATGCTATGACGGTCGTCATGAGCGACTAAACCCTTCTCCTTGGTGAAGGTAATCGAAGCTTTTGGAAATCAAAGATTTTGAGGTGCTTAAGTATTAATGTAAATCGGTTTATTTATTTCAAGTATTGAACTTTCTTCTATGCTTATTTTCATGATTATTTGGGTTAATTTCTAATGTGTATAGTTAGTTTATTAACTTAGATAATCTATAGCTAGATCGAATATTGAATCCGTAATTATTCAATCCCTTTGATTTGTGTAGCAACTAGGAGTGTATGGTTTGTCTGCATCGAAACTAATGACTTTTAGGAGGTTTGTTCAACTAGATTAAATGCAACTACATGTGTTGTGTTGTCTTTCTTTGTTGATCTTTCTAATACATAAAGCCATTGTTTGATTAAATCTTAGATCGTATCTAGGGTTGTTAAATAATAAGGGTTGATTAGAATACATGTTTCTAGTTGGCTAATCATAAGGAAAGATTGATTTCAATATCACAACAAATATTTGAATGGGAATCGATATTTCGTGCACGAAGGATAAATCTCAAGTTCCAAATGTGGATGTGACTCGAACCAAGGTTTGTTTACTTAAATATTCACTTTAAACTCATTTTCTGAATTTAATTTGTTTAGTTTCAGTTATATCTCAATCAAACCAACCCCTCTTTTTATTTATTTCATGTTTCTTCTAGACTTGTGACGACTAAAGCGATTGAATTCCTCGTGGGATCGATCCCTACTCTCCCTTACTACATTTGTGTTGTAGGAGTTTAATTTGGGTGCACACGATAGAACACACTAAATTTTGGCATCGTTGCTTGGGGAGTTCATAGTTGTTTATGTACGTTACAAGGTCTAGCAGTCTTCGAGAACCTACTTGTTTGACCCGGAAATAGAAAACATAGCAAGAAGTCTTAGGAAAGCCACGCGACGGTAGCGTGCCCATGCCATTACTCGGTAAACGGAATAGCGAGACGAACGACCAAGACTCTGTTGAAATCGTGGAGAATGCAGTATGCAAACATAACACTAAGAGAGCTTGTCGCCCCGATTTGGATTAGCAATCTCACTCGCATCAACTTTTCCAACTTTGTTGTCAACACTACTTTTGAATTAAAATTTGGGCTGATATATCTTTTTCCTAGCTTTCAAGGATCGATGGGTGAAAATCCTCACAAACACTTGAAAGAGTTTCATATGGTGTGCTCGGGTATGAAACCGAATGGAGTCACCGAAGAGCAAATTAAGCCGAGGGCATTCCCTTTCTCTTTGAAGGATGATGCCCAAGATTGGCTCTAGTACTTACCTCCCGGGAGCATAACTACTTGGTATGAGATAAAGAGGTTGTTCTTGGAAAAATTCTTTCCGACCTCGAGAGCGACCAACATAAGAAAAAAAAATTTGTGACATTAGGCGGCATAATGAAGAGTCATTATATGAATATTGAGAGCATTTTAAAAAGCTCCGTGCAAGCTACCCACACCACCAAATCATAAATCAACTCGCTCATCCAATACTTCTATGAAGGACTTTTGCCATCGGATCGAAACATGATTGATGCGGCAAGTGGTGATGCTTTAGGCGATAAAACACTCGAAGAAGCTTGAAATTTGATAGCAAATATCAAACACACAACAATTTGGAACCAAATTTGACTATGCCACTCGACGAGTAAATGAGGTAAGTACTTCTTCTCTTGAAAAACGTTTTAATGACCTTACTTGCTCTTGTGCGTCAATTGGCGATCAAAAAAATGGAAACGACGAAGGCTTGTGGAATTTGTTCGGCGTTAAGACATGCAACGAACATGTGTCTAACTCTCCAAGATGATAACCTTGAACAAGCAAATGCTTGCATGAGGGTTCCCGGGATCGCCACGGTGAAATTATAACCCTTTTTCCAACACATACAACTCGAGTTGGAGGGATCACCCCAACCTTCACTATGACAATGCCCCGATTAATCAACCCGCCAATAATTTTCAGCCATTCAAGCAGCAGTACCCTCTTAGACGGTAGCCACATGCTCAAACTTTTGATTTAGGTATTCTCTTGAAGATATTGTCAAAACCTTAGCTATTAACACTTGTGAAATTTCAGCAAGAGGCAAAGAATAGCATTCAAAACTTGGAGCATCAAGTGGGCCAATTAGCCAATGTCGTCAACGGAATCAAAGCTCAAAATTCGAGTAAGTTACCCTCATAAACGAGTGGTAAATCTAAAAGAAAATACGAGTGCGATAGTCTTGCGAGGTGAAAAAGAGTTGGAACCACTAAAGAAGGTACCAGCTACATTGATACAATAGCATATTGAAGAAGAAGAAGAGGTGACGAACAAACCTCTCAAGAGAAGGAGGAAACGACGAGTAAGTCTTCACCATCACCAAAAGGTAGAGTCCCCCTCATTTCCCCGATGCTTTAGTTTGCACTCTTAATTTTAAAAGCAATACCGATTTGTATGAAACATTTTAAAATTATATGGTGAACATTTCATTGTTGGATGTAATCAAGTAAGTCCCTCGCTATGCCAAATTCTTGAAAGAATTATGTATAGTGAAGAGGAAGCAAAGGCTTATAAGAGGGGAGAAAATTAAGGTAGGTGAAAATGTTTCAGCAATCATACAAAGAAACCTTCTCGAGAAGTGCAAGGATCGAGGTATGTTTTGCATTCCATGCGCAATAGGTGATGCCGACATTAAAAAGGCCATGCTAGACTTAGGATCTTTCATCAATGTTATGCCATACTCTATATACGTCATTCTTAACCTTGGACCTTTGGAGGAAACAAATATTGTCATTCAATTAGGCGATAGGTCCACTTATTCATCATAAGGGAGTAGTCGAGGATGTACTTGTGCAAGTTAATGAAAAAATAACTTTTCCTGCTGATTTTTATGTTCTCGATATGGAAAATGATGATAATGCAACACCAATTTTGCTTAGTAGGCCTTTCCGAAAACTTGCTCGAACAAAAATTGATGTCTATAATGGTACCTTAACCATGAAGTTTGATGGTGAAATCATAAGGTTTAATATCTATGATGTAATGAAATATCTTGATGTTGATTATCCTTTGCATTTAGTTGATATAATTGATTCTCTAGCACATGATGTGTTTGAAATTGATGGCGAGAGATGAGTTAGAGATAGTTAATCGTGAACACCTTTTAGAAGCAAACACCGAGTTGCAACTCAAATCCGAAACACAGGAGGCCATGAATGAGATAAATAAATTTGAGAAGTTGAAAGGCTCTAACAACTTATCTTATATTGAGCTTTCGGTACCTACCGAAGAACTTTGACCATCCGTGTTGCAAGCCTCGATTTTGGAGCTGAAACCTCTCCCCGACCATCTCAAATATGTATATCTCGAAGAGAGAAACACACTACCTATCATTATCTCAAGCAAGCTTCAAAAGGAATAAGAGGACGGACTTGTACAAGTGTCTGAAACAACATAATACAACAATAGGTTGGACCATTGCCGATATGAAAGGAATCGGTCCCTCTACATGCATGCATCAAATTTTGTTAGAAGAGGGAGTGAAACCAATTCGTCAACCACAACGGAGATTGAATCCACCCATGATGGAAGTGGTGAAGAAAGAAATTCCGAAACTACTTCGAGCGAGGGTAATTTACCCACTTTTGGATAGTGCATGGGTGAGTCCGAGTACAAGTTATCCATAAAAAGATTGGCATCACGGTGGTAAAGAATCGGAATGGAGACTTGGTCCCCACCAAAATTCAAAACGGGTGGCGAGTGTGCATAGATTACGAGAAAATTGAATGCGGTAACCCGCAAGGATCATTTTTTCTTGTCATTCATTGATCAAATACTTGAAAGGCTTATTGTTCGTGTCTAATACTGCTTCCTAGATGGTTATTCGGGTATTTTTAGATTGCTATAGCTCTAGAGGATCAAGAGAAAACCACATTCACATGTCCTTTCGGAACCTTTGCTTATAGACGGATGCCATTTGGAGTATACAATGCACTGACCACCTTCCAAAGATGCATGATAAGCATATTTTCGGATTATATAGAGCATATCATAGAAGTCTTTATAGATGAATTTACGGTCCATGGAGACTCATTTGATAAATATCTGCATAATTTAACTTTAGTATTGCAAAGGTGCATTGACACAAATCTTGTTCTAAATTATGAAAAATATCATTTTATGATAGAACAAGGCATAGTATTATTACACATTGTTTCAGCTAGGGGATAGAGGTAGATAAGGCAAAAATTGATGTTATTGAATCCTCACCCTACCCCACTAGTGTGCGAGAAGTCCGTTTTTTCTTGGCCATACGAGGTTTCTATCGACGTTTCATCAAAGACTTCTCAAAAATTGCACAACCATTGTGCAAGCTTTTACGAGAAAGACATGAGTTTTGAGTTCAATGAAGACTACAAGATCGCCTTTGACAAGCTGAAACGGATGCTCATCTCAACACCAATTATCCAACCACCGGATTAAAACCTTCCTTTCGAAATAATGTGTGATGCAAGTGACAATGCCTTAGGGGTTGTTTTAGGACAAAGAGTGGGCGGAACACCCCACGCCATTTACTATGCATTCATAACATTGAATGAGGCACAAAGGAACTACTTCACCACGGAAAAGAACTCCTGGCAGTTGTGTTTCCTTTGGAGAAGTTTCGCTCTTACTTGTCTGGGCACCAAAGTCGTGGTGTATTCGATCATACTGACCCTTCGATATTTGATGACGAAGAAAGATGCAAAACCACGACTAATGAGATGGATCCCGCTCCCGAGTGAGTTCAACTTAGAAATTAAAGATAAGAGCGGTGCAAAAAATCGTATGGCTAACCATTTGAGTTGTTTGAATCATTTGAAAACGAGAGGAAAAGTTAAAAAAGGAATTTCCTTATGAACAATTGTTCTCCGTCGGTGGGTGGCTCCCATGGTATATACATATTGTGAATTATTTAGCCTCTAACATTCTTCCCGCAGGTATGTCTAAAGCTCAAAAGGATAAACTCAAGAGTGATGTTAAATACTATGTATGGGATGACCTATACCGTGGAAACACTATACGAGATCGGGTAGTCGGAAGGTGCATACCGACACTCGAAATTTCCTCCATCCTTACTTTTTGCCACTCATATGCATGTGGAGGACATTTTGGGGCCAATAGAACGAGCAAGGAAAATCTTGAAATGTGGTTTCTATTGACCCAATTTATTTCGAGATGCCTACTCTTTTTACAAGTCCTGTGAACGTTGTCAAAAGACGAGTAATATTTCGCGAAACATGAAATACCTCAAACTCCAATTTTAGTCCGTGAAATTTTTGATGTATGGGGTATCAATTTTATGGGGCCATTTCCTGTTTCTTTTGGCTATACTTACATTACGTTATGCTGTTGATTATGTTTTTAAGTGGGTAGAAGCAAAAGCCACCAAGACCGATGATTCTAAGGTTGTTACTGATTTTGTTAAAACTAACATATTCTGCAGATTTGGTATTCCTAAAGCTATAATTAGTGATTGAGGCACTCACTTCGTAACGAGAACCATTGGAGCATTGATGAAAAAGTACGATGTGACTCACGGGATTAGCACTTCGTACCACCCTCAAACTAATGGGCAAGCGAAGTTTCAAACGGAGAAGTCAAGTCTATCCTTGAAAAGATCTGTTGGTCCAAATCGCAAGGATTGAAGTCCGTGTTTGGATGGTGCATTATGGGCATACCGAACGAGCCTATAAAACACCAATTGGTATGTCCCTATATAGGCCGATGTATGGCAAGCCATGTCATCTCCCCGTCGAGATAGAACATAAAGCATTCCGTGCTATCAAGCAATGCAACATGGACTAGAATGAGAACATTGCCCACAAAAAGTTACAACTCTAAGAGTTGGAAGAAATTCAGAATGATGCTTATAAAAACTCCAAAATCTATAAGGAGAAAACTAAGGTTTTCCATGACAAGATGATTTCAATAAAGGAGTTCTCCATTGGCTAGGAGGTTCTCTTGTATCATTCCAAACTCAAAATGTTTCCGGAAAAATTACGATCTTGTTGGCTCGGACCATTTGTCATAACTAACGTATTTTCATATGGAGTAGTCGAAATCCAAAGTTCAACAACTTCAAAATCATTCAAAGTGAATGATCATAGGTCGAAGCTCTTCCATGAAGGAGTGCCATTTACGGATGAGGATGAGGTAGAGTTAACAAAACCTCGTTTATGCGAGCCATAAACAACGAATCATGTTGAGCTTTCGATGTTAAACTTAGCGCTTACTGGGAGGAAACCCATGTTTATCTCTTTTAATGTTCATTTTTTAGTTATTTAAACTTTATATTTGTTTTTGTTATTTTTCGTTTAAATTTAGGAGTCCGCGTGACCACGTTAAACTTAGCATGCCCACACTGCTTGGGTTACGTCCGTAGCATTTACGTGCGGTTGTAGCGTGTTTTTAATTTGTTTTTGTGAAGTCTTCTCATTCCTTTAGTTTTTATGCGGGTTATAGGTCAAATTAACACTTACGGAAGGTGGACATGGCGTTTTTGCCATGCAAAACTCGTTGAAAAAGACCATTTGGGCCAATAGCAATGCAAGTTATAATTTTTAATGGGTGTAGAATGGACAAACCACTATCCCTTACCCGCACTTAAATGAAACGCAGCACTTCATCCTCCACTCCCTTTCCTTTATTTAAACAAAATGCAGCACCCAGACATCACTTAAACCCTAAATCACACCAACATTCTCTTTCCCCCAATTCAACCCCAAATGGGTCTCCTCCTTCACCAACCCGTCGCCCATTTCACCTAGATCAACACCATAGCAGCCTTCATCTTCTCCCTAATCTATGAACACCACCCATAGATCTGCTACAACCCTCCCTTTTTCCTTAATCAATTCCCCTAACCCTAATCTCCTTCCAAATACCTAATAAAATTCTCAATTTCCCAAAACCCAACTCGTGACTCCTTCCCCTCACTCGTCTCCTACTCGTTGCCACCATGAGAACAAGGACCCAAGCAAGAAAGTGGTTATGATAGCTAGGTTTCGAGCACAAGATCTATTTGCATATTTGGAGAAGTTTTTTTTTTCCCTTTAACTTTTTCATTTTTTTTTCATTTTTTTAACTCTGGTTGCACCTCCATTTATTTTTATTTCGGTTGTGTTATTGATTTGTTGTTGTTGAATGGAGTCCACATTGAGGACAATGTGTTGCCTAAGTGAGGGGGAGGGTTTGTCTTGCATTTGTGTATGCTTATTCTTGCGAATTTTTGCTCACTTATGGTCATGCTACTCTTAATTTTGCTAAAATTCTGCTAGTTAAACCCCATTTGAAATTCTTAATTTTGTTGAAACTTATCTTGAAATGGATTGAAATTATTTGAATTATTGAGTTGGATAAAAATGAGATAGGAATAGGCATGAACATGTGGACACTCTTGCTTGATATCTTTATGTAGAACAACCTCCCAATAATCGGTTTAAATGAGAAATGTGTCGATTTCACACAAAACATATATATGTGAACCTTTGAGCATGCATCTATATAAGCTCTATTTATTTCTTGATTGTGTGTTGTCTTTGTAAGTTGAACCCTTCTAGAACTTGCCTTGTTATACATTTTGAGACTACACCTTTGGATTAAATGCATTAAGATGATAAGGCCACCTAGGAATAGCCACTTTTAAACCTTTTAAAAGCCTATCCCGATTTTTACCCTTAGGAGCCAAGTTTGAACCTTAGCTTTTTCTTGATTGAATAACCATAATATAAACCAATCAACCTTTTATTTGATACATAACCCCTATTTGAAACCTAAGTCAAGAATTTTATTCATGTCAAATTAAGTGAGATTCCGATTTTATTGAAGAAATTACCAAAAATGGTTGCTTGTCTTGATGCTTGCAATTCACTAGTGTATGTTTCTACTGTGATTAGTTTGTTTATTTATATATAAAAAAGAAGAAAGTAGCAGGAAAGAAAAAGGAAGAAAGAATAAAAGAAATAATGAAAGAAACAAATTGGGATTATCAACGTAGAAAAAACAAAAGTAAGCATGTATTACTTGAGAAATCAGATTTTAAAGGTGAAATTTATGTAGAATTCTTGACTTGGTTAGACTAAATCAACCTCTATCAAACGTCACCCACAACCCCATTTCACTTTATCATAAGACCCTTTGATTTTTGCATTTGATGCAATACTTAGTAGTGAAGATATGATAGCTTGACAAGCTTATAGTTAGGATTCTTTTGTACATTGACTTGAGAGTGACAAATACATTCACCCTACACACTATGAGCACTTTTGAGAGAATTCTTAGTAAGGGTGATGAATTTGGCTATATTTCTAGTCTAAACCGACGATTGAGGGTTCGTTATGCATGGTTTTAGAGAGTATGGATTTTCTACATCAATTGCCTTGTTTTTCTCATATTTTTGGTTCAACTCTTTGAGGATTTGTGTTCGATATATGGACGGACTGGTTGATACGGAATGAGGGGTTCAAAGGGTTGGTTTGATGAGTCCGGATTCTTGCATGCTTGAGGGCAAGCATGAGCTAAGTGTGGAGGATTTGATAATGCTTAAAACATGTGTTTAAATTGCTAAATTCCCCTACATTTTACTATTTTGAGATGTCTAAATGATAAAACTTAACTATCTTTTGTATTCTATGTGCTAGGTGTGAAACCGATTGAAAAATGACGTTAAAAGAATCATGTAAAGAGAATTTATGATCGAACCAATTCAGCCATTGAAAAGCACAAGAAGCGTGGGCACGTTAAGAATGATAGCATGAGCACGCGGATGCGACGAGACATAGACGCACAAGGACATGAAGGCGTGGACACGTTGCAACTTAACGCGGGCACGTTGAAATCCACGAAAATAGACAACATACTTCGGAAAGAAACAAAATTTGCTCCTTTTTACTAGAAAAAGACGTCGACCTACAAAAAGAGGAGAGAATATTATGTATCCTTTTTGGAAAATAGACACCACCGTATAAATAGGAACCTAGTCGACTAGGGTAGATAACTTTTGATCATTATTCTCATAGGAGGCGGCTTTATTTTCTCTCTCTCTCATGCTATGGTGGCTATCATGAGCGACTAAACCCTTCTCCTTGGTGAAGGTAATCGAAGCTTTTGAAAATCAAAGATTTTGAGGTGCTTAAGTATTAATGTAAATCGGTTTATTTATTTCAAGTATTGAACTTTCTTCTATGCTTATTTTCATGATTATTTGGGTTAATTTCTAATGTGTACGAGTTAGTTTATTAATTTAGATAATCTATAGCTAGATCGAATATTGAATCCGTAATTATTCAATCCTTTTGATTTGTGTAGTAACTAGGAGTGTATGGTTTATTGTGTCGAAACTAATGACTTTTAGGAGATTTGTTCAACTAGATTAAATGCAACTACATGTGTTGTGTTGTCTTGCTTTGTTGATCTTTCTAATACATAAAGCCATTGTTTGATTAAATCTTACATCGTATCTAGGGTTGTTAAATAATGAGGGTTGATTAGAATACATGTTTCTAGTTAGCTAATCATAAGGAAAGATTGATTTCAATATCACAACAAATATTTGAATGGGAATCGATATTTTGTGCATGAAGGGTAAATCTCAAGTTTCAAAAGTGGATATGACCCGAACCAAGGTTTGTTTACTTAAATATTTTACTTTAAACTCATTTTTTAAATTTAATTTGTTTAGTTTCAGTTATATCTCAATCAAATCAAAACCCTTCTTTTTATTTATTTTATGTTTCTTCTAGGCTTATGACGACTAACGCGATTGAATTCCTCGTGGGATCGATCCCTACTCTCCCTTACTACATTTGTGTTGTAGGAGTTTAGGAGTTTAATTTGGGTGCACACGACAAGCACACACCAATCCCTCATCGTAGCGCGAGCAAGCGACTAGTCTTTTTCTATATAGGTCGTAAATCAATTAAAATGCATATATGTGTTTTTATCTATACAACTATTAATCAATTAATACTTCAAAAAAATTAAATCAAATCCTTTCGAGGTAGTAGCATTTAAGAAGTTGAAGTTAGATAGCTATATATGCCTTTAGTTCCAAATCTAAAATAAAATAAAATAATTTACGAGTAACATTTATGAAGTTGAAAACTTATTTCGTAAATTATTTTTTCTAAACATCTTTTTACCTTAAAATTTTTAATTAAAAAAATTAGAGGAAAAAAAAGCAAGGATCAAAGTGATCAAAGTGAAACAAAAAAGAGAGACCAAAATGAAACTTAAAATTTACAAACCGAAAAAAATAATATTTAAAAAAACAAAGATTAAGTGTAATATCATAAAAATTTTCATAATAAATGTCGTTAAAAAATTTAAAAATTATAAAAAAGTCATTTCATAGTAAAAGGAATGATGCATATGAGTATGTGTGAATAGTTCAAATGAGTTTGGATGAATAATGTTTGAAATCATGCAATGAATAATAAACTTATATTTTGGTTTAGTATTTTTTTTAATTGCCGACGAACTCTATCTACATAACAAAATTTTGTTATAGAATTTATTGTTGGCGTTTGTTGTGAAGTTGATTATAGAATTAGATAATTGCAATTGAGTTTATTTTGAACATTATATATTATTCATCTTTGATTTAAATATTTAATATAAGATATGTTTTAATATTTCTCTTCACTTACTCCTCGTCTTTTAAGGTCCGTTAAGTGCTTTTGATCAACTATTTAATGTAGGATATGTTCTAATATTCTTATTCACTTACTTCTATCTTTTAAGGTTTGTCTACTGGCTTGAATTACATGATTTTCAGGATTTTTATTGAGTTATTAGGTTTTTTAAGGTTTTAATATCATATAGAGTTAAATAATTGACATTAATTGAATTTTATTAAAAAAAAACTTAAATTTTATTTTATGGTGACTGACTCTATGTGTTCTAATAGGAATTGGTGGTTGACTACCATGTGATATTCTATACTGACATTTCAACCAACCGAGCAATATTAATAAGATTGATTTATAAATTGGTTGAAGGATAGTTATTATTATTATTTTTTTTAAAAAACTTCCTTTAAATTTAGTTCTCCAACGGTAAAGATACTTCAATAGTTGTAATTTTAGCCGGCTGTTGGCCGTACAAACGGAGATACGGATGAGAAAAGTTGGCAAAGATTCTGCGAGTTCCGATCATAAAGTCGGTCGAACAGCTCAAAACTAAATCATACTTGGCCACATCGAAACCGTTGAGAGAGATCAGTCACTGTGCGTTTTTAGGCCATAAAAGGAAAAGAAGTAGACTTACATTTTCGTATGTTTGGGTTAAATAAGACGTACATATGTGTCTTTATTAATTTGTCAAATCTGTACTTTTATTTGAAATGACTATAAACCAATCAAGACGCATATTTGTATCTTTATCTATATAGGCTGTAAATAAATTAAAATGCACATATATATATATATATATATATATATATATATATATATATATATATATATATATATATATATATATATGTTTTTATCTGTATAGCTATTAATCCATTAATACTTCGAAAATCTTAAATCAAATCCTTTTGAAGTCGAAGTTAGATAGCTATCTATGCCTTTACTTCCAAATCTGAAAAAAAAAAAAATAATAATTTATAACATGATCTGTGTAGAGTTATTATATTAATTTAATTGTTCTTGATAACTGAGTAATTATATATATATGTGTGTGTAATAAACTAATACAAAATTGTTTTTATCCAGAAATTTAAGGATAATCGTAGCATTTTGCAATGAAAAGATGAATGATTGATGTGAGATTTATAGCAACAGATTGATCTGCGATTTATAGCAACAGCAGGAGTATTAAGAGATATTGAAAAAAACAAAAATGTATTATTCTCAGTTCAAGAGAAATACTTGAACAAGTTTTGAGTTAATATCCGCAAACCAATATTGCATAAAGAAATGTGAGTTAACAAATTTGTGAATATATGCATGCAAAATTGCTTCAATTAGCAGGGGAACGTATGCAAGAAAAAGAAACACTACAGATGAGATTCATTACTAACATATCTACAGTTTGCAAGTTTAGTCTTTTAGACTCCTCGCATGAAGTTAGTGGCATGACAGTGTTGAACCATGTCAAATCAATTTCTAATATAAAGTCAGCCTTAAATTCATAGGGAAGCATATTCTTTCGGAAAGGCATTCAAAGGTAAGCAATAATTATCAACCTACAAGCAATGAAAAGATGAATGATTGATGTGAGATTTATAGCAACAGATTGATGTGCGATTTATAGCAACAGCAGGAGTATTAAGAGATATTGAAAAAAACAAAAATGTATTATTCTCGGTTCAAGAGAAATACTCGAACAAGTTATGAGTTAATATCCGCAAACCAATATTGCATAAAGAAATGTGAGTTAACAAATTTGTGAATATATGCATGCAAAATTGCTTCAATTATCAGGGGAACATATGCAAGAAAAAGAAACACTACAGATGAGATTCATTACTAACATATCTACAGTTTGCCAGTTTAGTCTTTCAGACTCCTCGCATGAAGTTAGTGGCATGACAGTGTTGAACCATGTCAAATCAATTTCTAATATAAAGTCAGCCTTAAATTCATAGGGAAGCATATTCTTTCGGAAAGGCATTCACAGGTAAGCAATAATTATCAACCTACAAGCATCTTCTCTCATTTCGGTTCTTTTTGTGGTCCCTTGTATATAAACATCCTCCACATGGGTGATGATTTATATATGCATTGATTTAATAATTCATGATCATGAACTTTATATAATTGCTTGGCAATCACTTTTGTGACGTTTCTCCTACATATGTATACACATGGTCATATGCACTATAGTATTTAACGGCTAATAAATTATCAATCCGATGATAAAATCACTTTTTTGACATTATTTTTCTTTATATAATCACTTTTTATTTTTATTTTTAATGTTTTGCTTTAGCGATACTAAAGTACTAAATCTATCACTAAATCTAAAAAAAATAGGTGGCTTTTTTTTTTTTTTTTAAAAAGCCATCTAGATAACGAAAACTTCATTTCCATTGCTAAATAGCGACCGATTAACGATGAGAACGTTTCCGTCATCGGTTGTAAAAAAATGAACGACCTTTTAGAATTAAATAGATGCCCATTTTACAAAAGATTAGCAACAAACACTTACGTCTATCGGTAAATAATGACGGATCAACGACGGAATCACATCCGTCACTAGGTTCGAATTTCTAATTAAACCCATCTTTCTCTATTTTCTTATTCTTTTAGTTGCTCCTCTCTAGCCGTCGGCTCTTCCCACACCCAAAACCACCGGAAAACTGCACTCCTCCTCTCCTCATCAATCTATAACCACTCCAAACTTTTTTCTTCCTAAAAACTCTAGTTTTTCTTTCCTTCCTTTCCTTCTCTTCAAGTTTGAGTTAAGTAAGTTATCTCTTTCTTTTGTTCCTTAAAAGTTAGTTATTTTCATAATTGTTAGGTTAATTGTAACTCCCTCGACTCATGACCTATATAGGTCATGAGTATTACCGACGTTGACTCGCATTTGGATTGCAATGAACGTAAGTTGACAACTTTCCTCTTTTTAATTTACCTTAACGTGATCAATTTGTTAACGAAGTAGGCAATTTTTACTAGTAAGGTCCCAAATGAGTATGGGATGCTAGGTCCTCTTAAACTAACTTAGGTATGAATTTGTTTCTTAATTTCCTCATATCATTTAATTCGTCATTCCAACTAAACACACATTATTACAAAATAGTCTTTTTTCATTTAGCTTACATGCCAAAAGTTCCTTAGCTTACTTTCATTTACATATAATCAAAGCCGAGCTAAGCGAGATAAGGTTTCCATACTTCGTTATCCTAAGCACACCTTTGGTAAGTCTCCAGGCATATCTTGGCGACAATGAGTCTTTAGTCCTTTTTCTTCTTTCCTACACCATAAGAATCGAAGAGTGAGCAATGCAATGTGTTGCTTAGCAAGTGAAAATCCATGCAATGCAGTGATGCCTTTTGTGCATGAATGCTTGTGATGGATTGAAATACATTTTTATGACTTTGAAATACATTTCCTATGATCGAGTATACCCTATCAAACATATATATATCCGGCTTTATGAAAACCATGCTTGTAAAAATTGTGAAAAGCACTAGACATGTCCCTTTATGACGTTCACAAATGTGAACCATGAACTTGTGATCGAGATGCCGACAAAGAGTTGATCATCTCCTTGTGTGTCATGATTAAGCTTATGAATGTGATCTGGGACATGAATAGCCATTTTCTTGAAACCCATGCACTTGACTTTGTCTTTGAAAACATGATTAAACCTTTTCGTGATGTGAACATGATACATGATCTATGAAACATATGACATTTGATCATGACACATTGAGGATTGTATATATTCACAAAACACTAATAGTACATGAGAATAATATGACACCAATCCATGAGCAAACAATGGACATAAATCACACCATATCATGGACAAACATGATAAGCAACATGAACAATTATCGTTCATCACACCCATGACCACTTCTAGGCTATTTATACACTAAATCTCACATTAACCTCTTAAAATAACATGTTCTTCATCATTTTAATATCAATAAGGTTAAATTCATCAATCAATCAAAATTTCTTATTTAGCTGAAATTCATCCTAAAGTGACCAAGTTTTACATTTTCGATTTAACCTCACGAACACCTTTAAGGCATTCCATCAAACAACTTATAGACCTATAGTAATAAAATCACTAATTTATTTATGTCTTAGGTTATCAAACCACCTTGTTTTAAGAATAAGGAAAACCTCAAAACTCATGGATTAACAACAGTTAACCATCCAAACATCAAGCTTCGATGTAGACCTATTGAGAAAGATGATGAGAAGAGGAAGATGAAGATGAGCTAAAGCTGAAGTTGAAAGAGATTAATAGCCGACAAGGATAACGACTAGACAAAGAGGTAGATAATTATAACCATTGGACATTACTAGTTGTTAGTAACTATCAAGGCTAATTGATTGGTTGTTAGTAGTTAGTTAGATGTTAGTTAGGAAGTTAGTGAATGAGAAGAATTTCAAGAATGATGGGGAATCGGTTAAGCAAATATTGATTCTCTCTCATCTATGTTTTCTCTCTTCTCTTTCTATATTGTTTTGTTTCTCTGTTCTTCATTCTTGTAATTCTATTCTTGTGTTTTAATCAAATTCTTTATATTGATTTCATTCAAACTATTTATAAATTCATTGTTTTAATTGATTTCAATAAAGATTACATTTTCTTCCATATTCTTGCTATTCTTTAGTAGTTTCTTCCTTGATTGAATAGTGAGTTGCATCAATTGGTATCAAAGTAGTTTCCTCACACCTGTGTAAAACAAAATAACGAATCAATCATGGAGAAAATAAGATTTGAGTTGAAGAAAATAGAGGAATCAATCAATAGTCTTACAAAGGTAATTACCGATCTCACTCTGTAATGTGATTACGTATTTACTAAACATGATCGGGAAATTATTGAACCGAATGAGTTGATTAATGGAATTAAGAATCCAGGTAAATGAACAAGTACTAGATGGAGTAACTGGTAATGTAGATGAAGTTTTGGGTAAATTTAACAATCGAGGTTATTAGAGGCCTAGATATGGATATCCTAGTAATCCTGTTAGAATGATGAATAACAATTTTGAAGGAATTATTGGAGATTCTAGCTATAATTACAATACTAGTATGTCTAAGGTGGATTTTTTTAGATTTTTTGGTGAGGATTTCAAGGGTTGGATATTCGGATGTGAGAAGTTTTTCATAGTTGATAGAACACCGGAAGAGGCTAATGTATATTTAACTACTATTCATTTAAAAGATGAAGCTTTGGAGTGTTACTAGGTATTTGTAAGAATGCATGGTGTTAAGGCTATGATCAAATAGGAAGAATATATAGAATCTATAAGTGTATGTTTTGGTACTATGATCTTTAGTGATCCTATGGCGAAATTGATGGGGCTTAAGCGGACTCTAGATGTGCAATCCTTTCTTAGAAAGTTCATATATGTTATTAATAGATTAAACCTACCTAAAGATTACATTATCAACAACTTCATTGGAGGATTATATTCTGAATTACAAGTTCTAATGAAGATTATGCGACCTAAAACTTTTAAAGAAGTAATGGCTTTGGCCAAGCTCTAAGAAACTAACCTAAACTAGTAACCTCATTCCTAGAAATTCAACACTAGATTCCTAAACATTTATAATCCAAAATCATTTTTGAACCACCGTAAATTCAAACTATAAACTTAACACTAATAATCACAAACCTTTAAATGATATAAACCAAATTCCTCAAACAAGCCATAATAATACTAATATTCACAATAAAAAAAGGCTTATTACCCTTATCGTCCTAATTCCAAAATGGCAATTCTATGTTCAAAATAAACAAACTTTCCAGTAATAATGAGTTGGATGAAAGAAGGTGAAAAGGACTATGTTACTTTTATGATGAAAAATACACGCCCGGCCATAAATGTAATGGAAGATAGGTTTTTACGTTGGAAGTGGAGGAGTGCATAGTCAAGGATGATGAGAATGATATGTTTAGGGAATGAGAGGGATATGGAGATATGGAACATAGAGATGGTTTAGCAAGAGAGCTATATCAAATTTCCATTCATGCTATATTGGGTGGAGAACATTATCGGACAATGAGGATCATAGGAGAACTAAAGGATAAGAGGATGAGTATTCTCATAGATACTAAAAGTACTCATAATTTTCTAGATTTGAAGTTCGCTAAGAGGAATATATGTGCGTTGGAGAGGATTGAACTAATAACCATTAGGGTGGAAAATGGTGAAAACATAGTGTGTTAGTATAAGTGCACTAATTTGAAATGGAAAATGCAAGGAGAGGTGTTTGCTACTGCTTATGTAATGTAATTAGAAATGTATGATATGATTTTGGGAGTAGCATGGTTGTATGCATATAACCTGAAATTTTAAGAAAATGTGGATGAGGTTTCTTAAAGGTGACAAATTATTTTCTTTAAATGGAAAGTGCATTGAATTGAGTAAGAGTGGGAAAGATAAATGGGTGGATAGAAGCATATGTAAACAACATCAATTAAGTCTGGTTGTAACTTAATCAAGTAATGGACATTGAAAGCATGGATTTGACTAATCTAGAAATAGAATTGGAGTAACCAATTCTAGAAGAACCGGTGACGAGTGCTTGAATATGTTTGTAAATGTTTTTGAAGAATAAAAAAGGTGACCACCATAACGAATTAATGATCATAGAATCAAATTGAAAGAAAGAGCGAACACTGTAAGATTGAAACCTTATAGGTACCACTTAGTTCGAAGGATGAAATTGAAAAACAAGTGTAAGAAATGCTAGACAGTGGAACTATACAACCCAATGTTAGTCCATTCTCTTCTTTAATGGTATTGGAAAAAAAGAAAGATAATTCACGGAGAATGTGTGTGGATTATAGGAAGCTTAATGAAATTATTATCAAGGATCAATTTTCTATTCTTATCATTTAAGAACTTCTAAATGAATCACATGGATCAACTATTTTTTCAAAATTAGATTTAAAAGTCTGGTTATCACCAAATTAGAATGTCTACTCCCGATATTTCTAAAACAACATTTCGAACTCACAATGGTCATTGTGAGTACTTGGTTATGCCCTTTAGTTTAACCAATGCTCCTAGTACCTTTAAATCATTAATGAATGATATATTTAGACCTTTTCTTCAAAAATTTATCATGGCATTTTTTGATGATATTCTCATTTTTAGCAAAACCTTGCATGAGCATGTTCAATATTTGCAAATAGCATTAACTATGGTGAGAGAGAATTGATTGTTTGCTAAACACTTTAAATTAATCTTTAGCACTCCAAAGGTAGAATATTTAAGGTGTTTCATATTTGAGGCGAGTGTTCAAATTGACTCTAGGAGGATTGAGGTGGTATAATAGTGGTCCGTTCTAAAAAGTATTAAGCAATTAAGAGGATTCTTGGGACTTACATGTGTTTTGTGCATGGGTATGATAGAATAGGTAGATCTCTAACAAAGTTACTTAAGAAAGATGGATTTGCATGGAATTTTACTACGGATAAGGCTTTTCGACTTAAAAGAAGCCATAGTTAATACTCAATTACTAGCATTACCTCACTGGAATGAGGATTTGTTATTGAGACAGATGTATCGGGAGGGGGAATTGGAGTAGTATTAATGCAACATGGTCATCCAATTGCTTACATTAGTAAAGCACCGAGTCCTAAACACCAGTTACTATCTATATATGAAAATGAGTTATTAGCCATTTTGTTTGCTGTAAAAAAATGACATCAATACTTAAGACATGGACATTTCATCTTATGAACAGATCATCAAACTTTGAAATATTTGTTAAAGCAATAATTGCATACTTCCAGTCAGTTTACTTGGTTAGCCAAGCTTATGGGATATGATTATAAAATCATATATAAAAAAAGGATAGAGAAAATATGACTGCGGATGCACTATCAAGAATTCGAGTTGGTTATCATTGTTGTTTCTACTATATCTACTGATGTGAAGACTAAAATTCAAAATTTTTAAAGTTTAGATCCAAAGCTAGCCAACATCTTATCATAATTATGGAATGCTAGAGGAGTACATCCTAAGTTTATGTGGCAAGAACAACGACTACAAAGAAAAAACGAGTTGGTAGTGGGCAAGGTATATGGATTACACCGGGAATTGATTTCATTCTTCCATGATTCATCTATTAGTGGCCATTCTAGAATTCAAGAAACTATAAAAGCAATAGCAGCTTTGTTCTACCGGAAAGGTTTACACAAGGATATGCATGAATATGTATGTAATTTTCCAGTTTGTCGAGCATGCAAGTATGAAAATTTAGCTACTTTAGGATTATTGTAACTATTATGTCTACCCCATGCCATTTTTACCGACATTATCATGGATTTCGTTGAAGGATTACCAACTTCTTAAGGTAAGTTAGTAATCTTTGTGGTTGTAGATAGACTTATTAAGTATGCTCATTTTATGTCATTAGCTCACCCTTATATGGCTAAGGTAGTAGCTACTTTGTTTATGAAAATGTTTACAAATTGCATGGATTACAAAAAAAAAAAAAATTGTTTTAGATAGAGACTTAGTGTTATTGAGTAATTTTGGAATGGAGTTGTTTACTTATCAAGGAGTTTCATTGCAATTTTCCACTACCTACCATCCACAAGCCGATGGACAATCGGAGGTAGTTAACATGTGTCTTCGGACATATTTGAGATGCATGATCTGCTAATATCCCGAATGCTTGGCATAAATGGTTATGCTTAGCTGAATTCTAGTATAATACTTATTTTCATACCTTTATTCAATAAACTCTTTTTGAAGCCCTTTAAGGTTATTTTCCTTCGATCCACCTAACCTATTTACCTAATGAATATAAAGAGGCAAAGGTCGTTGAAGTTTTAAGGGATAAGGAACGCATCATTTTAGTGTTGAAGTACCACTTGACAAGGGCTTAATAGAGAATGAAAGGTCAAACCGATAAAAATCGTATTGACGGGGAGTTTAACATTGGTGATTGGGTTTATTTGAAACAACAACCTCACAAATAACATTCCGTAATTTACAAGAGGAATCAAAAACTTTCCCATCATTTCTTTAGACTTTTTAAGGTTATTGATAGAGTGGGAAGTGTTGCTTACACTCTATAATTACCTCTTAATTCTCTCATCTATCCTACCTTTTCATGTCTCACAACTTAAGCTCGTCGTGGGTATGATACTGGGATAGATCGACTTACCTTTATCATTGAATTTACCTCCATCTCCAAGTGGCTATTTTAGATAGAAAGATGGTTAAAAAGGGTAATCAAGCTACTACTAAGTTGTTAGTCCAATGATCCAATGGAACAGATTCTTGAAGCTACTTGAGAGTTTGCATTTGTGGTGTGAGTTTTGCTTATGCTTGTCGTGTGTACCCAAATTAAACTCCTAAACTCCTATAACATAAATGTAGTAAGGGAGAGTAGGGATCGATCCCACAAGGAATTCAATCGTGTTACTCATCACAAGTCTAGAGAAACATGAAATAAATAAAAAGAGGGGGTTTTGATTTGATTGAGATATAACTAAAACTAAACAAATTAAATTCAGAAAATGAGTTTAGAGTAAATATTCAAGTAAACAAACCTTGGTTCGGATAACATCCACTTTTGGAACTTGGAGATTTATCCTTGGTGCACGAAATATCGATTTCCATTCAAATATTTGTTGTGATATTGAAATCAATCTTTTCTTACGATTAGCCAACTAGAAACATATATCCTAATCAACCCTCATTATTTAACAACCCTAGATATGATCTAAGATTTAATCAAATAATGGCTTTATGTATTAAAAAGATCAACAAAGCAAGATAACACAACACATGTAGTTGCATTTAATCTAGTTGAACAAACCTCCTAAAAGTCATTAGTTTCGACGCAGACAAACCATACACTCTTAGTTGCTACACAAATCAAAGGGATTGAACAATTATAGATTCAATATTCGATCTAGCTATAGATTATTTAAGCTAATAAACTAACCGTACACATTAGAAATTAACCCAAATAATCATACAAATAAGCATAGAAGAAAGTTCAATACTTGAAATAAATAAACCGATTTACATTAATGTTTAAGCACCTCAAAATCTTTGATTTCCAAAAGCTTCAGCTTACCTTCACCAAGGAGAAGAGTCTAGTCGCTCATGGCGACCACCATAGCTAGAGAGAGAGAGAGAATAAGGTCGCCTCCTATGAGAATAATACCTAAAAGTTTTTTTTCCATAGTCTCGCTAGGTTTCTATTTATATAAGGTGTCTATTTCCCAAAAAGTGGTACATAATATTCTCTCCTCCGGTGTGTGCTCGGCGTCTTTTTCGGCAAATCACGCAAGTTTTGTTTCTTTCTGCGATCCGTTGTCCGTTTCGCAGATTTCAGCATGCCCGCGTCAAGTTGCAATGTGCCCGCGCCTTCGAGTCTTTGTGCTTCTATGTTCGTTGTATTAGCGTGGCCACGCTAATAAACTTAACGTGCTCACGCTTCTTGTGTTTTTCGGTAGTTGAATTGGCTCGATCGCAAATTCTCTTTATATAACTCTTTTAACACCATTTTTCAATCGGTTCCACACCTAGCACATAGAATACAAAAGAGACTTAAGTTTTATCATTTAGACATCTCAAAATAGTAAAATGTAGGGAAATTTAGCAATTCAAACATATGTTTTAAGCATTATCAAATCCCCCACACTTAGCTCATGCTTGGCCTTAAGCATGCAAGAATCGGACTCATCAAACCAACCCTCCGAATCCCTCATTCCGCATCAATCGGTCTTTCCATACATCGAACACATCTCCTAAAAGAGTTGAACCAAAAACAAGGCAAAAACAAGGCAATTGGTATAGAAAATCCATACTTTTCAAAATCATGCATAAGAACCCCCAACCATCAGTTTAGACTAGAAATGCAGCCAAATTCATCACCCTTACCAAGAATTCTCTAAAAAACACTCATAGTGTTTAGGGTGAATGTATTTGTCACTCTCAAGTTAATGCATAGAAGAATCCTAACCATAAGCTTGCCAAGCTATCATATCTCCACTACTAAGTATTGAATCAAATGCAAAAATCAAAAGGTCTTATGATAGGGTGAAATGAGGTTGTGGGTGAGGTTTGGTGGAGGCTAATTTGGTCTAAACAAGGCAAGAATCCTACATAAATTTCAACCTTTAAATTCTAACTTCCTCAAGCATTACATGCTCACTTTTTATTTTTCCTAAGTTGCTAATCCCAATATGTTTCCTCTATTATTTCTTTCTTTTCCTTTCTACTTCGCTTTTTTTTTGTTTTTTTCTCTTCTTTTTCTTTTTATTTTTCTTCTTCTTTTTTTAAGCATACTAATTACAGCAGAAACATGCACTAGTGAATTACAAGCATCGGGACGGTAACCATTTTTGTAATTTCTTCAACAAAATCAGAATCTCAATTAATTAGACATGAATAAAATTCTTGACTTAGGTTCAAACAGGGGTTATGTATCAAATAAAGAGGTTGATTGGTTTATATTATGGTTATTTAATCAAGAAAAGGCTAAGGCTAAAACTTGGCTCCTAAGGGTAAAAATCGGGGTAGGCTTTTAAGAGGTTTAAAATTGGCTAATCCTAGGTGCCCTTATCATCTTAATGCATTTAGTTCAAATATGTAGTCTCAAAATGTATAGCAAGACAAGTTCTAGAAGAATTCAACTTACAAAGACAACACAGAATCAAGAAATAAATAGAGCTTATATAGATGCATGCTCAAAGGTTCAAAAGCTCACATATATGTGTTTTGTGTGAAATCGACTCATTTCTCACTTAAACCGATTATTGGGGGGTTGTTCTACACAAAGATGTCAAGCAAGAGTGTCCATATTTTTATGCCCATTCCTATCTCATTTTTATCTAACTCCATGATTCAACTAATCCCAATCCATTTCAAGATAAGTTTCACAAAATTGAGAATTTCAAAGGGGGTTTAACTGGTAGAATTTCAGCAAACTTAAAGGGTAACATGATCATTGGTGAGCAATAATTCGCAGCAACAAACATACACAATCGTAAGAGAAACCCGACAAAAATTCGCAGCAACAAACATACACAACTACAAGATAAACCCTATACACAAATGCATGATAAACTTAGCAAAAATTCGCAGCAACAAGCATACACAAATGCAAGACAAACCCTCCCCCACACTTAGGCAACACATTGTCCTCAATGTGGACTCCATTCAACAACAACAACTCAACAACACAACCGAAATAAAAATAAATTAAGGTGCAACCAGAGGTAAAAGAAAAACAAAATAAATGAAACAAAAATTGAAAAAGGTAAAGGGAAAGAAAACTTCTCCGAATATGCAAGTAGATCTTGTGCTCAAAACCCAGCTTATCATACCCTCTTGCTTGCTTGGGTCCTTGTTCTCATGGTGGCGATAGTAGAAGATGAGTGAGGGAAGGGAGTCACGGGTTGGGTTTTGGGAAATTAGGGATTTTGTTAGGTATTTGGAAGGAGATTGGGGTTAGGGAAATTGATTAAGGAAAAATGGAGAGTTTTAGCAGATCTATGATGGTGTTCATGGATTAAGGGGAAGATGAAGGGCTGCTTGTGGTGTTGATCTAGCTTGAAATGGACGACGGGTTTGTGAAGGAGGAGACCCATTTAGGGTTGAATTTGGGGAAAGAGAATGCTAGTGTGATTTAGGGTGTAAGAGATGTTTGGGTGCTTGCATTTGGTTTAAGTAAAGGGAAGGGAGTGGAGGTTGAAATGCTACGTTTCATTTAAATGCGAGTAAGGAATGGTGGTTTGTCTATTTTACCCTCATTTAAAATCACAACTTGCATTGCTATTGGCCCAAATAGTCTTTTTCAACAAGTTCCGCATGGAAAAAATGCCATGTCCACCTTACGCAAATGTTAATTTGACATATAACTCGCACAAAAACTAAAGGAAGGAGAAGACTTCACAAAAACAAACTAAAACCCGCTACAACTGCTCGTATACGTAACCCGAGCAGCGTGGGCACGCTAAATTTAATGTGGCCACACGGACTCCTAAATTTAAACCAAAATAACAAAAACAACTAAAGAGTTTAAATAACTAAAAAATAAACATCAAAAGAGATAAATATGGGTTGCCTCCCGAGTAAGCGCTAAGTTTAACGTCGGAAGCTCGATGTGATTGCTCGTTTATGGCTCTATATAAACGAGGTTTTGTCAACTCTACCTCATCCTCCTCTCGCAAATGGCACTCCTTCATGAAAGAGCTTCGATCTATGGCCATTCACTTTGAATGATTTTGAAGTTGCTCGAGCTTTGGATTTCGACTCGCTCCATGTGGGAATATGTTGGTTATGATAAACGGTCCGAGCCAATGAGATCGTAATTTTCCCGGAAATAATTTGAGTTTGGAGTGATATAAAAGAACCTTCCGACCAATGAGAACTCCTTTCTTGAAATCATCTTATCATGAAAAACCTTAGTTTTCTCCTTATAGATTTTGGAGTCTTCATAAGCATCATACTCGAATTTCTTCCAACTCCTGGAGTCTGTAACTTTACGTGTGCAATGTTTTCATTCCAATTCATATTGCATCGCTTGATAGCCCAAAATGCTTTGTGCTCTATCTCGACAGGGAGATGACATGGTTTACCATACACCAGCCTATAGGGGGACATACCAATGGGTGTTTTATAGGTTGTTCGATATGCCCATACTGCATCATCCAAATGCGGACTCCAATCCTTATGATTTGGACCAACAGTCTTCTCAAGGATAGACTTGACTTCTTTGTTTGAAACTTTTGCTTGTCCATTAGTCCGAGGGTGGTACGAAGTGCTAATCCTATGAGTCACACCATACTTTTTCATCAATGCTCCAATGGTTCTATTGCGAAGTGAGTGCCTCGATCATTGATTATGGCTCTAGGAATACCAAATCTGCAGAATATGTTAGTTTTAACAAAATCCGCAACAACCTTAGAATCATCGGTCTTGGTGGCTTTTGCTTCCACCCACTTAGAAACGTGATCAACGGCTAACGGAATGTAAGTATAGCCAAAAGAAACAGGAAATGGCCCCATAAAATCGATACCCAACACATCAAAAATTTCACGAGACTAGAATCGGAGTTTGAGGCATCTCATGTTTTTGCGAAATATTACTTGTTTTTTGACAACGTTCACGGGACTTGTAAAAAGAGTAGGCATCCCGAAATAAATTTGGCCAATAGAAACCACATTCTAAAATTTTTCTTGTTATTCTATTAGCCCCAAAATGTCCTCCACATGCATATGAGTGACAAAAAGTAAGGATGGAGGAAATTTTAGTTTCGGGTATGCACCTTCGATTACTCGATCCGCACAGTGTTTCCACGGTATGGATCATCCCATATATAGTATTTGGCATCACTCTTGAGTTTATCCTTTTGAGCTTTAGACATACCTGCGGGAAGAATGTTAGAGGCCAAATAATTCATAATATTTGCATACCATGAGAGCCGTCCACCGACGAGAGAACAATTGTTCGTCGGGAAATTCCTCTTTTAACTTTTTCTCTATTTTCACATGATTCAAGCAACTCAAGTGATCAGCCACTCGATTCTCTCGCACCGCTCTTGTCTTTGATTTCTAAGTTGAACTCACTCAAGAGTAGGATCCATCTCATCGGCTTTGGTTTGGCATCTTGCTTGGTCATCAAGTATCGAAGGGTCGTATGATCGAATACACCACGACTTTGGTGCCCAGCAAGTAGGAACGAAACTTCTCCAGATGCAATCAAAGCTGCCAGGAGTTCTTTTTCGGTGGTGAAGTAGTTCCTCTGCGCCTCATTCAATGTCATGGATGCATAGTAAATGACATAGGGTGTTACGCCCACTTTTTGGCCTCGAAATGACTCCCAAGGCATTGTCACTTGCATCACACATTATTTCAAAAGGAAGGCTCCAATCTGGTGGTTGGATAATTGGTGTTGAGATGAGCATTTGCTTCGACTTATTGAAGGCGATCTTGCAATCTTCATCAAACTCAAAACTCATGTCTTTCTGCAGCAGCTTGCACAATGGTTGTGCAATTTTGGAGAAGTCTTTGATGAAACGTCGATAGAAACCCGCATGGCCAAGAAAAGAATGGATTTTCCGCACACTAGTAGGGTAGGGTAAGGATTCAATAACATCAAATTTTGCCTTATCTACCTCTATCCCTCTAGCTGAAACGATATGTCCTAATACAATGCCTTGTTCTACCATAAAATGACATTTTTCATAATTTAGAACAAGATTTGTATCAATGCATCTTTGCAACACTAAAGTTAAATTATGTAGACATTTATCAAATGAGTCTCCATGGATCATAAAGTCATCCATAAAGACCTCTATGATATTCTCTACATAATCTAAAAATATGCTTACCATACATCTTTGGAAGGTGGTCGGTGCATTGCATGCTCCAAATGGCATCCGTCTATAGGCAAAGGTTCCGAAAGGACATGTGAATGTTGTTTTCTCTTGGTCTTCCGGAGCTATAGCAATCTGAAAATACCTAGAATAACCATCTAGGAAGCGAGTAGTAAGCACGACTAGCAAGCCTTTCAAGCATTTGATCAATGAAGGACAAGGGAAAATGATTCTTGCGGGTCACCGCATTTAATTTTTTGTAATCTATACACACTCGCCACCCGTTCGAATTCCGATGGGGACAAAGTCTCTATTTTGATTCTTTACCACCGTGATACCAGTCTTTTGGGGACAACTTGCACTGGACTCACCCATGCACTATCCGAAATTGGGTAAATTACCCTCGCTTGGAGTAGTTTCAGAATTTCTTTCTTCACTACTTCTATCATGGGAGGATTCAATCTTCGTTGTGGTTGACGAATTGGCTTGGCTCCCTCTTCTAACAAAATTCGATGCATGCATGTAGAGGGACCGATTCCTTTCATATCGGCAATGGTCCAACCTATCGTTGTCTTGTGTTGTTTCAACACTTGTACAAGTCTTTCCTTTTGCTTCTTTTTAAGCTTGCTTGAGATGATGGCAGGTAGTGTTTCTTCCTCTCCGAGATACACATACTTGAGATTGTTAGGAAGAGGTTTTAGCTCCAAAATCGGGGCTTGCAACATAGATGGCCGAAATTGTTCGATAGGTATCGAAAGGTCAATATAAAACAAGTTGTTAGAGCCTTTCGGCTCCTCAAATTTTTTCATCTCGGTCATGGCCTCTTGTGTTTCGGACTTGAGTTGCAACTTACTACTTTGAAAAGGTGCTCACAATTGACTATCTCCAATGCATCTTTGCCATCAATTTCGAACATATCCTATGCTAGAGAATCAATTACATCAACTGAATATAAAGGATAATCAACATCGGGATATTTCATGACATCATAGATATTAAATCTCATGATTTCACCATTAAACTCCATGGTCAATGTACCATTGTAGACATCAATTTTTGTTCAAGCGAGTTTTCAAGAAAGGCCTACCTAACAAGATTGGTGCTACATTATCATCATTTTCCATATCAAAGACATAAAAATCAGCAGGAAAAGTCATTTTTTCATTAACTTGCACAAGTACATCCTCAACTATTCCCTTAGGTGAATAGTGGACCTATCGACTAATTGAATGACAATATTTGTTTCCTCCAAAGGTCCAAGGTTAAGAGTGATGTATATGGAGTATGGCATAACATTGATGGAAGCTCCTAAGTCTAGCATGGCCCTTCTAATGTCGGCATCACCTATTATGCATGGAATGCAAAACATATTTGGATCCTTACACTTCTCGAGAAGATTTCTTTGTATGATTGCTTGAAACATTTTCACCTACCTTAATTTTCTCCCCTCTTGTAAGCCTTTGCTTCCTCTTCACTTGTACATAATTCTTTCAAGAATTTAGCATAACGAGGACTTGCTTGATTGCACCTAACAGTGGAATGTTCACCACGTAATTTTGAAATGTTTCATACAAATTGATATTGCTTTTAAAATTACGAGTGCAAACTAAAGCATCCGGAAAAGGAGGTGGGACTCTACCTTTTGGTGGTGGTGAAGACTTACCTATCGTCTCTTCCTTCTTTGGAGAGGTTTGTTCTATCACCTCTTCTTCTTCTTCGATGTCTTCTTGTATTGGTTCAATTGGTGCCTCCTTTGGTGGTTCCAATTCTTTTTCACTTCGCAAGACTATCGCACTCGTATTTTCTTTTGGATTTACCACTTGTTTGCAAGGGTAGGTTGCTCGAGTTTTGAGCTTCGATTCCGCTAACGACATTGGCCAATTGGCCCACTTGATGTTCCAAGTTTTGAATGCTATTCTTTGCCTCTTGCTGAAATTTCACGAGTATTAGTAGCTAAGGTTTGATAATATCTTCAAGAGACATACCCGAATCGAAGTTTGAGCTCGTGGTCGCTTGTTTAGGAGGATACTACTTGCTTGAATGGCTGAAAATTATTGGTGGGCTGATTCATTAGGGCATTGTCATAGCGAAAGTTAGGGTGATCCCTCCAACTCGAGTTGTATGTGTTGGAAAAAGGGTTATAATTTCACCGTGGCGATCCCGGGAACCCTCACAGCGGCATTTGCTTGTTCAAGATTATCATCTTGGAGAGTCGGACACATGTCCGTTGCATGTCCCACCGCTAAACAAATTCCACAAGCCTTTGCCATTTCGTTTTTCCTGTCGCCAATTGACGCACGAGAGCAGGTAAGGTCATCAAAACGCTTTTCAAGGGAAGAAGTACTTACCTCATTTACTTATCGAGTGGCATAATCGGATCCGGTTCCAAATTCGTTGTGTGTTTGATGCCATGTTTGCTATCAAAGTTCTAGCTTCTTCGGGTGTTTTATCGGCTAAAGCACCACCACTTACTGCATCAATCATGTTTCGATTAGATGGCAAAAGTCCTTCATAGAAATATTGGATAAGCGACTGATTTGTGATTTGGTGGTGTGGACGACTTGCACAAAGCTTTTTAAAACACTCATAATATTCATATAATGATTCTCCATTGTGTTGTCTAATGCCGTAAATCTCTTTTCTTATGCTTGGCTACTCTTGAGGTTGGAAAGAATTTTTCCAAGAACAACCTCTTCATTTTATACCAAGTAGTTATGCTTCCGGCGGAGTAAGTAATAGAGCCAATCTTGGGCATCATCCTTCAAAGAGAAAGGAAATGCCCTCGGTTTGATTTGCTCTTCGGTGACTCCATTCGGTTTCATACCCGAGCATACCACATGGAATTCTTTCAAGTGTTTGTGAGGATCTTCACCGCCGACCCTCGAAGGCTAGGCAAAAGATGTATCGGCCTAGATTTCAATTCAAATGTAGTGTTGGCGGTTAAGTTAGGAAAGTTGATGCAATGAGGTTGCTGATCCAAATCGGGGCGACAAGCTCTCTAAGTGTTCTGTTTGCGGGTTCGTTCTCCATGATTGCGGCAGGTGTTGGTTGCTCTGTTTGCTATTCTGTCTGCCGAGTAATGGCATAGGCACGCTCGCTGCTCGCATGGCCTTCCTAAGACTTCTTGTTGTGTGTTCTATTTCGGGTCAAATAGCAGGTTTTCGACTGTGCTGAGACCTTGTAACGTACATAAACAACTATGAATTCCCCGACAACGGTGCCAACTTTTGGTGTGAGTTTTGCTTATGCTTGTCGTGTGCACCCAAATTAAACTCCTAAGCTCCTATAACATAAATGTAGTAAGGGAGAGTAGGGATCAATCACACGAGGAATTCAATCGTGTTACTCGTCACAAGTCTAGAGAAACATGAAATAAATAAAAAGGGGGGTTTTGATTTGATTGAGATATAACTAAAACTAAACAAATTAAATTCAAAAAATGAGTTTAGAGTAAATATTCAAGTAAACAAACCTTGGTTTGGGTAACATCCACTTTTGAAACTTGAGATTTATCCTTGGTGTACGAAATATCGATTTCCATTCAAATATTTATTGTGATATTGAAATCAATCTTTTCTTACGATTAGCCAACTAGAAACATATATTCTAATCAACCCTCATTATTTAACAACCCTAGATACGATCTAAGATTTAATCAAATAATGGCTTTATGTATTAAAAAGATCAACAAAGCAAGATAACACAACACATGTAGTTGCATTTAATCTAGTTGAACAAACCTCCTAAAAGTCATTAGTTTCGACGCAATAAACCATGCACTCCTAGTTGCTACACAAATCAAAGGGATTGAACAATTATGGATTCAATATTCGATCTAGCTATAGATTATTTAAGCTAATAAACTAACCGTACACATTAGAAATTAACCCAAATAATCATGAAAATAAGCATAGAAGAAAGTTCAATACTTGAAATAAATAAACTGATTTACATTAATGTTTAAGCACCTCAAAATCTTTGATTTACAAAAGCTTCGATTACCTTCACCAAGGAGAAGTCTAGTCGCTCATGGTAGCCACCATAGCTAGAGAGAGAGAATAAGGTCGCCTCCTATGAGAATAATACCTAAAAGTTTTTTGCCCTAGTCTCGCTAGGTTTCTATTTATACAAGGTGTCTATTTCCCAAAAAGGGTACATAATATTCTCTCCTCCGGTGTGTGCTTGGCGTCTTTTTCGACAAATCATGCAAGTTTTGTTTCTTTCTGCAGCTTGTTGTCCGTTTCCGTAGATTTCAACGTGCCCGCGTCAACTTGCAACGTGCCCGTGCCTTCGAGTCCTTGTGCTTCTATGTTCATTGTATTAGCGTGGCCACGCTAATAAACTTAACGTGCCCACGCTTCTTGTGTTTTCCGAGTAGTTGAATTGGCTTTGATCATAAATTCTCTTTATATAACTTTTTTAACACCATTTTTCAATCAGTTCCACACCTAGCACATAGAATACAAAAGAGACTTAAGTTTTATCATTTAGACATCTCAAAATAGTAAAATGTAGGAGAATTTAGCAATTCAAACATATGTTTTAAGCATTATCAATTTGATTTGGAGCAATGATTTCCTCGGTTTAACCTTATGGATAAGGTTCTTAAGAAATGGGCATTTATGCGGACCTATTGAGAAAGGTGATGAGAAGAGGAGGATGAAGATGAGTCTGGAAGAGAATAGTAGCTAATAAGGATGACAACTAGACGGGGAGTTGGACGAGTTATAACCATTGGACATTACTAACCATTAGTAACTCGTTAAGGCCAATTGATTGGTTGTTACTAGTTAGTTAGATGTTAGTTAGGAAGTTAATGAATAAGAAGAATTTCGAGAATGATAGGGAATTAGTTAAGCAAATATTGATTCTCTCTTATCTCTATGTTCTCTATTTTCCTTCGTATTTTCTCGTTTCTCTATTCTTCATTCTTGTAATTCTGTTCTTGCATTTTAATCAAACTCTTTGTATTGATTTCCTTCAAACTCGTTTTAAATTCATTGTTTCAATTGATTTCAATAAGGATTACGTTTTTTTCCACATTCTTGCAATTCTTCAGTAGTTTCTTCCTTGATTGAATAGTGAGTTGTATTAGTTTTTAACATGAAGAATAAATACACATCAAATTTGTTTCCAGTAGTTTTGTTACGGGGTAGCCTTAAATCAAGTAGCGAGCATATTAACTTCGGACACAATTAAATCATTTCTTTTTTCTATTAGTAACAAGGCATATTACTTCAAAACAAATCCAAAAATTAAGTTAAAATACCAAATACATGATTAATAATATAATTTTAAAATTTAATAACTAATATGCCTAGCGAGTAGGTCATATAGAATAGTCTACGTTAAAATGGGTATAAATTTTTATATATAAACCTAATGATAAAAATTTTTTATAGAGGATTAGAAGAAACATATATAATAAACTTTCATTCTTCAACTTTACCTAGAAATAAATCTAAGATCCATGAACAAGCGACGCAAAATTTGATCGAACCTAATCCTTAAGAACACTAATTTTGCATGCTTGATTTCTCTAACAATTAAACCATCAAACCTCAAGCAAGATAACTTTAATTTAACATCAATTATACATTTCAAACATTAATTTCTTATGGTGTGTGATGATTACACTTATCTCACTTGAGTTTGCTGAAATTCCCTCCTTTTCTCTTTGGCTTCCTTTCTTCTTTTTTGTCCAAACTTTCGACCCAAATAGTACTTTTTGCACCTTCTTTGTTTTAATCTTCTAATCCGGTTTTAAGGGTGTTTCTAGGCTATCTAAGGTGGTTTGGGTGGTTTCCCCTTGGTATGTAATTTCCTTTGGAAAATTTACAAGGGTTTACCTTGATTTTTCAATTTTCAAATTTCTTTTCCTTCTCCGTCGTGGTTGAATTTATAGGTGTGAATGGGTTGATTTTTTTTTTCCTTGTTTTGACTTGGTCTCTACCCTTCATTTGGTCACATCTCCACCCTTGATTAATCTTTTAATCTTAGCTTCTCATTTAATTAAATCTCCATCATTCATTTTTCTTTAAATCCTAGCCTTCCACCATATCAATCTCTAGCCGTCCATTTATGAAGGAACATTAATTCACTTAATAATTTAGGGACGAAGTGCCTAGTTTGAGCTGGAAAGTTTGGTCTAAAAGTTCTCATTTGGTTCCTCAAAATGTTACCATTTTACATTTTTTTCTTCAAACTTCCTATCTTTGCAATCCTCATCCTAGGCCTATTCTAAAATTAATCTAGGTCCTAAAATTTTTAATTATTTTAATTAAGGATCCAAACTTTTAATCTTTGCGATTGTGCCCCGAGTTATAATAGCCACACCAATTAAAGGTATCAACCTCTAATTCAATTTTTCCTCATTCCATTGATGCTTCCCTCCGATCATAATTGTATTTCTTTGATCCTTAATTAAGGTCCGAACTTCGTTCACATATTTATTAAACATACTTTTTATTACTAACCAAAACATCCATACGATACATGTGCATTATATGAGAGTTTTAGGTCATGAGTATTACATTAATTTTAAATTTAATTAGTTTATTTATAATTTTATATAATTTTAATTGTTAATTTATTGATTAATTTATTATTTTTATTAATTTCTAGGTTAATTTGTTAATTAATTATTAATTTAATTTATGTTTAATTAATTAATTAGGTTAATTTTGATTAATTGGTTGATTTGATTTAGGTTTAATTACTTAAATAGGTTGGATTTGATTCATCATTAGTTTGTTGATTGATTTGTTAAATTGTTATAAATAGTTGATATATATATATATATATATATATATATATATATATATATAATGAAAAAAATAAAATAACAAAAAAGAAATAAAATAACAAAAAAGGGGAAGTAAAATGATAAAAAAAGGAGAAAAAATAAAAAGGTAAGGAAAAAAAGAAAAATAAGAAAAAATATAGAAAATACTAGGAGAAAAATTAATAAAATCTCATATTTAATAAGGACTAATGTTAATTCAAATCAATCATATCTTAGTAATTAGGTTGTTCATTGACATACCGATTATTTCAAGACTTAAACTCGGATTCGATGTTGAATTGACGAGATGTCCGATAGAGGGGTTCGACGATCCGTTCAATAGAATGCCATTAATAAAAATAAAAAAATTAATTTATTTTAGGAAATAAAACTTAGAATTTTGACTTAGGATCAATTTTGGCAAAAATAGAAATTTTTAAGAGATAAATTTTAGGACTAAAGTAGACATGATACCTTTCTTAGAAAATAATGCTTTTGAATAATTGATATCTTTCTAGAAGCATAACTAACTCTTTACCTTAGAATCTCCGAACCAGTATTCATTTTAGATTACTAGTTACCCTTAATACTAAATGATGAATTTGAAAATGACAATAACTTATATCCCTAATAAATAAAATTTTCAATAAAATAAACATGAACTTTTTGAGAGTCCTACAAACGTCGGGTAGTGACAATTAGTTTTGAATTAAGATTAATTTGATTTAGCTTTAAATTTAATTATAATTAATTAGGTTAATTTTTTTAAGGCTAATTAATTAATTAGGTTAATTTTGATTAATTGATTGATTTTTAATTTTATTTGTATCGAAAATTGTTAATTAAGTATTAGTTAAATTTATTTGGTTTGAATTTGAGTTAATTTGATTGTGGTGTATATAATTATTGAAGTGTGATAAAATATGCTTTATCATATCGATCCCGAAGTGTAAGAGATCCTCAAGAATTGAGGAGAAATAATGTTGGTTCAAAGCTCTACGATGGAGTTAGGAGAATCGACTTGAGATTTAATTTCGATAGAGTATCCAAGGCAAGTGTTGATCTCGGTGTGCATAAATTGATTATTAGTTGATTTAATTTCAATTTATGTGTGATTATTTGGAGTATCTCGTTAATTGAGAAATGTACAATTTACAGAGCATAATTCACCTAAATTTGTACATTTTGGATGTGTTGAATTTTATACAAGTGGCATTTTTAGTAATAAAAGAATATCCAATTTACAAGAGAAACTATGTTGAATTTTTGTTTTTTTATGAAAAAAATTTATAATATATTTTGAGTAGAATTTTTATTCAAGTGTTGTATTTTTTAAATTATTTCAAGTGTTATTCTATAGTTATGCGTTGTGAATTTGGCGGATCTAGTGATAGTGCGAGTGGTCGTGGTTCTAGTGGTGATCGTATTTGTGGCATTGATACTAGCGAGTGTCCGTGACCATGCCACTAATTGTGGTGCTATATGTGAAGGTGGCACTACTAATGCAAGTGTCCGGGGTTGTAAATTTGATAGTGGCGTCAACACTTTGGCACTTTGCCGAGTAGTGCCTTCACTAGTAATGCCCTCGACTACGGATGTCTCCACAATGATTTTCTCGGCTTCGGAAGCTCTACCGAATCCGATTCGGACGAACCATTCGGGTTATAAATAACTAGTAAGTGATATGCTTTACATGTGGTAATTAATTTTGTATTTTTATATATTATATTAGAATCATTAATTTTTTATTTATTTGTTTTATTCGACAGACTTGGTTCTATCAAGTAAGTGCTCTACAAAAATTATCACAATTTTCAAAGAGTGATTTGATGTCGCTAGTTCCACATGAAAGTCTCGTTTCCATAAAGATGAAGACTTTTACTTTAGTATGTTTAGGATAATATAATAATTATTTGCTTATATTTTATTTAAAATATTAATTTAACATGAACTATACTAATATTATTTTTTTCTTCATATAGAAGTACTTTTTATGACATGTGGCCATCAACTAGCTAATTAAGGATGCATGGGAGAGTCCGACACGGAGACGGTATGACGACATGTTGAACAAGATGAAGAACAAGAATGACGAGACCCATGTATGTTGAATAGCAAGGGTGGGAAAGGTGGCACTAGATTGGGGCCGCACTTGAGTTTCAAGTCCAATCTCAACAGGCGTCATGGAACCGCATGTCAAAGACGGGTGGTGTCGGTGCTCGTCCCATCCAAGCATGCGGGAAGGGGTCCATCTCTTTGATTAAGTATGTTAAACATTTGGTAAATCTTATTATTCATGTTGTTAAAAATTAATTTTTACATTTATTATCTTATTATTCATTTTGTTAAAAATTAATTTTTACATTTATTATATCTCATATTATTTTATCTATTTCTTTCAGTATAATAAATTAGGTCGTAACCCAAAGCCTTACGAGTTCTTTGTGACCATTCACAAGTAGAAAGATGGGTCATTCATCGATAGAGAATTTCAAACAATAATAGTAAGTTATTCATTTTTATAAATATACATCTATCAATATAATATAAAAAATATAATTATGATTTAATATTGCAATCATTTCAATGACGTAGGAGCATGTGTCATTAATGCAAGAAGTAGCTGCTAAAGAGTAGCATGAGGGTGATTCATCATTTTTAAACATTGATTTGTTCAAAATATATTTGAATGTTGTAGGAGGAGAAAAGAAGCGAGAGAGTGTATGAATTTGGATCACGGACGTCCTAGCATTACTCTTATTTTAAAGTTAGCTCATCCTCTACCACTTCGCAATATCCCGGTGGTAATATCCAAGAGGTTTCGCCTAGTACGAAAATAGGATCAAGGTGGTGGAGATTACTCGTTTAGGAATAGGCTAGTCAATTTAGCACTCTACGAGTGTCGAAGTAGATAGTAATATGATTGTTATGGGACCTACAACGGACTTGCCTCCCTCCCGTCGACCCCTTATAACTTAGGAGTTAGCCGTTCGTCTCAATACACAAGCAATAAGAAGATAATGTAAAAGATGTTGACTAGATTGTTTTTTTTAAAAAAGATTTTTAATGTTTTCGTACACTTTGATGCATTTACATATTTATTTAATTTCAATTTATATTATTTTAATTTTATTAAATAATATATCGTATTCTAATAAGGTGTTATTTTTAGTTTTAAATGGCTATTAATTTATATTAAAAAAATTTCTTCATTTAGCGATGGATTAGAAATCGTATTAGCGACAAAATTAAACCATTTTGCAACGGATGCTTATACAATCGCTAAATAACGATGGATCTACAAGAAGCTTTAGCGATAACAACTTAGTGAAGGTTTTGCTACATATAGGAGATCGGAGAGATAAGTATTTACTACGTTTTAACGATAGAATTTTTGTTTCAACGTTAAGAAAATAGCAACAATGACTTTTGCTGCGAGAAAATGTGTTGTCTCAAATACGTTGTTAAGGGCAAATAACAACAGATTTTTACTATATAGTGATGAAAAAATCCGTCGTTATTTTTCATTTTTTTGCAGTGTAAGTTTCTCTGCAAGAAGATGCATGTTTCTTTACTTCTTCATATTTGGCGCAAGTTACGAACGAATAAAGGAACTTGTTTTCTAATCAACTAAAAACTAGCTATGCTTTATTACTCGAAGAGATTTGTTTCAGTACTTTTTTTCACCAAGCAAAAACATTTCTGGTAAAGAACTCGAAAAGCTTAAAGCACTTTATAGAAATTATATTAAGACATATTAAATTTATTATCAACACATTTTAAGAAAAATAATTAAATGCATGAGCATAAATCTATGTATTAAATTTTCGCATATTGTACTTTGAAAACCGAAGTTGCTAGGTTGTCTTCAAAATCCATCAACGAATACGACTCTTTGTTTGGATCGTACACAGCTGTATATTTAATGTCCATATCGGATGCTAGAATAATTGTTTGTTTCTGTTTTTGGATAAGAAAATTGGGTTGTGATCCGTGTATAAAAAACTAAGCGCTCTCTCTCTCTCTTTTAATTCAGTCTGTCTTAATAATATAAAGTTTTGTTTTTTTTGTTTTTTTAACTATTAACAACTAATGCAAATCTTTTGATCGTCTAACTGCTAATTATAAATTGTAGAGTAGTGTCTACGGTAAAAAAGAAAAGAAAAAAATAAGAACTTGACAGCCACTATATACATGCATGCATGCATTTGTCCCACATTTGTGTTTTTTCTTTAATTGTTAAGTTTTTCTAAAATTTGTTATTTTTTATTTAATTAGATAAATGTTATTTAGAAAATTAGTTTTTTAGAATCTAATTTTATTTTTTTAATTCAGTATTATTATAATTTTCTATTTTTTTAATGAGTTGTAAAAGTCTTTAGGTACTTAGAGAAAAATTGATTAATAAAAATTAAATGTTGTTATTTTTCCTATAATTTTACCGTGTTTCTTTTTTAAAAGATTTTTTTTACTACAAATAAATCTTATATCTTTTCGCTATATGTTGTATCAATTAATTTTGTATCAAACAGGTACTTTCATGAACCAAACTTGAGCTACATTGGACAAATTTGGTTTATTTATTGATACGTTCTTAATATTATCTTAAAGGTATTGTTCATTATACAATATTGACCTTTTATTCATATTAGTTATCGTGTATCAATTTTTTGAAAAATATTTTTTATTATTTTTTAAAACATGTTTCTCTTTATCAAAGGATAAGCTTAAGCCCTCAAGTAAAAGTCTTTGGGCTTGAAACTTGCACAAGCTCACACTACCTTATGCTTAATTAATTAAAGGAGCAAATGGGGGTGGTAGGATTCGAACTCGTGACTATTTGATCATAAATGCTGTAATACCATGTCAAAAGATTATCTCATCCAAAAGCTTAAGCGAGTTAGATAAGGCCTCAAGATATAATTTATATTATTCTCTAACAATATCCCGGAACCTTACCTAACAACTTAAGCTTTTGGGTCGATTGGTTTCTTGAGACTCTTTATTTTCTAAATTCAAACAAACATTTAAAAAATTAGTTAATTAACGAATAACATTTTCCAATAAACTTTTAGATTCCACCATCTTGTTATCATTACTCTACGACTATCAATATAAAATATATCATTTTTTTCCAATACATTACAACAACAATATAAGATAAAGCATATTTTTCAACCGAAAAAAAGTTTTATAAAAAATATTTATGCAAAACAAATAGATTTAATGTTATGAATATGCAATCCTAGAGAAAAATGCCAAAATTAGTCTTAAATTATGATTTTCAAGGAAAAAAAAAAGCTACTAGCTTTGAATCGCGATTGAATTGAAATTTAACTAGGAGAAAATTGGACACCGATATCAAGTTTTTATATACATTTACTTTTGTTTCTCTAGAGATTAGATGAACATACATGGAGGCACACTTGCATGCAATTTGTCAAGTTTTCATTAACTCACCGACAGATGTCGGTTGAAATGGCAACCTTGCATTGCGGAAGTTGTGTTTTTAGGATTGCATAAGATAGTGAACTCGTATATATCAAGTGTGAATTCATTGTTGTCTTCAAATATTTATTATGTTTCATGGTTATATATAGTTTTAGGATTGCATAAGATAATGAACTCGTGTCGCTACTTGACGTCGGACGGGACCCTTCAAAAAATGAAAGTCCGAGTGTTAATTATTTATAAAATTATTTACGAGTTTTGGAGTCGCCACCTAGTATTTAAAGAACTAGGAACCTAAAAGTAGCACTGGTTCGGAGATTCCTAAGGTAAGGAGTTGGTTACGCTTTTAGGAAGATGTTTAATCACTTAAAAGCGCCATTTTTGAAAAAGGTACAATGTATGGTTTAGTTCTAAATTCATCTACTAAAATTACATGTCAAACTATTTTCTAATTTTAAACTCCTATTTTTTTTAAAAAAAAATTAGTTTGAGCGTGGCATCGTATTGAAACGATCGTCGGTCCCCTTCATCGAGCGACACGTCGGTTCAAACATTGGATCCACTAAAAGCCTTGACACAATCGACATGTTGGAGGACGTCTTAATTAAAAGGTAATTTTTGATGACGTCGGTCCCTATCAAGTTGGAGACTTCATCGAAATCTTGAATATTCTTTTTGGTGACGTCGATCCCTATTAGATAGGAGACTTCATCAATTTATTTATTTATTATTATACTATTTTTTGGTGGCATTAGTCCTTACCAAGTAAAAGGCTTCGCCAAAATTTTTAGGCTTTTTTTTATGACGTCGATCCCTATCGGATAGGAGACTTTGTCAAGATTTTTTATTTTTCTAGCAATACATATTAAAGAAGGAAAAAAATTGAAATAACGATTCTAAATTAATATAAAAAAACGATAAGGAATAAAAATAAATGAATAATAATAGAAAAATATAAAAAAAATAAAAAAATCATCCCATACCTAAATCATTAACCCACAACTTTTACTCTCTTTTTTTCATCCATCCCCCTTTTTCCTTTTTCCTTCTTATTTTTTCTTCCTTTTACTTATTTTTTTCCTTCCCTAATTCTATTTTTTATTTCTTTATTACCCTTTTTTTTCTTTTTCTTCTTTTTTCTTTTTTCTTTTTTTTGGAGAAGGTTGGAAGGTGGCTACTGGTCGGGTCGAATTCCGGTCCGACTCCATCTGTTTTATTTGGGGTAAAGGGGATGGGTCGGACTGAAAATTAGTCCAGCCCACGCGTGTTTTATCTCATTTTTTTTTGAAGGGCCATGGGTCGGACTTGTTTTTGTTTCTCTTTTTTTTTTTTTACGGGTCGAGTCGGACTTTAGGCTCGAAAACAAGTTACACTTGTTTTGCTTTTTATTTCTCGGATCAAAACCAAAAATTTCAAGCTTTTAAACATTTCTCTCTCCTATTTTTCATGTTTTTCATTTTCTCTCCCTAATTCTTCAAATTTTCAAAACTACGAGTGCTATCCAAGCAAATGATTCAATTAAGAAACAACATTCATTCTTTCCTCTATTAAGACGCGATTCAAAAACAAACTTGAATAGGTAACTAACAAAACTTAAGAGCGAAAGCAATAACGGAATCAAAATTAGAGAAAGTTAAAGCCGAGAACCGACACGGGAATTGGATGAATAATGCCAAGAACACAAACCAGAAAACCCAAGCAACTCAAACGAGGAACTTAAAATTTTGAAATCGAAAACCCGGAAAGTGAGAGTCTTGCGGATAGCGAAAATTTACCTCGAGAAAAACAAAACAAAGAACAAAAAAGGAAGCCAATTTGAAGAACCAAAACCCAAGGTCTATGAACACAATGAACACAAACCAAAAAAAAACCCGTAAACACGTAAGCTGCTAAAAATCAAACCTTTTGCTTTTGATTTTCACTCTCTCTCAACCCGCATTTTTTTCTCCAATTCCCTTCTCCTTCGTGAAATTCAAAACATTTTATAGAAAAAAATTTCCTAAAATTTCTCATAGAATCTAATCTCAAATCCCGAATTTTTATCAAAATTTTTCCTTTTTAATTCATGATTAATGTGAAATCAAAACGGAAATCTAGTCATTGCTTCCTGTTAGTGTTGATTTTGGCAACGAATCCACGATCAATGCACAATCAAAAATAAGAAATTCGTGGAGGATTTGGGCGATTCTCCCAAAGATTTTTAGAGAGAATTTGCATTGGAGCGAACGACATGTCATCTTCTCTTTTTCGATCTTGTCAATCGCTCTAAACTTCCAGTTTGGTCCTCGTGCCTTTCAAGTCCAGCGATCACGCCCTTCGATGGTATGATTTCAACACAATCTCATCAATTGGGTCCCCGTGAGGTGCAATTTAGGGCCTAAATTTTTCAATTTACTCAATGCCACCCCTAATTACTTCAATTGTGTCCCTAAATGAATTTTTTTTTTTGTGTTTTTCATCATTTCTTTTTTTTATATATATTTTTTGGTAAACATCGGTTGAAATAAAACAAAACATACATGAAATAAAAGATAAAAATAAGAATAAGAATAAAAAAGAATAAAAATAAAACAAATAAAAATAAAATAAAAAATAATAAAATAAAAAGAAGGTAAATTTGGGTTATTACGGTTGCCTCCTCTTTACAATGCTTACTGCGCAGAGACAAGTGAAAAGGATGCTTTTTAATGACTTTGCTTAGTAAGCTTGTAAAAAAAATGTTTTTTTTTTAACTCGAAAGTAAAGCTATGATGGGATGACTTTAAAAATTAAAATGCAATGTATGGCCTTATTGTAAAAGGCGACCTACCCTAGAAATTAAATGTGCAATGCGTGACCTTATTGTAAAGGACGATCTATCCCGAAACTTAAACGTGCAATGAAAATTAACCATGTGGTACGTGACCTTATTGTAAAGGAGCGTAGACCCTAAAAATTAAACGTACGAGTGTGTGGCCTTATTGTAAAGGGTAGCCTACCACGAAATTAAACGTTCAATGCGTGGCCTTATTATAAAGGGTAGCACTGCTCTAGAAATTAAATATGCGATGCATGGCTTATTGTAAAGGGCGACCTACCACGAGAAATTAAATATGCAATGCATGGCCTTATTGTAAAGGGTTGCCTACCACGAAAATTAAATTTGCGGATGTGTGGCCTTGTTGTAAAGGGCGGCCTACCCTAAAAATTTAAACGTGATGTGCATAGCCTTATTGTAAAGGACGACCTACCTTGAAAAATTAAATGTGTAAATGCACGACCTTGTTGTAAAGGGAAGCCTACCTTAAACATTAAACGTGCGGATGCGTGGCCTTGTTGTGAAGGGCAACCTACCCTAAAAATTAAATGTGCGGATGCGTGCCCTTATTGTAAAGTGCAACCTACCCCGAAAATTAAACATGCAAATAAAATTTGGCAATATTACTCGCTGAATTGAGTTAATTTTCCTCACTCGAAAGTGGTTGTTCAACTTTGGATTTCGTAATTGGACGGTGGTCTATTATGAGGTGACCATACCGAGGGGGATTTGTGAGGAGTATTGCTTCTTCATTTTTTTTGTATCCGTTGGGATTGCGATGTGCTTGAAAACAAACTTAGCATACCGGTTAGTCAAAGTACCTATAAGAAACATAGGCCACCTTGCTCAAATCCCTTTGTTTGGCTTCTCTCTTTCGATTGTTAGAAGTCGAATCGGCTATCCGTGCTCCGAGCTTCATGGCCTTGCCCCTCGATTATGTTTTTTACTTTCTTGTGAACTTGGTTGATCTACGCTTCAAAAGTTTATGAGGAGTACGAGTAATCCCCTCATTTTATTGATGGTAATGGTCGCTCCCTAGCTTAATCGACTGTTTATCGACCGTTTACATTTGATGAGAAGGATGGTGGATTGGTTCGTCGCTTTGGATTGGTCGCTTCTTTGGTGACCTTCCTTGTAACTTGAGGTTCCATATGCTTTTTGAAATGTTTGACACTTCTCCCTTTCATGAATTTTCTCCTTCATAGGGAAAGCTAGGTAGATTTAGTTTAGAGATTTTTGATTCAAAGCTCGAGCAAAAACTCATCGAACTCGTGGACTTGTGATGCAAATGTTTTGAGGATGGCAATATGGGTTTTTGGGGTGAATATTGAACTTAAACATTGGAAAAATTACAAGTTCGATGATAGAAGATATTATTTGCCCCTAAGTATTGGCACCAATCATGATTTTGACTAACCTATTCTTCGATTTTGACTATCCGTTTAATGAAAATTCTTTTGTAGGGGCTCGCGAATTTGACACTCGTCCGATCGATTACTCGTCTTTAGTCGAAAGGACTTTTATTGGTACGTAATGTAGGCTAAGGCATGGTTTCCTGAAAAATGGATAAAATAGGCTCAAATAGTGCTTCGAGGTTCGCTTGACGTAGGATCACTTTTTTTTTTTGAATCGGATTTGATTATAGGCATGTTTGATTGTGATTTTGTCAACCTAACTTGGGATCGGTGTTTGTGAGGTGATTTACTCTTTCCTCTAATAAAGTAGGAACCATTTTTTTGTAAACTTTGGTCTTTTTTTTTAAGTGCGTGGAAAGATCATGATCTTATTCCTCCTTCATTCCAAATCCTCTTTAGTAGTGACTCCTTTTTGGATTGTTAGATCACGAAGTTGTTCGGTGACATGCCTCTCAAATCCTTTTTTTTTTTTTTGCCCCTAGTGTGACGAGTGATCCTAGTCCGGGTTTCATGAAGAAAAATAGAAAGTTCAAACTTGGTTTTCAATGGATATGTTTCACATAAGTATGATAAAATTCCCAAGAAGGCCTTTCCTCGTTTTATTGACAACGATATCCGATCTATACGAGCTTTATTTTCTTGAACCCCTTTTATTATAATAATATCAAGATAGGACCTACAAATCTAAACATTTGCTATGTCATTTTCATGGGAGGTGCCATAGGAGCAATTTGGGACATGCACCAATGAAAAAGATTTTTGGCTCGAAATTTTTTTTTTACATGACGAGCCTCGAGTGTCGACAAGACATACTCATTCCTTTTTACCCGGTTCAATATTTTATTTTTCTATTATTTGACCAATATAATATTCGATTATCTCTCGTCTTGAAATCTTGGTTGCTTCCTTAGTCCGGAGTAATCTTGATATGTTTGAAGTGACTAGAATTCAAAAGGCATATAGATCATAAGTTCTTCCAGGGTCATCGGCTTTTTTTTTTTTTAGGGAGAAGATTGAGCTTGCCATTCGTTAAGTAAAACACTCGCTATAACATCTTAATTGGCTTGCATGTCATTTATAAATAATATTAATAGAGATCATGAAATGACAAAGGAGGTGATATGCTTATGGGGTCGAGGAAATAGAGATGGAAAGAAGAATGCAATATACATGTTTGGCTTGAATTTCATTCTTTATTTCATGAAGAAAGAAACAAAAACCCTCAAGCATAGTATTTCTTAACCGCATCGGAATTTACGAGTTTGACTATGTTCTCCCCATCCATACCGGTCAAAAGGAGTGCTCCTCCCGAAAATACTTTTCTCACTACATAAGGGCCTTGATAGTTGGGTGACCACTTGCTTTTAATCTCCTCGTGTATCGATAAAACTTTCCTAAGCACCGGATCTCCCTTATGGAATTCTCTTGGTCGAACCTTTTTGTTGTATGCATTGGCCATCCTTTTCCGATACATTCTTGTATGACAAATGACGACTAGTCTCTTTTCACCGATCATGTTCAACTGTTCATATCCGATCCGAGCCCATTCTCGCTTCTTCTAACTATGTCTTTATGAGTACCCTAAGAGAAGGGATTTCTACTTCTAAAGGCATCACCGCCTTCATTTCGTAAACCAAAGAATATGGTGTTATCCCCGTGGATGTTCTTATAGTCGTACGATATGCATGTAGGGCATATGAGAGCTTTTCATGCCAATCTCCGTATGTGACAATCATCTTCTATACGATCTTCTTGATATTCTTGTTTGTCGCTTCCATCGCCCCATTCATCTTTGGTCGATAGGGTGTCGAGTTCAAATGTTTAATTTTTCACCTTCCGCATAATTCTTCGATCATCTTTTCATTGAAGTTTTGAGCATTATCGGTAATTATCGTATCCGATAAACTATATCAACAAACCAAACTCTTCTCTATGAACTCGTTGGACCACCTTTTGAGTGACATGAGCATAAGAAGCGGCTTCAACCCATTTGATAAAATAGTCAATTGCCATCAAGATGAAACAATGACCGTTGCTTGCTTTTGGATTAATAGGCCCAATGACATCTAAACCCCACATGGCGAAAGGCCAAGGTGATACCATATTATTGAGTGGAACAAGAGGAGCGTTGATCCGATATCCATGGACTCGACACTTATGGCACTTGCAAACATACTCTATACAATCCCTTTCCATTGTCAATCAAAACTATCCGTATAGTTATATCCGACGGGTTATAGTGTGATCATTTGCATGAGTTACACAAATTCTCTCATGGAACTCTTCAATCACTCTCTTGGCCTCAATCGTATTTAGACACCGAAGTAATGTCCTATCAAAACTCCATTTGTACAACACTTCACCATCTAGGTAAAAATCCATGGCCAGCCTCCTCGAGGACTTCGATCCATCTTAGAGATACCTAGAGGATACTCTCGGTTTTTAAAGAACATCCGAATGTCGTGGTACCATGGCTTTCCATCTATTTCCTCCTCAATAGCATAACAATGGGCTGGCGCATTTCTAGTCTTAATGCAAATGGGTTGTATCCCGACTCCGGGATCAAGTCAAGTCATCGAGGCTAGAGTTGCCAATGCATCGATAAGCCGATTGTTGTCCCTTTCCATATGAGCAAATTCAATTTCATCGAACTCCTCAACTAATTTGATAAGATAAACCCGATAAGGCTTCGAACTTCTCCTCTTTAGTTTGCCATTCTCCTTTTACTTGGCGGATTCTCGGCATCGAATCACCATATACCTCAAGCCTTGAGATCCCTCTCTCTAGCCGCCTCTAGACCATGTATGCAAGCTTCATACTCGGCTATATTATTGGTATAATTAAAAAAAATTCGGATGGCTATTGGATACTGCTTCCCATCCGATAAGATCGAACAACCCCTACACCATTACTCGATACATTCACTCGCCCCATCAAAGTACATGGTCCATTTCTCATCATTTGACTCAACTAATATAACTTCGAATGCCATGATATCTTCATCAAGAAAGTCAAAATCTAATGATTTATAATCATCGATCGCATTCTTTGCCAAATAGTTCGCAATTGCACTCCCTTTTACTGACTTTACGATCATGTACACAAGTCGTATTTTGCCAATAACACTTGCCATCTTACAATTCTACTTAACAAATATGGTTTCTCGAATATATACTTTAGAGGGTCTATTTTCACGATCGGCCATGTTGTGTAATACAACATATATTGCCTAAGTTGTCGACACTTCATATTAGGCCACATCACATCTTTTCTAAGGTACTATACCGGGACTTACGGTTCGTGAATTTCTTACTTATAAAGTAAATTACTTGCTCCTTCCTTTTAGTGTCATCATATGGACCTAAAACATAGCCCATTGCAAACTCGGTTCTCGTCGGATACAAAATCAAAGGTCGACCCGTGCAGATGGGACCGATAGAGGAAGGTTTTACGGATATTGCTTGATCTTATCAAAAGCGGTCGGCATGCATCATTCTAAATTCCTGGATTGTTTTTTCTTAACGATCTAAAGATAGGTTCACATGTCACCGTGAGTTGAGAGATAAATCGGGCTATATAGTTGAACCGACCCAAAAACGTCAAACTTCCTTTTCACTATGGGGTCCTAGCATTTCTTGGATGGCTTTGGCCTTATCGGGATCCACTTCTATCCTCTTACTACTCACGACAAAACCCGGTAATTTTCTTGACTTGACCCCAAAAGTACATTTGGCGGGGTTCGACTTAATCGATACTTTCTTAGCTATTCAAACGAGCTTCCTCAATGTCCGAATATGATCTTCTTCGGACTTGGTCTTGGTAATCATGTCGTCGATATATATCTCAATTTCTTTATACATCATGTCATGAAAAATAGTGATCATAGCTCGTTGATAATTCGTCCCAACATTCTTCGGACCGAATGGCATGACCTTGTAACAATAGATCCCTCATGGTTTGATGAAGGTAATCTTCTCCATACCTTCCTCTACCATCTTGATTTGATTGTATCCCGAGAAACCGTCCATGAAGGAGTAAGTAGAGTTCTTTGCAGCATTGTCTACTAGCATGTCAATGTGTTGTAAGGGAAAATCATCTTTGGGGCTAGCTTTATTCAAGTTTCGAAAGTTGACACACATTTTGATCTTTTCATTTTTCTTGCTAACCACCACGATATTTGACATCCAAGTTGGATACTTGATTACCCCGAGAAAACCCACCTTAAACTGTTTGATGACCTCTTCTTTAACCTTCTTAAGGATATCCGGCTTCATTCTCCTTAACTTTTGCTTTACTTGGTTTGTGATTGGGTAATATTGGAACTTTGTGCACCACTATGCTAGTATCTAGGCCAAGCATATCATCATACGACTAGGCAAACACATTCATATATTCATGCGAGTAAAGTGATCGGACCCTCTTTTCTCTTTTCGAAATCGGGGTCCCAATTTGAAGCTCTTTTTGTTCTCCTCTCGTCCCCACATTTATGATTTCTAACTCCTCTTGATGGGGTTTTATTGACCGTTCGGATAGTTATACAAGCTTGACAAATTCATCTATATCTCTCTCTTCTTCATCCATAGCAATCAAATTCTCATCAAATTTAGGTTAAACATGTTTGATGTAATTATTTTAGGTTTTTAGAGGATGTTTATTTTTTATATCCTTGAAAGTAGAAAAAATATGAAAATAAAAGGGATGGAAAAGAAAGGATACAAAGTTGAAAGAAAATTCATGATCTCATATTAATACTAGAAATAAATGCTACACACAAGTCTTTCTCGGTACCTTGAGCTAGGTAACCGAGAGATTAAGATAAAAAACGGAAAAACAGTTGAATTACTCAATAGTGTATGTAGGCAAAATCTCTCGTCTCCTCCCAATTGTTGAGCCCCTCGCCCGATGCTCATTTCTTAATCGACGAAGTCGATAGGCAGCATATCCTCCATGGCATTGGCATTTGGTGGTGGCGATATCATTGGTTGAGGAATAACCACTAACATCTCGGGACCAACGACCGGGTGATTGATGGAAAGATCAATCATTCTTGCCCCCAAGTTCACCATTTCTTGACTCTAATTGATGACCCAAGCGAGGGTAGGGGAAGGTAGCTTAAATATGAGGAATAAACATCTTCTCTTCATTGGGCTCTCGTCCCTCGATTCTAGCAAATCGCTTTTTCTTTTTTAGCTCTAAAGTTTTTAGATAATCTTTTCTAGTGGGCTTGAACCCTAGCCCAAAATGATGCTTCAAATTGACTCTACCTATCGCTCCCTATGTTTCATCGCTAAGATCTCTACTCATTAAGAATCCACACTTCATCAAGTATTTTGTCGCCATTTTTACGAGCATTAGATACTTTTGGTTGTCTCAATACGACATGCTCGGGTACCCAATCCGTGTTCATGATTTCAAAAGCATACGGATCACCATCTCGACTCCTTTCGGCCTTAATATAAGGTATCGACACATTTTTAAACGGAGACAATGCTTCTTCTATCATTACCGTGACCAATTTACCATTCGTCATATACTTCAACTTTTGGTGTAGTGATGATGCCACAACACCGATTAAGTGGATCCATGGTCTTTCCAACGACATACTATATGATGGTTGTATGTCAATAACTTGTATAGTGACTTGGAATTGGTTGGGTCCAATGTCCAAGTTAATGTCGATGTCTCCTATCACTTTCCTTGGAGACCTATCATAAGCTCTAGCCATCATGATACTAGGACGCATATGAGATGCATCCACGAGCAACCGATCCAAAACTATCTTAGGTAAGACATTCAAAGCGGACCTATTATCAATTAGCACTTTAGCAATCACGTGGTCCTTACATTTGATCGTGATGTGTAATGGCTTGTTGTGTCCTATGCCCTCGATGCCCAATTCATCTTCGAGAGAATGACAAGTAGTTGGTTTCTTGAATCCTTCCTACCAAATACTCCATATTATCCGAAGTAACATCCCGAGGGACATATGCTTCATTCAAAACCTTTTGCGGCACTTTTCGATGAGGTGCTCGAACTCAAGATTAGTGACAATAGAGAGATCTTGATCGGTGTCCTTTTAAGTTGATCCACCACACTATAATCACTATTTTTCATCACCTTGAGAAATTCAATAGCTTCTTTGTCATCGATAGACTTGTTCACTTCCCCTACCTTAGTGAGGTCTATTACTTCCTCATCCTTCTAAGCTCTCCTTAACTCTTCCAGGGTGTAGCATCTATCGCTTCGAGTGAGGCCAACGAATACCGGTATTAAACGATGTGTTTAATATTGGATAAACAGACTTACGATATTGTAAGATGGGGCTAGAACGATTCTTTGGCTTCGGATAAAATCATTCTATGAGGCCCATTGCCCATTGGTTGATACCTATAAACCTCTAAATAACCATCTTCCGTTGGCGAGACCATCCCTACCAGGTGGTCCTTCCCCATCTTTCTCAAATCGTAAAGTCCTTAAAATGACCATGGTCTCCACCTCTTCATGGAACTCCTTGCAACCGTTGATATCATGCCCTTCCATTTGATGGTATCTACAAGATCGACCTTTGTCCTTCTCATTTTGATTACTAATCGACCTTTTGAGATAGCCGATTTGGGCTAACATCGAAACAAACTATCCATCGATACCCTAACTTTCTTATCTTCTTTATCAACCTTTGTCTCTTTAAGTGTTGCCAAGCTTATGCTTCCTTACGTAGTAGCATGATTTGAAAGTGGACTAGTATTGACGTTGGGTGTGTTTGAATCGTCAAAACTTATCCAATTGTGCTTGATAAGGAACCTTACCTTTCTCTTAAAAGCCGGACGAGTCCTCGATGGAATGGCCGGTGATACCACCGTGGCACTCATATTGTTCATTATCTTTATACCGGGATAGAAAAGAAGGTTGTACGGGCTCAACAGGAATAGGAACCACCCGACCAATATTGATCGGACGATGGAATAATTCTTTCAAAGAGAATGAGAGAGGTGGTAATGGTTTGTAGTCTTCTCTGTTATAGCTATTATTGCGGGTGGACCGACTTTGTGGTACTTGGTTGTAGTTTGAAGGACCTCGAGGTGGTCGGATCGAGCGAGGGAATTGGTTGTTTTGATAAGTGGGTATGGTTGGATTGTATTGGGGGGATGAGTTTGGTTGATAAGGTAAGTAGGTTTGGTTTGGCATGGGTGTTCTTATTTGAGTTGCGGGAAAGGTAGCGGCTATGGGATGTGTTTGGTAAGGTGTTTAGGGGTAGGGTATTGGTCGTACTTGATATGGGCTTTGGTGGGTGTATGGCTTTGAATTGTTCCAACCGCTTCTAAGCCCATGCGAGCCGACTTGGTGAACTTTCCCTTCTCTTTTCTCACCCCATACTTGCTCTCTTCTCCGTCCCTCTAGAGATCTTTCCGGCCTTGATAGTTAGTTCAACTCTCTTAGCAATGACCACTACATCGGTAAAGTTGGTTGAGGCGTTCCTAATCGGATATTTTAAATATGGTGCTTTGAATGTATTTGAGAAAATCGAGGTCAATTCGGACTCGGGAAACGATGGATGAATGCGAGTAGCCACCTCGCACCACCTTTACGCATATTCTTTAGCCATTTCTCTTGGCCCCTTCTCCATTCCTTGAAGATCCGATTTATTTGATGCTACCTCTATGTTGAACTATACTTGTTTGAGAAAAGCATAAGCTAGATCTTTCCACCTTCGAATCTTCAACCCCTCTAACCTCACGTACCAACTCAAAGCTCGAACCTCCCAAGCTCTCATGAAAGAAATGGATTAGCGGCTTTTAATCGTGAACCACTTCGTCATCTTGCTTGCAGTAAACCCTCGAGCGAGTTATGGAACACTCGGGTTCTAATGTACTTGGGAAAATCTAACACCTTGAACTTTTTTGAAATCACTATATCGGGTACCAAACACATTTTGGAGGCCCTAATTGAATTGTAGGCATCCTCCTCATCCACACTTAGGCCTTCAATCGCCCTAGGACCACGAGCTTCCTCTTCGTAGGATCTATTAGAGGCATTTGCGGGACTCGTGGGTCTACGGGATAAGCAAATGTCCTAGTAGGATGTGAACCTTCGGCATGAAAAGTTACGTGATTGGAAGGCGCCGACCGATAAGGTGAACGAACGAGCATGCGATACTTCGAGTTATCCTTGATTCAAGCTACCTCTCCTTCTTAATGCTTGCTTTAACGAGGATGTCATCCAAGCCATACTTTTTTTCAGCGAGTTAAACTCTTGTCGGCCAATTGACTCTTATCGCGGTCTTTCCTCATTCTTTATTTGGCAAGCTCGAAATCGAGTATTGTAGACGCGCGAGAGGGATTGAGCGAGTGGCCTATGTTTAATTCCCGAAAACGAACATAAAAAATATACATAAATAAATACTAGATGTAAATGCATGCTTTTGAATTGGGTTGAATACCTTTCTTTTATTTGTTGCATATTAAATCATGATAGAATCTTGTCGGGGATGGATCATATTAAGCTATTACTCGTCGAAGAAAAAATTACTCCATAGATACTCGGGCGATTAGGGAGATATAAATTGCCTAAATTTCAATCGTGATTGGCTCTTGGAATGACAAAACCATAAAAAGTGAAATAGAAACGAAATAATATTTTTATTGCAATCTAAATCTTTATCACATTCTAAATGTGATTTAAAAAAATATTACAATGAAAGAAAAGCCTTATTACATAGGAAATCCTATTCTAAGTTTGACCACAGACTCAAGCCTTCATAGGAAATCATGTCATTTATGACCTTCGAAGCTTCTCATAAAATAGTTGTATTGTTTCATCTTTTAAGTGTATGCCATCGGCTAAGAGCTCTATAGTGTTTCGCATCCTCAAAGCAAAATCTTTAGCATTCGAGCTTACAAATGACACTTCATGGTCCTACTTCCTCACTCAGCTGACTTCCTTTCTTAAGAAATCCTTTCCTTTATCATTGTTCGCATAGCCATGACGTGTTTCTCTTTAGATCTAGCCAGTTATTCTTGGTTGACCCTATCTTTCCTTTTCAATTCATCCATACGAGTACTCAAATGATGTATTACATCCGATTGGTTAGCCATTTATGCTCATGCCGTGTCTCTAAATTCCTCGAGGCTATCCCTCTCATATCTAAGCTTGTCAATAACTTTCTTTATCAATTGGAGTTGACTACGAAGCTTTTGTTTTCTTCCTCTAAAGCCTTCATCGTATGATCTTTAGTATCTAGAATTTCCTTTAACTTCCTCTTCGTTTGAGCTAGTTCAACCACTCGAGCGTTCGTGTCTTCGTTAAGCATCTCATGTTGGGCATTCACTTTTTGAAAAACATCCTCTATTTTCTCATTCATTCATTAGTCGAGATGGACCCTCAAATGGTGGCACACGATATCCTTTCCCTCTAGTGCTTTGCCATTTCGGACATCTAGATGAGGTTTTTCCATCCACTCTTCTCTCGGGAGTGACAATCCCTCTATTTATCCAAGCGAGTCCTAGCTCCCTCTAAAAAATTCTTAGAGACCCTCGGATCCTCATAATACTCATTTAAACCGGTCGTCCTTAGAATGAATTGCTCGAACCCCAACTCGCCTTAGAAACTTGTTTAGATAGTAATTGATGCAGACAACGAGCTCCAATTAGTGGCACCTAAGGAAAGTTGCCGTAAAAGGTCGTATAGCTCCAAAAGAAGGCATATCATGCTCTCTAATGAAATTTTAACTTCTCTAAACCGAAGAATAACTCCGCCCACATTGTCTTACCAAACTCATTGAGGGCGTGATAAGCAAAATTCTCCAACTTAGAATGCAGGTGCGATGGGGTGCAAAAAATACTAGAGGCTTCCCCAGTCACCACATGGCTCACAGATCCATACAAACAATAACTAGACACAACACCTCAAATGTCAATCTCCTTTTCTTTGATAGAAATTTAATGAAGAGAGGGTTTTTGCTAGCATTGTCTGCGGTGGGATTAACCCTCGGAGATACCACACTCTTAAATACGTTAACTACCTCTACGTCGATCATGCTCTCGGCCGATGGTAACAACACCGATCCATATATTGCTAGGGCCAAGATTCGCAGTCTAACTTGGTTATCGGGATCTTGTAGATGTTTCATGAATTCTCGCTTAAAGGATACCCCAAAACCAACCTTGAGATTTACCCCTCCGGATTAATTGCTTCTCGGCTAAAGTGGTGTTAATTTCAATCAACCATGCAAAGTTTAATGGAGCGTGTTTAGGCGGACTGTAGAAGTAGACAACCTCTATTTTGGAAAATGCTATGAGAGCCTCGTATTCCTCAAGTGTAGGTGACAGGTCTACATTTCCAAAGGTGAAGCAACGGTAATTCGGATCCCAATGGCCTATCATGGTTTTGAAGCATGCGGTCCGGCCCTTGATTTTGAGCGGATAAGCTATGTCACTATATGTCTTTTGGAAATCAAATTGGTCCTTGGAAGTGAGCACTCCCAACAACCGAGAAACGAATCGGTATTGGCCATCCCGTCGCCCAATTTAACCCTTTCAGCGAGTCTCGACATGAAATTCGAAGGCGTACAATCTCCTTCCTTATTTTGGGCCCACTCAAATCCGACCTTAAAATCCTCGACCTCATTTTTTATTTCTTCGTCATGATTTAATATGAAGGATAACTCGCAAAACCTGTGGTTAATATCACCATCATTTGATAATAATTCGTGTCTTAATTAGGTCAATCCTAATAGATAGGATCTAGTTTTTCTATGGTTGGGGCGAAACTTGACTAGTCCTAAAGATTTTTTAAGCCTTTAGATCGCCTAAATTACCGATGGGGTAATCCAGCCTTTAACCTTACACGTAGGAGGTAGGGGAAGGTCATTCCATCATTTCTAATGTATAGGGTGAGTTTCGATCTAAACGAGAGTTTGAAAGAGCATCGATAGACTTTCGTCATACTCGCCTCCAAATCACTCTATCTAATTCCTATTAGGGTTTAGCTTGGGTCCGAGCTTTAGGGTTTCCTTCGTTTGTGTGCAACAATTAAAAGAAAAGGCATACAACCCAATTCAAAAATAAACGTGCAACGAAAAGAAAAAATAAATGACAAAAATTTAAATATATGCATAAATAAATCAATCAATAAATAAAATTCAAAAAATAAAATGATAAAAAATAAATATAGAAGATAAATTAAAAACTAAACCTATAGCCTAACTCTAATCCCCGACTACTCGACGTCGGACGGGACCCCCCAAAGAAATGAAAGTCCGAGTGTTAATTATTTACAAAATTATTTACGAGTTTTGGAGTCACCACCTAGTATTTAAGGAACTAAGAACCTAAAAGTAGCACTCGGTTCGGAGATTCCTAAGGTAAGGAGTTGGTTATGCTTTTAGGAAGATGTTTAATCACCTAAAAATGCCTTTTTCGAAAAAAGGTACCATGTATGGTTTAGTTCTAAATTCATCTCCTAAAATTCCATGTCAAACTATTTTCTAATTTTAAACTCCTTTTTTTTTAAAAAAAAAATTTAGTTTGGACGTGGCATCGTATTGAAACGATCGTCGGTCCCCTTCGTCAAGCAACACGTCGGTTCAAACATCGGATTCACTAAAAGCCTTGACACAACCGACGTGTCGGATGACGTCTTAATTAAACGGTGATTTTTAGTGACGTCGGTCCCTATTAAATAGGAGACTTCGTCGAAAATCTTGAATATTCTTTTTGGTCACGTCGGTCCCCATCGAGTAGGAGACTTTTTCAATTTATTTATTTATTATTAGGTTATTTTTTGGTGGTGTCGATTGCTACCAAGTAGGAGGCTTCGTCAAAATTTTTAGGCCTTTTTTTTTATGACGTCGACCGCTATCGGATAAGAGACTTAGTCAAGATTTTTTATTTTTCTAGCAATACATATTAAAGAAGGAAAAAAATTGAAATAATGATTCTAAATTAATATAAAAAAATGACAAGGAATAAAAATAAACGAGGCTAAAAAAATAAATGAATAATAAAATAAAAAGATAAAAAAATAAAAAAATCATCCTATACCTAAACCATTAACCCATAACTTTTTTTTATCCATCCCCTTTTTTCCTTTTTCCTTCTTATTTTTTCTTCCTTTTACTTATTTTTTTACTTCCCTAATTCTATTTTTATTTCTTTATTACCCTTTTTTTTCTTCTTTTTTCTTTTTTCTTATTTTTGGAGAAGGTCTGGAAGGTGGCTACGAGTCAGGCTGAATTCCGATCCAGCCCTCGCTGTTTTATTTGGAGTAAAGGGGATGGGCTAGATTGAAATTAGTCCATCCCACGCGTGTTTTATCTCATTTTTTTTAAGGGCCATGAGCCGGATCGAAAACAGTCCAACCCCTTTTGTTTCTCTTTTTTTTTTCGCGAGTCGGGTCGGACCTCGAGCTCGAAAACAAGTTACACTTGTTTTGCTTTTTATTTCTCGGATCAAAATCGAAATTTTCAAGCTTTTAAACATTTCTCTCTCCCGTTCTTCATGTTCTTCATTTTCTCTCCCTAATTCTTCAAATTTTCGAAACTACAATGCTATCCAAGCAAATGATTCAATTAAGAAACAACATTCATTCTTTCCTCCATTAAGATGCAATTCAAAAACAAACTTGAATAGGTAACTAACAAAACTTAAGAGCGAAAGTAATAACGAAATCAAAATTAGAGAAAGTTGAACCCGGGAACTAACCTAGGAATTGGATGAATAACGCCAAGAACACAAACCGGAAAACCTAACAACTCGAACGAGGAACTCAAAATTTCAAAATCGAAAGCCCGGAAGTGAGAGCTATCGCGGATAGTGAAAATTTATCTCGAGAAAAACAAAACAAAGAACAAAAAAGGAAGCCAATTTGAAGAACCAAAACCCGTGGCCTATGAACATAACAAACACAAACCCGAAAAAACCCGAAATGCGTAGGCTGCTAGAAATAAAAAAAATCAAACCTTTTGCTTTTGATTTTCACTCTCTCTCAACCTAGAATTTTTTCTCCAATTCCCCCTCCTTCGTGAAATTCAAAACATTTTATAGCAAAAACGTTTCTAAAATTTCTCTTAGAATCGAATCTCAAATCCCGAATTTTTATAAAAAATTTTCCTCTTTAATTCATAATTAATGTGAAATCAAAACGGAAAATATGGTCATTGCTTCTCGTTAGTGTTGATTTTGGCAACGAATCCACGATCAATGCACAATCAAAAATAAGAAATTCGTGGAGGATTTGGGCGGATTCTCGCAAAGATTTTCGGAGAGAATTTGCATTGGAGCGAACGACGAGTCGTCTTCTCCATTTCGGTCTTGTCTTTCGCTCTAAACTTCCAGTTTGGTCCTCGTGCCTTTCAAGTCTAGCGATCACGCCTTTCGATGGTATGATTTTAACACAATCTCATCAATCGGGTCCTCGTGAGGTGTAATTTAGGGCCTAAAATTTTCAATTTACTTTATTACACCCCTAATTACTTCAATTGTGTTCCTAAATGAATTGTTTTGTGTTTTTTTATTTTAATTTTTTTATATATTTTTTGGTAAACTTTAATTGAAATAAAACAAAACATACATGAACTAAAAGATAAAAAATAAAAATAAGAATAATAAAGAATAAAAATAAAATAAATAAAAATGAAATAAAATAAAATAAAAAATAACAAAATAAAAAGAAGGTAAATTTAGGTTATTACAACTCGTATGTATCGTGTATGAATTCATTGTTATCTTCAAATATTTATTATGTTTCATGGTTATATATATATATATATATATATATATATATATATATATATATATCGTGTGTGAATTCATTGTTATCTTCAAATATTTATTATGTTTCATGGTTATATATATATAATAAGAGTAGGAAAGCCTCGAAAAAAGTAGACCTAGCAATATCAATCCTCTTTTTTGTACTAAGTCCTATTTTAATTAAGTCTTTTTTATATTTTCTTTTATAAATTTTCCTCTGAAAAAAAATATGATTTGTTATTCTTTGTACATGAATTCTTATATAAAAATTTATAAAAATCTAAAACACAAGTTATAATTAATAAAAAAAATCTAAAAATATATGTGTAAATGTAATTATTTTTTTTATAAGATTGCATAAAAAATAAAAATAAATTGCATAAAAAATAAAACATAATATATATATATATATATATAATCCCAAACTAATCAATATTATTAGTATAAAACTCTATTTGAAAGTATGGTACCTTCAATTTTTTTTTAACACAAATTTAATTATGTTATTTAAGAGAAATTGATTTTAAAACATTTAAAAATTAAAAAAACAGTAAATGATAGGTGTTTTGGATGTATATATATAGTTACTTTCCACTAAAAAACCTTTAAAATTGATTTTATAATTTAATTATGTATATATATATAAATAAAACATGAGGATTCTTTCTTCTTTTTTCTTGTTAACATATATTTTTGTTTTTAAATCATACATGTTTGGTCTCCGCATAAGCTTCACATGTATAAACTATCAATTCTCACTTTTTCCACTTTTTAATTTTAATTATTACTCAAAAGTTCAAATCAAATTCAAAAGTACTTGTTAAGAAGAAAAGACGAAGAAGAAGGAATCCATGTGTTTCAAATCAAGGATCAAAATGTAATATTTGTTAAAATTTCATATTTGAACTAAGGAGGAAAACCACAATAATATCATTACAAATATAGAACAAATAAAAAAAATTACAACAATGTCAAATGAATAATTCACATAAAAAATACAATAATACCAAACAAATAATGATTGAATCGCAATTAGTCTATTTGCTTTAGGTTTTCTTCTTAACAGGGGATTGCACACTCTTCCAAACAAAAAATTTAAGATACTCAAGTATTAAGTGATTATACTTAATTTATGAATATATTTAAAAAAAACACATAAAAAATATATCTATATCTATCAAAAGTGATAAAAATATTTTTATTTAACTTTAATTTTTTTTAATTATTTATGTTATTTTTATATCCATTTCTTATTTATAAAATAAATATTGTTAGTTACTTTTTAACTTACAAAAAAAAATTTATCTTCGTCCAATTACCACACATCACGATGAGTACTCGAGGAATTAAATAGATGACCTAATGGACAGGTGTTGTGGAAAAATAAATTTTAAAATGGAAAAAGATAAAGGAGGATCAAACCCTGGCTACCAAAAAAAAGTTAAAGAGTGGTTTCTACGTCATTTACCAGCAAAAGCAAAAAATAATGATTAGCGGTATGGAATTCGGAGGATACATAAAGTTACCAAGATCGAAGACCATAAGGTATTTTGAATTATTTTTTTATTAATTAAAATTAAATTTATTATTTTTCATATTAGGTTTTTTTTTATGTATAGTTGACAATTTAGAAAATAGATTTTTAAGATATTTTTTTTAACAATACAAGGTTTGAAGAAAAAAGATTGTTTTTTTTTTCTTTTTTTCCTTTGAGTGAATTATCATCTTATCCTTTACATTATTATTACTTTCATAAATAAATTCGGATTAAAATAAAATAACCCGCTAATAAAAAAATATACTAATAATGGATATATGAATATATTCTAACAAAAATTTATATGAAATAAATCATCCATTAATTCATTATTGAAAAATTGTGATGGTTTGCCTAGAATCATATTAATACATACTATAAAATAAGGAAAGCAATGTTTTAGAAAGTAAAAAACCTCCTCGGCTTTAAATTTTTATCATATAATTTTTAAAGTAAGATTTCGGCTATTGTACGTTATTTTAAATCGAATCATATGTAATATTTAAATAAGAACTTAAACCGAGGATACTTTTATCATGACAATACTAACAATGATATATAGAATATCCATCTTAAAATTAATTTCATGTTTTCAACTATTAAAAAAGTGAGATTCCTCGGGTTAAATCAAGAAAAATGAGATTCCGGACATTATTGTGTGTAGCTTATTTCAGGAATCCAGATCTATGTAGGGTCCAATAGGTCGAAAGACTCAAAAACTTATCGCATGTGGTTCGCACAGGCACATCAGTTGTATGAAGCATGAACCGCAGCGTGGATTCATCCCAATCCCAATGTCAACTTTTTCCAACAATTTGGTTCTTCTTTTCAAGTTTTTTGGAACGAATTTCTAATTATAATGCCTTGGTTTAAAAGAGGCATCGTAGACTGTACCTTGGTCTTTCATGCGCAAGGTCCAAATATGTGAACAATATTTGGGTCCCGAGAGACATTGTTGGCAGAAAGTATTTTAATTTTTCTCTTTACATTAGAAAGAAATTCGATTTTTTTTCCCCTAACAAGAAGTGCTTTTCAGATGCTAACTAAGTAGTAAGTATAAGTTCTTATCTTTGATACTTGAAAATTGAAAAATTAATAAATGAGCTTGATTTTTCACTTTAGATTATGATCCAATTTATAAGGATTGTATAAGAAAAATGTCATTTTTTCCCTTGATGCTCCTAGAGTTTATGCTAGCTTTCAGCTAGCATTTTATTCATGATGTTTTGTTTTTTAATTTCTGGTTTGTTTTGCCGTGTTGTTAGGAAACGAATTAAACAAAAGAATAAAGTAAAAAGATAAGAACAATCACACAATACAAAGATTTTATGTTGTTGAAAATTATGCCTACTTCACGGCTGTATTATGATTTCTTATTATACAAGTGATGTTGTTTCTATTTATAGTATGAAAAATTAGGGTTATAAAAAAAAGCCTAATGGGCCTATACATCTAGCCCAATATTTTGTACACCTTTCGGAGGCTTCGATCTATATAGCATCTTATATCATGATCCCCCATCCACATTAATCTTTACAACTTAACAATCTCCCACTTGAGACCGATCTCCAAAATAGCACCAAACCTCTTATAATCGTTTATTTTTCTCAACCAACTTCAAGTCTTGCTAGTAAAGTTCCTTCTCATCATTAATCAAGTCTTGCGAGCCAACCAAGAAAATGCAAAGTGTCAACTTATCAATGGTAATTGCCTTGGTCAACATATCGGTTGGATTCTCCAATCCTAGAATCTTGTTCAAACTTATTATCCTATCATCTAATAACTCTCGGATATAGTGATACTTAATTGAATTTGTTTGGTTCTTGCATGAAAGAATAGATTCTTGATAAGATGAATTGCACTATAACTATCACTAAAAAGCTCACAGTCATCCCATGCCTTACCCACTTCCTTTATGAAGTTCTTCAACAAAACTCTTTTTTTACCGAACTTCTAAAATAGCCATATACTTTGGTTCGAGTGGTGGAAAGAACAACACACTTCTAAAGTTGAGGCACCTAACTCACAACATTACTATTCAAAATGAAAACATAACATGTTGTACTCTTTCTATTATCTAGATCATCACCTAAATCTACATCAATAAATCCTTTTAGAACAGTATTCTTCTTCTTAAAACACAAAGTCCTACCTAAAGTACCTTTTAGATAATGAAGAATCCATTTTACTCCATCCTAATGCTTATTTTTTGAATTTGCCATGTACCTACGAACAACTCCCATTACATGAGCTATATTAGGTCTTATGCAAACCATAACATACATTAGGCTTCCAACTGTAGATACATAAAGGATTGTAGATATTTCTTTTTGCTATTTAGTTGTCTTTGGTGATTGCTCCTTTAAAAGCCTAAGGTTGCTTCCTAAAGGAGTGCTTTTGATCTTTTTATCCTAAAGGTTGAATCGCTCAATACTTTTTGAACGTATTTTTCTTGAGATAAAGTCAATATACCTTTTGACTTATTTCTATTGATTCTCATCCTAATTATCTGTTTTGGAGGTCCCAAGCCCTTCATCATCAATTGTTCTACTAATTGTTATTTGAGTTTATTGATCTCTTTTTAAGTTAGATCCTACAATAAACATATCATCAATATATAAAAGTAAAATAAGATAACAATCATCAAACCTTTTGATATAATAGTAGTGATCCATCAACCTTTTTGTACCATTGTCCGGGAGCTTGTTTCAAACCATATAGACTTTTCTATAACTTGGTCATAAGTTTTTCGTTATTTGAAAGTTCAAAGCCTTCTATTTGTACCATATCGATTTCTTCATCAAGGTCACAATGTAGGAAAAAAAGTTTTAATATCTAAATGCTATAGATGTAAATTTTTTTTGTAGTAATAATACTCAATGCTAGCCTAATAATAGTCATCTTGACTACATGAGAGAAAATCTCAATGTAGTCAATTCCATTTTTCTATTAAAAGCCCTTTATAACTAGTTTTGTCTTATATCTTTTGCTATATCATGTTTTTCTTGAACCCTATACACCCACTTATTGTGTATAGCCTTTTTTCCTTCCGATAACATAGTTAAAATCCATGTATAATTCTTCTTAAGAGACCTCTTCTCTTCTTTCATGACTAACTCCCACATGAAAGAATCTTTCACCTGCATTGCTTCACTAAAGAATTCTAGTTTTTCAAGCATCGGTAAAAAATAAATAGTTTAATAAAGGTAAATACCTTTGAGTGGATTTGAACACTCTATCAAATCTTCTTAGTCGAGGAGTATGAGTTACTAGTTCCGGTTCACCTTTTTCATCTTTACTAGTTTTGGTTCAACTTCTCTATCTCTTTCATCCGAATTCTAAATCTCAAATCCTTTAAAATCTCTTTCAAATTGGCTTTCTCACTTGTTTCGATCGGTTTCTGTATTGTTACAATATATCACAAGCTCGTCTTGATACAATATATTTTCATTAAAGGTCACATTTCTATGCTTTATGATCTTCCTATTTTGATCATCTCAAAATCGATAACCAAAATCATTAAAACCATAACCAATGAAGTAACACTTTCTAGCCTTAGGATCAATCGTATCTTTATCATTATATCCTATATGTATATATGAAACAAAACTAAAGGTTCTCAAGTATGAAAAATTTACCTTCTTTTTTACCATACTTCCTCGGATAATTTGAAGTCCAATGGAACCAAAGGTTTTCTATTTATGAGGTAAGCTATTGTATTCACTACATCGGCTCAAAAATGCTTTGGGCAAATTAGAATGCGAGTCTCATGCTTCTTACTCGCTCATTCAAAGTGACATAATAGCATGAGCTTCTAAGAAAAGTCACAAGTGGCTGGTCCTATACATCAATATGCATCGGTTCTAGCTTCTCTTCTTTTAAGGGTCTCGCAGTGCTTTAAGAAATAGACTTTCTTCCGCTTTTCATAGATATAGGCTTTATATAAGCCAACATCAACCCATTTCAATTTTGGTAATTTTTTGTTAATGCTAACTCGCTTTAAACCCTTTTCATTCACGTGCCTAAGACTTCGATGCCATCATATTGAATCACCATCACTATCGAAATTAGCCACTACTATTTTATCTCTTGTTATAGCAATCGTACATAAATTCTCAACCTTATCGCCATATGCTACAACCATATTCCCCTTCATTATCTTTGATGATCCACTCCAAAATATTATTTTGTAACCAACATTATCGAGTTTACTCATGAAAATTAGATTCTTCTTCGGACATAAACTATGTCTAATATTCCGTATTTCTATTATATTCCGTTAGCGACTTCGATACTAACCTCACCTTTCTTCACAATGTCTAGAGGTTCATCATCCGCAAGATAAACCTTCCCAAAATTTCCTGTAACATATTTTTATAGGAAATCTTTATATGGAATAGAATGAAATGATGCACTTGAGTCTAGAATCGAAGACTTAATAAGACTATCCACACAACACATTAATGCATCCGTAATTTCATCAATCGTTGCATATATAGAGTCATCATCCCGATTCTTCTTCTTTTGGGAGCCTTACACTCGATTTTTGAAATGTCTCTTCTTGCATAATTCCAATAAATGATTTCTTTGTGATTTTTGAATTTTCCTATATCCTTTTATTTTAACCTTCCATGACCATAAATTTGACCTCGCCGAAAGTCATTTCCTTTGCTATCAATACTTAAAGCAACTTGAACGTTCTCCTAACTCACTCATGTGAAGATATTTATTGACCATTAAAAATCAAACATCGTCCAATTTTAGATTTTTATTTCTTGATGAACTCCTTACTACCGTTACCAATCCAAAACAGCTATTAGGTAGAGAATATATCAAAACTAGTATCTTAACATCATCATCAAACACAATGCTTACCGACTCTAATTGACTAATGAACACATTAACTTCATTAATTTGATTAGTCATAAACATATCCTCAATCATCTTCGGATTGAATGATCGACGTATCAAAAATACTTTGTTTGAGGAATATGACTTCTCATACATATTTAACAGCGTCGTCAGTAGATTTGCTATGGTTTTTTCTTTCATGATGTTGACGCAATGTTCCATGTCAATATCAATCAGATAACACCTAAAGCTTGACGATCCAAGAGAACCTAATCAACATCTTTCATCCCCTCTTGCTTTTTCCCCGATAGGGGTTCGTATAGCTCATTTAGGTAAAGATAGTCTTCAATCCGCATCATCCGGAACCCGAAATCTTTACCATCAAACTTGTCAATCCTCACTTTTCCTTCTTCTACCATCATTCCTCCTTACCCCGCTAACCTAGGGCTTTGATACCAATTGTTAGCAGACAAACCAAGTAAAAAAATAAAGAAAAAAAGACAAGAAAAATCACACAACATAAAGATTTAAAGTGGTTTGCAATGATGCCTACGCCTCGACCGTACTAGGATTTCTTATTATGATGTTTTGTCAAAGGGCGACTTAAAATATAAGTGATGTTGCCTCTGTTTATAGTGTGTACAATTAGGTTTATAAGAAAAAAAGGCCTAACGACCCAATATTATGTAGACTATTTGAGGGTTCTATTATGCTAGATCCGTATAGCATCTTATATTGTGGTCCTCCATCCATATCAATCTCTATAACTTAATAGTAATAGTGGCTTTGTATCTCCTTTTGTTCTTGCATTTGCTGAAACTTCATTTGTTTTTTCTTTTTAATACCTTTACTTTTATAATTCATTTCATCTTATTTTAATTTAAAACAAGAAGTAATTATAGAAAATATATTGTCCGAGAAACACTTTAGGACTTCAAAACTACTTACCATTATGTGTAATATCCGTTTAAATTTAAATAGTTTGATTTTTATTCTATTTTCCTATGTTTGTTTGATTTTTTTAAAATAATTCAAATCGTATCAATTTTAATATTCTCAATTTTTCACCGTGACACAATTTAAGTAGATGTTGTGTTTAGTGGCGATTGGCAAATACTCCCGAAGTAGTAGGGTTTTTCCTTAAGAAAGATTCTTTTGATTAAGAGGATAGTTTGTTAAAACCGATTTTGTTTTCTTTAATTGTGGTAGGGTGATAGAATTATATGGAATAAAATCGCATAAAACAGAAATATCTCATGTACAATTATAATAATAATATTTCATACTTCGTTAGTGGTCTAAGGCAATCCGAGCTTACTCTTAGACTTTTTTACAATAGCTCACTAAAATAAAGTCTTTCGACTCAATCTAAATATAACTCATTATTTAAATAATGAGTAAACTTGAATTACTAGATGATGTCCTTAAGTGTAAGTTTTTTTAATTACTAGCTAATGCACCCTTAAAAAAAAAATCTTTTTTAGATGTGAAAGTTATACAAACCACTATTATTTTATGTTAAAATTTTTAATTTTAATTAAAAAAGGATAAATTATTGAAAACACTCGTATTTACATGGCCGGAACACCTTGCACTCCTATTTTTCAAATATTATACTTTATATCCCAAGATTTTAATATGCATATTCGAAAACATCATGTATAATAATTCCATTTACATTTTCAAAATTTCGTGTAAACAAATTGTCTAAATTTTTACAAGTTTGCCATTATGTTTTTTAAATGGCCACAATGCTTCTTCAAAGCATTTCGGTCATAACAACACAAAAAATAGTCATTTGAGATTGTAAAATAGCAATTCTTTTTCTTGCTAGAAGTGATCTATAAAATGCAAAAAAAAAAAGAAAAAAAAATGAAATGCCCAACATATGAAAATCTAAATATCCAACATCAAAACATGAATTTCCGACAAAACCCACCCAATTCAAATCACCCAAATCCAATCTCAAACATCCAAATTCATATCCAAATACCAAAAACTTCAAAGTCAAACACAACATTTAAGTCGCCACCTTAATAAAACAAAAACCCTCATTATTTTTTAATGTCTACATCATCCTACGACAATGAAATCTCTTCCTCTAACAATATCAATCAACAAAGCTCACATGGATTAAGATTGTTATAACCAAAAAAAAAAAACCACCTCCATTTTTTTATTTGTTAAAAAAGGAAAAAATAGAAATATAATAAAATAAAAAAGAAAAGTGGGTAGAAAACACAAAATGTTCATCAAGGGCCTAATTGAAAAATTGTTATTTGCATGAATAAAATTTCTCGAAAATGAGCACGATTGCGGAGAATTGACATTCGCAGGGACCAAAATAGAAGGTTAGGGCAAATGATAGGATTGAACGCGAGTGAACGATTTGTCATTCGCTCCAACCCAAAGTCTTTCCTTAAGCCATTCAAAAATTTGTCCGAATCCTCGGCTAATTGGTTTTTTTTTTTTAAGTTGATCTATCTCGGTTGTTTAGCTAACCAAATCCATAGATTAACAACATGAGTTTGAGTTCTAATTGGATAGCTAATTTTTTTTTATTTTTAAGGTAGTTGAGTTGGAGTAAATTTGGAATTAACAATGCCTATAAAAGAGTTAAGAATGAGGAAAAAAGGAAGAAGAAAAAAGATTCGAGGGGGAGAAGTTTTTAGAGGAAGAAATGCGGGTTGGAGAGAGTTAAAAACGAGAAAAAGTAAAATTTGAGGAATTTTTGGGATTTTGGCTCTTGCGTTTTCCGGGAATTTACGGGCAAGGGTTTGGTGTTCCTCGGATACTCGATTTATGTTCATCATTTTCTAGATAAATTGAAGAGGGTTTTGTGTCAAATCGTGTAGGATTTGGGTTTAGTGACTAGGAAAAAAAGCAAATCGAGAGTGAAAGGTTGAAAATCACGAAATCACAACATCGTTGGGCTTCCCGGGTTACTTGCATTTTCCGGGCATTCATTTTTGGTGTTCATCCATTTCGGATTTACCAACGAGCACTCAATCGACTGGTTGGCTTTGATTTTGGACCCGGACATTAACCAAGTTTTCAAAATTTGCGACTCGAACAATCCTCTCAAAATTGATCACGGTGATCATCATCATAAACAATTCGAGTCCATTTTCCTTTTTTCGTTCTTCCCGTGATATTTTTTTTTCTTCCAGCTTTTATTTTCCTCAAATTTTCGTTATCGTGATCTTTACCATTTAATTCATTTTTGTGTGAACCTTTTTTCCCATGATTTTATTTCAATCAAATTGAAATAGGTCTTAATCAAACTCGAAATAGGTTTTAATAGTTTAGCTTTCGATTCAAAAAAAGAGCTTGAATTCGGGGAGAGAATGATGAATAGAGAGAGAAAATGGAGAAAGTGAAGAATAGGAGAGAGAGAGAATCACTATCTTAAAATATGCGTTTTTGATCGAAACAATGAGGGAAATGGGCTCGTTTTCTGTTTTAGCCCAGTCGAGTTTTTTTAAAAAAAAAACAAAAGGGTCGGATCGATTTCAACCTGACCCAACTCGGTCTATAGAAATAAAAAGGGGGTTGGATTCATTTCAGTCCAGCCTTCTCCCAAAAAAAAAAAAAAAAAAAAAAAACAAAAAAAAAATATATAAAAAAATAGAAGTAGAAAAAAAAGGGACAAATTATTTTTACTTTTAATGCTTAAATTCCATTTTATTTAAGTTTAAATATTTTAGTTTTTTCATTATTTTTTAGAGTCATTTTTTATATGTTATTTTTTTTAGTTTATTCATTTTACCTTAAAATGTTAAAGTTTATGTTAGTTATTAGGTTAGATAATTATTTGATAAAAGAATTATCGTGTCCTAAACTTTTGGGGAGTGATCATAAATTTTTATCGATAAATAAATAAATAAATAAAAACTCTTGACGAAGTCTCCTATTCAATAGAGACCGACGTTACAAAAATCTCATAATAAGAATGTCCTCCGATACACCGATTGTATTGAGGCTTAAAAGGGATTCGATGTCCGAACCGACGTGTCGTCCGACGAAAGGGACCAACGATCGTTTCAATCCGATGCCCCGCCCAATAACTAATTTTTTTTATTGGAGCTCAAAAATTAGAAAATAATTTGGAAATAAATAAAATATTATAGGAGATGAATTTAGGATCGAACTAGACATGATGCCTTTCTTAGGAAAGGGCATCTTTGGGTGATCGATATCTTCCCAAAGCGTAACCAACTCCTTACCATAGAATCTCTAGACCGGTGTAACTCTTAGGTTCTTTGTTCCTTAATATTAGGTGACGACTCGAAACTTGTAAATAAAAAAAAACTAACTCGTAATAGGAAATTTAATTTTTAGGAGTCCCGTCTAAAGTCGAATAGTGACGGAATGGCGACTCACTTGAGGATTTAGAGTTAGGCCAAAGGTTTAGTCCATTTAAGTTTATCTCTTGTGTTTATTTTTTACCAATTATTTTTTAAGTAATTTATTTATTTATTGATTTATTTTTTCATTTAATTTTGATTTTTTTTATTTTCTTTCTTGTATATATTTTAAATCTTTTAATTTTATACAATTTATTTTTCTTGCATTCATGTACTTATTTAATCTTGAACCGAGTTGGACGCTTATCTTGAATTGTTGCATACACCACGAAAAAACCCGCAAAAGCTCTAGACCCGAGCTAAAACCCTGCTAGCATTTAGATAGAGAGATTCGAAGGCGAGTATGATGAAAGTCTATTGATGTTCTTTTGGAATCTCGTTTGGATTGGAACTCACCCTATGCATAGAAAATGGTGGAATAACCTCCCCTACCTCTTTGTGCATAAGGTTAAGAGGCTGAATTATCCTACTAGTAATTTAGATAGTTCGAAACTTGAAAAGACTTCAAGATTAGACAAGCCTTGCCTATATCCATAGAAAGGTAGATCTTATCCATTAGGGTGGACTCGATTAAGTCACGAATCATTTCCAAATGATATTTGTTCTAACCCTCGACTCTTGTAGGATGTTAAATAAAGAAAGGTATCTAACCCGATTCAAATCATGCATGTATATATTTTATATTCATTGTACATATGTTCTTTGAGTTTTTTTTTCGGGATTTTAAAATATAGGTAGCTCCACCAAAGCTCAATTCCCCCGCGCATGCACAACACTAGATTAAGGACTCGTCAAATGAAAAACGAGGATAGAGCACGATAGGAAGAAATTTATCAATAAGATTTTGAGTCATTGAGAGAAGAGATGACCCAAATGAAGGCTTTACTTGCAGGAAATAAGGGGAGGTAGCTTAAATGTAGGATGAGAACAACTTGAAATGCCACATGATATTCCATTTCCCAATCAATCCGAGCCAACGACCTATCGTACAACATTTCATGTTAAAGCCTTACTCCAGCTGGAGCATATGCCTATCCAATGGACCCTCGAGTCCTCGCCAATGCCATCTATGCCTACTATGGATCCTACGGAAGAAGAAACTCAAGGTCATAAGGTAGTCGAAGGATCGAGTATGGATATATTAGTTGCTCTCGAAGAACGCCTAAGAGTAATAGAAGGGGAAGACACCTATGATCCTATCAAAGCCTCCGAGATGTGTTTGGTATCCGATGCGATAATTCCAAAGAAGTTCAAGGTGTCGGATTTCTCCAAGTACATTGGAATCCAATGTCCCATTACCCATCCGAGGGTTTACCGTAGTAAGATGGCGAAGTGGTTCATGAAGAAAAGCTGCTTATACACTTCTTCCATGAAAGCTTAGATGGACCGACACCGAGTTGGTATATGAGATTGGAGGGGTCCAAGATTAGAAAATGAAAACATTTAGGCGATGCTTTTCTCGAAGCAATACAAGTTTAACATGAAAGTGGCTCCAAACCGTTCGGATCTTCGAGGGATGAAAAAAAGGGCTAAAGAGACCATTAAGGAGTATGCACAAAGATGGCACGAGGTAGTGGCTCGAATCCATCCACCATTGCAAGAGTATGAGTTGATCTCAATATTTTTGAATACTTTCAAAGCCTCCTACTTTGAGTATTTGATTGGTAATGTTTCAATCAACTTTACCGATATTGTTATCATAGGCGAGAGGGTGGAACAAGCAATTAAAGCTAAAAAGATTCTCGATGGTTCTAAAAAGCAAGGAAGCGAGTGGTAATAGGAGGATAGATAGTGAGATATATTAGGTTAAGACTGGATCTTATCAATTTAAGAGTCGAGGGAGTAATAGAGGAAAACATGGAAATCATAAAAGCAACCCCCAAAGACCTTCATTCACCTACCACACCCATAGCCTAACAAACACCATGAACCAAACATACCTACCAAATCAACCAAATCTATCCTACAAACCTCACCAAACCTACCAAAGAAATCAATTCCCTCAAGCTACTCCATATTTCCAAAATCCACCAATTCATAATCAAGACCATAAGAAAGAACAACTACTACCCTTACCTCATTCATTGAGTGAAACGTTTGAACACCTAGTAGGCATTGGATAGATCACTCCGGTCCCTACTAACCCAATGCACCCTCCTTACCCTCCGTGGTATAAAGAAGATCAAAGATGTGAATATCATTCTTGTGTGGTCGGGCATAACATCAATGATTGTCCCGCCTTCAGAGGAAGTTGTTGAGCTTGATCAAGCAAGGTTGGATCGGTTTCGACGATGATCTACATTCTTCTAATGTGAATATGAACCCCCTCTCGAACCACGGAATTGCTAATACAAGAGATGAGGAGACCGAGTGAGTACGAAGTTATGGAGAAGATGCATGTTTGTAATTTGCAAGTTTGTTTTTGAATACTATTTTATGAATATTTTGGCTATGCATGAATTAAGTCGTATCTTTGAATAAAATTCTACTTTCCGTTATAATTTATATTATTTGAAATCAAGAGATGTTCATTTGAAAGTATTATTTGGCATTGCATTTTTCTCCATTAAGGAAATATAATGGCGAATTCATTCAAAAATTTCCACAAAAAAAAATAATGATCAAATTTTAAAGGATGGTAGATTATGCTAGAGGCAATTTTTCAATTCATGAAAGCCATGATACACCTTGTTAAAAACCTTCTCGAGCGAGAAAGTAATTGGACAATCCTCTATTTTGTTGAAAAGAAACCAAAAGAAAAAGGAGAAATTTGTTTTTATTTCTCTAAATTGAACCCTCGAAGAAAAGTTTTACCTAAGAAAACATCATGAAGCCCAAATGAAAGACTAAATGATTGGTGTCTTAAGTAATGATAAACAATATCCTCAACTTATGATCTCGGTAAATCATCATCTTTCGTAGGAGATTAGTGTCTAATGACATAGGTGAATCGGTCTTTGAGATGAAGAAAGGCCATCTTTCATAAATCTTACAAAATCTTTATCTCTTATCATCCCACTTTAAGCTTAATGATTTCTTTCACAATAACCTAGACTAAGATCAATGAAACAAAATCCATGAATGGTCAATGAAACTCTCAAAATTTTTGTTAAAAAAAAAAACAAAATCCCATCAATGATACTAAAAATAAAAAAGAAATATAAAAAAAGAAAAAGAAAAAAAGATTCCTATAGTACCAAAAACAAAAAGGGTCAAGATGGGAGTCAAGATCTAAACAAACAAATAAAGAGAGTTGAGATTAGAAAACAAAGTTAACGATCAAAATGACAAAATCCATGTGGCAAGCCTAAAAGGAAAGTTTTTCTCATCGTAGTTCAACTAACGACTAAAGTGATAGAGTCCAAAAGACATGGTCTAAAGAGATTTTCATGGCCAACAAAGTGATCCTATGTCAAAAAACCCTTAATCACTTTTTGAGCCTTTATATCCTTCTTTCATAAGCCCGAACCATAGCCTATATTATGTGCTTATACAAGCCCTTTCTAATCAAAGGCGAGTTAACTTAAGTTGTTGGATACTAATCTTAAAAAGGAGACATGACCGATCGGTGTGTTGTTCGTCATTCTTTAGGACATCAAATCATGAGTCTTCATCAACTAACTTGGGCAAAAAATAAACAGAATCAAAATATTTAAGGCAAAATTATCCTTCAAAACCATTTTTTTCAAAATCCTTTACGCTCAAAACTTTTTCATTTACTCGAAATAGACTTATCTTGGATTAATTACCTTCAAATGTCGGCTTTTATGCAAACTTTCCATAACCCAAACACTTTCTTTTTGCTTGCGTAGCCTAACTTTCTTGAAGAAATTGCATTATAGCATTCGAATGTCATGTTTTTAACTTTTGATCAATAAATTTAAATATCTTTATGAATGAAAGTACTTTCATCAAAACATCCCTATATTTTTTTCAAATAATTTGAATTATTTTAAGAGAATTTCTCAAGTATACAGACTTGATCCATAAAAGCCAAATGCCTATTCAATGATCCTTTTTTTTAAAAAAAAATTTTAAATTAGTTTGCAAATTGTGACACAAGCATCGGAAGATAAGCATTGAACCCAAGCCATGATTATGTTGGGAGAACTATAAATGTTTTGATCAAAGTGTGGGAGCATCTCGTGGCCAAATCGAATGGTAATCCGTTAAATTGAGAATACTTGGGGGCAAGACCAAGAATCTAGTAACTCCAATCGAGTTCAATAACCGGTCGGATGATGATGATATTACTATGGTAGATAGAGGAACGAAGGCCGAACAATAAGCTTTTGAGCATAAATCAAAGCGAGTTAAAGCCATCAAACTAAGGGGCAAAAAAAACGCAGTCTTAAGAGAGGATAATGACTCAGTCAAAGTTTGGCAAGTAATCAAAGCAATTGGGTATGGCTTCACAAGGGAGGATCACAATATGTGGTGGGTTATTACCTCATTTAGTTGGAGAAAGTTCAAAAAAAAAAAAAAAACAGAGAGAGAGAGACTCGAGTTCCATAATAAATAGTGATTCAAGCCCGGGGCAAGAAAATTTCGACAGATCTTGCGAGATATAATTCTGTACGGACTTCAAGAATGAGATGCCAACGGGGAGTTGAGTGCCGAAAAGGTGGGCGACCTATGATTCTCTTAGGTAAGGAACTAACCATTGCTACATTTCGGGAATGACGACTAAAAAGAAAAGATGGAACAATCATTCAAGTTCAAAAAAAAAAGTTTACGTTTCACACATTCTTTTAGGTAAGGTCGCCTAACAATAGACTATTCTCGTATTCGAGCGGGTTCGCCTATCTTAGTTTCTTATTTTAGGCGAGGTTGCCTATCAATCATTTTCATTTTCGGACAAGGTTGCCTAATTTAGTCAATCACTTGAGTAGAGGTACGTAACGTGCATTTTTAGGCAAGGTTGCCTAATTTAGTCAATCACTTAGGTAGAGTTACCTAACGTGCATTTTTTGACAAGGATGTTTAATTTAGTCAATCAATTAGGTAGAGTTACCTAACATACATTTTCGAGCAAGGTTGCCTATTTAGTCCATTGTTTACGTATGGTTGCCCAATGATTATTTTTCAAGCAAAGTTCAAGTAAGGTTGCTTATTTAGTCAATCGTTTAGGTAGAGTTACCTAACGATCTTTTTTAGGTAGAGTTGTCTAATTTTTGTTCACCATTCAAAGCAAAGATGCTTAATGATTCTCTCATTTTCGAGCAAGGTTGCCTACTTAGTTTGTCGATCAAGCGGGGTTGCCTAATGATCTTCATCGTTTTAGGCGGAGTTGCCTAGTAATCACAAGCATATTTAATTTTTAGGGTAGGTCACCCTCTAATTTGGCCATGTACTACATGTTTGATTTTCGGGACTTGCCGCCCTTCAATTTGTCCCCGCATCGTATGTTTGATTTTCGGGGCGAGGCGGTCCTACAATTTGGCCCTGCATTGCATATTTAATTTTCGGGGCAGGCCGCCCTTCAATTTGGCCATGTACTACATATTTAATATTCGGGCAGTGCCGCCCTACAATTTGGCCCCACATTGCATATTTAATTTTCGGGACGAGCCGCCCTTTCAATTTGACTTGTACTTGCATATTTAATTTTTAGGGCGAGACCACTCTTCAATTTGGCCTCATATTGCATATTTAATTTTCGAGTGCGACCAGCTCTTCAATTTGGCCATGTATTGCATATTTAAATTTCGGAGCGTGTAACCCTTTAATTTGGCCATACATTGCATATTTAAATTTCGTGGCGGAAGTTTCGAGTCGAGCCGCCCTTCAATTTGGCCATACATTGCATATTTAAGTTTCGAGGCGGACCGCCCTTCAATTTGGCCATCCCATCGCCATTTTACCCTTGATTTTAATCATAAAAAAAAAAAAATTCTTTACAAGCTTATTAAACTAAGTCATTGAAAAATATTTTTTTCATTCGACTATTTTTCAGTGACTTTGCACCATAAGCATTGTAAAGAGGGGCAATTGTTATAACAAAAAAAAAAAAAACCACCTCCATTTTTTTTATTTTTTTAAAAAAAGGAAAAAATAAAAATATAATAAAATACAAAAGAAAAGTGGGTAGAAAACACAAAATGTTCATCAAGGGGCCCGATTGAAAAATTGTTATTTGCATGACTAAAATTTCTCAAAAATGAGCACGATTGTAGAGAATTGACATTCGCAGGGACCAAAATAGAAGGTTGGGGCAAATGACAGGATCGAACGCGAGTGAACGACTTGTCATTCACTCCAACCCAAAGTCTTTCCTTAAGCCATTCGAAAATCCGTCCGAATCCTCGGCTAATTGGTTTGTTTTTGAAGTCGATCTATCCCGATTGCTTAGCTAACCAAATTCATAGATTAACAAACATGAGTTTGAGTTTTAATTGGATAGCTAAATTTTTTACGATTTTTAAGGTAGTTGAGTTAGAGTAAATTTGGAATTAACAATGCTTATAAAAGAGTTAAGAATGAGGAAAAAATGAAGAAGAAAAAAGATTTTGAGGGGGAGGGAGAAGTTTTTAGAGGAAGAAATATGGGTTCGAGAGAGAGTTAAAAACAAAAAAAAGAAGTAAAATTTGAGGAATTTTTGGGATTTTGGCTCTTGTGTTTTCTCGAGGAATTTTTGGGCAAGGGTTTGGTGTTCCTCGGATACTCGATTTATGTTCGTCATTTTCTAGATAAATTGAAGAGGGTTTTATGTCGATTAGTGTAGGATTTGGGTTTAATGGCTAGGAAAAAAAGCAAATCGAGAGTGAAAGGTTGGAAATCACGAAATCACAACATCGTTGGGCTTCCCGGGTTCGTCGCATTTTTTGGGCATTCGTTCTTGGTGTTCATCCTTTTTTGGATTTATCAACGACACTCAATTGGCTGGTTGGCTTTGATTTTGGACCTAAACATTAACTAAGTTTTCAAAATTTGCCACTCGTAACAATCCTCTCGAAATTGATCACGGTGATCATCATCATAAACAATTTAGGTCCATTTTTCTTTTTTCGTTCTTCCCGTGATATTTTTTTTCTTCCAATTTTTCGTTTTCCTCAAATTTTCATTATTGTGATCTTTGCCATTTAATTCATTTTTGTGTGAACCTTTGACGATGATTTTATTTCAATCAAGCTAAAATAGGTCTTAATAGTTTAGCTTTCGATTCAAAACAAAAGCTTGAATTCGGGGAGAGAATGATGAATAGAGGGAGAAAATGGAGAAAGTGAAGAATAGAGAGAGAGAGAGAGAGAGAGAGAGAGAGAGAGAGAATCACTCGTCTTAAAATTTGCATTTTTGATCGAAAAAATGAGGGAAATGGGCTTGTTTTCCGTTTTAGCCTAGTCGAGTTAAAAAAAAAAACAAAAAAAGGGTTAGATCGATTTTAGCCCGACCTCAACCCGGTCTATAAAATAAAAAAGGGGTTGGATTGATTTCGAGTCCAACCTTCTCCCAAAAAAAGAAAAAGAAAAAAATATAAAAAAATAGAAGTAGAAAAAAAAGGAACAAATTATTTTTACTTTTAATGCTTAAATTCCATTTTATTTAAGTTTAAATATTTTAGTTTTTTTCATTATTTTTTAGAGTTAGTTTTTATATGTTATTTTTTTAGTCTATTCATTTTACCTTAAAATGTTAAAGTTTATGTTAGTTATTAGGTTAGATAATTATTTGATAAAAGAATTATTGAGTCTCCTAAATTTTTGCGGATCGATCATAAATTTTTATCGATAAAAAAAATAAATAAATAAAATCTCTTAACGAAGTCTCCTATTCAATAGGGACCGACGTTACAAAAATCTCATAATAAGAATGTCTTCCGATACACCGGTTGATCGAGGCTTAAAAGGGATCCGATGTTTGAACCGACGTGTCGCCTCGAAAAAAGGGACCAACGATCGTTTCAATACTATGCCTCGCCTAATAACTAATTTTTTTATTGGAGCTCAAAAATTAGAAAATAATTTGGCAGTAAATAAAATATTATAGGAGATGAATTTAGGACTAAACTAGACATGGTACTTTTCTTAGGAAATGGCATCTTTGGGTGATCGATATCTTCCCAAAGCATAACCAACTCCTTATCATAGAATCTCTAGACCGAGTGCAACTTTTAGGTTCCTAGTTCCTTAATATTAGGTGGCGACTTCAAAACTTATAAATAAAATAAAAAAAACTAACTCTATAAATAGGAAATTTAATTTTTGGGAGTCTCGTCCAAAGTCGGATAGCGACAAAGATTCAAGAACATTCAATGCAACACATGCAATAAACATGCCTCCGTAAGGATTTCAAAAACTCGGAGAAACAAAATTAAATTATTCTATAGGTGTGATGGCAAGTATTGTGAGAATTCATTCACCGATTGGGATAAATCTATAAATAATATCAATTAAGATAATAATGGAGCACCCAAAGTTAATATTCAACCTATTGTGGATGAAGTCCATAAAATGAGAGATGAAATGAGAAAACTGTAGGTGAAGCTTGATCGATTAGAAGGTAGTACTATAAGCTTCAAATATATTTTAATAGCTAATATAATATGTGCAATACTAATGTATATATTAATATTAGTGTTACTAGTAAAAAAGTAGCTTGACAAAGCATTATATTGTTACTTAGCCCCTAATTGTCTAAAACCTTAACCTCCAACCATCCACAACCCTAACCCCAATGTCTAGAACCCCTCAACCCTTACTATCTAGAACCCCTTAACACAACCCCTACTTGTTTTGACCCTTTAACCCCATCCTCTACTATCTAGAACCCTAATCCCAAGCCTAACTGTCTAGAACCCCTAAATCCTTATTGTTTGGAACCTTCTAACCCCAACCCATACCGTCCGAACCCTAACCCTAACTATCCACCCCATTGTCTATAAAATCACACCAAAAAACAAGCCTCCACTCGTTTACGCACCCACCCACACCAATAAACAAACCTCATAAGTTCAATAAATAACACCGTTAAATAACCATAAGTAACATATACTAATGCTTATACACACTATTACAAAATAAAGTATTTAAACCTATGTGTGTCCTAGGTTGCAACACATGAACAAGGGTATTTAAAACAATATTTTTCAAAAGAAGTTGTTACCTATATAAAAAGAACAACAAATATGTACACTAAAAACCATGTATATAACACCAATATTTAGTCTATTTAAGTGGTCGCCACTAGCTTGATTCCTTCTTCTTTTATTATGTTAACCAAATTAACATAACATATTAAAATATCGGGGAATATAACATTATTTAATTTTAAAAGAAATTGATCATTCATTACCTCATTCATAAAAGAAGTCATGTTAACCACCTTTGAGTTGCCTCCAACATTACTACCACCTCTTTTAGCATTACCTCCTCTCCTACTATCCCTACTACCTCTTCTAATAATACCATCTCTATTTCAACCATTTTGAATCCTCAAAATTTTACCAATAGTTTCTTTTCCATCATGTTGAAGGCTATTTGAACTGTCACAAAAAATACTACCACTTCTATTACCTTAAGCTCCTTTTTCACCACGCCTACCCCTACATTTACCATCAATCCTACCAATCTAAATCGAGTAACAAACAAATAATTAATTTTAATAAAAATACAAACCAAAACTATATAGCAATAAAAGTGAAATTAAATTAAAAAAAACAAATCAAAAAAGCCTAGCTCGGTTCTTATGATTGCTCGGTAGTATCCCTTTGGTAAGTTTTTGAGTTATGACCAAACTATTTACATATGTTGTATGTAACGAGTGCTTGACCAAAACTATATAGCAATAAAAATGAAATTAAATTAAAAAAATAACAAATAAATAATTTATTTTAATAAAAATACAAACCAAAAGTATATAGCAATAAAAGTGAAATTAAATTAAAACAAACAAATCAAAAAGTCCGACTCACCTCTTGTGATTGCTTATAAGTATCCCTTTGGTAAGTTCTTGAATTATGACCAAACTATTTACATATATTGCATGTAACAACGCTTGAACTATTTCTCATAGTGCTAGAGGTTTTTTTCTCCTTTTTTCTCTTCTTCTATTCTTTCTTAGTCTACCGAAGACTCCTCTTTAAAAAAGAAGGCAAAGCAATAAGCTCTCATTCTTCGAGTCAAAATTTTTCTTTTAGGTAAAGGGTGAATCACTTTAGAATAAGTGTTGATGAAATTAGGGACTATGCAGCAATTGTCATAGTAATCTTTTAATTCACCTCTTTTATGATATAAACAAGTCGTTACATGCCTATATAGGATCTTAGTCATACTCTTTTCATCAAAAAAATGTTTAAATGTCTTAAAGTTGACACATATCCTTTGTGAACCATCATAAACTCGATACTCATCTACACTAATTGGTTTTATTCTTAGATTCCTTGCCTTGTTATCTTTTTTATCAAGAAACCCTCTCACAAATGGAGTAGTCTTAGTCTACCAAGATATTCCTTTCACAAATCGTGTATGTAACCTTAACATTATCTTCACCTTAATCTTCTCCAACAAAATGACTATGGGTAAGCCTTTAAATTTTCCAATCCAATGATTAAAACATTCAGCCATGTTGTTTGGTGATATGATCATTCTTCACATTCTTATCAAATCAATGCTTTGAGCATCTTTTAATAGGTATTTTTTACAACCATCTAGCAGACCTTAGAATTTATAGCTCCTATAGACTTTATATCGTGTTTAAACCGAAAGATAGAATATGCCTTACTAACCCCTCGGAGACTCAACTTCATATCGAAACCCACAAACCTTTTTTTTTAAGTTGACACATATATGTTTGGCAGAATGTTTTCTTAAGGGAAAACCTTTTTCATAGTGTTTGACAAACTTTGCAAAGGTATGTATAGTGAAATTGGTATTTGTAACATTTTTTAAGAAAAAATTAATAAAAAAGTATAAAGTACATTTAGCAATTGCTCATACCTTTGTCTATCAAACATAAAACATGACGTCTTGTCTTGAATTCCAAACTTTATATAATTATATAAAGTCGAGAGAAACTATTCCCAATTGTCATTATCCTCTCGTTTGGAGAACAAGCATAAACCAATAGGAATATACCATTTTTTGAAACTAAATACACGAGTTACAAGTATATAAACAACTAAACCATGATTATTATGTCTCAATAAATCAATATATTTAGGTAGCAACTTGTATGATTTATCAAGACTCCCTCAATAGCTTGCTTTTCCTTGTATCTTTTCCTCTATATATAACTGCATTAGCCTAGGTTATAATCCCTAATATTTTTTTTTAATATTGCCTCTAGTGCTTGTAATAGAGATTTTTGAATCGATACTAATGTAAGGCGATAACCTTTTAACAATCCATATTGAGTCGATAGACTTGTTGTTTGATAGTATTATACATCTATGTTTTCCTTTTAATGTTTTAACAATGAAATTTCTCTTACTAGGAAATAAAGATGCATAAATACTCTAATGGCAACAATCACCGTTACATTTTGCACTAACCTTATCCTATTCAATTTATATCCTTCTTTTACCTCATACAATTTCAGCATATCTCTAAAGGCATAGACACTCTCAAATATCATACACTCTTCAAAAACTATATTTCTATCTTCTTTCAAAGTAAACCTTTTGCTCGTCATCTTTTTAGTTAGATCAACAATTTTTTTTTCCTTTCGATCTTCTTCATCACTTCGTCACTCTTACATACATCATGCTTATCAAATTCATCTTCATAAGCTATCATTCCTTATCACTCTCACATTGTTCCACTATCTTAGCCTCATCTCGCTTCTTTTATTAAAAAATACATGTTCATAATCCATTCATCTTCTTCATCATCCTAAACTCATACTCACCTTCATTTGAGGGTAAGTAATCATCATCGAATTGTCACTAGCACTATAGTCAACTAACTCATCAAATTCATCTAATTATGGCCTCATTCTATTCCCTTCCACTTGTTTCTTCATTATTAGTCCCATTGATGACCTCTCTCTAGACTAACCTAATTTGCTAATGTGGTCTTTTTTCTTTTATTCCATATCATGTTTCCTTGTCTATCTATATTAAACTTCTCTATCTATCTATATTAACCTCATATGCTAATGTGGTCTTTTCTCTTCTAATTTGTCTTTATCATGTCCTAAATATATTCATTATCATTGTAGTACTCACTACCCATTACAATACTCCCAATCCTACTTTTATTGCCCACTTGTAAATTATTAATAAAACATTATTCCCTACTAACTCGACTACCCACTACTTTATTAACAATAGGTAAATAATTATCCAAACCCATATCCCTTCTCTCTACATGTAATTCATTAAGTAAACCTTGGTCCCCATTAATCTACCTACCCACTTCTTCATTACAATTAGACGTAACACTCCTACTACCAATAATAACACAATTGTCATCATTGCCATTAAGTTGCTCAAAGTATTTATCATTCGGATCTATCTTAACACCAATATCATTCTTTGGAAAGTATTTGTAGTGGGCCTCTTTTTGTTGTAATTATCATAAAAACAACCTAGTATTGGAAAAGCTATTGGCTCTTTACTCGGGATCCTCCATATGTAAATGGATAACCTCTTCCTTGTCATGGGCGGACAAGACTTCAATCGTGGACTTGTCATCAATTAGTTTAACTCCACGATCATCTCAAATAGTGAATCCTTTCAAATTAACATCTAATACTAGTTTGGAAAAAAATAGTATGTCTAAGTAGATAAGGCAATTGATGAATAAGCACTCGCTAAATGAAGGTCCGATCTCCGTTATGGAAGTATATTTCTAACATTATGTGACTTGCATCAAACCATAAGAAATTTGGAACAAACAAAGGTCCTAACAAACAATCATATTTTATCTAACAAATGACCATTAAACAAATTTAAGGTTTTTATGATTTAGGAATTTTTTGGATTACAAATTAACAATTAATTAAACCTTTAAACCCTTTTTTTGTTTTTTGCTTGAAACAACCAATAAAATGATAAACGAGTTATTTCAAAGAAAAAAATAAACATTTAAAAAAGTAGGGTTCTTTAGAAATTTCAATCGTAGGTTAAAAATTCTTCAAAAGACCAAAATTTTTAATGGGTTTTGCTTGAGATTCGACAATTGCTATATTAATTCCAAGTTTTTATGGATTAAATGAAGGATCATGCATCATATGGACATACGGAATAAATAATTTTTTTTCTTCATCTAGGGTTCTCAAGAGCATGTTGCTGAATCAACTAATCATACATAATAAACATGAATAAGATAATAGTTAGTGATTACCTCTTGTAGCATAGAAACAATCTATGTGAAAAGATGTAGTCCAAGTGTTCAGTTTCTATTGATTATCCATGTAACTTAAACACTCATGCAAGAAGCAATCATAAACTATTGAGTTCTAACTCCATTTTTTTTTATTAGTTTATTTTTCTCTTTAGAAATCAATTCGGGGATTTTATCCGATAACCCTTAGGGAGAGAGAGGTGGTAGGTTTGAGAGACAAAAAACCTTTTTTCTTTCTTTCTTTTATGCATTAGTTGTAATTGCCTTACCCTTTTCCATCCATCTCTCCTTTATTTATAGGGTTGGCAACTTCTTCTTGTAAGTCAAGGAGATGTTTTCTATATAGGCTTTATCTAACCTTATCCTTGTAAACCCTAAGCCTTATCCAATAATGTTCAAGTTTTTTCTTGCATCAAAATATTTTATAGACTTTTAAATTAAACCTATTAGCCCAAAATTTTTTGACCTAATTTATTATCAATTAATTTAGACTATCCAAATAAATTGGGTAAAGTATTTTAGTGGAGCTCGCATTAGGAAATAATTTTCTAAAATATCCTTAAACCTAAATTAAGAAACAAATTTTTTTTAGGTAATTGTCTTTGAAATTTGGAACTAACATCCAAATTAGGAAACTAATTTTCAAAATAGAAAACCGACTTTCTATTTTAAGAAACTAACTTTCTAAAATAGGAAACTTTTCAAAACAGAAAACTTTTTCCAATAACATTTGCTTCTCTTTTATTATGTAAATGTTTAAACTTATACATGTAACTCAATAGGCTCCTAGATATGTTGACAATGCATAAAGAAGATAAAAGACACCTCTTTTATCTCTAAATACATACATCAAGATTAGCCTCTAGCAAGACATCATGACTAATCAATTCTTTAGAAGGATTAATTAATCTACAATTATCTTTCATGAGAATGGCTTTCATATAATTTAACCCTCATGTCAATTTATCATAGTATGATCTCAAACTTAGTTTATAGTACTGTTTGATTATGAGCATACAAGTTTCTTTGATCTCAAAATGTCTTAGCTCATAAGTAAATCAATTATGCTCTATTGGTATACTTTCACTATGGTCATAGATTTTTTTAGCAGACATTCATTAAATTTTAGTGTGATAACTTCTTTTAGCATATACGGAATGACAGATCCTATCTTAGTCATCCACCTATCTTTATTAGATTCCTAATACGACTAACGAATTGCCCACTTATTGCTCTTTACTCGAGCTCATCAAAATGAATGTTAAAGTACACCAATTCTCTAATGAGACAATCATAATGACTTCAAGTCAAATGACTAGTTGTACCCATCTCGCATGAGATTCCCATAGACTAAACCAAATGGGTTCTCATGGCGAGTTACGTCCAATTATATGTTCTCTAATATTATTTACTCGAGTGTTTGCTTTGGCAACACCATGTCAATATATGACACCGTAGCCTAGGACATAGAAGGTCAAGAATATTACCGTCATTAACCTACATTCGAAGTGCAATGAATGCAAACTAACAAGACATTATGACTTATACTCGTTATTCCTAAGTATGGAATATGCCCGGATATTTATTATTTGACTATTAGGTCTTATCTTATAGTTCAAAATGTACTAATAATTTTTTATGTTTTATCATTTTATTTAAATTATTAGAGCTGCAAAGATTGAATCCATGATACTTAGCTTTCCTAAAAAAATTTTCTATTAGTCCATGTAAAATTCATTTAATTATTACTCATTATTCGATATTCAATTTCTTTTAGAGTCATTAATCACTATTTATAATGATTAATTTCGTATCTCTTTTGTTCTCTCATTACACTACTATTCCCGGCATGCACGAAATGACTTGAAGAGACTACACTAACTACGATTATGTTACTATTTCACTATTGATATTTTTGTTTACATACAAACTAGTCTTAACATACGAAACTAGTTCAACGTCACATACTACAAAAGTGACTTATTCATTTATCAACATCACATTACTAGCTTTCTATTCATTTGTTTTATTTGTTCATAGCTTTAAGGATATCATAAAATAAACTAGCTAAACCCAACACATATATTATAATACCTAATAATAAGAAGAAGATAGCATGCGGTAGATCAACCTAGAATTCAAAACCCCATCCAATGTATATGTGACATGTGGACCCCTTGATAATTATTTAGCCGTGAAATATGCCATGATTACTTGTACTATCTAGCGAAGCTCCAATTTCCCTTGAAAAGTTAGATTATGTTGAAAATTTTTCTTCCCCTTTTTCACCCAATATTTTGACCAAGCTCCTTTAAATTTAACCTTGTGAATCTTGATCTTTTCAATTTGAAATTGAGGTCTAATTAACTCGATTTAGGATGTCTAAAAATAGTTGAGAGTGTTTTACATGGAATTTGAGTGGAAATTTGGCAAGCGTTTGCCTTGTATTTCTCTAATTTTCTTCCTTTTTTTCATTTTTCTAGCACTCATGTTTATAGGAAAATTTGGTGAACTTCTTGACTTAATCTCCAACCCTAATTTGGATAAATGTTGACCCTTAATTCAACTTTTAATCCATTCCCATCATTTGGCTTAATTTTTAGCCTTTTATCCTTCTTTTAGTCTTAATCTTTCATCTAGCTTAATTAAAGCCACTTATTTAACTAAAATTCAAGCTTAATTAATGCCTTAAGTTGGCAAAAGATGGAAGAAAATTACTCAATTTTAGTCCTCTAATTTCTATAGTTTTTCATTGATTAGTTTTTCATAAATCCTTCTTTTGTTCAATGGATCACATTAGACCCTTCCTTTTAAGTTTTTATAACACCTTTTTGACTCTTAAAATTCATATTTAGTTTAATTTGAAAGTTTAAACTTTTAATTTTATGTAATTAGGTCCCTACGTCTAAAATTTCATTTCATACATTTCATACATTTCAAAGTTTCAAATTCTTTTTATAATAACTTCAAACTCTTCATAAAAAAATTAATCGTCATTCACATAATTTTTATACACTTATTTAGGTGTTCAAATTAATTATTTAGTGTAAAATAAACTATTTTCTATTGAAAATATTCCTTATACATAGAAAAATTCATCTAAATTTATAAAATATTCCTACACATCCAAAATGATTTTTCTATTTCCATTTAATAATTTTCTTGTACCTTCGATGCACCTAAAAGAATTAATTTACCTTAAAAACACTATTCATGCACAATAAAATTCAAATAAAACATTCACAGAATATCGGAAAATTCATCCAATAATATAGAATAATCTAACACCCCTCTAACAAATATTTTATACAAACAAAACATTTTTTACGCACATTCTTCATGCTTAAAATAATTATTTGATGCAAAAAGTCACTATTCAAGCATTGAAAAATCAACAAATTATTCTCCGAGCGTGGAAAACTATTTTAACTCATATGAATATTCTAGTACCCTTTTAAAATCATAACATGCTCATAAAATATATTTTATATGATTTTAATATTTTTAAATTTATTAAATATTAGTTTTAACAAGTATCGGGTATTACATCCTTCCCTTTTTATAAAAAATTTCATTCTTAAAATTACTCGTTAAACAATTCGAGGTACCGAGCCCGCATTTCTGCTTCTATTTCTTAGGTTGCCTCTTCGACCTCATGATTCCTCCATAATATTTTTACTAAAGGAACTTCTTTATTTCATAATTTCGTAACCTCCCGGTCTAATACTTGTACCGATCCCTCCTCGTAACTCATGTTAGCTCTGGAGGTCTAGTGGCTTGTTATTCAATACATGGTTTAGGTCTTCAATGTATTTTCGAAGTATGGACACATGAAAAACATCATGAATCTATGAGAGGGAAGGTAGTAAAGCTAGCTTGTAAGCTTGATCATCTTTTCTCTCTAATATTTCATAGGATTCAATATACCTCAAACTTAACTTTTCTTTCCTCCGAAACCTCATCACGCCCTTCATAAGAGCCATTTGCAAAAATACTTTTTCATCGACTTGAAATTCATGTTCTTTCCTTTTTAAATCTGTATAACTTTTCTAAAATTGTGATGTAGCTTTCATAAAATCAATATCATTTTTTTTAAAATTCATTCTCTTCTATAAAAACATGTAATTGTGAAAGGCTTCACCAAAAGCATTTGGTACCTTCCCATGGTATTTTACTTTTCATGCTAAGAGTATACACTAGATCATTCCTTTAGCATGTCCTCATTTCCTTCACTGCCACGAGTATACACCGAGTCATTCTTTTGATGTGTGAACATTTGCCTTTTACATGCCAAAAGTATACACCGGATCATTCTCTTGACATGTCTCCATTTTCCTTTTGCACACTAAGAGTATACACTAGATCATTCCCTTAGTGTGTCCTTACATGTCAAGGTACATCGGATCATTCTCTTGACATGTTTTATATACTAAAAGTATATATTAGATTATTCCCTTAGTATGCCTTTTTTTCCTTAAGACGGTACCAAGCCATTCATTTTGAAAACTTTTCCTTTCCCTTTCCTTTGTATTAAAGTCATGAACATAAAACTTCTTTCATAATTATAATATGCATTTGCATTTAAGTAAAATTCACATAATAAACCATTTACATGTTCCAAACATTCTAGTATGCATGCAACATGAACATCGTTAAACATGGATAACATCATTCGATACACTATGGCTGAATATAACAAGCATTATAATCAATCATTTTTCACATGAAAGTAATCACTTTCATGTCATTCATGCCTTTAAATTCTAAAATTATGTTAACTTCTCTTTACCCTTTTTGCCTTTATATTTCATTCTTGGTCGGATTTGGCCCACGAAAGAACAACTCGCCATTTCATCAATCCGACTCAATCATTCATCTCAATTTTCTATCATATACCTCATCATTTTTTAGACTACCATAGCTGAAACTAGAGTAATAGGTCTCACCTTGGTTCCAGCTTGAAACCCAAAAGGTTGCTCGCTCGATGGATGAACCCTTACTTTTTCAACTAAACGAGTCAATTTACATTCTATACTTACCTAGGTAATCTTTGCCTAGGATAACATCAAAGTTTTGATTGTTTAAGACTATAAGGTCGATATATAAAACGTGATTTTCAATTTTTAGTTTATACTTCCTAACCATCACATTTGATTCCGGTGACTCTTTAGACGAGAGCATTAACTTGTAAATAGTATTTACTATTTCAAGTGTTATACATAATCATCTCAATAGCGATTGTGCAATAAAGGAGTGCATGATATCTAAATCTACCAATGCATATGTAGTAAGATTAGAGGTCAAGATATTACCACATATAATATTAGCACTTTTCCCATTTGCTTCCTTTTGTGTCATCATATATACTCGATCGAGAATACATGATGTTTTTAGTAATTTATTCTTAAAAAAATAAAGATTGTAAAATTCGTTCAAATTCTAACCATTTAGTTCAAGAAGCTCTAGTACTCAAATAATTATATATATCAATTCAAATTTTTTTTTTTTTACAACACTCTTTAACCAATATAATTCAAATATTATGTTATGCTTGTGAGAAATATTAGTGTAAAGAGATTGACTTAGTCCGAATGCTCGAAAAGATATGATTTTACATTACATATAGCATATCATCTCCAATTAATTAAATTTAGAATTAAAATTTATACGAAGTTATCATTATTTTACATTAAAATTTTTAATTTTAATTTGGTTATGGAGGTGGTAGAATTTGAATCCTAATCCTTTTGTCTAAAAATTATCTATGAAAAATACTTCTTAAGTTTCATAAATAAAAAAACAATAGTTTGCCTTTTAGCCAAATAATAGGATTGTAAAATTATCTATGAAATTTTTTTATTTAATTATTTTTTCAATGAATAGGATTGTAAATATATTTTCATAAATCCTTAGTTATATATCTAATGATCTCTTAGTATATATATATATATATATATATATGATTTGATTAAAGGATGAATAATGTGCCAAACCCGAATATAGTTTGCCTATTAGCCAAGATAGAATAATCAATCGTTGGGTTTTTTCATCATACATATGTATGTATGGATAAATTTTATAATATTTAAGGAGCAATTATTATAGATAATAATAGTTATTTCATGAGTCGACTTTTAAGGAAATAGATAAATGCATAAAAATAGAAAGAATCACATTGAGATGGAAAAAAATTATAAAAAAGATTTCTATATTGATTTTATTTTTTATTTTTTTACTTTTTATCTCTTGTTTATGTTTATACTCTTTACATAGTTACATACATTAATTACTCATTAAGCATTATAAAATTTATCATATGTATGTATTTATAGCTTTTTCTTGTGTTTTTCTCTCCCTTCAATGGGGTACGATAATGCACTGCCGACCCCATCATTTCTTTCTTGTTGCGGTGGTTGCACGAACAAAACAAAGGAAGAGAGAGAGACCCACCCATCATCTTATTCTCGTTCTGGTGGTTGCACAAGTAGAAAGAGAGAGAAGAGAGGGGTCTATGGTTGTTTGAGAGAGGTGCTTTTCTATGGAGATTTTAAGGTCGAGTGTCATAGTTGCGATGGAGGCGTGCCCCCTGTAGTCTAGTTACCAACAACGTCCTTGTGGGACCTAAATCTGATACCCTACTCATGGACCCACTTTGAATTTCCGAAAACAATTCCCTGTCACAATCTATGCAGGTGGGTTGCTCTTCTCAGATGCATAGTAGAACTGAACCCACTTGAAGACCAATGCTATAATCACCATGAAAACAGACCTTTCCTTATGTATCTTTGGCCGTTTATGTCCTACCCCCCGCGCGCACACACATATATAGTACTCCATACATACTCATTTTGGTAGACCACTAATATTTTACTTACTCCACCACTATCTCTAGTCCCAAATATATTTTGTACCAGTTCTCTCTTCCTCCTTCCCCCTCAAATGACAGAAAACATGAGTATATCAGTTAATGGTCAATCCCAGGTCCCTCCTGGCTTTCGATTTCACCCCACAGAAGAAGAGCTTTTGCATTACTACTTGAGGAAGAAGGTCTCCTATGAGAAGATTGACTTAGATGTGATCCGGGATGTTGATCTTAATAAGCTCGAACCATGGGATATACAAGGTGCTTAGCTAATGGCTTCTATATTCCTTATGTTTTCTTTCTAAATTCGTGAGATTAATGGCATTAGATGTGTGCTGTTCAGTGATGTTAATGTGATTCGGTTACTTGCAGAGAGGTGCAAAATAGGAACCACCCCACAAAATGATTGGTACTTCTTTAGTCACAAGGACAAGAAATATCCAACTGGCACGCGAACCAATCGTGCAACTGCTGCTGGATTTTGGAAGGCTACTGGCCGTGACAAGGTGATATACAGCACCGGTAAGCCGATTGGAATGAGGAAGACTCTTGTCTTCTACAAAGGCCGGGCCCCACACGGACAAAAATCCGATTGGATTATGCATGAATACAGGCTGGACGATAATACCAGTGATACCAATGTAAGCTTAGTTCTGTAGTCAAGCTGCTATTAATGAGTCGTTGGTCATGATTGGATTATATATGTTGATAAAAAATAAAATGTTTTATTTATGTCAAGGTCTCGAATGTTATGGGAGAGGCAGGACAGGAGGAGGGATGGGTGGTTTGCCGTATCTTCAAGAAGAAAAATCTCAACAAAACCCTCGACAGACCTTTCAGTTCATCACCCATCACTGAAGATACAAGGAGCCAGACGTTAAATTCTTGTAATGAGGGCTCTCTGGATCAAATACTTCATTACATGGGAAGGACTTGCAAAGAAGAAAACGAAGCAGACAATAGTGCTAGATACCTCAGGCCTATTAACACAGCAATCAACCATGTCCACCATGATAGATTCATGAAACTTCCAAGCTTAGAGAGTCCAAACTCTGTCAGCAGCCAAAATTGTTTCCAACCCATCATCACAGACAATGAAGCTTCAATAACTAATCAGGTGAGTTACCCCTTGGACTCTGGCCTTGACAACTGGTCAGCCCTAGATCGTCTAGTTGCTTCTCAGCTCAATGGCCAGAATGAAACATCTAGGCAACTAGACTGCTTCCCTGTTGAACCCACCATGACTTATTCCACCCCTACTGATCTTCATCGTGATCTCCAATTGCCAACCCTACGGTCATCGTTTTCGTTATTATCAAACAGATCTTACCATGGAACTCAAGATTATAACAGTGAGATCGACCTCTGGAATTTTACCATTAGATCATCCTCCGACCCACTATGCCACTTGTCAAACACTAGTGTATAACAGAATTACCCTACAAATAATCATTCTATAGTTCCTAAAGTCAGAATACTTTTGTGATGACAGCAGTTATATATGTGTGATAATAATGCAAGTAATATATAGTATATAGTAATAATATAAATAAAAGTGAAGAGTTCTTAGATGGCATGGCACTGTCAACCATTATCTTTACTCAATCAAGATGTCTACCATTTTGAATTTGTTTTCTAGAAACCTAGCTAACTCTGACTGTGGTCTGATAATACCTTTCTAACAGCATAAATAATCCTCCTTTTTATTCTTCTATAATATGATGAAGATTGTTCTCAAAAAAATTATAAAAAAAAAAAAAGTCATGTGGGTAATTATTTTTGAGTTGATGACATGGATTGTCGGTTTGTTTGAGCTTAAGGGCTTATTTGGTCCATGTAATATCATGAAAAAGAGGTGGTAGGAGCCGTCCCTTTTCGCCGAATAAGGACCACCCCTCCTCGCCGCTTTTAATGACATCCATTAAGTCAAACAAACGTGGATTAATTCATCTGTATCTCTTCATCGGGAGAGAAAAGTGGAATGATTTTTCGTTTTGTATGTAGGGATGTTCACTACATAATTGATTAGGTAGACTTCCTCGATCCCTTTCTTTATTTTTTTTTCCAAAAAAAAAAAAAAAAAAAATCAGTTCCAATGAAAGACGTTCCTTTACATACATCTAATTTATGAGGATTTTTTTCGCTGTTTTTTTCTTTTTTTCCAAATATAATATGCTTCTTTATTATTTGGAAGGAAGGTTGTGATAATCCACATAAATTATCACTTCCTAAAAGCCAAAGCCAGCATAAAGACTAACAAAAAAAATTTTTTCCAAAATTTATAATTATATAGATTAATTATAACCGGAGGGATTAGGTTTAGTTTATCTAATCTTAATTTTAAAATCAAATATATATATTGCTTTTATTAGAGAAAATTTTAAAATATTTATGAGATAATTAGTATAAGTGTACAATAATTATTCTATAAATCTATTTTAAAAAATATAGATATATATACAAAATTCACATCTGAATTTATAAAAAATAATAAAAAGATTTTCATTAAAAATTTATGTTATTTATAAAATAATTAATGTAAATCATTTAATAAAAATAAATTCATACGAAAGACAAATACCAAAGAGTCTCAGGTTCCTTGATAAAAGTTGAATTGTTCAAAACATACACCAGTAATAAAAAGGGAGAGACGACAGGCAACGCGGCTCTAGGCCATGCCACCAACCACCGAAGCGTACGTACTGTTTGTCTAGCTAAGCAGCGAGATATACATACTTACCTTATCCATTTAGAATTCGACAACGACAACCTTCGCATGAACAATCTCGCATTTCTTTACTGTAGAATTGCCCTAAACTAATGGAAGACAGACTAGAGATCAACCTCACGTAACATGATAATTAACCGGATTTTAGTCAACGGAATAATTGAGTAGCTTTTCCCTGACAAGTGTCTAGAAGGACAAGTTAAACGTGGGACGATTTTGACATACAAATTCGTGCAGTCTGCACTACTCAGTATTGATTTACATCATAAATCTCATTTAGCCCAATCAACTAGTAGTCACTTATCTGTCCCTACCAGAAAATGATCAGCCATATATATATATATATAAACGAACGTTGATTCCTGGCCTTAGATATTCTTGAGAACGGGACTTGTAAGAATAATTCACATACACATACTTTTCCACTGCATTGGCAATTCGCATGCAGCGAACAATAATCTATTTTTGTTTCTGCAATTCTATTATATTAATGAAATTTGAACCAGTTCACCAAAATAATTACAATAATAAAAATTAATATGTCGACTTATGAAAATAAGGTTCACTTGGTTGAGTTACTCTTAATTATCCTTCATGGGTTCTGGAGGGCATTGAGCCCTCTCCTAGGTCTTCGATCTTTTTTTTTTTTTAAAAAAAAAAAGCCTTTTTAAAAAACCTACACTCCTTCAGGAATTTTCCCTTCTCTCTTCTCACACACGTTTTTTCCCCTCCGTTGTTGAAATTGAAACATAAATAAATAGTAATAGTTACAAATTAAATAATAAGATCGGATTGGCCTGCAACCTTTCCTTAAGATTTTTCCAGACTAGCTTTCTACAACAAATGAAAACAAAGTAAAAAGATCGGTAAATCAAGTAACGTTTGTGCTCTCATCCTCTTAAAAGGTTTCAAATTCTAACCTTTTTTTATAACAAAAAATTAAAAATTAATAAAAGCGGTTGTACTAATAGGACGCATTACGAGAAAGATTTGGAGAAATAGGGAACTACACTGGGGCGGAAGGGGTACCATGGTCTCTGAAAGTTTATAGCATTAGTTTTTGGCTAAAAAAAAAAAAAAAAAAAAAAAAAAAAACTAAATATCTGACCATTTGATGTTCATAAGATCTTACCTGTTCACTATTTATATTTACTATTCATTCACACCGATTATTACTGTAAACGAAGACTAATCAACACCGTGTTTCTACTTTTTTCTGCTATTTTTTTTTTTTTTTTTGTCTTTTTGCTAAGTCACTATGCAAATCAATTGTTTGCTTATTTTTTGTTTCAGCTCTCTGATCAAAATTAATTATCTAGAAACCATCCGATAGATTACATGTTATTGTTGCTATAAACCTCCTTACACTATTCCTCATGTTGTTGTTATTCCCTCTTTTTTTCCTTTTCCACCATTGCTTCTTTTGTTGCTTTTTGACTGTTGAATCTTTCTTTTATGTTCTTGGTCGTTGGTTTTACTTTTTAAGATTGAGTTTGAGTAATCTCTACAGCCAATAACTAATTGCCAAGTTTTCAATGTTATCTCTAAAAAATCGTACCCATCAAAATTTTCTCTCTTTGTCGAGCACTCTCCTCACTCCTTCTCCATCGCCTCACCCCCTTCAGAAAACCCTTACTCTCTCTCCTCATCAAATCCGTCCGTTCCACATGCATCACTTCCATCCTCACCCCTCTTAAACCAAAACCCAAACTCCCCGCGAACCTTAAAATCGATGCTGGTTCTCTCTGTAAAAATTTAGGTAAAGAAATGAGAGAAATACAATAGGAGATAGAGAAAAAATGATGGTTATGGCAGGTTGGAAGCAAGAAAATTGATATCACGTGAGTTTTTGGTTTTTGGTTTTTGGTTTTTGGTTTTTTTTTTTTTATCATTTTCATTTAAATCTTTTGACTTTCTTTCTTTCTAAAATTTCTCAATATATATTTTTTCCAAAATGGTTATTTTTACGCTTACAATGATGAATATTCGAACTTTTGCTCATAAAAGTAAAGAAAAAGAAAAAAAGAGAATTTTTCTTTTTTACAGAGTCTCACTCTAATAGCCCCTAAAAACAGTTAGATTTTGATTGTCGGTTCTATCAGATGAGATTATTTTTCTTCAATTTACTTACTTTGCAATTGAATTGGTTTATTGGGTTTTATTTGTATGCAATTGATGGAGTGTTGTGTCACCAATAAATTAGTAATTTATAATTTCTTTATAGAGCTTTTAATCATGGTTATGTAATAAAGACAAATAAGAATCGAATCCATAGGAAAAGAAAATTAGTCAATTGCTTTGGGCATTCTTGTGTGTAAAGGGAGGTTTGTGTATTTGAGATGCTTGAAAATAATATAAAGTAACAAGAGATAATAATATGTGAATAGCCTTGATTGAACTTCAATATCCACTTTTGGTTTGATCGCTAATCATTGATTAAATAGTTAACTCATCCTAACATGAATATTTATGATAAGATAACAACATATATGTTGACTCCAATCTTTCCTTATTTAGTCATTAATTGAATATGCGATACTCAATTAATTCCTTAGCTATTGAAAAACCTACTAAGCCCTAGATAGATTCAATCCAATAACATCATTAAGATGAGAAAGATAAGTAAAGTTAAGCCATTTTCCAAATTGCTAAAGAAAATATAATCTAGTTTTATGTTTTTTAAGAAATTGAACAAAAACATCACTAATCATCAACCCCTAGTTACTACCATAGGCAAGTTTAAACAAGCAATTATATGGACTTAAATACTTAGCTAGCAATAAGTAATACGAATAAACAACTAATGTGTACTCTAATTGAATTAATTATATAACTATGAATCAATCATGCAGAAAAACATAAAATACTCAATAGAGATAAGTTTAGAAATAAAATTAGTAATCTCACAACAATTAATCAAAAGCTTCAACTTGATTCAACCAAGAATGAAGTTTAATTGTTCATAATATAATACAAAGAGAATTTCTATTAATAATGGCTATAGAAGAGCTAGCTATGAAAAGAGAGGAGTCAAATAATACCCTAACTTTGCTATTTATACCTAAAACTAGGGTTATATCACATTTTGTGTCGACATTACATTGTCACATTGCTTGATATGTAAAGTCACATGGTTTGTTGCTTGATATCACATGTTTTGAAGCCTTAGAAATTAAGTTACACACGACTTACTAACTAAGGCACACGATCGTGTAACTTTGTTCTTCATTTCGTGTAGCCAAGCTTCTACCCATGTATACCTTCTCTTCTTTAGCCACACAAACGAGTGGCTTTACATCGCAAACCGTGTAAAAAGCCTACCGCCCGTGTGGTCTTCTTCTTTCCTTGAGTGTTGCTAGGTTTAATAAATCACATAGTCATATGGAAATGGTTTTACCCGTGTGGCTTGCTATGCTTGAGACTTCACATGGTTTTCTTCTTTAAGTCACATGGCCAATAGCTATTTCCTTTGTTATTTCACACGACCGTGTGACTTTGTTAAGCTTTTTTGGATTTTCTTTATTTCCTCCTTAGGTTTTAGGTTTCCTTGCTTAGATTTATCTTTTTTCCTATAAAACTTGAAACCGTCATTTTGTTCATAAATAACATAATATAATACAATAAGTATTAAAAAGTTCAATGTAATAGAGCATAAAAATCATGCTAATTATGCATTCATCAAATACCCCTACACTTAAACTTTGCTAGTCCTCGAGCAAAACAAATAGAATAAAAACTTAACTCACTTTCATAAGAATCATGGTTGCATTTAGCGTAAGCAACAAGCCTTTAAACCCTTAGGTTATCCCTAGTGGACTAGTTATGTCTCGTGAGAGTTTTTAGACGATAAACCTATAAAATCCCTCAAACAAATGTCATACCAATATGATTGTTTTTCAAACATTGATGCACAATTCAAAATTCACAAAATTCAACGATCAACTCGATCATGTTCAAGATATTATTATCATATCAATGCATGTTTCTAAATTGATTTATGCATCTTCATAACTAAACATAATTCGGGCATGCAACACTAACTCTACTTTTACCCTTTTTCCACCACTACAAGCAAGAAAATAAACAAAGATTTTCTTAATAAACAATCTTTTGTTTTAAGCATCATAAGTTCTTTTTTCTTTCAAGGCCTCTATAATGGTTTCCTAAGTAGTCACTTGCTTTTTTATGCGACTACCTACATTTGTGATAAAGGTAATCGATTACTTAGCAAGTCATCAATTTAGAGTGCTTTGCATACTCATAATTTAAATCATCGTTTGACATAAAAGTAACTCAAATCATTGGAATAGAATTTGTTTTTAATCACTTAGGCCGTATTTTCTAAGGAGTGCTTTTTAGATTTTTTTTCAAACAAAAAATAAAAAATCTCATTTATTTAAACCATGCCTAGGTCTAATTTTCAAAGGGTTTGGTTTTCTTTCAAAGTTAGTATTTCTTCCTAAATTATGTTCCATCACGGAGACACATAAAGCTCTCTAGTATGGATGCACTTCTATAACAATAATATCCTAAACGTTTTTCATTCATCTTATCAAATTTCATTCAACATCAAATATCAATCAAGAAGGGCATCATACTAAATATGGCATTTATTTCATTTTTTTTATGTTTAGGGGCATAAAATAAACACACAAATTACATAAAAAAAAACAATAAAAACCTAAATGCTAAATGCACCCCCACACTTGAATCATACATTATCCTCAATATACATATAAATAAATAAATAAGCATAAAAGATAATGATAAGGATAAGAAAGCAAACTATGTGGTTGCATCTAGTATGCGAGTGGTGGTGGTGGAAAATGCACCATGAAGACGGGTGTAGAGATGGTCAAGTTAGGCATTGATCACTTGAAATCCATGTATAATATTGTTGTTTTTCATTTGAATTTGTTCACTCAAATGGTCGAATAGACTATTGGCATTGTTGTTTATGGTCTACATCTGCTCGTTCAACATATTGAAAGACTCGTTTACATTTATCTAAAAGTCATCTAGCTACGACGCTAATTTTTTCACTCTTTCCATATATCCACTTAAGGAATCCACTTCAATTGTGAGTTGGGCCTCTTCTTCACCTTCACCATCATCATTACCATCGGTGTTAACTTTAGCTTCCTTTCTCTATCTCTTGGTCGATCGAATTAAATATCTTTTTCCTCTCTTCTTTAGTAAACCAATTTTGATTAGTTTCTCAATGATGAACCGCTCTAACCCTCTTGCTTATGTAAGCATTAAGTTATGCCATTGAAACAACTTCGCTTTCTCGCAAGGTGGGTGATAAACCCCTTCATGACAATTCCTCCCTCAATCAACTTCTTGACCACCAAGAATCGATCTACCAAAATGTATGTGAAATCAACCTTCATCTTTTGAAAGATGAAGAATAGGATGGCCAATTCAATTTTGCTTACCACTCTTTTACTATGCTCTCTTCCATACAATGTCCATGTCAATACCTAGTATATATATTGATACATTGAATTTATCATTATCGATGCTTTTGATCGAGATGAATTATCCACCTCTTGTGGTGAATCCGTTCCCTTCAAAAGGGTTTCTTAAAGCCGATAGGCGGTAGCTTCGCACCATCATAAGACCAATCGAAATAATCTGCTACCTTGTTAACATCCATACTATGCTTATTATTTACTATTGAAAGCATGAAATATTCATGAACTAATTGATCCTCCTCCCTCATTCTCTCCACCTAGAATGAACTCAAAAACTATCATGTTAACTTCTTAAAAGAGGGAGCATCCATCCTTAACAAATTCACCTAACCAATTGTTTTCAACCACTACAAAAAAATGGAGTTTAGCGATGGAATATTCCATCACTAAAAGCCTCGATCAGCAATGGAAAATATTTCGTCGATATTTCACTTGTCGCTAATCTTGTTGTTGGATCGATCATTTTGTTCATAGCTAATCCATTGTTATTCCATCACTAATTTTGAAAATAAATTTGTTGCTATTCCATCGCTATTTTGGAAAACAAAATTGTCACCAATCCGTCGTTATTCCATCGCTATATTTTTTAAAAAATAAATATTTTTTTTCATTTTATTTTGGTTTTTTAATTATTAATATTACATTTAATAATTAATAATTAATATTGGATGTAATAGTTAACAATTAAACGTAATAATGTATAGATTGAAAATGAATTAATTTTAACAATAACATTCGAGTAGTACATTCGATAAAATAAAACAAAGTCACTAAATATTTGTTCTATCACCCATCCTCACTCATCATGCTCGTCTAATTCCACATCCTCATTCTAGTACTATGTAGAGGGCTCGGCGAGAGGATCGGATGGAGGCCGAACAGGAGGTCGTGTAGAAGGAACGGTAGATTGTCGACTAGTCAATGGATCTATAGGAAAACAATAAATTAAAAATTTCTTAAGAAATAGTCAACAAAATTTAACTAAAGTAAATGCAAAATTATATAATTTAAAAATTAACTTAAAAAAACAACTAACAAAATTCACCTAATAATTAACACAACTAATTTAAAATAATAATTAAATGTTAAATAATTAAATTTTAATCTAAAAATTAAAAATATATAAATTAAAAATAAATCAACCTTAACTAAATTACTTAAAAAATTACATTAATAAAATTAAACCTAAAAAATTAACATAATTAAAAAAATTTAGGTTAAAATTAACATAAAAATTAACCTAAAAATTAACACAATTATAAAATAACACTTGAAAAAAATTAATCTAACAATTAATAAAATTAAATAAACAATTAAAAAATTTACACTAATAATTAACAAATAAATTAACATAATTAAAAATTAACATAATAATAAAATTAACAACATTCAAACAATTAATCAACCGACAAATAACAAAATGAACCTAAAATTTTATAACATTCATTTAAATTTTTAAAAAAAAACAAAAGAGTTAGAGAGAGAAAGTTTTACCAAAGAGATCAAGGAGAGAGAGTAGATATTTCATTGGATTTTGAGGGAGAAAGATTTACCTCATTGAGTTGAATGGGTTGGGAAGTCACTTGGTGGCATGGGTGGTGATTTTCTAGCCGATGTTTGATTTTTGGGTGGAGGAGAGAGGGATCAAATGGGAAAGAAGAATAGAAAATATGTGTTTATAGACTTAGAGATTAGCAACGGACACGATTTCGTCGCTAATTAGTGAAGGAATCACAAATCCGTCGCTAATTTGAACTATGTGAGTGGAAAAATTTTCACCCAAAATTAGCAATGAAATTGCCAATCTGTTGCTAATTAGCAACGGATTTGCGATTCCATTGCTAATTAGTGATGGATTGGCAATTCGTCGCTAATTTGAACAATGTGAGTGGGATTATTTTCACCCAAAATTATGATGGAATTGCCAATCCGTAGCTAATTAGCGATGAATCGTAAATCCGTCGTTAATTTGAACTATCCAGGTGGAAAATTTTCCACCCAAAATTTCAAAATGGCAATCCGTCGCTAATTAATGATGGAATCGCCAATTCATCACTAATTAGCAATGGAATCGCAAATCGTTGCTAATATGAACCATGTGGGTGGAAAAATTTTCACTCGAAATTAGCGACGAAATCACCAATCTGTCGCTAATTAGCAATGGAATTGCAAATCTGTCATTAATTTGAACTCGTGTGAGTGAGAAAATTTCCACCAAAAACTTCAAAATAGCAACAGATTTCAATTCGTCACTAATTAGTGACAAAATCGCCAATCCGTCATTAATTAGCGACGTAATCGCAAATCCGTCGTCGATTTGAACCATGTGGGTGGGAAAATTTTCACCTAAAATTAGCAACAGAATCACCAATCGTAGACGAAATCACAAATTCGTCACTAATTTGAATTGTGTGGGTGGAAAAATTTCCACCCAAATTTTCAAAATAGCGACAAATTTCAATCCGTCGCTAATTAGTGACGGAATCGCCATATCGTCACTAATTAACGACATAATTTCAAATCCGTCGCTAATTTGAACCATGTGGGTGGGAAAATTTCCACCCAAAATTATCAATGGAATCGTAAATCGTCACTAATTAGTGACGGAATCGCCAATCCATCACTAATTAGTGACGAAATCGCAAATCTATCGCTAATTTGAACCATATGGGTGGGAATTTTAGTGACGTAAAAACTTCAATCGCTAATATTTTCATTTAGTGACCATATGGTCGTCACTAATCCGTCTCTAATTTTGGTATTTTTTCCCTACCTTATTTAGTGACGAATTTTTAACCGTAGTTAAGTATCCCTCGTTAGTCCGTTGCTAATTCGTCGCAAAACATAACCTTTTATAATCCATCACTAATTTGTCACTAATGTGTCACTAAATAGTGACAAATTTTAATTCGTCGCTAAATGCCATCGCTAATTGGTATTTTTCCGGTAGTGAACTTCTTCTTCACATCTCCTAAAAAACCCATAATTTCTAAGGCTTGCACATCTATATATCTGTTTGATATCATTTTCCTCTTTTTTAACATATTGTAGTGTGCGTTTTGTTTTTCATTCTCAAACTCTATCCTTGGGTAGGATTTGGAGGGGTAACCTTCCCTTATTAATGATTCCTTTCGACGAGTGTGCTTCCCTTATTATCTTGTCACTTGCTTTCTTTTATCTCTTACGATAGAAATTGTTGTTTTTAGGAACATTTTGATGAAAGAAAGTATGAGGGTTCTTTAGTTTGGTGGTGAAAGGCGATTCTTTGGTGGGTTTTTAAATTTCACACGATCATGTAACTTTCTTTACAAACCATATGTATCTCATTCTACCCGTGTATAACTTTCCCTTCATTTCTCACATGGATATGTAAAACTCTACATAATTGTGTGCACCCCATTCCGCCTATGAAATACAATCCCATTCTACTCATACAATCGTGTAACTTTCTTCACAAACCATGTGTATCCCATTCCGCTCTGTGTGCCATTTTCTCTAAGTTTTAGTTTCCATCCTCTTTCTAGGCACACGGACGTGTGACTTTCTTCTTTAAATCATGTTTTTTTGCCATCGCTCATGTCTCTCTTGGTTTTTTGGAAACTTGGCCGATTCATTCACCCTATTTCCTATGCTCGTACATTCTTTAATCAAGTCAAGTGTAGGTGAAAATTAAATACAAAATTAGACATTAACTAAAAATTGAAATCAAAGCATAAAATTTATAAAAATCATTGGGTTACCTCCCAATAAGCATTTTTATTTAATGTCATTAACTCAACTTTACCTTTCCCCTTCAATAGGGATCTTTCATTGTTGAGCTCGATCTTGAGCTGCCTTGTATCTTAGTATTCTCCTATTTGAGAATGTTGAATCGAATTAATTCACTATCAAACTCCATGGTGAGAACTCTCTCATGAATGTTTATTTTTGTTTTTATCATTTTTAGGAATGGCTTCTCTAACAAGAAAGGTGTGAGGTTATAGGAAGACTCATCTCCCATCTTCAAGAAGTAAAAATCTATTGGGAACACAAATTGGTATACCTACATAAGAAAATCTTCCAATATCCCTTCGTAGTAGGTTTTAGTACGATCGGCTAGTTGTACGATCACTTTTGTATTTTTCAAAGGCTCTAGATTTAACACGGCGTATATAAAATATGACATTACATTGATTGATGCACCTAAATCTAACATGGATTTGTTTTTTTTTTTTTTGCGTTCGATTTGACATAATATATTGAACATACTCGGATCCGTGCACTTAGGAGGGATTTTTCATTGTATAACAATAGAAACATTCTCTCTTATTCTTACCTTTTCGTTCATATTAAGATTCCTTTTATTGGTGCATAAGTTCTTAAAAAACTTAGCATATCAAGGCATTTGTTTCATGGCCTCCAATAGAGATATGTTTACCTTTATTTCACTAAATAGCTCAAAGATCTCCTTTTTTTCTTCTTCGACTCTTCTTTCTTAGGCTTTTCTAGGCTGCTGGGAATGACACATGATCGAGTTAGATATGGAGTAGAAGGATCGAGAATTACCTTAGGCTTAGTGTCGTTAAGTCAATGTTTGGACTTTTCTCCTTTTTCTTTATTTCTGTTATTTTTTCTTCCGATGATTCGGACTTCTTCTTGCTAGTCGTTCTATTCGAGTACCACTCCTCGAGGTCATTAGATTCACATTCTTCTTGGGATTTATCATCATTTGGGATAGTAATTTCCTTCGACTTGAGCCTCTAAATGACTCACAATAGTTGCTGATTGACTCATTTGATGCTCTAGGTTTTGAACATTTGATCTTGTCTCTTACTAGAAATATTTCATCTCTTGCTCAATTTAAGACATTCCATTATTTCTTCAGAGAGTTTTTAGCTTATGGTGGGACTTATTCGTTGGAAAGGCCTAAGTGGGTACCCTCGCTACCTTTGTTGATAAAAATTCTACCTACCTTGTCTATTCTCCCTATACCTCAAGTTAGGGTGATCTCTCTGTCTAAGATTATACGTATTAGAGTAAGGGTCATATGGCCTTGGTTGACCACCTCTAAAATTTTCGGTTGCATGTACCTATTCATTATGCCCCTCTTGTAAGGTTAGGCATGCATTCATCTTATGCCTAATAGGAGAACTAATTCCATAAGCCTTAATTGTTTATAGATTACCAAATCCCATCTGTCTCACCAAGAAAGTTAAATCGACATCCGTTATTCTAAGCTCAAAATGTTTACCTCATTGACCTTTTTCGAGTGTGTGATCAATCCTTGCACCAAATTGCTTTGAGTTAGTAGCCATATTAGATATCAAAGCCCTCGCAGCATTAGGTATTTTATCTACCTATACTCCTCTCGCTTGTCGTATCTCTCATACTCCTCTCCATAGAAAGTAAACCCTCATAGAAATAAACTATCAATAGTTGGTCAAAAATCCGATGGTATGGACGGTTGGAACATAACTTCTTGAACCGCTCTCAATACTCATAAAAAATTTTTCTAGTAAATATTTGAATCCCACGATTTCCTTCTTGATGCTCATAGCCCTTAAAATAGGAAAATACTTCATTAGGAATGCTTGGTTCATCCTATTCCACGAGTCTATTGATTTTGTAGGGAGATCATATAATCAATCCTTAACATCCCCATCTAGCAAAAAAGAGAATGTTCTCAACTTAATCTAATCTTTCAATATTCCTTATGGTTTTATCGTTGAGTAGACCACATGAAATTGTTTTAAATGTTTGTGAGGGTTTTCTTCAACTAAACCTTGAAATTTTGAAAACGGGAGTATCAATCCTAATTTTAGCTCAAATGTCACCTCTAGATTCGAAACTCAATGCATAGGGGTTACTGATCGAGATCAAGAGCAGCCGACTCTTTTAATGTCCCATTTACCTTATTTGCGGCTATGTCATCTCCTTCGAGTTGCTCGACGATAAGAACTCAAGAACTCGTAGTTATTCCCGGTGAAATCACTTCTTCAAATGACTTAATCCTCTTAATCAAAGCTAACCTTGCTTATTTCCTCAACTTGCTCAATTCATTTTCTAGTTTGAGATTGAAAAGCAACTCTTTCAATTGACATTTGGTCATATACCAATAATAACCAAAATGCAAGAATAATAAAAACTATCCAATAACAATAAACTTCAATAGTAATCTCCAACAGGTGATGCCAAAATTTGATGACATGTCATACCACCAATAAATTAGTAATTTATGATATCCTTATAGAGCTTTTAATCATAATTATGTAATCGGGGTACGTAAGGGTCAAACCCATAAGGAAAGGAAATCAATCAATTGCTTTAGGCGTTCTTGTGTGTAAAGAGGGTTTTATGTGTTTGAGATACTTGAAAATAATATAAGGTAGAAAGAGATAATAGTATGAGAGTAGCCTTGGTTGAACTTCATTATCTACTTTTGGTTTGGCCGTTTATCATTGGTTAAATAGGTAACTCATCCTAATATGAATATTCATCGTAAGATAACAACATATATGTTGACTTCAATCTTTCCTTACCTAATCGTTAATTAAATATACGGTACCTAATTAATTCTCTAGCTATTGAATAACCTACTAAGTGCTAGATAGATTTAATTCAATAACATCATTAAGATGAGAAAGATAGATGAAGCTAAGCCACCTTCCTAAGTGCCCGAAAAAATAAATAACCTAGTTTTATGTTTTCCAAAAAATTGAACAAAAAAATTACTAATCACCAACCCTTAGTTACTACGATAGACAAGTTTAGACAAGCAATTACATGAACGTGAATACTTAGCTAGCAATAATTAATACGAATAAATAATAACATGCACTCAAATTGTATTAATCATACAACTATGAATCAATCATACATAAAAACATAAAATACCTAACGGATATAAGTTCTAAAAGAATTAAAAAAAAATTATTGGTTGGTTTGTGTTTGTTTTGATAAGAAAATACAGACAACAAAAGTCACCTTCGAGTTTTTAAAAAACTTTACAAAGTTTGAGGAACTTTATAAATTTTATAGCAACTTTTAGATTATTTGCACAAAAAATGAAGTTTTTGGTCATTCTAGTGGGATCCATAACACATTGTGCCAACAAGTAGTAGCTCTCCTTTCTCGGATAAATAAATAATTAGTTTTCGGTAGGATCGAAGAGAGTAAGACCGACCTAGTTTAAGACATCGGAATTATAGAACTTTTGGATAAAATTCCAAAACCATTGCTCTCTTTTCTTGAAAAAAATAAGGGTAAAAAATGACTAGACTATTTGATTGTGTGAATGAAACTGTTGCATTTTGTTTAAATATCCATAGTTTAAATATGGTTGAAACGAACATTGCTATAATGGACATTAAAAGATAAACTACATTATTTTACTCTTCATGTCTAAATATGAAGTTTGTTTTATTTTTGTAGTTGATTGATTAACTATGTTTGATTGTGTGAATGAAATTATTGCATGGCACTTAAGTATTCATAGCTTGAATGTGGTTGAAGTGAATATTCCTGTAATATCCATTTTAGGAAAAATTACCCTTTTTTCTTGTTTCATCCCTACAAACCGAAGTGCAAAGTTTATGCCAATTTCTATGGTTTGATTGATTTTTTATGGTTAGTTGTAATGATAAAAATAAATTGTTAGTAGTTTTCCACTCATAAGACAAAGTCGTCGATGGTTTTGAAATAATTTTTATGTTTCCTATTTCCTATTCATGTTTCCTATCTTTTTTCTTAATTTTAAATCATGGATGGTTGCAATGTTTGAAACAAAGCTGCAAATGGCTTTCCACTCATGTGACGAAGTCATCGGTGGTTTCAAAATCATTTTATCTATTTTTTATACCTATTTCTTGTTTTTATTTTTATTTTTATTTTTATTTTTTTTACTTTTTGTTTCTTGTTTCATCTAAATGAACTGTTAGTGGCTTCCCACTTATGTGAAGAAACCATTAATGGTTTTAAAATAATTTTATTTAATGTCTTCTTCTTTGAAACAAAGCTATCAATTGCTTCCCACTTATGTGACAAAGTTGTCAATGGCTTCTAAACCAATTATTTGCTCCTTGTTCGAGCAAAATTGAAGTTGTTAGTAACTTTCCACTTGTGTGACAAATTTGTAGGTCGCTTTCCAAATTCATAATTCAAAATTATCAATGGCTTCCCACTTGTTTGAGTGAAGTCATCGGTGACTTGCTACTCATGCTAATAAAAGGCTATCCATCTTTAAAAACTCACATATTTATCAATAATAGGTTGTGTCCACTAATTGCTAGATAAAATTTTAACTTCTCCCATTTTTCCCCCTTCGGGTAGGCAACGATTGGCCTTAGACCGACTGAACTCCCAAACTATCCTATTTTACATCCGAACCATCCCGCTCCATATTTTTACAAAATAAACTCATTTAAATAGGCATGAAAGAATAAATACATAAAAAAAACTAGATTTTTATATTCATAGGCAAATAATGCAGCCTACCTTAGGTAGGATGAGATGGTAGTGATGTCATATCTTTTTCTTACAGAGCCAACCCTTACCCAAATATCCGTGTAAACTAGTATTTTTAGGTTTCTTAGTTCTTCTTGATTAGCTAGGTAGCAACTCCTAGTTCAAAACCTCTTCGTGATGGTCGGCATCGATAGAATTAGCGACTCCATTAGGGATAATGCCATGCTAGGGTCGAGCCGTGAATGTCTATGTTCGAATCTCCGGTTGTCCGTTATGCCCCTTATTAGTATAGGTACCCAAGATCCAACCATGTTTGGATGGGTTTGAGCTATTGTATCATTGCATGATTTATGATAAAGAATTATTTTTATTAATTCTTGTCATTTATATTTATTGATTGAATAGAATTAGATACAAGTCCCTATGATATGCATTTGTATTAGTGATTGATTGAAAAATGTGAGACAAACACTAATGCACATAAAAAATATCATTGAATGTCCCAAGTCATATCATTATTAAGAATGAACATTAACTATATACGGTTAGACTTGTGAGTGCTATGCACATGCTACATGATAGTAGTTAGAGATCTCACACTAATTGATATGATGATGTAGAAGCAAGCATTTAGGTGATTTATGTTAGAGAACATATCACTAGACTTATAACCAAGGTCGAGATCACATTGTGATAAGTTAACATGAGGATCGAATTGTATGATAACCATACTCATGAAAGGTAATAATTGATTAATTAATCCTTCTGAGAATTAGGTAGTCATGATGCCTTGCTAGAGGCCAATCTTTATTTATGTTTCAAGAGATAAAAGATGAGTCTTTTGTTCTTAACGTATTGCCAATATATCTAGGAGCCTATTGAGTCACATGTATAAGTTTAAGTATTCACATTATTAAAGAGAAGCAAAAGACATTGGAAAAAAGTTTCCAATTTTGAAATTTTCCTATTTAGGAAAAAGTTTTCAAAATGAAAAACTTCCTTAAATGAAAGTTCTTAATTTAGGTTAAAGGGTATTTTGAAAAATTATTTCCTAATGTGGGTTGTCTAAAATTATCTAAGATTATTTTTTTTGGATAGACCAAATAAATTAATTGGACCAGAATGGTTTTAACCCAATAGATTTAAAAAAACCTTAAGATATTTTGGTGAGAGGATAAACATCAACCTTATTGGATAAGGATGAATATTTTAAAGATAAAGATCAAAAAGCCCAAATGTAAAATTACTCCTAGCCCTTGGAGGATTAGGAAGAACCAACTTAGAGTCCTTAAAGGACTTATTGCCACCTCTCATTGTCCATAGAGGACAAAGAAGTCTCTCTTATAAATATATATGAGAGAGAGGTACAAGCACATATAAGCAATTTTTAAGAGAGAGAGAATTTGGCCAACGAAGATAAAAAGGGGTTAAGGCACATGACCAAGGAAGAAAAAAAGGAAAAATATTTTTTCCAAAAAACTCTTGTATGCCACCCTCTCTCCCTCTTCTCCTAGGTTGTTACAAACTTGTCTAGATTAGATTCCTATAGGAAACATTACACAAATCAAAAAAGCATCCACCCATGAGATGCTTACATGTTAAGTCACGCACGAAGCGTGTATGCCAAGCGCTCACACATAAGGCATGCCGAGCCATAGGCTAGGTGCATGTGTGAGGTGCGTAAGCTAAGTGCTAGCGTGCATAAGATGCCGAGCCACGAGCCGAGCGTGCGAGGCCACTTGCGAAACACTAGCAAACTAGGCTGTTGGCTATGGGTAGGCACACATGAACGCGCCAAGTTAAAGGCTTGGGCATCGAAGCTCGTGGGTCCTCGAGGCCTAAAAGCTAATGGGCCTAATGTGGGCCCAAGGCCTAAAAAGTTTTTAAATTGAAATTTAAAAAAAATTATAAATTTATAAAATGACCAAAAATATAGATTTGTAATTATTTTATGAATGAAAGTGTTTCATTAGTATGCCATGTATCGGTGTTATTAAAGTATAGGTGAATGGTATGGATGAGTCAACCTAGTTTTATGGAATGAATGTTTGTAATTTTCTAAGTAAATAGGATCCGATCGTCCCGCCTTCTCTTATACTCTATTCTGTTTCTCTTCTCATCTTACTCCTCTTAAATGTAACTCAAGGTTTCTTATTCAAATAAATGTAAAAGTAGAAGATAGAAATTAGAATAGATGCAAAGAGAAGATGCCAAGAAATAAAGACATTCTCGAAGAATTTATAATAATTTTTTACCTAAGAATTTGACCAACTAGTCTCCTTGTGGTTCGAAGAGGCTAGTATTAGAGATCCATTATCATTCACTAATCCTTTGTATCATGCATAAGATGTATGTATATTATGTGATTAATATTAGTATGCATGTTAGGAATAATGTGATTATTGATTAGTATGCATGCTAGGATGAGACCAATCAAATTAAATCTTTTAAATAAAATATTAAGTTAAATCAAATTAAATCTTTCAAATAAAATATTAAGTTAATTGTTTTCTAATATTATGAGGAGGGAACTCTCTTGGTCGTTATTAGTTTATTGAGATAACTCAAGGTCACTTCTTCCTCGAGAGAAACAAATCGGGGCCATGTGATGTCCTCGAACATTGGGTCTAACTTAAATGAGTTGTTAGGTTTGTTAAGATAACTCAAGGTCCAATAAACTAGTAGATAAGGATTGGTATTCATATAAGATGTGATCCGACAAAGAGTTGTCATGCCAATAAGATTAGGAATTACATTAGATGTAATTGGTAAGGAATTACCTACCTAATCCTTCACGTATGGCTTGTTAATATAACTTAAGGTTAATGCATGTTAGAGAATGGGATCCTAACCCACTAAGAAAATGAATCAAAAAATTTTCTTGAGTCTTATATTGAAAGTTATAGAACTTGAAGAAAATAGTAGAAGCGAACATAGATTTTAATTCTTTGATTTATGCTTTATTTTATTTTATATAATTTAATTAATCAAATTGTACATTTTTCTATACTATCGGATTGCATAGTATGATCTGGTAACACATCGATACGATTGATAATTAACAAAAGTAATACCTTCAATGGCATAAACTTCCTCGATTGAGAAATGAATTTGAGGATAGTCCTTCAATATGAGAAAATTATCTATACGATAGAGAAAGCTCTTCCAGTTGAGCCTCCTCATGATCAAACCGAAGCTCATATAGCATGGATCAAACATAGAGATGATGTAATCACTCGCTCGTAGCATCATGCTTGTTGCTATGATGTTGGAGCATAGGCACCAACATAGAAACTCAAAAGTTTTTGAGATCATAGCAAAGCTTAAAAGTTTATTTGAGGAGAATACTAGGCATGAGCACTATGAGATAGTGAGAAAGCTAATTAGAACCAGAATGGATGAGAGATTTAACATCAAAAACATGTCACTTAAATGATAAGCTATATCGACAGATCGGTCGAGCTTGAAGCTAGAATAGATATCGAATTATCCATTGACCTAGTACTACAATTATTACCCAATAAATTTGGATATTTCATCATGAACTTTAATATGATGCACATGAAAAAAACTCTTAGAAAGTTATTATTTATGCTAAGGGAAGCTCGACCCAAAATTAATAAGAAGAATAAGAGTTTTGTACTTCTAGTTAATTAGGGAAATGGTGCAGTAAAGCGCAAGAAAAAGCCAAGAAAAGAAGTCTTCAACTATGCTAACTCGGAGGAGTGAAAAAGCTTAAGGCTCGGAATAGCCCAAAGGATGCGGTTTACTTTCATTACAACAAGAAAGGGCATTAGAAGCGCAATCTGCAGGGAGTACCTAGAAGGGGTACAAGAAAAGAGTTCTACCACCACTTCGGGTATTTATGTTATTAAAATTGATTTTCTTATTTCTAAATTCCACTCCATAGGTATATGATTCTATATGTGGTGCTCACATTTATGAAATGTACATAAGCTTAGAAAAGAAAAGAAAATAGCTTCAAGGGAGATGTCCTATATGACTACAATGGATCAAGAGTTGGACCATTAGATGTAGATATTTATGAGCTAGCACTATTATGTAGTAATGTGCTAAGACTCAATTATTATTATTATTATTATTATTAGAGACTAAAGATGTTTTTTTATTTTTTTATTTTGAATAAGTATTTCATTTTTAAGAATAATGGTTATTTTTAAAGATGAGTTTTATGAAAATATCTTGATAATAAATATATGTTTTGAACATAACTCCCATGTATGTAAAATAAATAGTAAAAGACTCAAATGATCTAAAACAACATAAATTTATAACAACATCAACTTAGCCAAATAAACAAGAATCTCATATACAATCTACTTATAAATAGATATCTAGAATCATTTGATGATGTCTAAGGAATCTTGTTTACTTGGTAAAAAAATTTGAATCCCCTTTCGGTTGAAAAGGAGAAAAAGCTACTAATTAATAAAAGCCTTACAAATACGGATGTAGGGTTTTTCTATTTTCTATTTCTTGTTTCTTATTTTATCAAAACAAAACTGTCGGTGGCTTCCTACTTATGTGATGAAGCCACTAGTGGTTTCAAAATAATGTTATTTAATGTTTGCTTATTTAAATGAAGCCACTAGTGGCTTTTCACTTTTGTGACAAAGTCATCGGTGGCTTCTAAACTAGTTATCTACTTGTTTGAGCAAAATTAGAGTTGCCAATAACTTTCGACTCATGTGAAGAAGTTATTGATAGCTTCTCAAATTCATGACTCGAAGTCATCGGTGGCTTCAATTTATGTGAGTGAAGTCACCGGTGACTCCTTGTTCATGCCAATAAAAGGCTATCCATCTTTAAAAACTCATCTATTTGTTTATAATAGGTTATGTTGATTTATGACTAGTCGAAATTCTAGTTTCCCCCATCTTTCCACATTTGGGTAAGAAGTATTGGCTTCAAACTAGCCTAAAGTTCCAAACTATCCTATTTTACATCCGAACCATTCTGTTTTATATTTTTACAAAATAAAATCATTTAAATAGGTATAGAAGCATAACACGATAAAAAACTAGATTTTTATATTCATAGCCAAACAATGCGACCTACCTTTGATAGGATGAGATGGTGTTGATGTCATATCTTCCTCATACGTAATCGACCCCTTACCTAAATATCTATGTTGACTAATATGTTTAGGATTTTCTAGTTCTCCTTAATTAGTTAGGTAATGACTCCTTATTCATGCCCTCCTCGCGATGGCCAACGTCAATAGACCTAATACTTATATTGTTCAATTTGCTAACTTATTACTACACTTCAAGAGATAATGATTTAAATATCTCTTAATACAATTAGTTGATTTAATGGTGATCTTGGGAGTATAAATGGAGGAAAACAAATTTTTATTATTTATTCTACTCCTCTATATGATGTTTTTTCTTCAGTTGCATGTTTAGGTTAGAGTAGGATTGGGTGTAGATGTTAGAATATGGTTGCAGGATATGTTGTGAGTCTATATGGGTGATGGAAATTAAGGATTATAAGGAATGTTCATTGGAATGGTGGAGATATAATTATATGGTGAGATGGGGGTGAATAATATATATGGTAAAGGGGTTTGTAAAGTATTTTGTTGTGGTATGGGTAAGGAAAAAATGTCCAAGTAAAGTGTGTAACACTTGTGAGTTATGAATAGCCAAAGCAAAGGAAAAATCTATTCATTAAATAAGACATAACGTGAAACATGAATTTTTTTATTAGAAAGATCATAATATTAGTACCTTTTATAAACTTTACTATAACCTAAAAAACACAAAAAAAAAGTACAAGTTTATGACTAGCATACCGATGTAACCACAAGTAACATAAGAACTAAAAGTCTTTAGCTCATCATAAAAAGGTAGGGTGCCAAAAAAATGAAATAAGGAGACTTGTTTTGTAAGCGTGGTGTGGAAAGTCTATTGATTGTATAAATGATAGCATCAAAAGCATAAGTCCAAAAAGATAATGGAGCAAATTGAGATGTGCTAAGCTTATTTCAACTATACAATGGTGTTTCTACTTAGCACATCTATTTTTTTCTAGTGTTTTAAGACATGCACTTCTTTGAGAAATTTCATTTTCTTAAGGTATTTGGTTAAGCTCTAGTATTTTATTCTCCTATCGGACTAAAAATTATTTAATAGATTTATCAAATATTTTTTCAACAATATGTCTAAATTTAATGAAACAATTGAGGATATCTAATTTATAGGGAAAAAAAACCAACAATACTTACTATAATGATCATAGAAAATAACATAATATGAATATCCATCCATAGAGGATACAAGAGAAAACACCCAAAGATCTAAACAAACTAATTCTAACGGTGCATTGGCCTCATAATTAGATTGAGGAAACAACAATCTATGAATTTTACTAAGAGAATAAGAATGACACAAAGATGAAACTGGTTATGAATAAATAGCAATTTTAGTATCTTTTAAGGCATGTTGAACTATCTTGGAGGATGCATGATGTTAGCACATAATTTTTCCCACACCTAATTTTTAAAATTTTTATGAATTAAAAGAAAATACTAAAAAGGAGAAGGAAAAAAAGAAGAGAAAATAGAATAAATTAAAGAAAATAATTGCAATTGTCCAATTGAAAAAAATATATAAGAAGTGAGGACAAAAGAAAATCCAATTGGGGATATAATTGAAAGGGTTTAATACCCAAGGGTTTTAATTAAAGATAAGAGGGTGTGTAGTTGAATAAAAAAAATAGAAGAAAAAGGCTTTAATAAGTTTAATTAAGGGTAAAATTCAAGAAAAATAAAGAGAAAGAGACTAAAATTGAAAAAATGGATACATCATGAACCAAAATTGATTTTTGCCCTAAACCCTAATTAGTCCCCATATAAATACAACTTCTCTCCCTATTTTCAATTCTAGTTATTACTCATTCACCATCTTTAAAGAGAAAAAAAATCATAACCACCATACCTCACCTCCTTTTAAACACTAGCCAAGCTTTCGGTGGCTAACCAAACCCCAAAAACATTAGCAATAGACTTAACCTCACCACCACAGTAGCCTTTATATGCCTCATCGATCATCCAAACACCATTGAAGCTCACCAAAACTCCTTCGACCTCACCCCACAACCATAGTAGCCACCGAACATCTCCTTAACCTAACCTATAACACCTCTCCAAGCTATCCCAAGACACCCGACCTCCTATGTCCGACCATAAACTCTCTCCGTAGGACACACAAACATAACTCAAACCAACATCCACTTTCCACAACCGCAACAACTACCCTAGCCAATAGAACCCTAACCAAAACAACTCGAACTATGCTTAGTCTAAAACAGTCTAAAAACCCAAACCCTATCACTATCATTATTGACCTCATCAACTTCGTAGTCATCATCAATTCATCCCATTGTAGCCTCATGGTTGTTCGATCATCTCGAGTGACTTTCATGATCATTTAATCATTATCAATAATAGTCCACGAGTTTTAAAAAAAATTACAATAGCCTTCCTAGCTCTCGAGCCACTTCGATGAAATCCCACGACCACCAGCCATCATTCCAAACATCTAGTCATTTGACCATCATCATAGTATCTCCATAGATATTGTTCCTTTTCTCTAGTAGCCACCCAATGAAGGCGACCACCTACTTCGTTCAACCACAACAACAACAACACCAATAATTATTGTTCCAAAAATAGCCTTTTATATTAGTTGGATCGATAGCAATGGGCATCCATTTTTCCCTATTTGGTTGATTGAATAATCAATCTTCATTGAGATTGAAGAAATTGAAACCTACCCACTAAAAATTTTAGTGATTCAAGCATCGTTCGATAATTATCTTGGGTAAAATTAAAAAATGATTATATCCGTTTAACTTTGAAATGATGAATGTTATAATTTATTTATGTTTTATTATTTCAAATGAGTGAGATATCAATGTTGATTTGATTATGATTATTAGATGTTTGGAGTGTTACTAGATATGTCATTGCATATAAAACTCAAAAAGGCTAGAGAACCTATGTATTTTTAAGAGTGATAAAGTTGGTGATTAATGCTCCGTAATAAAATTTGAAGGATTGGGTATGAGATTTAATTCTACCTGGTTTATCAAGGATGAATATCAATCTTGGTGTTTGCACTTAAAAATAATTTTATGTTTGTTTTGGATGATTTGATTGATCCAAGTGCTGATTGTGATATCTATATAACATGATGTTCATGTCTAAAGGATGATGTGCATGAAATGTTATCATTGAATCAAAGTTATTAGTGGATTGCCACTTGTATGAACAAAGTTACTAATGACTTCTAGTTATTTTAAATAACTTACTATACATTGAATCGAAATTATTAATGACTTTCCACTCATACATATAAAGCTTCTAAAGGGTTCTAGATATTTTAAATGACTTGTTGTATATTGAAACAAAATTGATGATGGCTTCTCACTCATAAGGATAAAGCTATTAATGACTTCAAGATTGAACAAAAGCTTTTGATGGCTTTCCACTCATGTAAATGAAGTTGTTAGAGGCTTTTAGATATTTTAAATAACTTGTTATCTCGTTGAATTGAAGTTGTCGATGACTTCCCACTCGTATGGAGGAAGCTAGCAAGTGGCTTCTAGATATTTTAAATATCCTACCATCCGTTGAACCGAAGCTATTGATGGTTTTTTACTCATATGGATGAAGTTGCTAGTGGCTTTTAGATATTTTAAATGAGTTGTTGTCTACCGAACTAAAACTATCGGTAGCTTCTAAATATTTAAAATGACTCGTTGTCTTTTGAAATGAAACTGTTAGTGATTTTCTACATATATGGATGAAGTTATCAATGGCTTTTAAATATTTAAATAACTTGTTGTTTGTGTGAACCGAAGCTATCGGTGGCTTTCAATCATGTGAACGAAGTCATTAGTGACTTCCTAATATTTGAACAATCTGGATGTTTGGGTGAACCGAAGCTACGAGCGACTTTCCACTTGTGTGGATGAAGCTGTGAGTGGCTTCCTAATATTTGAAGTCGACAATGACTTTTCACTTTTGTGAAGTCGAGTTATTGATGGCTTTCTAAATTCATGAATTACAATTATCGGTGACTTCACATTTATATAGACGAAGTTTCGAGTGATTTCCAGGTTGTGTCAATATGGGCTCTAAATCCTTAGAGAATCGCTTATTTATTGATACGAGTTTGCGAGTCTCTAGGGATTAGCTAAATTTTCAACTTCTATCCTTATTTTTTCTTTAGCGTATGAGTATAGGCCTTTGACTAGCCTAAACCCTAAATTACTTCACCAATTGATCTTCATAAAACAAATTCATTCAAGTAGGCATAATATCATAACATAATAAGATTAGACCTTAATTTTCACATATATACAATATAGCCTATCTCAAGTAGGATGAGATGGTGGTGATGTTAATCTTTTTCATACATAATCAACTCTTTACTCGGATATTTATATAGATCGGTTTGTTTCAAGGTTTCCTAGCTCCTCCTAATTGTTAGGTGGCAACTCCATCCGCGTCCGGGCCTCGGTCAACACTTGTCCAAAGCAAGCATACTAGGTTGCTAAATTGGTGCTGTAAGGTTGAATAGAAAAAAGGCCTCCTAAGGCATGATCTAAGGAGAAAATGTAGAGACTCGTTGTCAAGGGGACCCACGTGTAGTAGTTTTTGAGAATCTAAGTCCTTTACAAAAAAAAAATTATCAAGAAAAAATTCAAGAGAACATGAATTATTTTTTGTAAAGCTACTAACAGACAAGAGATTTTGACTACTAGAAGGAATGTATAAGATATTATTAAAGATAAAATGGATAATTATTAAGCTGAAAAGAAAATAAAAACCAACATAAGAAATGAAAATGTGTTTACCATCAGTTAATTGCACCTTCTCAGGATAATATACCCATTAGGAATCGTAAGATTTTTTAATTGTGACATCATGACGAGTTGTGCTAGTGTCCATAATCCACTGAATTTTTTGGTGGGGAGGTTGAGAAAGCAAAATAAGAGGAGGTTTTAGTGTTGCGGGTGGTTGTTCGGGACCTTGGAGAGGGACATACATTGGCAATCTGTCCAGTGCCATTACAATTAAAATAAACAACATGATTGGAGTCAGGCAACATATGATTTTTTTAAAAAAAGCCCCTTGGTGAGAACCAAAATGTGAAGGACATTCAGCACGATGACCTCAACCACGACTAGAAAACTAATAACTGGCATATTGAACAGAGATAGGAATTTTAGCAGGCTAAAGGCCATCTTGAGGCTAGAATTCTTCATTGACAGCGAGACCATAGAGAGTCTCATAAGGAATAGGTTCTGGCCTTGATTCTATCAAGCACACGAAAGGCCTATAAGAAGCAGCAAAGCCATGTAATAAGGCTTGTACCAAGTCATCTTCTAGGACAGGTGAGCCAAAAGGTTGAAGAATATCATAAATGCTCTTTCCACACTGGGAATATTGAGAAATGGATTCAATTGGCAATTGAACAAGTCAATAAAGACTGCTTTTGAGGTGATTAACTTGTGTCCTTGTGCCAGAACCATATGTAGCTATGATTTTAAACCAAGTTGCACGGGTTGTTGGAGCACCAACTACAAAAGGAAGGACTGCTTCTATCAAGGAGGCAATAATCCAGGTGAGATCAATTGATCATGTCGGTCCCCAAGGGCATAGGCTGGCTTGGGTTCATTATCATCGAGAGTAGCAGCGGGTAGAGGTTGAGAGCCATCAATATTGTGTAGAAGACTATGACAATGCAAAAGTGGATGAAATTGTATTTGCCCGAGACTGAAATTGGTGGAAGTGAGTTTAAGCAAGGAAGGACTGTTAAGATTGGAAAGTGATGACGAAACTGTAGAAGAAGAAGAAGCTGCATGCAATGACTAGAGTTCTGTCTTGTGATGCAGCGACCATGGTGAAGAGAAAAAAATATATATAGTGGACTATTAATTTTTTTTTTACTCTGATACTATGTAAGTATGTTAATTCTCTCACTTTACAATATGTTTTATAGGTGATACTTGTACAAAAAAACAACGCATGAAAACAAGTATAGGTTAGGTATAACAAACTAACACCATATGGTTTAGGATGCTAAGCTAAAATATACGAAACCCAGAAGAAGATAGAACAGATGAAGTCCTATCCTTATCAACGTACATATGCATTACTGTCCTATACATCACGTACAAACGTCGATTTGGTTCTCCGATGCGATGTCTCGGTTCTGTCACTGAGGAGATACCCATGTATGATGCTGAGAGTTGATCAGATGATATCTGCCTTTCTAGCTTTTGGTGAGAAAAGGTTCTCACCAAAAGGCCTACCCATCTATTTGCGTAAGACATGATGATCTCATCGCAAACCCATCGAAGGAGAAGTTAATTATAATCACACATGCGCAAAATTTTATTTCCTCTTTTTATTTACAAAAGTCAACCCCGAATTATAAATGATAAAAAACTGTTTACGAATCTGTCTACCCAAAAAAAAAAAAAAAAAAAAAAAAAAAAAAGAAAGAAGAAGAATTTAACCAGTAACCTTTTTACATGAATTAGTTTGGTTAAGTCATGCAATCATGCATCAATCTATTTCCACGCCATGGGAAACTTGACCTGTTACGTCAAGATCTAAAACCAATGTGGAACCAAATTCCGATTAGGATATGCCGACAAATGCTAACTACAACTGGCTTGGCTAGTCAGAATTACATGAGGTCACTGTGGTCTCCAGATAAAATATCAGCTAGGATATGGGAACTTCCATTTCTAAGACAAGTCATTCCTTTCTCAAAGTTATATATATATATATATATATTGGGCCCTAGTAATTTTACAATTTATAGAGAGCTCAACATTAGTGGCCGATTAATCAAGTTAGGTGGGTGGGGTCCGACCGTGTGGGCAAGGTGTTACATCTTGATCGAAATGGGGGCACGTACAATAATCCTAATTTGTAGATGAATTGAAAGTTTTTGCATTGGAAGCTCATCTCTTTCTTGAAAACCAAGGCCAGAGAATCAAATCTCCAAGGATATTTGATGTGATTCAAAGGTAGGAAAGGCCAATCCTTTCTTAAATTAGTTCTTTTAGGGGTCTCTCGACAGCACATCTATCCTTTTTGGCCTAGCGTCCACGAATCGAGAGAGAACGTAACGGAGAGTCTTTTCGAAATTCTACTCGTGATTTGCGCGGAGATTCTTTTGGACATTTATTAGCTCGTGATTATTATATATAACTTATAAATCTGCTCTTAATTTATCGCGAAAAATAATGATGAAATTACAAAGCAGCTATATTATAAATTGATCCATCATATTCGTTTTCAAACAAATTATATGAGCTAAAATCTAACTCAAATTGATCCTAAAAAAACTATGAAGAGGAAAATTAGTTTAAGCTTTCGGATTTGAATGGTTTTTTTGACATTTCTAAAGTAATGAATTAACTAAAAGTCAAGCATGTAAATGATTATGTATTTTTTTCTCTGGCATAATAATACAAATCCTATTGAAAACTCTTAAAAATTGTATTGTTTGACATATAAAAACCCCTCTCTAATTTCAATCTTTAGTTAAAACAAGCTAGTAAATGTTCGATTTGCGGCTAGTCGTTAGTTTTGTGAGAAATCGAGTTAAAAGAAGGAAGAGGATCTTTAAGATAAAATACTCTGCCTTTGTTATTTTGCTAACGATTTCCAAACAAATGAAAATCATGCACTTCGTATGTAAACCTGTGAGGTTAGTTTGTTTATATACCGACTCAACTTCTAACGACTAACTAACAATCTAACTCGAATTTGAACTAATTTGCTAATCTAAACTTCAACTAACACTTAATTATAAGAGATGCCATTGCTTGCCTTTCCTAATATATATATATATATGCTTCAACATCCCCCTCAAGTTGGAATTTGCAAGAGTTGGCAAATGCCCGACTTGCTAAGAAAGTGCTACAACCGAGCTTTACCGACGACCTTGGTAAATAAGTTCGCGACACAGGATTAAGTAGAGAGATAATGAGTTGAAATCATTCCTTGTTGCAACTTCTCCCGCACAAGATGACAATCAAGTTCAATATGTTTTGTGCGTTCATGATAGACGGGGTTAGAGGCAATGTGTAATGCGACTTGGTTATCATAAGCCAAAGGGATATGAGTCAAGCCGGAGACTTGTAACTCTTATCAATCGGTTCGAGAGCCCGGTGAGCTTACGGCGAAACGGATGCTTAGACTCAACTAAGGATTTGGAAACCGTATGCTTGCATTTTGGTGCGTCGGGAAATGAGAGAACCACCCAACTAGGAATGGCAATGGGTCGGGCGGGGCGGGGACGGGGATCGTCATCCCCGTCCCCGACTCACCCCTAAAAATTTTCCCCATCCCCACCCTACTGCTAAAACATTTTCTCTATCTCCACCCCATGCCCCGAACGAGGCAAAATTTCCCCTACCATCCTCACCCCAAACGAGGCGCAAACGGGACAAAAATTATTTTTTTTCATCTCATTTTATCCAATTTTACTATCAAATTTTAAATTATAGCAAAAAAATGATAATTTATATAAAAAATAAACTTTAAAAGCTACTAATTATAGATTTTAATGGGGTATAATTATAATTTTAATGAAAAAAAAAAGAAATAGGGCAAACGGGCCGGGTAGGCAAATCCCATCCTTGCCCCGTCCTCGCTCGTGAGGTGCCCCGCCCGTTCCCCCATCAACGCGGGGAATCCTCGCGTTGATCGAGAAAAATTGACGCGAGGCGGGACGGGGCTCCATTGAGGTGGGGCAAATTGCCATCCCTACACCTAACATGGTGCGAAAACCGGTGATAGACCTTCCGGTCATAGGGCATCGTCGCCTAATCAGCATCACTGAAGGGTCTGTAAAGATAAGGGTTGGTTTGTTGGAAAAAATTACCCATGTCTCGAGGTGCCCTTCACATACTCGAAGCACCTTGTGAGCCATCCTGGAGATGAGGAACTCGGGGATTAGCCATGAATTAGTCGAGGATATGAACGGGGTAGGTGAGATCATGTTTGAAAATGGTAAGGTATATCAATCTACCAACCACCATTTTATAAGACAAAGGATCTAGCAAGCTATCCCCATCGGATGCATTGAGTCGATGATGCTTGGTCCATAGGAATAGGGCTAGGTTTTGCTCCGGAGAGACCAAGCATCATATAGGATATCTTGAACATACTTTCGCCGATTTAGGTGTAGACCATCCGGAGTGCGAATAACCTTAATGCCCGGAAAGTATGTCAAGGTGCTAAGGTCTTTGATTTTGAACTTAGCATCCAATAAGAGCTTTAAATTATCAAGGAGTTATTGATTAGTACCGGTGAGCACGACATTATCAACATAAACTAACGGAAGCAGCGAAGTGATTCCCATCAATGCGAGTGAAGAGGGAGTGATCACACTCGGGATTGTTGAAACCCTACGAAAGCAAAATGGAAGAGAATTTGGAAAACCACTAGCGAAAAGCTTGTTTGAGCCCATACGGAGACTTGACCAACTCTGTAAATAGGTTTGGTTCGATCACTCGAAACCACAAAACCCGGAGAGAGTTTCATATAGACCTCCTCATGTAGATCACCATGCAAAAACGCATTATTAACATCTAACTAGTACAAAATCCAACCCTTAGCAATTGCAATAGCTAAAACGGTTCGACGAGTGGTCATTTTTTCCATAGGGGCAAAAGTCTCTTGATAATCAAGTCCTTCGGTCCGAGTATACCCTTTGGTCGCCAAACGTGTCTTATATCTTTCCACAAAACCATCGGCCTTGTACTTCACTTTATATACCCATTTACACCCAACGACGATGCTTACCAAGAGGGCCTATGAAGTTAGACCTAGGGTAAATGCAATGTAAGGGTGGAGATGTATGCGGAAAAATAGCTGGGTGAATAGATAAATTTGATGAACATATATAGTCGTGTTGTCATACCGGAGGGCCTTTGTGCCTAGCCGATTTACAAGACACAGCAGGAAGTGAATGCGGAATGGGAGCGATAGTAGGGTGAAATAAAGGAGGATTAAGGAAGATAGAGTCGAAGGCTAGAATGCAAGGGAGAGACCGAGTAGAAGGTAAAACATCATCGAGCACTAACATCCGAGTGAAAAGCAAATTCATTGAGGTTTGAAGGACAAGGAAGAGTATTACTCGAATGCCGAGATAAAAAGGCAAAAGGAAAAACCGACTCAACAAACCGAATGTCACGACTGAAAAAAGTTTTGTGAGACTCCAAATCATACACCTTGTAACCTTTTTGGCGGTGAGGATAACCAATGAAGACATAAGCTAGGGCACGAAGAGCAAACTTATCTCTATTATGAGCAATGGTGGATGAAAAAAAAATCAAACATCCAAACACTCTTAAATGATTATAATTGGGTGGAGAATTAAAAAGGGCTTCAAATGGTGATTTGTTATTGAGAACAAAATAGGGTATTTTGTTAACTATATGAGTGGCGATTAACACATACTCTCCCCAAAATCGAATAGGTAAGGAGGATTGAAATCTTAAAGCCCAAGCTCTCTCAAGAACATGTCCGTGTTTGCATTCGGGAACACCATTTTGTTGTGGATTATAAAAACAACTAGTCCGGTAAAGAATACCATTAGCTAGGCAAAAGGATTTTAAGGCTTGGTTAACAAATTCTAAACCATTATCGGTTCGAATTGTCTATATGGAGCTTTGGAACCGATTTTGGACTAGCTTAAAGAAGGATTACAATAATGAGGGAACTTCACTCTTTGAGATCATCAAATAGGTTATTTTGGATGAAGTCATCAACAAGGGTTAGAAAATATTTGAAACCATTATATGTTGGAACTTTATATGATCCTCAAACATCAAAATGAATAATTTGAAATGCTTTAGAAAAAGAGATTATACTTTTATTGAATGGTAATGCGAGTCCGTTTGGCGAGAGGACAAATGGTACAATCCTTGTATTTTGCATCATATAATCCAAGAATGACGGACATGAGATATTTGAGTTTACTTGATGAAGCATGACCTAACCTACAATGCCACAGGCATATACTTGTCTAACGGAGTTATGATAGAATGATGAACAATTGGAACCGAGCAAGAAAGTTTAGTTTCGGGTGCTTTATGAGTAGCATTAAGATAACATAAGCCATCAACTTGTTTACCAATTTCCACAGTCGTCCTCCGTACATGGTCCTACATATGGTAAGATTTGGATGTGAAGGTAATAATGCAATTGGAATCTCTAAGGAGTTTGTCGACGGATAAAAGATTGTATTTGAAAGCTAGAACAAAAAGAACATTATGCAAGGTAATGGCAAAATGTAATACAACGGTTCCTATATTTATCACGTATGCACTTGGAACCATCTAGCAAATGGACTAAGTGTGGATCATGTAGTTTTATAGGTGATTGTAATAGCTCATAACAATGGGTAATATGATCGGTGGCACCACCGTCAATGATTCGATCATCAATTTTATGAGATACGGAGAGGCAATGACTAATACCTACTAGATGCTATGTTTTCTATATTTGTGTTGAAACCAATGCATTTTGTTGAGTAAGCAGATGTAGAAGTTGGTTGACTTGGTCAAGAGTAAAAGGAAGATGAATTTGGGAGGAAACATTGGCACTGGTTTTTTAGGCATTGAATTCAATCCGGAATTAGCACACATACTTGTTTGAATCTTCGATGGCCGACTTCTTAGACAAATCCCCATGGTGCAACTGTTCATTGAATTTAACACTGTGACTCTAACCTTTTTGCAAAATGCCAAGAGCGAGCACAATATTCCTCCTCCCTTTCGGTTTGTAGTTACGTGGATAACCATGGAGTTTATAGTATTTAGCCTTCACATGTCTTGATGTTTGATAATATTCACACCATAAAGTCTTTTAAATATCCGGATTTCATATTGATTCCTTTGATCATGATTTTCATGGTATTTATGGTATACTTAGTGATTAGAAATGTTGTTACATCCTCCATAGGCATGAACTGTGAAACTTCCATCTGTTTTTCCTCTTGTTAAACCATAGAGTATGCATCTTCCATATATGGCGAGTGGTTTTAACGAGTAAAATCTGATCTCTAACCGGCTTAAAAACATCATTCAAACCCATCAAAAACTGCATTAATCTTTGTTCATCCTGTTGTTCTTCCCATGCCTTGGCAACATCACAATGAACACTTACTCTGCATAATGGAATGTGTATCATGGCTTCTAATTCATCCCACGACTATTTGAGTTTGGTATAATAAGTCTCAATGTTTATATTTTCTTGATTGCAAGATGTAATCGCCTTACACAAACCATAGATCATAGTGCCGACACTATTTGAAAAGCGTTTCTTAAGATTGGACCATATAATCTCAATGCTTACCATGGAGTATCGATTTGCCAATTTCTTTATAAACAACACTAAGTAACCAAGAAATTATCATATTATTGACTTATTCCCACTATGGAAGGTTTGGATCTCCATCCCTTGGTGTCGAAATGTCACCATTAACAAATCCAAGCTTATTTTTACAAGCAAGCATAATCTCCATTGATCTACGCCATGGAATATAGTTTGAAGCTCCAATCAAAGGTTGATTCACAAGAACCATCATTGGAGCGCATCAACTGCGACGGATTAGAGGCTATTACTAGCGAACTTGAGCTATCGTCATTCACAAGAGCCATTTGATATGCAATTAGAAGTACTCTTCAACACTAATCAATCTCCCGTTTTGATACCATGTGAGAAATCGAGGTTGAGAGAAGGAAGAGGATCTTGGAGAGAAAATACTCTACCTTTTTTATTTTGCTAACAATTTCCAAATAAATGAAAATCATGCACTTCGTATGTAAACTCGTGAGGTCGGTTTGTTTATATACCGACTCAATTAACTTCTAACGACTAGCTAATAGTCTAACCGAATTTGAACTGATTTGCTAATCTAACCCTCAAATAACACTTAATTACAAGAGATACCATTGATGCCTTTCCTAATATTTATGCTACATATATACATATGCTTCAACAAGTTTCCTAAAGCTTGTGATTTCACCAAACTTCAAGATAGTGTTGACGCATATTGTAATTGATGATGCAATGTAATTGGTAAAATATTTAAATAAAAATATCGAGACATTGCCATTCAATTGTATTATCTTGTTGGTTTTATGATAAAAATTGTTTTTGCTTTATTAAAATTTGACAATTTATATTTTTATTATTAATTTACTTAATTTTAATTCCAAAATATAGATTTTTAAGTAAATTTTATCCAAATTTTTATTTTTTTTTATTTGTAACGGTCAACCCATGTTGATGATTAATTTTTTTCTTTTATTATTTTTTAAAAATGTTAGAAATGGTTGTACTCCATTTGTCAAGAGAGATTCTTTCTATTTAAATTTTTTTACATATTAATCTTTTAAATTTTTCATAATCAATCAAATTGTTATTTGTATATAATTTTTTAAAAATTTTAAAAAATAATTTTTACATAATTTTATTATTCATTAAAATAATCAACTTCTACAATTAATAAAAGACAAATAATTTTATTATTCATTAAAATAATCAACTTCTACAATTAATAAAAGACAAATAATTTTTTAAAAATTTTAAAAAATAATTTTTACAAATTTTAAAAAATAATTTTTACATAATTTTATTATTCATTAAAATAATCAACTTCTACAATTAATAAAAGACAAATATCTTTTGGTTGAATTTGTCAATACGAGAAAATGGGCAATTAGCGATGCATTTATTTTCGTTGCCATTTAACTATTGAATAGCGATCAAACATCGACGAAATCGATAATGAATCATTTAGCGATGATTTTGAGAAGGAAAATTAGCGATGGATTTATTTTCATCACCATTTAACTATTGAATAGTGATTAAATAGCGATGAAATCAAAAATGAATCATTTAGCGATGGTTTTATAAAGGAAAATTAATGAAGAAATGTTTTCCGTCGCTATAAAGCACGGTAAAAATTCATCCCAAATTCAACGACGAATTGCGACGAACTGGTGAGGAACTTTAGCGATGGAATACAAATTTCGTCACTACACACGGTATTGGTCGTGCGGTAGAAATTATCCATCGCTAATTATCGCTAATCAACGATGAATTTTATTCCATTGATAATTGTGCAAATATGTGGATATTTTAAAACAAAATTGATGGTCATAGAAAATTCAAAGTAGCGACAAGCACATGTCCATCTCAATCTTTCTAGACAATTCGAGTGGTCATTTGAAATTCAAATTAGCGATGGACACTTATTTTCGTTGCTAATTAGCGACCGAAACGCGTCCTTCTCTATTCTTAAACTCTTATAAAGTTACATACTCTTTCTCTTCCCCTTCCCCCTTTTCCTCTCCTCCACTCGCTACTACCACCCTCACCTACCCAAACCACTACCCCACGCCACCCCACTCCCTCCCCGACCCACTTAATTTAGCAAGGAATAATTTCTCTCCAAAATTCATCGACAGTTTCTCATCTCCCTCCTCTCCTTTGGTAATTTATTCTCTCTCTCTCTTTCTCTCTCTAGATCTTTTTTTATTAGATTAATATGGTTAGTTATTGAGTTAATTTTCTTAATTATTAGTTTGTTAATTGTTAGTTTAATTTTGCTAATTATTAGTTTAATTTTGTTAATTGTTAGTGTTAGGATAAATTTTAATTATGTAATTTTTGGGATAATTTGATAAATTGGTTGATTACTTGTTAAGTTATTTTTTATTAATTGGTAGGTTAAAATTTTGTTATTAATTGTTAATTTTTTATTTTAGTGGTAATTTGTATGGTAATTTTAATCAATTATTAATTAATATGGATAGTTAAAATTTACTAAAAGATTTAATTAGAATTAATTTTATTATATTTAGTTGAATTTATTATTAAATTAATTAGGTAAGTTTTAATTATAATATTGTAATTTGTTAATTAAGATCGATATTTAAATTTTAATAAATATTTGAATTAGAATTAATTTTATTACGTTTAGTTGAATTTATTATTAAATTAATTAGGTAAATTTTGATTCTTTTTTTTTAATTTCATTTATAATATTGTTATTTGTTAATTAATATTGATATTTAAAATTTTATTTTCTTCGGATTGCTTGAAGATCTATCCAACGAGTTAGGACTCCACCGTCCTTCATACCTAGCCACTAGAAGGAGGAGAGGGGATTAGATGATCGGGAGTGAAATTTAATTTTTTTTATTTGTTTTTTTCTTTCTTACATACTACGGAATCTTTTTTAAAAAATATTAATTCAAATTTAGTTTATAATATTTATATTTTAATAATACATTGTTTGTTTAAATTATTAGTTACTACCGATAATATCACAAATTCAAAAACAAAAAAAAATTATCAATTTAAAAAATAATAAAAAAACCTTAGCAACAGATTAGCGTTGAAACTTAAAGATTAAAATAGTGACGGAATACTAACAACTATATTAGCAATGGAATATCGATCGCTAATCGGCAATGGAATTTGCAATGGCCTACCGACGCCCGATACGATGGTTTGGGTGACCAATTTACCAATAGAATATATCGTTTTAGAAACGGAAAAATCATCACTAAAATAGCGATGGATATTTTTCTAGCATGGGTAGTGTTAGCAACAAGAGTATTAATGACGGAATAAATTCCATCATTCCATCACTAAACGATTTTAGCGACGACTATTCCCTTATTAGCGATGGAAAAATCTATTGTTAACTGTGACTTTTCTTGTAGCGTGTTCAATTGAAATTATTGAATAATTAATTTTAACTCAAATTTTTCTTTTTTCGTGCCAATAAATTTATTCTTGTGTTTTTCAATCATTAAATTTTAAATATAACTATATTTATTTTAAAAAAAATTATCTTCACATGTTTTATAGGATTTTGTATTCTCACAATTGGTTCAAATACATATTATGCATTTAAAATTGTTAGAGTTAGAAAACTATTTTTAAAACTTTTCTATATATATTTTATTTTTAGTTTTTTTAAGATAGGTACAAAGCAAAAGTTCTTTTTCGGAGAGAGAACAAAAAACGTTTAGTGATAAATTTAATGAATTTGTTCATTTATAAGTAAATGGGAGGGAAAAAAATCTTTCTTGACAAAATAGAGGAAAAACATTTTTGTGGTTTTTTTAAAAAAAATAACAACAAACAAAAATTAACAAAAAAATTAACGATCAATCTGGATTGACCGTTAGTAATAATGAAAAAATTATAATTTGGATACAATTTTCTCAAAAACCTATATTTTATAATTCAAATTATGCAAATTGATAATAAAAACTTAAATTATTGGAAGGTTCATAAAAAAAAAAAAAAAGAAAAGTTATTTGATATCTCATTTGGACATATGTACAAATTAGTTAATCGCATCAAACATCTTTCTACTTTTCTTATTTTCTTAATGTAACTCTTGTATTTATTTTTATTCAACATCTTTCTATACGTTTTAATTTTTCTTAATGTAGCATCTATGAATGTTTTCGATCAATTTTTTTTAATTAAAATTGACGAGTTGTCATTAAAATTTCACGAGTACGTCGGACTAATTTGTGATGTAGAAAAGGAAGAAAAAATTAAAATTTCAACAAAATTTGTTGAAAAAAAAAAGAAAAAGAAAAAACCATCTCTTCTTCTTCTTTTTCTTCTCTCTCTAAAACCCAGTGTCGAAATTTTAGAGAGAGAACAATGAGAGTCGCTGCATTGGCCATACTTCAACGGTTGTACGTGGATGACTTTTTATAGATATTTTGCATAATACATCCGGCTGAATTTGAGTTGCAGAAATTAATTGTATTCCTCCCCTGTTAGTGGTATTTAGGCATTGCAATTTTTCCAACATCACTGAAATTTCTTTGAAAATGAAGGTAGATTAAAAGTTATATTCTTCTATGTCTTTTAAGGAAACATGCGTGGGAGAACTTCCACTTTCGTATCTCCAATTGTAGTGGCAAGAGTTTTAATTAACGGCCATGGAATCAAATCCTTTTTATTCCGTCAATTATCAAATGCTGCATTGATCCAAGTTTCAGTCATTTTGCTGCAATATTTAGCATTATCAAGAGGGCTAGGGGTTAGCTTGACACTCTTTTATTGGTAAACAAGATGTAGCTACACGACATCCGATAGAAATCTTGAAAGTTATTAAAATTTTGTTTTGTTTGAATTATTTACGATTTATTCAAGAGATCCGAGTTATTATTGATTTTGATAGTCACTACCTAGCATTAAAGGAACTAAGAATCCAAAAGGACACTAGTGCAAAGATTTTAGGGTAAGAAGTTGGTTACATTTTCTAAAAGATATTAATCACCTAAAAGTGTCATTTCCTATGAAAGGTACTATGTCTAGTTTAGTCCTAAAATTATCTTCAAAAGTTTTATTTTTGCCAAAATATTTCTTATTCAAATTCTAAGTTTTTATTTTTTTATGCCAAATTAAGTTTTTTATTTTTGTTTGTAGCATCATATTGAATCAATCGTTGGATCCCTTCGTCGAAAGACACGTTGGTTTAAACATTGTATCCACTTTAAGTCTCGACATAACCAATATGTAAGAAAACTATCGACTTACTAAGATATAATTGATTTGAATTAAGGCCGGTCCCTATTAGATAGGAGACTATATATATATATATATAGGGTTTTATGCATAATGAGACCTTGTACAATTTGAATGTTTTTTATTCGGATCCAAAAAAAATTTTGTCCAATTTCAAACTTCTACTCTTATATTTTTATTGTTTCAAACTCTAACCAATGACGACTTGCCACGTAAGCATATGTGATAGGTCGCTGAAAGCTTTAGCCATTGACAACTTACTACGTCACTAATTCATTCACCTAATTTAAACCCACGATGACACGTGACAAGTCATCCTTGGCTAGAGCTTGCCATGTGTGCTTACGTGACACATTAATGTCCGAAAAATAACATAAGAGTAAAACTCTTAAATTAGATCAAAAAAAACTTAGGGGCTCAATCAAAAAAATTCAAATTTTATAGGGCCTTGATATGCACAAAACCCTATATATATATAGTGCTTTTCTATTTTATTTATTTTTTCTTTCTTCTTTTCTTTTCTCTATTTTTCTTGCATTTTCCTTTCTTTTTTCCCCCTTTCTTTTCCTAACATTTCTTCTTCTTCTTCTTCTTCTTCTTCTTCTTCTTTAACATTTTTTTTATTTTCCTAGCATTCCTTTTTTTTTCATTTTTTATTTTTTTATCGAGTGAAGAATTGTCATCAATCCCTAAAAATTTAGAGACTCGATAATTCATCCACCTATTAACTCGCCTAACTTAATAAATCTTAAAATTAAACATTTGCCTAAACAAATTTAAGAAATTCAAAATGCTAAATCTAAATTAAGCATAAAATAAAATAAAATAAACATGCATACATAAAAATAAAAATAAATAGGTACCAAAAAAAACCAAATGGTCATTAAATACTAATCAAAATGCCCCTACGATACTATTCAAAAATAACCAAAATGCCCTAGAGGTAAGATTACCAAAATGCCCCTTGAAAACCTAAGAGCTTGTCGAAATGCCTAACACTATAAGGTGACCTATCAAGCATGTGAACCACCCCGCATGATGGAGGAGACCATCGCAAACCCAATGGTGGTGGCGATAGCCGGTGGACGACATCGAATGAGGGAGATCGAAGGCCTTGAAGTTTTGGTCGGATATTCTCCTGTTCTCGATGATGATTCTAGTGATTTTAGGTGATTTTGAAGACATCAATCAACTGTGAGGTTGAAAGGAGTATTTATGTGGTGGTTAAGGGGTCCAATTTGGAATCAACCAATTTTTGAATTGCACAAAACAAATTAGAAAATGAATTGTCATCAATTAACCCATTTTTTGGTCACTTTTGGTCTGTAATTCCAAAGGGGAACCACTCAAAGGAGTCATTCAACTAAGTCTATGGTGATGGGAGTTGGTGTTTTAGCCAAAATTACGAGAATTGACTAAGTCTTTATACGGGTCGGGTCATCGACCTTCTCTACTCAATAACGACCTCCTCCGATGTCTCATCCTTCGCCGATAGGTTAGGATCAATCGATCTAATGATGGGCTATCCATTGATGGTGATGATTAGAGTCAAAATCGATCGGAAGATGGTTGATTTGGAGGAGGAAGTCAAGGCCGAGGAAATAGGTCAAGTCGATGGGTTTTAGGTTGTTCTTAGGGACTCGTTTGGAATTTTTTAAATGGGTGATTTTTATGAGATTTTTAGGGTGGCTAGATCCGTGGAGGGTGTTCTAGTGGTCGATCAAGTGAAAGGGAAGCTTAGTGGTGGATAGAGAGACGATTGAGAGTTTAGGGCTCTTTTTTTTAGGATGAATAGTTGTGGCTTTTGTTGCTATCCTAAAAAAGAAGGAAAAGTGTTGTTTTTTATAGGAGATTTCTAAGGTTAGGGGGATAAGTCATCTCCTCAATCATTTTTTTATTTTTTTGTATTTTTGATTATTTTTCCAATTTTTTTATAGTAAATTCTAAAATAAAGTAAAAAAAAAAAAAAAAGATGAGGTAAATTTTGGGTTATGATAGTTGTCTCATTTTTACAATGTTTACATTACAAATACTAATTGAACTCGTAAATTTTAGATTAGGTTTGCTTAACGAGCTTGTGAAAAATAGAAATAAATTGAGTGGCAAAAAAGGACTGATTTTCATGGGTGACCAACCCTTAAAAAAAAAAAAACAAAAACAAAAAAGAAGAAGAAGAAGAAGAAGAAGAAAAAGATGTAATAACCTCGTTGTGTAGGATGGCTTGCCCTCAAAAAATAAAATACGGTAGCCTCATTGTGCAAGGTGGCTTGTCTTAAAAAGTAAACTGTAATAGCCTAATTGTGTAGGGTGGCTTGCCCTAAAAGTAAAATACAATGGCCTTATTATACAAGATGACTTGCCCTCTTAAAGTAAAATATGATAGCCTCATTGTACATGGTGGTTTGCCCTTAAAAAATAAATACAATCTCAAAAAATAAAATAGAATGTGTTGTCGAGGATGGCTTATCTAGAAAATTAAAATGCAATGACCTTATTGTCAAAGACGACTTGCCTTAAAAAGTAGAATGCAATGGTTTATTTATAGGCGACCCTACCTAAGGTAACGATCTATAGTGAGACGATCTCACCTAAATTATGGTTTATTATGAGGCAATCATGTTTGAATGATGTTCTATTATAAGTCGATCTTGCCTATAATGATGGTCTATTGTTAGACAATCCTACTTGGATGATGGTCTATTACGAGACGACCCTACACGAAATCATAGTATATTATTAGGTGACCCTTCCTAGATGATGGTCTACTCGTGATGCAACCCTTCTTCAAATAATAGTCTATTATTTTGGATCATGCCTAAAATGATAATCTATTATAAGGCAATCTTGCCTAAATGATGGTCTACTTTGAGGCAACCTTATATGGAATGATGGTCCATTATTAGACAACCCTATCTAAAATGATGTATGGGAAAACGTGAGCTTTTTTTAAAATTTTGAACTTGAATGATGGTTACGTCTTTTCATGTGAGTTTATGTTCCTAAATATATCAATGAGGTTGATTGTAATGGCTAGTTTCTTACCTATGTGAAACATAGGATGTCCCACCTTGTCAACATTGAACTCTACCATTGGTGCCTCATTCTAGGCTTTTGTATTGGATCTTATCCTATAGTATTGTCAAAATTTCCTTACCTCTATGGGCCTTGATCATTGTTCATTATGAACTTGAGTTTTTTACTTTTTCCAACCATTTGAGGTAAATGGATTTTTACGGACTTTGAAGTTATTAACCATCCACGTGTTATGATTTACCCCATTGAAACCATGCCCGACTACTTTGATGGTTTACAAACTTTTGTTGAGTCATCATCCTTTCTCATAACTCGCTTTTTTCCTTTTCGATGGATTTGACTACTTTGATTTATACATAAAAGCTTATTGTTTAAGCCTTCATTCCTTCACTTGATATGATGATGCCACTATTTAATCAATTTATTGAACTTGATTGGAGTTGTTGGGTCCTTGTCTTTACTCCTCAATGTTCTTAATTTTATGGATTACCATTCAAATTAGGCCACGAAATGCCCTCAATTACTTGGACAAGATCAAACATTTTTTTATTCTCTCAACACAATCACTATTTATGTTCAAATGCTTGCCCTTTGATGCTTGTATCATAATTTGTAAATTGGTCTCAAAAATTTTGTCATATCTTAGGAAGATAATAGGTGTTTTATTTTCATGGATTAATTCATAAATGTGAATGATTCGCTTAAATATAATTTAGATCATTTGAAAGAAATATAGAGATGTTCTAATGAAAGTACTTTCATTTATAAAGATCTCCAAGTTGATCGATCAAAAAAAATATAACATTCAAATGCTATAATATAATTTTCTCAAAAAGGTTGCTAGGTTGACTCGATAAAATATGTTTGGATCATGTAAGATTTATATGAAAAATTGTTTTTTTATGCACTTAAAGGTAATTGGTCAAATGATAAGTCCATTTCGGTTGAATGAAAAAAAAAGTTTGAGTAGAAAGTATTTTGAAACATTGGTTTAGAATGATAATTTTGCCTAAGAATATTTTGATTACGTTTATTTTTCTCCCAAGTAAATTAATTAAGACCCATGATTTGATGTCATAAAGAATGACAAACAAGCACATTGATTGGTCATGTTTTTTTTTATCTTTCCCAATAATTCTTCTTCTTTTTTTCAAATTAGAATTTAAGAGCATAAATGAATGAACTTTGATCGAAAGGGCTTGTAAAAGCATTTAATGTAGGCTATGGCTTGGGTTTATGAAAAAATGGATTCATAAAGGCTTAAAAAGTATTTAAGAGTCTTATGACATAGGATCACTTTATTTTCTATGAAAATCTCTTTAGCCTATGCATCTCGGACTTTGTCGCTTTAGCAATTTGTTTGGTTGTCATGTCTTCTTGATGTTTATGAAATTTTTCGTTAGACTTTTTGTAGTGACTTTGTCATTTTGACTATTGATTTTGTTTCCTAGCCTCAACTCTCATTGTTTATTTTTTTTTTAATTTTGACTCCCATATTGACTTGTGATTTGGTATTAGGGATGTCTTCTTCTTTTTTTCTTTTTTTTTTTTTATCTTCGTCTTTTTTTTTTTAATTTTTACATTCTCTTTTTTTTTTTTATAATCATAGATGGGGTTTCTTTTGACAAAAATATTTTAGAGTTTTATCGATCATTTATAGACTTTACATTTTTTCCTTAGTGTGAAGGATGATCCTAGTTTGGGTTATTGTAAAATAAATCATCAAGGCTCAAATTGGGATGATAAAGGTATCATTTTATGAGATATATGAAAGATGGCCTTCCTTTATCTCAAAGACTACTTTGTCCATACTCATAAATGCTAGTCTCTTTTGAAAAACAATGATCAATTTGAAAAATCCATGGGTTAACCTAAAAATAGAAATGATTAATGTAATTTGAGTCATGACTCGAAGATGTACTATTCATCATCATTTAGGACATCCATCACTTACTTTTTCAACTTTGAGCTTCATGAGGATTTTTTAAGTAAAACTTTCCTTCAAGAGTTTATTTAAAAAATGATTTTTCTGGTTTTTTTCAAAAAACAAAAATAGGGGATTTTCCCTTTACTTTTTACTCAAAAAGATTCATAGGAAATGAGGATGTATATTTAGTCTCAATGGATTGAAGAATTGTTTATAGCATCTATTTATCATTCTTTGAAATTTGATCAATCTTTTGAATGTTTTTTGTTATTGAATTTGCCGTCATATTTTCTTGGCGGAGGAAAATATAATACAAAATAATATTGTCAAATGGACATCTTTTGATTTCAAATCAGACCATATGAAGTTCCATTCAAATATACAACTTAATTCATGTATAACCGAAACATTTAGGGAATAGTATTCAAAACCCAACAAAACTAAAAGATGATATTTATAAATCACGAGCATGCATCTTCACCATATCTTTCAAGGCCACTCAGTCTCTCCATATCATGCTTTGGTGACTATATGGTTTGGCGAGTTGATTCATGCTCACATTAAGAGTATTTGGATTGCTTATCAAAATTGATTTTTCCTTTTTTAATCAAAGCTAAAAGGCTCTTTTTGAAAATAGGTAATTATCAATGTTGTGTCTAATAGCACAAAAATAATATTTATGTATTTCATCTTATTAGTACCATATGGGATAAGGGGTTGCTTTGATTTAGTAGAAATTGAGGTGATAAGCCCAAGGTTTACCAAGTGCTTAAACATTTTTCTCAATGAAAAAGATAAGGGTGATAATTAGTCGGGCTCCCTTTTATGATCTCGCTTGTTTTGGTAGTAATGAGTGTGCACCATTTGTGGCTTACTAAGAGAGTTAGAGGATTTTAAAAAGCCATAACAACTTAAGAGAATTGATTTACTTGATGGGTTTGGTGGGACGAGTAGGATGGATTCTGCTGATTTAATAGATATGTTTGGTTCATTGTGGTATTGGACTGGGGTATATTGGGTAGATGAATGATTTTTAGAGATTGATGAAACTGTCATGGTTGATATATTTTCCTCGATTACTCGCTCAAGTCCCGAACCGATAGGATTCAATCTTAACTTAGTGTATCTCATCGTCTATTCTCTCGATACCAGCACTCCTCTTCTTTTCAAAACTATCGGGAATCTTTTTAACTTTGATCACTTGTTCTACCCTCTTAGATATGATAAAAATATTGATAAAATTAGAAGAGGAGTTCCCGATCAAATACTCGGAATATGGTGTTTTGAAAGTATTTGAGAAAATAACGATCAACTCTTGTTCGGATAGTGGTGGATAAATTTAAGTCGTCAATCCATGCCACCTTTGGACATACTTCTTGATCATCTCTTTTATACCTTTTTCCATATCATGTAAGTCAAATCTGTTGAGGGATACATCCATATTAAATTAGTATTGTTTGATAAAAGCATAAGTCAAATTCTTTAACTTTTTAATCTTCGCCCCTTCTAGCCTTATGTACTAACTTAAAGCAAATACTCCTAGGCTTTCATGAAATAAGTGTATTAGTAACTTCTCGTTGTGTACCACTTCATCCATTTTACTATAGAGGATCCTCGGATGGGTCATGGAACATCGAATACCAATGTACCTAATAAACTCGGGTATTTTGAATTTCTTAGGAATTACCACATCAAGTACCAAACGGATCTTAATTGCTCTTATAGGGTCATAGACGTCGGCCCCTTCAATGGCCCTCGGATGTTCTTCGATGGTGGATAGTTTATCCATGTTAAGCCCTTCTATCATTTAGTCTTAATGGTTTCCTTACCAGTGAGATTTATGGTTTGTGCTCTTTGCATCTGTGGCATTTGTCGACCTATTGTATAAGTGAAAGGTCCAATAGGATCGAAACCTCTACATGGAATGTTATTGCCCTAAGATTGGTTGGTTGTGCGAGTGGATGGCCCGAGTTATAAGTTTGGCCTTGGAAAGGTGTATGGCATGTCACTCGGCTTGGCCTTAGCTTGATATGCTTCCCTACTTGGTAGTGCCAACTTAGCTTTTTCTAGCAAATTAGTCAAATGGGCGATTTCCCTTTTTATCTTATCAAGTTTCTATTGATGGACGTATTTCCACTATTCTCTTTCTTCATTTTCCATTTGGTGACCCCTAAGTCGGGTATGATGGATTCGAAAAGGGAGTTGAGTTTTAGCAGGATGGCCTATATTTCAAGTCTAGTAAAACAAACTCAAAACAAATGCATATAGTGAATATATAGTATATAAATACTTGATGTGAACAGGGTTGGATACATTACTTTACTATTGCTGACTTTAAATCATGACAAAATTTATATAGAGGATTGGCTAGATCAAATTTTTAATACTTATTGAGGTTACAACCCTACGGATGTCATGATTCGAGAAACATATCTATCCCGGATTAGATTTGTCTTTGATAGGATTTTTTTTTATTGGAACTCCAAATGATGAACGCATCTAATGACAACATATATAAAAGAATTTGAACTTTGGACTTTTAATACATTCTGAATGTGACTTAGAGTCATTTTTTATTAAAAAAATAAAAATAGTATAGTTGTTTTCACTAACTACTTATTACAACTAACAATATTATAATGCTTACTTACAAACAAATTCTTATGTTATCTTTTACAATTCTAAACCTGGACTTGAGATAGCAAGGGCTATATGTTTCTAAATCTTGTATGAGCTCATCTTCAAGTGGTGTACTCGTTGCTTACGGGTCCTATTTTTTTGCTTTTTTTGGATCGAGTGATGAGCGTATCTTATGATAGCCATACATAGAAGAATTTAAAATTTAGACTTCTAGCACATTCCGAATATGACTTAGAGTCATTTTTCATTAAAGAATAGAAATAATATAACTACTTTCGGTAATTACTTATTATAACTACTTAGATTACAATGCTAATAATATTTACATCATAAGCGATTCCTATTCTAACCACCGTAATTCTAGATTCGGGCTTGAGGTAGTAGGGGCTATATAATTTATGAATCTTGTACGAGATCATCTTCGATTGTGCACTCATTGCTTGCGGATCCATCTTTTTTTTTTGTTTTTTTTTCTTTAGCATAATATCCGGGGTAGACAACTTCCTTCCTTAAAGCTGGGCCAATTTTGATCCGACCTTAAAATCCTTAATAGCATTTTTTGTCATGATTTAATTAGATAACCTATAAAAATAAGGGTTAGAATAGAGTAGTCTCACAAAAGTAGTTCATTTCTTAATGGATCAATCCTAATAGATAGGATCTAGCTTTTCTCTAGTTTAGATAAAACTTATCTAATCGTAAAATCTTTTCAAGTTTCTAGATTATCTAAATTACCGAGTAGGGCAATTCATTCTCTAACCTTACCCACCGGGAGATAGGGGAAGGTAATTTACCATTTTCTATGCATAGGATGAGCTTCATTCCAAACGTGAGTCCAAAAGATCATTAGTAGACTTTTGTCATACTTGCCTTTGAATCCCTCTAAGTCCTAATAAGGTCTTTGCCTCGAGTCAAGTGCTTTTATAGATTTTCTCGTGATGTGTGCAATAGTTCGAAGTAAGTATCCAGATCCAACTCAAGATTAAATATACATAGAAATAAAAAAATAAATTGCACAAAATAAACAACTTGAAATATATATATATATATATATAAGAAATAAAATTCAAAGTAATAAGTTACATAAAATAAATAACTTGGAAAAGGTAAAAGATTTGGAAAATAAATGGCAAAAATAAACAATGGAGAAAAATTCAAAAGACTAAACCTATGGCTTAGCTCTAAATCCCTAATGGAGTCATCATTCGTCACTATTGACATCGAACAAGACTCTTGAAAATTAGTAAAATTAGATTTTGTTTGAATTATTTATGATTTATTCTAAGGATGCGAGTTATTATTGATTTTGAAAGTCGCCACCCAGATCGAAGAAATTAGGAACATAAAATGAGGACTCGGTGTAGAGATTCTAGAGTAAGAAGTTGGTTACTTTTTTGGAAAGATATTGATCACCCAAAAACGTCTTTTCTTGTGAAAGGTACCATGTCTAGTTTAGTTCTAAAATTATCTCCTAAAAAATTTATTTTTGCAAAAATATTTCTAAATCAATTTTTAAGTTTTTATTTTGTATGTCAAACTAAGTTTTTTATTTTTATTTGTAGCATCATATTGAACTAATCATCGAACCCCATCATCTGGATACACATCGGTTCAAATATTGAATCCACTTTAAGTCTCGAAATAATTGATATATGAAGAATTACCTAATTATTAAGATATTATTGATTCAAATTAACACTAGTCCCTATTACATAGGAGATTTTGTTTATATATATATATATATATATATATATATATATATATATATATATAGTAGTGTTTTTCTTCTTTTTTTCATTCTTCTTTTCTTTTCTCTCTTATTCCTAGCATTTTTTTTTCATTTTCTTTTTTTTTCCTTTCTTTTCCTAACATTTCTTCTTCTTTTTTAACATTTTGTTTTTATTTTTAATTTTTTCCAAATTATTTTTTATTTAAACTTCAAGTTGTTTTATTTTTTTATTTTTGTGGCATTGTATTGAATCAATCTTCGGACCTCTTCGTCGAGAGACACATCGATTCAAACAATGGATCTACTTTAAGTCTTGACATAACCGGTATACTAGAGAACTACCTAATTAATAAGATATGATTGATTTGAATTAAAAACAATCCCTATTCGATATGAGACTTTGTTAATATATATATATATATATATATATATATATATATATATTAGTGTTTTTCTATTTTCTTTTTTCTTTCTTCTTTTCTTTTCTCTCTTTTTCCTAGCATTTTCTTTTTTTTCGTTTTCTTTCTTTTTGTTTTCTTTCTTTTCCTAACATTCCTTTTCTTTTCCTTTTTTGGTTTAGTTTTTATTTTTTTGGTCGATGGAGAATCATCATTAGTCCTTAAAAACTAAGAGACTCGATAATTCATCCACCTATTAACTACTTAACTTAATAAATCCTAAAATTAAACACTCGATTAATCAAATTTAAGAAATTCAAAATGCTAAATCTAAATTAAGCATAAAATAAAAATACATGCATACATAAAAATAAAATAAATAGGTAACAAAAATAAACCAAATGGTCATTATAGATCGACCAAAGTGCCTTCACGATGCTATTGAAAAATGATCGAAATGCCCGTGTAATAAAAATTACCAAAATGCCCTTTGAAAACCTAAGAGCTATCGTCGAGATGCCCGAGTGTCATTTAGTGACCTTTCGAGCACGTGAACCACCCCACATAGTGGCGAGCACTGTGGACAATGTTAGAGTAGGGAGATCGACGACCTTGAAGTTTCTATCGGATCTCCTCCTCTTCCCGATGATGATTTTGACTATTTTAGGGGATTACGAGAACACCAATAAACTTGTGAGGTTGAAAGGAGCATTTTTATAATGGTTAGGGGGTCCAATTTATATAGAATTGGCCAAATTTTTTGGGTTGCACAAAACAGATTGAAAAAGGGTCGTTGTTGATTAGTCCATTTTTTAGTGGCTTTTGGTTGCAATACTAAAAGGGAACCACTCACAAGAGTCAACTAACCGGGTTTGTGGTGGCGAAAGTTAGTGTTTTGGCTGGAATTTTGAGAATTAGTCGAGTCCCTATAAAGGTCGGGTCATCGACCTTCTCTCCTCAATTTCGACCCCCTCTAATGTCTCCTCCTCTAAATGATCAAGATCGATAAATTTGATGATGGGCTATCCATTGATAGTGGTGATTGGAGTCAAGATTGATCCAAAGATGGTTGATTTGGAGGAGGAAGTCACGACAAGGTAAACGAGTCAAACCGACGAGTTTTGGGTTGTTTTTAAGTACTCGTTTGGAATTTTTTAAATAGGTGATTTTTGTGGTTGTTTTTATCGAGGTTTTTAGGGTGATGGAGGGTGGTTGGATGTCTAGCGATTGCTCGTGGTGGTTGAAGTGAAAGGGAAGCTAACCGGTGGGTAAAGAGATGAGTGAGAGGTTAGGGCTCTATGTTTTTTTTTTTTTTTTGAGGGGGGTAGGAGGAATGGTTGTGGCTCTTGTTTTTATGGGAGATTTCTAGGGTTAAGGAATAAGTCACTCCTCAATCTTTTTTTTTGTTTTGTATTTTATATATTTTTTTCTTTTTTTCTTTTTCGATTTTTTTTGTAGTAAATTACAAAATAAAGTAAAAGAAAAAAAAAGATGAGAATAAGAGAAGGATAAATTTTGCATCTAGAAGTGAACCATGAGATTTGGGCTTTTTCTGCTTCTCCATTTTTAGTATCCAAGTTTATTTTCTCCAATGGATGTTCTTTGTCACAGAAGATCCATATGACATTGCAAATGGGTTTCATGGCATTTTCATGGAACGAAAATCTCGTTCCAATAAATATATATATATATATATATATAAAAGGGCGAAGAAGAAGAAGAGATGGTTTTTTTTTTTCATTTTCAACGAATTTTGTTAAAATTTATTTTTATTTTTATTTTTTCATGTGATAAATTAGTGTGACGTGTCATGCTACATGAAATTTTTAATGACAATTGTCTATTTTAATCAAAAAATTGACTAAAAACAATAAGAAGGGCCAAATTAAAAAAAAAAGTATAGAGAAGGATTGGATAAAAAAATACAAAGATCATATTAAGAAAATCAAAAGAGTTGACAGATGTTTGATGCGATTGAGACAAATTTGAGCCAAATACAAATCTGTCTCAATCGCAATAAGTTTATGCATTGCAATGGCTAATATGGGCAAGCAAGAAACTAAACATTCTAATTTATAAATATTAAAAGTGATAAGATCGTAAATTTGGAAGATGATAGGTGATGAGATAGTTTTTTCTTGACCATTAGAATTGTGAAGTTTGATAGTAAATGAAGATTAAAGTAATTGTAATATTTACAAAACAAGTTTTTGGATGCATTAGAGAACTCTCTAATGAAGTTAATGTACAAAAAAAGATATTGGCTTAAAAATATAGTAATGCAGGCACAAAAGAGATTATGAATAACGACAGTTAGTAGAGAGATCTAGAATAAAAAAACCTTAAGTTTTGAAACTGTTTATGTAGTAAAAAATATTATCAAATTGCATAAAAATAAAGATATAATAGTCTATTTTCTTATTATCAATAATTCATCACATATTTAAAAGATAAATATTCTTAATGTTCACATATCACAGTTGAAAGAATGTAAGTTCGTTCAGATTGGCATTTGCTAGACAAAAATGGATCATGGAGGCATACTCTCGTTAAATATATGTGCTATGTGGGTTTTTTTTTTCTCAGTTGATCAGACCGAACTCGATCATCTGATCTTGTTATTTGTGATATGGTCGTTTGGGTCGTTCATATTAGTGATTTAGCCGGATTTATTTATTATTATTTTATTTTTTTCAGTTTACGTTTTAGGTAGAATCTCGTTTTTCTCAATTTTCACTTAGAACATGGTCTCTTTACTCATTAGAGCGTCAATGATAAGACGTGTCATGGCATATTGCTGGATTTTTTCGCTTGTTCTCACTTAAAGTAAGGTGAATGGGTACACAATCAGCAAGTACGGGGATGAGAACATATAGAAGATTGGTTCCAAACAAATGTTTGTTCAATTTACAGTGGAACAGGATAAGGACATTAGAACGGAAAAAAAAATGCTATTTTAATTGTTGTTTTATGCTGTAAACACAATCCCTCAATTGTTGTTTTATGCTGTAAACACAATCCCTCAATTGTTGGTAGCTGGTTCGGATCCCCATGGGCAAACCAAGGGTCGACATTGACTTTTGGCCACTCCATGTCAACTAACGCGTCTTTTGACCTATCTTGATTTGCCACTGATTTACCCTCTCTCTTGGATTTCACTATTCCTTCGCATTACATAGCTATCCCACATGGATCCTTTAAAAAACGAAAATAGATACTTATTCTGTCACAAACAATTATTTCTCTTTTTTATTTATATTTATCTCAAACTTTATTTGATCAAAATTTTAAATAATATACTTACTTAAAATACTTTTAATTATAAAGAAAATTAATTTTTCTTTCATTTTTATTCTTTATTAAAAATAATATTTTTTATACATACAAATATTTTTAATATTAAAATTTCAAAAAAAACATTTACATAAAAAAATATTTATTCTTATAAGAATTTTATTGCATGACAAAATATTGAGAGTAAAATATTTTTACTAGTCTGTTATTTTTTCTTAATTGTTTTAAACTTGATTATTAATTAACTTAATGATTTTTTTATATGACTTACCACCTTAATTTTGGATAAATTTTTTCTTTAAATTAATATTAGTCTATTTAAGATAAAATTTGATAACTAAGAAATTTTTTTAAAAAAATTATTTTGAGAAAAATTTAAACAAAAAATACTAATTTTTTTTTTATATATATAAATTATGTGAAGAGTCAAAGAAAATAATTTTTTTGAAACATAGGAGAGAGAGTATCAAATCATTAATCAGTTATCTTAGGAGACAAAATATAACACATCATTAGGATTAGGTCATGGTTATCAAGATTTTGGCTGGGTATTGATTCCAGAAATGCACCAGTCATCAATAGAGGCTCAAACATTGAATCACTGATCAAAATTATATTTGTCAATATTGTTTTGGAAAATGTATCAAATTTTCTATTTGAGCCAGATATCTTTGTGTCTAAGTATTTGGATATTCCATTTCAAAATGATAGCTGAAGTATATTGTTTACAGGTACAAATCGATGCAATAAAACTTAAAGTAATTAAATAATTCCACTCCTTACAAAATATTATCAAATTAGTTGGCCATCACATATTTAACAAAAATATCTAAAATTACGTACATTCAATATATATATATATATATTCTATTACTTTGAATAAAAATATGGCCCAAGCAATGTCACTAAAACGGGCTTATAAAATAAAAGATTACATGAGTTGTATATGGCATGTTTTTTTAAGCGTCCAAATGGATCCATTTTTCGGGAAGCAGACTCAAATTAGAATAACAAGATACTGGGCCGATTGCATCAAGGAGCCTACGTATGAACTTAATGGGCTGTCAGTAGCAGGGCTATTCACATATAACAACCCCAAACATTTAAATGGCGTGACAAGATCCATAGCCGCGATGGATGAAGGCTGATCGAGTAAATTATAACTCAATCATTTTATTCTATCAAAATGATTAATTAGTCCTTGTATTTATTTATATAACTAAATAGTCCACTTGTTAGCTTTAGCAATCCTCATTCCTCAGTTTAGTAAAATTTTGTTCCAAAATTACCTTCTATCTTCGTTAAAATTTCTCACACTTACTAATTATTTATTTTTTAAAAAATTAATTTGAAAATCAATATGCAATTGATGAAAGGACTAATTTGTAAAACAAAAATTAAAATATGGGGATTAGATATGTAGTTTCTAAATATATAAGAACGAATAATCAATTTCATTAAACTAAGGTGTTGTTTGGTAATCAAGAGTAGAGTGATAGGAATGAAAATGAAAGTTTTATTCCTATATTGTAGTTGTTTGGTTAAAAGAAATGAAGTGGGAATGAAGATAAAAATTTACACACAATTTCATTCCCACATAAGATGTGGGAATAAAAATAAGGAATGGAAATAAAAAATTTTTTCAAAATAATAATATATTTTATTTATTTATTGTTTATTAACTATATTTATCACTATTACCATCATCACCACCACCACCATTCATCATCACCACCACCACCACAAGCACCACTACCACTTCTCTCATCACTACCACAACTAGAACTACTACTATCATTTTTATTATTTTTACAATCATTATAGTTTAATAAAATTATTTTTTAATCATTATTTTTATTTGTATAAAAAATTAGATATTAAAAAATTTAAATTGCATTCCGATTCATCATTAGTATTCCAAACACGGAATATAAATGTCATTTTGATTCCTTAATTTTCATTTCGATTCCCGTATTTTCATTTCCACTATTATATTAATGATTAGCAAACAATACCTAAAGGACTAAGTTACCATTAACTCGGCAAAATCCCAAAGTTGGAGAACTTTGATCACTAGTACACCTCTTCTGCGTCCATGCTTTTCTGGTTTCTCCTGAATAAACAAAAAAACGAAAACAAAAGCTAAGGTTTTTTCCTTCTTTCTGTTTCTTATATCATTTGATGTAATGAATTAGAACTTACATGTTTTTTCAGGAATACCATTTTTTGTGTTGTTCAAAAAATAATAATAACAATAATAATCTTTATTGTCGTCTACCTTTTCTCCTTAGCTTAATTTAGTTACATTTTGCCTTTTTCATTTTCTTCCTATGTAACAGGTTGCTTTTTTTTAAAAAAAAAAAAAAAAAAAAAAAAAAAAAATTCAATGGCGACCTCTAAATTCCCAACTCAAAAGGTATACAATAAGTACATTTATTCGAGTTTTCCTGTTACTATTCAATAAGATTTTTAAATATTCGAAGTGGCCATATATTATTTTCTTGATTTTGCTAATTTTTGTACATATATGTAATGCAATATTCTTCCAGTTATTAGAATTCCTAGATTTTTAGTATGCTTTGTTGCCATAACTATTTGGGTGAACATTTAGTCTCTTGCTGGCAGGACTGGCAGGATGGAAGCAGGACTGGCAGGATGGAAGCGAAACTTTTCCGCAGGAAACCACTGTGGTGATATTTGTTTTAGGTGAGCATTCTCTATCACTTCCTTCACCGCTTAATTTGTGCTAAATGATTATTTCTTTCGTCTTTTAAGTACTGGTGTAAGGAACTAAACACCATCTTTATCTATTTCTGTTCCCTTGTTGTTATCAGTGGGCAAAAAGAGAGGGGGACAGCTTTTTAACCTGGGCTCGTGATATTGAAGGTTCTGAGTTTGAATTCTTCTTATTGAGTGAACGATAGATGTAATATTGTTGGGAGGGCTTGGTGGTTATGATCTGTCCTTTTCACCATACTTCTCATGGTTGAAGTTATTGTTGTTGTGAAAGAGAATAATTCTTGTTTATGTTCAAAAAATTGCTTTCCTTGTGATAATTATTTCATTTCTTATGGTGAAAAACGTGGCCATGTTACCATCATAAGCCAATGTGTTACCTCTTTGGCAATTTGCTACTGTAATTTTAGCCGTTGTAAAAGTACATTGTAAGCCATTCTTTCATTATGACTTAAATATCACAATTTGGGGTTTGGAAGAGAAGGGGGATTGGGGTGTTGCATCTAGAATTGTCAAGTCTTTTTTGGATGCTGTATAATTAAATTTCCAGTTAGGGGAAATGGTTAAATCAAAGAACTGTAGAGTAAAAGAAGGAATGCAAAAAAGATAGGATGTAGAGCACGGGGATTTTATCTGCATGATCTAAGGATGTATACTTTCTTTCTTTTTTCTTTTCTGGGTGCTCATATGTGCTTTTCTGGGACTTGATCTGTTAGCTTGTCATTCTGTCATCTCAATTGGTTGAAATTCAATGATTTTGATTACTCTTTTGGCAGGTGGTCCGGGCAGTGGAAAGGGTACCCAATGTCCCAAAATTGTTGAACAATTTGGGTCTGCTCATCTTTGCGTCGGTGATCTTCTTCAAGCAGAAATTGAGTCTGAATCTGAAAACGGGTTGGATTATCAATCTTTAATTTTTATCGTATGCAATTTTTTCAAGTACACAGCAATACCTTATTGCATCATGACTTTCACATTGTCACCATTACTAATTTTCTTGTTATTATATTGTTTTGCTGGTCATAAATTGTTGGCTGCATTTTTCACAAATTGCTCTTCATCTGTACCGTAGAGTGTTTATGTTCACAAGATTCTTTTGCCATGCCTGTCGTTTCCACAGAACAATGATTCAAAACTTCAAGAAAGAAGGAAAGATTGTCCCTTCTGAGATAACAGTGAAGCTTCTACAACTGGCGATGCAGCAAAGTGATAACAAGAGATTTATCATTGATGGGTTCCCACGCAATGAAGAAAATCGTACTGCATTTGAGAACATTGTAGGCTTGTAATTTTGTTACGTGAATTCAAAGTTCTATAATCTGCTGCTTCTATTACTTCCAAATTTTGAAATCCATTCGTTCCTACAATTGTATGATTTTTGTGGTTCCTTCTAGATTGCCATGCAGAACATTGTAGTCTTGTACTTTTACCTGGGTCATTTTGTGGTAAGAAATCTTGCAATTTTTCGTTTCTGTAATCATCATGCAGATGAAAATTGAACCAGAACGTGTACTATTTTTCGATTGTCCTGAAGAGGAGTTGACAAAACGTATTCTGAACAGGAACCAGGTAAGCTTGTTGCACATTCTTGTTGCTGAATCACTTCCTATGCATCTCTTCATGAATTTCTTCTTTTCTTTTGAAGGGAAGGGTGGATGATAATATTGAAACAATAAGAAAGCGACTTGAAGTCTATTTCGAATCAACCGTACCTGTAATCAACTACTACAACTCAAAGGGGAAGGTTCAGAAGGTATTTTTTTCTTTTCTTTTTTTGACAGAAACTTACTGACTGTATAAAAATTACATTATTTCAATGCATTGCTTTGCATCGGTGATTTAAAATCGCTTCTGATTTGGATGTAGGATTATGAAAGCATAAAAGGATAGTCATGAAATTTTCTTTCATTTCCAGTTCTTTGGATATTTTATGTGTCTAGGATAATCTACACCTGAATTGATTTCTTTTCTATCGTTATTATGATGGTTATTAATGTTTGTATTCACGGTCTTAGATTGATGCTCAAAGATCAATTGATGAGGTATTTGAGGATGTGAAGAGTATTTTCTCCGAGCTCAAACCAGTAGCTAAGGTGGGTTCGATGAATTAATCAGATATCCTGGAATTCGCTTCATGACTGTAGTTTCCTGTGACTATTGGTCAGATCTCTTCTTCAACTTGTAGGATGAAGACATGCTTTTAGTAGTAATTGGTAGGAAAGAATCTTCGACAGTCTTCTTGACTATCGGTTTACATCTTGGTTTAGAGGTGATGAGTTACTCTTTCAATTACTATGCTAACCATGGTTAAAGAGTTTGGAATTAAAATTGAGGATGCGATGGTTGTTCTCATACCCTTTTTTATACCAGAATGATTAGAAATAAAAAGCCCCTTTTATGATTTTCGTTGGAGTTTCTTTAAAGTTATGAATCATGAATGTGGATAACATGTGTAAATTATACATATACGTCAAGTTCTAATCGAAATGAAAGACCAGAACGCCTCTGAAATGTGACTTATTGGGAAGAATTGTTTTCATTCTCTCTTTAACAAAAGTAAATCATTAGCAAAAAGATTCCAAAATTAGATTAAGATGGAACCACTTTTCTGGCACTCCAAAGATTCCCTTTACTTGGTTCAGTATAGCAATTAAAATTTTCTATCCTGAGGCTGTTCATGAATATTAAATTACCATGTAAAAAATGTGGTTGAAACATTTGTTCAATTTCTGATGTTATGAATTGAATACTGGTTAACCACTGTAACTTCTCTTACATTTGGTTTGGAACTAGACAAAGCCTCCCTGAAACAAGTTGTTAGTTTGGTTGCAAGTTGTTGCCCTGGCAGTTCCCTCTATTCAAAACAAAGACGATAAGGATGGAGAGAGAGACCAAGTTTATTGAAGATGACCACTTAACAACACATTAAACATCCAAAAGAAAAGAAAGAAAGAAACAAAGGGTAGTAGACGAGGAGGGAGCTGAAACAAATAAGAACATACAGACACTTCAAAACTACAAAAGAGTTGTTCTCATCCATGTTATATTAGTGTTGGTTTCTCTACTTCTTCTCCTCATCCCCATTAGTGGAGCTACCTGGGTCATCTTTGCCAGTTCCTGCTGAGGACTTCCCAACATCACCACCATCAATTTGGTGCCGAACCAGTAAGTGTAATAAATAAGCTGGCAGTGAAGCTCAATAGCGGTCGGATCCTCTTCAGAACATGATTCAGATGCCACTACTATGGTGACCTCATTTGTTTCAGGCTCGTTGTTGAGCAATGACTCCTTCAAATACAGCAAGTTTCATACTTTATTGCCGCCACTGATGGTGGTGGAAATTACTTTTACTTCCTTCGACATCATTTGTGTTATATATCCTTTCTTTCTTCTGCCAAAGTTCAATTCTAACTGGTATATCTGTATATCTTTCCACTGTGGACCTATTTATAGAGCTATTTCATTTGTTTTTGGTGATCACCGAGAAGAATGCATGGATTCAGAAGGTAGAAATTAACATGTCTTCCCGAACAAAGTAATATGCACTACTGATCATGCGATCAATGTGTAGGAAATGGAATTTGTGTGTCCAATGTATTCTTGCATCGCCGGAAGGCCACATGATCATCTTTCGGACTTCAAATTCTATCACATGATCTTATTTATCATTATTATTATTAGGCTAATAACTTATAAAATACCCGGAACTATTAGTCAATAAAATACAGTTTCTAATTTTTTTTTTAAATATGAGTCCCTAACTTTTTTTTTTTTTTTTTGGTTTGTAACTAAGTTCTTAATTTTCATTGATCAATCTCAATGCGCATTGGACACACATGAGAGACACAAGAAACCATAAAATAATGTCATGTGTTATGTGTTTAGGAATTTCATAACATGAGTAGTTATTTTAATGGCTTCAAGATGTCTCTTATATCATCTAAAATTGATTCACAAGATAGAAAAACTTAATTGCGGACTTAAAAAAAAAAGTGAAGGATTTGGATCATGAAAAAAAAAGTTAAGAGATTTTTTCCTTTTTTTTTTTTTTGACCAATAATTAAATGTACTTTAAAACCGATTAGTTTTGTTAATTATTGTATTTCAGACTAAATATGTAAATAAATGGATGATGTTTTTCTTCATAATTTTCTCATTTTTACTCTGAAAATCTGCAATATACCTTAGTCAAAATTTCAAGTCCAAATTCTTAAAAATTTCAGTTCTAAATTCAACCATGCCTTGCAAATTGCAAAGTTCGTCTGACATCGGCTTGTCCTAAACAAAAAATACATATAATAATACTATTCAAATCTTATGGTGGCACATAGTTTACATTTTGGAGAAGGTCTAGTGGTTAGAGGTGTGATCAGGTCAATTATTTTCCATAACATCACGGAAAAAAAATAAATTTCATTGTAATAAAGAAGCATTTCTAATGAAATAAAGAACAAAGGAGTTGAATGTAGTCGTTCTATTAGGTTAACTTTTTGAACTAAATCAATGTCATAACACGTCTAATTTTTAATCCATCACTAGACTATGTTTCAGATCAAACCAACTTTAGCTAGTTGATTATCTCTGCAAAAGTTTATGCTATTAAAGATTTGACCAGGTTAATTGAACCCACATTCGATTTCATCGTGCTGATCATCTGTCCTTGCGATTGATCTAGCACTGATGTGCCGCTGAAAATAGCCTGCTGGTTTGGGATTTAATTAACATACTGCTGGAGTTGGTTTTGAAAATTCTGTTGATCTTCCTTTCTCTTCTTCTAGTGATCGCAGGATGCAATAGCCTGGTTATATTGGGTTATTTTGCTATAATCTTGTACAGGACTTGCTTGTATATTGACACTTTTATCAAAATTTATTTCTGACTCCTTTATCAAAATATATTTCTCATCTTATTAAGAAAAAAAAATCTGATTCTGTTGTATCAAACTGCATGCAATCATGCAAACTCTTTGTTTGAAACATTGATATGGATTTTGTGATAAATATTTGGCAAGGAATGGACAGAGCTCCTTGGAACCTAATTGGCAACAGTATATAAAAGTTCATAACCTCCAACAAGAAAGGCAATGTGAAATTGACAGAAAAACCAGTTTTATTAAAGATAATCACTGCATAACAGTTAAACATTCAACAGAAAAAATGGAAAATGGAAAATAGAACGACAGCAAGAAACTAGATAGTTGCTATAAACAAAGAAAGACGCATACAAAAGCTTCAAAACTAAAAAGAGTGGTTTTTCTCCCTCACATCAGCATTGATTTCACTACTACTTCTCATTCTCATTAGTTGAACTACCAGAACCTCCATCATTGCCGGTACCAGTTGAGGAGTCCCCACTGTGGACATCCTCAACTTTTGGCGACTCTTATAAGAGTAATAAAGAAGTTGGCAGTGAATCTCGATAGCTTTCAAATCCTCCTCAGGACATGATTCAGATGCCACTACAATGGTGATCTCATCTGTTCCAGACTTGTAGTTGAGCAAAGAATGATATTCAGATACAGATATTTTTACTGCTTTGTCGTTGCCAACAAAAGTAGTGGAATTTTTTTTTTTTTTGGCTTGACATGATTTTTGCCAGGTTGGTTTCTCGCTATCACAGTTTTGATTTTTTGCCGGGTACTGGCTCTTCTCTATTCCTTGATCGAGTGTGTACATCATTCACCAATTTATTAGAGATTCACAATTTTTTTGGATATGACCAGGAGAAGGATCGCATGAATATAGAAGGTAGAAACATGTATAAATTACTGTTCTTCATGAACATAAAAATTGAAGGCACAATCATCTCAAAAGATTTTCTTTTCTTAGTGATATAGCCTATGATTTGCTTGTATGCAGGAAGCAGGGTGGATTCTACTAATCAATAAGATATTCTGGAATTTGCTTCATCACTGGTAGCTTACTCTGATTTTTATAGTGCTTTTGCTATCATTCAAATGTTTCCTATAGGGATGATCGCATGCACATTTTTTATAGTAGTAACAAAAGAGATCTCTTTTTGGTGATAAGTTTTTTTTCCAAGAGTTCAAAGTTCAAAAAGAATTCTTTTAGATGAAAATTGCTATTATTTCTTTTGATTTATAAATTGACAAATGAGTAAACTTGCACTTTGAATGAGGGGCACTTGATTTTCATTACCATGGCTGTTGGTTTTGTGGTCTCTGGCAAAATATAAAATCCTCTTCTTTTCCTTTCAAGCTTCTTTTGTTGGGTAGATGCTTATCGCACAAACTTGGGGGATGCAATCTAAGGAACCTGGGTTGTGGCATCCAAGAAATTTTATGTTACCCAATAGTAATTACTAATACTTATTCAATTGAAAAGAGATATACATAAAGAGAAAAGAGAAATAAGAATGATAAAATAAAATAAAAAATCTATAAATAAAAATATTTTTATTATTTTTTATAGTTTCGGATATAATTTTTTTCTTCTGTGTGTATATTTTTTTCAAAATAGACTATAAAATAAGTATTGTTTCTCTTTTTTCAAAATAGACTATAAAATAAGTACCGATATTTATTCGACGAATATCTTAAAATTCTCATAGCATCCAACACCTTTTTTTTTTTTTTTTTTGGCTTCCAAGGGCCTGTTCTGATTTTCTAAATTCGCCTTGTTGCTTTTATGCTTTGCATGAGCCCCTGTTGAATCACTTCTTCCCAAGATGGGAAGCCAGCGTCCAAGCATCTTTTGGAGATCAAGATAATATTGAATGGGCTCAGCTCTTGAGCTCAATAACAGAAGAGGGTGGGATCCAGCGCCTTTGTTTCCTTGCTTCCGAATAAGCCAGGCTCTTGCGATGATAACCTTATGGCTGAATTTTTGACATTTGCTAGAGGGTTAGGGCAATCGGCTAATCATGTTGATCTTTCCTTGTCCTACTCTAAAGACCATCACATGGGAAGAACATGGAGCGTGGAACACTCCTAACCATATAATAAAAAAGGTTTCTGAGCTTCCCTCAATAAGGCACTGGTCTACTATTGGTGAAGATTTTTTAGGTGTAACAAACTCAAGCACCAGAAATTGTGGTGGACGAATTAACTTTGCCCTCGGGTTATACAACGCTCCGTCAATATGCTATAGTTTTGGGAAATCACAATATAATGTATTTTTTAGAGATGAGCAATAAGAAAGGTAATTGTAAATTTAAATCAAGAATGAACAGCCTCTTTTGTGTCTTCCAGCTTCCCCCTACTCTGCTTTATATATATAATGTGCAGTAATTGAGCAACATCAAAAGATTCAGTTGGATAGGAATTCTTGTAGAGTTTAGATATGAGATTCATACAAAGATTGGATTGAATTCAATCTCCTGCTCTTGTCTCTACATGGCATGTTACCATGCGGGATGTCCTGGAAACGTTGTGGTTTTGGCGAGATAGAAATGCAGTGCTTGATGTCCAAAAAGTTGGTGATGAGTCGCAAGCGTGATGCACCCTTACTCTAGGTTTTATTTCTTGAAATGATTCATTTGTACGAAATTGAAACAACAGCTCCTTTGCGTTACCCTGTGCAGATTGATCAACACAACAAAATCACACGCATCATCCGAAGCATCAAGCCACAAGCTGGGCTTTTGAAGGTAACACCCACATCTGGTCAACGTAAATGAGCAACATTCCGAGGGAGCAAGTGCATGTTTAATAAAATGTTAATTTATTGTGTTAATATGATTAAAAATGTAAAACTTTTTTTTTTATGTGTATGTTTGTTTATCAATAAACCAGCTATTATTCTTATTATTATAGTCCAAGTACTTGATTCATCCCACATTAAGGACATAAAAATCTTGAACTCTGACAATAAATTCATTCCGATTGATTAATTTGGGAGCCAGAGAATCTAATCTGGTTTTGACCATGCTAAGATGGAAAGCCATTCTTATGTTCCAGTTCATATATTTACGGAAAAGAAAAGGAATGCTTACTCATAAACTAGCACAAAGTACAGTTGTAATAAATAATAAACAATAAAAGAAAAAAAAAGGCCGAATAGCCTCTCTATATACAATCATACATAGTGGAGGAAGGGTGTGATCACCATTGATTTTAGTGAAAGTTCGTACAAAATGTGAGCACATGGATGCCTATTGACTGAAGCAGCTGATGATCTATCTCCACCTGCTGCTTTCACGTGACGCCATGGGAGTTCACTTTATCCTTTCTTTTTTAAATAGAAAGAGTGTGAAACTCAAAAAAGTAAAAAATGAAAAAGAAAGAGCCTTTGTACACCCAATTAAAGCTGTTTTGGGGCCTGTGCAAAATTCACTCTCTCAACTTGCGTTCCATCCCTCCTCACTATGCTTTCAACGTTCTTCTCGATAACACTCAGTTTCTCACCATCACGTCCTCTTCAATGCTAAAACTATATTTGTGTCTGAAATAATGAATTCATTCATAAATTGAATGATCAAGCAGTGAGTACCCACTGGCAATACCATTACTGTGTCCTCCATTTCATGCCACCAAAATGCACGAATTTAATTTTAAACATACATAAATATATATATATATATATATATATATATATATATATATATATATATATATATATATATTATTAAAAGTACACATGTATACGTTACATTCTACTGTTATAATGCTATTAATTTATTACTCTCACAGTTCACAGCCCCGTACTGCCCTGTCCAAGACGACTCACAGTTAAAAATAAAATTATGAAGTGGGCACAAGCTCACTAGCATCAGGCAAGCAAGACCCCCTCATCTTTGCTTTACCTCAGTTTTTGGCTCTTTCTGATATAATGTTTTTCTATAAGGGGTTGCTGTAAATGCAACAGCTTGGTTTAACTTATCCTTCTTATCTTGTAATTTGATGGGGAAGAAGGGAGGTAGCTCATGGTTAACTGCTGTGAAAAGGGCTTTTAGATCTCCAACTAAAGAAAGTGACAAGAGGACTACTGGGACTGGCCAGGACCAAGAAGAAGATGAAGAAAAGGTCTTTTTCACTTCTCATTTAATGTTATCTTTTGAAAACTGAATATTTCTTTGTTGCTGGATCTGTATTTTAGCAACAACGGCTGACCCTTTTGTGAGCTTTTCTTGTTGCAGAAGAGAGAGAAGAGAAGATGGCTATTTAGGAAACCTTCGAATCAAGAAATAGTAACACAACATAACCTATCAAAGGCAGGACATGTTAACGCCTTCACAGATGGTGGTGGTGGTGATGGTGCACTGGCAGACCATGTGTCGGCAGCTGGAGCAGCTGAGCAAAGGCATGCAATTGCTGTAGCAGTTGCTACTGCAGCTGCAGCTGAAGCTACTGTAGCCACTGCCCAGGCGGCGGTGGAGGTGACTCGGCTAACTCGGCCTTCTTATCATCCTAGAGAACATTATGCGGCCATTGTCATTCAAACTGCTTTTAGAGGATACCTGGTAATAACCAAATATTGCATATGTATAGGTGAAAATGCTGAAAATTTTGTTCTCTCTTGAATAGCAAATATTAAAGAATCGTTCATGAATTTTCAACACTTGTCATGATTAGTAGAGATCGTATGTGATAATTTGTGGTGTGTGCAGGCAAGGCGGGCTCTTCGTGCGCTTAAAGGGCTAGTGAAGTTGCAAGCTTTAGTAAGAGGACACAATGTGAGAAAACAGGCCAAGATGACCCTGCGATGCATGCAAGCTCTGGTTCGAGTGCAGGCTCGAGTACTAGATCAACGCCTGAGGCTTTCACATGAAGGCAGCAGGAAATCTGCATTTAGTGACACCAATAGCGTGCTTGAATCGCGATATCTTCAAGACATTTCAGATAGAAAATCGATGGTAATTTGTTCTATTTTTTCAAAGCATTGCTTAGAATTTCAATTTGGTTAAACTTAGCTTGTTCTCAATTCAATGCAATAACTAACGGTAGCAAATATGAAAGAAATTTTCCACTACTTAATGACTATGATTTTGTACTTTAAAGCTTTGAGAGTCTAATGTAGTCCAATTGAATTTTGACAGTCAAGAGATGGCAGTAGCATTGCAGATGATTGGGATGATCGGCCACACACAATTGAGGAAGTCAAGGCCATGTTGCAACGCAGGAAAGAAGCTGCATTCAAGCGTGAAAAGACCTTATCTCAAGCTTTCTCTCAGCAGGTTCATATCTTGCACATTTCTCTACTGCCTCTGTTTTCTGTACCGTTAGGAGTATAGCTTGAGCTAATTAGTTCACTTTTTTCAAACCCATATCAAAGATACGGAGAAATGGTAGGAGCCCATCAATGGGAAATGAAGGTGAACTACATGAAAGACCACAATGGCTTGATCATTGGATGCCTTCAAAACCATGGGATAATAGCAGCAGAGCAAGAGCTTCAACTGATCATAGAGACCCAGTCAAAACTGTAGAAATTGACACCTCCCAACCTCACTCATATTTAGCTCCTAATTTTAGAAGAACAAACCAAAACCAAAACCAATATCACCAACACCAGAGACCCAATTCAACAAACAATGGTGTTACAAACTCTGCTCCTTCTCCTCTCCATAAAGCTCATCAAACTGCTCCTCTCTACCACTCTCCTATTACACCCTCCCCATCAAAAACTAGGCCTCTTCAGGTTCGTTCAGCGAGTCCACGATGTGTAAGAGAAGATAGAAGTTGTAATTCCTCTCAAACACCAAGTTTAAGGTCCAATTACTTTTATAATGGCAATCTGAATCAGCATGGAATCAGGGGAGGTGCTAGTGTCAGTAGTAATGGTACTGCTACATTGCCAAATTACATGGCTGCAACTGAGTCTGCCAAGGCTAGATTGAGATCACAGAGTGCACCAAGGCAAAGACCGTCAACACCCGAGCGAGACAGGGTTGGGTCTGCAAGAAAACGGCTTTCGTATCCAGCCCCTGACCCTTACGGTGTGGGAATTGGTTATGGCGGTGTTGGTTACGGGCATGGTTTAAGGAGTCCAAGCTTTAAGAGTCAGAGTGGTTCGCGTTTTGGTGGATTAGTCGACCAACAATCTAACTATTCTTCTTGCTGTACGGATAGCTTTGGTGGTGAGATTTCCCCTTCTTCAACTAGTGACCTTAGAAGGTGGTTGAGATAATTCAAGAATGCAGTTGTTGGACTAGCTTAGAGTGAGTGAACATGTTCAGGTTTTTGTGACTCGGAAGTAGTTGGGATATGCAGTGAGTGACGAGAGTAAAATTTGTTAGAGTTTTTGATTGGTGGTTGGAACTTGGATATTCAAGTGTGGATTTTTTTTTTTTTTCTGTGTTTGGTGCTATTATTTGTTTGAAGTTGTATGTATCTATTTGGTGAGGCGATTTGTTGAAGCCTCCTCCTAGTTGGGAACTTGTTTCAAGAAAAATCTTGATCATTTTAGTCCCTCATTTGACTGTAGCAAACTGAGTTTCTCATGTCTCTTCCCTCTAACTAGTGCTCATAAGTCGTACCTTACTTGAAGAAATCCATATTTGAGTGAATATGATTACAGAACGAAAAAGCCACCACATTTCCCAAAATGATTCGCTCAAGGGAAGGCAATCTAATCAAAGTTATGCTCTTTCCTTTTCTCTTCTAAAAAATGGCTTTCTCCTTTCCTCCACTTTACTAGAGGTGTGAGAGAACACTTGAGAGAGTTTAAGTGGGAATTTGTTAAGAGTTTCAGTTATCTCTCCTCTGATGGTATGCGGGGCTCTGGCTTACCTGAGATCGGTAGAGGACGGCTTTGGCATTTGAGAGTAATCTCCAAAAGGTGGTGTGACATTGATTTGTAGTGGATTCTTGCTAGTGAAGGTTGCAACCAACCATCTCCAGCTCCACATGCAGCTACGGTTAAAAGAGATGATATTTAGCGTTCCATTGGTCCTGTTATGCTTCTAAGCTGATCACTATTTTTAACTGATTATTAAAAAAAAAGTAAGAAAAGAAATTATTCAATTATGGCTATCTATTTTTATGAAATAGCATGCCACCTTTTCTAAAAAGCAAACTCTTCGCTAAATGCTTGGCACTTTTTAAAATGGATCGGAAATTGTTCAATTTATAAGCACAGTATGACCATGTGAAAATCAACTTGCATAAATTATAACTTAGAAGCAAAACCAGGTGCCATGTGTGCGATACTTGACTTCGAGCCTATCTTTTTGGAAAGGGCTAGGCCTGCCTGTTAGGCTTGTACTTTTTCTTGGACCTTCTTTCTGTCTTACTAGGCTTTCTAGTTTAGTAATCGGATTGCATTCACAGTTGTATTTTTGAGTCCTGAAACTTAATCAATGATACAGATTTACCTCCTGTTCCAAATATATATATATATATATATGGAAGAAGAGAAGAAAATTAAGAGTATGTTGATTTATTTTTGTTAGATATTTGTTATGCCAAAATGCCAATATCTAGTAGGCAAGAAACAAGTGAAATGCAATGGATCCAAGCATGAAGCAACCATGATCTTTGGGCTATCTTTCTTGTCTATTGCTTATGGCATCTCCATGACCCTGCTTTTGTGGGTTCCTCTACCCATTTTCTGACTTTCACAGAAAAGTGTCTTGTAGCTTTTCCCCATGTAGATAAAAAGGTGCGGCCTTGCATAATGCATATGATAACACATAAAACGGAAACAAAACAATGTGCTCTGATTTTTACCCTTTTCTTGCCCTAGTGTAGTCCAATTACATCTATTTTTAAGTCTTTTCCTCGCTGAAATTCATAATGATCGTGCATTTAATAACCGGCTGTTTTTCTTTGGTAAAAGGAAATCTAGTTTGCGACTAAAAGCAATTTTATGTCGTATATCCTCTTCCCTGAAATCCGGCATACGAGGTATCCAATCATAATTAACATCTTAGGTAAATAAGTTAGTGTGTCCTTCTGTTAAGTTTTAATTTGTTTTTATGTTTTTAATTACATCTATTATATTTATAAATAATATTTAAATCTTAAATCAAATTTTTCGATGAATTTTTTCGATTATAAATAAATTTTTAATCAAAATGCCTCATGTTAAAATGTAAAAAAATAAAATTAAAATTGAAAGACTTAAAAAATAGAGTATACATGTCATGTAACTTTAATTGACTTTTTTAATTTTAATTAAGGGCGTTTTGGCCAAAAAATTGCTTATTCTTGAAAATTTTGATCGGAATGACAAATTAAAAACTTAAAAACATTATTCGAAACGTAATACATGCAATTAAAAACGTAAGAACATATTAAATATATAAGAACAAATTGAACTATTTACCCAAAATTTTAGAAAAAAAATTATATTTATCTATTTTTTATTTTTATATATTTATTGTAATTATATTAGTTTTATTGTACCATAAAATCGTGAACTTAACACATTTTAATCATTTTAGCATGTTTTTTTCAAAAATAAATGAAAAATACATGAACTAAGATTCGGTAACCATATTAGTACGAGAAGATTTTTTCATTTAAAATTTTGAGTTCATCTAACTTGCAAAGACAGGTAGGATGACACCATGAATTACAACCCACGTAGGATTATAGGTGGTAAAAAAAAAAAAATTAGAATTTTCAGGTGACATGTCGCCCACTCACCCAAGTTTAATTCACTTTTGATTTCAAAAAAAAAAAAAATTCCAAAATACAAACCCAAATCAAATAAAACAAACTAGAGTATAAATATATTTTTCAAAATAATAAAGTAAAAAAATAGAGTATAAATATATTTAAAAATAATAAAATAGAAATAGAATCTTACAAGCAATTAAAAAAATAGAGTATAAATATATTTGTCAAAATTAAAATAAAAACAAAAATAATATTGACTAGTATATATATAAAGGTAGTGTAATCCTAAGTTTTCTTAGGAGAGAAATCCTATTTTTTATTTTAAATTGGTCAAATATTCAAAATTTATTACTTTTTAACATTTGACTATTTATTGCCCATTTAAGATCGGCTAAAAATAATTTTTCAAAATATTTAATTTAGTTGCTATAATTTTTAAAAAGTTATTTTAGTCCTTAAAATTAAATTGTTTTTATTACAATTTGGTCCTTTATTTATATTTTTGTACTCAAAGTTTTCATTCAAAACATTTTGATCTCTGCGTTTTAAATTTTATACAGTCGGGTTCATGCATTCAACTTTTTTCAATTAGGATACTATGTATGACAAATGTCATGCAATTAGAAGTGGATGCACTACATCTGCACTACGTCACGTCACATCTGCACTATGTCATCATTACGTAAGTTTACAACTAGCAGTTTATAACAGAGTATCTCAACCAATATAAAATAAAAAATAGAATTTTTTAATCAATACAAAAAAAAATACAAGGTTTTAATTAAAACAATTTTCAAAATAAAAAGTTTATAAATTGGACAAAATCCATCAAAAAAATATATATTCAAATAAGCTTTCACACATTGAGGTTAAAATTAATTTCTCTTCTTTAATAAAAGCCACCACCATGTTAGGTAGGGATGTTCACTATTCAGTGAAAAATGAACAACTAGATCTGAACCGCACCAAAATATCAATTTTGGTGTAGTTTTTTATAGAAATTTAAAAAACAAACTAAAATAATTTTGAGTTCCGAGTTTGGGTTCGAGTTCGGTGTTTTAAAAAAATTTAGCTACCCAAAAAACTAAAATTTTTAATATATATATATATAAAGTCAAATCACTCACTCGCACCCCCAAATTGAAAAACCTTTCTCCCCTAGATGCACTTCCTCTTATAGTTTCGTACATGCCTTCTTTGTCTCTACTACAAGTCTAGATGTATACAAAACAGACAAAGACGTTGGTAGATTTTTTATTGCCTCCAATTAAAGCCTTGTTGAGTAGACAATTTATTATTTATTTACCTATCAATGTATTTGCTATTTTTTTGGGTACAAGTTAGTTTCCTGGCTAGTAGTCCATAAAGCCGAAAAAAGCTCACTCTAAAGAAAGATTTCATAAATTTTAATAGAATAAGTCATTTGTAGAAAAAAAAATCAAATAAAATAGGTAAAAACAAAATTACCAAACACCAAAATGAAATATTTTGAAATCGAATCGAAAACCCAAATAACATTTCAATTTGATTTTTGTTTTTTTTTTTTTTTTCAAAATTTAGTTAACCGAAAGCCATTCAAAATATTTCAAAATTGAATGAATACTCCTAATGTTAGGGCTAAAAATTTTTATAAGAATTTCACTTTTTTTAGCATAATCTAAGGTGTGAATTTTAGTTATAAAGGAGAGTATATACTTTCAATTTATCCATAAAAATTAATTAAATAACTTAGCTAATTTTTTATTATATGTTAATGTATGTTATTTTTTCTTAAAGTTTTTACATAAATATAAACTACACCATAAATAGATTAGACAAAGAATGAGCCTCGATCAACATAAGGTCATGGGTTGTAAGGATAGACACAGGTGTTCTAGTAGGGTCGGTGTCCATTGGAATGTATTAAAGAGATTAGCTTAATGGGCTTGAAGTAGGATTCGTTAAAGAAAGATTCAATTGTTACTTTCTTTAGCCTTTGCTAGTAAGTTGAAGCGAGTTTAACTCAATAAACCTAAATCTTTCAAGCCAAATTTGATGGTCTAAACTTGAATGATGTGGTATGATTATAGCAATCAAGAGACATCTTCTTTCACTATAAATATTAGTATCACATCATTGTGAGCAAAAAAAAACTTTTGATTTCGAAGTTTTGATCACTAACAAAAGAAACCCTTAAGGTTCTCATCTCAAAGCTCTTATACTTACACATCGGACAATACCTAAAGCTTCACATGTTTGAACTTTGACTTCCTACCTATTAGCCACACAATTTGTACCTTGCTAGCATTGCCTCCGCTTCCTTCCATGTCTTTTACTATTTTCATTCTTTGTGTTTGGTTGGTTGATTGTTACTTCTACAAATCACAACAATAGTTTTATACATCTTGATTAGCCTACCGACTAGTCGTCTAATCAATTATCAAGAACCCCTTATATATTTAAGTGACTTTACTCGAAGAGTTAGTGCTTGTGAAGAATAACGACCCCTTTCAAGACAACTAAAAAGAACATCAATGATGCTATTAGCTCAACTACCTACAATAATGATGATATCCCGTATAATACTAATCTCAATATTGATAATGCTAACTTGCTTAATATTGAGAATATCAACAATCTTCTAAACCCTCAAATCGACAACGAGTAACTTTTTTGCATCGCCAAGCACCACCGGAAGGTGGCTTACCCATTACTCGAGCCCTCGCAATGATTATTCCAAATTCGAGTCTTTATGCTATAAAGGATACTTATATTTGATTACAAGCATGAACAACAATAGATATTCAAAGTTCGTTAGAGAAACAATGTTGTATTTACCCAAACCCTTAGTAACATCACATAACTATCTACTGGATGGAATCCCCTAGACTATTATCCCTCAACTATGACACCACGAATTATTAACATTGATGGTCATCCTATTTGCCTATTTAATAGGATGAGAGAAGATATTTCTCTAGCAAACAAATATCATATAATTGTACATGATCACTAATCACCTCATTATGTTCGTTGCTTCCAATGGTCAATGCCACTACCTTATTGAGGTGGACTTAAAAAAGTTCTTCAAATGAAAGTTTACAAAATCTATTAGTAAGTTTAATCTTAAACTTTCATACCCAATCCACATTACGGTAAGGCCTTACTCAAAGGATTATATAAGTTTCAAGTTTTAAGTTTTAATAGAAAACAAGAAGATGGCAAGGAGCATTTTATTAAATTTGTAGAGACTTTTAGTGTTTATGGCTTAGATGGTGATTTGAAGTTGAAATAATTTTTTAAGTCTCTAACTAGAAAGCATATGCATGGTATGTAAATATGGCCCCCGATTCTATCCGGACTTGAGTAAATATATGCAAACTATTTTCTAAAAAAAAATTTCTCCACCAATGAAAGGGTTATCGCTACCCAACATTTAGGGACCTCCAAAAATTATAAGCTAAGGGGAAAGAATTAAGAAATAGGTTTTGAAGTTGTCACTTAGTATTTAAAGGAAACTAAGAAACCTAAAATAGACATTGGATTTAGAGATTCTAAGATAAGGAGTTGGTTATGCTTTTGAAAAGATAATAATCATCCAAAAGCATCTTTTCTAGAGAAAGGTACCACATCCGATCGAGTCCTAATAATATTTCTCCTAAAGCTAACTTTGCCAAATTATCTCCTAAGTTTATTTCCAAGCTTATTTATTGCCTAAGTCATTTCTTTTTATTGTGTCATCATATTAAATCAGCATTATACTCCAAAATTAGAAGTCTTGTCAATTTAATATTAGATCTAATTTCAAGTCATGACATGACCAGCATGTCAAGGAACAACCTAATTAAACAAAAAAAGAGTATTTAAAATTGAGTAGAGTTTATCTTAGCTAGTTTTCTCTTTATTTATTTATTTTTTTTATGATGGTTGAGACTAATCATCAGTCTCTATTGAATAAGAGGCTCATTAGGTTGACTCGGATTCCCTAAATATCCTATAAGGCGTATTTTTTATGGTGATGAACTTGAAGGGAAATCACCATCGGTCTCTAGAATCTAAGAGGCTCGACGATATCTCATCGTATTGAAAATAAATAGCAAACAAACTTTGAAAATTATGGAAATTAATATAAAAAAATAATCAACATGTGAGTAAACCTTAAAAAATTCAAATTATATAACTATAGGACATTGAGGATAAAAATTAAATTATGAAACTGATCACATTAATAATTAAAATTAGAGCACAATGATGGGAAAATTCAAAATAAATAGCAAATGAGATTATAAAAGTACAAAAATTAAAAAACAAGACATTTAGAAATATATATACAAACCCTAGGAGTTTCATATTTTAATGATAAATGGTATTGGAATTAAAAATAAAATACCGAAGTAAAGTGCATTAACATTAATTAGAATATAAAAAACACTAAATAAATATAAAAAGATCTCACAAAATTGTGAAAATTGACACATATGCTTTGTACGGACATATAAAAATATCTTTAAAAAAATTAGATTAATCAAAAATTGAATGCTTCGACCCATAATTAAATTTCACATGTGATCTACTACGAATAATTAAAATAGTGCACAATAATGATTAAATAGAAAATAAATGTTAAATGTACCTGTAAAATGACAAAACTTTAAATACATACCAATAAATAATACATGAACAAAGTCTAAAATTTTTAGATTAAAATAAAACCAAACAATAAGCTACATAATTAAATTACATAAACAAACTATACTAAAAATAAAAGTAAGGTAGAATATTAAATAAATCCAAAATAAATAGTAAATAAAAACTTAAATTTATGAAATTTAACTTAAATGATGAGTACTAAAAAAAAAAAAAAACTTGAAATTTTCAGATTAAAATAAAACCAAATATATGGCTAAACACTTAAATTTCATGAACAACCAACAATAACAATTAAAAATAAGGTAAAATATGAAATAAATATCAAGTAAATAGTAAATGAACCTAAAAAATTATAAAAACTTAAACACAAGTCACGGACAACCATATGCACAAACCTTAAAAATATCATACCAAAAGAACGATAATGGAAATGAGAGAAAATCAAAACTAGGTCTAAGATTAAAACTTTGTCAATATTATCCCTAATCGAGCTCCCGATTGCATGATTTTCACAAGATCAAATTTTAAAAGAAAAAATTATTCCTTTTCCGCCTCGAAAGGCACCCTCATTTTCTAGAGTTTTGGTTGATTTTAACCTCTAAAATTTCATCTCCTTCATCAAATAGTTATGATTTTTATCCCAAGATTGTTTTTTCATTATATATTTTCAGCCTAAAGAGAGTTTTTTAGAGAGAGAAATAGATAAAAAAAAATTTTACCTTTTGAAGTTGTTTTTGACTCGCAAATGAATGAAAAACTCCACAAGCATGACTTGAGGACCAATTCCTTCCTCTTCTTGGCTTTCTTTTTCAAAGAGAATCAAGTTTAAAATTTTTCTTTTTTTGACAATGTTTTCTTTTCGCATTTTTTTTCATTTGAGTCTCCCTCTGTTTTACTCCGTGTTCATTTTTTATACTCCTCCTATTTTGATCTTAACCATCCATTTATTCGAAATTATCCCCACATTTTTTTTTCTTTCTCCCCAAGCTTTTTTTTTCCTTGTTATTTTCTCCGACCTCCTCTTTTTTTGTCTTTCCGTTCTAAGAATTTTTGAGAGAGTCCTTTTTGTTTAGGAGTGTAACACAAGGCCGGTTAGAGGGAATGGTTGTTATTTAGGATAAGGTGGAATCACATAAAGAAAAAAAAAGATTTTTTGGTCTCTCCAAGTATTCGGAGTAATAGAGAAAGTGGCGGTGGAAAAATAAAGGGATAGCAAAAGACGAGTCATTCACGACCAAACTTTTAATTTGGTCATATCGTCCGTTAGTCTCTTACAGACTTTACCCCTCCTCCCTTAATTTCCTTTCAATTAAAACCTTATATTGGACTATTTTGGTCCTTTTATTTTTAATTATTTCTAATTGACTCTCAATTTCTTTCCGATTGTTACCTAAAACTATTAATATGCATGAATTAGCCTAAAATATTTTCAAATAAATTACACAAATTCTAGAATGTGAAATTAATTTTTTTAGTATTTTTCTTTTCACATTTGGTTTATTTTATTTATTTATGGTTAATTGATAAAGGGAAAATTAATCAAATTCTTTTGATATTGTCTTTTCTCTTTCTCTTTTTTTTTTTTTGTTTATGCTTTCTTCATATTTTTTGAAATGTCAAATATAATTAAAATTTAAAAAGATAATTATAAAAAAATTATTATTATTATAATAAAATTAAATTCATGATCCATTTACACTCGTATGAATTAAAAAGAAATTCTAAAATAATTATAGGGTCCAAAATTGAGTTATGATAAGGGTGACCATGTCCAATTTAAGAAGATAATGCCAAAGTTCTAGAGAAAATTTGTTCAAATACATTAAGCAATTTAGAGATCATATCTTAGACATCCAAGAGGGTTTTGAAGAAAGGGAAGTTGTAAAGCTATATATCCAAGACATGTATAAATAATACATAATACATCTTAAGAATTTAGGCTTGATCACTTTTTCTATCCGGGTAGAAAGTGCTTGTCGGACCAATAATGCTATTATCATTTCTAAAAGGATTGACTTCACTTTTGCTTTTATTGGTGCCGGGAGGTGTCCTTCCATCAATGTCATTCAATTAGATGAGTGACCTAATAGAAAAACAAAAACAACAACTATGGAACCGAATACATCACCTCCTTTTCTTACACCATAAATATGGTATATAGTTTGTTAAATTGATGGATAGTTGATCAAGTTGTTACCTTTACGTGTGTGAAAAAACTCTCATCTCAAGAAGATAACGAAAATCTTAAGTATTTTTTATACCATATATACATGGGGCAATCAATAGAAAATTATCGTAACTTGAGGTTTTTATTTCATTATAAACTAAACAAGAAAGAGATAGTATTTAATAATGAAAATGGTGTTAAAGAAAACCTTTCCCATAACACAAAATCGTAATAACAACCAAGTGAATTTCATTTTCCATAACCCAACTAGATTAAAGAAAGAAGAGTTCGACTTGTACATTTACTAGGTTACTCCTAGCCACACCATATGCAATGTGGAAGAAGTAGATGAGATTGATAGCTTAACTATACATTTGTTGCTAAGACTCCCAAATTTCACTAATAAACTTATTATTTACTCTTTTAATTCTTGAGTATTTCTTCCTAATTAAAAAAAAAAAACTAGTCATATTGAAGATTGGTTTCACCTTATTATTAAATCTTGTTTAATCTTTATGGTTAAAAAATTAAATATATGCACTTGGCATTTAACAAATATATATATATATATATATATGTGTGTGTGTGTGTGTGTGTGTGTGTGTGTGTGTGTGTGACAAAGCTTTGCGTTGGTCCAGTTGTGAGCTTTTCATCCTTAGTTTTCCTTATAGCAATACCATATCCATCTAGTCAAGATGTGCATTGGTCGGGACATGAGTTTTTCTTACTCATTTTTTCTTACTTTTTTTTCTTTTCGATGGCAATACAATATTCGTCTAGCCAAGCTCGCGTGTTGATCGGGCCGTGAGTATTTCATACTCGGTTTTTTTTCCGATAGCAATGCCATGTCATCTAGCCATGCTAAGCACATGCTAGGCTTTGAGTATTTCATACTCACTTTTTCTTTATGATGGGAACACCGTGCGTATATGGTCAAGTTATGCATTGGCCAAGCAAAGAGAATTTCATACTTAGTTTTTTTATTCTTTTTTATGGCAACAACATGTTCATCTAGTGAGGTTACACACTATTCAAGCTATGAGTATTCCATACTCATTTTTTCTTTCTAATGCTAATGTTATGTTTATCCGGTCAAACTACTCGTCGACTTGGCCTTGAGTGTTTCATACCAAGTTTTTCCTTTTGATGGCAATGTCATATTCATCCGACCAAGTTATGTGTTAACTAGGTCTGTGAGTATTTAATACTTAATTATTTTTTTATGATGGCAATGCCATGCTCATCAAGTAAGCTACACGTTAGCTAAGTTATGAGTATTTCATACTCAATTTTTTCTTTCCGATGACCATACCATGTTTATCCGGCCAAGCTATGCATTGATCATACCATAAGTATTTCATACTCAATTTTTTTATTTTTTTATAGCAGTGTCATATTTATCCGGCCAAGCTACTACACCAACTAGGCTATGAGTATTTCATACTAAATGTTTTCCTAATGACAATGCCATGTCAATCTGGTCAAGTTACGTGCTCGGTCAAGTTATGAGTATTTCAAACTAATTTTTTTCTTTCCGATAGCAACGCTCGTTCTTTCTAGCCAAACCGTATGCTAGTCGGGCTATGAGAATTTCATAATTCATGTTCTGTTACACTTTCTAGTGGCAACATCATGTTCTATCTAGTCAAGTCGTGTGTTAGCCAAGCCATGAAAAAAAATGATTTTTTTTAATTTCATTATTACTCGTTTAGCTCTCAAGACAAGTTTTCTCCTTCTCAATTGATGGAGTGAAAACTTAGAGAGAAGATGAAGCTTGCTTAAGAACTAATTGTCTCTCTAAGTATTTGTTTAAAATAATATATAGCATTCAAGATTCGAACAACTTTGAGAATAATCTATATATTCATTTTTTTTTTTTAGAATCTTATATGATGGACCATTACTATTGTCAAGTATGAATTTTATACTCGACAAGTCTCCTCACTTTGAGACTTCCTTCTTGTCAAATTTTGACTAAAAAGAAAATTCAATATACTTAGCTAATCTTTAAGTAAAGAAGTAACAGAGTTATTGTACCTAGTATGATATTTGGAAACTATCTATTTATCAAAAAAGTAGCGAGTGAGTGCACTTAGCACAACACTTGAAGACTATTTATTTGACAAGTAGGTTCTCTACTTATGTTATATGTCAAGTAAGTTCTCCACTTATACTTAGTTATTTTTTTTTAGCAAATCTAATTACCAGAAAAATAATGGTCAATTGCTTGTTACAAAAAGAACTAGTAAGCACTCGCTTACCATAAAAAAGACTTGGCAAGCACTACCCACCACTAAAAGGAGCAGGCTACCACTACTTGTCACATAAAAAAAATTATTCAAATTTTTTTTCCTTCACTCCAATAAAAAAATGAAGTAGTAAGTCCAAATTGGAATAACTAATAAAAAAAATGTTAAGACTAAATTATTAATGTATTTGTGAAAATAATTTTTTAAAAAAATGGTTTTTACGTAATGGCCTTGTTCCTAACTTTTACAAATTTAAAATTTCACAAAAAATTTTTCTTTTAAAAATGTATAAAACAAAAAATTAAAAAAAAATTATTGGCAAATAGTGCTTACCAAGAATAAGAGTCGGCAAGCACTGCTCACATAGAAAAGTACTAGCAAGCTCTCTTCCATAAAAAGAGTCGGCTCGTATCGCTCGCCACGAAAAGGACTCGTCAAGCATTGCTTGTCAAGAAAAAGAGCTTGCAAGCAAAGGAATTGACAATCACTTTTTGTCACAAAAACTAAAAAATAAAATAACTTTATAATAAAATTAAGGAATTTGAACAAGTTGAGATTGTTTTTGTGAAGAATTAAAACAAGCCCAACTCCCAACTCTTTATGTGTTGCCAACAAATTTGGAAATCCTTACAAGATTAAAGAATTCAAAGTTTTCTTATGGAATTGATGGTAAAAAGAAAGTTCGAACCTTGGTTATTTAGGTTAGGAACTAAGTAATTCCGAAATCAACACAAACGGAATTTTCTATAGATCCGTCACAAAGATTAATTGTGTTCACCAAGAAAATCAATTCAAAATGACCTAAAATTTTAACATAATATAGTTAAGAGATAGATTAAAATACTTTCCAAAGTTTAGACTAATCCGATAAATTTTGTACCATTTTCTCGCTAAGTCAAATTTTTGTTTAAATTATGTCTTAAACTTGAATTTCGAAATAAAGAAACTAACAAGTAAAGCCAAGCTATGTTGATTGCCAAATTTATTAGAGTTTAACCTTAGATAATTTTGACAAAATTGATAACTCCACTTCACTTTATGTGAGATTGTGATCAAAGAACCTACATTGGTTAATGAAGTCAAAGATGTAAACAACAAACTCTAAACACAAAGATTCGGGAGATTTGAGAAACTTCTCAAATATTTTATTAATTCTCAAAGCAAAAAGGTTGTTTTAGAGCCGACAAGCACAACTCACTCGTAATAAAAGCTGGCTAGCACTCGTTTTACATAAAAAAAAAAAAAAAGCTAGCAAGCGTTGTCCGCCACGAAAAGAGATTGGCTACCATGATTTGTCATATTTTTTTTTAACTTAATAAAAAAAAATTGATGTCAAATAGAAAAAAAAATTACTAGCCAGCTTCATCATATATATATATATATTCAAAAGAAAAAATATTTCACCACTCGCTAGTCGTGTGTACGGACTGCAGACTAGTAGAGGTCGCTAACATGCATCGTAGTCAACAACATTGCAAGCATGCTAGCAATGTTCAGCAATCAATGAGTGTTGTAGCACACCAACAATATGTTGCTTGCTATTGGTTTAAAAAAATTATTGTTGGGAATTTAACTCTTATGTATCCACGGGTTATGGAAGTTAAAAGTATGGTGATGTCTCAAGAATTTTAAGGAAGAGTTTTTTTTTCTCTCAACTAAAAAAAAATTATGAATTAAAAGTTTTTTTTTTTTTTTTTGACAACTAGGGTTTCTATTTTATATGGATAGTTAAGAAAACAAAATTTTTCATAATAACGTCAATAAGTCTTTTTTAAGTTTGAAAAGTCAAAAAAAAGACTATATAAAAGACTTGTTGTGACATAAAACCCATAAAAAGGCTATCTTCAATGTCAAAAATCCATTTCGAACATCAAAATACTCGTGGCAAGTTCATCATAATTATTGTCATTTATGTTTCTAGCTTTATACATACATACATATATAGATATGTATGTATATGTATGTATGTGCACACACATAAATATATATCTATATATGTATGCATGTATGTATTATTGCTCTATCTTCGTGTACATGATAACATAAATGCCCTTTCTAACAAGAGTGTCTATGCGAAGGCTAAATATATAGGTTCAATTTGTCCATAAAAATTAATTAAATAACTTAGCTAATTTGTTATTATGCTAATCTATGTTTTTTTTTAAAAAAAAAAAATTGACTTGAACTCAAACTATACCACAAAAAGATTGGATTGAGGATGAGCCTCACTCAAGACAAGGTCATTGGTTGTAAGGATGGACATGGGTGTTTTGTGAGCACCAATGTTCATGTCTTGTCTTTGAGATGTATTAGAAAAATTGACTTGATAAACTCAAAGTAGAGTCACTAAAGGAAGGCTCAATTATTATTATTATTATTTTTTAACTTTTGCTAGTAAATTGAAGCAGTTTAACCCAAAGAACCTAAATCTTTCAACCCAAATCTAATGTAATTCAAACTTGGATGATGTGACATGATTCTAACAATTAAGAACCACCATCTTTTCCTATAAATATCAACCTTATATCATTATGAAAAAAAATAACTTTTGCATTAGAGAATTTTTTATCTCTAGTAAAAGAAACTCTTGAACTATTTATTTCAAAACTCTTCTACTTACACTCCAAACAACACTTAAATTTCACCTATTTAAACTTTGACTACCCACCAGCCTACACGACTTACGCTATGTTAGCATTACGTGCTCTTCCTCCCATGCCTCTCATTATTTATATTTTTTTTTATTAGTTGATCGTTACTTATATAAGTCACAATACCATCACTTAATATAAAAGAACTCAAATGCTTGGACTTCATATCTTCTTCGCAAGTCAACTTCTGATTGAACTGATTGGAATAACCAATCATGAAATCACGAAGACGGTGGGCACAAAATCGCCCTAAATTTAATGGGATTGGGATAATAATGATAAATGAGAAACTCGTAGTAGAATAGGAAAGATGCATTGAAAATATAGATAGATCAAGCCACGAGAGAAAATTATGGTTGGGACTTGGCCACATTGTTAAAAGCAAGTGTACAAAATGCATAAGGCACTCACTGACTTAAAAATTCTTTTGATATGGCAGGACGAGGGAGATGCTGTGTGCGAAAATGTGTCGGCTTCGCACCACATGTTGTGCACTAGCTATAGTGCAACACACCCACAAAAACATACCTACTCCCTCACGGTTCTTCTTAGCTTGTGAATCAACAAGCTTCACTTTAAAGGCTGCTGCCTCCGAGAGTGGAGAGATGGAACACCTATCCTTCAAGGTGTGACAGGTGCCAGGTGGAGAAATTATTTAAGTGAAGTTAGTTCAAAACCTCAATACTCAATAGTTCTGAAGTAAAGAAACTCTTTAGGATTTCCTGTTAAAACAACCGCGATCCACTTGTCACGAGGATACATTCATTAATTATAGATTGATTTAGTCGTGCTTTCAAAAATTACTTTCTTGTCTCTCCTTCCATAATGATAAAACAAATCTTGTTTATCTCAACAAAAGATAATGATCCCATTTCCATTTGCAACACGCTATATACAAACTCAAGGATTAAGGTCGGCTTCAACCACCGTAAATCAATTAACAAAAGAAAAATTCAACAATTTATAGATGGGAGTGTTAAAATCAGCCGGCTTCCCATTTCCATTTGCAACACGCTATATACAAACTCGAGGATTTAGGTAGGCTTTAACCCCCATTAATTAACAAAAGAAAAATTCAACGATTTATAGGAATATAAAAATCAGGTGGTCTAAAAGTAAAAAATTAATCATTGTAATTCTCTTGACTTGAAAGCATCATAATTGGTATCTTTAATTTTTTTTGCACAAACCGTTTACGCTATACAGGTGTCCACATATCAGCACCAGGTTGCGGCAGGCATGTGTGTGTATATATACATATATATATCCGTATGTAGGTATAGTAAATATAAGATTATCAAAAATTATCTCAACCAAGCCATATTGTCAAGACTCGAAAAATGGAAGTATTCCATCAGATCCTCCTATCAACCAGCTGCCTCCTGTTGGTGGTCTTTGCAGTGGATTGCAGCCCCCAGAGGAGCATATCAAATGCTCATCAAGAAACATGAACTGCACCATCACAAACTCGTATGGCGCTTTCCCTGATCGCAGCATATGTCAAGCAGCAAACGTTGCATACCCCACCACAGAAGAGGAGCTAATTTCAATAGTAGCAGGAGCAACCAAGGCCAAAAGAAAGATGAAAGTGGCAACTCGCTACTCTCATAGCATCCCTAAACTAGTTTGCCCTGATGGCGAAAATGGATTACTTATAAGCACCAATTACCTCGATCATACATTGGAAATTGACGTCCAATCGATGACAATGAGCGTAGAAAGTGGAGTCACGCTGAGACAACTTATCAACGAGGCTGCCAAGGCTGGCCTTGCCTTGCCTTACTCACCATATTGGTGGGGCTTGACTATTGGTGGCCTATTGAGCACGGGTGCTCATGGTAGCACATTGTGGGGCAAAGGGAGTTCAGTTCATGATTATGTGGTGGCACTAACAATCGTTAGTCCAGGAGGACCTGAAGATGGATATGCTAAGGTCCGGAAGCTCAACGAGAATAGTAGTTGGGAACTTAATGCCGCCAAGGTCTCGCTTGGAGTTCTAGGAGTTATTTCGAAGGTACGAAGTCGTTGGTTTTTTTCCCTGTCCTTCCTTAGGCTTGATGCTTCGCTTCTCTACGGTTAGAGTTACATTAGTGTCCCTTTAGAAAGGATTCGGCCGTAGAATAAAGAAATTATTTTAATATAATTAACTAAACTATATGTCCTACATCTCTATATAGTAGCATTTTTTTATGATAAAAGAAAGATTGAGATGAGATAACAAAAAATTGGTGAGATTAAAAAGTTACTCAAGTTGATACTCGATAGCAGAAAAGCCATATACTATATATTAATAGGTTTAGATTAAGCAACAAAAACTAAAGACCAAACCATATCATTAAAATTTTAGACTCTTTTCTTCCCCCTAAACCTTATTGAGACAAGGAGAAGCGATCGACTTGCAGACCGATATAGATAATTAAGGACGCATGTTACAATATGGTAATTAAAAACAACTTCCCCGTCTTTTCATTGTTGGATTGCATTTGAAGAAATATATTTTGGATCTTGCATGAGAAAAGGACATAGTCACATAGATGGAATATAATTCAAAGTACAGACATAGAATTGTACCTTATCAACACATAGCGTGGAGGAAGAGGGCAGGCGGGGAGTCTTTCTGTTTTTCTCGGTAGGAACAGGTTGTAAAAAGGAGACGATTTGTTCTGGTGGAAACCGACAATAGAAGGGTTGTTCGATCATGTTAAAACTTAAGTACTAAGTATGTCACATGACTTTCAATTTTTTTTTTTTTTTTTTTTGGCTTAAATGATAAGGAATTTTAAAAAAAAAAAAAAAAAAAAAAAAAAAAAAAAAAAAAACTTGCACCTCAACTTAAATTAAATCTCTTTTCAAAATGATTTTAAGAATACATGTCTAGATCAGTGTAACCAATATTCTTGTTATTAGTAAACCGTTTGTTTTTGCCTTCTATCTTACATGTGGTTTAAAGTCTTTGGATAGAGTTCTTCGGATTTTAACAAATTAAAGGTGGTATTTTCTCTTTGAAAAATCATACAATCGTTTTCGTGGTAAACTGATTTGATTATGGAAAGCGAATATCATCGATCGTGTTAAATAGTTAACACAATGGGATCCGATAAGGATATAATTTGAATTTTCTAATTTCCTTCTTTTTTTTTTTTTTACAGGGGTTATAATAACGTTGATTTTGTTTGTACGTCCCACATTCACGTAATAGGAGTAATGTTTATGAACGAAAATAATTCTTAAAACTTTTTCTGACTTTTAATTATTTTTTAGCTTCAAAATACAAAAATGATGGTAGCATAACACAGTACGTACCATATGCTTTAAAAACAAAAACTATTTTCCGGCCTCCCAAACTAAGAAGGAAAAAAAAAACACAGAGAGACAAAGTGCAATAGTAATTAGTAACTTGCTAGCTGGACAATAGGCAGAACCACTAATGTCTCCTTTTGCTATCATTAATGTCGAGTCCTGCCTGCTTTGATATATATAGAAGCATAACTTTTTGCCTATAATGGTATTATTGTACCAAACCTATAACTGTAACCATGTGATTGGACCCTCACATGGAATGGTGAAGACTGCCATGTCTATAAATGCGCAGATATATACTAAGTAATGTTTGGCCTAGAGGTTGTAATATAGCTGATTTTAATTATTGGTTTTACTTCTAATTATAACAGTGGTTAAAGAAAAAATGTTTGGTTAAAAAAATATTGAAACAGAGGTAACATATAATATAGGGAAAAAGAAATTAAAAGTGCTTCAAAATCCAGAAGTTTTATAGCTTTTAGATTTTGCACCTTCTCGAAATATATATATATATATATATATATTAGAGGTTGGTTCAATTAGTAAATTATAAGTGAAAATATTAAACCCAAATGAGTCTCGGTTTGTTCAGGTTACTCTGCAACTGCAACCCATGTTCAAACGATCCGTTTCCTATGTGGTGAAGAATGACAGCGACTTAGGAGATCAGGTGGCTAGCTTTGGTAGTCAACATGAGTTTGCGGACATATCGTGGTATCCTAGTCAAGGCAAGGCAGCCTATCGAATTGATGATCGGGTTTCTTCCAATACCTCTGGCAATGGCCTCAACGACTACATCCCATTCCGCTCTACTCTTTCTCTTGGATTGGCCGTCGTTAGAAGCACAGGTTTGCTAGTAGACCGTAAACATATTTTATATAAACTAATTAGAAATGGATACGTTGCATATACGCCTATCGATGCCTCTTTTTTTTTTTTTTATGTTTTAATTCCCTTTTTGTTTTAATTATTAGAGGACACTCAGGAATTCTTGAAAGACGCTGGTGGGAAGTGCGCTAGCGCAAAACTAATTGCATCCACGCTCATTTCCTCAGCTTATGGATTAACGAACAATGGTAATTCTGTTTCCAACTAATTAATTATTCCTTTTGTTCTAAATCACAACATACATCTGTTTCAAATTTGATTGCCACGTTAATTTCTGGTACTAATATTTTGGTATTCTGGACTTTAATTTGCAGGTATGGTTTTCACGGGCTATCCTGTAATTGGATACCACAATCGCCTCCAGTCATCAGGAACTTGTCTCGATAGCCCTGAAGATGCGTTGATCACGGCATGTCCATGGGATTCAAGAATTAAGGGTGAGTATTTTTTCCAAGCCACGTTCAGTATCAGCCTGTCACTTGTGAAGGGCTTCATTCAAGATGTGCAAAAGCTAGTCAAATTGGAGCCTAGAGCGCTATGTGGCCTAGACCAGTACAATGGTATCCTCATGCGCTACGTTAAGGCATCAAGTGCCTACTTGGGCAAGCAAGATGATGCATTGGATTTTGATATTACATTCTATCGACACAAAGACCCCACGAAACCTAGACTTTATGAAGACATACTTGAAGAAATTGAGCAACTCGCAGTGTTTAAGTACGGAGGCTTGCCACACTGGGGGAAGAATAGAAACCTAGTATTTAATGGTGCACTTAAGAAATACAAAAAAGCTGGAACATTCTTGAGGGTAAAGAAGATGTATGATCCATTGGGGCTTTTTTCCAGTGAGTGGACAGACCAAGTTCTTGGACTAAAAGGTGAGGTGAACATTGTAAAAGAGGGGTGTGCACTGGAAGGATTGTGCATATGCTCCCAAGACATTCATTGCGCACCAAGCAAGGGCTATTTTTGTAATCCTGGAAAAATTTATCAAGATGCAAGAGTATGTGGGAGTAAATCATAAATTAGTTCTTCTGGTTTTTTTAAAAGGAATTACATAATTTCTTTTGTATTAAAAATTAATTAGTTAGTCTTATAATTATTATTAATTATAATTAATTTAATAATAATTCATTTTAAAAATTCTTATTTGCTTATCAATCCTTCCATGTTTTTTAATAATTTATTTTTCTTAAAATTAAAAACAAATATAAATTGAAAAGAAAAAAAATGAATAAGTTGTAAATAGATTTAAAAACAAATTAATTAGTTTTTGAAAATATAAAAATGATATAATTCGTTTTAAAAAACTAAAAGAACTAATTTATAATTTAATCGACTATGTACCATGGTTAGTCCTCCTAAGGACAAACGATGAGACACTGTGTGGACCTGGCCCTGGCGGATGGCTCGATGGTTCTCTCAACTCAGAAGAGCTACTATACCGTCATGGCCTTGCGTTAGCTACCATACCGTCAAACGTGCACTGTCAAACGTGCACTGCCAATGTTACAATTGTTTATGACTTCGCTGTTACTAGTTACTTGTGCTCCCAAGAAGGGACAATTATTTGGGAAATACCCAGAAACAACACAGGAAAGATACACAATTAGAGGGTTTTTTTTTTTTTTTTGAAATATTTTTGCTCGTTTCCGTTAACCAAATTTTCAAGAAAAAAAATCAAAATCGAACCAAAATGTTATTCAATTAAAAAACTGAAATCTGGTTTCAGTTTTCGATAATTCGATTTTTACTTTTTTTGGGGAAAAATTTAAAAAAAAAAAAAAGTGATGTTGAACTATTAATGTTTGTTACATAATATCCTCATCAACCTTACTTGGGGACTCCGTTCAAAAGCAGTAAACACAATATCCTCATCAACTTAGTTTGGTACAAAATCTCCTCATCAACCTAATGGTTGGATAAACCAATCCCTAATTTCATGTACCTCACGCCCTTACCATAATACCTCACTAAGTAGTACATTCAATATTTTCAAAAACTGTCCTGCATCATTACAAATCCAGCCTTGGTTCGAGAGCAAAACTAATGTCATTGTTCTTCTCTACACAATTAAAACTATAGGACTGGGTCACAATCCAAAACAAACAACCAAGTCCAACACTTCTTCATAAGGAAACAAAGTTACAATTTTCATATGTAACAGCAAGGATGTAATACTTAAATATCTCAACGATCCTTACTATAATAAAATTCATGCATGCAATGCAACACTTCAAAATTCAAAAACGATTCAACAAAATAAAAACAATAATTCAAAACTCCCAAATTACCAAGTAAAATCAATAATTCAACAAAATAAAAGCAACAAGCCAACAATTCAATACTAACAACTTGTCAAGTAAAATAATTCAAGGAACTCCTAGAAATAGTCAATTCCATAAAATATAAAGATATTTACAAATAAACACGGACACACACAAAGACATTTTATTAGAAACTTACTCATATCACTCAAAAGACCAAAACATCATCAACTCATCATATATCTATCATGTGTGCTTTCATTGAAAGTTCTAATAAACCTAAAAATATAAATAAAAAAATCAACACTTTAATAGTAATTTAGAGGAAAAAAATGACAAATGAAAAAAGAAGAGTTGAAAAACTTACCGGCTTCAAGTTTCTTAATATCTTGCAAATATTCTTCGGTATTAATTGGCACCAATGAATTTTGAAGCCAATCTTAAGCACATATAAGAGATTACATAATGTTGGGAGTTAAGGAACTCCTCAAGGCATAAAAAACTCTTCCTCCAATATTAAATATCGATTCGACAAAACGATAGATATTGGAACCATCAATACATCACGAGCTATTTGTAAAAGGATGAAAAATCGAAGAGAATTATTTTTCTACCAATCCAAAATATCAAAATCATCATCACTAATTTTGACACATTCATAAAGATGCTTATCCAACTCTGCTATATTATCTCCACCTTCGCTTTTATTGAATTTTTGAAACCGTGACATCCCCGAATTGTCTTCTTTTTTTTTTTTTTGCCATCCGTTACATCACTTCCCCTTGAAACTGTCATTATCCCATTATTTTTACTACTTTGACCTTGATATGTTGGTGAATTACAATATGAAACATACAAGGCAAAAATAAATTCCCTCACATCAATTGTCACCTTTTCTCCAATCAAGTCACCATGCAATTCATTTAATGTAAATGCAACATAAACAAGCTAATGTGTTGGATCAAGTATGACCTTAATATAAATTAATTTATTCATTTTCTTTATGTCTCTCCAATACTTATCAAACTTTCTCTCATTTTACTAGCCATTGAATAAGTATCATCATCGGCATTTTCTTGCCATTCTCTCAAATTAGCTTCAAGAGAACAAATTTCATCAAAATAATTATCGAAGTGACATATGAACTATCCGGAAGTGACATATGAATTATCCGAAATAGACAAAGTAAGGCCATATAAATTTTTTAATATTATCACCATCTTTCTATAAGTCCTCCAATTTTCGACATTAGGTGGTCCAAATATCTCATCACCAAAATCCACATCAAGTTCATTCCTATATAAATGATCAATTTATTTATATCTCTTAAAAGCTCTCTCAATTTTTTTTAGTTAGAATCTAACATCAAACAAGTTGAATTCTACATAGTTGAAACGTCTAGATATAACAAACTCTTAGAATCAATTTTTTTAATCTCTATACATTCATTGAATTTTTCCAACCAAGCTAGAGATAATATAACATACCCCACGACAACTTGAACGACATATTTGCATTTTTTAACCTATCAAAAATAATAAGATTCAAAATATGAGTCATACACCTCATATGAAAGAATTCACCGTCCGAGATCATGCACCTCATATGAAAGAATTCATCGTCCGAGATGTTATGACCCCAATTATTAAAAAAAATCTTTCAAGTGTCTACCTATCACATCATTTGAACTTGCATTGTCTATCATAACAATGAGAACCTTTTCAATTCCTAAATCAATCAAACACTTTTCAATAGTATTGCCCAAATCAACAACCTTATGATCATCAACTCGGATAAAATTCAAGATCTTTTTTTACAACTTTCAATCATTATTGATAAAATGAGCCGTTAAACACATGTAATTGATTATTTGAATAGATATCCATGTATTCATAATAAGACAAACTCTTTGACAATTAGTTTTCAAGAATTTCTTCGACTTTAATTTCTCATAAACATAAAGTTGATAGCAATCTCTTGAAATGGTAATTCATGATGGACTTTTAAACTTAGGTTGTGCAATTGACATAAATCATTTAAACCCTAAATTCTCTATATATGAATTTGAAAGTAAGTTCATACACAATAATTATGTAAGTTAAAACGTTTTTAAGTGTCATTTTGATCAAACTTTCATGTGTTAAGAGTGTTTTCTTCCTCTTGAATATATGAATTTGTCAAAATCGAAGTCGTTAGAATTCAAAACAATATATTTTTTTTTTTTGGCCCAACCCACTCGACCCCGGTCCTCTTTGTCGTAGACACGCAACTCGGTCCCCAAGGCTCGGGAGCGTAGCCTAGTCCCTCACTTGATTAGCACTCGTAAATCCAAACATCTCCATTTCTTTTTGAAGCACTGCTCGTTTCTTTTTTCTTATTTGTTCAAACGAAGGCGACGTAGAATCTTAAACTAACAAAATTGGAACATAGGCTTATATTTTTCTTGAGTTTTCCTACTTTTAAAATGAAGAATTTGATTTTTATACTCGAAATGAAAATTAGTTTGAATTTTTTTTAATTAAAAAGTTAATTGAATATATTTTTTACTTTTCCGATCACACACACAAACAAGTATTAAAGAATAATGTGAATTATATTTTAGAACCTTACTTAACAATTTAAGTTTTTAAATTGAAATGCTTATCTTATATGATATTTTAGAATCATTGTTTTTATTAAAAATTATTTATATATTTTTTAACATTATAAAATCAATTTATTTGAAATAAAATAATTTTTTAAATGAATCAACTAAGTATTCAAATATAATTTTTTATGCTAAAATTATTAATTACTTTGTGTGTGTGTGTGTGTGTATGTGTGTGTGTCAAATACATGTGCTTTCAAAAAAATAATCTTCCCATCGACATTAAATAAGAATTAAATTTAATTTTTTATTAGTTAATTTTTATACAAGTCTATATATTAATTATAACTTTATTTTTTGGATATATTCTAATAAAAAATATATTTTTAAAGTATGTGGTTTTGAATTCTTCATTAATCTTCTAGTTTAAATCATTACAAGTTTTGATTTAAAAATTAATAAATAAAGAAGAATAAAATTTTTTTTAAGTACAAATTTTATAAAAAAAATCTAAAATAATAATAATAATAAAATTATAAGATTCTAAAATAATTTTGTTCTATCCGACTCTCGGTGTTGCACGAATAACTTCAAAAACCAATCCTTTCATCAAGATTAAAAAAGAATAACTTTTTTATTATTTTTTAATTTTTATACAAGTCTATTTATTAATTATAACTTTATTTTTGAGATATAATATTATGAAAAATATATTTTTAATTTTTTTAATTCATGATTAACATTTTAGTTCAAATTGTTGTGAGTTTTTATTTAGAAATTAATCCATAGATAAGAATGAATTATAAGCTTGTTTAAAATAAAAAAATTATAAACAAATTAAAAAAATTAAAATGATTTTTTCTGTAATTAGTTATTGTGATTCTAAACGCGGATTTTGTCATGAAACAAAAAAACCCTTCCTTTTTTGTTTTTTTTCTCTCTCCGTTTCTCCAATTTAGCTTAATTAGACAAATACGAATGTCCCAGCAGCACCAATTTTCTAACGTTTCTTGTCCTCCCTTTCCTCCTTCTACCTCTCTCAAAAACAGAATGGAAAAGTGAAGATCACTGGAGCTTAATTTATTCTCTGTGATTGATTAATTAAAGTAGATGAATTTGAATTAAATTAGGGTTTTGGACTGGTAATGCCAATGAAGGGAATGTTATCTGCGAATGATGAGCAAAGCATGGTGTCTTCCTTCCTCAAGATCGTCGTTGGCCAAACTGCCGAGACTGCCCGTCAGTTCTTTCAGTTTTTCATCAATTCTCTCTCTCCCCTTTCTTTTTTAGTTATGAACTGAATCTGTGATTTATATTTAGCTTAGCAAGCGTTGGGTTCTGGTTGAGGTTGAAAACATCAGTTTTTTTTTCAAGAATGGAGTGGCTTTTGCAGCCATTTATTTTCGAAATCACAAAAGTATGACTTTTATTGCTCTAAAGTTTTGAGCTTGTACTGTTGTACGTTAACAAGTTGTTTGATTGATTTTAGCTGTCCAGTTGTCTACATTAGAGAATTTTAAATATCGATATTGTCTAAAGGTTAGTGCTATCGTGCCATGTGCATATAGATGATTTTGGTTGTGAATTGTTATTCCTACATTAAAGGTGATTGATGGTGGAACGTTGGGGGTGGAACAGGAAACAAGCTGGAAGCTTGAATATGCCATTCAGTTGTTCTATGCAGACAATGAAGGTGGGCTGTTGCGTCTGCGTCACATCCTTCACCAACAGAAACCTGGCCAGATGTACATGAAAGGGATTTCATGGATGTGCTTTATTTTTGACGTGTTAGTAACATCCCTTCTTTTTGTTAGCATAGCATCAAATACCCCACTGTGATAGTTATCATATTGTTTAGATAACTATCAAGTACATAATAAATATTGAAAGGTCTAGCATAGAAGTCTAGCATAGCTGGATGGAAGGTCTAGCTTAGAAGCCTAACATAGCTAAAAGTCTTATATATATATATATATCACACGTAAACAGCAGCATGCACAGTACAAAACATATTCTTCTCTGGCAACCTTTACATGGTATCAAGACCTTAAGCTACGATCCACTTGCAAATTTTCTTTTCCTTTTCGTTTAGCTCTTTATATTCCCCACACTCCAACATGACCTCCTCTTCCCAAATAGTTCTAGTTCGCCAGCATCATCCTCCCCTCTAATGCTCATCACACCTTCTCTCGTCAAGTTAAGCTGCTACAAATTACCTAGCATGGAAAGCACAATTCCTTCCCCTCCTTGCCTACCAAAATTTAACTCGGATACATTGATGGCACTACTGTCGCCCCGCCCAAGATAATATCTTCCTCCGACGATCCAATTGTTACCTCCCCTAATCCCGCCTATCACATCCGGTTCCAAAAAGACCAAATGCCGCACTCATGGCTACTTTCTTCTCTCACCGAGGACATGTTCTCTTATGTTATCGATCTCATTTCTTCCTTCCGGATCTAGATCGCCTTGGCCAACGCCTTTGGCTCCATCTCTCACAATTGCCAACTCCAGCTCAACATTGCATTATAGGAACTCAAGAAAAACGACCTCTTTGTGACTAACTATCTTCAAAGGGCAAAGTCACTAGTCGATAAGTGCTGCCACACTGGCCGTAGAATGACACCAACGGAGTTCAATGCGATTATTTATCGCAACATTGGAACCGAATATCATAGCATCATCATCGCTCTCAATCTACGTCCGGAACCGGTCTCTTTTCATGAACTACGTGGCCATTTAGAGGCTCGTGAATTCTCTTTAAGGAGACTTATGAGAGTCTCATGGCTCACCTTACAAATCGAAACCAGCCCCTATCGCCACGCCTTCTCCATCACCCTTTCCCGGAACCATGCAAACAAGCAACAACACTTACCGCATAAACATGGGACTATGCCAAATTTATGGTTTGCGAAACCACACTATTGATCGATGTCGTCGTCGCTATTCCCCTCGTCCATCTCCTCATCCACAAGCAAATACGGTGTTTGGCACCAACACAATGGTCTCCCCATTTACATCCGCCCCGCCATCACCATATGGAAATCACTCTCTGCCTCATACATATAGCTCTACAGCATCGCACTTCATGCCGCAAACAATCCTTCTCGGACATGGCATCTTGATACCGAAGCCTCCCACCACGTCACTCCGGATCTCTCTATCATGAGAATTGCACACGATTACGGAGGCTCGACCGACTCACCGTTGCTAATGGCCAAGGTTTGCACATCTCTCACTCCGGTATATCTTATATCCACACACCTAACACCAATTTTTTGTTAAAAAATGTTCTTCCCACGGATATCAAAACCACTATTGTCCATTGACAAATTCACAATTGACAATAATTGCTACCTTGAATTTTGGCCTAAATACTTTTTTATTAAGGATCAAGTGACCAAGGCCACCCTATTCAAAGGCCCGAGTGAGCATGGCTTGTATCCAATGGATGGTGGAACTGTGGAACCAAAAATTGGTTGTCATGGTGAGGTCTTCTCTTTGGAATAGTGGCATGCATGCATGGGACATCCTCGACTCCATATAGTCCATAAAGTTCTCAAAGCCAACCAAATAGCATCAACTTTATCACTTTTCTTTAAGTGCTCCTCTTGCCATCTTGGCAAGTTAGCTCGTATTCCGCTTGCCTCCGTTGAACATAAGAGCACTAAACCACTTTCAAATAATTTACTCGATGTCCGAGGTCCCGCCCTAATTTTATCCTCCTTAGGTCATAAGTATTGTTTGTTATTTATTGATGAATTCACTAGGTATACTTGGATTTATTTTCTAAAAAACAAGAGTGTTGTTGTTTCCAGTTTTCAGCATTTCAATGCATATGTTGAACGTCAATTTAGTTCAAAAATTTTAGCTTTTCATTCGATTTGGGTGGTGAGTATCAAAAATTAAATAGACACTTTAAAACCCTTGGAATCATTCATAGAATTGCTTATCCATATACTCATGAACAAAATGGAATTTCGTAAAGAAAAATTCGACATTTAGTTGACACCGGCCTTACTTTCCTAGCCCATGCTTTTATTCCTCTAAAGTATTGGAATTATGCCTTTGATACGAGTAATATCACTCATCAACCAACTTCCAAGTCCCGTCCTTCAAGATCATTGTCCATACCAAAAATTGTTTGCAAAACTACCATCTGTCGTATCTCTAAAAGTTTTTGGTTGTGCCATTTATCCACTTCTTCGACCCCGTAACACTCATAAATTTTCAAATCGCATTAAAGAGTGTGTTAATCTTGGCCTCTCACCCACCCATCATGGATATCGTTGCTTGGATATTCAATATGGTCGTGTCTACACCACACGTTATATAAAATTCAATGAACAATTATTTCCTTTTGCCATCGTAAATAGGAACAAGCACACGTAAGCTGATCATAACAAATAACAATGGCTTTAAGTTACAACTAGCTTGCCACATCACACGAGTCTTCCACCTTTAGGTACACTTTTATCCTTTCTTATACAACATCAACCTTCCCAATTCACGACCACCACCTCAAACAAATCCACTTTATCTCCAAGTACCACATCATCACCCTCCTTCCACTTCATCCCATGCCACACCTAATCTACGACTCACGGTTGACCTCATAAAATATACCACCGCCCAAAATAACACACAAACAACAAATCCCAATCCCATTCGGACCCACCCCATAAAGCTACGGCCAAACCCTAAACCTCGTAAACTAGCCAATGCCATCCTCATCAATCCCGAGTCCATAAACTACCTAAACACGGAACCCAATTCCTACTCTCGAGCCAAAAACTATATGGAATGGCGACATGCTATGAGTGATGAGATCACTACACTAATATCCAATAAAACATAGACCTTAGTTCCACGGCCATTGCATCGAACGTGGTAGGAAATAAATGGGTATTTTGCATAAAAAGAACACCCAATGGTGCCATTGAAAGGTATAAAGCAAGACTAGTTACAAAATGGTACAATCAGCAATCGGGAGTGGATTATACCGAGACATTTAGTCCGATCATTAAAGCTACAACTATCGGGACCATCCTCTCTATAGCCACGATGCATGGTTGGTCTCTACGCCAACTAGACATTTCTAATGTCTTCCTTCATGGGCATTTAACGGAAGAAGTATACATGGAACAACCACGAGGACATATTGTTGCTAGCCATCTTGACCACGTTTGCCTCCTACATCGATCTCTCTATGGCTTAAAACAAGCCCCTCGGGCATGGTTTAGTAGGTTGAGTACCTTCTTGAAAGCAAATGGATTTCAAGCATCTAAGGTCGATAGTTCCTTATTCATTTACCATACTTGGAGCTAAAAAACTTTTTATACTTGTCTATGTTGATGATCTTATTGTCACGGGATCTAGCTCTCACATAGTGAAAGCCATCATTGACAAACTTCACTCGAATTTCCGATCCGTGACACAGGCAACTCGCACTACTTCTTGGGAATTGACGTTCACAAATTATCAAATGACACACTTTTAATACAATAGAAATACGTAGAAGATATGCTAAAGAAGTCGAGTATGAAAGATTCAAACGAGTGTCTCACTCCTATAGTTGTCTCCCTAACTTATCTAAAAGCCAAGGCACACAACTTGAAAATGGTGAAACATACGGATAGCTAATTGGTGGACTCCAATACTTGACGATGATGAGACCGGATATTTCCTTTGTTGTTAATAAACTCCGTCGGTTCATGCACACACCAACCGATGCATACCGAAAGGCACCGAAGAGGTTCCGCGGTACTTGCGTCACACACCATCCATCGGCTTATTCTTCGGTAACACTTCGGATCTATAACTCCATTCGCTACTCCGATAGCGACCGGGTTGGTTGCCCGGATGACGGACGCTCCACTAATGGATATGCTATTTACTTGGGACGCAACCTCGTGTCTTGGTCCGCTAAGAAAAAGCCCACCATCGCTGTGTCTTCAACCGAAAGTGAATACAAAGCCATCATAAACACGAGCAGTAGAGCTTGTCCGGCTAAGGTCTCTACTCACTCGAACTCGGATATCAATGCAACCAGCCTGCTACTGCTATGGTGTGACAACCCGAGGGCCATTTATCCGTCCGCAAACCCTAAGTTTCATGCTCGTACAAAGCACATTGAGCTGGACTATCACTTTGTTAGAGAACCGGTTGCTTGCTTGGTAAAGTGCGGATCATGTTTTTATCTACAAATGAGCGGATCGTGGATATACTCGACCAAGCTCGTTGTTGTTTGACGCCATCAATATTTCATAGGAAAGCTATGTCTATCGCCTCGACCCGACGAGGACTTAAAAGGGGTGTTGGGATAGCATCAAATACCACATTGTGATAGTTATCATATTGTTAAGATAACTATCACGTACATAATAAATACTTGGAAGGTCTAGCTTAGAAGTCTAACATAACTAAAAGTCTTCTACCTATATATATATATATATACATATATCACACGTAAACGATAGCATACACAATACAAAACATATTCTTCTCTAGCAACCTTTACATTTTTGATATATCCCAAATTTAGTTGCCTATTTTTTTTTCAAATCCAAATCCCAAATTTATATTGATCCATTTAGACGGTTTCTTTCTTTTTATTTGTTTAAATTTGTGCGTAAAGGTGAGACGAAGACAATGAATGTGTGTTTCATAAGCATATGACCAGTAGTGTTTATTATAATTTTGTTGTTTCAATCGTGGTTCGTGGTTTCCTCTAAACAAGGTGTTTATTATCTTGCAATTCTCTTTTCCTCGATCTCTTTTAAACTTTCATTGATTGGTGATTTTCTCCAATTAAGGTGTGTGCACGTTGAGATAAATTGATAAGTTTTTTCTTTATAATCTCTTTTAGTATTTACGGTCTACTAGCGAGAAAGGGGAAAAAGTTGAGGGTAGTGTAAGGAGTTTCGGTTCTCAAAAAAAAAGAAAAAAAAAGACTATTTCTTTACTTTGGCAAAAAAATAGAAAAAAATCAATCGATTATTCCTTTCCTCCGGTATTTTTGGATTCAACGTATTCTTTAATGATGCTAAGTGAAATGTTCCAAGTCGGTACATCCGTTATGATGGAAATCTACGTTGGCTATGATTAATTTTTTCATCACGCTTTGAGTCATGTATGAGACCAATACCAATGTTTTTGTCTATTATTGCTCTCTCCAATATTATTTGAACCTTTTGATTTATGCTTTATCTCTCTCATGTGCATGCAAGATTTTTTAATGATTTAGTATTTATGTTTCCTCTTAATTGAGTTAAGGAATCCTAGATAATTTTGTTATCACTCTTCTTTTTAATCGTTACCCTTCCTCTCGTTATTGATTTTATTATTATTTTTTCCAACTTGCTTTGGTGCCTTTTGTTTTCTAATTCGGAGGTATTTATCTAGCTTAGACATTTGTTTGTGTTATTTTATTTACTTGGGGCAATTTAATACGACTTGCGTTAGTGTCTAATATGTTTTTATGTTTACACTCCTTTTCTATTTATGTTTACTATTTACGCTTTGCCAAGTAACTATGTGCTTGTCTGTCGATGGCATTTCAAAAGATTCAATTAATAATGCACTCGTTCAAAACCTTCTCAAATCGAGTAACAAATTAAGGTATATTTTGAATTCGATATAATTTGGTGAATTCAAAACCCATACATGTACCGAAATCGTTATGGATCGTGGATGTTAATTATTTCAAGTCTTCAACTAATTTATATTTTCTACATACGTAGGGGAAACACGTGACTAGAAAATGATAGTACCGGTTTAGGCATAGATGGAACTTATAAGTGACATCCATTCTTCGTTGTTGTTGTGCATAGTTATATTAACTATCCGTTTGTATGTACATTTTTTATTTCATCGATTTTTTTTCTCACCCTCATTCTCACTATATCCGAAATAAAATGGAGCATGACTGCCATTCTAGAGGATTTTTTAAAAATTTTGTTTATTGTTGCATAGCATTCGATTAATTAGTGGATCTTTACTTTTTGGAGACTAGCTTAGGTGCCGGTGTTGAAATGTTTTTTCAAAGTTTTTGTTTTATTCATCTTAATCGTGAGATGATGTTATATTAAGGTCCCCCAATTGTCTAGCGAAAGCATGTAGAAATTGTTACCAAGGAGTTTGATTCTTCATTTTATGGCTTGAATATTTAGGCCTACATATCAACCCATTAAAGAAGAAGAAAAAAATAGACAAGATCATGAAGAGAACGTAAATAGAAAGCTATAAACAAATGAATGAAAATGCTCGATCGGTTATAGAAATTATTGAAGTTCAAAAACCCGAACTTGAACAAAAAGACAGGGGAGATACGAGAGATTCCTTGGTTGTGCTACTTCGTGGTTGACATAGCTTCTCCTTTTGAAGATTAATTGATGGAAAATATATTAGAAAATAAAGGAAAAAAACACCGAAAAGAAAGGAAAAACGAGTACTCGTAAAACTAGTGCGGGCACTAAACTAGTTTATTATAATTGTGTGTCTAGCAATTGCACGAAATGTTATTCATAATGGAATTAATTTTAGTAAAGTCACTATACATCGGCTATCAACTCAAACAAAAGGGAATAATTCATATGATTCGTTAAAAAAAAAAGCACAACATTAGCTAACATAACATAATATTTTACATAGATAAAAGTACGCATGAAATACAAAATAGATGTGCATGTTTAATTTTTTGTAAATTATCGTTTTCCATCTAAAAAAAAAAAAAACCCGAGTTTCTCACGGAAAATCACGGAAAGCATGCTTTAGGCATTCCCTAACTACAAAGGAGATTGGGAAAATAAGAAAATAATTTTAAGCACTACTATAATCATATTAAAAACAAATCATGTATGAATCATTTTGAATATTCTTTTCACGAAAAATGCTATACGCACTTGGAAAATAATTTTTATCGTAGAATTCGCACTCATGCACACATGATGCTCCACGTCTTTTCTCTTTTGAAAAAAATGCTAAACGCATTTGGGATCTTCATCTTGGAGCTCGTTAAATAGGATTTTTTGTCCATTTGATGATAAATTTTATCTTTATTTTATTGTAATTTAATAATTTTAAACTTTTAGTATCAAATTACATAATTTGAATTCTAAATAATTGATTTTGAGACAAAATTGAACCAATTTTTTTAATTATTATTATATATAATCATTAACTAACATAACGAGTTTAAAATATTTTAAAAATATTTTTAACCACTCTAATCTTAAACTTTTTTATTATAAAATATTATAAAAATTTTGTAAACTATTTAAAAAAAATTATAAATATTTTTAACCCCCTTAATTTTGAAACTTTTTAAACTTTTTTTTTTACAAAATATTATAAATATTTTATAAAGATGTTTTTTTATAATTTATAAAATTAAAAAGGTCAACCCTTAATAATGCTCATTTTAATTTATAAAACATTATATTCTATATTATAAACATTCTAATGCTCATTGGATATTATAAGCATTTTATAAAAAATATTGTAAAAAAATATAATTAACAATACACAATTTCGGGGTTTTTAAAAAACATTTTACAAATTAAAATGAGCATAATTAAGGGTTGACCCTTCTAATTTTATAAATTATAAAAAAAAACATTTTTTTATAAAATGTTTATAATATTTTATAGAAAGAATTAAAAAAATTCAAAATTGGAGGATTAAGAATAGAGAGAGACTTTTTTGGTGCCCAACCTTTTAATTTTTTATGTTTCTGTCGCCTAACCGTTGATTTCTCATGGTTGATTACCTAAGTTTTGATTTTTTGTTTATTTTGGTGCTTGAGTTCATCTAAATCCTGATTTTGTTAATGTGTTTAGCGAGATCCGTTACATGACAATCACCCCTACCACGTTAGCACCTCATACTCTCATGTAGTTATGAGCACTCAAATAAAATAAAAAAAAAATCAAAGGTTAGACATTAAAAAAAAAAAAAGAAGATTGGGTGCCAAATATGCAATTTTGTAAAGAAATTTATTATCTCGAGATTGTAAAATTAGTCCAACAATTTCTAATAAATATTTTTCATATCACTCTCGTGGCATTCTTTTTACTTATCAATGATAAGTTTTAGTACTATGTATCAATTAAATATTACTTTTAAAAAATTTTAAACCTTTTTACATGTCTAGACAAATTTAAAATTATGGCATTTAATCCAAATATATATATGGTCCAATTAAGATTAAATTTAGAAAAATAAAAGACATATAAGATCCAATTATGGTTGTTATTTGCAGAACAAATTGTTGGTCAATAGAGAAAGTTACAAAAAATAAAAATTACTTCCTTCGTCTAGGGAGAAATTGACTAACATATCATGGGTAACGTAACCTTATTGTAGACAATAACTTGCTGAAATTCTTATAGTAAGTCGGGATGAGATAGAATCGACATAAATAAGTTTAATGATCAAGCTTTTTAATTTGAGTGTTTAAAGTGTAATATTTTTTATAGCAATGATGATAATGATAGAGATAATAAGTAAACTGTGAATTAAGCTAAAAAGTAAATGCATTATTAAAATTGCTTATGCAATTAGCATAATAATAATAAAAAAATATACATGCATGTAATTGCTAATGTTCTTAGAATTTAAAATTATATGACTTGTAATATCAAAAAGAAAATTTTACGAGATTATATATATATATATATAAAGATTATGAAAGTATAAAAAATGCATGAAATCTATTTATAATAAAAAGGATATATCGAGTACAAGAAGGAGATAAACATTTAGTGTGAGAAAACTATATTTATGGTATCCTACCATTGATCTTTTATTTTTTTCTATTTCGATGGCCAATCTTTAATTTTGTTCCTATTTCAATATCTAACCTATGATTTATTTATTTAAGTTTCCATGGCTACTCGATAGTATGATGTGCTTGACATGGTAAGGTTGATCGCCACATGGCAAATCTCATCGGACATGTCAACAAAATCATAATTCAAGTGAACTCAAGCATCAAAACAAATAAAAAAATCAAAACTTGGGTACTCAACCATGAGAAATCAATTATTGGGCACTAAAACAAAAAAAAAAATTGAAAGGTTGGACACCAAAAAAGCTTTTTTCTCATTAAAAATATTTATAGAATATTTTTTTATATAATTTATAAAAAATATAATTAACAACCCAATAGTTTGACATTCTAAGTAGCGATCAACCTATTACATATAACGATAATTAAGGAAATTGGATCAATTTTGTCCAAAAGCCAATGGTTTAGGGTTCAAATTATACAATTTGGTACTAAAGATCTAAAACTACCAAATTGCAATAGAATGGAGGCAAAATATGCCATTAAACCATATCTTGTTAATGTTAAGGAAAAATAAGTTGTCCGCAAAGGATTTTACCCATCGCTCGATAAGAATTGTACTTCGAGGTGGCCCGCACAGCTCATTCCCTACAAGGGCTTTGGCTAATGACACGTGCCTCCAAGGCCACAAGGCTCTCACTATAGGTCGACAATTGAACGACAAGCACATGCATGACATCTAGCCTAGATTTTGACTTAAAGGCTTTAAATCATAATCCAACACACTCGTAGCTTTGTTTAAGTGGCTTTTCAAACAAATGCAATACCAATTGTACGAATCATCAATTTCACTCATACTAGGTTAGATTACTATTATGACACTATCATCGGTAGGGTAAAATAACCCATCTCACGATGGTCTAAACCCGACTCATGTTCCTTATTGGTGGCTAAACAAGTCGAACACTTGTAACGTCGCTATGAACGCTCGGCTCTCATAAGTCAATAATCCATATGGAAACTTTTTTGACATCTCTAGCTTCAAATTTCAAAGGTCTAAAGGATTGATAGGTTGTGCTTTCATAGTTAGTACTTGTATCGAAAATCAAAATCAAATGAGCTTTTACCCTTTTACTCCATGTGAGATTTCTATTATCGTTGAGCTTATCTTAGGACACATGCGTAATCTTTTAATAGATGTGCCACCTCAACCAAACTCCCTAGCCGATAATGTCTTCCACTAGGATCTAGAAGCCGAAGCGACCTTGGGTCTAAAAACGAGAGGATGCTCCCTACCTTCGATTCACAAAATAAGTAAAATAATGTTAAAAGTAGTGGTATTTCAACTTCGACGAAGCTCTTACTTATCATATACCTCTCAAGTCATTTCACAAAGTTGGACTAGAGTCAAGCTCAATAGGGTCTTTTTTCCTCGCTAATTCCATTAAACTCATTCTCTTGTTCGTGGTTTTACTAGATAGTAAACATGGAGAGTGGGAATCTTGTTAATCTATTCATGCATATCACTAATTAGATGATGAGGCATTTGGCTACCTTAAGAGAGTCATAGTTACTCTCATCGTTTATCCGTGTTTGGTTGAATTCCTTCACTTTGACATTCAAAGCATTGAATAGAAATCATATTGTGTGAGCATTTATAAGGATCATCACAATGTTTTGTTTTAATTAAACAATCGATTCCCCTTATCCGTACCAATTATGAGTCAAAATATTCAACGTCGGGGAAAACCCCGAAGAGGCCGTTCCCGGTCCGTCCCTCGATCGACATACGACGACCCGCTCTCATTGTAAAAGTAGGCGAAGCAATCCATCGACAGTCGACGGAGTTCAAGATTGAGACCCCCAAGCCTAGCCCTCGAGCCAATCCTTGTTCTTGAGGTTGTGGATCCATTTTATCGACTTCATTTGCCTATATTGTTCCATCGACTAGAGGTTGTTCACCTTGGAGACTTGATGCGGCTATTAGTACGATCGGGCATGGAAGGCACTTGGTCCTTCGAATTTTCCAAGGCCAATGAGGGTGCATCGAACATCACGCAACGTATGGTGCTTTTTCAATCGCTAGACCCTACCTCTAACTAAGTCATTTCTAGGATGGGCGGGTTATTAAATAAAAAAAATAACTCTTCCTCGGACCCACGCCAATGTCTTCGAACTCCCTAACATTGTCATCGGTCGCCACATCCCGGTTTAGGAATTTTAACTCGATTCCTTTTCAAAGCTCACGCGTGAACACACTATTAGATGGGCTTCCCCATCTCTTAGGATCGATTAACCCACGTGCGAGTGTTGCTACCACCACCAAGATCTATATCAATAAACGCTCCGTCTAGGCTCATACCTTGAGTTTTGCGGTGACCGTCACGTCCTCTTACTTATCGGGGTTTGACGGCTTGTCAGACGATTGGGTATAGGTCATGGGATTCGTCCTCATCCATTTTCGAGGCTAGTTGATTTGGCGGGTGAGTTATTACACACTCCTAGAGGATTTTGACTTCCAAGACCACCATCCTATCGTCTTAATCGACTAACATCCTTTGTGGGTTCTAAGTTAGCGTGCGGTTAGGCACTCGTAACCCGACTTTCGATTCATCCCGCTTTGTTAATTCTAGTTACTAAAAATGGCCCACTTGATCTGCAGGCCTTTACTAGAGTTTCCTCCGGCTTCACTCCGCTCGGGCATAGTTCACCCTCTTTCGGGTCTCGAAAGGCTTGTTGTCACTCGAACCTTTATCGGAAGATTAAGGTCAATCAATGGTGCAACCTTTGAGGGGATCCCGCCAATCGGTTTCCTTGCGTATTGCAAATTTACTCGCCCGTTGACTCGCACACATGTCGAATCCTTGGTCCATGTTTCAAGACGGGACGAATGAGGAGCCCACGGTTTGATGCTCGGAGAGCGTTGGTGTCGAGGCATGCCGTGACGGCACATGTTGCGATCTACGATTGTGATGACATCGTCTTTGCGATCGTTTCAAAAGCTCGAGCTTGGGCTGCCCCCATAATTCGCATCGATCCACGCCTTGAGTCGATCGATGGATTGACCGGCATCGTTCCACATCCGATCGGGACGCGTCGCTCGCCCCATCTACTTCCCTCTCGATAATTTTAAGCACTCTTTGACTCTCTTTTCAAATTCCTATTCATTTTTTTCTTGTGATACTTATTTTTTATCGGTCTCTCGTCCGTATTTAGCCTTAGATGAAATTTATTGTCCTACTGAAGTTGCATTCCTAAATAACCTGACTCACAGACAACATTTGGTGGTGCAATAGGGTCGGGCCACGACGGGCTCTCATTTGCAATAATACGCTATTGTCATGAATTGGCGAGGGTCCATTGGTACTAAAATATCCTCCGTCGCACTAGATCAAAAGCAGTTTCCTAGTTAGGGTCTTCTGGAAGAGAGAGAGTCACACACTCTCATTCATTGGATTTCTTGGATAACAACTGCGAAGAAGAAAATAAACAGAAAAGTTTCACGGAACAGAAATACAACAAAAGCGAAAAAAAAAAGAAAAAAAAGGAACACACAGCCACTGGTCCGCTGGTAATTTTTTCCTTTTTCCTTTTTTGTTTAATTTTCTTTTCACTCCTTTATTGCCCTCTCTTTGTGCAGCAAAGTTTATTTCTTATATATAACGTTTTGCTCAAATTCGACAGTTTTTTGTTTTTGGTAGGATTTTTTAGTTCATTCTGTTCGAATCTGCTAGTTTTTCATTTCAATCAAGGTTTTGTTATGCTGATTTAATCCAGTCTATTTTTATATTTGTACTAGGCAGGATTTAGGGTTTGCTTGCTATCTCTAATGTTGTACTATATTCTTGCTATTTCTGTTTAATTTATGGGTATTTTGGGATTAGGTTTTTTATTGGTAACCAGAGTAAGAATTTTGAAGTGGGTTTATGTTTTGGTGTGAAATTTTTGAACCACCCTTGAGATGTTGACCAATTAGAGATAAAAACCTAATTTACCTGCTCACTGATTTAAAAGTTAAGCTTGTTTATCTGTATATGGGAGTTTTTTTTTCTTTTTAAGTTTGGATTTAGATTCAAAATCTTGTAGTATGTACTTCGATTGCGAGTACATAGTTTCTGATGAAGATATTTTACTTCTAGTTCAACTTTATGCATTTTTTTTCTGTTATCAAGCTCTCCTTTTAGTCTAATAAATAAAAAAGAATGATGAGCAAGAAAAGTGCAGATTTTAACTTAATTCAGCCAAGTAATGATACCTATGGAATCTGAGTGGTTTTTCTGTTCCTGTTTTGTCTTTGTCAGGGTCGAATGCAAAGGACAATTAGGTTTTTTATTTCATTTTCCTTTCTTCTTTGGTTCCTAGTTGACCAATTGGAGCAAGAGAACTATAGTTGCTCTGTCCGTGATATACACTCCACAAATACTTTAACATGCTCCACAAATACTATAACACACTCCACAATTGCTATAACATACTCCAAAAACGCTATAACTACTCCACAAATGTTAAAACATGCTCCACAGACCACAAATACTATAACAATTTTTTTTTATTGCTAGTCGTTTTGGCCCTACATTTCTGTAGCTTCCCAGCTCTAATCTGCACATGGAGGGTTTTTCTACTCTGCATGTCAAATTCTCACCTTTCTTCCTCTCTGGAACCAGTCCATATCAATATTCGTGCAGGTTCCACACATTTTCCATGATGATTGCTTAAACTTGCAGTTAATTTAGGGGCAATTTAACTGCAGTTGTTGGATGATAAGACCTGGTGTGTGAAAAAGTCATGGCAGAGGGCACAGAAATTGAGGAACGAGTGGATCTTGATGAAGACAATTATATGGAAGAGATAGATGATGATGTTGAAGATCAACTAGATGAGGATGGAGAAGATGATGCTGGAGATGCACATGCTGAAGAAAATGTTGAAGAGGAGTATGAGGACTCCAAAACTGAGGGCAGTCAGAAAGATCAATCTCCAGAGGCAGATAGAAGCCCTGCCAACACCGATCTATTAGAAGATGAACAAAAGCCCACTGCTTCTGTTAATGAAGAGGAAAAACAGAAGCATGCTCAACTTCTTGCTCTTCCTCCCCATGGTTCTGAAGTTTTCATTGGTGGACTTCCAAAGGATGTGATTGAAGATGATTTGAGGGATCTCTGTAAACCAATAGGAGAAATTTTTGAGGTCGTAATTTTGCTGTTTTGTACACGAGATATATTGGTGTTTATTTTCTTTTTGGCATTGTTAATGTGGTTTTTACCTTAAGCATGTTTCAGATAAGGCTAATGAAAGATAAAGACACCGGTGAAAGCAAGTGTTTTGCTTTTGTAGCATTCAAATCAAAGGAGGTTGCTCGAAAGGCCACTGAAGAGCTTCATAGTAAAGACTACAAGGTAATCATGATTCGGTGTAGTAATTCATTCACTTGCATGATGTCGGTGTTTTCTGTTTTTCTAATTTTAAACTAACTTTCTAGCATCGTCTGCAGGGAAAAACCTTAAGGTGTTCAATATCTGAAACTAAAAATAGGTTGTTTATTGGTAATGTTCCAAAGAACTTGATGGAGGATGAGTTTAGAAAAGTCATTGAGGAGGTCGGTCCTGGGGTTGAAGTTATCGAGCTCATAAAGGTGGAGTTTGGAATTGAACAATTTTCTCACCTTTCAATTAGATAGTGACTGCTCACCTTGCTAATGCTACTGTCCTCATAATTTCAGGATCCTCAAAATCCAACTCGTAACCGTGGTTTTGCTTTTATATTGTATTACAATAATGCTTGTGCTGATTATTCAAGGCAGAAAATGTTAAATGCTAATTTTAAGCTTGATGGTCATACCCCAACTGTCAGCTGGGCTGATCCAAAGGGCACACCTCCTGATCATTCTGCTGCTGCTTCCCAGGTAAATTTTAGTAGTTAGAATAAGCCAAATCTTTAGATTTTAAAAATTGTTTGAAGTTTTTCCTTTTGTGTATTAAATTGCCTATAGCTTAAGTAATTTATTGTAGCCTCTGTCCTCTCTTTACAGTAAGTAAATTTATGGAGCTATCTTTTTCATGTTTTATGTGCACCATGCATCTCTCTCTCAAAAGTGCAAGACCAATAAGGACAATAGGAACTCCTGAAGCTTGTATCCAAGAGTCAATTCTTGCTTACCTTGCTTTTTAACACTTTGAGGATGCTTCATCCTCCTGTCCTGTATTATCTGTCCTTTTTTTTTTTCCTAAAATAATTTCTTCTTTCATAGAATAGATCATTTATATGTAACTTGCTGAAGGAAGGTAAGGGATCTCTTTGCTAACTCTATGAAATTTTTTGACATTGGGTCTACTAGATCAATCAATAGTTGGGAAAGAAGCTGAAGAGAAGTTAGATATTTTAGCATTTCATGTCAATAATAACAGTTGATCTTTCTCTATTGAGGTTTTATATTTGAATCTGCAAGAAATGCAATATTGAGCCATGAATCAATTGACACTCTTGGTGCTCAGTGTGTGCTACTCGATTATCTAGCCTGAAATTTGGCAACTAATGGTAGGGGCGTAGAGCTTCTATTTTGAATAGGTCAGCATGTAATCGCATAATGGAATTTTGGATTTGGTCAAATCTGTGGGTTTTGATTTGCATAAACTATTAACTTAATGCTTTGCTTTTTAAAATTTATCATGGCTGCAATGATATTGCATACTCAACAATGCTTTGTAATGCTAGTGTCAGAAAAAGTGGATTTTTTGCATGCTGACACTCTACTTGCTTGTAAAAGTCCTTGTTCAACAATTTTAATAGTGACTGTCATTCTCTTTATAGTTGCTGTAATGCCTAAGTATCTCCTCTTGTAGAGTATTTGGTGGAAGCTTCTAGTAATTTATTTTCAATGGCATACCAAGATCTTTAATTTGACTGGTCTTAGCATTCAATTTTCTTCCGAAGATGCATTGCCATATCTGTAAGCATATTTGCAACCACCAAATTGGCAAGAACTAAGAGACACATAAAGTTGATGGTTGCTATTTATCTGTAGTAAATAAGTCTTGATCTTTATCTCTGGAAGCAAGAGAGTTTTCTCTTTCTTCTCTCTCTTTTGCTTCCTTTCCTGCATACTAAATAATTTAACCTGATATGCTTACAAAATGTATCTGTTTTGAATTCCAGGTTAAGGCTCTGTATGTGAAAAACATACCTGAGAACACCTCTACCGAGAAACTGAAGGAACTATTTCAACGCCATGGGGATGTGACAAAAGTTGTTATGCCACCTGGCAAAGCTGGAAAACGAGATTTTGGGTTCATTCACTATGCTGAAAGGTCAAGCGCATTGAAGGCAGTCAGAGATACAGAGAAATATGAAATTGATGGTAATTATCATTTCAATCTGTAGGCCATTTCAACCATTCCACCTGCATCTTGCAACATGACACTTGTTCCACTGATCTTTTTTACACACGGATGGATTTTCAAAGAAATCATTAAACCCACAATAAAATAGCGCGATAAAAATTCTTTCTGGCTGTTGAGTTAGAAATAAAAGTGATTCCACACATCAATTCTGGTGGAGGGGATGGGGATGCAAGGTCTTATTTTCCAAACCATAGGTTAGTTGAGGAAACTGTGGCCTGACCACAAGAAAAGGAGCATCATTTGCCTTTTATTAGTTTGGTGATGAGCATGTATAAGATTTTGCCCAAGAAATTTGTTAAGAGGTTCCTCATAGTGTCAGGGAGCTCAAATCTTGTATTCCCATAACACTTTTGTTGGTGGTTAGCAGATTTTACATGTTGCTATTTGCTAATGAGGTGAAGGAGTTTAGGAGAAATGGAAGAGGGTGGGATTTAAATTAGCTTTAAAAGGGCTTACAATCAGGTGAATAAGAATTTCCCTGAAAGGTTTGGAGTCGAATGGAGAAAGTGCTTGAGAGGATTTTTTTTTTTAACCTTTGGCACTCCCCCACCAGTAAGCCTTTTATTTTTGGGGTTCAAATGGTATTCATTATATCCCTTTGCCCCTTGTCTTTATAATAGTGGTGGATGTCCACAGTGGGGGTGATTAACATATTATTACAAAGTGGTGTATTGAGAAGGTTGTGTTTGGGGTCTGATGATCTCTATAGATGATACAATTCTTTTCCTGGATGATGATAGGTAAGGTTCTGGCACCTTATCTTTACTGCAGATTTTAAAAAGGTGCCTATGCTGTAGATTAATAGGTTAGAATCATTGTTTGGGGATTCATTTAGAGCTGGACATGATGGCAGAGTTTCGTTCTCATTCCAGATGTGTCATTTTGGATTGGCACTTGAAATTTTTTTATAGTTTCTCTTGATGAAAGTCTCTATCTGTCCAAGATACTGAATGGTTAGATGAATAGGATTGTGCCTTCTCTCCCTCTCTAGACAGGAGGCTGTTTTTCATGAGGGATGCTTGTCTAGAAATTCTGATGTGAAATTTCCTTCCGAGTCGAACTGAGGTTAATGAATTAGTTTGTCCAGAGACATGCTGTAAGGCAAAACATATGGGGGTTTGGTATTGGTTCACTTGACTCAAAATATAATTCTCTCGTGAGTGATTGTTTTCACCAAGATCAGATTCTCTATGGTGCAAGGTCACTTGCAGTAATTACAGGCTTTAGGCGGGTGGTTGAGACAGCAATGTTAGAATACCTGACAACATTATCATTCAGGCCCTCAGAAATTCATTTTACATTTCTTCCCTCTTTAGATAAAAATTTCATAATGGTTCCTGGATTCATTTCTGGCAAGACCCTCACCTCTACAATATGCACATTGCACCTGTTTCTAGTTTTCTTTTTATGAAGGGGTTGATGTTAATTGGAATTTGGGTTATTTGAAGGACCCTAATGACAGTGAAACCAAAGATCTTTTGTTCATTACCATTATTCTTGTTCATCCTCTGCAATGTTAGGTAGTAGATAATGGTTTTTGCAGAGTTTGTGGGACTTAACCTGCAAATCCTTTCTTAACCTGCAAATCCTTTCTTTGTCTTCTCTTCCCAGACCCCAATTACACTTCATTTTCCCTAGCAATTTAGATTTGGAAAGTAAGGGGTTGATGTTAAGTTATCCAGATGGTGCCTAACAAGAGCTATTGCAAATTAGGAAGCTACCCAAGGATGGCAAATTAGTTGCATTCAAGGCCTTGTTACCTAATGCATGTTGTGTGTCACAAAGTGGGAAAATTTAGTCTCACTTATGTTGTTCAGTAGCTTCTGATATGTTGGATTCCTTGCTTTTGGTGGCCAACATGTGGAGTGGCCCACCTAGGTTGAAGGACTTGTTTATGATGTCTAAGGATAGCAACAAGATCTCATGGAGGTCTGCAATTAAATATTCCTCTCTTTTTTTTGTTGTAAAATAAAATTAAAAAACTTTCTATCTTCCTTTAATAGATGTCGGAATTGTCTTTTTCTGATGGATAGTCCAATTTTTTGTTGCACCACTCCTTGGATCACTGTTTTCTCATATTATTGAATTTTAGAAGTTTATCAAGACTTTGAGCAGAGGTATAGGCTAGAGACTAATTAGTTGATACACCTCTTCTCTAATCATTATTGTCTCATGTTATTGATTTTAAAAGATTAGATATGCAAATTTTTGATGCTGAGGTATAGAGCCTAATTGAATGTGGCATCTCCCTTTGGAGTTGGGGGTTGTGCATTCATATTCCCTTGTCTCTAAAACCATTATACTGTCCCAATGAGAACCCATTTCTATGTCGGTGAATTGTGGCCATGGTTCATCTACCATGAGTGAAAAAAGAAAAAAAAGAAGATAATGCTTGAAACCTTGGATAGTTGGTAATTTCAATGGAAATTGTCTAACTCGGACTTTAAAATCTCATGATAAATGTAGCCACAGGATGTCTTCCTGGCAAGTCTGGAATCAATATGAAGAGGTTAATTTATGTATCCATCTTACATGGGCATGATAGTGCTTTAGGTGTTTAAAATGTAGTAACGCATGCATATTGTCACAGAACAAGTGCTATGGTCACAAATAACATGTTTAATGAATTTAACTGCAGGTCAGTTGTTGGAGGTTGTCCTTGCTAAGCCTCAGGCTGATAAAAAACCTGATGGGGCTTATCCTTACAATACTGGAGTTCATCCAAACCCTGTTCCCCTTCCTGCATATAGTGGCTTTGCAGGGAACCCATATGGCTCTATGGGCTCTGGATTTGGCGCTGCTGCTGGTTTTCAGCAGGTATGTTGGTCATTCTGACATTTGATTCAGTTCCTGTAGCATCAAATTTAATCTCATGAACTTGCATTGCAAACAGCCGGTTATATATGGTAGGGGTCCAATGCCAGCAGGGATGCATATGGTGCCGATGGTTTTACCAGATGGTCGAATTGGCTATGTTCTGTGAGTTGCCTTTTCTTTCTGTTCCTTTTACTTGCAAGTGAGATAGATTTTAGATTGATATCCAACCATTGGTTTGGTGTTTTGTTATTCTGCAGTCAGCAGCCTGGAGTACAGATGCCACAGCCTCGGGCTCGAAGAGTTGATCGTGGCAATGGTCCAAGTGGGCCTGGGCGAGCTGGTAGTAGTAGTGATGATGGCAATCGGGGAAGAAGGTACCGGCCGTATTAGTGGTAGAGGTGTGGAGATGTGTTGTAGTTTTTCAGGGAATCGAGAAACATTATGGTTGGATGACTTGTTTCGCGGAACAAATAACAGAGCTATCACTCATTCCCTTTTGCTCCACCTCACAACTCTCTGGAATTTTAAAAAAGAAAAAAATGAAACGTAGGAAGTAGGAGGATGTTAGAGTAGGATGGAAGTACTGTGACTTTGATATGGTAGGAGACAGTTGACAGCTAAGTCACATTGTTGTTTTATTTGTTGGCTTTGTGTTATGGTACCCAGCAAGCATACAAAAATAGCATCTGTTTTGTTTTAGTACTGTACAAGCAACATTTTCAGATCTGAAGTGCCAGGTGCCTGAAGACTGTAGTGTTCTGTTTCTTGAAATTCCTAATTGCTGTTTGGTCAAGTCTGGATCGTATTTCTGCCTTTAAATGAGCTCAAATGTTTTATGAAACGTAACAGCGATATCGTCGATGTTGCTAGGGATTTTTCATGGTGGCTTTAGGTTCTATGCCTTGCTCATTAAGTGCAGGCTCTGAAGTTGAAGTTAGTTGCAGAATAAGCAAAAGCTGCTTGGCAGCGAGGCACATTGTTGTCACAACAAACGGCTGTAACAGCATGCCCTCTTTTAAAGTGGCTATAATATGTTAATACGAGAATTGCTTGTTAATGTGAAAATTTGCTGGGGATGATTTTAATGGAAAATATTGAAGCGTGGCATGAGAGGTATTCCATTTAACAAAATGCACCTGATTTGACAAGTTGAACGTTGGGCTCCTTGGGTAGGCTGTAGATGCAGAGGCTTGAGAAAAAGTTCAATATTTTCTTTATATAAAGATTTTTCTCTATAATAAAAAGGTTTAGATTCAAATTTCATCTTCAATATTTTCTTTATCATAATTTTTATTTTTAAAATTGAGATACAGAGTATCTTGGGCTCTCTAATACTAAAGAGAGTAAATGATTTTTTATCTTATATTTCATTAATAAAAATGATTTTTTATCTTATATTTCATTAATAAAAATTACTATTTTACTATATCACTCGCACTTTTCACTAATAGTTTCTCTAAGTTTTATGAATTTTGTCAAAATAAAAAGTTAAAGTAGAGAATAACATTGAAGATGACATTGATCTTCAATCTATATAATTAATGATGCTCTCTATTTACATTAAAAATATTACCTAAAAATAGAGAGCATCATTAAAGATGCTCTTGTTAACCAGGAGATGAGTCGGCTGCACAATTGGAACAGTCCTGCAGCATATTTCAATACTGTGACCTGAATTGATAAATGTCACAGGAAAACAAAACGCAGAGATTCGTAGCTGTTTCTCAGATACGTATTTCAATAGGGATTATAATCTCAATCAGAATGATCTCCTCAGGGTTTTACAAGTTCGTGCTTCTAGCCTTCAACCAACTAGTTCTTTCGAGGATCAAAACAACTCAATACTGTGTCCAGTAAGGCAAACAATACTATATTAGACAGTTCTACAGCATAGTTTTACCTTTCTGGTGTCTAATATGGTCGAATGCACCACAAGGACGGAAACACATAGGTTTTGGAACTAAGATCTTCAGTAGGAAGCTTGCATGCACAGAATCTCATATTTCGGAACTGTATATACGACCGGATCACAACGTCAAAACTTAGAAATTCGGTAAATGAATTACAAATCATTAATAAAGAAATTCACAACAAACAAAGGCAAACTAGTCATCTCTAAACTAAGATCATTTTTTTGATGGAGCAGTAGGAAAAAGATTGATCATATATTGATCTAATCTGGTCAGTCAAGAAGTTTTCAAGTACTCCTAATTGATTTCAGAAGCAAGTGACTTCAAGTTATAGAAATCATTAACTACTCCCAAACCAAAATTTGTCAATAATTCAGTATAAAAATATGAAAAACAACCTGAAAAAAAAAAGATTTGAGAATGGAAACACAGCAAAAAATTTCTTCTGTACGCATATTTCCGCTATTTAACACTGTTCGATATCCTTTCTTTTCCTTTAGCTAAACTTGAAACGAACCAAGATTGAAGCTTTATCAGTAAACTGGAAAGCCGATGAACATGATAACTTCTGTGTTATAAAAAACACAAGCAACTAAAATGGCTAAACACCAACCAGAATCATGGCTGTACAAACGCCATATAAGATAAGAGACATTAAACCAACAAACCACAACAAATTGAGAAAAACAGAAAACCTTTCCTTTCCTAAACACTAGATTGAGGGCCATTTGCATTTTTGGTAACTATGAAACAAGCCTACATGAGCAACAGAAACCTCCCACCAATCTTCCCTCATCCTAGCAATGCTAAAACATGAGTTTATGACAATAACAATGCGGCATCCTAATCCCAACAAAAGCCTGTAACTCTAACGAATACAACAATGCTAAATCATAGAAGTAAATACTAAATGAAAATTCTAACATGAATTATGGATTGCAAATTTTCACAGCAACCCAAAAAAAAAAAAAAAGGAAAAACGATACAAACAAACTTCTGACATGGTCTGTGAATTTAAGTCCAAATATTTATATATTTGTGTAACATTTAGAGGGAAAAAAAAGATGAGCAATTACGAAGCAATTATTTACAAAACACTGAAACACAAGCCTCAGTTTTCTTCATTTGGTGTCAGAGAGATCCTGAAGACGCTTTTCCAACTCATCCAATCTGACATCCCAATCATTCTTTATGCACAAAGGCTTCACATTACTATAGTCCACGCTATCTTCTTCTCTCTGGATGCCCCTAGAGACAAAACCCTTTCTCTTCTTATTGTTCTTTTTATAACCACCGCCACCACTCACTTTGTTTTTCTCGGCAGTTGCTCTTTGCATAGCCCAAAGCACATCTAACCCATCTAGTTGCTTTGTTCTTCTTCCTTCCCCTTGTTTCTGTTGGTGTTTCGATGTTGGAGAAGCCTGGTGGCTGGAAGGTTGAGCTTTAGCTGAGATGGTGACGAGGGGAGACACCGATTTGGTGGGTCTTGGGATGAGAGGGAAGCATGGTTTTTGTTGCACTGGGGACATAGCCCACCACATGATGTTTCAGGGCATTACTGATCATGTGTTGAGATTTTTGTTAGTCTTTAAACTTTCGCACATTTGGGCCTATTTTTTGCGGCTAAGGTTTGAGACAGTTTTTGGACCTCTTGAGTTCAAAACTGGTCGCATTGCCAGCGAAGCCTTGGTGTTGTATGTTTGCTCTCTTTGCTCAACGTTTGAGTTCGAATCTTCGTACAGACAGGAGTTGATGTTAGCTGGTTATCTGCAATCTGTAGTTACTCGAGTTTTTAATTTTTATCTCCAAACAAGTGTGGCGGGGAAGAACTCTACACGTGTGTGGTGAGGCAGTGTGGGCCAAGGTGGATCCAAACTTTGGACTATGGGTATGGAGTCAATATATAGAGGAATCAATTTAATTAGATTTTTTTCCCGAAAAATAGATGCATAAATCGAATGACAAAATATTCGGTATAAACAGTATTGTGTTTTTCACATCTTCTTATATCTAAAAAGTTTTTACGATATCTATCTCGAAACTAAAATTTAGAATACTTTGACGAATATGACCAGTTTAATATAGTCATACACAACGAGAATTAATAGTGATATTTAAATAAATAAAGTTATATACTTTTATCGTTTTTTATTGTTATTTAAAGAGGTTTTTGTAAAATTTATTTAAAATTATATGCAACATTAAGGGGATTTAAAATTTTTATAAAATTTGAAATAAATATGCTATCTCTCTAAAATATGAGTGATAGAATTCGAAATTGAACTCCTAAAATGAATGAATCTTCTTGTCATCACTTGAATCAACTATCAAGACATAAATATGATTAAAATTTAGTTGTTTTTAAATTGATTTTCTAATTTGACACTACTACAAATGCTACAAAATTTAATTGATTCCATAAAGTTAATTCTCTCTCTTATATATTTTCTCTTTTATGAAAAATCAGTCAAACTTCGTGTACTAATTAATCTTTTTAAGAGTCTCATCCCATAAAAACACACTTACCTTAAAAAAAGTGTAAAATTTTTCATGCAAAAAATTCTCAGTTCATATATGCTCTTCCGAGGCATCACATCTAATGTGTTTTCTCCTGAGATTACAATTTTTTTTAACTAACAAAATCTTTAATATCACAAGTTTTTTATTCTTTATAAATTATAACCTTTACGCTTTCATAATTTATATATGATTAAGCAAACTATCAATTAGAAACGTCAACGATCATTGCTTAATTCTACACATTTTATACCTTATTTATTTACTTTTATATATGTACAATTCTTTTTATTTCAAGTTTATTGTTTAATAATCTGATTTAGAATACTTTAAAGCTATTAATTACTTTCTTCAATCGTCACTGTGTGTGGGATTAGGCGCCATACTCTTTGATGGGGTAAGAAGTATCTTGTCTGGACCACTATTTCACAAAATTAGTGAAATTGCCCTTTGCATTTTGCTGTCTCCTGTCTGATTACTGTACTGGTCATGGTTCTTACCTAGCACCTGTCGTGATTGTTAGGATGTGTTTGCTATACTGCATACATATTAATACTGAATATGATTAGATAATTTGTACAGTATTTTTTGTATATATTATATATAACATAATAAACTATGCAGTGTTTAGTGTACACTTTGAGCAGGATTTTTGTTTTGTCCTGTCCAAAATTGTTACGAAAATAAAATTTTTATTCTGGGTTAAACAAGTTTGTTATGAACAAAATCATTATTTTTTATATCATCCATTGTTTATTTTTTAGTTTGGTTGACTAAAATTTGATCAAATTTAGTTATATTTTATTAAAATAAAATTTTACATATATGAGTTTAATTATAAAATTTTTTTGATTCAGGAACTAAATTGCATATGCTAAAAGTTAGAGAACCAATTTTTTATTAAGGACTAAAATGTCATAAAGATAAACTATAGAGACTAAAATAAATAGCTGAAAATTTTTAAGAATCAAAGTGAACTTTTATAAAAACTTCATACAACCCTTGTAATGTCGCATGAAATTATAACAAATACAGGAGAATAAAATATACTTGCCTAGTCTAGTTTACTTCAATCTCATCTATTATCTAGTCTAGTTCGGTTTATTTGGTCGTCTGCTTTTATTTATTTCATCCTATTCACCATACTAAATACAATCTTATAGATAATTAAATTACTAGTTTAAATATCGACGGCGGAATCAAGATTGTTCTAGTTTAGTGAATACATCGGACGAATTAATAAAGAGGACCAAACTCCCCAGAGACCATAAATGTTGATCGGCAGAGAGTTAAAAATTGTTGCTCGTAAGAGAAAAAGGGGACCTCTTGATGGGTATGAAGTAGCTTGTAGGAACCGCTATTTTATATACCAAAGAAAAGGTAAATGCATCATCCACTCTACATGAAATTGGTGAAACTACCCTTTTCTTTTAGTTGGCTGCAGGTTACTGCGACGGTCATGCATGGTTCCTACCTAATATCTATCGTCATTGTTAAACCAACAATCAATAAATTATGGCATGGCTATAAGCAGACTAAGGATTTCAATCTCCTTAAAATTAGTATATTAATTAGTACTAGATTTTATACCATCATTGATTGTTATTTAGAAGAAAATTTATACTAAAATATTGCAAAATCTCCTGAAAGTATCTTTTAGTGTGTGGAGATCTAAAAACACGAAAAATGTTCATTAAAAGAAAAGAAAGTTACCCTTCAATCCCCTCGACAAAAATTTAATTAGGTCGTGAGAAAGTTGAAGGACTTGATGAAAGCGTAGACATAAGCTGTGCAGAGATTAATGTATTGCTGGTTTAGACGACTTCAGAATTTGTGGATAGTTCTGTTTCTTCCTGACGTTTGAGCCCTTTCTGTGAAAAAAGAAGAAGAAGAAAGAATAATTCTGATTTTTGAGGTCAATATCTTTCTCAAGATTGTTTTAGTTTGGTGAAGAAGTCCAAGGTTGGACCAACTAACAGGGCCTAACTTCCGTGTAAAACCATAAATGTTGGTTGACACAAACTTATAATTTTTTTTTTTTTTGGTGTTATACAAACTTAAATTGTTTTTTTTTTTTTTATGGGGATACTTATTATTATGTAATAAAAAAATATTTTTTCAATTACTTATAAATTGAAATTATCGAGACTCAAATATGTTTTATTAAAAGAAGTTATTGAATGCACAATTCATGGGCTACAATAGCCAAATATGTTTTATTAAAAGAAGTATTTATATGAGGGAAAAAAAAAGTTCTTTCCGTTAACAAAATCTATTGACCCTAAAGAAAAGAAAAGACTATTACGCTTCGATACCCTTGACAAAATTGAGGTTATGGAAAAAGAAATCCCCCTTTTGCTTTTGAAGCCATCTCAAAATTGAATCTGTATCATCAAGCAAACACACTGCAGGCAATATGTGAAAATCATGCCTCATTAAACAAAGCTGTGACATTCTAAAGCAATGAGAAAATAGCCAAATTAGAAAGGTAAAAAGGGAGCTGCATCTTTCTTTTTTAATCACTTGCTCTGCTGAATCTAGTCATCTACAAATCATCGTCATAAAAATAACAGAAAGAAAAATGCCAAGCCAAGCTTTTTCTTCTAATTTCTTGTGTCTCGTTTTGCCCTGGCCAAAGGAATCTATAAATGCATTTGTGAAGCATCACCAGCCAAAACCCTCTAGCATCCCTCTTCATGTCACCTTTCTTTATAATGAGGAGATAAACTTCGTTCTATTTAGTTTCTCGTTGTACATTGAATATTTATTTGTACTCCCCCTCAAATTAATGTGGCTAAATCTATTATTTGCGCTCTAAGTTTTCATAAATCTGCAAAATAATTTTTTTTGTTTTTAATTTAATCAATTGAATACAGGAATTTTCAATTAAATGAAATACGATTTTGTAAAATCAATAATTTTATGGGTTAAGTTGAATAAAAAATAATATAACCATATAGAGTGGAACCCAAATGTAATTTTTATACACGTGTATATTATATTTTTATTCAATCTAATGTATAAAAATTATCAATTTTATAAAATTATATTCAAATAACTAAAATTAGAAATACACATGTTTAATTGATTAAATTGAAAACACATGAGTTAATTTGTTTGAAGGATTTATGAAAATGCCTGGTGTAAATAATGGGTTTCGCTAATTAATGTTTACATCATGTACTATATTTTGTAAATCCTAATTGTACAAACTATAATGGATGCATATATTTATTGAATTTTAAATAATTAATTTACTCGCATAAATGAAAATTTTCCTTTTAAATCTAAATTATATGGAGCGAAATTTGTATAATCTCTCATAACAACTCTAGTTAAGCTTGACATGTTCTTTTCAGTGGATATTGAAAAATTATAACTAGCTAGTCATCTTCTTAAAGGTTTATCAATGAAGGATATATTGAAATAGTCCAAAAAGGTTTTTTAATGCTTTCTAATAAATATTTCCTTCTATTGATCAAATAAAATTCTAGATTTTACAACGAAAGTGTTACAACTTACATTTAATTAAACTTCTTAGTTGAATTTACTAGTTTTACTTTGGTCATAACTTGACCTTTTTTTTTTTTTTTTAATAACTTGATACTAATTTTAAAGATTTTACTGAAAGAAAATAAAAATTCACATATGAATAGTTGGAAAAGAGATTAGTTTTTTTAAAAAAAATTATGCAAGAGATGAGAGAGGCCAGATCTTATATTTATAAAATATGCATTAATTTTGGTAGTATGGAAAAGAAAATAGATTAATTTGGTTAAATTATAAATAGAAAAAAATTAATAAGTAAATTTGGTTAAATAAGAGAAAATCATCAAATAAAACTTTAAACCTTTGTTTAATTTAGAAGGCTAAGATTAAACAAATATGAGATTTAGAGCTGCAAAATAAAATTAAAAAAAAAAAATCATCTTCCAATGTCTAAGGATTTGAATAGAAAACATCCAAATGTTTTTTTTTTTTTTTCATTTCATCAAGAGATTCGTGGATCTTGTGCGTACAAAGCAATGGAGATACTCACTAAATAAATTAGAATTATTGATGAGACTTAAAATTCCTTCTTGAATACACAACTATTAGATTGTGACTAAATGAGATGTAAGTTTCTGCATAAAATAAAAAGTTCATAAGATTTAGGGCTACGGAATAAAAGTAAGTCATATATATATATATATATATTCCATACCATAGGATTTGAATAGAAAACACCCAAATTTTGAGGAAACAGTTCCTTATTGATAGCATGCCCAAAAATTCCATTGACTAGCTGGTACTGTGAATATGTTGCTCTGCATCTAGATGAGCCTTCCGTAGACAAACACAGCTAATTTAAATCTGATAAGTGAGAAGCTGCTGGATATATCAGTCATACATCCAGAATTAGAACAATCGATATCAGACTCTGGGGATGTTTTATCACAAATTTGTGACTAAATTACATTTTCCCTTTATTTTGGAATAGTACATCCAATCATCTTGGCTTTGATTACAAGACTCTTCCCAGCATATTAATACGTGAAATTTGATAAAAGACAACGATGGCGTGGTGCTTACTTTTGATACAGAAGAAAGAAAGGCCAAAAATAAAAATAGTAAAATCTAATTAAGACACACAGAGCACGCCAACATCCAAACGTAGTGTCACATACAATAATACAGTGCCACGTAAGCAATTAGGCAACTGGAACTTTGACCGGGTACCTATCAATGGAGTCAATCCACGGGTTGCCCTTTGTCTCCCCAGCTGGAATCTCCCTCAGTGCTCTCCAAACCGCGCTGTTGCACTTGAAACCCGACCCGAATGCAATCTGCCATACTCGGTCCCCACCGGAGACCCGACCCTTTGCCTCCGTGTAAGCCAATTCATACCACAATGAACTACTTGATGTGTTACCAAACCTGTGCAAAGTCATTCTTGATGGCTCCATGTGCCAATCACTGAGTTGCAAATTCTTCTGTAACTCGTCCAAAACAGCTCTACCTCCAGCATGGATGCAAAAATGTTCAAATGCAAGCTTGAAATCAGGTATGTAAGGCTTATTTTTAGCTTTCAACAGCTTTCTTCTAACAAGTGCGACAAAAAACATGAATTGTTCACTTAAAGGCAGTACTAAAGGGCCCAATGTAGTGATATTCGTTTTTAAGGCATCGCCAGCTACTGCCATTAATTCACGAGCTAATGACACACCAACATGTCCTTCATCATCCTCTCTTTGATAAACACATCGGTAGTTTCTATCATCTGCCCCTTTGTGTGTTCGAACCGTGTGGACCAGCTGGTATTTGGACCGGACACGGTCTCTTGCTTTGTTTGAGAGAAGAACAGCAGCACCACCCATGCGAAATATGCAGTTGGATAATAACATTGACCTGTCATTACCCATATAAAAATTGAGAGTTATGTTTTCAGTGCTTACCACAACAGCATAGGTTTTGGGGTTTGCTTTGAGTAGGTCTTTAGCAAGGTCGATGGAGATAAGCCCTGCACTACAACCCATGCCACCAAGATTGTAACTCTTGACATCCGTTCTAAGCTTGTAGCGATTCACTATCATTGAAGATAGAGACGGTGTCGGATTAAATAAGCTGCAATTCACAATAAGGATACCGATATCTCTTGGCTTAACTCCGGTTTTGCTTAAAAGAGCGTCTACTGCACCGAACAGGACCGATTCGGCCTCGTTCCGGGCTTCTTCCATGCACAAATTTGGTGGTTTAGCATTTAGTCCTCTTGAGATATATGTTTCATCGCCAAGACCGGACCGGGTTGATATCCGTCTCTGAAATTGAAGAGTCTCATCGTCAAATGGCCTGAGATCTTCTGCCATCTTTAAAAATGACTCGGTTGATGTTTTACGCTCGTCTTCGGCTTTGTAACATGCAAAGTCGACTAGATAGACTGGCGTGGACCGTTTAGTCCAGAAGACTGCAAGAAGAAAGAACAAAAAGGCTGAACCGGCAAGTCTAGTGGCCACATCGAAGTCATGATCAAGGGATTGAGTCCTCCATAATTCATAAACCCGGTATAGTTCTAGACCAGAGAATTGAACTAGTATGGCTATAAATAAAGGCACAATTATGAGAAACATGAGAATGGTTGCAGGGTTACATGAATAGCCATAACCTAACTTGACGTATTTGAGCTTAACGGACTGTAGAAAGTCCGGCAAACGTTGACGGATTTTGATAACGGCGGAGGAGGAGTCCTTAAAGGCCATATCCGCCGTAAGTCTTTCCTTATCCATCTCTATACTATCCATTTTGGGCGTATGTGTTAATGCGTTTCTCTCTTTCTTTGTTTTATGTTTGTTTGAAATAAAATGGATGAGAGGTTTGCAAATTTATAAACAAAAGTCTTTAAGAAGCTGACCTAAATCACCCTTCAAAGAATAACAAAATGCTAAATTGAAAGAAAGCCCTACACGTCTAAAAACAGTTAGGTGATCCAAGCTAGCTAGCTAGAGGGAGGAAGGTAAAGATATATGAGGAAAGTAGACCACTAAAGCTCTAGTGTATCAAGTACGTACAAGAAAGATGGAATGATATTCTTGAATTTATGGTGAGTACCAAGAAATCAACGATGGATAGCTCAACCACCATGCATGGCAACAGAGAAAAGCAGTGACTTGAAAATATATTTAAAAATATTAGTACAGCCAACTGTGAGTCCAAAATTCCCATACCTGGAGTAGGAAATGTTGGTAACTGTTTATTTATTTATTTTTTGGTGGAGGTGGGGGGAATTGACTAATCATCCCATGTCCATGTGAGATGAGAGGTTTCTTCCAAGTAATAACTTAATTAAAAAGGAGTTTGACGAATCGCTGATCATTTTTTTCTTTTTCTTTTGTGTTTTTAAATATTTAATTTTTAGGGTTTTATGGGAAAATCTGTTGTAACCGACAACACTAATTGAGATATTAAGCTAAATATCTAAATTTTTATTGTTAAGTTTAATTAGATATAGGCATTCTCATCTTCGGAAAAAAAAATATGTATAAGGTCAATCATATTTTAAATATTACTATTCATATTATAGTTAAAAAATATATATATATATCACCATTCATTTGGAATTCAATTAATAATTTAGATTAAATAAAGGAAATTAAATTATTTTAAATTTTTAATGCAAGCGAAAGAAATGCATGGAGGTCTCAATCAACCTACTGACGCCCAGGACTAAATTGTTCACAACGGCAAGTCAACGTGTCAAAAAAACACAGAGCATCTTACTATTTTGAATGAAGAATGCAATAAAATACTATGTGAATGGAAAGGAGATGAGAGGGACTATCAGGGAAGGGATCGAAAGCCATAAATAATGGGCGGTGGGTTTCGGTTACTGGCCCGTCCAGGGAACAATAAATGAAGTGGGGTCAAATTTAACAGCTAACCTGTCAAAACCCCACTATATATAAATTAAGCAGGTCATTCTTTCCTGCTGTATTTTTGCCAGTGTTTTAATATATTTTATTTTTCAAAAAAAAGTCACGAATATGAATTCGAATTCTATCCTTTTTTTTAATTAAAATAAAAAATTTAAGCATGGGGAAGTGGTGGATGATCCACTATCAATCTACTATCGGTTTGTTTGTCGAAAGGTGATTTTTGTTTTCAAAAAATAAATTTCATAAAAATAGTTTTCAATATATATATATATATTCAATGTTCTATTGTATCATGAAAAATAAATACAAAATCATTTACTATGTTTAATCATATCGTAGAAAATAAGTTGAAAAATAGCTTTTTTAAGTTTATAATATTTTAAAAAAGTAGAAAGTTTTAAAACAATACTAATTTTGGTGTTTAATGAATAATAAAAATAATTTTCTTTTCTATTATATGCTATTTCTATAACAAAACTTATATGATCTAATATGTAGTGTAGTATAGTATATTTATTAACACTATATATATGTGTGTGTTAGTAATCTATTATTTTTTTCCTAATAATATTATATAATTTAAAATATTTATAATAGTATTTATATACATAGGAATAATGAATAGGTTGCCACTTTTTTAAATTCTTTAATGGAAATTGTTTTTCCCTCTTTTAAATAGAAAAACACTTTTCTGTTTATAAATTTTTCCTTTAACTGAAAAAGAAAATTCCGTTCATTAGTTTTTCGAAATACAGTCAAATACAAAAAAGTAAAGAACGTCCGGACAAACAATCGTGGCTAGGTATATAGTTTGAGGGATAATTGAGAACGAAATTGTTACACGACAAGCATTCTTGCGAGGTCACCATTAAATGAAAGTAGCCGATGATAATATGTACATTCCTTATACTGGATAATACTCGTTCTGTGGCTTCTTTCCTATTATTAGTTAAATATTTCTATTCTTAGTGCCGTTTGTTAATCTTCCGAAACTTGGCAAACCTATGGAACAAAAAATAAATCAAATTAGACACAATAACAGAGGAAAACCTCGTTTTTTAAGGATAAATATACTCCTATGTTGTTATATAATAATCAAAAACTTATATGTTCATAGTTTTTTAGTTGTCTCTTATTTGTCTTTAAAAGTATTTGAAATATTCAATATATATTTTTAATTAATTTTTTTATCAAATAAAATTATTTTGATCGAAATATACTCGATTGAAATGCAAAAAAAATAAAATAAAATTTTAAAGATTTTAAAAAAAGAAACATGAAGGTTATGTGACTTTTATTTTTATTTTTATTTTTATTTTTTTTAGTAAAATTAAGGCATTTCGATCAAAACAAATTTTCATGATCGAAAAATTTGATCTGAATGATAAATTGAATATTTAAAAATTTTAAAAAACAGATTGGATATAATTAAAAATCTAAAAATAACCGAAAGACTTTGAGTATTATATAAATACAAATAAATATTTTTATTTTTATATATTATAAAGAAAGTGAATTCAAAAAATATATATATACACTTTCGGTAACATTAACTCTACTCGTCTGTGAAATTTTAAATGGGTAAGATCACCAATAAATACTGAAATTGCAATGAAGGAAAATGTACTAAGCAAAAATCCTTAGCGTGTAAGATTTGTATCTCTTGCTGCTTTGAATATGGTCAATTTTAGCTAATCGATGGTAGTTACCTCTACTTGTGTGAAGGATCTTGAATGGTACAGTCAGCTGTTCACGTCATATATACTCCTTGCTCTTTTTTTTTTTTTTTTTTTTTGCCTGGTAAAGGATTTGGTTATGCAGAATTATAATTATCCCTTTTCTTCGACATTAATATTTATGCAGATTCATTTGTGAAAGAGAGTAAATACTATTATACAAACTCAGTTTATAACATTTAGATAGGGTTTGTCATATAGAGTACCGATCGAAAGACGTTCAACGCTGGTTGTGCGGTTATATATAGTTTACTATCCAAACCACAAGGTGAAGGACCTTATCATAGTGTGAAAATGCAGACCATAGCGAACACCAGAGCATGTTTGGACATTAAGGGAGAAAGAGGGAAAAGAAAGAGCATGAAAGTTTTCTTCTTCTTCTTCTTCTTTGTTCTTTTAGAAAATTAAGGAGCGTGAAATTTTAAAAATAATAACTGCATCTAAGAATTAATTGATCCAACTCCATGAAAACATATATAATTAACTTTAAAAAAAATTATCAACAATTAGCAATTATTCTCTTAATTTGTTTATTCTTTTTTTATCTTAGTATTCTCCTAATTTTAATCGGTTATTGTTAGGTGAGTTATTTTCATTTAATTTGTTATAGAAATGGGAACTCTACTCGTGACAAAAGGGAAAAAAAAAAAAAGTGAATCCTATGATCATATCTATATTTTCATAACCCAAATCTTGGGTTATATTTTTCCCTCCTAATTTTATCTTTTTTTATTCTTATTATTATTGTTATCATTTATTTTATCCTACTTTATTTATTATTTTAGTTATTCATTATTTTTGTATCATTCTATTTTTCTTTTTTTCATTTCATTTTATTTTTACTTTTATTTTAGTACTTATTATTATTAAAAAAAAATATAAAGTTTAAAAAAAGTAGCAAAGAAGAAATAAAAATACATATAATAAAAAAATATATAAAATACGAAATTGGAGGATAGGTTTTAATTAGGTGTATAATTGCATGAAATCATTTTGAAATTGGAAGCTAGTAAGGGTCAAATTGAACAAAAATAAGACAAATTAAGGGCATAATTGAAAGAAATATTATAAGATTAAAAAATTCATGAAAGTAGGAGGATTGTTTTGCACATTTATAGCCAAATTAACCAGTGAATGAACATTCACCGTTTCTTGCAGATTGAAGACCAGAGATGCTTTTTTGATTGATCCTGGTTTTCTAATGGAATGAAATTCGTTTAGCCAGCTTAGCAATCCAGGCCCTTGGTCCACAAATCACGCTGCAAAATTTTAAGAGAATTAAGACCATTAGAATGATAACAGAATAGAGAGAGGGTTTTTGAAGGGAATGATTTGCCGGAGAGCGGAAATTGGTTAATGAAATTGGGTATAAATAGAGGGTTTATATGTTATAGAAAGAGGGGAGTGAGGTGTGAAAAAGGAATGGAGAGCAGAAAGTGACAGAGAAAAGAAATCGGGACAATTTATTTCTGAGTTTTTGGGTTTTTTTCTGGATTTCGACTTGAATTTCTAGGTTTGAGGATGAACACCTAGGCTTCGACTTGAAGTTCTGGTTTTTGTTCTTAAATTTCTAGGTACGTTCAAGCTTTTTGGGTTCGGGAAACACCTAAAATCATCTTACAATCATCCGTGAATCCTTATCCTTCATAACAACAAACTCTAAATTATTTGTGTAACGTCGTCAATCGAAACACCTTACTTGAAGGGTCATAATATAACAGATCAATACTAAAACTTATATCATTTAGTTTTCTTAAAATTAAGTTTCTAATTTAATCTTATTTATCTTTAAATATGTTAATTTAAAATATGTCATTAATAGTATATAGCCATGAGATATTCTCATCAACATAGCGAAAGTATTATTCTAAAATTTCATTATCTATAAAAACATCTCTCATCATAATTAAAATTCCTAAATAGTCTTGTTTCAATATTTATACTTAAATTCTAAGTAAAAATTTTCAATTCGTAAGTTTAACATCATCACATTTATTATTTCAAAAACTAAATATTTATTCAAAGCATAACCTAATCGTAAAGGCAAGCATATGAGTCATTGGTCACAGGGAACAGTATCAACATCCTCGGCATTTGCATCATTACCTACACTACAAAACAAACGTGAGATATGAATATCCTAGTAAATGTAACATGCATGATTTTATGTTAAAACTTTTTATACATAAATGCTTCAAAATTCTTTTCCTTATTTGGGCCTACTAGAAATACTAACATTGGTTAACGGGATCTAACCTCGGTAAAAACAAGTATAAAAATATTAACCTCAATATTTAACGAGTCAAACCTCAACATTTATGCCTTAATAGGTAACCTCAACCTTTAAACCTCAATATCCATTCAAAAATGATCTCATTTATTTACTTAAAACATTTTCTTTCTATCAACATGTAAAACATATGTATGCATATAAATGCACCTCAAGACCATCACATCACATTAATCACATAAAAACACATAACATTTATGTCCATGGTGTAGGTGAGTAACGTTTACTTGATTCATTTAAGACCATTATTTATCGTAATCTTTTTCTAAAAATCGATACCTCGACTAGATTCAATACCTTGAACATACACGTCATATAACATAAAAAATTAAATTTTATTATTTTATCTCTAATCATTTAATTTTATAAATTCCTATTTTGTAATTTCTTTTAAATTAAAAACCATGATTAAATCATCAACTCTACTCTAATTTATTCAATTCTCCTTTAATTATATTCATATAGTCTAATGTTATTAAATTTTAACTTAACATTTTCCATTCTTATTTAAATGCACTTAATCATCTAAAAATTTAAGATTTTAATACTATAATATAATTTTTACATAACTAATTCTAATTCATGAAATTTTCAACTCAATTCTACCTAAAATCATATAAAAAAAATAATTAAATTAAATATTTTTCTTACCTTGAATATTTAATCACCAAGACTTGAATTTTCTTCCAAATACCTTTTATTTCACTTCTTATTCAATTATACTCTCTCTCTCTCTCTCTCTCTCTCTCTATGTTTGAAGTATAAGCTTATGAAATGACTTTCCTAAATGAGGAGAATGACACCCTATATATAGGCATGAGGAGCAAAAACATTTGAGAATTTTAAGTGCTTGACTAAAAAAAATAAAAGACTACTAACCTTCTTCTTTTATGGCCACCGAGCGGCTTTCTTTCATGGCCACTAACCTTTTCTTTTATGGTCACTTTCTTTTCTTGCATAGCCATTCATGTCTCCTCTTTAATTTAATAGATGTTTCAAAACTTTTGCTTTCTTTTCATGGCCACTAACATTCCATTTAAAAAACTATTAAAACTTATTATTATTATTATTATTATTATTATTCTTTAATTTTTAATAGCTTAGGCTAAGATTGTAGGACTCATTCTTATCTATAAAAATATAATCTATAATACCCAAAAATATATTATATCCTAAAACTCTATACCTAATCATCACATCCTCTAAACACATAAAAATATTAAATTGAATACACGAATAAAGCACATTTGCACACATACACACAATATATTATTATGTAAAGTTTTTGGGCATTATAATTTGATTGCCACCAAATTAACTATCCATTCATCTTCATCATTTGTAAACATTCAAAGCTCTTGGGTTCACCTAAGTGCTATGGGTTCTCAATAAGTGAGAAATCATCCTCCCCAATCATTTGTTCATTCTCCAATCACAACAACAAAAGTCTACTAGTCACTCGATTACATAGAACATAAGCTCAACACTCCGAGTAGCTTCTCATTACCTACAAGCAAAGGGATAATCGCATAACCAATACCAAACACCAATCATTCTATCATTAATCATATTCGGCTATTTTATCAGCTCAATGCTCTAGTAGCTTCTCATTACCTGCAAGCAAAGGGATAATCGCATAACCAATACCAAACACCAATCATTCTATCATTAATATTATTTAGTTATTCTATCCCTTGTCCATTATCCATTTTATCAATCCTAGTGCATCTTATTGATTGTGATTTTAGCCTTAAGTAGGGAATGCATCTCTTGCTACTCAATCCTTTTTCATGTTCTTGTAATTAGATTATGAACAAGCTAGGAGTTTGATTTTCGAAGGAAGAAACATACGGTAAGAAGAGAATGAAAATGAGACAAAATAGGAGTATAATAGATTGGTCCGAAGCGAAGAAAGAAAAGAATGAAAAGAAGAGAAGGAAGGAAGGAAGGAAAGAAGGAAGAAAGAATGAGAGAAAAGAATGGATGGTTGGGTTCAAGCCTAGCCCCACCAAAAAAAATGGGCTAGGTCTAGCACGACTAAAAAAAAAAAAAAAGAATAGGTTAGACTAGGGTTAGCCCAGGCCAAAAAGAAGAAACAAAGAAAAAGAAAAGGTAGTTGCTTCACCAATTTGAGCTCGGCCCGATAGGTGAAAGCCCGATAAGCCAAAGGGCCCAATCATTGTATTTTTAGCTTTTTGTCCTAGTGAACCATGCCTAAATTTATTTTTAATATATGCTTTTATTTTCATGTTTAGTTTAAATTTAATCTTTTTGAATTGTTGATTTATTTGTTTATTCATTTAATTGAAACATCTAATTAGTTAGTTTTTATGTTAAGAATTAGGATAGATGATTAATTGGTGATCGAATTGTCAAGTCTCCTAATTTTTAAGTACCGATGACGATTCCTCACCAATAATCAATAATCCAAAAAAATAAAAGACAAAAACATCAAAAAAATAGAAAAATAATAAGTAAAAAATAGAGATAAAAGAAAATGAAAGGAACAATATTAGGCGGGGAAAATTATAAAAAAAAAAGGGGGGGGGGAGAGAGAAAAGAAAAATAAAATAAGTAAAAATGCAAAAAAAAAAGAAGAAGAAGAAGAAGAAGAAGAAGAGATAAGAAAAGATCCCTAGGTAGAAAAATGAAAAAAAAAAAAAAAAGAGAAAAAAATAAATAAAATAGTAAATATTAAGGAAAAAAATAACAAAGTCTCATATCTAATATGAGCTAGTCATTGAAAAAAAAATTCCTTGAGTAATTAGGTCGTTCTCGACATATTAGTTATATCAAAACTTAAAGTGGATCGGATATTAAACCGAGCTATTTTTCAATTAAAAGGTCCAGACGATTGGTTCAATATGACATCACAAACAAAAATAAAGAACTTAATTTGGCCAAAGGAATAAAAGAACTTGGAGTTCAAATTGGAAATAATTTGGCACAAATAAAACATAATAGGAGATGAATTTTAGGACTAAGGTAGACATGATATCTTTCTTAGGAAATGACACTTTTGAGTGATCGATATATTTTCAAAAACGTAACCAAGTCGTTACCTTAAAATCTTTGAATCAATGTTCATTTTAGGTTCTTAGTTCTTCAAATACTAGGTGGCGACTCCTAAAATTAATAATAACTCACATTCTCAAAAAACATAAAAATCATAAATAAAATTAAATAATAATTTTTGGGAGTCCCGCAAGAAGTCGTGTAATGACATATATTTTTAAAAAATAGGTTTGACCATATCAAGAATTTTTTTTTTTTGAGAAAAAAATTATCTACACATAAATAGTCTCCTTGATTTTTTTTTCTCTATTATCAGTGTTATTATTTTTTCTATTGCATTGTATTTATTAGCTTTTTTGTGCTATAAGCTTCTACGATTTCTTAGGATTTTTTTACTCAAGTCCTTGTTTTCTTGGGATCAATTAATTACTGTTGAATCTGTATTCTACTTACTTGTAAGGTAATTGCTGTGCAATATCTTCCCTTGTTACACAAGCCAAAGACGTTCTCTTCTACTCTCTTTGTTTGTGAACTTTAGAAATTCCTCTCTCTAAAAGCCCATCAAATAGCTTGTACCAACTCTTGTCTTTCATCACTAATATAGCTAGCTCATCCAAGCCACATAACCTTCCTAAGGAGAAAATTGAAAACTAACTCAGATAATAGTGATTTTTTCGTTAATTCCTACCCATTCCAAATAGGTTAAGATCTAGACAATTAGGATTTAGTTATTTCTGGGTTTGGTTTCTTTTCTTTGAATAATGAGATATATATATTGTCTACTAATTTTTTATATTCATCTTTAAATTCTAATCACTCCACTGACATGCGATCTGAAAATGAGCCCTCCCACCTCTGGATTAGAGATAATAATAGGTCGGATACAAAACGAATATTTTTTTACTCCATCTAATAAATATCTATTAAAAATATTCAATGGGTATTGAAATAGATAAGGATAAAAAAGTACTTACCCACTAATATGGTTTTAGAGTATGGATATTCACTCTTTATCCAATTAATACCCATTATTATTTTTTTATTAACATACATAAATTTAATTGCATAAATTTTAAAAATTAAGAACCAAAAAAAAAATTTTCAAAAACTTTGAGGATAAAAAAAAACTTATAAATAAATAACCAAAATGCAAAAAAAAAATAATAATAAGGACAAATTTTTTTTTTTGAAAATTATAAGGATTAAAATGAATATTTTTGATAAATTATTTTTAACATGTATTAAATGAGAAAATAAATTAATATAGGCTGAATATGAGTTAGGTAAAGATTTATATAATAATTTCTTAACGAGTAATGAGTAAGATATTTTTTATGAGAGGGTAAAAAATTCCTTACTCTCAAATCTAATTTTTAAAAAAATAATTACAAAACTGATTAATTTATGACATAAAAAAATATATATAGTTTTTTCATTTTATTTTTAATTATTGTAGAAATCAAAATTTGTTCATTATAAATTTATAAAGAGCGAAAGAGCGCGAAAGAGAGTGAGGTGAATCATAATATAAAAGAAGACCTTGTAATGTGACTTAAAATTCACCGAACATAAACTTTTTTTGTTTTGAGAATTCAAATGTAGAATTAATGGAAACAAATAATGAAAAATAAATTTTGTTTTGTTCTACTACTAAATGCTTTTAATTAGCGTGTGTTTGTTTCTGGAGTTTTGTTATTAAATTATAATTTTGCAACAAATTAATTACCAGTTGTAGGTTTGAAGTGGTTGACCTGTCGGTACAAGAGTGAGAAAGCAAAAACAAAAAGGGCAATAGAGAAGATAGCCAGCATCCCTCGATATCTTCATTACCTAATTTCTGTTGCCAAATTACCAATCTGACATGCAATACCCTCGTTCGCAATCAAGCAACAGAGTCCAAAAATGTTGAAGCTGTAAACGGTAAACCTACCTCGCTTGCCGCCAATGCAACTGCACGTGAATCATTTCTCATTCAATTTATATATTAGTATTTTTTTATGATTAAATTGTTTGAGTGATCCTGCAATTAATTTCTACGCGTTCTTTTTCTTATACAAACTTATGATATTGTTTTAGGTATGCTATTAGTGATGCATAGTTCTAAAATTATGCTAGTTTTTTTACACATCTCAAAATATATTGTTAAATACACATAATTGATTCTTTTTTTTTTTTTTTACTGAAAAGTGTCAAAGACACATAAAGAAAAACAATAAAATTATAAATAAATTGAGATCTCACCATAATAATTATTTTTTTATTTGCAGTTAACTCCTGTGCTTTATTTTTCTTATACAACTTATGATATTGTTTTGTGTGTGTTTCCAGTTATGCATAATTTTGAAATTATACATGCCAATTTTTTTGAACAACTCAAAATATATTGTTAAATATAACTCTAAAAGACACATAAAAAGAACGTAATATTATAAATATATTGAAATGTCATGATAATAATGATTGCTTTATTGTTAAAACTTATTTTAGCTAGATTGATGCATTGTTTCTAAAATTATTTATCAAATAGAGCATTGAAATTTAAACAGCCAAGAGAATTTATTTTTAAAAATATTTTCTTCACTACAATTAATGGTCTAGATCTACATTGATTTCTTAATAGTAATTTAATTTTTAATAATTTGTCAGTTCAATATATATAGTTTGAAATTATTTAATTTGTTCTTATTGAAAATTACATATGGCAAATTGAAATAAATTATCTTTTAATATAGAATTCATTTACAATATTTTCAAGTGGCAATATTTTTCCAAATTAATTTTGATTTATATATTTTAACTTTAACTGGATATTTAAAATTTTCAAATTTTTTTTTATGTATATCTAGTAATGTGAAAATAACTTTTAAAATTATATTTTATTTGAAAAATATTAACTTAATTTTTTAAAATAATTTTGATTTATTGAAGTTGAAAATTTTGAAAACCTTTTTAAAAAAAATTATTGGAAAATTTTTATATTTATCATGGAGTAACAACCAATATTTATTTTATAAAAGAGAGACAGACGTAGAAAAGAGAAAGAAAATTATGAAAGTAAATTTGAATGGAATTGAAAATATTTTTATCATTTTTAATGCATTCGGATGTTTTATTTTTTTGTTTTTGGTATCTATCCCCATTTTAAAAAAAAAAAAAAAAGACCATGAATTATTGTTCAGACATGCACCAAGAGTGGTGACAGACAGTGGGCTCTCGAGATGGGTCGCTTGTCCATATTATTGTTTGATTGGTTTCTAGTTAGTCGCTCCAATATTATGATGATATTCATTAATCATGGAGTTCCTGTTGATTTAACAGATTGGAAAGGTTTTATTTGGATGGCCCAACGAAATAAAGTGAGTCAATTTTCCTCAACTATTTATTCAAATTGTTATCAGCTGGCAATATATATATATATATATATATATATATATATATATATATATATATATATCCGGGATGTTTTCGACCCTTAAATTTATAAGATTTATTGCCGAGATGAAATTTAATACAGGAGATTCCTATAAGATTTTTTCAGGAAATTAACTGGGAAAAGAATAAATGAATTCAAAGAAAGAATATCCGTTGCATTTCGTAAATTATATAATTGAAAACATGAAGAAAGGTTTGTGACAGTGATGGTCGTAAAGAATTAGCTCAAAAGATCCATCGCGGAGAGAGGTTGTGGGCTTGTGGCCAAAGAATCACGTGCTGAGTGAACATTTAGCTACATCATGGAGAAAGGCATTAGGCACCCCGTCATCTCTCAATTTTGCTGATTTCGAAGTTTCTCCATAAAGACATGGTTCATCAGAGTACCATTTTAAATTCTTTCGATTTAATTTCTTACGTTTTTTATCCCCATAGATTCATTTGCCGACCCATTATCTCATTTCGTTGATGTTACCAATTCCCCGAAATTATGCCGAGAATACAATCATGCAACCAAGGATTATGATGTAAGGTTCGTTCCAAATAAAGAAAAAACAATAAATTTATCATGTAAGTCATAAGGGTCGTTACAGTGTGTATTTAAAAGCCTAAGAAATACATATATATTTAATTCTTATAAATGATGGATCTCATGTTCATGTGAGTGGAAACATATGTCATATCTAATACTCATTCGGTCCTTAAATATTAGTTCTTTTTTATTTTTCACAAAATTTAAGAGAGACATTAATTATTATGACATATCAATTTTTTAATCTTTATTTTTATAAAATATCCTTCCATCCTGGCAAATTTGAGTTTCAAAATTTGTAAAAAGATATAGAGATCATTAATTTTTTTTAAATCATTAAAGAATCCTAAATTTCCATGTAATAAGAAAATTTCTTTTGAAATTTTTTACATTAAAAATATTTATGTGTAAAAAAATGTGCAATGTGTTATAAAAGAAATAGAAATAATAGGAGAATCGAAGGAAAGAATAACAAGAAAATGAAATCACTATAATGTGGATACAAGTGATAAGAACTTCAAAGTTTCTCTTATTCTCTCTAGAAAACTTGTACACCAACTAATGAACAATCAAGCCTATTTATAGGCTTCAAATTTGAGAAAAGAATTGGAAAGGACTATGAATAATCAATTGCATCACCCTTTCAATTTCTCATATTGAATGATGAATTGAATCATATTAAAAATCATGAACAGTGGGGATATAAAAAATAGATGAACATGATGATAGACATTCATTATTTCATAACACTTCCCTTTAAATGTCCATTTTATAAGGAACATGCCTCGTTAAAACCTTACTAGGAAAAAACTCAATGGGAAAAAATCTTAGTGAAGGAAAAAAAATACAATATTCCTTGTACACATTAATCTCAATGTTGGCCTCCCCCTGTTGAAAACATCATTTGAGATCTCTAAGACGATGCATTTCAAACTTGTGAATCTTTTTCTCAAAAGTTGTGATAGATAATGCTTTAGCGAATAAATCTGCTAGATTGTCACTTTGATAAATTCTTCCTTCAATGGAATTATGCAAGCGACATTATCCTCATATGATATTGTTGGAACTTCTTTTACTCGATAGATAAGCTGCATGTCTCTCGGATATGATGGATCATTGATCTTAGCCAAACATATTCTCGACTTACCTCGTGAATTGATATTACGCATGATTTGAAGATGTGATAGCTATAGTTTGCTTAATAGAATTTTAAGATATAGCTAGATCTCCATATATAAATATATAACCGAGTTGTGATCGAGCTTTGTATGGATCGGATAAATAACATGTATCTGCATAACCAATTAATCTTGTCTTTGATTTATTGGAGTAATATAAGCCCATATCAATTGTTCCTTAAAGATAACACGAGTATATATTTAACTTTATTTCAATGTCTTCATATTGAAGCAAAACTATGACTTGCTAATAAATTATAGAAAAGATCGTATCGAGTCGAGTATTATTAGCAAGATATATCAATGCATCGATGGCACTAAGATATGGTACTTCGGGATCAAGTAGTTCTTCGTTATCTTCTCGAGGTTAAAAAGGATCTTTTTGGATATCAAATGAATGAACTACCACTAGGCTAATCAATGAATGATGTTTATATAGAATCATTATAGAACCTTTTTCTATATAAATTGATTAATGAATAAAAGTCTCATTCTCCGAGTGCTCGAACTGCGAGTCGAGATAACATTTTTTTCACATCAAATTCTCTTTTTAGATAACTTATGACACTTGGAATCTCTTCGGGAGTTCCGATGATATTTAAGTCATCAACCACAAACCCTTTTTCAAATAAAAATATATGAACAAATAGGATTTTTTTTTTTATAACTTTCTTTCAATAAATAATCATTGAAGTGATTATATCATATGCACACTTGGTTAGTAATAAAATATAAAATATTATACTATAAATTGAATTTCTAAAAACTAAAATAATAAAACAAATACTAATAATCCTAATAGAGATCTTTATAATTTAATTGAATTCTTTTCTTGAGAATATGTATTACATACTTCGGCATGTTAAGTCCTTATAGGACGTTCATATTGATATCATTTCAAATGAACAAATAAAATATGATCACATTCGGTAAATGCATGCATATGAATGTTTTTCATATATTTTGTCGAGCTAATGAGATAACAAAATATAATTACATCCATTATAGGAGAATATGTCTCCTCTTAGTCAATGTCAATTCTTTATGAAAACTCTTATGTTAAAAGTTTTGCTTTGTATCTTACAATCTCATCTTTCTTATTTCATTTTTGCATAAATATATATTTGTATCTCACTAGCTTAACATCTTCGGGTGTTTTAGCTATGGGTTCAAAAAACTACTCTTTTATAAGAGAATATAATTACATGCTGGATTGCTCTTTTCATTTAGGCCAATCATCTTTATGTCTACATTCTTCAATAAATTTTGGCTTAGGATTCTTAGTTTCATTTAAGATATCAATTACAATATTATATGTAAAAATCTTATCAATAGATATTTCTTTTCGGTCCTATTTTCTCCTTGTATTGACATAATTTATCAAAATCTCTTGATTTTTTTCAAGCATTTAAACTTCTTACGGAAGCATATTATCATAAATATCTTGGACCATTTTATAAATATTTTCATCTTATCCTTTTCTTTTGGAGATTTTTATCTTTAGAAGCGATTGGTCTTCCACCCTTCGGGCGTGCTTTAGATTCATTAGCTATAACATTAATAGACTTTCTTTACGGGACATCAATTCTAATAGAAGTATTCTCGGTGAGGATATGCATTTTAATTACTCATTTAGGATCCGAAAATGCATCTAGCAATTGGTTGTAAATGAATTATCTTTTGAACTTCTAGTTTGCATTGTTTTGTACGAGATTCAATATGATGTGAAGATAGAGTACTCCATGTAATCCTTCTTTTTTTTTCAACATTTCCAACTGGTTATTTTGCTTATTCTCTCCATCTAATGTTGGAAAAACTATTTTATCAAAATAACGAGTCAATAAATCGAGTTGTAAAAATATCTCTTGTTCATGAATCAAGATATTGAATTATCGAAAAGGATTCAAATCCAACATATATTCTCAATCTCTTTTAAGTGCCCATTTTATTTCATTATGGAGGAGCACTATTGATATACATTGCAACGCTAAAAAATTCTTAAATAAGAAATATTTAGCTCATGACCATAAATCAATTGAAGATGAGAGAATTTTTGATAACTTATGGGTCCGATGGGAATAAGTGTTACTTGCATGTAGGATTGCATGTCCCCAAACATAAACAGAGAGTTTTATTTTTAAATAAAGGTTTAGCTCTCAATTGGAGCCTTTTGATAAATAATTTTGCTAAACCTTTTTAAGTATGAACATGAGCAACGAGAATGTCAACCTTTATTCTAATAGTCAATCAATAATAATCTTATGCTTGAGAAATAAATTCACCAAAATTATCAAGGTGACTTACTTTAATGGCATAATCTAAAAATTATGCTCAAAATCAAATTATTTGCTAACAATCTTGAAAACGTCAAGTTTCAAGCGTATATGTAACCATTTTATGGATGCATTTATTAAAATCATAAAATATTTAAATGGTCTACATGGTAGATGAATTGATCCACATATATCACATTGAATACATTCTAAAATATTAAAGATTCAATCTTAATTTTACTTAGTGATGGCTTAATAATCTATGTGTCTTGACAATATGCAGAATATGAAAATTCATTAAATTGAAGAATCTTCGGCTCTTCAATAAATGTTCTTATGAATTTTTAATGATTTTTTCGCATCATGAAAGACCTAAGATAACACAACTGGTCATGTCACATAATAAAAGTATTTGCATTAGTAAACTTCGATTTACTATAGCATTTATTTCAATCATTCCAATGTTTATAATAAAGACTAAAAGAGAAAGCGAGATAAAATTTTTCAATACATATTTTCTACCCGATATAATGATTATAATATATAAGTATTCATATTTGTTATCTTGATATGATATCAATTTAGATGAATATCTTTAAAACTCAATAAATTTCTATGAGACTTTGAACGGAATAGTAAATCATTTATAATAAAATTTATCCCTTCGGATAATAATATATTTGCTATTTTAGAGCATTTAAATTATGTCACTTCAAGTAATAATATATCGACTCTTCTAGAGCCTTTAAAAGTTATCTCTTTAAGTAATAATATATCTACTCTTCTAGAGCTTCAAAAATTTATCTCTTCATGTCATAATATATTCATTCTTCTAGAGCCTTCAAAATTTATCTATTTAAATAATAATATAGTCGCTCTTTTAGAACTTTATATTATAATGATATTATCATATATAATATTAACATAAAATAAATAATCAAATAAATCAATAATAAATCAATAAATTCCTCATAAACACAAACAAACAAATAAATAGTAAAATAAATTTGTAACCATCACTATACGATATAAATTATAAGAAATATAAAATATTTTATTTATAATTAGAAAAACTAACAAATAATTAATTTCAATTACTATTATTTTGATATATAAAAGTGATCTTCATATTTTACTCTTTATTTTTCAATAAGGCTTAACAAAGCTCAATGAGGTGCTTTGGTGTACGGCAGTATACGACTATATTCATTCATTCCACATCTATAATATTTATTTTTCAGAATGTCGACTTTGTTTATTTTCATTCTTTTTTTTCATAGTTATCCACTTCGGTGGTGAGATGTAATATTATGATCATCATGATTATAATGATAATTATTTCGAATACGTCAATGGCTATGACCACATCTTTGTCCATGCTTAAAATTATTATAAGTTGTCACATCCACTTCGGGGAATTGAGTAAATCCAGTTAGATGAGATTTATTCATTTTCATCAATAGCTTGTCATTTTATTTAGCCATAAGCAACTATGAAATCGATTCAAAATATTTCTTAAATTCATTTTTTTTATATTGCTACTGCATGAGCATATTCAAGATATAAAAAATGGATAATATTTTTTCAGAATCAAGCACTCATGATCAATAATTCTTATTCGAAATATCAAGAGCAACAAAAGTAGGTTTATGAGGTTTGATATGATATAAATTCTATAATGTAATATATAATAATAATAATATTAAAAAATAAGAACAAACATAATAATAAAATTAAAGCTTTTCAAACAACATATATTAGATCATTAAATTCTATATATTAAATCATTTAAAATTTTTCAAATGTATATTCTATGTATCATTAGATTTAAAATACATAATAAATTAGATACATACCTCTTAATGATCTAAATAATAATTTAGATCCAATTAGTAGAGCACTTGTTCAAAAGAAATCCAATGATTGAAACAATTGATTAAGTGTTTTGATAGATACATACCTCATGATCTATTATCTCGATTGCTTAGAGCTTCATGCCGATAACGTGTTATAAAAAAATAAAAATAATAAGAGAATCGAAGGAAAGGATGACAAGAAAATACAATCATTATAATGTGGATACAAGTGATAATAACTTCAAAATTTCTCTTATTCTTTCTAGAAAACTTGTATACCAACTAATGAACAATCAAGCCTATTTATAGGCTTCAAATTTGGGAAGAGAATTGGAAGGGACTATAAATAATCAATTGCATCACCCTTTCAATTTCTCATATTGAATGATGAATTGAATCATATTAGGAATCATGAGTAATGAGGATATGAAAAGTAGATGAATATGATAATAAATATTCATTATTTCATAACATAATGAATATTATTTTTCTAGTTACTGAAAAATAAGAAAAGGAAAAGGGAATTGATTAAGGGTATTTTAAAAAAGTATAATATTTAAAATTTTGATTGGATAATCAATTCGAAACAGATATAAATAGAAAAAAGAATCTATTCTAAATAAACGAAGTATATAATTTCTCTATTCGTTTAAAAGATAGACCATTTTGTGCCATAATGGTTGAATGCTTTTGAAATTAGGACTGAAAGTTTTAAGAATTTCCTCACTCTAATACTTGCTCACCAACTCTCCCTCAATTAATCAATCCATCTCACCTGCCTCACAGTCAAATCAAAAGTTTTCTAGTTTTCTATTCCAAGAGAACAACTTTTCTCAAAATATTTATTTTCTTAAGCGGTTCAAATTCCCTTCTGGCCTTCTCCTTTTTTATTGTTTCTGATTTAATTTCACTTCTTTACTGTTTGCGTGCAACGTTAAGCTATACAAACCTCAAACAAGAAACCAAAAATTATAGTATTTTAGTATTCTCGCTGCGGTACATAGTTTGATTACTCATGAGGATTTCTCAATTTGGGATTGAAATCCATGCGGGTTTTATTATGAATTCTCTAACATTGGGTTTAGAAACAACCACATAGAACGGAAAAAAAAAAAAAAGCAAGAAGGAAGGAAAGGAAAAGAAAGAGAAAGGAAACCATTCAATAATTGAAGTCAGTATAATCCTAACAGGTCCTGTGTGAGATTTCCGGTATGAGATTTCCATAAATTCCACTAAATATAACCTCTTGAAACTCACAAGCGTCATCTATTAAATTCTTTCGTTGCACATGGAGGGTTTCTCCAATTAAATGGGCCACCATCAAGTTTTATTCAGATCAAGAAATTAATGCAGAATGAACAAGGAGGAAAAAAAGAGAGGCAAGGATGCTTTGCCAGTGGGGGCGGGGGAGGTTGCAGGAACAAAGGCCCATCTTTTGGGAGCTTTAATTCCATTTCTTCCTACCACATGTCACTTGAAACCACCACGCCAACCGATCAAAACTTGTAAAAAAATTTACTGTGCAAGGAGCTAAAAACAAATACCAAGAATGAGTAAAGGAATGGACCCAGTAGGAAAGATTCTGCTATGACCTGAACAACAGAATCGCTAATCAGTTAAATTTGCACTCCATGCAGACTCACGTACACGTGCAGAAGCACAGAGAGTTTACCTTAATCCTTCTATAGTTTGATCAGATTTCCAGACTACATCCTTTAAACCTGATGAAAAACTCTTGTAGAACTGCATAAGAGAAATGTACACTATATTAGTCAACCACAGACTTGGCCCATTAAAATTCTTCCATCCTATCCAAACGGAGCTCCTTCTTTGTTGTATCCGAGATATCAAAATCAGAACGTTGACATACCTTGTGAAACTCCAGCGTATCACCACCAGTTTTCCGGAGCTCCACCATGTGCAAAGAGGGAGCTACTTCAAAAACCTGAAAGTTCAAAAGCAACAAATTGTCAACTGCCACATGCGGCATCAAATATTTGAAATGCACAACCATCAGCCTACATAGTTTTGATAGGCTGCCAGAGAACTATTCAATGATTGAATTGATACAATGGCAGAGTTTGTCATTAAAGAGGAATAACAAGCTTTCGAACAGTCAGTTTCAAGGCTTTTCAGTGAAGCTGAACCTGGATTATTAATTAGAACAGAAAGTATTGGCTATAAATTTCAACGAGAATGAGCTCTCAGAACTCCTGTTGAAGCAACAGCACAGACAATAGTACCAATATTGGTCCATAACCTGAAGTTGCTGGACATCCAAAATGCAACAGACGACTGAGTGCTAGGATAAAACACAACGGATTTATCTTCCTTTTTTTAAAACCGAAACCCCTGTGATTCACACTAAAGAATGGCTTTGAACATGCATAAACATGAGGCCAGCGTTGATGAGAACGGAAAAAAAGATTATATCCAAAGATATTTAAAACATAGCATTTTTAAGCAATAGAATCCATACTACATAAGAAAAATAGATTCCTACTAATTTCCATGATAACTGAGAAAGCTACCATGTAATTGCCTTGCATCATGACGTAGACAACTTTTTGTTTCTTGAAAGAGAAAAGGACGAGTGGTAATTACTCAAACATGATTGCAAAATTACAAATGTTAGGGGTCTGGAAAATAGAATATCAAAGAGGAGGTTTTAGAGCAAGGAAAAACATTATTCTTCATACGATACAAATTATTTTTTACTTCATTGTGAAGAGATTCATAAGTATCTTAGAAGCACCATGGATTAACTCAAAGTTACCTCAGTAGCTACAGAGAGTTGGCCCTTCCTCCCACTTTTGTCACCTTTCAGCTTCATCTGGAGTAGTTCGGAAACAAAGGCATTCAATTTCGAAAACAGGATTATAAATATAAAAGCTAGCAGTTTAAGTAAAGTTTTGGTTAAAAAAGGGGAAGACAAGAAAATTGAAAAGAAAAAAGGGAAATTATAATGCATGGATATAAATTCGAGGTAGAAACCATTACCTTGTAGTTTCGTTTGTCGACATTAAAGCCCAGAGGTTTAGCAGCTTCCTCAATTCTAGACATAATTTCATTTGCTGGGCTATGAGAAGCAATACGGGTTTCTCGTTTCACCACACCCTGGAACAAACAGAGAGACACGAAGAGAGACATTTAAGTAGCAATAACGAGTTTAACTTCACTAAAAAAGGAAGATCAGAAGGCGGACAGCATAAAGTAACCACTGCTATTTATATGATTATGTAGAGGGGTTGAGTCAGGACCAATTCAAACTAAGGCCAAAAGGCTGCATACTCTAAAACAAAAAAAAAAAAAAAGAAGTGGTCTGTTCATTTGCCTTGGCAAACCCTTGATCTTCCAATTTTCAAAACTTTGCCACATAATATGCCACTTTCACATTAGTGGGACCAGGAATTGCAAAATTTAAAAGCAATGACCTAAGTAATGAAAGAAATCTAACTATACGTACTACATGCTTCCCGAACAAATTTTCAAGGCTAAATCCTTGTGTTTTAGAAATAAGCTCAAAAGCATTCATTGACACAGGTTTCTCCTTCCTTTCTGTCACCAGATGTTCCTGCAAAGTAAATAACTAAAATTAGAACTTGTTGCGTTAATATATTGCCATTTCAGATTTAATGCATTGTTTGTCGGTTTACAATGCCAAGGACACAAAACAAAGCCCAACAAAATCCAGTGCCAAGATTTGAACATAGGGATTAAACATTATGAATGCCCTTTCTAAAAGGTTCTGCAGAAAGTTTGGTGCTAGCACACATTATATTGATGCCTTGTCTAAGGTAAATTAGTTAGCTTTTGTAATTAAAATTCTTACCTTCGAGTCATTAAAAACAGCATCAACATCATCTACATTTACATCCTCTTCCTGCTCAAATTTCGGTGGCTTGTATCCTTTCTTGAACCATTCATCTTCTAAAATCTCACCAACTGTTATCCTCTACAGCATATGCAATCATAATATTAGTGACTATAAGCATCCAATTAAGAAAAGAACAAAGCCATAAGGTATTGCATTAGGTATTTTATATGCTGATTCTCTAAACACAATAATAACACACAAGTCCAGAAGAACTCAAAATTTATGAGTATTTCATGTTATATCGAACAAAGAAAGGGATCTATATCTCACTGTAAGAGGTTTTGGGTCAAGAATACGCTTTATCAGTTTCTTTGCACCAGATGAAAACCATGATGGAAATGTGAAATCAGCACTGCAGATCTGAGATTACTTTTGGACATGTATTAGTATGAATAACAAAATTCTCTTATCCTGAAATCATGATACAAGATCTTTAGTTTACTTACTTTTCTGTATAAAGCCATAAGACTTGGCTCATCAAAAGGTAAGTATCCAGCCATAAGTACAAAGAGAATGACCCCACAAGACCATACATCAGATGCTGTGCCATCATAACCTTTTTCTTTGAGAACCTGGAAAGAAAATAACATATACAATCAATATGGTACAGAAATTCATCATTCGAGAATTATATTTCCACCAAATTAAAGGTAAAATACCTCAGGTGCGACATAATTTGGTGTTCCACAGGCAGTGTGAAGCAGTCCATCACCCTAAAATTAGAAAATAGTAAGAAAAGTGTCCGCCTTCGTTATTGTGTATTGCAGAAAAAATCTACTTCCAACCACAAGCTTTCAGTAGTTATCAGATTCTATAATTCAAAATTAAGAGGCCAGTGTCTATATATATAGAATGTATATTTTCGTCCTATAAATGTTAGGTAATAAACAATAAATCCAAGTATCAAATAACACATTTCTTGAATCAATCCACTTAGAGAAAGCTGATCCTTTCAGCATGAACATACAGGATAGAATGTATATTTTCGTCCTATAAATGTTAACAAATACGCAATAGATCCAAGTATCAAATAACACATTTCTGAAATAAATCCACTTAGGGAGAGCTGATCCTTTCGGCATAATAAACCTACAGAATAGGATGTAAGGATGTAAGCAACAATCAAATAATGCTTACCCGCAATTGTTGTGACAGTGCACTCAATCCAAAATCCGAAACTTTAAGAACACCTTGAGAATCAAGAAGAAGATTCTCAGGCTGCACAAATGCAGAGTAGCCATTAATGATAAACAACTCAACTTCTATTTGAACGAGGCAGGATCAAGTATATATATACACATATATTTCTCAACACATCAATCATCAGAAAAATGAATCTAGAAAATTAAGGAAGTTGGGCGCACCTTCAAATCTCTATGGAAAACGCCTCTACTGTGGCAGTAATCCACGGCATTAATAAGCTGCTGGAAGAATTTCCTGGCTTCGTCCTCTCTAAGTCTCCCATGCTTAGCCTAGGAGCATATGGACAATCAAACACTCCTAATTTTTCGATTTACGTGGTCACTACTGACTAATTAAACATCATTAATGTACAAGAAAATTTGAAATGAAAATTGGAAAAAGCAATAATAAACCAGAGAAATGCGCTCAAACAAGTAATGATAATAATTTCTTACAATTCTGTCAAAGAGCTCTCCTCCGTCAACAAACTCAATGACAATGTAAATCTTAGTTCTGCTTGCCATAACCTGTAAATGCACAAGTAGTGAAGTAGAATCAGTCGCATATTTAAAAATTTCAAGAAACTTTTCTTCTTAAAAAAATTTATGTACCTCAAAAATTTTGATGACATTTGGATGTTTAATCAGCTTCATTGTTGATATTTCTCTTTTCAACTGACAAAAAAAAAAAAAAACACAAATAAAACACATTAAACAACACAACTAGTTTTCTTATTCATTGATTTAACATTGATAAATCATCATGATTAGAATGTAATATATTCCTGGTTCACACAGTACATAAACTAACAAACAACACTTGATTGAAATAAAAAAAATGAATATTATTAGAACCTGTTCGACCATCTTGTGACGGAGGACTTGATCACGATCAAGAATTTTAATGGCAACAACATCACCGGTTTGAACATTTTTAGCGATCTTGACCTTCGCAAAGCTACCTTCACCTATGGTCTTGCCTAACTCGTACTTACCTACTCGAGTTCTCGTCGCAGGTACCTTAACACTCATGATTAATTAATTTTTTAATTATAATAATTGAAATTGTCTGATTAATTGAATTTGTGCAGGTGTTATATAGTATAAATGGAATGGTTCTTGTTTGGATTGGAAGAAGAAGAAAAAGAGAGGAAGGAAATTTCGAGGATGGTGTGACGATGCAGGAGAGATAATGCGGGTCCCTGAGCCGGGAGGGAAGGATACTATCTGACGTTTCTAACACCATTCAATCAATGCACTCCGTGTTTCCGTGTCTGACATTTTTGGTAATTTTCGCTTCCTTTTCTTTTCTTTTTACGGATACGGAGGCTTATGTAGAAACAGTGAATTTACCTACTCAGCCCTTGCATAAGCTTCTCAAAATTTTCTCGATAAAAACTGCAGTGCTGTTCACTAATAAGGAATTAAATGGCAGAAATAAAAACCATATTTTATTCTTACTTTATACGTGCTTAATGGAAAAAATAAAATAAAATATAGTTTTATGGAAGAAGGTAGAAATAAAATAAAAAATAAGAATGAGATTTTTTTTATTAGCAAAGGTGATAAAGAAGATTAAAAAATTATCATTAATGTGATTTCACCATCATTTTTTATTCATTATTATCACTATTTTTACCATATTACTATCATTATTATTTTTTGATGGCATCTTTTAAAAAAATATATATTATTTATATTATTGTACTATTAGTCTATTATTGATATCATAATTATTATTGTAATTATTTTTTGTCATTTTTTTATTATTATAGTTAATAAAATTAATTTTTAAATTTTGATTTTTAAATTTTTATTACTATTCTAAGTGTAGTGTTAGAAGGAAATATCATTTTGATTTGTTAATTTTTTAATTTTAATTTTTATATTTTTATTTTAGACTTTCCATCTGTAAAAATTAAATAATATTTTAGATAATAGAAGAAGACATCGATTTTTGATTTTTGAATAAAATCATCAATATATTTCCTAAAACCAAATTACTCTCAATTTTTTATGTAAAGGAATATGCTGATATTAAAGATCACCCACATGCGTCTCTGTCACCTATATTTGCTAAATACACAATATTTTAATACTTTGAAAAATATCAGAAAACTTATATATATCACAAAAAATAGGGGGACAAATTGGCCCCGTCAATGTCGCGATTGGTCATTACGCATTATGAGGTGGCCACAGTAAAGACATAACAGAAAGGCAGAAAATTGGATAGACGGTAAGTTGTCTGTCTTGTTCCAATAATGGAGAACGTCCAGAGCGTTTTAAGTCAGTCTCGCATGGGGAATTGATTGACTACATTCCTCCTTCAATGATTCCCATGTGCGTTTTATCTTGTTGCTTTCCTTGACGTGTCATGGTGGAACTTTGTCCACACATTCTTGAGTGGAGAGATTTTTCTCATGGATTTTATCTGATGAGTGACGACTGCTAAAGATAAAATGTGAGAACAGAGATAGCCCTACTGCAGTACTTGGCGCTGGTGGTGGTCCAAAGATAAAACGTGAGAACAAAGATAGCCCTACTGCAATACTTGGCATTGGTGGTGGTCCAAACAAAATTGAGGTGTTTATGCGACTTATAATTATTTGATTCGACAAGAAGATGATGTGACGTACTAGGTTGAATTATTGGATATTTTGCCTAATTTAGTTTACCAATGTTATGTAACAGATAAATTATTCAATTTTTTTTATCTACCTGATCTGATATTTTTTCATGGTTGACCTTTTTTTATATACCTATAGAGTATTTCTTATTACTTACCATTTTTGTTAACAAGTACTATGAAGTTTGACATGACTTGTTTGTTAAAGCATTTTTTTTTTTTTTTTACTTAGGGCTAAACTCTTTTAAAATTTAGTTTATTTAAAAATCAGTTTTTAAACTTTGAATTTAGAGTTTGACCTCCGATAAATTTTATTTTTTAGATTTAATCTATCATATGATTTTCAACTATAATCATTTCCCTAAAAAAATGGATTAAAACTCAAAAAAATAAAATTAATCGGAAGTTAAATCTAAAATTTAAAGTTTAAGAATTAATTTTTAAATAGATTAAAATTCAAGATTGTTTGACCTATTTGGGCTTTTTACTATACTACACTTAAAACACTATTTCGATGATTTCTGATCATACTAGCTAGGCTTGGAATGGCTCCTTGAGGGATAATTTAACGTAGACCCAAAAGAACCTTGTTAGATATGCTGATTTTATTATGGGCTGCCAGTCATATAAGACAATCCTCTCTCCGTTTCTTGAGCCCACAAATTACAGACCGGCTCATGAGAATTCATACAAAACTCGCTGAACTGGCTTGGCCCTGCTTATATTTTCTTTTAATTTTTTTTGAACCTAAACTTGGGTTATATCAAGTACATAATGGGTTGTTTCGAACTGGAAAGGCATAAGAATCGGATCATAGTGGATTGGATTTTGGGCATTCCAGCTGTTAATTCTAATAATGAATGGACTTCTATTCTTCAAAGGGATTGCAGAGGCCGGGCCAACATCTACTCTAAGCAGGCCAAGGCCCAAGCTCCTTGTTTCAAGAGTTTACGGCCATTGGTCATTTGTCTTACAGTCGTCCCTGCGTTAATCAAGAGATTTCGACAGCAGGGAGAAGTTTATAATATTCAAAAGATAGTTAGTAGTATCTACAGTAATTATTTTATGAATCAACTACGAAGATTGACATAAACAAACAAAAATGAGAGAGAAATAGAATGGAGAAAATTAAAAAAAAAATTGAAGCAAACGTGAAAACCGTAGGTCCGGATATAATTTTTTTTTTAATGAGTCTATCTGTTTTCTCAAAATAGATTCATAAAATAACTACTATACATATTATTAATTACTCTTTAAATATCATAAAATTTCTCCAAATCAACTGTATATAATCAACGTAAAAACACAGTAGAACTAATAACCCGCTAGGGGTGTTTGTTAAGGATTGGGCATAATTAGCTATTCTCTCTCTTTGATTCTACATCTAGAGTTAAACTTCTTTAACCACGGACCCTGCCCCTTGGAATTATAATTAGCAGCTGCTAGAAAAGCAACAATGACACCCTCGATTTGGGGATGAATAAAAACCAAGGGCAAATTGCTGCTTTTTTTTTTCTCCCTAAATAAAGCAAAGCATCCCTAAATATAACTGACCAAGGTGCAGCCTGTTACCGCATTGCAGATAAAATACATTTTAATTAGAGAAAAGCTCGTTATAAACTAATAGGTCCAACGCAAAAGGCGCGGCTAAAGAACTTCAGCCACTCAATAAAGTCCACCTGCGCTACACCCCTACTCCATGGCTAAAATCTACTTGGTACATGATAATAATGATTAGCTGCTATTCTTTTCCATGAAATCCCGTTTTCAAGTGAACGAGGAAACAATACATACAAACAAATGGGCTTGTTGTTCCTGTAGTGGTTTTTTACAATATATATATATATATATATATATATATATATATAGTGTGTGTGTGTGTTAAGTATGTGAGTTATTAAAAAAAAATTAAGGGAAACGATGCATACAATCTGATAATTATTCATTAAAAATAGGAAAAAAAGCAACAAAAGTCTTTTGTGCAAAGAAACTGAGTTGGTCTATAAAAAGAAGGAAAATGAGATAGTAAAAATGATATTTTATTTTGAGTGGATGAGATGTCGTTTTCAATTATACAAAAATTACTTTCACGGTAATCCTACCATCTCTCTCTCTATATATATATGTATATATATATTAACAGAGTGAAATTCTGAATGATGAAATAGAGTTCAAAAACATGGAAAGCATCTTACATTATTTAAAAACAAAACGAGAAAAGCCAAATGATGCAAATTAATAATCAAAATTGAAAATTGAAAGGCAAATAATAATTAAAAAAAAAAAAAAGGGAAAAGAAGATTATTACTTTATGTTTTTTTAAACTTGAACCCAACTGCATCCTGGAAAGAAAACAAGCCACCTGTCAAACAAATCCAATCTACCCCAGATAGCTTCATCGATCACAATGTTCAAACCCAGGACGTAACCGTTTTCTTCTTTAAATATGGGGTTCATTTAACATATGACAACTTTCATAAAAAGGCACGTCGTATCGTAGCTCAATCAGTCTTCTCTTAAACCACTAAATAGTCCAATACCTTCGTCATTGGACTCTTGCCTTCTTAGCAATTCCGACAGATCACTGCATTCTCAGTCTCATTCTGCAAGCGGCTCCTTAATCTGTCTCTCCAACACCATATTTAACAAAATTAATACACCTCCGATTCTCCTTCAAACTAAGGTATGTTTCTTAGCGAAGTTGCTGCTTTTGACAAAGTTCTTAGGGTCGCTAAAGCTTGTTATGCAAATATAAATGATAAATGATGGTTCAGTTTTTCTTCTTTTCTTCGTTCTTGAATTTCAGAGGTTCAAAACCCCAAGTATTGGTTTTGGTTGATGGGAACATCCAAGGAAGATCAGAAATATGAGGCAAATCAAGAATATTCGGAGAAGATTGTGAAGACATACATAATATGTTTGTGGTCATTTTTGGTGAGTCTGGCAGGAGCATTACTACTGCTTTGGTGGGATTATGAACATCACCCTACAAATAGTCAGCTGTGGATGGTGCCCTTTGGTCTCATTCTGTTTGTTACTCCGGTAATTGCTTGGTTCGCCGCCGTCGTCTCCGAAACATGTAATTATAAGGTAGATGAAGATGATGATAACTCTCAGAAAACGAGTGAAGTTGTTTAGGTAGGTGACTCAGTTGATGCTGAAAGAAACTATAAAAAAAAAAACAATTGCAGAGTGATTTGATTCATGAGTATTTTAGTTGGTTACTTGCTACAAACATTACTTGTAGGTTTTACTTGTGCAGGATTTGCTTATATGATACACGTATAAAACAAAATCTATGGTTATGTTATTTTTCAGTTCTAATATATTTAGAGCAAGATTCGAATTGGAGTCAACCTTGCCATGGGACTAAAATGCTCATCTGCAACTTATACTGCAAATTAATTTTAGTAGGCTCGCGTAACAAACATAACGTGGTATCATGAGATTGATTAGTTCAGGCGGGTGCATGTGTTAGGTAGGTTTCTGGATAAACCGTGCCATTCTGATTCTTCTTTTGCGTTCTAATGTAGTTAAAAACAAATAAAAGACAGCGATGTCTTTTCAGATCATAGGCGTGAAATGCGACGACAGGTATCCACTTGTGTAGTTTTAATATTATATAGAAGCAATCATACCACAATCTATTAAAAATCAAGTCATTTTATCAGGAATGGGTAGCTGAGGCAATAATCTTCCCCTCCCCAGTCTGTTTTTTGGTTATAGTTTATTCAAATGAGTATGCCTTGATCGAATGGGTTTTAAAAAGAATTTCACTTGTTATGAGCACGCGTACTTTCGAAAGACAACGTGAAGCTCTAATGTCAACGAGCTTGTAACCAAATATCTTTTGAGGAATGTCAATAATAAATAACAGAAGAAGAAGAAGAAGAATAAAGAAGTCGATATAAATAAATTTTGGATTTGCAAAATGATTGATGAACGAGGATGGAGATTACATAATAAAGAGGATGGCAGAAAAATTCCCACCAAATCTGCATAACTGTACACATGTGAAATGGCAAAAAATTGTACATTCTGCAATGCCATTCAAATGGAATGGTTAGATCATCAAATACTAACGCTTCCCACTTTGCTAGCAGTATAACAATTATGATTCTGATAGAACGATTATGCTTCTGATAGAATACCTACTCCATCAACATTCTGTGGCAAAGTAAATAAATTTGTGGCTGCCCCAAAATTTCATAGGCACTCTCTCACAACCAAGATTATGATAATAAATAAATGAAATGGATCGGACTGAACCTTTTTCACCCTGTGTTCGCATAAAAGAATGTATTATGGTACATTGCCAGAAACTCCAGCAGTGGAATGAGGGAGGTCACGAGCTCAACAAGCCTCAGCTTCAACATCCGAGTTTATTGGAAAATCAAGGCCATGAAGTGCAGGTATTTTGTCTACATCCTCCTCAGAGAACAATGGAAAGAACCACAGTGCCTTCTTTGTGCCAAAAACCTTCAAGAAAAAATAGCAGCAATGCCGTTAGATACAAGACCAACAAGGTCCACCTGGAAGAAAAAGTGGCTTCTACAGCCCATATGATCTAATTGAAAATTGATAAACCTTTGTCATGAGATGTCCCAATAAACAGCCTTCAAAGTTATTCTTAGCAGAAGAGCCAAAAACAAGGGCCAAACGTCTGTCCCTAATGGCAGCCTTCAGGCCACATGTTCACCCTGAAAGCTAAAACACATCCCTAGAAGCAGAATAATCGTACTTTTTTATGTTCCAATTCTTGCAATTGCAGATCAATTCCTTCGAGGTATGATCAAGCAGTGCAAATTTGTAGATTTATCACATATAAAAAAGTGGTTAAAGTTGTTTATTATCTGCCAAAAAGAGACATTCTTTCACCAGATCCTATCCAGAAACATGAAAGATAGAGATTAAAAAGCACGGCAGGTTTCACCTGTTCAAAATTCTTCTTCCTGCCTAAGTCGTACTTCCACCTGGCTGCTCCTTTCTTCTCATAAACCTGAACATGATCTTCAAAAGATTACACAAGGTATTCAAAAGGGAAAGCATGCTGGACCTATTTCTTTACTCTTATACTAAATGTGTAGCGTGTAAAAAAATCAACTAAATAGTTGAATGAGGCCATTGCAACATTTGCACAGCAGGTGAATCACGTTAACTATGCATTTCATTGAATGTGAACAGACAGGCCATTGCTCTTTTTAACAATCACGCTCTTGCTATGTCATGATTCAGCTGTTTTTCATCAGAATAACACAAATTTCATGTATCATGACCTCTTCCAGCATGAAGAACATACATCAATAAGCATGTAGTTAGACAGAATGTAAATTTTTCTTTCTTACCTCTATTGAGGTAGTGTTGCTTGACAGAAGAGATGCGTGCATAACCAGGAAACAGAGGAGACTGAGGGCAAAAGCCAAATTAAGAACTGCATCAAGGCATACAATCTGTAAGACACAAGGGAACAATGAGAATGCGGGGCTAAAATATGAAAATGAAAATCATTAACATGAAAGGATACTTTACCAAAAGCCAAAAAGATGATTGCTAGATCACCAGGAGAGCTGGAATGATTCTTGGCTTTGCCAAAGAAGTTGATGAAACCAGGCAACAACACTAGAGTATCCATTGTTGTCTCGAGAAATGTGTATAGCTTCAAGGAAAAAGAAAAGAGGTTTAGAACTACAAAAAGTTAAGTCAGAAGAGCTGAAAGAGGAGAGAACCCCTAATGGCCTGACCAACCTCCAAAACTTCTCAATATTCAACAAAAAATCAAGTGAGCTTTCTGTGGGTACTTTAAACACAAACAAAATATAACAAAACCAAATGGCTTTTTAATATTCAAGAACTGCCTAAAGTCAGGTAGTTCGGCCAGCATTCCCAATCTTCAGTGAGTATTCAGTATTTACTGAATTCATCAACTTACAAATACCAAGGGCATCTTTGAAGGCAAATCAAACAAAAAAAATAAATCTATCAATTCCTTCTTTTAATCCTATGACGGGCTTTCAACAGAGTCAAAAAATGATGTCTGATTGTATACAATCAACAAGACTTCAAGTGCGGAAGTGGGGTGAATTCATTTTTTTCAGCTCCCAAACACATCTAACTATCTCATGCAAAATATATTCCAATTATCGATACAGGTCATTCAATACTTGCTACTTAAAATTTAAACATTAATAGGGGAGAACATCTCCAATTAGGACATTAATTTCAAAGTCAGTCTTCACATAGACTGCTAAAACCAAACAAAACAACTTCATGAGATTTAGTGAGGCGGATCAGAAAACGTTACAATTGCAATTTGCACAGGCTATCGCAAATCATTTGCTGGAAATGCTATAAATACACTCTCAAATACATCTAGAAACAGATGCGATTCCAGGTTTATCAACAAATGACGAGTCTTATAAATCACCAACTTTGCAAACATAATTCCTGTAGTCACAAGTAATTTATAAGTTGCAATGAAAGGTTAAGTTGCAATGAAAGGTGGAGTTGAAATTACCAAGAAAAGAAGAAAAAACTTGTAGTTGCATGCCCCAACACAGTTCACCACCCAAACACAATGGTGATCCATCTTAAGAACACATCTTTGGCCTACAGAATACAACATCAAATATTTAAGAAAAAATTGACTGTTTATGACATAATAGCAATTCACACAATTGCGACAATTCAAAGAAAAACATCCAATGACAAACATCTAACATAGAAAATAGCTTACAAACAGAGCAATGACGACCATTCAAATAAAAACATGACAAAACATCTACCATAGAAAATACTAAATACCAAACAGTTAAAAATATTGGCTTACAAACAGAGCAATGATGACAACGCGGCGGCTTTCCATTCTGGCAGTGAATGCAAAACGCTCTGCGATCCAGTCCATCCGTAGCAGCTACACAATCTGACCCGTCATTCAATGAAGAACCAGACTCCAAAACCTCCTCTGGAAGCACAGCTCTCCAACTTTCAGGCACAGCACCAGGGTCCTTAAAAACCACCCTAAAATAGCTCCACAGTAGCATTATAAGCTGGGAAAAAAAATCACACAAATTCACCTCCAACTTTCACTCAAAGCTCAAAAACCATAGCACAGAAAATAAACCACAATCACAGTTGAAAAAGAATATAACTTAAAATTACCAGAAGATGAAAGACTATGACAATAGCAAAGGCCAAAACAGAGTGGGCTCCGCCGCGAAGTAATTGTGGGCCGCAGGTAACGATTACGACGGCGTAGTAAGAGGCGGCGATAATGGCGGCAACTAGAAGGATCATTAAGTAGCCGAGAACTTTAAGGCCAGAGCATAATTTGAATACGTTTATTTCCATATTAAAGTGGCGATTACTACTACCACTGCTACCAGCGAGTGGTCTGATTTCGAGAGGGATAATTGGAACAGGTCTTCGGGATCGTGGAGGGAACAGGCGTTTCAAGATATTCCGAGCCAGATTTGAGGATGGGGTTGACTTGAATTGGTTTTCGGGTTTATGGAAGAAGTGGATCGGAGGGTTTAATTTATGGCAGAGAGAAGGGAACGTGCCTGGGCGGGTTGGAGGAGTCGTCTTTCCCGACTGTGTTTGCCTGGTTATCATCCACGCGCGGTTGCACGCTTTCTATTAACGTCATCATTAAAATTTTGAGAAAACCTCATTTTAGTGTTTAACGGCAACTTTTGTCCAATACGATGGCATAATTTCACAATTATAATATCAAATTATGTAATTTAAATTTTAAAATATTAAAAATTAAATAAATATAATTTAAATTATTTAATTTTCATTATATATTGTTTTATCATCCTATTGTTAATAATTTTTAAAAAAATATATTTTTTAATCTTTTAATCTTAAACTACTTTTTTAAGATTTTTTTCTTATAAAATATTACAAATATGTTATAAATTATATAAAAAAATATTTTATAAATATTTTTAATTTTCTAATTTTGAATTTTTAAAAAAAATATAAAATATTATTATAAAAAAATAATTAACTATACACAATTTCAAGCCTTAAAGGATACTTTATAAATTAAAATGAGCATAATTAAGGATTGACCCCTTTAATTTTATAAATTATATATATAGAAAAAACATTGTTTATAAAATATTTATAATATTTTATAAAAAAATTCAAAATTAGGAGGTTAAAAATATCTATAAAAAATTTTTTATATAATTTATAAAATATTTATAATATTTTATAATAAAAAAGTGCAAAAAAAAATTCAAGATTAAGGAGTTAAAAATATTTAAAAAATATATAATTAACAACAAAATGTAAAAACAATATCAAAAATTAGGCAATTTGAATCGCATTTGTTTAATATCTAATATTTTAAAACTCAAATTACATTATTTGATACTATAAATCTAAAATTATCAAATCGTAATAAAATATAAATAAATTGTATCATTAAACCGTTGGTGTAGCCCGTAAATGGTCATCTTGTTATATATTGAGTTCTAAACCTTTTAATTTTATTTAAGACCACATCCACCGTCCTTCAACTGCTAATACTTTTGCCTAACTTGCACATGACTTGCACTGCTAATGCTTTTGCTTAATTTGCACATGTTTTGTAAGTGTTTGTTAATTGCTTTCATTCAATATGCTAAAATAAGTCTTAATTTATCTTAAAGGATAGTTTTATCATAAAACCATGATAAATCCCCCTCTATTTTACTACGAAAATTTACAAATCAATTAGTTTATCTTTATATTTTAACACAACTTTTTTTCTATTTTTAACTTTTTATTGCATGTCTAATCTCTTTAAATTATAACAAAATCTCTCATACAAACCTTTAGTAATGGATCTTTCGAATTTAATAAAAGTAGAACCATCACATGCCATGGTCATGACTCGTGATGACAAAAGTGGAGCCATTTTGCATGGTAGTTTGCAAGCTTCTCGTCTAATAATCTGGAAAATTTCACCAAGAGAAGGTTACGTGAAAGATTTCATTATAATTCAAAAAATACATTAGATAAAATTAAAAATTCAAGAGTGTATTGCCGATTGACTTCAAGGTGTAAGAATAGATAGAACTCCTAGCTTCCTTCCTCAAGTGATAAAAGTGAAAGTAAAAATGAAAGTTAAGAAGAGGGTGCTTAAAATTTCGACTAAAAAAATGTTCCACGCTTATTGGGTTAGTATTAATTTACTTCCGGGCATTTTTTTTTATCAATTGTATATGCTCAGTCTTTTATAAAATTAATTGATTCAATTAATTTTTATTCTGCATTAATCTATATTGTTGTTGTTGTTGTTTTTATTTGACACAAGTTTAAATTACACGACAAATAAATTAAATTAAGACTCTGTTTGTTTTGTGGAAAACAACTTCTTACAAGAAAAACAATTTTGTAGAAGTTATTTTTAAAAAAAATATTTTCTTATATTTGGCAATTACATAAAAAAGCTGCTAAAAATATATTTTAGTATTTGTTTCACACGGAAAACTAAAATATCAAAATAGACTATAATTGTTACATCAATAAGTTCAAAGAAAACTTCAACAATACATATTTACCATCTCATAATATAAAAAATATTAAAAGATCTCACATCCATAATAGTCTATATACAAAAAACTATCAAAATAAAACATATGAGTTAGTAATATGTTGGTGTCTCAAAACAAAAAACATCAATTATAATCAAGAATATAGTGAGACAAAGACCCATGGAGTTGAAATATCATTTGGACAATAATTTTTTTTATTCGAATATAGGAAATATTTTAAAATTAATTTACAATTGAAACTAACATTTAGAAAAAAAAATTAATAAATTTTTATAAATACCGACTCTAAGATTTAAATTCAAAAAATAATAAAATAAAAAATATATTTTTAACCATCAAACCAATTCATCAAAACTACTTGGGACAAAATCAAATCAACATTCATATTTAGTAAAAAAAAATAAAAATTAAATAATCCTAATATTGTTATTTTGGTAACTCAATTAAGAATTTTTTTTAAAAAAAAATTAAACCGATAATTTAGTCTAAAAAATAGTTTTACAAATTATTAGTTATTATTTATAGATAATTATTCATATGGTTTCAAAAGATTAATGTTGAAATAATCAGTAATCGATTATTGACTATAATTACTAACAAAATTTTACAACCGATTAAAATTAGTCACAAATTATTGATTTAGTTGCAAATGAATAGTATTGAGAAAATAATGTACTTATTAATGAATTGATTAGTTTCAAAATTTTCTCAAATAATTGGAGTCTTGTAATAATCATTTCTAATCATTTAAGTATAGTTTAAGTGGTGTTTAGATGATGGTAAAAAAAATAAAAATAAATTATTGAAATATCTATTATAAAAATAATTTTAAGTTGTAAAAATGGTTTTTAAGAATTTTTAATGTATTTATAAATCAAAAAATCAAATTTTAGTAGAAATAGAGAAAAATAATTAAATAATTGATAATTAATAATTAAAATTAATTTGATATATTTTACATAAAAAAGGAGACATAGAAAAAAAATATTGAGAGAGAGGTGAGTAACATGAGAGCAAGACAGACTCATGAGAGAGAGAGAAAATGTTTTCTTCTTTTTTAGCTCGGAAGTACTTTTCAAAAATAGTCTACTAATTTTTGTTAATTGGAAATCAATTTCTATTGACTTTTTTTTCCTAAACATGAAATAAAAATCAAAAAATAGAAAAAATTAGGAAAAACAAGTTTCGAAACTTATTTTTTCGAAACAAACACAACCTAAGAATGAACCTAACTCAACATAATGTTCTAGGTCGCAATAAGGACACGAGTATTTTGACGAGCTACTGTCTATGCCTTTGTTTTTAGAATGCATTGGGGAGCTTGCTTGGTGGGTTCGGAGCAAAGTCCGATAAAAAAAAAAAAATCAATTGTTACTTCTTTTAGTATTTACTAATAAGTTGAAGCATTTTAGTTTAAAAAACCTAAATTCTTCAAATAATAGCCGACTATCTAAACTTAGATGATGTGGCATGGTTTTAACGATTAAAGGTCATTTTCTTTTATTATAAATATCGACCTCACGTCATTGTGAGAGGATCAAAACTGTTACATTAGAAAACTTTTTTACTTTATAATTTTTAATTTATAGCAAAAAAAAATCCTTAAACTCTCTTTCTCAAAACTTTTCCACTCACGTATTAACAACATTACTTACTTTTCTTTCAAAGTCTCTCACTATTTGCATTCTTTTTGTTTGGTTAGTTAATTGTTGTTTTTAAAATCACAATACTAATTTTTTATATCTTGACTAACTTATCGATGGAACATCTTATTAGTTCTTAAAAACCCATTTGCATCAATTTTATTAAATAATTTTAATTTATCAATTGGATCCTTTGACTAGAATTTCTTGACATAAAACATTAAGTTCCTGTGCTTTTATTGATGTCATTTCTTTGACTGCTTTCCTCTTTCCTCTTCTACTACCATTTATGTTTTATTAATGTCATTTCCTTGACTTCTTTCCTCTTTCCTCTTCTACTACCATTTATGTTTTATAATCTCAAATGTTTCGATAATCCAACAACTTCATAATAGTACCCTCACCGTCACGATAAATACTTTATAGAGTTTTTATGTTCTCAAGAACATGAAAACCTAATTTATTTTTATTTTTTGATATTCTTTATAAACATTCTTGCTGCGACGATTTTCTGGTTGCATAATTTTCAATGCAAATACGAGCATAAGAAATTTCAGCGGCTTGTTAAGCAATTTTATCAGTGCAAAATGGAACTTGTAAAGTATTAGCTACATAATTTTATCCTCCTTTCGGCATAAATTAACCAGGACAACTCACAAATTTACCAAATAGAACAAATAAATGGTTCAAGCTGGATCAATTAAATATGATACTCCATTCTTTATCTCTGAAAGGATAACATTATGTTGCTAATTTGCTATAATCTATAGCACTCGTATCCTTGCCTACCCAGTTGGAAAACGAAATAAGAATAACCTAGAGTCTATATTAAAATTTTATCTTGAATTTAAAGTTAGTGTTAGATGGTAAGGTAATAAAATGAATTCAACATTTTTCTTTATCTAGTTTGAGCGCCGAATGGGCACACACTTCGAAGATTGAAAATGGAGCTATATTTCCTCCTTATCCACCAATAGCTGGATTGACTTTTTACTTGTATAGAATCCTGGCTTTGGCGCCTCGTCACAAGAGCAGTGCTAATGGGCGCACGCAATTTATTCGTTGCTCATTAAACAAGGAATAATATTACACATGTACGTGTATTTAATAAATGTAATATCTATTTTTCTGATAGATAGAGTGTGGATCAAACTTCCCGATCCATGCTCGAACAATCATATTACGAAAGAGTATTTCCATTCATCAACAGCACTGCCTATCCGTTTAGATTTTGTTTGTATAATCTACGTTTACTCGGGTTTTAACCGAGTAAGGATATGCTTTTGCAAGCAAGATACAAACAAGATGAAAAGAACCGGTCACCGGTCACGTGTCAACCCCCATAAAGAGTTGTGGGATCCAATGTGTACCCGAGAATATTTGACATTCGGAAAGATTTCACCTTTAACTGTCTTTAATATTCAATGTTTTCCTTGAGCTTAATAAAAGAGAAGGATATGGCATTTAATAAAAATCATTTACTTCACCCAGCAGTCGCTTCGTGCTTCGTGTTTTATTTTGTACTTTTCAATAGCTCAGCATCATTACATATTTGTATCCTTATAGCCCCTATTTCGAGAGGGACAATCACCAACTACACTTTCCATTTACGTTTTTCTTCGCTCGAACATGTTTAAAGCATCACGTTTCCATCTATCGCTGTTAACCGTTAATCCCTTCTGTAAGGAGACTCAAATCAAGAATCATGAATGTTCTGTCCATCTTTGGATTTTTATTGTTGAAGAGATAAGTTTGAGAAGATAATTTTAATGGATTGTTTTGATAGTTCAAAAAATTGGTTTCTCGAGTTTGAATATTGAGATAACATTTAAATCAAATTAAAATAAAGTGGAATTTTCAATCAAATCAGGGTGTTAAACAATGAATAGAAAATAAAAACTATAAACAAAAAGTTTCAACCAACAAAATGATGAGTGCAAGTTGCGTTTCTAGCTAGTTGCTTAATATCTTGCCATTAATTGCAACTATTGTACAGACAAATGAACCTCCCCCACACAGTTTATCTAATAGCTTAATAGTCAATTTTTCTGCGAAGCACAAAGAAGCAAAGTCGAGCCTCAACTAAAAAACTGACGTAACCATCACGTAAGGGTAAAAATAGTTCTTTAAAAGACAAACCAATTCCTTGAGTAAATTATAAATTAATGTTTTTAGTTTTACAAAAGTAATTAAATAATCTTAGGAAAAAAAATATTTATTTTCTCATCAATATTTTTCATAATATTTTAATTTTTTAAATAAATTATAAAAAAATTGAAATGAACAAAAAGAATTAATTAATAAGTTTTTGAAAGCAGAAAGAGTTTAGTTTTATTTTGTAAAACTAGATGAATTAATTTATAATTTACTCCCAAAGTGTAAGTATCTATCGTTCGGTAATAAAAAAGTAAAAGACGCTATCCTGCTTCTGCCTTCTCTTAAATTCCAGAAACCCCGAGGATCCACTCACTCACTGTCTTCAAAATATATTCTCGTTACAGGTGTTCCACTACTCCCCTCTCTCCATATATTTTAAATATAAAAAAAGCTCTATTTTTTTCTACCTCTTTCCTTAATTAGGGTTTATCAATTTGGGGATTGTTTTTTGGGATTAGGGTTAGGGTTTGGGTGAGCAAAACAAATTAAACAAGATGCAGCAGCCACCGCAAATGATTCCTGTTATGTCTCCATTTCCACAAGCAAACATCACCACTGAGCAGATCCAAAAGGTAGATCTTTTGTATTTCTTCCTTTATTCTATGCATATATTGGGTTATGGTTTGTGAGTGGTTTTGTTTCTATGATTGATTGATTGGGGGGTCTTTGATGATGGTGCTGTATTGGACTTGGACTTTTGGGGTTTACATTTAGCTGATAAGTGGCAGAAGTAATGATTAACCGTTTAAGTGAGGCGATAAAAAGCCTACTGATTATGGCTTCTTAAATATTCTCCCGCTCAGGAGATAGGCTTTTTTCCCAAACTTGTCATCCTTATAATCAAGGCTCCTCTATCTTTACCTCTTGGTTCTATTAGGCTTTCTAACAATCCACGACGCTTAAACTAGTTGGCTAATGGTTATGCAGGTTCATGGCTATCGTGACAGATTTGTATAAATGGCAGTTTAATGCCAATTAAGAAGGGGGTCCAGTTAATTTAATCTCGGGGTGTTTATTTGTGAGTTTTTGTTTAGGCCAAACAAACATAGTAATTGAAAAGAGGAAGAAATGAGGGAACTATTCGTAAACTGTTAAGTTGTAGACTAGATTGAGCTTAGAAGTTGGAAGTTTCAGCTATTCAAGCCCGATTTGGAATTTATTTATTGAAATTTGTATTTGTCAAAGTATTAGTCTCTTTGAACCTTCTCTAACTGCAAATTTCCGTATTTATTGTGTGCATGTTTATATCTTAAACCCATTCTATCGTGGTGAAATCCTCAATATTAATATATGCAAATTCATTCTTGCAGCCAGTAGATGTGTTTTCCTGTTTATGAAACGTGACCAAAGGTCATACTTTGTAGCAATACGTGAGTATAGTATAAACTTAACCATGCCATGCATGAATTTAAATCCATGGTTGTAGGGTGTGCTTCAGTTTTTATTTATATGCACTCACACCTATTCAAGTTTTGCTTTCCTCTTACTGCCATATTGAGCAATATCTGATCTTCGTTTCCATTTTTAGCTGCCCCCTCATGCTGTCAGAACTCTAGGATGGATTATATGCTGATATTAGTCACATGAAGGTTAATTTATCTGTGTTAATTCTTGCTGCAGTACCTTGATGAAAACAAGAAGTTGATTTTGGCAATATTGGACAACCAAAACCTCGGAAAACTTGCTGAATGTGCCCAGTAAGCAATTTGTTCTCTTCCTTGTAAGTGTATGGCCATGCTATTATGCTGTTTCTTGTGTGCTGAGTTTTTAGTGTGCGTTTTAAGCATAATGCGAGATCTGATCTATTACAGTAAGTGGGGCTTTTGGAAACCAGGTAGAGAGAGAGAGAGGGGGGGGGTCATGACTGCTGAGGCTGTTTTAAATTTAAGTTTGGTAACTTTTCTCTAACGAAGAGGCTACATCAGATATTTGATAATCTTCGTCAGAATTAGGGCAGAAACCTAGAATTTCATTTTCTGGGACCAGTTTAAACCAAGACTGGATCAGTCCTCTGGGTTCCAAATCGCTCACTAGCATTTTAAAAGTTTCCGAACAATCAATTTCAATACATTCAGTTGGTAGTTGGTGTTGGTGTTGAAAGCCTAGAGTGGCATATCTCGGAATGTATTCTTGATTGGCAATCTTAACTTTGGGTCAGTTTTCTTGTCCTGTTGGAAATGGGTCTGATCTTGTGGACTCTGGCTGGTACAAGATTAGGCCTTCAATAATCTTTTATTTGTTAATAATGGTGGAGATTGTTAGAGTGCATGACACATAATAATAGTGCCATTGCATCAGAGTTGATGAAGTTATTTATGTTTTGGTTGCCATGTTACTACAGATGTTTTATTTCATATAATGGGAGTGCTTGGTTACTGTCGTACTGCTATTGCTTCACTGTTCTTAGCAAAGAATAAACATCACTTGAAGAAGGTAGGATCTGGTATAATAAAATATGCTTGTACAGTTAGTTGGCAGTCCAGGTGAAATGGAGAGCCAGAAGGTAAAGTTTAGACTGTGGATTTCCAGCCAAAGAGAGGTTGGTTGTGCCCGTATTATCATCTCGGAGACCTTCATTTTTAATTCCTTTTTGAGAATGCTTCCTTTTTTAAAACCGTATGGAAAAAATGTATGTTGGTTCCTGTTATTTATGTACTTCCATTGCCAACTTTTCTAAGGTGTACATATAAAATTTCGATGAACTAGGTATCAAGCCCAACTGCAGAAGAATTTGATGTATTTGGCTGCAATTGCCGATGCCCAACCACAGGCACCGGCAATGCCTCCCCAGGTGAATGGTAGTAATAAATATGACTGATCTTTTGCAATTCATTTACCCTGCATATGCTCATTAGTACCATTGCTTTCAGATGGCCCCGCATCCTGCGATGCAACAAGGAGCATATTACATGCAACATCCTCAGGCGGCAGCAATGGCTCAGCAACCAGGTATTTTTCCCCAAAAGATGCCATTGCAATTCAATACTGTACATCAAATGCGGGATCCTCAGCAGTTACACCAGCAAGCCATGCAAGGGCAAATGGGAATTAGACCTATAGGGGCTAACAATGGCATGCATCCAATGCATGCTGAGACTGCTCTTGGAAGCAGTGGCCCTTCAGCAAGTGCTGGCACAAATGATGTGCGTGGGGGAAGCAAACAAGATGTCTCTGAGGCTGGCACAACTGGTGCTGATGGCCAGGGGGTTCTGCTGCTGGGCATAATGGTGGTGATGGCTCTGAGGATGCAAAATGATGTGGCCTCTTGAGGGATACTGCAAATCCCTTTGGCTGTTGATAGTAGGCACCCCTTATTGCAGAACTGGTATTGTTCTGTTGATCTATGCTAGGTTGAGTAAAGAGTTGACTTCTTATGTTTCCCTTTAGTGTTGACAAGTTAGGTAGGCAAGTCATAAGGTATTGGTATGCCAATGAATCAAAATCAAACCAGGGGTGAGACAGAGGCCGTTGTATTTTGTGTAGAAGGAAGAGGTGGAAGCTTGTGGTCCATAATTGTCTGTCTTTCATTTTGTTACAACTTGAAGTTGATGCTTGGTGTTGTAGAATTTTGGTCTCAAAAGTCATCTTTTTGTGTTAGTTTTGTTTGGCACACTTTTCTTCAAGAATTATTAACTGGGCCATTGAGTTGATAGGCATTTAGATATAGTCTGTTAGCCTCCACCTACTTTTTTTGTCTTGATGAGTAAAGCTACTGTAGAATCCACGTGTGAATAAGTTCATGCAGATCGTGTTGGTAAAATAGGCAATCGAATTATTCGATTCAGCATTCTTTGCTTTTCAGTGTTGCTGTTTCATACTTGAAGCCATTTTGAAATTATAGTTATAGAAACTCGTGAACGGAAAGAAAAAATATAAATGGAACAGCATAATTAAGAGGGAAGGGAGGTGATTAGTGAGGGAATGGGGAAAAAAAAGTAAATTATAAATTAGTCTCTCGTTTCAAGAAATGAAATAATTAGTTTTTCGTAAACTAATAATTAGATTATTTATCTATTAATTTTCTCAATAATTTAGTTTTTTTTTTAGATTAATGATTTTTTTAATATCAATGCTTTTGAAAAACTGATAAAAATATTAAATTATTAATGGAATTAAAATATGAAAAAGTAAATGGAGTAATTTTTTTTTTTTTCAATGAAAAGAAGAATATAGGGAAAGAACATTAAAAAGAAAAGAAAAAAGAAAAAAGAAAAAAAAGATAAGGACCGATGAACTCTTACAAATGAAAGCGAAAGACAAGGAAGAAGCTTCACTAGGAGAAGGCTAAGACCCGTTAAAAAGGGACCTTCATCGTGAACTTGAAGCCAGCTTCCTTTTCAGATTTGTACTCAAAAAACATTTGTTTTGGGTTGAATAAACAAACAAATGTGCGAATCAATATCGGATCAGCTTACATAAGCTTGATAAATTGCTGCGTAAGAAACCCAATCTTTTTACCAAGTATATATCTATATATATCCATGATGTGCCAAGTAAGTGCTGGTCTCCATTCAAACGTAATTCTCATATCGGCTAAGAACTTATTAAAACAATTAATTTTAAGGCCTAACTTGAAGGAGATGCTTTATTAGAAAATATCAAGGGCATTAATTTCCTTTGATTATAAAAGTTCATTTTTTATTTGAGTAATATTCCTTAACGTTGATGTCTTACCTACAAACTAAGCCATTAAAAAGAAAACAATTAAAGAAAATGACATTTGCAGTCCGTTGAATTCTGGATGGTTAAATTTCAAGGAAAGCGTTGATCCAGCTATGACTGGAAATATATTCAGATGGACTATGTCCTCGAGTCTTGATCCCTCCAAAGCCCCAAAACTTGCTTAATTCCATTGAAGCCGGTCCTATTTTTCCGGTCCTTCTCAACACGGCCATCTCCATCTCCATTTGTGTACTAAAGGCTCAACCGACTCAAACCACACCAACAATATCTTCGTTTCAAAACTTCAATTCCCTTTTCTTTCTTTTGAAAAACCTTACACTTTATTACGGATTAAGGACAAAACCCAAAATACTTATCTGATGGTATTACCATTGTTACGCAGTTAAAGCTTCACAATCTTTCGTTTTTTCCAAGAAATACTTTAAAAAGAAGCATGAAGGAAGACCAATTACCATCTTCCCACCATCACCACACCAACAATAACAAGAAACCAAGATTCGTATTCAGATTCTTGAATTCTCCAGCTCTGTACGTTATCCTTTTATTACTATCCTACGCCCTAGGTTACTTATCAGCTCCAAGCGCCCGCTCTCCACCACGGCCTTTACCATCTCCAGAAATCTTGAAAGTCGACGGTGATAACGTCAAAACTCATCTCGACAACTTCCGGGTCAAGACTCAGTGTGCCAAACCCCTTCCACCCCAACTTGTCCATCAAACAGTTCTTCACCGAGTTTACAACGCGACGTCACCGTATGACAATTTCCCTCCTGCGTACGTTAGCGGCCTCCTTAGAGAGAAAAACTCAAGGGATGGGGCTCGTACGGTGAAGTTTTTGAACACCTTATCCAAAAAGTGAAGCCCAAGGTGATCATCGAAGTGGGTACTTTCTTGGGCGCTTCGGCCCTCCACATGGCCGAGTTGACTCGAAAACTCGGATATAACTCATTGATTCTTTGCATTGACGATTTTCGCGGGTGGCCCGGGTTTCGTGACCGGTTTGGTTATGTTGATATGATAAACGGTGACGTGTTGTTGCTGTACCAGTTCATGCAGAATGTCATTCACAAAAATGCCACTGGGTCGGTTTTACCCATCCCATTTTCGAGCGTGTCAGTCTTGGAGAAATTATGCGAGTGGGGTGTATTCGGTGATCTGATTGAGATCGATGCGGGTCATGATTTTAACTCGGCTTGGGCGGATATTAACCGGGCTTATCAAATCTTAAGACCCGGTGGGGTCATTTTTGGGCACGACTATTTTACTGCAGCGGACAATAGAGGTGTGAGGAGAGCGGTAAATTTATTTGCTCAGATGAATGGGCTCAAAATCCAAACTGATGGCCAACACTGGGTGATTGACTCCGCCTGAGTTCGGGTTTGGTTGTGCTTGTTTTCCAAAAGTTACCGCTGTTAATTTTGGGAACTTTTTTCAACTATTGCTGCGATATCATCAATTTTGTCAGTTTCATAAAGGACACACATAAATGTGTAATGTGAGGAGAGTCGAAGATGTTGACCTTTTTACCTATCGCAGCTTTGGAGGACCATGCTTGGATATCTTTCATGTGCTACATTTGCGAGTTGATTAGGGATGTTACTGCTTGTTTGTTAGTGTAATGTTAATAGTAGCAATTTTGGAACTATCAGTGAAGGATTACTTGAAAAGGAATAGTATAGTGACACCCTTTTGTTTCACAGGCTGTTGCCATATCATTAGTCGTCGTGCGCATTGACGATCATGTCCTTTCTTGATGGAAATCTTTAGTAATTATAGTAGGCTTTATTGGTCAGTATCTGTTGCCGAATGAGAGTGATGTCTATCGGTAACAATGTATTACTATTAGGACCGTAAATGAAAATTTGATCTAAACTTAAATTTGATGTAATTAAATAAATTCGATAAATAATTTTTTTTAACTCAGATTCAATTATGATTCAAATCCGTTAAATCCATCTCGATATGATCAAAAACAATCCGATTTGAAAATTTATATATATATGGTTAAAATTTTGAATTTATTTATTATTAAGTTTAAGTAACGCATATTTTTCAACAATGACAATTATATTTTTAAAAACTTAAATATAATTTTTTATCATTTTCTTAATTAAGCATCGTAAAAAACTTATGATATATTATTTACTTAAACTCGTTACATTTCTATTTTTTATACACTAGTCAATTATTAAAATTATTATTTGCTTTTTTTTTTAAGGTGCTTATTCTTTTCTATGATATAAGTTATTGTGGAGTTGAGCAATAAATCTATTCGGACAAAATTGTTTCAAACTTGGAAGGCAAAAATCATAGCATGTGAAACTAAATTTTATGAATTTGAGTCTATTTTAGCATTTTAATGTTAGACATAAAAGTATAACTCAAACTATTTGTTTATAGTGTTTTTCGTGAACTTTTTTATAACGAGTTAAATCTTTAAATTATATCACTTTTTCATCATTTCACTTATTCGGAGGGGATATAAAAACAAATAGCTGAAAATTGAAATTTGAGATACTTAAAACATTTGTATTGTTAAGGAATTGACAAGAATCGAATTAAAAAAAAAAGTTAAGAAAATGCAAATCGGTACTTATTTAGTTATATGATATTGCTAATATTAGTAAAGTAACTCTGTCGTGATAATTTTTTGTAAAATAACTTGTTAAAAATATATGATAATACTAAAAAGATTTTATTTTCTTTCTTTCTTTGCAAGCCTTGATTAGTAACGAGTATCATATTTCAATTCGAATTAACAAATATTGATTTTTCTACCACGTGAACATGAAATAAAGATTATTTATTAGTTGTTTTTTTAGTTGGCTTATTGTACTATAAAATTATGAACTTAATAAATTTTAATTATTTTGACACGTTCTTTCAAAATTAGACGGAAAATATATGAATTAAGTTTCGGTAACCAATTAGTACGATGTTATATTTTTTGGTATAAATTATGTTTTAAGTTAACGTGACATGGGAGATATATAACAATGAAGACATGAATGTCTCATAGGATTCTACATAACTTATACGATCAATTTACTCCCCAAAATGAACGACATCTCAATCAAACACAAACCTAATAAAATAAACTATATGTCAATCAAGCATAAATCCAATTAATTGAATTTCTAAAAATTCCTAATCCTTTTACTCGCAAAACCCAAACACAATCCGACCCCAATTAAGTGCGAAAACCAACTCCAGTAGAGAACGTAACAATAGAGCACTACCATTGTTACTATGAGCTACAATTCTTCTAAGTTAATGGGTATTAAGAGAGCTACATGTGGTAATTTTTTATTAATTATTTCTATTATAACCGATTCGATTAGCTAGAGAGGTAAGTTCTTCCTTTTTCCATTTAGTCTTTTTCTTTCTTCTTCCTTTGTTTGTATAAATAGACAATGAGTTTAAAAGGGAAGGAGAGTTTTTGCATGTATAACAATGAAGAGAATTAAGTTTTTGCTTCTCTTTTAATCTCTTATTTAAGCTTTTCTCTCGTATTCAAACATGGTATCAAAGTTAGGAAATTAGGGTTCATATCCTTTCTCTCTCTCTTTTTTTTTTTTTAGTTCAAGAGGTTGATAATGGCGAATTCCTCCTTGAATTCATTGATTGAAGATCCACAATCTCCTTTCTATCTTTACCATTTAGATAATCATAATTCGGTCATCGTTTCACCCGAACTAACTTCAATCAAGTATGCTTTATGGAGTCGATCTTTTTTGTTAGCTCTCTTGATTCGCAATAAATTTAGATTTTTTAATGGCACAATTGTTGCACTAACTAGTAGTAATTCGATGTATGGTCCTTGGCCGTGATACTACAATCTCATCATTTCTTGGTCGTTTTATTTAATTTCACCTCTAATTACGGTAGTTGTGTTTTATATGGATTCGATTGTAGAGATTTGGACGAGTGTTGAAGAAGAGATTTTCTCATGTTGATGATTCTAAGATATGCAATCTTCAATATGCATTATCTATTATGAATCAAGGTAACTCGTAGTATTGATGAATACTTCACTAAGTTGAATTTTATTGGAGAGGAGTTAAGGAATTTCGGACCTTTGCCTCACTTGTGGGTGTGAAGAATTCAATTCTAATTACTTCAAGATGTTTGTTGAATTGCAATAGAAAGACCATGTGTTTCGATTCTTGAATGGATTAAATGAGTAGTATGTTGGATTGAGGTCACATATGATTATGATGAAGCCATTTCCTTCATTGTATGAAGTTTATAATCCGGTAGTGAAAGAAGAGTCTCATAAAGCAATGCAATGTAAATTTCAATCCTTCTTAGATTATTCAACTATGTCGGTCAAAATACATTTTTGATATAGATAAAGTGTACCTATTATAGTAAGAATGGACATATTAGGGAGAGGTGTTCCATTTGAATGGCTTCCTTGCTGGTTCAAGGTTTGCCGAAACAAAGGGAATTCTCAAACCGTGAATCCAAAAAATTCATATACAAATAGAGGACCTTTTGCTTCGCTAATTTTGCAACTCGTGAGTGATAATACAACAATTGACAATTCAATTACAAATTCATTATCTCAAGCTTGTTCAACTCAACATCAAGTTCAATAATTATCAACTCTTCTCGATGTTCAAGATAAATAAACATCCTAATCTACTATACCGAAACTAAAATCTTAGTCAATCAACCTATGTTTTTTAATTTGGCAAGTACACACTTTCTTAAAACTGATTTCATTCAATCAACTCTTTATTGTTGCACTTAAATTTCAAAACTTTCATCATGCATCATGAATCATAAATCTTGGATAATTGACACGAAAGCTTCGAGATCATATTGTAACCCCTGTAAAAATCCTTATCCGTAACGCGACGTGTATTAGAATAATTCTATATATATGTATATTAAGAGTAAGTATAATTATCATTTTATCATGAGAAATTAATGCTTGAAATATGTGATTTATGTTAAATTAAAGTTATTGTGATTAAGATTAATTCTTTAATTATTAAAGAAATCAAATACGCAAAATCGAGTGTTTTAAGGACTATATTTTGCTCGAGTTTTATGTGAATTATTTGAGGCCTTTAGAGTACTTTTTGGGTCAAACTTAAAGAATGAAAGTTGTTCATCTATATGTTTAATAGGCCTGTATAAAATTTTATAATATTTGGACCTATACATTAAGAGTTATACCAATTATAGTGAGGGTTGTTTCGAAATGCATTCTGCTGAAATTTTGGGAGAAGAATCTGCCCGAATCTTGTGAGATTTATTTGATGCTGTTAGATTGATTTTTGAGAAAAATGTAAAGAGTAAAAGTTGTTTGCCTATGTGTGTACTAGCTCTCTATAACATTTCATAAATTTTGGATACATATAGAAAGAGTTATGCACATTTTATTATAGATGGGTTAGGAGGTAACACTCGCTGAAATTTTGGAGAAAAAGAAATTTCGAATTTTAAAAATGGAAATTTTTGAATTTTTTATGAAAGAAATTTTGTCTAATTACATTAACCCAGCTTATTAATGTTTTTATTTATCCTAAGTTTTCTTTAGCCACCTAATCACTTGAATTAAATGCTTAAAAGCCAAATCGTCACCTTTGACTTTCAAAACATGCCGACTTTGCCTTCCAAGCTTCCTCCACTTTACATTTAGCCTAGTTAAATTTTAACACTTATGATATAAATAAATGAGAGGATAAAAGGTGAGTATATAAGGGAAAGAGAGGGTTAAATGGCTGCCATTTTTAGGCCAAAAACCGTAGCTATCCAGAATTAAAAGAGAAGCCACATTGAAGAGAGAAAAACAGACAAAAAAAGAGAAAGAGAAAGGGAAAAAGGAAAGAAAAAGAGCTGAGGAAATTCTAATCAAACCTAAAAGAGGTAAGTAGGTTTCATTTCTTGGCTGATTAATGTCTTAAATTATTTTTTTTAAGTTATTTTGTTAGTGGTTATTTCATGGGTTGTAATAATCTTCAATGGTTATATGCTTGATGCTTGGGATAAATCTATGTATGGATGTCTTGTTGTGATGATTTATGATGTTATGATTTTTTGAAAAATTTTCAAGTATGTGGTGATGAGTTGGATTGAACTTGGACTAAATTTAAGTGAACTAAAACATGTTTAAAGTTGGCTTGGAATGAATTAATAAATTAGTGTTGATAAGGAGTAAATTCTGTCCGAATTTTGGGGTGTATTTTCAAGGATTTTACATCGATTTCTAGGTGAAACTTAAAGCATAAAAGTTGTTCCTCTATTTTTCAAATAACTTCCTTTAAAATTTCTTAGTCATTGGATTCGTGTACAAAGAGTTATACCCAATTTAGTACATATAACTCTAGACAAACTACTATCATGCAAATTGCTCCCTAAGTTTCAAAATTTGTAATTAATTGTGTACTTGGTATTTAGACCAAATTTTTGGATATGTTATAAATAAATATGTCTAGTATCTAAAATAAAATGGGTAAGATTTAATTATATTCTAAAATTGGAAAATTATTTACTCGATCGGGAGTTGCCCGGTAATAAACCCTAAAACCAAAAAAATTAGACTTGGACAAAATTAATAGGTTTGGAATAAACTAAATGGGGTTGGACTAAATAAAATGGAATTGAATAGAGTCAATGGACTTAGGATAAAGTTAATGGGCTTGGATTAAAGTAAATGGACTTGGACCTTCTTTTAAATATTAACGAAACTAATTAACAATATTAATGAGCGGAGGTTGTGTTGCCGCTATGAGTACCAAGATTGGTATGTGAGCGACGGGTGAATCCCGAGTATTGGTTGAATCGTGAGTATGGCTTAAGAGAGAAGGGTTGGTACCCGAGTTTAGTTGAATGTGATTAAATATGTCATCACGTGCATCACGTGCATTGGGGGTGGAATAAGTTGAGAAAAATCATCGAGTCATAAAATGACACGATTTGATAACCGAATTAAAAATAAATGGGTATTAGTAGTCCGAGTACTCTAGGTCGTGTGCCCGCACTATTAGACGATGGATTCCCGCTAATAGTAGTTACAACGAGGGGTAATTCCGTTGTAGCGAGAAGATGATCCAAGGATCATCCGGATGAAATCAAGTCGTGTGCTTGCACTGTTAGACGATAGATTTCGCTAACGGTAGTTACAACGAGGGATAATTCCGTTGTAGCGAGAAGATGATCCGCGGACCACCCGGATGATAAATAGAGTAGATCGGCTAATACCTGTGGTACCCGAGATTAAAATTCATGAGTATGGTGGAAAGTCAAAACTTCATTGCATATCACGTGCATCGCCCTACTTACTAAGCTTCGGCTCACTCTATTGTTATTTTTATGTCATGACGAGAAAAAGGACAAGTTGGTACGAGTGCAGTGGCTCCTCCTAACCGGCTCATATGAGGCACCATATATTAGTTTTTATTTTGTCCGTAAATTTAGGGTATGGAGTTCGTGAGAAATTGAATATTACCTATAATATTTTATTAATATATTTAATTATACGATGTAAATTTTATCTTAAGGATTTATACACGTAATGTGCTCGTTAAAGTTTTAAGAATATCATAAGAGAACTACTTAGAGTTTAGGGTATGTCGGTGTAACGCTCTTCGTCTAGTACTCTATTTGAGTAGTAGAAATATGACTAGGACGGGGCGTTACACATATAATTTGTTTTTTAAAATTTTATTGTTCATTCCATATCATCAATCATGCTTTTGTATTAATGCTAAATGGTTCTAAAATAGTCGATACTCATTCCGATACTATTTCTTTATCTTTTGACTTGATTCTTCATAACATATTTTATGTTGTGTCATTTCAATTAGCAAACTTACTAAAACTAGAAAATATTTTCTTAATTTTCATAATGATTGTTATTTCATTCGAGTACTTCTTTCGTGGACGGTGATTGGTCTTGCTAACGTCAAGGATGATTTTTACTTCATAGAGAGTTCTTTGCAAACTTCAAAATCCATTGTTTTAGATAATTCAAAGTCTAGTGCTCTTTGTTTCTCTCTTGTTAATACTAGTCCTATAATTGGTGTTGATAATTGTTTTGATCTTTGGCACTTTAAGTTAGGTCATGTTTCTTTTGAAAAGATAAAACTTGTACATTAATATCGTCCTACTATAATTAGTAATTCATATTCAAATAAAACTCTCTGTGTTATTTGTCAAAGGGAAAAACATAAAAGACATCCCTTTTTAGTTCAAGCTGAAACTTCTAAAATTCTTTTTGAATTAATACAAGTTGATATATGAGGACCATATTCACAATCGGCTCATGAAAAATATCAATATTTCCTCACCATAGTTGATGATTTCATCGAATGACTTGGGTTTTCTTAATAAAATCTAAATCTAACGTTGCTTCTTTACTTCCTGCCTTTTGTACTCTCATTCACAATTAGTTTAATCTTCCTATTAAGTAAGTTAGGTTAGACAATGGCTTAAAGTGTAGGTTGACCAATTTTTATTCTATAAAAGGAATTGTTCATCAAACTCTTTTATGTTGAAACATCATAACAAGATGACGTTGTTGAAAGGAAACATCAACGATTGTTGAATATTACCGGGGCTTTGCTTGTTTTAGTCTTTTATACCAATTATTTTTTTAGGGAGAAGTAGTACTAATCGCAATACATATCATAAATTGATTACCTACTAGAATTCTTTATAACCGAAATCCTTATAAAATATTATTTCTCAAGAAAACTATATACACTCATTTAAGAGTCTTTAGTTATCTATGCTTTGCTTCTACTTTATCTCAAAATCGAAAGAAGTTTGATTCTAAAGCTAGATAATGTATTTTTCTTGGTTATCCAATTGGTATGAAAGCATACAAATTATATGATTTGAATTCCAAAACTATATTCATATATAGAGATGTTATGTTTCATGAACATATTTTTCTTTTTTCTCAAAATAAATATGTTCTTGTTCCTCATATTCTTGTTCTTCCCGACATTCCACGTAAAATATCAATTATTTTTCATAATTCTAATCTTGAATCTACGAATCCTCTATCCGAACATGAGCACATTTTTCATGATAATGTTTTTAAGCCTTGTCCGACTAATATGTCTTCTTCTTCAAATGATACTTTTTTCCCAATCAAGTTGTGATTCTGTTGTTCCTTGGGTTCTTGTTAGGAAAAGTAATAGAACAAACTGGCCGCCAAACTATCCGTTAGATTATCATATAAATCTTTCTTCATAGGCTTCTTTCATTTATTCTACAAACTATCCCATTCAATAGTTTATTTTTAAAGCATATCTTTCATTATCCCATGCATCTTTTTATCACTACTCTTTCAACAATTGTTAAGACTCATTCATATCAATAAGCTATGCATTACGAACATTGGTAAACAACCGAGAGGGCTAAACTAGATGCCTTTGAGGATAATCGTGTTTAGATAATTGTTTTTTATCCTTTTAATCAACGAGACAATAGGTTTATTTCTACAAGCATATCTTTCATTATCCCTTGTATCTTTTATCACTACTCTTTCAACAATTGTTAAACCTCATTCATATCAACAAGCTATACATTCCGAATATCGATAAATAACCATAAAGGTTAAACTCGGGTGCCTTTAAGGATAATCATACTTAAACAATTGTTTTTCGTCCTTTCAATCAATAGGGAGTAGGTTATAAATAAGTGTATATGGTTAAGCTTCATCCTAAGAGCATTGATAGGTATAAAGCTCGATTGATTGCTAAGGGTTACGGTAAAAAGAAAGGTTTTGATTTTCATAAAACTTTTAGTCTTATGGTTAAACGAGAAAACAATGAGGTTGCTTTTAGCTCTTGCAGTATCTCAACATTGGTTTTTATCCGAAATGGATGTCAACAATGTTTTTCTCAATGGAGACTTATGTGAGACAGTTTACATGGAGCTTCTACAAGGATATAAGGTCCAATGGGATTATCCTACTCATATAAGACCATTATGCAAACTTTAAAAATCTTTATATAGGAAAAAGCAAGCATCCGGATAATAAAATGCTAAACCGACTACTCGTTTTGCATTTTTATGGGTTTTTGCATGCTAAAGCAAATCACTTATTATTCACTAAAAGGATTCCATCAAGAGGCTTTATTGTTTTGCTTGTGTATGTTGATAACGTTGTTATTGCAAATAATTCAATAGACATCGATGAGGAATTTAAAAAGTATCTTTATTTTCGATTCAAGATGAAGGGTCTAGGTAAGCTAAAGTTTTTTCTTAGGATTGAGGTGGCTAGATCTCTAAAAGGAATATCCTTGTGCTAAAGAAAATATGTTCTTGATCTATTGACGAACATAGTTTGCTAGGAATTAAGCCGACTTAACTCCAATGGATACTAATATCAAATTAGTAAGGATGATTATGATTTCTTGAGGGATCCAAATAATTACGGAGTTACTTGGTAGAAACGTTGTCATATTTAACTTTCACAAGGCCTACCATTTTTTTTCCACTCTTGTTTTTTATCAATCTATGGACAAACCTACGATCATACATTTATAAGCGACTTTTAATGTACCGAAATACCTAAAGTATGCTTCGGACAAGGCATTTTATTCCCAACGATTCTAATGTGCCTCTTCGGGCCTATCCAAACAATGACTAGGTAGGGTGTCAAGACTTTGGCAAATTAGTTACTAGTTTTTATGTCCTTCCTAGTAGTTCTTCTATCAGTTGGAAGTAAAAAAAGTAGTCCTTAATTAGTCGACAATCCATATTAGTAAAAATCTTGTCTTTTATGAAAGAAAAATATGCATTAAAATTGATTGCTATTTTATTAGAGAAAAGGTTCTTTTTGGTATTGTTAAACCAGATTTCGTTCCAACCGATCTACAAGTTACATATATGTTCACCAAAGCTCGTATAACCAACTCGGTTTCATCTCCTTCGGGCAAGATGATCGTTGATAATATTCATGCTCCTCTTGAAGGAAAGTATTAAGAGAGCTATTCATGGTAATTTTTCCTTAGTTATTTCTATTATAACTAATTCATATAATTAGTTAGAAGTTAGTTCTTCTTTTTTTCTAGTTAGTCTTTTTCCTTCTTCTTCCTTTGTTTATACAAATAGATAGTAAGTTTAGAAGGGAAGAAGAGTTTTTACACCTATAACAAAAAAGAGAATCAAGATTTTGCTTCTCTTTCAATCTCTTCTTTGAGCTTTCCTCCGTATTCAAAAAGGGTTGAAGCCAAAAACTTAAACATGCATGATTTGATTCTCAATTCATTTTTTGTGTTTAAAAGGCAAAGAAAGCTTAATGGAATCTTGTAGTTATGTTTCTTTAGTTTCATCGAAGAAATAATTCCCAACATCAAATACCTCACTCAAATCTTGCTATGCCTCCTCGCAAACCATTCCTTAAAATTCAAATGCATTTTTTGACGGGTAGCTAATCCTAGGAATTTTGATGGAATAACATTATTTTTTTGACTATCTTCACACACACACACACACACACACATACACATACATATATATACAAAGCACAAAATGCAAGAAGACTTGACAAAAAAAAAAAAAAACAAAATCATATGGATAAATCAACAACACATTTCGGAACCAAAATGCTCGGGCTTTCACTACCACTTCCCCATTTTTTTCCTTCGATTGCTTTCCTTGTAATCCAGTTGTCTATTTCTCAAATGCACGATTGACGAAGTCGTAATAGCCATCATGAATAGCGAGTTCTCGATTCCTCAACTTTTCTTCTACCTAAGGGTAAGTGAGGAGGTTTACCAACGAACAATTGAATGATTCATGTAGAAAACAATATCGGGAAGAAATCATTCAACATGACCATGGTTTAAATTATTTAAGCCACCTCTTATCAAATTTCACTCTTCTCTACCCATTGGTTAGTAGCAAAACCGAGTTCGAGCCACCCATCATAACCTTCTTCTTGGACTATCAACCATGGTTTGTGGAGAGGGGCCGTGGCGAGGGGTGGTTGGAGAATTTTTTGTGAAAAGGGAGAACGTTTCGGGGTTTTCAATGAGAAGGATCGGGGATTTTTAGGAATTTATTGTGTTTGATGGACATGTAATTCATTTCATTGAGTTCATGTTTGATTGACATGTAGATTATCTTAAAACATAAATTTATCTTATAAAACATGTGGGATCTTATGAGATCCTATGTGGTATTTATATGTAGTTGCTATGTTACCTCTTATACCATGTCACTGAAAACAAAATATAAGTAAAAAAAATTCATGTGTGCTTGATGTAGTTATTGAATCTCGGTTCATGTAATTCATTTATTGTGTTCGATGGACATGTAATTCATTTCACCGAGTTTGTGTTTGATAGACATGTAGATTATCTTCAAATGTAAATTTCTCTTATAAAACATGAGGAATCTTATGTGAGATCTTACGTGGTATTTATATGTAGTTGTTATCCTACCTCTTATACCATGTCGACTGAAAACAAAATATAAGTAAAAAAAATTCATATGTGCCATATAGTTATTAGAATCTTAGCTCATGTGTTTTTTATTCAATTTTGAAAAAACTTGTCAAAATGATTAAAACATATTAAATTCGTGATTTAATGATACATTAAACCTTTTTTAGTTTTATCATATTTCCTATTTTATTCAAGATGAATTTTTATTAGAATTATATGATTTTGTATTTTTTTTAATTATATGGTATTTTGATTTTTTTACAAAATTGATAGATAAAATATTATCTTAATATATTTAATTATATATGTAGTGGTTGAAATATATTTTATATTCAAATAATATATTAAATGCAATAAGGATAAATTTTCTATAAAAAACAAGTCATAAATCCATTAGAGTTCCAAACTCGATCCGCATTTGTTAGGATCTCGCATTCATATTTTCAAAACTTGATTCGAATTTATAAAATTTGGTTTGACTTGTTTAATTAAATAATCCGGATCTACTATGATCCGATCCAAATTCGATCAATTGACAGACCTTAATTACCATCTTGAATGAAAGAAAACCATTCAAATTTGTAAAAAACACATAATTTGGCATCATTTTTATTTTAGGAATTTGAAAACAAAAACATAGAATTTGTTGGCTTTTGTTCTAAAAAACATAAAAAAAAAGGCAATCATTTGTCAAAATTTTTCAAAATAAACAAACAAAATGGTTCTAAAAAATTGTGACAGTGGCTGTTGGTTTTTCTCTTTTTGAACAAATAAATCCAAAACAAATAATTTTTTTTTGTAAATGTTTCCTAAATTTTGAGTAAAAACAAAAAAAAAACAGAAAACGAAAATCATAAATTGTGATAACATGCAAATCCTCTCCCGCATGATTTGTAGGGAAAAAAATAGCAATCATATCCAATTCTACAGTGCCCATTCAGAAGAAAAGGAATTTACGGAGCTCATAGGAATTTGGGCTTTATACTTGAGGAAGAAAAAAGGTACGAGAACGTGTGCAGCTCTTATGGGCTTCTCGACTTGCTTTTATATACCTCAAGCCTACTGATCGCCTCCACGCTCGTTAGTTTTATTATGTCCCAGCTCAGCTAGCCACCGCATCTGTCCATGGCTCAGCCCATGTCAATATATAGTAACAAAAGCCTCAATCTTACAATACTTTCATCAAGCCGAATGCAGGGATCACTATTCTTGTTGATAGGTTTCGGCCCGTCTTATTTAAAACTTTAATCTTCCAGTGATTAGATTATACAAAATTAAAAAAAATTCAAAATTACTTTATATTTTTATTACAAAAGGCCATGTGTCAATCATATATTGGTCTAATTTTGTTAATTAACGAATCAATCTTGACGGAAAGACCATATCATAGATATTGTATAAAGTACAGGGACTCAATCAATAGAATTCAGAATGTATATTGACGAATTATGGACTCAATCAATAGATATTGTATAAAATTCATTTTATGTTAGCTGTCCTTTATCTGATTTTGGGACGAATTGTTTTAATTTAAGCTAGGATATATAGATTGAGTTACTAAATAAATATGAAAAGACAAAATAATAATATCAACGACAAAAACGTTTTAATTTCATGCTATATATTGATAACAACGTGTGCCTATATAAAAGAGAATTGATTTATTCTGCATCATTTTTGGTTCAAGTCAAACTTATAAAGTATGAGTAAAAAAATGCCATTCCACTTACTCAAACTTGAAAAAATAGAAAACATTTTTTCCATTTTCAAATTAAAAAAATATATATTTTAAAAATAATATTAATTATGTATTTGTTCTCATCCAACACCTTAATTTTTTTATTGAATTGATTTTTTTAACATAATACCATAATTTTACTGACTTAACGAACTATAAATTAGAATCTTACTATTGTTTTTTAAAATTAAAATTTATTAACTTAATGGTTACGAATTTGAAATTCCTTACCTTCATTTTCGTTAATTAAATTGAAAATTAAACATATAGGAGTAGGTAGTTTAAATTTTTGTATCTAACTGGTTTTTTACAAAATACTGCAGTTAAACATTAAACCTTCTGTTTTGTGTCGCATGAAAAATAATCCTCCAGAGACATTAAACTCTAATTGTTTGAAACTATACGTGGATACTTTTCGAGACTCAGACAAAGTGTCAATCATTGTCTGAATTTATGGGGATCATTGTTGGCAGTTAAATTAATCTCCTCATGGTCCTCCTCTAAACACGTACTTGAGTTGAGCATTTGCTTCGATCTTTTAACGAAGGACCTCAAATCATCACCAGGAACAACGGAACCAGCGCTAAAGGCAGATTTTATTTCATCTCGTTTTAAGAAAAAAAAAAACCATAAACCATTAAAAATAATACAATAATATGTTTTTCTATAATATTCAAAATCTTTAGTATATTTTTAGATGTTTAATCGTATTTCATTTATTTCTAAAAAATTTAATTTATCATTTCGATCAATTTTTTTAACCAAATAAAATATATTGATCTTAATACTTCTGATTGAAATATATAAAAAAAAATTAAAAAACTTCAAAAATAAAATATACATATAATGTGATTTTAAGTTTTTTTTAATAAAAAATATTTTAGTTAAAAAATTATAATTAAAAAAATTTAATCATAATAACATATTGAATATTTAAATTTTTTTTAATGATATAAACAGATGAAAGATTTTGAATACGGTATAAGATCATATCGACAATTTTTTTTCAACCATTTAATTCTCCTAATTCTTCATCCTTGCTGTCTTTTTCTTTTATTATTTTATTATTATGATTATTTTACGTAGAAGGAATCCTTCCGGCTATTTCCTCACGTGTAAAACTTTAGGATGTCTGAAGCCCGTAAAAAAAAGCAAGAAGTTCGATCAAGTATCTCCCATATATATATATATATATATATATATATATATATTCACACATAATAAACATGCATTTGGAAACTTCTGGCTGCGTATTCAACATCCCCTGGTCCATGAGACCGGTGGTTTTAAGGGCGAGGTCCCGATAATGCCTAACTAACTTGGCCGGTCAAAATCCCAAACTTGATCATTAGAAGTTTGTGATTCCACTTCAATTTTTACTGCCACGTGCCAACTAGTTAGTGTCTTGTTGGCCCTACCACATTATGTTACCTTGTAGAAACAAGGAAACATATTGATCATCCAAGTCCATATCGTTCAGATAAACCATTCATCTCATTTGCAAAATCTATTTGCCACGTTTTTTTTGGTCCCATCTACTGTTTGCACTTTGATTCTCGCATTTGGTCTTCTCAAGGAAGTTTGTTTTACTTGCCAACTTTCAAAGAAAAAAATCCTCCCGTGGCAATTAATTACCCAAGGAAAAAAACAAGGACAATGTGTATTAAAGAATACCTCAAATTATGCTGAATATTTAATTAATTTTAAATATGCCCAGCTTAATTGCATAAGATAATTAAAAATAGTGAATCCTAATTAGCTTATTGGGTAATTGACATAATCGTATTTGCAAGCTATCTGAGATTAAATACAAATTTTATTTGATGAGGTGGTAAAATCTCGAGAGATGATGTGGCTTCTTATCACAACTGGAATTGAATTGTGCTTAACGGTGGTGATGACTGTTGTAACTGGAATACCTGCAAAACAAGTCGATTTGTTTGAATGAAGATTCGGCCGCCCTTTCTCACAAACCCAGCCGAGCCAACACCCCCCTCGCCTACCTCTCTCACAAACCCAGCCGAGCCAACGCCCCTACTAGCCGCCTTCTCTCACGAACCCAGCAGCCACCAGACCCACCTGAACCCAGCAACGCCGTCCCTTAACTCCACAAACCGTTCGCCAGGCCTCCCCGCCATCAAAAAATCTTATATGCATAGAAACTGAGAAAGAGAAGATGAGGAGGCTAGGAAGGTAGAGAAAAATAATTTTCTTATATTTGTTGAACGAAGGGCTGGGATTTTAGGGTTGAAAAATGTAAGGCTGAGATGAGTTGAAAAAACCGGAATGAAGAAAAAGACGAAAGTGAACATAGAAGGAGCAGAGTAAAAAAATTAAGCATGGGCCGAGAAGGTAATGGCAGAAACGAAATTAGAAAGCCAGAAGAGGGCAAGAAAAAAGGAAAAGCACTGCTCATTTGAAGCGTAGAACACGCAGGAAAAACAGTGTGTGAACAGAGAAATGAATTATGTTTTAGTTTCTTCGTGATTGCGATTTTTTTTTTTCCCTTCAGTTAGTGGATGGGTCATTTTCCACCACAAAAGGGCAACATCACCGGAATAGACCTGGACCAATTAATCCATCCTTGCTTGCATCACTCTTTTAATTTTTTCCCTGAACAACAGAGGAAATTCATTGAAGCCTGCATTACTCCAGGACTGCCTCGTCCATAGTCCCTCTAAAGTTCATACTATTACACTCATGAGTTCAAATTGCACGAGTTTAGCTCATAAACCTTAATTTGCCAACACTTTTGCTTCTTGATCTTAAACCTTATTCTGTACATCTTAACTTTGTCCGTACCCTGGCTATTAAATTCCAAGAAAAGCTTCGTCCGTACCATTTGACTTTCTGTTGTCCTCCGGCTTTCCCATGGGCCGTTGCTTTACTTACTTTTCTCGCAGACGGACAACGGAACAAACAAGTAATGGCATATATAGAGCCACACCGGCTGCTTCGTTTCTATTGGTTTTCACTTTGCTGTCATAAATCGCAAAACAGCACGTGATTTGTACAAATGGACAGATGGGTGTGGTGGGGTCTAGATTCCCAGGTCCCAGACACACCCATTTAATAGTTTTATATGGTCCACCAAAGGAGCAACAGAAATAGGCATTTTAGACCAAGTAATTAAAAACTCATCTTTAAGCCCAACAGGGAAAAAAAGGAAACCAAACCAAACAAAAGAAAGCACTTTAGTCTTCATGTGGGAATCCCAATTCCCATATGTCCATATGCAGCAATCAGACCACATATATAAACGTGCAAAAATATTAATTATGGCCCTTATTGACTCATAGAGTTTCATCCATTCCCCTACAGTAGCAAGTTAGATTTCCTTTCAAGTCATGAGCATCCGGTGCTACGAGCATGGGGATAGCAATAAAACGTGAAGTTTCAGTTCAAACTCTTATACATTATGCTGAGATTACAATACTGTTGAAAAAGGACCTGTTGCCTTCATTGATTTCCATAATTACATGATAGTTTGAAGGTAGACATTTGAAAACGGGAAAGAAAGAAAGATTTAAAAAAAAAAAAAAAACAAACCGCTTATGATCATGATATAGGAGTAATAACAACAAATAATCATGATCTTACTGTTCTAGTCTTCCAAGAAGAGCAGATTTCAGTGCCTCTTCGGTTCTCAGTCCATCAGGAACCCTAACGACCACATCTTGGAGCATAAGCTCGTTGACACTGGACATACTAGCATGGTGCACCTGAAATTCCAGGTCACGTAGTGCACTCATTAACCTAGATCCTGGATAATTCACATTCTCGGATTGGATCCTAATCATTGCATCACTACCCACAAACTTGACCTCAACTTCAAGTGCAAGGCCAGCACCACCAGAATTACCGTTAGGCCTGCAGACTGCTTGGTCCACAGAAGTGATAGTGCTTTGATTGTCCATATTATCAGCAACTTCCAATTTCACTCTCTTGGACTTACTGTGTAGTTGTGACTCCAATTCATCAGCTTTCGCCTTCAATTCATTTATATAGGATACAGCATCAGACAACAATGATGCTTTGTCCATTCTTGACACATTTGGGACCACCGCTCGCAGCGCGTAAAACCGGTGGTTCAGTTTCTCTCTCCGCTGCCTCTCAGCCTCTACATGGTTCTGTGGGGCGTTTCTGCCCAGCCCAGGCTTTCTCCCTCTTTTCTTTGGAATTCTTTTTTCTATATTCACAGCAACTATAGGAAAGTCCGAGTCTGAATGCTCCGAGTCCACATAAGAATGGCCTGGTTTATTAGAATTATCTTTCTTTGCTTCTGCTCTGTCTTGTGCTTTCTTCTCTCCATGATCAATTGCATGATCTTCTTGGTGAAGTCCGGCTATTATGCCTATATCCGCAAAAGAAATGTTTCTGTCAAGAAACTGGATTGGTTCTTCACAGGGATTATCATTAGGACCTTTAGGCGCCAAACAAGCGTTAAGATCTGACCCAAAAAGAGACTTGGCTTGTTGAACAACACCCCAATTTTCTCTGATCACACGATTGGATCCCAATTCAAGAACCCCACAGAACGTAGGTATGCAAACCAGGGTTTCAATGCCATGCATTTTTGCTTCTTTGACTCTTTCACAGTTGTAGTATTGAAGTTCTTGGCCACCAGTTAACCAAATCAAAGAGCCAGTGGTATAAGCTTTGCCAAGGATGCCATCTTCAAGTGGGAACGATCGAGTTAGGGACATGACATAAAACCACTCAGAGTCGGTAGCATCAGTGCCATCCATCAAAGACATATCAAGATCGCATTCACCGATCAGGGATTGGATTCCCTTCATGACCCTTTTCCTCTCGGAGTTTGATATCGGCACGCGGCTGTTGTTAACGGTGCTTAGTTTTGGTGAAGTGTTTTTGAAGCCTTGAAAATGGCCATCGCCCCAGGCTAGGAAGATTCGGCCACTATCATCGTTTGATGTTTGCCAAAATATGGCATAAGACCACCATTCTGGTTGACTTTCGACTATAAATTGTAGCCTTTGTTGGAGAGTTGGCGGGGTTTCTTGGGATAAAGAGATCGGTGAAGATGATGAAGATGGAGAGATAATGAGCTCCTCCATGTGAATTGAGCGTATATGTAAGAAATTAAGTTTAAGGAGAACAAAGAAAAAGGAGCCAGAAATAGAAGAGCTAGGTAGAGAAAGAGGGTAGACTTATCTTTTCAATGGAGGACTTGCCATGGCCCAAGAGTTAATGGATCATGATGAGTGATCAGAAAAGCGACTTGCGCACCAATGTTGCAAAACAAGCATAAAAATAACCACATATTTATAGAGAAAAAGCTTCTTTTTAAGACAGAAATTTAACTTTCTATTTGGTAGCCAATTTGGTAAAGGTACAAACAAACAGGACAAAGAAGTCGACAAGTTTTACACTGTTCTGCCAAAAAGATTAGGAACTTGCATCCATCCAGAGAGAAAAAAAAACCTTTCTTTTCTTGTTGCGGTGAGAGAGATCTGAGGTATGAGATGAATTAATAATAGAGATTAAAAAGAGTGAGATGTACGATAATGAGCAGAGGGTATATTTAAGCGAATGCGAGCAAGAAGGGCAATGTAATTACAAGATGAGAATGCGAGTACGAAGGGAAATGTAATTACAAGTACGTTTGGTGTTAGTAGGGCAAAAGTGTCTGAAATTAGCTTAATTAGTTATGTCAGCATCGAACATAAGTACTGGCACGTGAATGGAGAGCTAGTTTGTCAGCAATCAGTGACTACTCTGTTACGTGGGCTTGCCATTTTACATCTCTCTCTGTCTCGGTACTGTGAATGAATCAATGACAATGAACCGAAACGTGTCTTCCCTCCTTGAATTCAAGTACTATACGAATTACAATTACAAGTATTTGCCTCTTTGGTACTGTCTTTGTCCCAAAGCAACCAAGCCTGGTCGAGCGATTAGAGTTTCAAGTTGCAACTCCGAACAACATGGCCAAAGAGCTTTGGTGTCCTTTGGTACTGCGGTTTTCTGCTTGCTACTGTACTCCAGTGTTACTGTTGGATAATATATGATCACCCGTATAACATATGTGTGGTCTCTCCTTCTTTCTCGGTTTTCCGTGCAACGAAAAAATTAAATTGCAGCTGGTTAGGGAGATTATATAAGTGGTTCTGTATCACTTTCTATCGCCTTTTTTTCCCTTCCCATTTGTTTGATGATTGCTTCCATTTCCAATCTACTTGGAGAAAACAGTGTGAAGGTGGATACATGGCTGAGCTGCCGCGTTTCACTGCAGATCAATTCACATTGGCTTCAATTGCCGTTGTTAATCAAAGAGTTGGAGAAAACAGAGCCGTGATAATCCTTTTTATTTCCTGAATGTTATTTGTGCGTGCTTTTTTAAATATCCAACAATAGTTTAGAATAGCATTTTTGAATATTCTATCTTTCAATTAAACTGTCTAGGAAAAAGTTACATCTGTGCCAAAAACAGATTAATTAAATAAACTAAGATAAAACGATAGGTTACTATTTCAAACATTGTTTATATACTAACATTTTACTATTTATTAGTTTTTTTACACTTTGATTCTTGATCTTTGTCAATAAATCTTTCGATTCACATCTTCATTTGCTCATCCATTTTGTTCCTAGATGAGAGAGAAGGAAAGAGGAAAGTGAGAGACGAGATGAGAGAGAAAAATTGCCCATCAAGCTTATTTAGGTCGTTTTGATCGACGAAAATCCACTAGATTTGTTTATTTTTGAGAGATGAGTTTGTCCATGGTTGTTTCAAGCCATAAACAATTAGAGGAAGTAGATCGAAGCTAAAAAAAAAAAATCCGATTTGATTTTGATTTTTTCTTTGTTTTTGTGTGTATTAAAATGATTTTTGAGGTTTTAGATATGTTTATTAGCTTTATTCCGATCATTTAGAGGTATTTAGGAAAAAAATGATGTCGAAATTTAATTTCTAAAAATCTGAAAGTTGATCCTTAATTTTTCGATGAACTTTCAACAATCACAAATTCATAAAAAATTGTAGGATTTTTTTTTTCAAGCGCCTGGTTGCACAAACCAACCAGGCGCCTATCCTGATTGGTTTGTGCTAACCAGGCACCTGTCCTGGTTGGCTTAAGCCAACCAGCTCATGTCCTCCTTTTGTTTTTCATTTTTTTTTCCTTCCATTTATATATTTGGTTACAATTAAGTAGTGCTGCAATTATGTATAAATTAAGGAGTTCTGCAATTATATGTAAAAGTGTTACAATTACGTGTAATAGAAATGCAATAGAAATTAAGGAGTGCTGCAAATATCTGGTTCCTCTTTTGTTTTTTTTTTTTGTTTTTCCTTCCTTCCTTCCTTTATATATTTTAGGTTTAAATTATATATTATAAGTTTTTATTTAAGAATCCTTAAATAAAGAAAAATAAATCATACTTTTTTTACGTAGAAATTATATGAAAAACAAAATAATAATAGTAATGAAATAAAAAATTATAAAATTTTGAAATGATTTTGTTTTATCTACCTATTGTGTTGCGTGGATAATTTCAAAAATTAATCATCTTATCATCATTAATTAAATTTTTTTTCCATTTGTTAGTTTTGATAAAAATCTATTTATTAATTATAACTTTATTTTTGAAGATGATACGATGAAAAAGATATTTGGAAAGATTTTATAATTCTTGATTAATATTTTGTTTAAAATCAATTCATACGGAGAAATGATTTATGTTTTTTAAGCAAAAATTTATTTTAAAAAAAACAATTGAAAAAATTTAATTACATACGAAATGATAATTAAAAAATTTTAAAATGATTTTGTTCAATTAAACTCGCAGCGTAGCGTGAGTAATTGACTAATACTATATACTAAAGAAAAATCATTTTTCAATTGTTTGACTTTCCTTCAAAATAAAATAAAATAATAATAAAACCTTCATTATTTCATCACACACGCACAAATTTGAATTAAAACGTGATAAAGTGAATATTAGTAAATAAATTGGTCATTCTATCCCAGCACTCTGCTAGCCTTTCTGTGTATTAGAATGATGATTCAAATATTATAAAGATATATTTTGCAGATATCTTAATAGGTAACTTAAAATGTTGCAATGTATTAATTTGGCATTAAAAAAAGTTGGGGAATAAATTATTAATGAAAGAACTTATATAGTTTTTAAAAACCTATAACTTAAGATGAATAGTATATCATTTCAATATATATATATATATATATATATATATATATATATATATATGTATGTATGTATGTATGTATGTATAATACTCTCCACAACTAATAAAATTATTGTTAGAGGTAGAATGCAGTCAATAACGTCACTTACAATTTTATCAACTTTGTAACTATCAATTAACTTAGAAAAAATTGGTTTATTGAAATACATATTCAACCATCAATTGGAAAACAAAATGTCTGAAACTATACCAATATGTGTTTTAAATTTTATAAACAAACAACCTTGGTTTTTTGGTCTTCCATGCATGTTGTGAGGATCTACCTGATTATTAATTTTGATAAATGATTCATATACTTTCAATTTTTATTTGTTATTTCTTACAAAACATAAAAATGATTTGATCAAAATTTGGTCCTATACTCTTCAATTTTTTGGAGCGTCCTACTCTTGTTAATATTTATTAAGTCTCTCCACTATTTATTTTGTTATGTAATGGCTCTCTGCTCGCACCGTCATGAGTTCGTGTCCGTACATGGCACATTTTTGTTAAAATACTGAGTGGAATATTTGATAATTCACAATCCAATTAGTCTTCTATTTTTAAAATTTTATCATTTGAGGAGAAAAATTAAAAATTTAAAAACAGTAAATTAACTAAGAAAAAAATAGCTTAAGCAAAACTGATTAATTAAAGTAAATTAATTTTCACATGTTTATTTTTCATTTTCTTATTTCTTTAGTTATATAATCTCATAAATAAAAGAGTTATTCTGATATAAAAATATCATGTAGGTGTACAGACTCATGAGGTCTTACGATATAAGGCTGGAATAAAAAAAATATTGAAAGACTAGAGGTACCAATTTAGACAAAACCCAGAAAGAATATGTGCATGCATACGCACCCCAAATCATGAGGTCACATGGAAAATTTTTATAAATTATATCGATGCTCAATACCTTCATATATGAATTGTCCGTCACATGTTTTTAAAGTTCAAAATTTATACTAGAATCTTAAAAAATTTGATTGTTGCTGATCCTTCTATCTATAAGAATTCTATATACTCAATGCATATTTATTTAAAAATTTTAATTGTACTAAATTTTTGAAAGAAAAAAAAATCACTACAAATCACATGATTTTATATTCTTATTTAGAAATGATTTAATGAAAAAAATAATAAGAATGCAAATGAAATATAATTCAATTTCTATATTAAAATTAAAATTTAAATAACATAACGGATCTCAAAATAGATTGATATGATATTGGAGACTTTTTTTTTTTATGTTCAACAACATATATATATAAACATTTTTTTTTTTTTGACATACGGTGGCACTGTTAGCCGGGATTGCAGTTTATTTATAAACAAATCATAACCAAAAAAATAAAAATACAATTCTTTTAAAACATCTAAACAAGTATTTAAGTTGTAGACGACAAACATGGTTTCAAATGTTTCAGTTTTAGATTTGAAAATTTCAAGGTTACATACGGCTTTGAACGGGATTATTTATTAGATACACATGACACTATATTTTTTTTATCTCAGAAAAATATATAACCTATACATAAACAGATATAATTTAACGATTATATATTTAATATGTTTTTCAATAAAATAAGTTGAAATTTCAATATCTTTATTTATTTGGTTATCATGTAATTATAATCAGAATCGAAAGCATGTTTTTGGCCGAATAGATATAATTTATTCTGGTGTTTGTCAGTAGTTGTACACAGTAAGTTAACATACTAACAAATATTTTATATTAGTGTTTTTTTTCTATTATTTCTTTTCGTTTTATTTCTATTAAGTGGTTGGTTACACCTATGATCAAAATAGAAACAAGGCGTTTCGTGGGTTGGGTAACTCAAAACCTATAAAAAATAAAACCGTAAGACTCTGATATGAAAACAATTTATGAACCTTGTTTTTATGAGAAAAAAGAGTATAATTCTTGATATATTGAATAATTTAACAATGAATAGAATTTTATACAAGTTATTCTTATGGTGGTATATTTATATTTTTAGAGGCCAGATTTATTGATTAATAGTCATCTGATTATATCTATTAAAATATTATCTCGTCTAAAACCTTAACTTGTTAGTTGAGACTCCAAAATAAGATTTATATTATTTTTTAATAAACATCTTTAAATGAAAATCATTTGAATTTGAAATTTGCACAAACGCATATTATCGTGTGGTTGATTAATTAGAGGTAGTAGGATTCAAATCTTTGATCATTAAGTTAGTGAGACTTTGATATCATGTCAAAAAATTATCTCACGTAAAAGCTTAAACTATTAAGTGAGGTCTTACGATATAATATATATTATTCTCTAAACGTACTCATTTGAGTGAAAGCTTTTTAAATTTGAAACTTGCACAAGTTCATATTATCTTGTGCTTAATTAACCGAAAAAGAAAATGAGTATGGTAGAATTCGAACTCTTAATTATTTGATCATCAAGGTTTTGATATCACGATAAAAGATTATTTTATCAAAAATACTTAAGTCGTTAAGTAAAATTTCAGAATATGATTTAATATTATTTTCTAAGATGATCTTTCGTTAACGAGAGTATCAAATCATAAAAAATTCATAAGCAGATCAAATTATTTATAAAAGAAATTTTTGTTCATGATCCAACTGATGAGGCAGTCAGTTGTGGTTAGATTTTATCACCTCAATTAATAAAAATATAATTTAAACAGTATAGATCTGTGCAAGCATAAAAAAAAATTCTGTAGCGAACACGGCTGCAATATAAAATGTTTGTTCATTTCTTTCTTCTTTAGCCTCATTTCATTCGTGCTTAAATTATAGCAATGATTAACTAAATTTCCTTAAAAGATAATCTTCAAAATTATAAAAGTCAATCATGCAGCTCAATGCCAGAACCTGCAAGCCAGTGAGCCACCCTCTGTATATCTAAGAAAAGCGACATAAGCTGATAAGCACAATTAAGCAATAAATAAAAGAAAAGCTAGATATGCATAATTGGAGGTTTTTCTTGTGTTTTTTATTAGTTTCCAATCCCGAACGATTGGCTGGAGCATCTTGTCCGGACTCCGGATTCTGCTAAATTATTTAAGTAACACAAGTGGTATTATTCCAGCTTGCCTGCCTGAAGAATGGCTTATGTTATTCCCCAAAAGTAAGATATTACCTCATTTAATCACTTAAAAATTCAAATTACAAAAGTATTCTTGCACAAAAGAGACAAAATTACCAAGATGCCCAACATCGTGCACGAACTAGGAGAATGGGAGATTAGCGATTTTGTGGGCTACTTCAATGTCCAAACCAGTACATTAGTATGTCTGACATAAAGAAATGGTATATTTCATTTAACTTGATTCGGGAAGTTTGCATGAGATTACGAATGCCGTATCTCCTATTTTTATACTCTTGTTAGTTAAAATAACACTATCCAGGAAAGAGAAAAAAAAACAAAAACAAAAACAAAAACAAACGAGGTTGCTCTTCTTATACCTCTTCAATAAAAAATTGCAAGAAGCATCTTTCCTCATAATTTTAGTATTTCTTGCACTAATTAACAGTAAGATAAGGAAACAAAATATTAAATATAGTGGATTTTTTTTTCCATTTTTTGCTCATCACGACAAAGAGATAGAGTCTCAGTTTTTTTTTATTCGAATGTCTTTAAAGATATTCTCAATCAATTTGTTCATCTATGATAATTAAATCTCATTTTTATGCAATTTTAAAACACATCTAATATCAATTTAACATATTCAAATAAATAAACTCTTCTAAAAGATTGTAATAAAATAATTGCATCATATAAACACAAAATAACGGTTGGCTAGATTCACCCCTGTCGAACAAAATGCTTGCAGATTCAAATTGTGCATTACAATGTAATAAGATGACTACTATTGAACAAATCTAACTTTCAAAAATTTAAACTTTTGGACAAGATTTTAAAATATGATTTTATATTATTTTTTAGCATTCATTGTCAAATAGTTAATGGATTAGTTGGTAACTTGCAACAAATTGCTATGATTCTTCAAAATGATAGAGTATTATATAGGCGAAAATTGGTTATCAACATTGAAAGGGAAAAAAAACCGACATAAGAACAAGAAAATAATACAATAGTTTTAATGCCAAGAAGATAATGAAGTAAATTATTTTGCAGAATCCCGGCAGGATCCTCTTGCCAATCTTCTCCAATCGAACACCAATTAAAAATGAACAAGATCTTTTGGAATTAAAAACAAAAATGAACAAGATCTTCAACTCACAAGTCATTTGATCATATCTCGTGTCATTTGAGAAATAAGTTGTACATTAGATAGTTTAGGGTTTCTGAGCTTCTGTGAAAGCAATATATTATGAAAAAAAAAAAAATTTCGTGTTTAGCTTTTTCCAGAAAAATAAAAATCAATAAAACATTGAAATTTGAGCTTTGTGCTTCAAAATACAGGCTTTAATGCGAGGTTGGAAATCACCGGAGCATTTTTAGGTTGGGCCCAAAGTTACAATCTATTCATTCATGGGATCACGAGCCCAAGTGTCTAGAGCTCAAAGAAAACCCGTCCAGTGGCTTTGGGTAGGATGACAATGTAGGGTTTGAGACGGCTTGGGGGATTCCCCAATATATATATAATTTTTTATTTATAATTAATATTTAGTAATTAATATATATCCAATAAAAAAAATTAAGTTTATATAAATATTAAATTTTACTATAACTCTCTTACATAATTAAATATAAACAAATAATATGTAAATTCAATAACAGATTCATTTTAATATTAATGGTACAATAAAATAATTTTTTAATTACTATATTTTTTATTATATCAATTTTATTTTTGAATATACATTAATTTTTCAATCTATCATTATGACAAGAGTTTTAGGCCAAACTATCAGGAAATAGTCATACGATTTATATATAAGAACTTTTTATTTGATTGGTTTGTAAGAACATTTTAAAAATAAAAAACTAACTATGTCTAAATCACACCAATAATTCTAATAGTTTATTCTGAAAATAAAAAATTTAATATTTATTAAAAATAAAATTGACTAAATTAAAAGTATAAATACAAATTAAAGAATTGCCTTGTTATATAAAAATAAATTGAGCCATTAACCCTTTAATTTAAAAAATTAATTATTCAATAAATGTAAATAAAAAAACTAAAAACAATATTATAGATATAAGTTGAGTTTGGGTTTTTCACAGAGTGACCTAGCTCCCATCTCAATTTACTTATCAAAGAAAAAATGCTTCTAATGTCCACTCCTTTCGGATCATGTTTTGTCTGAGATGTCGAGGCAAATAATTTCGCAATTCCTAGCTTTGGGTTGGTTAAATCCAACCTCCTCGGATGATTCATCAGTTGTTTTGGCTGGCTAGCAGCCATTTTTTGTCCACAATCAAACCCAATCAGAAACTCAGGTTGTTATGCTGGACTTTAAAAAGTAGTTTCCACAGTTATATAGTCGTTTTTTATTCTAGGCCATGCAGCATTTAAAACCAGCTTTGCTCGATGTTTCCACACGAACAATCAACAGTAACCTTCTTCACAATTGTTGCGGTGCCTTCTCTAATGTCTTTGGTTGAAGATTAAAATTTGAAGGCATTGCCTATTCGATGGATAGAATAGAATAGAATACTATCAATTTTTTTCTCCGCTTTAGTTTATTTGAAAATTAATTTAATTTTTTTGATTTTTTTTTTTTAGATTCAGTGCATTATATAATTTTCATCTATCATTCATTGTCTCTTAAAAAATAATTTTCTTGATATTTTGAGATGTTTTAAGGTAGGAAGTATATTTATATATTTTTAACATTAAAAATATAAAATAATTCAGAATGTTTTCAAGTTTTTTGAAAAATCAAAAATAAATTTTAGTGAATGGTTTCTATTACGAAGCTATCTATGTTATTGTTAGTTTTTAGAATAAATGGCAGAAAACTAATAGGTTGATTTAATTAAAAGAAATTAATAAAGTAAAATTAAAAATTTAGAAACTTATTTTTAAATAGATTAAAATTCATGAAAATTTCGGATTTTTTAGCTTTAAGAACGGGATATTAGTCTCTTTTTTTTTTTTTTTATGTAATAATCTGTTTTATAATATATAATAGAACATTTTGCATGTGTCGCGGCCGAGGATATATTGCCCCCGTCACGGTTTAGAAGGTTGTTATGTTTTTTTTCCCCGTCAAATTTCATCATTTTTCTCGAATTTATGTTATGTATTTACAATAAATGATTTTAAATTAATTACTCTACACAAATACAAATCTTAATATATTAGTTTTAGTATTTAATTAATAAATATTTATTGGCATAAAACACACAATGACCCATTTTGCTGCGTCCATAACTAGTACCAAAACCATGATTTAAAACCAAAAACAATTTTTGTCTGGGTTTTCCATGATTTAAAACCAAAAACAAATTTTGTCTGGATTTTTAAACAATCGGCTGGAATTAGTTGATCAGATGTCGTGGTTACAACATCTGATCATCTAGCAATAGGAGAATGTAATTTCCATTTCAAAACAAGTTTAGACTGTCTGAGGATGCTGAGTCATTCAAATGACTAGAGAATTGTTTGGGAAATTTCTGCATGATACGAAAAACGCTTTTAACAAAAATGTCTTTCTTTTTTAACCTATAGCGCTATGGAAAATGCCAGCTGCAACTATATGACAAGCGCATGGAAGACCTGTATTCTTTCCTAATCGTATCTTAGACACATTCAAGTTTCTCACCAAAATGGGCTGGCTTTGATTACACGATGTTGATCAACAACTTCAATGGCAGTGACGTTGCAAATCCAATACCAGGTAACTAACTGGAAGGTTTTCTCATAACCACATATGTTTCGGAGGAAGTGAATTTTTACCAACGACACCAACCTACTTTTTGGCCAACAGCTACTATTACTGAACCAAACTTGCTTGCGTTTTATGCATCTTGACTTCCTGCTTACTTCAGGTCTCCTTTCTTACTCAGTACTACGCCGAACAATTTTCTTCTTATGTTCCTCCTAAAGAACTTTGACAATCGCTATCACTTGGGTCACACAACTTATTTCCTTTGCTTACAGTTAACGGTATATACATACAGAAAACTATAGGAGACGACCTAATTATTCAATCCAAGCCACAAGAAAATTGAATTAGCTTATCCTCCCAAATTCTTCTCAGCAGTCTTCCACGCTCCCTGGCCTAACACTAAGGTAAATAGATGAGAACAATCCGTTTCCAATACACTAGACATTCTGCCTCTGCAAATCATATCGTTAGTGATATCTCTATAATATTCGGTGGCATTATCATCTCTTGCAGTGCTTGAAGTCCCAAGCTGTTGATCTCAAACCTGCATGATTTTCCTAAAACTTCTGTCTAAACTCCCAATACGTATAAGACTATGAAAGAGGGAAAAAAAAAAAAAAGAATCATAAAAGGTGAGGGTCGTCCCTCAAGATATTATTGTCAATCTAGCTAAAGCTGCAGAGTGGGCCTTCAAACAAATTGGAGCTTTTTGTTTCCCCTCTGTCTGACTACAGAATTAAGCAAACACTGACTTCATTCTATTACAATTTTTTGACAAGCAACCAACCTTGACCTCAACATATATATGGTACAAGTCAGGGAGCGACTGATAAATCATGCCCAAGCTTCTCGGCCTCCTCCCCTAGTATTTACAATTCCAAGACCACGTGTCTTCTTAACTGGTTTACTCAACTGAAATACAGGGTGTCTGCTTAGCCTCCTCACCCCTTTTCTAAAACTTAGCCAATCCCCATTATTATATTCAGTTTTACATCCACTGTCTAAGGTGCCCGTTTCATGGAAAGGGGGCTGCTACTTGAAAAAGACTTAAATTCCTCTTCTCCGTCCTTAAATTCCTCTTCTCCATCACTTTTCTTCTGAAAGCTCCAATATTTGTCCTCAATGTTGGAGTCTAATCTATTCATAGTGTCAGACCTTAAGAAATTACCAGTGTTAGGTTTGAATGATATTTTACAGGATTCTTTGCCGTTCAAGTTTGAATGACAGGGTTCATTCTTGTTGCCTGGGGAGTCTGAGCATGCTGAGAACAACCTAAACTTTGCACTGGATTCCTCTCTTTCCCGGAACGTTTTTAAGACCAATGTCTTGAGCAAGTTCATTACTTGCACGGCATGAATCAATGCAGTCAAAGGATCAGCCATCTGCATCATAAGAAGATTACATCTTACTTAATAATCAAAAAATATTCTGTGTTTGCAAAGAGAAAGGAATTTCCTTGTTGGTTTTGGACAACCACAGTGTCCACATTTAGAAGCAAATGGGAGATGGTCATCTTTTATGATCATCCAAAAGCAGCAGTTAGCCCATCCATTTTTGCATTCAAAATCATAGAGTTTAGTTATTGGAAAATAATACACTGTTTGACATGAGGTTAACTATCCAACAGCAACCAACCATACACCAACTAAACAAATTCAACAAACCTGTGTCATGTTGGGTGCAAAGACCATAGCAATGTTGCGTGCATTCATCTTGTTATACTGTTCATGCTCCACAACATCTGCCATCAAATTGATTGCCCAATCAAGTAGTGAGGCTTCGGTCAGAGGAAGTTGCTTCACAAGTCGAGTGCAATCATCTTCGCTGTTACAATGCATCACCTGTTCTGGTGTGAGAGAATCGAGTACCCCGGAAGGTAGTTCTCTAAACCATGCCTAGAGATCACCGAAAAGATGCAGCATACAGTTCAGAAAGGGGGAAAATTGCAAAGCGACAGTTTTATCTGCTTCATTATGAAATGAAGTGAAATGTCTAACATATTGACAACCAGTCAAGAAATAGATGTCAGATCATGTAATGAGAAAGCAACAGAAACATTAAGCACAAATCATAAAAGGAACGGAGAATGGACGACACAGAATTATATTCGTACAGCTGATTTACCGACCATATTGTCAAACAATGTTAACATGTCATACGTCATACCTTTATTAAACCTGCCAAGCAATGGACGTCAATTCCACGAGGCACTACACCTTTGTTTAGCTGCTCTCTGACATACTCTTCTTGACTGTTCTCAGCATTTATTCGGAAAATTCCTTCTGCCTTCGATAACACAAGCAAGTACAGCAAAGAAAAGCCTCAGTTTTTTAACAGAACAGAACTGACAAGTAGTAGTACTGAAACTAGTGTTTTTTTTTTCTTTTAATAGAACTGACAAGCAACAGACTGAAGCTAAATTTCCTTGAATCAAAGTAGGAACATAAACATACCTTAAGTCCTCCTTCTACATATAAACGCTTTTGCATCATAAGGAGAATAGTCGGCACACTGTTCCCTTTGTCGTCATAAGAACATTGCATCGAAGTGGCAGAAACTCCAAATACGTTTGCGCTGGAAAACAGAGGAGTGACCCATTGTGTATGTGAAGAAGATATTGACTGTTGAATAATCCAAGAAGCAAGGCTTAAAGAATGATACAAGGAAATTAAAATTCAATGAACCGGAACTATACTAGAAGATGTCACATGTTCAATTAAACTCTTAATTATTTCCTCCAGATCCATCATCAAGATCAGCTCAGTCAACCATTGTTCCTATGACCAAAAACGAAATTACATCTAATCCACAAGGATCATGCAACCAACAGTGCATATATTCATCCTGCATCCCACACAACAGTGCAAGCTCAAAAGTGTCTTAGCGTATGCATAAAAAACAGACCATCAGAGGGTATATGTTGACATTCACTGTATTTGGTCATAAGAAGAAGGAAAAGGAACCCTTTTCTCTGCCATTTACTGACCTCTACTTGAGTGAAAATATCGATGAATTCAGTTACTTTCAGAACTGAAAATCCTCAATTGAAAAACATCATGATCAAGGTTAATTACATTTTCATAAGCCAACCTTAAACGAGTGGTAAGTGGTAATCTTTTCTCATAAATCAGTCCGTATCTCAACCAAGACATCCAATACAAGTAACTCCAATAAAACAGGAAAAAAAAAGGCTCTCCGAACAGGTCTTTATTTTTTAGGATTTCACGCGATCTTGCTGCTTCCAATGCATTGTAATAGTTGGTATTTCGTTAACCATGTTCAGGGGGAAAAAAAAATCATATTCAAGCTAAATAGGTACTCGGGTAATCAGATTCAATTTACGATGAATTTCAAAGGCCTCCATTATTTGGATTATTTATAACTCCTTAAAATATTCAGCAGGCAAGGAGGAAAAAGAAAATTCCGGAAACCAAATGATATGGAAAAAATACCATTCACATTGCAATTAAAGATTGACCGTAGAGAAGAAAACATCTTCCTTACCATCTTTTGAATTCAAATGTCAAAATATCTCATTAGAAAATTTCTAATTAAATTCTCTCTCACTTTACCAATACTACTAATAATAAGTCCTTTAAAATCATAAAATGAACCAAACTCGTCCTTCATTATTATGCTTTCTTAATTAATTACATCATCCACTAATTATTTCGTTTCTTAATTCTACTCATAAATATACCTAATAATAATAAATAAATAAAAGTGAAAATAAACAAATCAAACCTGGCGCTGGGGACTTTGCGAGGAACCTCAGGCTCAAGCTCAGTGGGCAAACCAAGGAAACCATCAAACCTATCAAAAGTCACGTGAGACACGTGCCTAACTTCAGTAGGCCAACTTATATCCATGGAAGAAACATCCTCTCTTTCCACACTGCATGTCACCAAGGACTTCCTTAACGCCGTTACCAAAATATCCAAAATTGCGAACTCTTTATTGCTATTTCCATTTCGACCTCTCTCACTCCCTTTCGTTCCTTCACTTGAGCCAATAAACGGCGTCGATATCCTGTTTCCAGAAGCATCACTATATACTTCTTCTTCTTCTTCTTCTTCATCCTCCCCTTCCTCGTCCTCTTCTTCTTCTTCTTCTTCTTCGTCTTCATCTTCGGTGTCGTCTCGGTGAAAGAAGGGAGATGGAGGAGGGACAGAGTTGAAGTCGGTGAGTCCGACGAGTCCGCAAGACTTGGATCGGAAAAGCCGAGTCATTTGGTTGAATGTGTGCTTTTTTTTATTTATTTAACAACTGGCGAGAGCTAGTGAGTGATATAATTGTGAGGAGTGTGGAATGGAATATTTTACTAAAGAAAACAGCAGGGAAGGTTAAGACTTCGTAATAAAGAGGAGGGGAGAGTGGGATTATTAATATTATTAATTAAGAAATAAGAAAGAAGGGATTTGGTGAGAAGAAAGAATGGGGTGGTAGGGAAGTTTGGTTGAGGAGGAGAGGAAGAGATAGGTTGGGAGGAGGAGATGATGATATGGTTTGGGGTGGGGTGATAAAGACCTATGGATTTCGGTTTTTTTTTTTTTAATGAGTGAGTAAGCGAAAAGGAAAGGGGACAGTCAATGCTGGATCTTGACACGGAAGCAAGCAAACGAGAGACAGTTGAAAAAGAGAAGACCAGCAGTAGTAGTAGACAGGACAATGTATGCGTGTTTGTGTGTTTTGTTTTTTCGGATTTTATTGGTGAAATGAAGTGATGATTAGTGAATAAAGTATGGCTAGCTTTAGGATATGTACAGAAGAAGAAGGAGACTAGCTAGTAGCTAGTTGTTAGTTGCTAGAGACACGAAGGAGAAAGACAGCTCACGAATTGGCGGCATTCTAATACAGAGCATTGTACACCACTATTTATTTATCTTGTGAATCTCTGGTTTTTTTTTTTTTGGTAAGGGATGATATTTTAGCTTTTGTACAGACATAATAATGTCAAGATAAGAAATATATCAATTTTCTGAACAAAAACATTTCTTTTATTGTGAGGTTTAATAGACCTTGGATTTTACAAGGATCTATTCTTTTTATTTACTCTCCTCTCTCTCTTGTACCGAAGACGGACAGACAAACAAGAAATAATAGTTCAATTTATAACGATTTTCATATGTAATATTACTTATAAGCTTATTACTAAATTTGCTGTCAACAAACTTAAGCCGTATCTATCTAATCCAATTGCGCCGACTCAGAGTAGTTTTATCCCAAAGAAATACAGTTTTTATAATACTATTGTCACAAAAAACTTATAGCCCAAGAGTAATAGTCTATTGTAAAAAGTTATGAATTCAAATCCTAATAAATTAATTTTGTTAAGGATCTTGGATGTGTGTATTGATATAATAATAATACTATTGTTACTCAAGAATTTCTTCATTCTATAAAGAGAAGAAAATGTAGAAATGAGTGGTTAGCTATCAAAATTGACTTGGGGAAAGTCTATAATAGACTTAGATTTTATCTTAAATACTCTTCATTACATGCGTCTTATGAGTTATCTATTGCATCCTTCACTTCTTCGTGAGGCATCTGCCAAGGAGCCCCTCTAGGAATGGCAATTTGGGTAGGGGGGATGTGAGGTAGGAGACGGGGATCGATGCCCCCTCGTTAATTTTTTGCACCCGTTCCACTCAATTTTACCTTATATTATCTTGTACCAAATTTTAAACTATAGTGAAATGCTAATAGTCTATATAAAAAATACAATTAAAAAATATGATAATGTAACATTATATTCAACTACAAGTTTACAACACAATTCATAATATATTAAATTGTTTTAAATCGAATAAATAATATATTTGATTAAGTTGATAAAGTATCATAAATACAATTAAAAAACATAAATTCTTGCATGTCTTTATCGCTTAGAGATTATCAAAACTTACTTATCATATTGGAGACTAGTTTGTAGTCTTAGAGTTTATATATATATTGGGTACAATTATAATTTTCAAGAGAAAAAGTGAGGCGGGGTAGAACGGGTAAATACCATCCCCGTTTATATATATAGTTTGTAGTCTTAAATACTCTTCATGACACGCGTCTTATGAGTTATCTACTATATCCTTCACTTCTTCGTGAGGCATCTGCTAAGGAGCCCCTTTAGGAATGGCAATTTTGGGCGGGGGGGGGGGAGAGAGGGTGGCCATACGAGGTAGAGGACGGGGATCGATGCCCCCCGTTAATTTTTTGTGCTCGCTCCGCTCACTTTTACCTCATATTATCTTGTACCAAATTTTAAACTATAGTAAAATGCTAATAGTCTATATAAAAAATACAATTAAAAAAGATGACAATTTAACATCATATTTAACTACAAGTTTACAACACAACTCATAATATATTAAATTATTTTCAATCGAATAAATAATATACTTAATTAAGTTGATAAAGTATTATAAATACAATTAAAAAACACAAATTCTTATATGTCTTTATCGCTTAGAGATTATCAAAACTCACTCATCATATTGGAGACTAGTCCGTAGTGTTAGAGTTTATGTATATGTTGGGTATAATTATAATTTTCAAAAGAAAAAATCGGTCAAGGTAGAGTGAGTAAATACCATCTCTGTCTCATCCCCGTTCAAAATTAATGCGGCCTCGCCCTATTTCTCATTCAACTCGAGAAATCCTCGCGTTGACCGGGGTAGGAAAGAGCGAGGCCCTATTAGAAGCGTGGCAAATTGCCATCCCTAAGCTCCTCTCTCACTCACCATATATTTTTATTCTTTTCTTAGAACGTCTAAACCATCGTAATGACAATGAAGTTTGAAATGACACTTGGAACCTATTCAACTCGATCAAAATGATCCTAAACTCTCCCATCTATTTTTTTTACGGACAACTTGATTCTTTTGCGAGAAGATAATTAACACGGTTTCATATTATAAATCAATGCTTAAAGGCTTTTTGCTACGGCTACGGCCGGAAAAATAACACAACTTAAGACCAAGCTCTTTTGTTCCCTTAATACTTCTCGATAACTTGCCCACCCCTCGAGTATTTGACTTTCAAATGACAAATGATCTCGTTAAATATTTAGGTATTTTTTTATTGCATGGTAGATGAAGAAACAAAATTACAACAACTCATTGATCAAATAAATCGGAGACTAGTTATGTAGCAATCAAATTATCTCTCTCTAACTAGAAAAATAACTTTTGGTCTATTTGTTCCCTTAGTCTGTATGGATCGATACAATGCAAATAATCTAAACTCTTTATTTCCATTTACGAGGAGATTAATTAGGTTTGCCATAGTTTTATTTAAGGATCTCAATAAGAGAAATGAAAAATGCATCCGATTAGTTGGGATAAATTTGTTTTTTGAAGTCTTGTGGTGGTTTGGGTATTAGAAGAATCAAGGACAATAATGATGTGATGTTGATGAAGCTGGGATGGCACTCATTGATGGATCGGGATAGCCTTTGGGTGAGAGTTATGTAATACAAATACAACTTTGACCCAAAACTCATTCCTCGTGTTCTAGGCTAACAAGGGCTCTACTATTTGGAGAGAAATCGCAATATATGGTAATATATTATTCAAGGTCTATCATGGTCAATTGGAGATGGTAACACTATAAGATTTTAGCTTGGATGGTTATGGTATGATACATCCTTAATTAGCATTGCAAGTCGGTCGATTCCTATATCTATACTAAAGGAATTGATCGGTTCTTTTATAGCTCCAAGTGGTTAATATGCATGGAATAGGTTTGAACAATTCTTACCTCTATCTTTTTTGTCTTCAAATTAAGGGTATATTGTGCACTCATCCTTGTTTGAGGGATGACAAGACTGTTTGAGGTGTTTCCTCGGTGGAAATTTTACAACTAAATTTGCTTACTATCTCATTTCTAATGTTGCTTTTATAACTAGAGAGAAAATATGAAATCTTGTATGGTATTGGGTAGGCTCCCAATAGATTCGAGTCCTTCCTTTGGTTAGCATGCCATGATCGTCTTTTTATGAACTTTTAAGGATATAGACGTCATATAACAACCGATAGTTCTTGCTCGAGATGTGGGGAATATTTGGAGAATACTTTACATGTACTTCGAGATTGTCCTTGTGTTAAATAGGTTTGAAAGTTAACCTTCATCCTTGTGTGTGTTATGGTATGACCTTATTGGATTGATTGAAAGCAAATTTAAGTTCTTATTCTATCATGTCTCAAATTCTTCTTGGAACATTTACTTTGGACCGACCTTGTTGGAGCTTATGGAGATGGCGTAATATAAGCATTTTTAATGCCAATTTTGTTCTATCATACAATATTTTACATGACTTTGTTTCTCATGTAGAAGAAGTTAAGAAGTGAAAATGGATCTACAAAAGTGTGCCGTTGCAAAATCGTAGAAATTAGAAAGAATGATTTATTAGGCACCTTCAAAATTAGAATAGATCAAAATGAATATGGATGCCTCTGTCGGATTACATAAAGGAAGAGCTTTTACGAGTGGAGTATTAAGAGATAATTCTAGTTCATGATTGAGTGTTTTTGACCAAAATATTGATAGTTCTATTATCATAGCAAAATTATGAGTTATTTATATTAGATTACATACAACTTGTGATGTGAACTTCGGGAAGATAAAGTTAAGAATATAACTCTAAAGCAATTATTCAATTAATTTAGAACCATTCTATTATTGATATCAACAATGGTAAAATAGTTAATGAGATCCTCTTGCTACTACATTTATCTTGGCGAGTACAAGCTGCTCATGTATACAAAGAGGCTAATCAATGTATAGATTGGTTAGGAAATCATGGTCTCTCCATGACTCTTGGTCGTTATTATTTTTCAAGTATTCATTCCGGTTGTTTTCTTATTGTTTTATGGGTTAAAGATCCAAGATGTCCCTCTACTATTTTATTTGTCTTAATCATGTTTTTCTATTAATTTTTTTAATAATCGCGTTCCTCTTCTTTTAATTTGTTTATTAATTTCATCCTTCTAGCCAAAATTTTCAATAAATGCATCAATTTTTAGCAATAGATCCATAGGATGTGGACATATGGTATTTTTTTGAAAAAAAATCTAAAAAAATCTAAAAATCCTAAAAAAAAATGAAAAAATAAAAAATCCCAAAATGTCCATCTTTTTCTCTACCTTTATGTGCAGAAATAAATAAGTCATTTCATCGCTTAATTTTTTTATTTTTTGTTGCTTTTTCTCAAATTCGATAAAAAGTTTTAAAAATCTCAAAATGCCCATCTTTTTTCTCAACCTTTTGTTTTTGTTCTTATGTTATGAAAAAAAATTCATAATTTTTTTCGGGTTTGGATTTGAAATAAATTGTCATTATAAGTTTTTGAAATAAATAAAAAAAATTGCTTCTATTCTTTCCTATACATAAAAAAAAAACTTTTTTTTTGTTTGAATTTGATAGAAAAAAAAATTGAGGTATGAAATTAATTATTTATTTCTATATATAAAGGTAGAGGAAAAAAGAAAGGCATTTTGGGATTTGTGTTTTTTTCAGATTTTTAAGGATTTAAAAAAAAATTTTCACATTTTTTTGAAAAAAAAGACACGTGTCGGTATCTTATGGATTTGTTGCTAGAAATTGATACGATTATTGAAAAATTTGACTGAAGTGATGAAATTAAAACATATATTAAGAGTAAAAAGATACGATTATTGAAACAAATTCGTAGAAGGACACAATTAAGACAAATAAAACAATAAAGGAACATCTTATACCTTTAACCTATTGTCTTAAAGGATATATATGTGACCAGTTTCTCTCGGTTTTATTTTGTTTAGTGTTTTTATGTTTTTTTTGGTAAACTTTCAATTAAATAAAAAAAATATTCTTTTTATTTATAATTGAAATTATCCGGATTCAAACATTAAAAAAAGAAGAAGCTATAATATCCATGATCATCAGAAAAAAACTTGTTTATCATTAATTTTTTTTAAAAAAAAAACACAGACAGTATATTGATTAGCTATTGGCGTTGAATCTCTGACCTCCCCAATCAAGAGCAAAACACAAACCAAGAAGTTACAACTTACGAGAAAAGCAGCAGCTCAATTGGCGATTCTTATTTAGTTAAGGTTAATCCAGTTTGCGTGCCATGCTTGTATAAAAGATGACAAAGATCGAGATATTGGCTGGACTTATTTTTTCCGCCCCTGAGGCTCCTAATAAAAGCAAAATTAGAATTGTGTCACCATCTTTGCAGGTGAGCGTAGAGAATGCAATTAAAGTGTAGTGTGGAATATGGATTGATGACGAGTTAAAAGTAAAGCTTTAATTTGATGATAACATAAACCTCAACTACTGTACAACATAAATGTGACAGCGTTATACCGTTGCTATCCTTTGATATAGATATACTGATGCAGTAGTTTCACTAATCTTACTTGATTGTTTATTTCAATGATGTGATTATCAGAAGCCTTAGTTTGAATTTAAAAATTAAGATTAATCCTTTGTTGTTCTGTTAAATATACAAAACAAAAACAATTACTTAAAGAGTTTTCTACATTTATAAAAACTTGAATTCGAAACTACTTATTTAATTAATTAAAATTCTTTTTACTCAAACTAATCATTTTGAATTTGATTTTTTGTTTGAAAATATGTTTACTTGGCTACCATCCTGCAAATTTGCGATGGTGTTGATTAGTTCAATTATCTGGCATTGTTTTCAGGGTAAATTAGGGAACGAAAGGATTTCTTTTCGCTATGGAACTTGCAAAATGAAAATCTTTCAATCAAACCCGTGAATTATAATTGAAATTACAGGTGTGGGCATTATGAAATTCGAAACTGTAGCAATCCAACTATTCTCTTTTATAATTACATTAGAAGGGACAGGATAACTTGCTTTGGGAATGAGAATTTGGATCTAGTTAATGTCTGAAACTTGCTGTGCTCCGCTGTTTTGTATACTGCTAGCCAATCCCCAAACTTCAGTCAAATCGTCACATGGAGGTGTTACTTTCTTGTTCCTTGTGGGCTCTCTCCTATGCAGAGGATGGTCTCAAATGTCACATTTAATTTTCTGCACTGTATGGAACATCGGTTCTTAGAAGGCCCATCCTAGCCAATATTATTTTCTCCTGTTTACGAAATAAAAGACTTTTGAATTGTGAAATAAAATCAATTAAATACTTAAATATAAGATAAAAATAATTACACTAATAATCTGGTTATCAATTTTTTTTATTGTGATAAGAATTTCGTATTTTTCTACAAATACAGAATTTTTTTTTAATATTATTATATGATTGGGGAGCAATCCAACTCAATATTGCAGAGTTAAAATATGAAGATTAGTGTGAAAAAATTATTGTTTGATTCTTAACAGTCCATATATGGACAAGTTATCGTCAGCATCCCTTTTTTTTTCTTTTTCTTTCTATTCATAGTCGGAAACAATAATGAATTAATTACATAAATTATAATTATAACTAGGCATGCAGCTCACTATTAATCCTAATACAAAATAAGGTGACGGGGCATTAATTTTGCTCTCCAAACACCAAATCATATTAAATTTTTATACAAAATTGATGAAGCAATATAGATATTTTCGAATCAATTTTTATATTAATAAAAATTAAATTTATTATTTTTTAAATTAAAATAATATAAAAATAAAAATACCTTTCACTTTTAATCACTTATTAATTTTTTTTAAATCAACTCAAACTTAGTATTATGAAAAGAAAATAATTATAATTAGTTTTATGTGAATAATGAAACTTCAAAACTTTAATTCTGACAAAACATAAATTCGAAGTTGTATATTTTGAAATATCAAATGACCAGTGAAACGTGAAAAGCATAACCTCTACATATCAGTTATTCAAACTTGTATGGTCAATTACTCTGTTTTCGTAACATAAATTCCTTGCTCACCTCGCTTGCATGGAAAACCAATGAGTAAGTTTCGAGTCTGTCGTCGCCTCGAACATGAAAAAATCAAAGCGTACTGTTTCTACTAAAAGAAAAGTGTAGTCATAGTCGGGGAATATTACTTTGAGAGACATAGACTTTGGCACCTTTATAGTACAGGGTACCTAGTTGATAATACTAATAAATACGGGGACCAAGAGAGAGAGAGAGAGAGTGTTTCGCTGTCTCGTGAATGAATATCATGCAAATGCAGCTGTCTGACATTACGAAATCACAGCTGCACGATGTTGATCTACCGCTGGTTCTACATGGTCCCAAAATGTCACTGTATATTTCCACTTTTGACATATATATTTATATACAAGTCTTGCATGCTACAGCTACGGTCCGGTCATGGCCATATAAATCACGAGAGAACATCAAATGACGTCCATTGTCACTCCCCATAGATAGCTCAACTCTGCCTGTAAATATATACGAACAACAATAAATAAATAAACATTACAAGTATTTTGAATCTCGAATGCCTAACCACAATTTTATCTGTGGTTAACTGCAATTCCTGTTTATTATTATATAACAATGTTACTACGTACTATATATTTTCATTGATCGTCAGATAGAGAAGTTGTCAACGGCGATGGCATCTAGCAGGCAATCCAACTATTGCTTGGCCTGTTTTCCTTAGGATTGTTTTGGTGTAGACCGTGCTATTAATTTAAGCCACTGTGATACCCGTGGTCTTTTAAATTGTTTCCAAATGTCTTCCAAATCCAAAACATAATGGTTCATACAGGAGGATGCCTGCATCCTGTAAAGGACAATTGTACTACTTGTTTATTGCGTTGCTGACGATGCTTTAATGTTGGTGAACAAAGATTCAATAACTAAACCATTGCAAGTTTCAAATGTCGGAGAATGTTGAAGTTATTAAAATTGACGTGGATCAACATTCGTAAAATAAAACGTTATATAAATTTAGTATGGGTAATCATAATTATTCATACTATAGATAAAAATAATATTATTTATATTTATAGTTGAATTTGATAAAGCTTAATAAAATATCTTAATATAGATAAAGTAAGTATTATTATCGAATCACGTAAAATTTTTATATTATGTATGTGACTGATTTTGTTTTTATACTTTATTCTCATTTTTGTATTTTATTATTTTGTTTGATTTGTTTCTTAAAATAAAATTGTATTTATACGTGTGCCTGGGTTGAAATAGCTATTTAAGACAAATAGATAATTTTTTTTTATTGCATATAATTGTTTGTGTGTAATAGCCCACCTATAATCCACATAGACAAAGCTGCTTATTTTCAGGTACTTTAAATATAAATGAATTACGTCTTTATATCTATGTGCATGCATTTGATATTTATTTATAATTTTTTTTAATTAAACTGTTTTGTTTGCTAGATCCAAATTTCCCTTTGAGTCTCCAAATGGATGAGTAACAGAATCTATTTTTTTCAGCTACCTTATATACGCGTCAATGATTTTCATTTGACCTGGCAACGGAGATGGATTTAATTTAATGGATGCAAATTGATTTGGTCGCTTAAATGTTAATATATCAAAAAACAATAAACAAAAAAGTGATGAGATGCTTTATGGATTCAGATCGCCAGTTTTTTTTTTGGGCCTGGGCCGTTTTGCATAGCAAAGAAAAAGAATATAACCAAGTCAATCTTGCAAGATTCTCCGAATTTTGGCTGAAGGGCCAATTTCCGCTAGTACACGTTAATTTACCTACAAATTAACATTAATTGGATGAAATCAAATCCTATGGTTGAATATTGACACTGAAAAGATTGTCTAGTTCCCGTTACAATGTCGTTGAATAACTTCAGCGTCAGTGTGGACTCCACAAATAGACGTGGTGGATATACAAGGCCTTTACTATATATATATTTTCCCTTCTGAGAAATTCTGTCGTAGCATTGTATAGTTACTGCAATAAACAATCTTTCATCATCTTCAAAATGTGATTGAGTGATGATGGTGATCAATGGTGGTTATGGTTGATCCCAACACCCCACCAGCTCCTTTTACCATCTAAAGGTTCTTGTATTGGCTTGCTTTTAAAGCATTAATTACAGACACTGTAATTGCCATCTCATGCGAAAGCCAAAAAGGAAAAATACATAGAAGGCGAAGGAGGCCTGAGGCATAAAAAAATAAAGTTTGCCGTTTTTGAATTCCTTTTAAGCTACTCAAAAAATCTGCAAAGCCCCACATGCATGTAATTAAGCTTTATACAACAGCTTAACTAAACCACCAAACAAAAATAAGCATCTTAACAGAACGATGTTTGAGTCTCAAGTTATTAGAAATTAAGAATTAAGGCAGCTTATGGGAGTGGATTGGCCAAATTTCCACTGAAATTTAAAGAAGACTTTGACTCTCTTCAGAGATGTCGGTGTCTCCATGTATATGATCAGAGGTTGGTAACTCCCATTGATAAAACTTTAAGATAATTGATGAAAAAATTGACGTCAACGGCTTAGCAATGTAGGTTTGTTGGATTTTCGATGACTAGTAGACAGGGGCATATATATGCATGTGATGTCTTACGTGCATGTTACTATGTCCTAATCAATGAAATTTTTTTCCTCGGTAAAGGGTGTATTGCTGCTCGTCCAATTCGATACTAAAACTAAGTATATCAAAGATTTAATTTATGATCATGGAATTTACGATAAAATAATATGGAGTTCGATTTTATTTAACAAGCCATTAGGACTTTTCGTAGGTACACTCAATTTTTTTAAAAAAAAGCTAAAATAAAAGAAATACTATTAATAAAAAAAAATAAAATTTTCGGGAGATGAAAAAAATTTCATCAATCAAAAGAGACAAAATTCATTGAAAACAATATAAATATCATAAATCGAAAAATATAACACTTACATCATTATTCATCGAAACATTCAACTCCATTTGTCCACAATCAATAAGCTGATCAACACTTTCTAAATTACAATAATGAAACTCTCGAAAGCAATGAAAGGTATCGAACTACTTGCGAAATGTAAAAACTAAATGTTACGGGGTAAGCTAGAAAACTTGAATAAATTTGTGTTGAAAAAGTCTTTTTTTTGTTGATTGTTGTTGATTACGTTAGTCCCCCTCTTTTAAATAGCTCTCGATTAATAAGCGCTTTAGATTTAAAGTTAGGCGCAAACAATTATTAGTAATTGTCCCTTTGTTTCCTTTAAATATGCTATCTCATCGAATTTGATCGATTGCAAGACTAAACGTCTCATTTCATTTAAGTCTTACTGATTCATCGAGCTTGATTGGTTATAAAACTAAACGCATCGTTTCATTTAAATCTTAATATTTTGTCAAAACTTGGTTAGTTATACGATCAAATGCATCGTTTTACTTAAAACTCAAAGCTTCGTTGAAACTTGGTTGGTTATAAAACTATACGCACCGTTTCATTTAAAACTCAATGCTTCGTCGTAATTTGATTGGTTATAAAACCAAACGTATCGTTTCATTTATATTTCACTATTGCGTTGTAAGAAGATACCATACTTAATCAATGTGTATTTTTTAAAATTTTGAAGTATCAACAAGGTGTTAAGATTGTTGCAAAACTAAAATATTTTTCTTAAGCGTCTTAGGCTGGACAATAGTGGAAGAATTTTAACGAAATTGTTTTTTGGTAATTAAATAAAACTATTGTTAAAATAAATATTTAAAAAAAATGTTCAAGGAATAACTAACAATGGTTTCATTTTGAACAAAAAGACTGAAATAGAGAAAAGAGAGTAAATCACGTTTATACCAAATAAAAAATAATAATAAATATTTTTTATGTAAGATAAATTATTATTAATAATAATTTATATATATTTCTCTTCATTTTTATATTTTTTTTATATTTATGAGTAAGTATTATTAACTACTGTTAGAATAATATAAAATTTCTGAAACGAATATGCAAAACCTAGAAAATTAAAAGCTAATTTATGGATTTATTGGCTCCTAAAAGGCTACAACTAGTTATTTCTAATGGGCTTTGATAGATGTTCATACAGGCCTGTGAACCTTAGTTTATTTTCTAAACAGGCTGAGAGAACAACTTTATATACCGATATTCTCGGCTCAATCTGACAACTTTTTTTTTTTTTTCCATACAAATTTAAGTTGATGAAAAGTGCGAGCTTTTTCACGTGGAGAAATTATTGTACAAACCTAAGTCTTACAATTATTATATGGAGAGATCATTACTGAAATCCCCTTATATTACTCCTAACTCGTATAATATTGAAATGTATATAAAATATTATGGCGTCTCATTTTTGTGATAATAGATGAACAATATATTAAGAACAATCGATAACTTTTTTATCTTTTATTTTATAATGGTTCTATACAATTTTATGGAAGCACGTAAGCTGAGCTGCTTAATATTGGGCATGTTTGGCATCCACCATATTGTGTTGTATTTGTTGTGAAGCAAAAAGGATGGAATTTTTTTGTAAAAAACTATGATACTGTACAGTGAATAAATTTATTATCGTCTTGTTTGAATCAAAATGAACATAAAGCATATGAATTTATGATTATATTTCTAGTAGTTAGATTAAAAAAAATAACAATAATATTTTAATTTTGAGACCGTCACACACACACACACACGCGCACACACACACACATATATATTATTCTTAAGATATCTTAAACTCAAAGGCTCGGACTAATTTCTCATTATTTAATCGGCAATCTAAGACGGACACAAATACCTTAAGAGTCTTCCGTATAAATAAGAAAACAAACTTGAGATTAGTTGTTTTAAACTCCTTTAATTCAAGTTAACCTTCTTAAGTAACTTATTTATATATTTCATATCTAGAAAAAAATATAACAAGATAAAATGTCCATATTAATCTTTTTAATGATAAGAAATAAATGTAACTTTTTTGCTTTAAACAAAAATTACAGTACTTGAACTAATGTGAAATGATAATACTGGAAATATGACAATAAATATCAAGATAAACATGCACTATTGATAATTTTATAGGTTATGATCACTTAAAAAATAAATTTAATTAAATTTTGTCTTTTTTCTAAAAAAAAAAAAATAAGCAGCATTTCACCTCAGACAAACAAGTCTCTTCGTGACTGCTGAATTGAAACCTGATATATTTTATAAGTGAGTAGCATTTCACTTCCTAAATTTAAACAATAGAACTTAAAGTTACTCATCCGACATTTATTTAAAACTTCTAACAGCTTTATTTTACAACAAAACAGTAAAAACTAGAAAAACAAAGAATTAATCTAAGATAGTTAGCTTGAATGGTAAGGATTCTAATCACTTAAGCTAGTCACTCAAGCAAGTGATATTAAGTTCGAATCTTTATATATACATAAAATATTTCATATAATTATTCTTATCTTTTGTGTGTGTATATAAATTAGTTTAAATCTTTTTACTTTGCATACCTTTAAGACGACGACGACGACGACAAAGAATCAAGCAGCGTTATCCCCCCACCAAAAGGTTCTCTTGTTAAAACTGAGGAAGTGGTAAGATTGGAAGATCCGATGCTATATATTTTGCAAAACAGAAGTAAATGGTACACGTACACCCAATTTTTTTTTTTTAAAGAAGTAAATGAGGATGATTGGAAAAGAATGCACAGGTAACATGTGTCGTGATTACTGATATTTTAATTCTTTGCGTAATCATGATTTTCTCGGCAGATAGTTTTTGGGTTAAAATTCCACTGAATTCGTACCACCTATGATCTACCCGGCTATGACCAGTTTTCCTGATGGACCACCGAAAAAGGAAAAAACTGAGTATTATGGTAATGTCCGTAACAAGTGATGATCCCAACTTGAAGCTGGGCAGACTACCCCAAATATAGTATAACCTCTGCTCCAGTCCATCCTTTTTTCAGAGAAAAGAATCCGACCCAAACTTCAATTAAGCCCATTACAAGCAAGCTTGGAAACCCGAATGGTCCAAGACAACAACAGGTCAATCTTTGTTTTTCTGCCTTTGTTTTGTGGCTTAAATGTTCTCTTTTTGAGGAGGCATCCTAGATTTGGAGTTTTGTCACTGACAAGATTTTTATAGACCAACGCCGAGGTGACAGAAAAGACTTAAATTTTGCGATAATAAAATATGCAAGAAAAAGGTAGTGCTAGTGGAATTTCCATAGAGCGGCATCTTAATGTTTGTTTGTTTATGTTCGTTCAAAAAAAAAAAAAAAAAGGAAGGATTGTTACGTTATAATAATTGATTATTATAATGGTTTAATTAATTTCATGTGAATGAATGCATGCAAGCTAATCCAAAACAAAATCTGAAGAAAAAAATATGAAGAAGATAATCCTAAAAAAAAAAAGAGAAGAAGTTATAGAAATTGGTCTTGCTAACGACAACCATAGATATTCATGGTTACAGTTTCTGATATAATCATAATCATTTTGAAAATAAAAACCAATAATCATACATACCATGATCGTAAGGATTTTGAACAGGTATGATCGAAACATTTTTTTATCTGTTATTTATTTATTTGAGTAATTATTACCTACTCACTCTATTAAAAAATAGACCTATTTGAAAAAAAATAACTTTCATAGCTTTAGCTAATCACACACTAATAAAAACAATTATTAATAAACATATCGTAATAAATAATAACGATGATATAACATGAAAATAGTCTTAAGAAACACATATAAATATCCATCCACTATAATAAAACATCCGATTTAGTTTGAACTAGTTTGTGATCCGCGCTTCGCTATGAGTTTGATATAGTTAGATGCGTTTAGAGTGGCAATGTTTATAAATGACATTATAAAATAGTTTGAATTAATATGAAAACAATTTATATCAAAATAACCAAAAAAATATAGAATTAATATGTAATAATTAGAAGAAGCTTTAAAACAAAAATTATTTATATAGCAACAAATTGAAGGAATGAAACATGATTTTGCACTAATATAGCTAAAACAAGGAAAAAAGTTAGATAAGGACAACTTTAATGTTTTAAACTATGGCAAAAAAATGTCATCACAATAATTTAGAGCAATTGCTTGGAGGTTTGAACAATCTTTGAGGAGACAACCCAACGACTATGACATCGATTCTAAAAGATCCATAGAAAACAAACAAAGATGAACCTTGTGAAAAAATGACATCCATCCAAGTATTTGTTATTGTAGGATATTCACCCAAAAGGACATTCTATCGGTACGAAATGGCAAATTAATCAGTTCCATCTTATATGAGAAACCGAAAGCAACCCATGCTTGAACGAGATAAAAATATTTCAATATGTAATACATGGAGAAATTACCCGAAGAGCGATCTTTAAAAGCTTTAAGAGAAGTAGTCTGTAAGACTACGTGAGACTACTAATTCATTAAAGATTTGTTGACTTAAATCCCTTGGCAACATTGAAAAATGAATTATATATGCACATTTCTTGTTATAATTAAGAATAAAGGTTTAAACAAATTGTCAAAAATAACAAATGAACTACTATTAAACAAAAATGTAAACTATTATTGTTGTTGTGAATAGTTGATGAGTTAAGAGAAGTCATACCCTATTCATACCAAACTCGCACCATAACGAGTCATTTCAAACTACACATTTTGAGAATTTTTGCATGCTCGGACATCGACATCGAGAATCGATATAGCTGGTTGCACTTGAAATTTAGAGCATCCATTGTAAGAGACACAAAAGTCAAGAAGCGGTTAGAACAAATTAGTCACATTCCTTAAAAACATGCATGCAAAAATGCAAGCGATATTAAAACGTACTTGTGTAGCTACGATTAAATTTTGAGTATCACTTGAAAATAATAGACAAAGCACCTATAGAAAAAAATTATTCAATAGTCAAAGTCTCAAACTACAAAAGTCTAAAAAAATGACATTATTAAATTTCAAAATATTGGAAAATTTGATATTACCTCCACTAATGAATTATGCAATATACTTGTCGGCCATTTCATCATACCTTCAAACATTCACAAAAATAAAATTCAATAAGCATCACTACAATGTGTCAAACTCCCGAATAAAGTAAAGCATTTAGAAAAATACATTGATGAAACATAAATCTCGAAAGAACTTACATAGGCAAGAGCTTGTCTTCCACAAGAATAGCATTGTTCGAGCTTAATGCCACACCAACCAAAATAATCAAATTCCTATAATAAATAATCGAAGACTATTGAAAATCACAAACTAGATCATCGAATACTTAAATTTGAATCGAACAAAATTTGATCTGGAGACTATACAAAACAATAATAGTCACTAAATCGAGCTCAATTCTCATATTTAAGAAATTTATTCTAAACCTCTCCCCTTACTTCACTCTTTCTCCATATCCCTCTCTCTCTACACGAACTCAATCATGATGGTATCTAACAAAAAAACTCGACGAAGCAAATGAGACCAAAGATATGACTTTCCATTTTGGTTCCCTAACTAATGCTAATGGAGAACATAGAGATAAGGGGTTGGTTTTCTTCTTAGACATGTATGGAAGATGAACTTCTTGGTGAGATTAGAAGAATGCTACCAACAAAAAACATCAAAGGTAATAAATTGACCCCATCGACACTCGTATTTCTACTCGTGACGTCAATAAGCCATAGTTTGAGTAACTCGCTTATGAAAGGTGTTAAAAGCATGTCAAGAAAACAAATCCATGGTTAACAAAATACTTCTCCCAATACGTTATAACATTATGAAAAAACATCCTTTGTATCCGCTAAATGAAAACTTCAAGAGCACTATCCATTTCCACCACTATAAAACCCGTAAGTCAAGCTAAAGAAGATCGGCAAGAAAGAGAAATTTAAAAACATATTATTTTAATAATGTTAATTTATCTAGTCTATTATAAGTATAAAAAATATCATTTCTTGAATCCGAAAAATAATCCATAACAAATGAGAGGGAAATGTCAATTTTCGAGGAGAAAAAAAACAATGAAGATGATTGGCTAAAGCATGCCTAGTCCATTCAATTGGCTATTTTTCCTAACAATTTGTATCTACAAACAAATGCTTCCCTTAGCACTGTTTAGCCAAATAATAGAACAACACTTCTTCGGCTACACTTGCGTAAACGGAACCAAACACATAATTAAACAATGAGTAGATTTATTAAATTAAGTATCATGACATAAAAAATAAGAAGCAAAAACCCATTTATTTATTAATGATTTGTTCTAATAAATCATGAATCATCATCAATTTAGGTCGATTTAGATGGTTGTTTTAGGGTTTGAGTTACCTTTTTTTTTTTTTTTTTTTTTTGAAGTGGGATTTGATTTGGGAGAATGGTGTTTCGGGTTTGGTTGAGTTTTGGGGCAATGGAAGAGTGAGTCGGGGCTAGTTGAGTTTGGGCCATGTGGTTGAGTTTCAAGGTTGTGGTCATAATGCGTGAGATAATATTATGCCAAATAACACAAAAAATGAAAGTCTGAAACCTATGTTAAAATATTTTTTTACCCTTGAATTTCTCGGATATGGTTTCACCTACGGGGCATTGGAACCCAATGCAAGTAGTGGTACTAAAAGCATACATATTTTTCTTTGCCTCTTCACTACAGAGGAAAAAACACCTAAGTGCCAACATAAGAAAAGCCACTATAAAATGGTATCTAAATTAACTAACCAATGAAACTCCCATTCAATTTGCACAAGGAAAAGAAAATATTGTCAAACAACCAAATTTATAAAACCTTTATTTTTTCATATGACAACAAACAATAAGAAACATAGAACAAAAAAAGCTCATGTAAGTTGTTTTCGGACCTAACCAAACTATCAACAAAAACAAAGACATAGCTTTCAAGCACATAAACATCAATAACTCTATCTCATTATCATCCAAAAACACAATACTCTTAAGTTATAATAACCTTATATGCATCCATAACCAACTAATACCAACGAGATGAAATCAAAAAACACAACCTTTAATCAAGCAATTTACATTTGTTACATACCAAAGAAGAACATTTTTTACGGATGGAAACTTTTCCTACTCGATCATGAATTTCATCTCTAGTGTTGAAAGTTGGCTCTAATATCCTCCTATTAATCAAGCACTTTACAATTGTTACACACCAAAAAACAAATCTTAATAAACCTAGACACAAAAAAAATCATGGGCTTCCTTACTTCTTTGTCAACTCAAAATGACCATTATGCATGTGTTCAATAAAGACAAGTGTAAGGACCATAAAAATACGCACAAAATGACCGTAATTGAGATTCACATACCTATACTTAAAGTGATTCTCATGGCTTAGTTAAAAAACAACACTTTCCACTAACCCCACTTCATCCATCAACTAGGACTCGAGCATCAAAAGTGAACTCAAAAACCCACAAAGTAGCATATCTAAAGAAAGTAGAAAACAAAGAAACAATTACTATGAAATTTTGGAAATTTCGGGTTACGATTAACTTAGGGTTTTAGAATTTGGGAATTTTTTTGAAATTGAATTGAAATTGGGTTAGAGACTAAAAATTAAGACTAATTGAAAGAAAATTTTAAAGAATAAAAAAGTTAGGGTTCAACCAAAATTAAGGAAGAATTTTAAGAAATTGATTTAGGGATTTTGATTGGAGAATAAAGAGAAGAAAGGGAAGAGAAAAGGAGGAAAGAAGAGGGAGGGCATGATGAACCAATTCCGGTTTGTCCATAGCGAGGTTTGGAAGAGGTCGGAAAGCAAGAAGAAGAAAAAAAAAGAAAGAGAGATAGAGATTTGGCAAAGAGGAAGAAGAAGAAAGGAAGAAAAAAGAAAAGAGAAGAGGAAGAGAAAGAAGCACGTAAGAGACCCAATTGTTTGAGAAATTGATTTTGGGGGTTTTGATTGGAGAAGGAAGGGAAGAAAAAGAAGGAAATAAGAGGGTTCGTCCATGGCAAGTTCGGGAGAAGTGAGAAAGTGAGAAAAAGGAAAAAAAGAAAAGAAAAGAGAGAGACGAGAGGATTTGGCAAAGAGGAAGAAAAAAAAAAAATAAGAAGGGGATAGGAAGGGAGAGAAGAGCGAGAAGAGACCCAATTGTTATTTTAGGGTGGATGGTGCAATATTCAATCGAACGACTCTAAAGAAATGAATTTAGATCTGACGGTTGAAATAAATAATGTATAAAAAAATAAATAAATTTATACAATGATTTGTAATAGAATAAAAAGAAGGAAGGGGACGCGAAAGAGAAGAGAAGGCTACGCATAGTAGATCCACGGTAAAATTGAGTCTAAATGAACGGTACTTAAACAATGAAAATGTTTATTCTTTTAGTTTTGTTTCTTAATGAGTTTTTATTGGATTTAACTAAAATCAACACGATTTTATTAGAGTCGAGTGTGGGTGAGGAATCACTTAAATTGACACCTAACATAAGATTTTCAATATTTTTTCTTTAATTATTTTTGTTCATAAATACATTCTCATAGCCAAATTATGTCTCTCATCCACATTTCTTTTACCATGTCATAACTGTATTTAATGCATGTATTTAAATAAGGATATTGCCAAATCCATTATATGTTTTATTATTTTCATCAATTTTTTATTATTATAAATTACTAATAAATTATTGCATCTAGTTATTATCTGAAAAATAAGTTATGTGATGATGGTGTGTTGACAATTTATAATACAAAAATTGATAGTAATAACAAAATATATGATGGATTTAACAATATGTTTTGAATAAATGGTATTTTTTATGCATGGTTTTGAATTTTTTTATTTTAATCAATACTCTTATGCATGGATTTTACTTTATAAATTGGTGATTCTTGGATGGATCGGAGTTCTACCAACCTTCATGCTTAGTTCTTTAATTATAATGCGGTTTTTATTATTGCAAGTCAAAAAACCGGGACGGACAGGGACTAATCCAGTCTGAAGAGGCATAAATGATTTTTTCCCTTTCTTTTGGGGGGGAGGCATTTTCAAAAAAGATCATAATAATAATTATTTTTTTTGGAAGTTCAAGAGGGATTCTGGAAACTTTTCAAATTTTAAGAGGATTAGGATCGCTTCTTAAATTCCTATTGCCGTCGGGTACCTATAAATAAAGTCTTTATCTAGTTGGGTCGAGCATGATATCCAGAAGAAGTCGGAGATGAATGCATAAAAAACTTGTTCCGACTTGATCACTTACCGATACTTAAGGGAAAAAAAGAAAAAAAAAGGTCATGTGTTACGTATGAAATGCTCTTCGGGATAGAAATTAATTTTTGGCTGGTTTAGAGTTTTGACTACTCTAATGCAGAAGAAAATTTTTTATTGCCAATAATGCATCTATGAGGTTAGGTTCTCAACTTACGTTTTCTTGTTTAGTAATCTTTAACTCCGAGGGCCAGAATTAAGATAATAATACAGTATGAATTATGACAAATAGAATATTTATTACATCCTCGAGCCAATTGTAAAAGATTTAGACAATTGGAAGTTGCTCAGCTTCCAGAAATCTCAAGTTCACTTCATGCACTCGTCACCGCGCGACTTGATAAATGCTATGAACATTTGTATGGCCAAATTTTATTGCCATTTCGCTGTTACCGTGTAACAACTCTACTAGGAATATCACTCATGCATGTTGCATCATTATCCGCATCAGCCACACCTCATCTCTGATCACTTTTACCATTTTGATGACGATGAACTGCTTTCTTTTAAGCAACTGTATAATTACGGATAGAGTTACATGGCTAATCAATAGGCGCAGAAATAGTACTGTAAGTTGAAAGATTCAACTCTCGAGTTAGAGTTATACATGGCACAACACAGTCATACGTGGGGTTTGTCAGCATGTGTTGGACAGTTAGCTCCATTAATTTCATATGGTAAGCCAAATTAAGGGTTCTATAGTGAAATATTGATTGGTTGGTCGCCAACTGGAGCATTTTTGAAAAGCAGCTGCACCAGTGCTGGGTATTTCGAATACAATGGACATATGCATCCTCGCTCAATAATGACTTATATTTCATGTTGAATGATTCTTGCGACTGAGATCATACATCCAGTATCCAGAGTGAAGAGTTCTCTAAGATAAGAACTGAAGAAAAGAAAAGAGAAGATAAGAACGATAATTAATTGGTTCTACACACTGGATTGGAAAATTCCCACCTAATTATTGATCAACCATGTGTGCATGTAGCGGTTGAATAACAACTACTCATCATTACTCAGATTTTAAAGTTTCTGCACTAATGTATTTAAATTTGATGGTGAATTGAGGAATTCGAGTAGGAACCCTCTATGGGACCAAAAAAAGACAGGTGGAAACATTTTCCATCGGGGCATGCTTGCTTTCATAATTTCTATAAAAAAAAAATGATTGATTTATGTTAATCTACCATTTTGTGTTTTAATGACTTGACTCTAATTACCTTTGGTTAGATAACGATCGAGCCCACACATCCACCTTGTGTAAATATACTTGATTAAAGGTGTTTGTTTCTTTGAGCTTCTTATGCAGTTTCGATGTTATTTAAAATCTTTACTTTGTTTTCGTAAGCTTTGATATTTCTCATTCTTGTTCTAATTGGATTCAATATCTTTTATTTTTAATTTTAATTTCCCTTCCTCGTCCATTTCTATCAAGAATAATAATAAAAAATGTGTAAATTTTAATGTCACATTTGAAGTTTAATTAAGAAATATCTCAGTATCGCCTGAGAAGTAAAGAAAAAAAATCAAATTAAAATTTAAAAATTAAAAATAGAAAATCAATTGGAAAATTTTTTTTTAGTAAAATAAATATGATAAAACTTTAGAGGGTTAGTTGCTCAAAAAATACCGCAACCCTATTAACTTCAAAACTCACATAGTAATATCAGGTCATTCTTTGTCAATACTACAAATAAATAAAAATAAAAATTTAAATAAATTTAAATTCAGATGATATCAGATTTGTTTTATCCTTGTTCTACCATTCTAAGCATATGGGATTTCAATTATTATTTTTTTCACAATTCTTGTTCAAAATTTTATAGCATACTTTAATGAAAAATTGAATAAAACTTGCAGATATGGTATGCTAATGAGAAAGTGTATGAAAAACAATAACCATGACAATTGATAGTGTTATTAATTATTTTTCTTACTGTCATATTTTTTTTTAATCTTAATGTTATCTTTTTATTGTTAATGATTGGCTAGAAAGTGTCGCTGGATATTTTTTTTGGTCACATTTGTTTTACAAAAAAAAAAAGTATTTCTTTAATGATTTTTTATTCAATTTATTCATTCTTATATTTTGGATTATATTGGGACATTTTATTAACTTTACAAACAAAATTGAAATTTAAACATTTTTATTATTATTATCATCGATAAAATTGGATGAAAATAGAAAGTAAAACAAATATGAAAGATGCTAAATCTTATTGAAACAACACATATAAACCTCGAATAGCAAATTAAAATATATCATTTGATTATTTAAGGTTCATATCAACTCTTGCATGTCTCTCACGATAATATTTTATTAATTGTTAAGTCTAAATTATTAAATTTAAAATTAACGGCTATGGTTTTAATGTATGATAAAGTTGTCCAAAAGTTAACTATTTATTATTATTTTTTTTTTGAAATTCAAACATGAAACTTGTTTATTTTAATTTTGCTTAGAAAGTGCCAAGACCAAGAACACCTATCGCAATGTTTGAAAATCACTTTTATTGTTTTTGAAATTTTTTGACAATTAGTCGTTGACTTTTCATGTTTTCGTAAACGAAAAAAATAAAAACAAGTTTCTATATTTGTGTTTAATATTTATTGAATGAACCCGTGTACAAATTGAGATCAAATTCTTTTTAAAAAAGATCTCAAAAGTACAATTCCATATGTCATTTTGATAAATTATTATTATTTTGATAATAAAATCAACAAAACAAAATAAAGAAAACTCCAATAATATGAAATTACATCATTTCTTTTATTTAGATTGCCCAACTTCTCAAAGATCTACTCGGGCATGTTTAATTTTCGACGGCCAAGATCTCGCCACATCAGATTAACTTTCCTCTGGGCTTCACGAATTGGCGAATTCTCGTCAATTCGAACCCTGGGACCAGATTTTGCTGTCGATGTTCCTCACTCAGCTCAGATTGTCTAAAATCCTCTACGCCTTCAACACAGAGCCGCGTTTCATTGCATGGGCATTTTTGTAAACCATCGGCGGGATCTTTCTAAGCCCGGAAAAAGAACGTGTTGTAATTAATGATAGCACGATTCCATTTCCATATGTAGTTCTGAAAATACTAAATACCTATTTTATCCATGAAATTCCTTTTTAATTAGGAAAAAAAAGAAGAAAGAAAGGGAGAGAACAACGGCAACAAAAAGTTGCAAAAGACAAGAACCGAAAGCAAGTCGTACAAATTAACCACATGAGCTCACTGAGTGGAAAAACTGGTGATTTAATAAATAAATTCACGAAATCTCAGGTTTAATCTTCAATATCTTTTCGTGTGCGCAAAAACTGAGAAGGATTGAAAATCTGTTTTCTCCGTCGATAACTAATTAGGAATCATAAACTCGAAATGATGATGAATGAGATTTGTACGGCAATCCGTTTAGAAAAAGAAATTGACAGTGAAAGAGTGATAAATAGTTTACAATTCATTAATTCAAGGCTAAATGGCCAAAGGAATTTGGAATTTTGAATTTGATTTTTTAAAATTTAATTTGTATTATAATTTTCAGTTATCACACATTTTATAAAAAAAAATCAATTTATAATTTTTTGAACAAACGAAAAATCTAAATTTTTTAATGAAAAAATTTCAGAATTTTTCAAATTCAAAAAGTATATATTTTTTAAAATATTAAAAAATAAAAAATAATTTGAGATAATTTTAAATTTTATGAGATCTCCATATAAATGTTCCTAGATCATTTCTAGAATGAACCTATTTATGTGATCTTTTTTTATTTTATAAAAAACTAAAAGATAGACCACATCTCAAAAAAAAAAAAAAAGTAAAAAATAAAATTCAAGTAAAATTAAATTTATGTGATAATTTTTTTATTTTATAAAAAAAATTAAAAATAGACCACATCTAAAAAAAAAGTAAAATTAAAATTCAAGTAAAATGAAATTTGAAATTAAAAAATTAAAAAATGATTTTCAAATATATTAAAGTTTGGGGCTGATTTTACGGATTTAGTCCATAATTGAAGATATAAAAAGTGCGTTGTACTGCATTATGCTACACTACTTTATCCAACTTCTACAGATCTTCTCTGTGTTCGTATTTAGTTGTAAATAAACAAATAAAAAAACTCCAACTCCTATTTCTCTCTGATTATGAATGCACGCCCACCTATTATTATTACTCATTCTCTCACATCGTGATCTTCACCTTCCATAAATATAATTAATTTGATTCTACAAATCCAACGGCAGATTATTAATCCATAACTTTACTCTTTTTATGCGAATTCAACTCCTTAATATAATTTCCTTCCTTTGCTGCTACTTGTACAGTTCCTTCACCTGTGCTGTATTCTATCTCTGTCTGTCTCACTGTGTCTCATATTCTTTTGTTTCTTACAAAAATAAATCCTTTTCTCTTTCTTCCTCTATCTCTCTCTGACTTCAAAGTTCAAACTCTCTTTTCATTCTCTTCTTTTATCGTTTTCTTAACTTAGATCTCTCTGTCTCACTCTCTCCTTTTCTTTATTAACCTTTTATATTCTCTCCGGTGATGATCAGATCAGATCCGGAGGAGAAATATTTTTATTAACCGTCCGATGTGTGGACTTTGACTGAGGTTGTAAGATTTCTTTTAATGGGGCAGTGTTACGGCAAAACTAGTCCAACTAACGAAAATGACGCAACAACTATCACAATTGTTGCTTCCTCCACCGGTCACGACCAACCAACACCGTTACCTTCCTCTACCCCGCGTAACGGCTTGCGGTCAGTGAAGAACACACCGGCGAGGCCCTCTTCAACACACCCGAGCCCCTGGCCCAGTCCGTATCCACATGGTGTCGCTGCCAGCCCGCTGCCTGGAGGAGTGTCGCCCTCCCCCGCGAGGGCGTCGACGCCGAGGAGATTTTTAGGAGGCCGTTTCCTCCGCCGTCGCCGGCGAAGCATATAGCGGCGTCGTTGGTGAAGAGGCTTGGTGGTGGAGGGAAGCCGAAGGATGGGCCGATTCCGGAGCACGGGGGAGTGGAGCCGGAGCAGCAGCAGCAGTCGCTTGATAAGAGTTTTGGATATAGCAAGAATTTTGGAGCTAAGTATGAGCTAGGGAAGGAAGTAGGAAGAGGACATTTTGGTCATACTTGCTCTGCTAGGGTTAAGAAAGGTGAACTTAAAGATCAGCCTGTCGCTGTCAAGATTATATCAAAAGCTAAGGTACAAGTTCAATGCTCTCGTTTTTATTTTTTCCCCTCAATTTGAATAGTGAGGTTTTTTTTTTTTTTTTTTTTTTTTTTTTTAAATTAGATCAGATGTTGTGTTTGACTTGTTGACGTGTTAGGGCTAATTTTAGTAAGTTGTTTAAGATACTGATAATATATGGCAACTCCTAGGCTTGGTGCGGCCGTGGTGCTTACATGTTAGGAAGCACATTGATGGGGATGATTGTAGAAGAACTTACTTTTTTTTAAGAACAAAAATTAAATTGAGAATTTTGAGGTATATTTATCTGCAATGTATTCCGGCCATGCGTTGCAAGAATTTTCAAAGGCAGTATGGATTCCCTAAGTCAAACTTAGTTTGTGTCGCGACTGAAAATATGGATGTGAATGTTTGGGGAATAATGTAAAGGACATAGGTGTGTTTGTCAGTATCTGAGTATGATACGAGGTATCTGGTTAGGACAGCTTGTTTCCAAAACTAAAATGTAACTGAAGGAACTAGAAGAAGGAACTCCTTGATAAGCATTATTTAGAAGATTAAAGATGATGTCGTATGGGTTTTAATGACGTGTATCAGGTTAATGCACAAGATATTTGATATAAGGATCTGTAATTCAATAAATAAAATCTGATTGCACTTATGGTGATATATTTCCATTTGCAGACCTGGAAATCGACGCAGAAAAAAATGTTAAAAAATTGTGTACACTAACTGAGCACCTCTGGTAATCGTATATCTGCTAAACCTTAAGAATAGAGATAAAGATCGGTCTGAGTTTTAATTTGATGCTATGTGTCCCTAAATTTAATTACTTGTAAGGATGTAAATTTTATATGGATGAGGATGATATACACTGATATGATTGTTAATATATGATTCTGATAAGAAAGCATCGTATAAGCATATGAGCTGTAACAATATTTCTCCATGCCTGATATGCATTTGGTGCAACTGGAAAAATGAACTTCCAGAGTTCTTATGGTGATTCATATCTAAGCCTAGCCTTTTGTCTCTCAAGAGAGAAACATTAATGAGAATATTGCTCTGCCAGAGTTCATTTGATGATACTGATTGAGTTCACTGGCACTGGCTTTATTGCAGCATATAAGCATACAAATACTTGAAATAGAAACTATGGGCATTCAACTTTCAAATAGCTTTCTCAGCTTTAGTTGTGTCCTCAAAGATGAAACTCTAGTGAGGATGACCTGAAAAGATAAATACGACTTGATATGTTGTGACCTTGTTTATATTGACATGCATTATAGAATAATTAACTCTCAAATTGTTTGATTTTTCTGTGAAAAATGCAGATAATATGTGAATGAAATTATTTTCATGACACAAGTTCGATTAATGAGATCAATGGTTTGCTAGCTAAAAGCTGAATCTCCTTGGAAATATGAAGTTTTTTGTGAAAACCATCCAATATCTATACTCACAGAAAGAATTTAGCTATCTATAATACTTTCAGGGAAATGTATTATTTGTTATGCTTCATAGGCTTTCGGCATCATACTTCTGGACTATAAAATATGAACTGTAAATTGGTTATTTTGTAATAAAGACATGTAAGGATGTGCTTGAGCATACACAAACACACTCATGATTATAAATGTTCTATTTCAAGGTCCTCGTCTAATCTTCTGCAACTTCTTGGATTTGTTTATATAGATTTTTTTTTCTTTTTGGGTAATTATGCCTGTAATTGCTGTCTTATTGTGCAAAGTGATCATTTGACGAGTTTCTTGCTGCTTTTCACTTAAAAATGGAAATTCACTTTATTGGTCCAACTCTTTTACACACACACACTCGCTTTAAACTCTATTGAGCCCCCTTCTTATAGGAGTCATAAAAGAGGTCCAATTGCCAATTATCCATTCTGTTGACCCAATACAAATGCATGCAAACACACATAGATGCTTGAATGCATGCTCCTGGGTGCATGTGTCCACTCAAGGCAATTGAAATCAAAGGCAGGCACCCACCCCCCCACCACATGTACTAAATATGTGTAACAAACTCCAGAGCTGGGCAATGTCTACTGTTTGTCCCAGTGTATGATGCAAAGACATACTGGAAATTCTGTGGCCTTTTCCTTCATTAAATATGTGTCTGGTATACGCTGATGATTGAAGTTTTCTGCTTAAACTTGTATTTTCTATTTCCTAATGAGGATCCTTGGTTGTTTCCCTTGATAGCTTCAGTTATTACTTGTTTCTTTTACGTGCAGTGGTCGGATTTTCTAAATCTCTGAATTCTCTTAATAATTAGGATTAGTTGCCTTATGGATTGTGTAGTATCTATTTTTTCACAAGGCTTATTTGGCAGATGACAACTGCTATCTCAATTGAAGATGTTCGTAGGGAGGTAAAGATACTGAAAGCTCTATCAGGACATAGGCATCTGGTCAAATTTTATGATGCATGTGAAGATGCCAATAACGTGTACATAGTGATGGAGTATGTCTTTTCTTACTTTCTGTTCAAACTTATGCAATGAACATAATTGGGCATTGTAAACATTGCATCTGTCTTTATTTTTTCTCCTGCTGTATTTAGAAATGGCAATTTTTGGAATGTTTTGCTTGGGTTGAAGTATTAACTTTTATTTGTGTTGTGTGATTTTGTGACACATTTTGAACTTTCATTTCTACTGTTTTGTGGATTACTGTTTGCTTATCAGACTGTGCGATGGAGGGGAGCTTTTAGACAGAATTTTGGCAAGGTAATGCAATATAGTCTTTGCAGGCGCTATGAACTTTTTTTTTCTGTTGACCACTGGCCTTGGCCGCAGGTTATAACCATGGTGGATGTTGCATGTGAACTTTTTCATCAACCTGTGCTCAGTAGAACCGATCCAAATTATATTTTCTGTTAAATGGTTCTTGCATGGTTGAAATGTTATGTACTGATATTAATGTCGCATTCTCCTCTGGTGCAGAGGAGGAAGATACACGGAGGAAGATGCAAAAGCTATAATTGTTCAAATATTGTGTGTGGTTGCATTTTGTCACCTTCAAGGTGTTGTACACCGTGACTTGAAACCAGAGGTTTTTTTCTTTCAAACTTGATGTGTTATTGGTTCATGTAAATTGTGTACCTTAGCATTAAGTTTTATCATCGCAAGGTGGTGTCATTGGTTAGTGGGGGCTGGCAGTGTTTACGTGGAGCTTTTATTCTATGCTCGCTCATAACTGATCCTCTTTCGTTACAGAATTTCCTTTTCGCTTCTGCCAGTGAAGATGCTGATATGAAGCTTATTGATTTTGGTCTTTCTGACTTTATTAGGCCAGGTAATAAGCAGAGCCTTCCATGTTTCTTGGTCAACTCACAGAAAATACGATCCTTGCCTCCATTGCACTACAAGTAGATTGATTTATTTATCTTTCACTGAATGGGTTGGGTCCCTTTATCAGCAATGAGATTTTTAAATTTTCACAGGATTACTCTGGTTGTTTTCTTGTGATAGGTCTTTACTTGCTCCATGCCTGTTAACTAGAATTCTATATGCATTAACTGATGCAACATATGTTTTGACAGTGACAGCATTTTAGATTTGATTGTGCTAATTTGGCATTTACATTATTAAGCTTAATTGACACAGGCTATGGGAATTTCTAACAGTGATAATATAAGAGTATAATGCCTGCCATTTATTTTATTTTATTTTGATGTTATTTGTGCACATGGTTTTCTAGTTTAAACTATAATGTGGCTTATATATCTTCATAATTTACTTACATATTAGCTGACATCTGAGAGTTTTTAATGCTTTACTTCTGTCATATTTGCAGATGAAAGGTTAAATGATATTGTTGGAAGTGCATACTATGTTGCACCTGAAGTTCTGCATAGATCTTACAGTCTGGAAGCAGATATATGGAGCATTGGCGTTATTACTTATATCTTGTTATGTGGAAGCCGGCCTTTCTGGGCACGGACTGAATCAGGAATTTTTCGTGCAGTATTGAGGTCTGATCCCAACTTTGAAGATCTACCCTGGCCTTCTGTCACTCCAGAGGCCAAGGACTTTGTGAAGAGACTTCTGAACAAGGATTACAGGAAAAGAATGACTGCTGTCCAAGCACTAAGTAAGTTGGTAATTTCTGTATTGCATGTTATATATGAATGACTATTCTTGTATAAGGATGACTATTCCTGGATCTAATTGGTTGGGTCCATATTGTTTAAAGGTGTCAACTGGAGGTGTATGTGATTGAAATATTTTGGAAATTATACATTACTTGCAATATTTGGATTTTTGACATTAGTATGAAATTTAGTCTATCAGCTATATTGCATGTTGCATCTTGTGTTCCCATTGACAATTCAGAACTTGATGATCTTGACAAATTTACAGCCGACGCTTTTAATTTCTTGATTTCTTTTAGCTAATGAGAACCTCAATAATTGCAGCTCACCCATGGTTGAGGGATGATAGTCGTCCTATTCATTTAGACGTATTGATCTACAAGCTAGTCAAGGCATACCTGCATGCTACCCCTTTTAAACGCGCTGCACTAAAGGTATTAATTCTTTTTCCTTGTTAACAAGCGCAGTGTGTGCACGCGCATGCGTGCCCTTAAAGATTTCATGTTCCATCTTAATCCTGATCATGCGAAAATTATTCACCATGTAGATTCAAAGCTTAAGTGTGTTATCAAAGGAAACATAATTGGTAATCCAGTGAGGAAATGTGTTCAAATGCAAATATGCACACCATTTAGCATTAAATGTATATCCTGAAGTACTAAAACTAATTCAATTTTACTGGCTTGATCATGAAAGTCGACATTTAGAAATTGCCTATTTGCATTGCCTAAAGAATGCCTTATGCAGAGAACCTTCAAACATTTGTTAGTCTCTAGTTTGGTGCTTCTTTTCTTTTATTGTGCTGGAGGGAGGTGTTGTTGAGGCAAACTAAATCTGCTAATAAGTTATAAGCTGTGCAATTTTTTAATTTTATTATTGTACTTAATTAAAAAAATTCCTTATATAATCATTGGTTTGGATTCCTAGTCCAATATTTGATTGAAACCCCTGATTTTATCTGAACAATAGAATATGCCTTCTTTTTTTCCGTCTCAAAACAGAATCATTTGGAACGATATTGTTAAAATATAAGTAAGTTAAAAGCAGCGTTCATGTCCATTGCCATATAGAGAATGGACTGCTTCAAGTAAAAGTCTCCATGATTTGTAGGTATAAGCGAAGATCAGCCTGAGTCTGTTTCTAACCTTCGGCTCAACTGTTTTTGCAGATGCTAAGTGCATCATCATTGTGGCTTAATATTTGAATTCTGCTGAAGGTTGAAGAATTGAGTTCCATCGTATATCAGCTGATATTTCTTTGGATTCTCTTCTTATTGCAGGCTCTCTCAAAAGCTTTGACTGAGGACGAGCTTGTCTATCTTCGAGCTCAATTCAGTTTGTTGGAACCAAATGGTGATGGAAGTGTTTCACTTGATAATTTCAGAATGGTTAGTCACTGTTTCTATTTCGATCAATTTCAGTTGTCTACCGATCTATGACTGGAGTAGGAATGAGATTATAATTTTCCTAAACAAAAATATTGCAATTTTTTCCAGGCTTTTGTGCGCAATGCCACTGATGCCATGAGAGAGTCAAGGGTTCCTGAAATTCTCAATGCGGTACTAGTACTTAGTTCTCTGCTAGAAACATGATAACCAGCAGTCACTCTCGATATTTAAAGAATTTTGTTGATTGCAACTTAAAGAAATTTAAGCCTAGGAATTTTTTTTTTCTGTGTGAAGGAAACCTTTTCTTTTAGCACTTGAATTTCAAAAAATACACTTGCCTTTTTGTTGCCTTTGCATGATGGTCAATCCAATTAAACGAATTGGGTTCTCTCTGAAGATTATGAATAGTTTTGATTTCTTCCCTTTTCTTCACCTCAAACTTGATGGCTATTCTTTTTTTGATTGTACCTCCTTGTCAGATGGAATCCCTTGCTTATAGGAAGATGTATTTTGAAGAGTTTTGCGCAGCTGCTATCAGCACATATCAATTAGAGGCTCTTGAGGGGTGGGAGCAGATTGCCTCCACTGCTTTTGAGCATTTTGAACAGGAGGGTAACCGAGTCATCTCTGTTGAAGAATTGGCAAGGGTATATACAACTGCTGCTGTTTGAATATTGTCACACATTGCTTGCTATTTGAATATCATTTTAAATCTCTCCACTCTGCAGGAATTAAATGTGGGCCCTTCAGCCTATACATTCATCAAAGATTGGATCAGAAACTCAGACGGGAAGCTTAGTTTACTTGGGTATACAAAATTTTTACATGGTGTGACGCTTCGTAGCTCAAATACGAGACACCATTAGTTTTTTTAGCTTTTTGACATATAGGTTTTTCTTTTTTTTTTCAAAAAAAAAAAAAAAAAAAAGTTGTGGCATTGGAGAATTTGGAGGGTTTGTTTTTCTTGGGTGGGGTACAGAAAGGTGTGCATAAGTGAATATATTGTTAGCCGAGTCAGTTCTGAGTTTGTTGGGGCGAATTTTTAATTTAAGTTTTTTTTTCTTGGCTCATTCCTGATTTTTGCCCAAAGGAAACAAAGAAAGTGATTTAGTTCAGATTATTATTGGTTTATTTATCTTGGATAAAAATTGTCTGACAACAAACAGTTTTTAAAAAATTAGTGTCGATCTCTAATAACTGCCCTTGTTCATCAATTTTTAGCGTATGCAAGCTACGTCCACTGGAAGTTTGTTGTTGAATGTAACTGGTAAGATGTGTTGAACTGTACGTTTCTTAGGTTAAATGGTGGAACTCTCGTCCTCGTATTTAACTATTTAACTCTGCGGTTTATACATGATCTCGCCAGCGTGATCAAGCACCAGCCTGGCCTCTCTCTACGTCGTATTGTTTGAATCGGAAACCCTTATCATTGGCAGAATGATGTGATTTGTTTTTTAATTCTACAATTTTGCTCGATTTAATTTTAGTTTTTTAACACTAATCTTAGACGTTATCCCCTACTTTTCCAAAAGAAGAGAATAGGATCGCCGTTATGAGGCCTTTTTGGGGATTGATTGAAAGCATAGCAATAGTTTTGAAAACCTTTGAAGGTAAATCCTTGCAGTACAAGGTCCGAGAGTAGCAGAACTCGCCCTACCCAGATCCTCTCCGGGATGGTATGATCTGTTAATTTCTGTAGAGCATCAGCAACTAAGCTATACATGAATCAGAGAAAGCATGTGATGGTTCTATTGCATCATAATGTTCTTTTAAAACACTTTCAAAGTCTTAAACTTTCAGTTGAGATACTTATTGAGGTTTTTTTTTGTCTTTTGGTATCCAAACCCTTTGAACTATTTGTCAAAATAATAGTGAAGTCTTTTTTTTTCATATAAAAAAAAATAATTATTTAGTGCTTCAAAACTAACTAAATTTGGGCGTTTAATTAGATCCTTCATCTAAAACAAGTTAGGCTTCCACCACTATTGAAATAATGAGTTTTGAAGTTCCTCAAAGTTATTCTGAACTTTGTTGTCGTATGATAATTTGTATCCTTATTACTTTATAATAATTAAAAAAAGGATGCCTGTATATTAATATAAAGGATAAATAACTCTAGAAAAAAGTAATTGCAATAAACGAGTATGTTTGGATTTGGTAGTGCAATAACAAAGGAATAGAAGGCAATGAATTTTCAAACAAATTTGAAAATTGGATCTTCATGAATTTATATTGAATATTTTATGGGTAATGGTCCAAAACACATTCCTAAACTCAAGTTAATGATGGTAGTGTTATTTTTGAATGCGGAATTCCACCTGAAGATTAAATGAATGGCGAGCATTGCATGGTATTTGACTCTACTTTCTAATAATTCAAATGTCAACTTAATGCCGTGTGTAGCTTGAACATGAAATACATTTGCCATTACCTCGTCCTAGCTAGTTGCAACTTGAAATTTCATGGCGTCCAGTGCATGGAAGCGTAGTGGTCGGCCACTGTATATGGTTGGAGGATTATTGGAGACCAAAACCAAATGAAATTGGTTTGAATTGATTCTGGTGGCTGCCTCCAGATTGACCAAGTAAACAATGTCTATCACAATAGACAAGAATATTCTTGGGCTTTCTGCAGTTCAGTGCACAAGATTTTGTGGTCCCTTTCAAATCTCCTTGTCGATCAACATAATGACAGTCGATACAAGGGCATTTTTGAGCTTCTCACTGGCTAATCAGTTCCGCTCTCCACGGTAGTCAGTACCCAGTCGAGCCATTTGCTTGAAGTTCGTTTAATCAGGAGCTGAGGTTGACCAGAAAGGTCATGTTCTGTAAGTGTCAAGTGAGCAAATTGAATTTGGGTAGGCTAAGAAAAAGTAGCAAAAACGCTTCCTTTTCCATATTAGGTGAGATGGGTACAGTAAGCACCAGGGCATGGCACTATGAAGAGCAATCATGAAAGGGAAAGTTTAGAGTTGACTAAGTAGAAGAACTTGGCTTGGACCATATTCTCCAAATTAAGTTTATGTAGAATTGTCACAGATCGATGTGGCTGTAAGTACCCTCCAACTAAACCACGCATAATCTCTTTTCAAGCGGATGGAAGGTGTCAGGAACTCACCTAATGACATTCTTATAGTTAATTAAAAAATCCTCAATTTTAATCACATTATTTATACAGTGGAAGCATGATTTAGCAACAAGTAGAATAATATATATATATAGTAGGCAATCGTGTGACTTTACATGCCTTACAAAACAATGCTTACTAAAAAAAGGCAAATAAAATTGCTTCAATTATATATTCATATAAAGGTCAGAATGTCAATAATTTTCTAAGTTGTATTAGAAGTTAGAACAGAAGAGCATGTCAACTGGTTGACCTTGCAAGTGCAGCAAAAACAAGTTTAATTGTGATTACATACTGCCCAGAAAGATTATTTAATTTGATTAATTAAATTGTGAGAGAAGGTAGGATTATATATATATATATATATATATATATGATCCTGATGTAATTCGCCTTGTGTCCAATATTTAATTAATATCTACAGTTAAGTAGGCAGTTCAACTAAAATGATGCGCTCGAAGATAAGAACTTAGTACCTCTTACATCAATTTAAAATTTCCAATCTGGCAACTCCTTGGAATTGGGTTCATCTTCATCACGTATTAATGTTAATTTACCAAGAAAATGGACATATAATTTATGTGTGAGAAAAAAGGATTTAAAAAAAAGAAGAATAAGAATAAAAAAGGAAACTCACCGTTATATATTTTTCAATTAAAAATTTATGTTCATGATATCTTGCCATTAATCGTCCAGCTGAAGCCATGATTTTATTTTCCATCTTTTTTAATTCTTAATTTCTATACATTTTTTTCTTTTCGTTTATATATATATATATATATACCACGCGTAATTTTTTAAGTCTCAACCAATGGATGCTTAACACATATATAGCAAACAATCCAACAAAACTTGACGAAAGTGTAAATATCTTAACGGAACAAATAGTAGAAGGATCAGATGCATAATTTTTTTTTTATAAGGGCACATTCCATTAAGAAACAATAGTATAAGGGCAAAAACACGGTATTAACCTTGTATGTGGCCAGTTTTTTTATTTAAAAAATGCAAAAAATATTTTGATATCTGTCACTTTAAATTTTAAATTATTTTGATTATATGATGAAAATAATAATTATAAAATATGAAATATAAATATATATGATAGTATGAGTGTAGTAGCACTACTATTTACTATAGGTATCCTTCTACATAATTATTTTTTTTATGAAAATAACATTTTGAATGCCTTACTAACTAAAGCCGAAATAATTAAAATTTGTTTGATAGTATGATTAGAATAAACATTATAAAATTAATACCTTTTTTAACATTTTACTTTTGATTACACATATTTATTGTAAATCTATATTGACACTGGTTTGACAACTAGCAGGGAAAGGAGCAGAATGAAAAACTATAGGATGAAATATATGATTTATTCTTTAATTGTCATTAGTTTTTTTTATTCATGTTACATTACGGATCGAACAAAATATATAAAATTATTTTAAAAAATTATTTCATTTTAATGTCCTATATTATATTATGCTTCTATCAAAATATATCAAATCAAAACTGAATAAAAATTCATTCAATTTTATCATTTTCAATAAAAATTTTATATTTGACTAATTATTCTTTATATTTTCATAAATTTTTTATTAAAAAAATTTTTTTATTTATTTTTATCCATATTTTTAGTTAAAAAACTTATTTTGTAAATTGTTTTTTTCTAAACATCTTTTTGCCTTAAAATTTTTAATTAAAAAATTACAGAAAAAAAAACAATGACTAAAGTGACCAAAATGAAACCAAAAAGTAAGACCAAAATCAAATAGAAAATATTCATGAACTAAAAACGTAACATTTTTTTTAAAAAAATGTAATGTTATGAACTCTTTTATAATAAATGTCTTTAAAATATTTAATAATTACAAAAATATCATTATATAATGAAAAAAATAATACATCCGAGTCTAAATAAATAATGTGAATGAATCTAAATGAAAAATATTTTAAATAATATAATAAATAGTAACTAATGATTTTAGTTTAGTTTTTTTTTTAAGTAACATCCTAGATGTCCAACTCCATTGCTTGAGTGCGAGATTGGTCCACATGTAGAAGGCAAACTCTAGTTCATTTATCCTGTTACATGCATCTACGTATTGTGGGCTTTATGCATGCCCGGTTATTCTTGTTTTTTAAGTTCATAAACTTTAGTTCATTTATTCTTGTTTTCTGTTCTAATTACTCAGTATTATATATATATATATATATATATATTCTTTTTTTTTTAAGTTCATAAACTTTAGTTCATTTATTCTTGTTTTCTGTTCTAATTACTCAGTATTATAGATATATATTGCTAATGTTGGGAGAAGTGGTTTGCGTTTGGTTGGTAAGATTCCTATTTTTGTCCATATTTTATTAGCCTTTTATATAAAGTAGTGAACCTGGCAAATAAGTTTTTCAGTTGGCTAATGAGTGTGTTCTCCATGATATTAAACTAATTTTCATTCTTTGCATATATTTTTTTAATATAAAAAAGAAGTGCTTCATTAATAGGATCACAAACTTGCATAGGATGATAGATTCATATTTAATTATATGATCATTCACAGATGTTTGTATATATACGATACAATTAATTAATAATTATTCAAAAATCAGTGTTCCATTATATATATTCTCAAGCTTTAATGTCTTTATGGTATCTAATTAAAATCTGAATGAATGGTAACTAAAGGCTGTATTTTATATGCACGTTTCATAATATAAGATTCAGATGCACAAAGGGAGGACACAAAAAACTTGATTCTACTCTTTTTTTTTTTTTAACTTGTTTAATTTTTGTATTTTTTTCCTTCAGCTTTAGTTTGTTATGACAAAATCATGGTTTACCTGCTTTATACTGCATTGTGTTCATCTTCTTCATTAAATTAGAATTGATTAGGATTTTCTAGCATGTTCGACTTTGATTTTACAAGCATACAAAGGTCCAACAAAATGCAATGCGTAACAGAGTCCAAATTAAACATTTTTAGCTTCCATGCACAAAGAGGACATGCGCACGAATGGTTTTAATGGAATTTAATTAGTTCCGCGACAGAAATTCACTGAATATAGTTTTAATGGAGCAATTAAAAAATTGCAAATGGTTCGTAATTCATCTAAACTTGTTAATTATGGCGTGTATATATATATACACACACACACAACTATAAACTTTGCTTGCCAATACCCTCACCCTCCAAAAAAAGAGGGAAAAAACAAAAGGAAAAAAGAAATTTCGTGAAAGGAGAAAGAGGGACAACAATGCTTCCTGTGAATAATTGGAAATCTGTATTTTAATCTTTAATGATTAAAAAAAAATCCCGAAAAATTGAATTTTCGAACAAAAAATGCAATGAAAATAAAAAATTTAAATATTATCTAATAAAATAATTCCATAGGGATATTTATTTGCTTCGCACTGTCATTATAGCAGCCAGTAGAAATCATTATCAATCATATTAAATGAGAAATTCAACAAATGGAAAAATACAAAGAAGTCCCTATCCATACTAATCAAATAATTACGAGAATAGTTAAATCTTTTTAATAATATCCACAAATTAGCAATGGCATTAAGCATATCCAGAACATTCCAACCCCACCACTCCACCACAGGGCCCCATGATGTTCTGTGATAGTCTTCAACGTTTTAAAGTTGTAATATTCGTACAGCCAAGTATGCCAGTGAAACACCGTCCTTCCAGAACCATAATCTTTAGCCCTAAATAAATACGGCGACGCTGGAAAAGGTTCGAAATTGATGATGCTTGGCTCTTCTGTTGAAGGCATACATGCAGAGGTACGTCTGTCCTACGAGAAATCGATGTAATTTACATCAACCGAGAAACTTACCATGCGTGAAGGGCACCAATCACTGGCTCTTTCTTGACTCTTCACCTAACCAAATCAACGCGGTCCACGCAGCAGCAGCAGAAGCAACAACTAGCCATGCACTTATACCTTTACAGTTAAACTAGTCCTAGAGTCATACAATCTCACGGATTCCAACGATTTACTACTCGAGTTCGGTACTTTTTCTGCAGTCATGGGACTGTTCCTTATTATTCAGCTAGCTATGGCTTCATGGATTAACTCTACTCTTCAATTCAAAAAATTAATTATCCTCTTTTTCCTTTTTATTCTTAACTTTCCTGATGCTTATCAGGATAATCAAGCAAAGATTTTGAAACTGCTAGACGTTATCGTTTCATTCCCTTTTATCGGATAATCCATTAGTAGTATATTTCGTCAAATAGAAAATAAATTATCTTTAGTAACAAATCCAAAAAAATCAAGTGATAATTAATGCATTAATTATGGGAAAGAATGAGGGAGAAGGGAACTCAGAGAAAAATATGGTTTAACCATGCAAGGAAAAAGTGATTGTTGAGTGCTGCGTCATGATTATTCAATATTAATACAAGATCCCTGTTGAGTATTGACCTATGCAAGCAAATTTAAAGTCTTAAAGAAACTGGTATGCATGGCCCTACCATTGGTTAGCCTTGTTTATTCTCTCCTTCTCAGTGCTATACAAATGATGCCATTGCCATTAAAATTTTCCAGGATTCATCTTCAAGAAAGGAAAAGGAAAAGGAAAAGGAAAAGAAACGAAAAGCATTTACTTCTGTTTTTTCTTTTTTGTCATTATGGTTCGTAACAAAGAAACAAAAATCAAGAAAATTGCAACAACGTTTTGTCGTCATCATCACATCATCTTTATCATCATCAAACTTCCTCATCAGCCAAACATGAAGGTCTATCAAAAACCAGAAAGAAAGAAAAACAAACCTAAGAAAGGGAGTTCTAAATCTAGACATCCCAATAAAAAGGACTGAACCTAATCCATGGGGTTAGGCCTGTTTGGCACCACAACCCACCACGATCTTTTTCATGATATACTAATATCAAACCCTAAAACATCCGACATGATGGTGATGATGAATGGACTTTTCCCTGTCAATCATGCCTTGAACGCACCTAAACTCCTCCACGTGACAAGGGATAGTTATGGTGCCTTTTTGATCAAAACCATATTCTTCTTCTGCTTCCTTCAATAACTGTATGAACAGTGGGTGATTAAAGTATATGACAGGCACTACAAATCTCTGTTGCTCCTCTCCCTGGCCCACCTTGATCGCCAAACACCCTTTTGGAACATCTCTCGCTTGCTTCTTGTGATGGTGATGATGAAGATGAGGCAGATGTAGGTGAAAGTTCCTTAGACTCTTTTCCCCACTGCCCATAATAATATCTATATATCTCTGCGACAGAAAAACAAAAGACAAGAAAGAAGAAAAAACCTAGAGTGATTCTTTCTTGTTTTATGGACTTCAATTTCCCAAGAAAATTTCAGAAGAAAGCAAAGGAAAATGGCCAAGGATCTGCAGTCATGGCTTGGTTGAAGAGGGCTAAAGAAGAGGATGTAAGGGACTTTGGTATGTTGGACATGGTTGATAAAGAACAAAACAACGCATACCAACCAGAAAAGAGAATAGGAGAATTAAATAGGACGGAGAGATTGAGAGAGGCCAAGAAAGATGGTTTTTATAAAATGTAATCACTAGCGTTGCTTGTTTTTTAAACAAATTAAACTTGGATTTCTAGACGTCTGATTAAAAGGTTTAAGATATTGGTGATGATGATGGTGATGTTTCTGTTGCAACGGACTAAATATTTAGGGGGGTTAGGATTCCTTTGGTGGCAGATACTGTAAATTTGGGATTTGACGAGGCGTACGACACGTGGACAGGGGGTGGAGAGGATGGATACACGTGGATGCAAGTGGGGCCATGAATCATCTGCAAAGCCGACAATGAGGTGTCGTTTACAGTAAAGCAATTCTGAAGTACAGCCAATCGCAGGGGTTGAACATGTCCATGTAGACATCAAGATGTCTCGTCAGCTTTTGTTGCTTTACGTTCGTGAAGGGACACCATGTTCCTCTCTGTTAACTATTGTACTTCACAAAAAGAAAATAGTTAGAATTATACGTCGTTTTTATTTTCAGAATTAATTACTAATAGTCCACCTGTGGTGTGCTTCAAAAAATATCATATTTGTATCAGAAAAATTATAAACGCCTCCAAAGATTTCAAAAGCCACACAGAAGCAATCTCAATTTAGTTCTAAATTTATGATCATATTATCAATTAAGTATCTAATCTTTTAATTTTTATAGTAAACGTAATTGACATTGAACAATATCACTTTTTCATTTATTCATTCTTAATAAATTCTGTCTAACATGTACTAGTTAATTCATCCTAAAATTAACTTCAAAATAAGCCCCTATAAGTTATATTATACTGCATGAGCCCCAGTATCAGTTAATCTGTGCTTTCATGGCCGCATTGGACCCCAATCCCGACATATTGGTTTCCCTAGTCCGTACAAGGGTACTAGAAGAAAACCTACCACGGTGTCGGTTGATTGGATTCATGTTGGTTTAATTTTAATTTTTTATAGTTTATTTTAAATGTTAGGTTTCTATAAAAGGTTTTTTACTTTTATCTTATGATTTGGAATTAATTCCATTTTCCTTATCTTGAGGTATTGATATTATCTCTGTATTATCATTTTGGTGAATTCAATGTGAGAAATTTTATGTTATTTAAGCGGTAATTAATAGTAATTTTTGTATAAATAATCGAGAAGCATTATTTTAATTTTTTCTTTTTAAAAAAAGAACCTCCTTTATTTTTAGCAGAACATGGCTTGATTTCTCAGAATTAATAAGCGAGAAGCATTATTTAATTTTTTTCTTTAAAAAAAAAAAAGAGCCTCCTTGCTTGCATGATCATATTTTTGGTTGAATTTTAAAATAATAAAACAATAGTCAGTGTAAAATCTTTTTTGATGATAACACAAATATATATATATATAGATTTATTATAAGTATTTTAAACGATTAACTTAAACAAATTAGGAAAATGAAAACGACGATGTATATACTTTTTATTCATTTTGCTGTATTAGGTTTTTTATTTGCTACAAATGAGAGGTTTGAATTTCACACAGCTCAAAAAAAAAAAAAAAAAAAAAAAAGGAGACAAGTCTGATTTTTTGATAAATAAAATCACATCAAATTCTGTCCGAGCAATTCATCATTGGTTTCTGACCTTTGGATGCTCGTGACGGTCAATTGCCAAAAATGTACTGTTTCTAGAATCCGTGGGACGATGGGAGTACGCCCCTTGCACGAGCCGAAGACTTTCGGTCATAACATATATAGTTGGGAAGAATAAAAACAGGTACAGAATAACAAAACTGTCCCTTTCTTTTTTTATTTAATTTCCACTCCTTGGGTCCCATAATCAGGTTGGCTGGATGTGATAGAGCTGCATTTCATTGTCATTTGTCAGAGACAGAGTCAAGGAAATAAAAAATATGCATAGTATGTCGATGACTTTACACAACATGAGAAAGTAATATCTGAATTCAGGTAGGATATGATGATTAAATTTAAGATCCATAAAATGCAGTATAAAATGGTGGGGCAGTTTTGCAGGGTATTTCTAGGTTTTTTTTTTTTTTTTTTTTTTTCAAATCATAAATCTTAATAATTTATGTCCGCCGTCTAGCATAATTTCCAGCATACCATGGATGGCAAGCCACAGATAAAAGAAGGAAAGTGTTTTACGTATAAATTTTAGAAAACTAGTTCGTTTTTTCCTTCATATTTTGGACGAAATCTCCGTTGTGTCTTTTTGAAGTATAATTCTTCCGATTTGCCTTAAAATTTAGATAATCCTCTAATCTATCAATTTCCTTTTTTCTCATCCAAACGAAGGAAAACTCTCTTGTATGATAAATTAAAAACCCATCTGATTTATTGAAAATAAATAAGTATAAGAATAAAATCGAAGCAATTAAATTTGTAAATACATATTGAAATCTGAAATATATATAGAGACAGTTTGAACGAATTTTTTTCATATTTCTTACACTAAAATCTCATACAAATTAACATTTCACCTCATAGATGATAAATAAAAAACGATAAAAGATAGACCATTTTGATCTTATACAACAAGTTAATCAACAGTAAGTTTCCCTTCTAAGATATGCAAAAGTTTTGCTTCTGTCGGCAATAGAAATTTGTTGGGAAAGTTTTTGTGTTTGTTTTATCTTTAGAAATCATGAAAGTATTTAGCTAGTATAGGTTACCACCACAAATATATATCCTCCTCGTCATCTGGATTAAAAGCTTCCAAGTGCAGCGATTAATTAATGAAATCCTTTGCAAATATCAGAAACATATACAAACACGTGTAATAATTTTTATGAAATTGAATTGATTAATTATATAAACGATTATATATATTAAAATGAAAACTAATTAATTATATATAAAATACAAACTCATACAGAAATTATATAAAAGAAAGAAAAAATAAATCAAATTCGAAAATAAACACATTATAAAAAAAAATTAAAAAAAGTGAGTGATACTATTCATCTACTGTAGCCAAATACTCAAAGTTCAAATTCATCAAGTTTTTATTGTATTTTGGTCTCTCATTCTTTAAGAGATAAATTAATTAGTTCATTTGGTTTGAAAACTATTTTTTATCCCTTTTATCATTTTACTATTTTTATTTTTCTTTCACCGTTTCACCATTTTTATTTTTTCTTTTAAGGAATTATAAAAAATATATATATAATTCTTTGGGGAATAAATTAACTAGTCCCTTTGATTTTAAAACTAATTTTTTTTTGTCTTTTTTGCCATTTTCGTTTACTCGTAGCAGTCTTCCCTCTTTTTTTTTTTTTTAACGCCATCTATTCTTCTAAATCGATGATATATATTAACTTCTTCACTCATACATCATTCTCCATTCTCTAATGAATAGACTTCGCAACCTTCATTGCCTTGAAAGTAATATAATTTGTTGACTAACTTATCCTATTTTCCAATTATTAAAATTTCATAGGACTATTATTGTAGTTAATAATTATAATATATTATCATTATATTTTACAAAAAAAATAGTAGTTTTTTTTGTTTTGTTTTGTTTTTTTTTTTTAACGTCCGGCCTCCTTTTTGTTTTCTCTTTTTTTTTTCAGTTTCTATATTTGTAGGGCTATTATAATATGGTCAAATATGTTATTTAAGTCCTTATTTATTAGAAATATATATTTTTAAAATAATAAAATTATTTATAGTTAATAATTATAATACATTATAATTATAGTTTACAAAAAATATCAAATAAATATTATAAAATAGTTATTTGTATTTTGATTGTGAATATTGTATTTATCCAAGTGTTTTTTTGTTTTGTTTTCTTCAAAACATCTAGCCTCCTTTTTTTTTTTTCAATTTCTATATTCATAGGATTGTCATTATATGGCCAAATATATTATTTAGGTCATTATGTTCATTGAATAGTAAAAAGAACGTAGAAGGCACAGTAAAAGTGCCTTCTGTTTTAGATTATTAGTAATTTATTAGAAATGTGTTTTGTTTAAATAATAAAATTATTTATAGTTAATAATTATAATACAATATCGTTATATTTTACAAAAAAAATATCAAATAATTATTAGAAAATAGTTCTTTGTATTTTGATTGTGAATATTGTATTTATTATACAATATAATATTTTATTATTATTTTATATTATGATATAAATAATATATTGATATATTATTTTATGAACTTGAATATATATAAAAATTGATAAGTATTTTAGTAATATAATATATTTGATAATTATACCATATAATTAAATTAATATTACATTTTATTAGTTAAATATTATTTTAAATATATTGGTATAATAATATAATATTTATTAATAAATAATTTATTTAAATATCAGAAATTAGGTGTGAAAATATAAAAAAATATATATTTTTTTTATTTTATGCATAGTTTGACAATAATAGAATATATATTATATTTTTTAAAATTTTAGTTTGATCATAAAAATCTGATTATATTATTTTTATTATTTAAAATTTATTTATTCAATTGTTTGTTTCTTATTAAAATTCTCATCGAATTAATTTTTAAATTTTATATGATTTTATTTGTTAATAAATTTGATTTTTTTTATATATGGCTTTTGAAATAAAATTTTAGAACTTAATTGTTTTATTTTTTTATAATATATTATTATAATTTATATGATTGATTATTTTTATGATTTTTCAATGAAAATGACGTTGTTGCATATATAAATTCAAATGAGAAAGAAAAAGGTAGAAGTGTATTTCAGATATTATAATTATTCTAAAAAAAACTAAAAAACTAGAGTTTTTCCTTTTCATTTACTCGTAATGTATTTATTTATTTATTTATTTATTAGTGTTGGCCTGGAGAAGCGGGCTCCGATAGCTGGCTTGACTCATTTCACAATAGTTTTTTTTTTTTAGGGTTGGCCCGGAGAAGCATTTCCATTTTTTTTTTTTATAGGGATGGCCTTGAGAAGTAGGCTTCCACAAGCAGTACCAACCAACGTTTGCCTTCTTTTTTTCTTTATAATAATTTATTTTTATATTTTTTATCATTAAATTAGGTGTGAAAATATAAAAAAGATCATTATTTTTTTTTGTTTTACATACAGTTTTATGGTAATAGAATATATATAATAATTTTAAAATTTTAGTTTAAACATATATATATATATATATATATTATTTTTATTGTTTAAAATTTACTTCTTCAATTGTTTGTTTCTTATTAAAATTCTCATCAAATTAATTTTTTAATTTTATATAATTTTATTTGTTAATAAGTTCGATTTTTTATATATGGATTTTGAAATAAAATTTTAGAACTTGATTGTTTTATTTTTTAAAATATATTATTATAATTTATATGATTGATTTTTTTATATTGCATATATAAATTCGATGAGAGGGAGAGCTAAAAGTGTGTTTTAGATAATTTTACTTAATTTTTTTAAAAAATAATAATCATTTAAAAAATTAATTTGACTCAATTTTTTTAAAAAAATTAATATATATACCAATCGAGTGCGACCTCGCTCTTTTTTTTTCTTCCTATAATTTATTTTATATTTTTAAAAGTTTGGCCACCAATCTCATGATAGAAAGAAAAAAAAAAGCTAGTTAATTATTTTAAATCTTGATGTGTTTTAGGATTGGATTATCAAGATGTTAAAGGAAACCCTTAAAAGAATATAACAATAACTGGATCTCCAGCAAGTGATGTACAAGTTAAGCGGTCATATATAATTGATTCATTCACCGGGAAGGAAAACATATATATTATTAATCATTTTAATGTCCCCGAATCAATATTAATTATATCTTTGACATTGATGCTTGACATACATATTTGATTATTTTATTCTTATTGTTTAAAATTTTTTCTTCAATTATTGGTTCTTATTAAATTTCCCATTAAATTAATTTTTTAATTTAATTTTATTTGTTAATAAATTTGGTTTTTTAATATATCAATTTTGGAAAAAAATTTAGAACATCAATGTTTTATTTTTTAAAATATATTATTATAATTTATACAATAAATTGTTTTTATATTTTTAAATGAGTGTTTTACTTATATATATATATATATATATATATATATAGAGAGAGAGAGAGAGAGAGAGAGAGAGCTAAAAGTATGTTTTAGATGGTTTGACTCTTTTTTTAAAAAAACAAATAATAATGAGTTCAAAAAATGCACAAGTTTTATTTGCTTTTTTATATATATTTATTCGAATTTATCAAAACCAAATTTGCTATAGTTTTTATTTTAATCTATTGACTTCAATATATTTCTACAATTTAGGTGGTTATAGATATATATATATATATATATATATATATCATTAGTCTCATTAGAAATTAGTTATATATAGATTCGATTTATATTAATTATCAAAAATAAAACTTTCTACTTGCATTATACCATACGAATCGTTAACTCTATGTATATAACGGTTGTCCGCTCGCAGACCTATCGTGAGTATCCAACTAGTTATATCTAATATGTAAATTATAAAATAATAATAATAATAATAATAATAATGGAATTTATTTTTTATAGTGCAAAAGTATCGATATAATTGTAAACAAATTAATCGGAATATAACTAGAGAGTTGAAATTAGTTTTTATTAAATATTTCCTCGTTTTATGAAAGAATTAGATTATTTTAATTCATTTTATGTTTGTGTAAATTAACTTAGCAGTAAGTTTGTCATGTATAATATTGTATATAATAAGACATCTTAATAAAAAAAAGATGGAAATTAATGGAGGTTACAAAATTCCTTTTCATTCTTATTATTATTATTATTTTCAAATAAGTTTGTCAAATTTTCATTCTTTTATCAATGAGTTTCTCTCAAATACCAGCTTGCCTTTGAATGACATTTGAGAGATCTTGGAAAAGATCATTGGTGCCTTTGAATGACATTCAATAGATCTGGAAAAAGGTCATTGGTTCAATGTTTAAAAAAGTTAGAAACACCGAACTTATGTATACCGCAAGCAAGAGGAGAACAAAATTAATCCTTCATTTATATTATGGTGATAAGATTTATTTCGTGTCAATGACTATTAAGTTTGGCTTTTCATTTCTTTTAACACTTACTATTTGAGTATTATAAAACTTCTAAACATCCATCCCCTAATTATATCTATGGAGGATGTCGCTACCCGATGTCGGATGGGACTCCTCGAAAATATCTAAAATTAGGTTGAATATTTACAAATTTATTTACAGAGTTTGGAGTTGCCACCTAGTATTGAAGGAACTAAGAACCTAAAACGGACTACTCGGTTCGGAGATTCTATGGTAAGGAGTTAGTTACGTTTTTGGAAAGATATCGATCACCCAAAAGCGCCATTTTCGAAAAAAGTTACCATGTCTAGTTTAACTCTAAATTTATCTCCTAAAATATTTTATTTACGTCAAATTATTTTTTATTCTTAATCTCTCTTTTTTTAGATAAATTGAATTTTTTAGTTTTGAGCGTGGCATCGTATTGAAACGATCGTCGGTCTCCTTCGTCGGGCGACACATCTATTCAAACATCGGATCCACATTAAGCCTTAACACAACTGGTGTGTCGGAGGATATCTTGATTTAAACAATGATTTTTTTGGTGACATCACCCCCTATCAAATAGGAGGCTTCGTCAAAAATTTTGAATTTGGTGACGTCGGTCCCTATTAGATAGGAGACTTCGTCGAATTTATTTATTTATTTTTTGATGACGTCGGTCCCTACCATGTAGGAGACTTCGTCAAAATTTTTAGGCATTTTTTTTATGATGTCAGTCCCTATAGATAGGAGACTTCGTCAATATTTTTTTCTAGCAATACATATTAAAGATAAGAACAATAAAAAAAATTAAAATAACAAATCTAAATTAATACCTAAAAGCGACAAGAAATAAAAATAAACATGCTAAAAATAAATAAATAAATAAATAAAATAAAAAAGGATAAAAATAAAATAAAAAAAGTCATCCTATATAAACAAGTTAAAAAATAAATGAATAATAAAAGTAAATAAATAAATAAAAAAATCCTATGCCTAAAATATTAACCCACAACTCTTTTTTTTTTTTTTACCCATCCCCTATTTTTTTCTTCCTATTTTTTCTTCCTTTTGCTTATTTTCCATTTTTTTATTACCTTTTTTCCTTCTTCTTTTTTGTGAGGGGCACATGCTGGGCCTCTTTTTTTCTTTCCGGGATGAAGGGTGTGGGTTAGGCCGAGCCCCCTTTTCTTTTTCTTTTTTTTTAGCCTCGGGTCGGGTGAAGCTGAAAGGAAGTCCGACCTCTTTTGTTTCTCTTCTTTTTGCGGGTCGGTCGGACCTCAAGCCCGAAAACAAGCCCGCGAGCTTTTGTTTTTATTTTTCATGTCAAAATAAAAAATTTTCGAGTTTTAAACCTTTCTCTCTCCCGTTCTTCGTGTTCTTCATTTTCTCTCCTTAATACCTAGTTGCTTCTCACTCTTTTTTTGAATCCAACCCTTCTATTTCTAACCAAAAGTTAATTAATCTACTTATACATCTCCCATTGCAACGAAACTAAAATCAAACCCACATGAAAAGAAATTTTAAAGGTCGACAATAGAAATTGGACAAATAAGCAACTAAAAAAAGGAAAGAAAAAAACGACCTGAGATTTCTTAAAGAGAAACAATTTGATTGTGGCTTTGAGGGATGGAAGGATGAGATGCGAGTCCCCGTGATGATCGGCAGGAGATGAGAAACTCCCGAGTGATACTCGATCGCTTGGGATGATGAGAAAGAAAATTGAAAAACCAAATTGTGAAGAACGAGTGAAGAACCCAAACCCGAAACCCAACAAAATGAAGAACTCGCCCGTAACTTCAAAAAGGAAAACCCAAGAATTGAAGGATTTGAACCCAATTTTTAGGATGTAGGATTGAGCAACATTATATGATGGAAAATCAATGTGAAAAACACCAAGAAAAAGGATTGAACGAAACCACCTGGTTGATGAACTAAAATCCAAGAACCCGAAACACCATGAACGTGAAGAACACAAACCCGGGAACCTAGAAAAAACGCAGGTGATTGGAAATCGAAAATCAAGCCTTCTCTCTCTATTTTCTATCCCTCTTAACCTATAATTCCTCCCCTCCCCCTTTTTTTTTTTTATGAAATTCAAAACGTTTTATAGCACAAAATTTTCTAAAATTTCTCTTAGAATCGAATCTCAAATCTTGATTATTTTGTCAAAATGTTTCCTCTTTAATTCATGATTAATGCAAAATCAAAACAGAAATTGCTTGATTTTCTCGTTGGTATTAATTTCGTCCAATAATGCATAATCGAAATAGGAAATTCGATGAAGGATTTGGCGATTTCTCCAATGATTTTTGAAGAGAATGCGGGTTTGGAGTAGACGACATGTCATCTTCTCCATTTCGGTCCTGTCGTTCGCTCCAAACTTCCGGTTTGGTCTTCACGTCATCTTCTCCATTTCGGTCTTGTCGTTCGCTCCAAACTTCCGAGTTTGGTCTTCACGTTTCAATTTCAACAATTACGCCCTTCGATGGTATAATTTCAGCACAATCTCATCAATTAGATCCCTGGAAGGTGCAATTTAAGGCCTAATTTTTTTATTGACTCGATTACACCCCTAATTGCTTCAATTGTGTCCCTAAATGAGATTTTTTTGTGTTTTTTTTTCATCATTTTCTTTCCTTTCTTTCTTTTCTTTCTTTTTTTTTTAGTAAAATAAAAATAAATAAAATAAAAAACAAAGAAGGTAAATTTTGAGTTATTACAGAGGAAAAACAAAAACCCCTTCCATTCTTCTTTCCTCTTCTCCCGACTATTTAGCCGATATTAAGTTTGGCTTCCTCTTCTCTCGAATACTAACCACTAATCAAGATTATTTTGTGGATTAATTGTATATTTAGTTCGATAGTTTTTATACTTTCTAAAGACATTCATTTTACTCTTTTTTTTTCAATTGGTCCTTTTATTTTATAAAATTTTATAGTGTAATTCATCCATCCATCTTCTTTCCAATTTACAATAACTTTTGATAACATGTTAGGAGGGGAAAAAAAGAATATAAACTATGTGTAAAAAAGAATATCTTATGATTTGGTCTTATTAATTCCATTTAAACTTATCTTTAGGTATTGATATTATCTCCGTATTGTCATTTTGGTGGATTCAATGTGAGAAATTTTATGTTATTTAAGCGGTAATTAATAGTAATTTTTGTATAAATAATCGAGAAGCATTATTTTAATTTTTTCTTTTTTAAAAAAGAACCTCCTTAATTTTTAACGAACATGGCTTGGTTTCTTAGAATTAAAGTGTGTTTTAGATAATTTTACTTAATTTTTTAAAATATAATAATCGGTTAAAAAATTAATTTGACTCAATTTGTTTTAAAAAATTAATATATATACCAATCCGAGTGCGACCTCGCTCTTTTTTTCTTCTTATAATTTATTTTATAGTTTTAAAAATTTGGCCACCAAACTTATGATAGAAAAAAAAAAAACTAGTTAATTATTTTAAATCTTGATGTATTTTAGGATTGGATTACTAAAAGAATATAATAATAACTCGGATCTCCAACAAGTGATGTACTTGGTTAAGTGGTCATATATAATCGGTCCCTTCACCGTAAAGGAAAACATATATATTACTCGGTCATTTTAATGTCCATGAATCAATATTAATTATATTTTTAACATTGATGTTAACATACATATCCGATTATTTTATTCTTATTGTTTAAATTTTTTTCTTCAATTATTTGTTTCTTATTAAATTTCTCATTAAATTAATTTTTTTATTTTTTATTTAATTTTATTTGTTAATAAATTTGGTTTTTTTATATATGAATTTTGGAAAAGAAATTTAGAATGTCAATGGTTTTTTTTTAAAAATATATATTATTATAATTTATAAAATAAATTATTTTTATATTTTTACATGAGTGTTTTTTAGCTCTCTCTCTCTCTCTCTCTCTCTCTCTCTCTCTCTCTCTATATATATATATATATATAGAGAGAGAGAGAGAGAGAGAGAGAGAGAGCTAAAAGTATGTTTTAGATGGTTTGACTCAATTTTTTTTAAAATAATAATGAGTTCAAAAAATTCACAAGTTTTATTTGCTTTTAATATATATTTATTCAGAATTTATCAAATCAATTTTGTTATAATGTTTATTTTAATCTATTGACTTTAATATATTTCTACAATTTAGGTGGTTTTTTTCTATTTATTTTATACACTCGAATCTTTATATATATATATATATATATATATATATATATATATATATATATATATATATATATATATATATATCATTAGTTTCGTTAGAAATTAACTATATATATAGATTTGATTTATATTAATCATCAAAAATAAAACTTTCTACTTGCATTACACCATACGAATCGTTAACACTATATATATATAACGATTATCTACCCACGACGTAGCCGCGTATCCAACTAATTAGATCTAATATGTAAATTAATAATAATAATAATAATAATGGAATTTAGTTTTTGTAGTACATACGTATCGACATAGTTGTAAACAAATTAATTAGAATATAACTAGAGAGTTGAAATTAGTTTTCATTAAATATTTCCTCGTTTTATGAAAGAATTCGATTATTTTAATTCATTTTATGTTTGTGTAAATTAACTTAGCAGTAGGTTTGTCATATATAATATTGTATATAATAAGACATCTTAATAAAAAAAAGATGGAAATTAATGGAGGTTACAAAATTCCTTTCCCTTCTTATTATTATTTTTTTTCAAATAAGGTTGTCAACTTTTCATTCTTTTATCAATGAATTTCTCTCAAATACCAGTTGCCTTTGAATGACATTCAAGAGATCTTGGAAAAGGTCATTGGTGCCTTTGAATACGTTCAACAGATCTGGAAAAAGGTCATTGGTTCAATGTTTAAAAAAGTTAGAAACACTGAACTTCTGTATACCACAAGCAAGAGGAGAACAAAATTAATCCTTCATTTATATTATGATGGTAAGATTTATTTTGTGTCAACGGCTATTAAGTTTGCCTTTTCATTTCTTTTAACATTTACTTTTTTAGTATTATAAAATTTCTCAACAACCATCCTCTAATTATAGTTATGGAGGAAAAACAAAAACCCCTTCCATTCTTCTTTCCTCTCCTCCGGACTATTTAGCCGATATTAAGTTTGGCTTCCTTTTCTCTCTAATACAAATCACTAATCAAGATTATTTTGTGGATTAATCGTATATTTAGTTCTGATATTTTTTATACTTTCTTAAGACAGTCCTTTTACTCTTTTTTTATTCAGTTGGTCCCTTTATTTTATAAAATTTTGTAGTGTGATTCATCCATCCATCTTCTTTTCAATTTACAATAACTTTTGATAACGTGATAGGAGGGGAAAAAAAAGAATATAGACTATGTGTAAAACAAATAACAACAATTGGAGAAAGAGATAATATTAAGTTGTTGATTCAATAATAAATGAATTGATCTCGAGATGATTTTTTTTGGTTAATATTCATGATTTAAATCTTAGAATTTATTAATTGAAATTTATGAAACTTTATTTCTTCCGCTCAGAATAAGATTACTTTTGTCTCTAATATAGAATGAAAAGATTTAAATAAAAAATAAAATAAAATGAGTAGAGATACCTTAAATTAATCCTTGCTTCATTCCCAAACAAATCGGAAGGGTTATTGATGTCACAATGCGTCTCGCTAACAAATTACAGTAAATTGTGAAACCAACCGTAGCTATATACTTATTGGAAAGAGTTAATGATGTTTTTATCACTTTGTGATGGAAACTTGATGGGAATTATTTATGTGCTTTCGATGTTTTTAACAGTTTCTCCATGTCAACCGGACGGAGCATGTTAGATATTTTCAGGCAAATTTGAATCTTTCATTAGGGATCTCTACCAAAGAATTAATCAGCTAGAAACTCTAATAAATTTCACGCAATAGAATATCTCCAAGGAATATCTAATATCTCGTACTTTATTGTCACTTATTCTTTGAATTGAGAAAAGGTCGAATCATTCCTACGAAGCATTTTTTGAGTTTTAAAAGGAAGCTCCTTGATTTTGTGTCAAATTTTAATAGCGAGCCATCAGGAAGTTGCATCCAATAACCCACTAAGCCCTGTCTTTTGATTTACTTTCCACTCAATGCACATATAGAGAGAGACACATGTAGCGGGGAGAAAGATGCAAAGTCAAGGAAGTGGGGAACGGAAAAACCATCCAAAGTGGAAGGAGTGTGCTATGCTTTTTTGAAGAAAGAAAAAGGAAAAAAGGGCTACCAAATATAGTGTTTTTGACATTTTATTCTCTCTCGTATTATGCCTTTGCTTTTTGAACGTGCAGTTTTATTATTTATGGAAAGAAAATCAGTCCACTAATTCTTAGTTATATACAGTGTAGAGAGTTAATTATAACTTACACATATAGTTCAGGAAGACCATTAATTAGTCCTTATGGTTTCAAAAATCATATATTCAATCCATGTGTTATAACTTAATTCTTTTTTTCTACTTCATGTTAAAAATTATGAAGAAGATATGATTGAAAAATTGATGAGAAAAAAATATATTTTTTTTAAAAACCCAATACTGCTAAATTATTTTATCTTGATTATTAAGTTATAACTAACTCATAGTATGAATGGTTAAATTGTTGTTTTGATGGCGATCTCAACTATGAAAGTGGATGTACTTTTAGTAAAGCAGACGATGACAAATGTTACATAATAGTTACCATGTACAAAATATTAAAACTCAAGTAACCGTAAATATGTATAAATCAAATAATATAATTAACATATTAAGATTGATATTTATATAAAATAATTGATTTAAAATTGTTGGTTGTGAACACATGACATAAATTCAGAAAGAAATGATTAACTTTTATAAATAATAATAATTTCTTAAATATAACGGTTGTTGCATCCGTAATGGCTCCGACAAAATAACCATCATCGTTGTGTAACATCTCTTTCGAACACGATGACCACAAAAAAGTTTATTGCATTATATAACGGATTATAGGATGATGAAATAATAAAAAAACAGCCTTTGTGTTTAATTTCAAAATCACAAATATGATACAAGGTGATCAATAAGTTTATAGGTTATTGATACCCATGCACAAGTAAGAGGAATAAAATGAGTAAATTATAAATTAGTCTCTATTTTTTAAAAAATGAATTAATTATTTTTTTGGTTTCAAAATTTAATTATTTAATTTTTTTTTACCATTGTCAATAACAATTAATTTAACAATTTTTTATTTTATAAAATTTATCATCCTCTCATGAATTTTTTCATAATTTTTACTTTTTTTTTATTTCTTAAAACAAAAAAAAATTTAAAAAATAACAAAAGGATTAAGTGATTGGATTTTGAAGTCAGAGAGGTTAATTAATTAGTTTTTCAAAATGAGGGGGACTAATTTATAATTTAATAGAATCGCAAGTTTGGAAAAAGACAGAGACGTAAGGTGAAGGGCATGGGCACGCAACAAAAAGACAACGAGTTTCCACTTCACATCGTTGAGAGTTACCTATTGGTCCATGGAAAACATCATTAGCCACATACCTTTGCTTTCTGTGCATGCAGGAACCAGGGCTGTAACTTAATTGGGAAGGTTCATGATCAAATCTGGAGTATCATAGTTACAATTGATACAGTAAAAAGGGCAAAGTGGCCTCGTATAGCAGACGCTGCCTGCCAGAAAAATTGTCTACACAATCGACCCTATAGTTTCCAGTCTGAATTTTATTTTTTCCAGTATTCATTAACACGCTAATCTTAGATTTTTTTTTTCTCAATTCAGATAGTTTATTTATTTATTTTATTTTATGGTGGAGACATAGTTTTGAGGAAGGTGTATAAATTGATATTCATATTGAGGTTTTTAATGGGATAATTTTAAAGATGCACGAGTAAGATATGTTTAAAATAGTAAATTATATCCGAAAGAATTAACTTTAGTGAAAAAGATTATTATCGGTTAAACAAATGGTATCAGGTTTGATTTCTTTTGTATGTAAATTTTTTTTTAACTAACTGTCTTAGTCTTGCGCATCGTATAAAATAATAAAAGATTAATCTGAATTTTTAGGTTTGAGATATCTTGAAATATAAAAAAAATTCTTTAATATTAACCGTAAAATGCAAACGTAAAATGTGGTTTTTAAGGTTGTCGTATCATGTTCAGTCAAGAACATATTTTATGTGGGATTTGCGTTGATTCAATGTTGAAGAAACCAAAAGTTTAAAAACTCTAAAATTAATTAATTCATTTATGGTGGTGGTTTTTTATACCTTTTATCTTGTAATTTTAACTATATTAATGCAAATATATTTCAACCATATTACAAATACTCTAAAACACAAGTATGTTTTATCGTTCATATTCACTCGTTTCTTTTACTATTCAATAAACAGTGTTTTTCTAGCCTTTTTATTTATTTATTTACTTTCACCATACATATTTTTCCCCCTTTGCTTTTTTTTTTTTTTTGAGACATCATTTTAGGTTTATTTATTTATTTTTAAAATTTTTAGGTTTATTTTATTTTGATCTCTAAAATTTTAAAATAAAAATTTTAATCCCCTAACCGATGCATTACACATAGTTTTTTTTTAATCAATTTATGTTCTTTTTTTTAATTTAATTAGGTGTTAAAATTTTAAAAAATCAATCGTTATTTTTTTTTAACACAAATCGACTATTATATAATATATATGATATTTTATATATTTATATGAGATATATTTTTTTTTACTTAGGTGCTCTTTTTATAATTTTCATAAATTTATGTTTTTTTTATTGAATTAGGTGTTTTATCTATCCAAAGTGTTGCGTAGATAATTTCAAAAATTAATCTTTTCCTCAACATTAAATAAGAATTTTTTCTCATTTGTTAATTTTTATAAAAGTATATCAATTAATTATAATTTTATTTTTTGAAATATAATATTATAAAAATTATATTTTAAATGTTTTTTTAATTCTTGATTAATATTTTAGTTAAAATTATTATATTTTTTATTTTAAAATAAATCTATAAAGGAGAATGATTTATGTTTTTGAAGTAGAAAATTTATAAAAATTAAATAAATAAAAAATTATAATTAAAAAATTTTAAAATTTTAAAATAAATTTTTTTTTATGGAACTTGCTGTGTAGCGCGGGAAAGTGACTAATATTTTACTAAACACTTGTTTCTAAGACTACAGTCTACTCTCCATGCCAAGCCCACACTAAGTACTCCGTACTAATTCTTGGGGTTTTAATTCAGATGGTTATGTTACCTATCAAATGAATTGGTTGACTTGTGACTTGGCTAGCTGGGTTGGTTTGGTTCTAGCATTGTCTGTAAATGTGGCGTTTTGGGCTTCCATTATTCAATCAGGTATAATTGTGAATTACGGCGTTTCTCTTTGCTATGGTCTATGGCCTTGTATTGTAACCTTAAGCTGGAGATTGGGCTCCTAACTGCATTGGCTATGTGCCTATTTTTAACCTCTGTTAATGCAATTTGTAATGCTCGAGAAATGATGGTATCGACGTATTGTATGGATTTGGAAGAAATTATAGGGTCAGATATTGCATATGGCATTTTATGAACACTTTGTTTTTATGTAAAGAACTTAGAGGGAGATGGATTTCAGTGCAACTAGAGACTTATTACAGCATGTTGGTCTAAAAGGGGACCAAAAGCAATTTGAACCCTCTATCATAACTTGAGTTTTTTTTTTTTTTTTTTTTAAATATTGATGGGACATAGAATTCTGGTTCTATTTGGTCAGGTTTTCTCATAATTATAAATTTTTTTAAAAAAAAACTTTATAATTACTTGACCCAACATATTAAAAGTATGCTATATTTCTCGTTATATAAAAGAACTCCCTCCTTCATTGAAAATAAATATAACTTTTTACACAATTTTAAAAATTTAGCTTTTTCTCTCATATCTATACAATATGTTAAAATACTGAATTAATTATCAAAGTAGTCTTGCCCAACATTTCCACCACTAATACTGATGTTGGTACTCTATGCTTGCAAAACTTAGAAAGAAAGACATCGTCATAATTTTCCAGACTCGTTGAAAAAATTGAATATCAAATACAATTAGTCTAGATGCTTCAAATCTTTTATATCATCAAATATGTTAATTTTTATTTTGTAAAAATCAATGCGTGGGTTGCATTTTATTGACCACAAGAAGTGAGAAGCCAAAAATAGGTACCAAAATTTGGCAATTCAAAGTAGAAAAGGCTCCCATGTTCACGGACTAATTAACAGGCTAATTTCTTTGAAATGGGCAGGAATGGGTCAGGCTCATTAACTTTGTGTTTTTTCACAGTTTTTTGTCCGGTCCGGTACTATCGTGGAGTTCATAACTTTTAAGGAAACACCGATCCACAAACTTGCGAAACCCAACACTACTTTATTAATTGATTGGACTCGTAGTAGACTTGAACCTACGTATTCGCTTTGAATACGCGATCCATTCCCCAGAGATAATTGCATTATAAGCATATTAATTTGTAATGTTTTTTCAATAGAATATATTAATAACTTGCCTGTGTTACGATGCGGATTTGATAAAAAAATTTATTTTAAAATTTTTTAATTATAATTTTTTATTCACTTAATCTTTTTAATTTTTTTGCTTAAAAAACATAAAGCATTCTTCTTTATGAATTGATTTTAAAATAAAACATATAATAATTTCAAATAAAATATTAATTAATAATTAAAAAAACTTTTAAAATATAATTTTCATAATATTGTATTCAAAAAAATAAAGTTATAATTAATGTATAGATTTGATGAGAAGATAATTTTTAAAATTATTTACTCAACGCCACGGGTAGATAGAACAAAATCATTTTAAAATTTTAAAATTTATTTTTTATTTAATTATTACAATTTTTTTCATAAAATTTATGCTTGACAAGACACGATTTATTTTTTTATTCAGGAATTCTTAAATAAAAACTTGTAATAACTTAAACCTTCAATATTAATTAAGAATTCAAAAGCAAATACTTTAAAACTATATATTTTTTATAATAAGGTATCAAAAAAATAAAGTTACAATTAATGTATAGATTTGCATAAAAATTAACCAATGAAAAAATAAAATTTTATTTTTATTTACTATTGGTGAGAAGATTATTTTTTTGCAAGTATATGTATTAGATCTATATATATTTATTTACAAAATAATAAATAAAATTAGCATAAAAAATTATATTTGAATAATTAGTTGGTTCCTTTAAAACATTATTTTAAATGTTTTATTTCAAATAAATTGATTCTATAATGTTAAAAAAATATTAATGCTACATATTTTGTATTAGGTTAGAAGATACATAGTTAATTTTAAATAAAATCAATGGTTCAATAGTTTTTTTATATGTCTTGACCATATCTAGTAAATTGAGACAAATGATTTTAAATACACTTTTAACATTTTAGAATAAAATAATTATATATTTATATATACGGAAATATCATTTGAAAAATTGTAAGAATTCATTATATATATTATACTAATTTATTTTTAAAAAATAAAAAAAATCATGTTTTAAAATTTTATTCTAAAATTCAAACATAGAGAAAAATAAATTATATTTGTCAGTAAATAAAATCTTATATAAAAAATATTAATTGGATGAGAATTTTCGGAAGAAATGATAAATTCAAAGAATGAAATTTAAATTATAAGAGTAATATAAGCTAAAATATATTTTAATTTTAAAATATAAAAAAGATAGTATATATATATATATATATATGAAAACCCATAATAAGCAAATTTTAATATAAAATTTAGAAAAAACATCTTCATATTTTTTTTTCATTATATTGCATCAAAGAAATAAAGCAACAATTAACATAAAAACTTATATGAAAATTAACAAATGAAACTTTTTTACCGATAAGAAGATTTTTTTTTAAAATATATATTTAATTTACATATATTTATTTACAAAATAATGAATAATATTAATATAAAAAATTGTATTTGAATTATTAGACAATTATTCTAAAATATTGTTTCAATTATTTTATTTGAAAAAAAATCATTTTAAATATTGAAAAACATAATAGTAAATAGTTGGTATTGTGTGTGTAAATGCATAGTTGCTTTCTAATAAAATCAATAACTCTATTATTATTATTTTTTATATATTATGACCATACCCAATAGGTGAGAATGTATAAAATAAACTGAAAAATATTTTTTAAAAAATAAATAGTAAAATATTTATTGAAGTTAATAGAGTGCATTAAAAACTATAAAACTGATTTTGATAAAATTTGATTATATAATAATTAAACAAATAAAAATAGGTACAACAAAAAATTTATTCGAAACCATACATAGAGAAAATAAGTCATATCTATTAATAAATAAAATTATATAAAAAATAAGAATAAAAATTAACTTGTTGAGAAATTTTATCGAAAAGATCAATTTTAAAAAATAATAGTAGTTTATTTATTGTAAAATATTAAAACATATCATATAAATGTAAAAAAAATTCATATATATATTATACAATTGTCACTTTATGTAAAAAAAAAAAAAAGAATAACAATTGATTTTTAAAATTTTAACACCTAATTAAATTAAAAAAAAGAATATAAATTGATGAAAAAAAGAAAAAACATGTGTAATGCATCGGTTAGGGGATTAAAATTTTTATTTTAAAATTTTAGAGATCAAAATAAAATAATTTGAAAATTTAAAAAAATTAAATAAGAAAGAACCTAAATTGATAGGGAAAAAAAAAGCAAAGGAAAAAAAAAGGCATGTATAGTGGAAAAAAAAAGAATATATCTTATAAATATAAAAAAATCGTATATATAAATTATATAATAGTCAATTTGTGTAAAAAAAAATAAAGATTGATTTTTCAAAATTTTAACACCTAATTAAATAAAAAAGAACATAAATTGATGGAAAAAAGCAAAGAAACATATAGATGTAAAAAATATCGTATAGATTATATAATAGTTAGTTTGTGTAAAAAAAATAATGATTGATTTTTAAAATTTTTAACACGTAATTAAATAAAAAAAAGAACATAAATTGATGAAAAAAAAAGCAAAGAAAAAAACCATGTGTAGTGCATCGGTTAAGGGATTAAAATTTTTATTTTAAAATTTTAGAGATCAAAATAAAACAAACCCGAAAATTTTAAAAAGTGAAATAAAAAAGAACCCAAATTGATGGAAAAAAAAAAGCAAGGGGAAAAAAAGAAAAAAAACATGTATAGTAAAACTAAGCTTTTTTTTTTTTAAAAAAAAAAAAAACAACAACAACAAACAAACAAACAAACAAACTTGCTTGTAAAAAGTGGAATAAAGGCCGGGAGAGGGAAAAAAGAAAACAATAAAGTGTTTTACCCAAAAAAAAAAAAAGGTTGGAAAACACTCGTTCATGGAACGGTGAAACACACAATGAATGTGTTTTATATTTTAGAGTATTAGTAATAATATTTTTTAATACACTGATTTTTTTTTAAATTTTCAATAAAATATTTTTCACCTAACTTTTGTAATTGTTCCGTTGTTTGATGATGTATCTTTCGTTCTATATTACTAAATTATAATTTTAAGCTTCTATTATTGGATTGTATTTTTTGGATATAAAAAGATGTTAGGCATTTAATAGATATATGTTTGAGAGGAAAATTTTCCTTTAAAAATGAAAATGCAAAATCATAATTTAGTTTAGGACAACAGTACATGTTATCAAATAACGAAACAATTGTCGAAGATTGATTAAAAATATTTGATTGATAATTTTAAAAAAATGAGTATATTCAAGCATAAAAAAAGATTAAAATTTATATATTTAATTAAAAAATATGAAAAATTAATGTATTTATAGTACAATTATATCAAAAATCTAATAGATCGTTTTTTTCCCTCTTACTGCGAAAATAGAAAAGCCTCTTGTCGATCAACTAGAGAAACTATTAAAAAGACAGGATTCACCACCGACTAAATCAATAGAGCTTTTACACATTACTAAATGTCTAAATTTCTTTATATCATTTCATAATTAATGCATTATTAATAATTTTATTCTATAATTATGAATGTGCTATTCGATTTAAAAAGATTCTCTCTAAATGTGATTTACTAATTGTATGATTCAAGTTCTAAAAGTTTCTATAAATTTAATTATATGATTCATATTCTATTAATTTGGTTCATGATCTCATGTAATGGATATGATAAGTGAAATAATTTATCAATTAGCCAATAAATTATTATTCAATTAGTATTAATTCCCTCCTATTTCAAAAGATTTCAATTTAAGCCTTTTCTTTAAAACAAAAAAAGAAAGAAAAAAGAGCTATGCGGGTGGTTATAAGGAGATCTCACATGGTAAGTTTAGGGGAATGTAACGGAGATTGAGCTATGATCATGGCATGATTAGAATCGAGATACTGCTTGGTACTTGGCGATATGAAATCCCAACCAATAAATCATCTTGCTGCCACTTGCAATGTAATCTGATTTTTCATAATAAAGTAGAATACAAAGCATAAAGAGTACATTTCATTTTTCACTCCTTTAGATTATTTTATTTACCGTTTCTACAGAGATGGTTTATATTTTCCTAGCGTCACTCTCGTAGTTAGTATAAAGGTTCGATTTTATGCTTGACTAGTAATAATGAAAAAACAACTAAGATGTTTTGTAGTAATTTTTTCCCTCTCAAACACTACAAGAAACTCATTAAATAACGATGGAATTTAAACCATCTCTAAATAACAATTAAAAAACATCAGATTAGTTTCCATTACACTTAGAGATGAAATAAAAACTATCCAAGATTTTTAGCGATGGATTATTAATCCCGTTACTAAAAAAATTTACCATTTAGCTACAGACAAATCCATTGTTAAACGATTGCTATTTAGTGATGAGAATATTTCCATCGCTAATTGTTAAAAATTTGAACGGTCTTTAGAAATTCAAAAGCATGCCAAACGAGGCTAAATAGCGACGGATACTTATTTCCATTGCTATTTAGTGATGAATTAGCGATAGGTTCATTCCAGTCGCTAATTTGTATTTCTTTAAATCTCATAGATTCTCCTCTCCCCCTAATTTTTTCTCATTTCTCCTCCGGATCCCTCTTTCTCCCTAAGTTTGCCACACCTCCCACAACCCTTTTAATCCTCCACGAAACTCCTCTAATCCACTCCTTATCAATCCACAACCTCTTCAAACACGTTTCTTAAAAAAAAAAACCATGTGTTTTTAACCTTAATTTTGATCAATATCACCCATATTATGTTAGTTTTAAATCTCTTTTATTTTCCTAATTTATGTTAATATTTTGTTGTAATTGTTATGTTAATTTTAAGTATCATTGCTTGTTTATAATTGCGTATATATTTAATTATTGATTTGTTGATTTTTTTTTTGTTAAGTATTTGGTCATTTTTTATTTTAATTTTTTAATTAATTTGTTGAATTGTTGAATTTTTTAATTGTTAGGTTAATTTATTAATTAAATATAATTTAGAGATATTCAGAATTAATTTGTAATTAATCAAATTTATTTAATTAATTTTTATTTAATTAAATATAAAATATTTGTTAATTAAGTTAATTTAATTTGGTTAGAATTAGAATTAATTAGTTTATTTGAATTATGCTTAGTTAATTAATTAATTATGTTAAATTTATTTAATTGGTTGGATTAGAATAGATTTTTTAATTAATTTTAATTTTGTAAATTAAAGGTAAAATTATTGTTAATTAAGTTAATTTAATTTTTATTTTGAATTTAATTTAGTTATAATTAAAATAAATTAAGTTAATTTGAATTTTGTTTAGTTAATTAATCAATTATGTTAAATTTGTTTAATTGGTTGGATTATAATAAGTTTTTGAATTAATTATAATTTTTTTAATTAAATGTAAAATTATTGTTAATTAAGTTAATTTAATCTTTTCTGAATTTAATTTGGTTAGAATTAGAATTAATTAAGTTAATTTGAACTATGTATAGTTAATTAATTAATTATGTTAAATTTGGTTTAATTGGTTGGATTAGAATGAACTTTTTAATTAATTATAATTTTTTTAATTAAAAGTAAAATTAGTGTCAATTAATTTAATTTAATTCTTATTTTAAATTTAATTTGGTTAGAATTATAATTAATTGAGTTAATTTAAATTATGTTTAGCTAATTAATTAATTATGTTAAATTTGTTTAAATGATTGGATTATAACAAAAGTTTCAATTAATTATTATTTTGTTAATTAAATGTAATTTGTTTTGTTAAATAAGGTAATTTAATTGTTATTTTAAATTTAATTTGGTTAGAATTATAATTAATTAAAATAATTTGAATTATGTTTAGTTAATTAATTAATTATGTTAAATTTGTTTAATTGGTTGGAGTATAATAAGTTTTTCAATTAATTGTAATTTTCTTAATTAAATGTAATTTTTTTTATTAATTTAGATAGTTTAATTTTTATTTTAAATTTAATTTGGTTAGAATTAGAATTAATAAAGTTATTTTGATTTATGTTTAGTTAATTAATTAATTAGGTTTTATTATGTTAAATTGGTTGAATTATGACTTTATTTATAATAATACTTGTTAATTTATTTTTATTTTAAATTTAATTTGGTTAGAATTAGAATTAATTAGTTTAATTATTTTGTATATAATTATTGAAGTATGCCGAGATATGCTTGTTGTGTATGAAAACCAATGTATTGGAGATCCTCGAGAATTTAAGAGAAATAAGATTGGTTCATTGCTCTACAATGGAGCTGGGAGGAAGATTTGTGATTTAATTTTGATGGAGTATCCGAGATAATTATTGGTCTTAGTATGCGTAATGTTTATGTGATTGTTTAGAGTATTTGTTAATTGAGAAAGGTTTAATTTATAGGGGAAACTCTATTAAAATTTTATTAGATGTTTAAAAAAATTATTAATTAAATAATTTTATGTTGCCTCAAAAAAAAAATAATGAGATTCGATCGTGAATGGATGTATGTTCGGTGTATAGACGAGTATTTAAATGATGATTTTGTGAATGAAGTTAAAGAATTTGATGCATTTACTCGTTACTTATCCCGAATGTATGGATCGAAGAAAGTTGAGGTGTCTTTGCTTATCACGGTATGTTTCAAAACCAAAATTTTGAAGAAGTTCACTTTGTTAAATACTATTTAGTGAGATACGATTTTGTACTTGGATATTATAACTGGATACACCATGGGAAAGTTGACTCGAGGAATTATATTATGTCGAAAAATTTTCATGAAGGTGAAGGGAGTTGTAGTCACCCTAATCCATATGAAACAATGGTGATGGATGTAGCTAATTCATTATTTAATTAGTCCAACATAAAGAAGGTATCAAATCCTAATGCTTAAACTTTTTATCATATGTTGATGTTAGTGTAGGTGCCTAAGATGTAACCTTGTTTGGATGGATTTGACTTATTATATTAATGTATTATTTATATTTTTATAATAAAAGAAGTGTTTCTATTAATTCTTGTCGTTTCCATTTATTCATTGTATAAAATTAGATAGAGGTCTATAGGATACACATTTGCATTAGTGATTGATCCAAATATGTGAGACACATTAATGCAAATAAATGATATCATTAAATATCCCAAGTCGTAGTAAGATTAAGAATGAAAAGTGACTACACGCAGCTAGACTTGTAAGTGTTATGTTCATGCTATATGATGGTATTAGGAGATCTCACACTTATCGACATGATGATGTCAAAGCAAGCACTTAGGTGATTTGTGTTAGAGAACATATCACCGGACTTAACTCACCTTGAGAACCCAATTAGTTTAGTCTATGAGAATCTCATACGAGATGGGTACAATCGATCCTTAAACCCGAGGTCATCACGCTTATCTCATTGGAAGATTTATATACTTTGACACACATTTTGATGGATACAAGTAAAGGGTTGTACTTGAGTGATTTGTTAGGTACACTAGGAATCTAATGGAGGTAGGTGCATGACTAAGATAGGATATATCATTCTTTTTACGCCAAAGAAGTTATCAAACTACACTTCGATAAATGTCTACTCAAAAAATCTATGACCACGGTAGGAATACACCAATAAAGTGTAGTTGGTTTACTCTAAGAGCTAAGACATTTGGGAATCGAATAAAATGTATGTGATCGTAATCGAATAAGACTAATAATCAAGTTCAAGATCACATTATGATAAGTTGACATGAGAACTGAATTGTATAATAACCATGCTTATGAAAGATAATTATAGATTAATTAATTCTTCTAGAGAATTGGATAGTTATGATGCCTAGCCGGAGGCTAATCTTGACTTATGTACCAAGAGATAAAAGATATGTATTTTATTTTTGATATATTACCAATATATCTAGGAGTCTATTGAGTCATACGTATAAATTTAAGCATTCACATGATTAAAGAGAAGCAAAGATGTTGAAAAAAATTTTCAATTATGAAAATTTCCTATTTTGGAAAAGGTTTTCGAAAATAAAAAGTTTTTTAAAAAGAAAATTTTTCTGTTTTAGAAATCGAGTTTTCTAATTTGAAAGTTAGTTCCAAATTTAGAAGTCAATAAGCTAAAATGAAAATAAGTTTTCTAATTTAGGTTTAAAGGTAATTTAGAAAATTCTTTCCCAATATGGGCCTCCTAAAATGATCTAACTTAATTTATTTACATAGTCTAAATTAATTAATTGGGTTAAAATGGTCTTAAGCATTCACATGATTAAAGAGAAGCAAAGATGTTGAAAAAAAATTCCAATTATGAAAATTTCCTATTTTGGAAAAGGTTTTCGAAAATGAAAATTTTTTTAAAAAGAAAAATTTTCTATTTTAGAAATTAGTTTCCTAATTTGGAAGTTATTTCCAAATTTAGAAGTAAATAAGCTAAAATGAAAATAATTTTTCTAATTTAGGTTTAAAGGTAATTTAGAAAATTCTTTCCCGATATGGGCCTCCTAAAATGATCTAACTTAATTTATTTATATAGTCCAAATTAATTAATTGGGTTCAAATGGTTTTGGACCAATAGGCTTAATTAAAATCCTAAAAGATATTTTAGTTTGAGGATAAACATGAACCTTATTGGATAAGGATGAATGTTTTGTAGATAAAGATCAAAAGCTCACATGTTAAATAACTTCTAACTCTTGAAGAATTAGAAAGCAATAACTAAGAGTTTAATAAGAACTATGATGACCCTTTCCTTATCAAGAACAAGGAAACTCTCCTCTTATAAATAGGAGGAGAGGTGCGGCAAAAGAAAAAAAAATTGAGAAAGAGAGAAAATTCGACAAGAATAGGAAATGAGAGAAAAAATTCAGCACGTATATAATAATAGAGACACACAGACTCAAAATAAAAGTTAGAAAAAAAATTGTTTTCTCCCTAACCTTAACACGCCATCTTTCCTCTCTCTCTCTCTTTGGGTTGTCGTAAATATTATCCTTATTAGATTTCTATAGAAAACACTAGATAAGTTAAAAAAGATGGAGCTAGCACTTTATCAATTTTGAGTGCTTCTTTTATGTGTGTTTGGATCTGCGTGGATTATCGATAGAGGTCGGACACTTATACGACTTTTTTTTGTAAAGGTTTAAATATGTACTACAAGAGCTAAACTCTCTATTCATTGCTTTAATTCATGAATATATGGTTAGTTAATTCAATGACATGATCTTAAGCTCTTTAGATGAATGGATTTTTTGTTTCATTTCGTACCTCTATATGATGCATGATCCTTCAATTGGTATCACAGACCTCCGTTGAACCTTTAATTGTATGTTATATTAACTATGATTAACTACATCAATTAGCTATGTCCGATTATAAATCTTATATTTTTGGCATTTTATATGAATTTAAACTGAAATTTAGGTTAAACACCAGTGAGGACATACAAGGCCGACACCGGACGTTGATGCTCATGTGCGGGAAAACCCCCGTGCTGCTAGTGCCACGGGCACACGGTAGGCCAAGCCGATCAACCACCGGGAGCGCTACGAGTCGGGTCAATTGCACGTTGGGAGCACGACCGACTAGCTAGTTGCTCGCTAGGAGCGCGACGGTCTAGACTAGTCGTACATTAAGAGCGTAACGAGCTAGGCCCGCCGGCTAGGCGGCCACATGCCCAAGCACACGACAAGGCGAGCCTACATGCCGGGCACTCGATCAAGGCGTAGGCCGAAGCACAAGCCGGTACTTGCTTGCCAAGCCGCATGCCAAGTCCGTGCATAAGACCACGAGCCAAGCACTCGCATGCCAAACTATTGGTCGTAGGCAAGCACACCAAGCCAAAGGCTTAGGCATTGAAGCCCGTAGGCCTTAAGGCTAAAAAATCCTATGGGCTCAAAGTGGGACCAAGGCCCGAAAAAATTTAAAATTGAAATTTAGAGAAATTTTTATAAATTTATAAAATGATTGAAACATAGATTTATAATTGCAATTTGAATGAAATTTATTTCATTATTATGCCATATATCAATGTGATTGAAGCATGTATGAATGATTGGATAAGTCGACCTAGTTTATGAGAATGAATGTTTGTAATTTTTTTCATAAATAGGACATGCGCATCTTACCTTTTCTATTACTCTATTCTCTTCTCATCTTACTCCCATTGAACATAACTCGAGGTTTCTTATTCAAATAAATATAAAAGTAAAAGATAAGAATGAGAATAGATGCAAGGAGAAGAAGTCAAGAAATGAAGACAAATCTCAAAGAATTTATAATAATTTTTCACTTAAATATTTGACCCATTTGTCTTTTTATGACTTGAGGAGGCTAGTATTAAAGATCCATTACCATTCATTGATCTTGTGTCATGTATTAGATGTATGAATTTATTTTATGTGATTAATGTTAGTATACATATTAGGGCTAATGAGATTAATGACTAGTATGCATGCTAGGATGAGATTTACAAAATTAAAATTCTTCAAAAAAACATTTTAAGTTAAATGCCTTTCAACATTATAAGGAGGAACTCTTTTGATCGTTGTTAGCTTGTTGAGATAAATTAAGATCACTTCTTTCTCGATGGAAACAAATCATGAGTCATACGATGTCCTCGAATGTTGGGTTTAATTTAAAATAAGTTGTTGGGTTTATTGAGATAACTTAAAGTCTAATAAACTTATAGGCAAAGATTGATATTCACATAAGATGTGATATAACAAGGATCCGTCATACTAATGAGATTAGGAATTGTATTGGATGCAATTGGTAAAGAGTTACCTACTTAATCTTTCATGTATGACTTGGTGAGATAACTCAAGGTTAATGTATGTTAGAGATGAGATCCTAACCCACTAAGAAAGACGAATTGAAAAGTCTTATCAAGTCCTATATTGGAAGGTTATAGAAGTTGAAGAAAACGAGTAGGAACAAACATAGATTTTACTTCTTTAATTTATTCTTTATTTTACTTTATGAAATTTAATTAACCAAACCGTATGTTTTTTTATCCTATCAAATTGACGAGTATGATCGGCAACACATCGATACGATCGATAATTGATGAAAGTAATGTCTTTAATAGCATGAACTTCCTCGACCGAGAAATGAATCTTAGGATAGTCGTCTAATATGAGAAAATTCTCTATAAGATAGAAAAGCCTCTCCCAGTCGAGCCTCATCATGATCAAACCGAAGCTCACACAGTATGGATTAAACATAAAGATGATATAATCATCGCTCGTAGCATCATTTTTATCTGCTATGATGTTAGAGCATAGACGCTAATGTAAAGGCACACATGCCTTTGAGATCATAGCAAAGCTTGAAAGTTTATTTAAAGAGAATACTAGACATGGATGCTATAAGATAACGAGGAAGCTCTTTAGGCCCGGAATGAATGAGGGATCCAACATCAAAAGATACATCACTAAAATGATAAACTATATCAACAAGCTGGCCGAGCTTGAAGTTGGAATGAATGTTGAATTATCCATTAACCTAGTATTGCAATAGTTGCCAAATAGCTTTGGGTAATTCATCATGAACTTTGACATGATGCACATGCAAAAGACTTGGCTCGAAATTAATAAGAAGAATAAAAGTTCTATATTTCTTGTTAATAAGAAAAAAATGGTAAAGGGCAAAAAAAAGCCCAAAAATAAAAAATCTTCAACTCGCGCCTACTAAAGGGGGTGAAAAAGACCAACGCTTAAAATAGCTCAAAGGATGCGATCTGTTTTCATTGCAAAAAGAAAAGGTATTGAAAGTGCAATTGCAAGGAGTATCTTAAAAAGAAGAAGAGTTTTACAACCACCTTAGGTATTTATGTTATTAAAGCTGATTTTCTTATTGTTAATTCCACCCATAAATATATGATACTAAATATGGTGTTCATATTTTTGAAATGTGCAAAAGCTTAAAAAAGAAAGAAAGATAGCTCTTTAGAACCATAATGGATAAGGGATCCAACGTCAAAAAATAGATCACTAAAATGATAAACTATATCGATAGGTTAGTCGAGTTTGAAGTTGGAATGAATGTTGAATTATCCATTAACCTTGTATTGCAATAGTTATCAAATAGCTTTGGATAGTTCAGCATGAACTTTGACAGGATGCACATGCAAAAAACTCGGCTTCGAAATTAATAAGAAGAACAAAATTTCTCTACTTCTTGTTAATAAGAAAAAAATTATGGTAAATGGCAAGAAAAATCCCCAAAAGAAAAAGTCTTCAAATACGCCTACTAAAGGGGGTGAAAAGGTCGAGGCTCGGAATAGCTTAAAGGACGTAATATGCTTTTATTGTAAAAAGAAAGGGTATTGGAAGTGCAACTGCAAGAAGTACCTTGAAAAGGAGGAGAAGAACAAGAGTTTTACAACCAGTTTAGGTATTTATGTTATTAAAGCTGATTTTTTTATTGTTAATTCCACCCATAAATATATGATACTAAATATAGTGTTCATATTTTTGAAATGTGTAAGAGCTTAAAAAAAGAAGAAAGATAGCTCTTTAGGGCTAGAATGGATAAGGGATCTAACGTCAAAAAATACATCTCTAAAATGATAAACTATATCGACAAGCCGACCGAGCTTGAAGTTGGAATGAATGTTGAATTATCCATTAACCTAGTATTGCAATAGTTACCAAATAGCTTTAGATAGTTCATCATGAACTTTGACATGATGCACGTGCAAAAGACTCGACTCGAAATTAATAAGAAGAACAAAATTTTTGTACTTCTTGTTAATAAGAAAAAAATGTGGTAAAGGGCAAGAAAAACCCCAAAAAGAAAAAGTCTTTAACTCGTGCCTACTAAATGGGGTGAAAAAGGTCGAGGCTCGGAATAACTCAAAGGATGCGATCTGTTTTTATTGCAAAAAGAAAGGGTATTGGAAGTGCAACTACAAGGAGTACCTTGAAAAGGAGGAGGAGAAGAAGAGTTTTATAACCACCTTAGGTATTTATGTTATTAAAGCTGATTTTCTTATTGTTAATTCCACCAATAAATATATAATACTAAATATAGTGTTTATATTTTTGAAATGTGCTACACGACCACAATGAATCAAGAGTTGGACCATTAATTATAGACATTTATGAGCTAGCACTACCATATTGGCATGTTCTAAGACTCAATTATTATTATTTTAGTAGAGATTAATGATATTATTTTCATTTTTTATTATGAATAAGTTTTTTATTTTAAGAATAATGGATGAAGTTTTATATAGAAACATCTTGATAATAATTATGTGTTTCAAACATAACTCTCATGTATATAATATAGATGCTAAAAGGCTCAAATGATCTAAACAACATACACTTGTCGCATCGTCAACCTAACCATATAAACAAAAAATCTAATATCCAATCTATTTATAAAAGGACATCTAAAATTATTTGATGATGTCTAAAGAATCTTATTTACTTAACAAAAGAGACGTAAATCCCTTTTAGTGAAAAAGAGAGAAAATGTTATCGGTTAGTTTGGCCTTACACATAGAGATGTATTTAGGCCTATGTTCATCCATGTAAGAGGAGAACATGATTATTTTATAATCTTTAGCGATAATAAATCATGTTTTGATTATAAGACACGAATCCGAAGCATTTGAAAAATTTAGATTTAAAGTCAAGAAATAAACTACCAAGAGTATTAAGGCATTTTTATGAGATCGAAGTGATGGATACTCAAGCAATAAATTTTAGATCATCTAAAAGAGAATTAGGTTTTCCACGGACCTCATGTGTTAGACATGATCCGGTCCATGATGAGTCAAGTTAATATCCCCACATTATTTTAGGATAGTCACTCCTTGCTGTAATTTTTATTTATATAAGGCTCCAATTAAGTCTATTTGATTAGACTACATATGAGATATGAAAATAAAAGAAAACGAATTTATCTTTCCTTACTTATTTGAAGCTATAAAACACGTGTCAAATGGTTTGACAAAGAAAAGTAAAAGCCTAAACCAACGAAATGTAAATGCATAAGATATCCAAAAGAAACAAATGACTATTATTTTTCTAACACTAGAATAAAGTGTTATTCATGACTAGGCATGCTATTTTTCTTGAAAAGGAATATATGGATACTAGAAATAGTGAAAGAAAATTAAAACTCAAAAGATTAGAGTAGACTCATAAATTAACACTCCATTAATAGAACCCAAGTAGATAGGTTGCAAGATGTTGTAACTATCCACAAACAAAACACAAGAACTTCATAAGTCTTAAAAAGAATTCATCAAAAGACAAAAGGATATGATCTTCTTATCTCTATGTTGATTTATACCCTAAAAGTAATGACGAACCTAACACTTATGAAAATGCAACGTTAGACACCGACTCTTAGAAATAAAAAACGAAAAAGATGTGTAGTTAACCCACCCTAATATTCTAAAGAACGTGTAAATAAGATTTACAAAATACAAAAGTCTATTTATGGACTTAAACATGCCTCTAACAATTGGAGTCGATTTTTTAATAAAATAATCAAAGAGTTTGATTTTTCACAAAAAACAAAGACGAACCCTATGTTTATAAAAGGTTAGTGGGAGCTTATAAATCGTGGCTATTCTACATAACATTTGAACAAACTACTTCTATAAAATCCATCTTAATAAAAGTGAAAATAGCTTATGGTAAAGGCATAGGTTGTAACAAACCTAACGTAACCACATTTTCATTTTTGTACTATTGATAAATAGCATAAACTCTCACATACTCTCACACATTTCTTGTTAACCCCTTCTAATAGAATAAGGCAGACAACCTTTTTATAGTGATTGCCACATCAAAATGTCCCCCAATAACGGAATCATGATAATAAGAAATTATCTCTTTAACTCCATATCCTTTCCTATGACTAACGTTCCTTTCCTTCGTAATTGATAATTTTGCCATACAAATTTAGAGTGGTTTTCATGAGAGCTCCGAATTTGGACCAAAACCTTCTTTAAAGCAAGGTCAAAACTCAAGGGCTCTTATACTCGGCTATTAGTTCCGTTGAAATAGAAGAAATGGCTAATACTAACAATTCAATCCTAGATAAAGCATCAATCACAATATTGCCTCTTTTTTTTTTTTTTTTTTTTGTAAACATTATCATAATTGTAACCCATGAGTTTAACTAACCGGGTTAGCTACTTTGTAGTATGAATTCTTTGTGTTAATAGGTGTTTCAAACTCTAATGATTGGTGCGAATAATAAAGTGTCGATTAGTAAGATACTAATGCCACTTTTTCATTACAAACGGAATAGCCACTTGTTCACTAAGAAAGACATGATCCTTATCTGAAATAATGTTATTAGGTGACCTATACAACTTGTACACCTCTTCTATAAACATTTAAGCACCGACCCAGACAGGACGAGGATGAGCCAAAGACATGAAATGAACATACTTAGTTGATTTATCAACTATCTCAAGGAAACTAGCACGGAGATAGATTGTCCTTGAGATAGTGGTAAACTTTCAATAAAATCCATTGTAATATAAGTTATGGTAAAGGCATAGATTGCAAAAAACTTGATAGAACCACATTTTCATATTTGCATCGTTAATAAATAGCATAAACTCTTACATACTCTCAAACTTTTTTGTAATGACTGCCACATTATAATGTCCCCTAATAGAAGAATCATGATAATAAGAAATTATCTCTTTGTAACTCCATATCCCTTCCCACAACTAACCTTCCTTTCCTTCATAATTGATAATTTTTCCATAAAAATTTAGAGTGATTTTCATGAGAGCTCGAATTTGGACTAAAACCTCATTTAAAGCAAAGCCGAACTCTAGGACTCATGTGCTCGGCTATTAGTTTTGTTGAAATAGAAAAAATGGCTAATATTGAATTCAATCCTAGACAAAGCATCAACCATAGCATTGTCTTTTCTCTTTTGTAAACAATATCATAATCGTAACCCATGAGTTTAACTAACCAAGTTAGCTACTTTGTAGTATGAATCCTTTGTGCCAATAGGTGTTTCAAAATTTGGTGATCGGTGTGAATAATAAAGTGTCGATCAACAAGATACTAATGTCGCTTCTTCAATGCTAATAGAATAGCAAAAAGTTTTCTTTCATATACCGACATTGCTCGGTGTTTTAAGGATAATAACTTACCGATATAAACTATGAGATGTCTTTTTTGTATTAAGACGACTTCAATACCTTGTCCGAAGTATGAGTTTTAATAACAAAATTTTCAAATAAGTTTGGCAATGTAATAACCCCGTCCTAAAAATATACACTCGTTCATACATACACGCATACTTATGAATTACATGCATATAATTATACCTGCTACGAAGTTTTTGTAAGAAATTAGGTTAAGGCCGCTACAGAGCAAATCCAAAACAAGGTTAGTTGTCATTATCTGCTTTGAGTGTAGTAAATGCTATCTCAACCACTAGATTCCATGTGATACCATCCTTTTTCAATAAGTTAGTCAAATGTTGTGCTATCTTACCATAATTTAATTCTAACCAAACAAGAATCAAGATGACATACAACGGATCAAGCAAAAAAAAAAAAAAAAACAAGTTTATGCAAGCTTATGAAAACTATCAAGAAGAATATTGATGAGAATGAAATCAAATACGATTGAATTATTGAAAAAAAAAATTGTTACATGAATGATTCTTTATCAAGAGTTTTCAAGATAAGAACCCTAAAAAATATAAGAGAAAATCAAAGAGAATCTAGAGAGAAGAATATTGTCTCTCCGACTCTCTCTTCCCTCTTCTGTTTTTAATCCATTACGGTTAAAGACTAAAAAACATCTCCGACAAACTAGAGACTAACAACATTTCTAACAAACAAACCACTAACTCACAGATCACATTATTTAACAAAACTAATACACGTTATTTTTCCCCCTTCTTCTTCCTCATGCTCCACTTTTATTTAGCCCTAGTATCAAATAAATACTCATACATATTATAATATCTCAGAAAAATACTTTACAATCTATTACAAATCTCAAAAAAAAAAAAAAAAAAAAGAAGTAGGCTATTAAACGAAGAGAGTTAACATTAGAACTTTTTGAAAATTATAGGATAACGTAGGAAAATTTTAAAACATAAGGGTAGTATCCAAACTATGAATTAGCCTAAAAAATAGAACACCATTTGTACTCCGAAATGATAATAGAGTATGACGCTCTTATGGCTTCTAAGTGGTTGAAATGTTAAAAAGTTATCGATCAGAAGGCTTCCCTTCAAGCTAGACTTCCAAAAGGCTCTTGATTCGGTCTCCTTCGGATTATCTGCTTAAGGTTTTATAAGCCATGGGATTTGGAACAAAATGACGAGTTTGGATCTCCCATGGGCTTTTTAAACTCTCCGTTCTTATCAATGTTTCTCCTACTTCAGTGTTTAGACGTATACTGTAGACGGATTATCGAAATTCTATGAAGACTTGATTGGTCATGATAATAATGTTATTTCTCATTGATATTCTGCCTCCACAAAATTGTCTTCTTAACATTAAAAGATTTCTCAGGTGTTTCGAGCTCTTATCCGGTTTGTTGGCATCAATATTGATTTCCACTACTCAAGACTGTATTTAATCAATTGAGGTGTAAAGATGATCAGCTTTCTGTTCAGTATCTTGGGCTTCAGTTAGTATCTAAGCCATAAAGAAAGTTTCGATTTTGTTTAAAAACTATTTATACTGAATAATTTATTCAAAAACTATTTATATTTTGACTAATGGTGCAAAAATCCATTGTACATTTTACCTTTTTTTTTTATTTACTTATTTTAGTTTAGCATTATATGTAATAGACATGAAAATGAGTCTTGCATTCGCATGCATATGTGCATTGCAAGCATCTTTTTTCCTACACAAACTCCAGCTGATTCAATTAAAGATAACACCTTGTCAAGTTGAAGAAGAAATTCATGGAGTTGGAAATAAATTTTGAATTAGACATTCATTAAGCGTATGATGGTTAAACTAGGCTTTCCAATCTTAAGAATTACCCTCCTGTTAATTAAGCACAAACCCACTACTGCTGTTCTGAAATTACAAATCAAAGAATCATCCCACCCTTATTATTTTGCTGAAGGCTCGATCACAGACTTAGTAAGATGATTTACTTAGCGAAGGATTTTGGTATTTGCCAATTTGGATGGTAATCATAAATAGTATGATAATTTAGTCAGTAACAACACAGTTGTATTACTATTAGTAAGAAAAGGAAAAAAGCGAACACCTATAAAAACAAGGATTTTATCAGATTCTCAAGAATTTGGTATTATCTAACAAAACAAATACAGTTGTTTTAGAAATTAATATTCTTGGATTAGAAGAATTCGAGATGTTCCCATACCAAACTCTTCCAAAAGAGTTTTTGGATGCGTTGAACTTATTCCATAGGAGTGCTTATCAGTGAGCCTATAATGTGGAAGGAATTATCAAGACGCCTACTGTACTCTATTCTCTCATAAAAAATCATGAATTATTTTTATGATAGGTTCATATTTTTGTGAAAATAAAAATAAAAATAAAAATATGCAACTCGTGAATTATTTTTATGACGACTCTCTTGTTTTTTGTAAAAAAAGAAAAAAAAAAAAAAAAAGAAAAGAAACGTAGTACAACTTCTAGCATGCCACCTAATAATTTCTCCTAGATATAGATGTTGTGAACAAAAGTCATAGATACAATTTTTGTTGGAAGGACAGGGTCACTGTGCTTCATGTCTGTAAAAGGAAAGATTACAGTGCTTCGAAAAAAAATGTAGTTTTTCCATATGCCCAATTTCCGCCGCATGAGATCCATTTCAGAAATGCTCCGTCCTGACTGCGGAGGGAAAGGGCCAAACGCAAAGTTGCATTGGATCCTCGTGTAATTTTCAAAGTCTATGTTAGACCAGTTTTGCACACCTGTGGAGCTATTGCACTAACAAGGTCCTGAACTTCTCATCCAATAGCACGAAGTTTATTTTGGTCAAGTTGTACACCTACCAATCACAGCATGAAAAGTTGTGGTAATAAAGCTTTCATAGTAATTCATCAACATGGGACAAAGTCTCTTCCCCCTTCCCCCTCTCTTTAAAATCAAATACTAAAGCAAAAAAATCACGGATAAAAGCATAGCAGAAAGTGGTTTGCTTTATGTTTGCAAAGGTCAAAAAGATTCAATTTCCCAAAAGGTGGTGCTTTACGAGACAGTATTCATACATGCAATCCCCTTTCAGCAAAGGACTAGAGGAAAAATTCCTGCAACAGGAAAAGAGGGTAGAAAAGATAGGAGGGAGGAACGGGCGCAAAGACTAGGAACCCATATCCTGGAGGCTGGAATAAAACCATAAAGATTGATATGGTACAAATGCAGATATCTGTAATAACATTAGAAAATGGATTTTGCTTCCTAGATTCCAAACCAGCTTTAAAATATGAAAAATATTTTGCACAAGAACTAAAAGCATTAGGCAACTCAGTGACATGGAATAAATGGATATTCATGGCTCTCAAGTCTCTCCTCCTCTTGACCTCTTACTCTATGTGACTTTCGTTCATTTTGTGCTTTCCATATGCTTGTGCGGCGGACAGAGACGAGATTATTTAGGCCCATCTACAACTGGCATTCATACACCTATATGCCTACACCTTAGGTGACTCTTTTGGCCATCTTTCGACTCATAATATTTTTCTTTTCACCTTTTAGTAAGATTCTCATTGCTAAGCCCACATGAGGAAAGTAAGGCAAATAATGAGAAACGAGGTAAGCAAAATGGAATCATAATGCTCACCAAAATTCAACACCCATATGATCCCTTGGCCTTAATATTAACTCCAAAAAACGAAAAATAGAAAAAAGCTCCTGAAAACATGAGGTTTTACCTGCATAATGCTCCTCTAGAAACCAATCAAGCTTTTCACTGAAGTCCGACATCTAACTCCACGTTGAGGGGAGACTTAATTATAAACCTGCTATTTAGCACAACATATAAAAGATCCAATAAAAAAAAAAATTAGAAAACAAAACATATAAAATCACATGGAGAAAAATATTGATCTGCCAAAATTAGATCTAAATAATTGTTGCTCAGAATCTTTACCCATTCCTTTTCAGTAAAGCAAAAATTAACGACCAAGAGAATTTTATGAACAATAAAAATGGGACTTGTGACTTTAGACCAATAGCTCGTGTTTAGAGAGGATTAGGATTGCGATTGAGAGATAACTTTGCCAAGACAGGTTCTTTCCCGTAATGTGACAGTGGCACACAACACGCGGGCACAAACTCCTTGCAATAACATAACTGTTCTCAATTCAGAGTGCTCCTGGCATATAAATAGCAGTTCAGGGGAAAGCATAAAAATAATTTATTTAAAAAGGTACAATGTTCGCTACTGAACCCAGAATAAAAGAGGCCAAGCAACGAGTAGAATTATATAACATTTTCATATCGTGGGCAGGCATGCAAAAGAAGTTATCCATGTTCAAAATATTCAACTTAGATTTGAGAAAACAGCAAAGTTCTTCTAAAAGCACAAGCATGGAAACAAAGGGCACGACCATATAAAACTTTTAATATCTGAGCCAAAATTTTGTATCCAAAAATCATGTTACGAGTATGCAAGTGCGTCAAGATTTTTAGTACCACCAAGTTTTCTATCTCTTATCTCTTTCTCTAGAGAATCCAGAGACATTTCAAACAATGACAGAAAGTGCATCGCTTTCTTGCTTGTACAGCTTCACACAGCACGGGTCCTTCTTTTTGTAAAATAAGCATTCATTTTGAGATGAGAGCCAAACCTCAAAAACAACTGCAGCGTGAGACCCTATAAAACAAAACGAAGAAGAAGAATAGAAGAATCATTTCCAAAAGTTCAAAGCCAGATCTGAAAATAGCACAAACAGACAGATCGGATACATGAAGCTATCATGGGAAAAATCTGCCTAATTAATAATGAAATGGAATATAGAAGGCTTTTAGACTGACAGAAAAAACACCATCATCACATGATCAGAGAAAAAGAAAGCCTCAAAAAGAAGTAATGATGAAACTTTTTAATTCTCAACAGGGTCAAACTACATCATGATTACACCAATCTGCATATATACCAACAACCCTAAAGCCTAAAATGAAAAACCCTTGATTAAAAAAACGGCCAATTTTTTCCAAACAAGACTAAGAAATATATAACCAAATTAAAGTAAAATAAAAAAAAAACGATAATTAAAAATCAAACCTTTACATGCAACCCATGATCAACACGCTTTTGAAACAACCTTCCATAGAAGCAATAATTGGGGGGAATGAAGCCTGGTCCGAGGACCCCAACACATGATCAATCTTAGACAAGATATTAGATCTAAAGATAGAAAATTTTATTGGATTGATAAAGAAGGAGTCCTCGAGCCAGACAACATTCCCCTCAAAAAAGAACTCCCTTTGTTGTTGGCACAATTTTGTTCAATTCTTCTAAGTGAAAGAGGGACATATATATATAGAATTTGTTTGGGTACTATGTGTGTGCCAGCGTTTATGTGAGTGTTTCTCTAACTAGTCTCTTATCTCTTTATCTCCCAAGAGTTTCGCCTATCTTCAAGGGGGATTAGAGAGAGATAGAGAGAGAGAGAGATTGGTGATGATGATGAATATGATGAAGAGAAATGATATGGTATGGGAGTTATAAGAAGAGTAAAAAGAGTGGAAAGCCAACGTTAAAAAAGACAAAAGATAGGTGCAGACCCTACCCTACCAATTGGTGTTTCTCAGTTCCAGAAATGACCACGACCCCATGCACCTTTCTCTCTCTCTCACCCCCCCCCCCCCCCCTCTCCTCATCTCTATGAAAACAAATCAAATACATACTATTAGTACTAATACACTAATAATTTCACATTTCCATTCCATACATATAATACTACTAAACCCTTATCCACCGTTGGATTTGCCAGATAACTGCGATGGTTACACCTCGTACAAGATTGAACAGGCACACAAGTTAAACTCACCTTTAGATTTTTAGCTATGATAGTTGGATGGTGTCATCAAACATGAACACTGTTTTCCGTAACTATGCTGTCTACTGTACTACGTGACCTAGAAATTAAATACCTAGTATAGACCGTAGGATGGTGAGACTTTTGTACTATGCTAACAAAACCAATTGTATTGAGTGATTATAAAATAAATGACAATAATAATACAGAATCAAAGTAAAGGAGGCCTAGAATTGGGTCAGAGGAGTGGTTGAGTTATTGAGCTGCCCGATAATGTAAAAGCCCATTTAATATATATCTACACTTTTTCGAATCAATTAATTGCGATCGGAATGAGAAAAAATAAATATAATATAGGAGTAGGACAGTAAGCAGAAGATTTTTTAAAAAAACAATAGGGTTTTGTTTTTCATGAAAGAATGGACCCTCGTCTGCCGTGTCACTTTTTAGGCAGAGGCGAGAAATTCGAGGCGATGACCGACAGACAGAGTCAGGGGTCCACGCTTTTCTTTTCACTTTGCCTTTTTACCCCATTCCAATTCCTCGGCGACTCTGATTCTTGCTTTTCTTAGGTCAAAATGGCTACCTTCTTATCACTTCAATTTCTTTCTGTTTTACATTTTTTTTTTTTTGCTTAAATTTTCTTTGAACATAAGATGGAGCGCTCATTCATTATGAACGTAATTTTGTTCTCCCTTTCTTTGTTTTTTGTTTAGAATCGTAACTAATCCAATTTTTCTGTTAGGATTTCGTAGATAACAGCAAAGTTCCCTTGAGTGTTGCCTTTTTTTTTTTTTTTTTAAAATCGTGTCCCTTTAGTATTTTTATTACTGATGATCTTTGGATTTTATTTTTCAATAGCTAGGACCTTACACATATTTTAACGAAAAACATGAAGTCTTTTTGCAGGGGTTTTAGTTAAAATGTGCCAAAAGTAAAACTTAATTACTCGGTCCTTCTCCGCTGAAAAACTAAATACATTCGAAAAATAAAGTTTTGGATTTTGTGCGATGGGTTGAAGTTCACTAACTCGGATGAGAGAGAATCATGTAAAACTCAATTACTTGGTCCTTCTCATTTAATGAGAAACTGTTTTTTGGAGGACTTATTCGATGTGACAAACTGAGCATGTGTGACACCATTGCAGACAAAACTAATGGTAGCTACCTAGCCTTATTTACTAACGTTATACTATTAATTTAAATGAACATTTCTTCATTTGTACAGTGCAGCTCGCAGCTGTGAACTGTGTTTACATTTGTTTTTTATCTTTTCCAACGAGTGGTACAAAAATTGATTCAATTTTCACGTTTATTAATCTGATGATTTTTAAGTATTCCATTTTGGATTTTAACTTGAAAAAAAAAACATCTCTTTCACCATCCATCCAATATATTTGGGTTATACATATACATGATAAAAATTAAGAATTAATAACATTAATCGTTAATATGATTAGTTGTGAACTACTATTCTTATAGACAATGGCTAAATACCGTGAGCAATAATTGCTTAATTGGCTTCCATTGCTTGGGTGGGGTTGATCATATAGCAACGCATTAATATATCATCAATTATTGTGGACTTGGACATGTTCATCAACACGGCTTAAGCCTCAACCTCATGTTCGCTATCTTCCACGAGCTATTTTGAAAAAAAAAAATAGTGTTTGCAAAAGCAAAGTATTCTGAATAATTCTTGACTTCTTATTAACTCCAGCAGTGCCTTTATATAAGCTCAATTATAACAGAATGCTAAAAATAATGACATGATTTGAAGACCTATTCCAAAGGAAATAAAGTATGAAACAAACTCAAAAAGTTAGATCGAATTATCAACTACCCATTAACAAAAAGACTTAGTCTAATGAAATCAAAAAGAGATACTTGGAACAGGATCTGTAACAACTCCTCTACTCAAATTTTTCATGTCCTTAAGGAAGAGAAACATTTGAGAAGTCTTGAAAGAAACTGGAACGATTGACCCAAGTAGCGTCTATCTAAGAGTACCCTTTCATCGAACCAAATACTCAAGTTTTCTCCCACTCGCCTCGCACATCAAGAATGGCTACTTGGAACTCTTATAGAGGTAGTATTGTCATTGGAGAAATCTAGAAGCTAGTTTAAAACTTTAGTAAGGTTTTCCATACTTTTCTTTAACATAGAGACGTGAAAAACGAGGTGAATTCTACTGCTTGGATGGCAAGTCCAATTTATAAGCCACCTACCTAATTTTGCCTTAAATGGTCCATAAAAACAAGTAGCAAGCTTTTGAGAAGACTTGATAGCAACAACACTTTAACTATACGATTGAAGCTCGAAATGGACCCAATCACCTTGTACACACTCCCTTTCCACCCTTTTCGATCATACACTTGCTTCACCCTATTTTGAGCTCCTAACTAACATTTCTTGAGCTCTTTAAGAACTTCATCATGTTGAAGTAAGGACTCCTCTACGACTCGAACTTTGACAATTCTCAATACATCGGAGAGAAGGGTTAGTGGGGGTCGACCATAAAGGACTTTAAAAAGAGTCGGTAGAGTGGATGAATGAAGGCTAATGTTATACCAATACTCAGTCCAAGCAATCCATTTGGTCTATTCCCTAGGCTTGACATTAATGAAACAAGGAGATACATCTCAACGATACGATTGACTACTTTCATTTTAGTAGTTAGTCTGCGAGTGGTATGCAAAACTAAAGTTAAAATATGTACTTTAAAGATTGAACAACTCTTTTCAAAAGGCACTAGTAGATGTGGGATCTTTGTCATAGAAAATGGATTATGGCATGCCATGAAGTTTGAACACATTATCAAAGAAAATTTATACAATACCGGATGCAGTATATGGGTTTAAGAGAGGGATGAAGTGGGCATACTTGGAAATTTTATCGACAACCACCAATAGAACAGCTTTTTCTTTAGAAGTTGGAAGGTCTTCAATGAAGTTAATTGAAATATCAGCCCAAACTTGGAAGGGTATGGGCAAAGATTGTAATAGACTTCGTTGGTTTCTATAACTCGGACTTGTGATGCTAACATACATCACATTCTCGAATGAACCGATAAAGTCCTTCTTTGATTTTTTATCCGGTAGAACACCACCCTTAACTTGTGTAAGATCTTGTGGTATCTTTCATGACCGTTACCATGGATTTTTTATAACAAGATCCAAATCAAAACAAAATCTAAAAGGTTACACGGATGCCGGTTCTAAACGGATAAGGATGATTCCGGATCGCAATCATGTTTTGTGTTTTACCTTAATGGTGGTACTTATTAGCTAGAAGAGTTCAAAGCAAGAGACGAGTAATCGATTCTATAATAGAAGTCGAGTATATAGCTACTTCGGATGTAGTTAAGAAGGGAGTTTGGATCAAGAAGTTCATTACTAAACTTGGTTTTGTTCCTAGTATTGCGAACCCGATTGACCTCTATTATGACAATAATAGAGTTATTGCGTAAGCTAAAGAACCTAGATCTTATCCGTGATCCAAATAGATACTTTCATACTTTCATCTCATTCGAGAAATAATCAAGAGATGAGATGTGAAGATATGTAAAGTATTAACGGATGATAATATTGCGGACCCCTAACAAAACCTTTGACATAACGAAGCATAATAGCCATATTAGATCACTAGGTATTAGATACATGGGTGATTAGCTCTAGTGCAAGTAAAAGATTGTAAGTGTATGCCCTTCATCATAGTTTGATTGTACTAGTATATACTTATCATGTTGTTATAATATATATGAGGCTTTTCATTTATTATGTTTATTTATTTTTATATTTTATTAAATGAATATGATAAAGTCTCAAGAATATTAATATTCTTAAATGTCCCCAATCAAGTGTTTTATATATATATATATATATATATATATATATATATATATATATATATATATATATATATATATATTAAATGAGCAATAATAAAACGTTAAGACTGATATGTGTATTGATCGATAACAATATGTTATGAATATAAGATATTAAGTCGACGCATGGGTACATGTTGGAGAACATGTACTAGACTAACCCACCATAAGATCACTACATAGATCGTTATATGAGTGTCATAAATTAGTCTCATTATGATTGTGGTATACGTGGTCCTTCGACTTAAAGTCATCGTGGTTCCCTATATGAAAAGTAGTATATTTTGATATCATCAAATGTCATATGTAACGGAATGAACTACAAAGTTAGTTGTTGGATTTATCATGAATTATGTAGAGGGAAGTGAGTGATGTAGATAGGATTTATCCCTCCTATCTAACAAAAGCGATGTCTATGGGTTCCTTGATTGAGTGATATTGTAAAATACATGGCCATGCTCAAATGAATCTTATATGAGATGTCGATTATATTTTTTGAAGCGATCAACTCATGGATCAACAAATGCTAAGATTAAACTATATGAGGATGATACATTCTTTGTCTCATGTTTAATCTAGACATCTAAGACAAATGGATTAGACTACATGGTAACATGTATTACGGATAAGGTTATGTCAAATCATCGATATTCTTATTACTTGGGTAGTAGTGATGCGTGGCTAGATACTCGCTCACTATTTGTGATTCCAAATTATGATTTTAAGATTACTACCAACATAATAAGAACCTATAGGGTTATGCACAAAGACCAACTCAAAATTTGAGTATGATGAGAAGTTTTAATTGGATTAGGATTCTTAGTGAGGTTAAGATTTCTAATTGAATTACGATTCCTAATTAGATTAGGATTTCTTATTAGGTTAAGATTCCCAGTAAGATTAGGATATGTTATGGATTATAGTATTTAATTATACTAATGGGCCGATTCGATTAAGACATATAAAATGAGCTTAATAAAGTCTAAGTACAAGGTTGTTGGACATTAATTTATCAAACTAATCAATCCATATTTTTCTTTCCTCTTAGGGTTAGAAAATTAGTTTCCTAGTAGGACTATAACTCACATACGTTTTGATTATTTTAAAATATAACTAGCACGTAATATTGAGATATAAGAAACTCGTGAAGATAAAAACCCTAAGAACTTTAAGAAAAACCCTAGCCGAACTTTAAGTAAGAGAGTGATCAAGCCTTTAAACACCATAACTCGTAACAAGCATTTCAACTTAATATGATTCTCTATTTTAGAATTGTTCGATGATCGAGATGTTCATATGGATATCAATAAAGGTGCGGTTGTAGATCTATGTTGTGATTCAAGCATCCTTCACGTAAGAGATGTGATCCGTGCTATAAGAGGTAATAATCTAATCCTTCAACTTTGCTATTTTTGCATGGATCTTATGATGTTTCAAAGCAAACTGTATTATAAATGACATTATTTTTGTTGCATCAATTCTTATTGTGTTGTTTCATATCCCTATAGAATCTTGTAGAAGGTAGATTACATCTTTTAAGAAAAGGATACCTTATGTTTCCTACCAAGGTTTGACTATCTCATCTTGATGTACCAATCGATACAAGTATTGAAGCTTCGGATGTGTATCATTTTCTACCATAATAAGCTAGAGCCATTAAGGTACCGGAGAGGAGAGCACATTTAGCTTACCATGAACCTTTCGGATAAGATATCGACTATAGCATTAGTGTAGCCTTATTTATACTCAATGCTATAGTTATACCCCAAAAGCTTAATAAGCCACTTTTGTTATGCTTCAATGGTAATCTTCCGTTCCGAGTAGGTACTTGAGACTTCGTTGGTTTGTTTGGATCGTAAAGTGACCCTCCCAAAAATAAAACCTTCATTTTTATACTACAAGCATCAATGTCATTAATTCTTTCTCACTTGTAGATAAGGATAAGTTTTTACCTTGTAAGCCGATGCTAAAGTAAGCTATGGGTCACGAGTTTGTATAAGAACTGTTCTAATATCCTTTTACGTGCATCACACGTGACATAAATGATAGTGTAAAATTCGATAATGCCAAAGTTGGTGCTTACGTTATTACCTTTTTAAGATATTGAGAGGCTTATTTGCTTTCTTGGTTTTAAAAGAACGAGTTCTTCTTGAAGCGAGCCGATCAAAGGTCGTGTAATACCCTCATATCTCATAAAAATTCTTCTATAATATTCAATCGACCAAAAAAATCCTCATAATTCTTTGACATTCCATTGCATGGGATAATTTACCATTGCCTCAATCCTTGCTTGGATCATTCATAACCCTTTCTTTATTTATAATGTGTTATAGCTAATGAATTTATCATAGCAAAGTGGAAATTTTCTTTCTTAACAACAAGTTAATTATCGCTTAATTCGAGAAAGCAACATGAACATGGTGCAAATGCTCAATTTTATCCTTGATGTTTATCAAGATGTCATCAAAAAATATCGAACAAACTTACGTAGATATGATTGAAAAATAACATTCATAAGAGCTTGTAAAGTAGAAGGGGTATTAGAGAGGCCAAAGAGCATTACCAAGAATTGTAATATATGTGGTGTGTATGAAAAGCTATCTTGGTTATGCCATCAATCTACATTCGTATCCGATGATAACTCGAGCGAAAGTCTAGTTTGGTAAACCATGTCACCCTTTTTAATTCATCCAATGAGCTATTTAATTACAAGAATAGAAAATTTATCCTTTATAATGAGCTTATTGAGGGCTTAGTAGTTCATATAAAACCACCATGAGCCATTATTTTTCTTAACCGAGTAATATTGAGGAAGAGAAAGGGTTACTACTTGGATGAATAAACCCTTATATCAACCTCTCGGAGACCAAACTTCTCAATTTTCTATTTCTAGAAATAGGGATACTCGAATGGTCGAACACTAACATGTTGACCCCCTCTCACAATGGAATTCGATGGTCCTATGTTCGATGAGAAGGAAAATGATCATAAGAAGGCAAATGATCTATCCTATGAAAAAACCTCGAGGAATTCGTCGCTAAACCATCCGACATTCATTAGACTCATTAGTTTTTTGATGAGAAACCAAAGACATCTATAATAAACTACCTCGCCCCTGCATTTGTCATAAGCCTTAATGCATAGCCTTGTTCTCCTTGGACCCCACGATGTACTTCATCTCCATGCTTCAAAAATTCCATAGTATAAGTTCCAATGTCTAAAGCCACTATGCTCCTAAGATTGCATCACAACCTTTTAAAGGTAATAATAAGAAATCAATTCGAAACACAAAATTAATACGCACTAGGGTACCTATTGACGGAGACCCATACTACTAAGCTTCTCCCCACTCGGCTATTATCACCTTCAATGGTAGCCCTTGCTTAATTTGGAGGCCAGCAACCCTTGTCACTCGTTTGTGCAAGAAATTATGGGTGGAACCAAAGTTAATAAGGATCGTAATTGGGGTACCCATAAGTCTCACACTTACATGCATGGTTTGAGGAGTGAGGGCTTCGTAAAGGCATGAATGGAGATTTTTAATGCCTTCTATTCGTCTACGTGAGTCGTCCTCAAAGAGCATTTCGGGTGGGTTCCGGGTCCTTACTCTAGCATAATGAAAAAAGCTTGTTACAAGTACAACCACCATGTAAGCTTCATCACAATGGAAGCACAACCCCTGTCATCATCGTTGTTGCGGCTCCATGGAATTGAAACGTTGAACTAGAGCGAAGGATGCGGAGAAGATGTTTAAGTATTGAATGTTCCAGCCTTTGTCCGTAATGGACTTTCCTTATGAGTTGCTTCAATGGGCCTTGGTTCATTGGGCCTCTTGATCAAAGGACCGAGCCAAGACTCGAGGGTCTCTCAAAGATCCTAACTAGTCCAATTGTGTCATTCAAAGTAGGGGCTCGTTTGGCCCGAACATCGCCTCTCAATTATTCTTTTAGCCTACTAAGAAAGGCCTTAACCTCTCGTTCTTCAATTAGAGTTCTAACTCTAATTAGCAACTCGTCAAAATGGTTTTGATACTCCCGAACCATTTTAGTCCGTTTAAGTTTACACAAATCGGTAAAAGAATTTTCATAAGAAGACATATCAAATCGTTTCATAAGCTCCTCTTTCAATTCACGCCATGTAAGTAGCAGGTGTACATTCTTTTGGTGTTAGGCCCACAGTTGAGCATCTCTTTTGAGATGTTAGGTTGACAAGCACCCTTGTTCTTCTTAAACAGTATTCTATAAGTTGAAAAATTATTGCACCCAACTAATCCAGAGTGTGGGATCTTTGCTCTTGTCATAACGAGGGAAATCCAACTTGACCACTTTGTGACCAAAATTTTCGTTGGCCCCATCGCCGTTGGTGGGCCTCTGCATCAAACTTGGCTGATTGATGGATGATTCCTTCGTGGCTTAAAATGCTTGGAACATCTATATCATCTATCTACTCAAACTCTCAAGCTAATGCTCAAGTCGAAAGAAGCGTTGGTTATTGATTTCCTCGATCGTGCCAAGCTTTGATACCAAGATGTTATGGACCTATTGATCAACACGGCCTAAGCCTCAACCTCACGTTCGTTGCCTTCCATGAGCTATTTTGAAAGGAGGAAACAAAGACAAAATGATAGTGTTTGCAAAAGCAAAGTATTCTGCATAATTCTTGACTTCTTATCAACTCTAGCACTTCCTTTATATAGGCTCAATTACAACAGAATGCTAAAAATAATGATACGATTAGAAGACCTATTCTAAGGAAGTAAAGTAGGAAACAAACTCGAAGAGTTGGATCGAATTATCAGCTACCTATTAACAAAAAGACTTATTTTAAGGAAATCAAAAAGAGATACTGGAACAGGACTGTAACATCAGTATAATTGAATTGTTTTAATATTCGAGATGAATCGGTGTTTTAAATTTATCAATTGCCACAAAAGCTTTCCAGCTTTTGATCTAAGTTGACCTGGATGGTTGCGCTCTTGAAGGAAATTAATCAGCCAAACAAAGTGATAGCTGTATTAGTTGATTTATAAAATTATTATTATAGACGAAAAGAAACAAATCGTGACATTGAGATAAAGATTTCTTTGGATTATTAAAAACTTCCATCTACTTTCTCGGTGTCGAGATAGAGACTTGGCTCGGCCATCGTCTTCCTTTACACATCGCCTTAAAAATTCATGGGTCCATTTTCTTCTCCCTGTCTGCCTTGTGTGACATGCCTCTCTCTCTCCTCTTTTTGGTCACTAAAAGATATAATCAATCCATCTATGAGAGCTCAAGGTTGAAATTGTTAGCGGATCCTGAGGATGTATATATTTACTTGTAATTTGGTGTCGAGCCAATCACGTTCGAGACTAATTAAGCATGGTACTTGTGGTCGTAGTAGTAATAAATTGTCAATATATGTCACGGCACAGTATTGAAAGATACCTTTACCTGAATGTTGTCTCCTATTTAATTATTCCAAAGATAATAAAATTGGTCAAGTACGTACTATTCATAGTCATCAACTTATTGCAGCTTGCTTCACAAAGCAGTTCACAAATGAAGATTTTTCAGTTGAGATGCTGCTACTGCATGTAAATTTTCCACGTGTTTCATAAGCCGTACAGATTAATAAGCACTTTATTAGACAATAATTTCAATCGATCGGGAAATCATCAAGCAATGAGATTCTTAAGATTTGACATTTACAGAAGTCAATAAAAGTGATAGTATAACACTGGGTAATTATATTGCCAACATTAATCAAAATTGTCATGGCGTGGAAGAATGACTGTCACAGTTCTCTTTTTAAAATTATAATTAACTCGAAATGCTGTTTTCTTTTTTAAAAAAATTGGTGCTAATTTAATTTACTCGTCACTCTCCCAGCTGCCTTGTATAAGGTGGGGGGTGCAGGGTATTTATTTTCGTCAATTTTTTTGATACAATTAATTGTCTGTGACCATTAATTTGATTCCAGACATAATTAATCACAACTAATTAACCTAAGTGATTAATAGATTATGGAATTATTAGTAAGTACTTGTACAGCCCACATTCAGTGAAAACAGTTAGACTTTGTTTTCTTGTGAGGTTGTGTTGGATGGTGCCCGTAAGATGTGCTGCCATGCTATCCCCTCTACACCACAGCCAAGGCTCCCCCACCATCTGGTCCATCTATCTCTCTCTCTCTCTCTCTCTTTCCAATTACTGTACATCAGAGTGACAAACGGAGAGGACGATACTGGCTACATATTTCAACGCTTTCACAGTCTTGAAAATTGTGTGTCTATACGTAGAGAGAGAGAGAGAGAGAGAAGTGGGTTCGATAGAAACAACACGTAAATGTCAAATCCTGCATCTCCAGCCCAGGTTGTCGACTCCACCCTCTCAATCATATAATACTTAATTTCTCAATCAAATACTAGCTACTAGTGAAACCCAACAATATTATTTTACTAAAATCTCTTAATTTGCTTTCCACCACCATCTGAATCCATGTCCAATTTATTCGTAAGCTAAAAATGCAGTGTCACGTGCCATGTCTCTTTAAAAATGCATGGTCGCGTGTGCCACCTATCTGTGTCTACATGGGGTACTTAGAAGGCAGCTTTTTGATACTCAAGTCAATTTGGTGTCTGGATCGAGAAAGAGGGTGCGATACTGATACAGTAATACTCTCTGTAAAGCGAAAAAAACAAACATATACAAAAGCTTACGTGGGTAATTAATGTTCTTCATTTTGAATTTTTTTTCTAGACAGCCCATCTGTCATTGTACACATTCTCCTATTTATACTTTGACAACTTAAAGTTTCAATATAATTTAATATTGTATGGTTACTGAAGAGAAGACTTTTTTTAACACCTAAAAGCTGGTTAACTATAGGCTGTAGCATTGTAATTAGTGAAAGTAAAAAGTACAGTGAGTCCTCTTTGTTCGTTTATTTTTTGTTTCTATTCGTTTCTTCAATGGTATTAAGAGAATCCAGGTCATAATTCTACCTCCTGATGCAGCACTGTCCACTACTCCCTGCCCAATTGCATGTATGCTATTCCTTTAGCTGCACTCAGCTAAGTTTGAGCTTGGACTTTCTGTCTTACCAAGTGATGAAAGGTCAAAAGGATGCACGAGATGACTGTATTTGGTTTTGAGCGTTTAATTAATTATTAGCCTAAAAACTTTAGCTATGTTAGTAGGATCGTTACTTTAACATTTTTGGGGCTGAAAATCTCTTTTCAACTCTGATTACACCTAACAGGCTTAAACAAGGAAATGATTGTCTAGGAAAATTTCCAGCATTATTGTGTATCAATAAAAAAAAATTATTTAGTGTAGGATTCTTTATTTGATGGAATTTCTAGTTTAATGTGGATTTTTTGCGTACAGGACTTGTATAACCTAAATAAATACAATTTAATGTATGAAAAGGTTGACGTTACTCCGAGAAAAATGGAAGACTCTCGTAGAAAATGTTTACAGTATAACCTATCGAGGCATCCTAAAAAGTTTGCAAACACATGAGGCATCCCTTTTGCAGTCGTCGTAGTTTTCTGTAGTAGATTGGTATGATCTGAGCATTGTGGTTAGTTTGGCGGTCTCGTAGGAGCTCCTGAATTAATTAGGTTTGTTGGAGAGAATTTTGTAGTGGGGTTTTGCAAGCTTAATTTGTAGAGAGGTTACCTTAGGTGTAATTGAGTTTTGGACCGTGATTGTGTGAGTAATTGTAATCTTTGTATTTTGATATTCGTAGTTTGTGGATGTAGGCAATTATTGGTCGAACCATCTTAAAAATTTGTGTATGTTTTCTTGTTTATTTATTTTAGGGGTTTGCACAATATGTGTTGTGCCAGTGAAGTCAAGTGCCGATGGATTTAGCCCATCAAATTTTAAAATTCCGGGAAAATGCCAATTGAAGTTTTAACCTGCAAGAGAGAAGAAGCAAACAACGAGAAACTTTGCTAAATCATACTAATGTTGTTCTTTTTTTCCCTTACGGAACCCTTAAACCCCGTTTTTTTTTTGGGTTTTGCCTGTGTATGATTTCTCTATTTTCAAATTGTTTTGATTTAACCCTATACTCTTTTTCATATAAATTGAGTCCCTTCATTCTTCATTTTATTTGTTTTGCATTTATCTATTATAATGTCATTAGTTGTGAGTTGGCATAATACATTTACTGCTAAATGTGTGACACGTGTCATACATGAGATATCAATAAAAAAATTCAATCAAAATAATTTAAAGAGTCATGGATTAATTTTTAATTTTTTTTAAATTATAGTTTTTTTAAGATCTTATTTGAATGTCAATAATATTTCTTATGTGAGACCTCATTAGAGTAAAAGTCTGAAGAATTTTTTTTTTAAATACTATAATAATTTAAAAATGACAGAATACATACAAAACAAATCTATAATATGCAACTAAAAAAACAAAAGTACAAATATATTCATAAAAAAAAAAATTGACTAGTGGCTAATTATATATGTATATGGTGTGGTCCCAAATTCTTTTGTGAGAACAACTTTATTTTTACTTTAAATTGGTCAAATATTCACTTCTTTTTTTTTTTTTATGGAGAATTAGATCCATTAACTAAGAGATTGTGATTGATTGATATTGCACGTCACTGTATTTTTGTTTTAATTATTGCACGTTAGGGTTTTTTTTCTTTTTACCTATTATTTTTAACTTATCATATAATTAAAAAATAAATTTCAAAGCTTTATGGTGATGAGATATCATATATGATACATTTTTAATGAGGTTTTAAAAAACACATAAATTAAAAAAGAAAAAAATAATAATTTTGTTCCTAAGCTCTTCAAATTGTTTTAATTAAAACATCATATTTTTTGAATTGTTTAAATTGAGTCTCTCTAATTGAGTTCTACGTATGACACGTATCATATATTCACAAATGGATGTGTGACAGCTCACAAGTAACAGAGTTATAATGGAGCGATAGAAACAAAACAAAATTAAGAATAGAGAGATTCAATTAATACGGAAAAGAATATAGAGATTCGATAAATAAGAAAAAGAGTAGAGAGATTGTATATGAGGAAGGAAAAAAAAAAAAAAACCTCTTTTATTTTTATAGTATGAAGAATCCCTAAACTACTATTTTTTTTTCTGATTTTAATTTTCAAGCTACATTGTTAGATACTTATAAAAGATTTTATTCCCAAATCAGAGACGAATTCATTGAAGTCTAACAAATTAGATCCTTAATGTGGGTGCTTACATACCACATCCGTGAACTTCCACAACGAGTGTATTCCTACATCCAGAAAAAAAGGTCTCGTATCTTTAAATTTAGTATCCAATATGCACTGAAAAAGTACCCGAGTTCATTTTGCGATCTTCTTTTTCTCACTTTCCTAATCCCAGGATCTTAAGACCACCTTGTCTTAAATGGCTACCCTTCTGATCTCCTGGTGTGTCTTTCACCAGTACGTATTTTGTTAAGTCCCAGCCCACTCGTACCTTCTGGCTGGGGAATGGTACCAGACAACACTCGGGCCCAATTTGTATCTCTTTCCGATTGGTGGGTTGTGAAACGTCTTAGCCTTGTTAAAGCAAATTAAAGAGTTACGGGATACGGGGCCTGATTTGGACTCCCATTGAGGCCCATGAACCTAATTAACTACTCATCAGTAAGCACCTTCAATAAAAAATCTCCACTTGGACCAAACTCCGACGGCCTTAACTATCGCCCAAACATGAACAAAGATGTCATACAGCCCATTGCCACCTCTACCAGGCATCACCGAATCCAAATCCATCAAATAACGTTACATCAAATACCGATCTTCGCACCCAAAGGTTTCCAAGTAAGCATATATGTACTGGTCAGTCATCATAGGAGTTGGGACGCATTAATTATTAGGAAATTTTATGTTTTAGATATTTCTTTTTTTTTTCACAGGAAGTCTATAGATTTTTTATCTTCGCAATAAAAGATAACTCTCTCTTATTCCATAATTACTAAAAAAAAATTTAAAGACACAAACTCAAATCTTACTTGACAAAGCGTGCTAATTAGGTACCAGAATTTTATATCATTCGTTGAGTAACTAGCATGAATTACTATATTAAAGAAAGATTGATTAAAAATTAAAAATTAAAAATTAAGTCTAGGTGAAATTCTTTTTATAGCTTTTATGTGGACTGGAATATATATATATATATATATTTTAATCTATTTCTCTTCTCTCGAAGTAGTTTATGGATTAACTATTGTATATATGCAGTATTTGCTTCTTGAATATTTTAATTTTTTTTTTTTGTTTATTGCTCTTAGAAAATAGATTTATTGAGTAAAATAGTTATTTGTTGAGTATTTTAAAAATTTTCAACTGATTATATAACTGTTAAATTAAAATTGCTTATATATATAAATATATTTTTTTAATTCATTCTAAGATAGGTGAATTTAAGATTACACAATAGGAATTATTTTTTTCTCACTAGATAATAATTAAATAAACTAAACTTATCAACATTAGAACATATTTCATGTTAGAGGAAGTTAGACAGTGCATGATTAGGTATTTAGTTTGAAATGTCAATGCCCTGTTATCCCTTCCAAAATTCTAGGTCTCATAAGAATACGGGCTTCATTTCTAAACACGTACGTACTCATCACAGCAGTTGGGACGCATTAATTATTATTAAGACATGGTATGGTTTTGATATTTATTTTCAAATGCAAATGTCCTCTCCCTTCCAAAATTCTAGTTCACATAAAAATACAGGTTGCATTTCTATCCATGTCATGAAAAACGACAAAAAATTCCGACCACGACTTCGAGTTGATCCTTTATTTCTACCTTGGCCCCCAGATTCCACGTACCAAAATAAAATTGGCCCATTAGATTCAACCTCTTCAACCCCATCACCTTCAGGTTGCCTTTATGTTGGACCTTTTCTTGGCTAATGTGGCATAAAGTTTTCAACATCTATCCTCCTCTCTTTACACGTAGACTGTTCAACGTCCTCCCTTCTTTAGCTTATTTGCTACTCTGCCATTTTAGATTGGTCCACTGTTCCATTCTTACCCATACGGAAAGAAATGCTAATGATGATAGCCTCCGCCTAATACAAATAAAAAAATTGCGGTCATTGTCACCAAAGTGTCTCCATCAGTTATGTGCCTTTTTTCTTTTACTGCCATTTGCAAACTTTATAATCATAAAAAAAAAATTAATTTATCTCTGCTTGAGTTTTTTTGATAAGAACGAGAGTGAGGTCTAGGTCAGAACTGTACTAAAAACGGAAGACGATATGGCTTTGTCCATTTGTTGTTCGTTGCAAGAGAGAGAGAGAGAGAGAGAGAGATTCAATATAGGAGGACATTCTTGTCTTCTTAAGGTTAAGGAACTTCCCTAAGTTGTTCTCGAATAAAAGGTCTTTAAACAGTTTCATCAAATATACATAAAGCGAGCATACATGTTTCTTAATTATAGAGTGGAATTCATCTTAGATTCACTTACATCATTATTGTTGCGGTAAGAGGAAGGAGGAGGTGGAATTGAAAATACAGGAATATTGCGTATTTACGATAAGTAATTTTTTGGATCATATCTTGAAATTCAAACTATTAATTTTAAAATAAATAATGTGAATTTACCTAACATGCTAGATTATGCTATTTCTAATCTAAGCGGAATATGATCTGATCTATCATGTTAAAGAAAATCTAAACAATTAATTTTGAAATCAATAATTTGGATTTCACGTCACCAAATTAGTGGGTGATTAAAATATTTTTTCTTTTAGAAAATTAAAACCATCAATTTCAAAATCAATAATCTAAATTTATTTAATATGATAAATCGAATAACCTCTAACCTGAGGGAAACCAAATCCCATAATCCATAATATTTGGGTAGGTCAATCAGAAAGGGAGAAATACTACTTCCATTCTCTGGCATATACATCCTGATCCAGCAAAGCATTAGATCCTGGATTTGTGAAGAGAACTGCAAAGTATATTACAAGTACCAGACAAAGGGTCGCAGCACTACGTGTCGATCACGCAGGGATGATAAAAAAGAGCACAATAAGACAAAGACCGTGTTGTAATTCAAAAATTGTCCCCACCGACGACTCTTAAGTGGCTACGATACTGAAGCAAAAATAAGCACGTGTCCTCTGAATAAAAAAACTATCTTTTCATTCTTTCTACGTTGAACCATAAAGTTTGAGACACGTACGTACTGAACTGAGCACCCACCTAAACCTCCAAACGAAAATGACGACAGAAAAAGGATGCTACGTTCTGACCCATTGCAGCTGGCATAATGTTATTGGGTCACGTGTTACAGATGCTTGTTCCTAGCAACTAATCTTATTGGATGGCGTTGGAAAATATTATTCCACATGAATTTTTTAAAGTTATTTTTGACAGATAAAACAAAAGATTTTGAATCGCTATATATATACATATATATATATTGCGAAGGGAGAGAACCAAAGTCAGACACGTTGAGTTTGAGACTGGGACTCACTCACCTGACTCTTCCAAGATGGCTCAAGTCGACTTGTCCGTCTTCTCAATGGATAGAGATTTTTGAATAGTCTCTTAACAACCAAACATTTGTCAATATGATTAAGATGCTGTAAAATGTACAAATTAGTCGGAGATATAAGTGATTTGATTGCTAGTTCACTGTTGGGACTCAATTGATTAAAGTTCAATATAATCGTAGCGAAGTTCATTTCAATAACTTAGCTTAGCAAAAGAGAATAAAAGAGATCATTTGCGTAATCCGAGATGTGATAAATTAAATTTCCATGTGAAATGACAGAGAATTAATAATCCAGACCAAAAGCACAAGAGGCAGATAATTCAGCGGTTCTGGAGCTTCCAACATTTCTAACAACTACTCCATAAAGTCCAAACTCAAGATAACTCCGTGCATATTCTAATTTTTGTGAGGTTAAGCGTATCCAGACTTCCATTCTTCACAAACGACACATGCTATGCTAGCGTCCGAGGACAACAACCGATCAACTATATGTGGAAGAATGCAAACGACGCGTGCAGTGGGCCTCTACAAAAATTTTATTCTAATCTCTAGGGTATCATGACGATGGTGATGATCAAAGATCAATCTCTCCAGAAAATCTGGAGGGTAAAGCATTACAATCGTAATTGGGGTGACATGATGTAGCCTGTGTCTTATAATATGAGACTTATAAAGACTCGTTACAGCCTAGTGGCACAACGTGACTCACGTTGCCGACATCAAGAAGTTAAAAGACAAAATAGAACGTAGCTGATGACCATGGACGGTTTCATATTTTACTGTTTTCCATAATGTAAATCAATTAAAATGTGCTTCAATATGTATCCACGTTCAAAACAAAAAAAATAAAATATACATTAGCGTTCTCTGTAATTAATGTTGAGGTTCAATACAGATGGGTCCATTTAATTTAATTTATAAAAATTAAGAAACTTGTTCGACGTCAATTTTATATGCAGCACATGATTTTTTTCCTCATGTATTTTTATTTTACATTAAAAATATGATTAATTTTATTCGAAACATAAATAATAAAAATTAATATTTTTTAATAAATATAATTTTAGAAATTAAATCTTACACGTTGACGTATGATTATTTTTGAACGAGAAATATCAGCTACACACACATTTCAGTTCAAATAGATTTCAAATGACCTTGTATATCTTAAGTAAAGAGGTTCCAGTTGAATTTCTTCTAGAGAGAGCCATAGAGGAAACAGAACAAGTAAATAAATCCAAAGTGCTTTAGAATCGTCATAGCTTCTTGTGAACATTTTTGGTTCCCAAAAAAAAAAAAAAAAAGAGTTCACACACTGTGTATGATGAGAAAAAAAAATGAAAAAAGAATTGTACCGTATGAGAAAAAACTTCCATTAATTAGTCAGAGTAATGGACACTGATATAGACTTCATTTTGACATGCATTTTGAACGGAGTAAACTTTCGAATCAAAAGCTAGAATTTGAAAAGAGAAAGCTTTTTTTGGTGACTAATTTTTTATTTTTTTTATGTACAATAGTGGATCTCTCGATGATTAACTAGTTAAGTTTTGATTTTTTATTTATTCGACATATGAGTTTATTTAAATTCGATTTTACCGACGTGTCCGATAAAATATATTACGTGACAATAAAAAATACTATGTGGTAGTCAACCCTACCACATCGGAACCTCATACTCTCATATAGCTATGAGCACTCAAATAGAAAACAAATCAAAGATTAAACATTGAAATAGGAAAAAAGAAAAAAAATTAAAAATTGAGCACCTAAATAGAAAAAAAATATATCAATGACTATACACAAAAAATATAGTTTTTTCACATTAAATGTTTATCCCCTTTTTATACTCCGATATATCTTCTTTTTATTATAAATAGATTTTTAAGTATTTCTTGTGTATATATATATATATATATATATATATATATATATAGAGAGAGAGAGAGAGAGAGAGAGAGAGAGAGAGAGAGAGAGTATTTCTCAAAATTTTATTTTGGATATTAAAGGTCATATAATTTTAAATTCTAAAAACATCAATAATTACATACATGCATATATTCTTATTATTATGCTAATTACACGTGCAATTTTAACAATACATTTACTTCTTAGCTTAATTCACAGTTTACTTATTATCTTTATCATTATCGTCATTGTTACAAAAAATATTACACTTTAACTACTCAAATCAAAAAACTTGATCGCCGAACTTATTTATATCGATTCTATATTATCTTAACTTATTATAGTTTTAAATTCTAAAAACATCGACAATTACATGCATGCATATTTTCTTATTATTATGCTAATTACACATGTAATTTTAACAATACATTTACTTCTTATCTTAATTTATAGTTTACTTAGTATCTTTATCATTATCGTCATCGCTAAAAAAAATATTACACTTTAAATGCTCAAATAAAAAAAACTTGATTACTAAACTTATTTATGTCGATTCTATTTCATCTCGGTGTATTAAAAGAAGTTCGGCAAGTTATTGGCTACAACAAGGTTATGTCAACCATGATATGTTGGTCAATTTTCTCCCTAGACAGAGGAAATAATTTTTATTGTTTGTAACTTTTTTCATTGACCAACAATTTGTTCCACAAATGACAATGACAATCATAATTAGATCTTATATGTTTTTTTTTTTTAATTTAATCTTAGTTGAACCTTATGTATATTTTGATTAAATGACATAATTTTAAATTTATCTAAACATGTAAAATGGTTTAGATTTTTTTAAAAAATAATTTTTAAGTGATATGAATACTAAAAATTATCACCGATAAGTAAAAAACATTCCATTATTATGATATGAAAAATATTTATTAGAAATTGTTGGACTAATTTTGCAATTTCGAGGCAATAGATTTCGTTAAAAAAATGTATATTTGGTATTCAATCTTTTAATTTTTTTTTTCTATTTTGAAGCCTAACTTTTATTTTTTTATTTGAGTGTCCATAGTTACATGAAAGTATAAGGTATCGACTTAGTAGGATTGACTATCACGTGACAGGATTGAGTGCCACATGGCATTGTTTGACTGCCATGTGACGGATCTCACCGATCATGCATGCAAAATCAGGATTTAAGTGAATTCAGGTATAAGAAAAAAAAAAATCAAAACTTAGATAGTCAATCATAAGAAATCATCTATTAAACAATAAAAAAAAACATTAAATAATTAAGCACCAAAAAAGCCTTTTCTCTCATTTGAAAATGAGAACTTACTGTAACTTGCGGGACAGGTTTGTGTTATTATTTTAAATATTTTAACTAATGTACAAGAAATAATAAAGTCATAGATGAAAAATGAACAAGCCGGCTTGAATAGGCCACCTAAGCTAGAGCCCCGTCTATGAAATTACTTGATCATCATATAAACGTATAAAGAGGGTAGAAAATATGTACAGCGTAGCGTTCCCAAGGCACGACAAGAAAAGCACTGTACGTTATCAGCCCGGGTATAAAGCCCCACAAACTGCAGAGATAAAGCAGCAATTAGGCCATTCCAGACTTTCCAGTCGGACCCGGAGCCAAGACTTTCACATACTTAATCCTAGCTACTAAATAGATGCAAACACCCAAGACATTCACCTGTTGCTCACAAGTACTTTCAGACTTCCAAAACATTCTCTATTGCCACCATATTCGATAGTTGAATTAAGAAAATAGAAGTTTCTGAAGGCAGGTGAAGATCCCAACAAGATGTTTGATGGAGGAAAATATTCTCCTTCGGAAACAGAGCCTTTTAGCTGCTTGAACAGTGTCTCAACATCCAGAAAGAAGAAGAACAAGAACAAAAGGAGGTTTAGTGATGAGCAGATTAAATCATTGGAATCTATGTTTGAATCGGAAACAAGGCTTGAGCCTCGAAAGAAGATGCAGCTGGCAAAAGAGCTTGGATTGCAACCACGACAGGTTGCAATATGGTTTCAAAATAAGAGAGCTAGATGGAAATCTAAGCAGCTCGAAAGAGACTACAGCATACTACGAGCGAATTACAATAGCTTGGCTTCCCGGTTTGAGACACTGAAGAAAGAGAAGCAAGCGTTGGCAATACAGGTACTTAATATACATCATATTCATCTTAAGTTTTATGTTCTTCTGGCAAGGGGGGTTTGCAAACATTTGCGTGCATACTGAGATTTTCCCATATTTGACAGTTGCAGAAGCTGGATGATCTGACGAAGAAGCCAGGAGAGGAACGAGAGTGTTGTGGTCAAGGAGCAGCTGTGAACAGCAGTGAAGGCGAATCAGAGAATGGACACGCAACTAAGGGTGAATCAGAAACGCAGCCTCGGTTGTCAATCGGAAGACCAGAGCATGGATTAGGAGTCCTTTCCGATGAAGATAGCAGCATAAAGGCAGAGTATTTTGAACTAGAAGAAGAACCGAACCTAATGAGTATGGTGGAACCCGCGGATGGATCATTGACATCACAAGAAGATTGGGGGAGTTTAGACTCCGATGGCCTCTTCGATCAATCAAGCAGTGGTTATCAGTGGTGGGATTTCTGGGCTTGACTGAAGAGGAAACTGAATGAAGACCGAAACAAATGTATCGATAGTCCTTGTATTGATGAATTCCAGCACTTGGTGAGGCAAAATTTAGAGAGACCATCGGAGAGGAACACTTCAGAGAAATGCATCAATTGACGTGACGAATTTGGATTTTGGTGTGAATATAGAGATTCAAGTTTTCCTCTTGATGCAACTAGAAAAGCTGCCACGCTGATCTTACCTCTCCGAATCTGCCCCACGACTGGAGTCCCTGCTGGTTTGAGCCAGGAAAAATGAAGAGTCCATAGGAAATGTAAAAAATAAAGGCAGCTGTGTAAGTAGTAAGCTAGTGTGCACAAAAGATTTGCTTGTAGGGGGGGGGGGGGGAATGCTGCATTATTACTCCAATACAGAGATATGTTGGTCTCCAATCTCTGAAGGAGTTTACTGCTGTGCTATCCTATATTCAATTCACTGTTTTTTTTTCCCTAGTCGTGGTGCGATGTTTGCAGAGAAATTTCATTGTGGGTGTATGATAAGAGGGATCCAAAATTAAGGTTCACAGCTTAATGAAATATTGCGAATTACGCTAAGTAAACGAAAAGTAATGAAAACTGTAGTGTTAAAATCAAAGATACTTTGATTCAGGAGATTTGCTGAAAGCAGCCATGGAGAAACTATGTAGTTTCAAGAAAATCAGATTGTACAATAATTCTTCTGTTTTGCAAAGTGCTCTTCTAGCATCTTAACATCCACTCGGATAAACTAAAGAACGTTAGATGCATCTCTAGAGAATATAGCTAAAAATAACAGCTAAAAATAACAAAGCCTTCAGTGTTGCAGTTAAAACTAAAAAAGGCAGCATGAATGGGGCATGCAACAAGAAAGAAATGCATTTCAGTGTTTTTTCCAAAGTGCTTCTGGGTTGAAAAAGATAATCTTTTTAGGTCTTTTCAATCGTTTTGTCATCTTCTTATAAAAACCATTCAAAAGCATAGGGAAAAAAAAATCATCAATTTGATGCTTCTTTAACCCAAAAGCACTTTCAAAAAAATTGGCAACTCGCCACCGAACAGGCTCCAAATTATCCATAAAGTATTTGCTTTTCCATGAAGTAGAGAAGTGGTCGCGGGGGGGGGGGGGGGGGGGGTGGCAGTAATATTGAAGTTAAGCTCTCCTAAGTTGATGGAATCTTGTGATTGAGCAGAAGTAACGTTTCAAACCTAACCTTGTACTTGTGCCATTTGCTTGTTTTAAGTAGGGCTCGACAAGAGGATCTTAACATTCCATTCTCCCAGACCCATCGTATCAAAAGGAAAAACTATATAATACATACATCTATTAATTTTTTTTTCAATTAGATATATAAATTTTTTATTTTTGGTGTTTTAGTATATTAATTTGTTAGAAAATATTAATCAAGTCTCTTTTGTATGATCTTTCATTTAATAATGATATGATAGTTAACAAAGAAGAATCTGTGTGGAGAAAGAAAGATAACAAAACAGTTTAATAAATAAAAAAAAAATAGCAAAGCTGCTGTTTTTTTTAATGAATAATTAAAAAATAATAATTATTTGGAACGAAAAAAAACAATACAATCATTTAATCTTTTTTATTAATTGTCACATCATCATTAGACATAAAATTAGACCAAAAAAACTTAATTATATTTTTAAAAAAATTGATATATTAAAATGAAAAAAAATAAAAATTGATATTCTCCATTAAGAAATATTTGGTTTTTCTATATAAAAACCAAAGACAGAAGTTAGTATTAATTTGGAGCAGGATTTTAATAATGCAAATGTCTAATCTTTTTAATGTTACCCATAGCCAAGAAATTCAAAGCTGCGCTTAAAATTTTGGTGCGAAATTTAATCAAATCAGGCATTTAAATCACCAAAAAAACAAAAAGAAAAAAGCAAGAATTTAATCACAGCCACCAGCCATCTCCATTATGGCATTGAGTTAACAACAAACAGAGATGCTCCATAAATCAAAGCAAACCAATGCAATTCCCAAACGCAAAATTTTTTTGAGATTTCAAAAAATCTTACCTTCAATTCAATTCCGGATTTTGAATCCAGAAATTGCCAACTCAATCACCACGATCTCTGAAGTTTTGATCTTTCGGCGGGATGGTTTGGTCAACGAAGGGGTCCCACACTGACCAATAAACGGGACCGTTTTAAGAAAACGAGATTCAAGAAGCAACATGTCGTTTCTAACAAATGAGTAGACTGAAAATCTCTCCTCCTCTCCATGGTTTAGTAAAGTGACTTACATTTGAGAGAGAGAGAGCGAGCGAGAGAGAGAGAGAGAGAGTGATGAACGACCTGTCCAATGCAGCTTTGAGAGAAGAGAAAAGCCACAGTTGCAAGCCAACACCAAGGATAGCAATCTGCGTTTTAGTACCATTGTTCTTTGTTGGGCTTTCAGTTTCTATTTTTATACTCATTGTGGTCCACAACGTTTTCTTCTTTCTTTCATTTGTCTTGCTCTTTGCTTTCGTTCTTTCTTTTTTAGCTTGGAATAAACTTAATTGGAGACGTAAAGCTGCTGTTTTATGGTTTCTTCATTCTTTTCCTGATTCTGACCTTCCTGCGGCTACTGAAGGACAGCTTGTTAAGATTACTGGGGTACTTTCTTACTTCTTCTTTCTCTCTTCATTTCATCTGTTTTTCATGATTTTGTTTTTGGTCGGTTTTTGTTGTTTCGCTGTTTAGTGTTGTTGCTTAGAAAAAACAGGAAATGCTTAACTGAAAATGGTGGGATTTTTATTTTTTGTTTTTAGCAAACAGACACGCATTGCTGACGTACTGATTTTGATTTTTTAATTGGGTTACCTTTTTCTTTTTCTTTTTTTCCTCTTTAGCTTTAAACGATTTGAATTGAGGGGTTTTTATCCTTGCATTGTTCAATATGAACATATATGTTGACCTTATGCGGTTTTTGAACAAGTGGTTTTGAATGAGTTGCTAATAGAAGGAAAAGAATGGGAAATGTGGTCTGTTGATCATCAAATTGAAGTAAATAGTTCGATTGACATCTAAGAATCTTCTATCTGATTTGGGAGAATGGTGATTTTCTTTATTTATACTTTTGTTTTTCCATTTTTTGTGAGAGTGGATGCAATTGAATTCTCTTTCTGCTATTATATCGTACTTCTAGAGAAACAGAAAATGTGGCTCCAAGGTTGAGGGCATCTTTTATATATATATATATTTGAATGTAGGTGATCATATCTAATTGGGGTTTAAGCTTTCTTGCTTTTGCTTAGTTGACAGGCGCTTGACGAGAAGCAAGATCAGTAATTTTTTTTATCTAAAGAAACATTCCAGATTCTGTAGTAAAAACTTTGAAATATGATCACTATGTTGCTGTATTACTTGCTAAGTTATGAATGATGGGAAACTTCATTTAGTATTTATTTATTGATTTTATGTATTTGGTGCCAATATTAATTGCTTAATATGGCTCTGTAAGTTGTCTTTTCCTATGCATTACTGACTGTCACTTGGACATGACATTTTCGATCTGTCAACCGCACAGAGGTGTTAAGATAAAAACAGATGCATTAGATTTCTTTGTAGCACAGACAGCTGTCTGAGAAACTAGGCATTACCTTAACAGAGTTAAAGCAGCACATTGCATATTGGAACATGATAAGCTGGTCCTGTTAATCTAACTTTTATTAACCTGCTCTCAGCTATCGCTTAGCAGATAGAAATACTCTCTGCCTGACAAAGGATAAATTATTCTTTTTCTCTCTCATGATTTTAGCTTGTATCCTGCGGAAGCGTTTCCCTGGAATCTTCATATGAAAGAGCCACCCGATGCATCTATGCATCTACTCTTTTGTATGAATATGTAGGATTTGGACTGAAGCCAATGAATGCTAATACGTCATGCTTACAGTGGAGTCTAACATATTGTGAGGTAAGGATCTCTCTTTACTCAGAAACTGTTGCGATTAAAATGGATACTTTATTGAGATTTTATACTGGGTTGAGAGCTGATGTCTGTCTGTTTCCTTTCTGATATACATAAGTTTGCTTTAAATTGTTAGTTGTTATATAGTCCATCTCTACAGAAAACTAGAGATGGCTTGTACATTTCTTGAATATATGAACTCAAATTTTCAAGCTTAGTTTATATTTGTAGCAGTTACTATTTTTCTCAAAACAGACCATTATCAAGCTATCATCAACCGAGCTGAAGCTTTGAGAAAGAATTTTGAAACAATCCTATACTTCATCATTTATGGAAAAAGTGCTGTTATTAAGACCCAAGCCTACAACCTTTCGGTAGCAACTCTTGCACCAAGCCCTACACATGGAAGATCAAAATGCTAGCTTATTATTGCCCATTGTTTTAATCAGTGCAACATCAAATTCTACACTTCTGTATTTGTACTTTGTTTATCAGGAAATTGTTATTCTAATTAGGTTCAATCTATGGATATGTTGTTTGATTGTTGTGCTATATTTGTAGCATAAAGCAAGTGGCAGGTATGAATGCCATGCCATTGTTCCGAAAGCCTAGCTTCACCTTGTTGAAATCCTCCTTCCATTTCCGTCCTTTATTTTGTTCTTTCCCTACTTTCTGCACTTCTTAACCTTCCCACATTCTGGCTTCTCCCCTTGATTTTCTGTCTCCGATTCCCCATAAACTATTGAATTCCACCTTAATTATTTTGCTGTTAAGATATCTATGATAGTAAATTGATTGTCACAAAGATGGCAACAGGAACACTACTCTTCCCTCAGTCAACATTTAACTTCATTTTGTATTGCCCTCGTCAATTAATCATCCTGCTATAAATTATAAGTTTCAAAACATGAAATCGAAAGATCAAATGATTAATTTATCTTGGCAATGGACCACTTATATTGAAATTTTTTATACCTTTCTGATATTTGACAGTTTCCTGTTGTATTAAAAGCTGATCAATGTCTTCTTTGGGTCTTGCTCATGCAGCAATTAAAAATGGACAAGCATGACTGTATAAATATCATATATGTTGACGCTTGGTTTAAGAAGTAGACCATTCATTTGTGAGGATTTGAGGCGACATGTTAAATTCATCATGAAATCAATTTCTTTTTTTTTGGCATGTATGTCAATGAAAAAACTCTGGTGGCTCTTTCCACTAGTCTGGTTTCACATTTATGATGCACTTGAATCTAGAAATCATAGCAAGTCATTTTTTTCTTTTTTGGAAGTTTGATGTTGTCCTGTTTGGAATTTCTACCTGACAGAGATTCTCCACAGACTTCTACATAACTGATCGAAAGTCCGGCATCAGAGCCATGGTAAAAGCTGGTCCCGGTTGTAAAGTTGTTCCCTTGATTGTTGAGAGCAAACTTGTGACTACTACAAGACAATGCAGAACTCTATCTTCTCACTTGAGGAAATGGTTGCAAGACAGGAACCTCTCAGCAGACCCCCGTCTACTACACTTGCAAGAAGGGTAACCTTTGACCTAGTTCTTCTGTTGCTTTTGTGCGTACTTTGCCCAAGCTTACAAGCTGGCAATTTCTGTCTGTTTTGGCAGGTACGTACAAGAAGGCAGCTTTGTTACTGTGATTGGTGTTTTGCGTAGAAATAGTGATATTTTGACGATTGTTCAGCCAGAAGAGCTTTTGTCCGCAGGATGTCTGTGGCAAAAGCTTTTACTCCCAGTGAATGTTGATGGCCTAATCCTGGCGGTCCCTGATACTGCTGGCCATAACATGAACCCAGGTTACAGGCATCAGTTGGAACAATAATGTCTAACCTCTCAGAAAATAGGAATAGGTAGGACTTAGATCTAGTTGATAAAATTGATTTCTCCTAAAATTCAGCCTCTCTGCGACACCTGTGCATTTTCTTTTGTAATATTCTTGTAGGTGGTTCTTTTCTAAACTTCATATCTAATCACTTCCCTGGCCAAAGATTCTTGTACTCTTCCAATTATAGTATCCAAGAATGATTTTCGTAGGCCTATGAAATGATGAAAGATTGATAGGAATTAGAAAAAATTTCTCCAGCTTCCGTGGCAGGGGCATGGGTGGCATGAACTCCCAAGACTGGATGAAGAGAATTTTCAATAAAAAATGAAAACCGCTTTCAATGTGGTCTTGGAAATTCTGAGCAGTGCTGGTAGAAAATTGATAAAATTTGCAGTAAACTTCACGTGCAAAAGAGCTGGCAAGCATCCATCCAACATCTTGGATTTTTTTCCTTCCTTTTGATTCCTTTGATTGATTGCCAAAGTAATCACTAAACAATATCTCCCCTTATTTATTTCATTTCTAAAATAAGATTTTGTATTTAGTATTAGAATTTTCATTGAATTCTTGCACTAGACTTCATTAACAAAGATAAATTTTTCGTTTCTTTTGCTTTAGTTTCATGGCTTTCTTTAGAGTGAGATGCACATTTTTGGTATTTATGAGATAAACAATAGGAAATAGTGTGTTTTGGTAGTAGGTTTGCTCATGACAGAATTATTATTATTATTTTTTAATTTACTTTAGATTGACTGAGTTTGTGCTTTAACACTATTGTTATGTTCTGTACTTATGATGATTAGAGTTGAAATCCAAACTCTTTAAAGAAATAATGATAGAGAGAAATAAAGATAGAGAAACTTCTAATTTATTTCAATTCTGTCCTTTTGGGGATTAAAAAAGGTTTACTTTTAAAATTATTTACTTGAAATAAATTATAATTTAGTTGTAATGATATAAAGAATTTTATATTATCTAGGGACTTGGTACTTTTGTTATATTGAAAAGTGAAAATTATGGTAAAATTAAATCTATGTTTCGTGAAAGAAAATGAGATTGTTGTTTCTATAATCTAACATGTTTCTTAATTTTTTTAAAAATCTGAATTGTTTGTTCGTGAGATTGAAATTTTATTTTTGTCTAATTGAATTCTATTTTATTTTGAATCAACGGTTAAGAATATTGGAAAAGAAAACAATGACGAGGAAGAGGAAAACAATAATTACATGTTATCACAATCTGTAATATATTAACAAATGACTTGGAATGCTCACGTGGAGTCTATATGGCATAACAAAATAAGATAAAAAGTGCAATATTTTAATTAAAAAAAAACCTTAGTTTGGGGAAAAAACTTCAATATCCTGCCAGTTGCATAACTAAGATTCTTCGGTTTGGTGCAAGCCCATACGGTTGGCTGGATCAGTGTGATACGAGTCGGGAAGAATTGACTTTTGATTGAAGATGGTACTGCAGCTTATGATTGAAGGCTGTGATACAAGAGTCAATATTTGGTAAAGAAGATAGGTGTCATTTAGTTAATGAGTGAAGGACACGTAGGACAAAAGAGAAAAAAGAGAGACACGTTTATAGGTTGTTGAAAGTGATGTGACTGGCCATTACTAGTTTATTGTATCACGGTTGAGAATGTCTCTCTAGTGTATTAAAGATGAGAGAGTAATTTTGATTTGTGTTATAGATTTCTGGATAACTGTGTTCTATTCTCGATTTTCCTCCCTAGAACTCTCTTTGAGTTCCTTTCTTCTATTCTGTTTTACTCTGTTTTTACTTTTGAATTATATGATATTTTACTTTGATTGATTCAGTTTTTAATATTCAATCTATTGTAAAATCTACGATTTATCTCTAGTTCTTCAAGTATAGAATCGATTGGCAAGTATAGAATTGGAAATTTGCATCAATTGGTAGGCGAAGCAGTGATCGTGGCACTTGTGGAGGAATTAAGAAGAATTGAACAATTATGTCGAAAGAAAGTGCAAAATTTAAGAAAATAGAGAAATCGATTGTTCATCCAATTAGAAATTTGGATAGAGACAATTTTAGAAGGCCAAAGTATATGTGTCCTATGGAGAGTGGCTATGAAGGAGGTAATTTTGGGTATCAATATAATTCTAAGATGCTTAGAGTTGAATTTTCTAAATTTAATGGAGAAGATTTTGAAGGTTAGGTTTTTAAAACTGAGAAATTCTTCTTAGTAGATAGAACACCTAAAGAGTCTAAAGTGAACTTAGCAGCTATTCATCTATAAGGAGAGGCTCTTGAAAGACATCAAGTCTATGTAAAAATGCATTGGGCTAGTATGATTTTGAATTGGATTGATTACATAGAAGCTATGAGTATTCTATTTAAAGTTATGAAATTCAGTAATCTTATGGAAAAATTGATGTCATTAAGACAAACGAAGGAAGTACAATCTCTTTTTAGAAAGTTCAATTCGGTAGTCCATAATCTAACTCTTCCTAAAGATTATATTGTTAGTTGTTTTGTAGGCAATCTTAAAACTAAATTACGAGATGTTAGTGAGACCTAAAATCTTAAAAGAAGCAATAGTTTTAGCAAATTGTAATAAATCAATCCAAACATTCCACACTACCTAATAGAACCAACTTCAAAACGCCTTCCCTATTCTTCCAAAGACCAAATCCCAATTTTGTCTCGGACACTCAAAGATCTAATATTACAAATTTTAACAAAACTCTAAACTTTACGAGATCAACAAATTCAAATAAATTTCCACCAAAATGTAAACCTTAATTCAAATGAATTATTGAAATTGATTGAAAGTCCGGTGGCTCTTTCCACTAGAGATTGCAAAATCATAAAATTATAAAAATTAACATTGATTCTTATGATTTTTAAATAAGAGTAACATAATTGTACGTGAGCGTGCACACACACACACACATATGTGTGTGTGTGTGTGTGTGTCTAAAAGTGTGTTTAGATATTTTGACTCAAACTTTTTTTTTATTTAAAAATAATCAATTAAAAAAATAGAATTCATGCATTTTATTTTTTTTTTAGTATATATATAATAAAAAATTATTGGAATCAATTTTGTAGTAGTTTTTAATTCAATCTATTAACTTCGATATATTTCTTATAATTTAGGTGATTTTTGTATATATATTTTTTATTTATATTGTACACTCTAAATCTGTTGAGTATGATCATAATACACATACATATTAATTTTGTTAAAAATTAACTATGCATATGCCTACGTAACACTTTTTATTTGTTATTTATTATTTTTCATGCTCTAAAATCAATTGGTTTCAAATAAAATAATTAAAATAATGTTTTAGAAGAACTACCTAAGTATTCAAATATAGTTTTTTTTTTGTGCTAATATTATTGATTATTTTGTTAATAAATATATTTAAATCAAATGTACATGCTTTTATTTTGTTAAGTATGATCATAATACACATATACATTAATTTTGTTAAAAATTAACTATGTATATGCCTCCATAATGCTTTTTATTTGTTATTTATTCTTTTTCGTGCTCTAAAATCAATTGTTTTCAAATAAAATAATTGAAATGATGTTTTGGAAGAACTATCCAAATATTCAAATATATTTTTTTGTGCTAATATTATTAATTATTTTGTTAATAAATATATTTAAATCAAATATACATGCTTTTGAAAAAATAATCTTCTCATAAACATTAAAAAAGAATGATAAAAAAATTATTTGTTAAGTTTTATACAAGTTTTTATATCAATTGTTACTTTATTTTTTCAACATAATCTTATGAAAGAAATATTTTTTTTTACTTTTGAATTAAATTTTTTATTTAGATTATTGTAAGTTTTTATTTAAAAATTAAAGCATAAGAAATGAAAAATTGAGTTTTTTTTTAAATATGAAATTTAAGAAAAAAACATAAAAAAAAATAAAATATAAAATTTTGATTAAAAACATATAAAATTAGATAATTTCACATAAGTAGCGTGACTCACAGTATAACTCGTAAAGCCAACTAGTATATACGAAAAGACCTCACAACAAGAGGCTTCTCATCTAAATAACAACAACAGTGTATAATTTACAAGTTTTAAACGGATTTGTGTTGAGAATAAGAAAGTTGGTGGGTAGCCGATTTAGATACACAACAAGTTAGCTTCTAGTCGTACATGTATTTCTTTGTTTTCAAATTCAACTGTTCGACATACTAAAAGACAAGTCGTTCTTTAAGGAAACTCATGTTCAAACGACAAGTGGTTGGGTCGTTCTCTTCTCCTTCGGTTCCATCCCTTCACCCACTCACTCCCCCAACCATGTTTTCACTCTCCCTCTCCAGACCGGAAAAACTGAAACCTTAAAATCAGGAGAAAATGCAGAGATTGTCGAGATTCTCTTCAAGAACAATCTTCTTCTCTTTCCTTAAAAAGCCGAACAATTACAATTGCTCGCTTCACTCTAACATCTTCCTCCTCATACACAAACAACACCTACACCAAAACCCCACCAACATATCAAACAAAACAACAAATGGGTTTGGTCTTATTTCTCTTCAAACCCAGCAACCGCTACAAGAACAAGACAACACAGTCGATGAATTTGCAAGCGATGTCGAAAAGGTATATAGATTACTCAGGAAATTTCACTCTAGAGTTCCTAAATTAGAACTTGCTTTACAAGAATCTGGTGTGGTAATGCGTAATGGTCTGACTGAACGCGTCTTAAATCGTTGTGGCGATGCTGGGAATTTAGCTTATAAATTCTTTGTGTGGGCATCGAAGCAGCCTGGTTATAGACATTGTTATGAGAATTATAAGGCTATGATTAAGGTTTTGAGTAAAATGAAACAATTTGGTGCTGTTTGGGCTTTGATAGACGAAATGAGGAGAGATAATAGTGTGTTAATTACGAGTGAAGTTTTTGTTGTTGTAATGAGGAGGTTTGCTTCTTCTAGGATGGTAGACAAGGCAATTGAAGTATTAGATGAGATGCCCAAGTATGGATGTGAACCTGATGAGTATGTGTTTGGTTGTTTATTAGATGCATTGTGTAAGAATGGTAGTGTTAAGGAAGCTGCTTCTCTTTTTGAGGACATGAGAGTGAGGTTTAGCCCAAGTTTGAAGCATTTTACTTCTTTGTTGTATGGTTGGTGCAAGGAAGGGAAGTTATTGGAGGCTAAACATGTATTGGTGCAAATGAGAGTAGCAGGGTTTGAGCCGGATATTGTGGTGTATAACAATTTATTAAGTGGGTATGCAATGGCGGGGCAAATGGGGGATGCTTTTGACTTGTTGAAGGAGATGAGGAGGAAGGGGTGCAACCCTAATGCGACTTCTTATACCATTTTGATTCAGGCACTTTGTGGGCAGGAGAAGATGGATGAGGCGATGAGAGTTTTTGTTGAGATGGAGAGAAGTGGTTGCGATGCAGACGTTGTGACTTATACTACTTTAATAAGTGGCTTTTGCAAGTGGGGAATGATTGATAGAGGATATCAGATTTTGCATAGCATGATACAGAAAGGGCATATGCCCAACCAATTGACTTATTTGCATCTAATGTTGGCCCATGAGAAGAAGGAGGAGTTGGAAGAGTGTAAGGAATTGATGGGGGAGATGCAAAAGATTGGTTGCATTCCTGATCTTAGTATTTACAATGTAGTGATTAGGTTGGCCTGCAAGTTGGGGGAGGTGAATGATGGTGTCGATGCTTGGAATGAAATGGAAGCAAGTGGCTTTAGTCCAGGACTTGATACTTTTGTCATCATGATTAATGGGTTTCTAGGGCATAGATGTTTGGTTGAGGCTTGTCAGTATTTCAAAGAAATGGTTGGGAGAGGTCTTTTGTCTAGTCGTCAATATGGAATACTGAAGGATTTATTAAATGCTTTGCTGCGAGATGAGAAGCTTGAATTAGCTAAAGATCTTTGGAGTTGCATTGTGACCAAAGGATGTGAGCTTAATGTGGATTCTTGGACAATTTGGATTCATGCACTATTCTCAAACGGGCATGTGAAGGAGGCATGTTCATATTGTTTGGACATGACGGATGCAGATTTAATGCCAAAACCAGAAACTTTTGCTAAGCTCATGCGTGGTTTAAGGAAATTGTATAACAGACAGTTTGCAGCAGAGATCACGGAGAAGGTGAGGAAGATGGCTGCTGATAGACAGGTGACTTTCAAAATGTATAAACGACGGGGGAGAGGGATTTGAAAGAAAGGGCCAAGGCCAAAAAGGATTTGAGGAAAAGAAGGGCTCGCAGACGCCAGTGGGGTGGGGGTCATAATAGAGCTAGCATTTTGTAGTTTTAATTTTGGGCTGTTATCAAGTAACTGAATTGCTTGTATTAGATTGCTTTTGAGCCAGCGTGCCTACTTGCCCTGGTGTGGCATGGAGCTGCTTCACTCATCAAAGTATGCTACTTACCCCTTCTCTGCCTTCGGTTTCTTTTGTGCAGAAGGTAGTAAACCGGTTATGCCATGAGTCCTCTAGTGATTGTTTTGTTAACTATGATTATCTGGATTGCATCTTTTTTCCATGTCTAAACCAAGCATGCATTCCACTAACAAATGGACCCCATCAAATTTTATCTCGTCCAGCACTTCTGTAGAAACATCTTAATTTAAGCTATTTTAAATTGCTGGTTGCTTGTCCCTCATCTCATTTCATTTATATTTTGTCCAGCGTACAAATGAAATAAGCCCCTCTAATATGCTGCTCAAGGAAATGTGGCCGTTGAGAGCGCTCAAACCAGACCAAGACTGGTGAAGAATATGAAGTGTACATTCGTCTATCAGATGTACAAGATGTTGCTTCTGAATTCACTAGGTGATGATGCTCATCTTTTGCATTGAGATTTCATAAGTTGATGAAAACAGTGGTGTGGATGTTTTATCTAGTACTTCGGCCACAGGTGTATAGTGGATTTCATTGCATCTGCAGGCAGTTGAAAAATTATGTCTTTCTTATTGTAAATATTCTGAAGTGGGTACATCCATGTTTGTCGACTCCTTTTTGATCTGAAAGTGTTTAACTATTCTATGCTATTTATGTAATGAGTCCTCTTGTAAATAATTTTACTTGGGAGACATGCCTTAAACATGGACATCTCTTGTTCCTGGTTTTGCTAATACAAGCCTGGGGAGTCTGATTCACAACTGCAGTAATTTCTGATGCTTTTGTAGCTACAGTTGTGAAGGTTGTTAAGAACGGTTGCAAAGAGGTCCTTAGTCTTTCTTCTCTTGCAGTATATTTAGAAGATTAATTCATGCAGAAATTGCTGTAATCCTCACAAGGCTGTTAAATTTCTTTCCGTTTTTTTTTTCCAAACTAATTTGCATCGTTAATCTGACGCCGTAATGTTTTGCAAATAGACCGAGGAATGAGGCGCTTTCGTTGTTGACTAATAGAGAAGTTCATGCTTGAAAAATTTAGAGATGGGCTGTGCTCAATTTTTATGACCAAAATTTGGGCCACTAGGAATAGCAAGAAATCTTTGTTTGGGCTTCAGTCGATAGTAAACTTAATAAGATAATCTACCTATGGGCAAAGTTCGGATTCCATTCAATAGATGATTGAACCATACTCGCATCGTAATATAAAAAAGGCAAAAAAGATGAAGAATTTTTGGATGACTAAAAGCCCAAAATTGGCCTATCAATTGGATTAGTTTGGTACATTTGATATCTTGAGTGATCCTTGCATTATGTGGTTTCTTGTGCTTTTCTTTAGTTTGACACATCATGAGGAAGGCCATCCATAGGAAGTATCCCCTAGTTCGGTGGCCAGTATTCAAGCAATTCTTTGCATAATCATATGAGGTTTGGCTTGTTTTCAGTGCCTTTCTGTTAACAACTTTCCCAATGTGATGGGTTTTACAGATTTATGGATAGATTTGACACTTTCCAGAGTTTGGTGCTTCTCAGGAAGCGCTCAATATCTCCTTTCTCTAGTCAAGTCAGCATATCTTTACATCATCTCCACTGCATTCTCTTACTGATTAGTGCATATGCAGTCAACAATTTTTTGCCATTGCAAAAGTCACGGTTTCTTACTCAAATGTATTTCCCTTTTCCAGGATGCATGGCTTTTCTATTGATCGTGGAACTGCAGAAAGGAGACAGACTATCCATATTGCTGTCGTCCAAACCATTTCGTGTTCATGACCGACGTCTCTCGATCAGGTGATGGAAGTGCGCAATTACCATATACCAATATAATAATGACTCTTCAATTATTATTATTATTAGTATCTTTTTTTTTTTTTTTTCATATTCTGGTCATCTTTACTCATTAAGTTGAATTCAGTGACAATAAGAAAAATTCTCGTAAATACATATGCCGTTACTCTTGGAGACTATCTATGCAGATGTTACGCAAATATTTATGGAGGCAGGTGATGTGATCAAATTCTCTCCAATTAAATTATGCTTTTGGTGCACTGCAGAGTCTTGTATATTTATGACAAAGTTAATCTATTCCGAATTCTCCTGATTCCTGCTTTTCTCTTACACTTCTCAGAATTACCCTTGATGGTATTATCAGAAAATTTCCTTGATCGAGGGAAGTCAAACTATCCTTACTTCCTTACTGCTGTCAGGATAAATGGTTCTCAGAAAAGTTTGCTTTGCACTGGATGGTATTCAAGTTACTGATGATGCCCATCTTGCTGATCCGTCTCCTCAAAAATCCACTCCAGCATGCATAAATTGGGAGGGATCCGAAATGTTCAATTAATAACTAGGAGTTTAGCACTGCTCCTTCGTGACATTTCGGGTGCTATTATCCCAATACCACTTCTTTCTTGGGAGAGCCTTGGAAGTGAGTATCATCAATTTGCAGCACTTCTAAGAGATCTCCCTTGTTCTCTCCTTGCGGATTGATAAACGGAACGAACACAGTATTCACAGATTAGTGTTGCTTCTCACATCGGCCATGTCTTGTTGCAAGAGTGAAGCTAGGATTTTAGCGAGCTGTGTATTGAAGCAGGCAACAGGATAAAGAGCCGTACAATACCACGAGATGGTGATGTCGCAAATATAATTTCTTATGGCTAAGCTCCTCCAAGTTTGTTTGATGTGGATGCTCTGCACACACATAAGCAGCGAAAACTGATCTTCCCAAAATCCCATGCTTCACTTACCAAGCTATAAGTAGCGACTATAACCAATACAAGTCCAATTATTACCAACAGTTGCTCTTTTAATCGACATAGCATCCACCAACCAGAGGCAGTTAACACATGGTTAAAACCTGACCAGCAACATCGATATACAGTACTGAAAAATCAAAGCAAAAGAAAAAAAATACTGGAAATTTATGTAAAGTTCCTAAGCCAGGAGGTAAAACTTGGCAGTGATACATATATGATATTTGATGCCCAAGGTTGTTATCATTGCTATGAATTCTCTGTTACAATGAAAACGAATCAGAAAGACAAGATTCACATAAAAACTACATTAAAAATCTCATATCTAGCCAAACGATTTTGACATTCAAGGCATCCCCCAAAGTTGATAAACAAAACTGGTGGTCAAAGAACCATAACCCGTAAAGTTAAAAGTTCATCTAACCATCTCCCTTGCACACGATTTAATATACAGACTAGTAAAAAGCAGCCAATGTAAGATTTTGCATCAGGTCCTCTTGATCTTTGAAAACGTTCCATTCTCAGAAAAGTAGGTGCTTTGTGTTCCACCGCCAAGTTGGTGTGCATGAGCTTGCGGATTTGTGAGTTCAATCCCCTGTCAAGATAGGATGACCATTTTCATAAGCACTAAGCAGAAGAATACAAGGAATAAAAATCGAAAAACACATCAAAAGAATGAGCAACTTATCCACTATTTTATGAGCTTAGTCCTGTTAGGTAAAGCCTCTTTTCAGATTCATTGACATCTGGTAAAGCATAACTTAAGAATTTCTAGTAGTGAAAAGTTCAAAAGGCATAGCAGAAAATTTTCCTGGCAATTTTTTATTGAATAAGACTATGAGGAAACCTCAACGTTGGATGCAGAATGAAACATGTTTCACTGTTATGTTATGGTTTATGAGGATGTGAAATTCAAACAGTTTTTCTGAATACTCTAGATTCTTTAATTCTTTGATATAGGTAGATTCGACCTTAACCCAATACCCTATCACCACAAGAACCTAATGCCCAGAAAAAAATACGATGACTGTTTACACTTGGCAAGAGGACAAGTGAATACCATACAATATCCAATCTAAGAAGCAATGTTCTGAAAACCACAGCTTCATCACCTAACTACTCTATGAAACAGCAATGGATTTCAAAGGCAAATCTGGCCACAAATATTACACAGGATCAACATGAAAGTATAATTTCTACTTCTAAAATGCTACAAAACTTGATTTTTAAGTTTTATTTTGGGATCAAGTCAAAGCCATATATTGCTTGATGATTATAAGCAGTTCAACCTCATATTGAAACTTAGTGGAGCGAATTCACTATGTCAACTCATAACATCTTATATTAGACAGGTATTCCAAGAACTTAAAACCCAGAAACTACTGCACAAGATCTGTAAGGTCAACTATCACGTTTGCGGTAAGTTTGGGTATTAAATTCGCAAAGAGTCTGAGCTAAACACACTTTTGTTCCCTTAGTAAATCTTTGTCATCAGTACCAGCATCATCAGCTTGGAAGTAAGAAAAAATTACTACAAACCTGAACAGGCGTAAATGCCAGACTTGAGGTGAGGCCAGAAGTAGCACCACTGCTTCCATACTGCTTCTCCTTGAATCTAAAAACAACAAGGCCATGAATGGTTGAGACAGAATGCAAAAAAGTCAACCAATTTTAGTTCCATGCTACAGTTTAAAAATTAGAGAACTTTAAAACTATAAAATTGCAGCTTTACTGGAAAAAGAATAAAATTTAAAATAAGGAACAGGGCTTACTTCTTAGCAACTTTTGCTGCGAGTTTGCTCTGACCAACTGATACACGCAGCTTGCCATTCCCAGCCTGGCCAAGCATACCATAACCTTCCCCCAGTCCATCACCTTAATGTCAAGAAGAATTTGCAAACCATAAGAAAAAAATTTAAATAAAAAATTTAGACCTATAACAATGGACATAAAAAGAAAAGCTTTCTAATATTCACAACTATTTCTGAATCTCAACAAGCTAAGGAGATGAATATACCCAAAGAACTCTCTTCAGGCACTCCAAATTGCATCCTATTCGCAAGCTTCCTCATGTCTGTTATCGCATATCTGGAAAATCGTCCATTATGAGTTACCCAGAATTCAAAGGAAAAAAATGCCTAACAAACATGCAACAATAATAACAATAAAAACCTACACTACCTTTCCTTCATCTTCCTTAGGCGCCGCCCACCTCTCTTTTTCTTAGGCTCAGAATCAGGAACTGGAAGTGGTTTAGGTTGCTTTGCAGGAGGAGGCTCTTGCCACTTCTCAATTTTCTTACGAATCTCTTCTCTAAGGGTCCTTCCAGTGTTTCCTGATGGATCTCCTCTGGTAGAATCTACTCTTGCAGCAAGAGTTGATTTTGCGGCCAAGAGTCGACCAGCCCGCATTCTAAGAGAAGGTGGTGTGGACTGAAACACCTCTGTTTGCTCTATATAACCTACACGGAATTGGGATGTTGCAGTGGAAAACCCTGCAAGGTTCTTCTTCTTGGCACCAAGAAGCTGAACGTTACAGGCGGGCATCTTGGCTAAGGATGTGAGACCACCAGCAGTTCCCATAAGTTTTGCAGCAACAGCACTGCCAACAATAGCAGAAAGATTTGGTGCAATGTAACCCATTCTAGTTTCTACAAAATCAAGGACCTTTTTCTTTGCTGAATCAAGAGCAAGAGCTCGATCACATGCTTCAATAGTCTTTTGAAGCACTTCTTCAGGAAGTGGTTTGCCACTTGTTGTGGATGCAGTCACAGAAATCACCATTCTGATAGCTGCAGGTAAAAGCCCTTCCATATCAACAAGGGTCAAATCCATCTCATTTCCAATCTTCTTCACAACACGAGCATAATCAATTGGGTGATGGACAAGTGATTCAAGCTCTGGAAATTTCAGCCGGTACTTGTCACGAATAAAATTGTGGATAATAACAATTTCATTCTCGATGTCAACTGATAATGCATTGCAGTTCACTATTAGCTGATATTCAGGATCATCTTCCAATACCATTCCATGATCTTGGATATCTGAGCCCTTCTCAAGTGCATCTTCCACTTTCTGCCATTTAAACAACAGAATAACCACAACATCAGGTTTACCGAAAACAGCATCAAATTAAGTTAAATCACAAATGTAGAATTATAAGAATAAGTGATTGATCAAAAAATCTAAAAGAGAGAGAGAGGGAACAATCATGAATTTTATTTCTTACAGAGAAGCCTCCAACAACAAATGAAAGGGAAAAGCAGGAACATCATAAGGCAATAAAACTATGCATAGAATGAACAGACTGGAAGAACCAGCAAGTAAGCAGAGGCAGCCGTAAAAGTAAATATGAATGGATAAAACAATAACCTGCATTATATCATTATATCGTTGTGTTTTCTGCAGTTTTGACACACTGTCCAAATCATCATAATTAAGAGCTTCAATGTCTGCTAAGTCTCCATCGACATCTTCTTCCATGTTTCCTGCTTCAACATCTTCTTCTTCCTATAAAATTATCCAACAAAATTAACAAACAAGCAAACCAGAAGCTTAAATCTTGACTAACAGAATGAAAAATGAAAATAACACACATAGAAAGAGAGATATAAAATTGGTACTTACCACAATATCAGCATCATTGTCCGATAACTCATCAAGGTCTGCTAGGAAAGAATCAGCTAGTGTTGCCTAAAAAAAAAAATTACCCCAAAAAAGGCAGTTAGTAGACAAATACTACAGCCTACATGAATCCCTTCATTTTTTCTTCATTCAGGAATTAATAAATCATCTAATAAAATTAAATAAAGTAAATTCAATAAAAGGCATAGCAGAATTTTTGTTAAAGAAAGAAGTCCCCATACCATTTTTCTGATGTAAACGCCTCGGCCTTAATCCAATACTCAAACCCTTTTTTTTTTTTGGGCTTCAAGTAATCTGGAAAAAACAAAACCAGAAACAGAAACAGAAATTAATTGCTCAAAAGATAGGAAAAGAAAAGTTGCCGCTATGAAACAAGTGAGAGCCATGAGGCGGTAACAGCGGTCATTAAAATATAAACATGAAAATAGCAAGCAACATATAAAATTTTGAAATTGCAAAGAACAAAACTGATCAAATCTCGTTCTCTTCGATACCCGGTGATTTGATTCCAACAGCAGTGATTGTAGAGAGAGAAAACCCTAGTTTTGCAGTAAAAGACAAGCAAAAGAAATAGAAAGGAAATTCAAAATCAGTGGAGTACTTACCCGGGTTGTTGTTACTCTTTTTCTTATGCTTGGATGATAAAATAAAATAAACTGGGGAAAGAATTTGGAGTTTGGGCTTATTTTTCATTTTAGGAAGAAGATAAATATTGAAAGGGAGAACCGACAAACGCTCAAGCATCGTCCTGGCTCGTGTTGGCGCAGATAGAAATCGGGCCGAAAGCCCAATTATGAGATCTGTAGCTCAGGCCCATTTGAGTAATATTTGGATCAGCACCTAAATAATCTGCAAAATGGGCAGAGTCTTGTTCCATCTAGACTCGTTTATGGACTTGACAGTTTTTACTTTTCAACTATTAATTATTTCGTCACATCGATTTTTTTTTAAAAAAAAATTGCATTTGAACATTTTTTTATAAAATAAATTTATTTTAATTTATTTTAATAAAATACATTACTTAAATTTTTAACTAAAAAAATATTTTTGGACAAATATAAATAAAAAAAATAAACGATTTTTGTGGGACAGAAAGAGTAATAAAAATGGCTAATTGGTTATAAAATATCTAGACCGTACGCCCTTGTAATTGGGCCTCCTTGAATGTTCAATGGTTTACAACTCCTTCATTGTTCAGCCCAAGGTTTGGATCATCGCCTCCATCACCATTTTCATATGCAAACGAAACTAATAGTGGGAAAAAACTTGAGTGGCACCCACCGCTCTTCTATTCATTTTTATGAGAAATACACCACTCTTCTATTGTAATCAGCAAGAGTACGACCATCTTCAACTTGTTTCCCTGCAAATATCAGCCTCTGCTGGTCTGGTGGAATCCCTAAGAATATTTTACACAAACAAAAGAAATGAATAATCAACTCACCAACCCCAACCTTCCAAAATGAACAGACTGGATCGATCTATATGCATATAAAAAAGAAGGAAAGAAAGAAAGAAAGAAAGAAAGAAAGAAAGTACCTTCCTTGTCTTGGATTTTAGCCTTGACATTGTCAACGGTGTCACTTGATTCATAGTTATTGTCTTGCCTGTTAACATTTTCACGAATATCTGCATTTTTATGCTTGCTCTCCTGCTTCTGCCTTTAACTGTCAATTACTTGGAGGCCAAGCCGCTGGCGATGGGCTCTCTAGTCTCCAAATCTGATTCGTTGGTGAATAGTAGATCATTTGAGCTCCTGTGGGCTTGGGCCCTTGATTTAGCCTACTGATGATGACCCAACAATTTAGTCTCATCATCAGTATCTATTTTGTTTCCGGCCCAACAGAGGGTCTTAAATGGGCCCGTATTTTTTTGTTTTCGTAGTGTCCGAGAGATGAAGGATTTGAATTTAGAATAATATCACTTCAAGAAGTGCGGCTGACATCTCAGCCACCAACTAATCAAGACCAGAACAGTCATACTTATAGTTTATATTTGTTAAAAGAAAAATCATAAATTATTATACTACCATTGACCTTGGGGGGCAAAAAAAAAAAAAACAATGAATAGTTGGTTAGATGCGTGGCCCTGAAAAATATTGTGAATTGTACATGCTAACTCGTTTTAAAACTTCAAGCATATCGATACCAAGCCGTACATGAATCCTGTAATGTGATGTTGAAATATAATGCCTAAAGAAAAAGAAAACCTGACAAAGAGGTAGGGTATGCTTTTGTCACACCCTTAATCTCTTTAGCAATCAAAAATTAAGAACTATTGAGAGGAGTCAATGTATAGACAACAGTGTGTGATTATAAAAGCAAATGAATTAATTGTCGTTTTTCCTCAACATCACATCACAAAGTCCCCGAGAACTAGGAGAGTTGTTCCATGGAGCATTGGCACACATACGTAAGTACTGTATGAAAATACAAATAATAAATTAGAATACATATGGTTTGTATCTTGCATTTGTACTGGCAGTTTAATTTCCAAGTTGGTGATACTCTGAAACTGCTGTGCAAATGTCCTTTAAGGGATGGTTGGGGACACTACATTAACATGGATATTCTCTCTACTGATGGTTTCCTGTGTGATTTTCTTCCCTTAAAATTAAGACTGTTTTGTTGTTTAGAAAGAAAGAAAATAATAATAATAATAATAATAATAATAATAAGACAGTCGGGTCTTGACAAAAACAAGAATCAATGGTCCCAACCGGGATTAAGTAGGTAACTGAATCAGCCTCCTCCTAAGTGGAATTGAGAAAATTCTCTCTCTCTCTCTCTCTCTCTCCTTCATTTTGAAATTAATTATTTGCTTCAGCTTTAGAGCATATACAGTGGCATATGCCAACCCATAAGGCATTATAATCCTAGCTCTTGTGTATATGATATTTCTTAGAGCCTTTTTTCTCTTTTCAGCGAATCAATTTAATTCTCTAGAACTATTTTTTTAATAAATTAGATGGTATAAATTTCTCAAGTAAGAGTATTTTTGTTAATTTATACGAACAAAATACAATAAAATATAATAGATTAGAGGATTATCAAATATTTATAGACAAATTACATGAATTTCTCCAAAATAATTCACTAATAGAAGTGTTTACTATCATAATTTTAGTAAAAAGTAACACCAATTAGAGAAGAAAACATCTTTCATAGGCATTGAAGTGGTATCCACCACCAGGGGAAAAAACCATAATTCCTGCACATTGAAGTTTTTTTTTTTTTTAATTATTAATGGACTACTTTGAAAATTAAGGGACAAATCATGACCAATATGTTTTTAGACTAGCGGTATTTTATTATATATATATATATAAAGAAATGATTTCTTGAATTCAAGTTATATTCTTATCAATAAAAAAAAAAAAAGAGAAACAAAAATCAAAGATTTACTATTTTTTTCAAGTAACCTTCAAAAAATAAGAAAGGGCTATGTTTTTAGGTTTTGTAGCCTTACTAACCAAAAAAAAAAAAACTTTAGACCGGTTGTACGATATTTTACGATAATGTATTTTGTTAAACAATGTATGAGCATATATATATATTTCTATTTTTTTTAACTGAAAAAAAAAAAACTTTATTAACCAGAAAAAAGTTCCATGGAGTATTATTAATTTACTTGTCTAATATCCACTCAAGATTTCACAAGTTGGAAAATAACAAATCTCTTATCCAGCAATCGATTCAAAATCCAAATGGAAATTTTTTAATCAAATAGGACCCCACTTGTTTGTTTCAACTTTCAACTTACTGAGGGCACATATATATATATATATATATATATATATCATGGCATCTCCTTTTCGATCTTCCATATTATATAAGAAGAAAAGATGCCTCTGCCGTTTACCTGCCAATGATACTGAAGCTTCCAACAAATTACCTTTGCATTAGAACTGAGACAAATTTACTTCCCTACGTTGACTCACATCCACTAATTTTTTATAGACTTCCTAGTCAACACAACTGTGTCTAGTTGGTTAATTTCCGGGTTCATTGCAAGAAATTTTTTCGACTAATATTTTAATGCTGAAGAATTTGTTCTGCCGTAGGAAATGTGCATAGTGGAAAGCGGACTAAGGGTTGATCTTATAAGATATATATATATATATATATATATATATATATATAACAGACTAAGCTGTGAGCTTAACAAGGAAACTGGCAGGTTAACTGCACTTTTTGTGGAGCAGGTTCTTTAGCTAAAATGAATTCTTCTCTCATTGGTAAATTAATCATGCATGCTTCCTGCATAAAGAAGATCCTTTTCTTCCACACACAACATTACCAAAAATAATCACTCTATGTTGCTTATAATTAATAAAAGCTGAAACATCATAAAATAATCAATGAATACGCCGGAACCAAAATCTGATCCTCGTGAAGCCAATCATAACCTGCTCTGATCCATCAATAATTAATAATGATTTTTTTATCCTTAATGTGTGGTTGTAAATTTTAAAAAAATCAATCAATAATAATATTTTCCCTTTCATGATGATAACCTTAACATCATTGAATTAGATTAATTAGTTTGTGATGCAATGTACTTAGAATATGGTCCTATATTCACCAAATGATTATTATTCACATGGGTATAAAGGCTGTTAGATTAGCTAGGGGACTGTTTAGCCAAACATGTGTTACTGGCATATGCTGTGTTTTTTTTTTTCGTCTGACGGGCCTATGCTCTGTTCTGAACATCTATAATACCACTCTAAACCAATAAAGGATTTGTTCGGCAACAACCAGTATTAGTAGCTATCGGTATCTAAAAAGGAAACATTATAGAAGAAGGAAATTTTTGGAAAGAAACTAGGGATCCTGTGCATGGTGGACTGCAAGTTGCAAAAGGTATAAAAAAAAAAAAAAACATATATATTAATTTATTATCCAAATGCTCTGTAAGATATTGTCTATTTACATCCCGAATCAAATCTTAAGATGAAGAAAAGGAATTTTAGCCCAAATATTATGCTGCTATTGTTTATCTATAGTTGGTTGCACTTTGGTTATATACACTTCTTAAAGTGACACAAAAGTTGGATGCTCCTTCAAGATATGCAGCTGCATCACCCTTCTCTCTCCATTTAATTTTTTCTACATTTGTGTTAGCTAGTGTGTCAGTGGGAGAAATTATTACAAAAAATCTTGTCCAACAGTCAAGATTATAAACCAACCGATAGAATTTTATACATCATTAAATTTGTTTACCTTGTTTTTTAGATTGATGTATTATTAATTATTCATAATATGAATCTGCTATTAATTAAAAGCTAAAAGATTTCCATCTAAAATGTGATTAATTAAATATATAATTTGAATAAATTTAATTATTTGTAATAATTATATTGGTTTGGTCCATAATTTTAAGTGATGGACTAAATCTGTATAATAATTAATTTTTCTGTTAATTCTTGTTTATTCTCTTATAAATGATATTGTTTACAATAATAATTATTGGTTTTGCATAAAATTTTGTGTTAAAATTAACGAGTGAATTAATTTGATTTGAGGCATCATAATTTGACTAATTATTGTTGTGATTTTGCGCAAACCAGCAAATCAGACAGAAAATTCCGTTGACTCTGCCTAATTTATGATAGAACAATTACATGGAACAGGTATCAAAGCACGAAGAACCTGAAGATTTCGGGTCAAATTATTTTTTTCTTTTTATGGGATAGGGTAATTGACATTTGAATCCTGAAACAACAAAATTTTCCTAATGCAGCAGACGTGGAAGTTTGTAATAATTCAGATGGAGTCATGGACCAATCATAATTTGATTTTTTTTTTTTTAATGGAGTACATTTTTTTCAACGATATTGTAAAGAGAGCAAATCTACATGTAGGACCCAAATTTAATTTTCCATGCCTCCTGCTCAACTTTTATCAGTCAAAAGCAGAGGCGGCAATGGAATTATGTGATCATCAGAAATTTTGAGCATGCCTAAAGAGCCCAGCTGGAAAAGAGCCATGAGAGAAACACGGATTCAAAGGTGAAGAAAGAATATTATTTTTCGTTCAAAGATTCAAATTTTGAAAAAGAAAATAACGAAAGTCAAGAATCTTTTACCTAGACCTCCCCACCCAACCTCTGCTAGCTAGTCATGGGATTTCCAGCTTAGATATGGCATCGAATCCAATCATCGTCTGAGTTTTTTAAGCTTAGTGGGTTTGGCCTTAACTATCCCACTAAACAATTGGATTGTTTATCCCAAAACAACTCTGTTAGAGTGACCAAATCTATTCCAAAAAAATTTATTTGGTTCAGAGCTTGTAGCTAGGATTAGGGGCTTTACCTTAATTATTTTAAGTACTCTCTGCTTTTGACATCATTAGTTCTAACAAAATCAAAGTTGTGGCTGGCGCTCTTTCTCTCCTTCCATCTCCTTTATATCAACGCATGCAGAAGCAAAGACTTGAAATTAAACTTACGTCAAAGTTTAAATCCCGACATAATCTCATGCGTGACTTCCCCTTTTTGAACGAAGGAAATTTTCTAGACCTGGTTGAAATTTTTGGTTTGACTATAGAAATAAACTTGGGTGTATATTAGATACGTAGTACTTAATTATGCATCCTGTTCGAAGTCAAATTGCTATTCCAACACTTTGCTGAAATTGTAAAATTAAGAGTCCAATAACATGCACATATGGACTGGAATTATTAGATTTTGTACTGCTCATGATTCATTTGTTCGTAGCTATAACAGTCGACAATGTGTCAAAGAACCATTCAGATTGCACGCTTATAGTAACGTAAAATGAACTCATGAAAGCAATTGCCAATTCAATTGGGTCGAAATTTAATTTTATTACAGAAATGGAATTGTGTCAAGGATACAAATTTACTAATGGTCATATATAGCTAGAGATTCGGAAACCATATAAATAAAATAAAATAAAAATACAAATCTTCGAAGAATGTTTTCTTTAATTAAAGAGTTCCATCCTCAATTGTATTCCATCAATTTAATTGCGAGTTTAATATTTTCTTTTTAACAATCAAAATATACTGGGCCACTAATTTTTGCATAGCAAGACTAAATCCCTCTCCTCTCCTTGATTTGGGTCTTAAGTAGATTATCCAAATACAAATTAGTAAATTCATACGAGAAATTAATTAATTGTTTTCTTAATAGTTTTTCATTAAGATTTTGATATAGATGATAAAATGGATAACAAACTCGCTTTTCCACCAGAGCTAAGTTTATAAGAGTGACTTTTTAGCATTTAAGTTATTCCTAAGAATAGAACTTTGATATAATTAATGTTGCAAAATTCAAACGCGAAATTAAGTATAAATGATTTTCTCTTAACTCTTCAGCATTCCTCTGTGCTGTTAATTTTTTCACCTTTAATTTAATTAAGCACTCTTCAAAAACCATTGGAATATTGAATTGGTTGGAATCATAATGAATTATGATACGATCACACACAAAGGACCAATTCAGTAACAGTCTGCGACCTCAATTTTATATGCATATACAACTGCATGCAGTAAACAATGTCCAATTCTTCCATACATTAGCAGGCAAAGGAAATTTCATTCTATGAGCTATATTTGTTTTACATTTGTCCAACGACTTTTAAATTGAACCAGGATTAAGACATTATTTGTCCTTGCTTTGAATTGGTTCTCTCATATGAATATTCTTCGATCACTACTAATGTTACTGATATATTCTACATGATTATATCTTTAATTAACGTGTTTAATGCGCGGATCATTTCTCTAAGCAACCTCGGCAACTTGTCTCTTTCCTTTACAACATCTCTTCAATACCCATATCAGACCAAAGCATCTATGAAAGATTCGGATCATGCTTGATTTGCTGATCAAACATATAATATGCTCGTTGTTGGTGTAGATAAGAGATCAATGACCCCATGTGAACCTTCCTTGAAAGCTCGTTGGCCTTTCCCAGGAGGCAACAAACAATAATAGGTATATGAGATTTGCTTATGGTCTTCAGTTTACATTATTCAAATGTCCTTGTGGTAGCTACAAAAGAATTTTAGTCTATTTATTTCCAATTTATATAAGGGACGCCCTTATTCCTGCTTTTAATATTCTTTATATAATCTATCTAGCTAGATGTTACAAATATTCAAGCCTTAAAGATTTTTGCTGTTTTAGGTAATCGAAAGCTCACTCTTTAACTTCAAGGAAGCATGTATGTATTGTGTGAACAACTTAATCAAGTTAACTGTAATATTGAAAATTAATTATCCTGTGTCGTATAATATATGATGATCATGGTCGAACCCTGTGATATATATATATGAAAATCGATTCTTATTTTGTTACGCTTTATTCTTATTTGTGCAAGTCTTTTTCGAAGAGCAAGTGGGTCAAATTCAGTTGGTGCAATTCTGTCTACATCTTGTCATGGACCTTGTTTAGTCTCATGAAAAGACATCGTCTAATCCTTAATTTTATATATGCAATTCTTTTTCTTTAGGCAGTCATCTCACAGTGGTAGAAAAATGGAGTCTTTCAAAGCGACGACTTGAAACTGGATCGACCTTGATTTAAGCATCTAATGCCAGGCTAGGGTTTCTGTTTCTTTGTTGTGGGCACCAAATTGTTTTTCAATCACTTTGTTTATATATAACAACATTATTATTATTATTATTATTATTATTTCATTTAAAAAGTTTAAACCTCCACTTTTTTGGCAAAAAAATGACTCAATCTCCACTTTTTTTTTAACAAGAAATACGGTAGCATTAAATTATTATTATTTTATTAATTTTTTCAAAACATTAATCGTTTAAACCCCACAAATAGCTTCATATCAAGATCTATGGAATAAAAAAAACAAAAAAAAAAAAGGCCGGGCTTATAGGAGCACATATTCGGATTCGAAAAGGATGACACGAAGGAATGAAACCATAATAAACAAACAATACTCGACCAAACCTAAATTTGGTCTTGCTCTTTCAAACCGGACAACAAGATCAACGGTCAGGGATTGCTCATCGTGCAATATCAAAACATGAGCCGTTGAATCACTTAACAGCAAGAGCTAAATTCTGAACCAAGTGCGTCCCGCATTTAACAGTTTGGTCCCACTTAAAAAACTTACTTTCCACGCTACCCTGAGACATGGTACACACTACCATGTGTGCTGTCTGATTAAGACATAACCCTTTATGCCCTTTCCACTTAGGGATTGTAACAGGTTTGCGTCTGGTGTTTAGTGTATTCGTATCTAATTCAAAATACCGATAACCATTATTGTTTCTGCATCGATCCTCGGATTGGATGGAGTATTTTTATCCACTTGTTGGATGCTTACTGGGTACTTGACACAATCTCAAGTTTTCTTAAAAGAAAAACATCATTTGAAAATCACATTCTAAAATTTTGAAGTATGAAAATTAAAGGATCTTGGTCCAAATCTCATAGATAATTTTTTTTTTTTTTTTAAATGAAGTCCAAACTGCCAAATCTACACCGCTTCAACGTGAATCCAGAACATGAGGGGTATAATAGGGAATACAATTCAGGAAGGCATCAATGATCCTATGTACTGTCAAAAAAAATTAACCATGAAGGAACGCCACGTGCAACCATCTGTATTAATTCCAAGACAGAAACTTTGATGTGCGGGTACGACGTGTTGTCGCCGTCATGAACATACACCTTGCATGAAACGTACACGTAGCCGTTGAACAGCGATGGATCGTGGAGTTATTACAGACGTTTGCCATACTCTGCTTCTCTCATACTTGCTGCCCAAAAGCAGTGACGGAGAAGGGCATAAGTGCATGGGTCTCATGTGCACCCTCCACATGGGATCCGACAACACATCGCCACACGACTCCCACGTGTTAATCGCTCAAACCTGAAATTTACTGCCCACGTTAAACTGTCCTTATTTCCCACTTCCTACGCGCAGCTCAACTACATTACGCTCACGCTTCAGCCTCCAACTGATGCACAGCTCTGTGATACAAATACAGCATTGCCGAGCAGTATTGGACGATCGACGGCGATTGTATTATTAACAGTTTAATAATATATATTATTAATTAGATTAATTAAATGATTTGTTTATTCGGCAATTATAAAATTTAAGCGTTCTTCGTCGAATTTCATTTCCTGAAAATCAAAAGACATAGCTTAGTATTAATTTTCTTAATAGACTCACAACGATCGACTACAGACTATATAACTAGCAACGATTGTAATGATTATTAATAGTAATTAATAATGATTTAATATTACAATGTTGTAATGATTATTAATAGTAATTAATAATGATTTAATATTACAATGATGAATTGGTTTAATACTACTCTAAATGCATTTCAATTTAACAATCAAAAAACCAATTTTTTTTTATCTAATGTATTTTCATCTCAAATTAAAAATAAGACTAATTATATTTGAAATGAAAACAGTAAAATTTAATTTTTTTTAAATAAATTAACTCTAATATGTAGAAAATTTGTCTAAAAATCAACTCGTTTGCTATTGAAATAACAAATTATTAATATTAAAAATCATTTATGGTTATATCTAATATGGTAAAAAAAATCAGTTAGCATAACATATGTCAAGTATTAAAGGCATCATGTTTCACTAAAATTTTAAATTAGCATGACACATGTTAGGAGGTAAAGGCTTCATATCTTCCTACATCCCATTTTCTTCTTAAACCTGTTTTTTACGTGCTTCATTGGCTTGTAAATTTATTATTATTTCACGAATTGCTATGTGTCATGCCTTAAGGTCTCTTCATTTCATTTTCTAGTCAACGCGTTCAACAAGCCTTTTTTATTCCTATTTGTTTCTGGTGAACATAATCAAATTGAACCGAACCTTGGAGAGGAAAAAACCTTTGTAATAAGGTATTTATATTGATTGTCCTAAACGTAACATTGTCAAATTTAATGAATTGTTACTGCGAGATAGCACTTTGAATATATTGAACTATTTAGTATGATTAGATAAGACCTGGCATGATTTTAGTTGAAGATAAACCAAGTTCTCGGTGGAATGGTAATGATATTTGAGATTTTTTCTTATTTATCAAATATGATTTAAAATTATATATATATTATTCTTGTCTTTTTTTTAATACTTTGCATATACTATCATATCTTATTTATTTAGTTTTTAAGTTTTATATATATCAAGATTTCGTATAATTCGAATTTTTTTATTGAGATTCTAATTTTTTTATATTCAATTTAAAAGTTCTATCATTATATTATTGTTTCGGATCTTAATGTACTACATAAGCACACGAAGCAAGTTCTAATCAATAATAGTTTGTCACGTATTATGATGAATTCAAATTGAATAATTGAATTAATGATGTGACAAGTTGTTATTAGTTATAGCTTGTGAGCTTACCATATGTGCTTATATGATAAATTATCATTGATTAGTATATGAAACAGTAACAAAATAAAAATAAAACTATTAAATTAAATAAACAAATAAAATATCAATAAAAAAATATTAAATTTTATGAGATCTCAACGTACGTATTACCTTTCAGTTTTTTATGCATTGTTTTTATCATTGTGTGTATATTTTGGGCCTTTAGCCAATCAAGAATCCTGAAACTTACATTTTCTATGATCTTAAATTGCTATGACACCGAATCCCAATTGTATTATTTGGCGGATAAATTGGCTTGTTGGCAGTTAAAACAGTGTTTAATTTTGTGATCGGAAAAACTAAATTTGTCGATAAATCTCAATTTATTGAAAGTAGCAGCACTTTGATTGGCGTACACGTACGTATACGGCAGTCCTTCTGACGCAGAACGTCAGCAAGGGAGTACAAGATCCAACGGGACTTCAGTGTGCCACGCACGCGCCTCGGTAAAGAAGGTTACCCTTTCCGCATATCGTCATGCAATCGTGGCGGCGCTCGCTGCATAAATTCCTAACCAAATTCATGTTCTTAAAATAATAATAATAAATACAACCATATATTAACCGGCTCTCTCTCTCTCTCTTCTTGGGAGAAATTTTATAATATATAAAGAATAACTAGTGGTATATATGATAGTTATTTTTTAGATTCACTTTAAGGAGAAAGATAGACACACAAAAAAAAGAGAAATAAAAATAAAAAAATAAAAAAATTTGAACGGATGTAGAAATTTTATTATCACTTTTGATGATTATGAATGTAATTTCTTTATTTTTTATATATCTATCTCTCTTTTCGAGTGAATCCAAAAAGTAAATACTGTATATTATATATTATAAAATTTTCCCTCCGTTGGTGTGTATATATAGACACTAACCAAGCATTATCATTCAGCCACAAAAACCAGGAGCAACTCTTCTCCTTTCATGTGAGCGTGCCCAACATATAATCAAACCCCGCGTTTCTGTACCCTCCCCTCAATCTTCAAAATTCTAATTAAGCTAGCTAGCCCACCATGAGAACCGACATAGATAGCTTCTGGATCTTTGCTCTGGCCTCCAAATGCAGAGCCTTTACACAAGAAAACATTGCATGGTCACTTTTGATCATGGGTTTAGCTTGGACAGCCATTACTCTTATTTACTGGGCATACCCTGGTGGTCCAGCTTGGGGCAAATACAAACTAAAAAATGCTTCCTTCACAATTTCTAAGCCAATTCCAGGTCCCAGGGGATTGCCTTTTATTGGCAGCATGAAGCTTATGACCTCCTTAGCACATCACAAGATTGCAGCTGCTGCAGATACATGCAAAGCCAAGAGACTCATGGCGTTTAGCCTTGGCGATACTCGTGTTATCGTGACATGCAATCCTGATGTGGCTAAAGAAATATTGAACAGTTCGGTGTTTGCAGATCGTCCAGTTAAAGAATCTGCTTATAGCCTAATGTTCAATAGAGCAATTGGGTTCGCCCCTTATGGTGTTTACTGGCGAACCCTTAGAAAAATAGCTTCTACACACCTTTTCTGCCCCAAACAAATCAAAGCTGCCGAGTCTCAAAGACGACAAATTGCTTCTCAAATGGTGTCCATGTTCAATGACCATGAAGCGAGTAGTTTCACCGTTCGTGGGTTATTTAAAAGAGCTTCACTTAACAACATGATGTGTTCAGTATTTGGACGCGAATATAAATTGGATTCATTTAACAATGAAGTGGAAGAACTAAGAGCTCTAGTTGAAGAAGGGTACAATTTATTGGGCATCCTTAACTGGACCGACCACCTTCCTTGGCTGGCAGATTTTGACCCTCAGAAAATCCGATTCAGGTGCTCAAATCTTGTGCCAAAAGTGAACCGGTTTGTCAGCCGAATTATAGCTGAACACAGAGCTCAAACCGGAAGTGAAACACCAGATTTCGTTGATGTTCTGCTGTCCCTACAAGGCCACGACAAATTATCGGACTCCGATATGATTGCCGTCCTTTGGGTAAGTAAGCAGACACACACATGTACATCAAACATATTATCTTACTATGATATTTTGGTCCAAACATGTAACTTATTATTGTTATGTGTGCTAGTTGATGTAAATACGTATAAATTATTCCGAGTAGCAAGCAATTAATGCTTATATTTCTATCTTGTACTAAGTCATTGTACATTTGTGCTCACTAATATTGCTTTGTTTTCCTTCTTTTTTTTTTTTTTTTTTTTAATCATGTGTAGGAAATGATTTTCAGAGGGACTGATACGGTCGCAGTTTTGATTGAGTGGATTCTAGCCCGAATGGTACTTCATCCTGATGTTCAGGCAAAGGTCCATGATGAGCTTGATAAATTTGTTGGAAGATCAAGGGCCGTTGCTGAATCTGATATCACGGCTATGGTGTATCTGCAGGCTGTAGTGAAGGAAGTGTTGAGGATACACCCACCTGGCCCACTTCTCTCGTGGGCCAGGCTAGCCATCACTGATACAGCCGTTGATGGGTATCACGTGCCTAAGGGGACCACAGCAATGGTTAACATGTGGGCCATCTCAAGGGACCCAGAGTTTTGGGAGGAACCACTTCAATTTATGCCCGAGAGGTTCGAGACTAAGGAGGGTGAGTTGGAGTTTTCTGTTCTCGGGTCGGATCTTAGCCTTGCTCCTTTTGGTTCCGGTCGGCGGAGTTGCCCTGGAAAGACATTGGGCTTAACTACGGTGACCTTTTGGGTTGCATCACTATTACACGAGTATGAGTGGCTGCCTTGCGTTGATAATAATGTTGACCTGTCAGAAGTTTTGGGACTTTCCTGTGAGATGGCAAATCCATTGACCGTTAAAGTACGTCCCAGGCGTTACTACTACAAGCCCACTGTACTAGGTGTACCGAGCTACGTACTGGATGTCTAGTCTGGATCTAAAAAAAGGGAAAACGAAAGGGAAAAACTAAAAAGAGTACTTGGTGATAGGGTTTACACATCTCAACCCTTGACTCACCGTATGATCATGTTGTCTTTAGTCTGTCTCTTGGGAGTTTAGTTTTTGAATTTGACAGTTGAGTAATCAAACATTGTGTCCCGTGTTTATATATATATATATATTATGGCATTTGTCAACTGGTGTAAATACGAGTGCAAAGGAAAAGGAGTTTGAAGTTTCAGTGTCTCTGCAGATTTAATTGCTTCACCAATTATATATATATATATATATATATATATATGGTTGCTGATTGTTCAGTTTTTAGACTGCTACTAGTTGATAACAATTGAGAAAAAAAATTGGACTAGACTAAACACTTGATCTCTTCTAATGTGCAAAATTACTAACCAATCACAACCTCATTAGCACCAATGGTTCAGTTAAACAATTTTATGTTGCACATCTTTAGCCTATTGGGTCCCTATCGTGCAAAAATAGCTCAAGCTAATTATCCATTTTTTATATTCAATTCCTCGTAGTAATAAGGTTAGTGAATCCAACACTTGACCACATAGTTGCATTTGTCTTCAGTAGCTTCTTGACAAGATATCTGAAGCCGCTATTTTTGGACCTTGACGTTTGCTATTGAAACATACCTTTCTTTTTCTTTACCGTAAGCCGTTGCGTTCGTCGTTTTATGGTTGATATTTTCTTGTCCTTCGTCGTTTATTTATTTATTGAATCTTTGTCAAAAGAGGTTTTTAAAGGGTTATTCCCTTATGAGTTATATTTTCACGAGCCAAAAAGGCTTGGGAAATAATTATGTTATCCAAATTTTAAATGTGATATTGACATAAGTATTTGGGGTTAAATTTTAATTTGTTTATGAGATATGCTATTTCTATCAATCACACGCCTATTTGTTTTAAACTTTGCTAATTAACCACCTATAATTTATAAATAAATTTCAAATTAGCATGGTCTATTCAAATTGATTAAAAAAACTTGATGACCTCGGCCCTTAAACGAGCCAATTATATAATGCGATCACTGAAGTAATCCAGACAAACCCAAACTAATTTGATTGGAATCTTTGTAACTCCAAGGAACCCATAAAACTCCGAACAAACCCAATTTTTTCGATTGTTATTAGAATCATTCAAACACAACTTTTTTCAAAGAAAATCCCTCGAAAGAAGTACGAAAAGAATGAGCAGATAATTTTTTTTTCAAAGTCAAGAAAATACCGTGAATTTAAAAAGATTAAAGAAAAAATCAATGCGTAATTTGGGGGTAAATTTTCGGTTTTCCCGTCGTTTTCTTTTTAAATGGTGAAGTCATAAATAAATTAAAAAGAATGAGTTTTTTAAATAACCTGACACCTTCATCAAGTTGGCACTTAGGGCAGTTCTATTGCTTATTTTTTCAAACTTTAGTCAATTGGTGTAACCTATCAATTATCAAATTGTAATTTAATTAATTCATAAAAACGAAAAGGATTTACTTTTATTTATTTATTAAATCTTTCAATAGTTTTTTTTCTTCATTGTGTTACAAATGGTGGGTTGGGTTTTACATATTAGTATTAGGACGTGTTATAATGTTATTAAAAACATAATGTTATGAAATAATGATAATGAATGTCCATCATAATGTTCATCCATTTTTCATATCCTCACTACTCATAATTCTTAATATGATTCAATTCATCATTCAATATGAGAAATTGAAAGGGTGATGCAATTGATTATTCATAGTCCTTTTCAATTCTCTCTTCAATTTTGAAGCCTATAAATAGGCTTGATTATTCATTAGTTGATGTACAAGTTTCTTAGAGAGAATAAGAGGAACTTTGAAGTTCTTATCACTTATATTCATATTATAGTGATTTCATTTTCTTATCATCCTTTTCTTCAATTCTCCTATTATTTCTATTTATTTTATAACACGTTATCGGCACGAAGTTCTAACCAATCGAGATAATAGACCATGAGGTATGTATCTATCAAAACACTTAATCAATTGTTTCAACCATTTGATTTCTTTTGCACTAAGTGCTCTATCAATTGGATCTAAATTATTATTTAGATCATTAAGAGGTATGTATCTAATTTATTATGTATTTTAAATTTAATGATACATAGAATATATATTTGAAAAAATTTAATAATTTAATATATAGAATGTAATAATTTAATATATATTATTTGAAAAGTTTGAATTTTATTATTATATTTATATTAATTTAAATTTTATAATTATATTTTGTCTTTATTTTCTAACATTATTATTATACTTTGCATTATACAATTTTAATGATATCTTATCAACCATCACAAAACTTGTTTACGTGGCCGTTGACATTTTAGGCAAGAATTATTGATTATGAGTGCTTGATGCTAAGTTAATATCATCTACTTTTCATGCCTCGAATATGCTCCTGCAGTAGCATATCAAGATCATCTACTTTTCATGCTTCGAATATGCTCTCGCGAGTAGCATATCAAGAAGAAGAGTTTAAGAAATATTATGAATCGATTTCATATTTGCTAATGGCTAAATAAAATGAAAAGCTATTGATGAAAAAGAATAAATGTCATCCAATTGGATCTATTCTATTCCCGAAGTGAATGTGATAATTTATAATAATTTTAGACATGGATAAAGATGTGGTCATAGCCATGAATATGGTCGAAATAATTATCATTGTAATCGTAATAACCATAATATTATATCTCACCACCGAAGTGGATAACTATGAAAAAAAAAGGAATGAAAATAGATAAAGTCGGCATTCTCAACGAGGACATGTTATAAATATGATATGAATTGACATTAGTCGTGTACCAACCGTACACCAAAGCACATCATCAAGTCTTGTCAAACCTTGTTAAAAAAAAAAAAGTAAAATATAGAGGCTAATTTTATATATCAAAGTAATAGTAATTGAAATTAATTACTTGTTAGTTTTTCTATTTATAAATAAAATTTTTTATATTTCTTATAATTTATGTCGTATATTGATGGTTACAAATTTATTTTTACTATTTATTTATTTATTTATTTGTGTTTATGAGAAATATATTTGATTATTTTATTTTATGTTAATATTATATATGATAATATCAATCTAATAGAAAGCTCTAGAAGAGCGACTATATTATTATCTAAAGAGATAGATTTTAAAGGCTCTAGAAGAGCGATTATATCATGACTTGAAGAGATAAATTTTTAAAGCTCTAGAAGAGTGAATAAATTATTATTTGAAGAGAAAATGTTTAAAGGCTCTAGAAGAGTCGATATATTATTGCTTGAAGTAACACAATTTAAAGGCTCGGAAGAGCAAATATGTTATTATTTGAAGTGATAAATTTATTATGAATGATGTACTATTCTCTTTAAAGTCTCATAGAAATTTTTTGAGTTTCAAATATATTTATCTAAATGGACATTATATTAAGACGACAAATGTCAAAAATTGAATTCTTAAATATTATAATTATATCGGATAGAAAGCATGTATTGGAGAAATTATTCGCTTTCTCATCTATTCTTTATTACCAACATTGGAATGCTTGAAAAAAAATATATTATAGTAAACCAAAATTTTACTAATTCAAATACTTTTACTATATGACATGACTAGTTGTGTTATCTTAGGTCTTTCATGATGCGAAAAAATTATTAAAAAATTATATGAAGATCTATTGAAGAGCCGGGAGATTCTTCAATTTAATAAACTTTCTCATGTTCCGCATGTTGCCAAGGCAAATTGATGATTAAGCCATCATCAAGTAAAATTAAGATTGAATCTTCGGTATTTTAGAATATATTCAAGGTGATATATGTGGATCAATTTATCCACCATATGGATAATTTAAATATTTTACGATGTTGATAAATACATCTACAAGATGGTCACATATATACTTATTATCTACTTGAAACTCGACGTTTTCGAGATTACTAGCAAATAATTCGATTGCGAGCATAATTTTCAAATTATGCCATTAAACAAGTCACCTTGATAATGCTGATGAATTTATTTCTCAAGCATTAAATTATTATTGATTAGCTATTAAAATAAAGGTTGAACATGTTGTTGCTCATGTTCATACTCAAAAAGGTTTAGCAAAATCATTTATCAAAAGGCTCCAATCGATAGCTAAACCGTTATTTAAAAATAAAACTCTCTGTTTATATTGAAGGACATGTAATCTTACATGCTGCAACACTTATTCGTATATGACCCATGAGTTATCGAAATTCTCTCATCTTTAATTGATTTATGGTCATAAGCCAATTATTTCTTGTTTAAGAATTTTTAGCATTGCAGTGTATATCCTTAGTGCTCCTCTATGATGAAATAAAATGAGCACTTAAAAGAGATTGGGAATATATGAATCCTCTTCGATAATTCAATCTCTTGATTTATGAACAAGAAGAAATTTTTACAGCTCGATTTATCGACTATCATTTTGATGAAATAGTTTTGTCAACATTAGGGAGAGAGAATAAGCAAAATAAGCAGTTGGAAATGTTAAAAAAAAATAAGATTACATGGAGTACTCTATCTTTATATCATATTGAATCTCGTACAAAATAATGTGAACCGAAGTTCAAAAGATAATTCATTTAAAAGGTATTACAAACCAACTACTAGATGCATTCTCGGATCCTAAATGAGTAACTATAATGCATGTCCCTACCGAGAATGCTCATATTAGAATTGATGTCCCGGAAGGACGATCTATTAATGTTATAGCTAATAAATCTAAAGCATGCCCGAAGCGTGGAAGACCGATCGATTCTAAAGATAAAAATTGCTAAAAGAAAAGGGCAAGATGAAAATATTCACAAAATGATCCAATATATTTCGATAATAGGCTTCCGAAGAAGTCTAAATACTTGAGAAAAATCAAGAGATTTTGATAAATTATATTAATGCGAGGAGAAAATAGGACCGAAAAGAAACATCTATTGATAAAATTTTTACATATAATATTGCAATTGATATTATGGATGAAAATAAGGATCCTAAGCCTAAATTATTGAAGAATACCGACATAAAGATGATTGGACTAAATGAAAAGAGCAATCTAGGTAAAATTATGTTCTCTTATAAAAGAGTAGTTTTTGAACCCATAGCTAAAACACTCGAAGATGTTAAGCTAGTGAGATACAAATATGTATTTATGCAAAAATGAAATAAGAAAGATGAGATTATAAGATATAAAACAAAACTTTTAACACAAAAGTTTTCGTAAAGAATTGACATTGACTACGAGGAGACATATTCTCCTATAGTGGATATAATTGTCTTTTGTTATCTCATTAGCTTGGAAAAATGTATGAAAAACATTCATATGCATGCATTTAAGGAATGTGATCATAGTTTATTTGTTCATTTGAAATGATATCGGTATGAAAGTCCTAGAAGGACTTAACATGCCGAAGCATGTAATACATATTCTCGAGAAAAGAATTCAATTAGATTATAGAGATCTCTATTAGGATTATTTTAGTATTTGTTTTATTATTTTGGTTTTTAGAAATTCAATTTATACTTTTATATTTTATTTTTATATCTACTGTTTATTACTAACCCGTGTGCATGTGATATAATCACTTCCATGATTATTTCTTGAAAGAAATTTATAGAAAATAACCCTATTTATTCATATTTTTTTATTTAAAAAGAGATTTATTTTATATGTTGATAACTTAAATATTATTGAAACTCCCGAAGAGATTTCAAGTGTCATAAGTTACCTAAAAAGAGAATTTGATGTGAATATCTTAGAAAAACAAAATGTTATCTCGACCTGCAGTTCGAGCATTCAAAAAATGAGATTTTAATTCATTAGTCAATTTATATCGAAAAAGGTTCTACAATGATTTTATATAAAGATCATTCATTGACTAGCCCAATGGTAGTTCATTCACTTGATATCCAAAAAGACCTTTTTGTGACTTCGAAAAGATAACGAAGAACTACTTGGTCCCGAAGTATCATATTTTAGTGCCATCGGTGCATTGATGTATCTTGCTAATAATACTCAACTCGATATACTCTTTTCTATAAATTTGTTAGCAAGTCATAGTTCCGTTTTAATATAGAGACATTGAAATAAAATTAAATATATACTATGTTATCTTCGAAGAATAATTGATAGAGGCTTATATTACTCAAATAAATCAAAGACGAGATTAATTTGTTATGCGGATGCGGAGTTATTTATCCGATCTACATGAAGCTCGATCACAACTAGTTATGTATTTACATATGAAGATCCAGCTATATCTTTGTGTTCTATAAAGTAAACTATAGTTGCCACATCTTCAAATCATGCGGAAATATCAATTCATAAGGCAAGTCGAAAATGTGTTCGACTAAGATAAACAATCTATCATATTCGAGAGACATGCGGTTTATCTATCAACGAAAGAAGTTCTAACAATATCATATAAGGATAATGTCGCTTTCATAGTTCCATTGAAGGAAGAATACATTAAAGTGACAATCCAACAGATTTGTTCACTAAGGTGTTACCTATAATAACTTTTGAGAAGATGATTCACAAGATTGGAACGCATCATCTTAGAGATCTTAAATAATGTCTTCAACAAGGGGAGACAAAAATGAGGATTAATGCGTGCAAGGAATATTGTACTCTTTTTCCTTCACTAGGATTTTTTTTCCATCGGGTTTTTTCCTAGTAAGGTTTTAACGAGGCATGTTCCTTGTACAATGGACATTCGAGGGGAGTGTTATGAAATAATGATAATGAATGTCTATCATCATGTTCATCCACTTTTCATATCCCCACTACTCATGATTCTTAATATGATTCAATTCATCATTCAATATGAGAAATTGAAAGGGTGATGCAATTGATTATTCATAGTCCTTTTCAATTCTTTCTTTAATTTTGAAGCCTATAAATATGTTTGATTGTTCATTAGTTGATGTATAAGTTTCTTAGAGAGAATAAGAGGAACTTTGAAGTTCTTATCACTTATAGTCATATTAGAGTGATTTCATTTTCTTGTCATCCTTTTATTCAATTCTCCTATTATTTCTATTTATTTTATAACACATAATAGTTAATCAAAACTTTTTAAAGAGTCGGTGCTTATGCATACTATTAATTTTTTTCTTTTTAAGATGAAAGTGGATAACTCTATACTTTAAGGAATCAAATTAAAAATTTAGGAAGAAGAAAAATTTGCCCCCAAAGTATCTTGTGTCCCAATTGATTCTTTTATCTATCTACTGCCCCAACTAAATCCTCAAACTATTCAAATTTTGATCAATTAACCTTCACTCGGTTGTAAACTAACGATGATCCAGGTAAATAAGCACATGGTAGACACATAAGGTCACTCTTCCAACCAAATTATATGGCACAAAAATTAAATTCGTAAGACTTTTTTCGTCCTAAAAGCTTATTTTTAAAACAATGAGACTTAATACTAATTATAAAATGTATCTTTTTATCATTAAAATTTTAAGCAAAAAAAAAAAAAAAAAACTTTATAAGTCCAAAATTTACGTCAAAATCTCGCTAAAGAGCGACTTTTAAGTGCCTATATAACAGACAATTGACTGTAAATCATGGCGAGATTGATTGATTTGGCGGAGGTCCAATTGAGACATGTATAATAGTTTGAAGGAAAATTTGTAATTTCTCCTCAAATTTTCTGAACAAAAATAAAAACTATGTACCGTATTCTAAGAGAAAGGGAGGAGGAGCACCCCATCCTTTTAAGGGCTTAAAATAAAACAGCTTTTAGGGGAAAAAATTAATTGAATTATACCTTTTTTATTTTCTGGGGTCAATTGAAATTTTTTTTAATAGAAAGGCTGAATTTATATCCCTAAAACGTGCAAACCGTGGAGATTTCGATCATAACAAGCACGCATCATGACGTGTATTTAATAGAATATGATTGATCTTAAATTTGCAATGATTTACGCGTTTTTAGTCGTCACTAATCATGAGATTATCCAAATTGTTCTCCAGCTTAATTATATATATACGCAAGCAAGCTTTCCAATTGGCAATGGTGAGCTAACAGGGCCCAGCGGCTTTTGTATGATAAGAGTTCTCCAAGTCTTTAAATATATGATATTCCAACGTTTGTGGAAACAACTAGAACATGGGGGAGTAAGTGAACTTTGTTTCTTCAATCCCTGTAGATGATTATAATACTAATGACAAGTGTTTTTCATTTTGATTAGTGTATATGCAGGTTTCCAACTCATATTATACGAGGGAGGCCCATATGATTTAGTTTGGCAAAGAATAGTAACTTGGGATTTGTCAATAGAAATATTAACCACGAATCACGACATAGGTTTGAATTAAAAATTTAAAAAGAAATTATATATACGTGTTCTTTAAATTCATTGAATAGAATGTTCATCTTTCTGTATGTATAAAAGTATGATCCGTCTCTCGATCTGGTTTTCACTTTTTCTCAGGTGAAAACGATCAAATCTATCTGACCCCGATCTCGAGAGCCTTAATGATACACAACAACATGCTTTTTGGCATACGCCTACATACTTTTTCTTGAGTGAAGACAAGTCAAATTCATTTGGCCATGATTTTGAGAGCTCTAAGGGTATCCAACTATATGCTTTTTGCTGATGGCAAAAGTCTCTCTCTATATTAAATTTTAAATATTCTTGCCATTTCCTTGAAGCAAACAGGAGACTGCTGCATTTCATACCGAATTTCAAAACCAGCTGGTATGAGCCAGTACACTCCTAGCTAATTAATTGCGGTGACAGTAGCTAGCTCTTGTGACACGGTATTGACCTGTAAACATTAAGGTAGTAATTAATACAGTTTAGATCAATAATGGACTTAGACGTGACGACAATTGCACGTAAACAGTAAACTGGATTGTTGTTTAACAGAAAAAAATTGTCACGTCAACTTAATTGTTGCCAGAAAACGATTAAAATTGTTTGATGACAATATGCCCATTACATCAACCGGTAAAAGGAGATAAAAACCTCTAGCATCTACATCAAGGGTTCTTTCAGAGTAGTCATTAATTTCATCCACCTTTGTTTTTTCAAAATAAATAAATATATAAAGCAGATCAACCCTTGTTTACTTTCCAGGCATATGATTTTTCTTTTAGCTAGGAAAATATTTTAACGTTGAATATTGTCAGATAGAGAGCTCTAGGTGCACGTACCATCTTCTTGGCCCAGTCATATAATTAAATAAGCCTAAGTAAAGAAAATCTCTTCTCTAAGCAGGGTCCCTTGAAAACTGCACACACAAAATATTATTTTGACTTGAATAATCAATTATTTCCATGTCAACATGAAACCAATTATATCAGGCTAATCATTAACTATTTTGCGTTGTCTTAATTTATATTAGTTGCTGATGTTATTAGAAAAGTCAAAAGACGATCGAGCCGAACAAATTTTCCGGTACATTGTGATCTTACCAAGTCCAATTGCAGGTAAAAAGTCTTCATTTCAAAAGATTTGAGTTGCATTTGCTTGCCATACAGAATTGAAGCATTTGACTAATTTTATGAAATTTGTTTTTAATTTTTTTCTTTTTAAATATATGAAACTGATTATGTTAGAGATTAATATAAATTATATTCGATGACTTATCTATCGACTTAAGCTTTTAGGTGAGATGGTCCTTTAATATGGTATCGAGCTTGGTTGACCATGTGGTCCCGAGTTCAAGTCTCACCATCCCCAATTTCTCAATTATTAAGCACAAGATAATGTGGACTCGTGCAAGTTTTAAGCCCAAATGTTGAGGCTTTTACTTGAGAGGGTGTGTTAGAGACTAATATAAATTATATTCTAGGATCTCACGTATCAACTTAACCTTTTAGGTGAGATGATCCTTTAATAGATTAAGTATCAATCAACTTGTAACTTAAATGATGATACTCATATTCCTCTTCCTATGAAATTCCAACGAATTCGAGCCTCTTTTTATTTGTTAAAAAAAATAAAAATTGACTAGTTACATTACTTTTTTCCATCATATAGTCAATCATAATCCCGGATGGCTATAGGTAACATTATTTGAACAAAATAAAATATGAGTTCCCCATGGATCAATGCTAATTAACATATATACATGATAAAGTCATTTGATTAACAAAAAAGTTAAAGAAGAATCATTGGCTACTATTTAATACTATTTCAAACACTATGATTTGTGAGATAATGGATTGCAAACTTAGTCTCATAGTTACTTGTTAATTTCACTTGTTTGCCTTCTCGGCTTTTCTTATTGTCGTTAGTTCTTTCCTCAACTCTTCTCCATCGTTGGATTATTCTCACTTGTCTTTGTTTCCTCAACACTCGGTTGGACTTCCTTTGACTATTTTTTCCTTAATGAATTTTATTCTTTGTATCTCTATCGTGCCCTCTCTTACAGTTTCATATCTATCTATGTCAAGTTATTTAGTGTGGATGTCTTTAAAATCTCCTCTCTTTTTGTTTCTTTACAATCGATTCCTCTAGTTTGGGACCCAATTGATTATCTTTGTTGTTGATTCGAGGCCATTTTCCGATTCTACTCTCTTCTTTTCCTCTTCTTGGTTTGTTTATGTTTGCCCTTTCTTTTTTATTTTTTTTTGTTTTTGTTTCATTCATTTTGAATGAGATGGGTGGTTTTAGTTTTCTCGCCTTGACAAAGAGTCAAATCTGTCTTGCAGGTGGTGGCTCCAACATCATGCCTGTTGTTGTCATTGGGTGTTGCTCAATCAAATATGTCTTATAACTGTTGCCTCCAATTTCGGATGGATTGGTATCATTGGGTGCGGAACAAATTGCTTCTCTTCGAGGCAATGTTGGGAATTGATTTCATTCCTCTCATTTTGTGCATTTTGCTCTTTCTCTCCCAATTCCTTTGGTTCGATTTTGATTAACTAGGTTCTTTCCTTTGTCTTTTTTATTTTCATTCGATCCGTTTTGGTTTTTGTTACTTGTTTTTTGTTGCTTCGTATTGTCATGCCCTCCTCCCTCAATGGGGGCCCTTGTTAGCCTTTTGGCTTGCTAATTCTTAATTTTTTTTGTTCATTACTTATTCCCTCTTTCTTTTGGCGAGAAAATATCTATGCCATTTAGGTTTTTTAGGAGACACTTTTTCCCCACTTGACTTTTCTTTCTCGCTCCTTCTTTTTTGGTCTTTATTCTCCGGAGAAGGTTCGTTCCTTTGTTTTCCCTTTGGTTTTATTGTTCTAGTTTTTTATTTATTTATATGCTTTTAGTGTTTTTTTATTTACAATGCCTATCTTTTTTCTTTGTTTCTTGATGTTGCCTTATGCAAGTGGAATTATCCACGAAATATAGGTTTGTTTTGATTTCTTAACATATTCAATAGAACATGTAAGATAGATAACACGGACTCTTATGAGTTGAACATTGATCAAACAATATGGTTAGAAGAAATTTCAAGAAGTTCCGCATTCGATATTTTGCGAGCAACTATAGTTCTTTGCGATCAAGGGAAAAATGCTCAAAGGCTTATTTATGTGCTTTATCTTTGTTATAGTCGGTACCTATTTCAACGTTGGCATTTCAAGTTATTAGGTATTTGACAATTAGGCTTAGCCAACAATTCTTATCAATTTTATGGATAATGGCAAGCCATTCTTGCCTACCTAGTTTCTCTAAAAATGATAGTCATATAGTGGAGAATAAAGAAAGTACAAGCCAATTCTTAACATTTGTAATGCCCATAAATTTAAATGCATTTCCATAGTGTTATTGGTTTGCCTTTTTGCAATCTGCATATTCCATCGGAACATTAAGTCGTTGCGTCAATCGAATTTTTTAATGGCATCAATGCGGTTCTATATTAAAGGACTTTGTGTGCATCTATTACTTTTGACCATGTTTGTGGTCATTCACACTTTGTTTAAATAATTTGAATAAATAATTTGATCATCTTTGTTTTTCTCTACTAGGTTGCTCTTGCGTGGCGATATTTTTTTGATAAAACGATCCCTCATTCTCTTTCAACTACATTTGTTTTTTTTTTTTTACCTTAGTTAATATTTACATCTCACCATGTTTCTTTATGGTTCTTACATTTTATAGCATTTATCTTTGATGTGTGTGTTTACGTATGTGTCATATTTGTAATCTTTTAAATTATGTTGTTTGTTTTCAATTTCTCCTACTTTGTTGCCTTCATCCTGTGCATTTTGCTTAAAAAAAAAATAGACATCAATAGCCGATCAATGTGCTCTATTTGTACTTGAAATAGGTTTGTCTTTTTAGTTCTATTTTTTATCTTCCTTCACTTTGTTCGCACTTATTTTGCCGTGTGATTTTTATGGTTTATGGATCGGTTTCCTATTGCAATGCTTATTCAGCCTTGCCTTTTCACCTTCATAACCAACTTTGAAAATTGATGTGTCATGAATTGTTAGAATATGGAATTTTGATGGTACTTTTCATGCTCATTCCCATCTTTTTTTCTCTTATTTGAATCTCTGTTTCTATGCCTTCTTTATGTCACGTTGCTTAAAATTGTATCCTTTTTTTGGTGGATTGCGGACTCTTACTCCAACCTAAGCGAGTTTTGTTTACAACTTAGGGAGAATAATTTTTTTTTTTTATTTCTTACAATTACTATTCAGTCTTGGATCGTCTCATTTCATAATTTTCATCCTTTTATGCATATATATCATCACATGGAACCTTTCTTGATCCGGTCTAAAGGTGATTTTTTCCTATTCGGAAAAGCCTTAAAAAATTCCATAGCTTGCTTAGATTTGGTTCCAAAAAGTAAAATCTAGCTGAATCACTCAATTGTAAGATGTATCAAACAAAGGCATACGCTTTGAGATTGCACATGAAAAAGATAATCATAGGAAACATCAAGTCCTTTGCATCACATATGTATTAAAACACAAGAACCAAAAGGTAATACCCTACCTTAAATGGGAAACAATATGAAAAGAAATGAAAAAAGAAAAATTTCCCTCCAAGTAAAGTGGTTTTAGTGGATTGCATATAATTCCTTATAACGTCCCACATGTATAGTGATAATGAAAAATAATTTTATATAAATCCTTATAATATTTCACATTTAACATGATCACGAAAAGTATAGTAGAAAACCTCCAAATGGTTCATATATGTGAGAGTGTGTGTGTGTGTGTGTTGATATCTATATTGAATTCATATTATTTCAATAAGGGTCGATTTGAATGAGAGTCTCCTATAATTGCAAATTGAAACACATGGAAACCCTTGAAACATATACATAAATCATACATGGACTCATTCACATACATATAAAATATGACTTTTTATGGATATTGATGCTATTGTGGGGATGTGGAACTCTAACCCATATTGATATACACGGATGCACATAGAACACCTATATATATTCAACTTTAAACTTTGTTCCACTTGAGGATATTAGACCATCTAGAGCTTAAGAACAAAATATTTCAATAAGGGTCAATTTAAATGGGAGTCTCCTATACTTGCAAGTTGGAACACGTGGAAACCTTTGAAACATATACATAAATCATACATGCACTCATTCACATACATATAAAACATGACTTTTTATGGATATTGATGCTATTGTGGGGACGTGGAACTCTAACCCATATTGATATACACGGATGCACATGATACACACGTAAATAATATATATATATATATATATATATACAACTTTAAACTTTGTTCCACTTGAGGATATTAGACTATCTAGAGCTCGAGAACGAAAATGCTTTCAAGTTTTCCATTAAGAACTATATGTTGATGAGCTTGAGGTTTCAATTACGTAGGAAATGTGCGAGAGAATACAATGGAAAATAAAGAATGTCCACTAAATGTTTTTTTTATCCCACAAAACAACGGATCACAAATGCACTTCCAATTTAATATCGGAAGATTACATTCGATATTGTGATTATCATTATCATCTCACATCGATGTTTTGCATTTACAAAATGCATATTATGCATTTTTTATGTATGAAAATAAAGTGAGATAATAATTTTAGAATCTTGAGTTAACCATTTAAAATATTATGCACTACTTGTTTATATATTGTGGTCCATTTATCAAACTTGAGTTAACCACTTAAAATATACAAACTAGTGCAAAGCTTATATAGAATCTTACTTGTTCTCCAATAAGAGAAAAACCAATAAAAAAGTTGTTAGCTTGTCATGCAAATCCGGGATAAATCATGCACAATGATGTCGAGTAAGACATAATATAGATTTAGCTACAAAAGAAATTTTAATAGCAAACATGAAAGAACAAAAGTAAGCTTTTGTTTCTTCTAGAATATCAAATGGTAATTATAAAACCCGAGAAATAAAAAAAAATTTTTCGTGTCTTATTCATAAGCATATGCAAACATATATATACAATATGTCCGTGACTCCTACAAGTTATGTACAATCAAGTTATTAACTCCTACAAGTCAGCCTACAATTAAGTTATTAACTCTTATAATTTAACCTATAATATCTATAATACTCCCCTTAAACTGGCGCACAAATGTTAATAATGCCCATTTTGTTACAAATATACTCAATCCAAAACCCATTTAGAGCCTTCGTAAAAATATCCCCTAGTTGTTCTTCGGTCTTCACATACTCGGTAGAAATCAAATTATGTTGTATTTTCTCATGAACGAAATGACAATCAATCTCAATATGCTTGGTTCGTTCATGATTAATATGCTTTGTTTGTTCATGAAACATGAGATTAGAAGCAATATGAATAGCGAACTTGGTTATCACTACTGTACTTTTACTAGTAAAGATGCCTTAAGACCAACTTCAATCAATAGCTAAGATATCCATTTTACATCACACACAGATTATGCCATAGCTTTATATTCCGATTCCACACTTGATCGGGACATAACATTTTGCTTCTTACTCTTCCATGAGATTAAATTTCCTCCAACAAAGATATGATAACCGATCATGGATCTCCTATCTATCTTAGAACTCGCCTAATCTGCATCAAAGAAGCACTTAATATGAGTATGTCTATGATTTCCATATAGTATGCCACGTCCAGGGGATCCTTTCAAATAACACATAATTTGCTATAAATCTATCCAATGGTTAACTCGTTAAAAAAGACATAAATTGGCTTACAACACTAACGAGTAAGCAATATCTAGACGAATCACTATAAGGTAATTCAACCTCTCAACTAGTCTCATGTATTTCCTTAGATCTTCGAATAACTCACCATCTATCGTGAGTTACACATTAGGAAGCATTAGCGCACTTGCATGGTTTGGCTTTCATTTTTCTAGTCTTAGTTAATAAGTCAATGACGTATTTCCTCTAAGATAATAAGATGCCTTTCTTGCTCCTTGTCACCCTAATACCTAAGAAATATTTTAATAACCCTAAATATTTTATGTGAAACCGATTGTGAAGAAAGGATTTAAGAGATGAAATCTTCGTAGTATCACTCTCGGTAATGACAAGGTCATCAACATATTCAACTAGAAGAATGAGGCTAGTTTCAAAACATATATAAAAGACCGAGTGATCGGACTTGCTTTTTGTCATTCCAAACTTCTCAATTGCTCGAATGAAGGAATTTGTTTCAAATCATATAGAGATTTTTAAAGATGAAAAACTTTTCCATACTCCCTTAAGCAACAAATCCAAGTGGTTGCTCCATATAGACTTCCTTCGAATGTCACCATATAGGAAGGCATTTTTGACGACTAATCGACGTAAAGGCCAATCATGAGTGGCTACCATAGAAATGAGTAACCCAACGGATGTCATCTTAGCTATAGGAGAGATAGTGGTAGAATAATCCATACTTTAAATTTGAGCATACATTTTTACAACAAGATGAGCTTTTAGTTGAGCAAGCCGACCTATCAAGGTTTACCTTAATTACAAATACCCATTTGCATCGAATAGCTTTCTTTTTTATAGGTTAGTTTACCAAGTTTCAAATACCATTATCATTTAAGGTAGTCATTTCTTCTATTATAGCATTTTGCTAACTAGGATGAAACATGGCTTCATAAACGGTTTTGGGAATGGAGGCGAGTAAGGGATTTGATAAAAGAGTAAAAAGAAGATGACGGGTGATCATAAGAGATGCAAGAAGAAATAAGATGAGTACATAACATTTACCTTTTGTATGAGCAACGAGAAAGATGATCATTTAGTATTGGATCTAATAATGAAGAAACTAATACAAGACATGTATCTTGAGGTTCTTATCATCATGAATAAATCTTAAGAACATGAGGCTTAGTAGGTATAGGATCAACGGGTGTAGGGTCAACAAGTGTAGAAGCATGAGAAGAATTGATAGGATATGTGACAATAGAAACTAAAAAGTCATCTTTCTCCCTTTGAGTGGCATAAGTAGAAGAAATAGGAAAAAATGAGGTGTGTTCTAAAAAAATAACATCGAGTTCATATAAGATATCAATTAAGACTAGGACAATAGCATTTGTGCCTTTTTTAAAGACAAGAGTAGCCTAGAAATACATATTATAATGATTTTAGATATAGTTCGATGACCTAAGGACAAACGTCACATACAAAACAAGTACTTATTGAATATCTTGAGTTCAATAGAGAACATAGACATAATGGGAAAGAGAACAATGTAAGGGATCTCATCATTAAGTACATGAAGGCATGTAGTTAATCAAAAAATAAGCGATGGGGAAAGCTGCATCGAGCCAAAATGGTTTAGGAACTTACATATGAAATAATAATGTTTGAGCTATTTAAAAAAGATATCTAATTTTTCTTTCTATTACTCTATTTGAAATGGGTTATCAACATAAGAAGATTGATGAAGAATGCCATTCGAATCACGTAAGATTGAAAAGACTCAAAAAAATTCTTTAGCATTATCACTTCGTAATGTGTACATAGAAACATTAAATTATGTTTTGATTTCAACACAAAAAGTAAGAAAATAGGAAAACAACTTAGGAAGATTTTTCATTAGATATAGCTAAGTGACACGAGAATAATCATCAATAAAAGTAACAAAGTAATTAAAACCAATTTCGGACATAGTATGACAAGGATCCCAAACATCTAACGGAACTAACTCAAAAGCAAAATAAGCTCGTTTATTGACTCTAGAACATTTAGGAAGAAGATGATGTTTAGTAAATTGATATGACTCACAATCTAATGTAGATATACTATAAAATTATGGATAAATTTTCTTCAACAATGATAGAAAAGGATGTCCTAACCAAAAATGAGCCTCGAATAGAGTTAAGATGCTAAAACATGTAATGGATTTTGGCACTCGCATGTCTAGAATGTAGAGCCCTCCATATTCATATCTTTTACCAATAATCTACTTCATCGTAAGATCCTGAAATAGACAATGATCAAGATAAAATGAGATACAATAATTAAAATAATGAGTAAGTTTACTTATAGAAATTAAATTTAATGAAAACTTAGGAAGACTTAATACGGATGATAGGGAAATTAATGGAGTTGGATTAGTTTGTCATATGATGTGTGGCACCAGAATCAATGACCCATTTAGATGATGAGGAAATAAGACATAGAATGGGTTTATTTGACTCGATTGTGATATGAGAAGATGAAGACCTTAATGATTTTTAGTGCGAGAGAACTTAGCAAATTCATCTGCGAAAACTATAATAAAGTTCTTAGATGATGAATTAGATGTAGCATTAGTAGGCTTGTAAAATGTGCTTAATGGAGTTTTACGAGATCGATTTTGCAATTTTCTATAAGTTCACTTTATATGGCCTAACTCATAACAATAATAGCATATAACTCCTCTAGAATCTTGACTACGATTATTAAAAGTCGAGGCATGATTGCTTATTCCCTTTCTTTATTATCACTCCTGTTATACCCACTACTTCAACTCATAAGAGCACTAAGTAAGGTGAACATATAGAGTGGGTGGAATAGATGGAGTGTTGTCTATATAAAGCACCTTAGTAAATGTATCTTGCAAAGAAGAAATCTTAGGACTAGAGAGTATTTGAGATTTAACACTTTCAAACTCAAGAGAAAGACTAGCTAGGAAACTCATGACGACGATTTGCTCTCATTGAGATTGATAAACTTTCATATCAAAACTAAATAGTAACAAAACATTAAGTTCTTCATAGTTTTCTTAAACTCCATAAAATAAGATGTGAGAGATCTATCTTATTTCCTTACATGATAAAAAGCTTTGCATAACTCATACATTCGAGAAATATTCCCTTTTTCAAGATACGAGAAATCTAGATATTCTATCAATTTCTTAACAAACTCACGAGTGATTAATCAAACTAATTACCTCATTATCCCTCTGTCATGTTTGTTTCGAACCATTTGTAGGTGGATCTTCGGTAAGGTGATTATCCTTGTCAATACTCGGATAAATTTGAATTGTCTTACTCCGATCCGGATAATTGGAGCCATTGAGCTTATGTTTTAGGATTTTAGACACACCAAAATTACATCAAGCACAACCCATATTTTCTTATTAGTCATAACTCTAATTTTTTTTACAAAATGCAATCAGAAAAAAAAAAAAAGATCTTGATTTGAACGAGATCTCACACCTGAATGGATGTTGGAGCAAAATAGCACGGATATATGTTGTACAAAACTAGTCGAGAATAACTAGTCACTTTGCAAGGGTGACCTAAAAAATTTGCACTGATACTCACTTGACCAAATAGTTAGAGAAGAAGAAAAAGATAATAATTAGTCACTCTACAAGGCTCGGATACCATGTGAAACTTGAGAAATAGAAAAAACTTTTTGTGTCTTACACACATACACACACACTATGCTTGTGACTCTTACAATTCATCTATAATATCTATAACAATAATGATCTAATTCTTGTTACTTCGACCTATTGCATGATTCTAGAAAGAAGTTAAATAATTTAGTTGTCAAGTTAGGCCTAGATTTCTTACGACATTGTGATTTCCTACACCATTGTCTCATAATATATTTACATAGCTTTATTATTTAATGGGTTTGGTAGAATTACAATTAGATCAAAAAGTCCGAGTTGGAAATCAAACTCATAAAATAAGCCAAACAATTTTGATTTCAAAGAATGAATTTGGACCAAAGAAACATAGAATTATAAGCCGGAAGATAAACCTAATATCATTGCTCGTATTTTCACGAACAAGCTTGATGACATGTTATAGTTCATTAAATCAAGAAAGCCTTTCGACATAACAATACCCGATACTTATTAATCTTTTTTAATCAAATTTCATAAACTTCTTTTTTTTCTACTAAGAACATATCTTCCTACTTCTTGATAAATGTTTTTGATGTTGAGTTCCAAAAGAGAGGATTGCCTCATTGCTATATTTTATTATGGCTTGACCCTTCGTGCAAGTGTCAAACAACTTTCGATGATGATTCCATTGTTATTGAAGAGGTGTCTAATAAAAAGTGAGATCCTGAGCGTTATAATTTGGTTTCATAATTTATGGTTTATGGCCTTTGTGGTGTTATTAACCCAAGTGCTCATTGCATGAAACTTGATTGTTGTAAAAACGTTTTCTAAAGAAATTGAAAGATAAAACTATTTTTGATTATAACATATTTGTCTTTTTATAAACGGCAAGATGATTCTTCAAAAAAAATCTTAAAAAATAACATCAACCTTGATAGCGAGTCATGTTGTTCCTTTTAGTAGGGAAATGCACTTAGATATAAAGCTCACATCATATTGAGATTTGTTGTTAATCAATACTAATAAAATGTTTTTTCAAATATATTAGTAAAGATATAGATAGGGCTAAAATGGTTATTGAGATAGACAACCTTGATGAAATTAAGTCTTACCTTAATTGTCAATTCATTTATCCATATGCGGCGAGTTTGGTGCCTTTTTGTCTTTTAATACACTTTCTTCATTCTCTAATTGAAAGACTTGCCATTCATTTATCTATACAACAACCAATTGTTTATAATGAAACTAAATCATTATGTTCTATCATTAACTGATCGAGTATTGATAGAACGATTGTTATTGAATAGTTTCGATGCAATTGGACTTATCACGGTGCTTCATAACCTTTACCATGCATAAATCCTTTATGAATATGTATGGGATGCTTGGAAGCAAAGAATGGCTTTTGAGAACCAAAGTTTTTAGCGTTATTCATATTGTTTATGTACACCCTATTGCGGGTGATCTTTATTTTTTATGAATTTTATTGAATTATGTCGGAGGCTCCATAAGCTTCGACGACATGAAGATAGTTCGTGGTGTTGTTTACCCAACCTTTTAAGCGACTCGTCAAGCCTTCGATTTATTAAAAAATGATAGAGAATGGAATCGGACTTTCAAAAAGGTAATTTAAACAATTTCTTATCCACATCTAAGGTGCTTATTTGTCAAAATGGTCCTTTTTTATGGGCTTGCAGGATCTAAGCAATTCTTTGATGCATTTTGGTCTTTCTTATATGACCACATACTATCAAATCTTAAAACATCTTTTGGAATGACTAATCTTCATGTTGCTAACTGCGAGCTACAATATTATATTTTTAATGAACTTGAGCTTTTGTTGAATACATCCGCTTCATCTCTTGCTGATCATAATATTCCTATGCTTGATAAGTGCATGATTTCTGAAATTAGAAATAAACTCTTCGAGAGAAGAGCTTAATTATGACATCAATGAACTTAGGGCTAACCATTCATCAATAGTTGGTCAATTAAATACGGAGCAAAAACATGTTTATGACTTGTGTTATCTATGTTGTCATAGAAAAATAGCTTGGTCTTTACTTTGTCTATGGGCATGGTGGACCCGGTAAAACATTTTTTTGACATACCATAATTAATAAAATCGATCGGAGGATCTCATTATCCTTACAATTACATCATCTAGTATAGCATCACTTCTTCTTCATAAGGGTAAAATAACTTATTCTCGATTTAAAATTCCTCTCAACCTAGATGATTCATCGACATGCATAATTAAAAAAAACCACCTCTCAAAACATCTTAAGAACGCATATTTGATTATTTACGATGAAGTTTTTATGAACAATCGAAGGCTGTTTTGAGGTGTTTGACGGAATGTTATGTGATGAGCTTAGTGATGCAAATAATGATAGACGAGATTCTTTGTTTGATGGAAAAACAATCCTTTTAGGGGGTGACTTGCGATAAATATTGCTTGTGATTCCTGGTGGGATAAAGAAAGGTATTGTTCGTGTATCCATTAGCGAGTTCATTTCTTTGGCCTAGCTTTAGAATTTTCACTCTTAAATGGAACATGAGACTTTTGAATGTAAGACTAAACCATGATGAAAAAGTTAAATTAAAAAAATTTACTGATTGGATTCTCAAAATTGATAAAGGTTGTGTCTTCGATAGTCCATATGTTGGCGATGATGATGCTTATAGTTGTTAAGATTCTATGGAATTTTCTTATTAGAGTTCATGATAATCTAATTGAAAGCATTTTTTAGTCTTCTATCCTCAAATTCATGACTACGAAATGGAAGATAATTATTTCGGAGAGAGAGCCATTATTATGCTAAAAAAATATGTTATCACAAAGATCAATGAATTTATTCTCGAATGCCAAACTAGCAAAAAACATATATACATGAGCACCGATTCTATGTATAGCTCTTGATAGATTCTCCAAATCTTGATTTTTTTATATCGACGAGTTTATAAATAAACTTGAATTCAACGACGTGCCTTCATATATCATAACACTCGAAGTTAGGAGTTCTAGTCATCTTGCAAAGAAATATCGATTAATTGATCGATCTATGTAATGAAAAAAGATTGATTAATACACGGCTTGCAAATAAAGTTGTTGAAGCTAGGATTATAATAGGTAGTCATATAAGTGCTCGCGCTTTTATCCCTAGAATTATCTTTTCAATCTTAGAGAACAAATGGCCTTTCACTTTCAAACGATGCTAGTTTCTAATCCGGTCATGCCACGGGATGACAATAAAAAAAAGACAAGGGCACTCTCTTAAAACGAGTTGGTATTTATCTATTAAACCAACCTTTCGAACATAGGTAGCTTTATGTTGCACTTTCAAGAGTTATATTGAAGGTTGGCCTTAAAATAATTGCATATAACGATACCGAGATTGTGGATGAGTATGTAAAAAAGTTATCTATAAGGATGTTTTAAATTCTTTGCATGCAAATATACACTATCGTTTAGGGTTAAATTAAGCATGTTGCTTATTTATAGTTTCATTCCAAGCTATAAAATATTACCATTTTTTATAATTTTGCCTCACATATGTTTCTTTTAAATAGTTGGTTTACATTCATCTACTCCATTCCTGTGTTTGCTCTTTTAGTAGATGAACATCATTTTTAACGTTCTTATATCCTTTCTTTTTCGAGTCTTGGATTAGTCAATGACAACTAAAATATTTGCTATCAAGACGTATGATTATGTCCCTCTTATAAGTGTTCATGCTCCTCTTGTTTGGATTACCATAAATAACGAACAACCGAGCCTCTTTTAATTGTGTTTTCATTGATGTTGAGGTACTTCTAGGCATCCCATGATTCTTTTATTAATACGAGTAAAATTGTAGATACAATTGCTAAAAAAACCAATTTCTATTCTATTTCAGCAAAACAAATTAGCTAGAAAAATACAATCCATTTTCGGTTGGTGTCCTCTCCTTTTGTGGCTTTTTTTTTATACAAGAATTTTTTGATCCCATTTTTGCGTTTTGTTGTCAATTTGTTTCTCCTCCCTTAGATTTTTGATGTTGGGAATTTTTATACAACAACATAATAATTTTCATTGACATTAAATCAAAGGCCATCTGCTACATTTTTTTCATTGCACATTTTACATTTCATTATAACTTAATCTTAAAAAACCTAACAAAAAATAAATTTATATAGTTGCCACCATTTCCATACAACCAATAAATGAAAACCAACTTCATAATGAATTCACAATAAATCAAATTCAAAACACCCTTTAGCTCTGCTTGTTGACCTTCTTGCGAGATGAAATAAAAATTAACGAGACATTATCTTATGATTATTTCTAAAAGATACCTAAATAATTTCACCTTCATCACCTTAATTTCTCATTTCTCTCATAAGAGGGTGGCTTTTATGAAACATTGAATTTTTACACATATGAAAGCAAGTCCATCAATGTTGTGGTTAAAAATTCTACCATCATAGATCTAAAGTGAGATGTTTGAATTAATGCACTTTAGTCCAACACCTTTCCTATGTTAAGACACCACTTCTCACTCATTGATTTTGCCAACCCCTTAACCAAGGGCAAGAAATCTTGCACTTTAGAAGGTCATCCATGTAAATAAACATTATGATGTGATAATTTAATATGTCTTTACATCAACTTTACTTGGTCATTGAGTAAAAAAACCTATTTATTTTTTATTTTTAGATGTCTTTGGTAGGATTAAAACTACACAACCTCTCTAAAAAATCGTTGTTCGTGGTGATTTTCTTGAGTGCAAACAAAAAATTTATGATCGAAAACATAAGGTATATATTTTACACACCGTGCGTTTGTTGCTAATGTTCATTGGATTTAATAAATCAATTTCAGCTTTTTGTTCCGATGTTGGTTTAGGAAAGAAGACCTACATATCATCCTTTGGGGTGATGTTATAAGGTGCCTCAATGAAGATTCTATTTGTGTTCTTCGATCACTTGTGATGGTTGTATTTATAGGGTTCGGAGCGAGTGAATTCCTTGGTAAAAAAAATTCCACCTCCTATAAAGGCTTTTAATCATTTTTTTAATTTCGAAAATACTTTATCATAGAAATTATTTTGTCGTATTTATATGGATTTTTTTTATAGGCAAACTAGGTCCTCAATCGTACGACTGCATCGGTATGGTATCCGAATCCCGATATTCTTAAGATTCTCAATTACAATAATTAATGAGTTAGTTTCTCTCTCATAATGATTTTTGAAACATCTACTCTATTTTTTTGACTAACAAATGTCTTTTTTTTTTCTTTATTTCAACTTCACAACCATTGCATAAAATATTAAGCATTTGCCTTTACAAGCTAGCAAAAAGGCAGACTAAAGAACAAAAATTAAGCAATCAAAAAACTATAAAAGAACTTTCTTGCATTAATCCTTATGATCATCCGGTCATAAGGATTTCACACATCACAAAACATAATTTTCCTATGAATCAAAATATATATTCTTAAATGACTTCAACATAATGCATCCCTTACACAATAAGAGCCGTTGTCACACGGATTGATGCGATATATGGATAGTGGTACTTGGGATGTCTAGAGTGCCATAAATATCTCGGGAAAGACGAATGCAACTTCACGTATACGTTGTATGACGTAATTAGCACGGACCTATACCATAATACATGCCTCAAATAACTCATGTTTATTTTTATTTCCATCAATAATTTTAAAGCATGTTATCCAAAACTTAATCGACTAATAAACACATGGTGTTTCATCCTAATTTATTGTCTTGTAGATACCACATAATCTATTTAATCAACGATGGAACTATCGAAGCAAGAGTGTTTATTACCGGAATTCTAGTTGCAAAATGCTTTGAATGCATATGCCAAGACTTGGTTCTCAACTATGGATGGATTGGCGAACGATCGTTCCATAGCCATTAATCGAGGCGACCAATCGATTTTAGCTATTTAAAGTCCGAGTGTAACTTCTACTTCGGCTTAACATTAAACTACCATTTCATCACAACCAATATCTATGAAGATATTTATGTGGTCGCAGATGAGACTCATTTGCCTCCGATACAAAACTAATTTTCATAGCCTATGAAAAATTTGTTACTGCTAATGGCTCACAAACAAGCATCTACTAAGGCAAATAAAAGCATTCTCATTTTAGTCGATTGCCTAAAAATGTATCTTTGAATGCCACTCTAAAAAATACATGTTATTTTTTCCAACAAACCCGATGTCCATGTCACACCATCATATAAACATTTTATGATGCGACGAAATAAAATAAAATAAAATAAACTTGCATGCTCTCAAGACTCACAATTGTGCCCGACACCATAAAAACAAATTTAATTAACGAGTTAAAATCACTTCATCCCCACAAACAAAATTTAACCAATATAATGCATCAAATCTTCAAATAAATAATTCACAACTTGCACATTGTTTTTTCATAAAAAAACAATCACATCAAACTCATTACTTGTGATCAACTGTATCAAAACAAGTGTATCAATCCCACAATTTGTATTACTAAGTAATCTATGATTAATTATACTCGCCACTCAAAAAAAAGATTTTGGAGGATCATGTAGGGGAAGAGCTATCCCTCGTTAAATCGTCTCCATGATATAATGAATTCTCAAATTCCAAACAAGAAAAAAAGGGATGAATTAATCAATTTCTAGGAAGAAAATCCAATTACACATGACTAATTTTAGAGCCTACAAATAATGGTCAAGAAATTAAAGTTAAAAAATATTATTAGGGTGGTTTTGCAATGGATCAACGAGTGTTCGATGAATGTAGAAATGAGATGTTCAATAAACGTAGAAATGAGGGGTATCATCTCTCAATTTAAAAATTTAAACTGTTAGGTGAGGTTTTAGAAATGATTTTTTATGACTCGTAATAGAGATGGCAATCCAACCCGCCTCGCCCATCCTTGCCCTGTTTGGGGCGGGTATGGAGCATAAAATTTTGCCCCGAACAGGGCACGAGGCGAGGATAGGGATAGCTATCCCCGCCCGACCCCGCTTTTTTACCTTTAAGAAAGGTGATTTGGCGAGGTCCCGTCACGCCATGTTTGGGGCGGGGATGAGGAGCGAATTTTTGCACCAAATGGGACACGGGTAGGGATGGGTTTTTTTTTTAGGGGCGAGGCGGGGATGGCGATCCCCGCCCCACCCCATTGCCATCCCTACTTTATAACATGCTTCTTCTTCAAGTAAAAGTTTTTGGGCTTGAAATTTACATATACTCACACTACTTTATGCTTAATGAATTAGAAAAGAAATTGAAGTAGTGAGATTTAAATTTGGAACTATTTAGTTAAACGGGTTCCGATATCATTTTTAAAAAACCATTTCAACTCAAAAATTTAACCTTAAGTAAAATTTCAGAAATGATTTTATATAACTATCGAACATAACTACATTATAAATATAGAAACCTATCTAAGATTGGTCTTATTATTAATGGCATTGCCTTCTATAATATATTTTCTTATGGAAAATGAGGTACCCTCGACAAAGGAAATAACCGACACCAGAAGAAAGCAGAACAACAAAATCTTACGTGCAGAAATATGATAAGTTGTTGTCGCTCATTTGGCTCATGCAATATTAAGACGGTTGAGAGGACCATATGGAGCCAACGACAGCGATCTAATGCACAATTTAAGCCTCTCTCTTAATGAAATTGACAAAGACCCACCACCAGCTCCTTAACCTAAATACTAACAACATCATGTGATTATCAAAGCCGCAAGATCCTGCCCATGCCTTGCTCTGGATTTATAAACACAGATCGCGACATGCATAACATATCTAAGCGTAAGGAACAAAATGAGATGACCTCCTGTACGTATATATGTTTGGATAAGGAACAGCATAGCTCGAAATAAGATTGCTTGTCTGGACTATTTCAAGTTCTTTTCAATTTGAATTCTTTTATAAGCCTGGAAACCTTGTTTAATTAGCCCATTGCTGCAAGTGATGATGTTTTGCTTCTTAAGGGTGTTATAAAATGACAACTTGCTAATAATGAGTGAAATCAGAATAAATTCAAGTACATATGTGCTATTTCAAATTTTCAATGGAGAAATCAGGACTTTAGGACCACAAGACACAAGAGAATAGGCGTCATTGATGATGACTGAATAATTGAAATGTTTTTCTGATTTTCCTTTTACTTGCTTTGTCGAGCACTATTGGACTTTGGTGGGTAGTGAAATACTACATGAACAGGAGCCAATATTGATCGTAATTCTATACATAATTAATTCCCAAGAAAAAATAATAACAATAAATTGAAATTGTATAACTAAAAATGAATAATAAAAAAAAGAAAAAACTCGAAATCACTGATTGACGTATGTACTCGTTTGCAAGGAGGAGGAGGGGAGACATCATCTGTCGGATGACAGAAAATAGAGAGCAAAATTTGATTTGATTGCTCGAGCAACCCTAGCAACACGTACAGATTTACCTAGCAAGACATACCGTTATAATTATTTTCGTTGGGGTCTGTTTAGCCAAATGCGTCTACAAGTAATTATACTTAATTTCATGGGAGAAATTAAATGAAAGGTTATTATGCCATTAACCTAATAGACTAGATAAGGATAGTGTACTGCTAAGGTGCTGATTGGCTTTTTTGAGCATGTCCCATTACAGACTTTGCTATCTGTCTAGTTGGTGAATTATGCTTCTTTGCCATGTCTAATCTACCAGCCAATTCAAGAATACGGCATATCCCTCAAATCTCGCAGATTACATATCATCAACTGTTTTGATTTCTTATTCCGTCGGCAGTGTAAGAGGATTAGTTACTAGGGCTTAATTATTTTGTTTGGCAATGCAATATCACCAATTCACATGCAGTGCAGATAAAAATCATCAAGTGTTGGGCACAAAACAAACAGAGAGCTAGGTAATCAAATCATGTTTATTATTCTAAGTATATGTTAATCAAAATCATATTACTGTCTCTAGACCCACATAGATATATATTCGCACTTACGTTATTAATGGAAAACATGCTTTTTTTGATACACCAAGTTTGTTAGCCTTTTTTGTTCTTCTTGAGACACTTCCGACTCAAACTAATCACTTCTAAAATCCAGTTGTCATTTTAATTGCACATGTGACATGCCCTTAACCACCCCTTGTTTTGTTTCGAGCATACAGTAATAATTGTCATGAACTTGCAGTGTCGAAGGGGTACTTGAGCATAAATGGAAAATCTTCTGCAAATTATCTGCTAGCTAAGATAATCGATTGGTAGAGGCACAATGATCATTTAGCTTGGCGTGCGTCCAAATTACTCCAAACGTTGCATTTGAAAGGTTTGCAAGGTTCACGAGAATGTTTCATTACTAAATTCATGTGTAAGGCCATGGCTGGGAGTCTGGGACAGAGAGGTACCATCTCACAATAAACTAGGCATTCACATTACTGACTAGGGACATCAGAATGTTTCATTCGCCTTGTGAGATCACATGATGAACTTAATTGTGAGAAGAGAAAAAAAAAAAAAACAAAGAAATAACACTTCATAGATAAGTACGTACCAGTTACCACATGTTTTGGGTCAAAGAATTAACGTTGGGATTGATTTGTCCGTAACGTTTTATATATGTGATCTTAGAGACATGTTTCCCTTCCACATTCAGAGTGATTAGGAACCCAAACTCTTTCTTACGATTATTTTGTTTTATAATTAATGAAATGAAAGTGAAATCCCTCTAATTTTAATTATGCATTAAAAACAATTTTATCTATTTTTAATTTGATTAAAGACAAGCTATCCATACAGAATTAAAAGATTTAAAATAATTTAACTTTTCATAGCGTAATTTGAAATTTGAAATCTAATAACTAAATATGTGTTTGGCTTTGAAGTTTGATTATAGTTATGGCTAAGGCTAATACTAAAACGAATTGTTCGGTTATAATATGCAATTCAAATGATAAAATAAGTACAAAAATTATTTTGAAATTTTATTTTAATGTGAATGTGTATGATAATCAAGAAGACATTTTTTCTATCATACTACATATGAGAATAAAATCCAATTAGAAAATTACATTTTTTTTCTTATACTATGTCCATGTCAATTGCCATAAGACTAGTTTTTAATCATATATAATAACAGCTACAAGCAAAAGAGGGTATAAAAGTAACAAATGAACCACACAAAGCAAAGACAATAACCATACAAAAAAAAAAACATTGACAAAGGGCACCAAATTAACGAACATATCCATACACATAAGGAACGAATGATTGAAACAGGCATGAGAAAACAAAACAGTATCCGGTAAATTGAATCCGAAGTGCAGGTGGGTGAGGATAAACAATTTAGAAACAGAAAATTTATCGCCTATTTTAATTTTTGTTGTAATATTACCATAATAATAGTTTTTAATTGAAGCATAAATCATTAAAAAGTACTTGCAAGTTAAAATCTAAACAGTATTAAAAAAAAAAAAACATTGGGCGTACGGACAAAGTTGAAGCAAAACTTTCATTCTTAATTAAAATTTAACCAAAAGTTAAGGGTATTATAGACTTTGTATATGAAATATGTGAGATGCTCCATCCAAAAGCTCAAAGCAGAGAGACTACCTTCATTCCAGGGTTTTAAAAGTGAGTTCCACTGCTAGCTGGCTATCTTCTGTAATCAAACATCTATCATTGGCTTTTTCTTCAAAAGTTCCATGCATCTTTAGCGCCAAACGGATCCTAGGAAGGAAATATAAATACTTAATGGCTAAAAATCATCCTTTCAACTCTCTTGATTTTTTTTTCATACCTTGTGTGTGTTTAAGTAAAAAATAAAAATAAAAAAATGTTAAACTCTCACCATTAGATATTGTATTTATTTTATGACAGACCACGTCTAGCTAATGAATTTGTAGATCAGATCGAACTGATGGAATTCCTAAAAAATAATTTAAAAGAATAAATATGTGTTAATTCTTTAAAAAATCATATGCATTCGAAAAGTTTATTGAGAACCTCACAATATAATATGACGATGATAATAGTTATTAAAAGTCATTTTCGAGGTCAAACTTTACTTTAAATACCCCCATTTTGAATTTTTTTCCTTAATTTTCAGATTTCTAGTTTATTTTACTTTTTAGTTTAGTCTTTAGTCAACTAGAACATACTACCTATCCTGTTTGTAAGCATTTGGCCATCAATACCATATCATTTAGAAATATTCAAAATTGTGTGTTTTTAACAGTTTTATCTGTTTTTATTTTTAATGATTTTTTAGCACTAAATAATCCCGCATTCATTGGTTACGCGCTATGTCAAGAGGTATTAGAACGAGATTGAGTTGACTGATGGACAGTAGTGATAACACCCATCTTAGGGACATGGCCATCGAAGTACGCAGGCCACTAGGACTGCTGGGAAAGCTTTACGAGGCTCAAGGAACCAAGGAATGTATGTTGACAGCCGCATCATTAATAAGATTAAGATAGGTTATGGATTTTAAATCCCATGTTTGGATGATATGTTGCATCGAAAGCAACTCTAGCGAACCGAAGTTGGTTGGAAAATCGTGGCCGTAAGAGTTTGGCATCTCCAAGTTAATTTTATTGTTATTTTTACTTCAAAATCGGTAAAAATTCTAAAAAAAACTATTTTAATACACTTAAAATATACAAAAATCTAAATCAAATAAAAAATTAAAATATATCTAAGTTGTGAATTCGTAAAAAACAAGTTTTGTTCTTTAAAACCAACACATTGAAGCCATGATCGAAGATTATCATGATCAAAATGGGCTTCGTACTCATTTTTTCTTTCATTTATCTCTTTTCATAATCTAGAAATAAATGTGTGTAAATAATGAAAGTCGTTTTGTTTGTGGGTGAAAATTGTTTTGTGAAAGAAAAGTTACTAACCATGACTAAAAGATTTAAGATTTTTATTATTCATGTGAATAATTAAAACCTTGAATCTTTTAGTTTTATTGTTGATGTTCGTTTTCTTGATAAAAAACATTTTGTATTAGTAGGAACTTTTTGGACCAATCATAGACTTCCATTAGCATGATTACTCGTGTATCTACTTTTTTTTTTTTTTTGCTTGTACTTTGTCATGTTCTCATCAAAAACCTACGTACACTTCTCAACTTTTTTTCCGTGGGAACTTATAAATCAGTGTTATAGTAAAATTCGTGTAACTTATAAATTAATGTTACAGTAAAAATCGTGGAATAATGTCATTGTTAAATCACATTGTTTAATAATTAAATAAAAATATCACATCTTAGGTGACAATACCAAATCCAACTAAATTCTTATAAACTTAAAAAAAGAAGATAAATTTAAAAGATGGTGACTAAGAAAGAGCTAAATTTAAAAATAACTAGAATAACAAGGACTAATTTGTATATCATTCTTAGTCACAGCTTCAAAGAAACTAATACATGATTCTTGTATCCCAATTCCCAAACCGTTTGAATGTGGTAAGAAACTAATTTGGGATGAGAACATATACTACTCTGGAAACAACAAATTCTAGTAGACATGCAGATGCAGCCCTTCAGTGGCATGATGATGGCTCCTCCTGCCAATTTCTTGCATCTCAATCGGTTTGTTGTTTTTCTATTAATGAACAAATTATAAATAACGGAACTAATAGAGAGAAACGGTGAAAGGAGCAGAAGGATTAGAGGCATGAGCCTCAAGGCCCAAGGGCCCAAAAAGGGCTTTGATTCTCTTTCAAAATAACCTCAAACTTTCCTGGGTGTCCATTAGTTAACTAACTGGGCCTTTTTTGTTACATCTTGACTTTTATGAGACGACTCGCTACCTTTGAAAGCATTAGCATTTAGCAAGACAGCAGCGTACTGTTAAAATAGGCTGAGAGGATTACCCATTAAAGTTGAAGGGCTTAACCCATATTTAGCTCTGTCCAGAATTGGTTCGGTCTGGACTTCGCATTGGATCCTTAATCAAATTACAATAAGTTTTTTTAAAAAAAATAAAAAATCCATGCATCAGAGGAACTCATATATACATATAATCTCTTGGAAGAGCATATATGAAACTTGTCTGTTGGAGCTGATAATTATCATCAGTTGATTTCACATGGGTATTTGAAACTTGGGAGGGACCAATACATAAGCCTTACTTTCTGTTGATTCAAAGTATAAATAATATTTTCTTTTGAGCGATTTAGAAAGCATATGCATTACTAATTGAAAAAAAGAAAAAAGCACTAGATCACAGATGTCAAATTGATTCAAGATCTAAATTAATCAAGTACTTGATTCATTGAAACTGAGTTCCTTTTTTATTTTTTATTTTTCAAAAGAAGAAGATTGAAATTGATACAGCTGCGTTGTGGTTTCATGAAGAATAATTGCATGGTTTTATTTTATATATTGTCTGATGAAATCCCTTCGTTTTATTTAAACTTATAGAAGATTATAGTGATTTTAGCTCTAAAAAAGCATAGTAATAAGCAAATTATAATGATACCGCAAGCTGTTGCTTGATGGTGGGCATTCGGATTGCTCATTTAGAATGTCCTGTGTTCCAGCCTTACAAGACTCTTGGGTTTGGGGTGAGCTTTGGCCTTTAGATCTGCTATATATATATATATATATATATAACTAAAAGAACTTAATAGTTTAGTATTCACTTACTGTATAACAAGACTCAATGTCACTGTAGATCATGACTCAGGTGCACTGTATTGTTTCTTCAGCCGTTTGATCGTGATTTTTTTTTCCTTGACCGTTTGATTTCTTTTATTGGATAGAAATGGTGTAATCTCTATCACCAATAACTGAATGTCACGTGTTCAATCTTATCTCTTAAAATCTAACATATTAAAACGTCACTGAATTAATACGTCCGTGACATAGAAAGAGAGGAGAAGGGAGAGAGAGAGAGAGAGTCAAAAGTAGTAGCGAAAGAGACACGGAAAGCTATGGCAATTGCAGAGGAAGCTGGAGGAGAAAACTTGAGATCTCATAGTCTTCCATCATCACCCCTAACCCTCAATACCTCTCTTTCCATACTTGATTCAATGACTCCTCACATGGTAGTTTCTTTTTCTTCTTCTTTTTGTTTTTGTTTTTTTTTTTTTTCGATAAGCGAGAAAAAGAATCATTTATTTTTGTTTCAATGACGAGAGAGTTGTGCAAGGATTTGTTCAAGAAATGATCAAAATTGGATGATTGTTCCTTCTCTATCGAGGTTGTTTTTGCTGACATGAAAAATCTATAAGTATTATTATTATTTTCTTTCATATTTTCTCCTTTTATTGTCTTTTTGTGCTAAAAAAAAAAAAATCTACTTTCGGACCTAATTGATAATTTGTTGTAACACCTCCAACCTAAGACCTAATAAGTTGAGAATATTATCGCCATTAACTCATATTCGAAGTGTAATGAATGCAAGCTAACAAAGCACAATGACTTTTCTATAGTTGATTTAAGTGACCTTACGCTACGAAGTTCTTTAATAACGACTAGGTCCTATATCTAATTAAAAAGGTTTTATAAATTTTTTACGTCTATTTGATTTATTCATATTCATGCATTGCATTGTTGTACTCGTGGCTATTTCTTATGGTGATTCTTCCTTAATTAATTATTACAATTTATTTAGGTGTAAGTCCATTTTTATCAATATTGATTGATTGTTTAGTTTTCCTTCCTATTTCACCATGCCCTTTCGCTAATATGTGCTTAAGATAATTGTTGAATTTCTAACGGTGCTATGATGCGGTGAAAATTTTAAAATAACTATGCTACTACTTGCTACATTACTATTTTATTATCAATGGTTCGATTACATACATTTAATATTTACATACAAGACCGGGTTTATGCCAACTACTATAAAATTAGCTTATTTACTACTATGTCATGCTACTTCTACTCTTTTATTTATCGGTTCATAACTTTAACTACTACATAAAAAAACACGACCATTGCTATAAAATAGACTAGAATACCCGGTACCATAAGAGTCACTCGTATGTATCAAGTCCATACGCCAACCACATTTGACATACGCGCGGCGAAGGCCATCTTCGGTAGTCGGTTCAAACGTTAGGAACGCCATCTTTACTTGGGTCTACTACATCACAAGCACATTAATGAGCGACAACTCAATAAGTTAACCAATGCATGTACGGTATGTGTAGGTATAAAACACCGAGATATGCATAATAAATTCTTTTTTCTTATGTCATAAAATAGTTCATAAAATAGTTTAAAAATCCTTTTTCTGTCTTTGGATACGTCTCATTTAGGTACTTCGGGTTTCTATAATATATGTCCGACGAACCGAACCCGTCTACGGACGAGCTCTACTAAGCCTCTAGAAGTGCACGTACGCACTTACACGGTCCTAAACCATTACCACTTTTATATGGAGAACCCATGAAGACCATCCTCAAAGAAATCCTCACAATTCATGAAAAGTCTTTTCCTTTAAAATAATTTTGATTGCTATCGAAAAATCATGACATAAAATACATTCTTATGACTTAAAATATTGTTTATCACATTGGCATGCTTATGCATTTTAAATGAAACGCATAACTAGCATTATTTATAAATGCATGCCCTAAATGGTCGTGTAGCCATGTTATGAAAATATACATTAAATTTGGCAGCAAAACGGCATAGAGAACTGACTTCCCATGTAAATCACTTCAACCATTGCTTATCACATCAATCCCAACATACGAGTCTCATCACCAATCAAAAATTCAAGCACAATTCAAGCATACCAATTATTCTTAATTCAATACATCATACATTATTTAAAAGAAAACACATTTATAAATATAAAGGTAAGGTAAATAATTAAAATTTCATTTCTATTTCATTAAACTACATTTGCTTTAACATTCCTTAAATTATTTTCTTTAGGTTTCTAACTTCCATTACACATTGAACTTTACCCAATTATGTCCCATTTCATGTTCTAACTTAATTTGGTGTTATTTAAATAGTTATATGCTTCATTTTTTGTTTGGGCCTTAACCTAAAGTCCCTAATTTTATTAAACCAATTTTTCTTTGGATTCTTGTGAAAGCTTTCATTCTAAAGTCCCTAATTTTATTAAACCACTTTTTCTTTGGATTCTTGTGAAAGATTTCATTCTAAATCATCCATTCACATTGATTCAAACTTGAATTAGTTAGTTTAGCCTTTAATATTCAATTGAAATCTAAATCACTAAAATCTTTCATTTTAGGCCGAATTATCCCTTTACTTAAATCCTTACTATTCCTTCTCATTTCACCTTAAAATATTAACACCAACTAACTCAAATACACATCAATCATAGGAAAGAATTTAATTGACATTTAAGTTATAAAATTCTGCTCAAACCCGAATTGGGCTCTAATGGGCCGAAGTTGGGCCTAATTCCATATAATCAATTTTCTTCAATTTTCATCAAATTTTCCATTTCTATATATTAAAACATGCTCGTTCCAGTATAACTCATCCATCGAACTATAAATTAAATGCTTGGAACTCAAACCTTAAATTTTTCAAAATAGGCCGAATATAATCTTCCTAAATTAATGAATTTTATTCAATTAAAGTTTATTTTTTTCATCACTAATCACTAATTCATGCCTAATTAAGTCATAATTGAATGCCAAAACATCAATTATATGAAAGCACTAAAAACCCTCAAATCAAAGGTTTAGGCCGAATAAGGTACCTTGAATAATCCTAAAAATTTTTGAATTTTAAATTTAAATTTTCAGCCTAATCAACATATTTCTATCTCAATTTCATGAATTATAAGCATAAAGTGATTTCCCCCAAATTTGGTTCGTCAAGAACCCTAACCTTAATTTTCTTCAATTAAGCAATTAAAAATAAAATTGACTTGAAATTAAGCATGCTTGTGATGTAGGTGAGGTTAGCTTACTTGTTTGAGTTCCAATTGAACCTTAAAAAGCTAGGTTGTTGGAGAATTTCTCTTCCTCCTCTTTTCCTCTAAATTTTGGATTTTGATCTTTGAATTTTTTTTCTTGAGAATTTCAGCATCCCACTTGAAATTTAGGTTCTCTATACTGATTTGAAGTGCTTAAAATTTATTGAAAATATTTTGGTTGGCTTTTGGGTGGAAATTCTGCAAGAGGTTAGGTTGTGTTTTTCTGTTTTCATGGTATTTTTTAATATTTCAGAAATGCTATTTATAGGAGGATTTTTTAGACCTATTAAACTGATCTTCACCCTTAATTGGATGAAACTCAGCCCTTGATTCATTTTCCAATTATTTATTTTCATTTTTCCCAATTCTTGGCCATTTATTCATCTTTTAATTTAACACGTCCAGTTTTCTTGTTTCTAGCCATAATTTTTACTGAAAGGCATCCTTAATTAATTCCCTACGTTGGTAAAAATTGGGAGGAAAATGACAAGTTTTTGGTCATCCAAATTGCTAAGGTTTTCCATAGCCTATTCTTTCCTAAGCCCTCCTTTTATTCAAAAAAATCACTTCTAATCCTTCCATTTCAGTATTTAAGACTAATTTTTAACCCTTAAAATTTATACATAATTTAATTCAAAACATTATACTTTTAAGTTTATGCAATTGAGTCCCTAATTTGATACAATTTAGTCCCTACTTCTAAAATCTCATCTTATACTTTTCAAAAATTCAATTTCATTCCAGAATAAATTCAAAAATGTGTTAAGAGAGTTTAATCTAAATTTTCATAAGTTTTGGACCTCATTTAGTCCTCTACATTAATTATTTAGTATAAAAATTAGACTATTTCTTCTAGAAAATATTCCTTATAATTAATAAAATTAATTTAAATTTATTAGGTATTCCTAAAAATTCCATATGATTTTTCTATGCCCTTAAAAAAATATTCTCATTCTTTTAAAGTATCTAATTTAATTCTTCTATCTCTCCTATACATAGAATTTCAAAGAAAATATTCACATCACATGGAAAAATTCGCATAAGCACATAAAATAATTCAAAACCCTTCTAAAAAATATTCTAAGCATACAAAATATTTTTTATGCATAAACGACATGCTTTAATTAATTATGTCATGCAAAAACTATTTTTTTGGATTTAATTTCAGTTTTTTAGTGGGTATCGACTATTACATTTGTGCGATGTTGAAGGTACTCGTGAAAGAAGAAAATATTTTTTATGTTAAAACAACATGCTTTAATTAATTATGTCATGCAAAAACTATTTTTTTTGTATTTAATTTTAGTTTTTTAGCGAGTATCGACTATTACATTTATATAGTGTCGAAGGTATCCGTGAAAGAAGAAAATGGAAATTAGGTGTTCGTGATCGTTAGATTATATGGTCCTAACACCGATTGTGTTAGCAATCGAGAACCCCGAGCTTAAGTTATTTTCTATAATTTGTTTAATTTATTGGACAAGAATTGGAGCTTTGAATGGAAGAAGATAATAAAGGTTTTGGGTTCTTAGTAACAAACTTGGGTGCTTGCTGTTGTTGATTTACAAGAGGGGGATTTTAGGTGTGTTAAGATTCAAAACAAAGGTTTGAGTGTTTGAGTAGGATTGCTTTGAAGGGAAGAAGATAATTGAAAAAAAAAAATTAGATCGTTGGCCTTAACTTCAACATGGTCAGTTGCAAGTGTGTTGACAATCTTTGTAGTTATTTCTTTGATTATGGAACGCTCAATCCATAGGCTAAGTAATGTAAGTGGCATCTTCTATCTACTGAATAATATTTTTCTTAAGTTCTTGTTTTTTTTTCAGATGTATTTTCTCATTGTTATGATTTTGTTAACTGCATTCTATCTAACAGAATTTTGATTGTTGTTCATTTCTTTCATTCTATTACATAAAGTTAAGGACATATAGTGAATTTTCTTAAAATTTTATTTATATATTTAAACCTTTTGAAATTTGGATAAATATGGGCATATCAAATGCTTTAGATGTGAAAATTATGTTTTAAATGACTGTTATAGAATCACCAGCTTTGGTAAAACTTTGTTTTCCATCTGTTCGCATTAGAAAATCTTTATATTGATAGATGAATTGAAATAGAATTTGTCAGATTATTTTTGTTATTTTTGCCCTTTTTTCTTCCTTTTTGGCATGTCAATACTGTGTTGGCTTCGATAATTTTGGCTTCTAAAATTGATACTTTACATGTTTGTTTTTCAGTGATTGCGGTTATATGTTTGTTTTTCAGCGGTTACGGAAAACCAATCGGAAACCTTTGCATACAGCTATGGATAAAATGAAAGAAGGAGTTTTCCAAGTTCTAAATCCAATATCAAATGCTGCAAAAAGTTCTTTTTGTTCTTTCGGTCACAGTAGATTCTTAGTTCCCTTCCTTTCTTATATTTTTGTAAATTTCATTAAGTATTATTTATATAGGGAAACGGGAAGGAAGTGACAAGCACAAGACATGAATCTGCATGTCATAGTATCAATAGTTTATTCTGCCTAAAAAATTAAAAAGATGCGTTTGCCAATTCCAATGGAAGTACAGAAATATAAGCCACATCATAATGATCATCAGTATACATATTAAGGGCACTTTGTGGGCACCAACTATTTGACTTAGTCTCTTATGTTTGATTTATTTGTGATGGCAAATCTGAACCGCCCGAAACCACTTTTATACAGACAAGTTTACAAAAAATGCTCTTAATTTAACTTCATTTTCACCTTAATTTCATCCATCAATGTTTCTTTTATCGAAATTTCATCATGAGATTAGTTTGCTTTCAGTAGTTTTTTTTTTTTTTTTTTTTTTTGAAAAAAAAAACCTTGGTGGAACATGCCATAAATCATCCCATCTTGCAAACTCAGTGATTTAGTAAAAATCCTAGATGAAATCTTTTAGATAAAATTTATTTATATTTAGATTTTCAATTAAGAGATAAGATTAAATGCAAAAATATGAAAAGATTGTTTTTATTCTGTGTAGTTTAAAATTTATGGAAATTTTATTTACAAACATCATTTAAATTGTAAAATAAGATGCATCGTAGTATTGAAAAAAGAAGAAGATAATGCAATAAAAATTATTTTACAAATAAATTTTTTATAATAATAATAATAATAATAATCTCTTAAAATTATAATTATTTAATAAAATGTTTGTCAAATAAATTATATTGATATTAGCTACGTTAAAATAACATGTGAGCATCCTTATCCCTTGAAAAAGATAGTTAAAATAAGCGACTTTTTTTTTAAAAAAAAAACTTTTATTAGCAAATTTTATAGTGTTAAGAACAAATCCTTTTTACGCTTTCTTAATGATGGTGAACATATATGTTATCATAGCACAACAAAATGGTGAACCAAAAGTTAGGAATTGAAAAATGTTATCTCCCAAAAAAAATTATATAAAATTACATTTTTAATTTTTAATTTAATATATTTTAATTGATTGACAGACATAATACATATTATTGAATTAAATAAATATATTTAATTCAATATGCTACGTAGCATCGAAGTAAAATTAAGAAAAAAACTAAAAAAAATGAGATATTTTTTATTCATTTACTATTGTTTTAGACTTAGATTTACTATTTATTGTGTTGCTTGATTTTTCACCACTTAGATTTTTGTTAATTTCTCTTTTACCATTCGATAGATTTGAGAAACTCTATTTTTATCCTCAATGGATTCTCCTTTAATTTTGTGCCTTTTTTCGTCATTTTTTTTGTTGTTCAAATTGAGCATTTAAAGCTTCTATCTTATTTCAATGGTTTTTTCCTTCTTATTTTCCACATGAAAGCCAAAGCCACTTGCTATGCAAGAGTAAATTATAAATTAGTCCTTATTTCTTCGAGAAACAAATTAATTAGTCCCTTTAGTTCAAAAATTAATTTTTTTTTGTTCCTTTTGCTATTTTTTTAATTTATTTTTATTTTTTGTTTTAAGAAATAGGAAAATATGAAAAAATATATATTTTTTAAGAAATAGAGAAAGAATAAAAAAAATAAGTAAAAATATGAAAAAAGATATTTTATAAAATAAAAAAAATCAATTGTGGTCAACACTCGATTAAAAGATTTTAAAAAGTTATTTTGAAACCAAAAGAATTAATTAATTCATTGCTCAAAACAAGATAAACTAATTTATAATTTAATTTGTAATTCAAGAATCTCTTTCATCTTAAAAATTAAGAAGTAAAATCTATGAGAACCAATTTTATAGTTTTTTTTTATTTCAATTTATTAACTTTAATATATTCCGTACAACTTAGATAATTTTTTTTTTGAAAAAAATATTTATATTATATACTCTAAATATACTAAGTATGATCATAATATATCATTAGTTTTGTTGAAAATTAATTATGTATCTTTACACGTAATATCATTTTTTTTAATGTTCTAAAATCAATATTTTTAAAATAAAATAATTGAAATAATTTTTTGAAAGAAATTTTCAATTATTCAAATACAACTTTTTATGATAATATTATTGATTATTTTGTTAATAAGTATATATAAATCAAACGATTTTTTTTAGTAAATAGATTTGATTTTTATTAATTACGAGAAATAAGATATTTACTCGTAATACACTATACGAATTGTCGATCCTATATATATAACGGTTGTCTAATCGCAACATGCCACGGGTATCCAATTAGTATAAAACTAAAATAAAACCATTGATTTTACTATTCATTTACTATTTAAAACATTATTAACTTACACTCATTTTACTATTCACACACTTAAAAACACCATTCATTTCACTATGTGATGGAACTTTTGTGGTTTTTAAACATTTTTAATACGTTTATAATGAAAGTTTTCATAACATTGCATTTTGGTCCCTCTTTTTTAAATATGTTTTTTTCAATCCGTAAAATATTTTTTATTTGGTTTCGATTCCTCTGTTTTGTTTCATTTCGTCACTTTGGTCCTTTTTTTCTCTGATTTTTTTAATAAAAAATTTTAAGGAAAAAAATGTTTAAAAAACATTACAAAATAATTTTTTATCTAAGAATCCATTGGTTTTAACATTTTTTATACTATTAAATAATTTTTTTATAAAAAATTTATTAAAAATATAAATAATAATCAGTCAAATATAAAATTTAATTTATTTTGATAGAAACACAATATAACACGAGATATCAAAATGAAATAATTTTTAAAAATAATTTTATGCATTTTATTTGATCCACAACGTAGCGCGTATAAAAAATCTAGTACATTCTAAATGATATATATATATATATATCATTGAAGGAACATAGCTTCAGAAGTGTTCAATCCTTTTCACATACCAATCAATGGCGACAGCAATCAATCCATTTCGCATACTAATCAATGGCGATAGCAATCAATGTTTAAGCTCAACTGTTTTCTATTCCAAGACTTGAAAAATAATGTACTCAACCTTTTCTTTATAAAATTAAAAAAAAAAAAAAGTAAGTAAAACAACCGAAAATGAATGATTAAGAGTAAAGACGCTCTAATTTGAAAGTTCCTTGATGTAAACGAATCTGCTCTCATGCTAATTGAACGTCACCTTAGCCCTTGGTAGACTAAAGTAGGAATGGTTAGCTGAAATGAACTGATGGAGAAAGGGGATGCAAAAGAGTAAGAGAATACAAACGAAATGGTTTGCTGTTTTGGAAAGGATTAAAACTTTAGAGGCATATCCCAAATAGCTAATGTAGCTCACGTCTCCAACATCGATATATGTATGAATATATTTGTATATACTTAGTTGGTTTATAAAAAATTAATTAAATAATATATATATATATATTTGAGATATTCTAGGACAATTGACTTTATAGCCTCAAAATAAGATCCACTTAAAGAAAATTCAATCATCAATTCTCTTAGCCTTTGTTAGAAAGTTAAAATATTTTAATCAAAAAATTTAATATGTCATAAAATTATGAATTTAATACTTTTTAATCATTTTAACACTTTTTTTTAAAGTTGAACAAAAAAAACATGAACTAAACTTCGATAGTTATATTAGCAAGCAAGAATTTTTCTGAATAAAATTTTGATTTCGAATTATATGACGTGAAAGATAGATTGACAATAAAAATTAAAAGCCACCTAGGATTCCATGTTACTAAAAATTAAAATTCTTCTCAATTCGAACGAAATGTTTTTCAGTTTTAATTGTGTTCTGATTTCAATTCTAAAAAATCTCCTAAACACAAACCCAATTCAAATCCTTAAAACTCCTAATCTTCTTCTTTACAAAATCCAAACTCAATCTTCTTCTCTGCTCCAATTAAAGTAATGAAACACTAGAAGGCTATATAAGTAACAAAAACTAGTCTTTGGAGTTGTTTTTTTTTTTTTTTTTATCTTTTGAGATTTGCTGAGCAAAAACTTTGAAGAGAGTAAATAAGAAAGTGAAAAATAACGAAAGAGATATGAGTAAGAAAAAATTATTATACAATAAGGTGATTTGTTTTGATGACAAAGGACAGCAAGAAGAAAAAGAAAAGCAATCGACATCTTTTTTTTGCTTCCAGACTTGATTTAAAAAAATTGATGGCCCACTGTGATTGAAGGACTGTACAGAACATTGCTTTGTTAGTTGTATTAAACCTTGTGTCCTTGACTGTTTTAAAACAAATACCATTCGCAGTGAAACTTCATGTAAATTAAAATTTTAGGCCCATCCTTTCATTTAACATATTAAATATAAAATAAAGTTTATAATCTTTTAAAAATAATCACTTTAATAGAAATAATAATTATATCTTAAAAATTTATTTATGTTCTTAAAACCGATATTTAATAAACACCGTGTCATTAAAACACTTAAATACATTTACACATAATATTCATAAAAACACAAAATAAATATTTTAGTATAAAATTTTGGTTTAAAACATAATAAATTACTAACTCAATTTTCATTAAATATACTTATAAAAAAACTAGATATTAATTTAATCTTTATTAAATAGCAATTTGTTTTAAACATGAACACCATTAAATCATAAATTTCTCAAATATTTAAATCGTTTTATAAATTTCAATATAATAAAAAACTAAAAATTTAATTCCAATTAAATACTTTAAATAAAACCTTGATTCAAGCTCATTGGAAGCTAAATTTGTGTTAAGCTCTTTAAAAGCTAATTGAAAATTAAGCTACTTGAAAGCCAGTTTTAGGTTTCATATGTATTAAAACTATCTAACCATTTTATTAACTTAAACAATTAAACCAATTTATTAAATCATTCATTAATTTAAACCTTAAAATTGAATTAATTATCACTAACGCACATATTTATTTACTTATTAGATTTGTCTCACAAGTACAATTAATTTACATGTCATAATAACTAAACCTAGAACACATAAGAGTGTCCAAAAACATGAAAGAAAAGAGAAGTTTAGGTCTTCTACACCAAACCTACATTTCAAGTACACATGTTGGCAAATCGAGCTTCACGTGACAATGACTTTCACCTTGAAACATGTCATCATTTATTCTTTTTTGCCCTACATCACAAGATAAAATGGTTAGCAATACATAGTAAGTGAAGTCTATGCATGAGATCCATGAAATGCAAATAAAAACCTTTCCTTTCATGCTTTGAAATTTATTTTCTTTCAACCGCACCTTACCGAATGTGTATTTACTCGAACCTCTTTTAAAACTATGTATTGTAAAAACACAAAAGCACAAGACACATTCCCTTTTCCTTTTTCTTTTTCTTTTCCTTTTCCTCACAAGAGGTTAATCATTCTCCTTGCTAATTCCTCTTGAATGTGTCTAACCATTTTTCTTGAAAGCATGTCATTCCTTTCCTTTCCTTTCCATGAAAACATGATAAAAGCCTTCCCTTTAATGACATGCATGTAGATGTAATGAAATGCATTTGTAAACAATAACATGTACCTTTTAAACATTAATATCAATATACCAAATAAGTGCATACACATATTTAACAATTACACAAACATAGTTCAAACAACATAAATTTAGAACTTGGCCTAAACATTACCTAACCAAGAACACAACCAACATAGATTATACACTTAGGTCGAAACTACCATGCATCAATAGGCATTCTTATTAATCATTAAGTACCCAAAATACTTATCAATAACTATAATTAGCCATGTATCCAAAATTCATCAACTAACACCTCAAATCATTAGTTAATTACCAACCATTAAAAACAATAATCCAATAACACCAAAGATCAATCATAGCCGAGTCACCTCACTTGGCATGTCATATATTCAATTAACCAATTTACATGTATCAAGACCAAATCACATAATTAAGCACTTTAATTCATGTTTACACAACTCCTTAAATATAAACTCATCATAATTATATGAAAGTAAATCAATCTTTTTCAGATTTGCACTTGGCCAAAACATCCAACCAACACAATCAAGGACAAATTCTCAATTAAACACATGTATTCATGTCCATTCAACTTCACAAAATGATTAAACACAACTAAAACACCAAATTAATTCAAACAATTAGGTCTGAATCTTGATAACCAAAACCACCATCAATTAGTTCTTAATTAACCATCAAACAACTTAATTCTTTTAAAAAAAATCATACTTTGAGATTGAAACACATCAATTAATCATAAATTAGACATGAGCATCCAACGACTTATCAAAAATAATTCAATTAAACACTATCCTAACAATTCTAACAACACTTGTATCAATCATCAAACAACATAACAATTAAAAATCTTGTGGTATAGTTAGAACTACACTTACCTTGGATTATGCTAGCTTTAATTATACCTTGAAAACTTTGAAAATTCCTCCTCCTTTCTTCAAAATTTCGGCCAAACAACAAATATCCCCTCTCTTTCTTTTAGCTATTTTTCCCTCTCTAACTCGCGGCCACACTTAGATTCTAGGTGAGTTTATGGTTTTTTCTTTGTTAGTTCTTAATTTTGTAAGGTTAATTGTGCTTGGTTTTGTCTTGGATCCTTCCTTCCATCTTCTCCTAATTATTGGAGAGAAATTAGCTTAGGATTTTGTCAAGTAATAAGGACACTTTTATGACTAATTTATTTTCCTTAGCTTATTAAATTTTCTAGAAAAGTCTCGGTATTTTCTTATGTTCTCTTCAACTTGGTCGAGCCACTTAGCCCTCTCTTCATTCTTTTTTTTCCTTGTAATTTCATGCATCAACTCTTGTTCTAGCCGAATTATTATCTTATCTAAGTTTTCAAAAAATTTTCATTTTGGTCACTTAAGTTTATAATTAATTCAATTAAGTTTCTATATTTTGGTCTCTAAACTTTTAATTACTACAATTGAGTCCTTATTTTTAGATTTTCTAAGTTATATAAGAGTCATTAAACTTGACCTCTTGATTCAATTGAGTGCTTAAATTTTTAATTATTTCAATTAAGTCCCTAGGTTTTTGTAATTAAATTCCTAGGTTACTCACACATTTATAGTATTTAATAATTTAAACGTACAAAGTTAAATACTTATTAATCCAATCACAATCCATAAATTTAATAAATGCATAATACATAAGTTTCATGGAAATATAATAATTATATTCGCATACTTAAATTAAATATTCACATATACATACATATATAAGGAGGTTTTTAGGTTATGGATATTACATAGCCCATCACCCCGGATCCACATCTAACTACCCACCATAGCTATTTCAATTGCAAATCTTGTTCGCAAGGAGTTTGTGTTATGAATGGGAGAACATTTTTGTGCAACTTTTAATAACCCAAAACTAGTATGCTCCTTCGACTCATCTAATAATCAATAGATGAATGATGAATTGATTCAAGCTATGCGAAAATGGGTTCTTCGGGACATATGCTTATCCAAGTCGAGCATCATCCTCCTCTATGCCTTAAGTTTGTTCTTTCCAAGCGATGCTACTGGGATTTCTTTTAATAACCCAAAAGAAGATTGGGTTCGTCAAGAAGATAAGAAGATTAAGGATTTTAAGGATTTGAATTGGATTTTTATTTTGGGAATTTTTTAGAATAGAAATCAGAATTTAATTAAAATTGAATGATATGTTGTTTGAATTGGGGAAATTTTAATTTTTAGCCACGTGGAATCCTAAAAGACTTTTAATCCTTGTTGTCGATCTATCCGTCACAACACATCATCCGAATTACAATTTTGCTCAAAGAAGTTCTCGTGTGCTAATATGGTTACTAAAAGTTTAATTCATGCATTTTCCATCCAATTTTGAAAAAACATACTAAAATGATTAACAAGTATTAAGTCGGTGATTTTATTGTACGTTTAGCCTAATTCAAAAAAAATAAATATGAATGACGTGAAACAATTTTAGCGATTAAAAAACATTTTATTTTCACTATAGATATCAACCTAAAATGTTTATCTTTAGAAAAATCTCTAGACCCTCTCTCTCTCTCTCTCTCAAAACTCTTCCACTCGCACATTGGAATTTGATCATCCACTTGCTTGCTATTTTTTGATTTTGACCGTCTATCTTTTCGTCACTCGACTTACCTTTTGGTAGCATTGCTTAGTTTTCCTTGTAGATTTTTACGAATTCTTCTACATTAGTGTACCGCTTTACTTATAAGTTAGAATACTAGATTTTTACATCCTGGCTAATCTATCGTAACATCGTTTAATCAGTTTTGGAAAAACTCCTCCCACGCAATACTATTACACAAGTTCAGTAATTTGCTACTTCAAAAGATGCATCCCAATGTCAAGATCCGTGAACAAATCAAAGCTTGTTAATGAGTTGACAACCAAACATCCAACATTTACGAAATCCAAAATAGAAGAAAACTTACAAAACAGAATCACATTGTTCCAAGTTACAAACGCAAACAACAACCCAATTAACACTGATCACAAAAAGAAAAAAAATTAACAACAATACCCAAATCCATTTCTAGCGAATTAGATCATCACTGAAAGCTCATATGGTAGGACCTGCAATACAAGTCATGGTGAGAGAAATGTTAGCGAAGTCACGTTGCAGTAGTCGTTATGACACAACAATACTACAAATCGCAATTATATGCAGTGATGATTGTAAACATGATATATAGAAGGAGAGAAATGCGTTACTGGTATGTATACCCTACCTGTCTATTGGCAGGCATGGGCAGCCCAATTAGGAGATGACACTGGCCCAGAGTTGGACTCAATTTGAGAAGGAGAATTGTTTGATCATTTCCATTCAAAACAAAAGCAAATTGGAACGTTTATGTTTGACGGCTTCCTCATTGGATTTATGTTTCTAGTTTTTTTTCTAGGAAGGACCCCATTAGCCTATAGATGATTGCTACCCATATGAAATCCATGGAAAATGACAGGGAGGCCGGCTTCAGCTCTCTCCCGTCCACCCACCTTGACCTGACCATGCATGATAGTAAGGTACGTCCAAGTAGAACAGGCTATAAAGCACATATGAAAAAATTTAGAAGATGCATCACCTTTTAATTTGTTGTTGTGTTAATTGATGCTTTGATACTATGGCATGTGTAGCATGTGAAACATAATATGCCAGGAACATAGCTTATACATAAGGTTACAGTACATCATTTTGTGGCATTAGTTGTTAATTGCTGAACAGTACCAAATTACACAAAAATTAAGATGCAGATTCTTGTCAATCTGGGCCACTCTGAAATTGGAGATTAGGTTAATTCCATATATATAAGAGAATTAGATAACTGTATCTTTTGGTCATGCTGATGAAATTGTTGGCACACCCAATAATGATTCGATGTTTAAACATAGTGTAATTATCCATTGTAGTAAAATGATTATACACAACTTGACAAATTATTAATTTGTTAAGTCGGATCTTGAATTGAGTAGGGTCATATATGCAGAGATTCACTGGATGCATATATGTATATCTATCACTCACATAATACATGCTTTAATTATTTTGTCTTTATATTTTAAATATACATTAATGTGAAGATTAAGTAAGCATGGATAAATTGTTTAATTGATAAAAATTATTTGGCATTATTCTGTCAAATGAAAGGCCAACTCATGATTTTGGTCTTCTATAGGGCATTAAGAATCACACAATTACTGATATTAAAGATGTGAGAAAACCAGATAATTTGTTGTTACTTCAACTTTTCTTGTTCTTTTTTTCATAATAAGAATAACTCTTTTTTTCTCTTCTACACATCTTAATAATTGTCACCAATCATATCCTTTTTTTGTAACCTTTGAGGCAAAGTATAAAGTTGCAAGTTTGCCATATAGATCAGCACACATAATTTACACAAACATTAAATCAAAAGGTTGCACTAAGGAATATTCAGAGAACAAGTACCTGATGGGGTTTGGAGCAGAGAAACTGATTCGGTTTCATTTCCCTTGCTAGCATGAGCATCCATAATGCCAGGCTCATTTTGACTGTCTGTTTTATTTCCCTTCCCATCAAATTCGGGGTGAATTTTTCTCTTCAACATCCTCCTCATCAACTGCAGTACACCACAGAATTAATTAATTGTTACTTTAAATTATACCGTGAAGAAAAGGGTATATAGCATTACACATGAAGAAAGAATCGGTGCTTACTTGGTTGAATTTTTTGATTGGACGAGAATCCTCTCCAGCGTGAGGACGTATGAGCTTCTTGGCAAAAGAAAGGCCACTCTTGGCACGAGTAACCGGCTTTTTATTACCTGATTTAGTCTCAATTTCAACAGAATCCGGCTTCTTTTTCATGTCAGAATCTTCCAAAAACAGTTCTGCCAGTGTTATTCTTTCTCCTTTCCTTTTTGCTTGTTCATGCTCAGCGATACTAGAGTTGGTTATGACATCATATGTCACAGTATTTGATCCATTTTCCTCAAAACTGTGGTCAAATGTTCCATATATCAAAGGGTTCACTTCTTCATCTTCAACATTGTCATCATCATAATAATCATCATCAACTGAGTATTGTTCTTGTTCCCCTTCTTCTTCTTTTTCTTCCTCTTCCTCCTCATCTTCTTCCCTTTCCAAAATGAGATACTGATCATTTTGTTGGTTAAAAGGTTTTAAAGGGTCAAGACCTAATGTGCCAATTGTCAAAATGCCATCTTTCCAACCATCAAGCACATCCACCAGGGCTACTTGTTTCAGCAATGCTTGCTTGTCAGCCTCATTTGTAATGGATTCAGCCTTTTTCACATTTCTAGCAAGCCCATCTGTTTAAAACAAATTTCTCATTCATTTAATTAGACAATTAGGTAACCAGCAGTCACAATCACACTTAATAAATGTAGCAACAAGTAATAATAATAATTTTAATGCTATCGATCAGCAGAACAACTTGTGCAAAACAGAGTGTTAATAATGATTGTAACACATCGTTGTTGGGGAATATTAAAAAAAAAATGAAGGGCTAACTAAAATCAACAGGCACTCATACACAATGATTATAATACTGAAAAAAAAAATGCTTGAGATTTGAGTCAATTGGACTTTTGCGCCATTTAAAAATTCACTTTGTTCTAGTAGATTAGGTTAAACAGCGACTCAATTATGAATATCAAACCTTTGATGGCGCCATGATGAAACCTCCTCTGCACCCAGTTGAAGATCTGTTTCCAAGAAACAACAACATATTAGTAACCAAAAGATCATCACAAGAACAACTGTGGAGGGTGAGAGTAGATGATCAGCCTGGCCATAAAAAAGCATCCAAATACATTTAAAGCGAGAAGTTCGGATAATGTGATCTAGTTCTAACCTTCATGTTCACAGCAAGTTGGCGAGGGAATTGGTACCAAGGAAATGCTAAGAGTGGGGGAAATAATTTTGAAGAAATTAAGAACTAAGAAGCTGGGGCCAAATTGAGTGTGTTAGGTGATAACACGTGTCCAAGATTAGTGGGGCCTATTATATAGCCTATGTTTTGGGGTGCATGGCATGTTTGATGAGCCACAATGTTGGGTCTTTCTGGCATGATCGATGTGTCAAAATTCTCGAAGTGATGTGCAGAATATGTATCCCTCTCTGTTGCATGCTAGCTACACATACAGAGATCTAGTAAAGGGCTCCTCCTTGGCTCTACCTAATCTCTTTTGCTTTCTTTATCGATTTGTTAACAATTTTTTATTCCTCATCTTCATGAACTGTTTTCTCTTTAGATATCCTTCTACCTCTACACTTGATGATACTTGCCAGCTGCCTTTGAGAATCTGAAGTGAAGCAACATTACTCATGTGTGTGCCCTGCTGTAAATGTCAGTTTCGTTAGTGAATTTTACCAGTAACCTAGTTGGTCAAGCAGATTCCGCTATATTATTTCATGGTAATGACGGTTGGCATAAGCATACGTACCCTGATTTTTATTATTTACCGCCATCAAATTGATCATCTTTTTTCAGCGATGATGTTGAAGTAGACTTTGTCCCGATGTACGTAAGCATTTGACTTGATATCTGACCTGCTAAAGTTTGATGTCAAGTAAAAAATTATAGCGTATAAATTGGCTAAGCAAGCTAAACCCCTGCAGCATCCTATATTAGAGTAGCTCTCTCTGTTCCCATGTGAGAGTTCAATCACATGTAGTATACGGGATGATGTCTAGTAGGACTAATGATACTACTTTTCTTTGTCTTGCAATCTACCTTTTCATCTTTGTATCTTATCAAACGAACTTTCGATTTGAAGAGAAAAGAGGAAGTCATAGTCCTCGAGGACAGATTTAGATTTAGCATGCAACTCCAGAAGTTACACTTTTGCAAATGACACCTAGTAAAAGGACAGGTTCACTTTCCACCACGAAGCACGCCGCAGTAAAAAACCTCATTTGTTTGCATTATCTATAGATGGTGACAACTATATTAATTGGAAATTCACTTAACATTTTCCCAGGTTATCGCCATGATAGCATGGAGTATGAATCGAAAGATATTAATTGATCAGTTCAGTTCACAGTACTCTGTATAGAAGTGACTAGGCTAGGGAGGGGATCGCCATAGGGTAACCCAACCAGTGCTGAACAGGAAAGAGAGAAACTTGCAGGAGCATCTATGGCATTTGCTGGCAATGACATGAAACTTTCTTTGCCTTTCCTTCTGTTTGGACCCAAAAATATCTCTTATAGGCAATAGACGACACTCCTCTCTCTATCATTCAGTATAAGGCATAGGTATATACACACACACACTAATTGAGTTAGGTCTCCGATTGCACAAATAATTAATATCCTTTTTGTAAGGCCTAACAATTGCCAAACTTCTTGTCTGTAAGGGCCAAGCTAGGAAAGTTGAAGGGAAACAGTTGGATTCATCTCCGCCAAGCTACTGTACGATAAAGGTGGAAGGGTGGAAAGCTAGAAGCGTGGGCACAATTGTCATGCAATGCTTGTAAGGATGCGCACCACTGTGTCAAAGCCCTAGTTCAGTTTCCAGTTAGAAGTCGTGATTCTGTCTTGGATGTTAAGATACGAATCAAATAAAAAAATGAAATAGAAAGATGAGAAAAATAAACAATGTAAAGATTTTACGTGATTCGTATCTTTATTTATAATGTGGACAACTAGAGTTATTAAAAAATATATATACCAATATTCTATAAACCTTTTGAAAGCTCCACCTCAAGCCCTGCCGGGGCATTGTCCCCTTGACCTCCGCTCGTTAACCGGCTCGCGAGACTTGCTATATTAGATCTATATAGTGTCTTATAGTACTAGCCCTCATCCAAATCGGTCTCCACAACTTAACAATCTCATACTTAGAGATTGATCTCCAAAATAGCACCAAATCCCTTATAATTGTCCGTTTTTCTCAACCAACTTCAAGTCCTCCTAGTGCGGTACCTTTTCATCACTAATCACGAAGGCAATTGAAACAATGCAAATCCTCGGGTTATCAATGGTAACTATTCAACATATCAATTGGATTCTCCAATCCTAGAATCTTGTTAAAACATATTATTCTATCATCCTAAATATGTTTGGTTCTTGCATGAAAGAATGGATTATTAGCAAGATAAATTGCACTCGATCGTCACTAAAAAGCTCATCGTCATCCTATGCCTCACCCATTTCTTTCAAGAAGTTCTTCAACCAAATCATTTCTTTCTCGGCTTCGAAATAGCCATATACCCGACTTTAGTGGTGGAAAAAACAACACACTTTTGAAGTCGAGATACCGAACTTATAACGGTACCACCAAAAGTAAAAACATAACTTGTTGTACTTTTTCTATTGTTCAAATCATCACCTAAATCTACATCAATAAATTTTTGTAAAACAATATTATTCTTCTTACAATAAAGGGTCATGCTTGAAGTACCTTTCGGATAATGAAGGATCCACTTTACTTCTTCCTAATGCTTCTTTCTCATATTAGTCGTGTACCTACTAACAACTCCTACTACATGAGCTATATTAGGTTTTGTGCAAACTATAACATACATTAGGCTTTCAAGTTTTGATGCATAAGGAATTTGTAGAGATTTATTTTTAGTCTTCACTTGTCTTTGGGTGATTGCTTCTTTAAAAACTCGAGGTGGTTTCCTAAAAGAGTGCTTTTGTTTTTTCCATCCCGAAGGTTGAATCTACTCAGGCACTTTTTAAATGTACTTTTATTGAGATAAAGTCAATGTACCTTTTGACTTATTTTTATTCATTCTCATCCTAAATATCTCTTTTGTAGGTCCTAAGTCTTTTATCTCAAGCTATTTTGCTAGCTTTTGCTAGAGTTTATTGATCTCTTTCAAATTAGATCTTGCAATAAGCATATAACGACGAGTGATCCAACTTGCATCTCTCGAAACAATTATTACACATGAACCAATCAAACTTTTTGTACCATTTTTTGGGAGCTTGTTTCAAATCATACGGACTTTTCTATAATTTACACATAAGTTTTTCCTTTTTTGGAACTTTAAAGCATTCACGGTTATACTATATAAATGTCTTCTTCAAAGTCATCATATAGGAAAGCATTTTTAACATCTAACTCCTCTAGAAGCAAATTTTCTACAACAACAATACTTAACACTAGCCTAATAGTAGCCATCTTGACTATATAAGAGAAAATCTCGATGTAGTTAATTTTTTTTTTTTTTTTTTTGTTGAAAGCCACTTTACACCTAGTCTTGCCTTGTATCTTTTACTACCATCATGTTTTACTTTGACCCTATATGCCCACTTATTGTGTATAGTCTTTTTCTCTTCGATAAAATAGTTAAAATCGATATCCGATTCTTTTTAAGGGACCTCATCTCTTTTTCCATGGCTACCTCCCACTTGATAGAATCTTTCATCTGTATTGCTTTACCAAAGAATTTTGGTTCTCCAACATTAGTAAGAAGCAAATAATTTAAGAAAGGTGAATACCTTTAAGTGGGTCTACACACTCTTTCAAATCTTTTTGGTTGCAAAGTAGGAGTTACTAGTTCAACTTCAACTTCTCAATCTTTGTCATTTGAATTTTAAATCCCGGATATATCATCCTCTAAAATCTCCTTCAAATAAGTTTTCTCACTTGTTTCGACTTGTTCCTTGTACTTATTAGAATTTATCCTAGGCCTATTCTTATACAATTTATTTCATTAAAGGTCATATCTACTATGTCTTATGATTTTTTTATTCGATCATCCTAAAATTGATAACCAAAATCATCGGAACCATAACCAATGACGTAACACTTTTTAACTATGAGACAAACCAAAGGTTTTCAAATATGTGAAATTTACCTCATTTGCTAACCATACTTCCTTAGGTAATTAGAGGCCCAATGGGACCGAAGGTCCTCTATTTATAAGGTAAGTTACTATATTCACTACATCGGTTTAGAATGCTTTAGGCAAACCGGAATGCAATCTTATGCTTTTTACTTGCTCATTTAAAGTTCTGTTTATCTTTTTAGTGACACCATTTTGCTCGATGTCATAGAAATTGTCTTGATTATTCTAATCCTATTATTTGAATAATAATATTTGAATTATATGCTAATATACTCTCCTTTATTATCCGACTTCAAGGCTTTGATCTTCGGATCATTATGATTTTCAAATTCAATCTTCTACTTTTTGAATACAAAAAATTCATTAGATTTATTTTTTAGAAAATAAACTCATACTTTTTTATGGAGTCGTCAATGAAAGTGAATAGTGTGAGCATCCAAGAAAAGTCACAAGGACTAGTCTCCATACATCGGTATGCACCAATTCTAGCTTCTCTTCCTTTAAGGATCCGTCAAACTTTAGAAAATAAACTCTCTTTTACTTTTCATAGATATAGGCCTCACATAAGCCAATATCAACATGTTTCAATTCGATAATTTTCTTGTTGATGCTAACTGCTTCAAACCCTTTTCACTTATATGCCCAAGCCTTTGGTGCCATCATATATCACCATCAAAATTAGTCAACGATTTTGTATCCACAGTTATAGTAATCGTATACAAAGTCTTAACCTTACCGTCTTGTGCTATAACCATATTCTCCTTCGTTATCTTCAATGATCCACTCTTAAATATCATTGTGTAGCCAATATTATCGAGTTTATTCATAGAAAACATATTCTTCATGAGACTAGAATATGTCTAACATTCTACAATTTTCATTGTATTTCGTTGGCGATTCGATACTAATCTCATATTTTCTCACAACGTCCGGAGGTTCATTATATGCAAAATAAACTCGCTTAAAACTTCCTACAACATATTTTTATAGGAAATTTTTATATGGAGTAGAATGAAATGATATATTTTTTAGGTTCATCATATCTAAAACTTACTAGGATCGTTCACACTGCAAATTAATGCATCAATAATTTCTTCAATCGTTGCATATACGGAATCATCATCCTAATTCTTCTTCTTCTGAGAGCCTTACACTAATTTTTAAAAGTGCCCTTCTTGTCATAGTTTCGGCATGTGATCTATTTGCGATTTTTGGATTTTCCTCAACCTTTTGATTTTGACTTTTCATGACTATGATTCTAATCTCGCTAAAAGTCTTTTTCTCTACTATCGATACTCAAAACAAAACCCGAAGGTTCTCCGGACTTACTCATACAAAGATCTTCATTGATCATTAACTCTCGGACATATCCAATTTCGGTTTTTCATTCCTTGATGAACTCCTTACAATCGTTATTGTTCCGGACCAGCCTATCATGTAGAGAATATAGCAAAATTAGTGCCTTAACTTTATCATTAAACATAATGCTTACCGACTCTTATTGATTGATCAACACATTAACTTCATTAATGTGATTAGTCACGAACGCACCCTCTATCATCTTCGGATTAAATAATCGACACATAAAAAATATCTTATTTGAGGTAGATGGCTTCTCATATATATTTGATTTGACGGAATCGTCATCGGATCTATCGTGATCTTTTCTTTCACAATGTTGAAAGCAACATTTTGTGTCAATGTCATTCGAATAACACACAAACCTTATCGATCTAACAAAACCCAATCAGCATTTTTCATCCCCTACTAGCTTCTTTCCTAATAGAGGTTCGTGTAGCTTCTTCGGTATAGATAATCTTCAATCTACACCTTCGGAACCCAAAATCTTTGCCATCAAACTTGTCAATCCTCACTTTTCCTTCTTCTACTATCGTTCCTCCTTACCTCGCTAACCTAGAGCTTTGATATCAATTGTTAAGAAAAGAATCAAGCGAAAGAATAAAGTAGAAAGACAAGAATAATCACACAACATAAAGATTTTATGTGATTCGGAAATGGTGCCTACTCCATTCGCTGCACTAAGATTTTTTTATTAGGTTTTATTAAGTGGTAGCTACAAATACAAGTTATATCAGCTCTATTTATAGTGTGGAAAACTAGAATTATAAGAAAAAAGGCCCTAACGAACCTATACATCCGGTCCAATATTCTATAGATCTTTCGACGGCTTCGCCCTCAAATCCACTGCAAAGGATGTTGCTCTCTTATCGATTAACAGATTATTGAGACCGTCATACCGAATCTATATAGTGTTTTATACTATAGATCTTTATCCACGTTCGTCTTCACACTTTAACATTGGACATGATCAAAGTCAAGTCTTCGATGAGGATCGGACAAGAGCGACTTCTGCTGATGCTATTGGACGATATAGAATGATGTTCCAAGGCGGGTCATGTCCCAATTGTTTGAGTTTAGAAATTCAATATGGCCATTCCGTGTTCACAACTAATTTTGTGAGCGAAGTCCTTATCTTCATTCCTTAATTTTTGAACTAAATTCGACATTTCAAATCTGTTTAAGTTGGTAAATCATCACATTCTGCAATCAATCATCCCTAATTATTATCTCGAGCGGGTGCTAGTTGTATGTAAGTAATTATATACGTGTCTAATGGTAGTTGCTCCATTTACTCTAATTTTTAGGCTTAGCTCGCCGTCTCATGTTCTGTTTCTCAAATAATTGAACCGAGTACTTTTCTCGCCTTTAATGGTGACATGTGGAAGAGCTAGAAGCTTGCTAGATCCCCGAGGGCAAATAAGACATTCGGAGGTGGAATGTTCCACGAAAATGATATATTAGCTCGGAATAGGTGTTCTAAAAGACTCGACCAAGGGGAAGCTAAAAGCGAGAGGAGAAGCTGGGGAGTTTTTATTAATTATAGTGCTATTATTATTCGTCACTTCCCATCAAGGCGTTGTTTCAAATGGCCAAAGGTGTTGGTTTTCAATTTTATCCTTGATATATGTCTATGTAGTTAATTTTATTTAAGAACGCATCGATTATGGATATATATAGAAGCCGATTGTTTTCAATCATTTTTAGTAGATGTAGACTTACTCTAAATTCGAAAATTTCAAAACATTCACATTCTTGGATATAAAAGAAGCTATTTTAAGTTTTTTTTTTTAAAAAAAAAATCTTTTACGAAGGCTACGAGAAACATGCTAAAGTCTCTACAAATCTTTGGAGCATTGAAAAAGCTGTTAAGTTATCTAAAAAAAAATCTAAACATATTTTAAAATAATTTGCGGAACCTCTTATTGTTCTAGTATATACATATTTAGAGTTATTCTCGTGTATACTTATTTAAAGTGTTTTACGTAAATATCTAAATAAAAGAGTTCTAGAAAATTGATTGTACCTATTAGATCAAAGTGTTTCTTACTGTTCATTGAAAAAAAAAAAAAAAGATCTCTATAAATATGCGAGGTTCTCATTTAGAATTGTAATTCAAAAAAGTGTAATGTGAAAATTGTAAACATTTGAGAACATTACCTTGCATGTCTTTTTTGCTTGACAAATTAATACATTTAATACCAAAAAATGCTAACTTGACGACTTAATACGAAAGAAAAACTGATTTGGTCGGTTTTGAAAGAACACTGACTTAGTTTGGCTTTAAAACCAATTGAGTCAAGTTCGGCTAGGCGAGTTTGGCAAAATGCCAAGCCGTGACAAGGTGCTTTGAATTCTCATCAAAACAAGCTGATCCAATCTTTCAGTGACGTGGGATTAAGCCTCGCATGGCATAGTGGTCATTTTGGTCCCTTCTGATTACAACCAAACCTGTTTTTGAGCGACAACAAAAGCAAACTTGGAAAAGAAAAAGAAAAATTGATTGAGCACATTAGAATGTCTAGTGCAAGAGGAGATTTTCTGTGGTCCAATTTGCACCTCAATATAATTCAACCTTTCATATAAATATATGCATTTGCGACTTTCAAATAATAATTTCTGACTACTAAAGGTAGCACTTTATAAAATTCGTAATTGACTCAACATAAATTTTCATGTGCACAGCCAATGGCTTTTCTAAAAGTCTTAGAAGGAAAAGGGAAAATTTTCCGTTTTTCTTAATTATAGCTAATCCCAAACCTAGCGAAAACTCGAGTGACAATTCGTCTGACTTAAGAAGGTAATAGAGCTTTAAATTACTATGGTCTTAATTAGTTCGACCCTTCAGCAAATTACAATGCACAGAACACCCAAAAACTGTTAACGTTGATGTCCATTGACTCCATTTATGTCTGCAGCATATTAACAACGCATTTTTTTAGGCACATAGCTCTAACTCAAATTCCTCTGTTCGGTTATTCTCTGCCGTACCCAACAGGCAAAACCACCCCTGATCAGCACCTGAGCTGGCCCAGGTGGCTATAATCATGCAAGCCTGGGGTCTTGCTTTCCGGTCCCCTTGTTTTGGTCAAAGGGCTCATTATTTGCAATTTGTCTAGCACTTGTCCTAATCTTTCTTTTTATCTTTCTCCTCCAAATCTTTTGCATTATTATTATTATTATTACGTTAAGTAGGTCAAATCTCTATTGAGCTTTAATTTATTTAAAATAGGGTTTTTGAACTTTAAATTTAATTTTTAAAATTCTAAAACTTTTAATTTTTTTAATTGAATCCGTCTTTTAGTTTTTTGTCATTTATCTTAAAAAATAACAATTACATAAATAACTCTACGACAAAAATCGTTCAATGAGATTTGAATGGACTCCTAAAAAAAATTAAAATCATTTTTGAATTATTTTCTATTTCTTTTATTTTTTATATTTTTAATGTTCAAAAAATAAAAACTATGTATATACTTTTAGATTTTGAAAAAATCTAGAATTTTTATAGAAACTATGTTGGATTTTCCCAATAAGTTTGTAAAATTTCAACTCAAAATATCAAGAATTGAATTTTTTTTAAAAAAAATATGATAACTAAAAAACATTGAAAAAAACTAAAATACAAAAAATTAAAATTTCAAAAATTCTCAAAATCAAATTTAAAGTTTATAAACTCAATTTCAGATAAATTAAAATTCATTTTAAACTATTTTTTATAAAAAGGTCATGGCATAGGCTCAATGTAACCGGAGCCACAGATTGGAATGAACTGTGACTATCAGCAGGTACGTATGCACATGCAAGGCTTTTAGTGGCACCAGCGAATTAGAGAATAAAGAACCCACTTAGAAAGGCTTTCATGGCAGAAGTTTGTGGGCCAAGCACAGTGGAACAAAAGAAGCATCCTAGCTATTGGCTCATTGTGTTGGAACCGCTATTCCCCATTTAAGCCCTCCCCAATAATTTTATTGCCAATAGAACAAAGGGGATAGTGTCAAAATTAATTGGGTGAATGACAAAGAATCAACATATATTTCCTGTTTGACATAACTATGAGAAAATTATAGCGTAATAATTAAACTAGAAAATTTTAGAGATTCATTGTAGATAGAGATTCATGTATAGTTTGACTATTAAAAATAAAAAATTTAGAATAAAAATATATCAATTGAAATGATATCTTTATTCCAATATTATGTTTAGAATAGAAGTAAAAAATCAGGATAAAATTTAAAATTTTTAATATCTATTTTTTAAAATGAATAAAAATAATAATATGAAAAAATAATTTTATCAATCATAATTATAATAAAAATAATAGAGTTAATTGCCGCAACAACAATAGTGTTGATATAGAGGAAGGAGGAAGAGGTGGTGGCAATAATAATAATAGTACCATAATATTAGGAATAATATATAATCTAAAACAATTGATACTGTTACAATAAAAGAAAACAGTAAAAGAAGATTGATGATAGCGGTGATAGTGACAAAAGAATGATGACAGAATAATAATAATGATATTTTTTATCACCATCACAAATGGTGTTGGTGTTAGTAGTGGAGATAATAATAATAATAATAGAAATAACTGATACACAATAAAAAATAATAATTTATATCATTATTTTTAAAAAAATATATATTGTTCTCGCTTTTGATTTTTATTCCTACATTTTCATTGAGAGTGAAAATATGTTTAATTTTTATTTTAATTCTCACTCTTCATTATGTTCATAATTTGTCTAAGCAAAGAATCATTTGCAAACTATATCCCTATTTTGAAAGCAAAATACCTATGCAAATTGCAGGCTAGTATTTGAAAATAGATTGAACAAAAACAATAATAAAAGATGATTTCAAGTTCAATGCTAGTAGCGTCAAGTATAACCCTCTAATCGATCATCCTCTATATATATATATAACAAAAAACATAAATTTATGAAACATCCTTCAAACTCTATATAACCTCTATATAAAAGTAGTTAGGGGCTGTCTTGTTTTGTTTTAAAAGCTAAATATTTTCCACTTAAATGTCATGAGCTTTATTTTGATTTAAAGTATGAAGGTCCTTTTTTTTTTCTAAACAAAACATTTTTCTTTTGAATTCTCATATATTTTGATTTCAAAACAAAACATATTATAAACATTATAGGTTAAAAACAAGTAAAAGCGTCGTTGTGGTTTAAAAACATACCAAAGGCACACATATTTTGCATTATTCTTCTATGTACAACGAATCAAGCTATATGGACATTATATTTTATTTATTTAACAGAACGTGAAATTTTTTTCCTATAATAATAGCACCAGGTATATAATATTGGGAATATATATATATATATATATGGAGGGAATAATTGTATATTTGATTTTATTTTCTTAATTATGTCAAATAGGGTTTTCACCAGCCTATATAAAGCTTGGTAATAATCTTTTGGAAATATCATTTATTAATCAATAAAAATTATTGGAGTTGAGGTTTTTTGTCTAAGAAATAGTTGTCTACGCACTAGATAGCCTGCAGTTCTCTCTCAGCTTCTGTGATAAAAAAAAAAAAATCAACTTCAATCTATTCAAATTTATAAAATGAAACTCTACTAAAATATCTATAGAAACAAGATTTTTTTTCCAAAAAAAAAAAAAAACTATAAACTCTAAAGAAAAGAGGTAGAAAGGGAAGGTTTGTTGTTAATAAGACAGCACAATGAACGTGAGTTAAATTGTCTAGTCCAACTGTACAAGCTCATAAAAAGACCCAAATTCCCGGGTGAGGTCGGGTCTAAATATGAACCTGACAAGGTTTCGTGGTTACAAGCCTGGTCTGGAATCACTGCAACCCAATCAAACTATTTAAGCAATAAATATTCTTAGAGACCCAGTTAGAATCTAACTCAGGCACAGGCCAATCTATAGATCTTGATTTGAGCCCAGGCCCCAGTCCAGTCTTATGCTACTATCAAACTATAAGAAGGAATCAACATTTTAGTTGGAAACCCTTGGCAAGATTAGTTTGGTTGGTTGTACATTATTATTTACAATTCGAACATTGAGAGAAGTTACAATTAAAAAACAACAACAACAACTTTGAATCCATTTAATTTACTACTAAGACAAATTTATATGTACATATATAATGGGAAAGGCTGAACGATGAACACTTAATTTAATAAGTGGGTATAAGATTTTTGCACTAAGAAACCCAAACTTTGAATCCATTATTGTATGGAAAAAGAAGAGAAAGTCAAGGGTTTCTTTTTAAATCTTCAAAGTTCTGGTTTGCAGTGAATTTGAGTGGCAAGGCAAGAGAGAGAAATGATTGGTTCAATTCTTAAAGGAAAACTGTCATACAATATATAGGAATTGACGAATGGATATATGTGAAAATACAGAGCAAACTTGCTGACTTATTGGGGACACAGACTTGCATCTCTGCATACATATATTTTAGGTTGACCTCTTCCAAAGACAAGACAGTGGACTAACTTCCTTTGTAATCCACAAAAAAAGTGGAAAACAACGATGAAGAATAGAATCCATGCCTTCTTCTCAACACTCAATTAATTATATTTATTCTCACAGTATGATATTGTAGACTAAATGAAGACATTAAATCACAACTTCTTCAATTGGTTTCTTTCTCTCTCTCTTTTCAACTGTGGTAGCCATTGCCACGGTCCTTGACATGGAATCCAGCAGCACCAGCTGGTTTTCTAGAGAGGGCAACATGCACCCCAGGATCATGATGACTGCATGAAGAATTGTAAACGATTGAATTGTTAACAGCTTGCACATTACTGTTCATAAATGCACTCATAGGTGATGGCCCCGCTGCTTTTCCTTTGTGGTTCTTGTCCTTCTTCTTGCTGTTGCCTTCTTCACCACTGCTGCTGTGGCTTCCCCAATCACTGCCTTCACCTCTAGGATTACCGTTCTTGTGGAGAACATGAGAATTTCCTTCAAAAACATGCTTCCTGGGAGAATGGATTACTTCCATGAAAGCACCTTTGTTTTCACCGGCAATTGTGATTACCCTCATGCCAGCATCCTCAGAATCTGAAGAAATCTTCTTGCGGTTACCTTTCTCCTTTGTTTGAACATCTTTGGCAGTTTCTTGCTTTGCAAGATGAGCAATGCCAGAGCTGAGACTGTCTGCAAAGCCCCTCTGCAAATCACGCGCCACCTTAGGCTTGTCAACAGTCTTTTGAACCAACACAGTTTTTTGCTGTGCCACCAATGGAATCCTGGGTTCAAGATCTGAATCAGATTCTACTTGGGAAGGCGGAAGTGTTAGAGGAGAAGGTGGTGGAGCAGTGGGCTTAGCCTTAGGTGATTGAGGTGGGGTTTGAACTGCAGGCTTGGTGCTTCTCAGAGATGGTCCGGGGCTAGGCACACGAGTTGCGCTGGTGGTTACAGTTTTAGTGGCTGGAGAAGATGGCACTGAGGATGTGACTGTCACTGGCTTAGGAGCAGGAGAAGATGGTACTGAGGATGTGGTTGTCACTAACTTAGTAGCAGGAGAAGTTGGGATAGAAGCAGATGGAGCTGGTTTAGGAGTAGGAGAGGTAGGAACTGAAGAGGAAGTTGTCACTAGTTTGGAAGTTGGAGAAAGTTGAAGTGAAGAGGCAGGGAGTGGAAGCCCAGTGGAAGTAGGGACAGGAGAAGTTGGCACTGAAGATGAAGGAGCAGGTGCTCTTGGAGCTGGGGATGATGGTACAGATGCAACACCACCTGCAGCTCTTAAGGCTGGAGATGTTGGAACTGAAGCAGCACCAGCAGCAGGTGGCAATGATTCTCGTGGGGGAGCACCTACAGGCGGTGGCACTGCGGCAGCAGAAGGAGGTGCTGCAGGAGTGGTATCTTGGGCCTGTGTTGGCACAGGCTGAGGCAGACCACCTGGCCTAAATGCAGGTCGAGCAATAGCTGGACGGGGTTGTGGAGGCGGCGGCTGTGGAGTTGGGGTTGGAGCAGGGGCAGCTGGCCGAGCTATTGATGGCAAACGAAACCATGGGCGAGGTTGGGCAGGTTGGTTTGACATGTCGTGGAGAGTTTTCGGATTTTAGAACTTTACTTAATAAGAAACATAGGAATGAATACAAGTATAGATGGTTAATGCATGTGAGTTGTTATTTATAGTTTTATGATTTTATAACCGATGAACCTTAAGCTAGCTTGACATAGAAACAGAGAGAAAGAAAGGATCAAAACACCACGCGGAACCCACACTATTGCATACAGAGAGATGAGAGGAAGAAAAAGGGAAAGGCATCAGATTCAGAAAGCACTTACAGCTGAAAAAGGCTCGCCCACAATCCAAGATTGGTATCAACTACAGCCGCATAGAAACTTAGCTATTCAGTCATGGTGAGATGACTTTTCTTGTCTAATGAAGGATCATTGGATTGAATTGACAAGTAATTAAAAAAACAATTCAGTGGTAGACGCTTGTTTTGCAAAACTGATATTAGTCTACCTCATATATGTCAGTATTAGCATTCTGAAGAAAAATTGAGCGGTATCCTGCAATCATTTTCTAAAATTGTCCTTTCACTCTGCTACAAGCTTTAAGTTTACCAATAGGAAAGAATAGCATATGCCATTTCAACAATGCATATCTTCCTGGCCAACATTTTTCGAGACGAATATTTAATTTGAACAAGAATCCATCCGAGGCAACTGAGCAGAGCAAAATTATTGATCTTGGATTTTTTTTTTTTTTTTTTCCTGTTGAGTTTTCGGTATTTTTTTGAATTTTTTGTGACCACTATAGGAGATTCAACTTCCAGCCTCTCCTTCGAAGGGTGACTACAAATTAAGTTATACCTCGGCAAACTTTTAATCAACACCATTATCATTGACTTTTTGGTGCATTGTAAGGCATTTTCTTCCACTTCTCTTGCTGAGATCATAGCAGCCGTCTCTCTCTAAACATGGTAACGGCTGTCCATCGACCTCGTATTGACTAATTAATGAGCTAATAAGCATATTCATGCTGTGCCAATTGCGGCTTCACTCTACTCTTCCTGTTCTGCATTTTAAAAAAGAACAAATATTTGTTAATATGCTTTGTGGTTAGTATTTAGTAACCACAAAGCATACTGTAACAATATTCTTGAAATCCCCTAGAGGATTTTAGTGCCGTAGCTGTCTATGTCTTCATTTTTTACTTTGCTTGCAAGATTAGCCAGATTGTGATTCTTTCCTTCTTTTTTCCTTTTCAAACTTCGTTTACCTTTACGACGCTTCAAGATTGCCCTTCCTTCAATATAACTAGGGGTGCTAAAATATCTGAGAGAAGACAGGAAGAGGTAGCAATCGTTGATGGTGACTGAAAAATACTCCAGAGTTCTCCATTGTTGCAAAAGAAAGGAAAAGAACCACGGAAGGGGCCCGGGAATATCTATCCTGTCTCTTCGTTACTACCTGGGAGTCACAAAGAATGCTGTTTGGTTGGTGGAAATAGAAATAAAAGTTTGTTCTCATCTTATTTGGTTAAAAGAAATAAAATGAAAATTATAAATAGTTTCATCTCATATACAAAGTGAGAATAAAAATAAAAAATAAGAATGATTTTTTTTTAATAATAATATATTATTTTTATTTATTGTGTATTAACTGCTTCAATCACCACATACATCCCACCATCATCACCACAAGCACTATTACCACTATCAATTTTATTATTTTTACTACTATTATAGTGATGAAATTATTTTTTAATTATTATTCTTATTTACGTTAAAAATTAAATATTAAAAAATTTAAAGTTCATTCGATTCCTTATTAATATTCTAAACACGGTATGAAAATACAAATGTTATTCCGATTCTCTAATTTTTATTCCAACTACTGCATTTTTATTCCGAACCTTTCGTTCTTGATAAGCAAACAAATTTTTTTTCAAAATAATATTTGAAGGGGTCTTCTTTTTAAGTCTCCTTCAAATATTATCTAATTAGAAGCATTTTAACTTTAATTGAGATCAACAAAATTGCGGTTAAGAGATAACCAGTGAAAGATGCTAGAATAACTTATTAGGCATAAATTCTCATCTGGAAATATCAACCAATGTCATATTTTGGATCGTTTAATCCAAATTATACAACAAAAATATTTTAGTTACATTGAATTAACCTACGGGTGAGATGTGATATATAGCAGCCACTATAACCTTGGATCTAAATCCAATAAATCAAGTTTCTCGGAGGTATTTCATCCACCATTTCAGTGTGCAGGGTCATATCATTACATTTAGCAGTTTTATTTTATTTTTAATCCTGAGGTTTGGAAATCTAATGAATAAGTTTGGTGTGTGAGTATGGACTTTATATGGGGGACAGAGAAAGTGAGTGTGAATTAAAGATCCAAACAAAGGATGGGTTGAGGTTGAACATCGCTCTGGTATCTTTTGTGAGGCATGCCATGTTAATGCAAGTTTAAGTTACCAAGATAGTTCAGTTGCTACTTCAGACTCTGGGAATAACCAGTGGCTGGCTCATCAGAAACTACTCCCCCTGTATATCTTAGGCTTTCTTTCATATTATATGACTTCATAAGGTTCATTCTGCTGCAAGGCTTCCTCCCTTGGATAATGATCTTTTTCCATTTTGTGTTAAACAATTTAGTCGTTATTCTTATGGACATTCCTTGCTTTGGAAAATGATCCGTCTCTAATGTATCAGTGTAAACAAGATGCGTATTATGTATTCCCCTTGCAAGGGTTTTGCACGATATACCAGCATTCTGACAGATTCTTTCTGTACCTATGAACTGCTAGAATATCTTGGGCGTCATCGTAGCTTGATGTATATTAATTGGCATGAGGGGAAATGAAAACCTTAGACCGCATAAGCTTAACTGATTTTTTTTAAGGTTATGTGAGCTTACAGGTTCAAAAGGTAACTGGGCCGAATACGAAAATTAGACATCATCGAAGTGCATGGGAAAACTAAACTAAAAAAATAGATGATCTGCTTTTGGGGTTGGTTAGTTCCTTTTAGTTGTCTTGTGAGTGTCTGAAATCTTGAAATGCATTTGAACTTTTCAATTAAAATTTACAGGGAACATGAAGGTCAACACATTTGTTGGATTTGCTGATGAAACAAATTATTAGAGAAGGATAAATGCAGATACTAATGGGTGCTGATGAGCTAAACCAATTTGTCTGCAATCTAATGATCTTGAAACAAAATTGCATTAGTCTAACTCTCAACTCCTTCAAACAGAGAGAGTAATTCTTCACGGATATGCAGACTGTAACATTTCAATAAATTGCAAATTCACCTTCTGGAATGTTGATTGAAAAAAAAAAAAAACAAAGAAATAGCCTGAGAGAAAAGAAAAGAGCAGTTGCATGTACAACATTGTGCAAATGCTTTTTTCTTACAGACTGAGGAGCATCTAATGCATTGTAATGTAGTTCCTTCTGCTTGATCATATATACTAGTGACCAGGATACAGACAATCACAAAATGTCGAGTGCAGATTATACAAATGACCTTATATAGAGACAGAAAATGTACCTGCCTGGCTTGTAAGAAAGCTCACCCTCAGGGTCGCTCTAATTCAAGGCCATTTAGTGAATTCAAACACTTTCAAAACTATGTCAATTCCTGTGGGGATTTGCCACAAGAAGAGAACAACATTAATTGTATTCAATGCAATGTGAAGATTCCTGGCAGTTTCATTCCCTTTCTGCATTGCAGGAACTAGGGCTGCTGCTGCTGCCCATAAAACCGTTATCCCTGTGACACGAATAAAAGCAGCAACATCAGCTGACAAAGGCAATTCCTTAGAAGTGAAAACCAGCAGCGTAACAAAAGGGAATGGCAATATAGAATACCTCATCCAATAATACGAGTCAACCAACAAAAACCCTTGTTTCCCCCTTTGGGTTAAACTTTTGGATTGTAATAAACAGAAACATTCATGCTATACCTGCTCCTGCAAACAAATGGGGTCCAGGGAATAGCTTTCCTGCCCTCAACCATGTGTTGAGTCCTCCACCAACCGCTTCAAATACTCCAAATCCTAGCAATATTGATCCTGCATTGTAGTGCCGATCCCTGTAAGACCCTTTTATCAACTCCTTCCTCTCCTGTATTGGAAAGATCAATGCCTTAGATAAACATATCCTCTCCTTGACTCTTTCAGAAATGCAATTGGTTCAGGAAATAAATGGCCACCGGAAGTCACACCATTTCAATATGCGAGCAGTGCAGCATTAGCAACGATTTATATGTAATTAATCAATCTACAAAGATTTTGAAAAGAATCACAATGGAACACTATCTTCTTTTCACCCTAGCCAGTTAGCCACAGTACTCAAAATAATTGTAGAAGTTCTCTTAGGCAATATTTGATAAAAGGTCCAACGCAACGAAGTTAGAAAACTAATTCCGTCGCTTTGTTATATTCAACTAAGTTTGGAGGTGATGGAAGAAGAAAATGTGAGCCAATTTCTTCTTCTATGACATTGCATTCATGTCACTGTATCAAACATATCAAAACCGTAGTATTCCTTAATGTTACTCCAAATATATCATTGGGTATTACTATCAATAGCATTTACAAACAAAAAAAAAACAAAAAAAGGGAGCAAAAATGGCATATGTTTTTTGCAAATTACAACCCTAGACATTTTTTCTTCTCAAATGATTCTCTCAAATAGTAACTCGCTGCAGGAATTTTGAATCACTTCAGTTAAAACTGTTCTTTAAGCCTGTAGCCTTACCTCGGTGAGTTGCTGAATTTTGAGTTCAACAGGAGATGGTGCAGCTTCCACAGGTGTGCCTCCAGGAGTAACTGGGGTAGGTTTCACTTGCTTTTTAAGTTCATTAATCTCATTCTGTATGGTCCTAACACGCCTCCATTGCCATCCCAAATATCCAGCCCACAAAGTGTAGAAAAACAAACTAGCCATCACAATGGGGTGGATAAGTGCAAATGACCTTCCCTCCAATATCCCAAACTCGCCACCAACAGCAAGTGCATCCTGCAGTCCAATCCCAACAAAAAGAAAAGGAATGAAGAAAAAAAGGGGGTCAGCAATTCAGTCCAAAAAAAGACAAACTAGATCAAAAGAGAAGATTTTTAAAACTGGTTGATAATGGGCATGCCTTTGTGTCTAAAACGAAAGGTAATGTGAGTGATGTCAGTGAAAGTGAAGCTGAACTTAGATGATCGATATTTTCAGTGAAAAGCTTATGCGGGTTATGTAAGTCTTTTTTGCAAACATCTAATTTTGATGACTTAGAAAGAAGAGGCAGTTTTGAGCGGATAAATGGAGTATTGTTCTTTTGAGCAACAATTGGAAATTTTAGAAGGCTGAGTGTGGTGGCCATGCTCTTCTCTGTTTCTTGGCACAAGCAGAAGGGAGGAGAGAGAGTGGATAACAGGCTACACCAAAAGATAAGGAACTGAGATTTGCATGACTTTTTCTTAAGATTTGATTTGCTTGGTAAGAAAATGGGCCCATCTCTGGAAGATTAAAGAATCCATCAGAACGTCCTAGGAACGACGGGTGATTTATGATCCAATCACTTTTGAAGTTTGTAGTTAGATGGTGTTGTCATTTTGTGAAGTGAGGCTTGGGCTTTGATGATGACAAAATCCAAGATTTATCGACATTTTAGGCCATAAGAAAGGTGGGCTCCTCTGGGGTGGGTTCAGCAAACGTTGAAAGGGCCCATTTACTAGTTTTGAAATAAGAGTTCAATATTGTTGTTGTTGTGGCCGACAAGCGCTTCTGTGCTCTCGGCCAGGAAGAGGGAAAACATCAACATCCTTCGAAAACGGACGCAGAATGAAATGCTGGTAATTGCTAAATGCAAAACATTTTGCCTTATTTTCTTTCGGCTAAACCCTAATATTTCGGGGCTTAGTTTCTTTGTATGGGCAGAGTTGCACAGATCCTCTTTAAGTCAATAAGTAAACTCTGTTGTTCCAAAAACAAAATGTGAAATTCTACTCTTATCCATCCGGTGCTTAATAATAATAATGTAGTAGTATTATCTCATCCAGAATTTGCTAAACCCTTCTAAATTTGGGTTATGACATTTGATATTGTGAGTTACAGTGGTACTAATCATAAGAACCGATGACATATTAAAGATGTTGACGACTATAGTTTTACATGGATTTATTTTCCATCTCGAATTCAAACCCGAGTGGCTACAATAAAAAGAACATTTATTTACAGTATTTGGAGGAGAATGAATGTCTGCAACTTGATTTTGGTTAAAAAAAATAAATAAAAAATTAGTTTCAGAGCCCGCGTCTGGGTACGGATTGGATTTAATATAAATATTACTCCATGTGAACTCTATTTGATTACTTAACCAATTAATACGCACTTCCAATCCAATTTAAATATTTCATTGGAGTACGTAGTGTATTTATGCAAACTACAATTTTTTTATTCTCTTCTCTTTTCTAGTCATTTTTTTTTCAATCATAATTAGTAAGAGATATTAACAAATAAAAATAATGATAAAAAATATCTTATATATTTCCATGTATAAATCCATGTGATGTGAGGCATCTAAAACTTTATATATGCATATAATGTTATGGTGTGACTTTTATCGTAAAAAATCTCGTTACTAAAATACATGATACTATATTCTAGAATCCTGGTAAACAAAAAAAGGTCTTTGTGTACTAAAATTCGGCATTTCCAAACCGTTAGTTATAGCATTTAACTAATTGATTTGATTAGAGACATCCCAAATCTTACTATAAATTATCAATAACCGTAATTTACTAAATTAATTAATTAATTAATTAGCAATATTCTTCTAGACTTATTTTTTGCTTGTAGCACAGTTCTCTCCAGCCATAATCTTCTTACCTACTACTTACACCGTTTTATATCAACCTTGACCTCAATTTTGTCACATAATTTCCACATTCAAGTTAAATTGTAATTGTTGCTTACCTAGTAAACCCTTGTAGAAAACTTTCAATACATGACTGGACTATATGTTCGGACAATGTAGATTATAAATATCAGGAATAAACTATTAAAGAATATTTGCCAAACCTATAAAATATATTCAGATCGTTTTATATTCTACCTCTTCATTTGTCATGCCACTTCGAAAAAAGGGATTCATAGTAGAAAATTGAATAAAAGTTTACCTAAACTTATGTACCATCAAAAATACCACTTGCATTGCAACAAAACACACCTAATTTTGAAGAAGTCTTTTATAATATTATACACGAGATATCATCCTCATATCTAAACATGACGAACGTTTTGTCGAATTTTCATATCTATTGATATAAATCTAGGTCATCAATGATATTCATCACTTAAAATATATCGCGAGATAGTAATTTCTACGTCGACAAATTTTGTCCTTTTTTTTATATGTGTATTGACAAATTTAGTCATTATTTATCAATAAAAAATGAAAACAACTTGTCAAGATAAATTTTAGGAAGTGCTTTCAACATGTCTTCATATGACGAAACTTTTCATGTTAATCCCTGAAATGTAAGGAATTTCGTCATATTCGTTTCTGTAACATGATAAATTTTGTCATTTTATGTAGAGTAAAATAAATAATTTTGCCGTGTTTTATCTCAAAAAGCCGTTTGTCATTTCAATAACTAAGTGGTCCTTTCAACATAATTTCAATGTCACATTAGTTTTTTTTTTTTCCCTCTCTTTTGACAGATGTTGTCATTTTATAGAGAAAAAAAATGATGAATTTTGTCACTTGAAGTAAAGAAAAAAATACTAAATAATCTCTTACTTCCAAGTTGACAACAGTTGTCATTATTTGCTCTTTTAAAGCTGACTCAATTTGTTATTTATGTTGCGAAACCTTGAAGATAGCTGACTCAATTGGATTGTCATTTGTAAATGAATTAGTTGAAACGTATAGATCACTTCAATTCTGAATAGCGTTTGTTGATGTAATTTCATTGCACCACAACTCTTTATTTTAATGTCACATGGCAAGTTCTAAGCCATTCCACTTGTGGTGATTGAATTCCCAAGCTTTATGTTTTCATACGCATAAAGACGAAGATGATATATAGATTATTATTCATGAAATTATTGTTTTGTTTAGGTAAAATGATCTTCTTCTTCTTTTTCTTTTTTTTTTCCCTAAAGCATAACAAAAAGAATAAAAAATTATTTTAGAAAAAACTTCATGTAAAAAGCCATCTCATATCAGATGAAGAAGAGAGATAGAAAAGCTTTTTTTTTTTTTTTTTAATATGTAGAGCTTAACAAAAAGAAACAAAAAAAAATTACTTTAGAAAAACTTCATGTAAAGAATGTCATATGTTATATTAGAGTAATTATATATAAAGAAAACTAATAAAAACTAGTTATCAATTTAAGAAGAAAGATCCACCATTATCATTTTATGGTATAGCATAGATAAATGTGGGAATAGATTACTCTAATTCATAAAAGGTGATGCGGAAAGAAAGAACTCAGTTTTGATTACGCAATGCACTAACATTTAAAATGATAGTATTTCTTTACAAAATTACCTAACATCTTGTCCTTGATTGAACCAACTTAGTATTTAAGAGGCGTAAGGAGATACAGAAGAGAAGAGTACTTAGCCTTAGTCTTACCTTGGACTTGGCCGTGTTGGACCACCATCCACCTTTCCCAGTTCCCAACAAATCAAGACGGATCAAAAGCAAGAACGTAATGAGATGAGATGCCAGCAGCAATTACTAAAACTATTAATCGAAGGGACGGTTCAGAAAGTTTCCCTTAAAATATTAGGTAGCTGAAAACTGCACCGGGTCAAATATAATGTTCTTTGGGGTTTTGCGAAGATGAAAGAATCGCTAGAAGAATTTTGGAAAATCTGTTGCTATATCCCAGAAATCCGTTGCTAAATGATTTTAGAGACCGATTAGAAACAAAATTCAATCTGTTACTAAAGTAGTGGTTGTTGTTTTCTTAATGATGAAATTCTTTTCATTATTATTTAGCGATGGATTTTTCATCGCTATTTTGTTGATATTCCGTCATTAAATGGTTCTAAATCAGTCTTTGATGTCTTGCATCAGTTGTTAACCGTCGTTATTTTCACTTATTTATGTCGTTGTTTAGAGACGGATGTACGATCGTTATTTTTTAGTTGTTAATATCCTCCCAATTCCGTCGCTATTTAGCGACCGAGTATCATCCGTCGCTAATTATCATCTCTATTTCGTCATTATTTTTTATTTTTTTAATGAATTGTCATTTATTGATAATTGTGAACAAACAAATATAAATAATACTTTATAAAACCACGCAATATTATTAAATAAAATAAATATATAAATGCATTAAGATGTACAAATATATTAAAAACTCGTTTTAAAAAAATAAAAATTTTAGTCCTCATTATCATCATCTTTCACTTGTTGGTCGTTGAGAGGAACACTCGATTATTGGGTTATGGGAGGCGGTAGAAAGGACGGAAGGTGGATGAAGGTTCTCTAACAATCTCAAAATTCTTTGCAACTAAGTCCACATGCTTTACTACCTTGTTGCTCAATGGTAACCTCTATCCCTTTTATCCAATTTTTGTACTCGGATAGAAATATCCTAGATATTACCATCGGAATACCGCGAAGTGGTAAAGTAGGAGTTGGTGCAAGAATATGAGTAATATTGGACCATATAAGTTCTTTCTGCTTCTTCTCTCCTCCGATAGCATCCAAATATATCTTGGACATATTGAGATCTTGAGACAATACATCATCCTTTTACCACTCTTTAGCAACTGCTTTTTACATCGATTGCATGCGCTCTTAAATCATTGAAATAATAACGATATTAAATTATAAATATATTTCTCATATTATATTAGTATAAGTACATATATTGGAAAAAATATACATAAAACCTTACATTACTATTTGCGACCTCCTGTTGATGAATGTCTCATCCTTTCACTTGTAAGTGGTCACGAACAACTCTTAAGGATTTAGGTTATGAGCCAATTTATGATGCTGAAAAAATAAATAAAATAATATGAGATAAAATAAACAAAAAAAAATTAATTTATGATAAAATGAATAATATAGTATTTACCAATGCTTAGTGTATTCGATCAAAGAGATGGACTATTCAATATGCTTGAATAAGCCGACGACCGAGCACCATTTGTCTCCAACATGCGGTTTTAAGATGCTTGTTGAGACCGGACTCGATACTCATGAGTGACCCAATCCCGGTGAAATGCTTCTTACACCTATTGTTTAATAAACACGACTTCGTTATCCTTATTTTTCAGCTTGTTGAGTATGTTGGTGTATTGCCTTTGTGCCGGACTCTCTCACATGTCCTTAATCGGTGTGTCGTCAATCGTATCTCATAAAAAATACTTATAAATAAAGGCAAAAAATAATATTAATACTCTTCATGTTAAATTAACACTTTAAATGAAATATAAGCAAATAATTAATATATTATTATAAACTTATTGAAGTAGAAGTAAAAGTCTTTCGTTTTTATGTAGATAGACTTCCATATGGAGTCAACGACATCCAATTGCACTTTGAAAATTACATTTATTTTTGTAAAGCACTTTCTTAATATACCCAAACTATCGAACAAAACAAATAAATAATAAATAAGTGAAATAATTATTTCAAAATAACGTATGAAAATACAAAACTAATTATTGCATGTAAAATATATTACTTATCGAGTTATTCATGACCCAAATGGTCCGTCCATCATCGGATCTAATAGAACTTCATGAAGTCGAAGAAACCATAATAAGATCATCCACGGCATCGAACACTACCAATTGAGGCACTGCACTGCGGAGGCACTATAAGAAGGGATGCAAACATGCCTATAACACTATCAAGCATGCGACCCCGACCAATTGGGCTAGCAATGCCACATACCTCCATTATCAATCGCATGATCAATATTAGAGCCACAACCACCGACACTACAACCGGATCTACCCAATCCATGAGGCATGACCGAAGAATAGCATTCAAAAGAATTTAACAAATAAATAATTCGATAGAAAATATACTATAAATTATTATGAATTGAAACAAATCAAATTCAACACATCTAAAATACATAACAAACATAAAAAAAAAAGCATAATAGAAAAAATGATATAATTTGATAAATACAACATGTAAAACTATTCTTTAATTACAATCATATAATAATCTTTTTAAGTTTTCCTCTCTTTTAGTCGATCTTGATACATATTCACTCTCATCTTCTTTATTAGTTTCAACCATCTATATATTTATAAACGATCTATTTGGATCATTTAATAACTAGTCTTCACCATCATTTTAGACTAAATTATGGTAGATTTTCGAAATGTTCTCTTGAAATGGATCTACATTCTATTGGAATCTACCGGGCGATTCCGGCAAATCAACCATAACTCTAGCTTTTATCTTACAAACACCCCACCAATCCTAATGGTCGCTCTTTAAAATAGGATATGCGGCATAATATACGTGAGCCGCTCGAACAAAAGGTTAATGTCCGTTGAAATTCTTTCTATAGTTTATCTCTGCTAATCTATATTGCGGATGAACCCTTGTTCTATTTAATGTAGGATCAAACTAATCGCATTTGAACATAATTGTTCTCTTGATTGGTAATGGATGATACTCTAACCGTAAAATTTCAGTCAATATCCCGCAATACTCACTCTCATATACACTCGTAATTTGGTCCTTTAATGTACACTCTACTATTTATACCGCTTCTATTTGCACCATGCTTTTATGTATGGAACCTATATTCGTTCACAATGATAGATTGGTTGCATTTATCACCATTGTTTCATATGGATTAAAGGGTTGACTACAACTCTTTTCACTTTCATAAAAAATTTCGACATAACATAACTCCTTAAGTCAACTTCCTCATGGTGTATTCGATCATAATATCCAAGCACAAAATAGTATCTCACTAAATGGTATTTAACCATGTGGACTTCTTCAAAATTTTGATTCCGACACTTATGATAATTGTAATGACATCTTAACTTTTTTCCGTTCATACATTCGGAATAAGTAACGACAAATACAACAAATTCTTCAACCTCATTCACAAAATCATTTTTTAAATACCCGTCTATACACATACATTCATTCACGATCGAACCTCATTATTTTGTTTCTATATTTTTTATGGCAACACAAAATTATTTTATTGATAATTTTTTTAAACATCTAATAAAATTTTGACAAAGTCTCCCTACAAATTACACCTTTCTTAATTAACAAATACTCTAAATGATTATACAAACAACAAATTAAATCGATCAATAATTAATTTAGACACTTCGAGACCAACAATTGTCTTGGATACTCTATCAAAATTAAATCTCAAACTCGTCCTCCTAGCTCCATCACAAAGTATTGAACCAACCTTATTTCTTTTCAATTCTTGGAGGTCTCCGACTCCTCGAGTTCAATACACTATGACGTATCTCGACACACTTAATAATTATATACAAAATAATTAAACTAATTAATTCTAAATCTAACCTAGTTTAACAATTTCTAATATAAATAAGTTTTAATTCAACCCGTTAAGCAAAATTAACCTAATTAATTAAATAAATAAATATCAAAATTACTTAATTAATTCTAATTCTAACCAAATGAAAATTTATATAACAAGTAATTAATAATTTCAAATAAAAATAAAGTTTTAATAAACCATTAAACAAAATTAACCTAATTAATTAATTAATTTGAATTCAAATTAACTTAATTGATTGTAATTCTAACCAAATTAAATTTTAATTAACAATGTTAAACATAAAAAAGTTTAATTCAACCTATTAAACAAAATTAACCTAATTAATTAATTAAATTAAATTCAAATTAACTTAATTAATTCTAATTCTAACAAAATTAAATTTTATATAACAATTAATTAACAATTTAAAATATAAATAAATTTTAATTCAACCTATTAAACAAAATTAACCTAATTAAATAAAATTTAAATTAACTTAATTAATTTAAATTCTAATCAAATTAAATTTTATATAACAATTAATTAAAATTTTCAAATATAAATAAAGTTTTAATTCAACCTATTAAACAAAATTAACCTAATTAATTAATTAAAATTAAAATTAACTTAATTAATTATAATTCGAACCAAATTAAATTTAAATTAACAGTTAATTAATAATTTTTAATATAAATAAAATTATAATTAAACTAATTAAACACAATTAACCTAATTAATTAATTAATTATAAATATAATTAATTTAATTAATTCTAATTCTAACTAAATTAAATTTAAATTAACTCAATTAAGACTAATTAAACAATCAACTAACAACATTACAATTAACTCACAAATTTAGTCTAATTCAACCAAATAAACATATAATTAACCTAATTAATTAACTAAATTTAAATAAAATTACAAACTTAATTAATTAAAAAAATTATGATTTAATTAAAATTATGATTAATTAACTAATTAACCTAACAATTGGCCAGATTTAACAAATTAATCAACCAATTAATCTAACAATTGATAAAATTTAACAAATAAATCGATACAATAACAATTAAATATATACGCAATTATAAATTTAGTAATTAAACTTAAACTAACCTAATAATTACAATAAATTACTAACTTTAATTAAGAAAATAAAAGAGAGAAGAACATACCTAATTCGAGTGGAATTATATCAAGAGAATGGAAGAAAAAATAAGGGTTTTTTTGAAAAAAAAACCCCTAGAATGGGTGAGAATTTATTGAGAGTGGAGGAGTGAAGTTTGATGATGTTTGGAGAGAGTAAAAGAATGGCAACAATCGCTGGTTTTGAAGAGGGAGAAGAAAATGGAGAGAAGAGGAAGAAATAGAATGTTAAATTAAGGTTGAAATTAACAAAGGACGCGATCTCAACTCTAATCCAACATCCAAAGAAAACTTTGTTTCAAAATTCTTAAGTGCTTGTTTAATTAATCGCTTGGTTCGGACATTTTGATCCAATCAGTATAACAACTTAAGGTACAGTGTTATAGGAGTCCAATACATGATTATTTTCGTATGAAAATTTTTGTTTAGGGGTTGATAAATGTAAAAACGTTTTGATATATATATATATATATATAATTTGCAAGGGTTTTTTAGCACTTGTATATGTTTCAATATCAGGGTTATAATCCAATTGAAATCAAATTATCCACACAAAACAAAAGGTAGAAATAAATAATTGAACACAAGCTCAGAATCTGAAAAGAAAAATTAATCAAATATTTTAAGTTACGAATATTTCAACGGAAAACATTATGCCACATAATAAATTGTGATGCACTATAGCAATGGATTGATGGTCCAGGGAAAGGAAACAAGCATCACAGATCCATAGAAGGTTTGGATTTTTGTTACTTGAGATATCAATTTCAAATTAATTATAAACTGTCTTTGAGAATGCCGAAAAGCCCTGGTGCGGTGGGTCCTAATTCAGGCTAATGAGACACGAGCAGATATCGCTATAGGAAAATATGATTAAATCAACCTCACTTTTTACTGGTACCGAAGAACAACATTTAATTAGAAGTCTAAGCGCAAAACATATTTTCTTCTTTTTGTTTCCCATTTCGTATTCATTTTTATGACTGTAATAAAACTATTTATAACAAACTAGCAACATTATGGCTTCACAGGAAAAGTAATTTTGAAGAAACTATTTTTTTGAAAGTTGTTTTTAAAAAAAATATTTTCTGACATTTGATAATTATATAAACGGATTTTTGAAAAATACATTCTAGAGTTTGTTTGATATAGAAAACTAAGATAAAAAAAAATATTGTAATTATTATATCAACGAGTTTTGAGAGAATTTCAATAAAAACATATTTACAATTTCACAATATAAGATGCATTTAGAAAAAATTAATATTTTTTTAATAAATATTGACTCTACGATTTAAATTCAAAAAATTTAAAAAATAATATATATATTTTTAACCATCAAACCAATTTATCAAAACTATTTGAAACAAAACCAAGTCAATGTTCACATTTAGTAAAAAAAAAAAAAAAGTGATCCTAGCATTGTTATTTTGGTAACTCAATTAATAATTTTTTTTTAAATTGAACTGATAATTTAGTCTAAAAAATAGTTTTACAAATTATTAGTTATCATTTCTACATAATCAAAAACGCAAATGTTCGTAATAATGGAGAAAAAATAATTAAATAATTAATAATAATTTTAAGAATATTTAATGTATTTACAAATCAAAAAATCAACTCGCTAATAGAAATAAAAAAATAATTAAATAATTGATAATAAATAATTAAAAATTAATTTGATATATTTTAAATAAAAAAATAGAGAAAAAAAACTGCTAAAATATATCAAAAGTGAGATGAGTAATGCAAATGCTAAACAACTCCTTAGAGAGAAAAAAATTTTTTTTTCTTTTTTAATTGAGAAAAAGCATTTTAAAAAATAGTCTATTAAATTTCGTTGATTGAAAATCAAATTCTATTAAATTTTTTTAAAATAAAAAACAAATATCGAAAAATAAATCAAAAAATAGTTTTACCTTCTTTTTTTGTTTTATTATTCTTTTTTTTTTGATATTTTTCTTTAAAGGAAAAAATTGGGTTATGACAAGTATAACAACTTAAGGTACAGTGTTATAAATAGGAGTCCAATACATGATTATTTTCGTATGAAAATTTTTGTTTTGGGGTTGATAGATGTAAAAATGTTTTGATGCTTATATATATATATATATATAATTTGCAAGGGTTTTTTAGTACTTGTATATGTTTCAATATCACGGTTATAATCCAATTGAACTCAAATTGTCCACACACAAAAACAAAGAAGGTAGAAATAAATAATTCAACACAAGTTCAGAATCTGAAAGGAAAAATTAATCAAACATTTTAAGTTACGAATATTTCAACGGAAAACATGATGCCACATAATAAATTGTGATGCACTATAACAATGGATTGATGGTCCAGGGAGAGGAAACAAGCTTCACAGATCCATAGAAGGTTTGGATTTTTGTTACTTGAGACATCAATTTCAAATTAATTATAAACCGTCTTTGAGAATGCCGAAAAGCCCTGGTGCGGTGGGTCCTAATTCAGGCTAACGAGACACAAGCAGATATCGCTATAGGAAAATATGATTAAATCAACCTCACTTTTTACTGGTACTGAAGAACAACATTTAATTAGAAGTCTAAGCGCAAAACATATTTTCTTCTTTTTGTTTCCCATTTCGTATTCATTTTTATGACTGTAATAAAACTATTTATAACAAACTAGCAACATTAGGGCTCCGTAAGGAAAGCAATTTTGAAAAAACTATATTTTTGAAAATTATTTTTCAAAAAAAATATTTTCCGACATTTAATAATTATATAAACGAACTGTTGAAAAATATATTCTCGGGTTTGTTATATAGAAAACTAAGATACAAAAAAATATTGTAATTATTATATCAACGAGTTTTGAGAGAATTTCAATAAAACATATTCACAATTTCATAATATAAGATGCATTTAGAAAAATTTAATATTTTTTTATAAATACTAAGGTGGTGTTTGATAAAACTGAAAATTAAGTGCTGAATTTATTAAGTACTGAATTTTAAGTGTTGAATCGATAAGTACTCGAATATGTTCACGACAAACTGTTTGATATTTACTGAAAATTAAGTATCGAATAGAATAAGCTCGTTTGAAGATGATAGAATATATATGATATTTTTTAAGATTTTAGTTTGAACATATGTATCCGATTATATTACTCTTATTGTTTAAAATTTATTTTTTTCAATTATTTTTTTCTTACTAAAATTCTCATCAAATTAATTTTTGATATTATTTTATTTGTTAATAAATTTGATTTTTTAATATATGAATTTTGGAATAAAATTTTATAACATCGATGTTTTATTTTTTAAAAATATATTATTATAATTTATAAATTCGATATATATATATATATATATATATATATATAGAGAGAGAGAGAGAGAGAGAGAGAGAGAGAGAGAGAGAGAGAGTATGTTTTAGATAGTTTGACTTAATTGGATAAGTTAAAAATTTTAACTTATTTGATTAAGTAGATTTTAACCGAACCGAAAGTTTTAATATGAGATCATTTAAGTTATCAAATAAGATTTTTATATTAAGAAGTACAACTTAATTTTTTAAGCTACTTAATTAGGTTATCAAACACTCCCTAACTCTAAGATTTAAATTCAAAAAATTAAAAAAATAAAATATACATTCTAACCATTAAACCAATTTATCAAAACTACTTGAAACAAAATCAAGTCAATATTCACATTTAGTAAAAAAATAAAAATAAAAAATTAAGTGATCCTAGCATTGTTATTTTGGTAACTTAATTAATAATTCTTTTTAAAAAAAATTAAACTGATAATTTAATCTAAAAGATAGTTTCACAAATTATTAGTTATTATTTCTAGGTAATCAAAAAATCAAATGTTAGTACTAATAGAAAAAAATAACTAAATAATTAATAATAATTTTAAGAATATTTAATGTATTTATAAATCGAAAAATCAAATGCTAGTAGAAATAGAGAAAAATAATTAAATAATTAATAATAATTGATGATAAATAATTAAAAATTAATTTGATATATTTTAAATTAAAAAAGACAGAAAAAAATTATTAAAATATATCAAAAATGAGGTGAGTAATGCGAGTGCTAGACAGCTCCTAAGAGAGAGAAAATGTATTTTTTTTTAAATTGAGAAAAAGCATTTTAAAAAGTAATTTATTAAATTTCGTTGATTGAAAATCAAATTCTATGAACTTTTTTTTTAAATACAAAAAAAATATCGAAAAATAAATCGAAACAAAGACAGGCAACATGTTGCATGTTACCGTCGAGGCGCAAACAAGAAGGAAACGAAAACGTTAAATTGATTTTTGTCTCTATCAAACAATTGGCAGATAATATCCAATAGTTTGCGGCCACAGGCAACAAACTTCTATGCGGCAAAACCCGACTCTCAAACTTCATTCGTGGCAAAGAAATAAGATGTTAATTACTATTTATAAAAATGGGTTTTAAGAGTTTATAGTGTGACTGGAAACCTAGCTATTATCACATTCCACGCAATCTAATTCATTTTGTTTTTAAAAAAAATTATTCATATCGTTTTTTCTTTTTAGTTGAATGCCATTTTTCTTGCGGAATTCTGAGATGAATAATCTTCTGAGATGGCTTATTCATGCTTAAATATTCTTTTCGCTGTATTACATATTTAGAATGAGCATTTGACATGATTTACAGAAATTACTTGATTTTTAACCTTGTACTTAATTGCAAAGCTGTTGTTCATAATCAATGCAATGAAATCAATCCAACCTAGAAGTGTGTCTGATAAAAATTTCTCAAAACTTTGCGCTTTTTTTTTTTTTCCTCAAGAATGAAGATGACATGAGTTCAAATAAATAAGTTAAAAAGAATGTAACTTTCAATAAAAACTTACTTGAGTTTATAAATATATTTTGATTTATGTTAAAAGTTAATTTCGATCAACACACTCATTGTTTTCTTAAATTAAAATTCCAGAATAATTTAATTCAATTTCTAGTAGTCATAGCAAATTGAATGGAAATTTTTTAAAAACATCTTAATGTATCATGAGTTCTACAAAACATCATCATTTGCAATATATATTAATAATTTCTGTTTTTTTTTTTCCAATTTTCAAGTAAAAAATAATAATGATAATAATAATTAAAAGGTCAATTTTAGTTTTTTTTTTTTTTTTTTTTTCAAGTTTTGATCAAGTCGATTGAATTGATTATTTCAATCAGATTTTACTATGTCAATAGCTAAGCTACTTGACTAACAAAACCAACCCAGCTAGAAGCTTGAATCATCGGATTATTCGATCTATCCACAGGTCTGAGATGGATTTAACAATTACATGCACCAGTTAATGCTTTATTGTTATGTCTATTGCATCGTCTTCCTCTTTGTTCAAAGGCCATGTTCCTGGTTGCGACCCACAAGGTATCGTTTTTGGCAGGAGTTAGTTGGCAGGGACATAAATTCGATACGCATCTTTATGAGAGAGAGAGAGAGAGAGAGAGAGAGAGAGATATATATATATATATATATATATATATATATAGGTGCATAAGGGCATTACCGTCTTTAAATTACCGAAAGAACGATCATTTGTGTCTCAGAAAAATGCGTGTGTCCGTGCGCGCTTGTCAGTGCATGTTGGACTTGGATTGAATTGCTTAGCCTATCATCGATTAATTGGGCCGAGAATCCCCCAAGATTATAAAAATCTATAAGCTTAAAGTCTATAAACCCATATTAAAACGAAAAACATTTATGACCCATTCTTCATTTTAAATCCTATAAAATGCTTACAAGGCTGGATTAATGAATCAACCAACTGCTGCTTTTTCTCCGACTCGTGAACCACATGGGTACAATTTTATGCTTTTTTTTTTTTCTAGTTTTGAAATGGCATGATTACGTCTAAGATTCTTTTTATGTAATTACTAATGACATCTCACTAATTGACAATAAGTTGTTGCCTTAAAAAATTAGCTGGCCATCATGCACATGAGATGTTAGGCACTGCATTGCCTTTATGAGGTTACATCATTGTAACGACATGCCATCTGAACACTTGATAGCAGACGATAGAGAATAGATGGATAATCTATAGTTGAACGGACAAAACCACTAAAACCATGAGTGGTTTTGAAACTTCAAACTATCAGTACCAAGCAACTTAATAAAGTAGGATGTGGCTCCAAACAAATATTGCTTGATTTTATACCACTAGCCCATAACGGTCCTGGGTTTTGATATTCCTTAAATTGTTGTGCGTGTAGTAATTTATCTGATTTTATGGTTTATTGCAAATTAATTAATAGTCCGTGTATATAGCCCAGTTACACTTACAGGTCATGGAATTAGCAAAAAGACGTGCATATATCAACTAAAAATAATCGAAAATTTTATTTTACCTCCCTGAAAGAGTCGGATATTCTCGAGATTTTATGTTTCAAGTGCACATCTTATAAATTGGAGGGTTTGAAAATGTTAATAATCGGTTATATATATAAGGTAGCCTATCTGTTTTATTTGTATGAATGATTTGTTTGCTTATATAACACTACTCCAATTTTCATTGAAATCACAGATAATTAAACTTCGATTTCCAATGTCGCAAAAGTGATGATAAAAGGCATGCAGATCCTTGTTTATTGGCACTAAACGGGGACTTGCTTACTTCAGGTCAAATTATGAACAGCTGCTGACCTGCAAAAGATGGCTGATCGATACTTATCACATTATACAACAGCACTAATTGCGTGAATGCGAATTGGCTTGACATGATGTCCACTATGACGATACAAATTCTCAGAAAGTTTTGTTTAAAAAAAAAAATCTCAGAATTGACAATAAAAAGTTTATGATGAGAATTCAGCATATATATCCTTCCTAAATAAAAATCATTCATCTATCTTTTATATGGAGGAAAACTGTTTGTTCAGGGAAGGAAAAAACTTTAATATTCTAGAAATATCTACCGTTTGGTGCAATATCCGCGTAAATTAAGTCATATACACAAATTGATATATGATATTAAAGTTAATTAAAAAAGATAAATTATATTTTAATTCTTGTCGATTTTAACCAGAAATGCTGAACTTTGTCCATGAAATTGATGTTTCCTACATCTCATCAGTTAAATGTAGATAGAAGAGAAATATGGAGGGTGAAAAACTGATCCATGCTGAAGCATCGATCTTAGCTGACGTTCTTGAAGTATGAGAGAGCGATTGTAACTTGTAACAATAAAGGCTCTCTTGCGTTGCGTCTCTTTTAAGGTGGAATTAATGATTGGCTACATAATGGACAAATAAACTCTCTTAATTCTTCCAGTTACCAAAAAAAAAAAAATCCTAAAAGTAGTACTCCAGTCTCTATGGATTCAATTTTTTCCAATGTCAATTTTGAAGTTTTCCAAAAATTCCAATGTCGCATTATGTGGCTAGCAAAAGCTAATTAATGGTAAGCCCACCCTGCGGATTATTCTGTTTTGTATATTACTGAATTTTAGGGACTTTTTTGTAAGATGCCACACACGCATGGGGATTTGGGAGGAAACAATAACCGAACAAGAAATCAAAAGAAAAGCATGGAAAGGGAAACTTTATGGCATTTGCTATTCACTGATCACATGACTGGAATTCATAGAATTATAAAAGACATTCCACTTGACATTGAAACTATAAAAGTTAAAAGTGAACACTGACAAATTTATAGAACCTAAAATATAATCATCCAATTGCGTAAGTACAAATATGATGCGCTAGCATCGTTGGCACAAGAAATTAAAAGCAGAAGGTTGCCTATCTGATAGGATAGTTTATCTACTTGATTGATAGAATAACGTGCATATTGGTCTAAATCAAGGTGTTCATACACTTTTATAAGAAAAATGTTCAGAGAGATATACATTGAGGAGTCATTAGTTTATTTTAAAATAATGAACCAAGAGAAAGAGGAGTTGAAGGAGACTTATTGAGTCTTTTAGACTACAATTAATTTTCTACACCTTTTGAATTTTTAGCAAATCATGTCTTTAGCTTGCCGCAAATCAAGATATGGGGCAGTTTCACACAGATGTACAAATAAAAATGTTGAGTGTATTAGCACAGGCATTAGCCACACAATTCCAAAAGCCGCCAATTTAATCAGAAAATGCGAGTTTGCAAGTTTAATTGAGGTTGACATTTCCCAAACAGATGGAGAATATATGCATTTCTCATTGCTATAAGGAAATGCCGTAGGAGAGAAGGAGATTGGAATTTTAAGGTGGAAAGCATTGGTATTGCTTATTCATTTAACCTTTAAATTTAACCATTAGACTTTTTGTAAAGTGGCTTTCTTGTACACTCTTTTATTGACAATTTCAAACGTTCCTTTTCACCTCCTTGAAAGAATCAAGATATGGGAAGAGATTATTGAGACGTCGTCATATGTATATGTTTGAGGGACTTTTGGTGAATTCGATAAGTAAATTATCTTTTATTTGATTGGGGTTATCACTATTTCTTTATTTTTTATTGATTGTTATCTTCTTGAAACATCTATTGCTTAATTTTGTTTTGATACCCTGCTATGTTGGTGCATTTAGAATTTAAAATAAACTAAGATGCTTTAATGGATTATAATCTAAAAGATTCAGTGACTAAATTATAGGTTTTGATATATAAAACGCTAAGTTATAATTGCATTCAAAACCAAGAGATTAAAAGAATAATTTCCTCAAAAACTATCCAAACTCCAAGTTCGTTGCAACTTTTATTTTTATCTTGCCACGTTAGTATATATAAACAAAGAAGTAGAATTTATGTATTGTTTGTTTACCAGAAAAACAAATATAAAAATCAAAATAATATTTATATTTTCATACTATATTTACAATAAAATAAAAAAATTATCATCATTATCAATTATAGTAATGGTGTGTGGTGGTGCAACATCCTCAATAGAGATGACAGTAAAAATTAATAAAAATAATAAATATATGATAAAATATTATTATTTTAACAAAAATATTCTTATTTTTTGTTTTTATTTTAATTTTTTAAACGAAAATGAAATTATGTTTAATTTTAATTTTGATTTTTATTTTATTTCTTTCAACTAAACGATTACAGATTAAGTGAGAATAAAATTTTTATTTCTATTTTCGTCATTTCATTTCTAATAACTAAACAATATCTCATTTATTTAAATTCATGTATCGAATAGGTTAAACGTACAAGGAAAAAAAATACATAAATGATAATCTTCCTATGAATGTGCAGGTAAATGGGCAGTAGTAAAACAAAAACTGAGCCACATTTCACTCCCTGCAAGTACAAAAAGTTATGGAAGGCTTCAAAAATAACTGTTTGTAAAGCTTGTATTACTATTTTCATGAAAAGATAAAAACTAAAAAGATGGTGTTGGATTATTTTGATAAAAAATAATATTTATATAGAAATTAATTTTGTTCAAGATTATCAATATTATTATTATACCTTTTAATAAATAAATAAAAATTTATGTAAGTTTTTTATATCCTACTGAATAGAATTTATACCTAAAAATATTTTCTAAATTAATTTGTGCTGTTATTACCAACGATTACAAAGTTTTGATAAGGTTTTATGTGTTGATCTATCTACACTTGTAAATTGCTGTGTTGATTATATATATATATATATATATATATTTGTTGGGTATGAATGACAAATTGAAAGAGAAAATAAACTAACAAATTGTCACAGCCATATTGTTTTTCTAGCTGGTCTTCATTTATAATATAATAGCATATGTTATATTTGATACATGGATAAAATTAAATATGCTCTTTGAAAATTTATCATTTTATAAACGGTGTAAGCTTATAAAGTTATGACAAAAAATATTGGCCTATTGTACTGTTAAAATGGTGTGCAATATATAATTGATTTGCTTTATAAAAAAAATTCAACAGATAATGTATATCGTTTTAAAAAAATAATATGATATGTGTTTTAATCTAGTCATCTTCAACCTTTTTAATTATGATAATTTTAATACTTAAATCATCTCTATTTTATGAAATTATAGTAATATGATTTTAAATCCTAATTTTTCTAATGATTAAATTAAAATGCTTCAATCATGTATTTACTCAGTATGTAATTTTTATTATTTAATTATATATATATATTTTATATGCTAGGAACAACAAATACTACATAATAAACTAGCTAGTCAATGATGCGTACGACCTATACAAATGATAATTTTTAAATTCAAGATTCAATCTCTAGTAAATTTATAATTTATTGGTGTGAAAAAGAAAGTTGAGCTTCTGAATGTATCCAATCTTCAATCTCTACGCAAAAGAAATCCACTTGGGATCATATTGCCAGTTAAACGTTCAAAGTAATCAAATGGAATGCAAAATACAGAAATCATATAAAATGTTGAAATCAATTAAGAATATGAAGCTTGATTTTTTTAAAACACCAATAATTAATTCTTCACAAGAAGGCACCTTGACCACAATAGTGGGCAGTTTGGCTAACATTTTAAAATTTAAATTAAGCTGTCTTCCTGCTTGTTCAAGTTTGAAAGTTCTGTCGGTTATACTGTAGCAAATAAAGGGACCTTTGCCAGTTAATATACACGCAATTTAGTCAGAAGTTGGTTGGTTCTTTAATAGGAAATTGATGAAATTAAAGCCTGTCAAATACTACTGCTGCTTAGTATGCTGGCCAAATTCTGCTGGTTCTTCCACCTGGAGAGAGTTTGTGCACAAAACTATTTTGTCACTCATCGGTTTATTTGACAAGAAATCACGTAGAGAATAAAGAATATCCCAATCCTCAAATCAACAGAATAACAACATTTGGGGCATGTGTCACTCTGCTATGCTGCTATCTTCGACTTACCTATTTGTCACAGTCCCCAGACGTGTGGAACAGCAAAACCGAGTAATTTGAACTTTCCAGTTCCAAAAAGGAAAAATAAAAGCGAGGGAATTTGAATTTTAACTACAATTTCTTTTCTTTGGACGTAAGTCTTCTAGAATCCCCAAGGTAGGAAAGAGGACGAAACTTAAAAAAAAAGAAAAAGAAAAAGAAATTCTTATTGGAATGATATGGTACATGATTACTAATAAGTTAAAACAATTTAGTTTAAAAAATCATCAAAACATGAACCATGTGGTACAATCATGGCGTTCACCGGTTATCTACAATTTATTATAAATGTTAATCTCATATTTTTATAAAATTTTTAATAAAAATCTCTGAACTCTCTCTCTCTCCCTCTCGATACTCGCACTCACATATACAGATACACACTAAATTTCATCACCTAAAATCATACGTCATTTAAAACTTTGTTCAATTTGCATTTATTAATATTACTATATGTTTCTTGTTTCATGCTTCTCACTACTTGTATCTGTCTTATTAACATTGTTTGTTTTTTTTTTATACATTTTACTACTTAAATTGCTCATCTTTTCATGCTTCTTATTACTTGTATTTGTTTTATTTGATTAATTAATTGTTCTTCTTACAAATAATAATATTAACTATCTATATCTTTCGTTTGATCAATTATTAAAAATCTCCGTATAGAATTTTACAAAATAATTTATATTGTTGTTTAGTTTTTAATTTAAATAAAACTTCAAGTGTATTTGGTTATAACGAAATATAGCATTTATAAAATCAAATCAAAATTTTGCTTTCCAGCTCGGAGAGTCTTCTCTAAAAAAAAACCTGTAGGAATTCAACATTTTGTTATGGGCTTGGGTCGGGTCCTTACTATAAAAATAAAAAATCAAAGCACATTAATTTTATATGAAAAAGCATTAAGTTTGAGAGATCCTTCTCCTCTGACACTAACCACTAATCACAGTACATGTTCATAATAATAATAATAATAACAATAATCACAAATGATATTCTTAACAAATAATAACGATATATATATATATTTTTTCTTTTATCTTCTCAACTAGATTCGGGTCTTTTTACCCAATAAGTAGAAGAATCCCGCCTAGTAATATTCACATATCCAAATCACATATATAGTAACAATCGAAATATCGATCTGACCGCAATTAGGGCTTAAAAAAGTCAATAAAAATTGAATCCATGTGATTATTGAGATGGATTTCCTCCCCAATTTAGACTTAAATGGTTATGCTTCATCGCTTGGAATTGCCTTGAAAAAAAATCGGTGTCCAAGTAGAACAAGAGATATCCCGCGAGACAAAAATTAAAAACTTAAAAAGAACGTCAGATAAGTGGAAAAAACAAAAAGATTTACTCATGATTTTGCTAACAAATTAATAATTAATTTAACATCCTGGCTGTCAAGTATGGTAGATAGAATCGCAGAAACGACGGAGAAATACAAGAGGATACGGGGATAGCCTCTCTCAATAAATAAATAAATTATTATTATTATTAATAATAAAAGAAATAACCAAAACGCAACGCAACACAGCTCTAGGATTTGAAAGCCTGCTATTGGTAGATTATAATTTAGTCCCTCGAGTTTTTTTTTATAAATTAAATAGCTTATTTACTTTTAAAAACTAATTAATTAGTCTTTTGACTATTGTGACTATACTTAGTTTAATATTATTTTATTTTAAAAAAATTCTCATCGATCTTTCTATATCATTTACCTATATTTTACCTTTTTCTATTTCTTAAAATAAAACAAAAACAAAATAAATTAAAAAGGGAGATGAAATGTAGGAAAGGGGCTGATTAATTAACACTTGAAACTAAAAAGATTATTCGATTCCTTTTACAAAATTAGAGGAATTAATTTATAATTTACACGCGTCTTTCAAGTTTTAACAATCTTTCCTTTCCTCCACAGTACCATTTTTGTGTCCACCCCGTGTTGCTGTTTTAACCCATCCATCCTGGTGCCGGCAATTAGCCGTCTTTAACTTCAATTAGTCCACCCTTTTAAACATCTCCTCTCTCCGATCTCCTATTTTAATCTTCACCTTCGCGTTTTTCCTCTCTTCCAAAACCCTTCTTTCTTAATCAAAATTTTCAAGTTTTTTTGCTATGAATGTTTCTCTGTCAATCTTTTTCTCCATCTCCCTTCCACTTGCAGATTCCCACTCCTTTTAAAACATGACTACTTGTAATTCTTGCAAGGGGAAACAATCTCCCATTAAAATCCCACGACTACATCTTTGAATTTTATATTTTATTGTTGGCAATTTGCAGAAAACCATGAAAATTCTTTATACCGCAATCTTACTTCTGTTTATAATTGTTAGTCTACTGTTTCTGCTTCGTGTCCTTTTATTCAAAACTGGGCTAATTTACATCGCCAAAAAATGGAGGAGATCAATAGAAGATTGTTTTCATGTCTATCAATTCTTCAAAGTCCCAGAATTCAACGAGAGCATGCAAGGAAATCAGCTTTATCACAAAGTCTCAATTTATCTCAACTCTCTAGCTTCTATGGAAGACTCTGATTTCACCAATCTCTTCACCGGAAAAAAATCCAACGATATCATCCTTCATCTCGATCCCAACCAGCTAATCGATGATTATTTCCTTGGGGCTAGAGTTTCTTGGATTAACGAGGGAAAAAGCGATACCAGTTGTTGCAGAACCTTCGTTTTGAAGATCAGAAAAGCCGATAAACGCAGAATTCTGCGTCCTTATCTGCAGCACATCCACATAACATCAGACGAGGTCGAACAAAAGAAGAAAGGTTTGAAGCTCTACATAAATATTGACAGTCATGAGCAAAACAGACGGTGGAGATCTGTTCCGTTCAATCATCCTTCAACGTTTGATACAATTGCGATGGAATCTGATCTTAAGAATAAGTTGAAATCAGATCTTGACTCATTCCTCAAAGCCAAACAGTACTACCACCGGCTGGGGCGTGCCTGGAAGCGAAGCTACTTATTGTACGGCCCATCAGGTACTGGAAAATCTAGCTTTGTAGCTGCAATGGCTAATTTTATAGGCTACGATGTGTATGATATTGATCTTTCAAGAGTTTTAGATGATTTGGATCTAAAAACGCTATTGTTACAGACGACAATCAAGTCAGTGATTTTGATTGAAGACCTTGATCTGTTTTTGATGGATAAATCAACGGGCGTTAGCTCATCAGGTGTTTTGAACTTCATGGATGGGATATTAAATGCTTGCTGTGCTGAGGAAAGAATTATGGTTTTTACAATGAATAATAAAGATCATGTTGACCCGGCTATTCTCAGACCGGGTCGGATCGATGTTCATATTCATTTCCCTTTGTGTGATTTTACTGCATTCAAAACACTGGCTAATAGTTACCTGGGTGTCAAGGATCATAAATTGTTTCCTCAAGTAGAGGAAGTTTTTCTCACTGGGGCAAGTTTGAGCCCAGCTGAGATTGGGGAGCTTATGATTGCAAACAGGAATTCGCCTAGTCGGGCCTTGAAATCGGTCATTACTGCTTTGCAAACGGACGGTGATGGGAGGGGGTCTTTGAACATTAGAAGACAGTGGACTGATAATGCTTCAAGGAAGTCAGCTGAGGATTCAGGGGAACACTCGGGGATTTTTTCCAAGGAGGGTGTCAATGCCATGAAGGATTTTAGAAAACTGTATGGCTTGTTGAGATTGAAAAATAATAAAAAATCAGAATCGTTTGATATGACGCCAGACCGTAAGGACGGGCAATCATGTGGTTCGTGATGTTTCGTTGGGGACATATCGCTCATTTCTTAGCCTTGATGCATTTCAATATTTCCCGTTGATAAGCAGGAAGGGGGCATGATGAATTTATACAAGGCAAAAACCAGATGTTGATAAGAATATAGCAGAGTTTAGAACAGTTAGGTTTTTTTTTTCTTCTTAATTTCTGGTGTTTGGATGCTTTTGCTCCAATCCAATTAGAATATGATTCTGTTTTTATGCCATTTATTTTTCCTTGTGATTGATTCCTTCTCTTAGATTAGCAATAGACGAAGTTGAACTTTTAACTTCACTTTCTCTGCTTCCCCTCTTAATGGTTTCCTTCAAAATGTTTTGGTTTGTATGTTTAGCTATTAGAGTTTGGACTTGTATCTGATGCAATAGTTTGATGATTTGCACTTGATGCTAATTAGATTACCATATATGTATATATCTGTCTACTTTGCGAATCATTAATGCAACCAAAAGGAGAATCAACAATCAAAAGTAGGTGCCATGTGAGTATAATATGCTATTTGGTAGGCCGAATGTTTAGGGAACCTGGTGCAGCATAATCATCGTCTACCTAAATATAAGAGTAAAGGGCTTCGAAAAAAAAGGTCAAAAGGTGAAATTTGTAATCAATTTACACGCTCCTGGCTTGAATCATTAAGCAAAAGATCCTCCTTTTAACTGTGTCTGCAATTAAACCAAAAGATGGAACGCAGCAACACATGTTTGAGTCCAATTTTTGTATGCTAATTTCCACTTTCTTTTTCCATTTTGTGCTAAAGATAATTGATTCTGAAATTAAACTTTACGTTTCGTACACCCATCTACTAGTCTTCTACTATTTGACAACAAAATCAGAATGTTTGCAACCAATGTTCGTAGGGTGTTATACCTCCAACCACACAACCTAGGTTCAAACATGCTAACAACAACAGAATGTTAGTTGCGTCCCTTAAATCATGAGATTGTAGCCTTACGGTCAAGTAATCACTGATTAAGAAACATTGCTGCTTTTCACTTGTTCTGCAAAAGCATAAGAATACAGTGGAACTGAAAATTGTGTTTTGCTATCTTCAGTAATGTCCCCGCCTATTGTTGGCTGTTTGTTAATGGAAATTTGGGTCATATAGAACGCTTCAATAGCCAAAAGACCCCAAAGTGGCTTACTATAAAAGCCTGGTTTTCAGAGATTGATGGGATGTAACTAAAGAGGTGGTGGCCTTTTGTTTATATGCAAGAGTTTACAGGTTCAAATCTTAGTTCCGTTAGGAGCTTTGTACATGTGAGTTTAAAAAAAAAAAAAAAACACTAAAACTAAAGGGAGAAATCAGAGATCTGTATTGCTCTTTCAGTGGGATTGAGCAGAGGCACACATGACTTAGACTGTGTGTGGGATATGCAAGTTTTGGAAGTGAGCTTTTCTTCTATTTCTAGTGCAAATGCCAATCTTCTTTCTGCTGCCAAAAGCGAAGATGCTCCAACCATTTTCTTACTCTCATCATTGGTGATGATGTGCTTGACTGATGACTCTTGTTGTTATTTGTAAAGTGGTTTTGTCTTGTCTTTTTTTGTTTTTATCGTTTAGGTAGAGAATCAGCAGAGGAGTACGGGCAATGTCAAACACGAGTTTGGGCAATTTACTTCGCTTCCAGTGGTACCTTCATAGCGAAAAAGCTTTCCAAGTTTTTTTTAATTTTAAGAGGGGTTTCATTAACGAAACGTAATTTTTTTTTAATCGCTTCGAGAAAACGAAAGAGAGATTCACATAAAAATATTGTTCTTATGTCTGATTTGCAATACAAGATTCCAAATAAAGTACCATTTCTATATTTGTTTTACTTTAAGAATTCTATTAAAATCTGCATTTCATTTGCTTCTATATACTTTTTATCATTAATGCTATTTTCTAAATTGTGTATTATAGATGGGGAAAGCTAGCGAGTATCCTTGGCATCCATTTATTCTTGTTTTGCGTTAAAAAAAAAATCAAATAAAAATTAATGATATTTATTAAAAACATCAAATAAGTGTTATTTTTTGTGGTAATCTTTTTCAATAAATTATATATATGTATATAAGAAAATATTGTGATTGATTATAAGCATGACTTTTAATAATTGTCCTAAAGACACCTGGTTAGCCACTTCCATTTTAGTTAGCTACTAGTCGGATACCGCGCTACGCTGCGTCTGAACAACCGTTACATATATAAGATTAACAATTCGTATGGTGTAATACTAATAGAAAGTTTTATTTTTATGATTAATATAAATTGAATCTATATATAGTTAACTTGTAATAAACCTATATATATATATTGAATATTGAGAGTATAGAGAATAAATAGATAAATATACAAAAAAAAACCCACATAAATTATAGAAATATATTGAAGTCAATAGATTAAAATAAAAACTACAACAAAATTGATTCCGATAAATTCTGAATATATATATATATATATATATATATATATATATATATATATATATATATATATATAAACTTGTGAATTTTTTAACTCATTATTTAAAAAAAAAAATTGAGTCAAACTATCTAAAATATACTTTTGGCTCTCTCTCTCTCTCTCTCTCTCTCTATATATATATATATATATATTAAAAAATAAAACACTCATTTAAAAATATAAAAATAATTTATTGTATAAATTATAATAATATATTTTTAAAAAATAAAACATTGAAGTTGTAAGATTTTATCCCAAAATTCATATATTAAAAAACCAAATTTATTAAGAAATAAAATTATATGAAAACAAATTTATTAACAAATAAAATTATATAAAAAAATTATCAGCAATTACAAATTTACAATAAAATAAAAAATAAAAAATGTTTGTTAATCATGAGTCTTATATATATATATATATATATATATATATATGAAGGGAAAAAAAAAAAAAGAAAGAAACAATTCTGGACACCAAGGCTTGGGTCTATGAAAAAAAAAACAAATGGGAGGCTGCTAGGCTGGGCAGCCAAGGCCTGGCGCCCCCCACCCCAAAAAAGAAAAAAGAAGAAAAAGAAGCAAAAGAATTAGGGTATTGCTCATCATCGTAAACAGAACTCAGTTCTTTTATTTATATGTAATGTGTAGAGATGAGTAGTATTTGGTTTAAACCGAGTTGAAAAAAATATCAATTTAAGTTTTTTTTTTTTAACTCAAAATAAATAAACTAACCAAATTTGTTTTGTTTTGGTTTTTAAAATTTTTAAAGGAACCATTTTTTTTCTTTTTAAAAACAAGTTTGAATTTTTTATTGTTATTTGAATTTTAATAGTTTGTTTTATAGCATGATTGAACAATCAATAGTTTTTTACAATTATATATTTTAGATTTGGATTAGTAGACTAGTATTTAAATTTTTGTTACCTTATTATGTAGTATGGTGTGCTTTAGTCTTATTTTAAAAAAATATTTATTATATTTTATATAGGCTAATTTAGACTATTTGAACTAAAAGAAAGGCTTAGAGTCCATAAACATCAATTTTTTTGTTCATTTATATTATTTTTAAAAAAAATCAGAAAAAAAATTGATTTTATCCAAAAAAAAACAAAACTGAAAAATCAAAATTTCAGTTTCAAAAACAAAATTTTTTATTTGATTTTTTTTTTTTTTTTTTTTGTGAGATCGGTTAGCTGAAAACAAAACTAAAATGTTAAAAACCAAATGCTGACCCCACCTGTGTTTTCAAAGTTACAATCTTTTATCTTCATCATTTAGTAGGATGATAAATTAAAAGGCAGACATGATAACGGAAGAAAGACTGATCTTTCTTCAAAATGAATTATAAAATGTGAAATTCTACTTATAGCATACATTGTTTATTTTATTTTTTTATTGGCAATATTCATTGCTATCATAATCTGTTTCACTGTCGGCATCTAGAGTTGAATCTAGGACCATAAACGCAACCATGACGAAGGAATATACATGTTAATTTTATAATAGCATCCAAGGCCTTAACCATAATGAAAAGCAGGACTGCTATCATCTATTAAAGAGGGGAAAAAAGGAAAACAAAAGCAGAACCGCAATGATTCAAGCTGCAATGTCGTTAATGTGGAGCTATTCACTGGATTTTCTGTATCCAAAATTTTGGCAACATGTCTGTCAAAAGTGAAATTATGGAAGCTATATGCCAAGTGAAGCCAGATTGTCCTTGTAAGACGACAGAAAAGTTCAATGGCCCGATGTGATTATTTGCTCCTATTGATCATATGGACCAAACCAAACCAAACCACCTAGTAAGCATGAAAAACAACAAAAATTTCACTACCTTGGTTTTGTCCCTCTACCACCAGATGGTGGGTTCCAAAAGTCACTCAGCTGGACTAATAATGATCCTCGCCAGACGCTACGGGCCAATAGAAATTGCTAAATATTATTTCTAAATATTACTTCAAATTGATTCCATAGAGAACAATTTTGAATTAGAAAGATATTCTCTATGCTTTTGGAATTAACAACTGGAAAAAGGTATAAACCCTGGAATAAATTTTATTGAATCGTACACGAGACGCAAATGCTTCTTGAAAGCTAGGAAATTAAGGTTTTTCACTTTTCTTTTTTCCATTGATGAAGCTTTTTTAATTCTCATGTTTTAAGTTAATTTGGAACAGAAATCAGACTCCATTTCTGTTTCCCAAGGGATAGTGTTCTTTGGCTAATGCCCAATAATTCAGTAATGAAAGATGTTTAAGCCACAGATCACATTCCTGAACTTCAATCTTAGTTTAAACACTGATTGTGAAAGAAAATTGACTTCAACCCAACAATAAGGACATGACTGTAAATATATGCAGTTTCTCATGACTATTTATTATTTTATTGATGATTTCCATCTTTTCATATATATTATTGTTATTGTTTATTATTTTTAATAATGAATAACATTGTTAATCTAATTATAATAAAGACTTAGAAAATATTAAGATTAACGTGTTCCTTTATATACTTGTTCCTATCAATATTGATATTCAATGAATGTTTTAGTTGAAGATATTATTTCTTGAAATAGGGAGACATTTAACTCATGACTTTTTAGAAGGATGGAAAACCTGATGTTTGTAAACTAAAATTTCTCTACCACTGTTTATCAGATATTAAATCCATTAACTCCACTCCCAAGAATTAAAAATAAACATGATCAAGGATGATCTCTTGCAAGTAACTACCTCTTCGTGATTCAAGTGATGATTATGGGCTATAATAATGTGATTAGAGATCACGCAAATGCTTTCGTCTTTTTATTTCTGTTCAACCATGCGGAAGCATAATATTAACAAATTAGAGGCGTGCAAAGCCAACAATATTATTTCTTCACTAGTTGAACACGCAAAACAGAAACGCTTGGCCGCTCGTGATGTGCAAATTCTATAATTTTGTCCGAAATGTGGCGAAGCACATGGAAACGACACCAAAGTGAACAAAGCCATTATTGCAGAACATGAGGAAGCACACCTATAGAAGGGGCAATATTTTATGGGCTTTCTCCAATAAATTTTTTCGTGCATTTAAGTTATGCAAGTTGTTTTTTCAGTTCATTAGTGGTTGTGCCTACAACGCCAAACCTCACTTATAATTGATAGAGCAATATTAATCTGTTGAGATTTGAAACAAGGGCACGCCAGAAAACTTCTATATATTCTCATTAATTGTCAGATGAAACAAAAATGACCGAAATTTATTTTTTTTTTCAAAAAGTATTTTAATTTGATGTGATGCTTGTAGATATTTTCAATTCTACCTTAGTTTTGAGGCTACTTAATTTGCAAGCTGTACAAGGACAATTACATACTAATTTTTAATTTTTTTTTCAATCAAGTATATGAATTTTAATTTTTTTCATTTAAGTACATCAATTTTTTTTTCAAAATTATTAATAAAGTATTTTTATTAATTTTTTTGTGAACGGATGATGTGTTTCGTACCTTTAAAATACCAAATTATAATTTTATCATTTTTTTCAATCGAGTACATAAACTTTAATTTTTTCATTTGAGTACATTAACTTTTTTTAAACTATCAATTAAGTATTTCTATTACTTTCTTCATTCACCGATAACGTATTCAAATTAGAAATTATAATTTTATTTTATTTTTTTATTTAAGGAAACTTTCTCATCAAACTATTTTACTACTTTCTAATTTGACAAATAATTATAAAACTTATTTTTTATATCTAAAATTTCAAACTAAACTCAATTAAGTTGTTATTAAAAAACCAAAAAACGAGAAAAACCCGAGTTAGGTTTAAGAGTGAAAATTAAATAAAAACATAAATGAATTTTCTTTACAAAAAATCTTACGTTTGTGTTTCTTTCAATGTTCATGCCCAAAATCTAAAATTTTTTTTTTTAAACCAGACAAGCCTTACTAAATTTAATTTGAGATTTTATAACTAAAAATAATATTTTTTAATTCTTTGTCAAATTTTAAAATGATAGAATAATTCAAGGAGAAAATTCCTTACAATAAAAGATGAAACAAAATGTAATTTCGTATTCATATACATCATCAATTAATGAAAAAATTGACAAATGTATTTGATTGATAGTTTTAAAAAAGTTGGTGTACTCAATCTACAAAAATTAAAATTCATGTACTCCATTGAGAAAAAAGGACAAAATTATAATTTGGTATTTTGAGAATAACGAACATGTTATCGATTAACGAAAACATTAACTGAAGTACTTGATTAACGAGTTTTGAAAAATTGATGGATTTAAACGAAAAAAAAATTTATGGGCTTTCTCCAATAAATTTTTTGTGCATTTAAGTTATACAAGTTGTTTTTTTTAGTTCATTAGTTGTTGTGCTTATAAAGCCAAACCTCACCCATAATTGATAGAGCAATACTAATCCATTGAGATTTGAATGAAGGGTAGGCAAAAAAACTTCTATATATTCTCATTAATTGTCAAATGGAACAAAAATGATCGAAATTGATTTTTTTTTTGTCAAAAAGGATTTTAATTTGATGTGATGCTTGTAGATATTTTTAGTTCTACCTTAGTTTTGAGGCTATTTAATTTGCAAGTTGTATAAGTTTGGTTTTGTGAAAGGTTTTACACTTCTATTACCCGAATAATTATACTATAAATATACCAATTTTTAACTTTTTTATTAGTTAAGTATATAAATTTTAATTTTTTTTGTTTGAGTATATCAATTTTTTTCAAAATTGTTAGGAACTTCTATCATTTTTTTCATTAATCGATGATGTGTCATGTACTCTCGAATACAAAATTATAAGTTTATCTTTTTTTCAATCAAGTACATGAACTTTAATTATTTTTGTTTGAGCACATTAGTTTTTTCAAAATAGTCAATTAAGTATTTTTATCATTTTTTTTTTGTTAACCGATGACGTATTCAAGTACGAAGTTATAACTTTACTTTCTTTTTCTTTTTCTTTTTTGTTGAAAGAAACTTTCTCCTCAAACTATTTTACTATTTGAAAAATAATTAAAAAAATTATTTTTATTTTTAAAATTCCAAACTAAACTCAATTAGATTGTTGTTAAAAAAAAAAAAACTCGGTTAGGTTTAAAATTGAAAATTAAAAAAAAAAACAAATAAATCTTCTCGACGAAAAATCCCACTTTTGTGTTTCCTTCAATTTTTATGCCCAAAACCTAATTGATTTTTTTTTTAACGACAAGCCTTACTACGTTTAATTTGAGATTTTATAATTAAAAATAATAATTTTTTAATTCTTTGTCAAATTTTAAAATGATAGAATAATTCAAGGAGAAGGTTCCTCGGAACAAAAGATGAAAAAAATGTAGTTTCATATTCGGACACGTCATCAATTAATGAAAAAATCGATAAAAATACTTTATTGATAGTTTTAAAAAAGTTGGTATGCTCCATCTAAAAAAATTAAAACTCACGTATTCCATTGAGAAGAAAATAACAAAATTATAATTTGGTATTTTGAGGATAACATGCATGTCATCGACTAACAAAAAAGTTGACTGAAGTATTTAATTGATGATTTTAAAACAATTGATGTACTCAAACAAAAATATTAAAATTTATATACTTGATTGAGAAAGATTGGAAATTATTATACTTATGTTGTAATTATCCATTTTATTACCTAAGAAATACTTATGTCATTCATGCAATCTTTACTAACCTAACAACCAAACCTAGTGATGTTACTAGATTCCGTTGTCTTGAACATAGATGAACCTTAATTCATGTAAAGTTAGATATCACATAGCACAATCAAAGAGTGAAAAGGCACAAAGTTGCAACTGGCGTGACCAAAGAACATAGTGCAAGGAATCAATTTTTTTTTTTTTTCATTTTTTGCTATAAATGGATTATATATCTTTCTATACATTTAAGAAATAATATTGTATATTTTGCATTCACACATATTTTTTTTAAAAAAAATTATCATACAAAAATTTTATTTAATAAATAAAACTAATTGAAAATAAATATACCATCTTTTTAAAAATGCTAATCTTAAAACTCGAACATGAGAATTCAAGCTAGATGCGTCTTTCCTTTATTATTCGGACCAACTCCCACATGGCTCAAGGAACCAAAGTGAATGTATTTGTTGTGTGTACGCGCATATAGTTTCAAAGACAATCTAAAAAAAGCTAGAACCAGTTAAAGGTCATAATGGGTTGAAAAGATGGGGGCTGTAATGGGTTGAAATTCAAGCAGATGACTTAAATTATACATTGAGCCACCCGAGGCTTGCATTTAGTTGCATATCACGAGCTCACCCGAACAAGATCGGCCTACTTCCACACCATTTGTTACACCAACCAAATTCTTTTCGGTCTGGGTCCATTTTTGATATGAGAACTTCCTACAATTTAAATCCCATTATTCTGACGTTATTTTGCCGTCCTAATTCAGTCTTGAAGTCTTAAAATTTTGCCTTTTCTTAAACGTTGATATAGATAAATAACAATTCAGTTCCTTGAAAATATCTGCAATGCCAATCATATTACCGCAACATCCAGCATATAACTTTTATTTGATCGTAATCTCTAAAAAATTTGGAGAATAGTAATAAATAATCAAAATTTTCAAAAATTAAAATATTGATACATAAACAGGCATAATCTAATGGTTGTTTATTTGATAGTTTTTTTTTTTGGGGGGGGGGGGGGGGGGGGTTTGAATCCTAATGACTTCAATTTATTTACTGATTAGGTAATGAAAATATAATATTTCTATTGCATCGTATCGAGCCTCTAGATTTCTCGATAAATAAATATAAATATCGATACAAAATTCAAAATCAATTTTCACTTTGAAAAACGCGTATAAAAGGAAACCAATTTTGACCATATAAACTAACAGAGAATTATGGACCAGGCATGTCTCAAATCTTTATTTTACAGCCAATTTATCCTTTTAATACGAAGAAATTACACTTGCCTCCATTTTTCTTCACAACCATCGTTAATAAAGCACGGGAAGAAAAATTTTGAGCCCATTATAGTAGAGGCCAATAGGCAAGGGAGGAACCAAGAAAGAAAACTCACCCTGATTTTAGTGTTGGGTGTATGTATCAATTAAAGTGGTTATTTTCACCTTTTGAGTTCAAGTGAGTTTTAAGTGAAAAAGGATGATCAAGTAGGCTCATGCATATAACAATTTGTAGTTTTTTGTAATTTGAACCATAACCTTTAATGGGCCTTTGGTCCTGTGGTTGTGGACTCTTTGTAGCTTATAAAAGGCCTATTCTTAGTATTTACTTGAAATTTAACTTTATTATACCCCTATAAGAAGTGAGCAAATTAAACACACAAACCCACCCCCCTCCCCCTCCTTCTCTTTTGGTTGTGATGGTAAAATTAATTCTCGTTCGTGACGGTTAATTAGCTAAACCATCCTTAGCTTATAAAATTAACGACTAATGATTGATGCATATGCTTGCACAAGGAGAAAAAGAGAAACTTTTTACCCTACTCTCTAGAACTCTCGCTTTTTTAGTGGTGATTTTTCAATATATCTACAATTCCAACAAATGAAGGAAAAGAACAACCATCCGTCCATCCAAATCAATACAAACAAAAAACCAAATTCAGGGGTTATACGAGCCAAGGACAATACTGCTCAAATCTTGACAAGTTACCAAAAAGCAAAAACTTGCCATCCTTACCACAGTACTGATAACCACTTTCCAAAGAAAGCCACAGAATTAAGAAAGAACATGGAGGAGTAAAGCCATAGAGTACAAAATTCACTAAAAATGAACAAATCAACACGAGCAAGCAGATAATTTCTTCATCTCACTTATCTCCAAATCAGTCCCTGATATAGCATCAATCTTAGAACCTCGAAGCTTTATGGCATCAGCAGCATTGGAATTTCCATTGCCACATTCCAATGCCTTCTTACAAACCACACCATTAATCTCTTCTAGCAGCCTGAAAAATGCACTGTCCACATTGTCCCCACTAAGGGCTGATGTCTCAGAAAAAAATAGGCCTTGATCATCTGCAAATTCTACCGCGTCTTCCTTTGGAACTGCCCTGAGGTCCACAAGATCAGCCTTGTTTCCAATCAGCATGATCACAATGGAGTTATCAGCATGGGCTCGGAGCTCCTCCACCCACCTAGCCACATGATCAAATGTGGGTCTCTTGGTAATGTCGTAGACTAACATGGCCCCTAATGCTCCTCTATAGTATGCACTTGTCACCGCACGGTACCTGCAGAATTTTGCTTTTCAATAAATTGAATTGAAACCAGATTTTACTGCAATGTCGGAAGATAGAGTTAATACTTCCATCAGTACGTCAATGGTATTCACGAGCCAATAAGCAAATGGGTCCAAATATTTCATTCAAGGCACACATTTCCACAATTATTATAGTAATTCTAATAAGATCATTTCTGGGCCAGTATTTAAAAAGAAAAGATCATCTTGTTTGTCAGAATTAAAAAACTATGAGCATCAATTCGAACGTTCACCTCCTGGTAAGCTGGCGAGTAGCTATATATTATAGTCTTAAAACGATTACATTTATATATATTAGTCGGGCCAAAAAGGTCAAGCAAAAAGATATATGTTTGATTTGCATACGAGATAAAAGAAAGAGAGAGAGAGAGAGATGGTCCCAACCTTTCTTGTCCAGCAGTGTCCCAGATCTGAGCCTTGATGACCTTGTCCTTAATGGTGACAGTCCTAGTCTGGAACTCAACGCCAATGGTAGACTTTGAATCAAAGCAAAATTCATTCTTGGTGAACCTGGAAAGAATCTGAGTCTTGCCAACTGCAGAGTCACCGATCACCACCACCTTAAACACATAATCTATTTTCTCTTGTACATTCTCTTGATGGTTCCGATCACTCTCAGTATCAACACCATTCATCTCTTGGTTCATTTTTTTATCACAAAGAAGGCACTTTATTTTGATTTTGTGTCTCAGCTCCTATGTGAAATATAACACGACACTTTCGAAATTTTGTTAATGGTCTTCGGACACTAGTCCTGGTGGACAGGGGTAAGTGGGAGTAAGTAGAGGAAGAGAAAAGAGAATGGAAAAGAGGACCAGCCAAGATCGGTATTTTCAATGGTTCGAAATCCCTCACAAAAGTAGTGAAAAGGAGGAGGAGTTGTAGAAATATGGTCTAGTCCTTGTCTCTCTTTTTAATGCTTTATGGTAGTAGTTGTATACGTACCATGCATTATTAATTCACTTAGCATGATAGATAAATTAATTAGCCAGTGTTTGAATTGTTAATCACTGCGTCTGAACCAAACCCATCTGTACTTAATGGGATTGGGAGTTGGGATTTGTGACTGTAATCATTTGTCCAGGCAGCTAGTTTCCGGGAACTGCTATTCGCACTCCATCTCTTTCTAACCGCGCTCCAATGATTTTTTTATATTCTTCACGTTGACGATAAGGCTCTCGTTCTTAGTTGCAAGACTTTTGCTTCCTAAAAGGCAAAAAGCTCCTTTTGCTGGTTTTGCTTTCCCTCGTTGAATATTTGATCCGTCATTTAAAATATTTCAAATCTTCTCTAATCAAATGGTATTTCATCATGGAATATTTAATCCTCCATCTAAAATATTTTGTAGGCTTTATTTTGAAACTTCAAAAATAAGTATCGATTCTTATTTTCTCATCATGAAACAAAATTAAAACTCCACAAAATTGTTGAACCAAATACTATTATAATCATCCGAACAATCAAACCCACTGCTTAACCTACCAATTCACCATCCAAAAAAAGAAACAGGACTTAATGTTACCAGTTCATTTGAAGAAAAATCTATCAACCCAAAAACCACATTCAATAGAAAATCACAAATCCACGACATCATTTCAGCCTTAGAGATTGCCATCTTAACCCACCACCCATCACTTTTCAACCTCAAGAATCGACTCATGTAAACTCTTTCGTAGCCTCTCTTACCTACTGACCCAAAACCTACATCAATTTTATGGGAGTTCTCAAATACTCATAACCATAGAGAATTAAGACTGTCATAAATAAACAAGATCAAGGTAGTGCCATGTGTAGATAGATATGGACTATTGCTATGGATCGCCATTTTTAGACAGAAAGATAGAGTGAAGAATTGCAAGATTTCAAGTTTTTAAATTTGCGTTTTCGTAAGCTTTCTCAACGTTTTCGGTATGCTGGCACTTAGTGAGAGCATACCTCATTACGAGGGTAACATTGTCAACTGAAGAATAAAAAAATTTGTTGGAGTGCGGTTAGAAAGAGAAAGAGGGCGAATAGCAGCTCCCCTAGTTTCCTGGCACAATCTTGGGATTGAGCTGTGTCTTTTGTTTAATTCAATTTAAAGTTCAGTGAAAAAGTGAGAATAATGGAGTATACATACTGCTCCTACATGCTTTCTTTTTAATGGGGTACTTATCTAACCACACTAGCTAGTTAATTACAACCTGGATTTTGCATATATATATATATATATATATATATATATATATGCAGTGAGAGATGGTCTGGAAACCACCGTTTGATTTCTGAAATTCAATACGACAAAGCTTGCACAACTTAATCCAATTCAATGATATTTTCCTTTTATTAATTGCATGAGCGCTGAAGATACTGGATCAGGAAATTGATACACAATAAGAGGAGACGACTGAACGTTTAAACGACATAGGCGTAATTAATATTTACTTCTTTTTTCTCTCTTAAAATCACGCGGATGACATATAATCTGTCAAACAGATGCATCCATTTTACCTCCAAGCTAGAAACTTTTTGGTTGGGAGAAAGAGGGACCACGCATAAATACTTGGATAAAAATTTCAATTTTGTTGAAAATCTAAAACTATTTGAGAAATTTGTTAATAATAAAAGAATAAAATTGCTGATTTGGGATATTTGAATGACAGTTAGTTAAAAAAAAAAGATTTGAATGACCGTTGATGATTACCATGAATGACATGCTATAAAAAGGTTTAGCAAGACGAGTTGGTGGTTTACAAGATAAGATAGAAAGATTTAAAGTTGAATAAACGATACCAAAGTAAATTTATTACAAATTAAAATTATATAAAGATAAATAATTAATAATCACAAATATTATTTTTTATATATACATGGATTTTTTTATATTATTGCTATAAATAAGTAACGAATCATTTTTAAAAGGATCAATCAAATAATAATTAATAAAATTATATTTTTAATTATCTTAATTTCTAAAACAAATTATCTAAATTTCTAACCATTTAAACTAGTCTACATTCTTCAATTAATTTCTAGTATAGAATTTTGTAGAGGGGGATATTGAGAAATGATCAAATAACTGATTGGCAGTGCCGGTCAAACTATAGAGATCCAAGTATGTTAACTTGTATAAGCAATAATCAACCAATCAAATAGAAATGTAACGTCCAAAATTTTTTTTTTTTGGTATTTTTATTTCATATTATACATGTGCATGATTGTGCGTATGTGTGTTTGAATATACTTTTATTTAAATATATGATTTTTTTTAAAATTATTGTGTTTTAGATTAAATATGCTTTATGATTAAGAAAATAAAATGAGGAATTTGGAGTTAGTTAAGCTTGATTAAATTTATTAAGTGAGATAGATTATAGTAATGAAAATTATGAAGGTTAAATGGAAGTGTAGAAGTGAGTTTTAAGGTTAAAACAAAAGAAGGGACTTTTGTTTTAAAAGGGATGGAAAAAACAAGATTAGCCATTTTTCTTCATTTTCTTTTTCTCTTCTCCTTCCTCTCTCAAACCATGACCCTCCCACTTCGTCTCCACCATTTCTCACCCATTTTTAACCTATCCCACCACCAAAAAAAAAATTAGATTCCGTTAGTTTTTGATGGTATAAGTTGAAATTAATCAAGATTGGAGCTTGAAGAGTTAATGTTCTCAAGCTTGAAATTCGTTCCACGAGAGAAATGTATGATTTCTATTATGATATTTTATTATTTGATGAATTCTTAGGTGGTTATTGATGATTATTAGGTTGGATTATGACAAATTTGTCATTTAATCTAAAATTGGAGAGGTTGGAATTTTGAAACCCCTTTGAGAAAAGTGTGATTAAGTGATTTTATTTGAGTTGGATTTAACTATAGACTAGGTTATTAAGTTATACTTTGATTTAAGGTATGTATTGTGCATAACATCCTTCCACCTGTGATGTCATCATGTATGGATCCGGGTATAAAGGGCGTTATTGGGTGGTATTAGAGCCTAGGTTTGTCAATCTTGTTACCTTAGGTAGTTCATAAGAGTTCAAGGTCTAAAAGCATCATCATGAATAAATGTTTATATTGTTTTACATCTAGTATGTTGAAGAGCTTAAATTGTTCCTCGTTTATGTTATATTATATGAATTACTCATTTTTATTCTATGTTATATGAATTATTTGGATTGTTCCTTTGTTTTCTTTCGATGGAAACTAGATTGCCTATTAGTGTATGTGTCCAAGATCTAACCATTTTGGATGGATTTGATTTATTATATTATTGCATTGATTATAATAAAAGAAGTCTTTCTATTAATTCTTGTCATTTGTATTTATTTATTGTATAGAATTAGATAAAAGTCCATACGATATGTATTTACATTAGTGATTGATCGAAAGATGTGAGATAAACACTAATACACATAAATGATATCATTAAATGTTTCAAGTTGTAACATAGTCAATAATAGACATTGACTACATGTGGTTAGACTCGTGAGTGTTATACTCATGCTATTTAATAGCAATAGGAGATCTCACACCTATTGGCATGATGATGCCAAAACAAACACTTATGTGATTTAGGTGATTTATGTTAGAGAACATATCACTCAACTTGCTTCATTATGAGAACCCATTTGGTTTAGTTTATGAAAATCTCATACGAGATGGGTATAATTGATCCTTAGACTTGAGGTCATCATGATTATCTAATTGAAGGATTTATGTACTTTGACACTCGTTTCGATGGATCCGAGTAAAGGGTTGTACGTCGGTGATTTGTTGGGTATACTAGGAATCTAATGGAGGTAGGCGAATGACTAAGATAGGATATATCATTCTTTTTATGAAAAAGAAGTTATCACATTACACTTCGATGAATGTCTACTCAAGAATCTATGGTCATAGTAGGAGTATACTAATATAGTATAGTTGGTTTACTCTAAGAGCTAAGACATTTGGGAATTGAAGAAAACTTGTGTGATCATAATTAAGAAGACTAATAACCAAGTTCGAGATTACACTCGTGATAAGTTAACATGAGGATTGAATTATATGATAACCATACTCATGAAAGGTAGTAATGCATTAATTAATCCTTTTATAGAATTACGTAGTTATGATGTCTTGCTAGAGACTTATGTATCAAGAAATAAAATACGTATCTTTTGTTCTTGATATATTTTAAACATATCCAAGAGCCTATTGAGTCACACATTTAAGTTTAAGCATTCGTATGATTAAAACGAAACAAAAATATTGAAACAAATTTTCAATTATGAAAGTTTTCTATTTTGGAAATGGTTTTCAAAAATAGAAAGTTTTCTAAAATGGAAAGTTACCTATTTTAGAAATTAGTTTCCTAATTTGAAAGTTAGTTCCAAATTTGAAAGTAAATAACCTAAAATGTAAATGATTTTTCTAATTTAGGTTGAAGGCTATTTTAAAAAATTATTTTATAATGTGGACCACTTAAAATTATCGAAATTTATTTATTTGAATAGTCTAAATTAATTAATTAGGCCAATAGGTTTAATTAAAAGCCCGAAGATATTTTGGTGGGAGGATAAATATAAACCTTATTAGATAAGGATAAATATTTTATAGATAAAGATCAAAAGTCCACATGTTAAATAACTCATAATCCTTGAAGGATTAGAGAGCAATAACTATGAGTCTATTTAGGACAAGTTATTGCCCATCTTTGTCCTTGGAGGATAACGAAACTCTCCCCCTATAAATAGGAGGAGAGAGATGTGGCAACACACAAGAAATTAAGGGAGAGAATTCGATAAAAAGAGAAAATTTCTCTAGGTCATACGGTATAAAGAAAATAAAAAGAGAAAATAGTTTTTTTCTAAAAACCCCGATACATGCCACTCTCCTTTTCTTTTTGGGTGTCACAAAATTAATTTGATTATATTTCTATAGAAAACACTAAACAAATTAGAAAAAATGGAGCTAACACTCTACCAATTTTGAGTGTTTTTTTTTATGGTTGCTTGGATCGTGTGGATAATTAATAGAGATCGACGCTTGGACGACTCCTTTCTTTATTAAAGAATTTAGATCCGTACTACAAGAGGTAATTCTTTATTCATCATTTTGATTCATGAATATATGGTTAGTTGATTCAATGATATGATCGATCTTGGGTCCTTTAGATAGAGAATTTTTTTTTATTTCGCACCTCTATAAAATGCATGATCCTTCATTGCCACCTTCAAGCCTAAAGAGCAAGATTTATAAAGAACCCAAAACTCAATCAAAAACAAAAAGAAGGAAAGCGAAGGGAGAAGGTTTGTGGAATTCTATTGTTTTACATCCAAGTATGTCGAAGAGCTTAAATTGTTTATGTTTATGTTATATTATATGAATTACTAATATTTATTATTGTTAATTATTTGTTTGGAATTTGTTGCTGGTGTGAGCATTAAAAATTGTTCTAATGAATCAATAATGCATGAATATGTGTATATGAAATTCATAAGAGAACGAGTTCGTGATTGTAGTTTGGGTTAGAATGCCGCCAATGAGGAATTTTAATATAGGTAGACAAGTAGATCAAATTGATAATAAGAGGAAAAATAATAGGGCAACAATGCAACATATGATGGGTCCATTGCAACAACAACAGATTATGATGTAAGAACAACGGGAAAAACACGATGAACATGTGAGAACAATATTAGCTTTGTAGCAAGCAACAAACATAGAGAGCTTTACATCAACAAGTTAATATTATTGAGCGGTTCGGGAAGATGAATGCGAAAGAGTTCAACGATGGGATAGATCCACTAATAGTTGAAGAATAAATGAAGTCCTTGGAGGTCATATTTGAGCATTTGAGACTAAATGATGCTGAAAGAGTTTCTTGTGCTATATTTATGATGATGCAAGATACAAAGACATAGTGGGATATAATTAGAGTGCCTTTGGATGTACCCAACCTTACATAGGCACACTTCACATGGGTTTTTTGTAGGAAATACTTCACCAATGATGTAAAATCCAAGAAAGTCCAAGAATTTATAGAGTTGAAGCAAACAAGATTATCAATGGCCGATTATGTGAACAGGTTTCAATAGGGTTGTTCTCTTTATTTCTAACGATGCAAATTTAAAGAAGGATCGTTTTCTTATAAGACTCAACCCTAGGATGAAGAGTATGATCAAAATATATTCAACTATTACCTACAATGACATGGTGAAAAAGGTATTAAAGGTTGAAGAGGATCAAAAAGACATTGTTAAAGAGCCACAAGCAAAGAGGATAGTTTTTAACCAAGTTTTATTCCTAGTCCTGCTGGATAAGTGGGTATGAGAAATTAGTTTGCAAGACTAGGATCAAATAGTGCAAAAAAGCTTAGATCATAGAGGAGACTCGAGCAATGGAACACAAGAGAAACCAGTTTACACTAAGTGTGGAAGAAGGCCTTTTGAAAAGTGCTTTGAGGGTACCGACATAATTTTTTATGCAAATAGAAAGGTCATGCTACAAATAAGTGCTAAAAAAAGATCTCGGACAGAGAGTAGTTGGAAGGATGTATAGCATGACCCAAGAGCAAGCTATTAAAAAGAATGCGATCGTCGTGTATGGTGATGTACTTATCTTTAGACTTATTGCATCTACATTAGTTGATTCTACTGCCACACATTTATTCATATCTAAATCATTATTAAGAAAGTTAGAGATTGAACATGATTTGCTTGATTTGGTTTATGAGGTATGATAGTGTGTCGTAAGGCCACAAAATTAATTAACTAAACCTTACTCTTATAGTTAGCGATAAGTCTAGGTCGATCCTATAGAGACTAATTCAATTATTATTCTATTTAAATCTATGCTTAATTCATACAATTAAATAAAAATAAATTATTTTTTAATTAAATTTGCTCACAATAACTAAGAACACGGTATTGAAATTTTAAGGAATTAATCAAGTAAAAAGCACTCGATCCAAAAGTAAAATTTACCTTTGAATTGCAAACGGATCATTGATGACACTTAAATACTCTATTCATGATTTACCATTTGATTTATATTAATCATGAAACATAAAATAACTTTGTTCTTCTCACTTGATCATGAAACCCACGAAATATGCAATTTGAATCTTAATTATTGAATCATATAGGATAAGATCTCTACATATAATTCAATAATAACATTAACAATTTAAAGAAAAACCAAAATAGATAATCAACATAAAAACTTATTAGTTTAACCTATACTATTTTCTTTTAAAATTATAATGATACTAATATTAGAAATCATTTAACGTTATTGTTATTTAAGAACAGATTTTGTAACGATTACATATTATAAACTATAATCTAGCAATTATTCATTGATCACAATTATCTAGTAACGCTCCTAAGTAATTACAAATAAGAATATAATTCAATTCATTCAGAAGAATAAGATGTAATAAAGTTGAATAGATTATAAAATTAAATAAAAAAAGGTTTCATAGTTTGTTCTTCGAAGTCATAATTCTCTTAAATCGAATATAAAGAATTAGCCTTGCATCTTAAAATAAAAAACATTAAAAAAATAAGTGAAGCTCTCTCTTAAATTAAAAGTATCTCAATTTGTAACCTTAGAGGCGATTTATACATGCTAAGAGAAAAATATGATAGCCAATAAGTCCTATTTAAACTTGTTTTTGAATTTGACTAGGATTTGTTGCTAAATAGGATTCTAGGTTATGTTCTAAAACTTCTAAATTAATTTAGGATCATAAGAAGTTAGATCTAGACTTGAGTTCTTCAAGAAGATCGTAGGCCTAAATGTCTTCTTTTGTAGGCTTTTAAATCATCTCAATCTAATATATATAACTCTAGATATGGTTCAAACACTAATAACCATTACAGCTTGTCACGAAATCCAAATTTCTTTCGGATTTCTTCCCTAACTTTGTAACCTATATTGACGACCCAAAATAGAATAGATTTATCTATTTAAAGCCAATATATAAATCTTAATATGTCTATTTTTATTCTTAAGAAGGCTTTTTTTATGTTCTAGAGCTTTAAGGATGCAAAATTCTCATTTAATCCTTTAAAGGTCAATTTTTTAGAATTGGAATTTTGCCCAAATTAACACATTTTTCCTCCTTTGACTCCAATCAGCTCATAAATCATAAAATAAATTTAATTCAGCATATAGAACCTAAAATTACATCCAAAAGACTAAATATAATAGAATAACTATTATCAATAATACACTCTATTAGGGTGTCTCTTCCTTCGAGAGAGATGATTGAATTATGAGTTATGGTTATAAATTGTGAGTTATTTATTAGTGAAATATTATGAGAATTAATTTAGTGGGTTAAAGTATACAAGACTTTTATATAATTTTGGAGATCAATTATTTGTCGAAGTGTGATACTACTATTGATTATCATGGGAAGAAGGTGAATTTTCAACCCCTAATGTGCAACCATTTGAATTTCGTATTGATAGTAAAGTGAAAATAGTTACGACCATTTTGGTAGTGAAAGCATGGAAGATAATGAAAAGTATATGTATGAGATATTTGGTGAATATGGAAGACACTAAGAAAGAGCTTAAGGTGGAGGCCAAGGATATTGAAGCGATAAAGGATTTTCTTAATGTTTTTTTAAATGATTATTAGGTTTGCCATCGTAAAGGGAAGTGGGTTTAAGATTGATCTTGAGCTTAGAACTACTCTAATTTCTAAGGCTACTTATAGAATGACACGTGTAGAGTTAAAAGAATTGAACATACAATTATAAGAGCTTCAGATCCATCATAGTTGTTCAACTTGGGGAGCTCTGAGTGTTATTTATGAATAAAAAAGATTAGACTTTGAGATTGTGTATTGATTATAAGGGTTTAAATCGAGCTACTATTAAGAATAGGTATTCACTCTCGTATATTGATGATTTGTTTGATTAGTTAAAAGAGATTTCGGTATTTTCTAAAATCGATTTGCAGATCGTGGTACTATTTGTTAGGAATAAAAGAGGATGATATAAAGAAGATAACATTCGGGACCAAATATTAGCACTATGAGTTTTTGGTGATGTCATTTGGTTTGACCAATACTTTCATAGTTCTTATAGACTTAATGAATATAATATTCCATGAGCACTTGGATTACTTCATTATTGTTTTTATTGATGATATTTTGATCTATTCTAAGAGTAAGGAAGAACATATGGACTATTTGGGGATAATTTTGCAAACTTTGATAAAGCATAAATTGTATGCAAAGTTTAAAAAATATGTTTTTGGTTAGAACAAGTGTCTTTCTTTGGTCATGTGGTTACCGAGGATGGAATTATGATAGATCTAAGCAAGTATGTGGTAGTGTAAGGGTGGAAGTAATCGAGAAATATGTTAGAAGTGAGAAGCTTTCTAGGTATGGTCGATAACTATCAAAGTTTTGTTAAAGAGTTCGATAGATGTCCCACTCTCTAAGTTGACAGGAAATAATATAAAGTTTGTATGAGATGATGAATGTGAAAAGAGTTTCTAAGAGTTAAAGCTCAAGTTAATGATAACCCAATTCTTGCTCTTTCCTTAGATAATAAGAACTTTGTGGTCTACATCAATGCATTAAGGATTGGATTTAGGGTAGTGTTAACACAAGAGGCGAGAGTGATAGCTTATGCCTTAAGACAACTAAAGGATTATAAGAATAATTAGTGCACTCGTGATTTGGAGTTAGCCACAATGGTTTTTACACTAAAGATTTAAATGCACTACTTATATGAATTTAAGTGTGAGATTTACACGGATCATAAGAGTCTCAAGTAATTTTTTTACTAAAAAAGATGGATTAAGGTATTGGAAGACTACGATGTCTTTCTTCATTACCATCCAAAAAAAGCTAATGTTATTGTTAATGCTTTAAGCTAGAAATCATGATCGACTCTACAAGTGGTACAAACAGTAATTTTAAGCAACTTAGAAAAGCTTGAACTAAAGATGGTGCTAAAAGATGGTGAAAGTAAGTTATTCACTTTGGTTATGGAACGCAACTTGAGGCAAAGGATTAAAAAAGGACAACTTCTAAATAGTGACTTGATCCAAGTGAAGAAAAGGGTAGGAGAAGGAAAAAAGCTTGATTTTGAGCTAGATGGTAAAGGAGTTTTAAGATATCGAGGTAGATTATGCATTCATGCAGTTAAGAATTTGAAGGAAGAGATTTTGAGAAAGGCTCACACTATACCTCACTCAATACATCCGAGGAGCACGAAGATGTACATAGATTTGAAGCTTGTTTATTGATGGAAAGAGATGAAGAAGGATGTTACGAGTTTGTTTCTAAATGCTTGAGATGTCGGGAAATGAAGGTAGAACATCAAAAGCTATCAAGATTGTTTGATATATCATGTTAGAAATGAGAGAACATCGGAATGAATTTTTTGATTGGGTTACCAAAGTCGGAAAGAGAATCAAATGCAATACAAGTAATTATGGATAGATTGACTAAGTCGGTGTATTTTCCGCCAGTAAAGACCATTTTTACCATGACATAGTATGTTAAGTTATACATTAAAAAGATACGAGATTGCATGAGATTCAAGTATCGATTATTCGGATTGTGATCCGGGTTCATTTTGAATTTTTAGAAAAATCTATATCGGATGATGGATACTAGTTTGAATTTTATCATAACTTTTCATCCATAAAGTGATGGGTAGAAGAAAAAGGTGAGTCAAATTTTATAAGACATATTGAAAGCTTGTGTGTTGGATTGGTCAACTAAATAGGAAAAGTATTTTCCTTTGGTACGGTTTGCCTAAAATAGTAGTTATGTAGCTAGCATTGAGATGCTTACCATATGGGGCATTGTATGGGAAAAAGTATAGGTCACCCGCTTATTGGGATGACATTGGTAAAAAAAAATTATTAGGACTTGAATTGGCACAAGAAATGACAAATATAGTGGAGAAGATTATATTAAGGATTAAAACGACACGGAATAGATAAAAAAGATATGTAGATAAGAGAAGAAAGGATCTAGAGTTTGAGATCGATAATCATGTATTCTTAAACTTCACACCAATGAAATGGATTATGAGGTTTAGAAAGAAAAAGGGAAATTAAGTCTAAAGTTTATTCAACCATTTAAGATTTTGGGTAAAGTTGGAGATAAAGCCTATCAATTAGTCTTTTCTCTCTCTTTAGTCGGAATTCATAATGTATTATATGTGTCTATGTTCGGAAAATATCTTGAGGATCCTTGCCATTCATTGAGTTTTAAACATTTAGAGTTGATTACATGCTTAACCTATGAAGAAAAGCTGGTTGAGATTTTGAATCGAAAGGTTAGAAAGTTACAAAGCAAAAAGATTACTTTGATAAAAGTTTTATGAAGGAATCACGGTGTGAAAGAAGCTACATGGAAAACGGAAGAAGAGATAAGAATTAAGTATCAAAACTTTTTGGTAAGGAAATTTCAAGGACAAAATTTGTGAGAAGAAGAGGGAGGATTGTAACATTTGAAATTTTATATTGCTCCTTTTATTTCATATTATACATGTGCATGACTATGTGTGTATGTGTTTAAATATATTCTTGTTTAAATATGTTATTATTTCTTTACTTATGATATTTTAGATTAAATGTATTTTCAAGATTAAGAAAAAAAGATATTTAGAGTTAGTTAAGCTTGATTAAATTTATTAAGTGGGATAGGTCATAGTAATGAAAATTGTAAGGCTTGATTGGAAGTGTAAAATTGAGTTTTAAGGTTTTTTTTTTAAGGCTTTTGTTTTAAAGGGATGAAAAAAAACGAGATTAGCCATTTTCCCTATTTTCTACTTCTCTTCTCCTTCCTTTCGAAATCATAACCCTCCCACTTCATCTTTACAATTTGTCACTTATTTTTAACTCATCCCACCTCCAAAAAACATTAGATTATGTTTTTTTTACGATGTAAGTTGAATTTAATCAAGATTAGAGCTTGTAAAGTTATTCTTCTTGAGCTTGAAATTCGTTTCACAAATAAAGGTATGATTTCTACTATGATTTTTATTAGTTGATTAATTCTTATATGGTTGTTGATGATTATTAGGTTGGATTACGATGAATTTGTCATTCGCTAAGATTGAATAAGTTAGGATTTTGAAACCCATTAAGAAGAGTGTGATTTAAGTGATTTTAATTAGTTAGATTATGGTTAATTTATCTTGGTTAATTATTTATGAACTTAATTTGGATTTTAATTGATTAATTTTATTGGAAGAATTATTTTAGAATTTAATGGATTAAATTAGGATTTTGAATATATATGATGTTGTAGAGTATAGATTGGGCTGAATTTTCGGTATGTAGTTTATGGAAGTGCTTTTGTGATGGCAAATTGTTTTTGTTGGTTTATGGAAGCATTATTGTGATGATAAAAATTATAATTCCTATGATGAAATTGTAGAACTTTTGTTGTTATATTTGGATTTTATTTGAGTTGGATTTAATTATAGGCTAGATTATTAAGTTATACTTTGATCCGAGCTATGCATTACCTATAGTGTCCTTCCACTTGCGATGCCATCATGTGCGGGTCCGGTGTAGGGGCGCTATAAGAAATGATGCAAATAGTAAAAGGCATGGAAAGAGAAGCGGACAATAGTAGCAAAATGCAAGTTGAAGAGCTTATATGTGGGTATTCAAAGTCCAAACAGAAAGAGCTTTAGGTGTTCTCTAATGTGTGAAATAAAGATTTTTGATATGAAGAGTTATAATTTTTTTTTAATTAGAGATCGAAAATTTTGAAGTCAAAAGGTACGTGATGCAAAAGTTCGATCCCTTCACAATGATGTGAGATTGATATTTATATTGAAAGAAGATGACTCTTGACCATTAAGATCTTGCCATATCATTCAAGTTTGGATAGTCAAATTTGACTTTAAAAAAATTAGGTTCTTTGGACTAAACTCGCTTTAACTTATTAACAAAGGCTAAATAATGCAACAATTGAATCTTCTTTTACGAGACTCTACTCAAAATCTACTAGGTCAATCTACATAATGCATCTCAAAAACAAGATATAAATACTTTTTATATCGGGACATTTGTGTTCCTCTTTATAATCCAATACCTTGCGATGAGTTAGATTTATTCTTAATTCAAATTATTTATCGTATAGTTTATACCTATGTCAATATCATATAAAAATATCATAAATTAATATAAAATAAAAATTAGTTAAATTATTCAATTAGTTTTAAGAAAAATTGAACGCATACAACTTTATCTCTCTCTCTTTCAATATGTAATTCAAATAACTTGACCACGACTTTTTGATCATTTTATTGTTTACACTAGTTTACGTAAAAGAAGATGGATTCGAAAATTAAATATATAAGAGATAAAACTTAACCAATTTTTCTTTTTTAGTGTATCTTTACGTGCAAAATAATGGTGGCTTTTCTTTTTTCCACCATTTGGGTAACCGCGGTCCCGCCAGCTCCAATGGCTATCATGCATCCATTAAAAAGGAAGTTCCAAATTCTGTTACAGGGACCCATATATACACAGGAAACTTATAATACCACTTGCTTTATCTCAACAACTGAAGTCTTTAAATAGAAAGGGACTCCTCATTACTTTGCACCGACAATTTTTTTGGGGTACGATGACATTCCTAAGAATGAAAGTTTAACCCATCACCTTGTAAGGAAAAGTAAAAGTACTTCTGTGATGTCTGTACCCGAATTCTCAGACTGGAAATTCTTGGGAAACTAGCCAGCTGCTGGTCGTTTGCGTTCTGTTAGTTTGACGAAACTAGTCGTTTCTCTTCCGGTTTTTTTTTTTACTGAATGGAATACCCGGATCGGGATGACCAAACTTATCATTTTGCATATGATTAAGTGTTTATTTCAACCCAACCGTAAGTCAATAACAGCCTTTGTTCTGACTTTTTTTTTTTTTTTGATAATTTAGTAGTTAATCTAACAACTACTTTTCCTCATAGGAAATGTCATGTGTGTTATGTTTAAGAGAAAACACAGAGATCAACGAAGAATCTAGCACACATAACATGCTCAAAGGTGTTTCTATTTATAGCCTTACAGCTTAAGGAAATAAACTAAGACACGTAATCTACCAAGGTTATTTAACAAAGACATTAATCCTACCCATAACTCTACTTATATCAGAGTCCTATCATGACATCTTCCGTAGCTTCAAAAATGCCTCCAGCCTAAGTGGCTTGGTCAATATATCTACTATTTGCTCATGTGTTCTACAGCGCACCAATTCCACAACACCAGACTTTGTTAGCTCTCTTAGAAAATGAAAACGAACATTAATATGCTTACTTCATCCATGCATCATTGGATTCCTTGATAATTTGATTGCAAAACTGCTGTCACAGTGAATTCGATTGGCTTTTCTTGATCCTAATTCAGCTTCTCCATTACTCTTCTTATCCAGACTGCTTGACATGCACACATTGCAGCAGCAATGAATTCTACATCCGTAGTAGATAGGCTCACCACTGATTACTTCTTTGATGACCATGATACAGACTCCCGAGGTCAATAAAAACATATAATTTCGAGGTGCTTTTCCTGTCTTCCATATCCCCAGCATAATCACTATCAGTGTAGGTAGTGAGCTTTCCATCTCCTCCTTTCCTAAAGAAAATCCCAAGTTCAGTTGTCCCCTTTAAGTATCTCAATGTCCTTTTCACCACATGTATATAAATTTTCGTTGGATTCTCCATGTATCTGCTAATAAGCCCTATTGAATATATCAAGTCAGGCCTTGTAGTAGTTAGGTACATGAGGCTTCCTACAATCTGCTTGTAGTGTGTTTTGTCCACCTTAATGCCTCCTTCATCCTTCATTATCTTCAAGCCTTGGACAGTTGGATTATGGACAAAGTTACTCTTGTCCATACCAAACCTGATTAACACATGTGAAGCATACTTTCTTTGACCGATGAAAACTTTATCCGTTCTTTGTAATACTTCCGGTCTAAAAAAGTATCTCATATTCTCTAAGTCGATCATATCGAATTCAAGTTTCATGGCACATTTGAATTCCGACAAGCATCATTTCCGAGTAAAAACAAGATCATCAGCATACAAGTTCACTATTAGTAATTTTCCTTCTCCTCTTATTTTGATGAATAATGTATGCTCATAATCACATTTTTCAAATCTCTTCCGTAAAAAATAATTCTTTATACGTACCGTATCATGCTCTTGGTTCTTGCTTGAGCCCATAGAGTGCTTTCTTTAATTTATACACTTTTTTGTTCATGTCCTCTTTGAATGTAGCCACATGAATGCTCTATAAATACTTTCTCTTTTAACTCACCATGTAGAAAGATAGATTTTACATCTAATTGATAGATGATCCATCCCTTTTGAGTCGCAAGTGCTATCACCGGACGAATTGTTTCCATGCGTGTTACTAGTGCGAAAACCTCGGTATAATCAATACCATATTACTCGGGCATATCTCTTCACAACAAGCTTGGATTTATACTTACCCATGTCTCCCTTCTCATTGAATTTAGTTTTGTAGACCCACTTTACCCCAATCTTTCTTCCTCATTTAGGTAATTCCGTCAACTCCCATGTTCTATTTCGTTTTATTGCTTCTATTTCTATATCCATAACTTTTCTTCATTTCTCACTTTTTACGAGCTTCATCAAAGTGGATAGGATCTTCAATTGCAAACATGGCTAAATGGGCATTGTGATCATCTTCGGAGGAACCTTCTCCGGAATCGAAAGTCCCTCTCCCGAGTCATAGTCCTTTATCCAAACCGATGGTTATCCGTTCCTTCTTTGAATAGAGTCGGATGAGTCTCCTTTCGTCCGTGACTCATTTATGGAATGTTTCTCCGCATCAAGATCCCGTTTAGACTCGTTTTCAGCATGATCATGATAGTTATTTCTTCTTCTTGTTCATTCATTTCGGATATTGATATAGTGGTCTGTTTGGATTCTTTGTTCTAGTCCTAACTTTTATCTCCTTCAAAGACTATATCTCGACTCAATATGATTTTTTTTATAGTTGGATCATGGAGTCCGTATGCCTCGGTTCCTCCACTAACTCCCGTGAGAATGCAACACATGCTCTTATTATCCAACTTAGTCCTTGTATTGTTAGGGATGTGGACATGGGAGATGCACCCAAAAACTCCGAAGTGCTCAACCGAGGGTTTGATTCCATTCTAAGCTTCTTCTAGTGTTTTATTATTTATCGCTAAGGTAGGGTCGTGATTCAACACATATACTATCCAGTTGATGACTTCAGTCGGAAGGACTTAGGAACTTGTTTTTTAAAGAGTATGCTACAAACCATATTCATGATGGTTTTATTTTTCCTTTCAGACAACCTCGTTCTATCGAGGTGTATATGTAGTCGTTAGTTGCTTATGTATTATGTTTTCATCACGAAGCCGATGAATTCTAATGAATTAAATTCTCCTCCTCCGTCGATATACAATCTTTTGATGAACACATTTGTTTCATTCTCAACATGTGTTTTGAATCTTTTGAATATGTCTAAGGCTTCGACTTTCCGATCAAAAAGTATACCCATGTTTTTTTGTCGAAATCATCAATGAAGGCAATGAGGTTCTTCTTATTCATCGTTGGAAATGGGACTGATTGGTCTACGGATGTCGAGTGCACTAATTGGAGGATGTGTGATGCTCTTCATTTGCTTTGCTTTGGGAATGAGTGTCTTCTTTGTTTTCCTATCGGACAATATTTGCATAACTTCAAAGAGGTCCGAAGATGTGGTAAGCTAGTCATTATATTTTTCTCCTAGAGCATCCTTAATCCCTCGAGGCTCAAGTGTACATACCGTAATGCCGTAGCCGCACTTCATCTTCACTCGGTTGTGTTGAAGCATTCGGATGTCATAAAGGCATGATGATGCATGCATTACATACATTCGATTTGAGGCCCTTTTTGTATTCATGATTAAGCCTCTTTCAGGATGAAACACTTTGCATGTATCTTGCTAGAACAAGATAGCAAGACCTTTTTCTTGAAATTGCCCAATACTTAGCGAGTTGTTCTTTAACTCGTGCACATAGAATGCTTCGTGATGATTTATATTGTGCCATTCATCTTCAATCGTACATTGCCTTTTCCCAACACTTCATTTTTGAGTTATTTCCCATTTTCACAAAATCTTTGTATATCTTATCAAAGTTTGAGAAATATCCTCTTTCCACACATGTGGTTACCGTAAACCGAGTCAAGAAACCACATGTCATCTCTAGTTTCTACATCCTCATCCACATACGCCATTCGGACTATTTCTTCTTGGCCTTCCGTATAGTTTTTCTCTTTCTCCTTATTTGGGCATTCCCACCGAAAATATCCAAGCTTGTGATAGTTGTAGCATTCTACCGTGGTTTTGCTGTGAGCCTTGCTTCCTCTTCTCATCGCTCTTCCACGAAGGCTTCCACGGCTACGACCTCTTCCCATGAGATGACTTCCATGAGTCGTCTTCAAAGCATGTTCCTCCTCAATGTAGGGGCTCATACGTTGTTCATATACCAACAGTCGCTCTATAACTCGTCAATAGTCATTATGCTTCGTGTCGTTTGATTCCTCAATAGAACATACAATATAGTTAAATTTAGGAGTCATTGATCTCAAAATTTTCTCAACTACAGCAGTTGTTTCCTTTGTCTTCTCCATTAACTTTTATTCTTCAATACTCCCCTTCGTGTACCTACGGGAGTGTCACTCTTTCGTCTGTAGAGATTCCATTCTCCACCAAGCTTCAAAACTCCTTTGATCGTAAGAAGTTCTCCATGAGCATAGCCCAATAATCATAGTGCCCATCAAATTTGGGACTCGTCGGTTGAACGAAGGAGCTCTCTATTGACATATTTCTTAAACTTGCTTTGATACCAATTGTTATGTTTAAGAGAAAAGGTAGAGATCAATGAAGAATTTAAAACACATAACATACTCAAAGGTGTGGCTATTTATAGCCTTACAGCTTAAGGAAATAAACTAAGACACGTAATCTATCAAGCTTATATAACAAAGACATTAATCCTACCCACAACTCTACTTATATCGAGTCCTATCATGACTAATATACTAAGCATGACAAATCCGAACAATGTATAATTCAAAAAAACATGCATGTAATTGAGGAACAATATGCTAATTCTAAAAGAAAAACATTAAGATAATTTCTTTTTTTTCTGTGTATTTATGGATACCGTGACTTTTTTTCATTTTTTAAATACAAATAAAACTCAATTATTGGGTAAATGAAATCGTGAATGATGAAACAGATGGGTTTAACAATTTACTTTTATTTCGTTTCATAAAATACCAGACAAAATTTTCCTATTCTTCTTCTTTTTTTCTTTCGAAATTCAAACAATTTTTCAATTCAATTTGAAAATAGATTTCACAGTCCCCCACCCAAAAGGAAAACATTTGCTTCATTTGTTTTTAATGATGAAATGAAGTAACCCAACTTCGATATGCTACAAAATGCAAACAGTTAATCATAAACCAGAATATTTAACATTTGAAAGGGCAAAAAGCAGGAATATTGGGACCATCAACAATATGGGCCACTGACATTAATCGGCTTTGCACGGGAAAAAAACGATAGTTCAAGTCCAAATCACCTTACGTTGGAACAAATTTTAATGGGCCAAAGGATCTCTGACCGGATATTTGTAGTACAATCTGTCGGTCATGGTGGACCAGATTCTTGTAGGCCTACATCCCTTGTACATTTTTGTCATTTTAAAATATATATGGGCCATGGAATGTTATTTTGTCCATTTGTAGGCCCAATAACGGAAAAGAAGTGGTAGGCTTGCGGCTGTTATTCGTTCTTGTTGCCCTACGTCTGGGTGCACATCGTATTGTTTCTTGATTAAAAAAAAAAACTATAGGGCAAAATTAATGCGGTGAAGCCCACTAAGGTTGGTAACATTTAAAAGACACAAGCTTGATCCACCCAACAAGGCTGGCGATGGTGGGCGTCTCAAATATTCACCTTGTCGAGCCAGTACATGAATCAATCTTTAATTTGGTACCCAAATCCACTCCCAAGATTTTTTTTTTTTTTTTAATGTTTTGGAGCTAGAGAAATAAAACACCCAATTTTTTTTTGAAAAATTTTATAATATCCAAAAAGTAACTTTTATATTATTCATTAGTTGCTCTCGATGGATTGGTTTCGACTTTACTCGTGGCAGAAATCTTATCATCATCTCTCTTTCCAAATTCTAAAACCAAATTTCAAGCATCCACAAAAGCACTATTCAATTTTTCCACTTTCACCATGGATGCCATCTCAAGTTCTGTTTCAACCCTCAAAGTCCCTCCCTTTCACTCAACACCTCGTGAATTGTACCACTTCAAAACTCCTCACGTATCTCAATCTCATCAACTCCCTCCCAATCTCACCACCAAACCCAACTCTTCAATCTCTAACAGAACCCCATCTAAAACCTTATCTTTTAAGAATCTTAATCCTCCACTCTTTTCTAATATCTCTCAAAGCTCATCTCATAACTCATCTCTTCCTGTCCACAGAAACCCTGTTAGTGGCTATGCTGCAGCACTCTTAGACATAGCTCAATGCAACAGTTCCCTTGACATAGTCCAAAATGATGTGAAAAGATTATTGGAGCTGCTTCAAAATGAGCAAATTCAAGCTGTTTTGGGTAGCCCATTTGTGGGTGAGAAAAAGAAGGGGCAGGTGGTGAAGGAAGCGGCAAAGAGAGGTAAATTCAACAGACATTTGGTAGGTCTGGTGAAGATGTTGACCGAGAGAAATAAGGTGATGATAGTGAGTGATGTTTTGATGGAGTTTGAGAGGATATATGATGAGTTGAGTGGGACAAAAGTCGTTCTGGTTTCGTCTACTAAAAGGATGAAGGAAGATCAGTTGTTTAGGATTGCCAAGAATGTGCAGAAGTCTAGTGGGGCTGTGAATGTTAAGGTAAAAATTTTGGTTGATGAGAAGTTGTCAGCATTTGTCGTTTAAGTTCAATTGATGTTTGCACAGTTTTTTATATATTTGTTTGAATGCTTAATATTTTATTTAAAACTCGAATTTCAGCATGTAACGTTTATTTTGTTTGAATGCTTAATATTTTATTTTATCCAGGAAGTGATTAATTTATTAATTTTTTTATTTAAGTGAATTTCATCACTTGAAATTATTAAATATTGATGTGGCTAATATTAAATAATCATCACATGATTATGTGATTATTTTGTAATGACAAAAAAAAAAATGTAAACTTAGCTCGAAATTAGATAAAACTACAACTTGGATGCCAACTTTTGATTTTTATATTATTTAAATGCCTAATATTTTATTTAATCTATTTGAATAGTTAACCTCTAATTTGGTTTTTTCTATTTGATTACATTTTGTCATCTGAGATTAAATAATTTTAATTTTTTTCTATAGTGGATATCAATTAACATGTAAAAAAATTTTCGCTCAAATCATTGAGGAAAAATAATAATAATATATATATTTTTTAAAATGATGTTAATATTGCATCAGCTCAGTATCTAAGTAGGTTCTCAAAAGTTTCTTACTTTGAATATATATTTTATCACTCATCTATTTTAATAATAAGCTGCTAAAAAATAATATCATTTTCTTCATGTAAGGTTTTGTGGCATTCTCAAACTTCTTTGACTTGACACATAATCCATCGACATTTCGATCCATACTTCTTTACTTGATTTCAAATCATAAGTGAAGGCATGTGTAGTGAATACAAAATTAATTTTGTATTTTTTTGTTCTCAATTATTTCAAACATCCATTTTTACTATATACTAATACTAAATGACTATATGTCTATTGATATCGATCACACAAACATTTAACAGTTACAAGTGATGGAATGCATTCAAATAGAAAAATAATTAGACGTTAATCACTTAAATAGGTAAAATAAAAAATTAAACACTCAAATAAAACAAAAATTAAAGGTTAGACACTAAAATTGTAAGTTTATTTAATTTCGAATATAATCCACTTTTTATCATGTATTAATTGATAGTGTGCATGTCATCCACTTTTTATGGTGCATACGAGTGTATATGTATGTGTATGTTCATCCTTCTTGAATGATTTTAAAAACACAACTAATGGTATATTTAAAAAAAATTAATAAATTACCAGGCATTGACTCAAAGGTTTTAATATAGAAAAAAAAACCCCTCTTTAACTACGGGGCCAACCTTACCCTTATATAATTTATTTAAACATGAAAATTTAAGGAAATAAAGGTTTTTTCAAATTAAAAATAGTCAATCCCCATCTATTAAGTAACATACAATCACGGAGTAAATTTTTTATGCTATTAAATGTATATTTTAGATAATCAAATGATTTAATTCTTATTGGCCAATTGAACTCTTGCAATACACTCCCGCTATAAAAATTATTAGTCATGAAAAAAAAAGAACAACCCAACACTTAAGTGAATATAGATAACATGTTGAGAAAAAAAGAAGAAGAAATATAATATGGAATACCATTGTCATATTTAATGTAAATTAAATAATTTTGAAATTACAAATTTCAAATCTATCAGATTTATATACAAAACAATGATTTAATTGTATGTTGTTGGATACCTAAATATTATTCATTGAAATTTATTTATTTTGAAATCTTCAATCGTGAGCACAATTGCACAAATATATTTTATGAAATAAGTGTTACGTAAAAAAATTACAAATTGACCATACATATTATTCATTGAAATTTATTTATTTTGAAATCTTCAATCGTGAGCACAATTGCACAAATATATTTTATGAAATAAGTGTTACGTAAAAAAATTACAAATTGACCATACATATTTATCATTGAAAAAAAAATTAATCCATACGTGGAATCTCACATCCTTATATATTTTAAATTTATCAAGACAAATAAAACTTAAATGTGTTTTTTTATTTTTTTTATTGAACGTCATATTAAATTTTCAAATTAAAAATTTAAATTCACTCTATAAATTCATATGAATTAAAAATAAAAATTGTAGATGATGAATTTAATTTTTTTTTTTTTTTTGGAAAGAAGAATAAATAGTGTTTATGATTGGAAAATAAAAAGAAAAGAATAATTTCCCAGAATAAAACAAAAGAAAAAGACAAGGAGGAGGGCAGGCTTGCGTGCTGGGCCTGTCAGTAAAACCTCGCGCACGCTTAAGCCAGGAAAGCTAGGCCCGGCCTCAACCAATTTTTTATTTTTCAAAAAAAACAAAAATCAAGGAAACACTTGGATAATGCGTTGCTATAACAACAGGCAGAAGACGCGTCGTTCACTTATTTTTCCAGTGACTTTTAAGCCATTTTGGTGATGGAAAAGTTGCAAATCTCGACATTCTCTCTCTCAAAACTGAATATTACAATTACAATTATTACAATATAACTAAAAGAAAGGGAGGCAAATGAACAGTAAAAAATTATTTATTTACTGTTCATTTACCTTAATTCACTATTCATTATATGATATTTTTGTAATTTTTACAATGACATTTTTATAATTTTTTGGATATTCATTTTTAAATTTTACACTTCATTTCTTTTTGGCCCTTTATGTTTTCAAAATATATTTTTAAATCCTCACATTTTTAAAAATATTTTGACATCTCATGTTTTTAACTTAATCCATTTTTTCTAACATTTTTTCAAATATATATTTTTTGTTCCTCATATTTTTAAAAGATGTTTTTGGCTTCTTATGTTTTTAAATTTTAGAATAAACATATATATATATATCAGATTATATTTTTATTGATTAAAATTAATCTCTTAAATTTGTCGTTTATTATAAAAATTCTCAACAAATTAAATTTTTAATTTTTTATAAAATTTTATTTGTTAATAAATATGATTTATCTTTCTCTCTATATGAATTTTTAATATGTTTTTTTTTAATAAATGATAAAATTCACGTGTTTCTTTAACTTATTCTTGATATAATCAATTTTTTTGGAATTAAATTGTAAATTATTTTTATTATATTCTATTAAATTTTAATATATTTCTTACTACTTAAGTTTTTTTAAACGTATTTTTTAATTTATACGAGAGGTGGTAATGATGTATACGGAAAAGTATTGAGATCATTGATTTTATTAAAAATTAATTTTGCATTTACGAGTATATCAAAAGCTATTTCCTATTATTTATTTTTAATATTTTAAATTTAATTTTAAATAAAATAATAGTTTAAAGGAACCATCTAATAATTCAAATACATGTTTTTATACCTAATATCATTGATGGTTTTTGTGTGTGTGTTTGTATATATATCAAATGTGCATATTTTTAAAAAAAATTTAAAAATTCATTAGTTAATTTTTATATGAATTTTTATATTATGCTAATATATTTCTTCGATATAGCCTTATCAAAAAAATATTAAGATATTTTTAAAAATTTTATATTAAATTTTATATTTATATTATTGTAGGTTTTTATTTAAAAATGAGTGAATAGAAAAAAAAAAACGAATTGTGTTTTTTTTTAACAACAAAATCTATGAAAAACATAAAGAAGAACGAATGAAATACAAAATTTGATTAAAAATTATAAAATTAAATAAAATTTTTATCTTTTGTTTTTAAGTTAATATATATTAGTAAGAAAAAATTAAAAGAACTGAGATATTTACTATTTTTTTTAAACTTAGATACAATATTCATTGTGTTGCTTGATTTTTGTCCCTAACTTTTCGTTAATTTCTCTTTTGACACTCGATGGATTTGAGAAACTTCATTTTTTCCCCGACCAATTCTCTTTTTAATTTTATTTTTGGGCCTTTTTTGTCATTTCTTCTTTTTTTTCAAATTGACCGTTTAATGCTCCTATCTTCTTTTAATTTTTTATTTCAACGTGGAAGCCAAAGTCACTTGTATTCAAGAGTGATTATAAATTTATGCCTCTTTCTTCAAGAAACAAATTAATTAGTCCATGTGGTTCAAAAACTAATTTTTTTTCCCTTTTTCCTATTTCAATGTTTTTGTTTTTTTTTTTAAAAATAGAGAAATAATAAAAAAAGAAGTAAAAATATGAAAAAGAAGACATTTTATAGAATAAAAAATAAATTATTCATGATCAACGTTGATTAAAAAATTAAATAATTTATTTTCAAAACCAAAAGAATTAATTAATTCATTTCTCAAAATGAGATGAAGTAATTTATAATTTAATTTGTTGTTCAAGAATCTCTTTATCATGGATTAAGAAGTAAAATTTATAGAAACCAATTTTGTAGCAATTTTTATTTTAATTTATTGAGTTTAATATATTCCATACAACTTAGATATTTTTATTTATTTTTTTTTGTTTATATATATATATATATATATATAATTAGAAATTAATTATGTATTTGCTTGTGTAACACCATTAGCCCCTCTCGGTTTAAAAACTATTTTTTTTTGTCCTTTTTGTTATTTCAATATTTTTATTTTTTGTTTTAAGAAATAGAGAAAGAAAAAAATATGGAAAAAGGTATTTTTTTAAATAAAAATAAATTATTCGTGGTCAACACTAATTAAAAAAATTAAATAATTTATTTTTCAAATAAAAATAATTAATTCATTCTTTTTTCAAAACGAGAAGAACTAACCTATAATTTAATTTGTAATTCAAGAATCTCTTTCATCATAAATTAATAAGTAAAATTTATGGAAACCAATTTTGTAATAGTTTTTATTTCAATTTATTAGTTTTAATATATTTCATACAACTTAGATAGTTATATATACTTATATATATCATTAGTTTTGTTGAAAATTAATTATGTATCCGAATACATAACACCATTGGTCCCTTTAGTTCCAAAACTACTTTTTTTATCCTCTTTGCTATTTCAATGGTTTTATTTTTTGTTTTAAGAAATAGAGAAAGAAAAAAACTAAGTAAAAATATGGTAAATTTTTTTAAATAAATAATAAATTATTCGTGGTCAATACTGATTAAAAAAAATTAAATAATTTATTGTTGAAACCAAAAGAATAAATTAATTCGTTTTTCAAAATGAGAATAAACTAATTTAGAATTTAATTTGCAATTCAAGAATCTCTTTCATCATAAATTAAGAAGGGAAATTTATGAAAACTAATTTTGTAATGATTTTTATTTTAATTTATTGACTTTTGTAATGGTTTTGTTAAAAATTAATTATGTATCCGCATACATAACACCAATTATTTGTTATTTATTCTTTTTATATTCTAAAATTAATATTTTTTAAATAAAATAATTGAAATAATGTTTTGAAAGAACCTTTCAATTATTCAAATACAACTTTTTATGCTAATATTATTTATTCTTTTATTAATAAATATATATAAATCAAATGATTTTTCTCAAGCAAATAAATTTGATTTATATTAATTACGAGAAATAAGATTTTTACCCATATTATACCATCCAAATCGTTAACTTTACGTATGTAACGATTGTCCGATCGCAGACATAACGCAGTATCCAACTAGTATATTCTAAAAAAGTAAAAAAAATGTATATCAAAATTTAAAATCCTTTTTAATACTTTTTTTAGCAACAAATCATCAAATCAAATTTCAACATCTATTTCTACAACGAATTTCATATCTAGTTTATTTTTAGTTTTTTTAAAGCTTTTAAACACTTTCAATCGATTAAAGAGATTAAGACCTATCAAATTATGGTGACAACGATCTTAATCAATGTCAAAAATGGATTTTTCGAACACTTTCTCTTTCTGTCTATGTCTCCAACCAAAAACCCATTTCTCTAAATATAGAAATTTATCATAAATTGATCAAATTATATTATAGGACTAAAAAAGATTATGCCAAAAAGGAGGATTAAAGTAAAAAATGATACCAAGATAACATTGTTTTGATGCACTTTTCATGGGAAAAAAATGCCGTTTACGTAGGACGATTATAGTTTATTTTGAACAAGTAAAAACCCTCATTCGTTTTAATTTTTTTATAGTTAATTAATTTTGATCCTTTATTGATATGCCATAAATCAATGTTCATTTTTATTTCTATTCTTTTAGTGTGTCAAAAGAAAATGCCTTCTATTAGTTTTAACCGCCATGTAACACTCATTTCATCCCTTCAAAGTAGCAAAAGGAGTTATTAAAAAATAATCAAATTTGCTCTTATGGGGTGTTTGATAGCCTATTTAAGTAGCTTAAAAAATTAAGTTATAGTCCTTAATATAAAAAGTTTGTTTGAGAACCTAAATAATATCATATTAAAAATTTAAGTTTAATCAAAATGTACTTAATTAGTTAAGTTAAAGTTTTTTACTTATTAGTTTTTGATTAACACGTTCGGTTAAAAGATTTTTAAAACTTTTCAAATATGACTATATCACCCTTATATATTTTTATAACTTTAGCTATACAAACCAACCGAAAAACAATCTCTATTATTCTCATTGTTAAAATAGAGAAAACCTTCTTCATCATCGGTGTTTTCATCCCAACATTTGAAATGCCAAGGTCCATTCCATTACAAGTGATTTTTCTTTATGTCTTTTGATATCTTGATCAATTTTTTTTTGTACATTTTTTTAAAGAAAGATTAATTATTTTTGTAGATTAAGTCTGTTTTAGTTTTTGGATTTTGATTCATATTCTTTCATGTCTTGCTAATCCCATCATCATCAATATTTTTTCTTTTTGTATAATTTTTTGTTGATATCCTTCAAATCCATCAAAGGCTTCACATAGGAATTCGGTTAGAGCAGAGAGTTTTGTGATTTAAAAAGAATGATTCTTGTAATAGAAGTACAATCCAAATATGAACATAGTTGAAAAATTAGTAAACTCTCCCCATTGTCTTACATAGTTTTTCCTATCTTCTATCCCTTTTCAAAATTTACCTTTTGTTTTCAGTATAAATACCGACAAAATCTATTACATGATTCGTAACTATCCGACGGGATCAATAAATAAGCCTCGACTTTGCTCGGAAAAGTTGATCGATTAATTGTAGTTGTTGTTCAAGTTTATCAATAACATATCATGTTACAATTACAAGATTAAAATTATCGGGTATATAACCTTAACATGTTCGAGCAACGAGTACTTATCAAAAAAGCTTATTATATTCAACACTTAATTAACGTACTGTCAGGAACATATTCGATACTTAATTATTTAGCACTTAACATTCGGTATTTAACAGATTTAGCACTTAATTTTTATTTTTATCAAAAACCACCTTAGACATGCAAAATTCATCAAATGAGATAATTCACCAAGGCTTTATAAAATAGGGGTGATCATTTGGTTTTTCGGTTCGATTTCGATGTTTTTATTTTATTTTCGGTTAATCGAATCCAATAAAAAAGAAACCAAAACCGAACCAAATTAAAGTTTGGTTATTCGATTAAAACACCAAAAATTTCGATTCAATTTTTCAATTAAAACTCGTTTTGTGTTTTTTTTCTTTTCCAAAATTCGCATCTAAATCGCTCTCGCCTAAATTGGTGCTATTAAATCTCCCACCAAACTTCAATTCCCACATCCCTACCCTAAAAAATTGTGAAGCCTTGCCAATAGAAAAGCCTTTATTAGGAAACAATGTGATTTGTAAAGTGGAGTAATGTTGCTTTTGCATCAAACACTTGCAAATTAAGTAGGTAAGGATGTGATTTACCAGCCTTCATGAACTCCATTGCTCGTAAACAAATCAAATGCATTGTGATCATTACCGGATTCAACAACTATAAGAGATATAACATTATTTGGGGTGAAAACAAAGATGGGTTTGGATGATTGATCGGAGGACCAAGTTAGGTGGCCTGCTAACGAGAGAAAATGGAAGAGAGTTTGTAAGAGTGCATGTTTGAGGGTAGGGACAAGTTTTGAGTGAAAATATGTTGAAGTTTATTCGAGTTTTAGCTAGTTTAAAGAAATAGAGGCTCTTAGATGCCGGGAATATTAGCCATGCTACATCGAAATAGGTGAAAGGAAGAAAGAATTCTTGGGTCGAGTCTAAGGGAGGAGCTACCTCAAAGACCTCCGAGTTGTCGGTTGTGTGGGATCCGTGATGATTGATGAACGGGAGTTACGGGATTGTGATTTTGTGAGGAGAGGAGAAGTGGAGAACAAGGGTTTTTGGTAATTTAGCTAGTGAAGAGAACTAGAGAAGATAGATAATTAGATACGATTATGGTTTGGTTGCATCAAAATTCGATTTTCGGTAGAAATTGAATTTTTTTATAAAAAAACCGAACCGAACCGAAATAATTTTGGTTTTTAGTTTTGGTTTTTTTTTTCAAATTTTTTAAATAAAACCGAATCAAAATTGCTAATTCAGTTTTCCACTTTAAACCACATAATGCTCACCCCTATTATAAAGAGCCATAAAATTAAGTGAATACCAGTTTGAATATTTATCATTATAATTGGATTAAATATAAAATATTATTAATTCGTGCCAGACGAAGATGATTTATTGCCACCCCTTATATATTTGTTTAAGGCCTAAATGATTCTGCAACAAAAATGGCATTCTCTTAATTTTATGGGTCATTACAATGCTGAATTACCTCGTTTAGTGAACTTTGCATGTGAAGTGTATAATTTTATTTTTTTGGATAATTTTTCGCTGCCTTGGAGACATGATATGAGTGTGGCTTGGTGATTGATACCAAAGGTTGTTGTTTTCTTGCCAGACTAAAGTTCGACTCTCACAGGTTACTCGACTTTTAAAATAAGAGAAACACAGTAAGGGTAATCGTGCCAATAGAGTCATCGTAAAATTTCTTTAGTGTCGAAGTCGTCAGAACAAGAGACTACAAGTAGTGAAGGATGGACAAACAAAATTTAATTCTTCTTTTCAGCATGTCAAGATGATTCACTGTAAAAAAGGTTTGTATTTTTAACGAAGAAAGATGAGGTTTGATTGTTGAAGATGACAGACTCCTTAAGTTGTTGTTTAATTATTACTGGGGAATGCTACCTATATAGAGATCACGGGCATTACCGATTCCACGAATCGAATCAGCTGCCAGATCCAAATATACAAGCAACAGTTATATATGAGCAATTTTATGTACCGATTTTGGGTTATTAATCGTTTGCCTCTTCAAAGTTCAAATTAAGCAGCAGGAGAAAAACAGCAAGTCAAGAATTTTGTGCCTCCATTTATTGCGGCTGATTGAAGTTCCAAGCAATTACCCCATTTTCCCGCATACATATCTTAAGTGGAACTTTTTTAAAGAATCGAACGTGAAAAATAAAGATTGATTTGAAAAATCAATTGATGGAGAAATTAGCAATTAGATTTGGCTTAGTCAAGGGCTAGTCTCCCGTCTGAGGATGCAAAGCCTTGCGCGAGCCGAACATGGTGGGATCAGTCCCATGTCCAGATTTCCTTTCTAAATTCAAGGAGAGTGAGGTATTATTATCAAGCTTTTTTTCTGAAATTGTTTTGCTAATGGACCCTCTGCAATAGGACATTTGATGCATGAATCCGTTGAATGTTACGTCATTGAATGTTAAGACAATAAGGGCTGGGGAAGGACACAGCAAACAGCTTGTGACGGCTGCTGATAACGTGAGCCACGCGGTAGCAGCAAAGCGTTGATCTTGAATCCATTGATAGCAAGTATGAAAGCATCACAAATATTGCCAGATGAAAACCAAGATATCAAGAACGAGCGAAATGAGGGAGAAGATTAATTGGAGGTACTGCCTAGTCCTTGTCTATTGACAAATTTTTCGGCGTCGGGGTTTCAAGTTTTCATGAAGTTCAAAGAATGACCCAGAAACTTGGCTTGTGTTCCATGTGGATGCATTAATGGGTCTTGTTACCAAGTCTAATACTCTAATTTCGGCTTGAAATTAAGTTGAAACAAAACGTATTCATTCTTGTTGTATGGACTTGGATAGCCCCTAGTGATGACAACGATACGTGTACTCTGTCGGAAAAGAGGACTTTTATACTACCTAGTCCAATGCTACTACGTAACAGCCATTAAGAGAAGCGTGGTAAAACTTTTTGACACAAAAAATATATATATATTTTTAATGGATTAGTTAGAATCTGAATGATTTGTCCAAAGAGTATATAATTTTAGTATACAAAAACTACCTCCAAAACATCCTCATGGTAAAAAAAACCTTTTTTTTATAAAAAAAGTGTTGGCAATGTTATTAAACATGTAAAAACCAAAATTTAAAAACTTAATAAGCATCGATGAAAATGGAGTTCCAAAACTTCAATTATTTAATATATTTGGGTACTCTTTGATAATCAAAAATACAATAATAAGAATGAGAATGTAAGTTTTATTCCAAAATTACAGCTATTTGGTTAAAAGAAAGAAATGAAAATGAGAATGAAAAGTGAGAATAAGAATGAGAATAAAAATTTACACATAACTTTATTCCCAATAAGATGTGGGAATAAAAACAAGAAATAAGAATGAATTTTTTTTCAAAATAATAATAAATTTTATTTATTTGTTGTCTATTAACCACTTTTACTATCACCACCATCGCAACCACCACCACCATCGTAACCACAACCGTCATCGTAACCACAACCGCCACTCGTAACCATCGCAACCACCACCACTATCACAATAACCACCACCGTAACCACTATTACCACCACCACCACTACTACCGTTATCATCACCACCATCGCAACTACAACCGCCACCACCACCACCACCGTAACCATCATAACCACTACCGCAATCATTACCGTCACCGCCACTAGAACCACCACCGTCATAACCACAATTACTATCATTACCTTTATTATTTTTACAATCATTATAGTTTAATAAAATTACTTTCTTAATCATTATTTTTATTTGTATAAAAAATCGGATGTTAAAAAAATTTAAATTGTATTCGATTCCTCATTAGTATTCCAAACAAAGTATGAAAATACAAATACTATTTCAATTTCTTAATTTTCATTCGATTCCTATATTTCAATTCTCATTACTCTATTCCCGATTACCAAACAACACCTTAATATTACTTCTCCATTTTTGAAACTCTAATCCTCAAACCGTCAAAGTTCAAATCCTATCCATAACCCCGTTAGTAGCAGATATATTCCTAATATTGTTTTATGGTATCGGAAGCATTCGTATCCTAGGGATTTATTTTTCTTCTCTCCTATTACTATGGCATATACTATTGCTGCTACGACAACATCCCTCTCCCCATTAACCTCTTCCACACCTCCTCTTTTCTTCTCCAATCCAACCACTCTATTCAACAACACACCCGCTCTCGATATGACTCATCATTTAGTTCTCAATGTTAGCAACATTAAGCACTACATGCCGGAGACTCTTGATTTCTCTAACTTTCTAATTTGGCAAAATATTCTCACCAACAAACTTAATTGTCACAAGGTTTATGATCATATTGATGGCTCTATGTAACCTCCGTAAAAACCCTTATTCGTAACGCGATGTGTATTAGAATCATTCTATATATACGTATATTAAGAGTAAGTATAATTCTCATTTCATCATGAGAAATTAATGCTTGAAATATGTGATTTATGTTAAATTAAAGTTATTGTGCTTAAGATTAATGGTTTAATTATTAAAGAAATCAAATATGCAAAATCAAAGTTTTAAGGACTATATTCTGCTCGAGTTTTGTGTAAATTATTTGAGGACTTTAGGATGATTTTTGGGTAACCCTTAAAGAATGAAAGTTGTTCATCTATATGTTGAATAAACCTGTATACAATTTTATAATTTTTGGACCTATACATTAAGAGTTATATCCATTATGGTGAGGGTTGTTTCGAAATGCATTCTGCTGGAATTTCGAGAGAAGAATCTACCCGAATCTTATGAGATTTATTTGATGACATTAGATTGATTTTTGAGAACAACTTAAAGAATAACAGTTGTTTGTATATATGTGTACTAGATCTCTATAAAATTTCATAATGTTTGGATATATCTAGAAAGAGTTATGCATATTTTAGTATAGATGGGTTAGGAGGTAACACTCGCTAAAATTTTGGGAAAAAAGAAATTCCGAATTTTAAAAATGGAAATTTTCGAATTTTTTTATGAAATAAAGTAGGTTTAGTTACTTGAATTAATTTAATTAATGATTTTAATTAGTCTAAATTTTATATAGACACCTAAGCAAATGCAATAAATCAATTTAAGGCTAACTCATCCATTATGGTCCCAAAGCGACCACCTTTCCTCATGACTCACCCATAACTTTTACACCTTGTCCCATTAATTTCTAACACTTGTAGCTGAAGGTAAGTAAGTATATATATATATAGCAAGTGTTAAGATAGTGAGAAAAATTTTAGTAACCCCTAGGTACCAAAAATTGGGAGAGAAAAGGCAAGAAAGACAAGAAAGAAAAAAAACGTGAGGAGAGAAAGGAAAGGAAAGAAAAAGAGAAAGGGAAAAAGGAAAGAAAAAGAGCTAAGGAAATTCTAAGAAAACCTAAAAGAAGTAAGTAGGTTCCATTTTTTTTAACTGATTAATGTCTTAAATTATTTTTTTTAAGTTATTTTGTTAGTGTTTATTTCATGGGTTGTAATAATTTTCAATGGTTATATGCTTGATGCTTGGGATAAATCTATGTATGGATGCCTTGTTGTGATAATTTATGATGTTATGATTTTTTGAAAAATGTCCAAGTATGTGGTGATGGGTTCGATTGAACTTGGACTAAATTTAAGTGAACTGAAACATGTTTAAAGTTGGCTTGGAATGAACTAATAAATTAGTGTTGATAAGGAGTAAATTCTGTCCGAATTTTGGAGTGCATGTTCAAGGATTTTAGGTCGATTTTTGGGTGAAACTTAAAGAATAAGAGTTGTTCATCTATGTTTCAATAATTGCATTTAAAATTGTTTGGTCATTAGATTCGTGTACAAAGAGTTATACCTGATTTAGTATGGACAGCTCTAGACAAACTACTACTAGGCAGATTGCTCCCTAAGTTTCAAAACTTTTTAATTAATTATGTACTTGGTATTTAGACCTAATTTTTGGATATGTTATAAATAAATATGTCTATTATCTAAAATAAAATGGTTAAGATTTAATTATGTTCTAAAATTGAAAATTATTTACTCGATTAGGAGTTGCCCGGTAATAAACCTTAAAACCAAAGAATTAGACTTGGACAAAATTAATAGGTTTGGAATAAATTAAATGAGCTAGGACTAAATAAAATGGAATTAAATAAATTCAATGGACCTAGGATAAAGTTAATGAGCTTGGATTAAAGTAAATGGACTTGGACCTTCTTTTAAATATTAATGAAACTAATGAACAATATTAATGAGCGAGAGGTTGTGTTCCCGCTATGGGTATCATGATTGGTATGTGAGCAATGGGTAAATTCCGAATGTGGGTTGGACCGTGAGTATGGCATGAGAATGAAGGGTTGGTACCCGAATTTGATTGATTGTGATTAAATATGTCATCACGTGCATCATGTGCATAGTGGGTGATTTAAGACAAGTCAATTGATTGAGAAATGGTTTATACATGTAAGTTTGATAACCTAACTAGAATAAATAGGTATTAGTAATCCGAGTACTCTAGGTTGTGCGTCCGCACTATTAGACGATGGATTCCCGCTAATAGCGAGTTATAACCGAGGGATAATTCCGTTGTAGCGGAAGATGATCCGAGGATCATCCGGATGAAACCAAGTCGTATGCTTGCATTGTTATACGATGGATTCCCGCTAACGGTAGTTACAACGAGGCGTAATTCCATTGTAGCAGAAGGTGATCTGCGAACCACCCGGATGATAAATAGAGTAGATCGGCTAATACTCGGGGTATCCGAGATTAAAATTTATGAGTATGGTGGGAGGTCAAAACAACATTGCATATCACGTGTATCACCTTACTTACTAAGTTTCGGCTCACTTCGTTGTTATTTTTTTTATGTCGTGACGGAAAAAGGACAAGTTGGTACGGATGCGGCTGGCTCCTCCTAACCGGCTTATGTGAGGCACCATATATTAGTTTCTATTTTGTCTCGTAAATTTGGGGTATGGAGTTTGTAAGAAATTGAATATTGTCCGTAATATTTTATTAATGTATTTAATTATATTATGTAAATTTTATCTTAAAGAGTTATATACGTAATGTACTATTAAAGTTCTAAGAATATCATAAGAGAACTACTTAGGGTTTAGGGTATGTCAACGTAACGTGATTCGTCCGAGTACCTTACTTGGGTGGTAAAAATATGATTGGGGTGGGGGCGTTACACTCTACCTCCCGCCCAATCAATTTCTCATCAATTCCTCGAGTCGGACTATTTTAAACCCGACTTATGTCTCTTAACGATAAATAGATCGGGTTATTATGTCATGGATCAATGCTATTCCATCCTATAAGATATTGAAGCATCTTATTTCTTTGTCTTGGTTCTTAACTATCTATGAGCGAAATTTGTAAAGTAAATTAAATATGCCTACACATATAAGCTACCTCATAGGTATGGAACTTCCAAAATTTATGATTATTATTAGTTAAAAATTTTTTTTGTTAGGAATCCGAGTTATTATTAATTTTGCAACCACCACCTAATATTAAAAAAATTGAGAACCTAAAATTGACACTTGTTTAGAGATTTTAAAGCAATGAGTTATTTATGAATTTTGAAAGATATCAACCATCTAAAGACATCTTTTCCAAGGAAAGGAATCACATCTAATTTAAATCCTAAAAGTTTATTCCCTAAAAAATTTTATTTTTGCCAAATTATTTCTCAAGTCAAAATTCCAAGTTTATTACTTAAGTTATTTTTTTTTATTTTGTTTGTGAAATCATCTTTGTCATTACTTGATGTTGGCGAGACTTTCAAAAATTTTATTGTTGAAATTTATTTTTTAATTTTGTTTGTTTAGGGATGTGAGTTATTATTAATTTCAGAGTCGTCACTTAAAATTAAAGGTAATTAGGAACCAAAAATGGACACCGCTTCGGAGATTCTAGCATAAGTAATTAGTTATATTTTTGAAAAGATACCAATCGTCTAAAAGTACTCTTTCCAAAAAAAGGTACCACGTCTAGCTTAGTCATAAAATTTATCTCCTAAAAAATTCTATTTTTGCCGAATTGATCTTAAGTCAAAATTTCAAGTTTATTTTGTATGCCAAATTAATTTTTTTATTTTGTTTACCGCATTATATTGAATCAATCGTCGAACCCCTCCGTTAGGTGTTTCGTCAATTCAACATCGGATCAAGTTTAAATCTCAACATAATCGGTATGTCGAAAAAAAACCTAATTGCTAAAATATGATCCGTCCAGGCTAAGATTAGTCTTTGTAAGATAGAAGAATTTTTTTATTTTTCACCTAAAATTTTTATGTATATTTTTTTCTCTCTTTTTTTAGTTTTATTTTTACCTAGCATTCTCTCTCTCTTTTAATCATTTTTAAATCATTTTCTTTCTTTTTTTATTCATTTTATCACATTTTATGTGTGTGTGTGTGGGTTGGTATCAAAGGGGCAATAGTCGTCCCTTTTTCCATAAATTTCTTTCCCTTTTTCCTCCCCTCTCATGCCACTTTCTCTATAAATTTTCTCCTAATTCTCTCTTCAATTCCTAAGCTAATTCTTTGTTAAATGAGCTTAGGAAGACCACAAAAAAGTAGATTTAAATGGAACCTAGCAAGATTAGAACCCGAAGAGCTAGGATTGATTTGAGAGTTGAAGAGCATGGTGTTAATGGTAAGATTTTTGATCCATTGATCTTTGAATTAAGATGTTACATGTGGTTAATGATGATATTGAGATGTAATTATTTTGGGTTGTTGATTGCTTGAAGATTTGATTAGATTAAGGTCGGGGCTTTTGAGACTCATTTGGAGAAAAGTTTGATTAAGTGATTCTAGGTGTTTGAATGATGTTTAATTATTTTGAGTAAGTGAATTATGAAGTTAAATTGAAGTGGAATTAAGTGAATTTGAAAAATTGAGAGGTTGAAGATGTCTCGTATTGAATCATTCGTCGAACCTTTTCATTGGGTGTCTCGTCAATTCAACATCGAATCCAATTTAAATCTCGATATAATCGATATGTCGAAGAACAAACTAATTCCTAAACCGTCATCTATTTAGGCTAAGATCAGTCCCTATAAGATAAAAGACTTTTTACTTGTTCCACCTAACATTTTTATGTATATTTTTTTCTTTTTAGTTTTATTTTTACATAGCATTTTCTCTCTTTCTCTTTTTTTATATTTTTTTATCATTTTCTTTCTTCTTTTTTTGTTCATTATATATATATATATATATATATCGGTTGGTCTAAAAGGGGTAGTGGTTGTCCCTTTTTCCATAAATTTCTTTCCTTTTTCTCCTCCCTTCTCATGCCACTTTCTCCAAAATTTTCCTTTCTATTCTCTCTTCAATTCATAAGCTAATTCTTTGTTAAGTGAGCTTATGAAGACTATAAACAAGTAGATTTAAATGAAACTTAGGAAGATTAGAGCTTGAAGAGCTAGGATTGATTTGAGAGTTGAAAGAGCATAGTGTCAATGGTAAGATTTTTGATTCATTGATATTTGAATTGAGATGTTTACATGTGGTTAATAATGATATTGAAATGTAATTGTTTTGGGTTGTTGATTGCTTGAAGAATGGATTGGATTAAGGTTAAGGCTTTTGAGACTCATTTGGAGAAAAGTTTGATTAAGAGATTCTAGGTGTTTGAATGATGTTTAATTGTCTTAGATAAGTGAATTACGAAATTAAATTGAAGTGAAATTAAGTGAATTTGAGAAATTGAGAGGTTGAAGATGATGAATAGTAAAAAATCTAAAATTTGGGTTTTAATTGAAAAAATTAAGGAAAGTGAGGAATTAAGCTATATAAATACAATTAAAGGTGAATGAAATGAGTATTGGATGAATTAGAATAAAATTCATCATTTAATTGGAAGTCGATTGTTTGAGAATTGAGTTCGAGGTTGGTAATGAGATATAGTAGGCAATTGTTAGAGAGATTATAGAATTTTGTTCAATTCTATTTCTATGAGTAATCTTGTATTTCTAATTCTATAATAATTTAATTATTTTGAATTATTCTTTAATATATGATATTGATGGTTGTTCCATCATCCGGTGTTGCTAGATTTTACGAAAGGGGTAACTCCTTCACAACAATCTTAATCCGTTTAATCCATTCGATTCATTGAATTGTATTGTGAGTGAATATCATATAGCATATCGTATTTTAAATTTTTTAAATTATGTCAATTATGCATCATCGATTTAAGTATAATTTAAAAGCATTCCATTAGAACTTAGATAGGAATGGACTCTATAAATATTTGAAATGTTTTCGTATCAAAATGATTGGAGGTGAATTAAAAAGAGATTTGAATATGTGTTTGAGCATATATGTTATTTTAATTATTTGTATAAATTATGTAAATGCTTATTTGATATGAAATTGTACTATTAATGTAATTTGGAGCATGCATTGTATTTGAAACCTTGATTTAAAACATGTAAAAGTATAAACAATTTTTAAAAATATTTTCGAGACCCTAAGGAACCTAGCTATGAGAGGTGTAGCCTTTGAGCTCAATGATACAAGGCTCTAGCTAGCGGGAGAGGTGTAGTGTTAGCCGGTGTGTCGACCAACATATGAAAACCTAGTCACGTGAGACGTGACCTTTGGGTGTTCGCATCTAATGATATGTTATTTACCCTACGGGTGTATAAAAACCTACATATGTGATTTTGTATAATTATGATATATGTATGTATAAATGTTTTGAAGATTTGATAATGAATGGTTTTGAACCATTTAAATTTGTGATGTATGATTTGGGCATAGCCTTTGATTCTTTCCTCTCTCTTTTTTTGTTATTTTTTTAACCATTCATTTCGGATCAAATGATACGGATCTGCTACTAACTTTTGTTTTAATATATATATATTTTTTAGTATCCTTAGGACCTTTTAAATGTAGTATTATGGTTTTTTTTTTCAAATTTAGAACAAGAAGAAAATTTTAGAAATGGAAAAGAAGATAACATACACAATTTAGACTAAATGAACAAAAATGAAACAAAATCAAACTTTCTTTTCTTTTGAATTAAAACTGACTTAATTTGGACTAAAACGAAACTCCAAAGACATGAAATTAAATAAAGATAATGAAAACAAAAGAACTCGATTTAGAGTCAAGCTCGATACAAACCGATGTGAACTCGCCTAGCTCGATGGCTAGAAAAACATGAACAAAAAAGAATAACTCCCGGAAAGCCAAATTAAATTAGAAAGATATGGACATCACACTCTAGATAGGTAGAAAGGGAGTGATAAGTCACTCGAATACCACAAGAATCGAACTAGACTCTTGATAAGTTCGAAAAGAATTAACGTGTGAATTTTCTCATAAAGGTTGATTTGATTCAAAAATTGATTAAAACTAAAATTACATATTGTTTTTACCTAAATATGCTGCTAGAAATTCAGAAAAAAAAATTGAATTACATAGCATAGGATCTAATAATAAAAAAAATTGGATCTAACAAAGCTTTGAAAAGTCTTTTTAAAATTGGAAGAAAATTATTTGGATTCGAGCAGCTATAATTTTCGACCAAAGCTTAATAGATTTTTACTTGAAAATAATACCGACTTTGGAAAGACTTAGAAGTGGGCTAATTCAATAGTTGTAACTTAATAATCTTGGTCCAAAACATCAAGACAAGAAGATTCGGCCATATTAGACTTTAAGTCCGAAAATTTTGACCCGATAGCATAGATCAAATTTACAAGGCCCAAATGATATTCTTCAAGCCCAATGATAAAGAAGTCAACTCATTGATGTTAAATAAACCCATTTAGGGACTCATGGAACTTTTTGGCCTTACCCCTTGTGATTGGACTCGGTAGAATGGCTAATGGATCGGTCTCCTTAAGCCTAAACCCACGGTCGGATTTTGAATTACTAGAAAGCCTATGGTCAACCTCTTGATTAGCATTTGGATTCTCATCAAGATGATTTAGAATACTTGAACTTTCACTCACCCAAATATTGCTTTTGCGATCGATTTCGTTTGGCAAATTGTTAAACGACTTCTCCATTGTGTTAAAAGCACCCTTTCTTATGGCTTGCAATTAGTCCCTTCTTCATTTGATCGGCTTGTTATTTATAATGATGTAGATTGAACTCGGATGTTCGAATAATCGGCATTCTTACACTAGTCATTGTGTGTTTTTTGGACATAACCTTCTCACATAAGTCGCTAAGAAACAACCCACAATTGCTCACGGTAATGCTGAATCCGAGTATCTCGCACTCGTTGTTGTTGTTGTTGAAATTTGTTGGTTTCGGTACTTGCTTCATGATTTGCATATTCACGCTTCTCTATCGATTGAGATCTATTGCCATAATGTTTCAGCTACGCATTTTGTTGTTAATCCCATGAATCATTCTCGCACGACTTGGACTTTCTCGTGAGCATGTTTCTATATGCTCGCTTTGCTAAATTGATGGCCAATTCTAGCATTGTTCCCCGCTAAGATAAAAGGGCGTACATACGTAATAGTAGATATATTGTAGGATAGAAAAATTTTATAATACATAAGAAATAACTAGTGGCATGTATAGTAGTTATTCCTTGGATCCACTTTGAGGAGAGAGATAGACACATAAAAAAGTGAGAAATTACATCCATACTTACCAAAAGTGATAAAAAAATTTTCACATCCGCTCAAATTTTTTTATTTTCTCTCTCATGTTTCTCTCTCTTTTTTGTGTCTATCTCTCTCTTCAAAGTAGGCCTAGAAGTAACTATTGTACATGTTACTTAGTTACTTCTTATGTATTATAAAATTTCTCCTGTAGGATATATGGTTGTGATGTATTTTGTTTATTATAGGGATATTTTTTAAAATATATATACACATCTTAAAATAAATATGGTTGATAGATTAAGAAAGGTGAGGTTATTAATTATTATACCATACCAATAATTTTTTTATTCATATTTTTTAGAACTGTATGTGAATAATTTTTTGCAAAATAAATTTTAATTAAGGATATTTTTTTAGAAATATACCAGCACACAATTATTTTGACACAATATAATTAGGAAAAAGAAAGAAAGAAAGAAGACAATCTCTTTGAAATAAAGGGGTATTGTTTTGGCTATGTCCATTTTAATGGAGAAAAAACAAACCATCTTAAATTAACTATGAAAAAATTGAGAAAAAAAATTGTGCTACCTTACAACTGATAAGGAGTTGAATTGTGTGTGATATATATATATATATATATATATAATCAAGTACTAGCATCTGTAAGTAAAATATTAATTATCCAAAATTGCAGTGGCTGCTGATTTAAATTTAAATCCAAAACAAAAATAGAAGAGTTTGATAAACAAGTGATGGATTGGCCGAATGGGATTAGCAAAGGAGGTCATTGGAATTGGCATTTACTCCAAGTTGTATGAACTGGAGGTTCTAATTTTCAGACACACGAGGGCTTTTTTTTGGTGGCCCAGTTGGTCAATATAATTGGGCTGTGCCTGTTTACCGATAGACTTTTCGAGAAGATCAGCCATCCGATCTAACTTTTCCAAAACTTGGTCGTATTCCCAGCTGTAATCTGCATATATAATTCAAGACAAGAAACTCGTTTTTTTCTTTCCAATTGAAATGGTCAATTCATTTGTGGAATTAGCTTTCCGGTATCCAAGAGCATTTAGGGTGCTCCCATTGACCATACAATTCTCAGTTTTCTTTTCTTTTCTTTTCTTTTCTTTTCCTTTTTTCTGTTGAAATTGCTTATTTTATTTTATTCTATAGAAATTGTTTTTGTAAATGGGATTGTTGTATTTGCATAAAATTATTGTCAACCATTACTTTTACTGGTCGGTAGTCTCCCTTCCCCTTACCAATTGATTAGTCACCCTTGTTCATGGGTGCAACTTAATTGAACACGTGGATTTTTTATATGTTTTTTTTATTTAACGACAAAGGTTTTTTTAGATAAAATTGTGCGTAAATTGAAATTAATTTTTTTCAAATAATTTTAAAAATACGAAACCAACATCTACTTTATTCATTATTCTCTTAGACTATGATCTTAAAATTTAAACCCATAGAATCAAATAATAAAACAAATTTCTTTAACTATTAAATCAACCCATTAGATTTTCTTGTTTTAATCTTAGGAATATTAGATTGACATTATCTATATTAATTTATATATATAATTACAGTTTCACACAAATCATTCATGTCTATAATTTTTTTTTCTTTTTTGCAAACTTTCTTATAATTTACAAGCCAATAAGGGTTTGTTAACCGAATTCTTTTGTTGTGAGACTTGATGTAGTTGTTAACGAAAAATTTTATAATACATAAGAAGTAACTATTGGTATATACGGTAGTTATTTCTTGAGCCCACTTTGAAGAGAGAAAAAAAATAAGAGAGAGAAAATAAAAAAATTTGAGCGAGATATGAAATTTTTTTTATCACTTTTGATGGGTATAGATGTAATTTTTTTTATGTATTTATCTCTCTTCTCAAAGTGAATAAAAAAATAACTATTATATATACCACTAATTACTTTTTATGTATTATAAAATTTTTCGCCGTTGACAATAACATAAGGCATTTGATAGCATCGAAAAGGGCTGGTACTGCACCACGTAAGTCCTCCAATGTCAACTTAAAAACTTCTTTCAAGCAATCGCAAACCTGCTCTTTGTACAGAAATGTTAAATTAATTTAATTACATTACTTCCTCACTTTATCTTAATTTTGTAGTAAGTAATATTTTCAGCACATTAAATTAAAAAACAAGGCTTCCATGCATACAAAAGATTAAAAACTTTATTAAAATTTTACTCTGTATGACCGGACCCAAAGAAACGATAAAGATATAATAAAAAATGTAATGGGTTGATGCATTAAACTCCTTTACTTGGTTGCAAATATGTTAGTAACGGTAATGGATGATTTTTACAAATTTTTATTTTAATCCTTCAATTTATCAAGAAAATTAATTTAGCCCTTAAATTTTATTTTTTATTTACAGTTTTTTCTTATATGAAAGTTTTTTGGTCTTCATATATATATATATATATTACAGTTAGTCCTTATGACAAAAGTAGATTGTTTATAAATGGCAAGCCATATGTGAGAAAACTAGGCATACAATACATGCTGCACTCGTTTTGATCACAGAATTACTACTAAGAGAAAACAAAAGGAGAAAGAGTTACCTATTTGCAAAGTCAAACCAAAAGACCAACCAAGAAGTAGAGAGAAGCATAACTGAGACTAGGAAAGAAAGCGGGAGAGAGTCTTCGTCTCTGTCTGCTGTCTATGTATGGCAGACAATTAGAGAGAGATATTTATTTATTGCCTTTCCAAAGCCATTTTTTTGTTTCAGAATTTTACCATTTCTACTCACCAGTGACGACCAAAATACGAATACTTTGAAGTCGTCTTCTTCTTTGTTTATTTTACTTCCTTTTTTTCTTTTTTTCTTTTTTTTTTTTAAATATATATTCTACCTCTTTTTGTACTGTCTCTATTGTTTTCTTTTGGGTCTTTCGGGTCGATCCCATACTTCTCGTAAAATCTCTCTGCATTTTTTCGGACAAGCGACGGCAAAGAAGCTTTCTTTAGTTAACTTTCATGGGCATTTTCCGTCTAAGCAGGTCCTTCTCTCTCTCTCTCTGCTTCAAAGATAATTGTAGTTGGATTTTTAATCCAATTTAACGTTTCTTCATCTCCTGTTGGCTATGTTTATTTGAATTGCTTTCGGCTTTGAATTGAATGAAGAAAAGAATAGCGGAACCTTTCTTTGTCTCCTGTTGTCGAATTTTGATTGAAATTGTACGCATATTCATGCTCCAAGGCTATGCCTGAACTTCATAACTTTGTTGTATTTGATACTATTTTTACTGGAATATTTTTGTTTGTTTAACGAGATAATGTGGGAAAAGATAGTAATTATGATTTGAGTCTTAAGAATTTTTGGCCATAGAGGCTCAGCTGTGTGAATTTGAGCACTTTAAGTGGAGGCTTCAAGTGATTTGATAAGGAAAAAAGAAAAAACAACATTTCAGATGCTTTTTGAATAAAGAACTTGTCTAAGCAAAGCCCTAATAATGGATTTAAGAACTATATCTGGAGGCTTAAAAGAGATTGCAAATGATATAAAAACTATAATTTATTCTGTCTTCATCCAACCAAACAGATTATAGTCATATGGTTTTAATTTTCGTCTGCATTTATTTTCTTTTGTATGCTTAGCAACCAAGGGGAGACTATGATTTTAATTCCTCTGAATATTTGAATTCTTTGTGTTCATTGGTAATGTGGGCTCCAAAAATTTAAGCAAGAAGTTCTCACTGATCTGTGCCTCATCTGAAATTGGATGCAGGCATTTTATGAAACTTGATTTGGATTGAAATGTCTGGACGGTTGCCTTGCAATCATGTTTTTGACCACATGGGGATACAGGATTTTTGATTCTTAGTTTTTTTAGGAGTGATACATGATGGCATTAGATGTTATTACTAGTGCGTCTTCTGTTCCAGCTACTGAGTGCTTTTCGCAAATTGTGGAGAGCATGATGGAGGTTGTATATGCTGCCAACAATGTTCTCATTAAGAAGGAGAGCTTTAAGGAACTTTCTGTCTACTTGGAAAGGGTTGCACCTGTCCTAAAAGAGCTGAATAAGAAAGACATTAGTCGTTATGGGAGCATAAACAATGCCATTGAGATCCTCAATCAGGCAATCAAAGCTGCAAAGCAGCTGACTGCTGACTGCACCAAGAGAAACAAAGTGTATCTTCTAATGAATTGTCGGACGATAATTAAAAGCCTAGAGGACATCACAAGAGAAATAAGCCGGGCCCTAGGTCTTCTTCCTTTGGCCTCTTTGGATCTTTCGACCAGTATAATTGAAGAGATTGAAAAGCTTCGTGATAGTATGCAGAGAGCTGAGTTCAAGGCTGCTATAGCAGAAGAAGAGATTTTGGCAAGAATTGAGTCTGGAATACAGGAGAGGAATGTTGATCGTTCTTATGCCAATAAGTTACTCGCTCACATAGCTGAGGCTGTTGGGATCTCAACTGAGAGGTCTGCATTGAAGAAGGAGTTTGAAGAATTTAAGAGTGAGATTGAAAATGTGCAGCTTAGGAAGGACCAGGCTGAAGCCATACAAATGGATCAGATAATTGCTTTGCTAGAAAGGGCAGATGCTGCTTCATCTCCTAAGGAGAAAGAGAGAAAGTATTTCACCAAAAGGAAGTCTTTGGGTAGTCAGCCATTGGAACCTCTCCAGTCCTTTTATTGCCCAATTACTCGGGATGTTATGGTGGACCCTGTGGAGACCTCTTCAGGACAGACATTTGAGAGAAGTGCAATAGAAAAATGGCTTGAAGATGGGCATGAAATGTGTCCTCTGACCATGACCCCTCTAGACACATCAATTTTGAGGCCGAACAAAACTCTTAGGCAATCAATAGAAGAATGGAAGGACAGAAACACCATGATTACGATTGCTTCGATGAAATCAAAACTTGTGTCTGAAGAAGAAGAAGACGTGCTTCATTGCCTGGAGCAGTTAGAGGATCTCTGTGAACAAAGAGAACAGCATCGGGAATGGGTGATATTGGAGAATTATATACCATTATTTATCCAGCTTCTTGGAGAAAAAAATCGTGATATAAGGAATCGTGCTCTTGTTATCCTTTGCATTCTGGCAAAAGACAGTGATCATGCCAAGGTACTTAAAAATTTATTTAATCTATTCTGGTATGTTCTATCTTGTAGTTAGAATCATATTATTTGCAACTCAATTTTACAGTGCATGCAACTTAAAATAACTAAACATCTATATGAAACTAGCTGGGGTTGGCTACATGGATCCACCTCCTCAAATCCATTTTTTAGAGGCTAAACTGTCACTAGATTTTCTTCATCACTTGAGCTCATGTTAATTTTGGTCCACCTTCTCCACCTCCTCTCTTCTAACAAATATAAATTATGCGCACAAATCCTGAAAATATGTGGCTAACGGATACAAACAGATGTGGACACAGAAAACGGGTGCACATGCACAATATTCATATACATAAATAGGAAAATACAATGCAGGCATATGAGCCATTTTCTTAATTTAAATTTCAGATCAATTATACATCCTGTAAATCTATATATATGTTGATTTGTGATAGCTGATTTGTTCTTTCTCTTGAATTTAGCTAATTGATTTATTCTTGATAAATTTCAATGCTTGATTGATACCAAAAAAGAAGAAGTTACTTTTCGATTTATATTGAAATCATGCTCATAAAATTATTCATGGTATTGACTGACCTAATTATATTTGACATATTAACTCTGTAGATAAAGTAAAATCAAGAAGGTGCTTGTTAATAGCAATTCTTTACTAAAATCTGAAACATGCTGCAGGAAAGAGTTGCAGATGTTCATGATGCAATCGAATTCATTGTTCGATCTCTTGGACGGCGTATTGGGGAAAGGAAGTTAGCAGTGGCATTACTGTTAGAGTTGTCAAAGTGTAACTTGGTAAGGGATGGCATTGGAAAGGCGCAGGGTTGTATTCTCCTCTTAGTGACTATGGCAAGCAGTGATGACAGTCAAGCTGCCACAGATGCCCAAGAGCTATTGGAGAATCTTTCCTTCTCTGATCAGAACATCATACAAATGGCTAAGGCAAATTACTTCAAACATTTGCTGCAGCGTCTATCCACAGGTGGTTTTCATGCATTTGACAACCTATTTTAAGCTTCTTAATGCAATTTTGATTCAGACTGTCATCAGTTTTGCCCTGTCACATTTTTTTTCTTTTTGTATTTTTGATGGTGCAAAATCTTTCTGAAATAGTTGCTGCCCTTGGTAAAATGAGCAGAAATCTTTGTCACAATATGGAGTCAAACTGTGCCTGGCATGGAACCCTAAAATCATTGTGTGTTTTATGTATCAAATTGTACAATTCCAGATGTCCTAATATCATGTGGCATGCTATATTTAACAGCATACTGGATGTCTGTTCACCAACTTGCTATATATCTCTAAGTTGTCTTGTTGTGAGTTCAACAATGTAACCTGGAGTTTAAATTGTTTCTGCCTGTGATTGCTAACTGTAGTATTTATATTATAATAATTTATGTCCTAGCCTTGCAATGATTGAAGAGAGACATATTCATACTTCAGAAGTGCTTGTTGATCTGTTTATGCAGGACCAGAACAAGTGAAAATGATGATGGCATCAACTTTGGCAGAATTGGAGTTGACTGACCACAATAAAGCATCTTTGTTTGAAGGAGGTGCTCTGGGTCCACTTCTTCGCTTGGTATCATGTGGTGACATTCAGATGAAAGAAGTGGCTGTCAAAGCTCTTCAGAACCTATCAAGCTTACCTGCAAATGGCCTGCAGATGATTAAAGAAGGTGCATTGCAACCATTACTTGGCCTTCTCTTTCAGCACGTCTCTTCATCCTCAAATTTACGTGAGCATGCAGCTACCACAATTATGCACCTCGCTCTATCAACGGTGTCTCAAGAATCCAGCCCTACACCAGTTTCATTGTTGAAATCTGACGATGATACTTTCAGGCTCTTTTCTTTAATTAGCTTGACGGGGCCTGATGTGCAACAAAACGTTCTTCGAATTTTCCATGCCTTGTGCCAGTCCCCATCGGCATCAAATATCAAGACCAAGCTGACAGAGGTACACAAGACGTTGTGTCTGTGTGTGTGTTCAATTATAGGAAGAAATTACCATCTATTCAAGGGAAAGAAAAGTAGATGGTGGCTATTGTGCACACTAGTATTTACACTTTTTGGTAATACCGTAATAGTTTTTGCACAAGCCACCATATTACATGAAATACAATGTTCTAAAATCTAGAACCAAAAAGGTTGAGATAAAACTAGAGATATTTTCTCCTACAAAGAAAACAAGAAAAGTTGGTGCATAAATGTGATTAGATCTGTAGATGCATTGATATGGCCAGATATTGGCCAGACTAACAAATTTGGCTATATGGTGCCGGTGTTCAGAATGCCATCAAGATTCCAATCTTTTAATAATGTTCTTAAAAGATGAAAGGGATCTAGAAAGTCGCTTTAGTTGTAGAGAACAAAGTACCAGATCAGATAAAAAATGAGATCATTATTTACTGTTTAATAAACCTGTATCAGACCAGGAAAATTGCCTGTTGCAATCATCTGACAAGTTATTTCTCATCCCTAAGGGCTAATTTGTTGTGGAAATGTGGAATGCTGAGTTTCTTATCGTTCTCGGTTTTGTTGATTTTGAGATGTTTACTATTTATTTATTTTTTGTGGTTGTCTTATCCAACCTCTCTCTTCCTCCATATTAAGTTTCCTCTGCAGTATTTTATCCATGTAGGGTTTCATCATATTTTCACTAACTGGTTTTGATAACAGTGTTCAGCTATGCAAGTATTGGTCCAGTTATGTGAACGCGATGACAACCCCAATGTAAGAGTGAATGCTGTGAAGATGTTATATTGCTTGGTAGAAGATGGTGACGAAGGCACCATTTTAGAGCATGTGGGTCAGAAATGCCTTGAGACCTTGCTCCGGATTATCCAATCTTCTAATGTTGAAGAAGAGATTACTTCTGCAATGGGCATTATCTCAAACCTCCCAGAAAAGCCCCAGATCACCCAGTGGCTTCTGGATGCTGGGGCACTTACTGTAATCTCTAGATTTCTCCCTGATAGCAAGCAGAATGATCCCCATAAAAATCACTTGGTTGAAAATGCCGCTGGAGCCATGTGTCGTTTTACTGTTCCGACAAATCCAGAATGGCAAAAGAGAGCTGCAGAAGCTGGAATAATTCCTGTGCTAGTGCAGCTGCTGGACTTCGGAACTACCATTACAAAGAAGTGTGCTGCGATTTCTCTCGCTCGCTTTTCTGAGAGCTCGCTAAAGCTCAGTCGGCCAATACCTAAGCACAGGGGATTCTGGTGCTTTTCTGTTCCACCAGAAACTGGCTGCCCGATTCATGGGGGAATCTGTGCTGTTGAATCGTCATTTTGCCTTGTGGAAGCTGATGCATTAGGACCCCTTGTGAGGGTTCTTCAAGATCCAGATCCTGGAACCTGTGAGGCTTCTTTAGACGCCCTATTAACTCTAATTGAAGGTGTTACACTTCAAAATGGTAGTAAGGTTCTTGCAGATGCAAATGCCATTCAACCAATTGTTGGATTTCTTGGTTCTTCCTCCCCCGGACTGCAGGAAAAGGCCCTGAACACTTTAGAAAGGATCTTCCGGCTGCCCGAGTTAAAACAGAAGTATGGGCCCACTGCTCAGATGCCTTTGGTTGACCTGACACAGCGGGGTAACAGCAGCATGAAGTCTCTTTCAGCCAGAATACTTGCTCATTTGAATGTACTTCATGATCAGTCCTCTTACTTCTAAAGAATATTCAATATTTATTCCCTTGAAATCTTACAGAGCTACTCCACGTCTGACAAGTAAGGATTAGGAATGCATCTCATCTTGATTCATTAACAGTGTCATGGCGATCGAACAGTTGCAAGAAGCCTCTGCATGGGTAGGTGTAAGACTTCACATTTGCGATGCTGGATGGGGTGGCTGTAGAGGGGCATCTTGTCACTTCTAGTTGATCCCAGACGAGCTGTCTGGTGCTGGATTCACAAAGTTTTCTATCATTTTTTTTTTTGTATAGAGAAAATATTGATAGAGAGATGGGATTTCACATAATTTGTTCAGTCTGTACAGTTGAACAATTAGCTATTGATTTGTCTGCAGAAGGACAAGAAAAATCAAGATTAAGTGACCATCGTTAGATTGGTTCTGTACTCGGATCTTTTATCATCATCATCATCATCATCATTATTATTATTTATTTGTTAGAATTGAATTCTTTGCTGGCATTTGCGACATAGCTTCTGATATTCTTGTGTGTCAGGACAAGTGTAGCAACAAAATCAAGTCTTGAGTTATCCAGCTTCTGCTGGGAAGTTCTGTGCTGTGCCTGTGCATGTTGATTAATGCAGCTGTCTGTTTATTATCTGCCATGTTTACCTGCAGGAAGAGTCCTGTCTTTTTTTAGGCTTTGACAGTTAGGAACTTAGGATGTCCTTGGCCAGCTTTTACATATCAAGACCAAATCGTCTCCATATAGGTTTTTAATCTAGTCATTCATATATGGATTTGTAAATTCATAAGAAATTTCTTTTTCATCACCTTTTTCAGGATTTTGACATCTAGATGATGATGAATATAGGAATTAAACTCATCTATAGTTCGAGGCTATAAGCCTCGCCTCGAGGGCATTTGATTGCCTTCACCTAATTGAAAAACAAACCGCAATATGATGGATTCTATGCTTACTAACTATATTACGTTTATACCATACCAAATAAGTAATGGATGGCATCACCAATTCCCAAATTGTATGCTAAATTGCCAACACTCATTCCCCGCTCTCTTCGAAAATTTTATATGATCCAACCAAGGCCTGTGTTCCTCGAACTGTAAACGGCCTTAAAAACAATAAAATCCCACAATTTAGCCTCATAACCCCAATCTCTAGCGTCATTTAAAACTTATAGCCCCAATCTCTCTATATTCACCACTACATAGCATCCCCTGAGGAATGCTGTTCATATTAGAACCATAGAGAACCATATTTTGGCATGAGAAAATTGAAGCAAATTCATGCTCAAACCCTTAAAAAGGCTTAGAACACGCTAAAACTCTCATAGTAGAACTCCTCGAAATCCCAGACATCCCTTATGCCCACAAGCTGTTCAATCAAAATCCTCATCCAACTGTCTTTCTCTATAACAAACTCATCAAAGCCTACTTATCTCACAACCAACCTCACCAGTGCCTCTCCCTCTACTCCCAAATGCTCCTCAAAGGCTGCCCACCAAACGAACTCACTTTCAACTTCCTCTTCCCTTCTTGCGCTTCCTTCCATTCCCTTCTCCATGGCAAAGTAATCCACACCCATTTTATAAAATCAGGTTTTGACTTTGATGTCTTTGCCCTGACTGCTTTGGTTGGAATGTATGCAAAATTGGGTGTTCTCACGCTGGCACTGCAAGTGTTTGATGAAATGACTGTCAGGGGTATACCCGCTTGGAATTCGTTAATCGCCGGTTATTCAAGGAGTGGGGATATGGAGGGAGCATCGAAATTGTTTAAATTGATGCCTAGTAGGAGTGTGATCTCATGGACCACAATGATATCTGGGTATTCGCAAAATGGAATGTACACGAAAGCGTTGGAGATTTTTTTGAAGATGGAGAAGGAGAAAGATGTTAGGCCAAATGAAGTGACTATTGCTAGTGTGCTTCCAGCTTGTGCAAATCTTGGTGCATTGGAAGTTGGGGAGAGGATTCAAAGTTACGCAAGAGACAATGGGCTAATGAAGAATTTGTATGTAAGCAATAGTTTGTTGGAAATGTATGCTAGGTGCGGTAAAATCGATGTGGCAAGGCATGTGTTTGATGAGATTGGCAAGAGGAGGAATTTGTGTTCTTGGAATTCTATGATCATGGGCTTGGCTGTGCATGGAAGGAGCAATGAGGCTTTGCAGCTTTATGATCAAATGCTGGTAACCATTGTTCTCACTATTGGAAGTTTATCATAAACACAACTTTGTGTTCTCATTGACTTGTTCCTACGATGTTGATGTCATTACAGGGAGAAGGAACTGCACCTGATGATATCACATTTGTAGGGCTTATCCTGGCATGCACGCATGGTGGCTTCGTCACTAAAGGCTGGCAACTTTTTCAATCAATGAAGACAAACTTCCGTATTGTTCCCAAATTGGAGCATTATGGCTGCGTGGTTGATCTCCTAGGGCGTGCTGGTAAACTGCGAGAAGCTTATGATCTCATTAAAAGTATGCCAATGGAACCAGATTCTGTAATATGGGGAGCACTACTCGGTGCTTGCAGTTTTCATAATAATGTTGAGTTTGCTGAAATAGCAGCTGAGTCTCTGTTTAAACTTGAGCCTTGGAATCCGGGAAATTATGTAATTCTTTGCAATATATATGCATCAGCACGGCAGTGGGATGGGGTTGTGAAGCTTAGAAAGCTTATGAAGGGTGGCCAGATCACGAAGGCAGCAGGATATAGTGTTATTGAAGGAGAAGGTGGCATCCATAAGTTCTTTGCGGAGGATAAGTCACATCCAAGACATTATGATATATTTGCGTTGTTGAACGAAATTTCGACAAAGATGAAGTTACAAATAACTGAGGATGATTTTGAATCTGAACTTGAAGAGTTGTGCTTAATGGAAGAGATGTGATGTGTTTGTTGCTACTCCCTCTTGCAAGTGAAACATGAATCGCTGGTTCCTATTTGCTGCTTATGATTTACATCTGTTTGGCCTGTGTTCATATGTTAGCGACTCCCACCGCAGCTTCATATTCTGCACGTCCCCATTGCACCAACTCCATTAATATGAATCTGCGAACATCCTCACATATACAACAGTCTTTGGAAGTGTACACTACCAACTAAGAAAACCATACAATACAAATTTAAGCAAAAAGGAAAAGGAATATCCAACCCAAAAGAAAAACCATACTGTATAATCCTATCATTAAAAAAAAAAAAAAAAAAAAAAAACATACAATTATACCATTCTGAATGTTATTTAATAAAAAAAACGCACAAAAGTTTTAGAATTTTCCTTTTAGAATTTGTGTTTTTTTTTTTTAATCATCTAACAAATAGATATGATATACAAATTATATAATATTTATAAATGACGATAAAAGTCAAATTAAGATCTCTATCCAATACCTCTATTTGCAATCAATGCTCCGAAATGCATGCCCATCGAAACATTTCAAAAAAAAAAAACAATTAGTTTATTGTGTTAAATGCTTTGTGACCAACATTTTTTTGTGCAATAAATACTGATTGCATGCCTTTTTATAAACTAATGGATTTGTATCCTATACAAGTCAATCTTCTTTAAAATTTCAAAATTCTATAATAATTTGGATAAAAATTGAGAATTTCTATTACTAAGATTAAAAATTAGTATTTATTCCCGTGCTTTTCTTTTTGTTTGTGACTCTTTGCACTGTTTTAGTTTATTGTGCTAAATGCTTTGTGATCATTATTTTTGTTTACAATTATTTATCCTATCCAAGTCAATGACAAGTACAAATCTTCTGTAAAATTTCAAAATTCGATAATAATTTGGATAGCCATCGAGAATTTCTATTACTAAGATTAAAATTTGGTACCTATCACCGTACTTTTCTTTTTGTTTGTGGCTCTTTTGTATTAAACTAATCCCAAAAGACAATCAAAATTTAAGTATCAAAAATCATTTTTCAACAGAGATCATACTCATAAATTTGAGTTTTTGTTTTTTGATATGGAATCTCCAATCCTTAAAATGCTATAACACCTCATAGTTTAGGTAATAAACTCAAAAGAATATATATATATATCAATCAAAATTATCTTGACACCTAATTGTCTTACATGATAACCGAGAAACGACAACTATCTCGTGAAATAAGGTAAAAAAATAAATTTGGATTGGAAAAAAAAACAAAATAACCCATTTATCTAACCATTTATTAGATTTTTATTTAAGCATCCGAGATTCAATTTTATCTATTTGAAGATGAGACTAAATCGGATTGATAGATGAGGTTCAGAATTGCCATCTCTATATCCGTTTATAATTTAATTCTTCTGTTAATTGTACATTATTATAGTATTTATCGTGCTTCAAAAGTAAAGATTTATCTGAAATGTAAACTAATTGGGTGTGCCCAGTAGGCAAGGCAAGAGATCCTGCATTAGTGAAAAATCAGGTGCAATTTGTTTCCATTAATTAATTTTGATGATTTTGTGCTATTAATTGAACGTGAATAACAGAACTAAGAGATAAAAAATGTAGATTCATGCAATCAAGTGAGATAAGAGAGCCATTTATAAAAGAGGGAGAGGGAAGGGTGCTATTGACGATGAAAAGGATGGTTTCCGGATTTGAGTTTAAAAGGTTAGTTTTGGTATTTTATTTTGAAAAACAAGTAGATCTATGAAGAAAAAAAATAATTTGTCAAAGTGAGTCCAAGGACCAATTTACAACTTTCAAAACTATAGGGATCAACTTATAAAAACACTACAAACAAAAAGAACTAATTTTAATTTACCATATATATTTTTCTCACTCCCTGGGTTGGTCATGATATATGTATACATATACACACACACCAGTTAACAGCATAGAATAGAGGAAGTTAGATTTAGAGAAAAATGGAGATTGAGGGAGCTGTTGAGGTTCAAGAACCTACTAATGACGCGGACCTAACAATGGCAGATTTCTTGTTTGCGCAAGCGCAACAATTACTGTCTATTGTTTGCTATTGCTTCCAATCAAGTTGCGACCAATTGAAGAACACAACAACAAACAACAACAACAACAACAACAAAAATATTTAAACGGTTGAAGGGAAAAGCAGCTTCTCCTTCTCAAACAGTAAGTGTATTGAGAATTCCAATCCTGAAGACTATTTCCAAAGTTAATTGATATACATCTTGCAGCTACGATCTGCTTAGTATTGCATTGCCCTGATCGCAGGGTGCTAAAACAAGCAATGTAATAAAACTTATAAATCACTGTCCCTGTTAGCTATGAGTTATGAAGAACGAAAGTGATTATGACGCCCTTCCTTTAAATTGGAAGAAAGATTCATAATTTTACAGGAAAAAAAAAGTATAAAAGAATTTAAAATGAACAGAATCCCGCCCAATAGCAATACTTCTTGTGTGTCAAGGACACCTGCTGGTTGGTTTCAAGCCCCTCGAAAACTGATCTCAAGCTCACGCTATCTTCTCTTTCTCAGCTCTGTATCTTCCACTCCTTCCAACAATTTTGAGAGCCTCGTCAATTAGAATCACAGGTGCTGAAACCAAGATTACTAGAAACCATTCGTTCAGACTCAATGGAATGATACCAAACACATCAGCCAGGAATGGAACATATAGTATAACGCAGTGCAATCCGAATGAGACTGACATGGCCACTAAAAGCCAAGGGTTCCTCCAAGGTGGCATCGTAACCAAGCTATTGTCTTCAGAAAGCGCATTCAGGGAATTAAACATTTCAATCGCCACCAACACCGAAAGTGAAAGAGTCATTGCCTTCACTTTACCGCTAGAGAAATAGTCACAGGGGCTTGAAAAAGTGATCATGCGTCCCCCACCGACCTGATACGGAGACACAGTGAAATTTGACCATGTGGGGCACTCCCCCCAATTGCGAAGCTGAGAGAGTTGAACCAGTGTGTGCCCATCGCTCACAAGATCGATACCCAGAAAGGAAGCCTGGGTGTACCACAAGACGAAGATTCCAACAGTTGCAATTCCTACATAAGAACCAATTACCTGATTGCAAAAATGTTGGAATGGTGTTATTCAATGACGACAAACACGAGACTTTCTTCAATAAGTGGAGTAAATGAAGAAATAGGTACTGTTTTCTCAAACAAAGATGAACATAAAAGACAACGAGTATCAAAATATTTTCATAAGATAAAAAATGAGCTAGAGTACTGAAGACGAGTTACCAGGTAGCGGAAGAGAACCCAGGAATTTATAAGGGCATCATTGCTTTTGCGGGGTGGTTTCCGCATTATATCAACATCAGCAGGGTTAAAACCAAGAGCTGTTGCAGGTGGGCCATCGGTAACCAAATTCACCCATAAAAGTTGCACTGGTATCAAACAATCTGGTATACCCAATGCAGCAGTTAAGAATATGGATATCACTTCTCCAACATTAGATGATATCATGTACCTGCAGATTGAAGAATGAATACAGCTTCCACAAAACAGCACTCAGAAGGAAAAGATAACCAAAAAAGAGATGTACCTGATAAAAGCTTTCATGTTGTTATAAATTGAGCGACCCTCTGCAACTGCTGAGACAATGGAACTAAAGTTATCATCTGCCAAAACCATATCAGAAGCTTCCTTTGCCACCTGCAATGGTAAAAATGGCAGGATTCCCTGTCAGTCCTAAAAATCTTTCCCAAAAGAGCTCAAAAAATAAAATGAAATTTAAATTGTCAACTGTAATTAAAAAGTACAGGTTGTTTAATTAATGGAAATTGAACAACAGCGGAACACTGATGTTACATCATGCATTGGCCAGAGTGGGGTGGGGGTTAGGAGCGCAACGAGTGAGAACTGCATCACCATATCCCCTAATAAAAGATTGACCAGCTTACCTCTGTTCCTGTTATTCCCATCGCAATTCCAATGTCTGCAAGTTTAAGTGCAGGTGCATCATTGACACCATCTCCAGTCATTGCCACAATCTCGCCCATATCCTTCAGCATCCTTACAATTTCTTGCTTGTGTCTTGGCTCGGCACGGGAGAAGACCTTCCCTCCAGGTTTAGACAAAATTTCCATTTGTTCTGAAGGACTAAGAGCAGTATACTCTTTGCCAGTAAAACTTCTTCCTCTGAGATCTTCACCTTCATGAAATAACTTGATTTCCTTACAGATAGCCTCAGCTGTGGACTTATTATCTCCAGTTATAACCATAACCCTAATCCCAGCACCTCTACAATCCTCAATTGCTTTGTGCACTTCCTCACGTGGGGGGTCCTGTTCAATATTGAAATTATTTTTACCTTACTGGTCTGACTATAATGGATGTGAAACATAACCAGTGCAACATATACTCACCCGTAGACCAACAACTCCGACAAAAACTAAATCACTTTCAATGGACATGTAGTAAACTGGATCGAGCAACTTCTTGTGGGCAGGATGATTTTCAGCGTAGTAGTCTGAAAATTCCCCCAGGTCATCCTTATATGCCAGTCCCAAACACCGCAGCCCCTTGGAACTCATCTCCAAGAGTCTCAGAGACAACAGTTGCCTACAAGGTTCATCTATTGGAACAACAGATCCATCTGCAAGTTGCACATGTGAACTGCGCTCCAGTAAACTCTCGACCGCTCCCTGCAGATCCAAAAATTAGTTTCATCCAAGTACCAGTAGATGAAAATCAATAATAGAAGCAAGCTATTGACCAAAGATACATTGAGAGGAAAGACACTGATCAAAACTTGTTTTGTAAATTGGCACTGCCAAATTCTGCAAATCTTTCCAATTAATGACCTATGATGCAATTCTGCTGCTGCTTCTTCTTCGTCTTCTTTATTTATTTATTTTTTTTTAGACAGAAGCATTTCACCATTAGTAAAACAAGAGTTTTCATGTTTAAAATCAAGCACTAAAATAATATAATGGAAACAATATAGCTGAAGAATTACTACAAGATTAGTCAATTGAAACTTCAACTTGACTGAGTAATTACTCAACCATGCATCAGTTAGCCAGGAATTAATCCAATTTAGATAGATAAAGAATAGGGATGCCTCGCACACTCCACTAGTTTTAACCATGAAACACAACCAAGCATTGCAACCTTAGTTTCTAGTTTTGTTCAAGATTTGTATTTTTCATGCAGGCAAGTAATTCATTAACGGTATATAGATTACCAAATCATTATCTCAAGTCCAATTAGTCAGGCTTAACCAACCAGGAAAATCCTGTTTTTAGTAAACTAGCACATGTTACAAGTGAATTGAGTTTTCCAATAATACAGAAGAAAAGAAAAGCATTAAAATAAGCACTTGACTTTCCTATCAATATTTAGTAAACAAGGAGGAGATAACAAGTTAATCACTAACTCTGTTCTAGTGATTTTAGATTGATCAAAGCCAGTTAGAAGACTAACAATAATAATCACCTTGACAAGAAGTCGATTTTGTCCATTGGGCTCTCGAACAATAACACTCATTGACTTACGAATGCGATCAAATTCCAATGTGGCAAGCCTTTTCAATCTTTTCGTCCACCACTCACAACTCCCTATACTAACCAAGTGTTAATAGGACAGAAAGCTGCGTAAGAGTTGCATAACTCACATCATCTAAATATTTTCAGATTTCTGCTTACCTAATGTCAACGTGCTGCGATCAATCAAATAGTTTGCAGCAAGCTGCATGCCCCGAATTTTGTCCCTTCCCTTAGCATCTGGGACACCCATCTTCTCAACCAAAACCTTAAGAGCAGCCTCAGTAGGCAAACCTGTAGCCCTGAAAAGACGGCCATCACAAAAGATCCCAGCATCATTACAAACAGCACATATCTCTGCCATGGCTTGCAAATTAGCATCCATATTGTAGCAACTCCAGTCAACAATTCCACCATCCTTAGGATCATAAGTTGTTCCTTCAACATGAAAACATCGAGAAGAAGTAGTTTTTCCACCCAAAGTGAAGAACTCTGTCACGGACATCTGGTTTGTAGTCAAAGTCCCAGTTTTATCTGAACAAATCACAGTTGTGCATCCTAAAGTTTCCACACTTGGAAGCTTTCTCACAATTGCATTCTTTTGTGCCATTTTCCTGGTACCCAGAGCCAAACAAGTTGTGATTACAGCAGGAAGGCCTTCTGGAATTGCTGCTACAGCTAAGGCAACAGCTATCTTGAAATAATAGGTACATTTCTCAAAAGAAAATCTGATATTTGCAGGCCACCCATCTACAACATCCCACGAGAGGAAATTTTTGTAATTAATGACCCATACAATGAGACAAACAAGCCCAATCGCAGTTGTAAGCCTGCTGCCAAATTCATCCAACTTCTTCTTCAATGGAGTATCGCTCTCTTCCAGAGAAGCCTCGTGTATTTGCTTCTGAATTTTTCCAATCTCGGTTTTCATCCCAGTACTTATAACAACACAAATACAGCTCCCATTCACAACAGTTGTGCCGGCAAAAACCATATTTTCCTTAGCCTGCAACTCGCAGTCGTCCATAAATATGGAAGCAGTGCCTTTCAGAACAGGCATTGCCTCTCCAGTCAATGAGCTCTGCTCAACTCTCAAAGTGGATGTCTTCAAAACTGCCACTCTCATGTCAGCCGGCACTCTATCCCCAACCCGCAGTTCCACTATGTCTCCAGGGACAAGCTCCCTAGCTGGCAAGTCCGGTATCTTGTACCCATCCCTTAAAACCTTTGCCGATTCACATTGCATCTCCTTAAGGGCCTCAAGAGCCTTTTCAGCATTAGTCTCTTGCCACACCCCAACGATAGCATTGAGGACTAAAATCAAAACTATAACAAGTGGCTCCACATAATCTTCGAATCCAGCCTCCCCAGACTCACCTCCATGTAAATATGCTAGAATAAACGATATAAAAGCTGCAACCAGAAGTATCTTTACAAGCATATCATCAAATTGTTCTAATACCAACCGCCATAAGGGCTTTCCCTTCTCTTTAGCAAGCTCGTTCCAGCCATACCTCTCTCGCAGCTTCTCAACCTCATAAGAGCTCAGACCCTTGTCTAACTTGACATTGTACTCTTTCAAGCACTGCTCCACGGACCATGACCATGCAGGGAATGGTTTTTCCTCCATTGAATTCAATTTCAGCTCCAAAACTTAATTTACTCCAAACCAAAATCTTAATCTAACTTCCCTCAATCATATCAAAATCCTACAACACAGTGGATTACACGGTCAAAATTAGAAGGAAAAAAAATTGAATGAATTTTATTATTGCTACCTTCACAAAAAAAAAATGTTGCCAGAAGCACAAATAAAGCATAAAGCAGAGGTATAACAAACCAGAATTACTTTGGATACTCTTTTTTTTCCCCTCTAATCACAGAAAACTCATGCCAGAGAACGAGTAGAAGAACAATTAATAAGCATGATGTTTCTAATTATGCAATAGGAGGTTTAAATTTTCGGCACACCAAACCCACCCACCCAAACTAAAAAAACCCTCTAATAACTGACCTTATCATACACCCACCAAAAAAAAAAAAAGAGTAGTTAACTAGTTTCAGCGCGCCCCCAACGAACCAAAATAAACAGAAATACTCAGAAAAATAAATTAGCCAGCAAAGAAAATAAAGCAAGCAAAGCCAAATACTGACAACTTATAACAAAAGGGAAAGCATCATGTGTGGACTGTAAATCTTACCATGCTGACAACCAAAGAAAACAAACTCTTCCATACTTATACTGTAAGTAAAAATTGAGCAATGTTGAAGAAATAAAAAGAAGCAGAATTGGAACCTTTGAATAACAAGTTAAAGACAAGAAAGTTGGCTTGGAGATAAAGCAAAGGCTAAGGCCACAAAGAAAAATTCCTTGTTCTCTGAGGAAATATCAAATAAAGAAAGGAACAAAAGAAGAGTCAGGCAGCCCACAATTGTGATTAATACTCTTCTCCTTAATTCAATCTTGAATTTTACAAGGACTATGGCTCTCTCTGCTTTTTTATGAAGAAATGGATGGTGGGTGGTTTTGGAATATTGGGATCTTTGGCTTTTTAAATTCCACCACTACCACCTGTCGTGGCAGTTTAAAATTTTTGAAAATTGAACTTTTTTTTTTTTAATAACCCTTGAAAAGGGTTTTGAAATGACTGTTCTACCTTTGCGGGATTGACTTTCTACAGAATTTGAATGCTGTGTCTTTGACCGTACCTGCACAAAGAATCCGTGACTTCTCTCTGATGAAGACGTATGTGTATTGCCTGGAAGTTTCTGTTGGATCAGCTGCGGGATGGGACACCTTAAGAAAGAGCCGTATTTTGGGAACTTAGCTCATCAGATGGGTTTTATTGTTTATTATTATCGTTGACTACCTAAACCTAGCCTTAAGATTTCATTAATTGTGTCTTGTAATGGTTAATAACCAATTTTATAAAGTATAGTACAACCAAATGCCTATTTATCATTATTGCTGTTTTTATTTAAAAAAAACAAAAACAAAAACAAAGTCTCTTTATTTTGTTTTGAATTTGAATTAAAAGCTGGGGAATTAAAGCGGTATACATTTATATTTCAAGTTTAGTCTTCAATCTATTCTTACAAGTTTGATTGCTTACAATTTTTCTTTATATTTTAATTCATCCTTCAATTTATCTTTTTAGTAGATAAACCTATACAAAGTAATGAAAATACTCCCTGGTAAAAAATTCAAATATAACCTAATTTTATTTTTTAAAAAAAATAACCATGGAAAAAATGAATTTTAATATCATATCACAATTTTTTTTAAAATTATTTATTTAATAAATTAAATAGGTTTTGAATTTTTCGAATGGCATTAATTTTATCAGTTTGCATGAAACTATTTACTAAATTAATAAATTGAAGAATGAATTAAAATATAAAAATAGATTCTAAGCAATTAAATTTGTAAAATTAAATTGAAGACTAGATCTGATATATATATATATATATATATATATTCGAGCTAATTCTCCTTAAAACTAAATAAGTCCTTAAAACAAAATAAGTCCAAAATTGTGGAAAATATTAGGTACATTGGGAATATTGTTTTCGTCTGTAATATGGAACCTGACCTAATATTATAACTGCCCATTATCTCTACTTGCATAGAAAGAAGTGGTTAGTGGTTGGAAGAGTGGGGAGTAATTGCTCTGTGATTTAAACCTAAAGTTGAAAAAAAAAAAAAAAAAAACCGACTAAAGCTAGCATTTTTTTCAACATATAATAACTAATTATTATTGGAAACATGTATAGAGGAAGAAATCTGGATCACATAGTGAAAAATAAAATTCTTTTGATTTTCATAACTCCATGAATTTAATTTCAAGATATAAAAAACTGACATGAAAATATTTATAACTATAAAAAGATGGTAATTTGTAAAACTCTATTTTCTTTCAACAATTAGTACTACTTAACTTTCTAATACAATACAAAGCAACAACTATGTTTTAAACAAGTTTTTGTTGTTGTGGATTATTAATTGACAATAAATAATTTTTTTTCACTTTTTTTGAGTCATTTTAAAATCTGAACATTATCATATATAAAACAAGAGGAGTTGGCATTCTTTGAGCAAAATGAAATTTAAAAAAAAATGAATATACAAACAGTAAACATATTAAAATACCGAATGAGTTTAATCAAACATAAGTATACCATCTTTTTTAAGTAACTAGTAATAAGACTTGAATCCAAAACCTTAACTAAATATATCTTAAACTAGTTCAAAAAAATCTCGAAGTCAATTAGAAAAATTTTTCTATATAAATAAATTTGAGAATTGTTTTTAATTCTACCTTCATTATTAAGTCTTTTTTCACAAGAATGTATACAATATAAGCATCCCTTATGCGGGCAACGCTAAGTAAAAACGCACGATGCGTCCCTAGAAACGTGCAGGGTTTAAAGACCTTTCAAGCCTCAAGAGTCGAGTGCTAGAAACTGAAGCCAGGGGCTTAAAAAAAAAAAACTGCCAACGAAAGTGACAGCGAAAGTAAAAAGGCTTGTACGAGCAAGACTCCGTTTTACTTTTTTCTTTGTATCGATATACGAGGAAGACTACTTCAATGACTGTTGTCGAGTTTTTTTTTTTTCATAATAAAATATTTTTAAATCTTATCTTTTAAAATAGAATAATTTTAAACTTAATTATCAATATAAGATATTTATGTCTTGTAGAAGCCATCTTATTTATATATGTTGACATGTTAGTTTTACTTAAAAAGCAAAAATTATTTTTTTCTAAAAAAGAAAAAACCTTTTACCATCACAAATTAATCTTCTCCTTCTTAAACATTCTCTCTTAATCAACCCATTTTAACTACCTTCTCCCTATATCAATCCATGTTTTTTTTTCTTCTTCCTTTTTGCTTTCCTTCTCTCTCTATCTTTATGCATCTCATAACGCTTTTTGTTCCTCTTTCTATTGAAAAATCAATTTTAATAACTCGATTTCAATTGTTGGAATTCTACTTCGGTCATGATAGTTATCTATTGAAAGAGTTTCAATATTCATAGCACATCGTCATCTTTTTATACATTTATCCTTCTAATTTCCCTTCAATTTAAAATTACCATTAAATTGTTATTTCATAGAGATCACAACCGATTGCAACTTGTTCTAGATTTTTTTTATACCAATCTCAATTGAAAGGACTTTAAAACAAAAGATTTATAAGGAGGTTGAAAGATAGTCTACAAGACAATCTATCTTTTAAACTCTAAATTAAACAACTAAAATTGCTAAATATATATAATATTAATGAAAACAATCAAAACATAAACTAACTTTTGTTTATCTCAACAATGAATTATAGATTACGAAGTCGAACAAAAATTGAAATTGATAGATATTGAATTAAAGATCTATACAAGTAATAATAATACTAAAAATATAAAGACTTATAGATGTAGAAACCGATGAACAAGCATCGATTGAAACTCCAAACATTGAGAGACGGGATATACGTGTGTTGCAATGAAAGTGACAATTGAACCGAAACGATCTACCAGTCTACAATTATTGTTTAGTTGATTACCGTCTATAAACTATAGCCTATTTTGTTTCACGTATTTACAAGATAAAGCCAGTAATTTGCAAGAGTTGTTGTATTGTGTTTGTTGTATTCGTTGTATTTTATTGTTTCTTTTCCTCATGTGGTCGGAGTTGATATTTATAGTCCTTTCATCCTTTTATATATATATTTTTTACCTATCGGGTTCTTGAGTTGCAATGCCTTATAACTTCCTTCATTGGGCTACAATGCTTCATGTTTGTCTTGGGTTACAATGCTGCATGTTCTTTGATATTCTCACTTATTCATTGCAACAATATCATGTATCTCTTATTTATGTTTCCAGTCACTTAAAATAGTTAGTCGTTTCTTTTAAATAGGACTTGCCTTTTCACTTCTTTTATCCATAGTGCAATTTTGTTTAAAATTGTATTAGGTTTCTTTGTCTCTTAAGCATAAAAGTCTTTGGACCTTTTTTTTTATGTGGAATTGATCTCGTGAATTCGGCTTTTAACGCACTAGTAGCTTTTAAGACCTATAATATGGGCTTTATAATCAAAACCTCATTGAGCCTTAATCAATTTGTTGGGTCGTCAAACTCTAATTAAATTAGGGTATAACACAACTCTATTTTTTATTGACCAAGTAAATTATCTCATTTAAATGAAAAATATGGTTGTATAGAAGTTTTTTCACTTAGAATTTTGATGGAAAATTGAAAAATTAGCAAACTTAGTTATTGATTGTTGTCACTAGTTAGTTGTCTTTTTTAACTAATTGATTATGATATGCACTTGCTTTTGCTTAGGTTTTGTATTAAGGGATTGGTTAAATTATTGTTAATTATATGGGATTTTGTTTGTGATCGAGTTACTTGTAGTGTTAAATTGTTAATTTACTATGAGCTTGTATTTATAATGGAATTAATTTAGCCTTATCAATTATTTGATTATGGATGATTAATGCTTATTTAGCGGTTGAATGAATAAGGTTAAATTGGTTAGTGATATTGTTTATAACTCGACTTGTTTTAGTTTTAAATTGATATATAAGATAGGGATTGATTGTTCTTGTGATTATTCGAATGAGATTTAGTTGAGGATAATTTGAAATAGAAAGAAAAATAGTTTATGATCGACCTTGCAAACAAAAGAAATGCCCGACGAGTGTGGTTTAACCGTCAACAAAACAATAAAAAGTGTCTTTACGGACATGGATAGAGAGGGTTAACATTGGATATGTCAAGACCGAATGAAAGATACTATTCATATATGTTAACGAGTTAACAAGAGACGAAAGGCATCAATTTTCTCGGTTATTATAAATTCTCATGATCAATTTCTTTGTTGTCATTAACTATTCACAACCCAAAAATCCGTATATCATTTGACAAGGAAAAACTTCACCGAAAAAGTAACAGAGATAGATGACCAAATAGAGAATGGTGTGGTGCATTTATGACGAGCTCTTAAGTTGTTGAAACTAGCTAGCTCACAGAATATAATGTGACAGAAAGACCCCTCTTGTTTCTTTCATGGAGGGTGCAAATATTTTGGCTTTTGAAAAGTTAACATCAATTTTGTTTTTCAATTATAGAGAAGAGAAGGGGGAGGGGGAGATAATTCAAGATTTTGATAGAGCAGTCGATAACTCGATCATAATCCCGAAGAAACATGAGGGGGATAATTAAAGATTTCAATTTGGATGATCATAGTAAAAGTTTGTCAAAGAGACCAAAGGGGTAGCTAGTAGGAACCATTATGAAAAATATGCAAGTTTGATGTGGATAAAGCTAGCAAGCTAAAAATATAACAAGTCCCATGGATAACTGAATTGAAATTATAAAAAACCTCCTACCTAGATAGTATTAACACGATTAAGATCTATTAATATGAAAAAGTTGATTAACACCATGACTTAAATTCATTCTAATATCAAATCAAATTACGAACATGCAATTTATTCATTATGTATTAATAATAAATATATTGTAAGTTCACATATTTTAAGAATTTAGAGAAAAAATAGCTAAAGAAAGAACGCAAGTTTTTTTTAATTATTATTCTAAACCTATATAATAACTACTTAATTAAAAAAAATGACATGAATATCTATACAGTAAAACTGTCAATTTTTTTTAATGAATAAGATTTAAAGTGACTTGTTTTGAAAAAATATATTAAAAGATATCCTATTTTAAGAAAAAAACTCGACTGTCATCGGTACGGTACTATTGTTTTAATTTAGTATTTTCTCTTTTGGTCACCAGCTAATGCGCATGTAATCAACAATTGTTTAAAAACATAACCCAAGTTCCAGGAAAGTTCCAAAATGCTTTAATTACCTGCAACAAAATTGTCAGTACTGCATAACGCCGTCATCCGAAATCCAAATACAGCAATGCTCCCATTAGTTGGGTTCACTTTATTGCCCATTGTCATTTAATTAATGAAGAGTATATCGTAAGATGATGTAATGCATACCTACGTTTCATGAGCGGTGTTGCTTTCTGTCATATATTCTATTGCCTCTTTAGTAGACCTCTCCTATTTCTTTGTTGATAGTTCATGCATTTGTTGAATTGCTTTGCTGTTAGCGGAGAAAGGTCCGCACGTTTTGGAGGGGAACATCTCTAATAATGAACATTTGTGGCATTGCCTGAGGTTTAGAAAAGCACGTGATATGATATGTGTAGACTTCTCACTGGAAGGTCTTAAATTCAAATTGGACAAACATTAAAAAAAATCATCATTATGTCATTACCAAATGATTCTTTATATCATTTTTATTATGAAACTTTAAGAAATTTGTAATTAAATTATTCTTTTAACAATTTTCAAGATTTTCTATCTATATTTTCATTTAAATTATAGTGTATTTATAAAATTGATGTCATTTTATTAAAAAATTAATTTTTAAGTGATTCTAATGGAAGTTCTTAATTGAAAAATCAAAATAATTTAATCATAAAATTGATAAAAAATAATTTGAATCTAAATTTGATAATACTTTAATAGTTTGATGATATATTTAATGATCGTCCATTCTAATTATATAAACGGATAGAGTTTTTAGAGGAAAAAAATACTAGTATTGTTATGCATTTTAAACCAAATGGATCTCTCCATAAATTAGAAAATCCCATTTTCCCACCTCTTGAAAAAATCGAAATACTTCGTTTATAATGAAATTTTTTAGAATTGATTTATTTGATTTATGGGTAAGTATTCTTACGACTTGTCCGTTTGTGTCGTGCAATCATATTTACCAACTTAAATTGTTTGGCTCTAACAATTGATATTTCAAGAAGAAGTCACTATTGCACAAATAATTCCAATGTACTTAACTTATACAAAAAAAATTTAGAATCCAACCCATACCGATTTTTATTGAATATCTTTTGATTTTTCAATGAGCAACGAGGGTGCGTAAATACAAGTTTACAAGAAACGAGATGTTTTATCTTAAAGAAATAAATTAAATTATTTGTTTCGATCCTAAGAGGCATTAATTGTAACTATAAATAGATTTATTTCAAATAAATGAGTTACTCTTAAAATGGAAATTCGGATTTTATTTTTACGTGATTCACGAATGACATATCTCGGGTCTACAAAACATGCTTAGAGATTGATCTATCATTTCATGGCGACCAAGATCCAATGTATCTATGCACTCGTTAATTTTACATGTACTTGGCATGTCTTGCCTTCGATCGCATTGTTAGACTTAAATTTTTCTTCCAAAAAATATATATAAAAAAGAGATAGAAAATGGACCAAATAAATTTAATTGGATAGGTAATTTAAAAGAAATAAGAGTTGAAAGGATAAAATAAAATGAGCTTTTAAGATAAGGCATCAAATAAAATTTTGGCTAAAAAAAACCATAAAAACTCACTATAAAAAAAACGTCATTCACTGCAGAGTAAAGGAGAAAGGGGATAGAAAAATTTAAAAGACAAAGAACATATAGAAAAAACCCAAAAAGTAATAGTCTTTCTCAAAAAACTCTCATCGGTTGCAAACTCTCATGGCCATCTCCTCTACCCACTAGCTAGCTATTGCCACACATGGTAACGGTTCGGTTCGAATTGTAAACCGAACCGAAATCAAATCTTTAAAAAATCGAATCGAAATTGTTAAAACCATAACTTTGATCAAATCGGACCGTAACCGGCTACCTACGAGTTGGTTATGGTTTAAGGCATCATGAAATTAGAACCGGCGGTTCTAAACCGACGATTAACCATAGAACCGATGGTTTTACGTTTTTCCTAATAAATTTGGATTAGGTCGAAAAGAAAAAAAATTTAAATAAAAAAACCAATTTTATATGGGATAGACGAGTAGCTATTGGATCGAAAAAAGAAAAAAATTAAGCCTAATAATTTTTAATTTTTGGACGTTATATATATATATATATATATATAAATTGAGTATGTGACAAACGATCACATTTTTGTGACCGTTTGTCACAACTCAACGATTACAAAAAAGTGATCGTTTATAAAACGGTCACAAACATTTATGATCGTTTTCTATTTTTTTTCTTTTCTTTTCTATAAATACCTTCTTACTCTCAATTTTATTCGTTTTTCTCACAACTTAATTTCTCATTCTCTCTCAATCTCTTAAACTCTTAAGTCTAGAATTCTCAATACTATCCTATAATATTTTTTATACTCTAAATACTTCTTAAATTTTTACATTTCTATTGTTTTATACTACAAAAAATGACAAGTTCAAGTTCATATCCGTCATCACAACAAAGTAATATTGTCAATCAAAATCGAGCAGGGGAGTAACAATAACAATCAAATTTTACACCTAGATCATCCGACATCTTCAAAATTCATTTCTCAAAAGTTTCGTTAGAAAAAGCGTTTTACTCGTGATTTGCAACTACCGCAACAAGCAATACACATTCAAACAAGGAGGTGGTTATGGAACATTTAAAACCCACTTGGAGAAAAAGCATCCATATGTACTTGGTAATGATAGACATCGGACATAAATATCCGGGTTTGCTTCTCAATCTTCCTTTTTATTTCAAGTACATTGATAAAAAAAATAAAGAAGAAACGACTAAAATGATATGTGTTGATCATTTATCTTTTAGTTTTGGTCAAAAAATGAGTTTTAGTGATTATTGTTGTAACGCTTTAAATCCCGCGTTCAAACAAGTTGAAAGACATTCTTTAAAAAAAAAACAGTTATAAAATTATATAGAGATAAAAAAAGAGAATTAACTCGTATTATTTATAAATTTGAATGGTCGTGTTTCTATATGTTCTGATATATGGTCTAATCAATGGCAAACTCACTCTTTTATGGGTGTAACGTGTTATTGGATTGATAATGAATGACACATGCAAAAACGTCTTCTTGCATATAGAGTTTTTTGATGATAAACATACCGCTCAAAATATATATAAAATACTAAAAAAGATTTTAGATGAATATGTTTTACCTTTAAGAATATTTTCAATTTCTTTTGATAATGCTAGTTCTAATGATGCTTCAGTAGAGTCTTTAGGAGAACTTTGTCAACCCCATCTTGGAGATAAGTTTTTCCATATTAGATGCGTATGTCATGTTTGAAATTTATGTGTGCAATCTGGTTTGGAATATCTTAAAGATATTGTTAGGCCAATTAAAGCTCTTGCTAAATATTTATGGATGCATCCCCAAAAGATGAAATCATGGGAAAAGTTTTACAAAGAAAGAAAAAAAACCAAGACGATTTTCAAAAGATGTTCCAACTCGTTGGAATTCAACTTATGACTTACTTAGACGATCATTTGAATATCGAGATTTATTATGCTCATTTTTTTCGGAAAATATTGATTCTTTTTTTATTTGTCAAAATGATTTTCAAACTTTGATTATAACAATTTTTGTCGTTTTCATCTATTTGGTCATTTTATTGTTGTTGTCTATTTTACTTATTTGTCTACTTTTAAACTATATTTTCACATATGCTATTTAGGTTGTATTAGCCACATATTCTTATGCATTATTATGCTTTTTTTATTTCTTTTTCGTACCTATTTATTTCAGAATAGAAATGAGATCCCCGATCGGTCAAGTCCTAAATCACTTACTCGATCGATAAATGTTTAAAAAATAAATATAGATTTTCATCCTAAAAAATAAAAATTACTTCGGATTTATATACAATACAGTTTGTGTTAAACATGACGAGATAAGGTGATTTCAATTTTCTTTATACATAACAAATCTCTTGCCGAAAATTCCGAATAAAACAACACTATGATTTTCTAATAAGATAACGAATCTAAGATTTCTAATAATCAAATTTAGCCAAGTACCTCAAGGCAAGAAGACAAGCCGATCGAATTTAACTGTCTTATCGAATAAAGTTGTTCCACGCATAGTACAATGGTCAAAAAGATGCAATGGAAAGGTGTCCTGATTAACATCCACTTTCAAAGAATCAAAGGAGACGGGTTTCTTCTATCCACGAGTTTGACCCATACACTTTTTCCGCAATGCAATTTCCTGGAAATCCATCCTTCTGCAAAAGTCTACTACAAATCCCATTGCGTAGGCCAACGTGTCATTCATTGAAAAAAGAGGAAAAAGAAAAGCCCCGTGGAGAGTATTGGTTGATAACGGCTATAAATGGCTCCAGGGGGGACGACTTTACGTTCCACTTTAAATTTAACAACCCATTAGTCTCTCTCTCTCTCTTTTAATATTACCAAAAAAAAAAAAAAAGAAGAAGATTTTTACCAGTGGTGCCAATCAATAATTGCCGCTAAATAAGCCTTACGAAAATAAAATGCAAGTAGTTAATAACTCAACCCTACTCCTTCGGCCTTCGGCCACCAATTCACTAGTGTCGTAGTCACTGGAATTTTTAGGATAAGTACGATCACTTCCCCTATTTATATATATATAAAAAAGCATTATTTTAGTTTATTTCTAACATCATAATTATAGCAGCAATTGATTTAGACACGTATAAAATTTGAAAAACATGGATAAGATGATAATATGATTAAAATGATTGTATGTTTTTTGGATGGTAAACATTATTTCCTAATAAATTTATGCATCAATCAAATCTATGAATTTAAGAAGGAAAGAAAATCCTTAATTTCTGGGATCCCTTGAGGTTACGAAATGACCATTTGTGGAAAACATTAAATCTGATTCATACGTCAAGCGGAATTAACGACAATTTGATCAAAATGATACTGGGAGCCTGCCTTTCCCTAGGTGGGCAAGATGGATTTCAGAGGAAACGACTCTACCAAGTTTTGTTTATCCAGTGGGCCTACGTAAATTATCCCCTTCAAATAGATCGGTGGGCTTTATCGATCCTTTATCTGATTTCAGCCCAACATTGTTTCCATCTATATAAATTTGATATCTCAAAAGCACCCTTAACTTCAACGGCTGAGATTGTGCCAAGCAAGATAAAAAAAACGTAATAAAGAGAAATCCAACGGCGAAAGAGAGTGCAAAGAAGTCTAACTAAGGGCTTATATTGTTCTGCCGCATCATGCAGGCACTTGGTTATTTCCTCATCAAATATTTGGCTTTCCTCTAGGGTTTTACTCTTATCATCACAAACAGAGAGAGAGCTCTCTTCCTCTTCAGGTATGGTTTCCGATCATTCTCTCCTGCCAAGAAAAGTGAACTAAATTTCTTCTCTGGTGTTCTTATTTGACCTAGCCGTGTGTTGGTGTAAATAATTAGTTCGGAGGAGGCGAGGAGAAACGGTTAGCAAGAATGGCGCGGCCAGTTTTCGTTGGAAACTTTGAACACGAGACAAGGCAATCGGACTTGGAGCGCTTGTTCGGCAAGTACGGACGGGTGGAGCGAGTTGACATGAAATCCGGTAAACTGTCTGGGTCAATTTTTTTTTTAATTATTACTTAATTTGATGATGAAATGCGCAATTAACTGTAATTGAGTTTGATTATTGGTGTATGGTATTATAAACGGGTGGAGCGAGTTGACATGAAATTCGGCAAACTGTCTGAGTCTTTTTTTTTTAATTATTATTAACTGTGATTGAGTTTGATTACTGGGGTAATGATATTATTCATGATGAGTTGCGGTTTAGGATAGAGTGGAAAATATTTTTTGATTGATATATTTTTTGCATTTCAGCTCAATTATCATTTTAACCATGTTAACTCCTATTTTTTCATTTGAAACCCTGTTGGTATAAGGTTGGATGGCTTTGGTTTTTAAGGAAGCTCACACTGTAGTGTATTGTGTCATGACTAATTGGTTTTAAGCTAAGTTTTGTGATTTCGCCAAGGGATTGTTAGTTTTGGTATTGAGTGGGATTGGTTTGTTAAGTGAATGGTGGTTATTGTGTAGATTCTCGACTGGATAGCTATTCTGAAAATGAGTTTGTGGGATATAAAATATACAGCTACTTGATTAGCAGTGATCACATTCAAATTAAAAATCCAGTTAGAAATAAAAAATGGAAACACCAAATTTGAAGTTTCTCTGGAGAACTCCTCCATATTAAGTGTTTGTTTTGACGCAGGAACTCTTACTAAGGAAATTTGAACTTCTATCTGGCTCGCCAACATTTGTAGTGGCTTGGAAACTTTCTTGCTTGTCTGCTCTCCTTCTCCTTCCACTCACAGATGGAATCATCCTGTATTTTCATCACTCGATCATCTGTCACTCACCCACCTCACCGCCCTAACTTTGCATTTCACAAGAGTGGTCGTGATGATCTCAGTCAATTTACTATGCCTTGTCTACCACTACTGATAATAGGAGGATGTATTGAAATCTGTCTTGCCATGCGATCCATTTCTGAACTAGTGCTATCTGAATGGAGAAGCATGCTTAGCAATGACATCTCAGACCTGAAACTTTGGATTTTAAACTCTTAAAATGCCAACTCTTCATTTAGTTCATCATGCAACGCTTCTACAATCTACATCCTTATGTGCATCAGCCCATCAAGTATTTTGCAGGTGTTGTATAACTTTCAAGTTCTTACCAGGATAAGGAATCCTGATTTGGCTGATGTACCCTACTGGATTTAATTCCAAGGTCATGCATCACTTTTTTCTGTCTCTAATTTGAATTGTTGGTGCAGGGTTTGCTTTTGTTTATTTTGAGGATGACCGTGATGCTGCAGATGCTATACGTGGACTTGATAATATACCTTTCGGATATGACAGGCGCAGGCTTTCAGTGGAGTGGGCTAGGGTATATGCTTATTCTTTCTTTTTTGCATGGTTTTCAATCTAATGCTGTGTTCTTGTGCTTCTCAAGTTGTTGGTTTAATTGCAGTAAGTAAAAGAGATTGATTATATCATGAATGTGCTAGGGTGAACGTGGTCGGAACCGAGATGGGCCAAGGTCGACAGCGAACCAGAGGCCAACGAAAACCCTGTTTGTTATTAATTTTGATCCAATTTACACAAGGGTTGAGGACATAAAAAGACACTTTGACCGTTATGGAGAGGTGCTGCATGTCAGAATTCGACGGAACTTTGCATTTGTGCAATTTGAGACACAAGAAGATGCTACCAAAGCTCTTGAGTGCACGCACATGACGTTAGTCCACATGTTTTGAGTGTGTTGCTTGTTTAAACAGCTTGGTTAGGTTTTCTTCCATTTCTTTTTTAGATCAGCTTATTAATATATTGTATTGTCTTCCATTTTTGCAGCAAGATATTGGACAGGGTAGTTTCTGTTGAGTATGCTTTGAGGGATGATAGTGAGCGGGGTGACAGATATGATAGTCCTAGAAGAGGAAGTTATTATGGGAGGTCACCGAGTCCAGTTTATCGCAGGCGACCAAGTCCTGATTATGGTCGAGCTCGCAGCCCTGTTTATGATAAGTACAGTGGTTCAATGCATGACAGGCACCGGAGTCCTGATTATGGTAGGAACAGAAGCCCTGAGTATGGCAGATACCGCAGGTATTGCATTCAACGAAAAGAGAGAATTTCTTCTAATTTTTCTTTTTCATTTTCCCCAAGGAAATGGTGCAATTATTTGTTTTTTGAAGTTCTTGGAGCTCATTTTCTCTTCTCTTCCAGAGGAGCACACTCATGTTGCACTGTCTGTTGTTTTCTTATGTTTGTTAACAGTCGTTCACCAGTACGAAGGTCAAGAACATGAGGAGTCGTGGGAAACGTTCTGCTTGGCTTTATGTGCCATTTACTGTGTAATTGCAATAGCTGTAGACCTGCTGTGTAGAAAATTTCATTTTGGCATAGTATGTAGTTTCTTCTCTAGTGTATGTTGATTTCATGGATTGCAAATGGTTACAATTTGGGTTACTCGGTCTATTTTTCTATTACAGTAGTGATATGGTCGAATTTGGTTGTCATTGGCCTCATAGTAGACATAGAACCTCTCGTTTGTTTTAATCTGATGGAAATCAAGGTTCTAGCAGCATCTTAATTCTTAAGGTGCTGGCATCATCCTCGTTAAAATTTCTGTTTAGTAGATGGTAAATTTCTGTTAACCCGTCTCAGAATTTTGGCCGATGCCTTTATAATTCCTTTTTGGTTGTGTGGTTGAGAAGTTGGATTTTCAGCTCAAAATGTTTTTTTTTCCTGTGAAGGATGAATGGGTAGGCTTGAAGGTTGTAAAATATATTCTTAGTCACTACGTTCAACACTTTTAAGAGAAGATTTACTTCGAAAGTGTAAATGGGTGCATGGGCGTGTTTTACCTTAAAAATCATACCGACAGATTTTATTCGTGAAGGGAAGATTTGAACGCTTTCTAAGAGAACGGCAGATTATCAAACGTCTTCTTAAAAACGTTTGAGTTTTGGTGCCATACCTGTCTACTTGTATGGAAGTCAATTTTAGGGCTTGTTTGATAATTTATTTAAGTATCTTAAAAAATTAAATTATATTACTTAATATAAAAAAATTGTTTGATAATTTAAATAAATTTATTTTTAAAATTTAAATTTAGTTAAATTTTACTTAATTAGATAAATTTAAATTTTTAACTTATTATTTTTTATTAATAAGTTCAATTAAATTTTTTTAAAATTTTTTAAATATGACTGTATATCCGTCATTTATTTTCTGCATCAAGAAGAATTCTTTTTCAAATCCATCAAAGGCGTCAGATGAAAATTCAATTAGCGCAGGAGTTTTCGTATATAATAATAACATGAGAGCTTGCTTAAACAAGACATTAGCCAATTTTATATACAATAACATGAACCCAACAGCCATAGGCAAATTCACCCAAGTTTTCAAGAATGATATAATTTCTGCACTGCTACCTTTGACTGTGACAACCAACACATCTTTGGTGTCTCTAAGGATTGTGTAGTTAAAACGAAAACAAAGAACATTAACCCAAGTGGAATAATTTTTTTGAGAGTCACAAGCTCAATGCCCAAAAACTTTGGTTTATCAGGTTCTTTACCAAGCAAAGACTGTCCATCAGCGGCAGCTGCAGCCTCTGCCCTGTAAATATGAAAGTTTCTGTCTTTTGGGGGAAACCCACTTGGTTTTGATACAAAGGTAGGAAATTTTGGAGCCCCGTTTGATGATAAAGAAAACCCAGTAAAAGTTTTAGGTTTGATAAAAAAAAAAGCCTCTGCTTTAAGCCCTCTGGAGGATACAAATATCTGGTTTTGGGGTTTGGTAGCAGTGAAAGAAGCCCTTTGGTTTGTAGCACCGGTTCCATGTCTCTCCCTTTTTGTTTCTCTCTCTCTACCTCTCTTTTGGTCCCTTAAACTAAACCCAAACCTTTGGTTTTTCAAGAAGAAGGCATAAGAGAGACACGGATATAAATAGGCAGATAAGGTGGCTAGAGGAGATTGATTTGCCCAGAGAGAAAAGTAGTGAATTGATATAAATATCCTTTTATATCAAAAACCTAAAAAACCGAACCCTCATTGTCTTTTTAAGACTTCTATTCAAAAAAAACAAAAAAACAAAAACAAAATAACTTAAAAAGATGATGTTTAATTTTTTATTAATAATTTTTTTATAGAATATTTTTTTATTTATTTATACACACTAACACACACACATATATATATTAAAAACTAACACACACACATATATATATTAAAAAATATCATGTTATAATTATAAGGTTAAAATTGTCATGTATATAACCTTGATATATTCGATAACAATATTTATTAAACAATTTTATTATATTCAACACTTAATTTTTAATAAATATCAAATAATTTATCAAGAACATATTCAACACTTAAAATTTAATATATTTTTTTTAATTTTATCAAACATCAACTTAATTTTTTTATTGTACCTAAAATAAAAGCCTTTTGAGCTTCTTCTATTTCTATTGTACCAAACATAAAAGCCTTTTGGGCTTTCATTTTCAGCGAGCAATGTGCGTTTGGAACGCCAACTTGATCATTACCTCACTGTCATCTGTGCTGTTTTACGTGAAGGTGTGTGATTGTGTCACTTGTTGCTACGCTTAGCATCTCTTTTCAGTTAGTAGGGGATTCTGTTAATCTGTGAGAGCAGTTCCAGTTAGGACAAAAATGTTATCCTGCATATAATTCGAAATGAATTTCATTTTGCCCATCAATACAAGCTGCTCTTGCAACATAATGAAAAAGACAACCTCTTGCTCTTACAACATGATGAAAAAGACAACCTCTTGCTAGGTTAATACAACAGGAAAGATAATCAAGAAGATTTCCTTGATTCTTGTTCAAGTGCTTTCTCGAGCCAGGTTTCTGCATCCTGCATCATCTCAGGACTGAGCCTCACCATCAGAATGCAGAATTCTGTTTCATTGAGTACTCCATCTCCATCAAGATCTCCTTCTCTCACCATAGCCTCCGCCTCTTCTTTGCTCATCCCTTCCATCCCTAGAAGTGCTGCATTTCTTCGCAGACTTTCTGCAGTAATCAACCCCTTTTGGGGGTCTGCCAGAAGCCGAAACCCCCCACATAATTCAGACACAAAATCCTCTACACCAAGCTTCTCTGCCATCACCGGTAACAAATCCTTGTACTCACTGCTTGTTGCAGTTTTCATCCCGATGTGATCCTTCTCCATTTCTCTCGATGAGAAAATTAAGGATCCTTCAATCAGTGGAGTGGTATAAACAACTGTGTGGTGTGGGCAAATATATAAGCCTTAGGGAAGAGCTAAAGCAGACAGATTTATCCGACCTTTTTATAAGCATGGAAAGTGTCATTGCTTTTCTCTATGGTCCCATATCATTTGGGTAGTTTCTAATGAAGCTCAAAAGAAATTGAACACATCAAAGACATTTATTTCTATCCACTACTCATGTAACTGTACGGTCAGATTCACACTTCTACAAATGAGCAATTCAGCATATCACAAGTACTGCGGTGGTGCCACCATTATAAAAAAAAATAATAATAACAATCTTTATTTTATTCCAACATTTGGGGTTTCTAGGAAGGTTCATTTGGAGGGGAATATAGGCAGGATCTTGGGGGTTGTGGCTTGACGCAATCTTAAATAATTGATGGAAAGAATTGCTTAAAATGTCCGTTCGGTGTGCTTCTGTGAAGGTTCCTGTTCTCTCTCTCCCCCTCTTTCTTGATGTTTGGATTCTTCCATTGAGTTGTTCCCTGTCCATTATCCCACTATGATTTATATGTTCCTTTCCCTTTGTTCGTACTAGAGTAACTAGACAATCGGTAGCAATTCATTTTACATGAGTCCTTCTCCATTAATCATGCATATTGTGCATATCTTGTTTCTAATTACCCATGAGTGAGCTTTATATTTCCTCGTAATTAATGAATCATTCATCAAGTGCTTGCTCTTCATTGACACTGAACCCTAATTAAGATTTCTTTTTAATGAATACGTGCGATTAGTGGAAATTGCCATCCAAAAATTGATGGTCACACAGATGACTTGCTTCCAGCAAAGACCCCCAACAATATTATTTTTTTTTTCCAATTTGATGGTGAGAGATCCTTACCAAAGTCATCCAGAAGTCTGCGCAGTTCAGCTTGAAACTAAATTTTCGTATCTTTTTTAAGGATTTTTTTGGGCTGTGGTATGCTAAACCACATATTGGAGTGACGATGTTTCCAACATTTTTCCCATCTTTGAAATTAACTATCAGTGTCCTATATTATTTTGGAGAACTATTTGTCTGAAATGAAAGACAAGCAAGAAAGTTCAAACACACACATAAAGCCAGGAGAATTTGGTACTCTTGATAGATAAGATTATAACAAGCAAGTGATTTGATGACAAGAGCTTTCTAACTTTTTACAGGCATAGTTGGTTTTCTTTGCTTACAAATTCCATGAGCTCATCAATTGCGAAATTCTTGTCTTCACGTCCTTGGTTTTAATAACTGTGCAATGGAATGTCTGTATGCAATCAGGTAATCGAACGGGGCTTATCAATTTTGATTGTGCATTTGTATTGGCCTCGTGTCTCAATCAATAACAGCATTTCATGTTCTTTACCCTTTTTTTTTTTTTTTTACTTATTTTATTGGCATAGACAGGCTAAATCAACTAGCAGTGATCATTCGATTAAACGATTCGATTCGGTTTTTGGTTAAACAAATTAAGAAAAACAAAAATCAAAATCGAATTGAAATAAATTCGGTAAATTGGGTTTGTAACCGAATTATTTCGGTTTTATTTCGAAATATTTCAGTTTTAATCGAAATATTTTACTGTAAAAAAAATCATTTTTTTAAATTTCTTTTTGTGTTTACTAGAAATGCTACTACTACTTACTACTACTCATGTTTTTTTGTTTTAGCCAAAACACCATGTTATCTTATCATCATCATCCTTACTATAGTATCATTTTGGATTTACATGCTTCCCTGCCTAACCACACTCCACACAAAACAAAACATTGAGTAAGACAAGTTTTTTTTTTTTTTTTATTATTATTATACAGGACCACAACATCTTTGACTCCACCGCACCTACAAAGACAAAAAGATGCATAAGAAAAAATAAAACAGAAGATAATGTTATAAGGCAATTACTAAAGCCAACAACCAAATCAGTATTTCATCATTTCTATGAAAGTTAAAAAGCATTACCTTTCTAATAATGCTATGGGTGTTATAAACCGAATGCACATCCACTTTAGTTGAAACTCGACCAGGTACCAATTTAGCCAAATCACCTCCAACATTCACCAATACCTATAACAACACCAACAACTCATGTCATTAATCCAACAAAACAAAGTTCACATCACATACATTTCTTAACAAGCTATCATCAATATCCCGGAAAACAAACCTTGTTTACAAATCAAGACAATCTTAACTCATCATTTTCAAAAGCGAGAACAACCCGAATTCGCCAATGTGGTATTCTTAACACTCTACAAATAAAACAAATTAATAAAATCTTAGTAAATGCATAATGTTAGTCCCGAAATGACCATACCATACTTCCATTGCATCACGAGATGATATTTACACTTTCTTATCAATCAACCACTACCTACTAAGCCTACCTATTAATAACATTTATACAAAAGGTTGGCATTTGGCAATTGTCACCTGCATTTCTCATTCTCTCTAGCGCATTTTCACGACTTTTTTTTGCTTATAAAACACATGCATCCCTCCATATAAGTTCTAGCTTTACCCAATAGCAGGCAAATATCATAACAAGGCCCCTCGTTACATGCTTTGTGCTTGGTGGTGAAGCACCTTTTTTGTTAAAAGGCACCATGTAGGATACCACTAGCTATAGTAGCGAGCATGTTTTTCCTATTAAGGTGCTCCAGATTCAAGAATTCAAGTTGACTTTAGCTATAACAAAACAAGCCCAATTAACTTGACAACTTTCTCACACTAATTCTAACTAACCTTGCTCAAATGTGTAACCAATCTGCATTAATGCTAAACCCAACTTAGACCGGACACAACAAATGAACAAATCATGTATTGCTCTTAAATTCACAATATTTCATTCGAAGCTTGATGAACATTGTATGCTATTTTAAAATAATCCACAAAAGGGAATCTTTGATCCGATATAATTTTTTATCAATCAATCATCCACAAGACATACGGAGAGGTGAATCGGAAAAAAAGTAAAAGAGACTAACCTCTTTATATAAGTAAGCCAAATACATGAATCGGTAAACGTGAAAGAAACGAAAGCATAACCATTTACCAAATTCTAAAAACTACTACAAATTAGAGAGAAACAAGAGTAAACCTAGGATTTTAGAAATTAATGACCGTGAATATTTTAAAATTATAAAGCAAGAAAGAAGAGAAGTACGAGAGGAACATATGTTCATGGTCCGAACTAGAGTTTCTCTCCCTAAGACATTCTAAATCTTGTAAAGAACCATGCAAAGAGTAGCCTAGAATAATAATAAAAAAAAATTAAACTATGTTTCCTTTCTACTATTAAATTGAGATTAAAAGATTTAGAAACAAAAAGGTAATTTTTTATCAATCAATCGTCCACAAGAAGGGAATGAGGGATAAATCTAAGATCACATAAGGATCGAAGGAGAACCGAAAAGTGGAGACTGGAGAAGAAAGGAATGAAGTCGAAGGAGGTTAGGAAAGAGTGAAAGATAGAAGGAGAATTGGAGAGATTGGTGAATACGTACGTGGTTTGCGTGTTTCGGTTTTAAACGAGAACGAAGATTGAAGAAGTTAGGGATTTATAAATTAGGATTATTTTTTACTCGTTTATTTTGGTTTTCGATCGAAATCGAATTTTTTTTCAAAAGCTAAACCGAAACTAAATAATTTTGATTTTTTAGTTTAGTTTTAAATTGTATAATTTTATATTTAAAACCAAATTAAATTTCACAATTCGATTCAATTTATTTGATTTTTTGTTAAACGAATCGTTTGCTCACCCCTAAAATCAACCACTAAGAGTTTGGTTGAATCAAGGAAGGAGAAGGCCCACTGGATCTAAGGTCTCAAAGTTCAAACACCTTATCTCGCTTTTGAATAATGTCTATGTTCAATTTGTTAATACATATTAATTAAAAATTTAGTTAATTTTATTTTGTATTAATCTTTTTTTTTCAGTATGAGTCAAAATTATATAATAAATAGATTGGACCGAGGATGAGTCTCGTCAAATACAAAACTTTGGGCCATCTAAAAATCAATACGGGTATTCTAGTAAGACCAATATTCATGTCTTGTCATTGAGATGCATTAAAAATATTGGCTTAGAGGTCTCAAAATAGCATTCGTTAAAGGAAGACTAAGTTGTTACATTTTTTTTAATCTTTGCTAGCAAGTTAGAGCAATTTATCTTAAAAGAGACCTAATTTTCTTAATTCAAATTTCACCGTCCAAATATGGATGATGTGATACAATCATAACGATCAATGATTATTTTTAATTTATTATAAATATCAACCTCACATTACTGTGAGAGGATTTCAACTTTCTAAACCTTAGCAAAATCTCTAAATAGTCTTTCAAAACTCCTCATTTACACATCAAACAATACCTAAAGCTCTATTTATTTGGACTTTAGCTACTCATGTGTCTGTCGCTTAACTTGCACCTTACTAGTATTGTTTGCTCTTCCTCTCACGCCTCTATTAATTGCATTTATTTTATTTAATTGGTTAATTATTGCTTCTATAAGTCACAACAATAACTTTTTATATCGTGATCGGTCTACCAATAATTATTTGATCAATTCTCAAGAATCTTCTCACATATTTTGACGACTCCGTTGAAAATGAGTGATGGTAAAAGAATAATGACTTCTTACGGGATCATAAAAAACAATACTAATCATGCAATCAATTCAACCATCCATAATAATAACATTACCCTACTTGATCTCGGTAATATTTCTAACAATACCAACTGGCTCAAAATTAAAAATGGCAACAATCTTTAAAACCCCCTATATAAGCAATGACGACTCGCTAACATTATCGGAAACGATCTATCTTGATCCATTATTCAAGCTTCGCCATGATTATTATACATCCAAGCCTTCAATTCATGGCCAAAATCCCTAAGGTTTTCCAAAATACTCAACTCGAACTATAGTAAGAATAATAACAAGTCTTTAAAGTCTTTTAGAACAACAATGATGCATTTTCCCGTGCCTTTAACAACATCACTCAACTACTTCCTATAGGTAGACTTACATAAGCTATTATCCCTAAAACCGTGATGCCACCAACTATTAATGTAGAAGATAACCTAATACCATCGGTTCAACATAATGACACGAAGGCATCCCCTACACAACACATGTTGTACGATTATGCATGACCACCAATTGCTTAATCTAGTTGTTGATTCTACCGATTAATATTATTATCTTACTACGGAGACTTAAAAAAATTATTTGAAAGAAAATTGACAAAATCTATTAGTGAGTCCGATCTCATACTTTTCTATCTAATCTATATTTGTACGAGACCTTATTTGAAGGACTATGTGAGTTTCAACTTTAAAGTAATGAAAAATAATGAAATGCTAAGGAGCATGTCATGAAGTTCGTAAAGGTAATGGGTGTTTAATGTTTATGGCTTAAATGATTATTTGAAGCTTTTTTTTTTTAACTCTTTGACCAAAAAGCATACACCTAGCATGTAAACCTAGCCTCCGGCTCTTTCTAGACAACTTGATAGTGATGGAAAATCTTTTAAAAACTATTTTCAAGATCAAAATCTACTTTCAGAAGGTACTTACAAAGCTTTAAAACTTTTATTACTTCTCTCTATGTGCATCGGAAGACTCCACTAAAACAAAAATGTGTTTTAGCGATGGATATTTAGCGACGATCAACAAACCGTCGCTAAATACATATATTAGCAATGATTTTTCACACTTTAGCGACGGTCTAAAAAATGGTTACAAATATTAAAATTTACGATGGTTTTTTAGCAACGGTCTACCAATCCGTTGCTAATGTTATAGGCTAACCATTTTAGCGACGGTTTTCATATTTAAAAATCATTGAAAATTTAGCAACGGTCTAAACCGTTGCTAAACCGTTGGTAAATGTTATTTCATATTTTTCCAATGGTTTTATTAAAAAAAATTCATAAATAAATAATAAATTTAGCAACGGTCTTAGACCGTCGCTATTCCATTACCAAAATGAAGATTAGCAACGGTTTGGTGTTGGTAAACCGTTGCCAAAATATTCTTTTTAGCAACGGTTGAGATCCGTCGCTAAAACGTCACCAAATCAACTCGAAAAAATATTTCGGTTTAGCAACGGTCCCGGATCGTCGCTAAACCGTTGGTAATTAATTTTTTTTTTAACGATTGCAAAAATAACCATTGCAACGTTACATTAGCAACGGGCCTAGACCGTCGCTAAAACGTCGCCAAATAAACCTGTAAAAATACTTCGATTTAGCGACGGTCTTGGACCGTCGCTAAACCGTTGGTAATTTAATTTTTTTTTATCTTAACGGTTGCAAAAATAACCGTTACAATGTTACATTAGGACCGTCGCTAAAAGTAAACCGTTGGTGGAAAATGATCAAATGTAATTTCGAATTTACGTTTAGCGAAGGTCCGTGATCGTTGTTAAAAAATTTACCTTTCTATAAATACCGATCGAATGGAATCTACCCATTTTGCTTTCTTCTCCTCTCTTCTTCTCCTCCGGCAACGACATCTCTACCTTTTTTTTTCACCAATCCTCCACTCTCTCTCGTCAAAGCTATTGTTTCCTTAAAATCTTTATATTTCTTCCCTCTTTTCCTCCTCCTTTCAAGTTTTCTCTCTCGTCGTTGAAGTCGTCGTTTTTCGACGACCATATTCCTGCGAGGAATTTTTACCGACGGTTGCTTCCCCTCCTTCTCTTGGTGACAAGTACACCTAAATCTAAACCATCCTTTTAATTATTAATTTTTTTAGTTATTTATTTATGTCAAATAATTAGATTTTATTTTAATTTTTTGTTTAATTACTTATTATTGCTAGTTTAATTATTGAATTGATTATTCATTGCATGTGTTTTTTTAATTTGATTATTTAATTAAAATTTATTTTGTGTGTTATTTTAGTGTAAATTATGATAGTTAATTGAAATGTTTAATTGTTAATTTAATATTAATTGTTAATTGTTATGTTATTATTGATTAATTGAATATTATTGTTAACTTTTTAATTTTGTGTTATTTTTATTTTAGTTGTTGATTGAATTAATTTGATTGTTAATTGTTAATTTACTTACTTTAATTTATTGTTAATTTTTTTAGTTAGAAAATATAATTGTTATATTTTATTTTATGTTGTTATTTAAATTGTTATTGTTATTTTTATTAGTGTAGCTACTAATTGTTAATTTACTTAAGTAATTCACAATTTATTGAAAACATTAGTAATTTAAGTAATGCCTAGTTCATTAAGTTAAAGCGTTAGGTTAGTACAAAATAAATAAATAAAATTTGTGAAATAAATTTTACATAGATAAAAAATAAAGTTATTAGAAATATTTGTAATTGTTAGGAATTAAATAAATAATTAAGTTGTATTTAAAAACTTTTTCTGAAATAAATTTTAAATAGATAAAAAATAAAATTATTAGAAATATTTGTAATTGCTAGTAATTAAATAAATAATTAAGTTGTATTTAAAAAAATTTCTGAAAAAAATTTTAAATGGATAAAAAATCAAATTATTAGAAATATTTGTAATTGTTAGTAATTAAATAAATAATTAAGTTGTATTTAAAATTTTTTTCTAAAATTAATTTTAAATAGATAAAAAATAAAGTTATTAGAAATATTTTTAATTGTTAGGAATTAAATAAATAATTAAGTTGTATTAAAAAAACTTTTCTGAAATAAATTTTAAATAGATAAAAAATTAAGTTATTAGAAATATTTGTAATTGTTAGTAATTAAATAAATAATTAGGTTGTATTTAAAAACTTTTGTGAAATAAATTTTAAATAGATAAAAAATTAAGTTATTAGAAATATTTGTAATTGTTAGTAATTAAATAAATAATTAAGTTGTATTTAACAAATTTTGTGAAATAAATTTTAAATAGATAAAAAATTAAGTTATTAGAAATATTTGTAATTGTTAGTAATTAAATAAATAATTAAGTTGTATTTAAAAAAATTGTCAAATAAATTTTAAATAGATAAAAAATTAAGTTATTAGAAATCTTTGTAATTGTTAGTAATTAAATAAATAATTAAGTTGTATTTAAAAAATTTGATGAAATAAATTTTAAATAGATAAAAAAATAAAGTCATTAGAAATATTTTTAATTGTTAGGAATTAAATAAATTATTAAGTTGTATTAAAAAATTTTCTGAAATAAAGTTTAAATAGATAAAAAATTAAGTTATTAGAAATATTTGTAATTGTTAGTAATTAAATAAATAATTAAGCTGTATTTAAAAAATATTGTGAAATAAATTTCAAATAGATAAAAAATTAAGTTATTAGAAATATTTGTAATTTTTTAGGAATTAAATAAATTATTAAGTTGTATTAAAATTTTTTTCTGAAATAAATGTTAAATAGATAAAAAAAATAAGTTATTAGAAATATTTGTAATTGTTAGTAATTAAATTAATAATTAAGTTGTATTTAAAAAATTTTGTGAAATAAATTTTAAGTAGATAAAAAATTAAGTTATTAGAAATATTTTTCATTGTTAGGAATTAAATAAATAATTAAGTTGTATTTAAAAAATTTTGTGAAATAAATTTTAAATAGATAAAAAATAAAGTTATTAGAAATATTTTTAATTGTTAGGAATTAAATAAATTATTAAGTTGTATTAAAAAACTTTTTCTGAAATAAATTTTAAATAGATAAAAAATAAAATTATTAGAAATATTTGTAATTTTTAGTAAGTAAATAAATAATTAAGTTGTATTTAACATTTTTTTCTAAACTTAGCTTGTTTATATATTTAGAAAATAACTTGTGTGTAAACAAAAAAAGATTTGAGATTTAGTAATTAAAGTAATTACATAAACAATTAATACAATTACTTGATTAGTATTTTGTTTAAAATGAATTTGGATCGCTCTTGGATTGACTTTAGATTAATTGGTGGATTATTAAATAAGCGTTTTGTAGAAAGGGTTAATAAATTTATTAATTTTGCGATTAGTCATCTACAAGTGCATGGATGGAGATAAGATACGATGTCCATGTAAATAAAAAAAATGTCAAAATCGTAGTTATGAAAGCCCTAATACCGTTAAGTATCATTTGCTTAGATATGGGTTTGTGTCCGGGTATTATGTGTGGAGACGTCATGGAGAAAATGATTTAGCAATTAATGCCAATTCGTTTAATAATGTTGAACAAGAACAAATATGTGATGATCGTCAAGTTAATCGATACCACACAATGGTGATGGATGCAGTTGGTCCATCTTTTAATCCGTCTAACACGGACGAAGACCCAAACCCTTCGCACAAGCATTTTATGATTTATTAGATTCATCGAATAGAGAAATATGGCTCGGGTCGGAAAACCATTCGCAGTTATCCGCAATGTCTCATTTGTTACATCTCAAGTCTAAGCATAATTTTTCGAAGAGGTGTTACGACGATTTATGTCAACTTATGAAAGAGTTGATGCCTTTCGACAACTTGTATGCTAGAAGACTTTTATAGTAAAAAAAAAGATAGAAATGATGGGTTTACCCATTGAAAAGATCCACTTGTTGCATTAATGGTTGCATGATTTATTGGGGTCGGGACGACCGGAGAATCTCTTGTAAAATATGTGATCATCCTCGATATCGAAATCCTAGGCGGGGTTTGATTAGACAAACATTTGTCCCCTACAAAAAAATGTATTATTTTTCGATAACCCAGATTACAAAGGATGTATGCATCAAATGCCACCGCTAATGAGATGACATGGCATGCGCAATATGTGTGTGAGCCCAACACCATACGTCATTGTTCGGACTCCTTTGCATGGTGACATTTTGACCAAACACATCCTTTTTTTGCATCAAAATTTAGGAATGTTAGATTAGGTATTTGCACCGATGGGTTTCAGCTGTTTGGTAAGTCCGGACAATAATATTCTTCGTGGCTCGTCATTGCAATGCCATACAATTTGCCACCATAAAAATGTATGAAAGAAGAATATATGTTCTTAATCATTATTGTCCCCGGTTCCTAAGAACCCTAAAATCAATTTAGACGTATACTTACAACCCTTAATTAAAGAGTTGATAGAATTATGGAAAGTATGTGCTCTTACTTATGATATGTCTCGTAAAGATAATTTTCAAATGAGAGCTGCATGTCATGTGGATAATTAGTGACTTTCCCGCATATTCAATATTATCGGGTTTGAGTATTGCGGGTAAGACAACATGCCCGTATTGTATAGAAAATTCTAATGCTTTAACCTTTTGAAACGGGAGGAAAACTTTATGGTTTGATTGCCATCGAAAGTTTTTATCACAACGCCATCCGCTCGGGCGAAATAGGACTCGCGTACAAGCGAAATTCGGTTGTTACGAGACATTGCTCCATCGATAAAGTCCGGAATTGAAATTTTACAAGAATTAAACAATTAGGGGTTGTTGAAAGTAACGAAAGAGGGATCCGATGAGTATAATAATAATATATCTAAATATTATGGTTGGAAAAAACGTAGTATATTTTGGGACCTACCTTATTGGAGTTCTAATCTAATACGTCATAATTTGTATGTCATGCATATTGAGAAAAATATCTTCGACAATGTGTTTAATATAATTATGAATGTCCCGAAAAAAAAGACAATGCAAATTCAAGAGAAGACTTAAAGTTATATTGTCGACGGTCCGAATTAGAAATAGATGAAAACTCTAGAAAATACCCAAACCCCTGTTATACTCTAGACAAACAACAAAAAATACGAGTTACTTGAATGGATTAAACAACTAAAGTTTCCGGACGGATACGTCTCGACTTAGTAAGGTGTGTGAATATGAATAACCTCGGATTACATGGCATGAAAGCCATGATTGTCATGTATTTATGCAAAGGCTAATACCTATTGCATTTCGTGATATGTTAGCAACAAATGTATGACAATCACTCACCGAGCTTAGTTTATTCTTTAAGGAAATAACATTTACTGTGATTAAGATTGAAGATATGATCCGTCTTGAAGAAAATATACCAATAATCTTGTGCAAATTAGAGCGTATTTTCCCACTTAGTTTTTTCAACTCAATGGAGCATCTTCCCATACACTTGGCATATGAAGCAAAAATAGCCGGACTCGTACAATATCGATGGATGTATCCATTTGAAAGGTATAAATTAATGATTTTAATGGTCATACGTAAGTTTATGACTCGTCAAATATTGATTAAGTCTAATGAACTCACAATATTATTGTAGGTACCTTCGCAAATTAAAAAATAATGTTAAGAACAAAGCCGTAGTCGAATGGTCAATATGCAATGCATATTTAGTTGAAGAAGCTTCAATGTTACGTTCATATTACTTCGAGCCTCATGTACATACTAGGCATCGGAAAGTGTCTAGAAAATTTGACTGCGATTGAGAACCGAATGAAAATATTGAAGGCATGTTAGCAATATTCATTTCTAAAGGTAGACCTCTTGGTCGAGCACGATCATATGTCCCGACGGATCAAGAAAAGAATGCGGCGCACACCTACATTCTATTGAACCGTGATGAGATCACACCGTACACGGAGTAAGCTTTATTACTATCAAATATTATTACTATACATTTATTCTTTAACAACCATCCAATTTATGAACATATAATAACAATATTTTTATCGTCGGATATTTTATCGATCAACTTTATGAAAGTGACTCAGACATATCGAAAAACGAGATTGATTTTCGACTTCAAAACCAATTTGCATCATGGTTCCATCGATATGTGAGTATTCCTGCTCGTCAAGATTATTATTAAATATTCATAAATTTATTTTATTAAATTTTATTATAACATTACCTTATAAGTAACTCGGTCCTTACATACGAGCAAGCCGAGCACAACCTAAAACTATAACGAGATCATTATATTAAAGATTTGGCCAAAGGACCATTACGAACTACGAAGTCGTATGTGGGGTACATTATAAACGGATATAAGTTTCATACCGATGTTGGTGGTTCGGAGAGAGCATCAATGTGTAGTGGAGTGTGTGTTAAAGGAGTTAGCTATGGTGTGGTGAAAAATGACTACTACGGTAGGTTGATTGACATACTCGAACTTGAGTATCTAGCCTTACCAATAAAAAAAATAGTTTTATTCAAATGTGATTGATATGATACAACACCTAGTACCGGTACACGAGTTTATGATCATTATGGACTAGTTGAGGTTCATAGCCGTAGGTTTTCAAATAGATCCGATCCATTCATACTAGGATCACAAGCACATCGAGTGTATTATGTAACATATCCTATATGTAAACGCATATAACGAGACTAGTTGGCGGTATGTAAGGTTAAACTAAGGCCGACGATTAATGTGCCGGAAATGTACGTTATCGTCGATCAAACCAATATCAAACCCTTTCAAGAAAATGAAATAGAAGGTCAACACAATGTCATGCACATTGATGATGATGAAGGTCGATCATTGATTGATCTTACTGGAGCATTATTAGAATTGGACGGTGATGAAATAGATATTCGGAATGAATCGGAGTTAGAAACTGATGTTGAAGAAGACTTAGATGAAGAATGTGACAATGATTATAATGATAGTGATTAGAGATAATATGATATATCCCATTGGATTATGTTATATTGTATTTTTTATTCAATTCATAAATTATGCACTTGAATTTTATGTAATTCGTTGTTCGAATTTAAGGGTTTAGGCAACCTTGTCCTCCCGGGATGTTGGGATAGGCTGGTTTTATCCCCCCAAATGTAATTTTTCAAACTATTTTAATAAATCTCCGAGGTACCGTCCTCGTTCTGTCACAATTTTAGGAAAAAATTAGGTTTATTCATATGTTTACCTACATAGTTAACATATAATTTGTAAAGGTAAGATTTAATTAAATAAATGTTTATGATTTATTGTTGTTTAGTATAAATCAATTAGTTCATATTAATTTGAATGTTATTTGTAAGCATATATGCATTATATAATTCATATTTTATTTAACAACTATTGAATTTAATAATTAATATGTAGGTCATAATGACTCGAGGTAGGGGTCGTGGTTCGGATACGATCGGTCCGACGGTGATCGTGGACATCGTAGACACCCTTCTTATTTCGCTCACGATCGGATGGATCCCCCATCGGAGATGCCTCCGTACCACTCTTCCGGTGGCCTCTCTACATCCCGTTTCATGCCTGTCATGTCTCGGCCTCAACCTTTTAAACCTCCACGTCAACCTCCCTCATCTTTTCCATCGTCATCGTCGGTGCCTTCGTCATCACATCGGGACAACCGTTTCGTTCTCGAACACATTCCACTCCATAATGTCCCGCGTCAATCGGCTTCGGAACCAATAACATCTGCGATTGATCATCGAGTACGGGTCATTGTCGTTGGGCGCAATGAGTACGGTTTATGCTTAATTTAATTAAATAATTTTTTATTCTATCGTTATTATGTACTCCGTTATTTATGAATTTAATTAATTTTTATTTTTTTATAGGTTGTATCCCTCCGATGTTTACTCTCGCTCGATCGTTAAGACATTCCAAGAGTACGTTCATTCTTCGGGATGGATGTGGAAAAAAATGAGTCCAGAGACAAAAGATTTTTACTGGGAAGAATTTAAGGTTCTAATTTCTAAATTTTATTTGATTAATTATATCATTTAATATTTAATTAAATTGTACAAAATAATACGAAAGTAAATTTAGTAATGTTTATTATTTTTTTTGGGAGAAATCATTTAAGTGGGATGATGATTTGAACGAGAGCATAGTTAAGAAAGCATGGGAAAGTCTCGCATAGAAGCGATATTCGACTTCCTTTGTCGTCTAAGGAAAAAATCGAAGCCAGCATATATCTCACAGGAAATATGAAATGCATGGACTACGGAATGGACGAAACCCGAGGTCGTTGCTTGATCCGAGATGGCGATACGGAACCGTAGGAGCGAGGCTCGGTGGAGTCGGAGATGGTCCTTCAGACATACGGAAGGATCAATCAACCATAGAGAGCACGCCATACACATGGTAAAAAATATATATTATTTTATTTATTTATAATTTTTTTTAAAAAAATAAGCAAAATAATTAATTAAACATCCGACTATATTTAATACATTTACGTTTATTTATATATGTTTTCAGCATAATGCGTTGGGTCGTGAACCCGATCCTCATGAGGTTTTCTTAAGGACTCATCGGAGAAAGGTTAATGATCGGTTAGTTTTTGTCGATCAACGGTCGAGGGTTATCGGAGTAAGTGATAACTTTGAAACATTATTTAATATCTATTAATTAATAATGTTATTTGACAACCGTATTTGATGTGACGTGTTTCATAATTATACGGAAGATCGTACAAAGATTAATTAATGAGGAAGAGGTTGCTAGCCAACAGTTGAGAGGGACCGAAGTGACCGCACCCGACATTAATGACATCTTTTAAAGGGCCGTTGGTGGAAGAGATAGTAGGAGGAAAAGGATGTATGAACTCGGGTCACATGCATCTCACTACTATTCAACTCGTCAATGCAAGGTCATCTTCCGCTACTTCCGGGTTCATTGCAGTCGACGAGGCACGGTTGAAGGAATTACAAGAGCAAACATCTACAAACACGACGCACATCAATAACTTAGAGGTACCGTGAACGGCCTACGGGGCCGAGTGGCATCGTTGTTGGATACCACAATTGAGTTGAGAACCTATAGTCGAGAGCGAGTATACGATGATGTCACGGATGCGACGAGATGTTCATGCGGCATTTTGAGCATAGTGGTAGTTCATCCGTTGTTCCCGAGACCGATAACGACTCTACCCGGCCTCCGGACGACTCCACCTGACCTCCAATTGATCCTGGACATTAAGTTATTTTAGATTTTTTATTTTCTTGTATTAATTGCAATCGATGTACTATTTTTTGTTATTTAACAATAATTTAATTGTTTAGCGACGTTTTAATACATTTCGAATAATAAAAATTTACGTTTACGATATTTTACGAGATTTTTGCTACTTTAAAATTGTTACTTTTACCTCATTTTATTATTATTGAAAATAAATTTATTTTTTCAATTAGCGACGGTCTTAGAAACGATCTAGATCGTCGCTAAAAATTAAATATTACCAACGGTCTACACCGTTGCCAACAATTTAGCGACGGTTCGGACCGTCGCAAATCCGTCACTATTTAGCAACAACATACCAAGGGTTTACAAAACCGTCGCTAATTTCATAATTGTTTACATTGACATTTAGCGACGAAATAGCAATGTTTTGGACCGTCGCTAATTTTACAACGGTCCAAACCGTCGCTAAAAAACACCGACAAGCTTTTTAGTGACGGTTACTTGACCTTCGCTAAACCGTTGCTAAAGCATTTTAGCAACGATTTTTTTTTATTTAGCGACGGGTTCGCCTATCGCTAAATCACATTTATCCGGTAGTGCTCATGGTTAGCCTATCGCAACATTCACTATTTATTTGGTATATGATTAGAGACTCACCACAACTCTACCCAGTCATTATCAAGTTATATTTTTTAACTTTATTTTTCTCTATTTTGTCATACATGATTGTACAAACACCCTTGTTGACAAGACTATTTGTGTAGGAAGATAAATGTATAAGCCTAATTTGTCTATGAAATTAATTAATAATTTAGTTAATTTTATTATGTATTGATTCATGTTATTTTTCTTAGTTTATTTTTACACGAGTCTAAGCTACACAACAAATAGATTTTAATAAGGATGGGTCTCGTCCAATACAAAATTTTGAGCTGAACAAAGATGGACATGTATATTGTGACATAGCTAGTGTTCATACTTTGTTATTATTATATATTAGAATGATTGACTTTGTAAGTTCGGAGTAGGGTATACTAAAAGACTCGTTAAATTATTACTTTCTTTAATCTTTACTAATAAGTTAAAATAGTTTAGCCTAAAAAAATTAACTTTCTACAATTCAAATCCGATTGTTCAAATATAGATGACGTGACACAATCTTAGGTCACGATTTTAACGGTTAAGGACCATCTTCAATTGACTATAAATACTAACCTCACATCATTATGAGGAAATTTTAGCTTTATAATATAATACTTAACAAAATCTTAGAACACTTTCTCAAAAATCTTTCTCTCATACACCGGATAACATCTAAAGTTTCATTTGTTTAAACTTTGACAACCTACATGCTTCCCATTTGATTTTTCATCTTGCTAGTATTACATGCTACGCCTTTTGCGCCGCTTATCGCTTGCATCTATTATACTCTATTAGTTGATCGTTGATTTTACAAATCATAACACTAACTATTTGTATCTTAAATGATCTACCGACTAGTTATTTGATCGGTTTTCAAAAAGCTTTTCACATAGATAATATTACATATTTAGTAAAGAAAAGCTCACTCGATCTATTTAGCAACACTTGTCGGGATTCTAAGCTTCAACCAAATCAACTAGGAGTGGAACTAGAAATTTAAGATTGATGGAGCAATAAAAAAAAATACTTAATTTTCAGGAGGTGCAAAACAAGTAAAATTAAAAGGTATAATTAAAAACTTTCAAGATTTTAAGACTAAAATATAAAAGAAAAAATTCAAAATTTATGGGGTCCATGGCCCACCAATACCCGTAGTTCCGCCTTGAAATTAAGCTCGGCGTAAATGGCTAGGCACACTAGCTAGACGGCCTAAAGTGGGCTTCACTGCTTATGCATGCATCATTTCACATGAGGAAATCTATAAGAGGTGAAAGAGAACAGGAAGCTACCCAGAAACTACCAAAAAGATTTTTTCAATGAATTTTTTTTTATAATTATGTTGGAGAAAACGAAATATCTTCTTTAATCCGCTCACTTGCCAAAACGTAGACACCGAGGTACAAAAATGTCAATTTCTCTTCTTGGAGTCCAAAAATACTATATATAACATTACAGTTTTCAATGCAGAATTTTCCGTCACATGAACCAAGCAATCTTATATGACACACAAATATCAGTAGTTAATTACAAACTTTTTTTCCACCGCAAAAAGACATGTTTAGTGTCCATTTATTTTTTAAAAAAGAAGAAATGGTCGAATTTTTATATATAATGAGATATTTTTAAATGAATTAATTATATTGTTCTATTTTAAATAAGTTTTAAATTTATTTTTAGTGAATTTTTCTGGTCAATTCACTAGAAAAAAATCAAATAATTTATACATAACTAATTTTTTTCTCAAAAATACTCCTAATGAAACAAAAAATGTGACTTACATATGTTCAACTGGGAGGCATTTTTTTTTAAAAAAAATGTTATATTCAAGTTATATGATTTTTTTCAATGATTTGGTCGAAAAAAATCACTTGAAGGATAGATTAAAATTCATTTAAAATACAAAGATATAATTGATTTATTTAATAATATAGAGATAGATTAAATAATGATCTCATTATATAATTATAGCCTAACATATTAGCTTTATTAAAAAATAATGACAAGCAACAATGAATAGTCATGTACAAGGTAAACATTCTTAAAGCAAACATCAGATAACTTGTATAGATGGTCAAGATATGAGGGCTTGTGACCAATGACATTTGCTACTAGTTTTCCTTGACAATCTTGGAATTTTCAAGAACGATTTTTCCTTGTACTTCTGCGATTCTTCATAAGCTTTCCAACACTTCAACCTAATAACTCCCCGCAATCGGAGCAGTAAACATCAGCAACCGTGTGGACACCAGTGATAAGCCGGCGGTCCTCTTTCGGCCCTAAAATAATGTTCATTGCTTGGGAGAACAGAATGGCTCTGCCATTGTTTGCCTAAGAAATTATCCATTGTTTTGAAATAGTATCTTAATTATCATCCAAATATTGAGAAAAAACATTTAATAAACCAAATTCTTGAATCTCAGAAGTTGTAACACTAACTTTCTCAATTAATTAATTTGCAATATTAATTAATGACATGTAATCAATTGACTTAATTAAGATCGTGCTCGGCTATATAGACTTTGATTCCATGTGTTTGGCTTGTAAAGATCATGTAAATTGAAATTACTAGGCTAATTTAACAGAATGAAGAATTTTTTATGAGGACCACAAGATTAAATTCAGTGTTTTTCATTTATTGTTAACTATATTGCAGCATGTATTAAAAAAAAAAAATAGAGAGAGAGAGATGTTTTTTTTTGGTGCCTAATTTTTTTTTTCCTGTTTTGGTGCTCAACGAGTTGATTTCTTATGATTTGTTATCTAAGTTTTGATTTTTTATTTGTTTTGGTGTCCGAATTCACTCGAGCTTCAATTTTATTGATGTGTCCAGACAAGACCTACCATGTGGCAATCAACTCGCAACGTCGGTACCTTATACTCTTAGATAGCTCTAGGCACTCAAATAGAAAAAAAAAAAAATTAGGCATTGAAATAGAAAGAAAAAAAAAAGATTGGGCACCTAAATAGAAAAAAATATATTAATAGTTGGACATCAAAAATATAGTTTTTTCAAAAAATTTATTTCAGTTTTCTCATACCAAATGTTTATCCCTTCGATATATCCGTTGTTTATTATAAATAGGTTTCATGCATTTCTTACACTTCCATAATCTTTATATATATATATATATAATCTATCAAAACTTTCTTTTTGACATTAAAAATCATATAATTTTAAATTCTAAAAATATTAGCAATTACATGCATGTATTATTTCTTGTTATTAAGCTAATTGCACAAGTAATTTTAACAATGTATTTACTTTTTAGCTCAATTCACAATTTACTTATTACCTTTATCATTATCGTCATCGTTATAAAAAATATTATAGTTTAAATGTTTAAATCAAAAAGTTTGATCACTAAACTTATTTATGTCAATTCTATCTTATCTCGGCTTACTATAAAAAAAAATTAACAAGTTATTGGCTACGGCAAGGTTATGTCACCCATGATATATTGGTCAATTTTCTCCCTAGACAAAGAAAGCAATTTTTATTTTTTGCAACTTTCTCCATTGACCAACAATTTGTTCCACATATAACAATTATAATTGGATCTTCTATGTCTTTCAGTTTTTCTAAATTTAATCTTAATTGGACTTTATATATATTTGGATTAAATGACATAATTTTAAATTTGTCTAGGCATGTAAAAGAGTTTAGAATTTTTAAGCGATATAGAGTACTAAAAGTTACCAATGATAAGTAAAAAAAAAAAAAAAACCACGAGCATGATATGAAAAATATTTATTAAAAATTATTGAACTAATTTTGCGGTTTCAAGAAAATGAATTTTTTTAAAAAAAAATTACATTTTTGGTATCTAATCTTTAATTTTTTTTTTTTATTTGAGTGCTCATAGCTTCCTAACAATATGAGGTGCTAAAGTTATAGAGTTTACTACCGGGTGGCAAGGTTGGTTGCCATGTGGCGGAGTTCATTGCCGCATGATAAAGTTGGCTATCACGTGACATTTTTGACCGCCACATGGCAGATTTCATGAGACGCATCAGCAAAATTGGATTTTGATGAACTTGAGCACCAAAATAAATAAAAATTAAAACTTGGGTAGGAAATCATGATAAATCAACGATTAGGCATCAAAACAGAAAAAAAAAAAAAATCAAAACTTGGGTACCAAAAAAGTCTTTCTCTCTTTTTACTATACAAACAGCACCATCATTCTTCTCTATCACTTTCTATAGTGGTTACATCATTTTTTTCAAGATATATTAGTATTATTACTATATTACTAGTCCATTATTACTACTACTACCAGTATCTACTCCTCCTACATAATCACTAATGCAATATTTTTATTATTTTTACTATCATTATTGTTGATAAGATTATTTTTCGAGCATTATTCTTATTCGACTTAAAAACCAAATAACAAAATTAGTTTTTTCATAATTTTTTTATGTGACTATTTGTTTGGTCTGTCTTATTATTATTATTATTATTATTATTTGTCTTCACTCTCTTTCACATAAAGCAATCTCTTATAAAATTGATTGTTTGAGCTTTAGTCTTGATCAAATTAATAGTATCATTTTTTCTTGAAAATTACTAATATGTTTATACCTTTTCAACATTCTTGATCTAATTTGACAATGCAAATTTAGTTAAACATCTTGTTCTGTAAAATAATGTAATATATGCTTGCAATTGAAAAAAAAAATTGGTCTAGAGTTTTTCTTATTCTGGTGTTTCCTCTTTTATTATTAATTAGGCCTAAACAATCTATCTCAATACCTAGAATATGTATGTCCTGGTTTAAGCCTAATTTTTGTTTTTTTGTTTTTGTTTTTGTTGACCTTTATTTATGTATTTCTTCTTTCTTTCTTTTTTGGTATTTTCGTAGGGGTAAAAATAAGATAATGACGCTTTCTATTATACTGTAGTCACAGATTTGGAATTAAAGAGGAAAGGAAATTTAAATTTCACCGCTTCATTCACCAAGGGGTAAATGTTTTTCTGCAATCAAACATCAAACCCGTAAGCTTTTTATCCTTACATCACGTGAAGGATCACAGAATTGTATTAGTTCTTGTGGTTCTGTAAATTAGATCCTGCTGCTAAACTCTAAGAAAGTGATAACTGGGTATATAAGGTGCCGAAGCATGCGATTTAAAATAGTTGATGAACAATATCAATTTTGAAGTTAATTCCTATCCAAATTTATATTCTCATGCTCAATATCTTCATAAGCTGCTAAAGTGATCAGATTTTAGTATTAGTAAGCTTCTTTTATAGTAGAAAAAACTTTCTTGTTTGTGGTTGTAACTCTAATTTCATTTGAAATAATCCACAATCCAATTTTCAATTTCTTCTCCAAATACATATTTGCGACAGCTCCCATAAGCACAAGAAGAAACATTGACTTTTTAAGTTGTCGTTAAATACAAGATGCATTTGAAATTGATAACAACAATTACCTCTAACACTTTGGAAAATCTGTGACGAATCAATAAACCCACCGCAATAAGCACTTTGAGTGAGGATTATGGGATGCAATTGTGAAGGAGAGAAACCAGGAAAAAAATAACATAATTAAAAGAAAGGAAAAGAAAATTAAAAGAACACAAGGCTTTGGAGAATAATTAAGAGGGAAATTTTGGGTTTTTGGTGGCAATTTTTGGAGGCTTATGGGATGCAATTGTGAAGGAGTTAAATTGCTTTTAATGCTTGAATAACTAACGAGGAAGAGACATAACAACTGCAGCAGCTAAAAATAAATAAATAAATTCAACAAGAATCCCAATAAATTGAGTAAATTATAAATTAGTCCTCTTAGTTTTATAAAATTAATTAAATAGTCTTTTTTATTTTTAAAAACTAATTAATTAGTTCCTCAACTGTTATTGAGCAAGGTTAATAAATGTTAAACTGTTTCAAAAATATCTTTTTTCTCATAATTTTTTATTTTTTTATTTAATAAAACAAAATAAATTAAAAAAAAAAAAACTAAGTTACAAATAAAACACTTTAACCATGCCTTTATTACTAACAAACACATTTTAATGCCAACGAGCTATAGCTTACTGGTATTAGTGTCCCTTTTTCTTTAAGAAATAAATAAATAATTTTAAAATATCAGAACAAAGTAATGAATTTTTAAAACTAGATACTATAGAAACAAAGAGAGAGACTAGCTAATTTATAATTTACTGCAATAAACTTGGCTAGGTTTAGCACTTTGAAGTCATGATTAAGTGATCCCAATTCTCGACAACAGCTGGGGAATAATGACTGAAACTCGAGAATAGACAATTGAGTGACCATCTTGTACTTTTACCTTAAATCTTCACCAACTGATCCATGGTTTTCAACTTGATATGATACCCCAAATTATCAAACTAAACTGTCAATTACTTGTCCTCGATCGTGCACTACATTTGAACAGTGTAGTATTTCTTAATTTGTTGTGGTCTGGTCTTTTTGGGGAATACAATTTCGTCGTCTCCAATTCTAATTTTTTTTTCCTTAGTTTAAATACACTAGAGTCAGACTAACAACTTGCTAGCTTAAAAAATAAAATGAAAAACGCCTGGACTAATGTTAGTTCGTGGATTCCGTCCTGTCATTACCTTACATGAGATGAAGTACAGCAAATCTAATTTCATAAATTGAAAATATTAGCTAAAGTTTTGTATACTAATTAAAATTTATTATAAAAATTATGTATTCAATAACTAATGAATGAAATAAGATTAGAATTACAGCGACCACAGTTTCTGGTTAACTTAAGGAGAGGTTAAGTAATATATGAATTATGAAAGTTATCATTAATTGCGATTTAAACTACGTACTTCGAAAAATTACTGAGCAAAAAAAAAACTACGAAGTATGACTATGAGCTAGCGTCACTGTAATTGATGTTGAAAACTGAAAAGTAAGTTATAAATTATTCCTTTAGTTTCTAAAATTAAATTAATTACTTTTAAAAAATAATTTTTTAATTAGTATAATATAGATTATGTTTAATTTAATATTATTTTATTTTTAAAGAAATGGTTAACTTTCATAATATCTATTTATTTAAAAAATAAATGAAAAAAAAACTAAATTATTAGTTTTTGAAACATAAAAAACTATTTAATTGGCTTGTTAAAATTAAAACGATAAATTTATAATTTAACCCACGTTGAATGATACTAGCATCGGAAAATGCAACCTGTTTGGGTCAAAAGTTGCATCAGTAAAGATGTAGATTGCCTTTCATCGTACCACTACAGGGGAAGACCGAGGACCAAAACATTTCTACGGGATTTTTTTTCTGAAAAAAAGAAGAAAAGCTTACTAGCTTTGGGTTAGTAGTAATAATAACATCACTTTCTGACATGCTGATTTTTTTTCCTTCTTTTTTTTTTTTTACCATCTAGGTAATCTGATTTAGATTCCTTGCTGGAAAACAACACCCTTTCTTCGTCCGTTTTTAGATTAAGGTTAATGTAATAAAATAATTTTTTGATCTGTTTTTTATATCTATAATTGAATGAGTTTTATCTTTATATATTTATTAAAGTTCTAACTTATTATGTTGATAAGATTTTGACTGATGAGTTTGTTAGAAATCATGCTGTGATACCATAAAAAATTAAGAATTGTATTTTTTTATATTATATATTGTATTGTTGAACAACAAATGCTTTAATATATAGATTACAATAATCAGAATCTCACGAATTAAGCTAATCAAGATTCTTCATCAGGATCTGAGCTAATTGCTAATTAAAATTTTTACAATTAAATAAATCAATCTTTTAACTGGTCTATTCATTGGATATTGAATCTCATAAGCACTCCTATGAAATATATAAATACTAAAATCGGAGAGGCCTTAGTATTGAAAGCTAAAAAGTACCGGCAACCAACACAACCAATTGAACGATACTCTTGACAAATTTTTGCCAACCATCATCAAACGATATTGTTTAACCAGATATGGTTTTCAGCTTTTGTTAATCCTATTTCCCAACCATAGAGTCTTATTTTTCTTGGTGTTCTTTCCCCGTTTACAATTCTCTCTCTCTTTTTCATTTGATTCCCCTTGTTCTTGATGGCAGCAACATGTCTGCATTACTACTTCGGAAAGGCTTGTTACCAGTAGCTACGGATTGAATAAGCTGACGGGCCAGCTATAACATTTTATTTTTGTTTGGATGAGAAGTGTGGAAAGATGTGGTGTGATCAAGACTTGTCATCCTAATATTTTCCTTATAAGCCTTATAAGTTACGCTCAGATCTTCGCATGTTTCCGGTTTTTCGTCCTCAGATGATTCAAAGTTGAGTTCTATAGTCCTGTTCACGTTTTTTTTTTCCCCGATGTTCCAAATTTGAGATATCAATTTACGCTGGAGATGCTATGAAAATTTTATAATCAAATTGCATAAACTGTTCTCCATATTATTTGAATTTGATATCAGTTTGAGAAATTTTATGTAACAACTAAGAATAAAGAATTGAAAACTTACATGGACTCTGCTGTAAGCCCTTGATGCCTTGCTCACATGTCTCTCCAGACCTTAACCTGGGACCATATATCTCCTTTGACATGCACAACAATGCTGCTTCAAACAAACTTTAACACCTCACTCCAACAGTAACAATGGCAGCTAATGCTGAAAAGAGAAGAGGTCATATCTCATGTAAAAATACCAGCAAGTTGGGACTGAAATGTGACCCTCAAACAAAGTCAGAACAGAGAAATTAGCAAGCAGAGCACAAAATGAAGTCCCAAGGATCACAGCTTCCACTAAAAAGAGCCGTAACCAATACAGGATTCAGTTAATATATATTACAACCCTTAAACAAAGGATGAGTTACAAACAAGATAGAAGAAACACACAAAAAATCGATTTGGTGATAGGTTCTATTAATCAATGAACAGCCAACTTCTTCTTTTCCGTCCATCTCTTTCTGGTAGCCTCCAATGCCTCCTCTTTCATCCTAGTAAGTTCTACAAACCAATTCTGGTACTGTGCCTCTATTGCATCAAGTTCCAGCTTTAGATCAACATATCCATCTTTGTCAGCTAAATATAGAGAAGAACAGCTGCTTGTCAAACTCATAACATTGAAGCTTCCATCAGTATTGTAATCAGGGAATTCAGACGTTCCATTGTTTTTAGATGAAGCGCCTTGAACAAGTATCTTTGAACCAACTGATGACTGAGAATCTTGATCTTCCATGTCAGCTAAACTTGGAGAGGAATTGCAATCAAATTTAGAAATCTCATTGCTGAGGTTGTCACTGATATTACTTTCATCAGCTTGTATGCACTCCTCTCCTCTCGAAGGACTTGTTGTTAACCCAGAGAGATCATATTGCTCAGCCAGTGTTTCAACAGGAACACCAGTCAACATTGAATCCCAAGGGTATGCAAGCAAGCTTTCTCCATTTTCAAGCACTGGGGACTCAGTGCAAGGACTTATTGCAACATTTGAGGAATAATTAGACGATGGCTTCCAATCAGGGAGAAGTTTCATAATCAAGGAATCAATAAGCTCAGCTATGAAGGCAACATCATGATCGGCCAATTCTAGTTGTTCAACCATCTCACTTGCCACAGATATTGCAGTATCACTGTCAAGGTAGAAGATAAAATGAATATTCCTGACTCGACCTGCAAGTAGCAAAGATTGAGGTGAAATTATTGCATTTGGAAGCATGAGTAACAGAAGGTCTTTCGAAATTTATAATTCCTTACCACCCAAGTCAGAGATTCTTAAGGTCAATGACACGGAGTTATCATCATATTTCATCCCTTTTAACCCAAATTCGTTGTTCTTATGAGCTATCTGATATTCCAAAACTGGAGATTTTGGACTTTCATTGTTGCTTCCTGTACATGTACTTTCAGAAAGCTGCTTATCGTCGATATCCATGTCCATTGATCGAGGCCCAGACTTCAGTAAACTTATTGATCTAGAAAACTGGTTAGGTAACTGTAAGGGATCACGGATGGCTTCCAATATTGGATTCTCAAGCTGTAGAAATGGATGTTTGAGTAGCTCCTTGGCAGACAATCGCTCAGATGCTGGAAGAAGACATTTCTCAATAAACTCTTTAATGTGTGTATCACCCACTGAATTGAGGGAAGCAGGTTTAATACCCTGCAAATGTAGTCAAATGCACATAAATCAATCAAGCAGACAGTTATATAAAAGAAATTTGATAAGAAATGCCATATTGATGATAAATTGATAATTGCTGGTGATTAGAAAACTTACAGAGGTAACCTTCTTATAAATTTGAGCTGCATTTTTGCATTCACTGTATGGATAATCACAAGTAACCATTTCTAACATGCACATCCCAAAAGAATATATGTCGACAAGTTCATTATATTCCTCTTCATATAGTTCTGGAGCCATAAATTCAGGAGTCCCTGATGTAAACAAGGGAAATGCTCAGTAATTCCAACAAAGTTGATTTTATCTATGTATAGGAGTTGAAGCATCAAGTCAATACCAATAACGCTTTTTGCAGTAGGCTGCTGCATAACAATGGCCAATCCAAGGTCTCCAATTTTAACTTCTCCATGATTTCCATTAACAAATATATTGTCACATTTTAAATCCCTGTGAATGATAGGGGGGTTATGACCGTGGAGATAGGCTAAACCTTGGAGAATTTGCCTCGCCCAATTCTTTATTGCTTTCATATCAACATGTCTGTGCTTCTTCCGATATCTGATTACCAGAAGGCAAACAATCATTAAAAATCTAAATAACAGACAAATAATGCAAGGCAAAGAAAACCAGTAAAAAGATTATTCAAGAACATACTGTCTCAGATTCCCAGATGTGAAGAGTTCAGTAATCATGTTAATTGTTTTGTCCTCATCATCCACCCAAGAATTGGAGAACTTGATGATGTTTTCATGATTTAATGACCTTAGCAGATAAACTTCAGAATATAATTTTTCTAAATCTTCCGGTGACCGCAAGACATCATCAATCCTCACTTGGTTCCAGGCAACTTCTATTCCATCCAATTCATCAAATGCCCTGTAACTGCAAAAAGAGAACAGAGGGATCCCCATAGATGCATAAAAAAAAAAAAAAAATTCAGCACCGAAATTTTTTGGCGTTCTGAAAATATGTAACCTCCAAATAGACATTTTCTTAAACAAAAGAAAGGTAAAGTATAAGAATCATACACAGTCTTGAAAGCACCTTTGCCTAACACCTCATCAGACTGTAAAACAAAAAGGAAAACTGAAAATTAATGACCACAAATAGAGAAAAGAGCTTTCTCGGTAGGAACAATAAAATGCGCAAATTAAACCGAATCATCTCATGCAGAAACTGAAGGCGACAACTTTAAAAGCCAAATGCTAAAACTGTAATAAAATGGAATTACAAAAAATTAACAATGAGTTATAATATACCCGGACATATCTACCGGTAGCATCTTTTTCTACCAAATCAGCCTTAGCATCAGGAGGCTCCATCGCTGAATACGTTCCATTATTTGATGCCAAAACTAATCCAATACAACCATCAATAGCAGGTACCATTCTTGACAAACTAAAAAGCAACCAAGAAGAAGAAAAAAGAAGGAAAACGCACTGGTATTTCTCTATCTTGTGGGGTGGTAAAAAAACCTTTTCAACTATGTACTTAAAATTTCACTCCTAATCAAAGCAATTCCCCTTGATCAACACGCAAAAAACAATGATATTTTCCCTGTTGATGCTCGGAGAAGGCTTCAGACGCAATGCAGAAGGAATCGAATGCCGATAGTCGCAAAGGAAATCGGCATTCGACGACAAGAATTGACGCGTCTTTTTGTTGTTTATCTTGAGGCAATGAACTACAGAAATTCATAACCCCAAAAGCCACACCTCTACCATTTTTTTCCATTCTCTAAACTAATCCCAACACCGCCAAGTTCTCTAATAACATCCTTGTAAACCAAACCAAGAACAAAGAAAAAAACCCAAAAAAAGAAAAGAATGTAAAAAAAAGAACGTCTATTTTGAAAGGAAATAGAAGTGGGAAAAAGAAATGAGAGAAGAAATGGGTTAGGCTAGAAAGAGGAAAAAGAAGAGAAAATGGCGGAGATGTACGGAACCGGAAGAGAAGGCGTAAACAAACACTTGTATGGTTGATGATTTCAGTAAATTTAGTTAACTAACATCTGATGGTTCTTTCCTTGTCTTGGTTTTGGTTGAGAGAGTCACGTGAAGTTTGTTTTATCTTGCCGCTTCTATATATCTAATGCCAACTTAGCTTGCAACCGTGGAAATAATTCTTGTCTTTTTTTTTTTTTTTTTTTCCTAAACTCATACTACTCCTATATTTGGTTTTGTCTCTGTTTTAAGTGCATCTTTAAAAAGCAACCTAATCCTGTTATGTTTTTTTTGGTAGTTTTGGCTTTGATTAGTTGGAGTTGTAAGAAATAACAGGGTTTGTTAAAGATTAAATTGTAAATTACCTTTCAGAACTTTGACGAAAAGACAAATATTCTTTCAATTAAAAAAGAAAAAAATTAATTTTGCACTATAAATTAAGTTAATTGAAGAATTAAATCCGAATTAATGACTGGTTAAGGTTTTCGCCCGTCATCTACAAAACCAATCAAATGATCGCGCACTATCTTTCACTCTCTCTTTCAATAATTCTAATTCTCTAAAATCACATGCACAGTTTTAGTTTCTCCAAATATTTTATTTGTTGGAGTTCGAGTTTTTCTAGGTACTATTTGATAATTAGGAATAGAGTAATGAGAATGAGGATAGAAATTTTATTCCTACATTATAGTCTGTTTGATTAAAAAAAATAAAATGAAAATGAGAATGAAGAGTGGAAATAAAAATGAAAATTTATACACAACTTCATTCCCATATAAGATGTGGGAATAAAAACAAAGAATGAGAATAATTTTTTTCGAAATAATAATATATTTTATTTATTTATTGTCTATTAACTACTTTTACCACCACCACTACCGTCACTATCACAACTACTACTACTACCACCACCACCGTTATAACCATAATCACCAATATCACCTTTGTTATTTTTACAATCATTATAATTTAATAAAATTATTTTTTTAATCATTATTTTTATTTTTTATAAAAAATCAAATATTAAAAAATTTAAATTGTATTTCGATTTCTCATTAGTATTCCAAATATAGTATGAAAATATAAATACCATTTCGATTCCTTAATTTTCATTTCGACTCTTGCATTCTCATTTTCATCACTCTATTCTTGATTATCAAACAACATTTTACAATTTTTGGTGCAATCAATTGAAAAACCATGCAAGTTTATTTGGCTGGTTAAGCCTTTTAAAGATTTCTTTGCCTTTATCGCTCTTGTTTATCTTTTCTTTATTTGACCCATTTCTTGTTTTCTTTAAAATTACTCATTTCTCGGATTTTTTTTTTTCATTTTTCACGTTTGCAAGTTGAATGGAACTATAACCTCGCTTGGATTATTATCCCAGCTGCACTAATCTCATTCCACCTTCAAAACGCACTAATCAAGCATTATTGTTCATCAAAATGAATGGAACAACAACAAAGATCAAAGACAAATTTAGCCAATCTGGAAGTTTGATTAGCGAGGATTTTTCTGTTCAAATCTTATTGGATCCCATCTAATTCATTGATTTTGCAGGTTAGATTTAGCTTTTTTATTGCATGGATAATCATGTGAATTTCAATTTCATCGTCAAAATAAATAAGAAGATTAGGAGGAATCATGTTTGGATTTTATTTAATAGGCTGAATTTAGATTTTGATGGTTCAATCTTGTAGAGGAGGGTTTTTTAAAACTAATCGGACGATTGATCGATACGTCAATCAAAATACAAAGAATTGGTATTAAGGCGTGGGAACAAGTCTTGTGGCTGATACGTGAGTAATCAAAATTCAAATATATAGAAATTTAGATAGAGTTCGAGATAGAGAGTTTAAAGATTTGTTTTACTAGAGATAGAACTTTTAAAGTCAAAAGTTTTTTTTAGGATTCCCTCATAATGATGCAAGATTGATATTTATAGTAAATGAATATGGTATTTGACCGTTAGGATTATATTATGTAATCTAAGTTTGAACGATCATATTTGACTTTAAGGATTCAAGTTTTTGGGGTTAAACTACTTTAATTTGTTAGCAAACGCTAAATAAAGTAATAACCGAGCTTTTCTTTAATGGATCATGTTTCGAACTCATCAAACTAATCTTTCTAACACATTTAAAAAATAAGACATAGACACTAGTCCTATCGTAACATCTCGTGTCCATCATTAAGACTCATGACTTTGTGCTTGAATGAGGCTCGCCGTTAGTCTAATTTATTTATAGTGTAGTTTGATCTCATGTCAAAAATCAAGAAAAATAAAATAAATTAGCATATAATAACAAACTAGTTAAGTTATTTAATTAAGTTTTTAACGAACAAATTGAATATATATATTTAACCATCTGCATGGACAGCCTTACAAGCAAAGAGTATTTGTGCAAACAAGTACAAGGAGATAAAGAAAAAATAAAATATATACAAATAAAAATAAAGTTAGAAACATAATTAATTATAATTGTGGTAGACTTGCCACAAGCATTTTGATGTTTAACAGTAAACTTCGCGTTGAAGATGACTTTTGACGGGATTTTTTGTCACTACCAAATCTTTTATATACTCTCTATTGATTTTTTAAACCTAAAAAAAAAGCTCGTAAACGTATTATGGAAATTTTTGTTTCATTAACTACCCATATATATATATATATAAATAAACTTTTGCTACATAAATTTTTGAATTGAGAGAAAAATTAACAACTGATCTCTATTCCAAAATTTCTAAAAACAGCACCATAGTTTTAACTTTCATAATACGCTAACAAATATAAGATAAACTTTATACCTTATATATATATATATATATATATATATATATATATATATATTTTGGCGATGCTGATGCGCGGCAAACATCTATGCCAATCGAACAGCTGCTGGCGTGCAGCGTCCATACTGCCATTGTACATCTGCGAAGAGTGGCAACCATTTTATTTGTTGAATTAAAGGAGCACAAACCCCCCAAAAAAGAAAAATTTTCCATTGTTGGTTTAGCCATGGCCTGGTACCAGAAATATATTTAATGAATCGAATCCATATGTAAAGGCACGTCTGGAGACCGACAAGCTGACGCCACTACGCCAGTCTAAGGTTAATCACCATGGATACCCTTTTTTTACTTCATACATAGATATTATGTGTGTAATTGGCTGTTTGAATTAATTTATATTTATTTTTTAATTTATAATTGTGTGATCTACAGTTTTTCGGTAAAAAAAAACAAAAGAAAATCCATTTTTTGGATTTGGATTCTGTTTTTGATCCATTTGCTACTAATTTTTCAGTGGGCTAACCCGACTTGCAAAGGTTAACTCGCTGGGAGTTGAAAATGATGGTGAAGTTGTTTATTGTATCTTTGTAATATTGAAACATTTTATTTTAATCATTGTAGTAATTATTGCTATATATTTTTTGGAAATTAATTTTAATTTTTAAAAAATAAATTAAATGTTGAAATGATATTTAAGTATTTAAACTAACAGTAAATACATTAAGATCAACCAGAAAGAATGATTTATTTGTACAATTTCAATAAAAAAAGTTTATTGTTACCTAAAGAAGAAGAAAAAAAATACTATTTAAGTTGTAAATAGATTATTTATAAGTGATTAGAAACTAACAAGTATTTACACTCATTACATTCTAAATACTCTTTTATTTATAATGCCTCGAAATAACCACAGCAAACTCCTAGCAAAAACACTCCAAAATGAATTTTTTGAGGAAGAAATCCCAAGGGAAGAACGGACTGGGAAGGTAAAAACGTAAGTCACTGCATATAGAAAGAATTAAAAATGTACTTAAAATCCAAAAAATATTTTAAACTGAAACAAATAAGGAGCAATACTATGAGTTATCTTCCAGCGAACATTAAGCCTTGAAAGTCCATTAAAAGAAGACATTTATGTGTTGGAGAGAAGATTTTATTTTACATTTACTATGTTACTATATTATATCAAATATATAATATATTATTTTATTATATGATTATATCATCGTCATCTCATGCATTTATATATTCTCATAGAGACTATAATTACATTTATTTGCATTATTTTTATTGGGTTTAAACATGAATGGTAATAAATCTCGTATCCATTAAAAATACTTAACTTAAATTTTATATAATTTATATAACATTTTTTTTATTTAGTATCAATGTTTAAAAATACTTAACTTAAATTTTTTATTTTTTAACTTAAATTTTAAAAAATATGTATTATATTTACTTTTTTGATGCATATTGAATTTAAAATCTCTATCAATGTCACTTTTTGAAAGAAATACTATTTTATCACTTGATTTCATAATTTTATTAAGAAAAAAAACTTAATTGAATAGCAATAAGGGTTCAAATACTACATAATTCAACTCCTATATTACTTAAACTTTTGAACAACTTGAAGGATTTTAATGTGGGTTGATACACACACAATTTCATACATACATACATACATATATATTTATTGCTTTTACATATCACTGAAGAATATTTAATATGCTTTTTGAATCAAAACTTATGACGTGAGCCTTTAATTCGTGTTAGAAAACAATTTATAATAAATTTATTTAAAGAAATTGCAAATGAAAATTTTCAGTTAAATTGTTTTTTCATTGTTTTATTTTTTTATTTTTTTTATTTGCATATATGATAAAAAGGACCCAGTTTATGAATTAATTTTTTAATAGATGAAAAAATATTATAGGTTAAAATTTAAATACATTGATACATAAACAATTCGTGTGTTTAACTATACAATATATTTAAAATTGCTTCTGTTTTATTATTATATATTGATGATTGATTGACGATTAATTAATGAAGTTGATGAAATTGCATCTCTATACGGAAAGCTTTTCGAGATTTGGTAATTGATTTAAATAAAAAAAATATAAAAGTTTAACAAAAGGGGCTATATCATCTGGCTACATAGGTAGAAATCATATTCGGGTTTCGATTGGATTGGCCCAAAACCACTGTTGTGGTTCAGGTCTGTCAAAATCCGAATTCAGCCGCTTGATTTTGCAAATTAGTTTAAATAACAGATCATGGCGAAACGTAACAAGAACGGTGTCGTGGTGTAGTTGGTTATCACGTCAGTCTAACACACTGAAGGTCTCCGGTTCAAGTCCGGGCGACGCCATTTGCTGAAATTTTGTATAATTTTATAGATGCACCACGACGTCGTATTTTGAATTCTTATCCCTTTTTTTATTTTTTCCCCTTTTTTTCCAAACTTAAAATCCCGACAGTCAGCATTCTCTCCGTTAATAGTTCTTTTACCTTTCCCTCTCTTTCCCTCTGACTACCTACTCCTATTTTCTCCCTTTCAGACCAAAAAAAAAAAAAAAAAAAAAACATACATATCTCAAATTTTCTCTTCACTAATAAAAACAAATTTGAAACCAGTGAAAGAAATGGAATCAAGAAGAGAAAGAGCATTCTCTCGAAGCAAACAGAAGAAATTGGACATAACCTCGATTCTACGAAAATCATGGTACCATTTAAGGTTGTCAGTCAGGCATCCTTCCAGAGTCCCTACATGGGATGCTATTGTCCTAACTGCTTCTAGTCCTGAACAAGCCGAGTTATATGAGTGGCAGCTCAAGCGAGCCAAGCGTTTGGGCCGGATCGCTACCTCTACAATCACGTTAGCTGTGCCTGATCCCGATGGTAAGCGGATCGGCTCTGGTGCTGCCACTCTCAATGCCATTTTTGCCCTAGCCAGATGTTATCAGTCTATCGGCCTTCATCTTGGCGAACGGGTAAAATTACTATAATGCAACGCAATGCATATTTTGTTCCTTATTTATTGTTTAATGTGGATTTTTTATTTTTTTGAATAATTTGGGAAGTGTAATCAGGGATTCAGTTGAATTTTTTTCTGAAATAAATATATCTCATGATTTTTGTGTTAGCATAAGAGTGTACAATGTATCGCTATGAATGATAAAAGATGGATATATGAGCCAAAATGATCTGCTGTTGTCACTTTGTTTTTTTAAATGCTTCTAAGTCCAATTAGGATAAGCAGATGATTGCTATTATTTGAAATTCAAGAATCTTTAAGGATTAATTTTCTCAGAGATAATTTCTATTGGGATAGAATATTCTTTTAGTCCTCTTTATGGAGTTTTATTCTAAGGGGTTTTCAAGGAGTTTTTCTTTAGTTTATGTTCAAAGAGACTAGAAAGCACTAGTTTTTTCATTATATATTTTATCTAAAAGAAAAAACGAGGACAATGGAAGTAATTTAGACCATTTAAATTTTCTCTAATTGTGGTTCGCTTAAAACTAATACGATTGCCAACAAAACAAAAAAAAAGAGTAAGATCATCTTCTGTACTTTTTTTTGGTACGCATTTGATGAAGTGGGGATATTGTGGTATTCTTCACTGTGTGTGCATTTCTTGAGTTGAATATTTTTCATGTTGGTTGTTATAGTTGTCTTCGTGCTGCAGCATCACTTGATAATCAACACTGCTATTGGCAAACTATACTGCTAGGCTTGACAGGATATCTGTGATCAACAGGTGGAAACAGCAGAGAATGGCGGTTCTGGACCTGGTAGTATTGGAGATTTTGCTGAGGCAACGGTTAGCTTTATGGAAAAAAAGCATATACTATTGCTTCATGCTGGAGGTGACTCTAAAAGGGTCCCATGGGCAAATCCTATGGGGAAAGTTTTCCTACCACTTCCATTTTTGGCAGCAGATGACCCTGATGGACCAGTTCCACTGCTTTTTGATCATATTCTTGCAATTGCTTCTTGTGCAAGACAAGCATTTAAAAATGAAGGTTATTTGTCCTGCTTGTTACATTCTAGTGAAAAATTGCTTTATTTGAACCGTAGAACATTCACAATCAGTATTAACTTCCTTCTATGTAAAAACATTCACTTGTTATTTATATATTCATCTGCATCTGTTTATTTTTACCAAGTGAAAAGAAAAAGAAAAGCCTGTTATGGTAAAAGCTGAAGCTTTGGTAGCTTATATCGTTTTATGGTGGACAATATGTGAAAAATTTGTCTGCATGATTAAAATTATTCTCAGTGTAATTTGGTATGATTTGTGTGTGTTTGTGTTTATGTTGTGCTTCTCCTTTCCTCACTATTGGAACTATTGGCCATCATCTAATTCTGTGACTGCATATTATCTGTATTTATGTTTCCACATCAACATGATTCCCAATTCTATTTTGTTGTGAGTAGAACTGAGGATATTTCCCCCACCCTGCTGCCAGCGCATTGGATCAGCTTCTCGTAGCCTGAACACGTTTGATAAACTGATCTTCAAACCGTTGATGACATTGTAAAATTGAGTAATCACCAATTCATCAGACTGCATCGTGGTTCTTCTGATCACTTTTATGCTAGAATAGTGGTATGGGGATGGAATCATGTCATGCCCCAGTTTAAGTGTTTATTTCTGATTTCATAATCTTTGCAGGTGGAATATTGACCATGACTGGGGATGTCCTTCCATGTTTTGACGCCTCCAACTTGGTTATTCCAGAGGATGCATCCTGCATCATTACTGTACCTATCACCCTTGATGTTGCATCTCATCATGGTGTTATTGTGGCATCTAAAACTGGTATTTTAACTGAAAGTTATACAGTCAGTCTAGTTGACAATCTCCTACAGAAACCCAGTATAGAGGAACTTGTTGAGAATGAAGCCATTTTGGATGATGGTAGAACATTGCTGGACACTGGAATAATAGCAGCTCGAGGCAAAGCATGGGCAGAGCTTGCCATGCTTGCATGCTGCTGTGAACCAATGATTGAAGAGCTTTTGAAGAGCAGAAAAGAGGTGAGATACCCATTTTTTCAGTTGTTTCATCGAAAGAAAAAAGGATAGAAACTGTTACATGCATTCCTGTAGGTTATTTGATGCCTATCTCTATTTCTTTGTCAAATTGTAACTAATTTCACATTCCTTAGGTTTTCCATTCTAGATCTTCATCTCCATGAAGTTTTGTAATTCAATTGTTTGTTATTCCTGTCTGATTGTCTCTGGGATATCCAAGCACTCTCACTTATGGATGTGCTGCCAAGCTTTTTGTGCTATAATTTAGAACTTGCTTTAAACCCTGCTATCTTATTTTGACAATTGTGCAGCTTTTAAAGCACTTTAACACTATATTCTGCTTCCATTTTGCCTCCTTTTTTGGTCAAACCCTCTTCAATTTCCTATACTTATGGGTGATTCTTCCACTGCAACAAGAGCCTTAGCATGGGTCACCTTGTGGTCGTCCTTTTGCATCAATCCCTTTTTTTGTTTTTAGTTTGCTTCTGCTGCTTTGCTTCATCCATGTTAGACTTGTATAGTCTCTAGTCTTTAATTCTGAGACTAATTGATTTATGACTCAGTTTAAGCTGTAACAATAATGACAATGTTGTACCTGTAGATTTTTCAAAGTTCAAGAAGTGTTGACATATAAATATTGAAATTGCCTTACATTTCTGGAATGCTATGCAGATGAGTTTGTATGAAGATCTAGTAGCAGCTTGGGTACCTGCAAAACATGACTGGCTCAGAGCACGCCCTCTAGGCGAGGAACTGGTCAGGAGTTTGGGAAGGCAAAAAATGTTTAGTTACTGTGCATGTAAGTTGAAAGCATCTGTATTAATCTTCGTATTTTATCTCATTGCTGTTATCATGTGCCTTATGTTCATTGCAGATGACTTGTTGTTCTTACACTTTGGAACCTCAAGTGAAGTATTGGATCACTTAAGTGCGGCTGGCTCAGAGCTTGTAGGACGAAGACATTTGTGTTCCATTCCAGCTACAACTTCATCTGATATTGCAGCATCTGCTGTAGTCCTTTCTAGCAAAATTGAACCTGGTGTTTCTGTTGGTGAAGATTCTCTTATATATGATTCATACATTTCTAGTGGAATACAAATTGGTTCTCTATCTGTGGTTGTTGGTATTAATGTCCCAATAGATATTAATGAGATGGTAGATGATTCCTTTAGGTTCATGCTTCCAGATCGTCATTGTCTTTGGGAGGTTCCATTGGTGGGATGCACGGAAAGAGTTATTGTGTATTGTGGCCTTCATGATAACCCAAAAAGTTCTCTTTCTAAGGATGGGACCTTTTGTGGGAAACCCTGGAAGAAAGTCTTGCTTGATTTAGGTATTCAAGAGAGTGATCTATGGAGCTCAGTAGGTGCTCAAGAGAATTGCTTATGGAATGCAAAAGTATTCCCTGTTCTTTCTTACTTTGAGATGCTTCATCTGGCTTCATGGTTGATGGGTTTGAGTGACCAAAATTCAAGAACCTTGCTTTCCTTATGGAAAAGTTCACAACGTGTCAGTTTGGAGGAATTGCATAGATCAATTGACTTTCCAAAAATGTGCACAGGCTCGAGTAATCATCAAGCAGATCTTGCTGCTGGAATTGCTAAAGCTTGCATTAACTATGGGATGCTTGGACGGAATTTATCTCAGCTATGCCAAGAAATATTACAGAAGGAAGCTTCGGGAGTCAAAATATGTGAGGACTTCCTAGAACTTTGTCCTAAACTGGAGGAGCAGAATTCTAAAATTCTTCCCAAAAGCAGGGCGTACCAGGTGCAAGTTGATCTTCTTCGAGCATGTGGAGATGAAACAACTGCATGCCATTTAGAACATAAAGTTCGGACTGCAGTTGCTGATGAGACTGCTTCAGCCGTGAGATATGGATTCAGAGGTAGGGTTAAAAAAAAAAAATTCATGTCTTGAACAAAGAAAACTAGTGATCTCTAAATAAACTTGGAAAAAAAAAAAAAACTGTCAAACTTCTGCTGTAGGTCCATACGATTTTACTATCTTTAAACTCTTATGTCCTTTTTATTTCCATGGATACACATGGTTTCTTTTGTGAATTCTCCATTGGAGTTCATATAGTTTCCTCTTTGATTTTCTTAATGCTCATGGTTCTTGAACTCCTTTTTCTTTTAATTTCTAGAATGTATCTTGGAGTCCCCTAGTAGCACACCTACTTCAGCAGACCAGAACAATCATTTTGATGGCTATGTGGACCAACCTTTCTGCCCCAGAATGGTAAAGGTTGAGTTACCAGTTCGTGTAGATTTTGTTGGGGGATGGAGTGATACCCCTCCATGGAGCTTAGAGCGTGCTGGTTGTGTTTTGAATATGGCAATAAGTTTGGAAGGTTGTCTTCCAATTGGCACCATTATAGAGACAACAGAAAAGACAGGAGTTTTGATTGATGATGATGCTGGAAACCAGTTATATGTTGAGAATCTTGCCTCTATTGCTCCTCCATTTGATGGCAATGATCCATTCCGGCTCGTCAAATCTGCATTGCTGGTGACGGGTATAGTACATGAAAACAGTTGTGTATCCATGGGCTTGCAAATTAAGACATGGGCTAATGTACCCCGTGGTAGTGGGTTGGGAACTTCTAGCATCCTAGCTGCTGCTGTTGTGAAAGGACTTCTTCAGATAACAGATGGAGATGAAAGTAATGAAAATGTTGCTAGACTTGTTTTGGTATTGGAGCAACTCATGGGGACAGGAGGCGGCTGGCAGGATCAAATTGGAGGTCTGTACCCTGCGATTAAATTTACTACAAGTTTCCCTGGAGTACCGTTGCGGCTCCAAGTCGTTCCCCTGTTGGCTTCTCTCCAGTTGATTTTGGAGTTGCAGCAGAGATTGCTTGTAGTATTTACTGGTCAAGTAAGTCTCCATTCTTCTCCCGGTGAGGACATGCTTTGTGAGTATATTTCATAACAAATAATATAACCACTCCAACTTTTTATTAATGGGTTAAGAAGGTTGCACAATATGATGTAGATATAATAAGTTCGATGATCCATGGAGTGGTTAACCTATCTGGTTCAGTTTGTTTGTACACTCTCAGATGTTTACTCATTTAATTTGGGCAGCTTGTCTCTTCAATAGTAACTTTCTTAGTCTAATAATCAAATGTAAGATGTAGTTTTATGGACTTAAATATTCCTCTTCAAAACACATATGACATGCAAATGTAAATCTAAAACTGATATATGCTAGGTGGTCATGAATATGTAAGATTCAAATCCTTCTTGTTGCTCATATCATTTAATTGAGAGATGGTTTTTTGAGCCAACTGCTTTCTTCCCCCAGTGCACAGCACTCTGATGTTTCTTGGAATTTAGGTGCTGTGTATTTTGTGGCGATTTGCACATCTGAGGGTTTTTTTGCTTGACTGGAAACATTTGAGTCACATGATTGTTATCTGGAATGCAAACCTCTACCTACTGCAATCATTGCCCTCCATTACATTTGGCCATTATCATGCAGGTTCGACTTGCACATCAAGTCCTACAGAAGGTGGTAACTAGATACCTTCAGCGGGATAACCTTCTTGTATCCAGCATTAAGCGCCTCACTGAGCTGGCCAAAATTGGTAGGGAAGCCTTGATGAACTGTGAGATAGATGAACTAGGGGAGATAATGCTGGAGGCTTGGAGGTTGCATCAAGAACTTGACCCTTGCTGCAGCAACGAATTTGTGGACCAACTTTTTGCATTTGCTGACCCCTACTGCTGTGGCTACAAGCTTGTCGGTGCTGGTGGCGGGGGTTTTGCTTTGTTACTGGCCAAGAATGCCGAATCTGGAAATGAATTAAAGCATAAACTAGAAGATTCCAATTTGAATGTGAAAATCTACAATTGGAACATCCATTTAGATAATTAGATAAAAAGCAGATAATCAGAAATATAGTTTTTATGTAATTTTTACCACATAGCCTTGCTATTCTTTGTGTCATCGGGCTCATGAGCTGTTTGATACTATTAGACTATGGTTGTATCATTGTTGTACACATAAACAAACGGTACAAATAGAACAAAATATTGATATTTATTATAAAATATCGGATTACACACACGTTTTTATGGTTTATTGTTAAAATTTTAAAAATTATAGATTAATTAATGGATTACCACTATTTACATCTGTCTTTAAATACTTTATTTATAAAAAAAGCAAGTCCTCTCTGGTTTTTCTAAGCATCACAGGCCAGTTTTGCGCATAGAGGCTAAGTAAGTATTTTCCTCATCAAATTTATGCATTAACAACAAATTATTGACCAACCTATGAAAGTAGCTTGATTATTATGGCTGGCATTTTGGTCAGTTTAAGTCAGATTACGGCACATCATTACGTGTGCCAAACTGCAAAAGTATGAAATAATTATGTGTGTCATTCTGCAAAAGTATGAAGAGGATGGCTTGTCAACTCGGCAAAGAATCCAAAGTGCTTCGGACTCTTATTTGTTTTCCCTCAGAGAAACGGTCCAATTAAGCCTACCGATACTACAACATCTAGACAAGGAATAATACATTTGATCAACATCAGACTGTTTATAATTTTGTCTGTCTATCTCACATTATTCCATTTTTACCCTTGAATAAAAAAGTCAATAGACTTAAGACCCAAAAAAATAAAAATAAAAAGTCAAGAAGAAAAATAAAAAGTGGTGAAGTCTAAACAAAAAGAATCTATCATTAAAGATCACCATCATTATAGAGACCTTTTAAATATTTTTATTGGGTTTTCGGTGAATGTAGTTGTACTGACTCCAACGTCTTCCAATTATATTGTGCCTCAACCTTAGCTAATTCTTTTTTTTTTGTTTTTTTGTAGCTTTGGACCAATTGTTTCTGCTGATTTGAGTAAAATTTTATTATTGGGGTAAAAGAGAGTCAAGGAGAGGAAGACAGAGAGAGATGGGTTTCCTTACCCACAGAGTGGAGAGAAGTGAAATCAAACCAGGAGATCATATCTACTCTTATAGAGCTGTTTTCACTTACTCTCATCATGGTATCTCATGTCTCTTTTTTTGCATCTTCCTTAATTTTTCAATGTGGGTTTTTCTTGTGTAATTCTCATTCTAAAGTTTGTTTCTTTTTTGCTATTTGTGAAGATTTTTTGATCAATTTGATTTGAGAATGTGGCTTTTTTTCCTACTTGTTTATTTAATTCACATTATTCCTTGTGTTAATATGGCTTGTCTGATAAGTTCTTTTCTTTTCTTTTTTTTATTTGTATATTTTTTTCTCACTTCTGGGCTTTGGATGTTAATTATGTTGGACTGGGTTCCCTAGCGATGTCTGAAAGTTCCCATATGATTTGCATTTGGATGTTTATAATAGATTAAATGATTCTTTGAGAGTTTTGAGGTGGGTGAAACTTGAAATTTCTTTTCTTGCAAGGTTGTGCCTGTGGATTCCTTCATCGTGTTTATCAGTTTTGGAATATGTAACTTAAAAACTGTAACAGTTTCTCTGGATGAAGAGTGAAACCACGACAGCGTTTTCTTCACATTTTGTTGTCATTTATCTTTCATGTCATCTTTGTTTACTAGGATTTAGATTCCTTAGTGGTTGGTTAATTAATTTCACAGTTGCGTTCTGCTTTATAGCTGGAGAATTAGGGAAGATAGTTAAAGGGATTACTGCATAGATTAACTTGGTATAATTTTAGAGCGTTGATTGATGAAAGTAGTACCATCCTCATGAAGATGGGTGATGAGCAGTAGTTTTGCATAAAATGGACCATATCTTTGCTTTTGATCATAAGAAAGTGTTCAACTGTGCACGTCATAGTGTTTCTTAACCCTTAGCCAGCGCTGAATCTTGGTCTGCATCCCAATGGCTTTGATTGGTCTGCGTCGCCTTAAGGAATTGGAATCTGAATGGCTACCATCATGATTAAACTGTGTTTTTAGATTTTCTTATAATGCCTAATGTCCTTGTCAAGATAATCCTTGTGGACAATTTAGGGAAGCTACTTGTACACATTTAGACTACTTGTTCTTTGATATGAGTCAATTGGCCTTTCAAGGTGTCTAGGGCTAGAAGGCTAGTGATGTGAATAAGTTCAGTGGGGGTTGGTTGTCTCAGCAACAATTGTGTCATATAGCACCATTTGCTTTTTATCAATTACATCCCTATATTAGTGTTGTTGGAAGTTGCTTGTCATAGGCAGTTTAGATCTATGGGCTATGTGTCTAGCTCTTCTTTAGCTCATAATGAGGAAATTATGTTAACCCATGCCACTCTTGTCTGGTATTATTGAGCAACTTTGGTCTTGAATCAAGGTAGTTGTAATTTTTTCCGAACTGTTCAAAACCTTATCGTGCTGTAGTGTTTCCACTTACTGTATACTTTTTCACCAACCAACATGTTCAAGTCTATTAGTTATGAGCTTTTCTCTAACTTGGGTTTTAGCTCTTAACATTGTTTTGTGCTTTTCTCTAACTTGGGTGCTAGCGCTAAATATTATTATGTGCTTACTTGGGCTTCTTTCAATGCTGTTGTTTGGTAGGTATAGAACTCCATGTGAGGTTTGGGGTAAATTCAAGCATTTATTGACCTGGAATTGCATTTCCTTACGCTGAATGTTATTTAATACATAAATGCAAAAATACCGTAAATAGCATTTACTGCCTAAAAAGCACGCACGAGTTCACCATTTGTTTTATTATAACTGTGGTCGTTATTTTTAGCTTCTTTTGCAAATGTCGCATTTGTTCTGTTAATTTTGAAATGGCTAATGCTAATCTTATTGGATAATAGCATTGCATTCTGTGGTTAGACATATAGCAGAAGCTATATTTTTTTATTTGATCGTGCAGGTATCTTTGTTGGGGGAAGCAAGGTGGTCCATTTTACTCCTAGGGAGAATGCAAATTCAAGCTCCGATACATCTTCTGACTTCTATGATTCAATGTCTAGCATTCCATCATCTTGTGAAACCTTTCCTGACTGTGGATTCAGACAACCTGATAGTGGCGTAGTCCTTTCATGTCTGGACTGCTTCCTCAAAAAGGATCCCTTTACTGCTTTGAGTATGGGGTGCCCCATGCCGTTTTTCTTGCAAAAGTGCGTGGAGGCACATGCACCACTGCAGCATCTGACCCACCAGAAACTGTAGTCCACAGAGCAATGTATCTTCTTCAAAATGGATTTGGAAATTATGACGTGTTTCACAACAACTGTGAGGATTTTGCAATGTACTGCAAGACAGGTCTTCTGATAATGGACAGGCTGGGGGTTGGAAGAAGTGGTCAAGCTTCTTCGGTAATTGGTGCTCCATTGGCTGCAATTCTTTCATCCCCTTTAAAGTTGTTAATGCCGAGTCCTGTTGGTGTGGCTACGGTAACAGCTGGAATGTACTGCATGAGCAGATATGCTACTGATATAGGTATTCGGAGTGATGTAATCAAGGTGGCTGTGGAAGACTTAGCTGTGAACCTGGGCTGGGCTGGTCCTCTGGAGGAAGTACCACCCGAAGACAATGAGGCCTCTGGTGCACTGATTGCCAGGTGAGGTGAATTTCATCTCAATGCATGTCAAGATGCGTAAATATGTCATGGGTGGTCTCCATTAATAAGAATTCATTGATGTTAGTGCACTTACATGGGAGTCCATTGTTTGCTTCTTTCTTTGTAAGTTAGTTGCTGTTGGTTGTGTACCAAATTAAGTTAACCCTCAGGAGGCCTGGACTGGTCTGTTATAACTATTTACTTTTGAAATTTAATCTTTGAACTTTAGTGGTTTGTCAAAGCCTTGGTAGCATGTTCCTTCACTTTCAAACATCAGGTGCAACAGATGCAGTTCCTACTGGATTTTCTTGAATAGGCAAGATCATAGTCCAATACATGGCATGGAAAATTTTATTTAGCACAACATCCAAACCATGAAACTGGTTTAATTATAAACTTACTTCACCATACGAGTATCTCATGTAGAAAATGTCGTGCCCTTCTTTTTTCTCGTTATTAACATCATTTTATGGTGAATTGTAATGGAAAAGCATTTTCCTTGTCTCAGGGCAGCTTTTATCACATTACTTGTTAAACCGTGGCCAGGATCATTGGGTAATTTTCTCATTGTGTTTTGGTCTTTATTCATTTGAATACCATCTTGCTTTCAAGTTCCAACTAATCTGACATTTTTTTATTGAACTCCTACCTTCCCATGCATTCTCTGTCTTGCTTGCTTAGTGTGCTTCGTCATTAGTTTCTTTCAAATTGAGACCTACTTAATGATTCACATGACGTGTACTGCAAGAGAAAGTTCTAGAATTCGAAGACATTATCATATATATATATATGATAACATAGTATATTTGAATATCCATGAAAGATGTGATGATGCAATGTGCATAATAAAAGATTTCCATAGTGGAATGCATAAATTAAGTTGGTGGTGCGGTTGGTGTCGGGCAATAGCCCAAAGCAAGCAATGAAATGAGTTTATCAAAACAAACTGTGACTTAATTAACTTGGCATCAGGAGATGTGTCCATAAATGTCAAACACGATTACACCCTGGGAGAGTACGGACAGAAGTTACTTTTTACGCATGACAAGGTTAAATATGGAGGTTTCTTTAAGCAAAGCTTAAAAAATTATGGCGATTACAGTCTGCTTTCCTGTACAGTAATGTGTACTTCATAGTTTTCCACCAGTAAAAACAGGAGTTTATGGATAGCGTAATCAGGATTATCCCAGACCTTTGGTGCCTTCTTCATTTGTCTCATCTACTTTGTTACTGGGTTGGCTTTGGTTAGCCTTTTTGCTGGCAGGAGGCTTGAAGTCTGCTAGCCTTGCAAGCTCATTAACTTCTTCAGCAATTTCTTCGATTCTTGCTGCTGTTTCTGTTAGCATGGATACTAATGTTGCTAGTGGAAGAATCTCCATGACAGATGGTGTGGCTGTTTTTCTGATGGACTCTGTTTTTGCATCTCCACCCGATGTTGAGGATGGCATAGCAAAAGGGTGGCTAGGAAGAGATTCCAAGGCATTTTGAAGTTCTTGTACTGCATATTGCATCTCTCCAATTGAGAAGTCTATTTTTGATGATTTTCTCATGGTCTTAACTGCAATAGCCAATTCTTTCAAGATACGTGAAGCATGGGAGCTCAATGTGATGCAGACATCACTGAGATGCCTCTTTAGATGCTCAGGTGCCTGTTGTCATACGTTAATGTTTCCACGGTTAACAGTCTGGAGCAAATACTACAGAAGAGTATTCATAAAAAAAAAAAAGACTACAAAGGAGTGGGGACACAAGAATACCTAAGAGTTCTATGCACAGAAGTGAGTTCCATGTTCAGAGTTTTACCTGGATTTCTGAGTTTATGCAACCATTGAGAGTTTCAATGCAATAAGCGCAGCTTCGCAATGAAGCCCCAACCTTTAAGTACTGCTTCCATGGATGCCGGAAGTTGAAACGACCATGTGCGGGTTCCCATCTTGCAAAGCCAGCCTATTACATTTTAAACGGGAAATTTATAATCCTCTGCAAGAAGTTCTCTTAAAATCTAATGCTAAAATGATTTGGACTTGTTCAGTAGCCTACCATAGAATCTTCAGCTGCCTTAGAATTAAGAACGGATTTATAGCCTTCCATTTTCTTACAAGAATCTCCAGCACTGCTGTCTGTGAAGTACCCAGCGACACATCCTGCAATTCATTTTGACAGTTATTTGCACCTCAAATCAGTTATATTTTCATTCTGTTGAAATTGATGTCTGATGATTTAAGTTCTTATGTTTGGCTGTGTGCACATACCATCCAAGGCATCAGCAAGCTTTTCCAGGTTACGATGAATCAAATTGTGAAGCTCTTCGCCAGCCCAGATGGGATAGAATAGCATGCTTATGAGAATGCAAAGGGAGGCCCCAATGGCAATTGTGGATAACCTTTGGTGTGCAATATCAATCAAGTCATCCACGCGATAACCAGAAACTGACACTAAGCTAAAGGTCAGGATGAAGATCACAACACCATAATCAAATCGGGCTTTAACAGATGGCACAAACCGCGAAAAGGTTGCTGCTGAAGCTGTAATTTAGAGAAGGGTGTGTGAGTGGAAGGAAGTCATTTAAAAGAACAAGACCGAAACCACAAACAAAACAGAAGGAAAAACATCAAGGGGATCAGGAAATCTGTTTTGGGAAGAGGTTGAAACTCACCAAGAACGAAAACTGATATTCCAAGAATTATGGGCTCTAGTTGATGTCCTGAGTGACTTGCAACCCAGTGAACACCAACACCAAGTGATCCAGCAAGGAAAGTACCTATTGCTCTGTTGATACACTTATACAGTGTTGCACCTGCAATACAATGAGCAACTTAAAGAATAGATTTCATGGGACGTTGGAAGACAGACAGTTTGCTTAAGAATAGATGTAATACTTAAAAGCAGAAAAAAACAAGTAAATGTCACATATATTGTTGGGGGGTTTTTTTTTTGGAGTACTAACCCGGAGTGTTTTCAAAAACTACCACAACTGTCATAATTGCCCACATAGCATTCCCTCCCACACCTTCATACAGAGGCCTCATATAGTAGAAGAGTGACACAATAGAAAGTGCGACTCCTACTTTGAGACAATGGATAACCTTTTTAGGCTCAGCCACTGCTATGTTCCTAGCCTTCTCCAGAAACTTCCAAATTTTCAATATGAATTCTCCTAGCAGACCCCTTAACCCCATCCAGATTCTGTAGACTAAACCGGATTCAGGCTGCAATGTCTCTGATGTCCCATCAGGTACATTTATCCTCCATTCAAGTTTGTTTGGAACTTCATTTCCCATCACCATTTAAAGAACTCACAAAAATGGAAAACGATCAGGTTGGTAGGACAAATATGATATAGGGCTGTTCTTTTGAATCTATTTTAGCTATATCATTGCCTTCTAGCAACAAGGATATATAGCAAGAGAAACTTCAATAACATCAACAGGGAAGTTCTAAGCTTTTATCGGCTTATTTTCTATGTAACTGACCTCGGTTGTTGTTAAGACTTATGATTAGTTAACACTAGTAAAGCATTTATATACATGTCAGCCTCTGCTCCGCACCTAGGTAGGTCTATTAAAGTAAAATTAGACAAAGGTCTGTTAGATGGTCGTACAAGAAACTTTCTGAGGTTTTTGGTAGGTAAATTAAAACTAGGGTACGTTTGACACATTAGTGGCCAAAGATATGCAATTCTTTATGGGCCAATGCTTTTATAAGAAGAGCACGAAGAGCACATACACGAGAGATAACATGACATGGCCTTAAAAAATTATATCAGATTTTGCTATTGAATGTCATTGCATTGTGGCTATAGTTAATATATTGTAGTGATATCCTCGTGCTCTTATCGTTTTAGACAAGTGCGTGTTTTATTAAGCACAGAGGTCCTCTTATGGCCCTGGAAATGTCGTCTTCGAGATAACAAAGTCGGAAACAACATAGATGCATTAAAATGCATTTAAAATTTTTGCTTCTTTTTTAATTTTTTATCTGAAAATTAGCATTTTACCAAAGGATGCTTAGCAAGAAATTGTTATACTTCACTCTAGAGTTCTAGGATCAATTAAAATTGAAGGATTCATATACTTTAGGGAAGCTTGTGGTAGGCCAAAACATGATCAATTAAGATACAATTTAAGGTAGATATTCATACCATAACCGAAAGACAAAATGAATGTTAAACGCGACGGAAGTTTAGCTTCTGCACGATGTCCTGTTTTTGCATATTAATTAATGTCTTTCCTTGATCCACTGAACTGATCGGTATGTTTCCGTTGCTTTCATGTAGAGCACTCTTCAATTATTTTTGGACAAATTAGAGCTCTCATGGATCATATATATGATCTTCTTTTCTATTTTAACTGGGTATGTATGATCTTATCCTTGTAGTTTTCGTGTTCGTCCGTCATTTTGAAACCTAAATCCTAGGTAATCATATTTTGCACTTGTCAATTCCTGATTCCGAATAATCATCCAGCATCCCTAACTAATTTTGCAATATACTCAATTGATGAGGATGATCTTTTTGTGCCTTCTAATCCTTGTTGGTTTCTCTATTTGTTGTATTATTTCTTGCTAGGTTCTTTTTGTTTATTGGATGCAAACTCTTTGCAGCCTTTTTATTTGTTTCTGCTTCTCGCTTTGAAGAGTTTATTTATCTCCCTTGCTTTTTTTCTTGTCAAGAATCTATTGATTAAAAAAAAACAGCAATCTATACAGTTTGCGAACATATATATGCATATGTTGATGTAGCATGCAATTTTTTTTTTTTTTTTTAATTCACAATGTTTGCTAGTTTTGAAGCCACTTAATTATCACAGAAGCCGAAAGCCAAATCAATGACAAACTGTAATGTGACATCCCGGCCATTGCTTGAAGGAAAGACACAGGGAGAGAAAGGAAGATACATACCTAATTTTAGGTTCAATCAAATGGAATCAATTAATAAGTATGTATTTCTCTGTTTAGTGCGCTTACACTAAATGTGAATGACATTTCATTTCTAATAATCTACGAATACAAAATAAGTTCGAAGATGACTTTTAATTAATGCTATCATCCCATAGTCACTGTCATATCTTTATTTTCTAGTTAATGCTTTTACCCATTTCACATCATTCAACAAAAGATTTAGGTCAAGATTTTATGTGTTCCAAACTTTTAATTAATTAATTTTTTCCATCTACTGGATTCTTAACGAATTTAATCGACGCATAAAAGCATCAATGTCGTCCATGAATGAATTTTTTTTCACAGAACAAAGCCATTCGAAATGTCACATCAACTATCACATATAGGCTAGCTTGCTTACAACATTAGAACTCTCTCCCTTTCTCTGCACAGACAGACACATTAGTGCATGACACATCGCAAATCTACGTATTAACTATTGCTTGCTTCCAACCTATGGATTTTGAAGGTCTCAAGTGCATGCAACATATCCCAATCGCAGGGTCAATAAGTCAATACATAACATGATCATGAGTACAAGAGTACACATTCAAAATCAACTTCTGCTACTTAAATCGGGGCGGGTTTAATAATGTTTTTCTGAGTATGCATGGGATTGTTAACAAAGGGCCAAAAGATGTGGAAAAATTGAAAAAGCTACGACATGCAACTTTTGATGTGATCAGCTAGAGATTAGGGATCGGTAATGAAGTTGTCGTCAAGGCAGATGTAATATGGCTTGGTATATTGATCTTCTTTCGTTTAATGGATCCAACCATTTGGGTGGCATTGACTGTAATTGGACTGAATTAACATCATATTATTTGATAAGCATCAGAAGTAAATCTTAATTAATCCATCACTCAAGTAATCTTTCAGGACGGGCAAGAGCAATGGGTGATAAGTTAAGTAGAGTTCGTGTTCTTGTTATGTCCATTTGTAGTTTGCCATGTTGCTATTAGGTTAGTGATGAGGCCTTAAAATCCTCACTGCTGAGTCAGCTTCTGTCCTCACTGAATCAGAAGCAATCTAACTTTCAAAACAAGGAAATCTCATGAACAGATATAGGACCTCTGTTGGTTAAGTTAGCAGTGACAGAGTGGAGATATGGTAGCTGTAAGTGAAAGGTTTTCAAGATGAGAGTGGAGGAGAAGGTGATGGTGGAGAAACATAATATCATACCTTGGGACTCACTCAAGGCTGTATTTATAGTCTTAAGCTCAATCGTCTTCGGCGCGAAACAGGATGGTCTTAGGCCCAACAACTTGCCTGATGATGGGCCTTTACCAATTGCTTTGTAAGGGATGTTGATTTCATTCTATGGTGATTCGTATCTCTATTATAGTTGGAAATAGCAGATACCCCGTGAGTTGTCCTAACATGAGCTATAAAACATTTTTATATATTCATTCATATAAAATATAAATTTAAAAAAAATTATTTAAAAAAAATTTACGTAAAAAAATTTAAAAAATAAAATGATCAAAACATATATTTCGTGTATTGCTACAAGATTAGTTAAACAAAAAGTTTGTAAAATTGAGTAGTATAATGTTGTTAATTAGATGTAGTTTGATATAAAAATATATTTTATTATGAATATGTATAATAACTAGTAATTAAAATCATGATGTAGTAGTTTTTTTTTTTAATTTTGGATGATTAAATTTTACCATATGTAGTTTGTTAATGAGATAAAGAGAGATCATCTAAAACAAAAGGAAAAAAAAAGTTTTGTCAAATTGAAATGATATTGAAATATTTCAAAACTTATTTGGTAAAAAATAAAATAAAAATTACACATGATAAAACTTAACTGATCAAAACAAAGTAAAAATCGTAAAATAAGTATAAAAAAACTTTCACTAAAAGCCTTAAAAAAAAGACTTATGAATAATAAGACTAAAAAAAAAACCATTATGCATAAGGCATGAATAAAACTTTAATGGAAAAAAAAATCACAAAATTGGAGCTAAAATAGAAAGAAAATTTTTACTAAAACCCAAAAAAGACTTAAAATATTGAAACTCGTATTTAATTTTATTATAAAAAGAGAAAAAATCAAACATAATAAAACTTTAATGATCAAAATAAAGATGAAACCTAATAAAAAGTTTCACTAAAAGTGAAAAAAAGTTCCTTATTTCATTGGGGTGATCTATAAATGGAATCAGTGATTTTTAAAGTTTGTTTTGGGTAATTTTACTGCTACAACAACTCCAACAATATTACAAATATCCAAATTAAGAACATGTGGAAGACAATAAGAGATGACATGGTTAACTGTTAGCCACATCATACATAACTCATTTTCATAACTAAGCTTTTTTCCTGACTTTATAGAAAAAAAATTAGAAAACCCAATCACTACTGCGTGTACAACTGGTTAAAAGAATGTTAAAGAAAGAGAATAAAAAAGGATTAAAACGAGAGAAAGATAAGAAACAAGGATGAAAAAAAAAATAACTAAACACTACAAAAAAGGCTTGGCTACAGTAAAACATTATCCGGTAGAACAAAATCATTTAAATTTTTTTATTTAATTCATAAAATTTCTACTTTAAAAAGGTGAAAACATAATAAAAAGTTTCACTAAAAATAAAACAAAGTTCCTTATTTCATTAGCGTGATCCATAAACGAAATTAGTGATTTCTAAAGTTTGATTTTGGTAATTTTACTGCTATAACAGCTCCAACAACATTACAAATGTCAAAATGAAGAATATGTGGAAGACAATAAGAGATGACGTGGTTAATTGGTAGCCACATCATACATAATCCATTTTCATAAATAAGCTTTTTTCCTTCACTTCATAGAAAAAAAAATTAGAAAACCCAATCACTGCCACAAGTACAACTGGTTAGAAGAATGTTAAAGAAAGAAAATTAAAAAAGGATTAAAATGAAAGCAAGATAAAAAACAAGGATGAAAAAAGAAAAAAATAACTAAACACCAAACAAAGAGGCTTAACTACGGTAAAACATTATTTGGTAGAATAAAATAATTTTAAAATTTTTTAATTAAAATTTTTTATTTAATTAATTTTTTCTAATATTTTTCATAAATTTTCTGCTTTAAAAAAAAACATAAATCATTTTTCTTTATGGATTGATTTTAAAATAAAAAATTATAATAATTTTAACTAAAATATTAATCAAGAATTAAAAAAACCTTAAAAATATATTTTTCATAATATCATATTCTAAAAAATAAAGTTATGATTAATGAACAGACTTTTATAAAAATTAACAAATAAAAAAAAATTCTTATTTAATGTTGATGAGAAAATTAATTTTTAAAATTATTCGTACAATGCTACGAGTAGATAGAACAAAATCATTTCAAAATTTTATAATTTTTTATTAATCTTTTATTTAATTATTAATTTTTTTTGTTTTTTATAAAATTTCTGCTTCAAAAAATATGATTTATTCTTCTTTATTCAGGGATTCTTAAATAAAAACTTGTAATAATTTAAACTTGAAATATTAATTAAGAATTTAAAAATAAATACTTTGAGATTATTTTTTTTTATGAGAATACACCCAAAAAATAAAGTTATAATTAATATATAGACTTTCATAAAAATTAACCTATGAAAAAATAAAATTTTATTTTCATTTAATATTTATGAGAAGATTATTTTTTTTTCAAGTATATGCATTTGATCTATATTTATTTATTTAAAAAATAATTAATAAAATTAGCATAAAAAATTATACTTGAATAATTAGTTTGTTCCTTTAAAAAATTATTTTAATTATTTTATTTTAAATAAATTGGTTCGATAATATTAAAAAAATATTCTTAGTAAATAATTTGTATTATGTTGAAACATTTATAGTTATTTTTTAATAAAAACAATAATTAAATAATTTTTTTTATACGTGTTTACCATACATAGTGAACTGAGATAAATTATTTGAAATACATTTTTAATCTTGTAGAATAAAATAATTATATATTTATATATATGCAACTATCATTTAAAATTTATAAGAATTTATAATATATATTATACCAATTTATTTTTAAAAAATTATATTTTAAAAAATTATTCTAAAATTCAAACATAGATAAAAAAAAATTATATTTATCTGTAAATAAAATTTTAAATAAAAAATATTAATTGGATAAGAATTTTCATTAAAAAAAAAGAAAATAAATTTAAAGAATGAAATTGAAATAATAAGAGTAATATAAGCTGGAATATAAAAAGATAGCATATATATGTGTGTGTGTTGCGTGAAAATGAAAACTAAGGATTTGAAAAAAATATTATAACATGAGGGATGAAAATAAAAAAAAAAAGTGTTAAATTTGCATATTAATGCTAAAAAACACAAAAAAAAATCACTAAAATTATCATAAAGTGAATAGTAATTTCATGCATATGACCAATAAACAAGGGTGTTCACTATTCGGTTAAAACCTAAATATTAAACCGAAATATTAATTTGGATGCGGTTTTTTTTTTTTTCAAATTAAGAAAAAAAAAACCAATCGAAATTATTTCGGTTTTTGGATTCGGTGCGGTTTATTTTTTCAAAATTTCGGTTAAACCGAAAAACCATTATTCTCATATCAATATCCCGTCGCTCAAATTTCAATCCCTGAGACTAAGATAGTAGCAGATGGCGCCTTCCTCCTCCACGGCTCCACCACTGCCAGCCTTCAGCCCCTCCTCCAGGCTCCATCACAGCGAACGTCACTCAGCCACCTGGCCCACCTCTCCCTCCTCCTTAGAGTCTTCGACAGCCCTCAGGCCATCCTCCTGAGATTGCGATCCACCTCGGCACCTCCCTCATCCGGCGTCTCTCCTCTTCCACTTAGCTGCTCTTCTCTCTCTATCAGTTTCACTGACTTTAATTCATAGTGAGTCACGAGAATGATTGGTTCTAGAAATTAATACCAGTCTTGCTCCCTTTTTTTGCATGGATTTTCCCTAATTTATCTGTTGTGGGCTTGTAGCTTCACCTAGTAACTAGACTGGGTTCGAATTAAACTGTAAATCTTTCTTGTTTTTGTTTTATTTTCTTGTATTTAAACTGTGAATAATAATTGACTTGTGTTAATACAATTTCCAGTTAATACCTTTACAATGTAAAGTTTAATGTGTTTTCTTTGTCATTGTTAATCCTCTATTTGATGATTGGTTCTAGAAATTGATAGTTATAAACTGATAAACTTACAAATTTTATTGTAGATTCTGTGGCAACTGACAATGTTGTTATTTGATATTTCCCTAACTTTTAATGCTTTGAGATAATGTTCATTTTTCTTTTCTTTTTTTCTTTTTTTTTTGCCTTCTCAGTCATGATAGAATCTATTTGATGATTTATTGAAGTTCTTGACAGTCCTATGAATTGATGGGTTGAATCCAGTGCGGGTTCAAATGTTGCAACCTGCATGAGCTAGAATTAGGCATCTCTATTCATACTGATTTTTCCTATATAATGGTTCCATATGTTGGATTGCAAACAAACTGAAAGTAGTTCACTGCTAAGGGTGAAAAAGATGCTCTGGTTACTAAGAAAATGGATCATCAAAATGAAAGCTAGAAATAGAAACACAAATAGCATATTTTTGTGGGTGTTTCTGACTTCTTTTGTTTAAACATGAATTCATTATTAACAATCACTGTCATATTTGCATGCTTCCTTCCCGGTATAACTATAGATAGCTTACATCATATTTGCATGTTTAAAAAAAGATTTATGCTCTCAATAATTATTATAAGTGTAACTATAGATAGCTTACATCATATAGCTCAAGAAATAGAAAGAGACATGCCACATGGGCAAAATGCTGAGACGTTTCAGAGTTGGTATTTACATGCATGGAATCTTTGGAGCGGGGATGAGAGGTTGTATGAAGCATTTATATTTTCCCCAGGTATCTGGATTTTGAACTACTTTGATCAGCTCCTATGCAAGAAATAATTGTCAATGATAGTTGATGAAGCTGCTGCATTTCTAATGGTGATGCAGCGTGTATTATTATAATGAGTTGTGCTTCGTGGAATTTCTGAAACAGGGATTTGTTGTAGCAAGAGTTGTTAGGCTTGTAAACTTCCGAGCAAGTTTTTTAGTCCCTTTAACTGTACCAAATCTCGTCAAGTATTTTCACTTTTTTTTTTTTTTTCAGATTTTACAAAAAAACAAAATAATAAAATGAATAAAAACCGAATTACTGAACATGAAATCGAAATATTTCGAAATCGAATTGAAAAACCGAATAACATTTCAGTTCGGTTTCGATTTATTTTTTTTTTGGAAATCTGGTTAATCAAAAACTCGTCTAAAATATTTCGAAATCAAACTGAAAAACTCGAAAGAACATTGTAACGAGTAAGTAAATAGGAATTTTAGGCATATGAATAGTTTGGTCCGTAATGTGAAACGGATTCTCGTGTTACGTTGCGGATCAAATATATTTATTTCAGCTTGATAATATATATTATGTTGTCGGTTAATTAAAATATATTAAACTAAACATAAAAGATAAAATTTCATCTAATTTTATAATTTTTAATCATTTTTTTTTTTGGTGTGTATTATGTTTTGAATAAATTTTGAAGTCAAAAAAATATGATTTGTTCTTTCTTATGTATTTATTCTTAAACAAAAAAACCATAATAAACAAATTTTAATATAATTTCTTTTAAAAAAACATCTTAATAATTTTTCATAACTTTGCATTGAAGAAATAAAGCAAAAATTAATATAAAAACTTGTATGAAAATTAACAAACGAAGATTTTCTACTGATAAGAAGATTATTTTTTTAAAATATATGCATTTTATTTATATATATTTATTTACAAAATAATGAATAATATAAGAAATTAAATTGTAACATATATATTGAAGTTAATAGAGTGTAATAAAAACTATAAAATTGATTTCTATAAAATTTGATTATATATATAAAAAAGAAAATTAAATACATATATTCTATTTTTAAAATTTGATTATATAAGAATTAGGCAAATAAAAACATGTATTAAAAAAAACTTATTCGAATCCATTCATAGAGAAAATAAATCATGTTTAGTAATAAATAAAATTATATAAAAATAAGAATAAAAATTGACTTAATGAGAATTTTTATAATAAATTGAAAAGATTAATTTTAAATAATATGAGTAGTATATATTTATTCTAAAATCTAAAAATATATCGTATATATTATATAATCGTCGGTTTGTATGAAAAAAGTAACGCTTAATTTTTTAAAATTTTAACACCCAATAAAATTTTTTTTTAAAAAAATAAATTGATGAAAAAAAAAACAAAGAAAAAAAAGCATGTGTCATCAGCTAGTGGATTAAATTTTTTATTCTAAAATTTCAAGGACCAAAATGAAATAATTTGAAAAAAATACCTAGTTACAGTTAGCGAATATTGGTTTCTGAAGACATGAATACTGAAAATCACTGTTTAAACCCCCACCTACTAATAATAATAATAATAATAATTAGGACACATGTTCTGATGCATACAAATATTTATGTACCATATCTATACATTAGTAATTTGTGTTAGCTAACAGCGTATGACTGGTTCGACTAGAAGGCACATGACTGGGAGCCATCCAGCCAATGGGCTATTATCCGGGCAAAAAGATAATCGCCAAGCAAAGATGGCATTGCCCAGGAATGCAGGTTAAGATGAATAATTACATTATAAGTACATAGTTTTTTAATTATTTTAATCGAGTATATAAAAATTTTTTAGTACATTAATTTTTCAAAACTATCAATTAAAAACTTTCGTTAATTGATTATGTGTTTGTTATCTTCAAAATACCAATTTTTTTTTCTCTTTTTGTTGTGAGAAACTTTTCCCCTTAAATTATTCTAACATTTTAAAATTTAATAAAAAATTAAAAAATATTTTTTAGTTATAAAATCTCAAACTAAAATTATTTAGGCTAGTTATTAAAAAAATCATTAATTAAGTCTTGAAAGTGAAAGATGAAGGAAACACAAACATGATATTTTTTTTATAAAAATGATTCATTTGTGTTTTCTTTTAATTTTCACTCATAAACCTAATTGATATTTTTTTAAACAACAAATCTAATCGAATTTAGCTTTTATATATATATATTGAAATTGTAGAATAATTTAGGTCCAAAAGTTCTCTTTAGCCAAAAAAAGATAAGATTGTAATTTTATATTTGAACACGTTATAAGTTAAAGAAAAAATTGACATAAATGTATGATGATAATTTTTAAAAAAAAATTGATATATTCAAAAAGAAAAATTAAAATTTATTTATTTGATTAAAAAAATAAAATTATAATTGGTATTCTAAAAGTGATGAATATATCAATTGACAGAAAAATCGACGAAAGTATTTGATGAATAATTTTTAAAAAATTAATGCATTAAAATAGAAAAAATTAATTCACATATTCAATTCAAAAAAGTAAAAAATTTATACGCTCGCTGCAATTATCCCGAGGTTAATATTATACTACGATGGTGATATCTCCCGATTGAAGAGGCATCACCCGATCAAAGAACAGCCTGTCTTCCTCTATAGTGGGCCAAGCATAGCCCTGGCTACATTTGTCCGACTAATGGACCCAGAAACTACTCGGTTGGTGTTTACAATATCACGTAAGGGCTTCTTGCCACGTCTTCTTTTTGGTGTCACGAGTGAGGTTCTGTATGCTTTTGTATACGGCACTATACATACATGAGATGCACAACTTTATGACCTGTGATGGAGAGCCGGTAGATTTTCAGTCAACCACAACTACTTTCATCCTAATCTAAACAGCTAAAAAATAATTAAGGTTGCCTTTTTTGTACAAAATTGTAAATCGAAGCACAATATTGTTTAGGAATGTAGTTTTTTAAAGATGTTTTTGTGTGTTAATAAATTGAAATTTTGCAAAGATTCCTTCAAAGTTTTGGTATTCAAATTTATTAACCAAATATTAGTATTCATTGACAGATCAAGATATCAAAGTTGTTGGTGAATTATTCTTAAAAAAAATGTCAATAATTCGTCCATTTGCAATATAGTTTTTATTTTTTTTCTTTCAAATTTTAACTCTAAATTTTTAGTTTTTTTTTTTATAAAATTTATATTTTCTATAAGTAGATTGTTTTATTGTATTTGAACTGCTTTTAAATATAAATGCAGAAACCTTCGGTTTCAGTTGAATAAAATATCTATCTTTAACAAATAATAATAAAAAAAAACTTTATGTATGACCTACTTGAATTCAAAATCACATGTAAAAAAATATATCAAGATTCTAAATGGATAAAGCAGTATATGGTTACTAATTCCTCGAAAATCTTATTTAAAATTGAATCCGTCACTATTTTCTAACTTCTCGTTAATATGACTAGTTTTTATCCATATCGCAACTTTTTTATTATTCTTATTTATCGCTAACTAGGTATGGTTTTACACTATAGTTGTCCCATAAAATTTTGGGTGTAAACTTATAAAACTGGAGTTCTAAAATTCAAAATTTGTATAGCTGGATCACATGCCTACGTACTGACTTGCTTAACTGGAATACTGTGGTCAAAGCCCCTTTTTTCCTTGAACTGACCTTATTAATTGCGGCGTACTAGTTGTGAGAAAACGAGGAAAGTTATGGAGCTCTAAATTGGCAACTTGTAGAGTAGAATAGTCTGGAATTTATTGCATTGCGACTGAAATGTGCGACGGCAGGAATATGTTCATTATTTCTACGTACGAAGTAGTTCTGATCAACTTATAAATTAGAGCAAACCATGTTTGACAACATGGAGCTCCTTCCTTTCTACTCACCAATTTAATGCCCCTCTGTTTAAGGGATTAGGCGTACGTACGACCTCAGTTTATGTGGTCGTTAAAACAATTTCTGGGCAATTAATAACAAATTTCACCGTTATGAGTGATTAATTAGGCCTTTAATCAACTACGTACTTTAATATATATTTTTCCTCCATATATATAATCTTTACAATAGAAAATGACTCTCTAATTAACTAGTTAGTTTGTGTGACTCTCTAATCATCACACACACACACACATATATATATATATTGAAATTGAATTAAGTATAAACTATTATTCAATTACCATGCATGCTTTGAGAAAATTAATTAGTTAATATCCATGGTTTAAAAAATCCAAAATTGAATCTCTACACTTTCATATTTCTTTACGAGTTAGTTCTTCTGTTAGTTTTTTATGACAATTTGATTTATTTTTTTAATTTTTTTCTTTGGTAAAATGTTCTTCATTTAAAAAGGATTCTTTATCTGGGCTTCTCAAAAAAATAAAGTCAATTCTATTCAAGAGGTACTAATTTATGAGTTTCAAAATTAAAAGGACTCACATGTAAAATCATAAAGCTTACAGGACCTAAACAATATTTTACAAAATTCAAATCATCACTTGTTCTTGAACCTAAATATTACTATGTGCATGCACAAACATCTATTACTTTTTTTTTTTTCTTTTTTTCATCTTTCAATGCATAGTAGTAATTAAATCTTTTAGCTAGACGATAGAAGTGGGCATCTCTCTTTATAAAATAATAACAAAATAAACTAAAATTATTAATAGGTTTGAATATTCAAACCTGTTTTATAAAAAAATCTATCGAATATACAATACAACCGTTATGATAGGATACACTTGCTCATTTAACATCAATTACTTAAGGATGGCATTTATATATGTGCAAGGCCAATTGTTTTTATCTGTCGAGTCATGTGGACTAAATTTTAATTTGTATGTACCTACTACAATTTACTATAGATCATGAATCAAATTGAGGTTCCTTTGTAAGAAAATAAAAGTAATTAAAGCAAAAGGGAAACAACTCCATTTTAGACGTATGTGCATTAGTTATGCATGGCAGCAAAGCAGGATCCTCGAAGTCGTAGCTGCCAGGGAGTTACGGGCCGCTGATTATCCATATGAAGCCATATCCCTAATTAGCTACGTCAGAAAAAGTTCTACAACTGCTATTATCGTCACATGTTTGGCATTTTCAAAGCCGAGAAAGGTAGTTAATATAATTTATCAAAAAAGAAAAATTAATTAACGTACGGTTTAATTTGTCAATTTATATGTTTGCATAATTGCGTTGGTCTGCAGTATGGCTTATGAATTGGTCTCGGATATACATGACACAAGCATGAAAACAGAGAAGACTTAATTTTTCTTATAAGCCAAAAGCATGAAAACAGCCACCAAAGTGGCAGAACCACATGGTGATCAAGCAAGAGTATATCCGCAATAGAGAGAAGGCAAACCAAAAAACCAAAAACTACTTACGTTGAGAAGAGTACTCGTTCATATGTACCTAGCTTGCATGTCTTAAGAATTCTTTTACATGAATTATTGGTTACCTTGCTCATCCTTTTCCTTCGTAATTAAGTCCCAGTACTTATGACTATAAAGCCCTAACATCAAATTAAAGAAGGTGTTTCAAGCTGTTGGAGTATTAAACATTTGCAGAAGGTGTAGCAAGAAAATATTGCATTATCCATGTATATATTCTGCAGAATCAATTTTCAGGTAATCAATTATAAACGAATAAATATTGGAGTATAACATATGCAATATTTCTCCCACTGCAAACCAAAGAACATGTATTGTAACAGGAAAAAAAAAAAAAAAAACAAAGAAATCAAGGAAAAGAAAAGGAATAGCATGCATGTACATTCAAGATCTAAAGGTCTTCCATTCTGAGATTTACAATTACATCACACATCTTTGGAAACTACTACAAAAAGGGAATAGATCAGAAAGGCCTTCTATTGAAAAATGTAACAAAAAACGAGGACAAAAATAATGCACACAATTAAGTACAGGTTTTGCAAGAAATCAATGACTCTCTATACTTTGGATGCAAGCTGGTAATTGATCAAGCTTTGAATGAAGAGGGGAAACAAGGAGATTTGTTCCATGTTTTAAGATGAAACCCTAAAATTTGCCTGGCTTTTTCCTTGGTCTTTGAATTGCATTCACTTTGTATCACCATGCAAATCTTAGTCACTCCGCCCACCTCCATAAATTCTTGTGCGACTGCCTCACTCCTAATACAAAATCTCAAAACACATGACAACAAACTTATTGATTTATCATCTCCGACATGGGAAACCTTCAAAATCTTTGATAACACAGCTGCCATGCCTGCTGGATGTGTCAGAAAGGCCGCCCGCCCTTCTGCTTTCTGGCACAGTTTTTCTAGCACGACCAACATCATCTCGCACGCACGCCTCTCATTATCTTCAGCTAGCAATTCGATCAGGATCGGAATGAGTCCTCCCTTAATAGCTTTCTCTTTGTTCTTCCCATATGACAAAACTTCCATTAAAATAGCTAAGACTGCCATGCTTCCATGTTTTGAGTTTTGGTCCTTCAATATCTCAAAGATATTCTCAAAGAACTCAACTTTAAGTCCTTCCTTGTAAATGCCATCAACCACTTCGAATATGGGCTTTAGGACAAGAGCAGCATGAATTCTAGTCTGTAGATTGCTCAGATACTGTGTCATTATTGAACAAAGTGAACAGATTAGTAGACCATTTTCTTTTTCTGAAACCATCCTTAATGTCTCATCGGACGGCCTCAAAAGACACAACAAAGACACGGCTTCAGCGATAGTCACCAGCGTGTCATTACCAGTAATCTGTGGTGTCCCTGGTAACTCAGTTTTGACAACTAGAGATGCTAGCAGAGAAAATAAGCCATCATCTCTAATGCAACTAATCCTGTTATCATCACCATGATTCTCTTGGATTATTGACTTCATCTTTCTAAGAGATTTTACCTGTAAAAGGGGCTGCTGAATCTCTTCCAGAAGCATTTTCATCAAGGCATCGTGATTAGGCTCCACAAACTTTGCTGTTATTGTTAATGATGATGTTGATGATGATGCGTGTTGCAAGTGCCACGATTGGATCAAGCGAAGAAGATTAGAGTTTGGGGTGAGACGGAAATCAGAAAGGGGTTGTTTGGTTATAGGACAAGTGATGTTTTTATAAGAGAAAAGCCATTTCTGAATGCTTTCTCGATCAAAGGTCATGCCTGTGGATATAGTAACTGGATCTTTCATGACCTGAAGAGATATTGGGCAGATAAAAAAAGATGGCACAACATGATGATCAAAACCATCCATTCTTTCAATTTCTTGTTCCTCTCTTTGCGTTCTAAAATAGCTAGAATCAAGATTCAAGAACAAGGAGAGAGTATATGCAATAGGTAACAACAAAAATGGTTGTAATTAATAGAAAGGAATTAAAGAGAGAGGGAGAGATGATTGATCCGTAATTGGGTGTTGACATCGTTGACATTTGAATGGTCAAAAGAAGGCGCTGCATTGCATATAATACAAGTAGAGTGGAAAATATAGATTAAATTAAAAAAAGGAGATAGATGCCATGGTGACAACTGACAAGATCACACAGATCTTGTGTGAGTTCAATGGATCTCTATTGGTCACAGGATCTATATCCTTTTTTATTATCTTCAGCTTTTAGCTCGGACTTCATTCTTGTCTTTGACTTTTCATTTGCTAAGCCAAAATGTTAATTATATATATATATATATATATATATATATATATATATATATAACCCAAATGGAGACTGTTAAGTGAATTCGGCTTATATAACTATGTTATCTTCTTTATACAGCATGATATACACCAAACAGCGCATTCCTTGACCAAATAGTAGTATTTTCCTTTTTTTTTTTTTTTTTTTTGTGGCCAATATTGAAAATTTTCTTTTATGAAGAATTAAAATGGGGAGTTTTTTTTTCTTGTAAAATAAAACCTTGAAATGCCGTGGACCAACCAAAAGTGTGTTGACATTAGGAGAAAAATTTTTATAATATATAAGGAATACCTAGTGATATGTATAGTAGTTATTTCATGGATTCACTGCGAGGAGAGAGATAGACACATTAAATTATATCCGAACTCATCAAAGTGATAATAAGATTTTCGGAGTTCGCTCAAATTTTTTTTTTAATTTTCTCTCTCATTTTTCTCATTTTTTTTAATCTATTTCTCTCTTCAAAGTAATTCATAAAATAATTATTATATATATCATTAATTATTTTTTATATATTATAAAATTTCTCGACATTAGGAGTGTAGTTTGGGTGAAGTAGCTTCTTTTATGAAGAATATGAGTGCCAATTTCTTGGCATGGATGTGGGCATATGGCTATGCTAGCGCAATTTCTTCATTTTGGCTGCTTTGCCGCTTCATTTTCTTTCCTATTCAATTATGATTTTTTTTTTTTGTCCTTTATTCTCATTTTATTTTAATTTGAATAAATTGATATCATTGTTTTTAGGTTTTATTTTATTTAAATGGTCAAATATAACATGCATAAATTGTAAACTGGACATGATGTTAGCTTTTAAAATACAACACTTAATTGATAAATTTTTAAAAATACAAATACTCAAATAGCCAAAATGAAAAGACGTGTGTATATATATACTAAAAAAAAAAAACCTACCTACACTATAATAGTAAAAAAAATATAAATAAAAGTATAGGCACGTAGTTATAAAAATAAAGTGAAATTTGTACACAATCGTCTTACATGTCATCATGTGTAAATTTAATGACAACATCAACTTTTATTTGACATAATCTTTAAAAAAAAAAAAAAACTCTTGATTATCATATATTTGATATAGAATTTTTCGATTTTATTGAATGTGTGAACTTTTAATGTTTTTTTTTAAAAAAAATCAAAAAATACCCTTTATCATTGGATAAAAAAAATTAAAAATTTGCACACTCAAATAAAAAAAAATCATGGACAATGCATATAGTCAATTAAAAGGAAATAACTGACAAAAAGATATATTATGAAATATAAAAGAAGTAAACTTGTAACTAATTTATTTTAAAATTAGTTAATGATTTGTACAGTTCATGTACTATAAGCAATTGTTTAATTAATTTCTTGCATCAAGTTAAGTGTTAATTAATTAAATTTTTATATTGAATCAATTTGTTTAATATAAACTCCTCATTAGTGATTTGACTAACAATATTAAGTTAATTGCATAATCAGAAGATACGTGTTATTTGACTGTTGACCTCTTTAGTTTTTTATTTAGTTTTTTATTATTTAAAACATTTGTAGAAATTATTTAAAAAAAGCTCTTATTTCAGTATAAAAGCGTGAACCCACCCATTTCCGTGGCCCATGGATCGATGATTATATCACCCGACCAAAATACTAAAGTCTAAAAACAGAATCATCAAAAGTGTAACAAAAACGTTAACGACAGAATCAAATATCACTGCCTCACATGTAAAATCACTCCGTGTTCCTATGTTTAATTGTAACTTTTAATCAATCTTTAATAATCAATTAGATGCGAATTTAAATATCTCTTTATTATATAAATTTCATCAAATTAATCATTCTACAATAAAATAGAATTAATTAAGAAAAAAAGTATAAATCGAAGGACTTAATTATTATTATTATTATTAGGTTACATTAACTAATAAAATAAAACATACAAAATTATAAAAACTAGTTAAGTCATTCGTTTTATCCTTTATTGAAAATAAAGTATAAGAAAATAACGATTATTAATTAGGTTTAATATTTTTCTATGCTTTATTTTATTAGATAACCTAACCTAATAATCGTTAAGTTATTGTTTTTATACTTTGTTTTATTAGTTAACTCCAATTTACTATAGAACGATTTATTTGATTAAATTCATATAATAGAAGCATATCTGATAATTTTTCGTCAGATCATTCGCATCTAATTGTTTAACAATTAATCAATTGATGAGATTAGTAATATTAACATATTTTTGTAATGGAGGCAGATGAAAAATTAAAAAAAAATTGTAATTTTTTTTTTTTGAAATGCTCACATGACTCAAAATAAAATAAAGGATGGGATATGATTAAGAATTAGAACATTACATCAAAATAAAATAAAGGATTCGATATGATAAAAAATTAAACGTATATGTGCAGGATGTGATTTTTTTTTTTTTTTTTTTTGGCCATTTAGCATTATCACTTGCGAACGTGGGTGTAAATTTTCATGTTTTGCCTCACCCTGATAAATAAATACTGACAAAATAACTTTCCTAGCCCTTGTCGCATATGCTAAACTTCAAGAAGGCGGTGTCTTGTGGCCTTTGCCAATGTCGATTTTCCACGTTAATTTGTCGTGAAACGACATCGTGTCATCTCAGCAGCATCGGTATTATCATAAAGAAAAAAGAATTTTACTCTTTTTTTCCCTTTTTTGTGTGATAAATCAAATTAGTAGAAGCAAATTATTTTCATTTTCATGATTAATTAGCCAGTCCAAGAAAGGGAAAGGGTTATTTTGTTTTCTTATTATTTTTAAAATTATCACAACCATCCATCAGTCTGAATTCTACTTTCTCTACCATTATAGAAAGTCTAATCTAGAATCAAAAGCATATTTTTTATTTATTTATTAATATTATTATCATATGGAATAAGAATAAAAATATATCATCATCTCCATCACCATCCAAATCATCATCATAACTATCAACAACCAACAGCACCAATAGAAAGACAGGAAGAAAGAAAGCTCGCTCTTGTTGGACCAATAAAATAATTTATAGAAACAAAAAGAAAAGAAGGAAAAATTCATTGAAAGAAAGACGGAGAAAAGTAGAGATGGCGAATCTGTATGTGACGGCAGTGCCACCGGCGGATCTGAACAGGAATACCGAGTGGTTCATGTATCCTGGAGTTTGGACTACTTACATATTAATATTGTTCTTTTCTTGGCTTGTTGTTCTCTCTGTCTTTGGTTGCTCTCCTGGCATGGCTTGGACCATCGTCAATCTCTCCCACTTCGCCGTACGTTTTCTTCCCTTCGTTTTTCTTCATTTTTACATGGGTTAGGTTAGGTTAGGTTAGGTTATAATTTGTTGGTTAGGGATTTCATTTTTTTCCCCTCCATTTCAAATGATTGAAGAAAGAAAGCCAATTGCGATAGTAATTGTTATTATTATTTGAGTGTTGATGATTGCATGTGTGTTTGTTTTAGTTTGCTAATTTATCAAATTTCTTTAGCTGCATCGTTCTTGATTGATTGAAATTATTAGATTATATTTATCATCAGATGGCAAGACTGAGGATTGGTGTTTTGGTAGCAAATGCATCCACCCTCCTCCTCCTCCCTTGAACCTGCATCCACCCCGTGTATGAGTAGGATTGGCTTCTAAGTCCCTTGGTATGAGTAGTATGAAATTAATTGAGAATCGAACCCAGCTGTCTACGCTTTTCTAAATTTAATTACCTTTTTTTTTTTTTTTTGGAGAATTGCGACCTCAAGCAACTTTATCAGCTATGCCAACGAGACATGAGCATCAGGGTGCACTGAATTTAATGGGACATGCTTAAAATCTGTGAGGCTATATGTTTTGAACTTCTGGTTTCTTCTAGGCTTAGGTTACTAAAAGATGTGGGAAAAACACACATTTGAATTACGGCATGTTATTGTGGATATGCAATAGAATTTGCCACCCTATGATGGGCTATTTACCTTGGTGAAACCACAAGCAAGAGAACAGCTTCATTTTTTTTTATTCTCTGCATCAAGACACGAAGTTGAACTAGGTTGTTGAGCTCTGTGATGTGGGGATTAGATAGATTTGCAACTATGCTGATATTTTGATTCTCTGCATTCTTGTAGAATCTATATAATCCGTTATTGTTGTTAGGTATTTGGTCTTATGTCAATATCCAGTGCTGTCTGATATCTTCATCCTTGCTGTCTGAAGTGCATTCTGCACTGCTCTTTTCGCTTGGGAAATGACCCACAAACAAACAAATTTATGCAAAATCTTCTTACTTATGTGGTGAGTGATAAGCGATTACTGTGATTCATGGAATCATTAATGGTCAAATATGGAAAAGCCAACTTTGAATTCAGTTAGAGTGAAATTTTTGTACGACCTTTTTGTTTGTATACTATTACTCTTTTCCCTCATCACGAACTGATTTCGGTATAGGGTTTGCTCACTGCAGATTTGAATATGGAAAAATGTGTATGTCTTTAGGGTGGGCCTGTTGTTTGAACAGGAATAATGGGTAAATGGGGTCTAATTGAGTTGTATGAAAGCTTTTATGGTTGTAAGCAATGACAGAATAGGCATTGAATAGGTATTAAATTTCTTATTCTTTGCATCACAAATGACTTAACATGGATCTATTTTCGACCACCTGTACAACTTTTTATGAATCATCATTCACCATTACGACAAGTTTTGTCTTCATTTCAGTGGCAGCCAATTTGTTTGTTTGTTTGTTTTTTTTTTTTTTTTGAACATCGGTTGATTAGAATGCTTCACTTTTCAGGTCACTTACCACTTTTTCCACTGGAAGAAAGGAACCCCATTTGCAGAAGACCAGGGAATCTATAACCGGCTGACCTGGTGGGAGCAGATGGACAATGGAAAGCAGCTTACACGCAACAGAAAGTTTCTAACTGTTGTTCCTGTGGTGCTGTAAGTTTTCTGAAAGACCTTTTATATTTATAAGTATGCATGTGTACACACATGTATTGACGTGCTTCCTATTTCTTAATCTAAAAATTTTGTTGTTTCATAGTTATATTTAAGTTAGGCAAACTTTTCCTAGTTGCTTATACTCCTTGTCACTCTTGTTGTTTGTCACTTAAGCACAGAATGATTGAATTGTGTAAATATGTGAAAGTCTTTGTCAAGAAGCTTGAAAAGCTTTCTCTCATTTGTGTGTGGAGGGGTGTTTCATAGTTGCCCTTTTCTAGGCCTCTGCTTTCCTCTTGTCAGGGGTTACAATGAATACTTTGGCTGTTTTTTACTGTACGTGATTTGTAATTATGTTTTTTGGGAAGATTTGAGCTACTTAAGGTTTCATTGGTTGCCCATCCATGATAGACTGTGTGCTTTAAAGCTTGTCTGTCATAGTTTGAACTATGTAATGCCATACTGTCCACGTATATGGAGTAAAATTTGAATTAAGTTGGATAAAATCACTTGATAAGAGTTATCTACTATTGTAAGAATTCATGGTGCTTGTTAGCGAGATGCCATGGTTTTGTTCGGGTTAAATTGCTTTGGAGAAAGCATAATGCATCTTGCATGGGTTAGCATAGCTGCAAACCTTTGGTTACTGGTCTAATGCAGCTCTTTTGGGTCAATTAAAATCGGCTTGTATTGGTGGGCACCTCTGGCTAGATTTTTGTGCCTTTAGTTCCATAGTGCAATGCTGTTTTTCAGTCTTCAAGTTGTGCCTAAATCATGGGAAAATGTGTTGAAATTGCCTGATATATATATATATATATATATATATATATATATATATATATATATATATATTTATTTAACCAGAGGACCATTTAGCTGTTGAACCTTGTCCATGCATGATTGCTGTCTTATCGAAAGTTACTAAGCAGCACTAAGTTTCCCCTTGAACATGTTATCTGTAATAGAATGGACATGCATTTCCAAGCCCTTTGATGTTGTTTGCCTATGCTTGAAATTGAGAGGATACTTACATGTGCTTTCTCTGGCAGATACTTGATAGCCTCACACACAACTGACTATCAAAATCCAATGCTCTTTTTAAACACGGTTGCTGTGTTGGTGCTTGTTGTTGCCAAGTTCCCGAATATGCACAAGGTTCGGATCTTTGGAATAAATGCAGACAAGTGAGTTGGGCATGTGTTAAAAAATAGATGTTTTACTTGTTTAAAAGCCACTGATCCTTCCGCAGTTCTGCTTAAAGGCTATTAAATCTTTGTATAGAAGTCGGAACTTGAAGGTTATTTGAATTGTAATGTTTTTGTGCTGACTGCTTTTGACAAGCTGTTCCTGGGTGAAGCAATTAAGTGTATCGAGTTAATATTTGTACAGTTGAGAAATGTTGGGTATCTTTGGCGTATAGTGCGGGCCGTTGTCAGGTTTTGGCTCTTTTTTCGCAGCACTATAAATACCATCGGTGTTTATATTTAAACTTTCGACATGTAGCTGTACTGTTGGCAATCTTGTTGCTGACTGTATTCTGTTAATTAATGAACTCTTATGTTAGGTTTCTATATGCAGGTCAGATGATTTAAACAAATGAGAGCTAGGAAGTGCTTTGGTTGTGTGGATCTTTAAGGTTTCTGTTAGGTACTGGCCGAGGGCCCGCCCCATCGCGCGGGACCACGCGGCTGTTCACCAAAAAAACTAACCAGCGGACCATATGTAATTAAAGACAACGCTAAAATAGGACTGTTTCTACTTAGTAATCATCGGACTCCCTTCTCATTTGATTTTTATGACTAAATTAGAGCGGGAAGGTAGAACAAAGGCGCCTATAATTGATACGGGATGACTTTATTATCCATTTTTTGAGAGGAGAAATAGACATGATAAACACAGTTGAAATAGAATCTCTTCACCTACTACTCTTTGAACTGGAATTCACACAAAGCCGAAGCAAAGGTTGCACACCACCAGTCAAATTCATCCAATAAGAAGCTGGGTGTCAAGGACAGACCATTCTTGAGCGGGATGTTTCTTCTACTTTTTCTTACATAAAAAAAAAAAAAAAAATGTTTGAAAACTGGTTTTTATTTTTATGCTCAAATTATGTTGTGGGCATATTGTTGCAGGCTATTCATTTGGATGGGCCTTTATAGGATTCTCTTTTACGTGGGCTTGTAATGAGTGTCAAGCATGAGTTGAAGAAGCGCATGTAAATTTCTTTTGGTCTTTCTTTCCCATGTTGGTCTAGCTCTCTCCGTCCTAAACATGCTCCTCTCCTTGTCTTAGTCTATTTGCGCCTTTTTTTTTTTTTTTTTTTTTGTGGCTATCGATTCTTGAACCTCAACCTCCCAATTTTCTTTCCTTACAGCTGTTATTTTATTTCAGCAATTTCTCTATCTAAATTTCTTTTCATGTTTAGTTTTTTAAGCGGGATTTCTTTTATATAGATTTTCAAATTCATGCAGTAGGCATGCTATGCACATATGTACCAACCACTAGCACTTCATATTCATAAACTGTCATATCAATCATACATTTAATACTGCAATTGGGCTTAACTATTTTACTATTGATTTTTTCACGAAAATACATTACAAGAATCACTCACTAATTCACGTAATTACTATGAAGTCTTCCTCGCATGGTAGTTTAGAGCATGACACTTTTAGCCTTCCCAAAACCAAACTCAAAAGGGTCTGCGCCTTAAACGTGTAGCTAAAGTCGATGCATTATCTATACAGACATATAAATACAAATAAAGCCTTATAATCCTCATATGCATGTAGGTACACCATACATGTTTACCATGTCATCCATTCACATGTGCTATTCATATTCATATATGTATACAACTGTGTTCAGTTATGTGTAACCTTTATTGAAAACTATAATGGCTGGATGGCACTTTGCTTCCCCATTTTTCTGTTCAGCTTTAGTTTTGATTTTCTAACGACTCTTCTCTGAGCAGGGCACTCATCCACAGGTGCCAAGGAATACAGGAAACTTTGGCAGCCTCTTTCCAGTAATCATGATTCTCCTACGAATCCTACAGCCCTGCTGGATTGGTTTCTCCAGAATTTTGGATTGCAAGGCGTCTTCCAATCAAATGAAACACCAAAAAGGATTGAGTGCTTTCAGATTTATATTACCACTAGTGTCCGTTCAAATTCACGTAGACATTCAATTCAAAATAAATTTCCAATTATTATGGCACTCAAACCGAACAAACTCATTGTCTCCCCTCTCAACTCCAGTGCAGATTCATGCATTCAGTTCCATCGTGTTAATTACGCATTGCTACATGCATTAATCACCACCCAAATTAATGTCTTCAAATAAATTTCTCTTCAAAGAAACCCTAGTTAGATCAAATCTAACCTTCTAACGAGTTAGTCCTCCATTTTGCGATTGAAACGAATCATTTCATTGACAAAAGCACCATGAACAACATTAATTACCCAAAACATATGGCACTCCATAGAAATCCAAGTTGGACTAATTGTAAGCCTTTACTATAGAAATGGTTGTCGAATTGAGATGCCAAAATTCAACGTCAACGTAGCTGAGGAACCAATAGAAATGGTTGACTGGGACATAAGGCAGTTCGATGATTTCAAAAATCACAACAGCGGTCACATGCAATTGAGTACTGTGCAGGTAAGAGCTCTTGTTATGTGATCAATTAATTATATATAAATACCACAGGCCGGTTTGCTTATAGTCTTGGCATGCTATAAGGTTGAAGTGGATGGCTAAGAGACGTTTAGAGTTTAACCGAAAGGCATATCAACTTTTCTGCAAAGCCTACAAAAATTTACAGCCATTGAGCAGGAGATACCCATGATTTTACGAGACACGACTACATGAGAGAGAGGTGGACATTTGTGTTTGTATTGAAGTTATTAGAACCTCTGTTTTGTAAGGGAATGAGTCTTTTTGTACCATCAAGAATATGGAGTATGAAATATATTTTTAATGTGTTGGAACGAATGTTTAGAAAGTGTAAAAGGTCCATATTTATGGGGGGAAAAAACCTAATTTTGATGGATTTAATTTGTTAAAAGTAGATGGTTTATAATTATAGAAAGGTCTAATTTAATAGATTTTTATAAAGAGTTCAAATTTCATACTTCTTCATCAATAAGATTATAGAAATAAAATTTGCCATAATTTTTTGTGCTTTTCCAATCCTATATCATTTTGAGGGGTCTTGCGCTTTAAAAAAAAAGTAATGAAATAAATATTTATTTTCTAACCTTTTATTCAATTTCTATTTTATACTTCCAACTTCAATTTTTTTTTTTTTGAGTATTTCTCTCCCCAACTTTTCTTTTCCCTAACATGGTACTCTTAGTATTACAGTTTAAAAAAGTAATGAAATGGTGTTATATATGTATCATATGAGGAAAAAAAAACTCTAAAAAGTGTGCTCAGATTGAAAATTGTAAAAATGTATTAAATCATGAAAATAATTAATATTTTACCAAGTAAATTATAAATTAGTCTCTTTAGTTTTGCAAAACAAATTAAATAGTCTTTTTAACTTCAAAAAAGTAATTAATTAGTTTCATGACCAATGTTGATTATGTTTGAATTAATACGATTATATTTCACAAATTGTCTTTTTTCTCGTCAATCTTTCTATATTATTTTTAAAAAATAAAATAAACTGAATATGAACGTCAAATGCAGTCACAAGGAACTAATTACTAATAAACTATTTAGTTTTTTTCTTCAATCTTTGTTTTTAAAATTTAATAGACTATTTAATTTTTTTTTTTTTGTAAAACTAAGAGAATTAATTTATGATTAATTCATATATTACCTAACATTTTGTTTTAATTCCAGTTTTTCTTATTCCTTTTTACAAAAAAATAAAAATAAAAATGAATATATATTTAATTGGCAAAGAAAAAAGAAGAAAATAACCAAGTTTTGAAACCGGGGGGACCCTTATCCTCACGATCTGCAATGACAATTAGCGGAAGGGCTAATAGAACCCTGAACGATTCCGTATCACCACCACCACCAAATAAACATTATTACTGTGGTCATGAGTCTCGATTGGTCAATGAAAAGAGATGACACGTGTTTTGAATGAATAGAGATACCAAAGTGTCATGCTCTTTGAGGGAAGCGCGTGCCTGTTACGCAGGCTACTCCACACTGTTCACCTCACACTTTACAATTTCAAATTCAGTCCTTTTAATAAAATTATATTTCAATTTAATTATCCATAATGAGGAGAATTATATTTTTGGATATTTCCATCCTCACTTGATATTAATTACGTTCGAGATAGAGGAATAAAAAGAAAATTATCCATTATGTTTGGAATAGGTTGGAAGATTCCCCGTATAATTATTTTTTCTAGTTATAATAACAAGTTTGATAGTTATAATATAACGTTGGTATAAATATTAAAATTTTATCCTAACTCTCATACATAATTAAATATAAATAATTAAAAAATAAATTTAACTGTAAATTTATTCTAAGAGATCAATTGTTCAAAAAAATTACCAGAAGAATTGAAAAATCAAATATATATATATATATGAATATGTATAGTTAAATTCGAGCTCTTCACGGGATGAGGGACGGATTCCTTGCCCTTATTTCCATTTGTCTATAGGAGAAAAAAAGTTTTTTTCATGCCTGCATTTATGAGATAATTTTGTCATTCCAAAACAAATTTTATCAAGATATTAAAGTTGGAAGCTCAAAAAATAGGCAAAAATCTTAAACTCCCAAAGAAAAGGAAAGATTCCTCCACCATTAATTTTTTTTAAAAAAAAAGGAAAAATAAAATATTTTTATTTTTATTTTAAAAATCTAAATTTATTTGTGTAAAAATTAAAATTTTTTTCTATAATTATAAAATTAGGCTAAACCTACTATTTGGACATTGCGTTTTCACAAATCTATCAAATAAGTTTTTATATTTTGAATTGTGATAAATGGAACACGTGTATATTCAATTTCAATCATTTGAGTACAATATTTAGCAAAATCAATAATTTTTGTATGACAATTTGAATAAAAAGAATAATATAATCATATAAAGTGAAACTGCATGTAGTGTGTATATATGTGTGTTTTATATTATCATTTGATTTTTAAGGTATATATAAGAATTATCAATTTTGCAAAACTGTATTCAAATAACTAAAATTAAAAATTTGTGCTTATTTGACTACACTGGAAATACAAGAGCTTAATTAATAAATTTATAAAAAGTTACAAAGTGCAAATAGTGCTTTTTAATATATTAATATAGTGCCGGATGATTTTGATTTGAAAACAAAGTACATGAATTTTAAAATTGCTTTACTTTTGAAATCAAAATATGGTACCTTCTCTTTTTATCCAAAAACAAAGCAATTTATTATGAGATTCGCTATTTTCTTAGGTAAAAAATTAATTTTTGAAAAATACATCGACGAATTATCAAGTGTTACTTTTACAAACATTGCTTTCAACTAACAACACAACACAACGATACTCAGCAGATGCCCAACTTTTATCTTTTCTATTCAACCCATTTACTTGCAGCCAGCTACTACTAATAAAATATAGAGATGTGAACCCCACGTGTCAATTTCCCCGTACTAGGAAGCTTGAATGGGTCCCCGTTATTTTGATAGACTTCCATGAATCCGCTCCCTTGCTTTTTCCGCGGGTAATGCACCTCCATCAAGTTGACATTTCTCCATTTATCAACCTGCCACGTCATGTTGTCGGTACTGTTTATTAACAACATGTTGTCAACCAATGTTTTCCCTCAGAATGGTTTCTAATATCCAATGCCCCCAGTATTTTTTTTTTTTTTGACAATCTCAATTTCATTTTCTCTCTCTTTTTTTTTTTTTTTTTGTTTTTCCCAATTAGAACCCTCTTTTTTTCACCTGGTAAGAGATATTGATCGTGTCATCACGTTTCTAATATAAGTCGCAAAGAATTCCTCATTAGAAACATAAAAAAGAAGAAGCTATAGGTATTCAATTAGATAGAATTAGAAATAGAACACTCAAATATAAATTTACTAAGAGATTGGATACTAAATATTTTTTTCTTTTTTTCTAATTCTAGTCCATTTTTTTTTCATATGGCACATATAATAGCTACATCAACATTTAATTGACATAATGGGACAAAGGTATCTCATTAGGAAAAAACAAATAAAATTTAAAGGTGAGTAACTTAAATAAGTTAAATTGCAGATTAATTGGATATTCAAATATAAAGTTAATAAAAGAATAAATTTTTCGTTTTCTCCACGAGGATTAATGTGCAACACAATTAGGGTGGTTTTTGCTTTTTAGAATGTGCATGCTTTAGATCAAAGAATAAAGCAAAAGTAGATTAGCTTACCGAAGAGCAAGAATAAAAAAATAATGACCAAAAGAAAGAAACAAGTAGGAATAGAATCATTAAGGATATCCTATTTATGGTCCAAATACAATGGCACTTCAATCAATAGAGGAGCATATCTCATGCATGGCCCAAATACGAGTAGGCACTTCGATTAAAGACAGGAATCTAGCTAGCACCTAGCCCGAGGCCTGAAATTGGGAAGAAACATCCTACGTATGTGGCCGGCAAGACTTTATTTCCTCAAAGTCACATTCATGTGATATGCACAATAACATAAAAAAAAGGAACAAAATGGGGAAGAAATATGGAAGGCCATCTTCACTAGCTAGGTGGGGGAGATCATTTCTTAGCACGCTTTCCCAGAGGAATGTTTGGGGTCCCCCTTGAGACCAAAGGGAGAGGTGGGCTTGCCAGATTTTCCAAGTCTCTGAATATTAAAATAACTAATAACATGCAGTAATGATCATTCCATGGATTTGTGGTCATCCAATTAATCAAGTGGGTGACTAAAAATTATATTAGGTAAGCTTTTAGTTGGGGCAGGTAAATTTGTTTTCTAAGTACAATTTGCTTTGAACGTTATGTTTAATTAATAATTAAGATTGCACTTGCAAAAGAGATTAAGACAGTAAGAAACCTAATCTAAGAAATGGGACAAATCAAATTGTTTTTTTTCTCTTGCTTCTGTGCTAGCTAGCTAGCTTATTCCATGAAGTGCATTTTATGGTTGGAAGAATCTCATCGACTCCAATGGATATAACAAGTCAGACCTGACACACCAGACTGGTCTTGAGATAGAAAGAGAGGGAAAAAAGTTCAAGACAATTAGATATTAGTAAGATCACACAGAAGCACTAACTAAACAACACAACTAAGTTGATTAGTTAACTGAGAGGATATTTTTGTCTCGAAACTTCTTCCAAATCTCATTTTCATTGCATACACGAAAACTTAAACTGAACCAACTCTGGACACTCAATACAATAACACTGCAGGTGCAAATTCTGATAGAAGACGTTATGAATACAAGCCATCCTGCCATGAGAAAACCCAGACTCATATTCAAATCTTCTTCTATCTTGACAACATTATAATATGTGTAAGAACCGCTTTTGAAGCCAAAAACCAAATGAGCTTCAAAATTTTTACACTGCTCAAAGAGTAAAGAGAGAAGAATATAAAGCAAAGCGAAAAAGAAACCATATGTATCCTATATATGTTAGTCATGAACAGCTTTCAACATGTGACTCAATACCATGTGAAAAGCAGTGAAAGGAAAGAAGATAAAGCAGTTTCTTGGTCTCCTTGTCTCTTTCTTCTTTCTTTTACCATGATCCTCCACCAAACATCCCATTCCAGTATCCACTTGAAGTCCCTTGTCCCTTGTTTTGATCAACTTCAGACGTTGTGCCTGAAAGCGGTTTCAGTTCACCAAAAGGAAACAAAAGCCTTCCACTATTTTCTTGAACTCCGTATCTACTTCCAAGCCCATCAACAGAAAAACTCAGAGTTGGTTTCAATTCTTGCAAAGGGAATCCTCCAGAAGAATAAAGTGTATTTGAATCTGGCATCGGTGTTGGGATGAAAGAATTCAAACCCCTAGAAGCAATTCCACTCCTTAGTAGCTCCAGAGCTGAAATAGGAGATGAAGTATAGGGAGAAGAAGAAGAGTCATGTTGATTGTTGTTGTTGTTTTCAGTTTTGGCCACTTCAGTATAATGAGATGTACCTTGACTATCCTGCATAGCTGGGAATGCCAGATTAAGGTCTTGACCTTCATGGGTGTTGTTAGGGTTTTGAGAAGAGAAGTGTGAGAGGCTAGGTGGGTTGAGATCAGGAAGCTTAGACGGTGCAGCAGATGCTGCTACTGATGATGATGAAGGTCTCTTGTTCTTTCTTGAACCTCCACCAACAGGAACATTTCTAAGAGATCCTCCTTCAGTCCAGTACCTTCTGCAAGTCTTGCAAAAGTATCTTGGTTGTGTGAGACTGTAGTTGTTATAGTAACAAAACTTGGTGTTGGTTGAGTTACATCTTGGACAGTTCAATTGCTCTGGAGGCTTTGCTTTTCTCTCTAACACAGGCCTTCCACATGTATTAGACGCCATTTCTTCCATGGGCTTTACCAGTTTAATATCCTGCAAACCCTAGAGTCAGACAACAAATTAAAGGAGATCATTAAACCATATAGTACAAAGGAATCAGAACCGTGAAATCTCGAAACCTAATTAAAAGATGGTTGATGAGATAACAATTAGTAGATCAACAAAAAAAAAAAAAAAAGTATAGGGTTTTTGTCTGCAGAATTACATGAAACAGGGAAATTAATATACTTCATTAAGGAAAAGCTAATAAAAGAAAAAAGAAAAAAGCCCTAAAATAGCAGATGATAAGAACAAATTATGCCTTTTCCCTTTATAAGTTCTCACATAAGCAAAAAAGTGAAGAAAGAAAAAAGTTCAATGCTTCCATGCATGGTTCAAAGAACAAACTAAACTTTACCTTTCCATAAAGAAAATTCAAATAGAAAGGACCTGCACTGTGCATGGAGATCTCAAAGAACAAAAAAAAAAAAAAAAAAAGCAGCAAAAAGACACAACAATTCACACTAGATCTCTCAAAACAAACTACTTCAACAATATGCACCATGATATATAACCTTAAAAGCCCTAGACCAGAAAAAAAAACTCACAATTGTACAAAGAAAATTTTATATAGTAATGCTTAGCATACAAATATCTAGTTACCCACCCGTGGCCATGAAGCAGCATCCATAAATTCAGAAGAAAAGGGGGTAAGAAAAGCAACTGATGACTTCAGAGAGAGAGAGAGAGAAAGGGAAAGGAGGATCGTATTCACCTCCTTTGTCTGCAGCTGTTCTTAGTGCAAGAAAGAATGTTTTAGATTGTTTGTATGCTGGCTTTATGTGCTAGTTCACTTTATGAAGATTGAAAGGGGGAAAAAAAAAGATAAAGCAAAAGATAAAGATATGTTTGTTTTGACTACACCACACACACAATGCAATAGTAGACTAGACTAGTAAGGAAAAGGGATTATTAATCACATCTTATGTGGGAATTTTTTGTCAGATTTTCATTCAATAGTGGATTGTACATTTGTTTATTGATCGTGGGTGGAATTATGAGTGTGTGTACTGTGGGTGGGTTTCAACTTTTTGACCTTATAATGGGAAGTCTTTTGATTCTTTTTCGATCTCTTGTCACCTCCCTGTTGTTTTCCTTTTAGTGTTTTCGTTAGGACCACCCATGGATGAAGGTTGGGTTCTGTTTGGTTTATCAAAAAGATAAGGTTATGATTACTTTAACATCTTCACCTGCAATTTGTCAAAAGATCCTTTCTCACAGACTGGCAACTTTTTCATGCTTTCGGAGGCAACTTCCTATTCACCCTATATATATATATTCTTTGCTTGCAGATTAATTAAGCTAGCTCTTGCCAATCACTATTCAATCTGATATATGACGGGGAACTGATTTTCTTAATGCTCTTTTTTTTTTTTTTTAACCTACATGCATATTTAAAGCAACACGAGTCAAACGGGTTTTCGCACAAATAATTTCGGAAATCTTCACATCCATTGATCAAAATTCAATCTTCATTTACTTAGGCTCCCTTTATTATCAATGGAACTTTAGTTGTTGCAAGTCTTCAACTCTTTTGATAAACAAAATCTATCAACATCGAATTGAATTGATCGAGTTTGTTGAATAACAAGCTAACAAAATGTGCAGGTTCATGATCCAGTGGTCTCAACTTGAAAATAGGAAGTTCAAGTTTGTCTTTTGCATAATATTATTTTTTTAAATCATTTCTTATTTAGCCAAAGCTAATAACATTAATAAAGTGTACGTATAAAGTGTATAATCTAGAGTTGAAAAAACACTTCTGAGAGAAAAGGAAAGTATTTAAATCTGCATGCTCAGGTAATATATAGGCAGGGTCAAAATCTTCTAAGCTGGACTAAATTAATATAAATTTTTTACCATCTTCACCAGTATTCCTATGTTACCTTCTTTTTTTTTTTTTTCCAAAAATGTTTGAGCCTAAAACCTTAAACGGATACCGTTATTTAAGAAATTTTTTTAAATATATAATAATTCAAGCATAAAATTATTTATTTAAATAATTAAAATTCATTCCACTGTTTACTCTTATGTTACTTTAGTTAATTACAAACAAATATCTTTATAGTATTAATCAAGGGGCGGATTGCAAGGAAAGCTACAAATTGAGAAGTGAAAATGGAAAGTTCGCGGAGGGAGAAGGGGAGCCGACAAGAGCCGACAAAAGCAAAAGTGGTGGGGGCCCAAATAATGCGCGGGAGAGAATTGAAGGGAAATTCCCTTGTTAGATGTTTTTTAGGTGATGCTGACAGCTATGGCTTCAAATTCTTCGAAATAGCCAAGGAACCGAATCTTACTGGCAGTTTCAGTTGGATTGTCGTTTGTTATCTTATGCTGCCTCTTTCTTCGTCGTCTTCTTTTTTTTTTTTTTAAATGCTGCCTTCAAATCAAGAAGCTACGTGCATAATCTTAAAGATACTGTCACCATACGATGATATTAATATTTTCCACCAAACTGAAGAAAATAATGCTTAATGTTAGGATAAATTGAGTTGATCATCGTCTATAGGTTTTAACAGAGTTACAAGATACTGTTGATGGATGCATGGATGATTTATTTATCTTATATAAAAAATTTTACTGCATGTTTTTAGAGAACCCTTTTTTTAATACACTAGATTCGTATCAATAGCAGTTTAATTAACTATAACAATAAGAAAAGATAAAATGACATTTTACTTCAAATATCTTTGGAATTCCTTTTTAAATTTCTCAGTTATAAACAAACAAAAAAGTGATATTTTACTGGGAATTTCCTTTGTTGTTGAACTTCTGCAGAGAACTCTAATTGGTTATAGAAGAGAATTCCAGTTGGAGTAAACTTTAAGGCATATGCATATTTTAACCTTTGGATTTTCTCACGTCAATACAATTTTTTTTTTAATTTAATTATTTATTTACCACTTAACCCTGTTATTTATATTGAAATTGCTTTACTTTCAGTATTGTTATTTGTTTCAATTGATTTTCATACTTAGTATTCTTAGAATTGGTAAGCTGGATTTGTTTGAAAAATTTTTAAATTAATGCTCAATGATTGATTATTAATATTAATTTTATGGGCCCAGAGAACAAAGATAAACATAAAAAATTATGTATCCAAACAAACCAAAAGTAATAAAAATATTTCATATATATTTCGTTTTTATTTTTAATTCTCTGTCTTCTATTTCTTTTTCTTTTCTTTCTTTTTTTTTTTTTTTTGAAAAAAAAACTTAGTAGTGAAGTGGATTCACTAGACCAAGATCGATCATCAACAAAGTTACGAATAAATCAAACCAGAGAAATAGCTTTAAAAAATATATATATATACACAAATTGCACTTATTGCTGAAATTTATACTGGACTTATAATAGACTACAAACAAAATATATATATATATATATGCACACACACCAGATACTTATGTAAGACAATAAGACAGCAAACACTATGAAATGAATGAAAAGATAGTAAAAAAAACTTGGCTGGACTCTTGACTATAATAAATCATCTCCTAGAACAATTCCAAAAAAAAAAACCTTTAATAAATAAACAGTCCCCTTAAAGAGGTTATTTGGAAACCAGGCTAAGTTTATTACGAATTGCTTTAAATGATCCTTAAGACAAAGACTCGCTGAAGATATCAGTAACATTCTCCCCATACGGCTTTAGTTAAATGTTTAAAATGCAACCAAACGCTTTTTTTTTTTTTTACAAAGTCGAAGATTATATTATAGGCATAAACTAACAGAGCATTAGTATACAAAAATTATAAGGAAACTACGAAGTCATTAACTTCTGCAGACTAGAATTAGTAAATTAGAAAGTCAATCACATAACTCTTTTCTATCTGAATATGAGGAAAAAAGATAAATTTTAAATAGAATATCAAATTAAAAATATCATTAAACAAACTCTGAAGTTTTCAAATTTTAGGAGCTGAAGTTTTGTGCATCCAAACAATAAAATTGGCTGAATCTGACTCTATAACTCAGTGGACTTAATGAGCTAAAAGAGAAGCGGCAATAATATTCAACGCTTTCTGAACCGCCAGCATCTCCACTTTATTTGAATCTTTAATCTTCGTTGAACATGAAAAAATACATATAAAATTTTCATAATGATCTTGTAATACACCACCAATACTAAATATTTTAGATTCACATTCTATTTCAAAGAACCAATAGGAGGAGAAACCCAACTAGTGACAGCTTGCAATTTGTCCAAATGCAACCAACTCTTACTGGTCTGTAAAGATGTCTAATTTTTTTTTCAGCCATTCCAATTTGTTGTGGTGTTTCGGCATAACTAAGCTCTCTCTTGATCCCATGTTGCTCACAAAATGAAAAAAAAAAAAAAAAATTCAGCAAAAGTTAGCTCTCCTCCATTATCTGTTCGAAATTGTTTGATTTTTGCACCAAATATACCTTCTATGGTTTCTTTGAACTCAAAAAAATCTGGCAAAAACTTGAGATTTATGTTTCTCAAAATAAAGTCATCGACAAAGATCAACATACATTCATATAACCAGAATAAGAGGAAATTCTGGCATGTCCCATCAAGTCACTATGAACACGCCCTAAAAGAATCTTGCATCTTGAAAGAGACTTATCAAACGAAGACGATGTTTCTTTCTATATTGGCAGCATTCCCAGATTTATCTATCACAAAACTTAGTTAAATTTGGCCATCCTTCAACTTACTCATGTTAAGATGACCAAGTGTAGAATGCTATAAATATGCGTTATCATTATTACTCTTTTTTCAGCATATGAAGAAGAAGCTCATAAAACAAATAAGTCGTTGACTCGTTTACCTGTATGGACAACATCGCTTCTAAAACCTTAATATTTTTTTGAAAGAACTTAACATCACGTGAACCAAACAACATAAAATTTCCAGAATCCACAGAATTAGTTATAGAAAGAGATTTTTTCACTTCTGGAGCATCAAAGACGCTGCTGAGTTTGATAGAATCGTCAGCCGAGCTACCAACTACAAATGTGCCTTTTTTCTTTATCGGAATAACTGTATTATCTGCTATCACGATAACATCATTTCCCTTTGTATTCATGTAGGCTAGTGAACTTCGAATCATCTACTGTTACATGATGGCAACAACTACAGTTTATAATTCACTCTTTTGAAAAAGATTAATGGAAGCTATAGCACCAAAATTCCTAATTTCTGCAATGAAATACTTCGTCCGATCTTCTTCATCGTTACAAAAGTCTCCACGTCTTTCAGTTTCTGCCAAGTTTCCTTTCCTCAGCTTGACAAGGCAATATCTTCTTATATTCCCGACTTGATCACATCGGTACCATTTGAAATTCTTCTTTTTACCTTTGCTAGATGAATCACCTTTGTACATAGGCTGGTCTGATTCACTCGACTTCTCTTTGTCTCAAAAAGTCTTCTTTTTTCTTTTTTTCTTTTTGTGAGAATAAAGTTGTTCATGTCCCATCTTTAACTGAAACACCAGCCATTTTTTAGCAAATGTCTCTTGGGAAGACAAAAGATTTTCAAACTCCTCCAATGATGGTTGTTGAGCCCACCTTTGGATAGAAGTGATAAATGGAATGTACCCCGGCCGGCCTCAAACCACGAACAATTTGTTGCCTTATCCAAGCTTTAGAAATTGCCTCTTCCGGATTCAAGATGGATATCTCTAAACACAAGTTCTCGATTTTTAGAAAATACTCAGCAATAGAAAGGCTTCCTTGAGTGGTATTTGCCAAGTCATTTTCTAAAATCTGCAAACGAGCCTCATCTTTTTTGTTGTAGAGCCTATCAAGTGTCTGCCATACTTCATTTGCTGATTTGCAGTGTATTATAAGGTCAAACAACAAATGAGAAATTGCTCCATTCACTACGAACTCTACCTTGGCATTAATTTGCTTCCGCTCTTTGAGAGCTTAGCATTTTCAAGTGTCTCTGCTGGAGCGTTTGTGCTATCTCCGTCTACTACATCCCACAAGTCTTCACCAACAAGTTACCACCACAGTAATATAAAATTTCTCCTCGACTCCAATAAATCAGCTCCTAGAACAATTCTAAAAAATTAACCTTTAATAATTTAACAATCGTTATATCTATTTCTCTTTTATAAAGTAAATATTGTTAATTATCATAAAATTTCTAGGATTTCTTCGTGTATATGTATATATATCCCTTCTGTACCCAGATTCTTAAATGTAAAGAAGCAGGTCTTGGTACTCGAAAGCACAGTTTGAACAACATCATCATTTTAAATAATTATATAAAAAGCGAGAACTGAGAGGACTAATGTTAAATAAATCTCATTAAAAGGCCACATTGATGAAACGTAAATCATACAATGGTCAATATTTTTTCTTTTCAAAAATGAATGATTGCTGCAGTTGAACTTATCTTAAAAACACGTTCTATATGAATAAGAATGGCTGAAATAAATTATGCATGTTTGCATAATTGCAAAACAAACTTTTTAGTCGATCACAAATTGAATTGTCGCAAGGCACACGAAGGTGCGCTTATTGGAAGGCAAAAGACCAAAAAAGCCAATGTGATTGACACGCCCAGGGTGATGGGCTGATTGTTATCGTGAAAAACATGGAGCTAGCTGGTGCGTTACACAGCAATTGCCTCCCGGTTCTCTGCATTTTGTTCTTCTGCTGCAATCACACCTACACCACCGATGTATAAAATAAAATAAATATATTGGACATAACAAGGAGAGGTTCACCTGTTACTTGGAAAACGATGGTGATCCAATAGAACGCGTCCTAGGGGTTCATCCCTCCGTTCCCACATATATCAAACGCTAAGTTTACATGTCCATGAATTTTTTTTAATATTTGAGAATTCCATTCTTGGGCATATGCAATTTTCATAATTTTTTAGGGAGTTTTTTGAGAGATTACAAAGAGTAGTCAATTTGAGAATACCCAAAAGCTTGGCTCAGCAATAGTGATCTTTAACAACAAAAACAAAAGTCATGAATTCAATCATAATAAAGTAGTTTTTGTTATAAATTAACTTTGGGTGGGTGAGTAAAAAAATAAAAATTTAAGCACAAAATTGATGGGGGCGAATTAGATTGGAAGTTATTCACATTCGTGTCCAAAAGTTTATGGGCCCAATGTTTTGATATCCATCCTCAATTCACGGCAGTTTAAAAAAATGAAAAAGAAGCTGCTTCCTCTTGCAAGACCCAATAATGGCTCAAAATAAAAGCGTCGTTTTAAGGGGTTGAGTCTAATAAAAACCTACGTTTGGGCATAGAGTAAATATGGGCTGATGGGTTTTGAGAAGTCCCATTCAGTTTACATGCATGCATTTTCTTGCTTTGACTATTCATTCTCTCTACTTCCTTCTTCTTTTTAAATTTTTGTTTACACACACACGCCACCAGTACTATCATAAATATACATAATATACACTCATTCTTGCCGGGAAGAACTACAGCATGGGCTAGAGATGCCATGGCACCTTTAAGGTTCCAATTTTTTCTTAAGAGCCATGTAGTATTAGGTCCAACTTTTATACTGGGTATTTCTATGAAGAGACAAGTCGATCCTAGTAGCAAGCGGCAAGCCCACTAGCTAGAACTTCAAACCCAAAACACTTCTTCGTGAAATAAAAATAAAATCCCTAATCTACAATGATAAAGTTGAGAAGGGGTCCTTATCTTCTCTCCAGTCTCCTCTGCTCTCTCCCTTCTCTCTCCCGCTTTTTATTCCTTCTCCCTTCTCTTTTTCTGAAGTGACGTACTTTTATTGACAGAAAATTTAGGCTCTGCTTCGTTTAGCACTAGCAAAGAGCTTCGTTTGTCAGTAACAAACTCAAGCGTTTGTAACCCAATAATAATGGCGTTTGTGACCTAATAATAATAATAATAATAATAATAATGATATGTTACAATAAAAAATCACGAATTCAAATATTAGTAGATTTTTATTAAAAATCTTGATGTGTGAGTTTAAAAAAAAAACACTTTTTTACATAATTTTTCAAATTTCTTTGTCTTTTAACCTCTTCCATCTCTTCCATAGATGGAAATTAATCTCCGATATGTTTTAGAGTAATTTATTTATATATTTTTATTTTATTAAGTAATGCTATATAAACAAATTTTTATATAAAATTCTAATACAATCACACGTAATAATAATTATTTTTTTCATAAGAGACCAATTACTTATCATTTATGAACTTCATACTATATCACAATTCAACACATCGGTTTTTTTTAATTTTAGTATAAATGATTTATTTAAATATTAGTTATTTTCCTCTTCTCTTCTCAATGACATGTAAAAAGGTAAAACTTTTATATGTTTTTGGGTGAAAGTAAAACACTGTAATTAGATATATTTGATAGAAGGATAAAAAAGTTTATTTTTGTTTAACACAATTTGAGGGTGCGGTGTAATAAACGATAAGTTATACTAAAATTTGATATAAATGCTATCGTTTACACCTCTAATTTGATAAGTTAGAGGTGTAAACGATAGCAGACAACATAACTGTAGAATTAGGCCCTACTAGCAATAGCTGGTTAGCTGTAAATTTGAACCCATAAAAGCAGCATAATAATGCTTTATAAAGCGATTGACTCTGATCCATTACCTAATTGCCTTTGATTGATCATGAGCCAAATACTTTGATCTTTTGAATCAATTGTCAACATCACAATCATCATAGGGTTGCCATCCTCAAGGACGTAATTGACTTGATACAAGTCAGAGATATCATACATTCTTTGCAGTCTCTCTGTTCTCTAGCTCAGATATTTAATTACAGTGGTCTAATTATTAAAATACAAGTTATTGCACCAGTAATGCTCATTATAAGCTGCTAATTGCTATCTACGAGACATCAATCATCGATAAGTGTCTGCCTGTAAATGGTTCTCCATTTCCATTCACGCACTCCACTCATCATGAGACAAAACAGAGAAAGCACAATTGATCTTACTCTGGTTCAAACAAGGAATTGGAATTTGATTGATATAAATTAATGTGGTTAGAAACTCAAATTTAATTGATTACTGTTCTGGGGGGAACTTGAAATTCATCAAGACTAAAAGGTTTCCTTCCCATGCATGCACTACAAATAACTTGAATTTCAATGAAAACTTCTCAACCTCTAGCCAGCTAGTCATTTATAAGCTCTCCTTAATTTCGTCTAGGCAACTGAATCCAATCATTTGCTCAAGTGCATTCTAAATTCAATTATGATCTCAAGAAACTTACAAAATGTATTGATGAACATTTAATTGGATATATTTCCATATAATCCCTTTCTCCTATAATGGTGTGCCAATACGTACAACGCACATAGCAGAGGAATTTACCAGGGCGGAGCTGCTAACAAAGCAACCATGACGATGCAATTGATGGGAACAAGTCAAAGAGCTCTGCGCCAATTTTTCCTTGGCATCTGCACCTCTAAAATTTCGGTGCGCGGTATGATTACAATAATTTTTATTAATCGTCGTTCGTACCAGTCCTTTGCACAGGCACAGGCATCGAGAATATGGATGTCTAAATTCAAATATTTAATAATGCAGTTCTGTTCGTTGCCAATTTGCCACGCAAGGATGTTCTTGCTCGTCTAGTATTATCGAACAGCTAATTAGCTCTTAAATCTTAATAGAGGTATGGTCAAGTCCAAGCGTTGATCAGTACTTAAATCTTTTGGCCACGCATGTCTCGGCTACACGACCTCTCAGATGTCATGGGAACACGAACCTTTACATATTTGTGGCAACAGAAACAAATATGAAACAGTGCATGCATTACGTGTCATGCAATTGGCTCTACTGCAGCTTCTCTTCTCATGAATTAATGCAGATATTTATGGTATTACTAGAATGTACAGCAAATAATTTATGGTTCATATTTCTGTTTTTATTTTTAATTACGTGTTTGCAATTTTATTTTTTTTATATTCTAATTATGTGTATGTTGTTAAAATTGAAACTTGAAATTTTATGCATGCAGATATATGATGCATCGAATTTAGAATGTTCATGCACGTCCTTTTGCGGGTGTTAGATTACGTTGAGATATCCCAGCTGAGGCAGACCACAGCCGTCTAATCTACTTTCCACTACCACCTTCGTCATTTCACGAAAAAGAAAAGTTCCCCACAAACTTGATCGCATCAAAAATCACTTCTTATAATGAGGTAATAAAGATGCCATATATCACTGATCAATATGAAATGTGAGAGACACATTAACGGTAAAGGATGACATTTCAAATTTCCTAACCTGAAAAAATTGGATAATGGTCACTGTTTACAATGGACCCACGTCAACACGATTAAGTATTCATCTAGCATGATTACAGGCAATCCTTGGACATGCAACGTTGTGCACATCTTGTAAGGGTCCACTAAACTTTATAAGATATATATCTGCAATGTCAATGTTTACGCACCAAGAATGCTTTATATCCACCAACTCCAAATTTGAAGTGGCTAATAAAGACATTTCACACCTTACCAGCAGCTAATTGTTTGTCTGTAGCAGGAAGACCCCTACTGTATTCACTTTTAAGAAGTTCAGTACTCAGCCGTGAACTTTCACATTCATAGGGGTCAGGTGGTGAATAAATACAATAACATGCTGTGGGGACGAGAGGATTAGAGGAGGATATATATGAAATATTAAATATGATCAGCCAATATTTATAATTAATTTTTTTTATCAAGCAAAACCCAAAGATCGAAAATTAATTATCAACTTCGGCGTGATTATATATCCAATCGATCTCCTTTTCAAAACAGTTTGTCGGTTAGAGGTGTACAGGTTGGATTGGAGAAAACAGTGGTGCCACGATATCACGACGTTTTCTTTAATTTTTTCCTGCTATCTAAATAACATTTTTTTTTCCTAATGCTATTGGAAATGGGTCAATGAGCAATTCCATCCTCTTATTGTAACTCTAAGTTAGATCTTGAAATGCAAGTTCAGTGCTGTATAGATCAAAGTTTTTTTTTTTTTTTCTTTCTTTTTTTACGGCATGTGGGATCCTTACTTTGAGCTAATTTAAACTATATATGAAGGAATTGAAGATGCATGCTTTCGACGCGCACTGGCCACATTCATACACCGCTCCTTAATGCTTTAACAGCCGTATACGTCATCAGTGACGCAAATATGGATGTGCTAGCTTACGTATTCGAAGGGATTGAAGAATCTGTCCTTCGAAATTTACAGTATAGATTCATATGTCCTCTCTGACTATGAGCCAGCCGAAGGAGAATAAATATATAGTCGCAATCCCTCAAAGCGGGGAAAATTTTAGAGATGGTATCCTTGGATCCCTTTCATATATGTTATTGTTAACCAACTTGAAGTATGTTTGGCTGGAGGTAATAGATCGTATAATATAATAGTTTATTATATTTTTATATTTAGTTGCATAATTTTTTAAAATTATCATATAACTAAAAACTATCAAAAATTCATTAAATAGTGACGATATTTTACGATATACTTAATTTGTCGCTAAATAAAAAAAAATAGAATTAGTATACCAGTTGTTGAATTTAGCAACGGATTAGAGATGAAAAAATAATTATCTTTTAGCGACGAACATAAACCTATCGTTAAAATTGAAGGTAAAATCTTTTCGGATATTTTAGAGACGATTTAGCGACGATTTGGTATGAAAAATGACGATGGACCCGATATATATCGCTATTTTCATTCTAACGATTTAGCGACGATAAAATCCGTAGTTAAAGGAGAGATTTTTGGACAAAATTGAGGCTAAGCTTTTAAAAGATAAACTCGTCAAATTTACGACTAATTAGCTACGGATACCATTAATTTGAGACGGATTAGTAACGGACACTTAAGTCCGTTGCTAAATGTGAAAAAAAGGGCATCCAAATGTTCAAAATTGGATGCCAATTTAGACACGGATTAGCAACAAACTTAAGTGTCCATCGCTATTTAACGATGGATTAGCGATGGAATCGTGTCCGTCGTTAAGTTTGAGCCCTAATTTAACCCCCTTATTCTTCCTCCTCCTTCATTCTCTTCTCCCTCTCCAAAACTAGCAACTGCCGACATTCTCCTAACCCCTCCAAACACCACCAAATTTTATTCATCCACTCTTAATTGATTCTTACTCACTCCAAGGTCTTTTCTCCCAAAAAACCTTTGTTTTTTCTTCCATCTTCTTAGTGTAATTCCATCCGAATTGAGTATGTTATTCTCTCTTTTATTTTTTTAATTAAAGTTAGTAATTTATTGTAATTGTTAGGTTAATTTAATTTTAGTTGCTAAATTTATGATTGTATATATATTTAATTGTTATTTTATTAATTTATTTGTTAAATTGTTAATTTTTGTTAATTGTTAAGTTAATTGGTTGATTAATTTGTTAAATTTGGTTTTTTTTTGTTAAATTTGGTTAATTGTTAGGCTAACTAGTTAATTAATTGTAATTTAAATTAAATCGAATTGTTTTTAAATTAATTAAGTTAATCTTATTTAAATTTAGTTGATTAATTAGGTTAATTATATGCTTATTTGGTTGAATTAGACTAAATTTGTTAATTAATTATAATTTTGTTAATCAATTTTGTTAATTAGTCTTAATTAAGTTAATTTAATTGTTAATTTAAATTTAATTTGGTTAGAATTAGAATTAATTAAGTTAATTAGATTTATCTTTCATTAACTAATTAGGTTAGTTATGTTTAATTAGTTGAATTATAAGTATATTTATATTCAAAAATTTTAATTAATTTTTAATTTAAATTTAATTTGGTTAAAATTAAAATTAAATAAGTTAATTAAATTTATATTTAATTAATTAATTAGGTTAACATTGTTTAATTTTTTGAATTAAAAATTTATTTATATTAAAAATTGTTAATTAATTGTTAATTTAAATTTAATTTAGTTAGAATTAAAATTAATTAAGTTAATTAGATTTATATTTCATTAATTAATTAGGAAAATTATGTTTAATTAGTTGAATTATAAATTTATTTATATTATAAATTGTTAATTAATTGTTAGTTTAAATTTAATTTGATTAGAATTAAAATTAATTGAGTTAATTAGATTTATAATTAATCAATTAATTAGGTTAACTTTGCTAATTTGTTGAATTAAAAATTTATTTTTATTATAAATTGTTAATTAATTGTTATATAAAAATTAATTTGGTTCGAATTAAAATTAATTAAGTTAATTTGAATTTCATTTAATTAATTAATTACGTTAATTTTTTTTAATAGGTTGAAATAAGACTTTATTTATGTTACAATTTGTTAATTAATTGTTATATAAAATTTAATTTGGTTAGAATTAAAATTAATTAAGTTAATTTGATTTTTATTTAATTAATTAATTTGTTTAATTTTATTTAATTAGTTGAATTAAAACTTTATTTATATTAGAAATTGTTAAATTAGGTTAGATTTAAAATTAATTAATTTAATTATTTTGTATATAATTATTGAAGTATGTTGTAATATTATCGTAGTGTATCAAACTCGAGGTGTCGGAGACCCTCGAAAATTGATGAGAAAGAAGGTTGGTTCAATACGCTGCAATGAAACTCGGAGGACTAATTTGAGATTTAATTTTGATAGAGTATCCCAAATAATTGTTGGTCTTGGTGTGGGAAACTTAATTATTGATTGATTTAATTTGTTGTTGGTGTGATCATTGGAGTATTTGTTAATTGAGAAAGGTGCAATTTATATGAGACTACGTCGAAATTTTATTAGATGTTTAAGAAAATGTATCATAATCATCCAAAGGTGAGTAAAACTTAAAAAATTATTATAATAGTTGTAATTAAAGATCAATTTTATTTATTGTATTCATTAAATTATATTGATTTGTCTATTATGCATTTTGGATGTGTTGAATTTTGTTTGTTTTAATTCATAATAATTTATAATATATTTTTTAGTGAATTGTTATTCATTTGTTATGCATTTGTTAAAATGTATCAATCATCTAAAGGTGAGTAAAACTTAGAAAATTATTACAATGGTTGTAATTAAAGATCAATTTTATTTATTGTATTCATTAAATTATATTGTTTTGTCTATTATGCATTTTGGACAAGTTGAATTTTGTTTGTTTTAATTCATAATAATTTATTATATAATTTTTATGTTATTCATTTGTTAAACTCGTTTCGGGTGTTATTCTTGAGTCGTGCCATGTGGATTAGGCAAATCGATCGTGGTGTCGGTTGTCATGGCTTTGATGCCGACAACATGACTGATAGTGGTGGTGTACGGAGACGTAACATTGCTAGTTCAACTGTCCGGGCGCACAAACTTGATAATGGTGCCGGCACGTCGCCTTCTCCTCCAATAATGCCATATCGGTAGTGTCCTCTCGTTTGTGGATGATCCCACTGTGGTTTCCCGAACTTTAAGAATTTTTATTGAATCTAATGATGGATGGACCTTTTGGATCGTGAATAACCGATAGGTAATATGTTTTACATGTGATAATTATTTTTATTATTTATTTATTTAAATTTAATCATTAATTCACTTATTTAGTATTTATTTATTTTGCTCGACAGTTTGGTTCCATCAAGTAAGTGCTTTACAAAAATCAATACAATTTTCAAGAAACTGATTGGAGTCGGCGGCTCTATATGAAAGTTTATCTTCATGGAGACAAAAGACTTTTACTTGAATGAGTTTAGGATAACATATTAATTATTTTTTTATATTTCATTTAAAGTGTTAATTTAACATGAAAAGTACTAGTATTATTTTTTTCTTCATGTAAAAATACTTTTTGTGAGAAGCAATAATTGACGTAGTAATTAAAGATGTGTGGGAGAGTCTAGCACGAATTCGATATGACGATATGCTTAACAAGCCGAGAAATAAGGATAACGGACTCGTGTATGTTAAGCGGAAGATCGAGATTGGTCCACTTTTGAGTATCCAGCCCAGTCTTAACAAGTGTCTCGGAACCATATGTCGAAGACGAATGGTGTTGGTGTTGACCCGTCCAAGCATATTGGAGGGTCCATATCTTTGATCGAGCATGTTGAGTGTTTGATAAATATTATATCATCCATTATCCAACTACTAGTCCAACTGTCCAGTGCGCACGGACTTGATAATGGTGCTAACACGTCGGCTTCCCCTTCAATAATGCCCCATCGATAAGTGCCCTCCGTTGTGGATGATCCCACTATGGTTTCCTCAACTCTAAGAAATTCTACCGAATCTAATGATGGATGGATCATTTGGATCGTGAATAACTAATAAGTAATATGTTTTACATGTGATAATTAGTTTTATTTATTTAAATTTAATCATTAATTCACTTATTTAGTATTTATTTGTTTTGTTCGACGAGTTTAGTTTCATTAAATAAGTGTTTCACAAAAATCACTATAATTTTCAAGAAGCGGTTGGAGTCGCTGGCTCTACATGAAAGTCTCGTCTTCATAGAGACAAGGCTTTTACTTGAAAGAGTTTAGGATAACATATTAATTATTTATTTATAGTTAATTTAAGTGTCAATTTAATATGAAAAGTACTAATATTGTTTTTTTCTTCATGTAAAAATACTTTTTGTGAGAAGCGATCGTTGACGTAGTGATTAAGGATACGTGGGAGAGTCTAGCATGGATTCAATACGACGACGTCCTTAAAAACGCGAGAAATAAGGATAACGGACCTATGTATGTTAAGCGGGAGATGTGGGAAGCATGACACCAAGATTGGGTCCTTTCGAGTATCCGACCCAATCTTAACGGGTGTCTCGGAATCGTATGTCAAAGACGAGTGGTGTCAATGCCGGCCCATCCAAGCATACTTGGAGGGTCCATATATTTGATCGAGCATGCTAAGCGTTTGGTAAATACTATATTATCAATTGTGTTATAAATTTATTTATTTCATCTTATATAATTTTGTTTTTTTTTAGCATCATAAATTGGGTTGTAACCAAAATCCTTATGAGTTATTTGTGACCACTTACAAGTAAAAAGATGACGAGTAATTGTAAAGTTTTTTATATATATAGTCTAAAAATATATTTATGATTTAATATTATTACTATTTCAATAATATAGGAGTGTGTGCAATCAACACAACAAGCAACTGCTAAAGAGTAGCAGAAGGGTGATGCATCTTCTTAAGATATTGACATATCTAAAATATATTTGAATGCTATCGGAGGGGAGAAAAAGTAAAGAGCGTACGGCATCAAAACTTATGCCTCCTAGTGTTACTTGTATTATGACGTCAATTCCTCCTCTACCACATCGCGATATTCCGGTGCTAATATCCCGGAGGTTTCGCCTAGTACAAAGATCGGATCAAAGGGATGGAGGCTACCATCCATCGAGCATGTCGGTAAGTTAGCAACATGCGGACTAAGTTGCGAGCATTATGGAGTTATTAGAAAACATTTAGCCACTCCCGTCCCTCCTACAACCCAGTAGTCATTCATTCCTCTCAACGACTAGCGGTTGAAAGATGATGTAGGAGATGGTGATAACGAGGACTAATTTTTTTATTTTTTTAGAAATTTTTTTAATATTTTTATACATCTTAACATGTTTATATATTTATTTTATTTTAATTTAATAATATAGTGTATTTTAATAAGGTGTCGTTTATATTTATTTGTTGTTACAATTACCAATAAACGTTTATATTTATTTGTTGTTACAATTACTAATAAACGACAATCGATTTTTTTTACATAAAAAAAGCGACAAATTTAGCTACTCGAATAGAGAGAATAATTAGTGACGGATGCATACCTAGTCACTAAATAGCGACGAATTGCGAGAATATTAACGATTAAAATTTAGCAATAGCACATTTTGTTGGTATTTAGCGACGGATATCAAACATCAAGAAATAGCAATTGTTAGCGATGGATATCAAACATCAAGAACGATTGATTTAGAATCATTTAACGATGGATATGCAATAAATTAGCAACATAAAAAAAAATTGATTACTAAAAAAATAGCCACTACTATCTTAACGACATATTTAATATTACTTTAATCCATCGCTAATTGCATATAGCGACGAAAAAAATCTATTGCTATTTAGCGAAATTTTTGTAGTGAAATATGATGACTTATTACATTATATAAATAAAAAATTAATGAACCATCACATGATTAAAGAGTCATCATGTAAGAACCTAATTGTAAAAAAATAAAATAAAAAAATTAATGCATCAGTACATTACTTTATATAACATTACATATAATCAAACATATTTTTAATTAATAAATAATATAAATTTCCTTATATCTTTGTTATTGGGAAACCGAGACTGACTCCTCTACGATATTAACTTGTTGCGAAGTCAACAATATTTTCTAGCATTTTTTTTTAGCATGTCCATTAGGAGGATTAGGAAACGGCCGGTAGTTCTATTGGCGAGTCCTTGTCTTTTCTTGCCAATTATTTTGATCTGTTTCTTGACAACATAGATATGATACTGCTCTTGCATACGTAACTGATAATCCGTTGCTATAGACAATACTCAATAACTGTGCCCGAGGTGAATTGTTGCTCCAACATCAGACAATCCATTGAAACTTTACTTGGACTTGGTATATAAATAGACATGTTTCACTTTTTTTTAGTTAATCGAGAGGCTCATAGATTTTGGACTGTAAAATCAAAAATATTTTTTTTATTAAATAATAATAAATAAACTAAATTTATTAAAACTTCAATCTATTTTATTAAAAAAAATCTACTGATATAGAACCATTAGATTATAGTTGTTTATTTATATAGGTTTGATATTTACCTAACCGGCAACTACAGCATTAGATAACACCTATAGATATTCACTTGGTCACTGCATAAAGCGCATCTACTTATTGTCCGGCTCTAGTTTATAAAGTGCATTGTTAATCCCTTTTATCTTGTTTGTTTTTTCAATAATAGGCACACCAGTTAAAGTTCCATGGTATAACTTTAAATTATTTATCACTGAACTCTCGTGATATGTCATTCCAAATAATTAAGACAAAATACTAATCCGTGCTGGGGGCAGGCAGCCAGGCACAGGATATTTTATAATCTAGTGAATATTTAAGTGAAGTGAGCGTGGCAAGTGGCGAAAAATGGGTCGAGTAGTTGACAACTTGGGAAACTACAGCTGCTTCTGCGTTTATCTTGAGTGTTGCAGAACCATGTAGCGGCGGAATCTAACTCTACTTCTTCCGTAGGCCAAAAAAAAAAAAAAAAAAAAAAAAAAAAAAAAAAAGGCGACTCTTTATTTAAAGTGGAGTTTGGCCTTACTTGAGGAAATCAGAGATCATTCATAGATCACTAATATCTCCTGAAACTTTCTGAGTCAAACCCACAAAGATAATCGAATTTTCTTTCTTTGTTATTTTAGGTCACGATTTAAGAACATCAAGAATAAAACTCATGCCAAAACCGTCCAGATTTGCAAATCTTCTTGACTAACGGGAGTTCCCTAGCTCAAAGCCCACAAACAGTAATTAAACTCGAAACTCATTTTTAAATATTTGTGTTCTAAACCCACAAAGATTTCTCAAATCTCAATCTCCTCTCTAATTATGTAAATGGAGCAGCAAATATTTAAAAAAAGATGCTTTAATGATAAGCAACAGCATTTTGATTAGGAACAGTAGGCAGCCGGTGGTTTGATTGGAGAAGATGGATGGTGGGTCTTGAAGAGGGACGGACCAAAAGTTCATCGTCAAAAACTCAAGTTCTTAAGGTAATCATAGACAATTTTTGAAGAAAAAGTTTTGGGTGATGAAAGTATTAATTAATGTTGTACCGTTACGGAGACTTCTGACAAGAAGAGAATTGCTTCTTCTTGGCTTAAAGAAACGAAGAGAAAAATATAAAGGTTAATTAAATTATGGATTTTAATTTTTAAATGTTTTTCTTTAAATTAACAACAAAGTGTTTGAAACGAAATCGTTTTGTGATTACACTTAATGATCAACCTAATTAATTTTTACAAATAATGAAAATTAAAATATTTGAATGAAAATAATTTAAAAATCAATATTTCACTATTCAAATTATATAATTTAATATTAAAAATTCGAAACTTTCAAAATACAATAGAATGGAACTAATTTTTGTCATTAAGCCGTTTCCTTTAGTTGCTGCCGATCTCATTCAAAGTTCCAACCTCGTGGTCGCGGATTTAAATTGACCATAAAAACCTTTGTTTTTTTTTCCTTTCAGACAGAACCGCGGAAACTTGATCTTACCTGCACTTTTTTGTGTTAGGATAAGAAGGCGTGTTTTTTGACCCCTACTTTCTTTTAAAAGTAAACCCAAGTATGTTTCACTAAAATCACCATCTTACTGTATAAGATATGAACAATAATTTATATTTGCAACAATAAATTTCTTTTAAACAATAGAACAATAAAGCTCAACTCATTAAATACAACACCATTTAAATAGAATCATATGTATGAATAGATTGAAAATGATTTAAGAAAATGAAACGAGAATGAAAATTCAAATCACATGCTTCCATTTTTGCTGATCGAGCACATTTCTTGCGCTAGACGAAGAGATTGCTGCTATCAGCCTATCACTATCGCCGTCGTCGTCCTCTCTCTCTCTCTCTCTCTCTCTCTCTCTCTCTCCGTCCTAGACCAACTAACTCAACGTTTCAACAGGTGGAATGTTTCCCATTTTCGGAAGTCGTGATTGCCCGCTATGACTGTTTCCAATTATTGTGATTATTATATTTTAATTCATTGCATCATCAACTACCTTGATCGGTGCAATTTGCCAATATAGAAATGACAACATTATTGTGGATTTGGCGTGGAGCATACAGATCTATTTGTTTTCGCTCCATATAGCTGTGTGGAAAAGGAAAGATTTACGCTGCAACATAGTCATCCGACAACTAGGTCTCCCTAATACAATTACAAATACAAGCATGATTGTTATTATATGATAAAAATAGAAATTTTATCAAGATAAAAAAAAAAAATCAATAAACGACGTGAAAATGAATACTTGGTGCATAAAAATATGTGTCAATACTATTGACAAGAGATGGTAAAAACATAACTCCTTACAACATAATAATAATAAAAAAAATGAAACCACTATTCTTTACTTTAAGAATTATTGTTCACCAATTAGAGTTCTACTTCGATAATAAAAATGGATATGCTGACTACGTACCCAATAAAAAAAATTAAAATCAGTAGAGGCAAAAACAAAAACTCTACCTAACCCATAATATGTTGTTGTTGTTTCATTATTGTTGTTATTATTATTATTGAGCATTATAATCTGTTAGCATCATGAGGTATCACAATGAGTATATGTGCATATTACTAAAATAGCTTTCAAGTTCATGATTAGAACTCCGCGCAATTTTGTGGCTTTGAATCAATATTTCCGCTCGATTTTCATGTAAAAATTATATTTTAATTTTATTTGAAACTAATGAATTTGCAAACCGATCAAGTTTGTACTTTCAAAGTAAAATACTTCATTTCTCAACCAATTATATTTTTTATTGACAGATCAAAAACAAGAAAGGCAAGGAATATGAATTATTTCATTTGATTCTCAATTTAAGCGCCAGCGAAACAAGACTCGGAAGGAATTAAATTAGGTCCAGGTTTGATGAATCCAACTAGAATTAAACCCAACAGGAATTATACAAAATCTAACCTGATGAATTTCATTTAATGTTAAGCAAAGGTAAGGGATGGCAGAGGGGAAAAAAAAATCTACCTAACCTGAGGCATGCTAGCTCGTGTTGCTGGATTTCTTTTCACGTTCATAATCTAAAATTTAGAGCCATATTCGTGCTTGTCGAATCAAAGTTTTTATATATAGTGTTTGAAGGAAAAAAGAAAGAAAGAAAGAAAGAAACACACTCAATTTATTCCAAGGAGGGAAAACCCACAATCACTAGAAAGGTTAAAAATAAAATAAAAATATAATTTTTCTGTCAAATTCATGTGAAAATTATATTTCAATTTTATTCGAAATTAATAAATTTGTAAACATAAGTTTTAATGCCATTAAAAAATATAGATAATCGATTTTAGAAAAGGTAAATTACTTCCAAGGCCAACAAATCATAATTTTTTTATTTTTACTTTTTTATTTTTATGGACAAAACAAAACAAGAAAAGAAAGAAGGAATTTGAACTTGATTTTCAATTTATGAGCTAACCAAACACAGTTCGGAATGAATTTAAAGCTCCTAAAAGCTAGAATCTACCTCAACTTGAACCTATCATCACTCACTAGCCACATAAAGCCATGAAGTAATTGCATGGTAAAACAAATATAGTTATTACTGCTACTGAATATTGATGTTCTTACCCACTAGACTGGGGGATGGGGGGAGGGTGGGTAATAATACCACTACTTTTCACCACGACGTGTTGTAATAATTAAGAGAAAATAAACCCGATTGAGATTAGGATTATGATAGGATAATCAGGATTGGACTAGTAGACAACTTAATCGAAAAATAGAAGACAACACTAGTGCATAAATATACATAAGTGGAAGATCTCTAATTCTCTTGTCTTTTTTAGTTTTCTAAACTGATTTCTCGTTTCTGATTAACCTTTTAGATTTCTACTCCTTCCAATTTCGTAAGCCTTTCTTTTTTGGCTCTTTCTAGAAAGAGTAGAGAGAGATGAGGAAACGATGGCATAAAGCCGTGGATGATGATGAATCAATGGTGTTTTCTTTTTGGGTCTGACAGACTAGAAAAAAGAGAACAGAGAGAAGCAGGTGAAATGAGGTGCCCCTCCTAAACCCCACACTACTAAATCACTTTTTTGTTTGCTTCCTTTTTGTTTATCCTCGTCCTTATATGATATTATATTATATTCTACACCTCTCTTAGTCTTATTTATCTCTTCATTTCCATCTCTTTGTTCCCTCTTCTTTCTAATTGTTTTCTAATGCTATTTTCAGTGCAACAGTATTTGCTCAATTGCTTGCTATTTTCTATGCACTGATATTTGTGTGTTGTTGGGGTTTGCTTGTTAACAATTTTTTTTCCCTATCACTTGTTTTAATTGTTTTTACTATAACTTATTGGGTATTAAAATTGGGATCTGTGTTTTTGGATAATGAATTAATAATGGTTTTTTGTTATTTTTTGTCGGTTTTCAATATCTTGACATATTATCCTTGGGTGGAATTTAGGATATTGCCTGAAGGTTTTTGAGAGATGATAATTGTTTGTTGTTGAGTTAAGCTTTGGTGCTAAAATGGAGATTTTGAGTGAAGAAGAGGATCAATTCTTCGACACTCGCGAGGATGTTACCTCTGTATCTGATTCAGGCTCTGACTGCCCTGAAAAATTGGATTCTGACTCTGGGGTTATTGGTTCTTTGCCTGATTGTTTTGGCTATGAGGTTTGGATTAAGAATCCAGGTTGTATTCGTGAAAGGCGCAATAAATTTTTAAAATGGATGGGTTTGGATGTAGATCAAACGGGGAGGAGTGATCCTGGGGATGCGTCTTCCAATGAAGTGGAAGTTGAGACAGACAGAATTGTGGAAGATAGTGGTGCAGTTCTAAGATCATATAGTTTCGACGATGGGTTTTCATCGAGCCATTCTTCCATGTCTTGTTGGTCTAATGATGCCAAAGAGTTGTTAGATGGGGCACTGAAGGAGGATTTTGTGTGCAGGATTAGGAATTTGGATAGCGGAGCAGAGTTTATTCTGGATGAACTTCAGCAGGATGGCATGTCAGGGAGAATTCGCGAGGTTGGTTCGAATCAGTTACTCACTGTTGCTGAGTTTGAGAGGAATCTGGGGTTTTCTCCTTTGGTTCAGCAAGCTATGCGAAGAGAAGTTGAATATGTTCCCAATCTGGGGCTAGCTAGAAAGCAGGTAAAGCTGGGATGGTTGAGGAGATTAGGTGTTGTCGCTTGCATTGTTGATAGGCAAGCGGAAGCTGGTGGTATCAAATCCAATGGTCCTTACCCCGTTGCCGGGGCTAGGAATCAGATAGTTAGAGTTAAATCTTATAAGAAGAGGTCCAAGGAATTCTCGGCCCTTTACATAAGACAAGATATTCCAGCTCATGATGGTTCAATTTTGACTATGAAGTTTAGTCACGATGGTCAGTACCTTGCAAGTGCAGGTGAAGATGGAGTTGTGCGTGTATGGCAGGTGATGGAATCAGAGAGACCAGATGAGTTTGGCATCCTCGATATTGATTCTTCCCATGCATACTTTACGGTTAATGATCTTTCTGAATTAGTTCCCCTTAATGCGGATAGAGAGAAGAAGGGTAAATTCAAGAGTGCACGGACATCAGACTCGGCTTGTGTCATTTTTCCTCAGAAAGTTTTTCAGATATCAGACAAACCAATCCATGAATTTTCTGGGCACTGTGGAGAGATCTTGGACCTCTCATGGTCAAAGGACAAGGTTAGTAATTGCTCCAAAGCAATTAACTTTTTCTTGTTTGCCAAATAAGTCGTGTTTCTTATTGCCCTGTTACCTTTGCAGCATCTGTTGTCATCCTCTGTTGATAAAACTGTTCGATTGTGGCAAGTGGGATGCAACCAATGCCTACAAGTTTTCTTCCATAATGATTATGGTGTGTCCTTTGGTGCATGCTGATCCTTTTTCAATTTTTTTTTTTTTTTATTTTTGACTTGTTAATTGTTATGAGTAGGTTAGTGTTGATGGATCAGTTGAGGCATTTTGATTTTTATATCTTCTAATTGCTTTGTCTGTACTGCGTGCAATACAGTTACTTGTGTCCAGTTTAATCCAGTGGATGAAAATTACTTCATCAGTGGTTCCATAGATGGGAAAGTACGCATCTGGGCAATTCCTGGTTGTCGAGTTGTTGACTGGACCGATATAACTGAAATAGTCACAGCTGTGTGTTATCGTCCTGATGGAAAGGTTTGGGGATGTCCTCTTTTTTGTACTTCTCAATGTGAGTCACGTATCAGAAATTGCACGAAATTCTTAGTGCACCATCTCTTTTTATGCAGGGTGGAATTGTTGGCTCCATGACTGGAAATTGCCGGTTTTATGATGCACCGGGTATGTTTTTTTCGTATTCCAATGTTTCTCATACACAAAAAATTAGAGTGTGTTACAGTGCCTAGCACGGTTGACATTTTCAAGTGTAAAGAAGATTTCTGCTGTTGCAGTCATTGTTGCAGTGCAGGAGTACTGTGCTGTAGTTTGCTGCTCTTGCATTGTCAGTCATAAAATAAGTGTTCTGTTTCTACACTGATAAAGTAATGTGTTAAATGTATCCCAGTCACCTTTTTGCTTGGGTAATTGGTTTGCCTCTTACTTTTGGAAATTGAAAGAAGACTTTAATAGAATGCATCAATTTAACTTTTGTGACGTAGCATTATGGATTTTTCATACTGTCATGCTTGATGCATTTCCTGAGTTTAGAACAAAGTCTTGTGCTTTCAATAGGTATTTCCTCGTATTTTCATTCGGTAGGATTCCGTCATGCGTCACTACTGGTAGTGGTTTCCTCTGCTTTCTTTTGGTCTGATATGGATTTCCTTTGCAAGAGACAGATCCTTGTGAATCTATTGACACTCATTGTTGAAGTACCGCGGGAATACTTGAGCTATTCTTTTGGTGTAACCTTTTTGTTTTTTGTTTTTTTGCTTTTTCTAATCGCTAATCAGATAGCTTTTTATCGTCTTCCTCACATCACACGCTGGATTTGTGGTACTTAACCTAGGGGTGAATATAGTTCTAGTTGCAGATTTCCAAACCTCAGTTAATGTCTATGAAACCCATTGTAGATGCACGTTTCAAATTTGATTTTTATGCCATACTATGATGCAGGAGGGTTGCTTTGGTGCTAACTGCTGTATTTTGCATGGATCAGATAATCATCTGCAACAGTATGCACAGATATGCTTGCAGGGTAAGAAGAAATCACCATTCAAGAGGATAACTGGCTTTCAGGTGATGAATTTATATCTGCTAATTTTCCTTTTTGATATCATTGCATGTTTGTGGACTTCTGCAAAATGTATAATGTTAGCATTTCTTATCTGCAGTTTTCTCCAAGTGACCCTACCAGGTTAATGGTCACTTCTGCTGATTCACAAGTCCGAATACTCCATGGAGTTGATGTGATATGCAAATATCGAGGTGTGCACAGTTTAGTTTTAATTTTTATTAGGTGGAGTTGGTAATTATGGTGATGATACATTCAATTTTTAGAAAGAGCTACTTCCCTCAAATCTAGTTGTGTATGCAGGCCTCCGTAATACAGGAAGCCAAATATCTGCATCATTCACCTTAGATGGGATGCATATTGTTTCAGCAAGTGAGGATTCTAATGTCTATATCTGGAACAATATTAGCCAGGATGGGCCTGTGGCTCGGGTGAAAAGTAAATGGTCTTGTGAGCGTTTCTTCTCCAGTAATGTGTCAGTCGCTATACCTTGGTGTGGGATGACTTCTGGGAATTCTATTTCCCCAAATGTCACTGGAAATTCCCCATCCTCTATTAACTTAGGGCAGTGTAGTGAAAAAAGTGTATTTCTGCAATCTGAGTTGGTTGAGAGTTCACAATGCAAATTGCCATTCTCTTCACGTGATGATTTCTCACTGAGCCACGGATTGTTCACTCACTCTTTGCCTAAGGGTTCTGCAACATGGCCAGAGGAAAATCTTCCTGCAAGCTCATTGGTTGGATCATCTGCAATGTGTAAATCACAGTACAAGTTTTTGAAAATGTCATGCCAGAGCATGCATGGTTCTCCTCATGCATGGGGTTTGGTGATTGTAACAGCTGGATGGGATGGACGAATCAGATTGTTCCAGAATTATGGATTACCAGTTCGCCTTTAAATAGAGGTTCAGCACGTTTTCGGAAGAATATAGGTTGAAACATCTGCAGCTGACTTCAGCAAAACATGAGATTACATGTGATTGTAAGCAGTCTTGTCAGCTGAGGTGTGGAGCGAACACAAGTGGTTTGAGTGATCTCCCCGAAGTGCATAAGCTTGGCATGCATCCATAGCTGCAGAACGTCCTGATCTGTCTACTATACGTGCCCCAGTATTGGTTAAGATGCGAAAGCAATCTCGGTTATTTTTTCAGCCAACCAAGATTACTTGGTATGTTACAATCGAATCTAATCTCAGCAACTGTCAACAATTTTTCTGTTATACTGGATCAGGTTTCTCTGGTTTTGTCATCCAGCGTATATATCATTCTTTAATTTATTTAATTAGCAGCATGGTGGCTGCTTACGCAATTAGAACTGTAGAGTGGTGTGAAGGAGGGCCAAGTTTATTAAGTGGGGTATAATTAAGGAAGGCTTTGTTGCGTCTTTTGGAGTTTCGTTTTCTAAAGAGGCGAGGACAAATCAACACTGATGGCTGGGAGTTGCCTATGAAGACTAGTGGGGATCCTTGCCTTTTTTATGATTTGTTGGGTGGTTGCATGATTGGTTTCTTTGCCTGCGTAGTGGTGCATTAACCGTTTTGGACCTTTCTGTTGGGCCCCTGACATTTTGTAGGGGATCGAAGACACCTCATATGAGTTCATCAGTCTCTTTCCATGATAGCGCCAAGTTTGGAAATCTGATTGACTCCATCGCACCCGAGTTGAAAGGCCCCTGACATTTTGTAGGGGATCGGTAGCTGCTGGAAAATTGCTATTGAACGCCTTTAAGCCCTGGCGGTAACGATTTTAGGCCCTAATTTCACGAGCTTCCATTTATTTTTTGGTTGCCTTTAGGAGCTTTTGCATTGCAAAGGTTCATGGCAATAAAACAAATATACATATTGCCGCCTCATTGTAAGTGTAATATACTCCTGAAGACTGCCTTGTTTAATTGTGAATTACAGATTTGCCTTCTTGCTATACCACGCAGCACTAAGTTGTTCTTCTTGCAGTACTGCACAGCACTAAGGTATTCGTAACGCAGCTGTCGTTTTGCTAGACTTTTTTTTACAAATGCAGGGAGAATCTTAATGATAACTTGCAAGTAGATATGAAAAAAATTAAAATTTATTTGCATTATAGATTGAACAATGTGCCATTATAATACTCGGTATCCACTAAAATTAAAATTTAATAAAATTAAATATTAAAAACATATGAAAAAAGTTTTAAAAGTATGAATTAATCCAAAGAGGTTTGAAAGAATATTCAGAGTAGTTAAAATAATTCTTTTATGCCCAACGAATATTTTATTGATTTTACGATGCATGAATAGTAGCTTTTATGTGAAATAATTATTTTGAGCATATTGTATGTGCATGAAAAATGTTTTTTTTTGCTTATAATATTTGTTAAAGGGGTGTCAAATTAGTTTATATGATTGGGTGAATTTTTCAATGTGTTGTGAATATTTTATTTGAATTTTTATGTATAGGAATAGTGTTTTAGAGGTAGAATAATTAAGTTAGGCACTTAAAAAGTATGAGAAATTTTTTTAAAGGACATAGAAAAATCATTTAGGATGTGTAGCAGTATCTAATAAATTTAAATTAGTTTTTCCCTATATAAGGAATATTTTCTATTGAAAATAGTGTAATTTTTACACTAAATAATTAATTAGGAGGCTTAAATAAGAGTATAAAAATTATATAAATCATGATTAAATTATTTTAGAAAGTTTTTAAATTTATTATAAAGAGAATTGGGATTTTGGAAAGGTATAGAATGCAATTTTGGATTTAGGGACTTAATTGCATAAAATTAAAAGTTTAAATTTTAAAATTAAATTATGTAGGAATTTTAAGTGTCAAAAAGTGGTTCTAAAACTGGAAAGGAAGGTTTAAAATGATTATTTAAACAAAAGAAAGATTTAGAAAAGAATAGATCATGGAAAACTCAAGCGATTTGAAGGACCAAAATTAATTATTTCCCCCTATATTTTGACGACTTAGAGCCACAATTGAGTCTGACTTGCAATAACAATTGTGGCTGAAATCAAGCAAGATTGAAGGCTTTTTGTCTATAAACAGGGGTGTTAGAAAATTAAAAATGCTAAGAAAATAGAAAAACACGAGAAATTCTTGCAAAAATTCCACCTAAAATCCACCCAAAATATTCCTAACTAATTTTAGACACTTCAAATCAGTACAATAAGCTTCAATTTCAAGTTGAGAGCCAAAGATTTCTAAGGAGAAAATTTAGGGAATTAATCCAAATTTAGGAGCAAAAGAAGGAGGAAGAGAATTCTCAAGCAATCTAGCTTTCCAAGGTTAAATTGGAGCTTAATCAAGTAATTTAACTTCACCAACATCACAAAAAAAATTTAATTTTATTTCAATTTTATGTTTAATTGCCTTAATTTTAATTAATTGCATAATGTGTGAAAAAATTAAGATTAGGGTTCTTGATGAACAAAAATTAGGAGAAATGAAAGTAAACCTATTATTCATGAAATTGAGAATCAAATAGGTTGATTAGGCTTGAAATTGAGATTTAAAACTTGCAAATGCCTAAGGTTTCTAAGGGGTACCATTCGGCCTAACTATCCAATTTGGGAGTTTTTGATTCATCCATGTAATTGATGTTCTAGCACTTGAATTAGTATTTAGGAATGAAAATTTTTACGTTAATTGAGGAAAAATGCAAAAAATACCAAGGGTTATATTCGGCCTAATTAGGAATGTTTAGGGTTTGAGTTTCTAGCATCCAAATTATGGTTTGATGATCAATTTACACTTGAATGAGTATGGTTTGATGTGTAGAAATGAAAATTTTAAAGAAAATTGATTAAACGGACTTAGGCCCCATTTTGGGCCATTAAAGCCCAATTCGGGTTTTAGCATGAAATTACATCTTGAATGTTAATTAAATTGATTCATATGCTTAATGTATGTTTAGGCCATTTAGTATTAAAATGATAGGATAAATAAGAAGAAAATCTTAGGGTTTGAATTTGGAGAATATTCGACCTAAAGAGGAAAAACTTACGAGTTTAGTTCTAAATGGCCTTTTCTCCTTAAAATGATCAAATTGGAATTAGAATAGCATAATAAGATTGATGAGAATGTAAAAATTTAGTAGGTACCAAGAATGGGTCTAAAATGGAAAAGTTGTAAATTGGGCCCAATAGGAAAATAATACTCATGATCAATTAAATAACATATAATCAGATTAATTTAATTAAGTTGGAATATAATGAGTGTAAATTGGAGGTTGAAAATAAAAAGGAAATGATTAGCTAACAATAGGGTAAAATTCAGCCTAAAAAAGAAAATATAGAACATTGGTTGGTATTGTGTAATTTTATTGCACAACGGTGTTTCTTGATTATTGTTTAATGTGTTTGATGTGTAAGTGTTATATGTGATGTAATGTGGGTGATGGTGATGCCATGTTGTTTGAATGGTTTTGTATGGAATGTGATGGTTGATAAGGTTTATACGAGGTAATATTAATAACACCATTGCATTTTCATTTTATACATTTTCATGACATGGTCACATGATCAATTATGGCATGCATTTTATGATGCCGCATTAATCATGCCTTTTCATCTAAAATGCATATGTATGCCAAGGTTCTTGAAAAATATTTTAAAGTCACGAAAACGTGTTTTATGTCATGATTTTTTGATAGCGATCGAAAATGGTTTAAAGGAAATGGTTCTTCATGATCAAGGATTTCATAAGGAAAGGATTTCATGGGTTTTTTCATATGGTAATAGTAATGGTTCAAGATTGAGCAAGTGTAGACATGCACTTTTAGAGGCTCGGTAGGACACGTTCGTGGACGAGTCCGGTTCGCTAAACATATGTTATAAAAACTCGAAGTACCTAAATGGGATATGTCCAAAAACAAAAAAAAAAGAATTTTCAAGTTGTTTATAAAATACTTTATGAAAAGGGTTTATTATGCATTCATCGGTATTTTGTACATGCACATGCATAAATTAACTTATTGAGTTGTTGCTCACTAATATGTTTATGGTGTAGCTAATACGAGTAGAGATGTTAATGATCACTTTTGAGGCTGACTAACGTGGGAATCGTCCGACGCATGTATGTTGACTCGTGGTTGGAAGATGAATCTAATGCACACCTTGAAGTCCTAGAATTTGATATCTTAGTTTATTTTAAGTAATGTTTATGTTTTTCCATATGATAGTTAAAGCAATAAAAGAATAGATGGCCGACTAACGAGAAATGAATGTTGTCTAGATGTAACTAGTGTAGTTTCTTTAGATAATTATTTTTATGTTAGCATCACCGAATAATAAGACAATATAACTAAATAGACAATAATTAAAATAAATATAATTAACGAAAATAAATAATCAAGTAATGGATTATAATTAAATAAATTTATATAATTTAATAGAAAAAGAATATGAGAAAACCGAAAGTCACGGATTCAATTATTTTAGTTCAAAGAAATTAAATAAAATAATAAAATGTGAAAAATTTATAATACATGTTGAACCAAAATGTAGGATTTAATCACCATATATTAGACTTCCGCACTGTAATTTATACTTAGGAGTATTATGAATAAGCCACAATGTCTTGTTAGCTTGCATTCATTTCACTTCGAATATAGGTTAACAATAATAATATTCTCACTCTATTAGGTCTTAGATTGGAGGTGTTACAACTATAGTGTTCACTAGTCAACTTTTCACAGAATGCTAGAGGCTAAATAAAATATATTTATTTCAATTTGATAGTTTATACTATACGAGTAGGTCAATTAAAATATATAAAACTAAAAGTAAAAAAAAATCATTTAATTTTATAATTTTTAATCAAAATTTTATAATTATTTATTTATTTATTTTTATTTTTTTCATAAATCTTATAGTTAAAAAGAAACATGATTTATTCTTCATTGTGCATTTATTCTTTAATAAAACTTATAATAATCTAAATAAAATAATTTAAATATTTTTTAAATATTTTTTGTAAGATTGTATCGAAGAAATAAAGAAACAATTAATATAAAATTGGTATAACAATTAAGAATATAAATCTTTTTATTTTTGTATAAAGTCGATGAGAAGAATAATTTTTTAAAAATGAATATATTCGATTTATATATATTTTTTTACAAAATAATCAATAATATTAGTATACAAACTATATTTGAATTATTAGGTGGTTATTCTAAAATATTATTTTAATTATTTTTTAAAAGTAATTTTAGAATATTAAAAAAAAAAGCAAATAGTTGGTATTATATGTGTAGAGACATAGTTAATTTTCAATAAAACCAATGATTTCATTTTTATTTTCATGCATCATTACCATAAATGGGTCAGAGTATACAAAATAAATTAAATAATATTTTTGAAAAAACTTAAATTTTTATAAATATATTAAAGCTAATGTATTACAATAAAAACATCTACAAAATTGATTTCGATAAATTTTGATTATATAAAAAATAAGTAAATAAAACACATGAATTTAATTTTTTAATTGAGAATTTATTTTTATAGAATAACTTGTTCAAAAATTCATACATAGAGAAAAATAAATTATATTTAATAACAAATAAAATTACAAAAAAAAAGAATAAAAAAATTAATTCAATGAAAATTTGCATAAGAAACAATAAAATGGAGAAATTAATTTTAAATAATAAGAGTAATATAATTCAATATATATGTTCATTCTAAAATTTGAAAATATACATATTTCATAATCGTTAGCCTATGTGGAAAAAAAAATAGTTTTTTCATAATTTTCGCATCCAATTCAACAATAAAAATAAAGTTAAAATAAATAGTTGGAAAAAAATGAAAAACAAAATCTTTTGGAATCACCATGGTTCAAGATAGAATATAATGTAAAATTCATATAAGAAATTAAAATAAATTACTGGGAAGAAAACAAAGAAAAAGAATATATATTTTGGAAATACCATGAACCAAACTAGAACATAATATTAAATTTGTATACGAATGCTAAAAAAAATCTAAAAATCATGAAAATATTACTAGATAGCAAAAATAAATAGTGTACATAAGTATAAGTGAATAGTATCATGAATTGTAAAATCTTTTTAATCTTTTTTTTTTTTTCATTAGTGTCAAAACGACTATGTGGTAAAACGACCTTGTTTTTTCAAAAATTTTAAATGAATTTTTTAAATATATGTTTAATTTGGTCCTTTAATGTGGTCCTTCAATTTCAAGGTCTTTCTTTAATAGTCCCTAAACTTTATATGTGATACATTTTGATCTCTAGAAGTAGTGAGGGAGAACCGACGAGAAAGAAGGTACGATAGAAATCATTCCGCCGAACTCCACTTGGTCATGTAATTCGAAAATCTTGATATTCGTATTTATATTTATGAGGGAGTTTGTTAACAATTGTTTTAACACTTGAAATAACAGGGACAAAGAGGTTGGGATTCATAAATTATTGGATTTTTGGGAGTTTTTTTTAGTGAATTGAAATGTGTTTTGAAGCTACAAAATAGTTTTTACATGTTGTGAAAATGATTCTGTGGTGTTTGAAGGTAAAAATATTGAAAAGACTGAGTTTGGAGGGTCAAAACCTATGGCTTTAGCCGTAAAAAAATTGCAGGTGGGTGCATCATGCACTTTTATTTTATTTTATTTTTTTAGTTATCAGGCTGCAGGGGCCTGATTTCCAGCCTTCCAGGAGGCTCATGTGCGCAGACTTGCCTCGCATCTCGCGTAGCTTTATTTTTTGTTTTTTATTTTCTTTTTATTTTATTTTATTTTTTTATTTGCTATTTTTTCAAAATTGATTTCCCTCTAATAGTCAATGATTATTTTTTATTTTTTCATGCAAATTCACAAGAAAATGATGATATTTTTGTCATAACTTTGACCTTTTTTTGTTTATTTAAAAAATACAATTATCAAAAGTAGTCATTATTGTAAAAAATAATGATCCTCCAATCTTATAAAAAATAATAATTAATTATTATTTTTTACAATAATAGAAATTTGATAATTAATAATTAATCAATTTAGGATACATAGTTTTAAAAATTTTTTTGACAATGACATTCAAATGGAGTTAACATAATACCAATATTCTTGAAATAATAAAAATAATGATACTATCAATAAATTGACACACACATAAATGATCTAAATAATAACAATTTAATAATTGATAATTTATCATTTCTTAGTTTATTTTAGTTATCGACTCATCATGACTTCTCAAAATTGATCATAATTCTTCAAAATATCTAAAAAATGCGATTTCTTATTTTCTTTTAAAGTATCATAAAGGCATCAAATAATTCCTCACTGACCTTATCATTTTATTTATAATTAGATTTCAAATGATAAAAAAATAATATTTAGATTTATGTCAACGGAAAAAAAAAAACAGAACTATCAAGTAGGAAATGGAGTTTTTTTTTTTTTTTCTAATCAATAGTTATGAACTAATTAGCACAAATTAAGCATCTCTTCGCTATAGATTGCTTAATCATTATTTTGACATACATTCTCATATTCTCTCAATTATTGACTCCTCTAATTAGATTTTTAAGTAATATTAATAATTAATTGCATGTTTCATTTTTTATTTATCAAAATCATACAACTTCAGAAAATATATTTAAACTAAAAAATATAAACACACATGATATTAAATCCTACAAAATCTATATTAAATAAAAAGAGTTTTCAAAATTAAGATTAACTGATTTTGATTCATCTCACTTGAATTTTCAGAATTAATTGAGATATTAAAATGTAATTTATAAAGTTATCTGCCGCAGTGTGCGGGGCGTGAAATGAAACTAGTACAGAAATAAGGGAAAATATGGATTGATGGTTTGTTCAAAAGTAAATAATAATAATAATAAACGGAATGCGGAATTGATAGCCCAAAAGTTATTGGGCTTTATATACAGACTGTTGACTAATTGCTGCTGGTTACAACTCTATGGACGTTTTCGATTAATACTACTTGCTTCATTCCAAGCCAGCAACAGTTTCATCCAAAATGTGGGGTCCATGCCATAAATTTCCCTATGAACTTGTATCTCCGTTGAAACTGGGAGAAGTTTTTCTTTTCTTTTTTCAGTAAATTATAATTATACATTTTAGATATTAAACGAAGTAAATAGTTTTTTATTTTAAAAATTAATTAATTAATCTTTATATTTTTAAATTTATTTGTAACTTGATCCTTGTCGCTTCTTTTTATTTATTTTTTGTTTTTTAATAAATAGAAAATTAAAAAAATAAGTAAAAGAATTTTAAAAATGATGAAAAAATATATTTTTAAAATAAATTAATCATAATAAAAAAATTAATTAATTAATTTTTGAAACTAGATAAAATATTTACTTATTTTTCACAAAACCAGTGCTTATTTATAATTAACTCTCTCTCTCCTCTTTTCTTTTTTCTTTTTTTTTAAACAAGTCAAAGGTTCATGTCCATATAATGCATCAAATCTTACTCATTACTATATCTATTCATAATGTAATTCCCCAATAAACATACTAAATAGTTCTAGCTAGACATTGTTACATATATGTAGGATGACAATGGACAGGTATCCAACCCATTAAGTCAATTCCTTATCCTAGTCACTCAAAAATAATACTCATTACCCATTAAGAATCATTTATCAATTTCTTTACCTAGCTCAAACCCATTATATAATATATTGTCCATACTCATTTACCAATTAATTTTTTTCTTTAAATTGAATATTTTTTTATTTTTTTTATTGAATTTTTTTTTTACAAACTCTTTTTGTCTAGACTCTTTTTATATATCAAGATTTTTATTAGCTTACAGAATAACAATTATTATTTTTACTATCATAAATAAATATTTACTAAGTTGAATAATTATTATATTTTTTTATTTCCTACAAACCATTTTAGAATGACGGATAAGGAAAGGCTATTAGTTATATATATATTATGATTCCCAGTCATTATGGTGGTGTTGTGGTATGGTGAGTTCATTTAATTAGATAGCCAACTTTCAAATTTTCTAGGTAATTTCATTTTTTAAAGCAAATTGTGTGATTAAAAGTAAGAGTAAATTATAAATTAGTTTCCTTTTCAAGTTTTCGTTTTCTCACAAAAATCAATGGAAATTTCAGCTTATGTCTGACGTGGAATTAATGGAAATTTCTCAGAAAAAAAAATATTCTCAGATCCTTCTCACAAAAAAAACAAAGAAAGAAAGAAAGAAATTATGGTAATATTGTTCAATAAGTAGGTTCCTTAAAAGAGCAGAATTGCAGATCCATTCTACCACGAAGACTGCTGCTTCATCTTCTTTCACGAATTCTGAAATTTTTTATTTGTCCCACTAGTTGGTCCACCCATTACAATAATGGTGCTTTTTTTGAAAAAAATATTTTTGAGTCTTTTTATTTTGACAATTAAAACACTTTGGGATGAGTCCGTGTATTTATCACAATTAAGTTGTTGTTTTTTTTTTTTTTCATTCAAGATGACTTTTGGGACATACTCTCAATGTGATGTATTTAGAAAAATTAATAAATGAATCCAAAATGTTAATTTTAAAGTTTAAAACCTAGAAAATTAAGAAATGAAGCAAATCTTTTTAACCATCAGAATTTCTTTAAAAAATTTATTCCATAATAAATATTTTCAAGTCAATTTGTATATTAAATTAAATATTTTTCAACACTGATCAATAAGACTATATACTTAGTTTTTAAGATAGAAAATATTTTAATTCACAAATATTCGGATTGGCTTTAATAAATACTTTCCTTTTTAATTAATGTTCTCCTTTGTATATATAACTGTACCAAAATAAAATAAAATAAAGGGATCTTTTTGGATTATTTGTGGTTTTCATTTTCAAATTCTTGAAAACAAAAAATGATAAAATTTGTTTGTTTTAATTTTTTGTCCGAAAAAAATCAAAACCGACAACTAACAACTATTAAAAATGGTTTTTGAAAAATTTTGACAACCAAAAACAAAAGAACATATATTTTTTTTCATTTCTTTTGTTTATTTTAAAATTTTGTGTTTTAGTATTTTTTATATTAATAGGTAAAAGATAAGTATCAACATAGTAACAAAGAGAGTATCCATATTCATGAATAAATTATCTATTAACATAAATGAGTAATATTATTTTATTCATATTTAGTTCATTATCCATTATAGTGCTTAAAAAAGATAATTAATGTACGGACTGAATAAGGTAATCATTTTGTTTCCGCCCCACTACCATCCTTAGATATATGTGTTCAATCATTCATGTAAGAAACATAAATGATATACTCCTACCAATGCCAACTGACGTGAACAAATTTAAACATTAAATAACCAAAATTTCGAACATAATTACAAGTAGTTTTGCTATTGTGTTTATTTTTATGAGTTGAAACATACGTTAACCATAACATTATAGAATTACTCTATAAGAAAACGTTATTTTTGGCCTCTTGCTCGACATCTTTGATGTCATTTAATTTATTAGTTTTTTTGGTTAAGCAGGAGGTTTGTTTTATATTAGACTATAAAATAAGGAATAGTTCTTTTTATTATATAATAATCAAACAAATTAAAGTTATTGAAACTCAAACCAGCTTTATTAAAAAAAATTACACAATCATTAAATTATGTCTGCTTGCAGATTCACAAGGAACAACTAATTAAGCCATACATGCAAATTTGACGGTCCCAAAATTCAACTCCCCATACGCATCTACTAAGGATGAAGAGGTGAAATCAAGGGACAGGGACTAAGTTAAAAAAATTCAACTTTAGGGGGTATATATTTCATAAAAAGTTTATCAATTGTACGTAATAACCCTCTTAAGGACAAAGATCTGCGCTTGAGCTCTCAGTATCAAATTATATTATCCATCTTTTATATATATATATATATATGAATTTTACAAATAATAATAATAATAATAATAAACAAAACAAAACTCATTAATTTTGTCAGGGATCCTGAATTTAGCTGGAGAGGAGTTTTCGACATCCTTAGCATTCGTCGTCGGGAGTTGAATTTCTTCTTCTTGTTTGTTTGTTTTTTTTTTTTTTTTTGGGGGGGGGGGGGGGTGGGGTTGGTGTCACCTATCAACCAAGCCCTTTAAGCCAACCTAGGTTGCAAACCCCTTAGGCACATAAGCATCCTTTAACCATGTGCCAGGTAAACCCATGGTACTGTTTTAGAATGAAACTAACTTACTGCTTGCACTATGCTGTGAGAAAAATATTACCGTATATGACAACAATTTTAGTTATTTCTAATTAGTGTTGGAAGAAGTAAAATACTTATATAGTAATATAATAAAACTGATGTGCTTAACGATATTTGCTTGCACAATGTGTTTCTGCAAGTGCAAATCCTTGTAGCAAGTAGTAGGAAAATGTTATTTTGGCAGTTATCACACACACACACATATATAATTATCCTTTATATATATATTTTTTTCATGCATGCATTTTTCCAATAATACAGAAAAAAGTAAGGTTAATTAAAAACAAAATGTAAAGAAGTGCCTACAGTAGGTATGGTACTTCTTATGCCACCTTTCACACTCAAATTTGCAATCAAGCATAAAATAATTGATGTTATTTAGAAAAGTCTTATAGATGGTCTAACAAAAACACAAAAGAGAATAGAAGGGAGCTAAATACCATGGTTAGATCCTTTGCATCACAACATAAAGTAAAAAGTTGAACGAAAATGTAATAAAGCAAAAAGTTAAAACGAAATGCAATTTTTTTTTTTTTAATCTAGATTGCTTGCTATAGCTTGATTGTTAACCATTTGCAAACACCGAAGCACACAATCTAGTCCATTGTAATTAAAAAACCATGAAATGATCAAAAGAGATTTACTGAAAAATAATATAAATAAAAGAGCATAATGCGATTATGTAATAAACAAAAGAAAAATTCATGATGATAGATTATAGTGTAAGATAACAAATATTTATACAAAAAGAGCTGATCTGTTGGTAGCAATTAGCAATTAAGAAAAAAAAGATCATAGTCGAGGAGCAAAAACAAAGTATTTGCAAGAAAGTGAAAAAGAGTAGTGATAATAATGAGAGAAAACTCAACAAAAAGATAAAATATAATAGCAAAAACATTCATTAAATGTAAATAATAATGTGCTCAAACATATGAGTAAATAATACAATCGGCTATTAATTAACTTAGAAGGTCAAAGTTAATTAAATTTACACAATCATTGAGTAAAAGAGTAGGTTTTTGAAATACGAGTCATATAATAGACTGAATTATTATATAATTATTATAATCACACACACACACACACACACACACACACACGTATATGATGTGTGTATTGACCTACATTCTTTCTAATTCCAAGTCTATGTAGAAAGCACAAAAAATCAAAAGAAAACCCAAACTCCTTATAACATTCTAATCAATAAAACAATCAAATATGGCTTTGAATTTGTAAAAAGAAAAAAGAAAAAAGAAAAAAGAAAAAAAAGACATATTTAAATATTTTATATATAGAGAGTATTACAGGTAGAGTGTCAATTTTAGTAAAAAGCAAGTGGCCTATTTAGAAATAGAGTGAAAAGGTCTCGACTTGGCAAATATTGATGTAACCTCCATATCGGATGTTTCAAGTACTCATTGAGTTATTTTATCGAGTTCGAGCGGATCTTTTTACTCTATCGATAAAACTATGGACTCGCACACGCACATTTGAAAGGGAAAAAAATAAAAGTTATGAGAAATTTATATCAATTCCAAACATAACAAAAATGATTGTTGAATATAAAGGAATCTTGCTTATATGCAACAATTTAATGGGTGCGGACTACAAAACTTAATGACTTGTTGCTAGCCTATGTCACTATTTAGAAAATTGTAAAAGTTTGTCGTGAAGAATTCCATATACAGCAAGAAGCCAATAAAGTCTTTTCTATGCTCAAAATTCAAAACTCAATGTTCAAGTATTGAAAGATGCATGCATAACAAATGCAATGCAAAGAAATTGATAATTTAATGTAATAACCCCGTCCCGAAAACATACATTGTTCATGCATACATGCATTCTTATGAGAGACACGCATATGCTTATACCTACATATGACATGTTAACGGGGTATTGGATAATAAGTATTTTGAATAATAGAAAGAAATAGGAGCTCAATTGACGTAATCTAAGTTGGGAAACTAGAATAAAAACAAGCCAAAACTTGAGGGACCAAAATAAACTTTGCCAAAATATCTTCACAATCTTATCAAGATAACACTTTTAGACTTCCTGACCCTTATCTCTTCTTATCCCATCTGGTTTTCCGTTTTGAGAGAGAGAAAGAGAGGAAAAACTCATTTCTTTGTCAAATTCGGATGATTAAGCTGAAAATCTAGGTAAGTTCATCTCCAGCTCTATTTTCCACTCTTGATTTCGAGACTTTAGGGTCATATTTGAAATAAGTTGTAAGAATGAAATTTGTTTTTTTGTGTCTTATATAGCTCTATGTGAAAGGATTTGGTATTTAATAATGTATATTTCGAGTTATGATGGTTTGAACATATGTTGTTCTAGGTGACCCGATGTCTGGCAGATTAGTATGCAAATTTTAAAAATATGGTATTCTTTGGGTGTTTAATATTTAGATATGATTTTTGGATATGTTTTATATTGATATTTCTAGTTATTTTTAAAAAAATAATTAGGTCTTTATCATGTCCCAATCTAGATTTATTGTTGTTTGTTTGGAGACTGCTCGGTAACAAGGGTGCTTGGAAACTAGTTAGAGTTTGAAAATCTAGAATAAATCATGTATATGGAATATTGGGCTGATTTTTGGATATGTTAGATCCCTTTGAATATAGTTTCATGTGAAACTAGAATTTTGTCATTTTACCCTGTATTTTAGGATTTATAGTACAAAGAGTGTGAATTATGAAGGGGTCAAGTACCCAAAAAGAAATGGCAGCAACTCCGATTTTTAGAAAATCACCATGAGTTGTGTATTTCGTAACTAGACTTGATTTTTGGATATGTTAGAGCCCTATTAGTCTAGTTTCATGTGAAACTAGAATTATATCATTTGAATCTGTATTTTAGGACTTATGGTAGAAAGAGTGAAAAGGGGTCAAGTACCCATAAAGAAATAAGTTAACCCTAAAGTCATATTTTGTACCTCGAGCATATTTAGAAGTTTGATCATGATAAAATGACTTATAAAAGTATATGTGTATGTGTTTATAGACGCTGAGGAGCGTGAGGTGTAAGATGTGACGCATTGATAAACGACGAAGACATCAGTTGAATAATAATAGTTGTGTCATGATGTGTTATTCGCTATTGAGTGCTAATATTATATTTATTGATATTGATACTATGATGTGAATGATGTGCCGTTTGCTAGTTGACGCAAACGTTATGTTTATTGATGTTATAACAATATTATGTTTATTGATATTGATATTATGATGTGAATGATGTGCCGTTTGCTGCTAGTTGACGCAAACGTTATGTTTATTGATGTTATAATGGATATGTACCATGGTGTAAGCCATGGATGTTGTATATGCTATATGTGAAACATTCATGATATATGCAAGACTAAGAGGTTAAGGTTATGACTAGCTTGTCCAAGTTTCGCAAATACAAGTTTACAAGGACCCAACGAGTCAACTACAAGTTATAAAAGTCGGCCAAGCAATACATGTGTACAAGTTTACAAGTTATAAGTACCCGTGGCGAAACTCGACATGTCCAAGTTATAACCGATAAGAAAAAGAAAAGCATATAATCTTAGAGTCATATGAACTACATGTATTGTTTATATGTGATGATACTCGGATGACGTGATTGCATGTTATGGTTTCAATGGATTATTGTTCTCTTATTGAGTAGCATCTCATTAAAAATGCAATTATCTTTTTAGGTACTAAGAACCAATAAGTGGAAGTTAAAGTCATCTTTTGTTGTTCAATTCACGTCATGAGTGATAGGTCGGCTGGCGATCTCCCTCTCCTCTCTCTCATTATGGCGAGCATATGCATCCTAGGAGATTTTTGAATTGTATATATAACTATGTAAATATGAACTCGTGGAGGTGTTTTGTGACGTGTTTATGAACAAAGAAAAAGTGGTTTTGATTGAATATCCAAGGGTTATAAGTGGAAAGAATGTTGTTGATTAGATTTGAAGTGTTATTGCTGAAAAACCCTTGTTTTGGACGAAACGTACATGGGAAGGTACACGTCCGTGTGGAAGGCCGTGTAACCTTCTATTTTCAAGGGGAAATGAGTTTTAAGTTACACGGGCAAGTACACGGCCGTGTTGGAGGCCGTGTAACCTACCGCCCAAAAAAAAAATTCCTAATCTTTCTAATATGAGGTTTTAACGATCCTAAGTGATATTTTGTGATTAATTGAGTTTTCTAGAACTAAAATGGCTAAGTTATACGAAGTTTTTGTAAGGAATTAGGTTAAGGACGCTACATTTAAAATCAGATTTTTTATTCAAATAGGAAATGAAATATAGCCTCATAAGAAAAAATACAATAAATATTAAACAGGTGGTTAAGAATTTCAAAATGAAATGAAAACCAAAACACTTGCATCAAAGGTGCAATGATCCCTAACTCTTCGATACTTTTAAAAACTTTATAAGATGGGTAAACATCCGCACATAAATGAACCGATATCCAATGGCAATAACAAACCTAAAAAGAAAACGCAAAGTTGTTGGCAAGCCTAACACAAACTAACCACGTTCTTTCCATAAAACAAGACAATATCAAAGCAATAGCCATAATTGAATTAAGACGAATATATTAAAAAATTTATCAAATAAGAGACAAAGAGGCAAGGCAAATAGACCAAAACCAATCACGAAATGTGATAAAGAAGAGAAAACTCCAATAAAGTGTATGATCCAAATTCTTAAAAGATAAGTAGCCAATAATAAACATATAAATAATGATAAAGAATCTTAAAAGTTCTAACCGAACGATACCTATATAAAAAAACATCTTGGATGAAGAAAAGGCCACCCGACCTAAAAAATAAAAGACAATAGGTGTCGCTGCCCGACGTCGTACGAGACTCCAAAAAAATCTAATTTATTAGATTTTATGATTTTATTTATAAATTATTTACAAGTTTGGAGTCACCACCCAACATTAAAGGAACTAGGAACTTAAAATGAGTATTGGTTCAAAGATTCTATGGTAAGGAGTTGGTTACACTATTGGAAAGATTCTTTGTTAACCAAAAATGTCATTTTCGAAGAAAGGTACCATGCCTAGTTTAGTGTTAAATTCATCTTCTCGAGTGTTTTATTTTTTCCTAATTATTTTTCGACTTGAACTCCATTTTTTTTTATAACAATTGTCCTTATCGGATAAGAGACTTCGTTAAGAATTTTTATTTTTATTTTTTGTTAACGACGAGTCTTTATTAGATTGGAGACTTCATTAAGAATTTTTTATTTTTATTTTTATTTTTTGATCAAACGATAGTCCCTATCGGATATGAGACTTCGTTGAGAATTTTAATTAATATTTTTTGTCGGTGAAAAATCGTCATCGGTCCCTAAGATTTAGTTTGTTAATGACAATCTCTATTAGATAGGAGACTTCGTTAAGAATTTATTTATTTATTTATTTATTTTTTATCAAACGACGAGTCTCTATCGGATAGGAGACTTCGTTAATAATTTGAATTAATATTTTTTGTCGGTGAAAAATTGTCATTAGTCCCTACAATTTAGGAGACTCGACCATTCATTTTATCATTTAATTATCTAACCTACTTGTAAGAATAAAATTTTAAAACTAAAATTAGCTGAATAAAATTTAGAGAAAAATAAAATATTAAAATCTAAAATTAAACAGGAAATAAGTATGCATAAAAGTAAACATTCAAGACATGCAAATTATCTAAAACAAAAGAAATAAATAAAATACAATTAAAACTAAAAACATTAGGTTTTTTGTTTATGGACCGTGGGTCCACTTGGGCTAGACCCATCTCCTTTTCCTTTTCTCTTTTTTTTTTCTCATTTTTTCTTTGTTTTTATTTTTATTTTTTTGGGGAGGTCGATCCGCAGTCCAGCCTCTTTTCTTTTTCTTTTATATTTTTTTCGGGTGGGGGAATGTCCAATCCAATCCCTTTTTCTTTTTCTCTTTTTTTTTAAGGCGAGAGAAAGGGAACGGGTTAGGCAAGATCGAAATCGATCCAGATCCGTCCCTCTTTTTCAACGGATTGGGCTTAAGCATAAAAACAGGCCCAAAAGGAAAAACCATTTAAAGAATCGATCAAACGACCTTCTCACCCTTTCTCTCTCCCGTTCTTTGTGTTCTTGAATTTCTCTTGAGCTTTTCAAATTTTCTAGGAACTAAAGGACTTCTTCCGAGCAAATGACTCAATTAAACGGACCACAATTCAAAGCATGAACAAAATAGCAAAAAAATAACTAAAACTAAAGCAAGTATGGAATAAAAAGCTGGAAAATCAAACCCAAGAGTCGACTCGGAAAATGCTCGAAGAACATCAAGAACAAACCCAAAAAAAACCGTAACCGACAAAACCCCGCAGATGATTTCTTATGATTTTTTGACTTTTGACCTTTGATTTCTCTTTTAACAACCCGAATAATGATAATCTCCCTTAAAACAACCTTAAAAACTTTTCAATTGAACCGAGAAAATGACAAACACCAACCCGAAAAATAAGAACAAATTCAAAGGTGCCCGTAAATCCAAAGAAGGAAACCCGTAAATGGAACCCAAAATTTCAAGAATTGGGGTTGAGTAACCCATAAAGATAGAAGATTAGACCAGAAAAATCCAAAACAAATAACTAAAAGGCTAACAATTTGAAGAACCAAAACCTAGAAACATAAGAACACTAACCCGAAATCCAGAAATACCCGAAACTGCAGAGCCTAATTAACCCCAAATATTTCGAATTTTAGCTCTTTTTTGGTTTGCTTTTCACTCTATATTAACCTGCATTTTTCTCCCCTTTTTCCCCCTTGAAATCGATTTCTTCCCTCTATTTACAAGCTAAATTCCGCATTGATCATTGGGAGTGCTGCTACCAAAATGGCAAGCATGGCTCACTCGCTAATTGCAGCATGGGTTCCTACAATTAAATCATGGATTCACCACTTCAATCAGCACAAAAATGAAGATTATATTGATGGAGTGTATAGGAACGCCGCATTAATTGTTGATTGTTTGTCGAAGATATGCTCGAATCAATTCGAATTGTGTTGGTCTTGCCATTCGCTTTCAATTTTGCTTTTGGTCCCTTCTAGCTCCAATTGTCCGAAATCATCTCCTTTCATGTGCAATTTCGATCCTTGTGAATTGAATTTTATCAATTAGATTCTTTTGTTAAGCAATTTTAGTCTTCGTAAATCCAATTGTATCAATTGGGTCTCCAATTACTTCAATTGCACTCATGGATGTAAAATTCTATATTTTTGTATTTTCATTCTTTTTCTATTTTCTTCTAATAAATTCTAAAATGAAGTAAAATGAAATAAAATAAGTAAGGAATAAGTAAAATAAAAATGAATTTTTGGGTTATGACAATAAGAGCCTAAAAAAAAAAAAGAAACGAATAACAAATAGACAGTTGACTATCCAAAAAAGTAAAGAGATTTGAAAAAAAAAGCTACAAATAGCTTTCATCAATCCTATTTTTTTCCTCTGTAACTACCAAACATATGAAAAAAAAAGGCTAATGAGAAGTTATAATATGCTGGCAATATTAAGAGTTTTGAAAGAGAAACCTCAAACAACAAAAGACAAGGCAAAACAAAATCCCTTTAGAAAAGAAAAATAGCAAAAGAAAATAAAATGAAAAGGGAACAAATGCTTAGAAGTTCTTATACACAACTTTTTTAATCTCAGTCAACCTGGAAAAATAACGAGGCAGTCAAAGTCATGAACCAACAAAACAAACAACAAACCTAATATCCTAGGCAATATAATAGAAAAAATGCTTTGTTCTTAGGCAAGAAAAATAGAAAAAAGAAAATGAGAGGAGGATGAGAGAGAGAAATCGTACATGAGAAAATAAAATGTGAGTTTTTTTAAAATGAAAAAGATAAGGTGGGACATATAGCGGGCAATAATTGGTTGTGAAGGTTACATCTCTATCAATATGGATTGCATTTTTTGATGACTGAAAGGTTGAGATGAGGGGCAAAGAGAAGACAATTAATAGAAAGGCACAAAAAAAAAAGAGCATTATTGATTGAGCCACAGTCAATCCATAGTAAGTTATTTCAATGTGAATACAAACTAACCAGATCTTTCCATAAAGCAAGACAATATCAAAGCAAGAGTCACAATTGAATTAAGGCGAATCTACTATATATATATATATAATCAAATAAGAGGCGAAGAGGCAAGGCAAATAGACCAAAACCAATCAAGAAATGTGATAAAGAAGAGAAAACTCCAATAAAGTGTATGATCCAAATTTTTAAAAGATAGCAGCCAACAATAAACACATAAATAACGATAAAGAATCTTAAAAGTCCTAATTGAACGATAACTATATAAAAAAAGATCTTTGGTGAAGAGAGAGCTACCCGACCTAAAAAATAAAGGATAATAGGAGCCTAAAAATAAAAAATAAATAACAAATAGACAATTGACTATCCAAAAAAGTAAAGAGATTTGAAAACAAAAAGCTACAAATAGCCTCCATTAGTCCTATTTTTTTCTTTATAACTACCAAGCATGTGAAAAAAAGAAGCTGATGATACGTTATAATACGTTGACAGTATTAAGAGTTTTGAAAGAGAAACCTCAAACAACAAAGGACGAAGCAAAACAAGATCCCTACATAAAAAAATAGCAAAAGAAAATAAAATGAAAAAGTAACAAATGCATAAAAGTTCTTACAAACAACTTTTTTCAATCTCAATCAACCAGGAAAAAAAACATGAGGCAATCAAAGTCATAAAACAACAAAACAAATGACAAACCTAATATCCTAGACAATGTAATAGAAAAAGTGCTTTGTTTTTGGCCAAGAAAAACAACAAAAAGAAGATGAGAGGAGGAGGAGAGAGAGAAATCGTACATGAGAGAATAAAATGAGAGTTTGTTTTTTTAAATGAAAGAGATAAGACGAGACATGTGGTGGGCAATAATTGGTTGTGAAGATTGCATCTCTATCAATATAGATTGCATCTTTTGATAAATAAAAGGTTGAGATGAGAGGCAAAGAGAAGGAAATTAATAGAAAGACAAGAAAAAAAAAAAAAAGAGCAGGAGCACTATGGATTGAGCCACAATCAATCCACAGTAATTTGTTTCTATGTCAATAGTAATCTAAATAGTATTTTTAGGTTTTGTTTTAGTTTTTGTTTGTTTGTTTGTCTTCATCTTCATCTTCTTCTTCTTCTTCTTGTTTTTTTTTTTTTGGAAATCAAACCTTTGATTTCAGTTTAGGAAACTCTTTTTTTACCAATTGAGCTATCCATATGGAGCATGAGGCGTAGAATTTTGCAAAAGTGAGGACAACAGAATATTATTAAGTTCTATTACCAAGCTTATTGGGAAAAATGTTCTTAAACAACAATACTGATACATATTTTTGTACGAAGAACATGAAATCTAAAACCACAGGCTATTTATAGAGTAAATTGTTATTTAATCTTTAAGTGAAATAATTGATTAACATCTTTTTTCTAAAAGCCTTAATGTTAAATTTCTATATTTTTATATTTTTTCGTAATTTAGTTAAATTTCATTAACTATTCATTACAATTTAATTATTTTCATTCCTAACATATCGTTCCTTTATTTATTTTTTTTTGGGGTCAAACTTTATAATTCCATCCACTGTGTACAAAATAAAAAATACATTTAAAAAGAATAATCTAGATATTTTAAAAAATTTAACTTCAAACTCCGGTTAAAGAATTAACATTTGATTTTCAAAACTAGAAAAATTAACTTACAAAATCATTAAAACAACCTGTGCCATATTATATTCTGCTCGGCTCTTATAACGTTGGATGCTTGCACCGACGTCATATGCATCAGACTCATTACTTATTTATTATCACTGTCGCCAACTCAAAATCAGTTATTTATAATACTTTAATTTTACGACTAAGGCGGTGTTTTATACTGTTGGTAGTCCAAAGTATCAGTGTTAATTCTTGAATTCCATTATAAGTAGATTTTTGCATGATTATGAACGGTCCTGGAGCTGCCATGGTACTGATCGTTGGGCATAAGTAAGTCCAAGGGAAGGAGAAGGGCAGATAGGAAGAAGGACCGATGAGTTACGTGCACACTAATGCACGAAATTTAACTGGCCAATAGAACCCCATCATACCATTATAAATAACTAGTATTATCTATCAGACGGTACCAAAGTCCACTTGCTTTCGCTGTTCTAGAAATTGCTTAGTTTTGGAAGTAAAGGAGAATGATGGTTCTAGGTGTTCATAAATTACTTTGCTAATGGTTTAAAAGAGGCAACAAATCTGTGGATTCTTAAGTCTTTAGTACTATTCCCTTCTCAGCTGTGTCCTAGCTCGCTGGCTAGTTTTCTCTCACTTTTTCTTTTCTTTTCTTTTTCGCATTTGATATTTGAGAGAGGAGAAAGAATATAAGGAGGGAAATGGGAAGGGCTCCTTGTTGTTCCAAGGTGGGCTTGCATAGAGGACCATGGACTCCAAGAGAAGACACATTGCTTACCAAGTACATTCAAGCTCACGGTGAAGGCCATTGGAGGTCTTTGCCTAAAAAAGCTGGTAATTATATATGTAATCTGTGGAAAGCGTTTATCTCGCTCTTCTTCAATCATTGTCCTTTCCTTTTGATTTTATTCGTTGACTTTTTTTTGTGTGTGTACGTGTTTGTATTCTCATTTCTCTACAAATTAATTAAGAAGCGTTCATGATCAAAATAAACGCCCCCTATATTTGTTCATGCACTTGAAAACTGTGATGTTAAAGAAGAAAACCATAAAAATTGTGGCTTCGATTGATCAGTTTTTTTTCTAAGTAGAGTTTTCTTGATGACTTTCGTTTTTTATGATAAAATTTCCCTTTCCTTCAACGTTCAAATGTAGTCAAACAAAAGCATTCGATCGTTCAAATGTATTTGTGTTCATGATGTCTCGTCATGTATCACATTTTGCTTTCTTAATTTCTTGGTGCATTATGTGCCATACATACATAATTGGAAGAAACCTAACTTCAGTTATCTGACCCATGTTTCATCCTTTGTATTTCCATAATTAAATGAAGGTCTCCTCAGGTGTGGAAAAAGTTGTAGATTAAGATGGATGAATTATTTAAGACCAGACATCAAGAGAGGAAACATCAGTCCTGATGAAGACGATCTCATTATTAGAATGCATTCCCTACTCGGTAACCGGTGGTCTCTCATTGCTGGAAGACTTCCAGGTCGAACCGATAACGAGATCAAGAATTATTGGAACACCCATCTCAGCAAGAGACTTAGAAGCCAAGGAACTGACCCAAACACCCACAAAAAGTTACAAGAACCAGTAAAACGTGAAGTGAAGAGAAGGAGAAGCAACAAAAACACCAGCAACAAGAAACAAAACAAGAACAGAGCAAAATTTGTGCCAGCTGAAAAGCATAAGGTCCACCTCCCTAAGCCTGTTAAATTTACTTCTTTATCTTTACCGAGAAACGACAGTTTTGAGAGCAATACGATTACTAGTCTGTCTCCAAGCCAAGGAAGGGATCAAGGGTGTTTCGGTGCAGAAGCTTGGTATAATTTCAAGGATGGTGATAATGGGTTTAGCTTTCTTGTTGGAGATGTTGATAACGGTCTTGTTAATGGTCCAGATCTTGAATGCCAGTCTCTTGTGCCCACGACAAACACGTTAGAGGAGCTATATGAGGAGTATCTTCAGCTCCTGAAGGTAGATGATCACCAGGATCAAGTGCAGTTAGACTCCTTTGCTGAGTCATTGTTGGTATGACAATTAAATTCAAGAAAATTTAGTATTTTGTGTGTGAATGAGTTGTAATACATTTTCAAGTTTCGTGGATGATGAGCTCATTTGACTCGTAGTTTTCACGTGCTTACCTTCTGGCCTAGCTGGCCAACCGATCGAGGATGGATTTCGGGGGTCCGATTCTATGTTTGGTTCCTTGTAATTATTAGATCATAAATATGAATGATGTGTGTGATAACGATATGAGAGGCATCTTATTTTATGTGTTGCATATTATGCTACACATAATTGACGACCTTGATACCAACGATAAGCACAATATGTGATGGAGTGCCAAAAGGAATTGAGCTCTCTTTAACTCAACGGTAACATAATCCACATTACATAATTTAGATTTCAACGCTTTAAAATTCATTTTTAAAAATTAGTGAGTGGTTGGAGTTTTTTAAAATTAATAGTTATTTTTCTACAATAAAGAAAATCAAATAATCAATTTTAAATTTCACTATGAACATGCATCATATTACTTCTAGTTAAGAGTAGAGATCGAATCCATAAATAAAAAAGATAAACAAAAAAATATTATTTTGTTAGATGTGGATGCACAAATTAGTATCTTCCTAATAAATAATATTTCATTCGACAAAATTATCGAAATTGAATCGAAACAATCACAACAATTTACAATATTTAAAATATAAATTCCTTAGAGAATTATTTTGAAATACCATTACATAGATATGCCAAGTACATATGAACAAGTTTCAAGAAATGTGGAGGGTAAATGTCTAAAAAGATAGGAGACAATTTTGAATTACTAAAATTGCTCCTACCAAGGGCGGAATTAAAAATTTAAGATCGGATAAGAAGAATTCGAAAATACTTGATCATTTTTTGGGGGCAAAACATATAAAATTAATGGGTATAGTTAAAAGCTTTCAAGATTTTAGAACTCAAATATAAAGTGTTTCAACATTTTGCGGTGCCATTTTGTCGCTACGTTTGCTTCTTCAGTTATCTTTTACCCGCAAGTCATTCAATAATTACTGCAGTCGTTGGAGTAATGAGTATCCATGCTAATTATTAATTATGCTTGCAGCTCGTTTCTGACTCTACTAATTTCTAATTATGGACCTAAGGACTTTGTCACATCTTCTCAATTTTCGTTTGTAATATTCGTCCATTTACTTGATTTTTTGCCCATGTCATCAATGAAAACCTGAGCTGACAATAAAAATGAGCACAAAGCAATGAAACAGGAGCTGAACACACAAAGCTTCGAGAAACATGCTCTTATTTCTATCCCAACTGCATCTGTCCCAATGTTTTTTAGTATATTGGTTTTAATAAAATTATTGTACGGACATTGACTGGTATCGTCCTATTCACGTGCAGGGCTTGCCTCTTCATAGACCAAGACAATTGGTTCATTTTGAAACTCGGCCGGACTGTATTGGCAGGCAATCAAAGTTGCATTAAATATATGCTTATGGGTAATAAAGTACAAGTTCTTAACCTTTTTTCTCTTTCTAATCTAAGCCTTTAATCTTTTCTTATCAACAATTAATTTCTTTCGTTTCGTTGGATAATTTCAATGGATATAAAAAAATATGTAAAGATATTAAAATAAAAACATATATTCTGAAAACTTTAAATACATAACACTTATTGTTATTTTATAGTTCTACGAGTTTTTCACGTACATCTAACGTTTAATGTAATATGAGATTGATTAATAAAACGTAAAAAACTTAATCACAAATCAAAAAAGATTGAGGATCCAAATAAATAAAACATAGAAATTTTTTTCAAATTTACGATACTTTATAACCAAATAGCATTGAATATATAAAAATGTTTCTCAAAATGTTTTTTTTTTGTCCATCTCAAAATATTAAATATCATAAGAGTAAAAAAAAATATGAGAACTAAATATATATTACTATAAGTGTTGGACATCTATGCAATAAATGAAGTATTTTGACAATTTGTTGATTAAAATAATGAAAATAGCTTCAATATTATGCAAGACATATATCGATTATAGATACGCTAATTTAGTTTTTAAAAAATATTAATATTTCAATTAATTTTGGATTAATCTATCTTGCCCGTTACATAAAGGGGAGATTTACCTGTTTTCTAAATTTTATCTAAAACCACAGATTTATTTTAATAAAAACTCATATCTTTGTTTTTATTCCAATCAACCCCAACATCTTTCACTTTTGTTCCAATTTTCTCCTCTGTCCATTTCTGTCAATGTGTAAATTTCAACTTATCCCTAAAGTTTATAACTCACTATCATTCAAAAAGTTAAAAAAAAAATTGAAATTAATAAAAATAAGAATATAAAATTAGTAGAAAATATATTTTTTATTAAAACAAATACGGTAAATTTGATCATGTAGTTTGAGCTCACACTACAAGATGTTTAAAGTATTTTATCCAAACAAATAGGATAAAATTTGAAAGAGTTAATTTTTTTAATATATCCTTAAATCCTTCCAAGTTTAATTTTTACTTGGCAACATCATATTTTTCTCTCTCAATACTATAGTTATTCAAATTAATTAGCTTTCTCTTTTTGATATTTTTTTCATACAAACCTTCACTATTCTGATCCCTCTTGCCTATCATGTCTCCATATTTCTTTGATATCGTCATCCAATAAAACATTTGACATGTGTAAATAATCACGCTATAGGTGATGTTAAAATTACTCTATACTCAAGCTATTATTCCATTAACATGGGATTTTTAATTTTTTTCTTTAGAATTCTTGTTCGAGAATATTTTAACAGAAAATTGAATAAAAAATATATAAATTTGACATACTAGTGAGAAAATGTCTCAGAGGCAGCGATATTGGTTGTTGGCATTTTTATTAAAAAAATATTTTTTATCCTATTTGTTTTTAGTTTAATTTAATTTTTGTATTGTAAAAAGACAGCTAGATAGTTTTGATTGAATTTGTTTTTTATCATATTTTTTTATTTAGAAAAGGTCTTTCTTTAATGATTTTTTTTTAATTTCAATTTTTTTATTTTTACATTTTGGGTTATATTGAGATATTCTATAAATTTTGAAGATAAAATTAAAATTTACTCAAAGTGGAACAAAAATGAAAGATATAGGATTTAATTGAAATAACTTAAATATTTTAGGTGAAATTGAGAAAACACATAAAATACAGGGAAGCAAATTAAAATTTACCCTTACATAAATCCCTCGCCTCAACAAATAGAACTAAATTAAAATTTCAAGTTCGAATAATCAAAACCATTTTGACATATCAAAGAGTTAACAGAAAACCATCACTGAAAATCAACTTTAAAAAATTAAATTTTAAATTGAAATGGTTTTTTAACATAAATGTAAAGGATTAACATGTATGTGATATTTTCTGTCTTTCTTTCTTTACTTCTCAATGTGTTTACTCAATGAGAAAAAAGAAAAGAAACGAAACAGACAAATTAGCTTTACGTTTTCCCATTTATATGACCATTGAAGCTCTATAATTGTATGTAATTAACGCTGTTTTCCATTCTTAATTAATTTTCGCACCGGTTTTGGTTAAAGGTTAGATGAGCTCGTGATCAACTTCTATTCCCAACTTGGTGGGTGAAACTTCCAAAAATTGACTGTTATCAGCATCAGTAAGGCAGGAAACAGTCGCTGTCGGTGAAGATGATGAAATATGCAACATGGTCCCCTCACTACCTCGTACATATGGGTCTATTATAATTAATTATTAGTCGACCTCAGCTAAAGAATACAGGGCACGAAATAGAGAAAAAGTCGTGCAAGGCATGTTTGCTCAAATGCAAGTATTTTACCGCGATTGGACCTTGAGATATTTTTCAAGTCGCCAACAATTTGCTCTTGGCAAGAACCGTCATGAATTTCAATTTTTGATAATGTCTGATTACTAATAAGACAGAAGGCTCGCCTAACTATAAGCCTCTCAGTATTTAACCCGGGAAGTTGGAGACTAATTTGATCTCTGACGTCTCAATTAAGAAAGTGTCAACAAACAAAATGCGATTTGATCTAATTATGGTATTTATGCTCAAAGTCGCAGACGTAACTGATCAGGGAGGTACTTGCCGACTATGTCATGGGGTCGAATTGGCATGCCCTTTAGTTTGTAGCGAAATATTTACTTACGGCCGGAGATTTTAGGAACTAGCCATGATTCGGTAACTATTTACAAAAATTCGAAGACTAGCTAGCTAGTGTGAATAGAGTATCTTTTGACTAAAAATGCAAAAGCTGAACTTATAGTAATTATATTCCGGACATGGACAAATTAACTAAAGAATATGACTTTAATATGAGATGTGTAAGATGCAAAAAAAAAATTAAATAAAAGGAAGAACAAATCGATTCTCTCTTTTATTTGAATTGAGGTTGAGGAAGGGCGAGACCTTGTCATTTCACATATATGGGCGGGAATGGCAACAAGCATGCAGCATGCGTAGATTACTTTCATGACTTCAAGAATTATGTACATAGATTGAAACGGGCAGGAATTTTCTCCAAATGGGTGATGGGCTTGAAATCAAAACCATAGGATCAATTTTATTGCTAAGAACTAGAAGGACTTATTTGGAGGTTTGATGGTAAAAAGAATAAGACCCAAAACAAACTCTTAATTTGCCACATAAACATCCTAAATTTTCATCGTCAATTTCTTTGCATTAGCACCATCAAAGATTTCCATAGATTTTCTATCACTACAATGAGTAGAAGGAGATGTTTTAAGTGGCAAATTTTGAATTTCCTTCGCATTCAATTTTTATTTTCAAAATTCTAAAATATAGTTTTTGATGTAGATGTGACATTTTTAAAAATAATTTAGTCGTTTGTATGCTATTTCATGCGAACGATTTAAGATCGTATTTCAATTTTATAAATAATTATCTAGATTGTGATTGGATTTTATAAATAATTGGTTAGATTTTTCCCGGGTTTGATCATGGTTTCTAGAATATCTAGGCACTACAAGCAAGAAATGGTGCCTGGTTTTCTTTCTTTCTTTCGCTTTCCATAGACATAATCGAAGGAGCATGTGTGAACTCACTAAGCTTTCCTGTTATATTGGCTATTCAGAGGAGGTCCGTATGACTAAGCTTTCCGTCAGAAGAAAGATAGACATACAGGGTGATTGAGCTTCAGTGTGTTCACATTCGTGTAGCATCAAAAGAAGCAAATTGGAAAATACCCGCAATTCTATTAGGGGAAGAACACCGTCAATTTTATAAGCACAATAGAAATGCAGTGCAAATTATTAGTATCTGACACTTTTTCTTCTTCAGGCAAATGCAATATGGAACATAAATAGCTGATTTCTCTTTCCATCATCCACAGTTTCTTTGTCCAATTTGAAGTGGCATGCAATGCAAGTTAGTTTCAATAAAATAAAATAAAAATCCCTACAGCACCATTGATATATATATTTGATGGAACCGATCAATCTAGCTACATTTCCTTAAATTTGGTAATCTTATTAGAGATCCACTTTGAAAGGAAGTTATTTGCATGCACCATGTTCACATCCATGTGTACGGCTCCTCCCAACTCCAAGGCTATTTTCTTCGATTGCTAACTCACAATCACTGTCATAAAGCTCATGATGTTGATTTTGATGCATTGACACGTGACGTCGTTTAACTGCTTCTGCAATTCTGTACCGTGGTCCCTAGTCATTAAAATTCTAATCTTTTTTTCCCTTCAGGTTTACATAATTGACACAGAATTTCACAAGTGAGCCAGTTGCCAAAATTACATTCCCTTGCAGAGTCCCATATGGATTTCATGGAGCATTTATGCCAATCCCATTGCACAATTAACTGTACATGCCATTTCTCTTGACAGACATTTAGGTGATGGGAGAAAAAAAAACTTCACAGAAAAATGAAGTAACCATTTGGTTTTTGTTTAGAGATAATGTAATAATTGAGAAACATGTCTTAGATCTTGATAAGGGAACTGTTTGTGTGATGGGAAATAAGAGCAATGTCATTCTGTCACTTGTACTGTTCGAGAGTTGTTACAGCTTCAAACGTTCGAGGATTTTCATTTATTCAGTCATTTTTATACCAAGTTATTCTAATCCTATCTAATGGGTTTTATTATTAAGGCATTCTAATCTCCTATGAGGCAAATTTAAAATCGAGTGATAACACTCAATTGTAAAGCTCGTCAATTACGTAGTCCTCAACTATTAATGATCTGTTGCATAGTTCCGCACATTTATATTCAAAAATTATTAAGGAAGCATTATTGCCATACATTTCACGCGAAATTCATTTACGGATAAATTAAGCAGGCATTATTCCGCTCCATTACAAACACATGAAATTCATTTAATTTATGAATCTCGTATTTTTATGATAAGATAGAATACAATATTCGGTATATTAAATAATTTTTCTATTGAGGATATTAAACTTTTTCGAGGGCTACTAAAAACTAATTAAATTATACGATTTTAATTTTACAATACCAAATTGAAATCATATCATGTTCTCTTAGAAAAATAACTATTATATTCCTTAAATAAAAAATTAAATTCAAATTAGACAGACATGATTTAGTACATAGTAAAAAAGTTATATCAAATTAAATTATTATTAATTTTATATTTTTATTATCTAATTCAAATCATTCAATTTGAAAATCAACTGTTAGATTTGAAACATGACCGGTCATGTTCGATAATTGTCTTTTGATATTCATGTAAATTCATTGATAAACTACTACGCTCCCTAATTCTCAATAAGAATAATATTTACAGGCCAAAATGGTAACACAATGACAGATAATAATTAGGACTGTTATTAAAATTTTTATAAAATCTATAAATCTGAAACCATATGCAATTCACTTTTGCTCTTGTAAAAGCAATACGATAAAAAAGAAAAAAGCGAATAGATGCGCAATTGGTAACATTGAAGTCAAATTCGTCGAAGGGAGACTGAATTTTTATTGGCATTAGGCGCCAGTTCCTGCCCAAAATCAAGGCGGTTGAATTTACTAAAATAAAAATCTGCTAAAAATTGTAGCCCAAAACATATCTAATGTTAGTTGGGCTGCTTGGGTGCTGACCTGGTAGAAAAGTTGGCCCATGGAATACAAAAACGAAATACTATACTCAGCAAAGAAAGCCCAAATTGCTCAGAAAGGAAAAAAGCTAAGAAGCCCAAAGACTTTGCTATTTATAAATTTCTCAAAAAAAGACAAGAAAAAAAGGGACAGGACTGGAAAGCAAAACAAGCAAAGAGGAGTGGAAGAGAAAGGGTACATGAAATGGGAACAGTAAAGCCATGGAAGCAGCTTCTTCTAAGCGCATTAGAGTCAAATTCTCACATCAAGCACTCTTCTTTCTTTCAATTTGTATGTATGTCTCTCTCTCTCCACTCATAATTAAGCAATGCAAATTTTTGTGCTGATTAGTTATTAATTCTGTTTGTGTTCTTTCAGGCAACAATTGGATCCAATGGGAGACCTTCCAATCGAACTGTCGTTTTCAGGTCATCTTAGTTTGTCTATGTCTCTTTGATTATAATGTGAAAGTTTGTTTCTACGTATTTTTAAGGTGTGTTTGTTTGTCGCTGGTTTTTTTTTTCTTTACAGAGGATTTGAAGAAAATAGCGATAGAATTCAAATCAACACAGATTGCCGTACACGCAAGGTTTGGTTGCTTCTTCGCTTTATTTATTTTTGAATTTAGACAAGAATAATCCCTTGTTTCATCTTTTTAAAAAACATCAACTCTTGTGCTATTTAATTTTTTTTTTTTTAATTAAAACTTGAATATGCAGATTGAAGAACTCAAGCACTGTCCATTTGCTGAGGTAATAATAAATCTAGGAATCTTTTGTGCTTCAGAGTTTGTCGTTCTTCTTTTTTCAATTAGAGTTCAAGTTGTTACTTGACTTGTTGTAGATATGTTGGTATTTTACTGACTCTTGGGAGCAATTCCGGATCAATGGAAGAGTTGATGTTATAGATGGGTCCAATCCCGATCCAGAAAAGCTTCAGGTTCCACTCCTCTATCCATTTCATTACATCACATTTTATTACTGGATGTCTTACCAAACATATTTTCGTCGATGTTAAGTAAAGAAATCATATAGTAATGTGCTATTCTGGGGTTTGAGAGAAAGACTTTTGATGCTGAATGTTAAGTTGGGGTTTGTGATATATTCCATATAGTTTTATGCTTGCACAGAAATTACAATTTTATGAGCCTTTTAATAGTGAGTGCGTGAGGGAGAATGAGTTAGAAAGTTACAAACAGGGTAAAGAGTAACGAGCAACAACATATATTTAAGAAGAGATGCCAGCATGAGAGTGTATATATTAATTGGCACTGAACTAACAAGAGTTAAACATGAAAACCATTTTTTGGAGTGGTCGGTCCTAATTAGTATGTGAAGATGACATTACCGAAGCAAACGACCTTGTTAAGTTATGACAGTCATGAAAAGATTGCTTTGGGCTTGAACCCCACTGTTTCTTATCTTGTTAATTTTTTATTCCTTTGAATGAAGTCTCTGCATGTTTGAACCTTATATTTGGGACTGAATCCTGCCCATGGGTAAAAAGGGAGGGTTTCCAGCCCTATGTGCCTCGTTGTGTACAAGTTGCAACATCACCCTTCCAACAAAGCAAAAAAGACCATTTGTAAGATTCATGGCATTACTTTACTATTAATCTTTAATGAAAACGCAAGACTATCTTCATTGACATGGTGCTTCAATTTCATCAGAACACGCATACGAATTATATAGAAGAACAGGATCATCTGATTATCTTCACCTTAATATTAATGTCATCACAGAACTAGTTGAAAACCACATGCTGTCTGCAAAACATTTCTTGTTTAAAATGGAAAAACCAATTTTCGTTTGGGAGGGCACTTGTAGTTGTATGCTGAAATTGGGCTTTTTTTATTCAAGATAATGATTTCTAATGTGTTATACATTTGATTTTTCCATCACTTAGCTTTCAATTACCTGGAGCTGCTTAGAGTTTGCTAATTTCTTTAAATTCATGATGCAGCAAAGAGAGAAATCATGGTTTGCTAGTTCATTAAAATCAAGGCTGCAGTACTTGGGACCTAATCCGCGTCTTCCTTTTCTAAGTGAGCAATCTCCCAACGAGTTCTTTCTCGACCCCTCTTCAGGCCCAGTTGCCACATTTTGTCTACTGGTTTTAGATCCAGATCAGGTTCACGTTTCTGCAATCTTGAATTAATTGATGACACTTTTATTTTTTCTTTTAGTCTTCTAAAATCCATCCAATTCACAGGTTGATTACTTGAATTTGAAGAGTAACCAGAGAATATTGTCCACCTTGTCATGGAGTGCCAATGGAGAAATGTGTTGGAATTCAGAGATCATCAATCCGTAAATCTACATACAGAAAGAGTTGTTAATTTGAAACCATTAAGTTTATCTGTAGCAGATAATAAAGAACAAGCTCACTGATGTTTGCTCGAATGAGTTTTATATAATCATTTGTTTTACCTTAAATAAAAGAACCAAGATGTACTAGCTATAAAAATCTTCAATTTCATTTTAATGTGAAACAACCCAGATCAGGCCCTTGGATTCAAAACTGTTATTAGAACATAACCTCCATATCTATATAAGAGTTTTAGTGACCACTTTGATGTGAAATCTCTGATGCAAATGATGTGAATGTTGGCTAGCCTCCCATGTAAAGCATCTTGCCTGAACGTGTATCCCATCCCTTCGGTTGAAAGATACCAGGAGAATGAGGGACAGTCTATCAGAACAATCTTAAAGAGGAAACTTAATTCTTCCTCTACTGAGATTGTGAAATACACATTTGAGCATGAGGCCTTGCAATGGGAGGGAGATATGATAGTGCTTCCCTGCTGTTCAGGACAAAAAGGGACTACACTTTTGTATTCTCAGCATTGCACTTCAACTATAAAGTCCCCGCAGCTGAGTTTCAACTACCTGAAGTTAATCTGGGCATGAGAGGTGGTTGTACCAGCCCCGGAAACCTTTCCTGGGTTGTATTTATTTGTCTGTGATAAAGATTACTTGGAGTGTTAGCTGAAAAACATTTTTGCAGACTATGACCTGTTATTTTGAAGTTACCTTTGCCCAACTGTTGGACAGCGTTCAAAACTTCTGGGAGGTCTCGACTCTCGAGCTCAAGTTCCCTCTCCAACCTCTCCTGGATAATTATAAATAAAAACAGGTGTTTCCTAGGCACCTTCAAACTGTCAATAGTCGATGCGAAGTTTCTATTTCTATGTAGATTTTCAGTTGTTGCTCAGCAAACTGGTTGAAAAATTCTTACTCACAGTACTGGTACGCTGTTTCATTCCAGATAATTATTGTACTTCCAAGTTTATTGTACTACACTGGAGTACTGATTGTTCCATCTGGAGTAGGTACCAATGATTAGTTTATACGATTATGTTGTAGTACAACTATGTTATGTTTATTGTTTCTTATTTCAGCACTTGAAAATCTAGGAAGTTGGAGAGCCATGAAAATATGCAATCTTTTAGTTTTTTTTTTCCTCTAGTTTGATTTAGCTCAAAATCTCTTGAAGCATCCAGCATCGTATATGCTTCCAAAACCATGCTAAAATGATGAAGCTGCTTTATTATGATACTGTAGGATATAACGTCAAGTTCGGTTCAAATGGATGCAACTAACTGAAAGTCCATCAAGTTAAGGTATAATCTTAATTCCTATTACATCTACTTTTATTTCTTATGGGTATTCCTTGATCTTCCTGCAATCTAATATCCTCACACACCATGGATCACGGCATATGAGGGTGCCATCAGCCTTTCATTAAAGGCTCAAGACCTCATTTCATGAGTTTTTGACTTGCTCAGGCAGGCAGTCATCTTGCTTTATGAATATATGTTTCAGTGTTGATTCTCAGCCATGTGCACCTGCTGTTCTTGACCGAGTTATCATCGTCCCCATATTACTAGCTTCAAATCAACCTGAATAAGTCAAGTTTCTTTTTGTGTTGTTATATAGACTTATTTATCAGCATTAATCATTGCATGATAAGGCAGTGTCTTAGTTGCTGATTTATCTGAATTCATTAGGTTAATGTATCTTCTTGTATGCTCCATGCCATCTTATCTCATCTGCAAGCATGGAGGGTTCATTTCCGACCTCAAACCACCCATGTATTTCCTTGCCCCAAATTGAATATGTTGTCTCCTCTCCTTTACCACCTCCTTGCACTCTTAATGAACTCACTGAATGATGCGGATGTAGCTTGGCTATTGTGCGACGTTATGTCAGTCTGCATGGCGGCAGTTTGAATTCGGGGGGAAGGTGCGCTAGTTTTGCAATTGCACAAAACTCTTTGACTGCATAATATTGTAGTTAGCAGATTACTTAGTTTGTTCTACCGTAATCCTTCAGGTCAGTCAAAAACATTATCGGAAGCTGTATCGTCTGCTGGTTTGGATAGCACTTTTTTTTTTCTTTTAGTGGAATAACATTAAAGATAGTTTTAAAGGAGGTTTATTACTACCAAATGGTTTAAGAAATACAAATACGAAGGGAAATTGAGAAGTTTATTAATCCGTTCTTTTTTTCTTTACACCCAGAAATTGATGATCTGAAAAGAAATTGAACACGCATATTACACTTGCTGAAAAAGAATGCTTGATTCAAAAGATCACATCCATCCATCTTCTTTGTGCCATTTATGGAAGAATCCAATGGCTCTAGCAGCGGGGCATATCTGCAGGAGGATGAGGGAGAGTCTCTAGGTGCCCTTTCCCATTCTTCACTATGAACACCGTAGCTAACCCCCATGATTGGTGTACATCAAAGTGACAATGCATAAACCAAACACCTATGATAAAATCAAGTAGATTGGTCAAGTAGAAGTTGAAAAAAAAAAAAAAAAAACAATAGTAATCGACTGGATAAGTTATTTTAATTAAGTGATATGTTTGCTTATAAATGTCTTACCAGGATTGTCAGCAACAAATCGAATAGCGGCCCATCCACCTACTGGAACTCCAATTGTGTTCATGTGTGGTGGATCCACTAAATTTAGATTTGCTGTTTGCGGATTATAGTTTCCTGTACCGTAGCCCACAACATAGAAGCTATAGCCGTGAAGATGAATAGGGTGATTTTCAGTTGTTACCGTCCCAGTATCCTGCAAGACCAAGTGTACCCGGGTTCCATATTCAAGGACCTTGACCCTAGTCCCATTCATCGAGTTGGTGTCGATAGGAGCATTGTTAGGTGCACCACTGACAAAGTCATAGAATCTTAAGGGTGCCCCTGGAAAGTTATCAGTGAAAAACCCTTCAATTCCTTTATAATACGCTTCTAAAACTGAAACTGTTGGCTTGATGAAACTGACATTGTTCATAGAAGCTGCCATAGTCCCATTATTTTGGCCTTGGCAATTCTGCTGTGGATTCTTGGACCTACACTTGTTAACGTTCAGTCCTATGGTGAGAAAGAGGTTAGTATCAATCTCTTTCGGAACAGCAGAAGTGTCTAGGCCTCTTAGGCCATCCATGACTGTCTTAACAGCCAAATTGTCGTTAAAGCTAGGTAATCTAGCCGGTAGTGATAAGCTGTTAGGCATTGCACCCACGTACTGGAAGTATGCAATTGCTGATATATTCTGGAACGGAACATTTTGAGCTGACATATAAGGTCCCATGGCCATGGAGTATTTTCCAATGGGCTGGTCGGCGGTAACTAGGACGTTCATGGTCTGGCCTGGTCCGAGCATCACACGGTCTGTGGTGAACGGTTTTGTATATTCAGCATCAGCTTCTACTATTGTTAATTTGTGATTAGCAATGGCGAAGAAGTTCTCCATGTTTAAGCCTGCGTTTATCAGCCTTAACAAGTAGGTCTTCCCAGGGACCACATCGATCTTGTACACATCTGGAATTTATTATCACACTTTATAGTTATAACGTAACAAATTGAAAAGCAGAACTAATGTAAATATTTTAATGAAATATTTGGTAGCTGTGCTAGTAGAAAAAAATGTGTTCAATATTCAATTGTTTTCATGACTTCTCAACATGAATTTAATGTTTTTCTCTGCGTTATTGAATGTCACTTGGTTTAATTTAATTATTGAAGTCGGTTTTTGCTGATGATGGTATTAGAAATTTGACTCCTTCCAACTCTCTGAATAAACTTATCGTCTCATGTAGCATTATTTGGTTGAAGCCAATTGTCTCAAAGCTTTACTTTTAGCTTCAGCGAAAGGGGATTTTCCTGCGTCGGCTTCTTGCTGTTTTTCTTTATTTTTTTCAGTATAATAAAGCTACTTATAACCAACCCTTTTGATATGAAGTGAAAATAATTAAATCTACTTCAACTTATTACCGTTAGCAGAGCAATTGTAGTTAGGGCCTGGATGACCATTAATGGTGTACGCATTTGATGGTGGAGGACCTCCCCCGCTTGCCAAGACTTGCCGTTCAAGTTGTACAGTATCCTGAAGCCAGTATTCCCCTGATACAGGTCCAAGCAGAAATACAAATATTTAAATCACGAAGAAAATCTGTATACTAATTGTAAACCATTGATCAATAATACTCTTTGCATGCAGATGGAAGTAATTAATTTCATTTTTGAGTTAGCAATAATATTAAGAGTAATGATCATACCCAATATTACAATATGCTCTTCGTATGGGTACTTAAATGGGTATGGGACAGCAGGCTTTGGATACACGACAAGGGCACCGTAAACAGTGGCCCTGAGCCAAGAAACATGAGCATGCCAAAAGAAGGTGCCCTTTTGGTTCACCAATGTGAACTCATAAGTGAAAGTCTGACCAGGTTGAATCGGACATTGGGTGATATAAGAAGGTCCGTCGAACCAGCATGATAGTATCTGCCGAACTCCATGCCTTCAACATTACAGAGAAATTAAAACACTCAAACATCGACCAATAATTAATAAATTAAGTTCGTCCAATATAATTAGATAATTATATATATATATATATATCATGGAAATTTGTATATTCTAGTAAGCTTAATTACCAGTGGATAGTGGCGTTGTGGGGTGACTCGTTAGCAACTTTGACGATCAATCTATCGCCTTGTTGGGCATAAACAACTGGTCCGGGAAACATATTGTTGACTGTCACGATTTGGTTAGAGTTGCACAGTTTATTGACTGTCTTCGTTTGAATCTGTTAATCATAACCAAAATAATAATAAGAATAAGAATAAGAATAAGGAAAATGGGACATGATATGTGAACATATATATATATATATATATATTGAAAGTATGGAATTGTCGTGTATGTACATGCACATGGATAGAGTAAAAGAGAGACCTTGAAATCATAAAACCTGGTTGATCTCCCTCGAGGCCACTCTGGAGAAGCATGGACAGTAGTGTAAGCATAGGATATTAAGGTTAACCATAGCATAAATGAAGTGACTAGGTTGGCCATGTTGAGAGAGATAGATAGAGAGAGAGGGAGAGGGAGAGGGAGAGGGAGAGGGAGAGAGGGAGCAATGAGTTTGAAGTGATGAGGAGCTAGAAGGGGTGGAAAGGATGCATTTTAATAGAGTTAAAGCATATTAATTTTTTAAGCATGGGAGGGAAAAAAGAAAGGGTTTGTCTAGTTTATTATGTTTGTCAGCTTTCATGATTCCTCTAACATGGATTCGTGATAATATGGTGTTGGGGGCGTGATTATTCAATGTGGCCCAATGTAGGGAAGGGTTTAGTCTTTTCTATTTGTTTCTCTCTCTCTCTCGATCTCTTGAAAAGGAGAGATTTATGTGTTCCTCTTGATTTGTAAACCTGGAGCAGTTTTTCAGTGACGAAATCATGCCATTTGACTGAGAAAATAGGCACACCTGCTTCCAAACACTGTCTAAACCCCACTACAACAACTACCAACCGTACTAACCTACAGTTTAATTATAGCATTACATTGCCATGTAGGCATCTTCAGTTGACTGTTGCGTACAGCTGCAACATGCAACCAATGTCATAGAGAAGGCATCAACTCCATTTTCAATTAGAATTATTGGTTTTGAACCATTTATATACTTCTTGTTATTGTCATTTATTGCCTTATTTCTCAACTTACATTTACAAATTAAAGAACACATAGTTAGACGAGAGTACTGGCTAGCAATCGATTAAAAGGAGTTTGCTTCTTATTGAGGACCCATGAGAAAGCATATGTATTTTTTTCTTTATCAATGTTTATAGTAAAATTTATAAAAATACAATGCATAGGGTTGAGTTGGGTTAGAAAGTTCGTAGAAAAGAAGAGAGGAAGATGCATTGAAATATTATTGTTATTTTTTTTTATTCTTATTATGTGATAAAACGTACAAATATAAAATCAGGTTTGAATTCGTTTTTGAGATAATTCTTACAAATTTCGCACTTTAGTTCCTATACTTGGAGAAGATGCATTCATACTGTAATCTATATTTTTTATTTCAAGATTTGACCTTATTTTTTGTTAAATCTTTTCAAGTATTATTTAGACATGATTGTGCTTTAACTATCTAATTTATTTATTTTTTTCATTACCAATGAAACTACCATTGGCATGTATTATATTCAATTTGAGTTCAACTTTCGTTTATATAGTTATTACTTAGATATCATTATCCCAAAAAACAAGCAATTTCTATAATCAATAAAGTAAAACTATCTTTTTCACGAGTTCAATCAATTTACATTGTTAAATGACTAATACTATATACAATTGAAGTTTTATTTACCATGCAAATAATTTTATTTTTGTGATTGGCAATCTTCAATGATTAAATATGTTGTATTTATTCAATCAAATTGTTTTTATTACATTCACATGTTGAATCTATTTATCTAATGTTTCCTACGATTTTATATTTTTATAATTGATTAAAAAAATATGCATGCTTTCTAAAAAAATATTGGAGAAAAGGCCTTAAGTAAAAAAAAAAAAAATGCTACTGAACTAAAGGATTTGAAATTATATTTTGATCTATGAAATTTTGCTCTAATTTATGTGAAAAATAAAACAAATTTAATGTTTAAAAAAACCTACGCAATAAAAGAAATAAAATTATAATGATCCAAAGCAACGCGAAGGATTGTCTCTAATATGAATGATTTGGAGAAGATAAAAGGTCAAATAAAGCCACAAAAGGCAAAAAGATTATGACAATCCAAAAAATCGAATTCTAGCTAGCCTCCTTTTTGCTCTCTTTTTTTATATGCACAAGAATCCTACCTTCCTGCACAAAAAAAACAGCAAAAAGTGAGTAAAGGTAGGGTTTGTTTGTTGTGTTTTTTAAAGACATAGATCGTACTCAATCATAAGCATAGTTGGTGCACGCCTTCCCAATCCCCATAGACCTTCCTTGGGAGCGCTAAAGCATGAACTTCCAAAGCCAAAATCTATGTATGTCTACTACTTTAATCTTTCTTCCCCAACCGGAACTAATTACTCGTCCTTCTTAAAGGGTAAAACTTTTAAAATGTGCAATCCTTTTATTGATTAACAAGACTAGATTACTGCCATAAACAAAGCGTTTTATTTGCTCATTATGCCCACCATTTGTAATTAATTATATCCCCTTTTCAATCTTTCCGGACTGTAAAGCAGGACAAATTATGATTTTGAGACGGCATCTGATAAAAAATAAAAATCCCGTTTACCCCATACACTTAATGATATATTTGCTTTCCATAGATAATTAATGCATGTCTAATTGGGGAAGATTTCTATTGGTAATGGATAAAGAAGAACATATTAATAATTGACATAATGACGCAGTGATTTGTGAGTCTTGTTTTGACCCACAAATCACACGTTATTATTATTATTTTTTAATCAAAGTTCTATTACAAATATCATAATCTTTCTCCAAATTATCCATACTCTATCTAATACATTCACAAATCACAAGAGATTTTTTTTAACTAAACCCACTATTTGTACTTTGTGTTTTCATCAATTCTTAAAGAAAAGTCTTTCTATCATTACTTTAGTCAATTAAGCTCTTATGTTTTTTATTTCAGTTAAATATAATTTGATTAAATAGAAAAAAAAGGGTCAATATGAAAGGTGGAATGGTTGATGGCATTGATAGAAATGGAAAAAAAAGTTGATAATAATGAATCATGTGATGAAGAAAAACATTCAATTAATTAGTTGAGAAAAATTTTTAATTTTGAAAAACTACGTACACCCAAGTGACTGAAATAAAAAATAAATATACTTGATTAATTCGGTTGACACGATATGAGCTTTTTTTTACGAATTGATGAAAACATACAATATAAACAATAGGTTTACATTTTTTTTTTCCTTATAATCTTATTACTTCATGAGCTAATTAAGACTTTAAGGTGTCATTTTACTATTAAAAATGAAAAGTTCGAAATGAAAATATAAGAATCAAAATGAAAACTAGAAAATCAAATTGACATTTGCATTCTCATACTATGTTTGAAATATTAATAAGGAATCAAAATGGAATTTAAATTTTTTAATATCTAATTTTTTTATGCAAATAAGAATAATAATTAAAAAAATAATTTCATCAACTATAATAATAGTAAAAATAATAAATATGATGGTGGTAGTGCTTCTAGTGGTGGTTCGGATGATTGTGTTGGGGGTGGTTTTGGTTGTAGAAATAGTTAATACATAATAAATAAAAATAATATATTATTATTTTGAAAAAAATTTATTTTTATTTCTTATTTTGATTCCCGCCTTATATATGGGAATGAAACGTAATTTTTATTCTTTATTTCTTTCAATTAAACAGCTATATCTTCATTTTCATCACTCTATTCCTAGTGATCAAACAGTACAAAAAGGTTTACTAATTACTCATTATAAATAAATAAAGTTATTTACCCTTCATGGGTAAAAAAAAAAAATCACGTGAATAGGTGTACGAAAAATTATTTTTGCTCCTGTTGTAGTCGTCTATTTGATTAGATATATATTTTATCTAGAGCACAAAATAGGAGAAGACACAAATGCAGAGGTTTACAAAATTGCCAGCAGAAGTTTCCAAACAAGGAAAAAGTGAAATTAAAAAATTAAGTTTACAGTCGACCAAATTTGAGCCACTAGATCATTGTGTTCTTCGGCATGATTTTGTAACTTCAAATTCACGCTTCAGGGATCAGGACTGCTAGCTGGTGTTATATTGTGTCAGGACTTGATTCTGACTTTCAAGCCATAAGCATGCATATTGTGATTCTCCCTCGTCTCAAACTTCAAGGTTTTCTTTCCAGCTTCTTCTTCCCCTTTATTCTTTTTGATTTCTTCAACTTCCTAATGCAATGCAACACAGCTATATATGAAGATATTTATTTAAATAAATTCGACCATACAAGGAAGGAGCAGTTAATCAGCCTAAAAAAAGTCCACGTGAACGAAAGAGTAATAGCCCCATCTTAACTAACTTGAATACTTGATTATTATTGTAGCTCTATTTCTGATCCCAACCAGTCCTCTAATTAAATAAATCTAGATTCTAATTAACCATGACTTGGACCTTTTTCTTCTTAATTTATGTATCAAAAAAGATCTCACATAATGCATGGATGAATTATTTAATTTGTTTGTTTTATAAATTATAATGCATGCATGTAAGGATGCCATTGCATGAACAAATTAATTAAATGCCCACCTTTCCACGTAAGATAACTACTGATCCATTCTTTCATAATTAAATTGGGATAGGACTCCGTATATACATTGCATGTATGGGTCTTTTATTTATTTTATTTTATTTTATTTTTTGGATTCTTAGGGTTCTTAAGTTTAAAAATCCAAATTATTTATTTTATTCGATCAGATTCACAAGACGAGCAGAATTACTCAAATCTTTTTTTATATAAAAATATTCGAAATCGAAATTACTTATATAAATAATTAAAAAAAATTTATGTATAAAAAAGATTTGAAACTGAAATCACTTTTTAAAACAATTTTAACCTTTTTGCTCAATTCAATCACCTTAAATATATAAATCTTTTAATTAGTGTGGAAGCAAGGACAAAAGGTTTAGTTCTAAAGAGTTGACCCTTCAACTTATTAAACAAAATCCGAGCACTACAGCGTAACTAACCTCGAAGAAATTTTCAGCTGTTAGCATGGAGAATCTTTGTTTTCTTTTTTATCATCATTTTTCTCGTCACTGGAATCAATAGCGAGCATAGCCGTTTCAGTAATTAAATTAAAACGACATGTTTTGCTAGACTGCATTTTTTGTTTAATATTTACCTGCAACTAATTAAATATTTTAAATTAATCCATTAAATTTTGGGAAGCCTGTCTGTTGTGATCACATGCAAAGATATATCCGTAGCTATAAGATGCTATTCACTTATAAAGCTTGAATATTAATCAGAGAGTTAATCATACTCTCTCTCTCTCTCTCTCTCTCTCTCTCTCTCTCTCTCTCTCATCATGCAAATTGCTAAATCCTCATTACAATTAATTTCCAATTTAGTCATTTGATACATGTTCCAAAAAAAAAGTCATTTGATTAAGTGGGCAACTATGGATTAATTTACTTTATTAGCAGTGTTTATATATATATAGTCTCTACTGCCAACGTTTATAAGGAAGGGCTCATGTCCGTCACCATGCTTAGGCGAATAATAAGCTGTATGCAGTCGTACTAGTATATGCTGAAAAAATTGCCTTGTCCCATTAACAGCATAAAAGTCACAGTTGGAAATTTGTTAATTTCGAACCACCATGCACCGAGCAAGCTATATATTTGATAAAATATTATATCTATAAGGTTTATTTAATTAGTAGTCAAAGAGGTTTACTTTTTACTTTAACTTCTTAAATTCAAAATTTGAAAAGAACATCATTAGTTCTTTTTTTTTTTTTTTTTTTTGAATGCGTGTATCAAATTAATGTATTAGATACGTTGTTAAAATAGTTTAAGAAATAAAATAGTTTAAATTAATATATAAGCAGATCTAAAAATATTTTTATTATCGAATGTAAAATATATTTATATACTTAATGAAATATTACCATCAAATCTGAAGCTTGATGTGGATAAGTTAATATATATAGTTATCAACCATTTATGAAAATAAAAATTTATCAATATCCAGAATGTAATATTTCAACTAATTCTAATTGTTACAAGGAATATTATATCCTTTCTTTAATATTTAAATTGAAAATGATGATCAAAAGTTTAATAGTTAATATCTATGTACATCATTTCCCACCTAATGACAGGAATATTGACATAAAGAAGTTGGAGGATGACAAACATTGATTAATAAACAACTAAGCTTAATTTCAAAACATTGATTAATAAAAAAATAATTAAGCTTGATTTTTATGAAGCTTCTTATAAAATTAAGCAGCTTCGTCGAATATATTTATATATATGAATATAGTATTGACTTTTTTGAAATGAGAAACTGCATAATCATTAAAATAAAATGAGAGAAGTTGCCTCAAAAACCAACCGACAATCGATCCTATAATCAATCAAGAGAACTAAAAATAGTTAATCGCGTACATACGTACCCTGTCAAAATTTTGCGAGGCATGCACGAGCTGGCAGCAATACTTTTTTAGATTGCCGTTGATCATCATTTTCACCTAAATAGACCCCAAAAAGTGTAAGGTTAATTTCAGCCTAACAAAAGGCATCCAATATAATACATCACGCCGGAAGTTTAATTAAAATAAAATATGTGATAGTTTCTGACGACAAATGCCGCAGATAACAAGAACCAAGCAAGGGATAAAGTCGTTCATGTAAAATGCTCAAGTAATTAACAAGTCTATGTAGACCGAATCAAGCAAAATATTGGGCCATTGCATGCACTAAACAATTGTAACAACAAGGTCTAACGGACCAATTAAGTTTATTAAAAAAGGGAAATAGTCTGGTTTGTTCTTACCCAATAGCTTGTGTTCCAATCTATTTTTTATATTTTAAAACAAGTAATTTATGTTTATTTTATTTAATTATTAATTTGATCGATTTTTTTCAGTCAAATTATTTGAAAATATCACATAACCTACATGTTATTTTTTTTTTAAATAAAAATGCTCCTCGCAACCTAACATATTAAGTCTTCAATTTATCCTTATATAATAGGTTGGGTTTTTAATATGTCCTTAATTTAGAACAATATCTTATGTTGTGATTATATTTTTATTTTAAATGATATATTTTTATGGTTAAATTCAGAAAATTGTGATTATATAAAATATAATCAAATGATTTGGTCACTTGATAATTTTTATATTCAAGTACATTCCATCAAAATCTAACAAATTTCATTGTAAAATAATGATATTAATTTACTAATTTATTATTATTTTTACTAAATTTTAATTTTAAAAAAATAATGACGTACCTAAGAGAATAATTAATAATTATTTAAATTATAATTATGTAGTTTTTTAATCAAATAAATGTGTAAACTTACACGTGTGTGTGTGTATCATTTAGTTATTTTTGCATGCAATTGACTCTTTTTTATTGAGACGATTTAACATATGATTGTAAATATTATATCAATTTGTTTAATTTTATACATAAATAAATTATTATAATCACAATGATATAATGGACTCTTTAGCATTAAAATATGTTAAATGAAAATTTCTTAAATAATTATATAATATAACATATATTATTATTTTTATATATTTTTAATTAACAAAAAAATTCACTATATTGCAATGTATTACTAGCAAAAATCACAATTACACACATTTGTTTTAAATTAAAGACACATTAAAGACTAATCCATTATATAAGAATAGAATGAAGACCTAACATGTTAAGTTGATATGAGTGTTTTCATCAAAAAAAAAAAATCATGTGATATTTTGAGGTACTTTATCCGAAAAAATTTACCAGAAATATAGATTAGAAATTTACTTAAATAATAAAAATATAATTGACTCATTTTAGAATATATAATAACAAATTAAAGACGAACAAAACTATTATTCCCAATTATTTTTTTCAAAATACTAAAGGAGCAAAGGTTCAACACAAAGTGGAGACCATCGTTTTGTTTCTTTGATTTGCAAATTAATTAGAACAAATTATGTGTCCATAAAAAAACAAAAAATGAATTATTATTATTATTTGTAGATAGATATCTTTTATAAAATGATGAATTATCGTACCCCGAAAAATATACTCACTTCCTTTAACCATGCATTATTTTTATGGTAGATCTCATGCATGTTTGCATGAAAGAAGAAAGTACAATTCCAAATATAGTTAATAATAAACGTAAATATAATATGTGAATGCCAACGACAAGTAATTCAAGTGATATTAATTAGTGCCTTTATTTTTAAACCTTTCATTTCTTGAAAGAAAAAGAAAAGGAAAAAAAAAAAAAAAAGGTATTTGACATCAAGATTGAATGTATGCTAAGAATTTCAGATCATGGTGAATGAGACTGAACTCAGGTTCTTTTCCGATCACTGTTTTTCATCATTATACTGGTTTTTACAGCCTGTCGAGGAACATTAGGGTCCGTACGTGTTGTTAAATAATATCAAGAAGACAGCTGAGAGCGAAGGAAGGGCAGTCCTGCAGGTTTGTCCTCCTAATAGTAAACACCACACTCTACATACTACAGGTACAGGGACATGATAATTGTCAAATTAGCCTGCTTTTAGAAGATCCAATATTAAATTAACTAGCCCATACACTTTTTTTTTTTTTTTTTTGGATCTCGTGAGTAATTAGTAGTAATATTTTTATTTTATTTGCCTCTACAGGATCGTAGTTGCTTGACTATAAACGAGCTAATGACCAAGGGATCCGAGAGGTCAGCAGATCAGATGCTATAAATTTTTGGTTAATTAGTTATAAAATATTCTAAATTATTAGTCAATATCTTTTAACATTTTTTTTTGTTCTGATTTAGATTTTCAACCTTTTTTTTCAATTAATTTTTTTTATCCTGTTCGATCAATCTCAAACCACATTAACATTAACATTAAATTTGATTTGCATATTTATAGACTAAAATGATAGTAATTTAAAGCAAATTTGATAAAAATAGTTAATGAACACTAACAAAGAGACTTGATTAAGACCTTTCGGACTTAATCGATAAATTTATAGATTTGAGATTTAGTTGAGAATAAGTATATAGGTATGGGAGTAAAATGAGGTTTTCCCTTAGATTTACTATGTACTTAAATCCCGTAATCAACATTTTTGTTAAATGGGCGCAGAATTCAAAAATTTTAAATATTCATCGATGGCTGAAAAATCTCAAATAATTCTTTTTTATATAGTAATAACTAGATTTTTTACCCGAGCTACATTGCAGATAGGATAAAATATATAAAATTATTTAGAAAAATTATTTTAATTTGATAGTCTGTTTTATTGTGTGAATATATAAAAATATATGAAATCAAAGATGAAAAAAATATTTTAAAAATTTTAATGTAATTTGAAATTCAATGGATAAGAATTTTAAAAAATAACAAATTAAAGTAGTAAATTTTAAATAATAAAAATAATCAATAAAAAATACTAAAAAAAAGAGATCAAACCACAATACAATTAAAGTTTGAAATAAAAAAAATTAATTAATTGGATGAGAAAAGAATGATCAATATTAAAATAAATAAAAAATATCATTAAATGTAATTTAAAATTAATTAGATGAGAATTTGAAAAAATGACAAATTAAAGTTATCGATTTTCAATAAAAAAAATAATCAAACAATTAAAATAAATGAGCTAAATTACAATACAATTGAAGTTTAAATTTTTTTTAAAAAAATTGTATAGAAAATATATATAAAGAAAAAAAGACACACACACCTAATACACACATAATTTATTGTATAAATTATAATAATATATTTTAAAAAATAAAACACTCGATGTTCTAAAATTTTAATTCAAAATTCATGTATAAAAAAACTAAATTTATTAACAAATAAAATCATATAAAAAAATTAATTTGATGAGAATTTTAATAAGAAAAAAAGAATTGAAAAAAATTAAACAATAATATATATATATATATATATATATGTGTGTGTGTGTGTGTGTGTGTCAATAAACACATCTAAAACCTTAAAAATCATTTTAATACATACAAAAACAAAGAAAAATATAAAATTAAATCGGATTTTTTTTTTCCTTTTTGGGCTCGATCTACCTCTTCTAATTGTTTAATGACTTGAAACCACCATGGACAAACTCATTTCTTAAAGATAAAAAAATCTAGTGAATTTTTGTCGGCCAAAATGACCTAAATGAGCTTAGCCGACAATCTCTTCCTCTCTTCCTCTCGGCTTTCTCTCTCCACCCATGGACCAAAATGGATGAGCAAATGAACATGTGAATTGAAATATGAGTTCGAAAATATCAAGGGTCAAAGTATAAAAAAATTATAAACGAGTGAAAGTAATAATGAATTATGAGAGAGCGAATAATGAAATGTGAATGTTTACACGAGTGTTTCAAATATGATAGCTACGAGTGTTTAGATGTTTTACTTTAGTATGCTAGTTAATATACACTCGGATGCATGAAAGATAATTGTTTTTTTAAAAAAAAAAGAAAAAAAGAAAAAGAAAAAGAAAATATGGATGTAAGAGCAAGAGCAACAAGAGTTGGAAGTGATGTTATTCTTCGAGGGGAAAAAAAAGTTGGAAACAAAATTAAAATTGCTTCTATTGAGGATGGGAGAGGTCCACCGCATTTTATAATTCAAGACACATTGGATCTACCCAATAGAAAAATTGATATAGGAGTGTGTGTGCAAAAATAAACCAATAAGTAACTGGTTTTCAACAGATGATGATGTGCCCACTCTTGTTTTGCTTGCTTTTTACTTAAATGTATTATTTGAGACAGTATAGCTTATGATCATGAACTTGAGCTTGAGCTTGCAAAATATTCATCTCAAAACTCTTGAATCCTTTAATTCTCATACTGATATATAATTAAAGGTATGTGAGGCACCAAATAAAAAAAAAACGGTCCAATTTTACTGTAATCCCTTTCAAGTAAAAAAAGCCTTCGCATCCAATGTTATTTATTTTTCTTAATGATCTTTCATTTTTAACCGTTGCCTCACTCTCATATTGGGTTTGGTTCTTCTTCTTCTTTTTTACCCTCAACTTCATAATTAAACAGCATTCATGGAAATTTGACCTACGGACTTGAATTTATGGATGTCTATAAGGTGTAAGGTAACTAGCTATTATTTGAGGATTGACTTAACGAGTTCATTATTATTATTTTTATTTGCTTCTTTTGCTGATTATTAATTATAAGCAAGCTAATAGATGACATGCATTGAAAAAATGTAACTTTTGGTTAAGTTACTCGTCTGCTCTTTTCTAAAGCAGAGTAGCATCCTGAAATCTTCGGGTTTTTATTTATTTATTTTATAAATGTAGCATTAAATGAGTTTTAATTAAGTAAATTTCACGATTAATGTTGAAGCTTCTTGTTCCAGTCAGGTTCCTAAGCATACCGCAAGGGCAGAAATTTAATGGTATCGTTCGATGAATCGGTGGGCCTACTCAATTACAATCGATTAAGAGCAATACCAAGCCCGAAAATTATATGGATTAAATGAATGTAAACTAAACCCAGCTTTCAAGGCCCAATCATATCCATTGCGCCCAGAAATCATTGTATGACCAAATCCAGGCTTACATATATATATATATATATAATTCGTAGGGAGTTGTTGCTATTACATTCTTATTCAATTTTTGAATCATCGCAAGAAAAATAATTCCTTGTGAAAACATTAATAGAATCGGTCTTATTAGTTTCGCTACACAAAAACGATTGCGAACTGAAGGGAACATAAAAAAAGGAAACTTTTTTTTTTTTTCACCATGCAAAGCGCTGTAGAAATAAGCATTAAAAGCTGGGTTAATGGTTGTAGAAGTGTTTTATTTTTTATTTTTGTTTTTATCATATCTTTTTATTTTTTTATATTTTTTTATTTCAAGTTTGTCTTTCTTCGTTTGATTTATGCTTAAATTTGTTCTTTCGTTAATTTTTTAAGCTAATGGTATTAAATTGCACTGTTAGCTTTATAAGATTGCAATATGTATCATTTTTTTTTTTCATTTTAATCTCATCCCTCTACTTTTTTTGTGTGAAAAAACTAGAAAAAAATGAAGATAAAATATTTTTATCCAAAATATCCATTATGGATTTAAATTTATCTCAATGTTAGTAAGTAAAATTTGAGTATAAAATAAAATATTTATAGTATTTTTTTTTTTAATGTCAATAGAGTTTTAGTCAAATTTTTAAATTTTTGAATGATATTTATAATTTTATAATTCTTCAAAAGAGTCTATTATAATTTACTTATTTTTATTTTATAAATTTCATAATTTTATTCAAAAGTGAGAATATTAATTTGTTAAGTTGTTTTTTTTATATTCAAAATTTACTTGCTATCATAGAGATAAATTTAAATCCATAAAAATTATTTTTTTATTAAAAATATTTTATTTTCATCCTTTTATTATTATTATTATTTTTCCACTAAAAAAGAGCAGAGAGACTAGAGTAAAAGAAATAATAATAAGGTTGACACATGTTGCAATCCTATAGATATAATGATGTGATTTTACACTGTTAGCTCAAAAAGTGAACGGAGAGACGAACTTAGAACATAAACTAAACCTTAAGGGATGAGTTTAAGACAAAATAATAATAATACTAAAGAGATATGATCAAGATGAAAGAAAGAATTGAAGAATTCCAGGACCATTAACTCTGATAGCTAATACAAATGAACACTCGACTTCACTGGCTAAAGAGACAGGACAGCCAACCAAAAACAACTCCATGAAATTTCTAATTAGCAAAATTTAGCCTTTGGACGAAGAAATTTGACCCCCTGGTCTCTTCGGAGCTACCAAGGAAGCCACTGGCTCCAAAACTCAAATTACAAAGAATATATATATTAAAAAAAAAAAAAACAAACAACTTTCTACTGCACTCGATGACAAATTTTGCAACAAACCTTTGTAACTTACATCTTTGTAAGAAACAAACCATTTATACTATGCTACAGCTGAGGGACAAAAGGTGATGACATTTTTTTTTCTTCTATTTGTTCTTTGCTTGTCTATTTTGTTACAGAGCAACAGAGACAGAGTAATGGCCAAAGGGTGTCTAGCTTTTTCACTAAGAAGACGAGGCAAAGTTCAGGTTCCAATCAAGAGTTTGAAAGAGAAGCGAGCAAGACTATATATTATCAGGCGTTGTGTGTTGATGCTGGTTTGCTGGAGAGACCATGGAGATAAGTGATTATCTTCCCGATTGTTTTATCATATTACCTAGTTGTCTGAGACGCCTGGTGCTGCATGCTGCGAGCAGTTCAAACTCCGGCCACCCATGTAATATTATACATTTCTCATCAATATGCTGTTTGCTGTTTAACCATGCTGCAATTTCTTTTCCTTTTCGATTTTCATTTTCTGGATCCTTAAAAATGGCATAGCATTCTCAATCACAAATAAATGATCCGGTGCCACCATATGAGTCTTGCTGGCCGATCCCAACAATCTCATCACTTAGATTCTCTCTCTAGATAGAATCCACAGTTTTATATATTTTTCGAACACTCGTGCTTCCGACAGATACAGAGAACCAGTATTTGGTTTGACCAGGAATCCAATGCTTATTAATAGGAAAAAAAAAATGATTAATGACCCAAGACGCTTTCATAGCTTTTGTTGTATTATCCTCTAGTGGTCAGCTAAACTGCATTGTTCTCGCTTATTGGCTCAAGTTTGTAATAGCAGGAAAGTAAATTGGAAACAAGGAAAATTAGAGCTTACCCGCAGTCTTGCGTTCAATCCAAGCTGCACTGATGTTTCAAAATTGAAAGCAGTCCTAATTTAGACCACCGGAGATGTAAGGATTTTAGTTCCTTGAAAATTAGAATTCTACATCTAGAACCATCCTGATTCACCTACACTTAGTAATAACCCCCGTGAAAATGATCTCAATTTTCTGGTGACTAACAATTTTTCTAAAAAAGTGATGGAATACCAACTGCCAGACGAGAGAAAGAAACAAGCACCAGAAATCTATAGCCTAAACATGTCTTGTAAGCAAACAGCCAGTCATTGCTGGGACAATTCAGAAACGAGTGGGTGGTGGTAAGAAGAGGGTTACCAAGAATTCGTTCCCTTTAACAGCTAATTATCAAAACCCAAGACGACTTCGGCTTTTGAGGCAGTCCAATTTGTTTAAGCTCTTCAAACATTTAATTAGCATCATCGATACTGATTATCACAAGCCAGCTGATTATCAAAACTCAAGACAACTTGGAGCATGTTCAATTTCAGATTTAACTATGCACATCAACACGTACCAATCAATTCCGAGCAAGAATCAATCACATTACCATCAGATTTGCGCAATCACAATCAATTGAATTAAGAAGAAATGAGCTGAGTAGAATTTAAAGGGGATTCCCATATGATATTCATTCATCGAGTCGAATTTAAAGAATCTCTAACTAATGGATTATTGCCCGAAGGGTAGATCGGGACGAATATAGAAAACGATTGAAGATTTCTAGCAGAGAGAATATCATAAAAACTACACAATTATAGCTCGATTTTGCAATAAAACAAAAAAAAATTCAATATCCATTAGACACACATTTCATAACTAATTAACAAAAGAAAAGAAACATTTTGCTTGATTGATAGAGTGAAAACGTCAAAATACAATACTAAACACAACTATTGTGGTTAATTAAAAGAAAAGAAGAGAACAGGACAGCGAGAATAACGGGTATATGATTATTATATATGACAGTTTTTTCCAAGGCTACAGAAAAGAAACAAACCCTAAAAAAGATTGGTAATTATCATCTTGATCATTAGGATGATCAGACGGCGAGCTTAGGGGCATCGCTGGTGATGGGGGCTGGGCATCGAGGTGGTGGTCATGGGAGGTGGGCTTGGTGAGCATGAGAGGACGGTCCTTGGCTTCGCCATCGTCTTCAAGATCGGTAGTATTGAGGTTGATGCAAGAGCATCTTTCTAGAGACGCAAAGAAAGCAGATGCCACGTTGGTCCCTACCCAATTGGCCACCCTATCCAGCTTCTCACATGACATGAAATTGCAATTGTTGTTATTAGAATTTGTGGTAGTATTGCTGTCCATCTCTAATTTTTTTTCTTTTTCGTCGATGATGATGATGGTGACTCGATTTCAAGAGAAGAAACGAGCTACAAGAAGAGAAGGATTCAACGGTATCGCTATTTGCTTTCGCTGCATTTTATATAAGGCCGTTGTTATTTGTCCGTCAATTTGTTTTTAGCGGTGATTTCTAAGGTTAGCATACGAGTTTGACTTGTAGGCAGATGGGCTTGAGCTTTACCATTATTGCTATTTATTCCTAATCACGAGCTAGATAGGCCCAGTATTAATGGCCTTTCAACATTTCACAAAATTGCGAAGGCATGCATTGCTTAATTGCTGTAATCAAGTTGATCTTGGCATAAATAACCAAGTGTACAAGTTAGTAACTTCAGAAAAAGAGACTCTTTAATACTCTATTCGGAAGAGTTCTATGCTAAATTGCATGTTTGAGTCTTATATCTATTTGAAAGGAGTGATTTTTTTTATAAAAAAACTCAATACTTCCATAACTATAAATCATAATAATCATGTCTGGTTATGTATAAATTCACTATATATTTTGTTATTCTTATCAATTTTTTTTTTATGAATCACTAACAAATTCTTACATGTGATTGCTATTTAATTATTAATTTGATGTGACGGTGATATCTTAGTAATTTATAATAAAAATTTTAATGAAAACAACAAATTATCTAATGAATTTAGCATTATCCTGTATAAAAAATTAAAACTTCAGAAACTTTTAATTGAAATTGCACCTTTGACATGATTTTAATGATGTAGTATATCCAATAGTAACATGATCCCTCCTCTCACCTTAAAAAATAAAATGAAAACAAAATTCCCATCCCACTCATAATTTTATTTTATAAATATCGCATCTTTGTTTATAAAGTAGATAATAATATAAAACATACACAATATTTAATTTTTATTTTATTTTGACCCTCAAAACTCCATAAATGCTTAAAAAGTCAATGAAAATCAAACATTTTAAATTAAAAAAAAATTAAATTCTAAAATTGTATCTTTAGTTATTTCATTTGTTGGGAATCCTTATAAAACTTTAACACTACAAAAAAAAATAAAACAAAACGTTAAGTACTGTAGCGTTTTACTGTTCATTCACTGTTCAACTCCTTCTTCTTCTTCTTCTTTATTTTTATTTATTTATTATTATTATTATTTTTTTTTTTTTGCCTTGGCTATAGCCTGGGTTAATTTTTTTTCTCTCTCTTTCTTTTTTTTCCCCTGCCTTGCCTTGCGTGTAGCTCAGTTTTTTTTTTTTCTTTCTTTCTCTTGCTGCTTTAGGCCTCTCTTTTGGCTTTAATTAATTTTATATTTTAGTCTCTATTTTGTAACTTTTTGTTTTTATTTTAGTCATTAAAATTTTATTATAATAAATCATTTTTTTCCTCTTGCTGTATTTTTTAATCTCTTCTTTTGGCTTTTAGTGAATTTTATTTTTATTTTAATCTTTGTTTTGTAATTTTTTATCGAGGTTATTAAAATTTTATTATATTTCATTTTTATCTCTATAATAAATATTAAAATTTTATTTTATTTTTATTTTAATCCATGTTTTGTAAATTTTTTTTTACCATTAAAATTTTATTATATTTAATTTTTATTCCTATAGTAAATTATTTTTTTCTCTTTCGTATTTTTTAAGCCCCTCTTTTGGCTTTTTAGCGAATTTTATTTTTATTTTAGTTCCTTTTTTGTAAAATTTTATTATTTTAGTCATTTAAATTTTATTATATTTGATTTTTTTTCCTATAATAAATATTAAAATTTTATCATATTTGATTTTTGTCCCAATAATAAATATTTTTTTCTTGGCTTTTAGTAAAACTGTTCACGATCTTATATATATTGCTTTTAGTGAAAGTTTTTTTTATCATTATTTTATGATCTTTACTTTGTTTTAATCATTTAATTTTGATTGTGTGTAATTTTATCTCTATTTTTTTTTTTTGTCAAATTCTTAATTTGAAAAAGTTTTTTGTCTTTTTGTTTTGGGTGATTTCTCTATCTCATTAACAAATTATAGATGAAGAATATATGATAAAAATTTATCATCTAAAATTCAAGAAACTACCACATTATTATTTAATTTTGATCGTATGTAATTTTATCTCTATTTTTTTTGTCAAATTCTCGATTTGACAAATTTTTTTGTTTTTTTGTTTTAGGTGGTCTCTCTATATCATTAAAAAATTATAGATGAAGAATATAAGGTAAAAATTAATCATCTAAAATTTAAAAAACTACAACATTATTATTTTAATTACCGGTTATTATATATATTTCTAATAAAATACATGTTTATATCAAATAATAGCTAATTAGTAACATTAAATTGCTTAACTTTATTGCATGCTTTTCATTTAGCTAACCCTACGGCAAAATATAAAAATATATGTTTTGGTTCTTTTTTTTAATTTTTTTGCGTTATCCTTTTAAATAATTATTTTTAAATTTTATATTTTATATGAATGAATACGGAAGAATGTTGTATAGCTCACTCCGAATTTTTTTCACGTGATCGTTTTACATAATTATTTTTAAATTTTGTATTTTATATAAATGAACACATAAGAATATTGTATAGCTCATCTCGCGACAACGCACGGGATATATACTAGTAAAATACTCAAAATTTATTGATGATTCATAAAACTTTATTATTTCTTTTTGCAAATCTCATCTATTGTTAAAAAAGACACCTTCCCAGTTCATCTATAAGATTTGTAAAAATTTTATCCAATATATATGACTAATTTTTATTCACGTCACGTATACTTAATACAAACTCTTTAATGTAAAAAGATTCATAAAAATTATAAAATAGTAAAATTAACAAACTAAAAGTTCATGGTACCTTCAATAAAACTTTTATCCATATAAGTAATGCATTTTATTTATTCACGCTACATGAATGTATTTTATTTGAAAAAATATTACTTAATTTAGACAATAATTTATAAATATTATGAAACTAATAAAAATGTGCTAGGAGACAATAATGAAATTTCATAATATTAAAACATAATTAATAAAATGATTAATAAACAAACTATTCATACTAAAACTTCATATAAATGGAGTAATCAAACAATCGATATAAATCCACATCCTCAATAATATCCAAAATCACATGAGGTATTTTCAAAGAACAGAAAAAAAAAATGCTAAAAGTAAGAAGACCTTTTTCGGTCGAGATAAGTCATAATTATTAATGTCCGATTCTTAAAAACGAGCGCATCTAGTGTAGTGGTATCATAGTACCCTCCCACGGTACTGACCGGGGTTCGATTCCCCGGATGCGCAGAACAGTTCATTTCATCAGGCTTCAGCATGCATTTTAAATTTTCAATACTCAGTTTCAGATACTAACCCATAGGCGATCTGGAGGGCAAAATCAATTCAAACTTCTTATTCGGAACTGAAACTTACTACTTAATTCAACCTTTACAAAAAGCAAGATACAAGAATGAACATCGAATTTAAGTCCCTGCTGTGTGATCTGAATTAGGTCTAAGTAGACGACCATCCAAATCCACAAACAGTGACCATCTAAATTCATTATCATTCAAATCTAGAAAGGTTCAAGTCTAAAGTGATTCACTGATATTCTTTATGCTAGATCTGAAGTTCAACTAATCACAGACACTAAGACTGAAAAAAAAAGGATATACCCATCATATCTCCCGCAATTTAGCAATCAATCACCAAAAGTATCACTGCAAAATAATTGGATATTTTTTGCCATGATTCTAAAGAATTCAAGAGGTATATTTCTAAAAGGAAGATGAGTTAGAACGGGTGAGCCTTGGCTTAGCACTCTTCTTGTCCTCTTCAAGAGATATCAGTAGAAGATTGGAAGGATTTTCTACCATCATTTTCGCAACCAAATAGCCAGCAATACTCCAGGTCTGATGTTTCCTTGCTTGCTTCCCAACATATCTGCCAGTCTTACCATCATAATACTCAGGCCACCCGTCTTTGGATAGCCGCTGCTCCGCCAGCTCTATGGCTCGTTTTGCGATTTGTGGCCTTCCAACCTTGATACATGCGGCTGAAAGTAACCATAGAAGCACTACAAAGAGCACAGTTCAGCAAGTTAAAAGCATGATTTAAACATTGTTACTGACAAAAAAAAAAAAAAAATCAAGAACAGAAATCTGTTTTTCTTCATGTGTTCAAATTCCAGTGCATAAGATTTCTTTACACGTGCCTGCACAGCAGCAGACTAACATAGACTATATAAAAAGCTGTACCATAAAAAACTATGTCTTGGATGCATGGAGTCTATGACACTCACCCGGCCATGACCCCCCATTGTGGTAACTCCACCTTGTGTTTTTAGGATCAAATCCAGTGACTATCCTCCATTCATGTCCCTCCAATGCTGGATATGTGATCTTCAAGGGCATCTCTCCAATCAAGTCTTCCCACCGCTCCTCGACCAAATCCATAATGGCCGTCGCCTGTGCAGGTGTAACCAGGGAGCTCAAAATGGCAATACAGTTCCCAACTAAGAACCACCGAAAATCCATGCGGGCTGGGCTGACATTGCCTATTAGGTAACCTCCTCGCAAAGGCATGAAATCAAACACCCAATCAGGAATGGACTCCGGAATGACATTAAATTTATTGACAGCTGTATGGGAGTACTCCTCAGTTTTGTAGCGATATATGTTATTTAGCTGTGTGAAATCCAGCCAATAGTATGTCTGAATGTGGTAGCTGAGAGCTGTGATGCGCTTCTCGATTCGCTCAATTAATTCCTTGCCATCGCGCTCTGGTTTTAACATCTGCTTTGCACACCTTAGAGCAAAATAGAAAAGTGCTTGGATTTCAATTGGATAACCGTATATTCCCTGTTCCAAAAACAAATAGAGGTTAAACTACAAATTACAATCCATCGAGATAAATTAATTGATTTTCCTATCTGGGAACCAAGATTAGAATGCACTCATAGATTAACTTTAAGAATCTCCCATCCGAACCTCTTCATTGATGCTAATTGTCATTCACAATATCCATAATTACAATCACAGTTGTGCCCTCCAATGAAGTGAAAAAGAAAGTGAACTGAATCGGGTATTATTTCAAATTCAAGGGATAAGCTCTCTGCGTTTGATGTTCATGACTGCCTATACAGAAACAAGATTGCACTGAAAGGGAGAGGTGCTAGAAATAAAGGGGAAACCTGATTTTACGTTGGCTTAAAGTGCATCAAATGACCAGACCTAATCTAAAACGTGTGGTTCAGTATTATCAGGTTGGAATGATGATATGGTTTCCCATAGTCCATCAAGATTGTGGATAACAATTAAGAGAAAACTCACCATCCTCCGGTCAATCATACTGCACCCATCTGCGCATAGAAGTGTTGGGAAAGTGTCAAAGCCATCCGAAAGGCAAAGTTTAAGTATAAGCTTCATTCCTTTCTGCACCTCCGGGCGATCTAAAAGTGCATAATCACGAGTGCGCTTGATATAGGACCTGAGAAGAATAATCCACCAGAAACCCGAATCAACAGGTGCCACTCTTCCTATTGCACTCGCACCAAAATCCACAAGCAAGGTTTCCTTTTCCTGATCAGAGTCATAGAGGACCTTAAAACTTGCAGGCAAGACACCTTCTCCAAGAGTGAAGTTATCAACCCTTTTTTCTAAACCCTGGAGGTGGAGGGTCTTCAACAGAAAATTCCTCACAATCTCAGGTTCTGCAGGTTCCTTCATTAGACATGCTAAGCCACTAGGAACAAAATCTCTTACAAAAACCTGCAGGTAATAAAGGGGAAGAGGATAAAACTATAAGTCATGAAAAAAGCAAAAAACAGCAAGGACAAGTCTGGAATAAGTGAAGTTACATAATATAAGCATGCTGTGGGTGGCTATGTAATATGTGATTAGATGAGAAACAATTTCAAACATATTTGAAACACCAAAGGAATTTAGGCTCTTGCCAGTTGCCACAACATCAAACAACTTGCTGTTATGAAAGTTATGTGCACCATGATCAGAGAGTAAATCACAAGTTAAATTATCCTTTCTTACGTTTAAAATGTCTGAAATACTTCTTAGATCAGCCACAGAAAAATACAAGTATAACGTGAAACCGTTGCCCCTAGATCAAGAAGATTAGGAGAGACACATGACTAAGCCACAGAAGATGATTTTTGCATACTGTGTTATCAATTTTTCTAACTAAATATAAGAATCTATGGTGGAAGCTTAAAAAACCGAAGACAAATTCCATATAGTTAAACCAATATTATATTTTGACAGAGAAGAAACAGAACCTATTTTCAATTGTAGTCTAGATACTGAAGCAACGTAACTATGCCATTACATTAATTCTTACATTTGTAGAAGGATAAAATTCGAGTTCATTTTATTTCCAAGCCAACCCCCTGATGCCGTAGGTCGTTCATATAAATTTAAGAAATTAATTTCAGAGTGCACAAGTACAGCCATGGAGCTAAGGATTGAAGGTTTGAGATGAAGAAAAGCTTGAATTATTTTCTCTATGCCAAAGTAGCAATATGTCACATTTCACCAAATGAACAAATAAAGATCATTAGCAAATGCAGGGAGCCATTAATTGGAAAGAAAAGGTTAAAAAAAATGCATATTACCTAAGAAACACACACATAGCTGAAGATGAAATCACACCGTGCAATTGCCAAGAGAAGTAGGAAATAATCAAACAGAATAGTGTTCATGATCAGGCAAAATTCCATCACAAAATTATAATGGAGGAAGGAACCAAGAAATTGATAAACGAGAACCTGCACCATAAAATCGCCTAGAGTATTATTCAATAAAAATCATTTCGTTCAATCTTTTCTCAAATAACAGAAACGATCTCAAATGGCTATTAAAAAAAAATGAACAAAAGGCAATTCCGGTCCTACAAAATCACAAGAAAATTGAGTTAGATACCTGATTGTAATTCAACGCATCAGCACTAGTATCCATAGCAGCTAGAGTCCCTACAGGCTTTCCTTTAAAGTGTACATAAGACTTCTTGAGCCTCTCCCACGCTTCTTCCACCATCGTGCAACACTCTGGACTCAGAAGCCCTCCACCGTTCAATCTTTGAGATATGTTCAGATCTAAAAGGTCCAGTTTCACACCTACACTGGGACACGGTTTTAACGCCGTTGACTTGGCGTTATCAGATTCAAACTCATTGCGCTGCACCATCACCGTCTTTTCATCCTTCTCCGGAGTCCGACCTCCCACCACCTTCTGCAAAGAAATTACCGGCGATTCCTCTGACACAGTTGCCTCTCCTTTAGCTTCGCATTTCTCAACTGACTCAGCAATTTCTTTCTCCAAAAACCTGACGGTTCCTCAGTCCAATCAATTGGAGTTACTAACTCGATTGTTAAATCTGTAGAAATGGCGCTTAGTTGTTTAAATTTTAGATCACCGGAGGATGGAGATTTCTCTGCTGTTTTAAAAACCTCCTTCCCTGAAGAATACGAAGGTTCGCTTTCTTCTAGATATTTCTCGGCAATATTTGACGGTTCAAGCGTTATAAACTCCGATGATTTCTTCAAATCTTCTTTATCAAGATTCTCGCTCTGTTTAAGATGCAGCAAAGGAGCTGCAGTCGCAGTGACTTTCTTTAAGTTTTCTGGTGACTGTTCTTCCCCTGGCAAGAAAAGCAGCGAAGTCTTTTTCGAACCTTCTTCATCAGAAACATCTCCAGTAACGGACGAACAGCTGGACGGAGCCGGATATGGAGGCGGAGAAACCTCCTCTTCCTTCTCGGCGTCAATAAGATCTCTCAATGTGGACATTCTAGAAAAAAGAAGAAGAAGAAAAGAATTGGAGGATTACAATAAAACAGAGAGAATTAATGTGTTTTACTAAGAGAGAAAGTTCAAGAAAAGAGAGTGTGAAACAGATTACCTTCCTTCGCAGTTATTTGGTTATTGCTAGCTTGAGAGAAGAACTGTAACGGTATAGAGAGAGAAAATGAGGAGAAGTCGATTCCGCAACCGAGAGGAGAGAGAGAGAGAGAGAGAGAGGAAGGGGAGTGTATATACAGATTAGAGAGAGGTGTTGGAGAGCATGTGAGAGATGTGATCTCAGGTGAACTGGAAGACTGGGGTTTATGTTTTTGGCGGTTAGATAAAGAATTCAAGAAGTGGAAGGGTGTTCTTTCAAGGGTCCAAGGCCCTTTTTTTGGTTATATTTTACATCCATGCCATTTAATATTTTGCAGTAGATTGTGCAGTAAATGCGGAGGAGGGTTGGTTAGATATTAAGATATTTTCGAGGGATATTTTAGGAGTAAAGTGTTTTTTTTTAAAAAAAAAAATCGAGGCGGGATTGCAAAGTGTAGAGTGCATGTTGGCGTGCTTCAGGCAGTTGGGTGCTGGCTTCTAATTTCCCTGCGGTTTTCACCGTACGAATTGGACTGAAAGAGCTACAATTTTTTTTTTGGATACTGCAAAATAAACCAGAAATAATTTTATTATTCCTACTGAGATTTTTAATATAAATTATCAATACGCCATCATATCAAGTCACTGATCAAATAGTAACTAATTAATCAAAAAAATTATTAGTAATTTTTTTAAAAAATGATGAAAATAAAAAAATATATAGTAAATTTAACAATTTTTTTTTATTCAGTAGGGTCTATTATTTTTATAAATGAAGCTGAATTATGCTACAGAGTCAGGGTGAGGGGACTATTGAGGCAAGTCCAAAAAAATGAATTAATTTTTCCTTCAAAAAATAACAAAAAATGATAATATTTGTCATTCTCATGATTGATTTTTATTAGTTGATCTAAAACATATAATTTATCATTATTATGGACAATTCTTAGTTTGTGGATCGAAATTTTAAATCATAACTAATGTATTTTTCTTTAATTTTCATTTCAAGTACAGTTGATATTTTCCCTGTCTCATTTGTAACAGCGAAAGTAAATTTTTCCTCAAAATATTTTACTATGCACATGTTATTCCTATTCATTATATATATAAATGAAAATAGGTTTATAAATAGACCACTACACATTCGTTGCAAAACATTATACCTTACATTTTACTTATACGGATACTTATACAGATATCTTCACCGTATCCATGCTAGAATGGAAACTGCTCAAGATACCAATGCCAATAAAGTTTATCGAAGGTAGAAGCGTTACTTCTCCAAAGAGTCAATGGAAACTTCACACCAAACGAATCTCCTCCTTATCGTGAACCAATCCTTCGAGGATAATTTTTCATATGAATAATTCTAAATTTTTTTAGCAATATTGTGCATGTTTTGATTAAAATTTAGCAGATCCCACGGATGAAAGCTTCAACTGATTGTGTTTAGCTATAGCACACATCTTATAAATAAAGCTAACACTGTATGACAATGTTTTTTTCAAGCTCAAATTGTATCATCATACTCACCTTGCAGCATTTTTCAATTGAAATTAAAAGTCACGTAGGCATGCTAACCGATGGACAACAAAGAAATTTTACTACGAGTCAAATATTGAAGTTAATAACTTCACATATTCTTACATAATAAATTAAATTTTTAATATGTTCTTATTTATTAAAATAAACAAATTATATTTTTATTATTTAAGCAAGTTTTTAATATATCATTTATGTCAATTTTTTCAATTAAATCATCTGAAAAAATCACATGACCTGTACATGATTTTTTCTTTAATGAAAATGTCTCTCGAAGTTTAATATATTAAATTTTCAATCTATTTTTACATAATAAATTGAGCTCTCAATCTGTCTTTAATGCTCAAAGTCTATTATATTAGTTTTAATAGTTTTTCTAATATTGTATTACACTATAGTGAATTTTTTGTTAATTAAAAAAATATATAAATAATTAGTACATGTTAGTATGTGATTGTTCAAAGAATTGCTATTTAATATATTTTAATGCTAAATAGTTAATTATATTATTGTTGTTATAATAATTCATTTGCGTATAATAGTGAATAAATCGATATAGTATTTATTAATATATTAAATCATTTCTATAGAAGAAAATTTAATAATCATGTGCTAAAAACAAATAATTGTTACGTAAAGGATTGTTAATTAGTCTCTTAAGCATGTAGTTAAAAAAGCAAACAATTACATTTAAATAATTGTTAATTGGTCTTTTAAACATGTAATTAAAAAAATCATTACATTTAAATAATTATTAATTAGACTCTTTAGTATTAAAAACATGTTAAATGACAATTCATTAAAAACTTACATATTAACTTATACTGGTTATTTTTATATGTTTTTCATTATAAAAAAGTCATTATAGTCCAACACATTATCAGAAAAATTATTAACAATAATATAATGAATTCTTTAGCTTTAATGATAGATTAGAAACTCAATCCACTATATAAAAATAAATTCAAAACCTAAAATATTAAGCTGCAATTAATATTTTTGTTAAATAAAAGATTATGTACAGATCATATGATATTTTTAGATAATTTGATCAAAAAAATTAAGCTAAAGAATATATTAAAAACTTATTTAATTAATATAAACACAATTAGTTTATTTTAAGATATAAAAACAGATTAAAAATTAAGCTCATTATATAAGAACATGTCATTCTATTAATCCCAAATATAGTTGGTAAAGTGGTTCATAGACCTAACATTCTTGGTAAGAAACAAGTGATCCTATAGCCAAAGTTAACACCCTTGCTGGATAAGTACTGCAAGAACTACGCCAATCAACATGTGGACTTGCAAGTGATTTATTGATCATATTATAGAAGCTTGTACGTCAAACCTTCACACGCTAGACCTGCCGTTGGAACTTTTAGTTATTTATTTCTGAGACTCCAGCTACAAAAATCATGTAGCGACAAGGAAGACATTCGCCATCCAATGCACCGCGATTCAGAGATTTTATGCTGATGAACATGAAGGGAAATGAAACAGCCTCTGTTGAGAGATAAATCATCAGAGCTGAAAGAGGGCTAAAAATTCCAAACTTTCTAAATTCCAGTCTATTTAAAAATTAATCTCTAAACTTTTAATTTGTGTTTTGAACTCCTAATTTCTTTTTTTTAAAAAAAATTAATCTATCATTCAATTTTCTGCCATATATATATATAATTTCATAATAGAAATCATTTAGTGAGATATATCTACAAATTCTTAAAAATTTTAAGATCATTCTAGGTTATTTTCTATATTTTGAAGGTTAAAAAAATAAACAAATATAATTCCTAATCTTAAAAAATTCTAAAATTTCACTAGAAAATGGATTAAAATTTTCTCAATGCATATGCAAAATTTCATATCAAAACACCAAGAATTGAATTTTTAGAAAAAAAGAATGTCAGTTGAAAATCATCGGATGAACTAAATAAAAAAATAAAAAATAAAAAATATCAAGATATAAATTAAAAGTTTAAAAACTAATTTTTAAATCAACTAAACTTCACGGGAGGTTTGACCCTTTTTAAACCCAAAAAGTTGATGCTTATGTACCTGCAAAACAATAAACCAAATAGAGGATTGTTGATTCACTTTGTTCTTCTACTGACGCATAAAAAACTCAATCACTCACAACAGTCTAGATAAACTGTAAAGTGGGTCCCCAAACTCCAGTTGTTAACAACGAAGCCGAATTAAGAGACCAGTTTGGGAAATAAAACTAGCTTTGCTACATGAATACCAAGCTTGCAATCCGTATTCTTATATCCAATTAGTTTCCTTTGCAGCATGGTACCATCAGATAGCTCTTTAAAAGATGAAAAAACCAGTAAGTAAAGGGCGGCCAATTCTGATTTCAAACCGATTTAATGTTTTCCAGGCTCTATGTATCAAACTCCCATATGATGCCTCCATCCTCTGAAATACCAGAACAAACATATACCATCCGAAAGCTCTGGTGAAATTGTAGATGGAGAAAGTATACGGTAGAGACACAACCTTCACAACCAAAATTTTCTCATGCTTATAGTGTTAAAGCTGGCAGCCTGGCAGTATTTTCAGATGTTTTTGGCACAATCTTTACTGAAACCTTAGTTAACTACTAAGACAAAAGACACCGATTTCAAAAAACTTAAGGTTTTCTTCAGAATTCCTTAAAGAATCTTTGCCAACATAACCTGTTAAATAAATAACAATACGAATCGTCATCATTCTAGCAACAGTCATCCGTGTTGCATTCATTCATTTAGCATGTACTAGACCATAAATCCCAACTATACAACGTCTTAGAGTTGCTAGCTATTACCATCTCTTTTCTTTTTGCACTTTCTTATCTCTTTGAATCTAATAGATAAGATGGCTAGATACAAGCCATCAAGTAGAGCATTTACCTAAGAATGTTTTTACCATCCCTCATTTCTTACTTCCTTTTCTCATCCAATGTCACGGTTAAGAGATATTAACTAAAACAGTTCCACAGTTAAGAAACCTAAATTATGAGTCTAAGTGTAATATTACCTTTCACTTTCTTGTTTATACACCTCCAACAGCATGCCAGCACCAACACCACCTGCAATCCACGCTCCATAGAAGGCAATGGCAGATGGTAGAGGCATTCGAGGAAGGAAATAGTAGTCTGGAATTTGCCTAATCTTTTTCGGAAGCCGCTTCTTTATAACTGGTTTAGCGGCAAGGCCAGGATGCTTTTGTAGTTCACCACCTATGGCCCTCTAGTCAACCCCCCTGAATGGATCTTTTGGCTCTTCAGTTCCCATGACGATATAGCAAAATGCTTCGCATCTCAATTCTATTTAAGAATGCAATGTGATCCAAAAGGCTTAGTGAAACAGAAACCCAAAATCAAAGAATACAGATAATTTAGAAAGAAAAAAGCCCAATTCAAACACAGAATATATATACAGCTCTCAAGTTCAAAAATTTTGTTCATTATGTAGCTATTTTCTTATTTTAAAACTATCATTGAGTATTTGATTTGCCGTTTTCTTTTATTTGCTCACAGCTGCATTGCTCGATTAAATTTCATACTTCATCATAACTAGATAAAAAATCATATCTAGCGTATAAACCCAATTTAAGAATCATTTAAACCATAAACCTTAGTCCCTTCCTGCTTAAATTCCAAACTTTAAATCGTTAATCTCCAGCCCTAATTGCACACAAAAAAAAAAAAAATCCAACATAAGAAACTAGCCTCCAGATTAACAAGGCAGTATGCAGCTCAGCAGCTGATGTTAATTACATCTACAATCACCTTTGACAGATTCGCTAGATACAATCAAAGGAAAAGAAAATTCCAGTGACAGAGAAATAGGATTTCTCTGTCTAAGAAAGCGAAGATGCTCATAAAAACAGGAGTAAAACACACCGTTTGATTAATAAAAATGGCATGACCAGTAATTTAAATAGAATAGAAAGGGTTTTTGAGTATATTTGACAGTGACAAACAGATAGCCACTAATTACAGCACTACCCAGAAGCAGTGATTGCTGAGGAATGAAGCAAAGCATCGTGTTCTTATAGAGCGTAAAAAGAAAGGAAGAGAAGTCAGTAAGAGAACAGCACACTAAACCTTGACTATAGTAGGTAGTGTTGACGGATTTTGTGTCTGTTTCTGCCTTTTTTCTTTGTAAAGCTTGCTGTTAAATTAAAATACCCGAACTGCTCATCATTAGAAGTCTCTTCCAAGCCACCAGCATTCATTACCACCACCTCCACCGTTAATAATTAAGCCCTCGTGCCAGAAAAGAAAAACTTATTAATTTTGCAACTCAATTTATCCAAAACCATGCAATGTGAATCGAAACAAAGCCACTTTCAGCTCTCTTTTCAATCGTAGAGACTTAACTGTATTGTGGACTATTGCTTTGTTTTGTAAATATGTTGAGCCTAGTCTCTGCAAAAACCACGCCCAATGCCACACCACAGCACATTTCCTTTCCCCAAAACGACAATCACATACAAAAAAATGGCAATAAAACTCCATCTTCGCTACTAAAACGAACTCCATCACCCTCTTTCTCCAAACCAAAAATCAAACCTTCTAAAAAGACACTGCAAGAGCTATGCGCCGATGAGTCGTCTCTTGATAACCCAGATCTTGGTCCCTTTTTATTAAAGCTTGCGATAGAGACCGTTGCTTCTGGTGATAACGAGAATAAGGCCTTGGATTATGCCACCCGAGCGTCAACATCGTTTGAGATATCCTCGGGTCCGGGTCTGGACCTGGCTTTGAGCTTGCAAGTGGAAGCGGCGATCTATTGCAGCCTGGGCCAATTGGAGGATGCAATTCCGATTCTAGAACGGTCTATTGAGGCTCTGGATCATAAAAACGGGTCGGATCATGTGATGGCGAAGTTTTCTGGGTTCATGCAGCTTGGTGACACGTATTCTACGCTAGGGCGAGTAGACCGATCCATATCATCTTATGAGTCGGGTTTAAAGATCCAAATTGAGAGATTCGGGGATTTGGATCCAAAAGTTGCTGAAACTTGCAGGTAATAATAGCCTTTTATTAGGCAGGGCCCTTCCTTTTTTGGGCTTTATTTAGTCTTTTGCTCTGTGGTTTGCTAACGTCCACTGCTATTTATTCGGGGATACGTTAGTGTAGGCCAATAGGCTAACCTAATGGGTCCCGTTTTCAACAAATCCACCTATAAAATGTACCCAAGCGATTCAATTAAAATTCTGTTGTGCAATTTTAACTAGCTTCTAAGTTAACAGAAATAAATTTGTTACTTGTAGTAATTATTAAATATATACAGTGTGCTTGCCGTGAAACTTATTTTAACAGTGACAATGGCAGGTACTTAGCTGAGGCTTATGTTCAAGCAATGCGGTTTGATGAGGCAGAAAAACTATGCCAAAAGAGCCTTGAAATTCACAGGAAGCATAACGCGCCAGCATCACTGGAAGAGGCAGGTGATCGCCGGCTTATGGCTCTTATTTATGAAGCAAAGGGGGACTATGAATCTGCGCTTGAGCACCTTGTTCTTGCTAGCATGGTGATGATTGCAGCTGGTCGGGAAAATGAAGTTTCTGCTATTGATGTTAGCATTGGCAATATATATGTGTCCCTTTGTCGCTTTGACGAAGCCATTTTTTCCTACCAAAAAGCCTTAACAGTCTTTAAATCCACGAGGGGAGATGATCACTCTTCTGTCGCAGCAGTCTATATTCGCTTGGCAGATGTGTATTACAAGACAGGCAAGCTAAGAGACTCCAAATCATACTGTGAGAATGCCCTGAGAATACTTTCCAAGCCAGTGCCTGGAATTGCAACTGAGGAGATTGCTAATGGGTTGACTGAAATCTCAGCCATCTATGAAGCTTTAAATAAGCATGAGGAAGCGTTGAAGCTCTTGAACATGGCAATGAAGTTATTGAAGGACACCCCAGGGCAGCGTAGCATGATTGCGGGGATAGAAGCACAAATGGGGGTGATGTTTTACAAGATTAGAAGGTATGGAGAGGCTCGAAGCTCCTTTGAAAATGCTGTAGCAAAACTCCGGGCCAGTGGGGATACTAGATCAGTCTTCTTTGGGATCATGTTAAACCAGATGGGATTGGCTAGTGTGCAACTGTACAGGATAGATGAGGCTGTTGAATGTTTTGAAGAAGCTAAACAAATTTTAGAGCAGGAATGTGGCTCATGTGACATAGATACCCTTGGAGTGTATAGCAATCTCGCAGCAACTTATGATGCTATGGGGAGGTGAGAATTCTTTTGTATTCATCCCAAGATCTTTTTTACCTTGTTATGAACATCTGCAGCTTCTTGTTGTTATCTATCGCAGTCACTTGTCTGGTTTTATTATAATGTCATTTTATCAGAACCAGACAAACCTCTTCGTATTTCTACATAACCTGGTAATCATTTTGCGTAGGCTGATTTTGATAAATGGCACGCATAGGCTCTAAACGGGATAACACTCACCCTTGCTACTGTTCACAGAAGTTGCCTACAAGGAATAACAATCGTTTTTCTTTTCCCCTTAATATCTACTCCAGATGTTTTTAGGTTGTCATGAAATCCTCATTTTTTGCTTGGAAAAATATTCAGCCTGACTTTTTGTGACCTATTTATGTTTATGATATTTTTCTATGGCACGTTTTGGTCTGGACCATCTATTCCCTCATCTTACATGCTGGGCGATCCTTGAAGCCACTGTGTATTTACTTAATTTTATATGGCATAATGCATTGCAAAAAGTCCAGAAAATCCCTGATGTGAGTTTCAGTGGGTTAGCTAATTGGGAAAATTGTGTGTGCGCGTTGATCACACGTAAGGATTCAATTTTTGTGATTACATTTAAAGCACAAGTTGAGATTCCTCTGTCGTTGGAGGCAATGTACTAAATGGAGAATTACGGTAAACTTTACAGGGTAGAAGATGCAACTGTGATATTGGAGTACATACTCAGGTTGAGAGAAGAAAAACTCGGAACAGCAAATCCAGAAGTTGCTGATGAGAAGAGAAGGCTAGTCGTGCTATTGAAGGAAGCAGGGAGGGCTAGGATCAGGAAAGGCAATTCTCTTGTAAATCTCCTAGATTCCAGCTCCTAGAGGATGAAGGAGGAGACTTCAAAGAAACGGTCTGGATTTGATTTCAGAACTTGTCTAGGAATCTCACTCCTACACTTTGTTCTACTTAACTGCTTGTAATATAGAAGATCATGACATAAAGTAAATATTTAGTGGAGTCTTCTTGTTTATTGGGATTCCCTCTTTAACAATTTGTTTCTTAGGTAATTTCCTTGTTCATTCTAATATTTTGTCCTCCGATCACCAAATGAAATCTCAGATTTATTGAGTCAGTAAGTTTTAGTACTTGCTTGTCATATTTTCAAATGTGGTGGACGTTTCTTGTTCTTCTATTTGTTGAAGCAGAAGATAGAGCAAGTAGCTTGAAGAAGTTTACCTCTGATGATTCTAGGATATACATGCCATTCAAAATTAGATTGATCGTTACTTTATTAGACTGTAGGCTCTACCATTAATTATCAATCACCTTATGGAGCCTCTTTTCTGAGTTACTCTGATATCATCCTTTTCTTTTTCGTTGGAAGATCCCAAGAGGCCTTTCTTTTCCCTTTTGTTCTGCAGCAAGTAGCAACACTAAAATGCTCTTTGTTCCACTCGTAGTGTAGAATTAGTGAATTGCAAGTTCAGGTTACCCGCGAGCATTTCTTTCACCTTCTTTCATTCTTCACATGATTACATCATTCCACGCAGCAAAAGGAGTGGCGCCACCTTTCTCATGCTTTCAGTTTCAGAGCCTAAATGGCAATCAACTATGAGGTAGAGATCCGATACATCAAAAATAATTTTCTTTTAAAGACCAATTCAAATTCCAGGTTGAAGAATTCTATGTTTTGTATACGTGACCATTTACCAAAACGAAAATAAATTCATGAGCAATTGTGAGTTTCACGAGTCCAAAACTCGAGCTCAATTTTTGCTTTTAAAGTTTTTCTGTTAAATTCACTATTCAAACAACTTTGTGTTTTCCATTGAGTCTTAGAGTTTCCAATTAAGTAATTATTAAAAAAATATTCCGCGTTGATTAACGTTATCCATTGATGTTTTCTATTAAACAAAACTAACAGAAATACTCGTGGTTTTTTTTTTTTTTCCAGTTTTCTAGGAAATATAAATTTAAAGAAAACATGTTTATGAATTGAAAATAAAAAAAAATTATTTTTGTGAAATTGAGTTTTTTCTATTTCTTCGATCCAGAAAAACATAAAAAAATGTTATTTTCTAAATTCTTCACTATCATCTTTTTTTTTTTATGTTTATTTCTTCTATAGTTTTTAACATATAAGCCAAACAAATTTTTTGTTTTCTGTTTTCAAAAATTTGTATTTAATAAACATGTTTCTAATTTTTCATGAAGAAATATTTTTAGAATAAAAAAGACTAAAGATAAAACTAAAAACTATTTTTTTATAAATAAACCCGATATGTTGATTTAAGAAAAAGAGAGAGAGATAAAAAACTATCTAAACCTTTTTTTAAGAAAAAAAATAATAAGTACAAATTTATGATTGAATTTGTTGCAAACTTTCAAATAAGTTCATTTGTAAATATTATGATCGCTACAAATTTTCAAACTAATTCACAAGCTTAAAATAGTTAAAGCTTGACTTTATAGAATGATTTTTTAAAATAAGCTCAAGATTAACTCATTATCCTTAATAAACAAAGCTTAAGCAACGCTTCGATGACTTGAAATCAACAAGAAGCTCGTCTCATTTGCACATTGCAGTCCTAAAAAACTGCATCATATTGATTGACCAGAGATATTTTATAAGGGTACCATCGTTCTAATTTAATACTTTGAAAACTTAATTAAAATTACTAATACACTATAAGGACTTATCTATAATTTGCCTTTGTCCAATACAAACGGCAAAACATCGAAACAGCAATCAACAAATATTATGCACAGACCCTTCACGGCTCTCTCAAATTCTCACTCTACCCTGCATCACAGGCGAAACCAAAATGCCCGAAACAAGCACTACCTCTCCTAGTCAAGCTCCAATTAACCCCACCGATCACCTACCTCTATCTCTCTTCAGATCCGACACCATTCCACCCGCCCCAACCCGATCCACTTCCACCATCGACTGGTTACCTGACTTTTCCGGTTACTCATGGGTCGCGTATGGAGCCTCCTCTCTATTAGTGATCTCTCACTTACCCTCTCCACTCTCTCCCGAAGAAACCGCTATCGGTCCCATTCTCCGGCAAGTTTTCGAGCTCTCCGGCGACAATTTGTCGCCTGTCAATGCCGTTTCCTGGTCTCCGGTGACTCCGTCTGTAGGTGAGCTTGCGGCCGCATCAGATAACTGTATCTCCGTGCTCGTGCATGATTCAACGAGCTTCAAAGGTAAGTTGCGAAGTTGAAATTTGATTTTCTTTTCGGTTGCTGATAAAATGGAGCAAAAGGAATGAATTGAACTGTAATAGGAACTTTAAAGTGTGCATTTTTCGCAATGTAGACAGCAAGTATTCGATTATAATTTGATAAGACCATACTTGCATTCAATATTATTTATTGTGTAATAATTATGATTTTTAATTGTACCAGTAGCACTGGACTCTGTCATTGTTATGTATCTGCAACTTTTTTAATTTTTGATGTTGTAAATATGAATTAAAATCTTTTACTCATATTCACGTTCTTTTTGTTGGAGTCAGAAATGAATTAAAATCTTTTACTCATATTCAGGTTCTTTTTGTTGGAGTCAGAATGCAGTGCTTGTACAATCTACAAAGGTGGGAGCAATCAAATGGACAGGTTCCGGGGATGGGATAATTTCTGGTGGAATTGATGTGGTTTTGTGGAGGAGGAGGAACATGTCGTGGGAAATAGCTTGGAAGTTTAAAAGAGACGTGCCTCAAAATCTGGTTTCGGCTACTTGGTCAATTGAGGGACCTTCAGCAACTGCAGCTTATCTGAGTGAAGTAGATGTTAAAGGATCTGACCAGACAAGAAATTGTGTGCTAGTGTGTTATGGTGATAGAACATCTGAGTATGTGAAATCTGAGTTGCATCACCCTCAGCCTGTCTCAATGATTCAGTGGAGGCCATCAACAGGACGACAAACACGGCGAGATGAGAAACATTTGCCTAGGCATGTGCTAATAACATGCTGCTTAGATGGAACACTAAGACTATGGACTGAGGTAGACAGTGGAAAGGTTAGAAAGTTAGCCAAGGACAATCGTGATCACAAAATAGTGAGAAAGTCCTTTTGCGTTGCTGCTGTAATTGAGATAAACCAGGTCTTAAAGGGAACTCTGGGCATGGATGTATTTTTTAGTTGGGCAACAGAAATTGGGGGTATACATGGAATTGGAGAAGGTATTTGTCAGACCTTTTCAATAGAAGGAAATGGGCATGACAGAGTTGGCAGATGTGAGTGGTTAATTGGGTTTGGTCCAGGCAGAGGAATTACTTTTTGGGCCATCCACTGTCTTGATGATATCTCACCCTTAAGGTTTCCTCGTGTTACTTTATGGAAGACACAGCAACTACAGGATCTTGAAGCAGGACGTCTTCATGGAGCTGGTCTTGCAGATTTCAAGGACTGGTTACTTCTGGATAAGGTTGTTGTCTTGAGGAACTGCTTGTCTGGCCCACCAAATATATGCTGTTTGATGCATCTGTCACCTTGTAATTTCTTGGTCAGGTCTTTGTTATATACCCAAAAATCCAGTAATATAGAGGATGCATCTTTTAACAAATCCAAGATAGATAAATACCTATCATGTTCAGCTGGTGGTGTTTTAAATGGAGGTCATACAGGAAAAATACTACAAGTTGCAATGCACCCTCTTATTTATGAAGTTGAACTGGCTGTTTCTTTGGATTCAAATGGACTACTTCTATTTTGGATGGTTTCTACCATTTCAAACTCCAATTTCGGCCCTGCAGAACTGATACCCAGATGGAAACTTTCTGGTAAACTTGCAACTTATGATTCGTGTTCTAAATATACAAGCTTGAGGTGGGCACCTTCTACATTGGGTGAAGACCATGTTCTTCTTGTGGGACATGCAGGTGGAATTGATTGCTTTATAGTTAAGGTTTCTCAAATTTGCGAAGAAGGCATAATATGCCACTACATATGCACTATACCCCTAACTGGTCATGGTCCGTATGAGGATGGTCCCACCAATATCTTTGCAGTACCCCTGCCTTCTTCTTGCAATAAGATGTTTAGGTACAATAAATTTTTGCTTTTGGGGGTATGGATGAAAGGTTTTCAACCAATTTCATGGGAAATTACTTTACATTCTTATCACTTGTCAGGAAGCTGCTGTGACTGTAAGTTTGATGGTAAAGATACTCCTTTCGCGCTGAATTTTGAAAATACTTTTGCTGATAGAAGATATTGTGTTGGTGTCAATCCTTGCTCATCACACTTACCAGAGCCACACTGTCATGACCAGATTACAAGTTTTTCTGTGGTATGCCCAGGAGATTTCGTTTCTATGCCAGAAAGCTTAGGTTCTGACAAAGATCCATCCTCTGGTGGTCCTGCATATATCATGGCAACAGGTTGCTCTGATGGTAGTTTGAAACTGTGGAGAAGTAACTCTTCTAAACAGTCAGCTCCTCACACACCATGGGAGCTTGTGGGCAAGTTTGTTGCACATCAAGGTCCGGTTCGTGCTATATGTTTGACTGATTGTGGTAGGAAGATTGCAACCGTCTCTGCAGGTAGTCATCTGGCTGGTTCCAGCATTCTTCACATATGGGAAGTTGTACACCTTATAGGGGCTGGAAGTTTCATATTAGAAGACAGTTTAGCTATTGGAAAAGATGTTGTTTCTTTAAATTGGCTAACTTTAGGCAATGGTCAGTTTTTTCTTGGGATTTGCATGCAGAATGAGTTGCAGGTATATGCTCAAAAGCATTACGGTGGTCAGACTTTGTTGAGCCCTAAACCTTTGAACCTCCATAGCTGGTATTGCATTGCAGTTTCTCATACTTTCCCTGCTATTCGTGACTTCCTTTGGGGGCCCAATGCCACAGCTATTGTTGTCCATGATAGTTACATTAGTCTATTTAGTCAATGGTTATTTCTTGAAGATGTAGATGATACACAACGAGGCAAATGTCTTCCAAATGTTATCAGGGAGGGTTATGAAGGTAGAAAAGACAAGGAGGTCCTTTCTTGCATGTTCACAGACCGTGAAATTGATCTTGAAAAAGCATCAAACGAAGGTAGTAGTAGAGGGCACAAATCCCCAAGTCACGAGAAACTTGATGCAAAAAATGATTGCTCAACAAGCAGTTTGTTTGTAGCCATGGCTCAACTCAAACATCATTCAAATGCTGTGCAAGGGATTTGGAGTCTGGTAGAACTAGCAGAGAAGTTAAGGGGGACTTTAGCTGTTTATCACCCTGAGGCACTCATTATGAACGTATATTCAGGTACCTAAGGATAGTTATTTATATCATCTCAATCCATTTGAATTCTTATAATTCAGAAATTTGACTGAGATATTGCATGAATGGTTAGAATTGGAGTAATGATAGCTTTTTTAATTAAATCATTTTGGAAGCTATTTGAGAATCTAAGTTGGCTTCTTTTACTTCGTTTAAGCTGTTGATGACCTTCCATTTAATACAAGTAATCTCTGATGTGTTTAGGAAATTGGAAACGTGCATATGTATCTGTCAGGCATCTTGTTGAATATCTTGCTTCAGGCAGTGTTGCTGAGAGGAGATACAATTCTGCAAATTATAGCAATATTGTCCCGCAGATCCTTTTGTCAAATTATTTTGAGGGATTTCTCTTGAAAGATTCAAGTTCAACTAATAAGGGGTTTCAATGGAATGCTGAGGCAAGATTGCCAACTTCATCTTCACAGTTTTTTGTGTATAATTCCACCTCTGACGCATCTAATAATATGTTTGGTGTATCTTCAACAAAATCTGAACTTAGTGCTTTTGCTGAAACTCTTGAGAAGTATGATTTTGAGGCCTTAACCAATATAGAGAAGTCAAAAATGCTTGCAATTATAGATCTTCTCAGTGATGTTCAGCATTCTGCTCGTGCCTATGAAAATCTTGATGAACCTGGGCGAAGGTATTTCTGAATTTCATTGATGGCTTTGTTTATACAATATTTCCTCAGGGGTTTATGTATCTAATGATTGTTTATCATGCCCCTGGTAGTAAAGGTTTGGTTGCTCCATATCTTGGTTTGAATCTTGTCTAACAAAATTTGTATTTATGTTTAAATATCACGTAGAGATAGCATAATGTTGGTTGATCGATTAGGGAAGGAAAGGCATTGGGATAATCCATTTTAATTTTGGTGTGGCCAGGAAGATAGCAATGCTTGCACTTTACAAAAATAAAAAATTCTGGCCTAAGAAGCTAGATTACTGTCTAGTTCTGGATACATAATTGGTGTGAAATGCTACTTATACGGCACTGTTTACTGTACAATAGAAATTACTTGAAGTAGCATATGGAATCTGCTCAGCAAAAAGGTAGATGAAAATAGTTTATGGCAGAACACAATTCCAAGAGTGATCTTTCACCTATGGTGCCTGTTTCTCGTTTATATTTATTAGGGCAATACTGAATCATCTGATTCTCTCCTGACTGCCTGTAATACTGATTTTATTCTCTTGTTCCTTTCTAGGTTTTGGGTCACATTAAGGTTTCAGCAGTTACTTTTTTTTCGAAGCTTTGGTAGGTCTCCTTCCATGGAAGAGTTGGTTGGTGACTCGAGGCTGATGAGCTGGGCCTTTCATTCTGACTGTCAAGAAAATTTATTGAGTTCTTTTCTTCCTATTGAACCATCGTGGAAAGAAATGCAGGCTCTTGGGTTTGGATTCTGGTTCACTAATGTTGCACAACTGCGTACAAGGGTAATGCTTCGAGATGTTGTTTCCTTATTCTTCATGTTAGGAAAGGAACTTCTCTTGCCTTTCAACTGTAACTCTGTAAGAGAAAGTTCTGTACAATGTCATATGCAACATTATTTGGGCCACAATATTGGTTCTGCCACTTTGCAGTAGTTGTGCTTGAGCATGCATCCATTGAAGTTCATGTCAATCAGGTCAACTATTAGTAGTCGAGCAAACAAATAACTGCAACACCCGAAATGCTGACTTTATACCAAGGGATCGACCTACTCCCTGATTCCATAGGCAATCCAGACCAAGATTTCCAAGGTGTATGATTGACATTGATGCAAATTTGAGATTTCGTCTTTAAAGAGGATCAGCCTGCATAATATGGAAATGTCTTTAAGTCTATTTGCATTGGTGATGATTAATTCACCATGGGTGACATTTTTCTTTTGTGCAATTTCTCAATCTGTGTTGCAACTGCAGTTGTAAAGTTCAAATGTTATGTGCCACATATTCTTTTCAAATACATTTGAAGACTTTGCAGATGAACAGCTACTGTTGCAATTGAATAATATAGATTGCAAATAATGAACAATTCCTAATTTATTTTGATCAATGCGTTCAAAAACAATTTTACTGTTAAGTGGTTTTTCTAATGAATTAGTTTTTCCAACCCCTCATCTTTGGCTCTGTGCTTGTGACTTTGTCTGCACAACTTTTTTTGGATGTGTTTTTTGTACTGATCCTGGTTATTCTACTGCAGATGGAGAAATTGGCTAGATTACAATATCTGAGGAAAAAAGATCCCAAAGATTGTACTCTTTTGTACATAGTGTTGAATAGACTTCAAGTATTGGCTGGTCTTTTTAAAATCAGCAAAGATGAAAAAGATAAACCCTTGGTTGCATTTCTCTCCCGCAATTTTCAGGTATGTGCAAATGACATGGCTTCCTCAGCTTGTGATATAATTGCTGAGTTAGTTCAGAAGTCAGAGGTCCTCTCCAATTCAACAAAAAAAGGAAAAAAAAAGATTGGGAAAAGCCAGAGAAAAGATCAAAAGGATTTATACAGAGAATCTCTCATTTATGCCACCTTCATGCAACATCGTCTTTCTTGTGATTTGCTTGACCATTTAGATGGACATTCAGATATAATAGTCATGTTTTATAGATGCATAATTACTCCACATAAATGCTCATATATATTCTGTCAGCTTCAATATTTTTCTCTTACGAAGTTTCAGTCTTTTGCTCTCTGATTTATTTATTTTTTTGGTTGCTATGAACATCTTTTGGTGGAATGCAGTATGCTACACCAAAAGGGGAAAAATATCAGCTATCTTTTAATTTGCTTTAACCTTTGTCACAGGAGGAGAAAAATAAAGCAGCTGCTTTGAAAAATGCTTATGTCTTAATGGGAAGACATCAGCTGGAGTTGGCCATTGCTTTCTTTCTGCTAGGAGGTGATACTTATTCCGCTATCACCGTTTGTGCGAAGAATTTTGGAGATGAACAGCTTGCCCTTGTAATTTGTAGGCTTATTGAGGGTCGTGGTGGACCATTGGAACAGCATTTAACTACAAAGTTTATACTTCCATCTGCATGTGAGAGAGGCGATTACTGGCTTGCAAGCCTGCTACAGGTCCCTGGATTATGAATCTCAACCTTGTCTTTTTCCTTTTTTGGCCTCTTTAGACACTTTTCATATAGCTGCAAGCATGACATCTCCCCAATTTTCTGATTTTGTAATTTGTTTGCAGTGGGAATTGGGCAATTATTCTCAGTCTTTTCTGAGCATGCTTGGTCTCCAAGCAAACTCCATGATTGACAAGTCTGCTCTTTCATCAAATAATGCTGCTGCTTTTATGGACCCCCATATTGGTCTACATTGCCTTTCACTAGCATCCAAAAATAGCCTGAGGAACGCTGTTGGGGAGCAAAATGCTGTAATTCTTGGTAGGTGGGCTACTATTATGGCAGCTACTGCCTTCGAAAGATTTGGCCTTCCTGTAAGTTCACTTTACATTTTATGTTGTATTTTATACTGTAACAGACTGTTGAGTCTTTCATGCATAAATATTTGATTGTTGTCTAACTGCTAGTGTGTTTTGCCATTTTACTTTCTATGTATTTGCCTCTTCTATCACTTTCGATGGAGGCATGCGAAAGGATATTACTTTGACACACGTACCAGTTGCACTGGCCTTACGAAGGCTGGGGCAGAGAATTATATTTTCTGCAATTGCTCTTATTTTTTTATAGTTTGTAATTTAATTATGTCTAAGGTCTTCTGTGCATTTCTAATAGTCTTGAGAATGTACTCTTTTGGTTAGTTTAATTAGGACACCGAATTCTAGAGGACAATAGTCTAATAGTTGCTACAAATGCTATTTAATCTTGGATCTGTATCTGAAAGCAGGTGTCATTGTTTTCTCTTTGTCTTCTCATCTCTCCACTGATTCTTGTTCACACACGTATTTTCTTTCTACTCTTTTTTCTCCAATTTTGCAATTATTCCTGGTGCTGTTCATAGCTCCCAGACTAGCATGCTAGTTCCATTTTATTCTCCTTGTTATTCAACTTGAATTCTTACCCCATTGCTTCACTTCTGCAAAACCCACCAAAATATTTTCTTGGTCTTACCTGTTGATTATTCCAATCAAATCCAACCATCAATAATTTTTTGCTGCCAGAAAATTCTGGAAACCCGCCCTACTCTCATATTTCCAGCCATAACATGGTGACTTTTTACCTTCGAACCTCACCTATTCAATTGCCTATTGAACATATAAACGCTCAAGCCTTTCTTCTTTAACTCTAAGCCTTTTAAATCATCAACTTTGCAAATCCTAGCTAACAGAAAGCAAGCAAGGGCAAATTTCTCAGAGTTTTCCTACTTTAACTTCTGTTGCATGTATTCGATCTGCATCTGTTGGTTTAAAGGCTGATATCCAAAACTTGTTCCAGTTGCCAAATCATTATGGTTTTTGCCCAGCCATAAACAAAAGTCATCCATTGCACATATTTGTATTTGATAATATATAGATGTGCGTCCATTATTCACTTTTTGGGAGTGTTACTATTTATAAATGCTTCCTTTTCATTTATATTTTTGGATGGGAATGGGGAGAGGAAGGCAAAAGGTTTTTAAAGGTAAGTAAAGGAAGGGAATGGTAGGGTTAACACCTTTTGCTTGTTTGATATTCAGGGTGAGAGAGGGGAAGGGAAGGAAATGGAGGGGTTAACATGGGGGAAAAAAAGGTTAATTGTTGTATTACAAAAATAACTTGATGGGAGAAGGAAGTTAATTTTTAATTTTTAATTAAGAATACTTCTGTTATTCGATAATTTTAACCCCTGTAAACCTTTGATGTGGAAGGTTAAGAATTTTTTATTTTTTGAAGGGTTTGAACCCTCTGAAACTCCACCTTTCCCTCTATTATGGGCAAGAGTAAACAAGGGTTGGGGGTACCCCACCTTTTCATTCCCTCGGACCAAATATAGTGTAATAGATGCACCAAACAATCCTTGACTTTTTGCAAAGGAATTTAGAGCTATGATGTCCACTTAGACTTGCCAAAGCTATTCTACGTTATTTTAAATAGTAAAAGTTTAACTACATCAACTTACAGTTTGAACAGTTCAGTATTTTCTAGTAGCTTGTTGCATGCGTCTGTGTTGTGAAATATCTGATTAATTGTAGAATTTATATTCCTCATTGTAAGGTTGGAAGCTTTGCAGAGCCTTTGTTCTGTGCCATGATGTTTCTGCATGTTCTTGGATACTTTTTTGTTTGTTGCAATGATTATTTTTATCATCATCATTATTATTGGGTGTGCATGTGAATTTGTTTTCTTGTACTTCTAATGGTAATTTGATGAATATCTATTAATATCAGCTTGAAGCTTTGGAGTGCCTTTCATCTTCTCTGAACATTCTTGGGGGTATGGATCCAGGAAGTGTATCAGACGTTGATCAGTCTCAAATATTACCTGGCATTTTGAATCCAGTAGCCAGTGAATCCTGTAACTGGCTGTCAGGCGATGTGGCTTTGCGTCTGCAGTCCCATAGTAAATTAGATTTGGCTCTTCAGTATTTTTCAAAATTGATGAGGGAGCATCCTAGTTGGCCTAATACTGCAGTAGGATCTGTTCAACCTGGCACATCCTCCAAGGATTGTGAAATTCACCAACATGAGAAATCAGTAGAAGAATTTCGAGAAATATTATATACAGGACTTTCAAAGTTTGAGCAGAAGTTTTTGGTGGTTCCTTCCTGCGTGATCAAAATGGTGTGTAGTTTGCAGTGTCTAATAGTTGTACCTTCTCATCAAGTCATCTGACTTCTTCTCCCTTTCTTTTTCTGTCCCCTGGTGGCTAATTTTGTTTTATCTCTGTTTTACAGATTTTAGTCTGGGTATGCAGTAATGGATTACCATTTATTGGGTATGACATCATAGTTGACTATGCTTCTCGAAACCATTCACAAGATAAGAGCAATAGTGTTGGAATTTTCAGCTTATATCCTCTTCTGCATAAGCCATGTCTGAAATCTATGGAAGATATTTCCCTTTACCTTTCAAGATTTATTACTTCCTGCAACTTAACATGCTTTCAACCTAAACCATTTTATATTGAAGGAACTATGCCTGTTGAAGTTAAATCCTTCTGGTCAGATGTGCATGGGTTTTACTTTCAGGGTATCATGCAGGCATTGTGGAGTTTAAGAGCTGCTATGAGAATTTTTTCCAGCTCAGAAGATGTCACAAGGTCCCTTGTTATTCTTGATTTATTTGAGTATTATATTTATGTTGCATCTGCATGGCTTCAGCGAAAATCTAAAGGTCTATTGTTGATGGTAGAACCCCTCTTGATAACTTTGACTAATGGGCACACGCCTTATGAAGTTGATATTGCGAATCTCAAGAGCATTCTCCACCACATTGCAGAGTTGCCATGTAGTCTGTCAATGGATGGTGCAGGAGCAGGACATGAGGTTATTAAATGTTCATCAGATGAGCAAGATGGACAAACAATGCTATCATTCTCAGAAGATGAAAAATGGCACGTCATAGGAGCTTGTTTGTGGCTGCACATGTCTAGATTCATGAAACATCAACTGCATTTGTTGTCCATTAAGCTTGAAGATGGTTGCTTTTCTGGGGTTTCACATTGCAAAGTGTCTTCCTGGGCATCTAGTTTAACAATTTTTGGATCTGATAGCAGTGGCATGACGAAAGAAATTGGGTTTTGCTCTTTGATATTGGCTAAGTTACTAAAGACCACACTTGTACATATTTCGTCTTATCATGTAAAACAACTTGCATTATTCCTGCAGCAGAAAGTAGAGAATAGATTACCAATACCAACTCTAGTATGGTTAAAAGAATCTAATCTTTCTCAAGCCAAAGCTCTCTATCAGAATGTCAATGCAGACATGATGAATAGCAAAGATGAATTATCATCTTTTGATGTATTGTGGGATGCTTGTGCTGATCCTCGCATAGTATCTGAAGGTTTTGCACAAGAAAAAATAAATTTATCACTGTTTTTCAATCATAAATCATATGAAGGCTGGAGTGATGAATACATGAGCATCACTGCAGAGCTTGAAACTGAAGATACCCTCGAACATGAAGGTAGGCTTAGCAATCGTCCTTCCAGTGATGAAATTGGATCAACTTCTACTGGTCTTTTCAGGAATGGCCGTACTTTCCTAAGTTCCTGGCAGAAGGATGCAGTTATGACAAAGGAGGTGTCTCATTTCCAAAATGCTAAAGAAGTACATAAGAGGGATGGAGAGCTTTTGGAGGTAGTTATTACTGCATCTTTTATCTTAACCATAATGGAAGACTATGGCATTAATTTGGTGCCATTAGTCAGTCAGTTTGAAAAGTGATTCTCTATTGAGTTTCCATTATGTTTGATGGTTATTTATTCAATTTTGCACAGGCTCTGTGTATCAACTCCGTTGATGAAAGGCAAGCTGCTCTGGCCAGCAACCGCAAGGTTAGTTTTTGCACACAAATTCCTGCTTTTGTTCCTATGGTTTAAAACTTGATGGATATTTGGTGAAACTCCTGTTCTTCATAGATTTTCACATCATCTATGTGTTTGTGTATGTGATAGAAAGAGAAAGAGAGAGTTTTAATATCTAAAAAGGTTCTGAGATTGACCTTACTACTGATGCCTGGGCATGTTTCATGCACCTGCCAGGCCATTATCAAGGCAAATCAGGATGGCTGGTCTCTAACACCTGTCTTCTTGTGTGCTGGAAGGTTCTTATCTTCTCTCATTTGTCTTTAATGTAGAAGGTCAAGGATGCACCAACAATAGCAGCTACGGGTTAGAGATTGGTTTACATTTTCTAATTCTGGGCATCAAGGACTTGCAATTATGCATGTGATATATAGTTCCTTTGGATTTACACTGTCAAATGGGTGAATTAATTGTTCCATTTGTACGGAACATGACTATGGTCATGAAATCTGCTAAATTTTTTTTAAGATAAAGGAAGAAAATTTTGTTAGAAAGATGGAAATAATAATACACAATAGGAGAACAAGGCATCATCCCGAATAGCAAAAAGAAACATCAATCTGCTAAATAAACTTAACCTGCCTGGCAGCACGTGTCTGGCTAAAGAGAAAGGGAATTCCCAATTCTCATCTCTTTTAATCATGGATTTTCCTGTAGATTGGATATATGCAAACAATATAAACCAGGAATGATACTTTACCGTAGCACGTAAGATATTGTTGATTGAGTGTAGATGACATTGTGATTACCAGAGATGATGAATTAGTTTGATCTATTTGAAGGTCGTGTATGTTTATATGTAGCTTGGATGGCTAATTTGGACCAAAATTGTATGAACACGATATGTGTTATCTTAACCCCTCATGGTACAGATGCTTCTCTTTAGTTTTTTTTTTTTTTCCTATTTTCCTTTTTTTAGTAAACCAACTTTCTGCAGCCTCATTCTTTAGTCTTTTATCATGTTAGCGAATACTTATTGAAAAAATCATCTGATACAGAATCAGTGTGTTGCTGAAATTCTCATGATAGTGTGAAGATCCATGTGGAATTTTGAGATGATCTTTAAAAAAGAAGTATGACAGTGTGGATGACATTGTGACTGGATAAAAATAAAAAATTCAGAAAACAAAAACCTCAAAATCTTCCTGGAAAAAAAAAATTGTCAATTAGGTTGTTTCCACAAGCTTGATATAAGCAGCAATGAAGTGGAAAAGAAAATTTTATTGCGATCGATATCACAGTGCATGAACTTAGAAGTTGCTTTTTTTTTTTTTTTTTCCCTTTCTTGCTCGTTTCTTTTTTACATATTGATGTCTTCAGTATTTAGTCAATATCTAATGTTAAATCCTACCTAGTTCAGGGAATAGTTTTCTTTTCTTGGGAAGACGGGTTACCTTTTGGAGATCAATCAGAGTATACATGGTCAGATGCTGATTGGCCACCAAATGGGTGGGCAGATGCTGAATCAACCCCGATTCCTACATGTGTCTCTCCTGGTGTTGGTCTTGGTAGGAAGAAAGGGGCACACCTTGGATTGGGTGGGGCAACTATTGGTGTGGGTTCTTTAGCCAGGAGGAGAAATTTGACAGGCAATGGAGCATTTGGCATTCCAGGTTATGCTGGTATTGGTCCCTCAGGCTTGGGTTGGGAGGTTCAAGAGGATTTTGAGGAGTTTGTTGATCCACTAGCTACTGCAGAAAATATAAGTACAACAGCTTTTTCCAGTCACCCCTCAAGGCCTTTCTTTTTGGCTGGTTCCAGCAATACGCATGTTTACTTATGGGAGGTATGGAACTATGATCGAGAAAATATTGATTTTACTTCTGTCATTCCCACTGACATAAACCAAGTCATGAAGACAAACACAAGGAGAACCAATCTTTGTAAAACAAATTTTTTAATTAATTAATTATATTATGAATAGCCTGTCTGGCATGTCTAATAGCAAAAAATCAAATAGAAAACAGGAACATCAAATGCTAAATAATAGCTGAAGTCCTTGAACAATTAGGAGTAGACATTAAATGGGCGTATCAACTGCTTATAGGAAATAGAAGTATGGATTAAGATTTCTAATAAAAGTTGCTTTGACTACTGAATAATAGAATAAAAATCTTGAATAATCAATTGGTGATCCTAGAATTGTATGTTATCCATGTGTGTAACACTTTTAAAACACAATTGCATCTGTTTGCATTGATGAGCTTTGCTCTCTAAGAAATTTTCTTTCTGAATAAGGCTTGCAAACCGAAAAAATCATATAGAAAAATCTTACAAGTGGAGATAGCATTTAAGGTAATGATGTCATCATATGAACTCATACCACTTATGGCTAATAATAGCACCATAAATAACTTGCTATTTCAGTTTATAAGGTTTTTCTGTATGATTTATTTGCATGTAAAGCTTTCCCCTTTTGTAGTTTCTTCAAATTTCTTTCTTTTGTAATTTATTGAGGTTAGGCATGTGTTTCCACCACATAGTATTATCACAGGAATTTATTGGCGTTTTTCTTGGCTTGCACTGGTAAAATGTGTTGTTGATATCAGCTGGGCATCAAATACAATAAAAGGTAAAAAATGAAAGGGGAAGACTTGACTATTGTCTTGTGAGGCATTTCTTTCTTCTAGCTTCTTTTGTTGTTAAGTTTTCGCTCAAATTATGAGCAAGTTTAAAAAACACAAAAAGAACTGGAATGATACAATTGAAATAAAATTCATATGGCAGAGCCGTTGTCCCTCATTTTTCACCAACTGATACTGTTGTTTTCAAATGCATCATGCACTACTTAAAGCACCGAATCAGCGCTGAGGAGAAAGTCACTAAAGGGCCTTCAAAATAAAAGTCATTGAACAGTCCATGTTTTTTTTCTCACTCAGAAGAGTTGCCTGTGAATCTCGTGCTGTTACTGTATGGTACATATGGATAATGTGCAATGCAATACTTTGCAGTTTGGTAAGGACAAAGCTACTGCAACTTACGGGGTTCTCCCTGCTGCAAATGTTCCCCCACCATATGCTCTTGCATCGATATCAGCTTTGCAGTTTGATCACTATGGACATAGATTTGTTACCACTGCATTAGATGGAACTGTCTGCACATGGCAGCTGGAGGTTGGAGGAAGGAGCAACATCCATCCAACAGAATCATCTCTCTGCTTGAACGGCTATGCATCGTATGTATACCATTCTTTTTACTTCGCAAGAAAACACTGACCCCTTACTGGGTTTCTGGGAACAATTGAAGTAGTCCAAGGAACTAGAAACTGCTTCTATTTGTACTTGGTCAAAAGGATCCTTTATTTCTCCAAAACAATGAAAGAAATTACCTCAAACTTTTTTGGGAAGTTTCCTCTTATTGGCCTTCTGTTTCCTTTGGTGATTTCCTTTTTGTATTTATTCTGTTATGGTTCAGAAAGACTGAAGAATGCCTACCAAGTGTTATCCTGTTAAGATATGTTTGTTGCCAATTTTGTGACTTGTTAAGATACTCTTGACCAATTTCCCTGATGAATCTTCTTTGATGCTAAAAAAGTTCTGCTCATGTTTCTATATGTTTGTTAATATAATATTACCTTTGTAGGGATGTCACATACATTACTTCAAGTGGATCAGTTATTGCTGCAACTGGATATAGCTCCATTGGTGCTAATGTGGTTATCTGGGATACATTGGCTCCACCTATGACTGCACAAGCTTCCATTTTTTGTCATGAAGGTTTTTATCTTTTAATTTCGAAACTGCTTAAGAGTAACTGTTTGGCATGAATCTACCTTGTCTTTTACATTCCATTGCATGATAATAGACAAAATAAGCAGCAGACCACTGTAAGATAAAGGTGGCTTGCCAATGTTTTATCCTCACACTCAAGATACTTTGCTGGTGCTGACACAACCAGTAGGTAAGATTGACAAGGAATGCAGAGTTCACGATGACCAAAGAACCTAAATTGAAATTTAGTTGTCTGGCTGCCTAAAGTAGTATCACCGATGAATCTCAGTATATTGATTTTATTTTCTCATGCACTCTGCATTTTGTTGCCAGATATTATTTCATCTCTAGTGGTACCAACCTGTGTGTGCATGATTCTGTGAAGGTGGTGGCCGCTCCATTTCTGTGTTTGATAATGACATTGGAAGTGGTTCTATTTCTCCTCTTATCATAACTGGTGGTAAAGGTGGTGATGTTGGACTTCATGACTTCCGATACATAGCAACTGGAAGGACTAAAAGGCACAACATGAACAACAATGCCCCTTCTAATACTGACAAGCAGACAGGAGTTGGTAACCAATTGGGAGGGCAGAATCTGAACGGGATGCTGTGGTACATACCAAAGGCTCATTTAGGTATGGGCACTTCTTTTTAATGAAAAATAAGCATATATGTGGATTTAAAATTTTTCAATCTAACTTTAAGTCTATAATCTGAGTGAAGGAAGTGTCACCAAAATATCCACAATCCCACATACCAGTTTGTTCTTGACTGGAAGCAAAGATGGAGACATAAAACTTTGGGATGCCAAAGCAGCCAAGTTGGTTTACCATTGGCCAAAGTTGCATGAAAAACGCACTTTTTTGCAACCAAGCTCGCGGGGTTTTGGTGGAGTTGTCAGGGTAACTACTAGTGCTTGATCTTTATATCAGAGGATTTGGTTTTGTATAAAGTAGAATTTGCTTTTCAGTGTGCTTGTGCTAAATGGATACATATCTGAATGTTGCAGGAAGCTGTTACGGATATACAAGTTGTCTCTCAAGGTTTTCTTTCCTGTGGTGGAGATGGCTCGGTAAAATTTGTTCAGCTCAAAGATAAGCAACGTAGGACATGATGATATACTGATAAGGTGCTGTTCCTGGCAAGATAAGAAATCCAGAAAACTTTGAACTCATGGAACTAATTCTTGGTGGAAGTTTGGTGTCGTTACCCACCACTAGACTGCTATATTTCATCCAAGGTAAGCACACAAAAGTGATTTTGTATCATAGAACAATGGTCCTGTCCAATGATCCTTGATGGACTTTTTTGTCTGTCGCCTTAGATATTGACACAATAGAAATGAAACCCAGAACGCTAACCAGGAAGGGAAAAGAAAAAAAAAAAAAAGCTACTGAAATCATTACAAAGTCCAGAAAGGGATCAAATCAACCGGCCACTGGTGTTGAGATTTGGACTGTTGTCTGCCAATTTTCACTGGCGGTGACTGCTGCTCTTCAAAGTATTTTCCCAAGCCCAGACAGTTTCTGAAACATCCAAACCAAATTATTGTGAATGTTTGGGTACCTAGGTATAGCATTTTGATATCAACTTTGTGCATGTGTAAATGTGTGTATATGTATGATAAAAGGAACAAATTTGTACATTTCGAGCTTCCTGTTTAATTTGTGGAAGCTGAGTTGCTTTATAGTTTCTTCTTTTATTATTTCATCATTTCTGATACAAATACTGTTTTATTTGACATTACAATTAACAAGCAACGAAACCCCTTCCTGACAATGAGTCAACGTAAGTTTTCAGTCATTCTAGGATTTTTTTTTCAAGTCATTAGCGTTTACTGACGTACAAGGTAGGAAAGACAATGTAATCAATTTGTAAAGTGTTGAAGAATATGATGTAATTTTGCAATGCAGGAACTGCTGATCCAAAATAATTAACTAATTTTTGGTCTGAAGGTTAAAAGGTGAGGCTCTGACCATCCAAAAGAGGGGGGCATGGACGCATGGATGCTATTGCCACAATGCTAACCTCAGTTTTATAATGAACTGGCTGGTTCAGGATTAGACGATGGTTCAAGTATTACTTAGATTTGAGCTACATACGTGCATCATGGTATTTGTTCGTATTTGATCGAGGGTATAGTTTAGTTTCTCTTTCTTCTATGAACTTTTTGAGTGGAGGATTCCTGGGCATTCACCGCTGCGGTCGAAACTCTTCGCACATGGCTCTTTTCAGAAGCGATCCAGCCATAGGTTTTGTCACTTGCATGAGTTGCCTTACTGATATCGCCTCTTGGATAGAAAAGGGATACGGTAGGCATTTCTCTCTTGGTTACTGCCAAGGTGCCATGACCAGCATCAATGAACTTGAAGCCTGACGCTCGGTCCTGTTTATTGAGTTCTTTAGCTGGGTACTCCGCCTATCCTACGAGTAAAATATCATTTATTCCGTGTTTTTAATGATTTTGGAAGTTAATTCCTCTATTTATAATAAAAAATAAAAAAACATAAGCTAGTCTTTTAACCAAATTTTACTGTTAATTTTTTTTTAATTATCATTCTTAACTGTGTTTTTAATTTTGTCTAGGTAAGATTGAAAATTTTGATTACAAATAAAGGATATTTTAGGTAAAATAACAATTTTAATTGTGATGAAAAAACTAGTACAAAGATCAAGTCGCAATGGAATATGAAAATATAGGACTTATGTTTTTTTAAAAAAAACAAAAGAACTACCTAATTATTTCACCAAAAACATAGTGTCAAATAATAATTTAATCTCAAAAAAAATGTGAATGAATCATCGTCTACTGATCTTGGAAGTCCTATTTGTGAATATTAATCAATTAACTGCATTAAGATTGCTTTTTTGTTGATAAGGGATTAATGCTATCATTGTTTAAGTTAAATAAATAAAGATGATAGTAATAGAATGGGAGAGTTGGGTGTTGCTGTGGCTGTGGGGACTGGGGAGTACCCATGAATGGAAGAACACGTGTGATTTCGGAGCATCTCTTCCCTTGGTACTCCGGTTAGCTGTAGCTGCATCTTTGTACTGCATGGATGATGAGTGCCAAGTACCCTTAAGCACTCAAGGATAATGTAATTAATGTTGGTGATTTTCTCCAATCATCATATCCACTCCTAATCTCGGGAGCTCCGTCTCTAACATGCTTTTCTGGCATTTTCGTACATTCCTTACCTACTATGAATCTTGAATTTCTATCCCTTTTATCAATCACAAACTGACACATGATTAATGAACCCTATTGAAAACCTGGTTTCTTACACAAGTGTCAATCCAAGTAACCATGAACCAAGCACGGAAACCACGTGCGCTCGCTCCCGGGATGCTTCATAAACCCGCTAAGCATTCAAGTGACCCACAGACTGCCTACCCTATGTGCTGTGCACTTTTGTTACTTGCTCAAAATTAATCTTTGACCAGAAAATTGCCTCATATGTTTAGGGTTGACTAACTGCAACAGCATTAGAGCAACTTAATTTTTAATTTGGGTTCATTGGTTTTTCAAGTTTCGTGGGGCTTTTTAAATTATGACTAAAGATATGATGACAGTATGAATTTCATGTCTTTTATTTCCTCGAATTCTCTTGTTTTAGCATTGTGCAACTCTGATGGTTCAAATGATGAAAAAAAGAAAATTGTTCCGTAATAAAGGACTGTGCAAATATATATATATATATATATATATATATATATATATATATGATTTGTTTAAGATTCAATTTAAAAAAGAAGTTAGTAATATTCGGGAAAAAAGAAAGCCTAATGGTTACAAGGAAGCCAGTTTTGGTTCACATTGGCTTTGTAGCGTAAGCCACTCTAGTAGATTTTTATCGTGGCCTAGGAGAAGCCGAAAGGTTGGTTGCGTTGGATGGAGACCTCGGATTTTTCCTGCGTGGCACCATCATTTGATGGTCACCCAAGTTAAAAGATAGAAGGTCTTATCATAGGGGTGGACCCAACACCCACAGACCATCCTATTGACGTCTTAGTTAACTGACACGTGTAAACTATAGATAACCGCTTGCCTTATATAACCATGGTAAAAAAACCACCCTTTCCGTTCAAGTAGCAAGTAACTTCCCCAATGGGTAACGTGGGTCACGCGGGTGAAAAAGGAAACGGTGCCGTTTTAAAAGACTTGAATGAAAAGTAGCTCGGCAAGTAAGAGAAGAATGTGGAAGACGACATCATAGAGAATGATGATAATAACTGAAAGAAAGCCTGACCAAAGTCTCGTGATCAGATTCAATCTGTTTGATGAGTAGAACGGAATCGAAACGGTTCGTTTCAAAGCGTAATGATATGATTATATACAACTAGCTCTCACTGAATTGAATTCGGTCAGATCTGTAATTCTGCTAATTAGGAATAATAATATCTCACAGACAGTAGTGTCATCTGCTTGCTCTCATCATTTCTGTTCAATTTTTGACTGATTCAATCTCCACATCCTCTCTATCTTTCTCTCCGGTTTGTACTCATTTTCTCTCTTATTTATTTGCTTGCTTTGAAGGATTTATTATCATCATTATTATTATTTGTTAATTTCTGGGCTTAATTTCCGGCTGGTTACTTTGGATATGTTTATTGCTACTTGGATGTTAAAGTTGAGGCAGACTTGTTAGTTTATTTTTGTCGAAATTTTTGTTGTTTGACTGAGAAGAGACATTATAGTTGTTTTGATTCTTAATCAAGCGTTTATGCTTTAATTTTCTTGAAAGGACTTTATGGATTGTGCTTTTGCTATTTCTACATAAAATGATATAAGGTAATCCGCATCCTTGGCCACGCTGTGTAAGTTGTAGTGTGATTTTGCAATAGATACGTTTAGTGAGCGCTTTGGGGATAATAAGTTGATGATTATGTGAGAGAGATCAGTTTTTATATGCTATGTTATTGGCATTTATGAAATTTTTCTTTCACTCAATTTGCTTGCATCCAAACATACTTTTGCAAATGTTGGTTATACATTAGCACCTTGGCATTCCTTGTTCAATGTTTTTAACTATTTATTGCTTAATAATAAGATGAATTTTGCATCGTTTAAGGGTTTACGATAAGATGGCTTAGTTTTGTTGCTGGCTCTAGTCGTTGGTTTCATTTGCTCTATTTTATAGTAATAGAGATCAAGTCCCGTGTTCAATTATTGTTTTAGCCGTATGCTCTGGTTTTATGAGCAAAGGCTCTTTTATATATTTGATTCTAGTTGCCATATCTGGTATTTATGAATTCTTGCTATAATGAAAACTTTCTCTACAACCTAGTCCTACTTACATCTTTGTCCGTGGATCAAAACCAGAGTGCTCTATATTAATGTTTTCTTTAGATAAGCATCGATTACGTGTACCAAAATCCCGACTGCTATATTAATTGGTACCTGAGCATAAATTTAATGTTTGCTGTAAATTTTTATTGAAATTATCTATTTCCAGAGTGCTATGTATTATCTATTACGTTTTAACTGTTATGTTTTCCTCCACTTTGGAGCCTCACCGTCTGTAGAGCTAAAAATAAATTTGAATTCTGATGTAGGTTAATTGTTATTAGATGTGTGAAATAAAAGAGAGTGATGGCAGCAGCAGAAGCCAGGGCTGTGTGGCAAAGAACAGCTAATCGTTGTTTTGTTCAAGAAGATGCAAAAAGAGCTCCCAAGCTAGCTTGCTGCCAATCATCATCTTCATCATCTAAGCAATTGGATGGAGGACCAACAAGTGGAGCAGATATGCCAGATCAATCTTCTGTAGGTTTCATGCCTCTCAAAAGGAACCCCTCATATTCCAGTCTGCCCCCCGATACAAGATGGTGGCTTCAACTGCAACCTAGCTATGGGTACCAAAAATGTTTAACACGTGAGCAGTTGGAATCTGAGTTGGAAAGCTTGAGAGCTAACATTGTAGACTCACCTTCTAAAAGCGAGGTTTGCCAACAAGATGATACAGACAGCATGTGTGTGGATGGCAGCAAGAATAGCGAGTCTTCTCCTGATTCATATTGTATGATCTCTGCTGATTATATGAAGAAAGATCTTGATAATAAGAAACAAGAGCTAGAAACTTTATATGACAAGGATTTTCAAGAATTTAATGAACTTAAGGATGCAAGGAAGAACTCCAAGTTGAAAGAGATGGATCCTACTGGATGGCCCAAATCACAAAAAAATGATGAGTATGGTTTTGATCCAGAATCTGCTTGGATTGGGGGGGAAAGAACATGCCATGGTGGCGTGCGACGGATAATGACTTGGCCTCCTTGGTTGCACAGAAGTCACTTGATTATATTGCAAACTGTGACCTTCCCCCACCTCAAAAGACGAACATCAGGAGACGGCCATGCGCTCATTCTGGATCTTTTGAGCATGATAATACACTGTCATCATCTTTGGATTGGAAGGCACAAAGTGGTTGTATCTCCTCTGCAACTGATCATGTACAGGGCTGTCCCAAATCCGAAGGCATGCCTGGAAAACAAAGGGTTTCAACTGAAGGGCAATTACAAAGTGTTTCTGACAAGGCATGCAGGTATTTTCTTATATCACATCTTCTGGCGGTATTGTTTCTCCATTGTTTCTAGACAATATACAAATGCATTGCTATTGATCAAATACAACATGGTTCTGACCAGTCAACCAGGTATCGTCGTAGTTTATATCTTCTGGTGATATTTGTTCTTGGATAGGTCTGCCTAATATGTTGATGCATCAATCTATTGGCCAAATACTGCTACAATTGTCCTACTATTTTACTGCTCTACTTCTCTGCTGTCATGTTGTCAAGATAATAGAGTTCTTTATTAACCTATAAATACTTCTATGTGCTTGTATCTGCTGCTCATCCATGGTGTTCAAATCCCTTACCTGCAACCTGAAATACAGTTATATGACAACCAATAAGGAAACTGCTGAAATTGGACAAGTTTCTGAGAGTGATCCTTGCAAGGCTCAACTATTGGAAGCACTCCGGCATTCTCAGACACGTGCAAGGGAGGCTGAGAAGGTAGCAAAGCAAGCCTGTGCTGAGAAGGAGCATATTGTCAAGCTCTTCTTCAAACAGGCCTCTCAACTTTTTGCCTATAAGCAGTGGTTCCAACTGCTGCAGCTCGAAACCCTTTATTACCAGATGAAGAACAGCGATCAGCCAATGTCTAATCTCTTCCCTGTAGTTCTTCCATGGATTCCTCACAAAGGTAGGAAACTGCGCAAGAGCTGGCAAAAGTCATCAAAGGGTAAACGAGGCAAGCGATGTCGTCCAAAGCATGACATTGGCAAGTATGCTGTTGCTTTTGCATTAGGGTTGAGTCTTGTTGGTGCTGGGTTGCTACTGGGATGGACTGTGGGTTGGATGCTGCCTTTCTAGAGCATCAGCCTAATTTCCCGCTTGTTAAAATTGATTTACAAGGGAAAGTGATCGTGTTGCATTTGTTCCCATATGGATGTAGTTTTTGTATTTGTTCTTTTGTCCTGATGATAACTCTTGTATATAGATGATGTGAGGAACTGTCCATGTGTATATGTTAGTTCAAACGTGTTCTGGCACTAGAAGAAGATCTCATCGATTGTCTCTTTTGGTGAGCGTATGTATATTTGATTCAACTTTAGCATCGAATTAGTATTATCATTGCTGTTTCTCTCCCTTGCTTCAATATCGTGGTGGTTAGTTGATCACGGCAGGTAAGAGTGGTTTGGTGGAATTATGAAGTGAAGCAGTGGTTTGGTGCGAAACTTAAAAATTGGACGAGGAAGCGTCTTTTATAATGGTCGGGTTTCATGTCCTGACACTTCTCTGGAGCCCACCCTGTTTCTTATGTGGGAAATGGATTCATGATTTGGTGGTGGTGTGCTGTGAGGCTTTCCGTTTGAGATAAATGAATTCTGATATTGATGCTAGTCATGTGTGGTTATGGGAGTGCAATTTTGCAAGGTTCAGGGCAAAAATTTCCCTTCTATACCTGTCTTTTTTTTCATTTTTAAGATGATGCTTAAATGCCTGTATGAAAATGCTGTGGTCGTAATCTTCTGAAAATAGCCTTAATTTCATGATTTGCTTCATTTCGTGTCTATGTTAAACTTATATCGCAGGTTGCTTAGAATCACTTAGGCTTGGCATCTATCAAATTAAACTAAAAGATTAGAGAGCATGATAATAGACGATACGCAATAAATATGGTGATTGAGTTGGTGATTATCAGCTGCACTTGAAAAGTTCTTTGTTACCTGACAACTTAACTAAATTCCTTTACCAGTTTCCTACTGTCAACTAATCGGATCTAATTTGTTTAATAAATAAATCAAATTGAATCTAATAAATTTGAATTCGAGTCCTGCAATTGTCAATTTGAATCCTAACATGTTAGAATTGGACTAGAATATGTTTCAGAATTATCATTCAATTTTGTTTTTTTTTTTAGAGAAAAGCCTAGATGGTTGCCCATACTATATTGCGGATTGGGCATAATTGATGAAATCATTTGAAACAAAAACCATTATGATTTAATAGTTTTTGCTATGTTAGAAATTTATAAATCTATTGAAATCAAAAGTAAAAAAATATTCACCTAATTTTATGATTTTTAAGTCAAAATTTTGTATTTAATTAATTATCTCTTGTGTTTTTTAAAAGATTTCCTTCTTAAAAAAAGAAGCAATTTATTTTTTTGTTATGCATGGATTCTTAAATAAAAATTTATAATAATCTAAAATGCAAGTTTCAATTTATCAGAAATCCTAAAAAAATATATGTATAAATTTCATTAAAAAATTAAGATTTAAAATAATTTTTTAAAATATTGATGAGAAGATGAATTTTTAAAATATGAATATTAGGTTTACATTAAAATAATAATAGTAATTAATTTTAAAAGTTCATAAAAACTCTATTTAAAAAGGATGGTACCGTTAGGCTTTTTTAAAAAAAATATATTTTTTATTATTTTATTTGAGAAGAATTGATTTCAAAATATTCATTTAGAAAAAGTAAATATCAAGTGCTTTTTGTGTATATGCACAATCAATTTTTAACTAAAAAAAACTTATAAAATAATTTTGATATGTAATTATATTATAAATAATATAATAGCAATTTTATTATACTTTTAGTGCTCAAACATTTGGTCAAGTGAATTGCACACATACACAACCAAAAACAAAACACAAAATCAATTTTATAAATTTGATTTGCTATTTAATGTAGAAAAAAAAGTTTTCTTCAAAAACAAATCTGACCGTCAAATAAGAATTTTTTTTTCAAGACAAGCATAAACGCAAGTTTCAATTTATCGAAAATCCTAAAAAATATAAGTATAAATTTAGTTAATTATTTTATAAGATTGCATCGAGAAAATAAAGCAAAAATTTTTTTTTTTGAAAATTGCATAAAAATTTTAAGATTTAAAATAAATTTTTATAATATTGATGAGAATATTAATTTTTAAGAAGTACGTATATAAGGTTTGTGTCTATTAGATTTTAAAAAAATAAGCATTTTTTTAAAAGAAAGCATGAAAGTATTTCCACACTATAACTTTGGACACAAAATAAAATCACCATATCATGTTCATATATATACTCAAAATAATAAATAATATTAGAATAAAAAAAAACTCTATTTAAAAACCATAGTATCATCAAGTATATTTTTTAAATTTATTTGAGAGAAATTGATTTCAAAATATTCATTTAACAAAAAAGTAACTATTAAGTGTTTTTTGTGTATATACACAATCCACTTGAAATTAAAAAATAAGTAATTTTTTAAAAGAGAGCATAAAAGTGTTTTTTATTCCTGTTCTATATGTTAAATCAAAAAATTAAAATAATTGAAAATAGCAAATAAAACTAAATAATTAGTTTTTTAAATCGTAGAAACTAATTAATTTGTTTGTCCAAACAATAGGGACTAATTTATAATTTATTCTTGAATTGCAATTGTTGCTCTGACGAAAATAAAGAGGAAAAAAGCAATGAATGACATGAGTATTAAATGCTATATCCAAAGCAAAGGATTTGTCCAGGAAATGACAGAAAAAAGGCTAAAAAGGCAAATTAAAAGTAAATCAGTCAAGTGCAAATATAGAATTTCACAAATATATTGAGTGGCATGACAGAAATTTAGAGTAAAATAGAATGCCCTTTATATGCAATATATATATATATATAGCAAGCAAAACCCAAAAACCAGATTAAAGGGCCAAAAAACCGTGATGTAAACAGTTAAATGAGAGAATGTGAATAGTCTATAAACAGTGAATATCCTATATCTTTTAGTTTTTTTTGTAATGTTAACTACATTGAAAATCATGCTTTAATGTAAAATGAATTTGAACTATTACATATATAAGAAAATATTTTATGATGATATTTAATATGTAAATTAAAAAAAAATCCAAATATCTCACCCATAAAAAAAAATCAAATAATCCTAATAAAAACTTATATTAGAGGTCAAAATTAATTGAAATTAACCAAGAAGTATGAAAAAAAATTAAAATATATGTACATATAAATGCTTGTTATACGCACAATGTGATTGGCAAGAAAAAAAAATCCTAGTGTTTTACAAATAATAAGTTTGAAATGGACAAAAATTCAGATTAGATCAAGATTTTATAAATTAAAAATACAATTATAATACTAGTAACAACTCATTAATTAATTTTTTATTCATATGTTTATAGGATTTTTTACAAACTAATTTGAAACTTGAAAAATGACGGGGTAAAAAAATATATATATATCATGTAATTGTTTGAAAGAATAGTCATACTTTAAGAGAAAAAATAAATAAATAAAAGTAGCATTTAGAGTAAATAAATCCTAAATCTAAACCTAGTTTCATATTTTTTATTTTATGTTTTTGAAATATCATATTTATTATAAATAATATTATATTAATTTCAAAACGGATTATTATCGGATTGAATTGAGAAATATTCTTATTTAATCCATTTAATAAAAGGATTAGCGAATTTGAATTATAAAAATTATTTCTCTCATCTGATTACATGGGAATCGGATCTGAATTCGATCAGTCCTGAATTCAGTTTAATAAGCTGCTTGACATTTATTTACAAATAATTCAGGAATGGACGGACTACTCAAAACATGATTGGAAATGAAGTCAGATATACGGTGTACCCCAAGTCTCTAGTAGCTATTCTGAGTTTCTGACTTCTCCCCCACTTTCTTGTAATGGAGTTTGGCCCTAGGCTTTGGGGGCCCTGGTCCATGTATAAAAGTCAACCAACTCAATTGCCCGACCCATCCTGGCCCGGCCTGGACTTTCGGGGCTCCATCCAGCTTTAGAAGAAGAGAACAGCTAATAGTACGAGAGGAGCTGGATCCGTGTGAATACCCGTCGTCTTCAAAGATCCCCTAACAGAGAGAATACACCAGAAATTTGGAGACAGAAAGAGAGACACACAAAAATGCCGGTGATAGAAAAGTTGAGGATGTTTGTAGCGCAAGAACCAGTGGTGGCTGCTTCTTGCCTTATTGGTGGTATCGGTGCGCTTTCTTCATCAATTTTTTTCTCAATTTCGTGCTTCAATTAATTGTTAATTAATGATTATGGTTAAGATAAATTAGTGAATGAAAAATGATTGTTATCCATTTCATGTTAGTGGGTTTTCCATGTAAACTGTAGCAAAACAGTACGAGGGCATTCCTTGGATTTGTGAATTAATATTTAGGGTTTGGTTGAAATTCACTGCAAACTTCAATTCGATAAAGCTGTTGTGTAGCTAATGAATATTTCTTGGGTTGGGAATGGTGTTGCAAAATTCTTATTAATTGGCTGTAACTGAAGCATTCTACTGATCCATGTGGTCTTATTGTTTATAAGCGGGAGGGACCTTATGAAACTACAACACCCTGCTTCATCATATAGATAGAAGCTTAATTTTTTTTTGAAAATGGAAAGATTCACCAGTGCTGTCACTATTTTGTTTCTAGTAATGGATATTTAATCTTCCTGAAAATCTCAGGTCTCTTGCTTCCAGCTGTGGTGAGGCCCATTCTGGATTCCTTAGAAGGAAGCAAGCATGTCCCTGAAAGACAGCCTTCCATTAGTGATGTGAGTATTTAGTTTTATGTTTCGCTATTTCTTTCAGAACATTGGAAGAAATATTCAGTCTATGTACTACTTTTGGGTGGATTGTGTTTCGTACTAGTATGCATTACTGAACTCCTATTTTAGGGTTTAAACCTCTAGAACCTGTGGATAGTTTTAGTAATTAGCGTTACACAGTTCATTTTTTCTTGAACATGGCATATTATTCATGCAGTAATTGTTCTTGTTTTGCATAGATGAACCTTGCTATAAGTATTGTTGTTTTGCTGGTAATCCATGATATCTCAACTTGCTTATCGACATTGACATATGACTATCTTGTACGGTCGTGGACATTTTGATATGATAAATTAAGTGATGAAACAATTGTTGCTGTGTCAGATTGAGTTACAGCTAATTGGTTGTTTCCATATTTTAACAAAAGTTTGTGCGGTTATGCATTTTCAATTTCCCACCGTCTGTTTTGTTTTTGTTAAGTTCATGATTATTTTTAGATGAAGAATATGTAAACCTGTTGAAATCACATGCCTATACTATCATAGCCTCAGAGGGTTTTTACTACCTGTAGGGATCTGTTGTTTGCTTGATTCAGTTGCTTTGATATCATTGAATTAGGAAGGTGCATTCCTTAACTGGCAACAAAGAGCTAAGCCAATTTTGTGATAGTGAAAGGGAATTTAACATCCATGAACCATCTTCATGAGAACTTGCAACTATGCCTTTCTTCTTTTTTCTGTTCTTGACTCTTGAAGTCAAACATTTTTGCAGGTGCTTGCAGGTATGACAGGGAAACAGCAACGATGAATCATTTGTTGAAGTAAGCGGCTGAATTTCAAACGTTCCTCAACCCTATGTGTTGTTACTCTTTTTTTACATCCCGTCAGTCTAAGCAGCTTGAAATAAGTTTTACCTTTTTACTTGTGGAACACTGATAAATATTGAATGTTGAACATCAACCTGTTTTTTGTAAGCATATGAATGTTTTCTTTAAAATTAATTGAGTACTTTAAGCAAAGCTTCCTTGCTGCTTCCTTTTCCTCTATTTTTCATTTATCTTTATCAGCTGGATTTGAACCCCTTCATTTATTGGCTGTTGGGATTAATTCCTTTTGGTGTGTGTTAAAATTAATATCATATGGGTATTATAGTATGACGGGTTGCTTATTACTGTAACTGACAGCAATGATGGATTACCTAAGTGTTAAATGTTTCTGGGATTCAACTGATCAAATTACCATGGAGAGACAAAAACAAAGATGTTACTTGTTATTCAGATTGGTGTTGGCATGCCCAGTCGAGGCAACCTGATCAACTGGTCATCTCTTTTTCTATTGTCCTATGCTGGATAATGGTGGTGGAGTGTGCTTGCGGGATTAAGGATAATGCTCTAAAATGTTTAAAGTGACCCACCTAATATATATTCCAAGTTTCCAACCGTTGGTCTTGTACTGATTCCAGTTCTATACAATTTTAGTTTGTATAATTTGATAATTTAGCTTCACCAGAGATCAATAATGGCCAGGCTTGCTGGTTTAATTAGGCCGTTCATGCAGACTGAAAAACGCTGTCTTCATAAGTGAGATTCATGCGAGATAAATTAAACTAAAGCGTAACGATTCTAAGGTAAATCTCAGCAATCATTTAATGCGCGCGCGCGCGCGGGGGTTTTAACACTACCGTTTAGGACGAATGTAACTTTCTCCAAGCGAGCCATTATGGTACATTTCAGTCTTTACAAAAAGCTTTTACTGCTATTCATCAAAAAATTAAAAAAGAAAAGCTTTTACTGCTCACACATTTGACAGTACGCTGTCATCTCCAACTACTTGGCTAAAACGTCCTGTAAATTCTTCCCACAGTTCAGATAAAGGTTCAGCTGAAAGGCCTTCCGAAAACAGTGCAGATGACAGCACAGCGGGAGAACAAGCAAGGATGATGGGCAACACCACAACAAAAACGTCATTTTCATTTGAAAGAGAAATATCGAAGGTCGATAGGAGATATAGGACCATCCCTAGCGGTGTACAGATAATTAATTGGACATATCCATCCTGCACTGCCCCAAGAAAAGTCAAATCACAAACCCGTGGTCTTTCTTTGGCTTCTTGTTTCTCCAAGGTACCACCTGCTTCAAGCCCTCATAAATATTCGCCTGAAAAAAGTCAACACAACTGTTTCTTTTAGTGGTAGTAATCGAAACTCCAAAGGTTGTTATTGCATACAGAAATTTATACTTACCGCACTATTGAAACCGGCTCTAACCTACTCTAAGCAAGGCTATCATTATTGCACTTACTAAGCTGCCTCGGCTGGAGTAAATGGGACCTCTGCTTGAAAATTATTTGTCCATGTTACAAGCAAAATTGTTGTTGTCCATTCATGGCCTTTTAAGGCTGTACAATTTGGTTGCTTTGTTATGTCACAAACTCGTTTATTAAAATTTAAAGCAGTGAAAAGCTAGTTTTATAAGCAAAAAAATGAAAATTAAAAATTCTGATGTGTTATGACTAATGAAGAGATTACAAGAGCAAAATCAATTAAAAAAAAAAAAAACAAAATGGATTGCTGAATTTGCTCAAAGAGCATGCTATTCTTTACTTGAGGGAAGGGGATTCCTAGTTATTCAATCAAGAATCGCACATAAGTAAATCAAACCAAGGAACTATATGAGAAAAGGAAATTTAGTAAGAGTTAAGACTGGAACTAACCCAGAAATGAGACCTGGCATTGGACACAGCAGAAAAACTCCCTGAACTTTTCATTCTTGTCATCTTGACATTGTCGCTGCTACTAATCATCTCTTCCTCTTCATTGCTGCTTTGATCAAGAGGTTCTCTATCCCCCAAAGATGGAAAGACATAACTGCCCCCACCAGCCTCTCTATTACCCTTCAAAGCCCTCCTTCCCCAACTCCAAGAACCCAAAAACCCGCCTTTCTCTTTGCCTCTCCTCTTGCTAAGAACTATGGGGCCAAGCTGACCCGTCTCAGGACTGCAACTCCTGCGAAACGACCCATAACATTCCCTTGATCTGATTACTCTAAACGACGAAGACTGAAATCTTGATGACTTCCCAGTGTAAGGACCCTCCAAGACTGTGGTGGGTGAAGGCAGGGTGTCTATTAACAGTCTCGGAGGTAACTCTAGGCACTTTTGTGGCAAGTCGATGGGCCTGGGGATCAGGCTGGTGCATTCCCTGGGTTTGCCAGGCTCTTCCTCCCACCGAAATGGGACAGAGGCTGAAGTTTGGAGTGGTGGGGTTAGTGTCCCTGACCTCTCCGGTGACTTTGTATGTGCATATGCATGTGGTTTGGGTATCAGCAGTAGCCTTGGTGGTGTGAAGCTTGGCTTTTCTTCTGCCTCCGATGCCATTTCTTTTGGGTGATCTCTCTCAAAGTGCCTATATATCTAGTGAGTTTGTACGATATGGAGAAATTGCCTGTGCTTTTAAGGGCTGCGAGTCTGGTAATTTGTATTAGGGAGACAATGGGGGAAAAGAAACGAGGGTCCTTATGATAAAAGGCAAGACTTCCTAGCCATCGCTCATCAGTCTATTCATTGAAGATAAAAGTTGCATTAGGACCTTTTCTCAAGGAATTTGCATTTGTTGTTTAGTGTTTTAAGTTCCTCATAATACTAATTAGGTTCGGTAGAATTAGTGCTGGATTAATCATAAGCTATCTAATCACATATTTATACGAGTGTACGGACATTGAAATACACTAATAATTACCGCCAAATTTTGATTGCTTTAAAATATTCTTATAGAGTTGGCCCATCATATTGGGCAAAAAAATGAAAATAAAAAAGCAACGGAAAAATAAGTGAGAGGGATAGCTAATTGCATGCGCATTATCTAATGCTGATTCTAAAAACAAAACCTGCTCTCTCATTTTAAATTGAAAAAAAAAAAAAAAGAGGACAAAACAGTGAAAGCACTAAAGCAGAAAATGTTTCCTCTTTTATAGTCAGATGAGATGAGAACAGCCTGATTTGAGAGTGGCTTTGTATAGCTTTACTAAAGTGTTTCATTCCATGGTTTTATTAACAATTTTTTTTTTTCAAAATAAAGAAATGTGGCAATCCAGAGCACACATTTCAAATATTTCAGCCAATCTCAACTTTTTAGGAGTCAGGATGTCTGTGCATAAGAGCACAGCTGATTTTTACTTTGAATAGGGCAGCATCGGATGCCAGCGTGAGACAGAGAATCATTCTTTTGCAATGCAAAGACTTGACTTTTTGGAATTTACTTGATTCGTCTAATACCGGGCTAGACAAGTCATTCTTGTTTACCCTTCCTCAACCTCAAGACAAGGCAATGGCGCTAAAGATTTTTGAGTGTAAGGAATCTGAGAAAGCTTATAAAAGAGGGAAAAAAGAGGAGTCGGAAGTATATTTGGTAGTAACCAAGAAAGGCAACATCAACAAAGAAAAGATACAGCTGGTTGTTAAGATCGATCTTCTGGAGTATAGTTCAGCATTTCCTTTCCTTCTCTTCGTATCAATGCAAATAATTAAGAAGATGAAGGCTGACCGAGATCCAGTCTAGAAAACCATGATAATATTATTGAAATGCAATATAGAATTATTTGCATAAATTGTTAATCACGCAGAGATATGATTTGTTTCTTTTTAACTAACACGCATTCTCTATGTTGACAGTTCTTCTAGTGCTCTAGCCGACACCCGGCCAGGTGGGACAAATCATTTTCCAGCTATACGACAATTACACGTATAGCCTCATGGCTAATTGAATTTACCTGTCTTTCCTGTTTGATGCATGCCACTCTTATTTTTTATTTAAAAATATTTTCGAAGCAATTTATATAATTTCTCTTTTTTTCATATTAGTGCATTCTCGAGAATAAAATTTTCTAAAGGACGCCAATAAGGAAGGTTTAGATGAGAAATATTTTGCGTGTGGAAAATGTGAATGTAATGGAAATGAACCAACCTTAGCTACCCGCCACGCTAAACGCAAAAGTCAAAAGGTGAAACAAAGAGTATTTCACTCATTTTCAAGACAATAAAGAAGGTAAGCGTGCGTGGTACAGCCTAAATCAGAGTGGTCACGCACGGCTTTGATCAAAGGGCCTATATCTTTTGTTAGAAAGCTTAGCTTTAACGAAACAAAACAAATTGATTTCGAATTCTTAAGATAGTGAAAGATTAATATAAATATTTGGACCTGAGACATCTTAAAATAAAATTTTAAAAAAAATGCCTATAACTTTCCTTGACTCTCTAGCTTAGCTCTCATACACAGTACAAACTTAACGGAAAACAAAGCCCATCTGCGTAGCAATGCTATGCTTGTTAGTCTAATTTCCCATTTTCTGTGTGGCAACTAATTCAATCATCATTCTAGATAAAGGTGAATCAAGAAAGTCAAGCCAAAATTAGCAAAACACACTCGTCAAAGTAGAAGATGGTAGTGGTATTGGTTGTCAAAGAAAGAAAAGGGATATACATGCAAGACTTTTTGCTTGATGCACATGTAAGTGAAGATTAAAACGTGATAAATTTTGGTTGGGAATAGAAAATTGGATTCATGTATGTTATTTACAGCTCAACATGGACTCTTACTAGAAAAGGATAGACGGGTCTACCATAAATCATTTGTGCTGTAATCCTGAAACCAGATGGACAAATCAGAGCAACATAATGTGCCTATGAGTTGTCTAGCCAAAAAAAAAAAAAAAATGATAAATAATCATTAGCCAAAGGACACAATAAGATAAGCATTGAACACATTCCACAGTCATCCAAGCAACAATAAGTTGGGCAGGTGGCATCTTTTTTTCTCTAGGGTTAATAGTTGCAGGTATTCATTTACTTTTTTTTTATGGTGTCCCTTTTTTTTACATTTGATTTCGTGTTTTAAGTTTGTTTCTCTATTAATTTTTTTAACCTAACGGTATTAAATTATATCATTAGCCTCATAGGATTACAATGTGTATCTACTCTTTTTTTTTTTTTTTATCTTAATCTCGTTTTCTACTAATTTTTTAGAGAAAAAAAATTAAAAAAAGGGTCTAGATAATTTTTTTAATCTAAAATATCATTTATGAGTTTAGATTTATTTCTATGATAATAGGTAAATTTTGAGTATAAAATAAAATACTTATAGTATTTTAGAAAAATCAAGAGAGTTTTAGTTAAAATTTTTTAATAATATTTATAATTTTACAATATCTCAAAAAAAATTGATTATTATTTACTTATTTTTATTTTACAAATTTCTTAATTTGACTCCGAGTGAAAATATATATTTTTTTTAATATTCACTAAACAATGGTTAAAAGACTATAAATACCATTCAAAAATTTAAAATTTAAAATTTAATAAAAACTCTCTTAACATTAAAACAAAATACTATAAATATATCATTTTATACTCAAAATTTACGTATTGTCATAGTGCTAAATTTAAATCCATAAAAATATTTTTATCTTTATTTTTTTTTCATTTAAAAAAAAGTACAGAGAGATGAGATGAATTAAAAAAAAAATTAGCATGTTTTGCAATCTTGAGAGGCTAACGATATAATTTAATATTTTTAGCCTAAAAATTGAACGAAATGACAAACGTAAAACAAAAAAAAAAAAAAAACTTAAGACAAAAAAAATATATGATCAACATGAAGAAAAAAAAAACAATAGAGGATTCTGCAACCATTAACTTTTTTAATGTGTGTGTGGAAGTGGAGGATAGAAATGAAAAAAACATTTCGACTAAGCCCGTTAACTAGTTTAGAGCTAAATTTTTGGGCTGCTTAAGGCCTGGTCCATACTGCTTCATTCTTGCTGAAGCCCCAAGCTTTCAATACCTTTTTTTTTCTATCATCGTAAAAAACCTGACAACCAGCTCATGGCAACAGATTAAAAATATATACAAAAAAAAGTTGTAGTTGTGAAATTTAAACTAAAATAATTAATAATAATTCATAAAAAAAATGGACACAAAATAAAATAAAAAATTGAGTTAAAAATATTTGTATTGTTTTTTATAGATTTAGATGTGATTATATATATATGACTCATAAAATAAAAATAAATACTAACAGTTATTTTTTGAGTATTTTAAAATTTCTTACAATACAACTGTTATGGAGATATAATATGCATGAAGAAGAAGAGTTGGCCTTGGATTTAAATCATCCCCTTTTTTTAGGGGAGAAAAAAGTTGTAAATTCACCGATTAAGGAACAAACATCGGGTGGGTGTGTGTGTCTACGAGGCCGAATGGCAAATACCCAAAAAACCAACGAAGTAGTCCTGCATTCATAAGGCTCAAACGAATAATAAGTTGCAAATAGAGGGCCGGAAGCTCTATTATACCAGATGGACCAAACAAGGCAACCCAAATCTTAGGCTAGCTTTATTTAAGTCAAAATAGCCCACCCCCAAGAGTATGTCCAAAAACATTCCCCAGCAGCCAACGTGGACGAAAGCATTTTAATTGAATCAATCACACATCCTTCAGTAGTACTATATCAGATTTTTTACATATATTACGCTCTCAATCGAACAAAATATGTAAATATCTCATGTTATATCATACGTTTATTAAAATATATTAAATTTTATATTTAATTGATTATTTTTTATATTTTTTATAAATTTTTTATCAAAAAAATTATCTAATAATATAAAGAATGTTAAAACCGAGTATATTCTTTGCTAAAAATTTATTTTGTAATGTTTTTTAAATATTTTTTGTCTTAAAATTTTTTATTAAAAAAATCAGAGAAAAAAAGGATCGAAATGACAAAAATTAAACAAAAAATATTTTACGAATTGAAAAAAATATATATTTAAAAAAGAAGAACTAAGATACAATATTAGGAAAACTTTCATTATAAATATATTAAAAATATTTAAAAATTATAAAAATGTCATTACATAGTAAAAGGATAGTGCTTTTGAGTGTAAGTAAATGAATAGTAAAACTAATGTTTTTATTTTAATTTTATTTATAATTTGATATGGTTTGATTAAAAAAACAACTAAATGGATTAAAAATTAAGTACTTTTTTTTTGTTTATTTGACTCAAAAATTGTGAATGTATTCTTGATTAATGTAAAAACTAATTCAAAAATACTCTACTATAGATAAATCGAGATAAATAAAACTTGAGTCAATTACAAGTCTGATAGCTATTTGATAGTTTAAACCATCTATAACTTGTATAACTTATATGAGGTGGATTTCGCTGACAGGAGCATTAGCACCAGCCCTCGACGACCCTTCTGCTACATCTTTCCCTTTGTTGCTTGACATCACCAAAAAACAGTGAGTTAATTAAGTAACTTTTTTGAGGTTACGAGAAAGGAATTAAGAATATATTTGAGGAGGAGGGGAGAGAAACGTTGAGAAGGAAAAAATAAATAATGAAAATCACATCAGATGGGCTAATGAGGAGACATGCTATGGGTCCTATGAAAGTGCTTTAGCTTCTCTTTTTCGTCCTATCATATTATTTTCTTGCTTTAGTGGCTACTATTAGCAATAACTAATATATTTTTTTCGCCTTACTCTCATCTTTTACTAATTTTTTTATAAAAGGAAAAAGCTAAAAAAAAGGTCAAGATAATTTTTTTAATCTAAAATATCATTTATGAGTTTAGATTTATTTCTATGACAATAGGTAAAATTTTAAAATAAAATAAAATAAAATAGTTATATTATTTAAAAAACAAAAATCAAGAGAGTTTTAGTTGAATTTTTAAATTTTTGAATAGTATTTATAATTTTACAATATCTCAAAAAAAATTATTATTTATTTATTTTTATTTTATAAAATTCTTAATTTAACTCAAAATGAAAATACAATTTTTTTTTTAAATATTCACTAAACAGCGGTTAAAAGATTATAAATATTATTTAAAAATTTAAAATTTAATAAAAACTCTCTTGACATTGAAAAAAATACTATAAATATATCATTTTATACTCAAAATTTATTTATTATCATAGTGCTAAATTTAAATCCATAAAAATATTTTTATCTTCATCTTTTTTTTTCATTTAAAAAAATATAGAAAGGCGAGAATAAGAAAAAACAAATTAGCAATCTTGAGAGGGTAACGATATAATTTAATATTTTTAGCCTAAAAATTTAACGAAATGAAAAATTTAAGAAAAAAACTAAATCTAAAAAAAATAAACTTAAGACAAAAAAAAAATGGTCAACGTGAAAAAAAGAATAGAGGATTCTACAACCATCAACTTTTTTTAAATATATATATGTGGAATTGGAGGACAGAAACGAAAAACCCATTTCGAGTAAGCCCGTCAACTAGTTTAGAGCTAAATGTTTGGGCTGCTTAAGGCCTGGTCAACTCTGCTTCATTTTTGCTTCATTCTTTTTGAGCTAAATTTATATGTGATTTTCGTGTGTGTGTGCGTGTATATATATATATATATATATATATATATATGATTGTTTTAAAATTTCTTATAATACAACTGTTGATAAACAACAGTTGCAGGCCTCCCACCCAACAAAATATATAGCGAGGAACGATTCTCGTAATGGCTATGTTGTAAAAACATATCTCATCGATGAGTTTTTTAGATTATTAGTGATAGCAGTCACGACCAATCTTTCTGGGCCAGCTACTCGACTTCTCGGGGAACAAGATCAATCACGGCCTATTCAAGGAGCGACATTTGAAAACCATAGATAGACAATTAAATGACAATTGACAATCATATAAATAAGAACTCAAGTTGCAGCAAATTAACAAAATGTGGGTGAGTGCATGTATTTATAACTTTCTGAAAGAAAAAAACAAATAGAGAGAGCGAATTAAATGCTCGTGTCCTTCTAAAATGTTAACAGACGGAAAGAAAGACATTGCATAGGGAGAATCGTCTTTGTGATTGATAGAGGAATCCATGGAGGCCCATATGAGGATAGTGGGCCATTCACCCATCGAAAGAACCATGGGTAATGGGTCCGACTTGGCATAAGAATTGGATTTTAAGACCCCAAACGAGATATACAGCTGCGAAAAAAATACAAAAGATCCAATCAAACAGTTTTTTTTTTCTTTTCTTTTTTTAAGAGATGGGAATATCTCGAATCGTATTGACTGATAATCAAATTAAAATTGATATCCCACAAATAATTTAGGGAAATAAAAAAAATATTAAAATGAAAATAAAAATCATATCAATTTTAATAAGTAATCAATCACTGCAAGTGACTTAATTTAAATGAATAATCGATATTATAGAGAAACGAGAACTGAAGATATTTTTAGGATAAAACAGAAAACAACAAGAAAGGAAAAGGAAGAAGATGGACTTACAGAGAACTGATGTAAACTGTAGAGTGATAAACAATTGAAAGCACTACATTGTTTAAAGAAATCGTTTCAAAAATCTTTTCGTGGACTTATTTGGTGTCAAATATTATGAATTTGGATGTTCTCACTTTTCTTTCATGACATAATAAGTCATATTTGTGAAATTAAAATGTTGAAATCAAATCAATGAGATAGTAGCTCAGCCAACACTTGCATGGAAACTCAACACAAACCCTAACTGACTCTAACGTTATAATTCACTGTTACTTAGATAAACGAATAGATATAGCCATAAAACAATAAAAATAAAAAATAAAAAGTCTAGCCTGCAACATCACCAAACCATTGTGGAGCTTTTAATGGAGAAAGATGCAAAGTGCAAACCATTATGTGGCAGAGTCTCACGACTGCTTTAGCCGAAAAAAAATGAAAAGCTTAATTGGAGGGTCAAAACTCCCACCAAGCTACTACCAATATAGAGATGAAGAAAAGGACAAATACCTCCTTAGACTCCAGCTTAGAGTTTTTTTTTTTTTTTTTTAATTACACATTTAAAACTTTTAATAAAATTAATCTACTAGTATTTAAAATCATAATCATAATTCTTAACAAAACTAATTTACTAAAATTTAAATTTATAATTTTTTATTATAAAAAACTATTATCATTAGATTATAAATTCTTCATTTTTTTTTTTTTGATATGCGTGGCATGTCAATAAAAAATATCAGAAGAATGACGTCATATTCTCTAACATAATCCAAACACGTTAATTTTTTTCATGCAATTATATCGTTGAATAACTTGATTTGACTTCTTGCAATCTCTGTGTTTGTCTTCTTTCATACATTTTCCCCTTTCCACTTGATAAAATAACCGTTCTGGTTCCAATCCAAAAATAACAAATTTCTACCGCAGTTTTTGACTACTCATTTCAACCAAATTTTTATTTATTTTCAACTATGTTTTTTTCCGGGAAGCTTTCATTCTTTACATCTCAAGCCGAAACTTTCAAACGGACAAAAAAAATAATAATAATAAAAAGGCTCCCCAATCTTCTGTCATTGTCGATTGGATTTTACAGCTCTTAAAATCTCAATCTTTTTCTCCTTCTCCACTTGAACGGCTACATATTATAGAAAAAATAAACTTCATGAGAACAACTCTTGCCTCTCCGTATTCGACAAACTAGAGGCAAAAGACACGCCAGACAACCTAGTTTTTCCCATGGCAATGTGAAAATCACCACGGCAATGAGGACATTTTCCAAACCATCTTTGAAAATATAGAATGCCACCTAAGAAATTAACATGAAATTGGGAGACGAAGACCTGAGTTTTGACCAACTAAACTATGGAATATTGGAAACCCCATTTACAAATGACAAGTAATAATAACCAATTAACTGAGACTTCGAGAGGAATTACTACGATAAATAAAAAGGCAAAAAGTGCTTCCACATTATCCCAGAATGGAGCCAGATCATGTCCGTAACCCATCGTCCAGTTCTCAAAGCTGGTTTCACATATAAAGTTGCTAGGGCCAGATTTGATATTAATCAGATTCAACAAGAGAAGTCCTTATCCAAGAAATGTCCTCTCCTGCCTACCTGGGACCAGCAGGCAAGGACAATTATCACACCCTGAAAAATTGTTGACTGCACTGAACACCCTAGGCCCTCAATACATACTGACACATTGTAATGTAATGGTCCCGGAAAATTAAAATCAGATAAAGGGTGCTCAAGGAAAAAAAAAAAAAAAAGGGCATCTTCTCTGTAGGCTTTCCCTGAGGAAGGCATACAAAATGTTAAATAGTGAAAGAAACAACTCACAACTTCCACTAGCAAGAAACCAAGAACTAACTGCCAACCAAAACACAAGCAAGCATACATATATTTTTTACAGGCTAATTAATTAAAGTCCTCACCAACCCACAAGATCAAGGCATACGCAAATTGCAGTTCTAACCATGATTTAATTTTAGTTCCTAAAAGTTCTCTCTTTTTTTTTTTTTTTTTTTAACACCAAATCCCTAATACGGCTACCTAGAGTCTAGAGACCCAACATACTTCCTTCCCTCCACTCCTCTACCAAACAAGTGCGAGCTCCCTAAAAAAAACTGAGCAAACTTAAGCACCACGCTTCCTTCATTTTACCCAAGCTAAATAAACCAAAATAAAATAAAAACGTATAAAGCAAAGGGATTTCTGAATTTCATGCATCAGACCTATGCTCCGACTCCATGCTTACAACAGTCCCCTCACCCTCAAAAGAAGATGCCGGAAGCTTGCATTTTGTGCCCATCTTCTTCACTTCCTCAGTTGAATATATGAATATCTTCTTTACCATCTTACAGAATTCCCTGCATGAATTAATAAAATAGATTTCAAGTGATATCTTCTTTACCATCTTGTACAATTTAACGGGAAAGAGATAATCAAGTGATATAGATGAATTTCTAAATCACTTACGGCCATGGATCATCACCCACAAGCATCATATCGCCCTCATCGTCTGTAAACACAACTGCCCATCTTTGGCGTGTGGAGAGTTCTCCTTCGATTTCAAACATTTTCTCCAGGTCATTTATAAGATCCCTGTACCCTTTCAACACTGTTAAATCAAGAGCGCGACCAACAGCAACCCCTTGCATTTGCACCTTCTCAAAGTAAACAAATTTTATTTATCAGAAGCTCAGACAGAGAGGGAAGAACTACAGAAGGCAGAACTTCAAATTTTACCTTGGTACGAGTTCTTGTGGAGGCTGTGGAGCCTTGCTTGCTTTGTGACTCCTTTGCCAATGCCTCTGATACAACTTGCTTCTGTTCTTTTGAAGACATTGAAACATCCATGGTTTGGGCCTTCTCAACCTCACTTGCAGCTGGAACAAGTCCTTTGGTGCCATTAGAATCAACAATTGGATATGCAGGTTCCTTCTCTGGTGGAGCAGCAATACCAGAGTTGCTTGTCAGATCAATTCCAAACAGCCGGCAACCTACAGAGTTCTCGTACTTTCTGCCCTTCTCCGCCTTCTCATTTATCAGGCCATTGCTTTGCCTTGATGGTATAGGAGAGGCAAAACCAGAGATAATTGACCTTGTAGCAAATTTGCCATCCCCTGTTGAATCTGGAAAAAAGTTGAGAGAAGCACTCGCGTGAGGTGAAGAAGGCCAGATTCCTTCTGGTCGTGCCCTTGAATTACAGGCACTACTGCTATTATGGAGAAGATTGCTATCAATTTCCGTCTGCCTCATAGCCCAGACATGGCTTTCAGAGCTTTGGACTTCACTAGTACTCCCTAGGTGGGCTAACTCGTGAGATTGGGTTGATCCATGATACCAAAAAGCTGAAGCAGCTGAATTTGTAGTAATCTCTGCACTCCAATTAATGCATAAAGTTCAAAAAAAAGCATAGATAAAATGATTCATAGAGAAACCAAGACAATTTTTCCACATACCAGATGTAGGAATATCCACAGGTCGGGGCCTTTTGCTCTTCACCGCCTGTTGAGTAAAATTTGGAGAAGCAGGGGCTGCAAAAGGTTCTATGTCCCATGGAGAAACTCTCTCTGGCCTTTGAATTGTTGCTGGTTCATCCCATTGAATCTGTATGAGGACATAATAGGGAAACAAGCATAAAAAACAAGATAATAAATAGGTCAAAATTCACATATGAATTCCAAAACAGTAATCAACCTTCAACGATCGCCATATAGAGCCAGACCACTCTGGAGAAATATCTCCAACTCCAACTATGGTACCTGTGAACCTGATCAAACAGTTTTCACAAGAGGTAAGGATCATCTTAAATCAACCATGAAACCCAGAAACCAAATATATATGGCGGAGATACCTTCTCTCAGGAGAATCCTCTCCCTCAAATCTCATCTTGAAGCGCATACCAACAGAAAATCCATTCTTAACAGCCTCTAGATATTTGTTCAGCCCAATGATATACTGGTTCGTCCTGCAGATGAGCACAGAGAGTAATTTTAAGATAAATGGGATGGGACGGCCAATTAACAAGCACCACCCAGATTTACAGTAACGAAGGCAATGATCAAACCTTGGCTTGTAGTACACAACAAAGAGGGTCTGTGTCAAAACAGCATGAGAGGCAGTAGCAAGCACTCCTAAATGCATGCTTTGGCTGGATATCACAGATGACGGAATGGAGCTTTGCTGACGAGCAAGACGTCGGACCCCAACTCGTAATTCCCCATTATCACCTCTACAAAAGCATAATATATGATATAATTATAAGCAGAAGTGGAGATCTGAATCTGAATGATAAATCAGATCGTTTGGGTCCAACAACCTAAGAAACACAAAAGCATCTCCTGCAACCAGTCTTTTGGAAGTGACAAATGTGCTCCATCCTGTTGTAAGCAGATGCCTCCGGGGTTGACCTAGTTATATAAGTTAAAAAGAAAAAGGGTAATCTAGAATGTAGAGTAATGTAACCCAGTTTCTTAAGCGTATTACCGTTTCAGTAAACTAGAAAATAGTAACATTGCAAAAAGCAAAGTTGATATGAAGCATATACCTCTAAATATATGCTTGAACCGCCACTCATAGCCATGAAGGTCTCTGGCAGCCAGTTCCTGGGTCGGCGTTGCTTGGCTCATGTCCTAATAAAAATGAAATGGTGGTTATTAAATACAAAAGTTTCAACGAACAACCTCTACTGCATCTAAACACCATTTAAGTAAAAAAGTTATTACCAAAGGAGGCAAGCATTCAGTGGCATGCTTTCTGAGAACAGAGAACCCTCCATGAGTGCTAGTATCAGAAGCTGTTAGAATTTTGCAAAAGGAATGAACTGTTGGCTTTGCCGGCTCAGGTGGACAAGGGTCTGGACTTGTAGGTTCGGTTTGCTGAGATTGAATTGCACACAACGAAAATATATATTGTAAAATAAGAACATTGATTCAGCAACCAAATGAAACAATAAAACCCAAAAAGGAAAACATTTACTCACATCCACTTCTGGGTGCAGAGTAATCTGAGCATAAACCTCATCCGTGTCTTGTTCAGCCTAAAAATTTGAAGAAACCAAACACTAATAAAAAAAAATAATAATAATAATAACACTTGCAAAGAAACAGAAATAGGAAATAAGAACACCAGCATTAGAATTACCAGCAGTTGAATGTTTACGACACGACAAAGGATCTTAGGATGAAGATTAAACCGTGGGATTTGCTGATTCAGTTCTTGATTTGTTGATGCTTCTAACTGCATAAACAATCCATAAACCAAGAAACAATAAAGCAAGAGGCTCAGATTTCGATCCGAGTTCTTTAAAACAACGAAAGCAGAGAAATGAGGTAAAAAAAAATTCCAGGAAAATAAAACAAATCAAAAGCTACATACTTGTTCCATGTGACCTTGAGGGAAGTAAAAAACTCTCTCTCCAGCCTTTGGGACATCCACCAATGGCCCTGCACATGCCTTCCATAGCTCTGTATACAGATCATCACCTCCTACGCCCATCAAAAACCAAATTAAAACACAAAATAAACAGAGATTTTAAAATATTTTTTAATTGGGTCTATAACCCTGTTTGGTTGCTGAGAAAACCCAAGAAAAGAAAAGAGAACACCTGTTTAAGAAACATAAATTTAGCATCATTTTTAGTCCCTACAAAGCAAAAACCTCCACTCCAGAAGCCAAATATTAATAATACCAACTCGAGTGAGATCAAATTTTCAATCTTTTGCACACCAATGTAAAATTAACTAGTAGTACAACTCAAAGCCCATCTGTTTTCCTTTCTTCTCCATTCTCAGCAACCAAACAAAGCAGCAAAAGACCATTTATTTTCACCAAACTAACACATGATATTTCCCATCCTCACTAACCTGTTTCAGCATGAGCCATCAAAACAGCCAGTCAAGCAAGGTGGTACCAAAGAAATAGAGAGAAAACGAAGTGATGAGGAAAGAGAGAGAATCCACTAGAAAGATGGAAAGCTGAAGGGGAGAAAGAAAAGAAAGAAAGAAAAGGGGTTTGAGGGAGTAAAGGACTACCCCATTCAATGAGCCAAAAACACATAAAAGGCTAAGCAGACATGACGGTTATGTAGGAATTCATTTTTCTTTCATAATTATAGAGTATAGTAAGGAAGCAAGCAGTAGACAGTGGCTGGCACTCTGAGGCCTGTGGCTCTCTTTCTCTGTTTCAGTTACAAAACTGCTTCTGCTTTTGTCTTCGCATTCACACAAAAACCGCTGTTTTTTTGACAACACACAAAAGAGAGGAGGAGTGTTTTATTGCTGTTGTTGTTGCTGACTTCTTATTGTGATCTCTCTCTCTCTATCTAAGGACTTTGAATCCGACGTTACCGATATTTTTACCAAATCCCCCTAAAACTAGATTAGGGGCTCTCTCCTGCTGCTCGTGATGTAATAATCTTTTGAGTCTCGTTCTGGTTTCTCTCTCTCTTCAGTTACTCACTCTAGTTTCCTGCATTCTCTACTTTCTCTTTCTACTCTCTAGTCCCTTTCAGCGTCTTTCGTCCTTTTAGCTTAGCTTACATCTTGTTTCCGATTTTTCTCTTCTTTTTCTTTCTCGGCAGTTGCCAATTGCTGCTACATTAATAGCTCTTATTAGATCCGTTTTCATATATCTGTTTTTATAATTTTAATTTAATCAATTAAATACATGTATTTTTAATTTTCGTTAAGTATGATTGATAAAATTAATAATTTTTATACATTAGATTAAATAAAAATATAATATATACGCATATAAACACTACATGCGGGTCTTCTTCTCTTTAATTCTATTATTTATTTATTTGAATTAAATGTGTAAAAATTATCGACTTTATAAAATTGTATTCAATTAATTAAATTAAAAATTTATAAAAACACATTATGCAAGTTGTGGATTTAGTATTTGATAGCTAGCATGTAGACCGAACTATGTCCTACATTAGTGAGGGACCCTAATTGCTGACGTTAATTGCTAAACTCTTATTTACCATCATTAAGTCAGGTAATTAGTACTGCGGTTGTGGATTAAACTGAATAAATGGAATACACGAAGGAACGATCTGATTGTCGACATCACATGAAACTCATTTATGGGATCCACCATCAAACGGTTGCCTTATTTTGTGCATTGCCTTAATGCCTTTCCGCACAACACTTGGTGACGAAAAGACTTTTCGTTTATCAAGTCTTTTCGTTGATTAAATGATGGATATTAACTACTAATACTAGTTTTATTTATATTGGCAACGGGGTTTAAGTTTGCTCCTCCCAAGGGATGTGTAGGAGTAGATGGTAAGCGGAATATTTATTTAGTTTGAAATCTCAAGTTTGAATTTTGTTATTTTGAAAAGGTGGTATAATTATATGTTTGTTTATGTAACGTAAGATACACAATATCTCTAATTAAATATCTAATCACCATATTTATACATTCATTAAAAAAAGAAGTTTAATTTTGCTACCTTATCTTATATTAGTAAGGCAAATGAACCAATTGCTCTCATTGAATCTCATTAAAAAAAGGTAAGTTTTAAGTGTTATTAATAATTTTATCTCTGTGATAAAATTCTTTAGTGGATTATATTTTAGATGTACGTGTAGCGTTTTGCTTAATTGGTTTAATTTGAAGGATTATTTTTTTAACCATAACACATTTACATTAATTTATGAAATTTTATTGTCAAAGAACCACAAATTAGATGAGGTTTCAAGAATAATTTTATATAATTCTCTAATAAACCATTTTAAGTAAACTTATACATGTATACTACTTTGTACTTAATTAATTAGAAGAGAAATAGAAATTGTGAGATTTAACCTCGTGATCAATTAGTCAACAAGGCTCTAATACCATGTCAAATAAATATCTCGACCTAAAAACTTAAATTATTAAGTAAAGTCTAAGGATGATTTTATATGATTCTTTTATATATCTTCTCAAGTCAAAATTCTTTAAGTTTGAAACTTACGCAAATCCACATTATATTATGTTTAATTAATTAAAAAGAAAATAGAAGTGGTGATATTCAAACTCGTGACTATTTATTCAACAAAACTTTGATACCGTATTAAAAAACTATCTAAATCTAAAAATTTATATTGTTAAGTGAAGTCTAAAAATAATTTTATACGATCAATATTCAATGTTATATTTCAATAATTGGTCTATAATAATAATAACAATAATAAAGAAGATCGTCTCGGCCTATGTTATATTGTAGCTTTAGCATCCGGTATTTTATTTTACTTTTTTATTTTTTAAAAAAAGAAAAGAAAAGATGTTTTAAGGGACTGCCGCCTCCTTTCCCAGTCAATGATCATGTACCATTGCAAAACTCAAATTTTCTTGTGACAATCACATGAAAAATGATTTCAACAAGCAAAGAAAAATCTACTCATCGTGAAAAGGTGCCGAGAGAAATAAGTAAAATTCACTTTTAATATTTAATGAAGTCATTAAATATCAATGATATGGAAAACCTCCACACTTGAATTATCCCAGTAATTCCTTGGTCCACTCTGAAAATTAAAATAGAAATGTAATTGTTACAAGCATTGGCTAGTTTAGGCATTGAAACCACTCGCCGTATTATTAAATGATGTGTAGTCTTGGAGAATAATAAAAATAAATCTGAAAATGTAATGAACTTTAATGTATGATATGATAATAAACGGCAAGCTTATAAGCCTACCTTAGTAAGTAAGGAGCCAAGTCATATATATATATATATATATATATATATATATATGCACATCAATTCTTGTGCAACATGCTAGAAAAATGTATATCTATTAATTGAGCAGTAATTTTCTTACATAATTCTGAAAAAAAATATAAATTATTGAACGAATATCTCATTATTATTAAATATGTGAACTTTGTTATTAATTTTTATAAATCTAATTATTGATATTTTTCAATAATTAAATTCTAAAAAATATAAATAGAAGAATAGCATTACTCATATTAATGTGGGCAGATTTATGTTTTCCAGAATACCATAATAATTTTACAGGGTATTTAATACTAATGTTGTTCTCTCCTTGATGGATAAAAAACACACTAACTGTAACTTAGTCATTTTCTAAAAAGGAGGAAAACACCGATTTGATATTACTTATGCAATTGGTTACAGCTTGAATACTTTCAAATATCTCTTTCCAAATAGCACAGGGATGGCAACGGAGGTGTATAAAGACAGAAGATGCACTTTTCACCTCCGTCTCTACAAAAGCTTCTTAACCTCCATACCTAACTAGGTTTATTACATAAAATGTAATTTTCAACCGGGCTTACCTACCTCTATAGGAGGCAGACCTCAATTGTCGATGGGCAAACTGAGACAGACCTCGATGAAGGTGGTACAATTGTCATCCCCAACTCATACCAAACGCGGCCTTAATCTAACCGCCGGTGAATACAGAGTTCACGTAACTAACCGTACGGCACGCTGTTGGAAAGGAAAGCTGCGGGGCACAATTAAGTAATTACGCGTCACATCATGATACGGCACCTCGAGAAGGGTGACCCTTCTCCATTCCATTCCGTTATCTCTTCCGCCGTTACGGTTTATTTGCCGTCTCTTTCTTTGTCTGCATCGTGGCAGGCAAACGTGTTGGCTCGTGTAAACCCGGCAGACCAATTTTCTGTTTTTCTTTTTTCTTCGTTCTAATTTTAATTTCAGAGAAATTTATGTTATTTTGCTTTCTTGACGTTGGAGAAAACAAGTTCTCGTTTACACGTGTTACTCCTGACTCATAGGGTCCCACAAGAGCGTATGGTAAGTGCGTTGGCTTTTGATGTCTTCTTTTCGTTGTATTTAAAACCGACTCTCCCTTCAGTTCATATAGCAACACGAGCATGACTTTAAGCCGGAGGGGAGATCCAAGGGCTTTGATTGGGATAGATTAGTGTTTTCCACCTCTCAGAATGGAGCGTGAGTTTATGAATTTACAGTAAAGCTGTATCTGTGATCTGTTAGCTGGTCCCATAGCACACGTCATATGCAAACCTAATTAAGCTTGGCCACGTGGTTTGGTCGTTTTCATACCCACGTGTCATTATCCGACTTGTCTTCTTTCTTCAGTGCAGGACATTCTGTTTCCATTTTCTTAAACACAGTGAAACTTCTCATATTTTCAGGGCACAGAAAATTAAATTAAAAAAGGGGGTCAAGTATAAAATAGTACCTCTAATTTTCAAATACAATTAAATAATCACACTATTTTTAAAAATTATTGATTACTTCTTATATCTTTAAATTTAGTTGTAATTTAATTATCTTCATTTTTTTGTTTCAATAAATAGAAAAATGAGAAAATAAGTAAAAATATTGAAAAGAAAAAAACATTTTTTAGAATAAGATAATATTAAATTAACCATGATTAATATGAGTTAAAAGACTTATCAATCAATTTTTTAAACAAGGGAGATTATTAATTCATTTTGTAAATCTAAAGGGACTAATTTATAATTTACTAAAAAAACGTTGCATCTTGTCCTCCCTCCGCCATGTGTTTTCACGTAAAGTCAGTGCCATCGGTGGAAAGGCCAAAAAAAGGTTAGTGAAAGAGGGTTCGCATCAGTACATGTGTCGACCCCAAAGAGGTTTTTTTTTTTTTTTTTCCACATTAGCTTTGTTATATATATATATATGGCTGAAAGTTAAAATGAGAAAAGATCAAAAGGAACATTTCAATCTTTACTCAGGTCTCTGTCCTTTTCGCCTAACAAAATAAAAAATACATCATTCAATTCTCATTCATCTATTTCACCGTTTCTTTTGACAACATTTCCTAATATTATGCGTTTTGCTGCTTGTTTTTTATTGACATGTGACAAATTTACAGTGGAAGGATGAGGAGATAAACCAAAAAAAAAGTTGACGTGCAGCTAGTTATTTGGATAATAACAAAAATTAAAAAATAATAAAAGAAAAGATAGTTTGATGCATTGAAAATTATAAGGAAAAAAATGAAGAAAAATATGAATCCAAATATTCAAATTTAGAGATTTGAAAATTAAGATGAGAAAGATTGAACAATGCATTATTTATTTCTTATGTTTCATAGTTTGTCTATTTTTTTCACAATTATTTTTAACGAATACATTTACTCTGTATTTTGCTGTTTCTTTTTTGTTTGATAGATAATAAATTCACAATTGATTAATCTATTTGAATAGATGGACTTTAATTAATTTTCAATCATAATGTAAAATATTTTTGTGACAAATATGGCTTTACACGTTATTATCGACAACAATTAATGAGAAAAAAACTATAAAAAAATAGTGTTTTATTGTAGATTTTTTGTAAAATCGGACTCATTTGCATTGTATATTGAACATTGTACTACATTGTTCATTAGAATTAATCAAAATAATGTCATTTAAGGCTTTTCTAGGTTGAAAAAACTCATTTTTCCAAAAAAAAAAAAAAGTGATTTTTTAGAAATACATTGTACTTTATACTGATTTTGTTGAGAAAGAGAGAGAGATCCGGGAGATTAGTTTCTTGTATTGGATATTTCACTTACTCGTTACAAGTGGTTACATACTATATAATTCCCCTTTTTTTTTTGCTATAATCCTTTACTTCTCATATTTATAATAGCTACGTACAATCTACTTCTTTTAAGTATATATAATAAATGATAATCCCACTTAAGTTGATGGTTTATATATGCCATAAACACTCGAACTTGAGCACAAGGTATTGATGATACTTGTTGCCAAAACTTTTAGTAAAAATATTTGTGATTTGCTCTCGTGTTTTAACAAAAGCTGTTTTGATCGATCTTTCTTTAAGCTTCTCTTTAACCAAATGATAATCTATCTTAATATGCTTAGCTCTTTCATTGGAGACTTGGATTGGAAGCAATATGTAAAACTACCCTATTATCACAACTCATCTTGTTGTCTTAGACTTGTAATCTATAATTCCTTCGATCAACCAACTAACTAGATTACTTCATAAGTAGCGAAGCCATGGCTCAATATTTTGCCTCTATCGAAGAATGTGAGATTGTATTTTGTTTCTTGTTTTTTCATGACAAGAGTGAATTGCCAAGAAACACATAAAAACCAATCAATGATTTCATTGTCATAGGACGGGATGTCCAGTCATAATCATAAAACACTCTAAGATGTAATTGGCTAGAGGATGACATCAAAATACCAAGACTCGAATTGCCTTTGAGATGCCTAAGCACTCTTATGGCTGCATTCATGCATAAAACCTTAGGTTGATGCATGAGCTCGGTTAAGTATTTACACAACATAAGTGATAGTAGACCTAGTAATAATTATCGGCTTCCCAACTAACCTTTGATACTTAGTAGGATCAAGCGGAATTAAATCAACATATGTGTTATGAATTGCTTCATCATACTACACTATGGTAAGCTTCAAGTTCTATTATAGAGGCATCTTCATTGGTTTGGCACCAAGTAATTCAACTTCATCCAACAATTCCAAAGCATACTTCTTGTGGTTTAGGCAAATTTCCTTTATAGATTTAGTAATCTCAATTCTCAACAAGCAATCTAGATCTTCGATATAAAAGGTATCATGTAAGAAAACTTTGAGCTTGTGTATCTCATCCTCATTATCTCCTACAATTAAAATATCATCCATATATATTAACAAGATAACCTTTTTTCCATTTGTCAATTTAATGAACATTGAATAATCATGTTTAGAACGAAGAAAGTCAATCAATATCATCTTTTTAGTGAACTTTGAATTCTACTATCTTAAAGCCTATTTTAAATCATAAAAAGACTTTAACATTTTATACACTAAACCTCCCTTAGAGTGTAAAATCCGGGTGACAAACTCATACGGACTTCCTCATGAAGATCTCGAAGTAAAAAAGGCATTAGTCACATCCTTCTTATACGAAGCCAACCATGGACAACGGCTAAAACAATAACAATCCCGATAGTAACCATCTTAACTACTAGAGAAAAAGTTTCTCCATAGTCAATACCTTTTTGTTGGGTATAACCCTTAGCCACTAGCCTAGCTTTATGCATTTCTATACTTGCCATCGGAATAATACTTTACCTTATAAATCCATTTGCATCCTATTGGGGTTTTTTTCATATGTAAAAGAAAGTAAATCCCATGTTCTATTTAATTCAAAAGCTTGGATTTTCTTGGTCATAGCATCAACATATTGATGATTCTTAATGGCTTTTAAGTAAGAATCGGGCTCTCTAATAGAAGAAATAAAAGCTAAAAAGGTTTTATAGGATGAAGACACCGAAGCATAAAAAATGTAATATGACAATGATTATTTACTAGAAGGCGAGTTAAATATAATGAGATGTAGGTTAAGTAGGACAAGAGTAATCATTAGATCGAAAAGGCAACTTACACATGCTAGAAGATCTCCTATGAGGGATCATATCAAACATAATAGAAGGAATAAAAGAAACATGATCATTAAAGGAAGAGTTAGTGGAGGATGATGATTTAGAGTTCCGTAAAAAGGAAAGAAAATAAGAAGATACAAGAGAAACATGATTACGAGGCATAGTATGGGAAGAAATCTCATCATCATATAGCCATTGATAACCGAAAGAATAGTAATAGAAGTAGTCTTAGAAGTAAAAGAGGAAGACTAACAAGGAAAAATGGATTCATGAAACACGACATCTCTAGAAACAAAGAAATGATAATCTATTAAATCATTACTTTATATCCTTTTTGTGAATAAAGATATTAGATATCCTAAAAAAAGACAAGTTTTAGATCTAGGAGCAAACTTATTAAGACAAGGTGGTACTTTAGCATAGCATAAATAGTCAAAGACTTTAAAATGTGTAAATGCTAGAGGTTTATGAAACAAGTATTTTAAAAGGAGTTTATCCATATAAAAAGGTGTTGGGGTTTTATTGATGATGTATATAGATGTTAAGACACAATCCCTCCAAAACTTAATAGGTACTTTTAACTAGAACATAAGTGTTATAGCAATATTAAGAATAAGTTTGTGTTTTCTTTCCACCACATCATTTTGCTATGGAGTATAGGGTATAATAGTTTTATGAATAGTACCCTTGGAAAAGAAAAAATTTTAACGAGTCTATTTGTAAAAACTTAAAACCCCTATCGGATCTAACCCTCTAATAGAACAAAAAAAATTATGTTTGAACAAGAGCATAAAAATCATGGCTTAATTGAAGTGTTTGAGATTTGTTCTTCATGAGAAATGTCCAAGTACCTCTAGAGAAATCATCTCCTATCGAATATTTGTTTTGATTATAAGTAGCATGTTTATAAGGTCCCCATATATCAAGATAAAGAAGTTTAAATATGGAATGAGTTGAAGAAGTACTTTATGAAAAAGGTATTCGGTTTGTTTGGTAAGAGGACAAATATCTCGCACCAAATCATAATTTGCTATTGAAATTCTAGGTATCATGTTGAGTCTAGAAAAGGATATATGTCCAAACCTTTTATGTCAAAGTACTACATCATCCGTAATATACTATTGTTTGATAAAAGCTTTATTACAAAAATTTTAAGAAACGAAAAGCAATTCACAAATGTCAATAGAATTTGAAAAAAACAAATAAAAAGAAATTAGGCTTTTGGTGATCGAAGTAAGTTTATGTGGCATAACATGATAAAGACCATCTCTAATTTTAACAATCCCCTTTGTGTTCCTAGTCTCGAGGTCTTGCGAAAGATAGAAATATGGGTAAAAGGAGGCTAAACAATTATTGTTAGTAATGAAACGAGCTACCGACAACAAATTGAATTTGAAATCTAGTAAGTACAAGACATGACGAAGAATCATTTATGAAATAGTAACTCGAACCTATATGTGTGACTGAGGTTCTATTGTCATTAGGTAATCTAACAGTGAAGCTAGTTGCTAATTTCCTCGGTTCATCTAAGAGATTGAATTTTTCGATCATGTGAATATTAGCACCTATATCAACTATCCATTCATCATCGGGGATTCCATATCAATATAACCATAAATATAGTTACCTAACATGTTTGCAACTAATTCTTCTTTTTGAACATGCTTTTCTGAAATTATGCTATTAGCTAGTAATTCTAAAATCCGATGATTTTGCTATTAAGAAAAGACAGAAGGTGCGACTTGTAACCCCTAAAAACCTTTATCACGTAACGCAACGTGTATTAGAATAGTTCTATATATATGTATATTAAGAGTAAGTATAATTCTCATTTCATCATGAGAAATTAATGTTTGAAATATGTGATTTATGTTAAATTAAAGTTATTGTGCTTAAGATTAATGGCTTAATTATTAAAGAAATCAAATATGCAAAATCAATGTTTTAAGGACTATATTCTACCCGAGTGTTTTGTGAATTATTTGAGCACTTTAGAGTGATTTTTGGGTAAACCTTAAAGAATGAAAGTTGTTCATCTATGTGTTTCATATACCTTTATAAAATTTTATAATTTTTGGACCCATACATTAAGAGTTATATCCATTATAGTGAGGGTTGTTCGAAATACATTCTGCTAGAATTTCGAGAGAAGAATCTGCCGGAATCTTGTGGGATTTATTTGATGATGCTAGATTGATGGTTGAGAAAAACGTAAAGAATAAAAATTGTTCATTTATGTGTCTACTATCTTTATATAAAATTTGGTGATTTTTATATTTATATATAAAACGTTATACCCATATTAGTACATATCATTCTAGACACAATCCTGCTGAGTAGATTTATCCTTAAACTTTAGAAATTCATTGTGAGTCGTTTGTTGGGTATTTTGACCTAAATTTTGGATATGTGTTATCTTGATATTTCATGTTTATCTTATAAAAATCATAGGATTTAATGGTATGTATAAGTGGAACATTTCTGTTGGAGAAGAGGTCTGTCCTGTAAGATAGCTTCTCCAAACAGACTTCGAGATGTGTGTGTGTAATTGAGACCAAATGAATTTAGGGACTTAATTAGATTAATTAATATATGAAATAAGATACTATAATGGTTTATTTAGCTTAATTAAAAGGGTGAGACACCTAGCAATTTCATTAAATGCCCTAAGACAACTCACCATGTCGACTCACTTGTAGCTGCCATGCAAATCCGTCCATTGCTTCATGAAATATCCATTTACTTTACACTTTACCAAATACATTTAAGCCACATGTATCTATACTTAGGGAAATGAAATGGGAGGTGTATATATATAGAAAGAGTGGAAGTTGGCTGAAGGTTTAGGCAAAAAAAGAAAGAAACCCGTAACACACAGAGAGAAAAACGTGATAGCGAGGAGAGAAAGAAAAAGGAAAGGAAAGGAAAGAAAGAAGGGGAGAACCTAAACAACCTTAAGGAAACTAAATCAATGTAAGTAGGTTTCATTTTTTTGGCTGATTAATGTCTTAAATTATTTTTTTTAAAGTTATTTTGTTAGTGTTTATTTCATGGGTTGTAATAATTTTCAATGGTTATATGCTTGATGCTTAGGATAAATCTATGTATGGATGCCTTGTTGTGATAATTTATGATATTCATGATGTTTTAAAAATGTCCAAGTATGTGGTGACGGGTTAGATTGAACTTGGACTAAATTTAAGTGAACTAAAACATGTTTAAAGTTGGCTTGGAATGAACTGATAAATTAGTGTTAATAAAGAGTAAATTATGTCCGAATTTGGGGTGTATGTTCAAGGATTTTAGATCAATTTCTAGGTGAAACTTAAAGCATAAAAGTTGTTCATCTATGTTTCAACTAACTTTCTTTAAAATATTCTTGGTCATTTGATTCGTGTACAAAGAGTTATACCCGATTTAGTATGGATAGCTCTAGACAAACTACTATTAGGCAGATTGCTCCCTAAGTTTCAAAAATTTATAATTAATTGTGTACTTGGTATTTAGACCTAATTTTTGGATATGTTATAAATAAATATGTCTAGTATCTAAAATAAAATGAGTAAGATTTAATTATATTCTGAAATTAAAAAATTATTTACTCGATTAGGAGTTGCCCGATAATAAACCCTAAAACAAAAAAAATTAGACTTGGACAAAATTAATAGGTTTGGAATAAACTAAATGAGCTTGGAATAAATAAAATGAAATTAAATAGAGTCAATGGACCTAGGATAAAGTTAATGGGCTTGGATTAAAGTAAATGGACTTGGACCTTCTTTTAAATATTAATGAAACTAATGAACAATATTAATGAGCGGAGATTGTGTTCCCACTGTGGGTATCGGGATTGGTATATAAGCAATAGATAAATTTCGAGTGTGGGTTGGATCGTGAGTATGGCATGAGAATGATGGGTTGGTACCCGAATTTGATTGAATATGATTAAATATGTCATCACGTGCATCATGAACATAGTGAGTGGTTTAAGACAAGTCAATTGATTGAGAAATGGTTTACACATCTAGGTTTGATAACCTAATTAGAATAAATAGGTATTAGTAGTCCAATATTCTAGGTCGTGTGTCTGCACTATTAGACGATGGATTCCCGCTAATAGCGAGTTACAACGAGGGATAATTCGTTGTAGCAGAAGATGATCCGAGGATCATCCGGATGAAACCAAGCTCGCGTGCGTGCACTTGTTAGATGATGGATTCTCGCTAATAGTAGTTACAACGAGGGATAATTTCATAGCGAGAAGGTGATCTACGGACCACCGGATGATAAATAGAGTAGACTAGCTAATACCTGGGGTAATCGAGATTAAAATTTATGAGTATGTTGGGAAGTCAAAACAACATTGCATATCACGTACATCACCCTACTTGCCGAGCTTCGGCTCACTCGTTGTTATTTTTTTATCTCGTGACAGAAAAAAGGACAAGTTGGTACGGATGCGGTCGACTCCTCCTAACCGACTCATGTGAGGCACCATATATTAGTTTTTATTTTGTACGTAAATTTGGGGTACGGAGTTCGTGAAAAATTGAATATTACCTATAATATTTTATTAATGTATTTAATTATGTTATGTAAATTTTATCTTAAGGAGTTATATACGTAATGTACTCGTTAAAGTTCTAAGAATATCTTAAGAGAACTACTTAAAGTTTAGGGTATGTCGGCGTAACGTGCTTCGTCCAGTACCTTACTTGGGTAGTAGAAATATGATTGGGGTAGGGGCGTTACACGACTGTCATGTTTGTTGTTGTATCACGGAATTTTGATCTCCCATATTGTTCATTTGTGACCTTAGATGATTGTCAAAATGCACAACATCATGTCTCATATAGTTAGTATGATGTGCATTGTAAAAAAGTTATCCATCTCCATCAACAATATTTTCATTTCTTCTTCATCTCTTTTTCCAAAATGTCTTATTATTTGGACTCGGTTATCCATGTAGCTTGTAGCAAGCATCTTTGGCATGGCCGAAATATGCCGGTAATCATATATAATATCTTTACGCCAATTTGCCTTATTAGAGAACTACTTCATTTGATGTTAAGTTTTGGTTGACTAAAACGCAATAAGTACTTCTTAATGTGTGTAAACTCCACAATATGGTTCTTCATTAGAGACCATGGTACTAGTATGCTTAGAATGTGAGTTATTATTAATTTTGGAGTTGCCACCCAAAGTAGGCGAGTGGATTCATTAGCAAAATTTACGATCTCACAGATTGAAAATGATCATTCAAACCCATCAAGAATCGCATCATTTTGTATTGTTATGTGTATTCAACAAAAGGTTATAAAACTTCACTTTTGTAGCTTAGACAAATGCAAGTAAATGTAATAATCAATGACTCATATTGATCTCATAGATTGCTTAGCTTCGATTAATACATTACTACACTATTAACACGTTGAACCAATGAATGAATCTCTTTGTGCCAAGCAAAAATCTTAGCTCCATGTTATTTGTCAAACCTTTCCTTTAAATCTTTCCAAACCTCTTTAGCAGATTAGTAATAAACCAAACCATTAAACAATTATGTAGAAACTAAATTCAACGACCAAGCATGAACTAGAGCATTACATTTCTTTTATTGTGTACAATCGGATGAATACGTATCCGGTTTCAAGCACTTCCCAATAACAAATTCATCTTTGCTTTTTGCTTCCAAAGAAATTATCATCTCCTTACTTCATGAATTATAATCTTTTTCACCTTTGAGCAAATGAGAAGCAAGAACAAGATTTGACATATCCGAAGGATGAAGATACGAGAGGATCGTTGATGTCTCGTGAAACGACTTCATAGAAAACTTGAAGTATTAACTCGATTCATTATAAAATTGATTTGAAGAACAAATCTCTTCAAGAAGTAGTACTAGATCTTGAACCGGATATAACGAATTAGACAATAACGATTATTTTAGTTGTAGAAGAAGAGAAATCGAAATTTGCTATTTTTGTTGTGATACCATGTTGAGAGAGACAGAGAGGGAGGGAGGGAGAGAGAGAGAGATTTGAGAAAGTTAGTCTCTCGTATTAAATAATCTCACTTATTATGTTACAAGTGGTTACAGATTTTATACTTTTCCTTTTTACTATAACTATAATCCTCTACTTCTTATATCTATAGTAGCTATACACAATATATTTCTTTCAAATATATATAATAGAAAATACATAGTAAATATGCATTCTTAATAGATTCTTTGGTTTTTGAATTGCATTTTATTGTCCTTGGTTTTTGATTTGTATGTAGAATCAAAAAAATTTCGTACTTGTCAAGGAGTATGGTACTCTAGTTTACGGCAAATGCAAGTGCTTCATGTCTTAAACACACATATCCTAATGTTTTTGAAACTACTCATTTCTTGGGTATTGGGTGTATATATAATGTTCGTGATATATTTTGATAGTTATTGACATATAAAAAGATTTACATAGAAAATTAAATTAGTCGAATTGATAACCAGTTGTTCTCTTTCAACTTAATTTTTTTTTCTGTTTAGGTTTTGAATTCTTTTTTTAATCGAGCTAACAATCGCATAACAAGACAACATTCCTATAAATTCTTGGCAAAATTCTTAGTGAATTGGTTTCATTTAATTTTAAAAAATAAAACAAGCTAAGATAAATATTTTGTCTTGAATAATTATTCGTCTTGCATTTAGAACTTTGGGTTTGAAATATAATTTGAATGAAGAGTGACATTTAGTTTATTTTCTAACAGACCCCCTTAAAAAAAAATTCAGATTTAAGAAATCAACTTTTCACTTTTACTGCTAACTAGGTAGTTTAATTACACGAGATAAAAAATTATTACCAAAGAAACTAAAAGAAGTGGGGCAAATGAACAGTAAAATACTATTCATTTACCTTGATTCACTATTCACACTATGACATTTTTGTAATTTTTAATGGCATTTTTGTAATTTTGTTATAGCTTTTTGAGCATTTATTTTCAAATTTTATACTTCATTCATTTTTGTTCCCTTATGTTTTCAAAATGTATTTTCAAATCCTCATATTTTTAAAAATATTTTGACATCTCATGTTTTTAACTTAATTTATTTTTGTCTCATATTTTTTCAAAATATATTTTTTGTTCCTCATATTTTTAAAATATGTTTTTGGCCTCTTATGTTTTTAAATTTTAGAACAAACATATATATATATATATATATATGATTATATTTTTTTATTGATTAAAATTAATCTTTTAAATTTGTTGATTATTATAAAAATTCTCATCAAATTAAATTTTTTAGTTTTTATAAAATTTTATTTGTTAATAAATATGATTTATCTTTATCTATGTACGAATTTTTAATATATTTTTAATAAATAAAAGAATTCAAGTGTTTCTTTACCTCGTTCTTGATATAATCAATTTTTTTGAAATAAAATTTTAAATTATTTTTCTTGCACTATATTAACTTTAATATATTTCTTACAACTTAAGTTTTTTTAAACATATTTTTGAATTTATACAGAGTATGGTAATGATGTAATGATATATACAAAAAAAGTATTGAGATTATTAATTTTATTAAAACTTGATTTTGCATTTGCACAAATAACACCGACTATTTCCTATTATTTATTTTTAATATTCTAAATTTAATTTTTTTTAAATAAAATAATATTTTAAAAGAACTACCTAATAATTCAAATATATGTTTTTTTACCTAATATTATTGATTGTTTTTGTGTGTGTGTGTGTGTGTCTATATATCAAATGTAAATATTTTAAAAAAGTTCAAAAAGATTCATCTCGTTAATTTTTATACAAATTTTTATAGAGTGTTGATATATTTCTCCGATGTAGCCTTATAAAAAAATATTAAGATATTTTTAAAAAAATTATATTTATATTATTATAGGTTTTTATTTAAAAATGTATGAATAAAAAAATAAATCGTGTTTTTTTAACAACAAAATCTATGAAAAACATAAAGAAGCAAAAATGAAATACAAAATTTGATTAAAAATTATGAAATTAAATTAAATTTTTATCTTTTAATTTTTAATTTAATATACATTAGTAGAAAAAAACTAAAAAAACTGAGATATTTACTATTCATTAACTATTGTTTTAGACTTAGATTCATTATTCATTGTGTTGCTTGATTTTTCGCCTCCTACCTTTTTGTTAATTTCTCTTTTGATACTCGATGGATTTGAGAAACATCATTTTTGTCTTTGACTGATTTTCTTTTTAATTTTATTTTTGGGCCTTTTTCGTCATTTTCTTCTTCTTTTTTTTTTAGATTGAGCATTTAATGCTCGTCTCTTTTCAATTTTTTTTCTTCTTATTTTCGACAAGGAAGCCAAAGTCACTTGCTATTCAAGAGTAATTATAATTAAATTAGTCTCTATTTCATTGAGAAACAAATTAAGTAGTCCGTGTGGTTCAAAAACTAACCTTTTTTTTGTCCTTTTTGCAATTTCAATGTTCTTATTTTTTGTTTTAAGAAATAGAGAAAGAATAAAAAATAAGTAAAAATATGAAAAAAGATATTTTTTAAAATAAAAAATAAATTACTCGTGGTCAACACTAATTAAAAAATTTATTTTTGAAACCAAAATAATTAATTCATTCTTTTTTTCTAAACAAGAAGTAATAATTTATAATTTAAGAATCTCTTTCACCATAAATTAAGAAGTAAAATTTATGCGAACCAATTTTAGTCGTTTTCTTTTCAATTAATTGACTTTAATATATTCCATACAACTTAGATTTTTTTTTTTTGAAAAAAATAGTATATAGTCCGAATCTACTAAATATAATCATATATATAGTTTTATTGAAAATTAATTATGTATCCGAATACATTACACTATTGGTCCCTTCAGTTCAAAAACTAATTTTTTTGTCCTTTTTGCTATTTCAATTGTTTTATTTTTTGTTTTAAGAAATAGAGAAATAATAAAAAAATAAGTAAAAATATGAGACATTTTTTAAAAAATAAATAAATTATTCATGGTCAACACTCGATTAAAAAAATTAACTAATTTATTTTTAAAACCAAATGAATGAATTAATTAATTTTTCAAAATAAGATGAACTAATTTATAATTTAATTTGCGATTCGATAATCTCTTTCATCATAAATTAAGAAGTTAAATTTATGAGAACCAATTTTGTCAATATTTTTATTTCAATTTATTGACTCTAATATATTTCATACAAGTTAGATGGCTTTTTTTTTAAAAAAAAAAATTGTTTATACTATATATATATATATATATATATTGTTAGAAATTAATTATGTATCCGTACACATAATATCAATTATTTGTTATTTATTCTTTTTTATGTTCTAAAATCAATATTTTTTAAATAAAATAATTGAAATAATGTTTCGAAAGAACCTTTCAATTATTCCAATACAACTTTTTATGCTAATTGATTATTTTGTTAATAAATATATATAAATCATTGCAAACAATATAGTTATGCCTGTTGCCATGTTTTCCCAGCAATAGCAAATTGTTTTCTTTTTTACTATTCTCTTTCATAACAATTTGTATGTTTCTTTAAAGTGAAAACTACATTTTTAAAAAAGGAAAAAGGTAAATAAAACTCCATTTGAAACCCCAAATAGTTTTATTTAATTGTCGAATTGAATTCTTCGCTTGCATAATCTCTGCATCATTGCAAACAATATTCTTCCACTAAACAAAATCCATCGAATTAAGTTATTAAAATAATTTTCACAGGATTCGAAAGCTGAAGGAAACATGAAGATTTATATTAACTGGATCATGGAACATCAATAGGAGAAATAAAGCAGATTAAATTGAGATCAATTTGCAATTACTAACGGAGCTTTTTATTATTATCTTTAATACAGACACAGTCACTGGTGGAAGTTTTTTTAAAAAAATCCTTAAGAGGCGCTGTAGCCGGTTTTGCTCATCAGATTATCCATCATCACCGTTCATTTTCAGGTGCGTTATTCATAAAGTTTTAAATTTTTTGGGCGCCGCAGGCCTGGAGCTCCTCCTAGTCCCCGTTACATACGGTCCGTCTATGCACGTCTACTTGGACCAATGGATTTCTCAACTTCATATAAAAGAGAATATGATGTTGCTGTAGTTAAAAAGAAACAGAATAGTGAGTCAAAACATCATTAAAAGGCTAAAGTTTATATGGCTGGAAACAAAAATATAATAAGCTTAAGTTGACCCCTTAAAACAAAAATAAACAAAAACTAAAGAAGGAACCACACACAATGATGATAACATTAAGCAATAAATTGAAATGAAAACGAGTATACAGTATGTCAACATATACAATTAAGTATGAACAAGATTGCTTGCTTTATTTTACAGTTTTTTTTTATCGGTAGAGGATTTTTTGAGGTTGACATATTAGATTTCGTGCGTAAAAGACCAGCTAATTAGATTGCCCAGGGGCCCCCACCTTGCTGTTAAATTTGAGAAAATCTCAATTTTAAACTCCAGCAGCTTAGCTATTTTATCAATTGAGTTGTAAGTGTTTCAGATGCTTTTCAATTGGGTCCTTCTGTCAATAGTCTACGCTATAAAAATGTGTTTATTTGGAAAACAAAATTGATGGGAAAATTAATTGAAATAGATAGGAAGACCCCATCGAGACATGTTTAAGGATCTGCTTGATAATATTTTTGTTGCTTTTTGGATTCAATTGATAATTGGATCATATGTCGGGGGCCTAAGGGCTTATTTGAGGTTCCTGTTTTCCCCTCTGGAGCACATCTCTCCTTTCGTTTTCATTTTACATTTTTTCTTTCTCCGGGGTCAACGTGGGGACGAGCACAAGAGAGCACCGATGAAGATAACACAATTTATTGAAGAAGAATAAGTGATAAAATGCATGATATAATATGCGATAAAAATAGTAAAAAGTGGAATCAAGAATACTAAAACGGAAAGGAAATTGAGAAAAAGGAGCACAAGCAAAATTAGTTTTTGTGATGATACTCTTATGCTTTTAGCTGTGTGAGCAACTTTGTCTTAACGAATATTGCAACTTCGTAGCTGCTCTCGGGCAGAACCCAAAGAACAAAGGCCACATCACTCTCCAACGAACTCATCATGATCTTTGCATATTTTTTGAAAGGGAGAAGCAATTAATGAATGCCTGTGTTCACAGTGCAGTAACTTTTTGCGTGATATGAAACAATAAGTGTGTATATAAACAGTTCATATCACAAATTTTTACTTCCACCTATAAAGAGGGATGTTTAGAAAAACAGTCTAAATGTTTTTGGATATCTTCGTATTCATTGATGTAGCTTTAAAAACTAATTTAGTGAACTAGTTACCCCTTACCAGGTTAACACATTAGGATCTTTCAAATTCCAGTACTTGATTGCTCGTGGCGAATGCTGATTGCCCTGAAATGCACAAGGTGTTCGAGTAATTTTGCAGCACTCGTGGTCTTTGATTATGACCAATCAGTGATTTGATAGGAGTTGTATCTTAATGCGTACACACGTGGACTCCTGGGGCTTGTGTTCTACCATTTGACTTAAAAAACTCGTACCAATAAATCGCCATTAGGATTGATTTAAAAAAAAAAAAAAAGGGATGAAGTTAATTGCTACAAGTGGGGCATAGAACTTTCCTTTCAAGCAGCCAACGGCAAAGAACCAAAATACAATTATTATAATATTTGTGAGCGCACGGATGAGAATATATGAATATATATATATATATATATATTTGCATACATTAAGAAAAGCTCCCAGTAGTGGAGTGGAATCCAAATCATAGACTTAATTATATTAAACACCAAGCCCTATCAAGTTAATCTGGTTCAATGATCCTTGGCAACATGGTCAGCTGCAACTATTTTTTTCTTTCTTTGCAATATTTAATGGTTGTGCGACGTTCTTTTATTCACAATCCTTTCACTTTCAATTAATAATGTGAACATGAAGCATCATTTAATTAATTTAGTTTAAGTTGGTTTACAGATAGATAGAACAAACACCACACATGCATACATTTTCTCTAAATATTATCTTCATTAATTTTAAACCATCAAACTCAAATTGAATTTTAATGGTTTAGTGCACGATAAAAAACAATTTAATTTTTTATTATTTTATATCTCTCGTATAATCTAAATTATAAAATTCAAAATTAATAGTAAGATTTAAGATTTAGAATATGACCAACCATATTTTTTAAAAAACCATGAAAGATTCAGATTCTACATTTAAGAAGATTTTTACCTCGTTTTTAATTGAGACAAAAATTTAAAATATTTCTACAAATAAAACTAATTGTAGGTAACTATGTCATCAAACTAGCTAAAAAAAACATCTATGACTAAACTTGAATTTAAGATTTTAAACTGGCCTGGTCCTTGTCATCCGAACCAATCATTTATCAGCACCATGATTCAATTTCAAATATGGGTAAATTTTCTTCGCAAGGTTTTAATAGTCGATAAAAAAAAATTCAATTAGCAAAATAATGTTCGAGGAAGAATTTCAAATGCGAGTATCAGACGGTGGTTGGTGGACTAAAATCATGGTGGGAAATGAATCAAATGATGCAGTAGTGGCCATTATTATCCATCTTGGATGGGCTAAGGTTTCCTTTATCTCCTTTTATAAGAGAAGAATCATGGGGAAAGGAGAGAGCATTAAGCTACATCGGAGATTTTATTCCTCTCCCGCATCTTTTCAAATTTAAGCAACTCTTTTGACTAACAAGAAAGAAGAGATCCCAGTAACCATGCTGTGCTTGATTTACAGCATACGTGGCTTTGCTTTTCTTTTCACCCTTTTCATGTGATATTGCTGAAATACCGAATAATCCTACTAACGTAACGAAAGTAAATAGAAAAACCCAAAATCATTGTTGTTACATGCCAGTTAGGGCTGCAGGTTATTTCATTTTAAACAATGACAAAGAAAATAAAACAAGTTTGTTTTCCAGGTCATACGGAGAGAGCCTAGAAAAAGCAAATCAATTAAACGTACGCAGCCAAGAAATGTCATAATCTACTCCAATTATTACCTAAACCTGGACAGAAACACAACTTAATTAGTCATGCATGTTTTCTTTTTCAAACTGCATTAGTGATTAGTATTAGGAAGAAGATGAAGTCGGACATAATGCCTGAGACGGTAGGGGATTAATCTGAATATCATTAAAAAAAAATTAAAAAAAACTAACCTGATCACCTCTTATTAGAATGTAAACAAGTTCAATTTTAAGCAAATGTTACGAATTGAATCCTTGTTTTCTTAGTAAATTAAATCATTGACTCGTTAGTAAAATGATATTGATCATGCATGTTTGAAAAAGCTTTCTGTTAAAATTTCCTTCAAAATATCATTACAAAAAAGTTACCCAACATTTGTGACAGTACTCTATGTCAAGTGACAGGATGCAGTCTAAAAAATAAATCCCCTTTAAGGATGTATTATGATTTTTTAAATTAACTTTAAAAAAAATTACACACAGGGATGAGACACTTAGATTAATGGATTTAGGTTTTGAACACGAGAGGATATATATGTGTATCCATTACTTCTTTTTGTTAAGAAAAAAAAAAAACATAGGACATAAAGAATGGAGAGGACAGACCAGTCATATTGAGGTACGTGTATTTTGTTGACTCCTGGATTTTAATCCTAACATAATTGTGGTTGATGACTATAATATAATCTTAAAATGACTCTTCCCGTTCTTAAAGGGTCAAGGCATCTCAAATTTCATAATATATAATAAAGAATAGGATTAACAGCATGAAATATCTCTCTCTATATTTTTTTAAACGTAATCTCTGTATTTTTTTTTATCACATTCTTCTATTCTTAATTTTTTTTTTAATGCAGTTCTTCTTATAGTTTTTCGATCAAAAGTGACACATGGAAAAAGAGTATCACGTGTCATGACATGTTAAATTTATTTTTTAAATTATCCGATGTTATGATCAAATCAATTGAAACTAAATCGAACATAATTAAAACTATAAGAACTAAACATCAAATCAATTGAAACTAATTTGAACATAATTAAAACTATAAGAACTAAATTGTAAACCCGTCATCTTCAATCTTCATCAAATTTCAACTTCATTTAGACAATTCCACGAACAACTTTCATACATACTAAAGTTATCCTCCAAAAAAATAAAATAAAATAAAAAATAAAAATCTATTTCAACAATTGATAGAAATTGCCTCCTCAATGTTGTGCACTCAAATGGTAAAATGAAAGGCCTCCAAACTACTTCTAGAAAGAAGTATTACTCTAAGTAAAAAATTTAGTTTATTTAGAAACTGACTTAAATAGCCTTAGAGAGCAAATAGGTGTTAGGATTTATTATTTAAGTGTTGCTTAGTTTATCTATCAAATAAATCCCTATCTCATGGGATAAAGTTTAGATAGGACTGATCTTGTCTCACGTGATAAGATTTGTAGGTGTTTATGTCTTTTAGCTTCTTTCTTCTTTTCCGGTATAAGGCTATCTATTAGTCATGCTTTTGTTTCATATTATTCGGATTGATTCCTCCGAGTTCTCCGTGTTTTTTTTTTTTAAGAACTATCAATTGGTATCAATCTAAAATAGAGATATGTCAACAAAGAGTTCTTTTGTTCAACCAACGAGTTTCAAAATTTGATGGGCATTATGATCATCGAGTTATGCTCATGGAAAACTTCTTATAGTCAAAGGAGTACCGGGGTTTGGTGGAGAATAAAAGTTAAAAGGTTTGCAAGCAAAGAACTATTTGTTTCAAGCACTCGGATCGTATAATTTGGAGATAATTTTCAACAAGGATACAATAAAGGCTATATGGGACTCTATGAAGCAAAAGTATCAAGGTACAATAGAGGTCGAGCGTGCACGGTTGCAAGCTCCCTAGAAGGAGTTTTGAAATTCTCCACATGAAGGCAGGAGAATCTATGAATGAATACTTTACCCGAATTCGTACCATAGTTAACAAGATGAAAGAAAATGGTGAGGACAAGGGAAATGCTGCTATTGTTGAAAAGATTTTAAGATCTATGACTTCTAAATTTAACTATGTTGTGTGGTCTATTAAGGAATCAAATGATATAAGCACACCGACTATTGATGAGTTACGGAGTAGTTTGCTTGTGCATGAACAACGTATGAGTTCTCACATTGAGGATGAGCAAATTTTAAAGACAACCCATGGAGATCATCTCATTGAAAGAGGTCGTGGTTGTGGAAATTTTCATGGTAGAGTAATGGAAAGAGATAAGCAAGGTTTCAACAAGGTTATAGTGGAATGTTATAATTGTCACAAGCTTGGGAACTTGTAATGGGAATTTTCAAGTAAGAAAAATGAGATAAACTATATAGAAAGTCAAGAAAAGATACTATTAATGGTATATGTGGATGAAAATATGGAAACAAAAGACATGTGGTTTCTTAAGTCGAGTTGAAGGAATCATATATATGGAAAAAAAATATTTTTTAGATTTTGATTAAAAAAAATACAAAAATTCCGTGAAAATGGGAAATGATTCAAGAATGGATATCATAGAAAAAGGTAATGTAAGGGTGTAGATGAATGGAACAGGTGCAAATCATCATAGATGTATTTTATGTGCTAGAGTTGAAGAATAATTTACCGAGTATTGAGCGAGTTCTAAGAAAAGAGGCTTGATATTCTATTTCAACATAATACGTGTAAAGTATTTCATCATAAGAGAATTTTAATTATGGATACAAAAATGACTTCCAATTTAATGTACATACCGCATGCTTTATCCCATTCATCTATTTCAACGATAGCTAGTGAAGATGAGGTGCGGCTTTAGTATTATAGATATCGTCACTTGAGTTTTAAGTGGCTTAAAGACTTTCTAGTAGAAGAAGATGATGACTGGTTTGCCACGGCTTTACTCTTGTGAAGTTATGCAAGGACTCTTTGATAAGAAAGCAAAAATGAGACTCATTTCCAAAGAAAAGCAAATGAAGAGTATCACACATTCTTCAATTAGTGCATGTTGACATCTATGGATTGATCAATCATGTCTCCAATAGCAACAAGAGGTATCTTATTACTTTTATTGACAATTTTAATAGAAAAATAAGAGTATATTTCTTAATTAAGAAGTCAAAAGCTTTTGATATGTTTAGACAAATTCAAAACTAATGTTGAGAAGGAGACAACCTCATTCAATAAAAGATTACACACCGATCACGGAGGAGAGTTTACATCACATAAATTCATTAATTTTTATGGTGTAAATGGGATACACGAGCAACTAACAACTCGCATACACAACTTAATAGAACGGTGTTATTAAATGAAAGAATGAAACCATCATGAATATGGTTTATAGTATGATTTTAGAAAAAAACAATCCTAAGTCTTTTTAGCCTAAAGTTGTAAACTAGATAGTGTATGTCTTGAATCATAGTCCTATTTTAGTAGTAGATAATAAAACTCCGGAAGAGGCTTGGAGTGGAATTAAGCCTTCGATTGAACATTTTAGAGTTTTTGGTCGTGTCTCTCATATTCATGTTCCCGACAATACAAGAACCAAGCTAGATGATAAGAGCTTATGCTATGTTCTCTTGGAAGTTAGTGAAAAATCTAAGGCATACATGCTTTATGATCCAGCTACATATAAGATCATAATAATTAGGGATGTTTTTTTCTTAAGAAGACAAGAGTCGGGATTGGAATAAGAAGCACGTAGAGGCTATCACATATGTTTCTAAAAAAAATGATTGGGAGGAGGAAACAATTATGATTGATGTGAATCAAAGTCCAAGCATGATACTACCATAGAAGAAAATGCCACAAATGAGTCACCTATAAAAAGGAAACTCATTTAGTTCTATTCAACAAAGGATTAGACAACCATCAACATAGATGATGGGTTATGATTCAGGAGAATGACTTTCCGAAGATGATCATGATGCTCATTTAGTCATGTTTGCAATCGGAGATCTCATTCACTTTGATGATGCTTGTGAAAAGTAAGAAATGGAATAGAGCCATAGATGTGGAAATAGAAGCAATAGAACGAAATAGGACATGGGAATTGACAGAGCTACCTAAAGGAGGGATATGGGAATTGATAGAGCTACCTAAAGGAGGAAAAAAGGTTAAAGTGAAGTGGGTCTACAAAACTAAGTTTAATGAGAAAAGAAAAATGGAAAAGTATAAAGCTAGGCTTATGGTGAAGGGATATGCTTAACAATATGGTATTGATTATATAGAAGTATTTATACCAAGTGGAACATATGGAGACAATCCGTTTAGTGGTAGCCTTTGCAACTAAAAAGGTCGAGTTATTTATTAGCAAGATTTGAAGTCCGCATTCTTACATGGAAGGTGAGTTAAAAGAGAATGTCTTTGTAGAAGCGACCTTGTGGTTATGTCTAGAAAGAAAATTAACATAAGGTTTACAAGTTAAATAAGACACTTTTGGGCTCAAGCAAGCACCATGAGTATAGGACGGTTGCATAGAAGCTTTTTTTTAGGAAGGCTTTGAAAAGTGTGATTATGAGCATACATTATTCATAAACATAAGAGGAGAAGACAGATTGTTAATAGTAAGTTTGTATGTTGAAGATCTTGTTTACTAAAAATGATGAATTAATGTTATTAGAGTTCAAAAGTTCAATGAAGCATGAATTTGATATTAATGACCTAGGGAAGATGAGATATTTCCTTGGTTTGGAGTTTTTACAAAGATCGGATGGGGTTTTTATCGGTAAAAAGAAGTATGCTTTAGATGTGCTAGTAAGGTTTGAGATGTATAAAAGCAATTCTATTCATAATCTAATTATTTCAAGTTTTAAGCTAGTAAAGGATGAAGAAGGAGTTAAGGTGGACAAGACACATTATAAGCAAATTGTGAGAAGCCTTATGTATCTCACGGCTATTAGGTCTAACATGATGTTTGTGGTAAGCCCCATTAGCGAGATACGTGGAAAATCCTACGAGCTTTATTTATAGGTCACAAAAAGGGTGTTGAGGTATTTAAAGGGAACAATTGAGCTTGGGATTTTTTATAGGAAGGGAGGAGATGAAAAACTCACTACCTACACCGACAATGATTATGCTAGGGGTATAAAAAATAGAAAAACACCTCAATTTATGTGTCTTTGTTGAATTCAAGAGCAATATCATGATCATCAAAGAAGCAATTAGTAATGAGTCTATCTACTACGGAGGTAGGGTTTATTATTGCAACAATGTGTGCATGCCGAGCAGTTTGGTTAAAGAGGGCACTAGAAAAATTAAATCGGAATAAAGAAAAACCAACCATAAGTCATTGTGATAACAATTCCGTAATCAAACCGTCAAGAAATCTAGTCATTCATGGATGAAGTAAGCATATTGATGTTTGTTTCCATTTTCTTTGAGAGCTTACAAAGGCTAGTGTTGTGGAATTGGCGCATTGTAGGACATATGAACAAGTGGCAAATATAATGACTAAACCTCTTAAGCTATATGTTTTTTTAAAGTTGCGTAATCTATTAGGAGCGTGTTAAGAAGCTGATTTAAACTAAATAATTACAGAATTCAATCTAAGTGAGGACTTGTTAGGATTTATTATTTAAGTGCTACGTAGTTTATCTCGTCAAATAAATCACTATCTCATAGGATAAAATTTAGGTAGGACTGATCTTGCATCACAGGATAAGATTTATAGGTGTTTATGTCATTTAGCTTATTTCTTCTTTTCTGATGTAAGGCTATATATATTAGCCATGCTTTTGTTTGATATTATTCAGATTGATTCCTCCAATTCTCTGTGTTTTTTTCTCAGAACTACAGGAGGATCCAATCTCATGAACAAAGAGATGACAACCCCATTACCCTAGGTTGTTATCCTAGTCCAGACTTATCTGCTAAAATTTCTTTAAAACAGGCAGATTGAGATAATTTCTACAAACCAAAATGGTTGTATTTTATGTTTTGGCCCTCGCTAGTTTCTCTTTTTTTTTAAAAAAAAGAAGTCATCTAGAGGCTGACATGTCCAAAGAAAGCTCAAAGTAATATCGTTTTTATTACGTATTGGGGCTGTCATAGTGAATTAACATGGTTAATCATTTAATTCTTATCAAGATAGAAAGTTCAAGAAAACTTCACCTTCTAAAGAATAGATTTAGTGAAAAAAATTTAAGACACCCTGTGAGCTACAGAACATAAAATTTAGTTTCAGGAAAGAAAACAAAAACAAGGCACAGGGCAGAAAATCTACACCAAGCAGCCTCTAAAAAAAAAGATAATTATTATGGTAAAATTGAATGTTAGTATGCTCTCTCTTTATATATATATGTGCATACCACACTAGACACCATCATATAACCTCTGGAGTGTGGAAGACTATTCAATCACGTTCCCAGCGATCCAGAAGAGGGCAAACATAGCTTCAGTTATATTTGTCCTCTATGAATTGTGATTTATTAAGTTTGGAAGTTTGAACGTACAGGCCCACAAACCAAACAAGATCACCAGACCAAGAATTTGACCATGAAATCTTCTACTCTTGACCATATGTTCCATTTGAGAAAAACAAGAAACAACAAAGAAAATAAAACTAAAACGAACATGGTGCAGTTGGTGGTTGGAGAATATTTTAGTATGTATGGGAGGTGTTCGTGGAATTGTTTAGCTAAAATTGAAGTTTGATGGAGGTTGAAGATAATAGATTTATAATTTAGTCTTTATAGTTTTAATTATGTTCGATTTAGTCTCAATTGATCTGATAATGATACATGATAATTTTTTGTTTTTTATTCCACGTGAAAAATAAATCTAACTTGTTATGACAAGTGATTTTTTTTTTTTTTGCAAAGTGTCACTTTTTTGCTAAAAAAAAAAAATTATCAAAAACTACTGGAGTGATCACATCAAAAAAAAATAAAAATAAAATAAGAACAGAAAAAGCTGATGAACAAAAAAAAAAAAAATACAAAAACCATATTGAAAAAATCAAAAGAATAAAAAGAATTTTCATACGATTAATCCATAAAGAATAATATATAAAGTAGAGGTAATCTTATCTTATAATCTTGAATTTCCATCCGATCTATAGATTCTTTTAGGATTAAAGATTAAATCCTCTCTAAATCGTAAAAAAAGAAAATGATTTGATGACAGATTAAATAGAAAACAAGCTGTTCCTCATGGCCTGACTGGAATGCCTTCTTTGATTCTATACCTTACTTTTTTTTTTTTTTTTTTTGGGCTTGAAGGTTTGGTATCTTGACAGAATCTTCTGAATTGCTCCCATTTTTTCGGGCTGTAGTTTATAAAAGAGAAAATAATTATTCTCTCATTGGGTCATGTGCTAAAGTTAAGTTGGTGATTAAGAAAGAGAGAGAGCTGTTGAGCTTCCTCTAGACAATGTGTCCTTCTTATGCGACATAATGTATTGGCAAAATACGTGATTGGAGGGGGCTCCTCATTTTGAATGCACACCCCACGTGGAGACCAATTCTGCTTATGTTCCTTGGCTACCCTAAACCTCGCAAATTTGAGGCACCCCACAATTAATCCGGAAAGGTTTTGCTCACTATATATGGTTCTTCTCTTTATGTCCACCTATGTTTTGTACACGAGATCTTAGGGTACCCTACGGAACTATTAAAGAATAAGCATAACAATTAGTTATATTTATCTGGGTACCTTGGGAATGTTAAAGAACTCAGCATTTGGGGTTGGAATTCTTGTTACAACATGTGAAGAAAATGATGAACCATTGCCATTGGACTTTATACATGCAGTTCCAAAAAATAAAAAAAAATAGAAAAAAGTTGACAGTATTGAGTTTTAAAACAAAAGGTATTGATTTCCCCTTTCCTCCTATCCATTTGACCTTTCGTGCCATTGCTATTTTTATTTTTAGTATGAAAACAAGTTTTATTCATGCAGAAGTAAGAGTTTTATTCAATAATCATCGTATTATTATACATTCGAACAGTAGCAAAACTACGTTGAATGGTGGGGTTACGTCAACCCAAACTCTGAAAGTTTTTACATTTTAGTCCTAAAATATTTCTTAAATTTTTTAATTACGCCCTTCAATTTAAAGTTTATTTTATAAAAACAACATACGTTTTGCATCCACAAAATTCACGTACCATCCAATTAGCATCTTCAACCTTAAATTTCTAATTTTGCCTCTGCATTCGAAACTATCAAAACATTGTTTATATACCATCTCAATAATAATAATAATACTTTCAATTGAAAAACCCTTCTATTTGAAGTTAATTTTATAATTACTAAAATATAGGAGAATAGGTAAACTGCGATTACTTAAACTGCGTTTATAAAAAATATAATATAATAATAATTAGTATTATTAGACTATGTTTGGTTTGAGTGAAGAAAGAATAGAGGAGAATGAGTAAAGGTGAGGTATTTAAAATAATAGAAAGGAAAGAAAAAGAAAATGTGATATATACACCATTTTTTTGTCTGAACATGAATGAGAAAAGAAGTTTATGAATTTTTTTTTCTTTTTTAAGGAAGGTAACGGTTAATTTTATAATTACAAAAATATAGGCTACATACACCTATATTTGAGGTGCTAAAGATTTTAAAGGTTAGTGAAGTTTAGAAGGTTTGTAAAAATTAAAACCCTTCTATTGCCTTGCAAAGCCTCTTATTCCCTATCGTTTTTCTTAAAATTAATAATTTGCCAGACAAAGTTTGGGGTTTCAATCTCATTCTTCCTTATCAAACCCTCAAAATAAACACGTTGTTAGGATTAGGGGGTGTCTAAGGAAATACTTGATTTTTTAATGCAAAACACTTAAAATTGAAGTATATATTAGGTCTAAAATGTAAAATATTTCAAAAATTGAGGATGCATGACCCCTCACCAAGCAACGTAGTTCCGCCCGACAGTGGAGAGGAACTCAACGTACGCATTAAACGCAAACTCTACCCCAGTTAAGGCCAAGGAATAGCGTAATTAATGTGACGATTATCTATCAACTTCTTCCTAGAAACGGTTAATTTATTGCCGGTTCCATGACGACTTCATCGCATCATTAGATGGACAACATTGAAAAATCCAAGCCACTAACTAACAATAGAGAAAGCAAATTCTAGAATATAAAATTTACAAGAAAAGCTTATTTTGATTTGAGAAATTTTATAATACTGAAGGAGTCACTACTAATATGTATAATAATTACTTCATTAATTCATTTAGAGGATAGAGATGGAAACAAAAAGTAAAAATAAAAGAGACAATAAAAAAAATTGAGCAAATGTATAAATCTTTTTATTATTTTTTGTGGATCTTGATGTAATTTTATGTGTCTATCTCTCTCCTCCGGATGAATTCATAGAATAACTATTATATATGTCACTAATTACTAATTAAATATTATAAAATTTTTCCTTACATAGGGATACGGAGATATAATTTTACACTTATTAATAGATGATCGATCTAAAATGGAAGCAGAGGGCTTCTGAGACCTTCAAGGACAAGAAGAAAGGTCTCTATCCCAACCTTTCTCTTTTTGAAATGATGAGAAGCGATAAGATGTTTATAATTTATGAAATTCGGTGAATTTTATAGAAAACAATCAACTTATAATTTTTTACTTTCAATATCATTCAATTATTTCAACAATCACAATCTCTCATTTGTTCTTTCTCTGCCATTATTCTACGTACCACACTCTTCATAAAAATCATTATAAAAATAATTTATGAATCCTATATTTTTTTAAAAAAAAACAAGAGTATATTTTTCATTATATTCAATAATTCCTCACTAATTCTATCATCTCTCCACCATCATCTTTTCATCACTACCATCTCTCCACCACTATCAATATAATACCCATCATCTACCACCACTACCATTAGTCCACTAACATTCTATCATCACTTCATTTTATATGCCATTATTTAAAAAAAAAATCAGAAAAATATGTCTAATATTTTAAAATATTACACAAAATTGACTTTATAAGTAAGACAAATACTTCCATAAAAAAACATGTTCAAACAAATTTTTGTACGAACATTATGCATGGTACATTGGATCAAACAAATCGCACTTTTAATTTATTACATCAACTAGTTATAAATTGAACTTTTAATTCTTTAACATTTAACGATTTCTCTTTTTAGAAAAAATAGTCGTCTTTCAACTTTATTCTTTTTTTATTTGAAAATTTATAATTGAATTTCAGAAATATCCTTTTTCAAGGGTACTAGCTAGATTGATTCCCATGCCAATGACGAGAGAGAGAGTTTTGGAGAGAATGCAGTTGATAACAATCTTTAATTATGTAATTGGGACAATCAAGTGGAAGCAATTTAAGTTGCAAGACAATAAAAAATGAAAATCTTAAACAATGTATATGTAACTTTCGAAATATTAAAGAAAAAAAACTTCAATCATAGGATTCTTGAAATTTCATAGCACAGAAGGGCATGCATGGAGACATGTATGTATTAGCCAAATGATTAATGACCCAAGCATGTGACAAAAATAGTATGTTTGATAAAAGAAAGTGCTAAGACTTGAGTCCTCCCAAAAGCGCTGTTTTTAAACATTAATGAACGAAGAAATTATTGACCTTTTTAACTTTTAAGGCAGCGTCACAATTTGCAAATCACAATCCAAATCTTGGGCTTGTTTTTTTCCCCCTCCCCTTTTAGATTCCTTGTTTACATAAAAGGATTAAGGAAACTCTCTTTTCCGTACATATAATGACTCACTTTTGACCTAATTGGACACTTTATAAGCAGTTTGATCCGTGTATGACGTTTGGAATCTTGAGAACTATTGGCCTTCCTTGGTATCAACCTTAATGCCAACTTTAATTTTCTTCTTCTTAGCAATTTGGCTGAATTTCATATCAACTTTACACACAAGTTGGAAGAAAGGGACTAGAACCCTGAGTGGAAGTTCCCATGTAGTAATAATATTCATGTGGGGTTTGTGACATTGATTTCCTTGATTAAATACACACAAAGCAAATTGGCATATAAATAGAAACAAAAGCAATGCTAATGCAGACAATCAGAATTATCCCTCTTCTTGCTAGTTGCAAGTCCGGACGATAAAGCTTGTGCTCAACCCACACAATCTTGCCGACTGTCTGGGAATATGTTTCTTGGAACGTACTGAAACATATTGCCACCCAAGAAAAAAGATTATATAATGCCCTTTTTTTTTTTCATTTTTCTTGAATTAGTCTTTGGTTAAAAATGATCCAAATTGAATTTGATTTTTAGATTAAAAATCACAAACTGTTGAGTTGATGTTAATTTGGATAGGAAATTAATGAATCGAAATCATTTATTTCGAACGAGTTCCAACGGATTTGTGAGGTCTGCTCGTTTTGTCAAATCTACCTTGATCCATAGCCAAGCATGACTCATGCTATTTATTGAGTAATTTATCACAACAAACGGTGAGCCATATGAATGTCAAGTGATTGGCCAAATCAGGTAAGCCACATCAAAGCGAATTAATTAACTAGCATAATTTAACTTCTAGGTCCTAATTGATCTTTTAGAGGCTTATTGGGCAACTGGTTTAGTGCTTAGAGTAGGTGATCAGAGAGGGCACGGTAGGGGACCATAATATGGTTTCGCCTGAACCATATGATGGTGGGGTTCAATCACGGACAGTGCAATAATGATTATGTCAGTACCAGTATTTAGCATTGGAAAGGACACTTATTGGTATAATATTAAGTATGATACGTTAAAGAAGTAGTACTGAAGAATTATACTATTGATCCTCCAACAGATGTTAAAATATAGCACGCTTAAGCTTAGTGGAGCTTAGGTAGCCAGTTAAGAAAAATCAGCAACATTTGGTGGATGAAATGTACTATTAATATTAATAGACTATTTAAATTTTTACGTCATAGCTTAGGCTACAATTATTTTATTGCAGCAAATAATTGGTGTTGAGATTTAGTGAGTGCTTCTGTGTGGATTTGATGAGCAAGATTGAATAATTCTCCAAGCATTTTGGATAAAATAATCAAAGAATGAAGAATAAGAAAAGGTCAACGGGGAAGGGAGTAGGAAAAAGGACAGATGCAAAAATCGGGGGTTCCCTCATTAGTTTCATCGTAACAAAAACAGCTCCAACGTTTCTTCAGTGTTTAGGGCCCATATGTAACCCTCTAAAATGCTATCTGATTGAACGTGGTTATTTGTTATGTCCACGGAATAAATAAAGAAAGAAAGAGAGTAGGAGATGGATCTATATAGCATGGCATCATAAGAAAATCCTTTTGTTTATCTCTTTCTGAGCACATTGGATGTTTTTTTTTTGGTTTTGGGTGGGGGTCGGTCGGGTGGGATGGGGTGGGGTGAGCATCTAATTAAATCAGTTCAAAATGTTTCTTCACATTTTTGTTTTACAAGAAACTTGCCCATAGCTTTGTGTTCTCTTATGCCGAGTGCTAGTGAGTTGTTTTCGCGTGATAACTTGAGACCACGGTCTGCCGTTTAGCATTTAATTCTAAAAGTTTATAGTCTCGTACCATTATTTTCTATCTTATTATTTATCAAAACAATATCCTATAGCCTCAATCACACGAAGACACTTTGCACTTTCGAATTCTGAGATTTTACCTCTTTAAATTCTCTCTCAGAGCTCGAGACTCCCCTCGATCCACTCCAATCTCCCCCTAACTCACTCTCAAAATCCGATCAATTCTATCAATCCTCTCCTTAATAAATGGAGAGCCTTGTGACCCTTTTCCTAGCCCAGTTCCTGTTCCATAGAAGTCCAAAACAGCTCTCATGACAAACATGAACACAACAATCAAAACATTGAATGCCCAACAAATGAAGAGCCCAAACGCTATTTTTGGCGACGAGAGATGAAAGTTTCGATGAAAAATGATTTAAACACGGCTTCCGATCGCACTATAAAATCAGCCATGAATTTGCAGCTCGATGTTATGGAACCACAACCTGTTGCCATACAATGGCCAGGAATTCTTGACAGCATCAAGCTGGAAATTCTTGTTCTTCCCGAACACCTTTATTCAGTGCAAAAGAAATTCCTGCCGCTGTCATTTACTCTTCATCACTATTCGGACCATCATCATTTTGCACGGAATAAATGGCAAATCAAATCTACCACAAGAACATGCAAGTAATACTTGTGAACGCTTGCAATAGCTAACCATCAAAATTCACCTGCACATTATCTGAACTAATTCCCTCAAAAACTGGCATTCTTTTTAATGAGCCCAATGACCCCATAATCACAAATGCATACACGTAAAGTACACACAAACTACAACTCAATTGACCAAAGTGTATAGACCTACATTTTAATCACAAATGCTGCTGAACAAGACTCGTAAAACTCTTCACAGCAAAGCCTGGGAGGAGGTTTGCTACACCAGACCCCATAAACCACATTGTGGAACTATCATTAACTCTTCAGAAAAATCACTGTGGCCAAAAAAATCAAGTTATTACTGCAAATCATGGGAAGTTGCAAACAATATTATTACTTGACAAAAACAGTCGACCACAATGCAAAACGTACCATCTGCTCGTAAATGCGATGAAACACCTTGTTGAAACTAACAGATCTCCACTCCCACATGAGATTCTGAAAGGGAGCACAAGGAAAGTGTAAGATCTCTCTTGTAGTTGCAAGTAAATTTAAAAAGTACCAAGGAGGAAATTAAGTTGATGTGCCTGGTTTATGCATCGCAACTATATGTTAAAAATGTTACATCATATGGTCATTAGCATTGCAAATAAGAAACAATCAAAGGCATAGGACAATAAGCAAATAAGGCCAGCTACAATTCCATAACAAGAGCTATCCTGCAGGCTTAATAATAAATTTTGAGGAAAATTGTAGGAAACAAAGCCAAGTAAAAATCTGACAATCTAAGTACAAAATTGAAATTTTAAAGGAGACAAGCAGCAAACAAAGAAAATTATGACCTAGCATGATGATTCCTACACTGTACCACAACTTGAAGAAAATAATGTTAGTCTCAACTACAAAAATATTGCACCGGAGCTAAAGCTCTGCAATTTATGATTCATGTTCTGCACTGTTTTAAAACTAAACAATTAGATTTAGTAATTTACAAAACTCTTCCCTGATGAATCAAGTAAATTAAAAAATTTACCTTGCAAAGGCTTAAATTCTGCTTTGGTTTACAATCCCATTACTGTTTTCTTGCCTTAAATATGTAACCTAATTACAATGTTGTGAGAGGAGTACAGAATGCATAATCTGTATGCATAACCTATCGAAGAATATAGGTATGAAATATGCAGCTATGATAATTCACAAATTCTCATGAAGAAAATAAAATGACTTAATAATTTTTTGTACTACCCACAAACACTAGCGACAAGCAGTGTCATGAAAAAATTAGTTGAGATGCAAGATGGATTAATGACCAAATGCTGTTTAAGAAAATTTAGAAGACCTGCATTAAGTGGGTGTTGTTGACTACAGACACAAGAGAGGAATGACAATTGCAAAGTATAACACACAAGACAACTAAGAGGCAATGTATCTACACTGCTCACGCTTTGTAAGAGAACAAAACAGATACAGCTACACCCTAGAAACTTGCAGACTTTCAGTAGGCCTCTCTCTCTCTCTTGCAGGATCACACCAGTAGAGATGAAAAGCACATTGATCAGTACTACAGAATTATTCAAAAAAACAGAACGATCACGTCAAGTAAAATATATATATCACAATGCAACCAGGCAGATACCACAATGATAACACCATATCAAAATCATACTGATTATATCATTATTATCTGTTGCAAATGTTTGGTGAAGCTAACCAACTGTGTTAAATTGCTACTCGATTGGAATGGTTACCTAAGGCATTCCATGAGTCCATGCAAAGCAATTAAATTCATCTAAAAGACTCATTATGACTGGCAAACTTAAATTTTTATTTGTCTAATACCACTAAAGCAATGCTAATGATCTTATCCAGTGGCAAATAGACAAGAAGAAAAGAAAATAGACAACTGGGCAAACACAGAAGCAAAGCAATAAGAAAAAAAAGTTAAGCAAAGACAATAAATGTAACTTAAGAAAGCTATATAGGTACTCACTTAAACAATTGGACAGCTGTAAGTGCTGCAAATCTGGAACAATGCTGCTCGATTTGGTGGATCCAGATTTTCATTGATGATCTGGGGAAACCTCCCAGGTGAACGAGCAGAAAGCTCCGCTAATGAAGTAGCTAAGAATTCCTTAGGATCTTTTATGTTCTTCAAAGGATCCTCCTCCTTCTTTCCAGCATTGTAAAGATTGACAAATGCAACAGTATAACCTGCATTTTCAGCAATATCTGGCATTTCGGGTTCATCTCCAACTCTATCCTCCTCTGGTCGTGAAAGGAGAGTTACAATACTGTCCAGCATTTTCCCCCAGTGTCTAACGGCCCCAGCATCCAAAAGGGCAGGAGATTCACAGATAAGTCGGATCGAGGCAACTGATACTAACTTAACCTCAATGGGCCCAGTGATTAGTTTGAGATTAGGTATCCAGAACTGCTCCAAAATCGCCATAAATATACCAGCTTGCACTGAATTCATAGAGTCCACAAGGTTCGCAGAGCCATGCTTGACCAAAAAGAGTGACATGAAGATCAAAAGAGACTTGATAAACTTTACTGTGCGTTTATTTAGCAAGCGAGTGAATAGGGCATTCCAGATGTGACCAACATAGGGAGCAATCGCTCCATAGTCAAGATTCTCAATAACAGTGTTCAGCACATAGAAGCCTTGTTCATCAGTGCTTGGGGCTGACACAAGCCTGTTAAATATGCCAAGCACCTGGGCTAGTCTCCCTTCTTGGTTGACCTTCTCAGGTGCTTTCCCAAGAAAAGCCTGAAGGAGACGCACAAGGGCTGGGACATTTGAATTTCTGTTCCATGAATCTGGAGACAAGAGAAGTTTAAAAATTTCCATGTAAGTATCTGAGATGGGTGGTCTATTCAACTCAACAAGTTGAGCCAAGAGCTGGAATGCATAAGGCAAAAACTCAGTCACATCATTTCCCAAGATCTCCTGGAGTCTAGGAAACAGTCTTGTTTCAAAAGATGGTATGAGAGAGAGATCTCTCTCACATGCCCGCCTTACAAGAACAGCCACTGACTCAAAGAGATAGTGATTGAAAATTGGATTCTTCGGGTTCTTGCAAACTTCAGCCAGAATAGAAGTCAATCCAGCAATGCAAGGTCCAGCAATCTCAGGAGTTATTTCAGCAACCCCTAGAACCCGCATGATACTCTTCATTATGTATTGATTTTCCTCTGACTCTGGAAACCTTAAGGCAGTAAAGAGGTTATTCATCAACGCTAGCAGATTTGGAGCTACATCTGCTGAAGTATACCTTGAAGTTCCCCCTCATCCTTCACCAACAAGAGTTTCTCTATACAACTTGCAGCATAAGAATGAACAACGTTTGACTCTGCACCTAGGAATTGAATCAAATAAGGAAACAACTGAAGTACAAGAGGCTTTGGTATCTGATTCCTAAACATTGTAAAGAATTTAAGAGCGCCAGCCTTGAGCATTGGAAAAGCATTTACATCCTGGCTCTGAAACTCAGGCACTATCACCGATGCAAAAAAGCTCTGGACATCAACAAGATCAGTCGAAACAGAAGTACCCCCAGCCTTCTTAGTTGAAAGGGATACTACCAAATATATCGCACAATCCTTGTCCTTCCACTTTGCCGCTGGGTTTGCAGCATAGGAAGTCAACAAATTCTGAATCTGAACAGAAACTATACTGATCACCTGCTGCTTATAATTCGTTGCAATCCCTTTAAGTAATTCACAAGCAATCCTCCTCCTAGTGTCTATATCACTCCCTTCCATATCCCTCCTAATGAACTCTATATAATTCATCTCAAAAAGCTCCTCATCCTCATCCCTCAACCTCACATTAGGAATCACAATACTTTGGCAAATCTCTGGTATCACCCCATCAACTGCAAACAAAGTATGATGAACACTAGTACTGACTGTAGTCAAAAACTTAATTGCCGTAACAGCTAAACTATCACGACTCGATGACTGAGAAACATTCCCTAACAAAGTCCAAACTGCTTGTGCAAAATCATTCAAATAATCCTTAAACTCCTCCTCATTTTTCTCCATGTAAAGACTAATATTCTCACATACTGCAGCCCTAAGCTCATCAACAAGACCTAAACCTTCTGCACTACTCTCTAGCACGGGATAGCCATTCATTAAATATTTCTTAAATTCAGTCATCCACTCTTTCATATGATCCTCGAAAAACTCGGGTAACTCTTGAAAATTCAATGAATAAAATATTCTACAACACAACCTCTGCGACTCAAACAACGGCTTTAGTGTAACCGGAGACCCACCACCTGAACTAACCATGGAATCAATCAAAGCCGCTGTCCTAAGGAACATTTCTAGCAGCGGAGCGGAGAAATTATCCAAACAATACTTTAAATCAAGTAAGAGATCATTAGTTTTGTACTGATAACGAAACTTCTTAAAAATGGAATTGGCAGTACCGAGAATGCCATTAATTGAAGCATAATCGTTTGATTGCGAAGCGGCTCGGAGATTTGACACGAGCTCAGGCAGCAAAGTCGGCCAGGATTTAGGGAAATCGTGTTTTCCAATAAGAGAGAGCGATTCACTGAGTTGAGATTGGATTCGAGGAGTAGATGAGAGCATGAGAGTGACAATCAGGGTTTTGATTTGGTCCTTCTCGGAGTCGAGGATCGGAGTGAAGGAGGAATCAGGAGATGGAGCCCACCGGAAGCGGAGGTGGTTTTTGAAGCTGACGGCCGCGGCGTGGCGGATCTGTTCGTCGATTGAGGGTTCAGCTACAAGGCGGAGGACGGCAAGGGCATAGTTAGGATGGTCGGCGAGTTCAGTGAGTTTGGACTCGGCGGCGCGGCGAGGTTCGGGTTGTGGAGAGAGTGTGTGGAGGAAACATTGAGAGAGGAATTCTGGATTGTATTCCATTATTTGGTTGTGATTTTGTTAGAGTTTGTGAATGTAGGCAGCCCTCTAGGGTTTGAGAAATTGAAATTTGAAAATGAGAGTAACAGAGAGTTTGCGTAAGAAGGATAAAGAGGGAAAAGTGGGGGATTTTTTAAAGAGAATTTTGGGGGGTTTATGACCGTGAGTCACAGACGGTATGGTAGACTGTTATCATTGTATGGTGGCGTTCGTGTCTTTGTTTTGTTGGATGATGTATTGGTTAGTAGCGTGGGATTTAAGGAGAGAAGAGGTGGCCAAGTTTCCTGGGTCCGAAACTTAGGCCCAGACCAAATTAAGAGCACAATGTTACCTCCCGCATCAAGATGACTTTTTTGAAAGTTAGTTGGAAATGCTAGATAAATTTGAAAACCCTTAGAAAATCACAGAGCAACAGAGAAGTTTTTAAAGTATCCAAAAAAAATCTAGTTATGTTCTAGAAAACTTTAAAGAATCTTTCATCATTTTAAGTTGATACATATCTAGATAGTTCCTTATAAATATCTAAATAAGAGAATTATAGAGAATCATGTATAGTTATTAGATCAAATAGTTCATAGTCATCCACAGAGGAAGTGGAGTAGCATAAATAGGAGAGGCTTTCATTTCACCAAGGAATCTAATCTAGCAGAGAAATACAAGACTTAAGAGAGTTGTAAATTTTAGAGAGCAACACAAAGAGTTTTTATATCTCTTGTGTGTGTCTTTCTTGCTTAACAATTTTGTATGTGAGAAAGCTAACTTGGTTTGGCTAAGAGAAAAAGTGAGTCGAATGCCGCTCAAGAGATTGGGAAAAGCCAAGTCCGTGACAAATGGTATCGAGCAAAGTTTTATCAAGCATGATTGAGTTTACGGCTAGCTAAGTGTTCGAAAAATAAGCATGTCTAGCTTTAATGTTGAGGATGTTGTTGGAAGCACTATGAATGAGACTCGCCTCATCAATCTAAGAAAGAAAGAGAGAAGTCTCATGATGTGACGATTGCTTTGGAAGAGTGGCTCTTAAAGGCGGAGGAACACCTTACCGGCTTTAAGAAGAGACTCGGGAAGATCTAGGGAGATGATGGAGAGGAGACATGAGGCATGGCGAGCTACATACGAGGTGCACTCCGATCTCCAAGCTCCGATGAAGTCGGTTAAAAGGTGTGCCAAAAAGAGTGTTGTCGAAAAGGATACCTTTATGGAATGGACAAAGAAAATGTTTAAGCACCATCGAGAGTCTATGACCATGTATGAGCAAATTTTTGAACAACTTCGAAAAGATTGGGCAATGTATCGAGAAACCACCTCTAGTGATGTGGTTTTCGGGGATATGTCGAAAGTTAAATTGCCGAGACCAAGGCACTATGCTAGCAAATAAGATGCCAAGGAAGTCGATAACTTCTTTTAGCAAGTGAAGCAATGCTTCAAAATGATGGGCTTGAGCGAGGATAAAAGTCATGTCAAGACCATTACTCTCAACCTTACGAAAAATATTCCTTCATGGTGGCATATGAAGCCCTAAAAGCTCAAAATGGAGAATCAAGAGTTGCCTAGGTGAGATGAATTCAAAAAAGCTATATATGTCTAATTTTATCCCGAGGAAATAGATTAGAAAACACGAGATAAGCTACGGACATTGAAGTATACGATAGCTATTCATGAGTATGTTAGAGAATATGTCTCCCTTAAACTTCAAGTATGTGGCAAACCCGACTATGATCATATGTATGATTTTGTTAAAGAACTTTCACTATGAGTACAAAAAAAGTGTAAGGTCGATGTCCTAAGACTTTCACCAAAGCTATGACCATAGCTAAATCCTTAATTAGGTATGAAAAAAGTTAGAACCTTGAAAGCCCAATAAAGAATTCAAAGGTAAACATGGAGGAGCCTAGCGAAAAAAAGGTATAACGATGGAAAAAATAAAATACACGAATCCAAAGGCTTTGTCAAAAAGATGACAAGAGAGAATTTAAGCTCAAGAGTTACTACTTCTTAACGAGTCGCATCAATGAAAAGAGTACGTAAAGTGACAAGCCTTTAATGCATTGATGGAGGAGAAAGAATATGCTCTTAAGCATGAGAAGCATATGGGGTCGTTATGGCTTCTCAATACCTTGAATGTCAAGCTCTCGTTTAAGGTGCTCGTCAAAAGAATGCCATAAATAACTTTATGATTGAGGATAAGGGTAAAAGACTTGATTTGGTGGTGACCAAGTTGTCAAGTAGCATGAAGACGGTGAATGCTTCTATAAACCCTACCGATGGCGTAGTGTATAGAGTAAGCCTTGTCATAAATGCATAGAAGGGAATGCTAGATTTCATAGTGGTTAAAATGGATGACTTCAAGATTGTGCTAGAAATAGAGTTCTTTAAACAAGTAAAAATTATGCCTACACCTCACTTGGAGCTCTTCGAATAAGCAAAAGTTGTGCATACACCTCACTTAGAGCAAATAATGATTATGAAGGAAAAGACACCTTGCATAATGTCGGCCAAGGTACATGCTAGATTGAAAATGAAGTATCTTTCGATTATACAAGTGAAGAAGGGCTTTAATAAAGAAGAAGTCACCTACTTAAGTGACATTGAGAGAAGATGGTTGGTGGACGATGAGGGTGCAAAGATACTCAAAGAGATTGTTAATGTATTGGTCAAATTTAATGATGCAATGCTATTAAAGTTAACCAAGAAATTACGACCCAATAGGGAGATTGATCATCAAATAAAGTTGATGTCAAGTGTTACAACTCAAAATTTTCCTCTTTTTATTTTGTTTTTTTGTTTTTTTAATTTTACCTTATTTTTTAATTTTAATTTTAATTTATTTCCATTTTAGAATTAATCCCAAATATATATATATATATATATATATATATATATATATATATATATATATATATATATATATATATATGAAAATATAAAAAGAATTTAATTATTAAGGACATAATTGAATCAAATAGAATTAGAATTAGAATAATTGGAGGTACAATTGAAACAATTGGAAACTAAAGGATTAAAATTATAAGGTACGAAACTCGATTGAAGAAACAAAAAGTACATGAATTACAATGATATCTCCTAAGGATAAAATTTAAAAAAATGGATTTGTAGGATCAAAATTGATCCAATACCCAAATGGCGGGATCAATTCGATCCCTCGGACGACTCGTTATCAATGCTTTTTAAGTAGCAGTTTTGGACGTCAACTCTAGTCCTTCACGACCTTTGATATCGCCATCGTCTTCATTGAAGAATATGAAAAGAGGGACAAACCAATAAGATAAACTCCCTATAAGCTCCTACATTTAAACCTCCAAGCATCAAAGCGAGTCAACCTCGTATCCAAATCTCCCGTATCTAACCACCTACATCAAAGCACATCAACCTTGCATCCTTGTTCTTTATATTAAAACACAAATCCCACACACCTCTTACAACTAAAAGGGCAAATCCTATGATCAAATAGACAAATCTCCTATAATAAAGCCGTGTAATCTTTAGACAAACCTTATGTAACCAAACCCTACAACCCTTGCATCAAAGTAGGTCAACCCTACACCTCCTATAACTATCCCCTGCTTATGCACCATCTTGCAACAACCTGCGAGAATGAACACATCCAAAAAAGGCAAACATGAGGCACGTTTAAAAAAACATATAAATGTTTTTTGGCTCTATTTATACGAAGTTAGAAAAATACCAATGAGAATGAATTCAAAATAAGAGTAGGATTTTATGTATAAATAGGAGTGAAGCATAGGTGGTAAGGGGAGAATATTAGGGGGAGTTGGAGATAATTAGAGGTAATCATGGAGGATTAGGAAGCAATTGAAATAATTATAAGGTAATTAAAGGGAAAAAAATATAGAAAACATAAGAGAGAGTAAGGAATTGAAGAATCCTAGAATCAATACTTACCGACTCAAATAGAGAACAATAATTGAAAGAAAGAAATAGAAATGAACTTAGGTTTCACCGATTGAGGTGGTGATCTGTCTATTACCGTTTGATCTTTCCCATCTTGGTACTCGTCATTAACCCTCTAGTAAGTGCATTTGCCCATCGAAACCACCATTACCACCACCACTATCCATCCTTGCCCATACTTCCTACAAGCAGGCATTCGGTAAAGCCTTCTTTTTAATTTATTGCCCTACTTATATCAATGTGACTCTTAGTTGATCCTAGGAGGTCGATGATAATGATGTTCATCATTCACATCCCATATAAGCCCTAGCCCCTCTCAATTTCACACACCATCACATTAGGTTTGTAAATATGTTTTATATGACTTAAAAGGGTTAGATTTAGGGTTACCTATTTGATTTTGTGTTTATCTTTTAGATTTAGGTTTAGGTTATGATAAAAGGTCGGATTTGAATCTTGAGGATATGAAAAAAAAAAAAAAGATTCAAAGTCACTCGAAGATTTGATTATAGGTATTCGGGTTTAATTTCAAGTTTCGAGTTGAAGTTTAAGACTAGGTAGAGATTGTGTTTTCAACTAAAAAGGTGAGAGATTGAGAAAAGGTTCATGAAATGAGGTTTAAAATATTGAGATCATTTGATCCTAGAAAGAATTAGGGAAGCCATGAATAAGGGAGAGGTAGAAAAGAAAAGAAAAATAAAAAAGGGGTTAGGGATTCGATTTTAATAGACGGTAAATGGGTAAGCTTTTGGGTTTGAAAGAGAAGATAAAAGCTCAAGCTATTTATATTGAATGATGATTTGAGGTAGATAAAGATTAGAGAGGAAGTTGCATCCGAGATTAAGGGAGGACAACGATAGAAGAAGGAATAAGGATGAATAAAAAAACTAATTCGGGAGATCCGATCTATAACGATCTCATCAAATAAGTTTCTTAGTATATAAATTAAGGGCTATATACCGATGAAGTAAGTTCCCTATCTATACTTAGTCAATCTTTAAGATAAATTTGATCACTATAAAAAAATAATAGTCATGACATACCTTGACAAGTCAATATACCTAATTAGTCTAAAGTGGAATGACAAGTACAAATTTGAATGGCTAGCTAGAGACCAAATTAGAGTGACAAGGATAAATTTGAGTGGTTGGATAAGGATGAAAATGGAGTGGTAGGTTCAAATTTAATTGGTTGGTCGAGGAACAAAGTAAAATGACAAGTACAACTTTAAATGGTCGGCTAGGGACCAAATTAGAGTGATAATGACAAATTGGAATGGCTGATTAAGGACCAAAATAGAGTGGTAAGTTGAAATTTAAGTGGTTGATCAAGGACCAAAGTGAAATGACAATGATAAATTTATGTGGCAGTTAGGAACTAAAATGAAATAGTAAGGACAAGTTTGAGTGCTAACTAAGGACCAAAGTGAAGTGACAAATATAAATTTAAGTGCTTGTTCAAGGACTAAAGTATAGTGGCAAAGCAAACTTAAGTGGATGGTCAAAAACTAAAATGGAGTGACAAAGACAAATTTGAGTGATCGAGCAAGGATTAAAATGGAGTGGTAAGTCTAAATTTGAGTGGTTAGTTAGGGATCAAAGTGGATTGACAAGGCCAAATTTGAGTGGCTGGTCATGAACTAAAGTGGAGTGATAAGGTCAATTTAAGGTGGCTAGTTAAGGACCTATTAAGGTCAAATTATTAGTGCAATTGTGTGAGTAACAATAATGAGAAAAAAAGAAGCAAAATATATATTGTGTTATCGCTTGTTTGCCACTCACTAGTAAAATATTGTTAGTATGTGGGTATCGGTAATGGCATGCTTACTAGTATGCGTACCAACAACGGTATGCCTAGTGGTTTGCATACCAATAATGGCATCTCTGTTGGTTTGCACATTAGCAACATGGCTACTAGCTTACGTAACCGGGAATGATGTTAGTTTTTGTATTCAAAAGAAGAAAAAAGAAAGTTATAATAATATGAAATTTAACTCCTATTTATTTGCATGTTATGAGAGTTAAAGTCATAATGGTGTTTTAAGAAATCTTGAAGTATAAATTTGAGTTGTTAATTATTCTCTCAACTCATAAAATTATGAAGCAAAAAAAAAAAAAAAAAAAATTGACAACTAAGGTTTTTGTTTTATATGGGTAGTTAAGAAAGTAAAAACTTCTTTAGTATTCTTAATGAGTCATTTTTTGGTTTAGAAAATTAAAAGAAGTTACATAAAAGAGTAAATGTCCATGACTTATTTGACAAATCATAATTTTTTATTTGGATATTTGTTTAATGCAAACCTTATCAATTTAAAAAGCTGATCCGGAGATCTACAATATGGTAAAGACAAGAAATCTTTCAAATTTCTTTTTTAGTATCAAAATTTACTTTAAAAAGCCATTTTTGGACTTTTTTTGTTGTGATTTAGACCTAAAAAATAAATTATTATTATTATTAATTTTTTTTGCATTATTTGTCAAACAAGAAGGTTCATGGCAAACTTGCAAGTAGTTATTATGCGTTGGAAGGTTTCGGTTAAACCTTTCGCAAGTTGCATCTATATTCTAAGTTTTGAAATATGCATGACAAGTCAACTACAATCTTTGAGAGGTTATTCTTTCTAATTTTATATTTTTTTTATCTCATCATCCATGATTGCACAAACACCTTTGTTGGCAAGGTTGTTTGTGTAAAGGGCTAAATATATATGCTCGATTTTTTCTAAAGTTAATTAAGTAACTTAGCTAATTGTTATTATGTGTTAATCCATAGTATTATTATTATTATTACATGGATCTACATCATAAATAGATTAAACTAAGGATGAATCTCATTCAACACAAGGTAATGGATTATAAGGATGGACGTGAGTATTTTGACAAGATCGGTGTCTATACTTTGTTTTATGATGCATTAAGGAAATTGGCTTGATGGACTCGAAACATGGTCCACTAAAAAAAAGTTCAATTGTTACTTTCTTTAGTCTTTACTAACAAGTTAAAGCTCTTTAGTCCAAAAGCCTAAACTTCCAAACCAAATCTAGTCGTTTAAATTTGGATGATGTGGCATGATTTTAGTGGTCAAGGCTTTTTTTTTTTTTTTACTATAAATATCAGCTTTATATCATCATGAGGAAATAAGAACTTTTACATTAGAGAATTTCTTTACTTCAAAACTTTTGATCTCCGCCAAAAAAAAAAAAAAAAAAAAACTCTTGAACTCTCTATCTCAAAGCTTTCCAACTCTGTTTGAACTTTGACTACTCACTTTCAACTATACAATTTAAGCCTTTTTAATATTGTATGCCCGTCCTCCCGTCTCTCACTATTTGCATTATTTATGCTTAATTGGTTTAACGTTGTTTTTACAAGTCATAATACTAGCTTTCTGCATCTTTATTAGCATGTCAACTTTTCGTCTTTTCGTCTGATCAGTTCTCAAGAATCTCTTCTATACATTTTAATTTGAACACATATGAAATCATGAAAAATCACAAGGACTAAAGGGGAAAGTTCAAAATATTAAAAGAGGGCAATTGTCCACTTCTCTGTGACCTAGCTTCGCCGTTGGGAGAGAGTAAGTGTAAATTTAACCAGAACAATTTTCTTCAAGACAAAAAGAAAAATAAAAAAATACTGGTACTAGGTAGCAATCAGCTCAGCAGTAACATAACATATACTACAAATTTCTTTAATGAGAAATCATAGAGAAGACTATAAATTTAATGCGAAACTTATGTCTTCCCACGAAGCTTTACAACGAGCATCCCACAGGCTTTACCTTCATATTCGTTTTGATCTCCTTTGCTTTCTACATGAATTCCTGGCGATGAAACATAAATTTCTGAAAATAGAAAAAGGTAAGCGTAATCGAATCGCAAACCGAAACGAATGAACAACCAAAAGTGAAAACCCCTATTAATGTTTTGAGGAGTAACTGGATCCATTTATAATTTGAGCTTCAGCTCAACGACAAAAGTTAGCCCGAGTCCTAGAGATCGCATACACCAAGCCCAAAACCAGTTCAATACTGGATTAATGAGCCGAAATAAATTGAATTGAAGAGACACACTTAACTGGACTGACTCCATTATTAGAGGGCTTGCAGTTTACTTTATATCATGGGCTCAAAAAGTCCATCACACACTAACAAATTCGCAAAATCAGAATTATTATTTACTTCTTACGGATTTATTCTAGTTTATCACTGGCCCACGCTACAGATTAAAAAAAAAACAGATAAAATTATTTAAAAGGTTATTCTAGTTTAAAGACTTATGTTATATTGTGAATTCAAAAAAATATATCAAATAAAAAATTTTTTTGCCTAATTTTATTAATTTTTAAATCAAAATTATGTATTTAACGAATTCTTTTTTTTTCAATAAAATTTCTACTAAAAAATAATCTGTTTTCTTTATTCATGGACTCTTAACTAAAAAATTGTAATAATTAAGATATAATTTTTTTGAAAAATAATAATAATAAAATGCTTTCATATTTTGTATAAGATTGCATAGGAAAGAATAATAATAATGAACGTAAAAACTTTTACAAAAATAAATAAATAAAAATATTATTTTTATTATTATTTAATTTTGATGAGAAGATTAGTTTTTGAATATACATTTAATTTCTATATATTTATTCACAAAATAATCAACGATATTAGCATAAAAAAATTATATTTAAATCACTCGATGGTTCTTCAAAAACATAAATTTTATTTATTTTATTTGAAGGAAATTGATTTCAGATTAATTACGTAAATAAATAGTAAAAGGTTGGTGTTTTGTGTGTAAATCATGGTTATTTCTAATAAAACTAATTATTTAAATTTTTTATACGATATAACTATACTTGAGTGGTTTCGAAATTTACTACGGAAAATAATTTTTTTTAAGAACGCTTAACTTGTAAAGAATACATGGAATAAATTTACATTTAATGGATTAAAATACAAACTACTACAAAATTGATTTCTATAGATTTTGGATATGCAAAAAAAAAAAAAAAAACAAATAAAACACATGAATTATTTTTTCTTCTTCTTAAATCTTTTTTTTAGACCATAAATGATCGGTCCTCATACACAAGCCTCGTGCTTAGAGTAATCATTTCTCTTTCTCCCTCTCTTTTTCTTTATATTTGACTTTTAATTATTAATTAATTATTTTAAAAAATATATTTTTCAGAAAGTACTAGAAAAATTATATATATATATATAAGAAATGACAAATCGAATTGATAAATTTTAAATAACAATTGTAATATAATCTGAAATTTATGTCCATTCCGAAATATAAAAATATAGCGCGTGCATACACACATACACACACATATTTCTTGTCAAGCTGTGTGAAAAACTCAAAAAATAGCGATCGATTTTTCATAATTTTGTCAAAAAATATATTAATAAAATAAAATACAAAAAGAAAGAAAGAAAGAAAAAACCAACTTAGGCCAACCCCGTTAGGCTCGGATAGCCAAGCCTATTCGACCTAGAGTGTCGCGGGTTTTTTTCTTTTGTTAAAAAAAATGCCCAGTATGTTTCTCTCATTGTGGGCAATAAACAATGCGTCAACTAACAAATTGAATGGATAAATTTTAAATAATTATTGTGATACAATTTGAAATTTATGTCCGTTATGAGATGTAAAAATATAATGCAAACGCACATATGCATGCACACACACACGCACATATATATTTCTCATCAAACTGTGTGAAATAACTATTGATCTTTAATAATTTTCTTAAAAAATAATAAAATAAAATATAGAAAAAAAGAAAAAGGAAAAAACCAAGTTAGACTTGTACCTTTGGGCTTGAAGAGCCGGGCCCATGCGAGCTAGTGTGTGGCTAGTTTTATTTTTTTATTTTTTAAATGGTCAATGTGTTGCTTATTGTGCATATATATATATATATATATATCGTATTTTTTTTAATGGCCATTGTGTTGCTTTTATTGTGCACAATAAGCAATGCGTCAACTTCTTTTAATTTACGAAGAACTTGAGTTTGATGAAAAAGTCAACTGAAAAATCAAGATTATCAATTTTTGACCTTCCAAACTCAATTTTAGCATAATTTTTATCCCAGAACATATCAAAATCGGTGAAATAAGGCTAGAAAACTTATTTAAACCTCAAAATTCATTTTAATGCTAAAAAAATCTAAATTAAACTAAAAAATTCAAAATATTTTGGGATTCCGATCTATCATCTCTAGCTAATTCATGATTTTTGACCACCAAAAATAAACTCTTTCTCCAAAATAAATAAATTGAAGGTAAGATAAAGTGCACAAAAAAGAAGCAATAAATTAAATTAAACTCAAAAACTCAAAATATTTTGAGATCTCGATATACCCTCTCTTACTATTTCATGGTTTTTTGACTACCGTAAACAAACTCTTCTTTCTAAGATGAACTAATAAAGGCAACATAAAAAGTTAGAGTGGCATGAATAAGGCTCTCGTTAACTTTCTCTCTTCTTATCTCTCTTTTGGTTTCTCTCTTTTTTCTACATTCGGAGACCAAATTGTGATATTAATAAAATTAAAAATTAGAATCAAAGTGTAACATTCGCTAAAGCTTGTATATCAATTAACCAACGATAGCTTGAAAATAATAAAAATGCCACAACACAATAAAATGCACGATAATGAGTGAGTCTTAATCCATAATGCGGATGGGTGCATCTAAGTCCGTGTTTGGGGAAAAACAAGTTCCAAGAACTTATTTTCCTCATTTTCTCTCATTTTTCGATATTTGTTTCTAGTTTAGAAAAAAATCAACAAAAAATGATTTTCGAGTCAACAAAAAAATAATAGAGTGTTTTTGAAAAAGTCTTTTTTGAGTTGAAAAAGAGGAAAACATTTTCCCTCTCTTTCATAAGTTGTCTCGCTCTTGCGTTACTCATATCTTTCTCGATATATTTTAACAATTTTTTTCTTCATCTCTTTTTTATTTAAAATATATCAAATTATTTTTTAATTATTTCTTATCAATTATTATTAATTATTTAATTATTTTTTATCCTTTTCTATTAACATTTGATTTTTTTATTTATAAATGCATTAAATATTCTTAAAAACCACTTTACACCTTAAAATTATTTTTATAATAAATATTTTAATAATTTATCTCTATTTTTTCATCATTATTCCAAACGTCATTGAAACTATACCTAAATTATTAGAAATGATTATTATAATATTGCAATCATTTGTTAAAAAAAAATGAAATTCAATAATTTATTAATAAAGACATACTGCAATCATTTGTGAAAAAATTAAACTAATTAATTCAGTAATAAATACATTATTTTTTCAATACTATTCATTTATAACTAAATCAATAATTTATGACTAATTTTAATCGGTTGTAAAATTTTGTTGGTAATTGTAGTCAATAATTAATTACAAATTATTTCACTATTAATATTTTAAAATAAAATGATTAATATTTACAAATGATAACTAATAATTTAGAAAACTATTTTTTAGACTAAATTATTAGTATAATTTTTTTAAAAAATTGTTTTTGTATTTCAGTTTTTTGTATCAAACATATATTTTTCAGCGAGTTTTTCATGTAATTTTCAAATGTTAGAAAATATTTTTTTAGAAAACAATTTCCTAAAAAATAGCTTCCTCATAATTGATTTTCCTTTGGAAGTTGTTTTCCGTTAAACAAACGAAGCCTAATAAGAGAAACAAACAACACATGCTACGAGTGTTTGAGCATTTTGCTTTAGTTTTTTCCCCCAATATCTTTCTTTTAAGTAAAATAATTAATCCCTTTGGTGTAAAAACCTATATATTTTCAAATACTCTAATATGACCCCCACCAAAAAAATATAAAAATAAATATTCTTTTTTAATTCAAAATTTTGAATTAAACCTATAAAATATTAAAAAGATAGTTTGTACATTTTAAAAAATATATAACAATCAACTTTGGATAAAAATTGGCTAAATGAATCAAACTTTCTTTAAATTTTAGTTTATTTAAAAATTAGTCTCTGAAATTTTAATTTCGAATCTGACCTTTTCTGTTTTTTTTTTTTAAAAAATTAACCAATTTTATGAATTTTAGCTATCACCCTTTTATTTTAAAAAAATTAAATTGTTGGCATTTTGAGCTGAAATTTTGCATGTATATTAAGAAAAAATCAATCCATTTTCTGAAAAAAAAATCATAATTTTTTTCAAGATCAAAAAATATATTTTTATTTTCTGAATATGAAAAATATAAAAAACAAGAAAATTTGAAAATAATCCAGAATGATCTCTATTTTTTTTTTAAGAAGCCCTAGATAAATTTTGCTGAATAATTTCCATCATTATTCTATTTATATGACCATTATTTTTAAATAAAAAAACTAAAAGAGGAATTAAATATCTTAAAAATAAAATTCATGATGGTGGAGAAGTTTAATCCATTTAGCTAAAAAAAAAAAGTTATGGTTTTTGAAAATAATAAAAAAAATAAGGGGGGGGGGGACTGAATAAATTTTCACTCTTAACACTTCATAGGAACGGTCGGAATGGGCAATCCCCATAACATGGACAAATTTATTCAGTGAGTACTGCATCCTCTAGTGTGACAAATAAACCAAAACAGTTCCCATGAATCACGATAACCATGAATTCATATAGATGATAAGATTGGACTATCTTTCACTGCAATGAAAAATGTCGTTAGATATTTGATTGGAATATATCCCAATTTGGCCGTGCTCAATAATTTAGTTGGCAAGTAAGATGTCACATTAGCAAAAAATTGAAGGGTAGACAATTACCGGTACACCTGTACGCAGCCTTCAAGTTGTGGGGTATGTGCCTAACAGGTACCGTCCACAAAAACAATCGATACAGTAACGACTCATAACGAGTAACTCCAACTTGATAAAGGCCTCCTTCACTCTTCTCCACATCCTCCCTCTAAATTCTGTCACATGTAAAATTCATACATCCGCTCATCTTGCACAATAGACTGCCTCGGAAACCAGCCGAAGCCATTAAATTTCCACTGCCCATCCCATTCCTCGTCTCTTTGTCGTCTTCATGCCCTCCACAAAACCAATTAAGCATCTTTAACCTTACATAAACTTTCACCTTCCTCGATGTTTTCTTCGATTTTCATCTTTTCATTAGTATGGCTAGCTAGCTTATATCATCAGTGTAGTGGAAGTGGTTAAAATTAACGCAAGGTGATCATACGAGGTTCTGTTTCCTAATAAATTGGTCTTGTCCACGTTATCAACAGTGACCAAAAGAATACTAGGCACACATAAACCCATGAATTGCGGTAGGATTATAGTACTCTGAGCATGATCGAAAAAAAAAAATTAGATCTTCATGGATCAACTTGTCATGAATTCAAAGATTATCAATTTTTGTTGTAAAACTATTGCAAGGACAAAACGTCATCCCTTTCTTTTCTTTTGTTTTTGTTTTCGTTTTCGTTTTTTCTTTTTTTTGGAAGAACCCTGATTAGATGACTGAATTATTTCAGATCATGAAAAACGTGCTAACACGTGATGGTGGATTGCACGCATGCCATATGTCATCTTTTGTAGAATCAGATATTTAAAATTAAGCTCCGTTCAAGAGAGTTAAAATTTATGTGATCGATTTCTTCTCCATTTTAACTATTAATTATTTTTTATTTAATTATTTAATATGAGTTATGTGTTTTAAGTATCTTTCTCATTTGCAATCCATCTTTTAGGATTTGTTAAATGATTTGGGTTCTATAATTTTTATTGTGCCGTTAAGTTTTTTTTTGAATAGTATATAAAGTTATGAAAAAATCATTCACTATAAGAATTTTTTTTTTAACTCAATCTAATTATCTAATTCTATATAATATTAGAATCTCAAAGAAGTTAAATAGTCCAATAAAAATTATGGAATCCAAACCACTTGACGGACATAAAAGACAGATTAAAAATGAGACAAAGGTTAAAGAATATATCCATATTAAAAAATTAAAAACAAAATGAGTAATATATAAAGTTAAAAAGTGATTATTATCTATCATAAAACTTAAGTATTTTGAACAAAACTTAATCTTAACTATCTAATTTTATAATCTTGTGCTTAACTTGCTCTACCTTGTTGAAAAAAATAATAAAAAGGCTTTCCGTGCACAATTTGTCAACGGAATCACGAGCTTGCAAAATGCAAGTCGTGACCAGCATTGCACCACCTAAATGGAGGTGGTGCAAGCAAGGGAGAAGTCTATAAATAAGCCTCTTCACCTTAGTTTGCAACATCTCACCATCCCATTTCAAAGAAGAGAGAAAAAAATATAGAGAGTGTTTTTTTTCTATTTCAAGAGAGAAATTTATTCTTTTCTCCTTATAGTATAGAGAGAGGGTGTAACTCCTATTATTTTTTCATAATGAAATTCTTCTATCTTATCCGTGGTTTTTTTCCCTTAATTTGTTTAAGGGTTGCCACGTAAAATCTATGTGTTCAACTTCTTCTTTATTTCTCAAATTTATTAGTCGCGACCTCGCTCTATTCGGTCAATAACTCAACAAGTGGTATCGAGCCGGGTTGTAGATCCTGCGAGTCCGTGATAGAAGCAATGACGACAAAGTTTGAAATCAAAAAATTCAACGGGAGCAATTTCTCATTGTGGAAGTTGAAGATAAAGGCTATGTTGAGAAAAGATAATTACCTAGCGGTTATCGGTGAAAGGCAAAGAGAATACACAGATGACAATAAATGGAATGAGATGGATGGAAATGTTATTACAAATCTTCATCTAGCATTAGCAAATGGAGTGTTGTCATACATAGAGGAGAAGAAGACAACGAAAGGACATCCGGGATCATCTCATTAAGATGTATGAGGCCGAGTCACTCCACAAAAAACTTTTTCTTAAGAGGAAACTCTATACTCTTCGTATGGCGGAATCTACTTCGATGACGAGCATGTCAATACTTTAAATACTTTATTTTCTCAACTCACATCGTTGGGTTATAAAATAGATCAAAGTGAACGTGCTTGAACTTCTACTTCAAAGTCTACCGGATTCGTATGATCAACTCATCATCAACTTAACAAATAATATCCTTATGGATTATCTAGTCTTCGATGATGCTGCAATTGCTGTTCCGGAAGAAGAAAATCGATGCAAGAACAAGGAAGACAAGCGGATGACTTCTCAACAAGCGAAGCCTTGACGGTGATGAGAGGGAGATCAACGGATCGTGGCTCAAGTGGAAGCTATAATCACGGTAGGTCAAAATCAATAAGTAAGAAGAGTTTTAAATGCTACAACTATGGCAAGAAAGGTCACCTAAAGAAGGATTGTCGAGTTTAAAAAATTTCAATCCTCGAGGAAATGTGACAAGCACTTCGGATGATGGAAACGCTCTGTGTTGTCAAGCGGTAACGTCACATAGTGATAGAAAAAGATTTGCTGATGTGTGGCTATTCGACTCGGGAGCTACGTTTCACATGACCTCTAGGAAGGAATGGTTCTATCATTATGAACCTATCTCGGGAGGATCTATGTACGATTGCAATGATCATGCTCTAAAGATCATTGGCATTGAAACCATCAAGTCGAAGATGTATGATGGTACAATTCGTACCATTCAACAAGTGTGGCATGTGGAGGGCTCGAAGAAGAACTTGTTGTCTATAGGACAACTAGATGATCTTGGATACAAGATCGATATTGAGAAGGGGATCCCGAAGATAATCAAAGAAGCCCTTATACTTATGAAGGGAGAAAAGATAGCTGCAAACTTATACATGCTCGAAGGGAGAGACTTTACAAGAAGCGAAACATCGGTTGCTTTAAACAGTTTAGGTGAAAGATCCGTAATAATGTGGCATCGAAACTTGGGCATATGTCCGAACAAGGAATGAAAATCCTTGCCGAGCAAAAGCTACTTTCGGGATTCACAAAAGTATCTTTACCCTTTTGTGAGCATTGTGTTATCAACAAGCGAGCATCGATTGAAGTTTAGCGCATCAAATTCTAGAAGCAAGACTATTCTAGAATTGGTTCACTCGATGTATGGCAAGCACCGGTTCCATCCCTAGGAGGAGCGAAGTACTTTGTGTCCTTTATTGATGATTATTCTAGGAGATGCTAGGTGTATCCTATCAAGAGGAAGGAAGGTGTGTTTTCGGTATTCAAAATTTACAAAGCGCTGGTTGAACTTGAGTCCGGCAAGTGTTTGAGGATGGATAATGGAGGAGAATACACTAATGATGAATTTGATACATTCCGCAAACAAGAAGGTATCAAAAGACAGTTCATGATTACATACACTCCTCAATAAAATGGAGTGGCAGAGCGGATAAATAAAACCTTGTTAGAAAGAACAAGAGCTATGCCGAGGACTCGTAGGCTTAGGAAAGGCATTCCAGGCGAAGCGATCAATACCACTCGTTATATTGTGAATCGATCCCCATCAACTGCAATTGAGTTGAAGACATTGATGGAGATGTGGACTGGTAAGCCGATAGATTATTCAAATTTCCATATATTTGAAAGTCCTATGTACGTGATGTACAATGCCCAAGAAATCACAAAGTTAGATCCAAAATCTAGGAAATGCTTATTCTTGGGGTATGTCGATGGAGTCGAGGGGTATCACTTGTGGGATCCCATTGCTCACAAGGTTATTGTCGGCAGGGAGGTTATCTTTGTAGAAACAGATCTATAAAGGAAAGAACAAGGTAATAAGCACTTCAAAAACTACAAAGGTACGAGTGGAAAAAGATCCCGAACAAAAGGATCCTTCGAAGCAACACCGAGAGCATGAGGGAGAGGAACTAGTTGAGTCCGAAGTTTCGTAACCGCGATGGATCGATCACATAAGAAGGCGACTTGATTGGCATTCGGACTATATTATGAAGAGCAATATTGCATACCTGTTTTTTAACGAAGAAAAGAGAGCCATCAACTCTCCAGAAGCAATGAACAACTCATATGCATCTCTATGGATGACAAGCAATGCAAGAAGAAATTAAAGCTCTTTATAAGAACAAGACTTGGGAACTTGTGACATTACCACAAGGAAGAAAGCCCATTGGTAATAAATGGGTTTACAAGATCAAACGAAATACCGATGATCGAGTGAAACGATATCGTGCAAGGTTGGTGGCGAAAGGTTATGCTCGGAAAGAAGGGATTGACTTTAATGAGATATTTTCTCCCGTGGTTCGACTCACAACGATCCGAGTAGTCCCGGCAATGTGTGCTATGTTTGACTTACATCTAGAGCGAGTTAGATGTGAAAACGGCTTTTCTTCATGGAGATCTTGAAGAAGAGATTTATATGCTCCAACCAAAAGGTTTTGAAGAAATAGAAAAAAAGAACTTGGTTTGCAGGTTGACCAAATCTCCGTATCGTCTAAAACAAGTGCCGAGGTGTTGGTACAAGAGATTTGATTCATTCATCATGAGCCTTGGATACAACGGACTTAATGCGGACTCTTATGCATATTTCAAGAGGTTTGGTGAAAGTAATTTTATTATCTTGTTGTTGTATGTCGATGACATATTGGTAGCGAGCCCCAACAAAGATCATGTCAAAGAATTGAAGACACGATTGGCTAGGGAATTTGAAATGAAGGACTTAGGACCAGAAAATAAGATTCTAGGGATGCAAATTCATCGAGACAGAAATAATAGAAAGATTTAGCTTTCTCAAAATACTTATTTGAAGAAGGTCTTGCGACATTTCAACATGCAAGATTGTAAGCCAATTTCTACCCTACTTCCTATTAATTTCAAGTTATTCACCAAGTATGAGTCCTAGCGAGTGAAGAAGAGAGGATGGAGATGTCGAGTACCGTATGCATCAGCAGTGGGAAGTTTAATGTTCGCTATAATTTGTATAAGGCCGGACATTGCGTATGCGATGGGAGTGGTTAGTCGGTACATGACGAATTTTGGTAGAGAGCATTAGAATGCGATAAAGGATCCCGAGATACATTTAGGGAACCTCGGATGTTGCATTATGTTATGGAGGATCGGAATTTATTATCAACGGTTATGTTGATTTCGATTATGTAGGTGATATGGATAAAAGCAAATCAACTACGAGTTATGTGTTTACACTTACTAGTGAAGCTCGTAAGTTGGGTTTCTAAACTACGATCGATTGTGGCTACGTCAACAATAGAAGCGAGAATGTGTAGCGACTACACAAGCCGATAAAGAGGCGATCCGGTTGAAAATGGTATTTGAGGAACTCGGGCACAAACAAGAAAATATTTCTCTGTTTTGTGATAGTCGAGTGCCTTGCATCTTGCAAGGAATCCGACCTTTCATTCAAAGACAAAGCATATACGAGTACAATATCACTTTATTCGTGAGAAAGTGGAAGAAGGAACTATGGATATGCGGAAAATTCATACCAAAGACAACTCGAAAGATTTTATGACAAAGGCAATCAATGCCGATAAGTTTATTTGGTGTCGATCCTCCTGCAGCTCGATGAAGACATAAGCAACATGGGAAGACAAGATAGAAAGAATAGTGTGAAGATCCGATTGACTCGAATCAAATCTTCAAGTGGGAGATTGTTGAAAAAAATAATAAAAAGGCTTTCCGTGGATAATTTGTTCACGGAATCACGACTTGCATGTAAGCTAGATCATAGCTTGTAAAATGCAAGTCGTGACCAAGCATTGCAATACCTAAATTGAGGCCGTGCAAGCAAAGGGAGAGGTCTATAAATAAGCCTCTCCACCTTAGTTTGCAACATCCCACCATCCCATCTCAAAGAAGAGAGAGAGAAAAATATAGAGAGTGTTTTTTTTTAGATAGAAGTTTATTGTTTTCTCCTTATAGTACGGAAAGAGGGTGTAACTCCTATTATTTTTTCATAGTGAAATTCTTCTATCTTGTCCGTGGTTTTTTTCCCTTAATTTGTTTAAGGGTTTCCACTTAAAATCTGTGTGTTCAACTTCTTCTTTATTTCTCAAATTTATTAACTCGCGACTCGCTCTATTTGGTCAATAACTCAACATACCTTTCAAAGCTCAAATGTGCATCGGAGGCATAACTTCACCTCATCGCTTTACGACTAAAGACTACCTAATAGCTAGGCGTTCTTATAGTACTCTTGTGTATGCGTATCCGCACTTTGATTAGTTCTATTTCTTTCTAACCAAATATTATTATTGAATATCATTTCTCACCAAACAAAGTTGAATGAATATTCTCCCCGAGGATGAGATTTATTTGTCCCACACATAGCACATTAAAACAACATTGAAGAAGGACATGGCCTCTTCCTATCACAACCATTTCTCTTTATTTATTTTACCTTCTCATTTTGGTCGGTTTAATGACAAATTTTACTCTTATTTTATTATGATTTGATAATTTTAAATCTATAATATCAAATCACATAATTTGAATTTAAAAATATTGAAGATTGAATAAATATGATCCAAATTGTTAAATTTTCATTATTTGGAATGCCAAAACAATATCTTTTTGACATTTGTTGTTAATTATATATTTTTAAAAAATTTAAAATATTTGTAACCCCTAATCTTGAACTTTTTTTTTAACTTTTTTTTTATAAAATATTATAAACATTTTATGAACAAATGTTTTTTTTATAATTTATAAAATTAGGAGGGTCAACCCTTAATTATACTTATTTTAATTTATAAAATGTTTTTTTAAGACTCGAAATTGTGTATTGTTAATTATGTTTTTTTACAATGCCATTTTATAATTTTTTTCTAAAAAATTTCAAAATTAAGAGGTTAAAAATATTTATAATTTTTTTTATATAATTTATAAAATCTTTATAATATTTTGTAAGAGAAAAAAAGTCTTAAGAAAGTTTAAGATTAAGGAGTTAAAAATATTTTTAAAGTATTTTTTTTTTTTAAATGATTAACAACATAATGTCAAAATAACGTTATTTTGGCATTCCAAGTCAGATTGACCGTTAAACACGATAGAGATTAAAAAATTTGGATTATATTTGTCCAATCTTCAATATTTTAAAATGAAAATTACACAATTTTATATTACAGGCCTAAAATTGTCAAATCATAATTGAATGAGAGAAAAATTTATCATTAAACCCCGTCGATCATAATTAACTCCAATTATATTATTTGTTACCCCTTAATCGAGCTTTGAGAATTTTATTTTTTAATTGAAACCCAAGTCACAAGAGAGAATGGTGAGCTACGAACCTAGGTTATTATGAACTTGAAAAAAGAGCACATATTACAAAAACACTAAAATAAAATGGATTTTTACTAGTTATAACACTATTCACATACTCATCAATCTCTATTTTTCACGATTCATGGTATTGCTTGTAATTTTCAAGATATTTTGAAACATTTGATGGGCAACTTTTCATGTTTTTAGAAATATTATACTTTGGTCCTTAATTTATATATATATATATATATATATATATATTCATTTCAAACTTCAATTGCAATGTGATTTAGTCATATTTTGTTTTAGTGTTTTCTCGTTAATTACTTTTATTATTTAAAATTTACTACTTTAATTTGTCATTTTTGTAAATTCTCATCCAATTAATTTAAAATTATATTTACTAATAATTTTGATTTATTTTTTTTGTATGTATGGATTTTGAAATAAATTTTTAGAATATGATTATTTTTTCTTTTAAAAAATAGATTTATATAATTTTTAAATTATTACGACATGATTAATATATATAATTTGTCTGAAATATATTTTTAGATTAAAAGTATATTTCAAATAATTTATTCTTGGCCTTTTTTTTTTTTAGAAAAAACTCAAATTAGTTAATTAATAATTGAAAGTCATATGTGAAAAAACAAAAATGAGATGATTGGTCTATGCGTTAGGCACTGTATTCAAGGACTAGCCATGTCTATGTATAGAAATATAAAATTATTTAAGAAGGAGGAAAAAAAAGAACAAGAATTCACATGTTTTATTTTTTTCTTTTTATATAATCAAAATTCATCGAAATTAATTTTGTAATAATTTTTATTTTAGTCTATTAACTTCAAATTTAGTCAATATATTTCTTACAAGTTAACTTTTTAATAATGTTTTTTATTTTATACTAAAAACTCTAGACCTACTTAATATATATATATATATATATATATATATATATATATATATATATATATATATATATATATATATATATATACGTTGTTTTTTTTAGAAGTTAACTATGCAACTACTACATTAAGCATTTACTATTTATTTATTTAGTTTTGAAGATTTGAAAATTAATTTATTTTGATTAAATTATTAAAATTATATTTTGGCTTAACTATTCAATGATTCAAATTAATATAGTTTTTTATTTTAATAATATTCATTCTTTTGTTAATAAATATAGAAAAATTAAACTCACATTCTTTCAAAAATCAATATTCTCACCAACATTAAATAAAAATTAAAAAAAATATTTTTTATTTTTTCAATTCTATGTAAGTTTTTATTAATTGTTATTTTAGTTTTTTTGACATAATCTTATGAAATATTAAAGCTTTTTAAAAAAATTTATTTAATTTTTTTTGTTAATAATCCATTGATTAATATGAATAAATCTTTTTTCTAATAGAAAAATTATGAAAAACACAAATAAAAAATAATTAAATACAAAAATCAAAAAGTTATAAATATATTTTTTTATCTTTAATTTCATATAGTTTTATAGATTCATATAATAATATAGATTATCAAAATAAAATAATTTTATATATTTTATTTAATCTTAAGCAGAGTGAAAAATAAAAAATCTAATTTGTTACTGGCACAAATTGATGGTCACCCTTTTACCTTGCCAGGTTTCGCCAGCTGAAGTTGTGCAGATTAGACATATATTTTGGAGTCCTTTTTCAGTGTTGTTAGGTGCAACGATTTTGTATTTGAATGGCTTCCTGTTCCAGAAAGTAAACCATTTGCACGTATTCGGGAATTTCTCAAGTCCAATGAGTCAAACATCATCTTGGTCAAAGAATGAAAATTTGATGACTGAAATTTTTTAGTGCTAATCCACTGTTTCCCACGTTACTGGAATCTTGGGGAATATATGAGATAGGTCCCGGTTTTTTTTTGTTTTTTTTTTTGAGTTAAAGCATGGCATGTCCTGTCACCATCCTGACGATGCTTCATTATCGGAAAATTGCATTACTGATACTCAGAAACCCGATGCTGGTCTCAAATTTACATGAGAAGAGAAAAGAAAACAAGAAGAAGAATGCAATAAGACAGTTCCATAGGTCATGTTCACAACTTTATTTTTCTTTGACTTAGTGATGATAGCGTGGTCCATAAAAAAAAAAAAAAAGGCTGTCCATCAAACATCGATAAATAAGTACCGTGTGCTAATTATAATTAGTTTACATGGTATACGAGACACTTAGTATCATTTCAATATTTTATTGGAATCAAATATTGATCAAATTCACACCTGGATTAAAAAAAGAAAAAAAATCTTGCATCAAAACGTATAATTAATAATGGCTTTAATTCAAATAAAAAAAATTAATGGTTTTAATTATTTCCAAGTCCTGGAATAACAAATCACTTGGTGGAGTGGTCCTCCTAAAGTAATCACTTGCTAATTAATCAAGCGATCAATGAATGATTACGGTCTAGAATCCCTTCGGTGTTTCAGTTTTGTATAATTGCACAAAACAAAACAGACTACGCAAGAATGACGCTGAGGAAACGAAAGCATTGGCATACAGTGATCTCTTTCCAATCTGCAGATGCGCTGCGCAGTACGAACCACAAAAGTCTTACTGTCCTATTAAATTGGAGTACGAATTCTGGCCAGTACTCTAGTACAAAACATTGGAATTGGCATTATGACAAAACTGCATACTTCTTTAAACGGCCCTTGTTTAGATAGAGTGAAAAGTGGAGAAGAAAAAAAAGGTGAAAAAAATATTTTTGTCGTTTGAGAAGAGCAAGAAAAGCAGTGGAATGAAAAAAAAAATTAAAAAATATAAAAATAGTGGGGCTCATTTTCCTCTCAAAATTGGAAGGAAATGGGGAGAAAACGAAAGGAAAGCGATTTGTTTTTTTTTTTTCATTTTCACCCTTGCTTGCCGTTCCCTTCCGTTTGTCTGTCGATCTCGCCTCTGCAAACCCACTCTTTCTCTCTCTCTCGTTGAATTCGTTACCAAAACGAGTCCCGAAACTCTCTCTGCAAACTCCATCTTCCATTTCCGCCCTTACTCGTCGTTCCTTTCTTTTTCTCTGTCGATCTCGCCTCTGCAAACCCACTACCTCTCTCTCACCAAGCTTCACAGTTTCTTCACGTGCTCGACTCTTTCCATCTAAACCAACTTTTGTCCATTTTCCTTTTGCATCTATCATACTATGTTCAACGCCAACCCTTTTACGCCTAAACTCATTCCACCCTCTCAAATCATCAAAATCCAAATCCAAGTCATTATGCCCTATAAATCTAAAACTCTCACCGTTATCACTAGGATAAAAAAAAATCCCAAGAACCACTCGACCCAAAAGGAGGAGGAGGTGGCGGCATTGGCATAGAGAACCCCAATGACTCATCCTCTACAAAATCACTACTATTATTCAAATTAAACTTAGCAATCCATCGCATTACCACCTCCACTGACTCTTATATACCCCAAATTCATCATTGGTAGTGAAATTGGGCTCTCAAAGTGCAATGGTGAATCCGAGACCTTTACATTATGGGAGGGAGAGGGAGAGAGGTATGAGAAATGTGAAGGAGACTTGTCAAGCTCGGTGGATGAGGTTGTTGATAAAGAAGACTATATCAAAATCTCTCGCTTTAGCGAATCGACGAAGAGTTACACCAATGTTTTTAAGAGAGTTAATGTAAGAGACATGAACTGCTGTAAGATTGTACCTTGAATCAATTGCTTGCTTTATGAACTTCCTCTCGCTCCTTGCACGAGCCAAAGGTTCGGCTTTGTCGACTTTGGAGCTTGCAGAGCCCATTTCGAGCCAAAATGTTAAAGACCTAATTCTTTTTCAAGTCTATCAATAGAATCTCTTCAAATGAGGCAATGGCTTCCGGAAAACCAAACTTTGCACTAGAAATGCAACAGAGTCTCTAAAAAATCAACTTGTAGAGACCCTATAAGCCAAGGAAATGAAAGAAACAAAGGGACTACGAAAAAGCTAAAACCTTTCACCTTAAACTACCCAACCTTGTTGAAGAAACGAAACAAAAACAGAACAAACTTTTCCAAGCCACAAGAACATAGAAGGTTGTTTCTCCAAGAAACGAGAAGCCCACTTGGGCAAAGCTTTCATTTCAAGATTGAGACAAGACCGGGATAATGGAAAACAAAATTAAGTAGAAAAATAAAACAAAAATGAAGTAGAAAAATTTCAATTTTCTTTTCCAAAAGAAAGAACAAAACAGAGCAAAAGCGAGAGACAAGTGGTTGTTTTCAAAGAAGATAGGAAATTTAATGTTATTGTTAGAAATTTGTGAAGAGTTTGGATGGAAATTTTCCAAATGAGAATTTTTTAATATTTTGGAAATTTAATTAAGAGTGAGACTTAATAGTAGTATTATTTACTCGAATTATTTCCTTCAATTTAATGCGAAAGGGGGGGGGGGGCAAGAACCCTCTTTCTAGTCTCTCTCTTTTTTAATTGCTAAATAGTAATTGTTTATTCTAAAAAAAAAAGCGGAGAAAATGATGGGTAAAAGCAACTAACTTATTGTATGCATAGATAATAATACATGTTATACATATTTAAATTAATTTTATGTTGATAATTAATCTAAATTGACTATTGGATTAATTAATTAATAAACAATTATCGATTATTCTATGGAGACGATTCATTATCTATTTTATAATTTCGGATATATGCTACATGCTATATTTTTATTTTATTATCATTTATGTTATTTTCATGAAAAAAATATTCATACAAATTTATTATAAGTATTTAAATATAGAAATATAATCATAGGGGTATTATAATAAATATATCATAATATATTTTCTTTCCTTCCTCTATCCAAATAAGAAAAATGTATTTTGTTTCCTTTTCTTTCCACTCTTATCCAAACAATAAGTGAAAAATAATTTTTTTTCCTTTCTTTTTTCTTTTCTCTCATTTCTTTCTTCTCAGGAGGAATTATCCAAACAAGGGGTAAATGGCATTAGCAAGTGTGTTCCCAACTTTTTAGCTTCTTGTGTAGACAGTATTGTAGAGTCAATTCATAAGCTAACATATACCGATAAATTTAGTAATTTAATTTACCAATCAGAACACTAATTAAGTTCTTTAAATAGTCCCAGAAAAACAAAATTGTTCTTTTGAAGACAAGAATATTCCCGTCTTCCACGTATTGTGACGGTTTTGTTTTCTAGCACCAGGAATTTTATATAAAAATCTAATGATACAAAATTTATATTGGGATCGTCAGTTTGTCTCTACTATTATATGAACAAAAAAATGTTGCTACTTTTTTTCCCTAAGACTGGAAAAACAAAAAGGAAAATATCTCATCCACACGTCTCGAGATTACTTTACATTGTGATTTTTGTGAGTTGACACATCCTCTCGGTAGGAACCAAACATTTCTACGTCAAAGATTCGCCATGATCATATCTAAGCGGAAGTACTACTTTAACGTGATTAATTTCAAATTATAGTGTGTTAATTAATCCTCATATGTTCCTCTGCAATACATATTAGAACATGACTAATTGATACAAGCCTAGCTAATGAACTCAACCATGTAAATTATTTATCATAGTTTGAAGCTTAGGTTAATTTGGTGATGAATGGCTACCACGCATTTTTATTTCAAAAGTCAAATCTTAAAAAGACAATGAAATAGTAATTTTCATAAGTATATTAGTTTGATTTTGAATGATTTGTTCCGATACGGAGCACTAAATTGCTCGAGAATTGAAACAAGAAAAAGAAATTGCTCCGAGAATATGTTGACTTGTTAAAAAAAAAATCATGTAAATTGTAGAATAAGCTAGCTAATGTACATCTGCATGCCAGTGAAAGTCATGTCATGGAATAAGCTCTTATTGTCTTTTTTTTTTTTAATGAAATTTTTATTTATCAAAAAAAAAAAAAAAAAAAAACTGCTTCGCTCGCTCGTATATAGTAATTTTTTCAGGAATGGAAACATTTGTTTGAGAGGACACAAATGCTCTTATTAGCTTTCAGATATATATATGTGGTATATGGTATGTACATCCTTCATAACATCCACCAAGTAGTCAATGAATGCCATGACTTGAAGGGGGCAAAAACCGTGGCCTCCACTACATAAATCTCATTCAGTAAATCTATTTTGCCAAAACAATCTCAATTCGATGAAAACAAGTTGTATAAATAGGTAAACTCGTAATTATTGGGGCCGCTTCAATTTATTAGAACAAATTAACTTGCTAGGGCAAATTGGTTGTATTAATCTCACACCCCATAGCCATGGGAAAAACATTATTAAGTAAATACATGAAGGATTAACACAACCAATTTAAAAATATATGAAGATTTAGTACTTGCCTAGAAGCTGTACGCATTAAAGACATGTCATGAACTGTGGTAGACACTCTCCATCCTGCTGCCACGTTGAATTATCACTTGCAAAAGTAAGACTCCATCCACAACAGTTCCAATTGCACGCACTACTACTCATCAACAATTCAGGCAAGTCAATCTCACCCCAAAAATCATCATCAACAACTTCACCATCACCACTATTATCCCTATTTGTTTCGCTGCTCTTCTTTATTGGAATCAGTACTGAATGTGCTGCCTTTGCTGCTGCTGCTTGAATATCCCTGGGCGTAGACGTGGACGGTCTGGGCAAGTCATCCACTTCGTCAGGAAAATTAAGTTGCGCTTTACGACCTTTAAGACAATATGCCGCCACATCATATGCCTTGGCTGCCATTTCTGGCACAGGAAATGAGCCTAGCCAAATGCGTGATTTTTTGCGTGGCTCTCTAATTTCAGACACCCATTTTCCCCACCTCCGTTTTCGGACACCGCGATAGACGGGATGTCGGGTGCCGCTGCCCCGTGGAGTATCAGATTTTTGGGGGTTTAGGGCGGTGGCTGCCTCTGGAGAGTTAGCTGCGGGGTCATCTTCAGAGTGTGGTGGTTGCTCCATTTACATTAAGAGCCGCTGGCTTAGCATGTCAGGGCGTTATTAACATTTATATTTGCCGTAGACGTTGCAAGACTGCAGCAATTAGTTCAATTTACTTAAATGGCCTTGTCTAAAAAAAGGGAACTGATCAACATAAAAGCTTGTAACTTTCACAAAATATTTCACAACCCAAGTTGACTGGGTGCGGTTAAAAAAGAGACAGGATAGATAGACCGGACAAAGAAGATTAAGTCAATAATTAACTATACTAAGTTTTTACAAGAATATACTTACCAAACAATGATTTAACACAAAAAAAAAAGTTAAAAATAATTTTGTTTTAAAACCATATATAGTAATTCCAAACAAGTATAATTTTTTTTCTAACAAAATGATACAAGTTCCATTAAAAAAAATCAAATACAAAGTATATAGTACATCAAATTTATATAACCTCTAATAAAGTATTTTATGATACAGTTGAAGGAGTTACAAAAATGCTTTAAAATCAATTTACTCTATCATTATCATTATTAGTGGAGGAAACACTTGTGTTAGTAGTAAAAGGCGAAGGTAGAATTTTTTAAAAGCTATAGAAGTAATATTAGGAAATTATGAATTATGAGGATGGGATTTTAGAAGTCGTAGAGTGTCGACACGCATTAACAACACAGCATGACCGAATTACCCTTCCACTTAATAGATATCACTGTCTAGAGTTGATTGCTTATTGCTTTTGGTCCCGTAGAGTTGGGATCACATGGGGAACGGTAGCACGGGATGCCGGTGACCATTCTTCTCTCTCTCTCTCTCTCTCTCTTTTAATTTTTGGGTGCCAGTTTTTGCATGATATTTGGTGTGTATGTAAACTCTAATTTGGACGTATGTAAGCCCACGGATCACCTATTTGATAATGACAACAATTTTCACCAATAGGAACCTCTTAATCGTAAAAGTTCTTGCTTATGTGAGTGGCCCAATCATTGTGATTATGATGCATGCGCTTACTTACTAAACTTTTTCACTGCCTTCTTTCCTTTGATCTCCGAGGGGAATTAATCGAGCATTATGCTTCTTGGTTTCGTACAAATTTTGAATGAAGAGGAAGTGATTAACTACAGAAAGAGAGACAAGCGTGAAAAGGGTCAATTGAGAAGTATTTTAGTTTTCATATAGAATATCACTAATTTTTTTTTACCCACGGCATATTACATAAAATTATTTTATTTTAATATCTCATGTTATATTGTGCATCTATCAAAATATAACAAACCAAAATTGAATAAAAATTTATTTAATTTTATAATTTTTAATAAAAATTTTATATTTGACTAATTATTCTTTACATTTTCATATTTTTTTATTAAAAAATGTTATTTATTTATATCTATCCACATTTTTAGTTAAAAACTTATTTTGTAAATTGTCTTTCTAAACATCTTTTTGTGTTGAAATTTTTAATTTTTTTTTTTAAAAAAGCAAAGACCAAAGTGACCAAAATGAAATAAAAAAGATGGACCAAAATAAAACTTAAAAATTTAGGAACAAAAAAAATATTTAAAAAATGACTAAAATGTAATATCACAAAAACTTTCATAATATATGTCTTTAAAAAGTTTAAAAACTACAAAAAAAAAAATATTGCATAGTGAAAGGAATAATGCATATGAGTCCGTGTGAATAGTGCTTATGGGTATGGATGAATACATTTTGAAACAACGAAATGAATAGTAAACTTATGTTTTGATTTAGTTTTTTTATTATTTTTTTTTACATGCACTATACCGTGGGCCTAAAAAAACATGTTAAATTATTTTAGTTTGAATTTCTATTTATATTGCAAGTCCTCTAAAATATATATAAAATTAAAGGTAAAAAAAAATCTATTTAATTTTATGACTCTTTTATCAAAATTTTACATTTGACCAATTATTTTGTGTTTTTAAAAATTTTTCTGAAAAAAAAAAGAAAGCATGATTTCTTCTTCTTTATTCAAATTATTGACTAAAAAAATTTTTTTGTAAATTTTTTTCTAAAAAGTTCAAAAAAATTATCTAAAAAAGGCTTTTAATCTTTAGATTAAATATATATATATAAATTTAATTATAGGTTAAATGATATTTCATTTTTATCATTAAATATACTATGTTTTTGCCAAAAACAAAGTTAATTAATCAAAATTATTAGGGCGTACCAATAATTCGAGATGAAAATAATAATAATGATAATAAACATAAAAAAAAAATTCTAAAAGAGAAAAACATATCTAGGAAAGCCCAAAATATCAAGAGTGGGTATTATTTTAAGTTGGAAAAGTTTAGTAAAAAGGAAACAATTTTTTTATATTCCTAATTTTATTTGAAATTATGTTAAAAAGCCGATTTTACACTAACTTACTATTGCTACTAAATGGTGCATTATAAATTTGTCGAGATATTGTTGTTGGATCAATCGGAGCTAAAGTATATGATGAAGTTTAAGCGTAAATAAACGGCGAAGCTTATGGATTAAACCCGAGACTTTTACCATGCTTACTTCAATTGGAGCTAAAGTATATGATGAAGTTTAAGCGTAAATAAATGGCGAAGCTTATGGATTAAACCCGAGACTTTTACCATGCTTACTTCGTGCCCTTACTTTTAGGTGTTGTTTAATAATCGTGAATAGAGTGATGGGAATGAGAATACAGGAATCGAAATGAAAATTAAGAAATCGAATAACATTTATATTTTCATACCATGTTTGGAATACTAATGAGAAATCATAATACAATTTAAATTTTTTAATATCTAGTTTTTTTATACAAATAAAAATAATGATTAAAAAATAATTTTATCTAACTATAATAATTGTAACAATAATAAAGATGATGATGGTGGTAATGATTATGATAAGTAGTGGTTCTAGTGGCGACGACGGCGACGGTAGTGGTTGCGATAGTGGTGGTGGTGTTTATAGTGGTTGTGATGATGGTAGTGGTAGTAGTGCTGATGGTGATTGTGATGGTGGTGATAATGGTGGTGGTGGTGATGGTGGTTGTGGTGATGGTGGTAAAAGTAGTTAATAGGCAATAAATAAATAAAACATATTATTATTTAAAAAAAATCATTTCCATTTCTTATTATTATTCCCACATCTTATATGGGAATGAAGTTATGTGTAAATTTTCATTCCAATTCCCACTCTTCATTCTCATTCTCACTTCATTTCTTTTAACTAAATAAGTACAACGTGGGAATAAAACTTCCATTCACATTCTCACCACTCTATTTCTAATTACCAAATAGCACCTTAGTTTTCTTTAAACATAGGATTCCTAGCTTGTTATGGAAAGGATTTTTATGAAAATAAGAAGTGAGTCGAGTTCGATCTTGACGAATTCTTTTTGAATAAGTTTCAAGTTTTTTCTCCCTTACAAACATGAGGGTTTTGACTTGTATAATAATCTAGAAAGTTGTTGGAGTTTACAATGTCCAAATAATATCTAGTAAACATCAAAATCAAATTTAACCTCTCGCCTATTCCTAATGCATATATATGTTCTACAATGCTAAGACTTAAAGAAAGCTATCCCGACATTGGTCTTGTTTATTCTCGAATTGCTAACAAAACTTCAATTGTAATGTTTTTTTTTTTCAAGAAAATCTATGTATAACTCTTACGAACCTCGAGACTTCATCATTCTTTGATTTTGGTCATTGTTACATCATTTATAAAGCAACACCTCATCTAGCATGTTGATGAGTCCGAGTCATTCAGACTTTCTTCGATAATAAATGTGGGTTTGTTAAGAGAAGGAAAGACTATTTCATTATCCAACATGAACACTATTGCTAACATTTTTTGTCGATCTTCTATGCTATCTTGCACGTATAAAAGGCTAACTTGAATACATTTCAAAACTTCATTAGTAGACTATGACACTCCTAATGTTGAATCGACTATCTCCAATGCTTTGCCTCCATTCCATAAGTCCCATGCTTAGAAATAAAAGTTTAAGAGATTATCCTTCAAGGAAATCATACAATAAAAGGAAAAGTTTGGAGAGCCATTCTTTTAAAATGTGTACATTATACTTACTTCGCAATCAAATTATGAGAAGGACTTTCATTGTAATAGTCATAGTTTTTCTTGCCACTTACGATCCCCAATACCATGACCCTTTAGTCGAAGACATTTGATTTGATTGAATATAGCCCTTCCATTACATATTTTGGAGACATATATCCACAATAATCATGTAAGGAAAAAGAAGCTGAATGAAATATGTTAGCATGATCATTGGCATGTGTTTTAAATTGGTATAAAAAAGATTTTAAAAGAGGAAATTTTAAATCGTATCATACAACGATACAACGGTGTTGCTATCCAATGTGCTCTAGCTCTTTGCCTCCTTCATCCCTCTTTCCGGTTAGTGTCAATCATTCTAGAAACTCTAGCCACATCTAACTTCGCCATAAACCACTAGCCACCTAACTCTAACGACCATACTCGACCTTCCCACACTAAACTTCGACCACGCAAACTCATCGGTAACAACACCCAGTACCTTTTTCCACACCAAACCTAACCACCAAAATCCACTACCAACAACCTTGTTATCCTCCTTCATAGCAAACCGCAAGCACCAAAATCCATTATCAAGAGTCTTATGCCTACCGGCAACACCCCTCACTATCGTCAACCATGCCACTACCTCTAAAGGCCAAAAACGTTTCTCCCTACTTCTCTTTCTAGTGGCTGAAATCCCTCTTCAATGTTAAGTTTTGACAAAATATTTAAGAAGAATTTTATTTGGAGGGAAGAGAAATAATTGCTAACGTGAAAGACAAAAAGACATTCTAGATTTTAATGGATGCATATTTCTAGAGATAAGGATTAAAACGTGGTAATCAGCCTATTGGTCGAAGAGATTACATTATCTCTATCCGATAAAGAAAATCTAATGACCGAGAAGAAAAATGATGATCAAACGATTGTAAGGCAATAAAAAAAGAAGAAAATCCAATGGCTAATAAGAAAAATAAAGATCAAACGTACCCAAAGGCAAAAGAGAAACAAGAGAACAAAGGAAAAAAAAAAGGAGAATACTAATAGTAGAATGAATAAACAAAAAAAGAACAAGAAGAATCAAACTCGTCCGTAAGAAAACATTAGAATCTAAGGAAAAAAAATGAAAGGCAAGGATGCAACAACCTAGCCCAAACAAGTGAAAGGAACAATTTGGCCGAGTCTATGTTCATAGTTTTTTTACTCATAATAAACAAGTGTTTGAAATAGTAAATCAAGGGTAAATAATCATTTTAGTTTAGTTTTTTTTGTTACTAATGATTGTGTTTTTTATTAGATAGATATTGATCTAATTTGAGAACTTTAAAAACAATTGAGAAAGACAAACACTAATCTATTTGAATTATAGCTCACTAGACAAATCATCATTGTCATTTAATTATAAATGAGTAAACTATAAATTAGTCAATGAATTAAATCGTTTCTTTAATTTTAAAAACTAATTAATTATTCATTTGATCAATATTAATAATGTTTAATTTAACATTAATTTATTTTTAAAAAACACATTTTTTCATTAATCTTCTATTTTTTATTTTATCTTTTTCTATTTATTAAACAAAAGTATAAAATAAATTAGAAAAAGACGTGAAATGGATGAAAATAAGTAATTAATTAGTTTTTAAAATTAGATATATTATTTATTTCATTTTAAAAAACTAGAAGAATTAATTTATAATTTACTTATTATAAATTTTTCAAAAGAATAATACTAATTAATACATGTGCTTTTTCTATATATATATATATATATATATAATACGACTAATTAATACTAATGTTTTTTCTATAAAAAAAATACAGCTTTTAGTTGAGCATTATTTGGCATGGAATTGGAGGTGAATATTGTATTATGAAAAATAATTTATAATCTAATTTTTATATTAATTTTCTATATAAATTGATGTGTCAATTTATGAGTAATAGAGTATTATTTTCATAAATTTTAAATGATTGGCTTTTCATAAAAAATATAATTGCTACATGTATTTATTTAAGAACCTTATTATATATATATATATATATATATTGTATCGAGCATTATTCCTGAATTATTTGCTCTCTTTACTACAAGTTTGGACCAAGGATGTTTTGGTACTTCAAAAGTAAAAGCATCCACTAATTGTGGAAGCCACCCGATCCTTATCCAAAAGGCAGGAAATCAGATACTCAAGAATGCACGCTGTCATGTACAGACAAGAGTAAATTATAAATTAGTCCTTGTAGTTTTGAGAGATAAATAAATAAATTTTAATGTTTTAAAAACTAATTATTTAATTTCTTTTTGTCCATTTTAATTTTTTTAAATGATAATATAAAAATAGATATTATAGAAAGATTGATGATAAACTAAAAAGATATTTTTTAATAATACAATAATATTAAATTAAGTGTGGTATTAAAAAATTAATTTTTGAAATAAGAGAACTAATTAATTAGTTTTTCAAAACTAGAGAAACTAGTTTATAATTTACCCATAAAACAATGTGGGCTATCCATAAACTTAAAAAAAAAAAAAAAAAAGGTGATCATGCGTATTGGGCTATCAAGGGAAGTATATCTTTTCTGCATTTTGGTTACCATGGGTTGATTTCTTTAAGCTTTATAGAAATCCATAAGCAATCTGGAAGAATAGTAAATGTTGTGGCTTGTAGCAGCTTCTAGTGTGTGTGGGTGCTCTCTTTCAATTTGTTATTCAATTTGTTACGCAGTTAAATTTTCTGAAGGTGAAAATCCATAGGTCAGATCTTATATTGGAGAAATTAAGGAATAAGTTATCTACTTATACAAGTACGACCTATACATTAAAATTAAGACAAGTATGTATAGGCGTTTTATATACCTCCTGTGACATATCACAGATCAAAAAATAAGGACGAGTATGGTTTATTTAATTTAAAAAATCATACTTCATCGAATATCTTGATCGACAGCGTTAGCAAGATCCTTATGCTTGCAACCTAGCTAGTGCCGACCAAACACTCGTATAATTTGAAATCATTGTTGTTGACAAAACCAGAAAGACAGGAAATTAGGTATAGTTCAAGATAAACTCTAATTTTTGTAGATGCGGAGCCTTTGCTGAAGTCGAAACGCGAGGTAGTCTTGCGTACTGACAATGTTGCAATAGAGAAAAGGGTACAATTAAAAAAAAAAAAAACAAGCAGTCTTTATACATAGTGTTGGGTATATACTATAGTTTCAGTTTATAAGTGGCCTTAACATACTCTATTAAAATATTAATTAGAAAAAAAAAGAGATTAATTAGAAAAGGGATTCAGTAGGAAAATAATTGAAGTTAAATTAAGAAAAATACTATTGAAAAACTAGAAATAAATAGGATTTTTTTGTTTTGTTTTTTCTATTTAGTTGATGCATACATTTAAAAGAAAGAATTTGTCTTCCTTTATACACAATTGTCAAAAAGAGCAATTAGAGTAAAAAAAAACATGATTTTTCTTATTCTTTTGACGAATTCTATAAAAAGAACGTAAAAATATTTTGGTGCACAAATCAATAAATTTTTTTCTAACATTGATTTTTGGGAATTGCAATTATGGAGAATTACAATGTTTAAAGTGATGATTTCACATAATATTAGGCTTTTAAAAAACACAAAGATTTGTAGATTTTTGTTTGAAAGACGAACTTAACCGAAAAGGTAATTAGTATCTCTTAGTATTTTTTGCTTTACAAGCTTATAGAAAAACTTGAGTGATTATATTACCTTCTTGATTGTAGTGGATTATTTTAGAGTTAGTCTCATGATTTTTCCTTTATAATAGAAAGGATTTTCTACATAAATTTAGTGTCTTGTAGTTGATTTTTTTTTACTCCCGATTTTTACATGTTTGACTTAATTTTTTTTATCATAAAATGCCATTTACATGAAATGGGATTAATTTCCAACATGAGTATTAGAGTTTTGGTTATAATATTTGTATAAATTAAATGGAGAAAAATAATTTAAGAACCACGATCAAATTGATGACTTCGAATTATTCAATTTTGAAGTCGAGAATAGAGGATTTACTTTATTATTGTGATTTATTTGATCCAATTGAATCGAGTAAAACCAAATTAACTATAAAGACCGATGATGTTTGGAAAAAGGAGCATAGAAAAGCTATTAGAACTATTAGACAATGGATGGACAATAGTATGTTTCACCTTGTATCCAAATAGATGGATGTCCAAGAACGATAAAAAAAAAAAAAACTTAGAGAGTATGTATGAAAGGAAGACTACTTCGAATAAAACTTTTTTTATTAGGAAGCTTGTGAATTTGAATATCAAGATGGAAGGTTTGCTTCTAAAAACTTGAGTGGTTTTAAGATTTGATTAATCGAGTTGATGACCATGAGAATAATGCTAGATGACGAGCTACAAGCATTATTACTATTAGGGCTTTGCCGGATAGCTAGAGACTTTGTGCCACTTGGTAATTCTATTTCGAATGGTATTTTTTCACTTTTCATGGTCAAAGATAGCTTGTTCAATAAATAAATATGACAAAATAAAATGATAGTGGATAAAGCACAAACTCTTGTCGGGAAAAAAATAGAGAGAGGAGTAGAAATAATGAATTCGATAAGCATGATAAATCTAGAGCGAGATCATAGACTAGTGATAGTTTTAAATGCTATCACTCATCAAAGAGAAGGTCAAATAAAGAAGAATTGTAAGATATATAAGAAAGAACAAGAAGATAACGAGAATATCACTACAATATTAACTTTAAATTAAGATGCGACGAATGTTTTCATTCGAAAGAAGAAATGTAATACTATAGATCCTTGTTCCATCAAGGATTACACTACCATTAGGAATTCCATTCCCTAAAGATCCATTTCTCCTTAAAGACTCCACTCGATTAAGTCGATCAAAAAGATTATTCACCTACCATAAGGTTCAATAGATGGACCATCCTACTATATGCATAACATAGAATTTTAGGAGACTTACTCGACCAAATAGTACAAAAGTTTAGGGGAGGCATACTTAGTTGAACGTCACCTATTTTTTCTAAGAGTATAGTCTAAATCCATATTCTCAAAGGAATGGATGGCAATAGTGAGAATCAAAGGTATAATTCAAGTTCATATACCTCAAAGGACGGACAACCATATATCCTCTATGAGTATAGTTCAACGCCATATTCCCGAGGTAAATGACGACCATATTTTCACTAAGGATCCTTCCCTTTTCAAGGCTCCTACTATTCTTCAAGAAGTTTATCTCCTTTATAGTTCACCTTTTTTTAGGGATCACACTCCTCTAGAATTCCATCACTCTTCAAAGATTCCATCCCTTACAAGGAATCCATCCTTACTCAAGGATCCCACTCCTCTCTAAGGTGTCTCCTTTTATGGTAGTCCATCCTTTCTTTGAGATTTCATTACTCATTAAGAGTTCATCCCGTTAGTCTAGGTGTCTAAGATCCAACCATGTTTAAATAGGTTTGAGTTATTGTTATTTATATTATTTATAATAAAAGAAGTCTTTCTATTAATTCTTGTCATTTACATTTATTGATTGAATAGAATTAGATGAAAATCCATATGATATCCATTTGCATTAGTGATAGATCAAAAGATGTGAGACAAACACTAATATACATAAATGAAATCATTAAATGTCCTAAGTCGTAGCATTGTCAAGAATGGATATTAATTATATGTGGTTAGACTTGTGAGTGTTATGCTCATCTTATACGATGACAAGTAAGAGATCTCGTACCTATTGGCATGATGATGCCAAAGCAAGCACTTAGGTGATTTATGTTAGAAAACATATCACTTGACTCACCATGAGAATCCATTTGATTTAGTCTATGAGAATCTTATACTAGATGGGTAAAAGTGATCCTTTGACTTGAAGCCATCATGATTATCTTATTAGAGGATTTATACATTTTGACACTCGTTTTGATGAACCCGGTAAAAGATTACATATGGGTGATTTGTTGGGTGCATTAGGAATTTAATAGAGGTAGGTGGATGACTAAGATAGGACATGTCATTCTTTGTATGCTAAAGGAGTTATCACATTGCACTCCGATGAATATTTGCTCAAGAAATCTATTACTATAGTAAGAGTACACCAATAGAGCATAGTTGGCTTACTTTAAGAGCTAAGACATTTGAAAATAAAAAAAAAACTTATGTAATCATAATAAAAAAAAAAACTTATAACCAAGTTCGAGATCACAATGTGATAAGTTTACATGAGGATTGAATTGTATGGTAACCATGCTCATGAAAGATAGTAACCGATTAATTAATCCTCATAGAGAATTAGATAGTTATGATGCCTTGCTAGAGGCCAATCTTGACTTATGTATCAAGAAATAAAAGAGATGTCTTTTATTCTTGATACATTGTCAACATATCTAGGAGCTTATTGAGTCACATGCATAAGTTTAAGTATTCACATGATTAAAGAGAAGCAAAGACATTCGAAAATAGTTTCTAATTTTGAAAGTTTCCTATTTTAGAAAAGGTTTCCTAAAATGAAAAGTTTATTAAGATGGAAGTTTCTTAAAATCGAAAGTTTCTTCATTTAGAAGTAAATAACCTAAAATAAAAATTGGTTTTCGAATTTAGGTTTAAGGATAATATGAAAAATTATTTCCTTAATTTGGGCCTCCTAAAATTATCTAAGTTTACTTATTTGGATAGTCTAAATTAATTAATTGGGCTAAAATGGTTTTGGGCCAATAGGTTTAATTAAAAGCTTGAAGATATTTTGACGAAAAGATAAACATGAACCTTATTGGATAAGGATGAATGTTTTAAAGATAAAGATCAAAAGCCCACATGTTAAATAACTCATAATCTTTGGAGGATTAGGAAACAACAAATAAGAGTTGAAATTAGGATAAGTTGCCACCCCTCCGATTATCCTTGGAGGACAAGGAAACTCTCTCCTTATAAATAGGAAGAGAGATGTGGTAACAAGAATAATGTTTAAGGAGAGAAAATTCAGCATAATTAAAAAGGAGAGCTAGGGTACACGTCAAAAGAAAAATAAAAAGGAGAAAATAGTTTTCTCCTAAAAACTCTAGCACATACCACTTTTTTTCTCTTTGGGTTGTCGCAAAATTGCTCGGATTAGATTTCAATAGGAAATACTAAACAAATCAAAAAAGGTGGAGTCGGCACTATATCAATTTTGAGTGCTTCTTTATGGTTGTTTGAACTATGTGGATAATCAATAGAAGTCGGATGCTTGGAAGACTCCTTTCTCTACTAAAGATTTAGATCTATGCTACAAGATGTAATTCTCTATTCATCACTTTAATTCATGAATATATAGTTAGTTGTTCAACGACATGATCTTAGGCCCTTTATATGGAGAAAATTTTTATTTTATTCTCGCATCTTTATAGAATGTAAGATCCTTCATATCCCTTCTTAGGGATCTCATTCCTCTCAAAGTTGTAAACTCTTAAGAAATTTATTCCTTTAAAAATCTCTATTCCTTTAAGAATATGTTCCTCCGAGAACTAAAGCCATGATTTTTTCAAAAAATCTAGTATGTCTAGATAACTCATAAAAAACGATGGCCAAATAATTCAAATCTTATGAGTTGCACCTCTAAAACCTCAATCTATCTAAATTACATCATAGTAAAAAATCATCATGTTTCAAATCGATTGTGCCTCAATTTGAGAAAGGAAAGCAACTAATGAGTTATAAAATTTGGACTCTCCACAAAGCCACTAGGTTGGGTCTCTCATAATTATGCGCTCTCTCTCTCTCTCTCTCGACTCTTATGATCTCATAGCCATGTGGCCCAACATATTAAATGTATACTCTATACCTATTATTTTTTATTATATAAAGACATTTTTCCCTTATTAAACAAGAACTTGAACATCTCTAACATATAGACTTATTTTTAGAGAACTAACTCTTTTTTTCTTACATCTACGGAATATGTCTAAAATACTAACTTAATCATCAAAGTGGTTTTATAAGGACACCTTCCAATAATGTTGCTACCCAACACTATGAGGACTTCTACAAATTATATTAAAAATTATTTATTTTTTTATGCTTATTTATTGGGGATGTAAATTAAATCGTGTTTTGGAGTCACTATCTAGTTAAAGGAACTAGGAAACCTAAAAATAACACTAGTTTATAGATTCTAGGATAAAGAGTTAGTTATATTTTTAGAAAGATATTAATCACTCAAAAGCATTATTCTCAAGAAAAGGTACCATGTCCGGTTTGATATTAAAGGTTCATCTCCTAAAAATTTCAATTTTTTTCCAAGTTACTTCTCGAGTCAAAATTCCAAGTTTATTACCTAATTTAAATTATTTTTTATGATATCATATTGAATTGATCGTCGGACCCCGTCACCATGAGTCTCATTAATTCAACATCAAATCTGATTTAAATCTCGATATAACCGATATGTCTAATAACGACCTAATTACTAAGATGATTAATTGGATATGAGATGTGTTATATTAATCTAGCATTCTCTCTCTCTCTATTTAGCTCTTTCCCTTTTCTTTTCTTTTTTTGACCATTATTTTTTATCATTTTTTTAACTTTCTTTTCTTTTCTTTTCTTTTTCTCATTTTCATATCTCTTTTTTTAGTATTGTAGAATTGATGATGGATCATCATCTCGTCCTTAGAATTTAGAAAAATCGATTATCCACCATCATATTGATCGCCTAATTAAACCGAGATAGTATTAAATAATGATTAATGCTAAAAAAATTAACACCCAACTTATATAAAAGTATAAAATCATTCACTAAACATTTCAGACTTAAATAAAATTAATTAATAGGCTAAACTAAAATATAAAATTAAATAATAGGCTAAACTGAAATTTAAATAATCAAAACAATGAACAAATTAGATAAATTCAAAACAAGGGGTAAATAAACTTAAAAAATGTAACATCCCAACCTAAGACTTAATAAGTTGAGAATATTATCGCCGTTAGCCACATTCAAAGTGCAATGAATGTAAGCTAACAAGACACTATGACCTTATTGTAACGTATGTAAGAATATTTATGTGAAAAAAATCTTTTAATGACGCTCGATCCTATTTCTTACTTCAACTTCGCTATAAATTTTTTACGTTTATTTCGCGTTTATTTATCATGATATTTTATTTTAATTTATTTTATTTTACATGTTTGCTAAACTTCTAATCATGTCAATATGTAGTAGATAATTTAAAGTAATTATACTACTACTACGATATTATTATTTTATTATTACCGATTTGATTACACACTTTGAATATTTACATACATGATCGATTCTATGTCAACTACTCGTGTAATAGGTCTACCCGAAAACCAAACCCTTATCCAAGCTATGCCTCCCTCGGTAGTTAGCTTCGTAGAGAAGTGAGCCATAGTATTTTATTTATCTACACCACAAGGAATTGTATGAGCTACACCCGAGTAAGTTAACGTATGCATGTAGTGTACGTACATGTGTATGTATGTATAAAACACCGATATGCATAATGAATCCTTTTTTCTTATGTTATAAAACATTTTATAAACGAGTCTGAAAATCCTTTTTCTATCTTTGGACATGTCCCATTTAGGTACTTTAGGGTTTTCATCACATATGTCCGGCGAACCGAGCACTGTTCATGGACGCACCCTACCGAGCCTCTAAAAGTGCACGTCCGCACTTGCCCGACCCCGAACCATTACCATCACCGTATGAAAAATCCATGAAATCCTTTCCTTAAAACCTCAAAGTCATGGAAATCTTTTCCTTTAAAATCATTCCAATTGCTATCGGATAACCATTACATAAAATATATTTTCATGACTTAAAACATTATTCATGAGCTAAGCATGTGTATGCAATTGTGATGAACTAGCAAGCTATATGAATTCATGAATGCTTCCTTAGATTGGTTATGTAATCAAGTAATAAGAATCGATATAAAATTACGCAGCATAACGAGCATAGATAATATCAATCCAATATAAACCAACACGAGCCATCATTGGCACATCAATCATCATAACCCAATTCTCATCATCAATCACATTCAAGCATAACCATTATTCATAACCTAATGCATTCATATAGCATTTGAAAGAACATAACCATAACATAAAGGAAGATTAACATTTTTATTCTATTTCTTTGTTCATTAAACTTATTTTTCACTTTACTTTCCTAAATTCTTTTCCCGAGGTTCTTAATTATCTTTTCATATTTGATCTTTACCAAATTAAGTATCACTTCATGTTTCAACCTAACTAGGTATTATTTCATTGATTTAGGAGGTTCAATTTTGGTTTGGGCCTTAATGGGCATGAGGCCCAATTTTTCCTAACCTAATTTTTCTTTAAATTTTTTTATGAGCCTTTTTCGTCCGAATCATCAAATTTAAAGTTTAAAACTTGGTTTAAACCTAATTTTCCAAAATTCTCATTTAGGCCTAAACTTGACCTCTTTAGAATCCTAACATTTTCTCCTCATTTCGTCCCATCATTTTAACGCGAAGTAGCCTAGATCCGTAAAAACTATAGGATTTAATTTAATTGAAATTTGGGACCCAAAATCGGGTCTAAACCCGTATTGGGCCTCAATGGGTTGAAATTGGGCCCAAGCCCATAAAACCTATTTTCTTTAATTTTTAGCAAAATTTTCATTTGTACTCATCAAAGCATGCTTATTCAAGTGTGAATGACCCATCAAACCAGAATCAAATTGCTTTGAACTCAAATCCTAATTTGCTTAGTTTAGTTCGGATATAATTCGTAAAAATTAGTGGATTTTTCTTTAATCGAAGTGTAATTTTTCATTCCTAAACATTAATTCATACTCAAATAAATCATAATCAAGTGCCAAAACACCAATTAAATGAAAGAATTCAAAACCTCCAAATTTGATTCATCAAGAACCATAACCCTAATTTTTCTTAATTGAGCAATTAAATCAAATCAAGCAATTAAACATGAAATTGACTTGAAATTAAGCATACCGGTGGTGTATGTGAGGTTAACTTACTTATTTGATCTTTGAATTTTTCCCTTGAGAGTTTCGGCTTCCCACTTAAAATTAAATCTTCTTCCATTGATTAGAGGTGGATAGAATTTATTAAAAATGTGTTGGGTGATTTTTAAGTGAAAATTTTGTAAGAGTTTCTTTTGTATTTTTTAATTTTTCCTCCCTTTTTATTTTTTCAGCATTCGTATTTATATGAAATTTTGTGAAATTATTGACCTCATCTCTACCCTTAATGTGGGAAAATCTAAGCCGTTAATTCAATTTTCAATTATTCATTTGCATTTGTCTCACTTGTTTAGCCATTTATTCACCTTTTTATTTAACCCTTCCAACTTGCTTATTTTTGGCCATAATTGTTACTTGGAAGTCGGACTTAATTAAGGCTCTAGGTTGGCCAAAGTTGGGACGAAAATGACAAATTTGGGTCCTCCAAGTTTCTAGACTTTTCCATAGCCTATTCTTTCCTAAGTCCCTCTTTTATGCAAAAACTCACTTCTAATCCTTCCTTTTTAGTTTCCAGGACTAATTTTTAACCCTTACCATTCGCACATAATTTAATTTAGATTATTAGACTTTTAATCTTATGCAATCAAATCCCTAATTTTATACAATTTAGTCCTTGCTTTTAAAATTCCATTCTATTCATTTCAAAAATCAAATTTATTTCCAAAATAAATTAAAAAATTCATTAAGAGAGTTTTTTTTTAAAATTTTCATAATTTTTGGCCCTAATTTGAGCCTTCAATTTATTTATTTAGTGCAAAAATTATACTATTTCCTATAAAAAAAATATTTCTTGTACTTAATAAAATTAATTTAAATTTTCTAGGCACACTCACACATCCTATATGATTATTCTATGCTCTTAAAAAAAATTTCTCATACTCTTAAGGTGCCTAATTAAATTCTTTACCTCTAAAAATATTATTCCTACACTTAAAAAATTCAATGAAATATTCACCATATGTAGAAAAATTCATAAAATCATATAAAATAATCTAACACCCTTCTAAAAATATTTCTAAAAAAATAATATATTTTTCATACACAAAAAAATGGTTTAATTAATTTTCTCATGCAATAACTACTATTCATGTATCGAAAAATCACTAAAATATTCTTTAAGCATGGATAACTATTTTGACCCTTCTAAATATTCTTTTAAGTTTCTTTTAATTATTTGTCATTCTCACATATACATTTATTTTCACTTGATTTTAATATTAAACTTTTATTACATTCCTATTTTAGCGGTTACCGGGCATTACAAAAAATCCTAAAAATTTAAACTCGAGGAAGAAAATGAAGAGTACCTGGAGATTGATTTTGGGTTGCAGTGAACGATATGTTGTTTAATTAGTTTTGGTCCTATCATTTGCTCTCTAATTTCAATTTAGTCCCTAGGAGTTCTAATTTTTTACAATTACACCCTTGATTTTCATTTCAATTGTACTCATTTTTTGTTTTAAATTTCAGTCTTGATTTTATTCAATTGCATCCCTATTTCATTCATTTTTGTCACTAATTGACTTTCAATTTTTGCCATGGTTGTCTTTATTTTCAGTCCTTAATGTCTTCAATTATATCCATAATTAATCATTTCTTGCAAGATTTTTTATGATTTTTCCGTGCTTATATTGATTGTATTTTCATTCTTTATTTTTTTGATAAATTGATTATGCAATTTATTTTTTATTTCCTTTTTTCTTAGAAAAATAAAAGATAAAACTTGTAAAATTGAATAAAATAAATTTGAAAAATAAGATAAAATAAAATATAAATCAAAGAAATAAAATCAATAAAAAATGCTAAAAAATAAATATACTCAAAATTTTAGTTATGAAAAACACCACTAACACCGATATTTATGTTTTATATTTATAGAACTTTATAAAACACCATCATTATTTTTTCAACCCCAAAAAGAAAAAAAAAACCAAATATCAAATATGATCAATATCGATGAAAAAATCTTATACATCATGAGCCAACTTATGGACAATGTTAATGTTGTAGTAATATATACTAATATTAAAAAATTAAATATTGGTAGATGTACTTCAATGTCATTAAATGATTTGTATATCTATGTAGTGGTGGATGTGAATGCATAAAGAGATAACAATATCAATTCATTTTTTCAAGATGAAGGCCTTTGTCATAATCTAATTTTTTACCCCAATATTTATCCATTGGGCTCGTGAGAAAACACATGGGAAACCAGAGTTGCTACCTAGCTAATAAAAAAAAAAGAAACTCTAAACATATTAGTCCGCATAGAGATATCTAGGTACATGGTTGGTTATATATAGAAAAAATATAACGTCATCACCATCCCATCTCACCTAAGGTAGGTTGCATTATTTTTTTCTGAAAATAAAAATATTATTTTAATATGTTATATTTCTAAGTCTATTTGAGCAAGTTTATTAAGTTGTGATGGAATGATAGAATAATTTAGGGTTCAAGCCGATTCAATGCTTGTACCTATACTCAAAGGATAAGGGTTTTCTTTATAATTCAAATCATGAGAGGGATCACTCTATATAACACTTTTTTTTTGTCTTAACGCTTCACATTTATTTTTTATTTTTTTTTCAAAGTCAATTAAGGGTTTTCTTTATAATTTTTTATTTTATGAACAATTATCATCATTTCTTATCTCATTTTTTAAGAGAACATACTTAATTATTTATAAACTTTAAAACTCGCTCTCAATGCGAGGGATGATTCTAGTCCGGGTCATTATTGAAATAAATCCCTTAGGCTCAAAGTTAGACAAGTGAGGGATAAGTTTTTTTTTTCATTCAAGGAAAAGTATACCAAAAATGGCATATTTTCATCTTAAATATGATCTTATTCGAGCTAATAAATTATATTTTTATTTGGAAACTATGATCGACTTATATAGAAGAAGTGATGGATAAAGTGGGTTCATGACTTGTCTTGAAAGAATTTATCGAGAATCAAAGATGAATATTTTTTGTTTTTTGTTTTTTTTAAAGGAGAGGGACTCCCCTAGCACTTGCATGACATGTTTTGAAAGTAGATCGATGATGAAAGATTTTGAATGAGTTTGCCATTTTATTAACTTTTTTTTGGATGATATAAAATGATAATGATACTTTCAAATGAAAATTTATTGATTTCAAATCAATAATAAAATCATGCCAAGATAATATGAATTTTTTTAAAGAAACGACCCAATCTATGAAAATATGAAAATTTGATATAAGGTAAGATTCCATTCATAAAATCAAGATGCATTTGGCTATTCCCCGATGAGCTTCGAGTATTCTCCTCGCATTCACTCTCATGCACATAATAACCAAAGTTATGCTAACTCTTTTTTCAGCGCAATCATTTGGTGTTTTTATTTTTGAGATATGATCATATTAAATGTTCTAAGGATAGGGCAAAAATGAAAAAAACATAATATAAGAAAGAAGGAAAAGGTGGCAATTTGAGAAGAAAATTTGCACGATCTCTTAAATCAACATCATATGAAAACATGATAGATAAATACGATAAAAAAATTAATTAACCTTAAAAAAAGGTTTTTTTTTTCATTAGATCAGTAATTTAAGTCCTTTTCATGGATGGTCTCATAAACAAACTAATCGGCATCAAATATATCCTTAAGTGTATTGGTGAAAAATGCCATCATTTTGGACAATGAAGCACTAACCCAAGCTGTATGACTTTGTTCTTAGCATTACCTTTCACTATCCCTAAAATATTCACTACCATAGCATGAGATGGTTGGCTTAAACTTAAGTATTTACCGCACAAATCAACAATATGTGAAGATTTTTTTATTTCTTTTCCTCTCTTTTTACCCTCGAGGTGTCCAGAGTATGGTCTATACCTCTAGCTGAACTTCATGACGATCATCAATATCATATACACTCTCTTTGTGGAATTTACATAAGGACTTGACATGAATAGCAGTTTGTGAAGGATCATGTATCCTATGGAGGTGTAGAATAAATTTTTTTCTCCATCTATGGTTCCTAAGATCATGCCACTCGAATTAATTACTCATACATTACTATGAATATTAATGTGGATGAAAGATTACCTCTTGTAGGATAAAAAAAAATTAAACAGAAAAGAAATAATCCAATTGTCCGACCTCTATTGATCATCTATGCAGCTTAAACACCTATATACGAAGCTATAAAAATCATAGAGTGCTAGCTCCAATCCTTATGTATATTTAATTGGATTTCTAAAGAAATCAATCGGGGTTTTTATGAGAACCTTAGAAAAAGAGGCATGTGTGGCAACTCTGGCTTTTTTTTTTTTTTTGAGAGAAAACATTTTTTACATTTTTATCTCTTGTTGTCATGGGTGTAAGTTAGCTCTCTTTTGTCGCCTTTCTCCCCTTTATTTATATAAGGGCGAGGCATCCTTGTCCTTCAAATACGAAGAGTTTTAACATGTGTGGGCTTGTTTGATCCTATCCTTGTAAACCCCGAGCCTTACCCAATAATGCTCAAGTTTATCCTTCTATCAAAATATCTTACATGCTTTTAAATTAAACCTATTGGCCTAGACTCGTAACCCCCGTAAAAACCTTTATCCATAATGCGACGTGTATTAGAATAATTCTATATATATGTATATTAAGAGTAAGTATAATTATCATTTCATCATGAGAAATTAATGCTTGAAATATGTGATTTATGTTAAATTAAAGTTATTGTGCTTAAGATTAATGGTTTAATTATTAAAGAAATCAAATATGCAAAATCAGTGTTTTAAGGACTATATTCTGCCCGAGTTTTGTGTGAATTATTTGAGAACTTTAGAGTAATTTTTGGGTCAACCTTAAAGAATGAAAGTTGTTCATCTATGTGTTTAATATGCCTATATAAAATGTTATAATATTTTGACCTATACATTAAGAGTTATACCAATTATAGTGAGGGTTGTTTCTAAATACATTCTGCTGGAATTTTGAGAGAAGAATCTGCCCGAATCTTGTGAGATTTATTTGATGCTGTTAGAATGATTTCTGAGAAAAACGTAAAGAATAAAATTTGTTTTTCTATGTGTTTAATAGCTCTATATAAAATTTCATAAATGTTGGATACATATAGAAGGAGTTATGCACATTTTAGTATAGATGGGTTAGGAGGAAACACTGCTGGAATTTTGGGGGAAAAGAAATTCCGAATTTTAAAAATGGAATTTCTGAATTATTGATGAAAGAAATTTGTCTAATTACATTAACCCAGCTTACTAATGTTTTTTTATTTATCCTAACTTTTCTTTAGCCACCTAAACACTTGAATTAAATGCTTAGAAGCCAAATCATCACCTTTGACTTCCAAAACATGCCAGCTTTGCCTTCCAAGCTTCCTCCACTTTACATTTGGCCTAATTAAAATTTAACACTTATGATATAAATAAATGCAAGGATAAAAGGTGGGTATATAAGGGAAAGAGAGGGTTAAATGTCTGTCATTTTTAGGTCAAAAATCGTAGCCATCCATAATTCAAAAGAGAAGCCAAATTGAAGAGAGAAAAACAGCAAAAAGAGAGAAAGAAAGAAAAGAGAAAGAAAAGGGAAAAAGGAAAGAAAAAGAGCTAAAGAAATTCTAATCAAACTTAAAAGAGGTAAGTAGGTTTCATTTATTTTGGTTGATTAATGTCTTAAATTATTTTTTTTAAGTTATTTTGTTAGTGTTTATTTCATGGGTTGTAATAATTTTCAATGGTTATATGCTTGATGCTTAGAATAAATCTATGTATGGATGCCTTGTTGTGATGATTTATGATGTTTATGTTGCTTTGAAAATGTCCAAGTATGTGGTGATGGGTTGGATTGAACTTGGACCAAATTTAAGTGAACTAAAACATGTTTAAAGTTGGATTGGAATGAACTAATAAATTAGTGTTAATAAGGAGTCAATTCTGTCCTAATTTTGGGGTGTATATTCAAGGATTTTAGATCGATTTCTAGGTGAAACTTAAAGCATAAACGATGTTCATCTATGTTTAAACTAACTCCCTTTAAAAGTTCTTGGTCATTGGATTCGTGTACAAGGAGTTATACCCGATTTAGTATGGATAGCTCTAGATAAACCACTATTAGGCAGATTGCTCCCTAAGTTTCAAAAATTTATAATTAATTGTGTAATTGGTATTTAGACCTGATTTTTGGATATGTTATAAATAAATATGTCTAGTATCTAAAATAAAATAATTAAGATTTAATTATTTTTTTAAATTAGAAAATTATTTACTCGATTAGGAGTTGCCCGGTAATAAACCCTAAAACAAAAAAAATAGACTTGGACAAAATTAATAGGTTTGGAATAAACTAAATGAGCTTGTACTAAATAAAATGGAATTAAATAGAGTCAATGGGCCTAGGATAAATTTAATGGGCTCGAATTAAAGTAAATGGACTTGGACCTTCTTTTAAATATTAATGAAACTAATGAACAATATTAATGAGCGGAGATTGTATTCCCGCCGTGGGTATCGGGATTGGTATGTGAGAAATGAATAAATTTCGAGTGTGGGTTGGACCATGAGTATGGCATGAGAATGAAGGGTTGGTACCCGAATTTGGTTGAATGTGATTAAATATGTCATCACGTGCATCATGTGCATAGTGGGTGGTTTAAGACAAGTCAATTGATTGAAAATGGTTTATACATCTAGGTTTGATAACCTAACTGGAATAAATGGGTATTAGTAGTCCAAGTACTCTAGGATGTGTGCTCGCACTATTAGACGATCGATTTTCGCTAATAGTAGTTACAATGAGGGATAATTCCGTTGTAGCAGAAGATGATCCGAGGATCATCCGGATGAAATCAAATCGTGTGCTTACTCGTTAGACGATGGATTCTCGCTAACGGTAGTTACAACGAGGGATAATTCCGTTATAGCGGAAGGTGATCCGCGGACCACCCGGATGATAAATAGAGTAGATCGGCTAATACCTAGGGTACCCGAGATTAAAATTTATGAGTATGGTGGGAAGTCAAAACAACATTGCATATCACGTGCATCGCCTCGCTTACCGAGCTTCGGCTCACCTCGTTGTTATTTTTTTTATGTCTTGACGAAAAAGGACGAGTTGGTACGGATGCGGCTGGCTCCTCCTAACCGGCTCATGTGAGGCACTATTTATTAGTTTTTATTTTGTCCGTAAATTTGGGGTATGGAGTTCGTGAGAAATTGAATATCGCCCGTAATGTTTTATTAATGTATTTAATTATGTTATGTAAATTTTATCTTAAGGAGTTATATACGTAATGTACTCGTTAAAGTCCTAAGAATATCATAAGAAAACTACTTAGAGTTTAGGGTATGTCGGCGTAACGCGCTTCGTCCAAGTACTCTACTTGGGTAGTAGAAATATGATCAGGGCGGGGCGTTACATAGACTCTTTTAGCCCAATTAATTACTAATTAATTTGGACTATCCAAATAAATTAGATCAAGTTTTAGTAGAGCCCATATTAGAAAATAATTTCCTAAATTATCCTTAAATCTAAATTAGGAAACTAATTTTTTTAGGTAACTAGCTTCCAAATTTGGAATAGACGTCCAAATTAGAAAATTGATTTCTAAAATAGGAAGCTTTTTTCCAAATAAGAAACTTTCTATTTTTTAAAACCTTTTTCAAAATAGGAAACCTTCAAAAAGTGTAAACCTTTTACAAAATCTTTACTCCTCTTTTGTTATATGAATGTTTAAACTTATACGTGTGACTCGGTAGGCTCCTAAATATGATGGCCATATATCAAGAATAAAAGAGACCTCTTTTATCTCTTTATACATAAATCAAGATTGGCATCTAGCAAGACATTATGACTTTTCAATTCTCTAAAAGGATTAATTAGTTCGTAATTACCTTTCACATCATGGTTACCATACAACCGAGTCCTCATGTTAATTTATTATACTAAGATCTCAAATTTGGTTTATAGTCTATTTGATTATGATCATATAAGTTTTCTTTGATTCTCAAATATCTTAGTCTTAAGTAAACCAACTATGATTTATTGGTATACTCTCGGTATGGTCATAGATTTTTTAAGCAAACATTTATCAAAGTGCAATGTGATAACTTTTTTATCATACAAAGAATGTCATGTCCTATCTCAATCATCCACTTATCTTTATTAAATTCCTTGTGCACCCAATGAATCGCCCATATACGACTCTTCATTGAACCCATGAAAATGAGTGTCAAAGTACATAAATCATCTAATGAAATAACCATAATGACTTCATGTCAAAGGACCAATTATAACTATCTCGTGTGAGATTCCCATAAATTAAACCAAATGGGTTCTCATGGTGAGAAACATCTAGTGATATGTTCTCTAACATTAATCACCTAAGTGTTTGCTTTGGTATCACCATGCCTATAGGTGTGAGATCTCCTACTACTATCTTATAGCATGAGCATAACACTCACAAATCTTATCGCATATAGTCCATATCTATTCTTGATAATATTATGACTTAGAACATTTAATGATATCATTTAAATGTATAAATATTTATCTCGCATCAATTGATCAATCATTAATGTAATGCATATCATATGAACTTTTATCTAATTCCGTCAAATTGTAAACAATAAAAATTAACGGAAAGACTTCTTTTATTAATAAATAAAAATGTAATATTATAATAAATCAAACCATCTAAACAAGTTTGAATATTGGGCACCTATATTAATAATCTCTCTTGCACTAGGGCCAACCAGACCTTGTCTCGATGATCGAATAAGGGTCTCATGTTTTTACTATGACAAAGGCTTAGTCAAGGGGTCAACTATGTTGTCATCGGTGTAGACCTTTTCTATCCTTATATCACCAAGACTTATGATCTCTCTAATCTGGTGGTTGTCACGATACGTGCTTTGATCATTTATGAGACCTTGGTTTTTTAGCTTATGCTATAGATCCTTTGTAGTTGGCTATCAAGCTATGTGACATTGGAAAAAATCGTTTTTTTATTATTCCAAGCTAAACCTTTTAGTATCATGTCAATATATCCGCCTTGGGAGAACCCTCACATTTTATGTGATCTATCTCTATAGATCTCCAATCTTAGAACATAAAATACTCTCTTATATCATACATGAAGAAATTCTTGAATACCGAATCATTTATAGATTGCAATATGATATTGTTATAGCCAATATGTCTTCATATAAAACAATAAAGAATAATAAGCTCTTACTAACCTTTTGTATACCTAAGGATCATATTTATTTTTATAAAAAAGTCAAATCCTTTGATTTTTTCATCAAAATATTATTTCTCATTCCTAAAGGCATGCTTAAGCCCATAAATGGACCTTTGTAATTTACAAATCTTATTTACATGTTCTTTGTTGATAGAACCATCGGGGTGTGTCATCTACATGTTCTTTTTTTAATTTTTTATAAAGGAAAACTATTTTGTAATTCATTTTCCATATCTAGGAGTCAATATCTAATATTGCCTTTTCAAATGTATTAGCTTCATCATCTTAAATAAGATATTTTTTATACTTAACGAACTTTTTTAAACCTATGAAGTTCTTATGTATTAGTTTATATGATTGTTACAATGTTATATAATCTATCTACTTGGGGTTCTACTAGTAAAATGTTAATTTATGAGTCTACTAAAATCTCATTGAGTTTAGATTTCCTCTTACCGGTTCTAACATGTATAAATTCTTTCTCAAATAATATAACATGTCTAGTCACTAATAACATTGTTCTACTGGTAAAAAAAAATAATAACCATTTTTTTCTTTTTGATACCTCATAAATTTACATTTCATTGGTTTGAGTTCTAGCTTGTCTCTGTTTAAATATTTGACATATGCTTAATAACCCTAAATCTTAAGGAAAGATAAATTTACTTTCTTTCTTTTTCATATCTTATATAGAGTCCGATTAACCGACTTCGTTAGAACTCTATTTAGAACAAAGGTTGCGATAAAGAGTGCATGTCCCAAAATGAAATGGGGATATCAATTCGGCTCATCATGGATCGGACCATGTCAAACAATAATTTATTCTTCCTTTTGGACACACCATTCAATCATAATGCTCCAGGTGAAGTCCATTGATAGAGAATATCATCTCTTCTAAGTGAACTAAAATTTACTATTTAAGTATTCATCATCTTAATCTAATTGAAATGTCTTAATACTTTTGTCATTTCACTTTTTGACTTTAAATGTATATTATTTAAACTATTCAAATGCTCATATTTGTGTCTCATTTATATAACCAAAACATGATCTACCATTAGGAAAGATTATGAAATAATCGTGTCCTCCTCCTTCTTGTATAGATATAGGCCTAGATACATCTCTATATGTAAGGGCTAGTTAAATCGATAGCTCGTTCTCCTTTTCTACTAATAGGGAAATTCTTATCATTTTTCCAAGTAAAAAAGATTCATAGACATTATCGGATGATTACGTATATCCATTTATAAATAGTTTGGATATATGATTCTTATTTATATGGCCAAGTTACCAATACTATAAATACATATTATTTAGATTATTTAAGTATTTTAGCATTTATATTATATATGAGAGTTTCATTATGTTCAAAATATGCAAACTATTATTAATCGAACATTTTCATATAACAATTCATCTTTATAAAAAACAACCATTATTCTTAAATAAAATGGAAAATATCTCATTCCAAATGAGAAATGAACATAATATTGATAGTCTATACTCGGGAATAAAATAATAGTTATTGAGTCTAAGCATAAGACCGCATGGTAGTGGTAACTCAAAGGTGCCTACAACCAATCGTTCAACTCTTGATCCATTACTATCATGTAGGTCATCCTTCATTAAAGCAATCTTTCTTCTCTTTCTAAGCTCTTGCACGTTTTTATAAATGTGAGTACTATATTTAGTATCATATACCCATGAGGTGGGATTAGAAATAAAAAAATTAGATTTAATAATATAAATACCTAAGGTAGTTGAGAACTTTTTTTCACCTCTTTGAGGTATTCCTTATAATTGTGCTTCCAATGCCTCTTTTTGTTACAATGAAAACAAATTGCATCTTTTGAGCTATTATAAGTCTTGAGCTTTTTCATCCCTTTAGTAGATGTAGTAGAAGATTTCTTCTTTTAGTGCTTAAGCTTTTTCTTACCCTTCACCATGTTTTTTCTTGTATAGAATTCTTTTTTCCTTGTTAATCTTAGGTCGAGCTTCCCTCAGCATGGATAGCAACTCTTCAAAAGTTTTTTTCATGTGTATTATATTGAAGTTTATAATGAATTATCTAAAGTCATTAGGCAACGATTGTAATACTAGGTCAATGGATAATTCCGCATCTATTCCAACTTGAAGCTCGACCAGTCTATCGATATAGCCTATCATCTTAGTGCCATACATTTTGATGTTAGATCCTTTATCCATTCTAGCTCTAAAGAGATTCCTTGTTATCTCATAATGCTCATGTCTCGTATTTTTCTCAAATAAGCTCTTAAGCTTTGTTATGATATCAAAGGCACTCGCATCTTTATAGTGGTGCCTATGGTCCAATGTCATAACTACCAACATGATAATTGAGAGATGATCACATCATTCTTATATTTGACCTATGCTTGCACAAGCTTCGACTTGATCCTCGAAGGCTCAACTGGAAAAGATATCTTTATTGTATAGAGAATCTTTTTATGTTGGAGGACTATCCATAAATTCATTCCAAATCGAGGAAGTTTATGCCATTGAAGGTATTAATTTTTTCAATAATTGATTGTATCGATGTGTTACCAGTTATACTATGTAATCCGAAAGGATAGAAAAATATTAGATTTGGTTAATTAAATTGCATTAATAAAAATAAAAGATAAATTAAGAAGTAAATCCATGTTTACTCCTATTATTTTCTTCAAGTTCTATAACCTTCAATATAAGATTGGAGAAAATGTTTCGATTCATTTTCCTTTGTGGGTTAAGATCCCATCCAATGCATTTTTTAGCATGCATTAACCTTGAGTTATCTCAAAAAATCATACATAAAAGATTAGGTAGATAACTTCTTACCAATTGTATCTAATGTAATTCGTAATCTTATCGGTTTTACAACTCTATGTCATCTCACATCTTATGTGAATACCAATCTTTGCCTATAAATTTGATAGGTCTTGAGTTATCTCAACAAGCCTAATAATTCATCTTAAAGTTAGACCCAAACACTTGAAGACATCGTATGGCTCATGATTTGATTCCCTTGAGGAAGAAGTGACCTTAAGTTATCTCAACAAGCCAACAATGACCAAGAGAATTCTCTCCTCATACCATTAGAAGGTAATTAACTTGATATTAATTTAAAAGATTTAATATGATAGGTCTCATCATTTTAATCCCAACATGCATACTAAATATCGGTTAGATTAATCTTATCATACATGTTGTCAATTGTACAACAATCACATACATATCATGCATGACTTAAGAACCGATGAATGGTAATGAATCTCTACTACTAGTCCTCTCGAAGAATAAGGAGACTAGTAGGTTAAATACCTAGATGAAAAATTATTATAAATTTTTCGAGATTGTCTTCTTTTCTTAGCTTCTTCTCTTTGCATCTATTCTAATATTCTATCTTCTACTTTTACATTTCTTTGAATAACAAACCTTGAGTTACATTAGAAGGAAGTGAGAGGAGAAGAAAAATACATCGAATAATAGAGAAGGCATGACATAGAGGCCTTATTTAATAAAAAATTTACAAACATACATTTTTAAAAATAAATCGACTAATTCATATCATTCATCCATGTTTCAATCACATTGATACATGATATATAAGCAAATGAAACACATTTTATTTTTATCATAATTATAAATCCATGATTTTGATCATTCTATAAAGCATTAAAATTTCTTAATTTATATATTTTTTAGCCACTTTTGGGCCTCAGGCCCTTGGACTTTTAGGCCTAAAAGGCGATAAGTTGCCATGCCCTATCCGGCCGATACATAGCACTAGCTAGAAGCCGCCACCGACTCGGCATATGCCGAGCCCGATGCTTGGTCGGTACCCGGCACCAAGCCCGGTTGCCCACCGATCGGTGCATACCTAGCGTCAACAAGCTTGGTGTAGGCGGCATGTGCCTACCACATGCCCGGTGTACGTGAGGCATGCCTACTTTAGAACATGCCCGGTTGCACCGGCTTAGCGTGCTCGAGGCATACTTGTCCCGATGCCGCCTAGCCTTTCCATAGGCTTGGCTTGGATAGAATGCCTAGTGTGCACGAGGCAAGCTTGGTTTGTCATGCACCAAGCGTATGACTAGCTTGGCCGGATGGCCTTGCATGTATGAGGAACACCTAGCTTGTCGCATATCCTATGTGTGTTTGCATGGCCATCAAGCATACGTACGAGCGTCAATGTCTAACGTTGGCCTCGTACGTGCCTATTATTTTCTTCACCTAAAATCAGTTTTCAATCACTATAAAATACCAAAAACCTTAGATTCATAATAAGAAAGTGATAATTCATTTAGTTAATCATAACTCATAAAACATACAATTAAAGATTCGATGGAGGCTTTGATACCAATTGAAGGGTCACGTATCCTATGGAGGTGCAAAATAAAAAAAAATTTCCATCTAAGGTTCCTAAGATCATGTTATTAAATAACTAATCATACATTAACATGAATATTAATATGGGTGAAAGATTACCTCTTATAGTGCATAAAAAAATTAAAAGGAAAGAGAACTGTCTAAGTGCCCGACTTCCATCGATTATCCATGTAGCTTAAGCACCCACAAAAAAGCTACAAAAAACCCAAAGTACTAGCTCCAATCCTTTTATATAGTAATTTTCTTTCTAAAGAAATCGATTAGGGTTTTTACGGCGATCCTAAAGAGAAAGGTATATGAGGCAACTCGAGCTTTTTGTGGGAGAAAATGTTTTCTCCTTTTTATTTCTTATTGCCGTATGTGTAGGTTAGCTCTCTCTCACCACCTCTCTCCCTATTATTTATATAAGGAGGGTGGCATCATAGTCTTTTAAGAACAAAGATTTACAATATGTGTTAGCTTATTTGATTTTATCTTCGTAAATCTTGAGCTTTATCCAAGTAGTACTTAAATTTATCCTTCTACCAAAATATCTTACGAGCTTTTAAATTAAACCTATTGACCCAAACTCTTTTGACCTAATTAATTAACAATTAATTTGGACCATCCAAATAAATTGGATCAAGTATTTTAGTGGAGCTTACATTAAGAAGTAATTTTTCAAATTATCCTTAAACATAAATTAGGAAACTGATTTTCTTTTTAGTTAATCGACTTTGAAATTTGGAACTAACTTCCAAATTAGAAAATTAATTTCTAAAATAAGAAAATTTTCATTTTAGGAATTTTTTTTTCCAAAACAGAAAGCTTTTCATTTTTAAAAACCTTTTTCAAAATAGGATAATTTCAAAAACTAGAAACCTTTTCCAAAATCTTTACTTATCTTTTATTATGTGAATTTTTAAATTTATGTGTGTGACTTAATACACTTATAGATGTATTGCAATGTATTAAGAATAAAATATACCTCTTTTATTTCTTAATACATAAATTAAGATTGGCCTCTAGTGAGATAACATGATCGCCCAATTCGTTTGAAGGATTAATTACCTATAATTACCTTTCACGAACATGGTTAATACATTCATTTCTCATGTCAATTTATCAAAGTGAGATCTCGAACTTGGTTTATAGTTTGTTCGATTATGGTAGCGTAAGTTTTCTTTGATTTCTAAATATCTTAGCTCTAAAGTAAACCAATTATGCTCTATTGGTATACTTCCACCGTGGTCATAGATTTCTTAAGTAGAAATTCATCAAATTGTAATGTGATAACTCTTGTAGCATACAAAAATCCTCATGTAGGTCTTGAGTGAGCCCATCGAAATGAGTGTCAAAGTATATAAATCCTCTAATGAGATAATCGTAATGATTCAAGTTAAAAGATCAGTTATACCCATCTTATTTGAGATTTTCATAGATTAAATCAAATGAGTTCTCATGACAAGTCATGTCCAATGATATATTTTATAACATTAATCACCTAAGTGTTTGTTTTGGCATCATCATACTAATAAGTATGAGATCTCCTATTACTATCTTATAACATGACCATAGCACTATAGATCTTATCATATATAGTCAATGTCCATTCTTCACAATGCTACTAACTTGAGATATTTAATGATATCATTTAAATGCATCAATGTTCATCTCACATCAATTGATCAATTATTAATGCAATGCATATCATATGGACTTCTAACTAATTCCATCAAATTACAAATAACAAAAATTAATAAAAGATTTTTTTATTAATAAACAAAAATATAACATTACAATAAATCAAATTATCCAAACAATGTTGGATCTTAGGCACCTACACTAATAGCTTGAGACTTAGTCGGTTTCTTATTAACATTAACAATGAATACCTTATCAAATAAATAAGACATATAAATTTCACAATTGTTAAGATATTTCATAATTGTCTTTTTATTATCATACCGAGTGTCATCCAATGATAACATATTCACCTTACCAATAATAGCATGGTTGGAAAGGTGATTAGTGTTTATATTTGAAGCACTCGAAGCTTCATCAAATGAAATCCGAGTAGTAGTCAATCAATGAGCAAACACCCTTCTTGAAGCCTTGAAATTTCACAATTGTTATCTTACTTGGTCGGTAGAAGAGATGGTAGTATTTTTTTTATATTTTTTACAACATGCATTTCCTTGGTTGTCTTTATTGAATTGTCTCGTTGATTGTTGAGTTACGAGAGGATGTTTTGTTTGAATATTTTAAGAAAAAGTCTATGAAAGATAAGAATGATTCAAATAACTATTTGGATTGAAAATAGATTCCTCAATCCGATGAACATCGATGTCATCTTTTTTAAAATTGTTCTTATTTGACCAAGATTCAAAACGATCAACTAGTTACCCAACCTTGATTCCTTCCTTACTACTATTAGCTATAGAAACTATCCCAATAAAGTTATTTGATCCATCACTCAATAAGTAATCGTTGTAAGGTGCTTTGAAGGTATTCACAAAAAGAGTAACGAGTTTCTTCTTAAGTAGAAGTGGACGAACTTGAAAAGCTAATTTGCACCTTCACTTGGTATATTCTCTTACGGACTCTTTCAAGTTTTTCTCCATAAACTGTAAGCTTGATTTATCGAGAGCTACTTCATATTAAAATTATACTACTTCATAAATACTTCAACTAAATCTCTCTATTTCTTAAGCTTTGTTTGATCAAGATCGATGAACCAATTTAGAGTAGTACCATTTAGACTTTCAAGACAAAAGTAAATCATGAGCTTGTCATCATAAGTAACTTCAATCTCTTACTTAAGTTCTTAGACATTGAGTCTTGGTGTATTTAGATAATTCGGCACTTTAAACTTTTTAGGAATCATAATATTTGAAATCAAGCATCTTTCTATTATCAAAAGAGGTCTTACATGTCTATGCCTTTAATGGATTTGAGACATTCCTTAATGGCATTAACCTTCTCAATTATAATCTACGAGCTCATTTTTCTATTCATGTTTTTATTAGCGATCGGATTAACCATATGAGCTACTTAAGTTCATAAAATATATGGTTTCTATGGCATTAGATCGGAGACTTTAGGAAGAGTTGACTCATACATATCCCTAGAAGTAGTATGATTAGTTAGATTCATAACGCTAACGACCTCTTGATGAGGAGTGGAGAAAGGTGGCACGGTAATCATCACTCGAGTAGTGGGTATTGATATGGTAGTGAACACCCTATGGATAATAAATGGGCGACCCGTTCTTCAATTCGGAGGCACTTTAATAAGTGTACAACTTGTAGACTTTGCTCAACTAAAATAATTAGCCTAGACTCTTCCGCTTTCAAAGCACTTAACTTCTTTTGATGGTTTAGCTCGAGTTAAGCTTTTTCTTCATTATCCATTTTTTCTTTGAATTGAGTTATCAACTCTTGAGAGTGGAGAAAATACGGTTTTGACAAGATAACTTATGCTTTTTGAGGTAAAATAACAAAACACAACAACATAAATAATATTGACATAAAATAAAGATATTTGTGACTAGTTATGGAGTAGTCATATATAAAGGTGAGAAAAGAGTTTTTTTCCTTAACTCATGAGATTGCTTATTGTAGGTTTAAATATTTGATTATTCACATCGGTAACCTTTTTAATGCTTTGGATAATTCTTGCCTAAACTAAGTTTGAATTCTTTTCTCACCTATCTTGAAACAACATGACCAAGTTATCTTAGTCAAGGTTTCAAGCATATACCAATTTGCTTAGTGCATTTAATAAAAAAATGATGGTTCTAAAGTTTAATTATACCAACTATATGAATAGGTAAGCTTTATCTACGTCTCGGAAAAGTACCTTTCGACATAGTGAATCTTTAGTAGAATCACTATGATCGTCAATGACAACACTCGGCAATCATAAAAATCATAGATTATCCATCACTAATGATTGCTAGTAAGAAGACTTAAGATTTCGAAGTGTTTATTTGAGGCAAAACCCATCATGACACCACTACTAACTCCCCTAGATTCTAAGACAAACGCAAATGGTCGTTATAATTATGTAATGATGTGTGTGGAGCATTACTCCATACCTAGTGTCGAAATTAAAACTAAGAAACTATAATTAAAAAGCTAAAAAGGAAAGATAAAACACAAACAATACATTTATATATAGACTCATTTTCAAAACATAAAAAAAAACAAATAATTAAATGATAATTACTCAATCAAAACATACATGCATAGAAGCATAACAAATAAGCGAGAAATTCATTAACACATACATTCAAAGCTTGACCCTAGCATAACATATCCCTAATGGAGTAGCTAGTTCAATCTATGAGCGCTACGGGAGAACGTGTAGGAAATACGAGTTACCACCTAACTAATAAAAAAAATTTAAGAAACCTTAAACATACTAATCTATAGAGATATATGGGTAAGGGGTTAATTATGTACATGAAAGATATAACATCACAATCATCCCCTCCTATCTAAACTAAGTTATATTGTTTACATATGAAAATCAAAATCCAATTTTACTATACTATGTTTCTATACCTATTTGAAAAAATTTATTAAGTTGTGATAGAATGGCGAGTAATTTAGAGTTCGAGCAAGTCCAAGGCCAGCACTCATACTTAAAGAGTAAAGGTGAGGAAGATTGAAATTTTAGCTAATTTTTAGTTAACACAAACCTATATCGATAAGTAGGTGAGTTTCTAAGAATTGGTAGCATTTATCAACGTGAATAGAAAGTTTTTGAGAACCTCACTCATAAAAGTGAAAAGTCATCATCGACTTTAAATCATGTATTTAGGGAGCTACTAACAACTTTACCACATAAGTAAAAAGCCATCAACAACTTTATTTTAATAAAAAAGAAAGCAAGTGAATTAAGTTGGAAGTTACAGGTAGTTTTGACCACATAAGTGGGAAGTGCTCGATAACTTCATTTCAAACAAATAAAAAGACGAGTCAAATGATTTGGAAGCCACATACAGACTTTATTCACATAGATAGGAAGCCATCGACAACTTATTTTAGACGAGATAAAGAGATAGGTAAATTGATTTAGAAATTGCAAATAGCTTCATCCATATTAGTAAAAAGCCACCAACAGACTTCATTTCGATAAATAAAAAGGCGAGTAAGATGATTTGAAAATCAAGGCGACTTCGTTCATATAAGTGAGAAGCCATAGATAGCTTCATTTTTTATAAACAAAAAGGCAACTAGAATGATTTGGAAGTTATACGTAACTTTGATTATATAAATGAGAAGCCACCAAGCAACTATATTTTGAAAAATAGTTAGTAGGTAAAAATCTCAAATATAATCACAATTAGCATTTCACAACTCAATCATCCATAACAAAAGATTTACATTATTCATTTATCTTTTAAACAATTAAGGTAAGTTTAAAAGTTACTCAAATGTTAAGAAAATATTACAAATCGCTCTCTCGAATTAGTTTTATTTCCTTAAATTTCAATGAAGACCGATTATTAATTAGTTGAGAAAAAGGAAACAACTATTTATTGGTGTTGAAAAGTGAAAAAAGTGTTGTACGATGATTGAAATACCCCTAATTAGTTATGAAATGACCAAAATACCCTAACATATAAAATTATAAAAATGCTTATGGTGAGTGGGTTACACATGTTGCCATCGTATAACCACCATCAACTACCGCTCCAACCATATCCGGGTACATGGAGGGCTCGCACGATGAAGGAAGGCCTATTCTACTTATCTATGGTAAAGCACGAGTTGCCATTGGCGGAGAAAAGAGATCAACAAGTTCAAATTTTTAGTCATTCATTCCTCTCTTCTCAACGAAGATTCGATGATATTAAGGGATTTTAAGAACACGAATAGACTTATAAGGCTATGGGAAGTTTTTCCGTGGTGATTAAGAGGTTTGATTTTTGGCCTTTATCAATTAATTTTATCATGTTACATTAATCAACAATACAAGGAATGAGAGAGGCTAAAAGTTCATAGCACCACTATCTTCTCCACTCGTCATTCGGACTACCACTGCCATTCACTATCTTCTCCTCATCCATAAAGCATCAATGAATGGAAGGAAATGAGAGCTTGACCTTGGATCATCGTTTAGTAGCTTTGTTCATTTACGTCGGTGAAAGCTTCAAAAGGTAAAACTTTTCTTCCATGGCTTTTTTCACTTTCTCTCTCTCTCTATCTAAAACTCATCCTAGGATGAAAGGGTTAGATAGAGAACTATTTTAGCTCAAATTTCATAGGTATATGAGGGAGTATGATTACTTTTTGAAGAATAAACTTATATAAAATGAAAATAAAAAGGACACTTAATTGTTATTATTAGAAGCCATGAACGTGAGCTTCCTTTCATTCCAAATCTAGAGGGAAGCTCATTTTTATGCTTAAATTATAATGCTCAAAGTTATCGGTTTCTTGTGGTTGGGTCCTCAATGTGAATAAATTTGGGGGTGAAATTGATAGAGTTTTAATTTTAGGCTAGTTTCGGTTTTATCTATTTTTGAAAAGTTTTTCTTAATTATTTTGATTTGAAATTTTTAGGGTTTGTACATATGCTTGTCCTTAATCTAGTTTTAATTTTTTTTAATTTTAAGAGTTCATTTGCTATATATTTGCTATTTATTTATTATTCTGTCATTTATTTTAACTATTAGTGTGGTTTGTTTTGGAATCCAATTATTTAGTCTAGTATTCAATTTTATTTTAATCTAAAATTTGTTGAGTTTGTACATATGCTTGTTCTCATTATTTATAATTTTATTTAATTTTTTTATTTTAATTATTAAAATGATTTGTTTTGGAATTTAATTATTTAGTCTAGTATCCATTTTTTAATCTAAAATTTTTAGGTTTTATATATGTTCTTATCCTTAGCTTGTGATTTAATTTTTATAATTTTAGGAGTCCATTTTCTATTTATTTGTAATTTACTAGTTATATGTTGTTATGTTAATTATTAGGGTGTTGTGTTTTGAAACTTAATTATTTGGTTCATTTTTTGATTTCATTTTAATCTAAAATTTTCAAAGGACATGTACATATATATATTGATAGGTTGTTCGTAAATTTTGGTTGAATTTAGAGTTTTTTTAGTGTTTATTTTGTTATTTTTTATTACGTCTCATTTATAATTTAATTTACTTTATTTATGTTTATGTAGCTAGATGAGAGATCATCAATTATCCTACATTCTAAAAGCTGATGAAGATCTCACATTAAATTTAGTTTGTTATTAGAAAAAAATACATCCTCTTAAAGTAATCAAGAAATTTAGTCAGCCTAATGAGTCTTTTATTTAGTTAGGACGGACGTTAGTATGGACATTTCAATAAAAAATTATCAAAAAAAGAGAAACAAAAAAAAATATACAAATCAATTTCAAACACCTTTAGCTAATTAAATCGTTCCTTGGTATGCTTGTTTGTATCATGATGTAATTGGATCCAATTTTAAATTGACGAGACTCTCGATTTTAGGATCCGACATTAATTTAATATAATACCATAATAAAAATAAAGAAATTAATTTGACTTAGATGATAAATAAGCTTTTAAATAGACTTAGAAAATAATTTGACAAACATAATTTGTAGGAAATATTTTTAGGATTAAACCAAACATGACATCTTTCTTCAAAAAAGATGTCTTTGGGTTATCATTATATTACTCGAAGAATCTCTAAATCTAGTGTCCTTTTTTAAGTTTTCTAGTCCCTTCAATACTAGATGGAACCTCCAAACCTTAATTCTTTTTCCCTTGCAACTATAAAATTTTTGGAAGTCTCCTAAATATAGGATAACGATAGCATGGCGAATCCACTAGAAATTTAGAGTTATGCCATAAATTTAGTCTTTTTTAAATTTATCTCTTTTATTTATATTTGCAATTTGTATCCAAGTTTGTTATTTTTCAAGCATTTATTTAGTGTCAATTTAAATCCAAGTGATTTACTTTATCTAATTTATCTGCATACATTTAAATTTTTTTACTTTATTTTATATATTATTGTAAAATGAGTTGGATGTATTTGCTTTCCATTACTACACATATCACAAGAAAAGTATGTCAAAGCTCTAGACTCGAGCCAAAATCCCTTTGGATTTAGATAGGAAAAGTTGGATGGCAAGTATAAGGAGAGTCTACTAATACTCATCTAAACTCTTTTATGGATTGGAACACACCTTATGTAAGAGAAATTATAGAATGAGCTTCTCATACATCTTGGTGCATAAGGTTAAATGCAAGATTATCCTACTAGTAATCTGGACGATCCAATGACTTGAAGAGCATTATGATTAGATAAGTTTATTCGAAACCCAATGTAAAAAATCTAGATCATATCTATTAGGCTTGATCCATTAAAACATAAACTAATTTTTGTGATGCTTGTTTATGCTAACCTTTGTTTTGGTAGGTTTTCATAAAAAAAAAATCATGACAAAGAAAGTGAAGTATACTACCGAGGATTTTAAGATCGGATAAGAATGAGTTTAGATTGAGACAGGAGACTGTCTATCTTCATATTTTATGTCAAAATTATTGAAGAAGATAGGACTTACCGACGGGTTGGCTAATGTAGGTCCATTTCTTAAGCTGTTGGGAGATGTTTACCCTTTAAGACCAGTTTGACTTTTAAAAATTATATGATGACATAGGTTGGTTGCTTAAGGTGAAGACTTAAACTTCCTACTTCTAAGCCATGATAGGATATTGAGACCTCAAGTATCGCTACTTCATATTTGAATATGTAAACTTCCCATCGATATGTAAAGAATATAAGGCTTACCGATAATACCTTAAATCGGACACTAAATACTTTTATAGCCTATTAGAATAGGTAACCTTTAACTTTTCATGTATAGTTCAACTTAATTTTGTAATTGTGACTAAGCAAGCAATTAAGCGAGGTCCAAGTTTTTGGTGGTTTTAAAGTCTCGCATCGTCGAATTTAAAGGGTTTATAAATGATCATGATAACATCTTCAAGTTAAGGATTTTGGCATTAGCAATCTATGGACTACTATTATGCTTGTCAACTAAGGGCGGGATCCACTTCAAGGCGATCAACATATTTAAAGGTGTTGTGTCATCTAAAATAAACCCATCAACAATAATTTTTGCTAAAATGCTTTCTTTTTTAGCTTTTATAAGAAGAAAGGTGAGGGATATTTGAGATGTCGTGTCTATTTATTATTCATTTAAACTATGAGTTATATGGTGATTGAAAAAGCAACTAGATTCTTTTTAGCACTATGGCAATTATACTCAAAAAGAGAGGATTTTGCTTATAACCATATAAACGAGTCGGTAAAGTTTCTTGGGCTATGATGCTTCTTAGTTTAAAATAGTTTAAGTTTTATTAGAAAGTATAATATGTATTCTTCTATTCATACGTAGCTTATTGTGGTCATTTTTCTTGGGTACCTTTAATTAGAGCTCGGTGTTGCGTTAGCTATTTCTCAAACATGTTTCTAAGAGAGTTAGGGTTTGAAAAGTTTATCTTGAGAACTACCGGATCGATTGAATTCTATGAAGAGTTTATAACCTTTAAGAAATATTTAGAGCAAGCCAAGAAAACCTAAGATAAAAAAGGTGTCATTACTACTTTAAGAAGAATTGATGAAAAAGTTTCTTATGGTTACCTAAAATGGCGAGTAAACTAGAGGAAAAAGATATTGATTCCTATGTTTTGAGGGTCTATCCAGAGCCAATGAGTGAGACTATAAAAGATATCTACCAAGAAGTGAATGTCCGACATGAAATCTATCATGTAAACATAAACTCCAAAATGAAAGAGTTGAGAATGAATAAGAGGAAGTTAGAAGAGAATTTTAGAGCTCAAAAGACCAAACAGTGAGTCCTTTAGAGAAGGAGAAAGATGAGCTTTGAGTTTGACTCGAACAAAATAAAAATGCTTTAGAGTGATTGAGGACCAAGCATTGGATATTGGTATTGGAATATGAGGGACTAGTTAAATTTACAGCCATAATAATTAAGGAGATAACCGAAATTGACTTTGAGAAAGGAGAGCTTTGAGAGAGAAAAAAGAACTCAAGGTCGAGAAGAAAGATTTGGAAGAAGTTAAAGCTGCACTCGAAGAACGAGTTGCAAGTTAAGCTCGGATAATTCAACGAGCTGAACACCCACTTGGAGGAATTAGACAAGATAAATTAGGATAGTCGGGAAAAATAACCAAGATACTGAGGAGCATACCTTGGCCATCTAGGTACTAGCTAGAGAAGGATGGTGCAAGAAGAGATGCGACTCGGTGGGGATCTTAGACCATGAAATATCACTTTTAAACTCGAGTGCTAAACATTATGCCCTAAAACAGTTCACATAGATAAGTGACTTGCAAATAATGAGCACTTCACTAAAGATAAGCTCATACTTTTTTATTAAAAAAATAAAAAATCTCATAGCTATCACTACTTCATATCCTAGTTTAAGATTATGAAGATAGTGGAATATGAGTTTGTTATGTAATGAACAATACTATGAATATTGTAATATAAGTTAAGCGATTATAGCATTTTATTTTTTTATTTTCCGATGAGCATTGTAATATAAATCAAACATCCGTATTATTTTTATCTTTCAATAAAAAATGGGCGAAGTAACATTTAGAATGGGCTAGAAGTCTAAATTTTTATTTCTTTTTTGTATGCTATTACAAGATGCACCCTTCACTTAAGATCTCAATAAAAAAGTAGGATAGATATGTCCTTAATGAGTACTTAAAATCTGATTTAACTTGTCCTCAATTCAAGCTCTAACATTATTTGAAGCTTACGACGTCAAAGCATCGTATCCAACTCAATTCATATTTTTGCATACATGCATTTTTGTTAGTGAAAAATTATTATATATATTTCTTTATGAGACTAAACAAAACCAGGAAAACATTGGCTACACTCGATAAAAGCTTAACTCGTTTCAACACCAATAACAAATCGGTGGTTGCTTTGACAAATGAGGTGTCATGCTTAACTAGTTTGCTTGAGAAGCCTCTTCAATCCAAATTTTGAAAAAGTAAAGCCTTAATGGTGAAGGATTGATCCAAACAAAAAAAATTTTAAATGCCGACTTTGTTCCTTCCTTCCATAACATCGATCTCTTTATCGAATTATTTGTCTTTATATACCCCTTCCATGATGGCCACTCATCTAGAAGGACTTTTTCTAGTTTCTCAATCAAGCTACATGTCACCACCTTTTATTAAGAATTCTCTCGCTCTTACATGTTTCACGTATTTCTATAGCCTTTTCTTTATATTTTTATTCAAGAATAGGTCCCTAATGGCCTCCCTTAAATCAATGAAGAGGTCGAAAAATAAAATAAGGCTATGGTAGATAAGCCAAATTAATTTCTCGATGATAGAATGAAATAAAAAATAATGGAAAATGGATGCACCATAAACCTTATCCAATTAATCCCGAGAGGAGACAGTTTTGACATGGCTAATTAGGGAAACAAAAAAGCAATTTTAATAGTATGAGATTTTTTAATAGGGCTAATCTTTGTGGCATGAAAAAAAAATAATGAATCCATAAAGAGATATTTCAAGAAATGGTAAGCACTAGCTATTCGAGCATGTACACCATTGACTCAATCGAACTAGCCGATATCTTTATTAGTACCACAGGATCTCCATATTATGAATATCCGAGTGGTGGCTCTTCATGTCGGTTCGATGATCTCATGAATGTTATAAGAAAAATAAAATATGGCATGGCTTTGGGAAAACCTAAGGATTTGAAAAACATTCCAAGTAAAAAAGATTTTTTTATGATCGAAGAAGCCTAATATCCATGTTAATCATCCAAACGAGCAAGATTTTGAAAGAAAATGGGAACTTTTTTCCCCTCTCGCTCATGTCTTTAAAGCAAAATCAACCATTCTTCAATAACCTATAAATACCATACAATTTTTACTATCAAAACAATTGATATTATAAAAAGAAGCTTGAACAATCGCCACTCTTACGTTTATCATTGAGAAAAATGTTTAAATGCCTAAGAACCATTGGATAGATGACTTTAATTCCTACTAAACTAATGCAAACCTCTTATCATCTATGGTACAACCAAGATGAGAGATGTGAATATCATTCATGTACCACTCGAGCATAACATTGATAATTGTTTTGTTTTAAAAAGAGGTTATTGGCTTTGATCTAGCAACAACGGATCAATTTTAATGGTGCTTTAAATACTCTTAATGCAAATGAATTTGCTTCCAAACTATGTAGTTGTCAATATAAGGGATGAAGAGATCGAGTGAGTTTGAAAGTTATGGTGAGGATGCATGCTCGTGATTTCCAACCATGTTTTTTAATTTTCATCAAATTTTAAACAAGTATTCCCTAAAATATTTTATTATACATATATTAAGTTATATCTTTAAATTAAAGAGTAACTTTTACTTTCTTTTATAATTTATATTATCTAATTTAAAATTAAAAGATGTTTTTTAAATATATTATTTTGCATTATATCTTCTTCCATCAAGAAAATAAAATGACAAATTTACTCAAAACATTTCAAAGATTGATCAAATTCCAAAGCATGATGCATAAATTCTAGAGGAAATCCTTCACTTATTTAAAGCCAAAGATATATTTTTCTTTTCTAATAACCTTTACGAGCGAGATAGTAGAGGACAATACCTCCCATTATTGAAACCATTTTTTTTTATTTCCTAAATGAACCCTTGAAGGAAAGTTTTCTTTAGGGTAACATCATAAAGTCCAAATTTGAAAGGCTAAATGATTAATGCCTTAAATAATGATGAACAATACATCTTCAAGGCATGACTCCAAACTCAAATCACTATTTCTTCTCTTCGACTAACCTTAAGGTTATCCAAACCAATTGTTATTTTCAAAAGAGTTTAGTATTTATCAACATAGATGAGTTCGCCTTTAAGACAAAAAAAATATCATCTTTCATATATCTCATAAAAGTTATATCTCTTATTGTCTCACTTTGAGTTTTGTTGATTTTCTTCATAATAACTTAGACTAGGATCACCCTTACATTGGAAGGAACCCTATCAATGATTCTACAAACAAAAAGGAATAGGAAAGAAAAAATAAAAAGAAAAATATAAGAAAAACAAAAATTCCTAATGCAAATTAGAAGCTAGGATAGGATTCAAAATGTAGAAAAACAGACAATGAGAGTTGAGACTAGAAAAATAGAAGGTCAACAATCAAAATGGTAAAGTCAAAGTGACAAGTCCATAAAAAATTCTTATGGACATCAAGATAACACGAAATCCTAGACCAACGGCTAGAGTAACAAAGTCTAGGTGACATTGCCTAAAGAGATCTCTTTGGAGAACAAAGTGATCTTACATCTTAGGAACCTTAAACACTTTTTAAGTCTTTATATACTAGTTCTTTCATAAGTCTAAATCCTAGCCTACATTACATGCTTCTACATGTCCTTTCTAATCAAAGGCATTTTTATATATGTTAGTGAATTTTAATCTCAAATAAAAAAAATGATTGAAAATGGAAAAAAAAGAGAAAAAACAAAAATAAAAATATGACCAGTTGATACGTTGATTATCATTCTTTATGACGTCCAATCATAAGTTTTCATCAAACAACTTAGAGGCAAGAAATAAATTGAATTAAGATATTTCAAGACAAGGCTATCTTTTAAAACTCAATTTCTTGAAAAATTTTTGCTCAAGCCTTCCCATTTGCTAAAATAGACTTATCTTTTGACTATTTTATTTCTAGTAGCATTAAAAACTATTTTTTATAGAAATCTTGCATGCTTCAAACATATTTATGAATATAGCCTAAGACAATAATCGCATTATGGAATTACATCATAGCATTTGAATTGTCATGTTTTGGCTCTTGATCGATTGACTTGAATATCTTCATGAATGAATGTACTTTCATTACAACATCCTTACATTTCTTTTAAATGATCTAAATTATTTTTAAGAGAATCATTCAAGTTTACGGCTCAATCCATGACAAATAAAATGTTTATTTAATGATTTTTTTCTCAAAATACAATAAAAATTTTAAAATCAATTGGCAAATTAAAGAACAAGCATTAAAAGGTGAAAGCCGAACACAAGTAATGATTATGCAAAGGAAGCATAAAATATATGATTTCAACCAATAAGCTAGGGCATGCCATGATCTAGTATGAATAGGAATCTACAAAATTAAGAAAATTGGAGGGTTGACTTTATGAATCGAATCAAGTTCAATGATTGGATAAACAACATCATCGAGCCGATCAAAGAAAAAAGAGCTTGAAAAGTAACTATTTGAGCAATCGAAGCAACCAACTACGGGGTAAAAGAGTAGTCTCAAGACAAAATGCCTTAATCTAAGAAGAGACTAACAAGTGATTCCATAGAATTAATCAGGAACAACCAAATTAAAAGGCAATAGAACACTAGTGATATAGTACATTTAGATTCGGTTTCACCGATAGCAATCCGACATAAGGAAAATTAAGCTTTTGAAGTGTAGCTTATATTTCTCATAAGTAATAAACTAATTTCTTCAATTACTTTTATTGGTATATTTTAGAAATACCATTCAAAGTAGAAAAATATACTTCGGACACTTAAACTTTAATCTTTTTTATAAAGACAAAAAAAAAACACCCAAAGTGATTTGTATATTTTTTTCGATCATATCACCCATTAAAGGTTTGTTTCTTCAATCTTGTTTTCAAAAAAAAAATCATCTAAAACGATTTGTATTTCTAATTTTTTTTATTAGACCAATAGAACATGTTGTCTTTGAGAACAAAACTATCATTCGGATTAGAATGCCTAACAATAGGCCATCATTCGGACTAGGTTGTTTAACAATACACCATTATCCAAAATGGTTGGAAAGAATCCAAAGGTAGAAAATGAACGGATGGCGAATATATAAGTAGAAGTTTGGGTGAATGGTTTGAAAAAGAAAGAGACGAGAGAGAAGAAGAGGTTAAGAGGTGACTTGTTTGGTTTTGGCAATCTACAACTTTCATAAAAAAATGAGGGAAGGCGAGTAAGGGAGAGGAAGAAAAGAGAGATTTTTGAAAGAACAATACAAGGAATGAGAGAGGGTAGAAGTTCGAGCACCACTATCTTCTCCACTCGTCGTTCGGACCACCACTATGATTCACTATCTTGTCCTCATCCATAAAGCATTAACGGACGTAAGGAAATGAGAGCTTAACCTTGGATGGTCCTTTTGTAGCTTTGTTCATTTATGTTAACGAAAGCTTCAAAAAGTAGAACCTTTCTTCCATGGTTTCTTTCTCTTTATCCCTCTAGAACTCATCCTTAGATGAAAGGGTTGGATAGAGAATAATTCTAGCTCGAATTTCATAGGTATATGAGGGAGTAGGATGACTTTTTGAAGATAAAACCCACATCAAATGAAAATAGAATAACCATTTAATTGTTGTTAATGGAAACCATAAACATTCGTTTCCTTCTAAATTTTGAGAGAAGCTCATTTTTATAATTAAATTATAGTCCTCAAGGTTATAGGTTCCTTGTAATCGGGTCCCTAATGTGAATAAATTTAGGATGAAATTGATAGAGTTTTAATCCTAGAGTTTGTTTTGGTTATATCTATTTTTGACAAGTCTCGCCTTGATGATTTTGATTTGAAATTTTTAGTTTTATGCATATACACGTCCTTAGTTTGTGTTTTTATTTTTATAATTTTAGGTGTTCATTTACTATTTATTATTTTTCTACCATTTATTGTAACTATTAGCGTGGTTTGTTTTGAAATTTAATTATTTGGTCTAGTGTCCAATTTTATTTTAATCTAAAATTTTTAAGATTTGTACATATGCTTGTCCTTAGCCTATGTTTTAATTTTTTTTTTAATTTTAGAAATCCATTTGCTATTTATTTATAATTTATTTACAATTCTATTGTTATTTTAATTATTAATGTGAGTAGTTTTGGAATTTGATTAGTTGGTCCAATTTCCATTTTTATTGTAATCTGAAATTTTTAGGGTTTGTATATATGCTTGTTCTTAGCATGTGGTTTAATTTTCGTAATTTTAGGAGTATGTTTGCTATTTATTTATAATTTACTTATTAGGGAGGTTTGTTTTGGAACTTAATTATTTGGTCCATATTTCGATTTTATTTTAATCTAAAAATTTTAAGGGACATGTACATAGACATCGACATGTTGTTTGTAAATTTTGGCTGAATTTGAATATTGTTTAGTGTTTTTTTTTTATGTTTTGCGTATAATTTAATTTACTTATCAATTATTTAAGTTTATCTATCTAGATGAGAGATCATCGGATCTCTTGGGTTCTAGATACCGATGACGATCTCACATCTAATTTAGTTTATTATTAGAAAATAATACATCCTCTTAGGGTAATTAGAATATTCAAATCGACCTAACGAATCTCTTATTTAATGGGGATGGGCATGGGTATCAATAGCTCGATAAAAAATTATTAAAAAAAAAAAGAGAAAAAAACTTATATAGATCAATTTTAAACATATCTAGCTAATTAGGTCATTACTCAATATGACAATCTTGTTAGGACATAAGTGGATTCGATTCTAAATTGACAAGATTCTCGATTTTAAGGTTTAACGTCAAGTTATATGATACTATAATAAAAATAAAAAAAATTGATTTGACTTAGAAAATAAATAAATTTGAAAATAAACTTAGGAAATAAGTTGACAAATATAACTCTTAGGAGATATTTTTAACATTAAACCAAATATGAAACCTTTTCTCCGAAAGAGTGTTTTTGAGTGATTGTTATCTTTTCAAATGCATAACCAATTTGTTATCCAAGAATCTATAAATCAAGTGTCAATTTTTAGATTTTTCAATTTTCTTTAATAATAGTAGGTGGCGACTTCAAAATTTTTTTTAATTTCTTTTCTCTTCCAATCATAAAATTTTTAAAAATTCTCTAAATACCGAATAGCGACAAACCTTACCTTATATTAATATGAATCAACTATTTGTGGCCGATCATCTCTTCAACGATAGTACTCGAAGAAACTCACGGTTTTCTACTTTTGCGAACGAAATTAGGGTGCAATTGATGGAGAAGCATCATGGAAATTATTCTCCTCCGTTGCAGCTATAATAATCACATTACCAATGCCTACCTCTACTCCGCGCCTAATTAATGCACTTTTTTTTTTTTTTTGAAAATCCGTTATGCAATTATTAGAAGCAAGAAAGTTGGGTTCCCATTTTTCTCGACAAAAATTTCATTAGATATGTATTACGTTGCTAATTAATTTGATTTTTAAGAAGTGTCAGGTATAATGTCTACCAAATAATCTATACGCGCGGTAGCAAAAAGGGACCCTGCATCAGACAAGTGGTACCAAGGAAGTAGCTGGAAGATGAGAGGTTTAAATGAAATTAATGAAATAGAATAGATTGTTTCCAACTTCATACATTTCGCTAAGAGATCCAAAAGAGAGAAAAATCCAAATTGGTGAATAGCAGACTTAGGCAGTCGATGGAGTAAAATAGTAGTGTTACTTGACGGAGAAAGAAAAAAGAAGATTTTTTTACTCCTCATCACGCAAACAGAGTGCTTATAACAAATGAATTTATTTTCTCGATAAATTTTAGAATAGGTTTTAGGGATTTTGAGAAGAGAGATAATCGTATTAATGAATAAAAAAATTATATTTGGATCAACTAAAAATAATTAGAATTCTATTTAGATTAAAAAACATTTATTTCAATTTTCTCTGGAGCCCGTGTTTATCTCTCGTTTTTTATATTGATCTCTATCATAAGCATAATTGCTCTTTAATTGCTATAAAATTACTACACTCTTTATATTTATTTCCGTCTAATAACTATTGATAATTATCCGCTAAATACTATAAAATTATTATAAAAACAAGAATTAATTCTGATTAACCACAGCTTTGATTTCATCAAATTAATGACCTGCATTTATCTCTCTCTAATAAATATCGATTATTACTCACTCGATACTATAAAATTATTATAAAAACAAGCAATTCTTTTCAACCGCAACTTTGATTTCATCAAATTAATGACCCAAAAATCCAAAACGTCGTGATGTAAATAACTGACTAACATACATGATACAACGAAAAGCGGGATTGAACGGACAAATTACATGCTGCTCATTGTTGTCTTCCTCATAATGTCGGACGAAGATTGCAATTCTTTTACTGCTGATCTGACATTTATTTTCACTGGAAATCATGACCGAGCTCCTTCCAGAAACCACCTTTTTTTTTTTTTTTTACTTGTAACTTCTTTTGAACGATCTTCTTTCCTATAAACTAGTGACAGAAAATTAAGCATCATAGCCATCCAATTTTTACAGATTTGTCAAAATCTGAGGGCTATAAAGTATTGCCATCTTTGTCTCTCACCAACCACTCATGGACTGCCTGTTGTGCAATATTGTGGGGGCGCGTAATCTTTACCCATCTTGAGGCATTTATCTCCTTCAATGCTTGCTATCAGATTTTGTTTTCAGGCAGCAGTTTGACATTCCTACTGATTAGTCCTCTTACAAAACATGTCTTTTGAATGGCTGAGCCGACGTCATCCAGTGAATTTGGGTAGCTAAAAGACAAGAGGGAGATAAGTTTTCTCTACGTGCATACATGAAATTCTATGTTTTATTTGTCAAAAAAAAAAAAAAATCTTCTTTTCCTGAAAATACAAAAAGAAAAAAAAAAGAAAAAAAAAGAAAGAGATTTATGGGGTTGAAATTTGAAGTAGGATCCTTGATCGTATCATGTGGGGCAGGAAAAGGTGCATTAAACCAAAAGGACCAGCTGGGCCCATTTGCAAAGGCTTTAAATGTAGAAGGGCCTGAGCACCAGCCGACCACATTAATCCACGGGGTTTACAGATAGTAATAAACACAAAACCCGGTCCAAGAAAAGAAGAATCAAGAACCCTGAAAATTATGAAACACGTGTAGCCTTGCTCAAAGCCATTTCATCATTGTCTTTCCTAAGAATTGATCAATTGAATCAATAATAACATTGAGGAGGCGTTGGTTTTGCGTAAAATATTTTACAAAAATATTTAAATTGATCGGTATAAAATATTTTACCTTGAGAAATATTTTAATTTATAAATTTTTGTAATTGATTTGAATCAATTCTAAGTTGACGTGAGGATCAAATATTAAGTGATTAGATCGTTTACCTCAAAATAATGATAATCAAATTAAAAGTAAAGATAGAGACCCATTTCACATGTCAATATAGATCCTAAAATATTTTATGATTTGCAAAATATTGTATATTGATAAGTTTTTTTAAAATTTTTTATAAATAATAATCAACTCACAATATTATCCAATTATTTCAATCTCTATCATCACTAATATCACTTTACCAACATCGTTACCATCATTATTGTCGCTATCACTATCATCACCACTTTCATACTTTATATTGATGGGATCAATAGTTTCCTACATGTACTTCTTCTTTAATGTTAAAAAGTTTTTTCCTTTGTTTTTTTATTCTAATAATATTACATTTTTAATATCATTGTACCCTTCCATCAGTTTGCATTACTAACATTCTTAAAATTTGACATATGGCGGCAAAAAATTTTCCCTTCATGTACAATTTGGTCCTTAAAAATTTAAATTTTTTGCTTTGGTTCCATTATTTTATTTTTATTGCAAACGAGGTCAATTGAAAGTTTTTTTTTTTTTTTTTTTGTCATCATACTTTTACAGTGAATACAATTTAGCTCCAAAATTATTTTTTTTTTCATTTACAATCCTATATGTGAAATAGCAAAAAATTCTCATATTATCATAGATATATAAAATGTTTTTTTCTTTTGATTTTCATTTTTTTACATAATATTTTAGATACGTTACTAGATTAATGCTTGCGCTACATCACGGTAAAATGAACGCTAAACGACAAACTATTATTGTTCATGTTTGTAAGAAGGTAGGGAAGTTGCAAAGATTTAAAATGTTTGAATTTTTTTCATTTCGTTTTTCGATGATAAATGGTTGTTCGAATAAAAGAACGAGATAAAAATTTGAGCGATGGTAGATGGTATGTTTTTTAATGGTAATAAGAAAAGTATATGCGAACCTTCGATAACATTAATAAGGCTTGAGCAGCAAAGCGTAAAGTACATATGAGTTACAAAAAAAAAGTTTAACCAATTACGACTTGCTATGTCATTCATCCAAAAGCATGCAAGCATATGTTTTCTTGCAACTAAACGACTCCGTGGAAAGTTTGAGAACATGTTCGACAAACATATTTTAACCCAAAAAAAAAAAACAATTGAATCAATAATCAAAAGTAAGTGGCTAGTCTTCATATGTTTGTTCATCGAAAGCACTCGTTTATTTATTTGTTTGTTTTAAAATAGTAAGTAGTCATACTCGTACGTCTAGATATGAGGTTGAATGGAAAATTAAATATTTATTATCAAACTTATGTATTAGCAATGGGTGTGAAAAACAAATTATAAATAGTTGTTTTGTTTTCATCTTTCAAATTTGGCTTTCCCATGATGTATTAAAAGAAAAACAATACTTATTATTAACTCATGAGATGGATGAAATTCAAATGTTTGGTAGGTTGTTTTGTTGGCAAGGATTGGGGGAACCATGCAAATGAAAAAGAAAAATAGATACAAAGAAGAAGTTTGGCTAAAAACTTAGTAAAATACCTTTTATGTGATATTTGTAGAAGTGAAAAAAAAATCAGCTAACAAAAGTAATAATAAACAATGCTATATTACTTAAAGAATGATGTTGAAAAGAAAATTAAACATGCACAAAAATTCGTAAATGTTGAGTTAGATATGATGTAAATACACATAAAATAAAAATATAAGATAGAGAATATCAAGCTAAACACAATTCATGGACAACAAAATATCAAGTGTAGGTATGTTCTAACACATACAAAGTTAAAAGAGCATCTAATCTATGTGAGGAGTAAAATTATGTGGTTGTTCATGTTGTTGGTCATCATTCAATAATTTTTTTTGGGTGTGCCATGTGTGGAAGAGCTCCTAATTGTAATGAATTTTTGTACGTATGTTCTAATATTGTAGTATAGTGTATGAAGTTGATTTTTAAATTTCATGAGATAATAAATTTTCAATTAATAATATTTTTTGTTTAATTTGATAAAAGAAGCCGCACATCTTTTGACATGTTAAAAAAGCAAAAGATTAACTATGTTATTTATTGATATTGGTGGAGTTGTAAATCATCATTTGGTAGAGTAATTTTTCTTGTTACGTGTGAAATAATTTTTAAATAAAATAAATTTGTCTAATTCTATTTGTGAATATTTATTTGTGCTTGTAGCAGGACTCATTCATGAGCAACCTATTTAATTCTTTGTCGTGTATGAAATTATTAATGCAATTATGTCTTTGGTTGTATAAAATTATTAATGCAATTTTGTAAATATTTTATGTAAAATTATAGCTTCATTTTTCATAGAGACAGTTTATAAATTAATATATAAAATTATGTTTTCCTTGTAAAATAGTTTATTTTCTTTTTCTATATATATATATAAAAATTGAAAATGCATGGTTTGTACAGACAAGTAGGAATTAGATAATCTATACCTATGATTTGCTTGTTGAATTCTTAAACAATCTATAGCTATTTTTATATCTATACATAGATGTGTGTCTAGACCAATAATCAAATTACTTATTATGATTAATCAAGTTTTAAAAAATGTTTTGAGAATTAAAGGTAAAGAATGTCTCAATTGTAAGTATATGAGTATTCAGTAAATTTTAATGAAGTTCGAAAAACAAAATTAAAAAACATGTTTAGAACTAAATAATAAATATTGCTTACTTATTCAGTTTAACTATTTTAATAGTTTTATTGTCTTTAATTGCATTTATTAATTGATCAACTCATGAGAATCAATTAAATATATTCAATAATAAAGTTTTAGGGCATTAAATATGCCTTGCTACGTAGCTAGAATTTTTATATGTAATTCATTTTGTGATTTAGCTCAAAGAAGGTGTTATTTGCAAAAAAAAATAATAATAATAATAACGAGTGTGGATACTATTTGAAGAAACATGTTATTTTCTATTTTTTTTCTTTTAATCAAACAATTGTACAATGAAATAAGATAAAATTTATCATATTCAAAATTAGCATACTCTAATTTGATTATAAAAGAATGTGTTGAATGTTTTTTAAATTTGAAATCGAGGAAAAATCGATAAAAACTTAATTTTCAAAAAAATATATAAATTTCATATTTTTTTAAACTTAAAAATGAGGAAAAAAACACTAATAGCACAATCTATAAAAGATATATTTTTTTAGCATAAATACACTATTGTTCTTAAGCAAGAGTTTACAAAAGGAGCCTTATAAATCAATTTTTATATGTTGTCGGAGAACAAAACTAGGTGCCTTATGACTTGGTATACTTCCATGCCATATGAGCTTTTTTCGGCTAAATTATTTGCGGTAAGATTTTGTTTGTTGGAGGGAATTTTTTCAACTAAATTATTAGCAGCAAGAATCCATTGATTTATTTTTTAAAATTTTTAATTTGAAAAAAAAAACATAAATATTTTTTATTAAAATTTTTTTGACTTAAATAAAAAGAAGTTACAAAATTAAATCATTATTTTTTTAAAATTCGAACTTTCAATCTATTAAAATCTATTAATTATAATTTGTATTACCTTCTTGAAACAAGATTATTTTGAATCATTTTTTTATTAAATATATTTTGAAAGTAAATTGTTTATGATTTTTTTAATTATAATTTAAAATTATATTTTTTATAGGTCATGTCAAATCGAATCTTTATTTTCTTGTCATAATAAATTTTTTAAACATCGAGTTCCTTTTAAGTCTCAATACAATCGGCATGTCAAAGAACGATCTAATTGCTAAAAATGATTTATTTTGACTCGATAACAATCCATATCGGATAGGAGACTTTGTGAAACATTTTATGATTTTTTTCTTTTTTCTTTTCTCTTTTTTATTTGGTGGAAAGTCATCATCATTCCCTCAAGAATCAATAGACTTGACAATCCCGTACTTTTTAACTACGAGTCTAATTACTAAATAAATTAATCAAAGTTACATTAATTAATTACATTAAAAAAAAATTCAAATAGTGAAATCGAAATTAACAACAAACATGCATAAAATAAATTCAAGATTAAAATTAAATTAATTAAAATAATTACGTAAAATTTCAAAATATTAAAATCTAAATATAAAAATGACAATCATGGATAAAAATAAAGTCAAGATTAAAATTACATTAATTAAAATAATTAAATATAATTTAAAATCTAAATTAAATATGAAATAACAAACATGCATAAAATTAAAAATTAAAACTAAAACACTTTTTTTTTTTTGTTCAAGTTGGGCCGATCGAGCCTATAATTTTCCTTTTGCTTTATTGGATTGAGTTGGACTAAAATCAATCCAACCCAATTATACATGGGTTGGGCTCATCATTTTATTAAATCCAAGCCCAAAAACATAACCCAACTCCTTTTAAAAAAATCTTAGACCAAAACCCTTTTTCATTTCTTTTTCTCATTCTCCAACCATTCTCTCTTTTTCTTTCTATTTCCTTTTTTTCTTTTCTTATTCTTCCTCATCTCCTCGAATCTCTCTCTCTCTCTTGCCATTGATGAACTAGCAATCTTCGTCCTTCTCTCTCTTCATCTCCCTTTCTCTTTTTTTTTCCCTTCCTTTCTTCTTCTTCCTTTTTGTCGAATCCTCTCTCCTTTTTTTTTTATTCTTGCTTTCTCACTTCTCTCAAACCTCCTATGGACGAATTAGAACCGGTTCATCCATGTTTTTCCTCTTCTTTTCTCTTCCCTTCCTTCTCTTCCTTCTCCAATCAAAAATTCCCAAATCAATTTTTTCAAAATTCTTTCCTAATTTTGGTACCCTAACTTTTCGATTCTTCAAAATTTTCTTTCAAGTTGTCTTAATTTCTATTTCCTAACCTAATTTCAAAAAAATCCCCAAATTTTGAAATAAAACCTAAATTGATGGTAAAATCTAAAATTAAGAAAGCTAAAGGAGGTTAACTAGTAGAATTGATTTAAGATCATATAAATTGCAGCTTCGTTCGGTAAATTCAGTCTCTCTCCCTTTTTTTAGTTTCATTTTTCTTTTTTCTTTTTTAGCTATTGTTAATTTTTTTCAAAAATTATTTCCTCTCCGACTAACTAACTCCTCGGTTTGTGTTTCTTGCTGTTATTTATACAAGTAATTGTGTTGGTTCTCCACCATGATGGTGTGAAATTTTTTTCTTGTAGGATATGGTTCTCCATCTCCTCCTTCGCCGCTACCATTAGTATTACCATCTCTAATATTATTACTATTCATAATTCTTCTTTCTCTCTATAATGACTATGAATGTTTAAATGAAGCAAAACTCTTCTTCAAGATAGCCTTAAAACCCAATCCGATTGGCCTCGCCAACAACCCATCTTTTGAGAGCAAACCTTTGTGGAGATATAGAATGAGTTCTTCGATATTTTTTAGTAACTCTTCTACCGGTGGTGTACTTTCCATTTTTTCCTTGATAAATTAGTTCATTGAAATCTTTAATTCTTTCTCCGACCTACTTGCTCTTGTTTTCTTAAATAAAGGAATTTGAGCGGTGAAAAAGTTAAGAGTGAACGATGAAGATAGAGGTTGGCTTGATGAGATTGAAATAGAATGAGGTTATGATCCGGGACGACTTAAGAGCTATTCTAGATTTGAGTTTGAAGATTGTTTAAGGGTGTTTGGGTCTATATTAATGTGGATTTGTACCGAGAATTATAGAATTATTAGAGTTACACTAATAGGGTTTCTAGAAGTCACATCTAGAAGATAAAAAAATCTAAACTTTACACCTATTATTCTTAGGAGTCACACCTAAGGGAGATTGAGTCATAAGATTAAAAGCAAATTGCTGAAAATTGTTCGATATTATTACATTCTGAATATTGAAAGATTACATATTGTATTTATAAAGTTGTAAAAGTCCAAATCCAATTAAGATAAGGATTCCTAGACCTCCAATATAACTATTCCTATTTAGGAATAGAAAACCTAATAACTTCGGGACTAAGAAAATAAAATACTAAACAGAAATAAAGCCTAGACCAAGACAGATTTCCAAGCAAACCTTAAAAAATACTAAAATACCTTTACATTCTAAAATTTAAAGAAAACACATAAATCTTAGTCTTTCGTCATCCGCATCAAGTTATACATTAGGATTGAACAGTTATGATTGCTAGGGTTTTTAGATGAATGGTGGAGATTAAAAACAAAAAAGACAAAAGAAACAGAAATAAAATGCTCTTGAAAATGAAATGTTCAAAGAGGACAAACAAAACTACAGCATAAGGATCCAAAGATGGGTAAAAAGATAATAACCTGGAAGGACTTAATGGCATAAAAGTAAAATATAATAAAAGAAAAGGGCAAGCAATAAAGAGAATTAGGAAAGAGAGAGCAGCAACTAGAAAAAAAAGGTGTGAACAGTAAATCCACACTAAACCGTATCCGTATGAACAGTAGTATGTACAATAATTTTATGTTTGTTTTTTTTAAAAAAAATTTTTTAACGACTTAATAGTAATAATTCAATATTTATAAAACTATTCTTAACATAAAAAATAAAAATAAAAAAGTTACAAAACCAAACATGTCAATTTAATGTTGTTACACCATACACAAGTTAATCAATTCATCCTCACACAACATTAGAAAATTAATTTTTATCTTAAAACAAAAACCTAGTCCCTAAACTTCTTGATAAATTTTGTTTGATTAAATTAATTGAAAGGATGCGATTATTTTTTAATTATTACGGTTGATATTATTGCGATTTTATTAAGTTTTTAATTTTTATAATACCATATATTTATCACGAGAGTCTTGACCAAGTTTACAATTTGACACATAGGGACTTAATTAAACAAAAAAATTATTTAGGTACTAAATTGCTTTTATTGTAAAATATGATGACAAAGCCCTTTAAATTAAGGATTTATTTGTAAACAAATACATAAAGGGACTAAAGCAGAAAATGTTAAAAAAATTAAGGAACAAAATGTCCATCTATGAAAATATTTATGCCATCACGTGTCAAAATTTTAAAAGCATTACTAAAATCAATCCAAGAAAAGTTGTGATGATGACAAAATATAACGTATATAGATGATATTAAGATTAAAAAAAAAAAAGTAGAAGGACCTAAAAAAAAAAGAGTACAAAAATATAGAAAAAATATTAAACCATGGTTAACTATGGGCTTATAATTTAGACTTTTAGTTTAGCTAGCAATGGGTTCACATAGTTAATAAAAAAATAATCATAGAAATGAGATTTCAAGCATCATGAGAAGGGAGAAGAAGGGGAAGAGATTCCCCAACGTAATTTGAAAAATTTCACTCTTCTATCTCCCATCTACAAGACTATGAAATTTATTATTATGTCATGGATCCTTGTGGCTTTCTATGCAAAATATACTCTCAAGTTAATCTTTTACTATACAAGGTAAATAAAAATAATTTTTATAAATTTTTATAAATTTATAGAAATCATCCAAAAGTTTGAAGATTTGATAAATATATCTTTACAAAAAAAACAAAAACAAAACAAAACAAAAGCTAATTACTTTATTAAACTGTTCACTTGATGCGATTTTTATATTGGGCCATTGGCCGAAGCGCGAATAGGCCCAATCAACTTAATATCCAATGTTGGACTTGAACTATATACTATAATGAATACTTTATTATTTTAAAAAGTATACAACGCTTATCTTTCACATAAATACCGTAGTGAATACTTTTTTTAGCTCAAAGGCCCAAAGAATAAAACTAATTATAACATATCCAATAACAACCTGATCTACCATAATCATCCCAGAGCAGCTTCAAAGGGCCCATATGAAGAAGTTTTTTTTTTCGTCCGAATCGGAGTAGTTGTATGTGCACTCCAGCTTAGGTCTTGTGTTTGGTGGCTTCACACTTGCTTTTGCTTTGGTTCACCCATATCAGGAGTAAATTATAAATTAGCCCCTATGTTTTTCAAAAGAATTTAAATAGTACTTCTGATTTCAATAACTAATTAATTATTTTTTTAAAATCTATTCGTAACTTAATTTTTATTTATTTATTTTCAATTTATTTTTTCTTTTTTTAATAAATAAAAAAATAAGTAAGAAATGTAAAAGATATTTATTGAGCAAAGAAGACATTGCTTAGAATAAAATAATATTAAATTAACCATAATCAATTTTAGTTAAAAAAAACTATTTAATTAATTTTGCAAAACTAGAAATTAAGATTAATTTGTATTTTACTCCACAAATCAGATATTGAAAGATTCCGTCCAAAATTTATGGCTTATGAATTGAAGTAAATTATAAGTTTGAACTTATATTCTAATAAAATTAATGGCAAACCTAAAATATATTTCAAACTATTAGATTAGTATTAATTTTACCCTCAAATTATTTTGATTTCTCAATTAAAAGCTTTTGTTATAACTATTAATGTAAAATGTTAACTTTATTATAATTTATAATTTGGATGGAAATATGGATTGATAGACTTTTCAAATGAGTAAAGTGATGTCGTTTTTTGAAGAAATATATAATTTAGATGGAAATATGGATGAATAGACTTTACAAATAAATGGAAGTCCTTGATTAAGAATTTTAAAAAATTTAAAGGTAAAATAGATACATAAAATTGCTTGGGAATATAATTAAAATTATCTATATAATTGGGATATTTTTAAAATTTACCCTTAAATCAAAGGCGTTGGAGAAATTAAGTTAATTAGTTCCTTTAATTAGTCTTCTAGAATATTGTTCATCTAGTAAGTTGTTACAAAAATAAAATAACACGGATCTTATTTCATTTTAGATTTCACGCTAATGAGTCTTAAATTAGAAAAATCTACCAAAGCGCTTGTAAGTTGTAACCACATATAATACAAGGGCATTCTGATCAGTCAAATCGGGTAAATTAACACTTGTCAAATACAAGAGAGAAAAATACTTTAGATACTTGTAAAGAAATTAAAATCTGTTCTCTTAAAATCTAAATTTGATTTTGTTCAACATCGACTTAAATTTTTAGCAGAGCACTCGCCTCATGAATATAAATTTACGCATTTTTTTTTAAGAATTTCAAAATAATTTGGCATTATAAAAAAAAATTAACGAAAAGAAATTATCACTGTTATCTTCTCTTCTTTTTTTTTAATCTTTAAAACTAAAAATACTTGCCAACTTCATCACGAAAATATGTACTACCAAATTAAATCCAATTCTTACAAACTCCGTAAATTATTTGAATTATATTAAATATATTTTAATTTTTTAAAACTTTTTTATAATCCTAGATTCAAAATCTAATTAAAACTAAGATTTTATTATTAGTAGCAGTTCAATCATATTTTTTCATTAAAATCTTTTTTATTGTGTGAAAATAAAAATCATATAACTTAAATAAGTTAATTAATAAGCAGAAGCAATAGGTATATTTAAATAAAATAATCCACGACTATCTTAATCAATGTATGAATTGCACACTCTTGATTGCAGAAAAATTTCTCTCAAACATCTTGTTCAAGAGTTTATTATGCTCAAGAGAATATTCTCGTCTTAACAAAAATCATGATGTCCATCAAAGAAGACACTACAAACGCAGAAGAAAACTGGTCCCTTACTACTCCTCAATTTGTTACGCAAAGGACTTGAATACTCGATGGACCTTGCATTCACTACATTTCTCTTTTCCACAATCAGTCACTATCTTCCTCCTCAGAATCATCATCAATATAAATTATTGGAACAGGAGATGGGGGCGTTGTACTTTGAGCAGTACCATTAACAGTTATTGGAATGGAATGATCATTTGCAGTTTCTTTGCCATCACTCTCTCCTCTTTCGCTTCTTCTTTTAGCTTGCCACGGTCCGAACCCAGAATAATAGTAAAACTGATTTGCATTTGAACTGGGATAACGCCCTTTATTTATAGACCTTGTCTGGCCTTTGAGTGCCCTAGTTACAGGTTTCTTGATAGAGTGGTCTGTAACACCTAGGCAGCCTGAACCACTACTTTTCTTATGAGGTTTTATTATGTTTAAGTGATGGTCACATATTGAGCGTGCTTCATTGCTCTCATGTATGCAATCCAAACCCTTGCCTTTAGTCTTGTCGAAATGGAGTACTGATATTTCCCCTTTCTTGATTTTGAGCTCGTTCTCTATTTTCTTCTCTTCATTATTGTTGAACCCTTTCTTATTTGGACTTCTTTCCCTGTTATAAATAATCATCAGTATCAATTTATACGATATTAACATCAATTAAAAAAAAAAACAAATTTCCAACAATATTACATGACCTCATATGAATCTTTTTTCTAAAAAAAAATTGCTTAAAAACCATAATATTTACTCGAAAAAAGTAACCGTGCTATATAAAATCTAATTAAAAAAATACCATAAAAAATTAGTTCACGTAAATTAAATTACCTTTCAACGACGCCAATAGATTTGCTGAAGCTTTCCTTCCCACCAAAACAATTATCTCCTTCTTCAAACTAAAAAAAAAATTAAGTAGCGAACCACAAGACGATAAAAATAAATGAGAAAGGTTAATTAACCTAATCTGCCATTTAGAGGACAAAACTAATAAATAAATAATTAGGTTTAACATTGAACAAGAATGCGACAACCTTCAAAACCTTAGAAAGATATATAAAGAGAAAAATGCAGGTATAGAAATGATTTATTAACGGCTAGAATAGCGAAAACTCTTAGATAGATCTAAAAATGTGAAAACAGAGGGGGAACGAACTAAAATTAACCTGATGAAAAGAAGGTGAAGAAATCTCTTTAGAGAATGAAATCACGTCCCATGGTGACTGGTTTAGTTGGCAAATAGTTTTTGGCACAGCTTGATGGGGTCCCAAAGTACTTTGCAGAAACATGACCGGAGAGAACTTCCCATTTTTACGAATCCTCATGCCAAATTAGAAAGCAAGAGAGAAGAAAGGTTTTTTCTCTTTACTATTTTGCAGATTTCTTCTTCTTAAGACCACTGTTGTATCTCCACCTTGTTTGGTTTGGTATTTTTTTGAACGGTTTTACTCTCAATTTACACATCATATTTTGTCCACATCCATACAATAAGATCACACGTGCTCGTCTCTTTACTAAGATCTTTTTGTCACACACTTAAGATTCCATAAAAACAGACAGTTCAAAATTACTTCCTTATATAAGAATGTAAAGTAAATGCATATCTTAGAAGTTATCGGGGTAAGAGAAGGGACGGTCGCGTTTATATAGTGTCAGCGTCACAATACTAAGGACCTAATTTTCACAAGAAGAAGAGTTCTGGAGCTATTGTGTCACCATTCAAATATGTGGGGCTAAACAGTATGATTCTCATATGCTGAAAGCATGGACCGCATCCGTAACTTTTTGCACGAAGAAAAACACCAACACGTCTCGATCACAAAATCATTGGCAGAGGCAAGGGCTTCTTGAATATTGTAAGTGATGTTTTGAGTATGAAAAAAACCTAATTGTTTTTTTTAAGAAGTTGATCAAATATATTTATATACCTTCTATGAATTTCAAATTCGAAAATTTTAATTTCTTGTGGTTCAAACATGCCACACAAAATTTTTTTAGACAAAAATACACATAAAACACCAGGTCCGTCTCAAGAATATTTGTGACCTTGGGCAATAGTTATTTTGATGGCCCTTGAATAATATAAACACATATTAAAAAAATTATTTTTCTTGTCTTTTGAAAAGCAAAATCACTAATTAAATTTTTGTATTCGAGTTTAGAAACTAAATTTTTTTCAATTGATAATATAGTCAAATTACTTAATCTTTCTTGTGACATGGTTAAACTCAAATAATATTTTACTAATTTTAATTTTGAAAAATTTCTTTCAATTGTCCCTAAAGTAACAAGAATAGTTAACAATATTCTATAAGCTATCCATGCATTTGGAAAAGTTTTTTATAAAATCTAGTACCTCAAGTGGTGTTTTAATTTTCATATATGTCATATTTTAGAAAGTTTTCAAGCTTTAAATAATTTTTCCTCAAATTATCATCATCAAGCAATTTTAACTTTTCTACATTATAAAGAAAATCAAAATTATCTTCATATGTTTTAAATTGTTTAAATCGCTTTGAAGCAAGGCAATGACCTAATCAACTAAATATGTGAAATAATTAATTCTAAGAGATTCTTTAGCGTACAATTTCATATCTTCATTTTCTTTCTCATCAAATTGTTTTTTTTTTCTTTTTATTATATGTTTTTCATAAAATTTTGATTCTATATTCATTTTCTCTACAATCTCTTTAGCCGAAATCGGAGAAGATGTAAACCCATTTTCTCTAGAGTTTTCAACAAAAAAAACAAGACCTTTTAAGTGATCTTTTGCAACAACAATGTCCATATTTTTAGATTGTAAATATTTACTAACCATATTAACAAGTAAACAATATACCATACCAAATAATCATGCCTAATAGAAATTCAAAATTTTCAATATCATATGTTGTTGAAGAAATAATTCATTTTTTGTTTTATGATCTTCACTAGTTTCTACTAATTGATATAAAACATCTCTTATTTGTAGAGCTTGAAATTTTATTGTTTTAACACTTTCAACATGACTTCCCCAACGTGTCCGTAATAATGACTTAAGTGTCAAATTAGAAATATGACCTTGCAAGATTTTCTATCATTTTGTAGAAGAAGCAAATAATAAGTATATACATTATGTCACTCCCAAAAATGTAATAGCAATAGCATATGAATTAGCCATATCACAAAGAACTAAATTAAGATTATGACAACTATATGTTGTATAAAATACTCTAGAATTTATAGCAAATAATCTTATATCCTTGTCCTCTCACATTATTTACATCAAGTTCAAAATTTTTTAGTGTACTTATGAGTACATTAAAAAGACATTGACCGAAGTATCATCCACTTTTATATAATCTATAAAGTACTATTCTATTTATATTGGACTTATTAAAATATCTACACATCTTAATATAAGGCACATTTGTTCTTGATGACTTGTATCTAGAGTACAATCAAGTATAATTAAAAAATATTTTGATTTTTTTCTTTAACAATGATATTTCTTATTTCTAATACTAAAATATTTATCAACTCATTTTGTATATTATGACCAAGATAATGGTTATGGATTTCTCCATTTTGAATACATCAAGGTGTTCTTGCATTATTGAACCAAACTCAGAAATCATTTCAATGAAACTCACAAAAACTTCAATTATTTTCTTGATAAATCTTCCCATTTGCACCATAAAAGGCCAAATTATTTTTTGAAAGATTTTTTTCCAACAACAATAATTCTTAATAGTACATTCTTCCAATGCTCTTTCTTTCTATTTATTTTCTCCTATAGACGTTTATCAATTGTCTTATTTTTAAGCAATCTCATCTCAACATAAACCCAAATGTTCATATATATATATATATATAACATGTTCATTACTTTTTTCATGACTTTTAAGTTTGGCACTTATATTTTTTCAATCTCCACATCCTTCATTTGCTAATTGATTTGCTTTTAAACTAAATAATTTACAATAAAAGCAAAATACTTTATCTAATTCTTTTAAATATACTAGTCATTTTCTATCATGTTTTTCTCCATTTGATAATTTCCCAATGTAATGAATTGTAAAAAGTGTCTAGAGTTTTTATCTCTTGAAAAATCTAAAACTTGTCTAATTGGATCTTTTTCAACTATTAAACCACTTAATCTTGTGGCTAAATTATTCCACTATGCCGGATCATAAATATTTTTAATAGTTGTTTCATCTTTATCATTAATATTTTCATTCTTGTCGATTGGAATATCTTCTTCTAGATTTTCATGATATTCTTCACAAGTATTTGATGAATTTGAATAGTTAGCTTTAAAAATTTCTTCATAATTTTCTATTGATTCTTCATTTAAGTCTTCATTTGGTTTTTCTAGCATTTGGTGTTTCCATAAAAAATCTATTAAATGCACCTTTTTGGAATTGAAATAGTTCTTTCATCTTCTTTTTTCCTTACATTTTTAGTAGACATTTCTATTTAAAGAACAAATAATTTACAGATCCTTAATATTATTTTGCTAGAATAGTAATATAATATAATTATAAAAAGTTTAAGGAACCATAGCACTTGATTTATGCTCTTTTGATTTTACTTTGATATTCTAAAATCTCATATTAATTATTGTCCCGCCATCTACATAAAAAAATAAATATCACTATAATTATAAACAAAAGCATGATACAAACAACCCTATAAATAATATACTCGACCCACCTAAACCTCACACCAGTATTTTCAATTAAAAATCTTATCTTGATTAAGATCGACGCAATCCGACCCCCATAACAAAGAAACAATATTTTCAAGTAAAAATATTATCTTGATTAAGTAAAAAATAAATATTTGATATCCGACAAAAGTACATACAAACATTAGGTAAAGCACAAAAAAAAGATTAAAGCGATATCGAAGGAAATTGAGCTTACAAATAGTGTGACGATTGAGGAATGGGTCTTTGTAAGAGGAAGTAATTAATTTTCACTTAAAACTACTAGAATTAGAGAATAAGAATATGAAAATATGAAATTTGGCTTTGTTAGAGTATTAGAGAGTAAGGATATGATTATGAAATGTAGCTTTGTTACTATAAAATCTAGTGTGGCAATTCAAAATCCTAGTACTTAATAAGCTTTACTAATTTTTTTTAGCCCCTCTTTTTCTTTTTCTTTTTCTTTTTTGTTGTGTGTGGGGGTGTGGGGTGCGTGGGTGTGGCGCCTATCCTAGTACTTAGTAAGCTTTACTAATGTTTTTTGAGCCCCTCTTTTTCTGGGGACCTCGGCATAGGCCTTAACGGCTTATGCCTTGAGACGGCCCTGCAAAACACACGCATATATTTAATGCTCATGTAAAATTGTGTCATTTTTATAAAATTGGTTTTTCCTTAATCTATGGAACCTTTGATTATGATAATTTTATATCATTTTTTTTGTTCAAATTGTATCATTGTAATCATGATAAAATGCTACTCAAATATAGGATTATTTAATAATGTGATTCATTATAATTAGCTATGGTGGAATTCAAACAAAATAAAGATTTAAATACTTAATTTTATAGAATAATTAATCGGTACATTCTATGTTAGCATTCTTTTACCATCGAATTGTTGTACATATGAGAATTTTTTACACAAATTAAAGGAGCTTAAATTAAAAATTAACGCAATTCAATATATTCTTAGAAAATCAGATTCTCAACTGATGTTTTATTTTTAATTTATTTTGAAAGGCCTACTAATTCTGGAGAAGTTCGAGTTATCCTATTTATTTGGATTTGAAATGCTATAACATTACCGTTGTTCAAAATTTTAAGAGTTGAGTTACTCCCACCAAACTCTAATACAAGGATTTAATGTTGAAAACAAAAATCTCCAATTTAAAAGCCAAATGTAACCAAAACTAATCAATTAGTTCTCAAGATTTTGAAAACTATGTATGTAATTCCTATATTTTTTTATATTTTTATGATTCTAATCTCTCCGTTGATTTGATGATCTTTTTCAAATTATTATTATTATTATTATTATTATTATTATGAGAAGTAGAGTAAATAAAAAAGAAACAGGTCAGGTGAGGAAATTTGATTGGGGAGGAAGATATTTTTTAAACAAAAAACTACTAAATTGTAAAGATCAACAAAGAAACTGTTTTATATTGGATTAATTGCAAAACCTAAATTATAATCAACTCTTATCTGTATCCATCAGTTTATGCATATATTTACTGGGTCCCATCAATTTATAAATCACGAATTTTCTACAATAAAATTATAGCCATGTACAAGTTGTATAATTTCAAAAGGCTTCAACCACACACACTTATATATATATAGAGAGAGAGAGAGAGAGAAGCACGTGGTAAAAAAAAGCTCCTAGGCTCATGTTACGAAAGAATAGAACTTAAAGCCCATTTAGCTTACGAGTCGAATCTAGCCCGCAAACCCAATATAGCATATTACCGATCTGGTACTTGCATTTTCAGAAAGAACAGCATCTCAGAGACCCTCATACACGTTAACTAAAGTGACACTTCAGCTTTGGATAGAGTTCCTATAAATTATCCGGAGGGAAGAATAATGAAGACACTTGTATCAGCGTTCCAACTATTGATTATTTTCTTCCATGCTTTCCCGATGTTATCCTGAGTTTCCTTGGAGGCTTGTAACTCTATTTCATCCAGCATTTGAATTTTACGAGTCACCAGAAAAGAAAAACTTTTCAGGAATTTATTTCAGATGTATGGACGGCTTATTTAAGATTTGATTGGAAAAAAATTAATTTTAGCATGTGAAATTGATTGAAGAATGCTTTACTTTTTAAAATTAAAAAAGAAAAGTATTAAGTGAGTTATAAATTATAGCAATCGTTAACTCGTCAATTAGAAAAATCTGTTGCCTTTTTTTTCTTCCATAATTTATAGTAACTTATTATTTCCAAGTGAAATGGTACAGGAACAATATGGCCGTGGATAAAAATATCCAAAGATTTTGGTTCGGGGGAAAAGCTGGAAATTACAGGCAAGCATACGCTAATGTTTTCATAATGACACAACAAGGTATCAACTTCGAATTTTGAGCACGACTTCCAAAAGAAATGTATAGTATTGTAGAGAAATTAACTAGATATCAAATCATTGATGAAGAATCAGTCCCATGCATGCATCGAAAACAATGTGTTGGTTCAGCGACCAGAAATATCTTGGAATATGTCAAAGGACATGTGAATTTCTTTAATTTAGAGACCATTTATGGTGCCAGAGAACATGGCTTCCTAATTAAGCGACATCCAATTGCATATTTTAATTAAGTTTGCTTAGTTTTCAAGGGTCACATTACATTTGTTTTTTCATTATCATATTAACTTTGACTATCTTGATTTCATAACATGAGATATCTTCGAATTAACTTTTTATTTATCAATAACCTCTTGTTTATATATGAACCAACAAAAATTATGAGATTTGATTTCTCGTTGTTGACATATAATTTGAACTACGTACAGTTGTTAAGGAGGGAGCATATTTTTTTAATCATTAGATCAATCCCTCGTGTTTAAAAAAAAAAAATCAAGATGTTTTGCTTTCTCAAATTAAGGGTTATTTAAAGATCAAGAAAAGAGGAATTGCTTATGCTGGAACATGGTAATATTTGTTTAATCATTGTACCCAGATATATCATAGTAGACGAGAATAAATTATAAATTGGTTTCTCTAGTTTTAAGAAACCAATTAATTAGATCTTATATTTTTTTTGTAACTCAATAATTTTTTTTCTTTTCTAATTTTTATAAAAATAAATGAAAAAAGAGAATAAAAATATGAAAAACTTATTAAAAATATTTTTTTATAAATAAAATAATATTAAATTAAGTGTGATTAACATTGTTCAAGAGACTAAATAAACAAAAACAAGTAAATGAGTGATTAATTTATTTTTTAAAATAAAGGAACTAATTTATAATTTTACTCTAATAAAAGTGTATCCATTGGGTGAAATTTTTGTATTCCTATTTTTTTTTAATGCCACGATGTAAATTCTTAATAACTAGATTAATTGATATTCCCCAATGAAGATTTTGTATATTATTTTACAATAATTATTGAGATATCCTTTTTCAACAATCATTTAATATTCATAGTACTTGCATTTTATTATTTATTGATTGACACATTCATTTTGTTAAAAACTAGTCTAAAAATTTGAGTTACGCAATGAAAGGCAAGTCTCTCTTCCACTTCTCTCAACATAATTAGTCTGATTGGATTGTATTTTATATTTATGGTGAATTTTTTTCCTTTTCTCTTTTTTTTTTCTTTTTCATGATGAAACTTTTTCCTTTTTGTTTTTGTTTTGTTTTTTTTTTTTTTTTGACAATGAGTGAAAAGTATATTCTTTCAGCTAGGGAGTCAACGCTTTGTTTTAGAATATGAAAAAATTAACTGGGCTACCGAAAATTGTATTCTACTGTTTCACGTAAAGGCAGAATTCATAAATAATTTATATGACGAATTTCATGTTTACGTGAGAGGGAGCAGTGCAACTCGTAGCATACTTAATAATTTCTTTTGGTTGGTATTCAATTTATTTTACTTATGTAGCACGTACTATAGTAATTACACGATTTAGTTACAGCCATTGGTTGGGACATGAATCTAGATCTTTAATGTGCTATTAAACTCATTGCTCCTCTATATAGTGATGACAACAAGTGAGGTATGAGACGAGTAATCCTGATATATAATCCAGTAAATACTCATTAAAATTTGATTAGCATTGAGGTTAGTAAAAATAAAAAAAGCACATACCTATTATTTTTCTTTTTTTTAAATAATTCGTTGGGATTTGATTACATAAACTTTATAAAGCAGGATCAAAATATTTTTATGAAAACTTTAAGGATAAAAAAACATAAATAAAACATCAAATTACAACAAAATATTAATTTTATGGAACAAAATACTTTTAAAAAAAATTACAAAGACTAAAATGAAATATTTTGATAAATTATTTTAAGTGGATGTTAAAAACGTGAATAACCCATATATGAGCTAACATAAATTTAAATAGTAAATTTTTAATAAATATAACCATAGCGTGTTTTTTTAATGGGATAATTACATTAATAGTACACTAATTGTGAATATTTTCTCAATCAAGTATGTCAAATTTTATTTTTTTTATTTGATTATATCAACTTTTTTTTAAAATATCAATTAAGTTTTTTTATCAAATTTTATGTTTAATGATGATGAGACAGTTAACGCAAAAAACTAAATGATTATGTCGCTTTTTTCCTCTCAAATTATTATTATTATTATTTAACTTTTTTTTAAAAAAAAATTGATGATATACATAAATTGGCATGTGTCCATGCCACCTATAAGCTTTTTTTTTTGTTTTTAATAAATAATTAAGTAATAATAATAATTAAAGAGGAGAAAACAAAAAACAGAATAACATACTCATTTAGTCTTTTAAGTTAGTTGACACATCATCACTGGATAGAAAATTTTTAATTAATATATTTAAATAAAAAAATGTATTTAATTGAGAAAAAAATAAATTAATATACTTATAATGTATTTGTTTTTTTAATGGATGTGATACGGAATTGAATTAATTTAGAACTGTGTTCCGGCCCATGGTCATGCCTGACTACATAAATGACAGCGAAGCATGAAATAGTTTGTCAGAAACAGTGATTTCTTTTCTTTTGTTTTTGTTTTAAAGAAACTCAAGCATGCGTGCACAATTGGTCATCATTATTCCATTACTCTGAAAATTGGTTCCCAAGACACAAGAAGTCTAGAATTCAAGGCACTATAGGCACGATCAACACGTGCGTCCACCTATGGGCTTGGCCATACTTAGGCACGTTCTAACATGGGATGCTACATGCTACTTGCTAGCTACCTTCCAATAAAATTACTGACCACCAACTCTCAGGGTCTACCATATGAAGATTCTGGGAAGGTTTGGGCGTCACTGAATTAAGGATCCCTGTCGTGGAGATGGGTCCTCCCTACTGATGCTGGCTGCCTTAGCCTGCCTAACTTTCGATTCGGTATTGTGCATGTAATTGCCTCAGAACTATTGAATGCAAACTACTGATCAGATGCTCAATAGCACGTTTTAGAAGAATGAAAAGAAAGAGGGAAGAATTGCAGGGAGATTTAGAGAAACAAGAAAAGAAAGAATAATAAAAAAAAATTTCTTTCACGCAAAAATTCAAAAACAAAACAGTATCTCATACACTTTATATACTAATATTTTTAACAAACTAAACTAACTAATTTAATTATCTAACTAACATAACTAACAATTAGTTAATGCTTAGTTAAACTAACAAACTAACCGATTTAGTTATCTATTAATAACTAACTTCTTCTTTTTACATTCTCCCTCGAGATGAAAAGCGACAAATATATTGATAATGTTCATCTTGCTTAAGACTTCTAGTGCTGCCTTGGATGCCGACTTTTGGTGAGGATTTTTGCAATTTGTGCCTTCGTCAAAATGTACTTTGGCTTGATGACTCGTTGTAAAGACTTTCTCTCTTACAAAATGACAATCAATCTCTATATGTTTCGTTTTTTCATGAAACACTCGAATTCTTTCATATATGTAAAGTTGACATGTTATTACAAAACAAAGTTATTGGTTGAATGCTTGAATATCTAAAATCCGACGACGAGTGATGATAACCAAACAATTTCACAAATTGTAAAAACCATTGATCTATACTCTGCTTTTGTTGAACTTCGGCCATAAATGATGGTTACTTTGATTTCTAGCTAATCAATAAATTGCCCAAGAAAATGCAATATCTAGTCATTGATTTCCTTGTATCTAGGCAACCCGCCTAATCACCGTCGAGTAAGCTTTTAAGTGTATCTCCGAATCGTTAGAAATAACAAACCACGACCTAAAGCATTTTTCAAATGCCTCAATACTCTATGGGCTACTTGCATGTGTTGTTCGAAGGCTTATCGAGAAACTAAGATAACACATATGTTGCGTAGACTATATCAAGTCTAGTAAAAGTAAGATATAACAATTTTCAACCAATTTTCTATATGTAATAAAGTTTACTAATGCAGTATTTCCTACCTTAAACAATTTACGATTCGATCCATAGGTGTGGAAATTGGTTTAAAACTATCAAAACCATACTCCTTTAACAAATTCACAATATACTTTGATAGTGGTTTGTTTAGCCACGAGACTACACATTTTTTGGGAGTTAAAACCTTATATTTGACTATACCTTTTAGCTACTAACCTAACTTTATACTTTTTAATATGTCCATCGGACTTTAACTTTACTTTATACACTCATTTACGACCAATTAAATGTTGTTCGAGTTGGTAAAGGCACTACCTCTCATGTATGATTCTTCTTTAAAGCATCAATTTCATATTGCATGGCCTCTCTACAATGAGCAAACTTTATAGCTTGATGATAAGTTTAAGGTTCATGGATGGAAGATAAAGAATTGTTGAATGTTTTATGAAATGTGGATAAATGAACATTAAAAACATAATGATGTAATTGATATAGAGCTCGACATGCAAAAGATACCAAATGACCAAGATTATGTTAATAATCATTGAGACAAGTAGGTAATATGGAAGTTATAGAACTTTTGCTCAATAATGAAATAGAATGATCAATATCTCGTCATAGTAGGATTAGGAATGGATGTGACTTCAAGTGTAGTTGTAATAGAAAAAAAGATGCTATATTGGATTGATTACCAATCCGATGAGTAATGTTATTAAACTCAACATTATTATCATCATATTGAACAAAAGAAGGATTATGATTTTGGCTATGTGAATAGGATGATATAGGAGAAACAACCCTATTAGAATGATCAAAGACATTATGCATAAGAACTATTTTAGAGAAATCAAAGAAGGAAATTGATTCGATTGAGAATTAGTAGTGAAATTATGATTTAAAGACTATATAAAGTAGGAAAAACATGTTTATAAAATACTACATCTCTAGAAACAAAGGTAATATGATATTGAAGATCATAAAGTTTGTATCATTTGATTCCAATAGGATAGGTATTGAAGATGCATTGTTTATTCCATGAATCAAACTTCTTATGTTATAAGAAAGAGTAAAAGCAAAACACAAAGATCTAAACACTCCGAAATGATGTGTAATTAGAGATTTATGGAAAAAAAACTCATGCGGTGACATATTTTTTAGAATAGAACTAAGGAGTCTATGGATTATATATGTGGCAATCGAGTAAGCAATTCCCCATAATTTAATAAGGAGAGAAGCTTAAAAAAGAAGAGATCTAACAATAAGAAAAATATTAGAATCAAACTGGACTTTTATGAGATTGTAAAATGCAGGTACAAGATGAGAAACACCGAGCTTTATTTCTCATTAAAAATATCCAAGTATTTCTTATGAAATCATCTATAATAGTAAAGAAATAACGAAAACCATCTATGACGAGAACCGAATATAGATCCCAAATATCCATATGAACAAGTTCAAAAGGTTTGATAGTATTTCTAACATATATTGGAAAGGGTAATCTTTTCGTTTAGCTTAAGGACAAATGATACAAGGAAAAAGTAAATTACAATGTCTTTGAGAATGGCAATCGCTATAAAGTTTGAACTTTATTGATCGAAGTATGCACTAACCTAAAATGCCACAAATTAAAGGATTTGTCGGTAAGATTATTAATGAAAAACCATGTTATGGATGAACAAACGAGAGAAAATTGAAGACTCGATCATGTACTTTAGATCGTAGCGAAGCGATCGACTTAAGCTTAACAAGTCCAGTTATTATCCAAGATCGAAGATCCTGAATAAGACAAGTATTTCTAACAAAGATTAGTCCATAGTGTTTAGATATAGTGAGTTTTCTTACCGAAAGAAGATTATATGAAAAATTAAGAACAAACAGGACATTTGATAGAATCAATTTTGGAAATAATGTGACATTACCAATATATGTAACAACGACTCCGTTTCCATTTGGTAATTGAGCAAAAATATTATTATCATTATCGTAAGAATCAAACAAATTTAAAAAAGAAACGATGTGATCTATAGCACTAGTTTCCACAATCTAGATATGTTTATATGCATAAGTGTTTGAGGAAAAATTTTGATGAGAAAAGCATATGTGTCGGATGAACAGATTGGAGTAAAGACATTGTTACTCGCAACATTGAAAACTAAATAAGAATTGACGAGTATGAAAGCTAAAACTAATGGATTTTGAATCAAAAGTGATGAATTTTTCTCGTCCAAAAGAACCATGAGTTTCGATATTTATCTTTAGTTAAGAAAAATTATGTATCACTAATGCCTTTTTTAGATTCCATTAATCCAATCACATTGTTGACTTTATGTCGAGGTGTAGATGTTGGAGAAGAATTTATGAATTTGTTTCTACTAAACTTGAAATTTGTTGAAAACCGATCGACTTATAGCATTTATCCTTAGTATGCTTAATTTTCTTACAATACTCACACACTATGTTAGATTTTGACTTCTTCGATGTTAATCATAACTCGTTATAGTCATATTTTCTATGACGAGTTGACATATAGTTTGCATAGATCTTTGATTCTTCTCTCTTAGAATTAGGCTATACACTTCATTCAAAACTCGATAAAGGTTTCATAACTAGGATTTGAGATTTGAGTGAAGCGTAGGATTCATTCGATCTATTTATGAACTCGAACACATGGTCTTTCTTTTACATATCAACAAGCTTCTTAAAACATTCTTCTTTACATCCTCCATAAAAAATAATGAGGCAATGGTTTATAGTTCCTTAATTCCTCCCAAACACCATTCAATTCCGTAAAATATTCACATACGGACTTGTTTTGCTAAGAAATATTACACAAGGACATCTTCAAATTATAAATTCTTGTATCATTAGGTTGTGAAAATCTTTTCTACAAAGTTATCCATATCTTAGGTGCTGAATCAATGTAGAAGACTATAGATGTAATAGCTAGTGAAATTGGTCTCAATAACCAAGTAACTATGAGATTATTACATCTTACCTGTGTATTGTACAAAGGATCGGTAACTTCGGTTGCTTAATTAAACCATCCACAAATTCAATCATATTTCCGATAGAGAGTGCAAACAAAAATGATCTACTCAAAATTGCATAGTTGCTTGATATAAGTTCGAGTGAAATCACAACCGATCCATGATGATTAGAATGATGCAAGTAATATGGAAAATCATAATCTTCTATTAGAAAAATTACAAAATCAACTATTCTTGATGTCATGAATAAATGCAACATTGAAATTCAACGAAGAAAAAAGAAGAAATCTTCTAATACAATTGATTAACAAGATTAATTGATTGATGAATTAAATTAATTCAATTGAAGAAACGATGAACTATAACGACTCATAAAACCCTAAGGGATCGATTGCTCGATACCGTTCAATTTTGTAAAATATTCATCTAAAGACCTCTTTTCCCGAGAAATATTGTACAAAGACATCCGCAAATTACGGATTCTTACATCATCGGATTACGAAAATCATTTCTTCAAAGTTACCCATATCTTAGTCGTTGAATCAATTTAAAAGATTGTAGATGCAAAAGTTGGTGAAATTGATCTCAATAACCAAGTAGCTATGAGATTATTACATCTTACCCAAGCATTGTACAAAAGATCAGTAACTTACGGTTGTTTAATTGAATCACCATAAATCCATTCTTATTTCTAATAGAGAGTGTAAACGAAATAACCTACTCAAAATTGCATAGTTGCTTGATGTAAGTTTAGGTGAAATCACAACTTAACCATGATGATCGAATGATGCAAGTAATACGATAAAGCATGATCTTCCATTGAAGAAATTGCAAAATCAAGCTGTTCTTGATGTCATGAATGAATGCAATGTTGAAATTCAACAATGGAAAAAGAAGAAATCGATACAATTGATTGACAAGATCAATTGATTAATGAATCAAATCGATTCAATTGAAGAAAATGATGAACTACAATAGTTCATAAAGGATCGATTGCTCGATACCAATTTTAGAAGAACGAAAAGAAAGAGAGAAGAATTGCATAGAGGTTCAAAGAAACAAAAAAGAGGAAGAATGATAAAAATCTTATTTTCTTTAACTCAAAAGTTATAGAAATAGTATCTCATATACTTTATATACTAAGGTTTTTAACAAACTAAACTAACTGATTTAATTATCTAACTAACATAACTAATAGTTAGTTAAATTAACAAACTAACTGATTTAGTTATCTTTTAATAATTTAGTTCTTCTCTTTACAATATGCATTAATTTTTTACCTTAATTTAAGGTCTTAGTAGAGACTCCTGTCCAATCAATTGCGTTCTTTGTTTTAGGATCGCGTCTAGTGCTCCTGGTAGTTGAATCTTAGATAGGTGAGAGTACTCTTGGATCCTTGAATCTTATTGCAAAAATGACTGCCTATTGAACTATGGGAGCTAATTTCTTTAGGATCATGTTACAAGCATATGAATCCAGGAACCAAAATACCTTCGATTATCCCCTTTTTTTTTTATCAAAAATTAAAAAGGGATATCTTTTATGTTAAACGTTAATGAACTAAAGGGGGTCATAGTAGGTTTTAATTAAGATCGATTTGCTGAGGTCTTTCGTTTTTTATTCCAACGATCGTGATTAAATTTGTTGAGGAAAGGTGCCATGTATGAAAAGGAAGATGCCGAAGTTTTACAAATGAGGTGCTCGACTTGCGACAGTGACACCGTGTTGCCTATCAATGGGAATCAAACTAATGTTTCAGAATTCAAGATCAAGCCGGTGGTGCCTACCTTTTCTATTTTTCTTAATGAATGAAGACCATGTGATATTTGATTAGACAAAAAGAGCGAACAAACGAAATCAAGCCCGTGGTGCATGATGTTTTGACCTTTCATTGTGGGCCTCGACAAGTGTGCATCTGAATCTTTGTTTTTTTTTTTCTTTTTTCATTGTTAGGCACTGCAGATACGCTATTCAGTATATAGAAATTTATATCTGATGACGCTAAATTTATGAATAATTTTTTATCATCGACTCCATATTCTTATGACAAGTTAAATTACAATTAGTAACGTATCTAATAATCCTTCATAACTAAAATATTCAATCGTCCACACACCTTCATATCATCACGTGTACTCTGTTTGAATATTGACCGCAGAGTGATTCCGGCATAGATTTCTATACCGGACTTGTCCGATTACAATTAAAAAAAACACGAACTGGGCAAATTACCCTGAATCACCTTGTTAAAATCAAGGATGTTACTGGAGTTAATATTAAAATGAACATCCTCATGGACGATTTTTAATATTTCGACGAAATTGTGAAAATCCCTCGTTGACTATTAGCATGGCATTTACTTTTGTTTATTAGCAGATCGGTTGGATGATGAAATAAAATTGAATCATGACTTCAATAAATGAGAGTTGGCTCTCCTTTTCCATTGACGCATCTAGGTGCAAGTACGCTTATATGAATGAGATTTAGCTACTAATTGGATTGTATTTTACATCGCTAGTAATTAAGAGATAAATTCATAAACCTAGGTGGGATAGGAGATTTGATCAAGGGAATAGAGATCATGATGATGATGATGATAGAAATCATATTGAAAAACAGACGAATTCCGCACAGGTACTTCAACATGAATTACTTTCCCCCCTCGATCTCCTGTGAAAGAGGGTTATGAAACCAATTCCCATTAATCACATATCAGAACAAGCGCTAGGGATCTATTTTTCATTACCAAAACAGCGGCTTCATATCACCCTTTTCTTCTTTCTTTGCTAAGCTCTTCCATTTTTGGAGTGAAACCAAGTCTAATTAAAAAAAAATTATTTAAAGGAAATAGTCCATGCTTGTTCTTCTGTACCCGATTCTATGCTCAAGAGTAACTGTCCCTTTTCCCAATCAGCCGGGGGTGGTCTCTTTACTTGTTTTGCATTCGGTTAAATGGAAATCTTTTGTTTTAATTTGGATAAATTTTTTTTTCAATATTGATTGATAGCAATTTCAGCTTGTTCATCCAATTCTATTCCTATTAGTTCGAGGAAGATATGAATGGCGTCTGGTACAAAACATTTTAAATTGCCTTTGTTAGAAGTGATAGGATTACCTTGGCTCAATTTGAAGTACATGATTCGCCTGATGTGCAAAACACATAAACCATTGTTGATTTCTAACTTGTTCTGGATCCTTGATGACTTAATCTCAAATAATGCAGGTAGGTTTTTTTTTTTTTTTTAATCCTAGATACTCAACTTTTTTCTGTTTAAATAGGTATTCGATTTATCATGGCTTGTACTATAATATTATATTACATGTCAATAAATCAAACAGCGTAAATTACATACGATAACGCTCAATTTATTTTATACAAGTATTCATGATTACGTGCTTGTTTTAATTACCAGGCTCAGAATGTACATGGATCCATTTATGATACAGTGATGATAATGTACCATATATAAAATAGATATTCATTTTATTCGGTACAATAAATATTCGTTAAAATGCCTAGTAAATATTAAAATAGATAAGGATAAAAAAATACATATACACTAATATGATTTCAGGATATGAGTATCAATTTTTTATCATATTAATACTCACTAATTTATTTTGATTTTTTATTAGTATGTATGGATCTAATTACATAAATTTTAAAAATTAAGAATCAAAATATTTTTAAAAAATTTTGAGGATCAAAAAAACTTACAAAGAAATGACCAAAATGCAAAAAAAATAATGACCAAAAAAATTTCTTGATAATTTTAGGGACTAAAATGAATATTTTTTAACAAATTATTTTTAGCAGGTATAAACAGGTAAACTAATGTATGCCTGGTATGTATTAGGTAAAGATTTACATAGTGATTTGTTAATGAATAATGAATAAATATTTTTTTTTATGAATATGATAAAAATTGAAATAATGAGTTGGGTATTCTTTCATTGTGGTCCTTGATTTTCTTACACACAAGCTTTTACTTCATTTGTGCCGCACGCACGATGTAAAAACTTACGTGTAAGAAAATCTTCCAAAGGTTGGTTGGAGCATGAATGTAGATATTTCATGTCATAAACTTACTATAAGATAGTGGATAGATATAAAGAGGCAGATACAAAGCAGATACTCATTTTATCCACCTCAATAAATATTTATTTAAAATGTCTAATGAGTATTAAAGTGGATAAGGATAAAAAAATGCATACTTGTCAATATAATTTCAAAGTATGAGTGCTCACTATTTCTATTAATACCCACTAATTTATTTTTTATTTTTTATTAATATATATGGATCTTATTGCATAAATTTTAAAAATAAAAAATAAAAAATATTTTTTAAAAAAATTATGATGACCAAAAAACTTATAACTAAAGTACCTCGTCACTTGTTAAAAATAAAACATATGAAGTTTTGATAAACACTAAAAGAAAATTATCATTGAACTAGAGTTTCATAGATTTTTTCCAAAACGCGTTAAAAAGAGTTTTTTGAGCAAATTAATGGTTGCAAAGATCTTTCTATTCTTTCTTTTGTTTTTATTGCATCATCCTAATATTTTTGTCTTAAGTTCATCCCTTTATATTTAGTTTCTATTTTAATTTCATCCATTCATTAATTTTTTGGACTAATTGTGTTAGATTATATATGCCTTTAGCCTTATAGGATTACGACACATGTCAATTTATATTTTTTTAATCTTAATTTCATACTTATATTCTTTTTTTTGTCTTAATATTGTTTTTTTCATTAAATTTAAATAAATAAAATTTGAAAAAAAAAACCTGAAAGAAACAGTGAAGATATGTTTGCTCATTCTCTTTAAAAATAATATATAAAAAACTAGAGAAAAAAGAAGGTGAAGATAAATTTTTTTAATAAAAAATATCTTTTATTGGTTTAAATTTATTTATATGATACCAAGCAAGTTTGGAGTATAAAATCCAATATTTATAATATATATGTTTTAATGTGAAGAGAGTTTTAGTTAGAATTTTAAATTTTTGAATGAAATTTATTTTTTTAAGAAATTTTCTAATTTGACTCTAAAGTGAAAATATAATTTATTACAAATTTTAATCAAATTAAGAAATCCATTAGTGTTGGATCCAATACTAACAAAAATTTATATTTTTACTTTTGAGTCAAATTAAGAAATTTAACTAAAATTATCTTTGTGTTTTAAGAAAACACCATAAATATATTATTTTATACTCAAAATTTATTTACTATGATGGACATAAATTTAACCCATAAAGGATATTTTAGATAAAAAAATATTTTAACTTTGTCTTTTTATTTTTTTTTAGAGAGAATGACGAAATATATATTTACTTCTTTCTATATATATGTTTTTTAAAATTTATGTATTTAAATTTGTTAAAAAAATTAAGATAGAACAAGAGAGCAAAAGGAATGCGATTAAAACAAAAAAATAAGTTGACATGTATTGCAATTTTGTGAAACTAATGGTACGATTTAACACAATTAATCTTTAAGTTTAATGGAAGATGAGACCAATATATAAATGAGATGTAGAACGACAAATTTAAAATGAAAGAAATAAAGAAATACCATAAAATGAAAGAAAGAATAAAAATACCGTAACAACCATGGAGCCTTTTTTTTTTTTTTTTTTAAGGTATTGATACTTGCATAATAGTATTTCCACATGTAAAGTCTAATTAGACTGATTCATAAGCTGGGTCTGTTAATTTTTGTTTGGCCCATGTGTAACCTGGATTGCCAGGTAACCCGATCTATGAACAAGTCTGAATCTGATTTGCTCATTCGGTGTTTTTAGATTTTCTGACGACGTGATTATATTTGTAGAGGGAAAGATGCCATGTATAGAAATCATGTCGCCAAAATTTGACCATTGATGTATTTGATTATGACGGTGGAACCGCGTTACATGATTTAAGATCAAGCCGGTGATGCCAACGCTTTTTAAATCTCCTTCTTGAATGAAGGCCGCACAATTGGAGAGGGGAAAAAAACAAAAAAAGAAGATAGAACGAGCGAAGCCTGCCGTGCTTACTGCTTTGACTTTTTCTTGGGGGGCCCATGCATGGGTGCACCAAAAAATTCAACCCCCGCTGCTTCATGTGAGCTGAACTCTGTTTTGGGATTGGGATTCAGTGCCCAGTTAACTCCATGTACGAAAAATTTTATACTACTCAAATCGTAATTAATATAAATTGTTTTGTAGAAAAAATAGATAAAAAATTTAAGCTAACACGAAAATTTTTTTTTATCGATCTTAATAAATTTAGATACAATTTTTTTACATCTTTTACCCTAAAAATGTACATTAGTAATAAAATTTCTACTCCAGATATAATAAAGCAAGGTGTCAGGTTGTCAGTGTATGATGAAACGGCCCTCCCTTGTCTTTAAAAAGTGACATTAACATTACTTTTTAGGTGGGTCCCTTGGTGGCGTATGGCATGTGAACAGTGTGTCAAACATATTTCAGCCGTGCATCCGTGAAACCGGAAGTTTCTTTTTAATATGCTTCCATATACACATCCTTATACAGTGATGTCAACCGGAGGTAAGGAGTGGCCTTGTCTTAGAGCAATTTCTGTGGGTGTTTGCTGGGTTTTTTTATAATCAATGTTTGCTAGTTTCCCCTTTTCCTTTTTCTTTTTTTTTTTAATTAAATAGCAGACTTGTTAATTAGTTTTTAGTTAAGCATGTTAAATTTTGTAATAAGACATTTTACTAGCCAAATTGTGGATGAAATGTTATTCGTTTAAATGTATTGATGAATTGATCATTTAATAGTTGTTTTTTTTCTATACAAAGCATGTAATAACAGAAAAAACTCCCTCTTCTCAAACGTCAACCCTGCAGAATCATCCAGCAACATCGCATGCAATTCAAGTGGGGGGACTGTCAAATTTTCATGGCTGAGACTTACGAAGCCCCAAATTTACCAAACATATCCGTACATTTGTTACCTTCTTAGTATGAGACAGGGCACAAGAAAAACATGTATTAAACAACTCTGTAATAGTATGAATGAGGGCAAACTCCGGATAAATGTTATTACTTCTCCTCTCAAAACACCTAATATTTTCAAGAAAATCCGACTCAATCTTCAAAGGCGCACAATGCATGTGAATAGCCAACTGAATGCCAGGACGCAAAGCCCACAACTTCACCACTATACTAGTAGTTTCATCAATATGTGCTGAAAATCCCGTCCTCTAGTTTCTGTCTTTTTTTGCGAATAAGATTCCTAGCACCGGCTGATCTAGAACAAAAACTTCTGTAAAAATTTATATATTTGATTTACAAATTTCTAGACAAGTTGAAACCAAATTATACTCAAGTCATAGTGAGGATCTCAATTAGTTCGGACGTTAATTTGGTTCTATATAAAAAAAATTGACTCCCTTAAGATTAGTTTGAAAAAAATAAAAGAATAGTTTTTTTATATGTAGTCGAAAATTCAAAATCAAGGAGATTAAATAAATTAGCATGAGAATTTTTTTTAAGTGCCTTTTGCGTCTATATATGTATATTCGGTATAAGAAATAGGAAAAGACAGACGGATTATTCCAGATTTTCCGATAAGAGAGATAGTTATGATAATACATTAAACTGAAAAGACCAATATTATTAGGGATGAGCACTACCCGTTAAAATTAAAAAATCAAATCAATTCCAATTGAATTAATAATTTTAATTCTGTTTTATAAAAAAATCGAAATCGAAATCGAAATCGAAAACTAAAATTATTTCTATTCAATTCTTTTTTTTAAAAAAAATTAATTTTTACCAAAAACTAAATTAATGTTTTTTTTTAACACATCCACCAAAGGCTTATAGCTTTTTCCTATAATTTTTTTACTAAAACTTCAATTCAAGTTATTAATATCTTTTAAAAATAAAAAAAATTAAAAAGTAACATTTCAACTTGGTTCAAGAAAAAATTTAAAATTCAAAAAAAAATATAAAAATATAGTTTTTTATCAAAAATCAAAAAATAAAACTGAAAAAATTGGTTTTTAACATAAAAGAAATCTCGATTCGATTCGATTTTTATTTTTATTTTAATCAATTTAATTAATAAAAAATAAAAAAAATCGAAATTAAATTGAAAAACCGAATGATCGTAACTAAATATTATAAATACTCACCGAAAAAGGAAAAGCTACCAAAGGAATCCCCGGGCAACTAAAGCAAATGACTGTCAAAAGCGGGAGCTAATTGCACGTCATAAAGACGGTCAACAATTGACGTGGCATTATCTAGTACAGACACACGCCAAACACGTTACACCAAATTTAAAAAAGTAGACTGACTATTAAATGCATTTCACGTTCTTCTCACAGACACAAGACCTCCTCCTCCTTCACGTTAGCTAGAGGGTCACGTGCTCTTCACGAGTTCTTTTACTGGTTTCTTAGTCTTTTACTTTTATGTGATAACTACAAATCAGTCCCAATATATACCCATCAGCAGGTCAGTTCCCAATTTATCTTTTCTATATATGTCAAATACGTCCCTTGTCTGTTTCCAACCATAAAATAATTTATGAAACTCACTTCTCTCAATAAATACTACGCTATTACATTTTGAAGCATATAGTTAAGGAAACAAGCATCAACTTATAATTTTATTAGCAGGTGAACATAAATATTTACCTTTGGTATAATTTTGGTTTTGCAAAGTTGATTATTTACTTTATTTTGTTATTGAGATCAAAAGAAATATGAAATAGAGAATTTAACGGGCAGATAAATTTTATTTTTCTTTACATTTATTTTTTAAAATTCAGTTATATCATCTTCTAATAAATTAATTTTTTGTCAGTATAAGAAAATTCAGTGGAAAATAAATTTATTGCTACAGACTACTTGAATTAGATTATCGTTGAGCACTATCAATTAAAAATTTAAGAAATTCCCAATAAGAGAAAAAAGTAAGTTAAATATAATATAAGGCTAATATTAAAATAAAATTATAAAAAAATAATGAAAATTTATATTTCTCATTTTGCTGCAACAATATCGTATCTTGATTACATATTGTGTTGAAAGCAAAATTTTCGAAGAGAACTTCTGGGGAAAAAAAATCTTTTGACTATCACTTAATTTGTCTTTTTAAATTCCACTTTGTAAATTTATTATGTTTTGAACAAAATTATGTGTGCATTGACATATAGAAGTGAATTAATCAGTTACTTGTGCTATGTTGCAGGTCAAATAAAAAAAATCATTTTATAATTTTTTATGTTTTTCATGAATTTTTTACTTAAAAAAATGATTTATTCTTATTTATGTGTTGATTCTTAAATAAAAAATTATAATAATTTAAACTAAAATATTAATTAAGAATTAAAAAATGCTTTGAAAATATATTTTTTTATAAGAATGTGCCTAAAAAAATAAAGAATATATAGACTTGTATTAAAATTTAACTAATAAAAAAATTATCCTTATTTAATGCTAATGAAAAGATTATTTTTTGAAAGTATATGCATTTGATTTGTATATTTTTATTTACAAATTAATCAATAACATTACCATAAAATATGCATCTGATTTATATATTTTTATTTACAAATTAATCAATAATATCACCATAAAAAATTTGAATAGTTAGTTGGTTTCTTTTTAAAAAATATTTTAATTATTTTATAATTATTCGCAGCGAATAATTAGTTATATGTGTGAATATGTATAATTTTTCATAAAATCGATTATTCGATAGTTTTTTTATATATCATGAACATATTAAGTGGAATAAGATAAATTATTTAAAAAAAACTTTTAACCATATATATATGCAACTATTATTTAAAAATTCTAAAAATTGATGATATTTATTATATCAATTTATTTTTTTTAAAAAAACAACCATGTTTTAAAATTTTGATCTAAAATTAAAATTTAAAGAAAAATTAATTATAATTATTAGTAAATAAAAGTTTATATAAAAAAAATATTAATTGAATGAGAATTTTAATAAAAAAATCAAATTTAAAGAATAAATTTTAAATAATAAAAATAAGAGTAATATAATAAAAAATATGTTTTAATTTAAAAATATAAAAAGATAATATATATATTTTATCCTCACTACAAGACATGAAAAATAAAAATAATAATCTTCAATATTTTATAATTTTTAATTAAAAAATAGTGAAAAAAAAAACAAAGATGAGGCCAGCGCGCTTGGAGCAACTAGCCCACGCACCTAGGCCTAAAGGACCACGCGGTCCTGGACAGAAAAAAGCTGACTGGTTTTATTTTTTTGGTGACCTTGATTTTATCCGAAAAGTTTCTGGCCTCCTAAAACAAAATTCAGCTCCGTTTTAGTTCAAAAACACATCAAAATCAGATAAATAACACAAACAAACTTTTTTAAATCTCATAACCTATTTTAATTCATACGAAACATATAAAAATTCAAATAAAACTAATAAAACTTAAAATATTTTTAGATCTCGATCTATTTTTTTCAACCATTTCATAATTTGTTATCATTATAAATAAATTCTACTCTTCAATATAAATAAATTGATGATAAACTTGACTGACGAAGTGGTTAAAATAGGCATTATCATCCATTTGTCTTTCTTTTGTTTCTTTTGTTTCTCTCTTTGCTTAGCATTCAGAGATCAAAATAAAAAAAAATTAAAATTATGGATTTAAAAAATGTATAAAAAATAAGGTTCAAAATGCATATTTTTTTATCAAACAATGGAGAGCACGATGAATGAAAAAAAAAAAAAAACAAGATACAATTTGTTGTAAATCAATAGTAAAATCACACAAAATGTATAGTTAATGAACAATGATTGAATAGTAGTTCAACAGTGATTTTAATTTTACTTTAATTAGTTAATAAATTATTATAACGTGTTCAGTAAACTAATTTTGTTATAAAAAACACGAAAGATATTATTTATCTTATAGATTAACTAAACAGAGTTTTTTAATTTCTACTTTTTATTAGTTCCATTAATTGAAATATAATATCACAACATTATATATAAAACGAATTTCAATAATTAAATTTTAACCTATTCTTTAATCATTTTTCAAATTTTTATAATCGTCGGAAGTGAGAAAGGGAACGAGCATGTTGAAATTAGCAAAGATTTCAAACAGAAGCTGACTCGTAGTTATCGCTACCTTTGACCGTTGTCGGTCCCTCTCTTATCTATGGTAGTTTAATCGGTTTGTTGAAGGAATCGAGGCATTTGAGATTGAGACACGTGGTCACAGGGTCCAGCATGAGTAGCACGTGGAAGGCATGTACGAGTAAACGTGTGTGATTTATCAGCGGAGTGATAATTTGATTAAAGCACCCAAAACGCGTGATAGAGGAGCTGTTGTCGCGTGATAAATGAAATTTTACTCTCGTGGACCTACAGTATTGTCATGTTTACGTTCTCACTAGCACGTGGAAGACAGTAGATTAAATTAATTAAAATATGAATATTTTGTTTAAAATAATTTCATTTTAATACTTAAGAGTTAACCCACTAATGAAACAAACTTGGATCCATTTAGTAGAGAACTCTGGGGTAGAAAAGAAATTGATATAATAAGTGGTAATTGGCGAAGTCTCCAAATACTGGAACCGTAATCTAAGACATTCTGGAAATTTTTCAGGCTTCGGAATTTTCTTTTAGACTCAGTTGTGTTTTTTTCTACTTTTTTTTAAAACCTGTATGTTGATATGATTGAACCTTTGATTATTAAAAGCGGGCATGACAATTAATTAAACTCGAGCTGTAAATCTGCAGTTATCAAACAGGTTACGCCTTTCAGCTGTTTCTAATTAGCTCTCACGAGACCCTGACAAATTGGAGACCGACGAAGCAAATATTTTACATCAATAAACTAGGGAGAACTGCTAGTATAAGTGCATTATCTTACAACGAACCGTTAAATTTATGTTCCTGTGTATATATCGTGTCAGAGAATAAAGGAGCCGTATATCTCATTAATTTTGATGTGCATTGCTGCTTGCCTCAAAATTCTTGATGATTTAGCTGGGTGAAATTCTATCATCAGATTGCCCTAGTCGAAAAGTACAATAACCATTTTGGTTTTTATATGAAAATAAATAATGAGCTAAACATCCGCTTCAATAATTCAATCTTTAGACAACATGTCCAATTTGGATTATTCGCTAATTTCACGGAAAAAAATGATTGAGTGGCTGTTGTGAGAGTTGTGGTCCGTTACAAGTTTGTTCTTGTCTGCAATATCGCCAAAAGATGTCTCCAACTCAAATTAATCTCACATTCTAAGCCATTAATCTTTCCATATGTTATCCAAGGTTGGTTGGCTATCAATGAAATACCACCGAGGTACTTGTTGTTTTAGATTGCCCTCATAGCCAAAACGTGATGACAATAAAAGTTGGGTATTTTACATGCTGATAAATAAATGAGCCCACGATTAGACTTTGGCTTTGTATCGCTTTCAACTTTTATTTGCCTTAGATTCTACTCAATTTTGGGGTTGTAAAATGCTGTTTTTTTTTTTGCATAATATATTGAATAAAAAGTTAATCTTTATTTTAGCTTCAAACCTCAAACTTATCAAAAATTGCTGGTCTCCTAGGATTTCTTTTTGGTTAACTTTTAACATCATGACTGATGGCCAGAGAGACGCAACCTAACAATTGGTTCGTTTTCTTTTACGGAAACATAAATGCTGGTTAATTCTGTAGGGTGCAAATGAATATTTGTGTTATATATTTTGTTAACCCAGCCACTTACTTGAACGCTAGGACCCACGGTAGTCGCCTTCTCTTTGCTTTCTTGATGGTTCAGTACCTGTAGCATAAGTTCTGTTTGCTACAGAATACTCTCACGAACCTTGAAAAGAGGTAAGTTATAAGATCCGTGGTCGCTGCACAAGTTTTTAATTTACTTGTGGGCAAACCTCGAATAGATCTCCCAGCTAGAAAGGGATTCTTAATTGAGTTTCCAGATATATATATATATATATCAAAATTGCGTCTTCAAGGCTTTGAAAATTTCTTAATTTAGCCCTCTATCCATATCCAACTGTTAGTGGATTTTATTCAAATTTATAATTTTCATAAAATGCAATCTCGTTTTGTTGAGAGTTTGATGTTTTTCACTAAAAATTTGCGAAAAATCTAGACGGAATACTAAATCAAGAGTTACTCCATAGACATATTTTAAAAAGAAAGATGGATTGAAAAAAAAGAAAAAGAAAAAAAGACCATATTTCAATAACAGTAATCTGAATATTAAGCATTAGGTTTATAAATAGCACCTTTTAATTCTTTCTCTCGTCTACTCATGTTTTTCATATGGAACAGTTATTGATAATTATTTATGAGATAATATAAAATCTCACATCTCATTTATTTTACGATTTAGATGGGATGTTTCAATCTAAAAATTTCAAGTTTAAAATATGACATTCATATTTGGAGTCTCATAAAATTTTCTAGTTAAAAAAAAAAAAAAAATCAAAACCCGGCTAGCGAGTTCACGAGATAAAATTTGATCTTTAGTCTTTTTCGTTATTATTAGTTAGATATCCACGCTACATTTCGGTAAAACAATCGTTACTTATGTAGAGTTAACGATTCGTATAACACGAGTATGAATAAAAGTTTTATTTATGTTGATTAATGTAAATCGAATCTATATATTGAGCGAAATTGTTTGATATATATATATATATATATATATATATATATATATATATATATATATATATTAACAAAATATTTAATAATATTAGTATAAAAATTCGTATTTAAATAATTGTGAGGTTCTTTGAAAACATTATCAAACTTTTTTTACTTTAAAAAAAATTAGAATATGAAAAAATAAATAACAAATAATTGATATTATGTGTGCGGATATATAGTTAATTTCTAACAAAATTATATATATACCGGAACCAATTTTTTTGTATTTTTTATTTTAATCTATTAACTTCAATATATTTCATACAATTTAGGTGGGTTTTTTTTGTATATTTTTCTATTTATTCTATATATTCTGAATTTGTTAATTATATATATTGGTTCGATGAATTTTGAATAAATATATATAAAAAAGAAAATAAAACTTGTGAATTTTATTAACCGATTATTAATTTTTTAAAAAAATTTGAGTCAAACTATCTAAAACATACTTTTTATTTCTTATATATATATCAAAATTTTAAAAATAAAACACTCATTTAATTATATCAAAATTCATATATTAAAAAACTAAATTTCCTAACAAATAAAATTATATCAAAAAATTAATTTGATAAAAATTTTAATAAGAAACAAATAATTGAAGAAATAAATTTTAAACAATAAGAATAATATAATCGGATATATATATTCAAATTAAAATCTTAAAAAAATATCATATATATTTAATTATTTTTAAATTATACGTAAAATTAAAAAAATAACGATTTATTTTTTATATTTTTTACATCTAATTTCATGATAATATATGAAAAAAAACAAAAGACAAAAAAAAAAAAAAAAGAATGAATGAAGGCCCTGGTGCTGGTTGGATTGAACAGCAGCCAAGGCCCGGTTGCTGTTCAACACCAACCAAAAAAAAAAAAAAAAAAATCCAAAACCTAAAAATTGGGATATAGTAAATCAAGTTACTGTTTATTTATCTCACTTCTTTTAGTTTTTTTTTATATATAAAATAATGAAGAATTTTTTTTAAGAAAAAAAGGAAAGTCGAAATCTAGTACGACTCCTGCAAAATAAAGGGAAAAGTGAAAATATTATTAGTAAAAAAGGCTTAGAATTCCGTTTGTTGGAGTGTTTCTCTAAATAGCAAATATTCCATGTATTTATGGGTCTCCAACATTACGCAAAAAGCACTTTTCCTTTTTTTTATTATTTTTTTTATATATATTTATAAGTAATTGAGTTAAGTGAACATCACAACACTTCTAATTTTGATTAATGACTGAACTGTATTTTAAAGTTCAAGTTTAATATTGCTAAAAAATAAACATAATTAGTTATTTATGGATAATAAAACTTGAATTTTAGTTTTTGTAAAACCAAAATAACCGTCTTATCACTTAACCAAATTCCACTTTCTGATCTTTCAAAACAATTAAAGTGACAAATACTGTACCGAAAGGGTGTGTTCCTGTATATATATAAACAAACGTTGGCAATTTTTTTTTCTTTTTTTGAAAACTATCGCTTGAATGAATGGCAACGCAAAGAATAAGTATTTGAAAATTTGATTTTGAATTTTTCTTTAAAAAAAAGAAAAGAAAAAGATAATCGGCTGTATAGATGGTTTTCTCAACAATGCTAGATATACTAAGAACTAGCAAGTAAACCTTTAAAGTGGTGTAATCGTCCATGAGTGAGTACACCGTGTCAGTTTTGATAATTCTTCGCTACCGATAAATAGCAAAGATTACGGATACAAAAACGACACGGTATTCAGCAATTCAATTGAGAAATTCATTATCTCTAGACTCGCGCTTTTGAATTACACATTTTATGAAACGTAAGACTTAACCATAGAAGATTTTATCGAGAAAAACGGAATACATATTACGTATATAGAGTATATTTGATTTTCATTGTGACTATAGTGCCGTGTTGTGACAATTTTGCTATACTAAGAAGTTAAGCATATTAAACTGTGTAATTATGAACTGTTGTGTTATAGTAAAACTAAAATTACTTAAGTATTTGTTCATATATTTTTATGCTACTTGAAGTAACATTATCATTAAAAGGACATAACTTAAATTTAAATATCTCTTGAAAATTAACAAATTATTTGATAATATGAATTATTTCACTAATAAAACAAAATTTTTTGAACAATTTAACTAAGAAAAGAGAGAAAATGAACAAGAATTAGTACGCCCTATCATGTTTTAAAAAATAAACAGAAATATCATATTTTTTTGAAAATTATAAAAAAGTAAAATAATTATTTTTAATAAATTATTTTAACGGATATTAAATTGTTGGATAAACTAACGTAGATTATATATAAGCTGGATAAAGATTTATAAAATAATTTTTTAATAAATAATAGATATGATATTTTTTTATAAATAAGATAAAAAATAAATTAATGATCGTGTACATGTCTATTGTCATTCCTATGAGCATTGTATATGTGCTCATCATCTACAAGTTACATCATCACAATCAAATAAAAATTATTTGTTGATTCAATGCCATGCATGTTTTAAGAGTATTTAATATGTTAGAAATGCTGAATATTGAAAAATAAATAAAAAAGAAAATATCTAAAATACACACGAGTTGATTCATTAGATCATGTTCTTAACTATGAGATATATATCTAATTTTTTTATGTTTAGAATTACTAAAATCTAAATCCTAGCAACTATTAAATCCCGAAAAGAAAAGAACAAAAAAAGAAAAAGAAAAAGAAGAGGAAGGAGAAAGAGAAGCCGATAAAAAACAACTGTTGGAAATGATTGGCCACGCTGCGACCAATTTTATTTTACAGTATCTTTTATTATCATGAATAGTCAAGGAGTTGCTGATTTTATTCCTTGGTAGATTTTTTCCGCTTCTCACTCCCACTCAGTCATCTCCGTTGGGATCTTGGCGATAATATTACTCCTCTAAACGGGAGACTGTTTTTATGTTCTGCCTTTTACTCTACTACAGTTATTTGTTTGAGAGCATTGATTTTGCCTTGTATCTCTGATTGGTTTGACGTTAAGCGAATAATCTCCTTATTCACTATATTTCAAAATTCAAACTTGAGGTTAGCTTAGGAGAAATTCAAAATTTCTCGTTAGCTCACGAGTAAAAATGTTCTCATGAATTATAAATTCTCATGTGATTGGAAAAAATAGATTTAGATTTAATACAACAAAGCTAATTTGAGAGACCATCTGAAACAAGAAAAGCAATAATGGTATGTAAGCCATAAAAATATAAAAGTAACTTATTTACGTTCTGAGCAAATAATTAGCAGATTGCATAACTCATAAAAAAAAAAAAAAGCGAATGGCTCGCAAGTATTTTAGGACATTGGTTAACAAATTTTTTTTTACCCATTTTACTAAAATCAGGACGAGCTTAGTCAGGTTTATTTGTTCTCTACTGTCTACACCAGAGGTGTGGTTAACCTACAGACACTTATTCCATACCACAAAATAAATTTGTTACCAAAAGAAAAGAAATAATTGAAGCAGATTCATAACTAATTGCATGAAAAAGAACTAAAAGCCAAAGTTGAATATATGCAATAGGAAGTGCATTATTGAAGTGATAACATGTTGTATGTGTTAAAACTTCAAACTAATTGGGCGTCACTATTTAGCAAAGGAATATCTTAATGTTGATGTCTTAATCGTTACTAAAACATTGTTAACGAAAACTCATCTAAAAAAAACCCATGAAAAAGGGGAAAAAAACGATGTTGTGTAAACAACCAGTTTTAAAGTACGAGGTGCGTCTACAGTTTCCAGCTTTTATTAGACCAACAAACAAACTACACAAAATCGTTGCCGACTACTTCTCAAACCTCCAACAGTTTTTCTCTCTTTCTTTCCTTTTTCCTCCTTCACAATACTATTAATATTTTTTATTATTCTTTTATTTACTCATGCTTCAAACCATGGTTACTTTTTTGAATCTGATATATAACTTAACCATGGTCCACTTATGCAGTTAAGCAGTAAGAGGGCAAAACACCAAACTGCAAACCCATTCCTCTCTCTCTCGTCTCTCTCTCATTGTCTGCACTTTGGCTCTAAAGAGAGAAAAGCCTTTCTTTTCCCCATTCCTTATTGTTTCTGAAATATTTAACCAATTTTCTGATTGCTTTCCGGGAATTCTTTTTATAAACCTGTCACTTTCCCTGGAAAATTTACAGCACCTGAGAATAATATCATTCTGCTACCTTACCGCAATTGTTGTCTCATTATCCCAATTTGCTTGACTCAACCGGTGTGTATTTTCTTTCAATTTGTATCTTCTTTGCATTAATTTTAGTTATATTTTTTCTGGGTTTTCTTTGTAGCATAGCTTTTTTTTTAAAAAAAAATTTCATTGAGTTCTTGAGATCTGAATTTACGAATACGGTATTGTACAAGAGAAACCATGTGGGCTTGTTTCATCTTGCTAAATGCATTAGATTTTAGTCCCTGGCTGTAATAGAAACTAGGGTTTCAGTACTACGATTTGATCGTGGGTAATAAAGTTTGAAGGTTTTTTTTTTTTTTTTTTTTTTCCAGTGGGTAGTTTAAAGTTTCAGTTTTGTGCTTTTAAAAATGAAGATTGAGGTGGGTATGGGAGGCGGGGCATGGAACGATGAAGATAAGACTATGGTTGCTGCTGTTTTAGGCACTAAAGCTTTTAATTACTTGCTATCAAATTCAGTAGCTAATCAGAATCTGTTAATGGCTATGTGTGGTGATGAAAATTTGCAAAATAAGCTCTCTGATCTTGTGGACCGCCCCAACCCCTCGAATTTCAGTTGGAACTATGCCTTTTTTTGGCAGATTTCATGTTCTAAGTCTGGTGACTGGGTTCTTGGTTGGGGAGATGGGTCCTGCAGGGAGCCTAAAGAAGGTGAAGAATCTGAAGTCACTAGAATTCTACGCCTTGAGGATGAGACTCAACAGAGGATGAGAAAGAGAGTAATTCAGAAGCTGCAGACGTTGTTTGGCGAATCAGATGAGGATAATTATGCCTTGGGATTGGACCGGGTTACTGATACTGAGATGTTCTTTTTGGCATCTATGTATTTCTCCTTTCCTCGCGGAGAAGGTGGTCCAGGAAAGTGTTATGCCTCCGGGAAGCATGTGTGGATCTCTGATGCATTGAAAACAGGGCCTGATTACTGTGTGAGGTCATTTCTTGCAAAGTCGGCGGGATTTCAGACAATTGTGTTGGTGCCTACTGATGTTGGTGTTGTTGAATTAGGGTCGGTGAGATCTGTTCCTGAGAGTATCGAAATGGTACGTTCAATAACGTCATGGTTTTCCACCCGGAATTCAAGTATCAGAGCCAAGCCAATGGCCACTGCAGCAGCCACCATGCCTGTGTTGAGTGAAAAGAAAGATGAGAACTCCCCGTTTTCGAATTTTGGGACTGTGGAAAGAGTAGAAGGAGTTCCAAAGATTTTTGGTCAGGATTTGAACAACTCAAATTGTGGTCATGGGCATGGTTTTAGGGAGAAACTTGCCATCAGAAAGATGGAAGAGAGACCATCTTGGAATGCTTACCAGAATGGTAGTAGGCTTGCATTTCCTGGTGCTCGAAATGGACTTCATGGTTCAGGCTGGGCACAGAGTTTTGGTTTGAAACAAGGAACCCCAGGTGAGGCTTATGGTTCACAAACCACAGCAAATAATCTACAAGAGCTGGTTAATGGGGTTAGGGAGGAGTTTAGGCTTAACCACTATCAGCCTCAAAAGCAGGTGCAAATGCAAATTGATTTTACAGGAGCCACTTCAGGGCCTTCTGTAATGGGCAGACCACTCAGTGCAGAATCTGAGCATTCAGATGTTGAAGCTTCATGCAAGGAAGAACGGCCAAGTGCAGCAGATGATAGGAGACCTCGTAAACGGGGCAGGAAGCCAGCAAACGGAAGAGAGGAACCCCTTAATCATGTTGAGGCAGAGAGACAGCGGCGAGAGAAGCTTAACCAGCGGTTCTATGCATTACGAGCTGTTGTGCCCAATATTTCCAAGATGGACAAGGCTTCATTGTTGGGAGATGCTATTTCTTACATCAATGAGCTTCAAGCAAAGCTCAAGCTAATGGAAGCTGAAAGGGAAAAATTGGGGAGCATTTCAAGAGATGCATCGACTTTGGATGTTACTGCGAACGGAGAAAGTCATAATCAAGCTCCAGATGTTGATATTCAGGCTTCCCATGATGAGTTGATGGTAAGAGTGAGTTGTCCGTTGGATTCACATCCTGCATCAAGAGTGATTCAAGCATTCAAAGAAGCACAGATCACTGTTGTTGAATCGAAACTTTCTGCTGCAAATGACACTGTATTTCATACATTTGTGATCAAGTCTCAAGGATCTGAGCAGCTAACGAAGGAAAAGCTGATGGCAGCATTTTCCCGCGAATCCAGTTCATTACAGTCATTATCATCAACTGGGTAGTTCGAGAATTGAGTTTGACATATAGTCCATAGGCGTATATGTAGTGAAGAACCCTTTTGAAAGCTTCTTCAGAGGTTTTGATATACCGCAAGGGATCTTAAAAGGAGCTGGCTAGAAGTAGAAAAAATAACTACCTATTGACCAAGTAGGGCAGCAAATTTTCTGTGATTGTTTATAGTATACATATTTTGTCATAAGGAAGTATTCTTGCCAGATGAATTACATTTGTAAGTTGTAACCAACTGTATCATTGTTGGTTATTTAGCTCTGATATATTTGTTTTGTTTTATGTTTAGTTGTTTAATTCTTTTGTTCCTTTCCATGTTATGTGCATTATCATCGCATGGCTATTTTTTTGTTCGTGGTGCTTGTTTCAGATAAACTCAATTCTAACTATTTCAGTTAAGTTGCAAGACTTTCAGTTGTAGATTCTTAAGGTTTTGATTCATGAGTCTGCTGCTTTTAAGTTACGTCTTCTATGAGGTAATTCATTTTCGTGCCCTCGCTGTCAATCAGCTTACCTCTTATTAAGGAGTTTTATGTCGTAGGTTTTTGACTTTTGTATTAGGGAAGGTCCTGGAGGTTTTAATCTGATTAGTTCATGATTTTCACACGTTTCGTGTGAGATTATTATTTTGAAGGAAACCTGTGCGTGCGCTTCAACCAATTCTCTTTCATCAGATATGGCATGACACAATTATTGGAACGATTGAATTGCAGCTAACAGAGACATCCCATCCCATATTGCAATTGCTGTTCCAGTAAAATATCTTTTAGAATTTGAAGCTCATTATCAGTTTTGTGGTTTGGATGGTATGTTAAAAAGCTTGCAATTGGGGACCATTTCTTATCATTACGGATGCCAGTCAAGCTTCGTAAAAATTGGATCCAGATGTTTATTCAAACAAGTGGGGGCATTTGCATTGCCGTGCTTCTGTACTTCAATCTTCTGTATGGTTGCATAAAGAAATATTTAAATCTTTCTTCTTTTAATGGAAAACAGAACATGCGATGGAAACTGTAAGAGATTCCTAGTTCAATTTTCTTTTATCACTTTTTTCTGTTGTCTTAGCAATCAGGTGAAGCTTCTTTAGATGCACATGAAAAGGAGGAAAGAATAGATCCTGTTCTCAAATTCTAGGCCATCCCTTTATTTCCCTCTTTCTATAAAGCCTTTGAGGTATCTCCAACATTGGCAGAAAAGAACTCGAGTAAGAAAACCAAAGAAAGAAACTAAATAATAGTAATACCATCAACTAAGGATTCGAATAAATTAGTACTCATAAACCAACATGCAACATCATCATCCCATTGCTGTACAAGATTGTTGAACAGAAAAGAACAGAAGAGGCTTCTTGGTCCAATGCAATCCGTGTTGCGCTCTTGCAACCCGTGAGTAGGTTCAACCAATAGAGAAGCAGTGAGAAAAATCATGTGGTGCATGTGTGCGCTAAAAAGAAAAAAGAAAAAAAAAGTAAAAGCTATGACTTTAAAAGTAATGCACCCAAAAGGCGTGACGACAACAAGATAGATACCACCACCATTTGCTGTTGATTGGCGAAGCCCAAGAACCCCGTGTCAAATTCGTGTGGACATTAGAGTGATTGAAGTCTTCGCGTGTGGGTTGAATCATAGTAAAAGAAACCCATTTCATATTAAGTAATACTAGGAAGAAAACAAGTACTGCATTTCAAAATTTTAATCTCATAAATGTTAAACACAAGAGTAGGTAAGTAATAAAAAAACACCATATGCTTTGATTTTTTTCCCCCTAGTGTGCCACGGATTGAAAGGAAAGGGACTATTTGAGATTGCTTAAGGCCTAAAACATATGGCCAAAAAAGGAGCCACAAGTCCATACATGTATTAGCCTTTAGCTTTCATGCCCATGTCTCCCTCAACTCCTTTAAAGTTTCATGTTACTTCATTGGGTCCTTCATATTCCGCAAATTTGTTGTTTTGAAACTTCTCTCTTTGCCTTTGATAGGTGTTGAAAGACCCCCGTAAGGTGGCATGAGGTTTTCTAATACGCAAAGAAGCAAAAAAAACATGCCATGTGATGGTCAAATTCGAAAAACTTTCAGTACAATCGTATAACCACTACATTTAAAACATTGATTTTAATATTGTGGACCCATTATTCTCCAAGACAAATAAATTGTTGAATTATTAGCTGCCGATGGTTGACCGATTGAGAGAGGAAAGGAAATGCGTGTGGTGCTTGAATAACTCTTCTACTAATTTGCTGCAACAATTCAATGGTCAATGCATACCCTCCTCCAGATATTTAATTTTTTTAAAGATGTTTGATAAATTGAAGAATTTGACCAACCTGGCATACCACCATCTAAATGGTAACCAAACTCACTATTTTGGGTTTGGTATGCATGTTCCTATTATATTACATTATCCTCTAAGCACTTTTTATTAGAATGCTACCTCTTCTGGTCTGATTCATTCTAGCTTCTAAAAGGACTGAAAATGTACGGGGCTAGAAATGATAGTTTATCCCCTAAGTTCACCCCCACCCACACACACAAAAGAAGGAGGAGGAGGAGGAGGAGGAGGAATTTATCAGTTTTTATTTTTTTATTTTAACTGAAATTATCAATTTATTAGAACATTAGTAAATCATAAATTATTCCTTTTAATTTTGAAAAAAAAATTAATTAATCTTTTTTTCTTCTTTTTTCTAAACCTGATTATTCAGTTTCAATTTAAAAGTATTTATCGTTTTTAATTTAATATTATTTTATTTTAAAAACATTTTCTTTGCTCATCAATGTTTATATAATATCTATTTATTTTATATATTTTTAAAATAAAATATATAAAAACAAAAACAAAAAATCTAAATAATTAGTGTTTAAAACATCAAAAACACTAATTTATAACTTACTTTTGTAGCTTTTACAACCTCGTAACAGCTAGCAAGAAAGGGACAATCCAACTTGGTTTCAGCTCATTATTAACCCAGATATATGCGCTGGCTTTTTTATTTTTTATTTTTAATATGCACAAGGTAATCATTTAATCCTGATAAACTCGTTTTGCATTTTTTGTACCTTACACATGCTTATAGCTATAAACTCTATAAACAATTATCAGGATGTTTTTCACAAACACGCCTGCCTGCAAGAGCGATGAAATATAATTTTAATTTCTCTTGCAAGAGAGTGGTTGACAGGGACTAGTTCAGAGTATTGCACTGTAAGTTTTGTGAGCCCTGAAAATCATCAATTGGACTATAAAGGATTTTACATGCTATACATTTGCCGAAATACCTCAGATATAAGACCTTTCTTTATGGGCCAGGGGGGATCTTCTGTCCAAGTCCAAACGCTCGCCCAGATAAGGTATGAGCACAAGCGAAAAAGGCCAAGCCCGATAAGAAATGGAAATCAATGAAGACCCTTAAAAAAGGTTTTAATACAAAGTCTATCATCACAAGGCAGTACGATTTACGCCAGGTACGTGCAGTTAATTTAGTTACCACAAGTTAGATACTTACCCTAAGCTACGGTAAAACAATTATTATAAATATTGGATGAGTGATTTGTATAGTATGATATAAGTAGATATTTTATTTTTGAAGTTTAATATAAATCGAATCTATATATTCAAGAAACTTGTTTGATTTATATATATTGATTAACAAAATAATTTATATTATTAGTATAAAAATTTATATTTGAATAATTAATAGGTTCTTTCAAAACATTAATTAAATTATTTCATTTAAAAATATATATTTTAGAACATGAAAAAAATAAATAATAAATAATTTGTGTTATGTATGCGGATATAATTAATTTCTAACAAAACTATATATATATATATATATATATATATATATATATATATATATTACTTAGCATATTTAGAGCATATAAAATAAATAAAAAATATATATAAAAAACCCTACCTAAATCGCATGGAATATATCGAAGTAAATAGATTTAAATAAAAATTACTATAAAATTGGTTTCGATAAATTCTAATTATATATACATAACCAAATAAAACCTATGAAATTTTTTAAGTAATTATTATTTAAAAAAAAATTGAGCCAAAATTTTTTAACTGATTATTATTTTTGAAAAAAATTAAGTCAAATTATCTAAAACACACTTTTAGCTCTCTCTCTTCTCTCCCCCATCGAATATATATATATATATCCACTTAAATTGCATGAAATATATAACATACTTTTAGCTCTCTCTCTCTCTCTCTCTCACACACACACACACACATTGGAATTTATATATGCAACAATGCCATTTTTATTGAAAATTGTAAAAATAATCAATCGTATAAATTATAATAATATATTTTAAAAAATAAAACAATCATGTTCTAAAAATTTATTTCAAAAACACTATATAAAAAATCAAATTTATTAACAAATAAAATGATATAAAACTTAAAAATTAATTCGATAAGAATTTCAATAAGAAACAAGCAATTGAAGAAATAAATTTTAAATAATAAAAATAATATAATCGGATATATTTGTTCAAACTAAAATTTTTAAAAAATATCATATATATTCTATTACTATCAAACTTTATATAAAACTAAAAAAATAAAGATCTTTTTTTATATATACATTCACATCTAATTTCATGATAAAAAATATATAAATAAATTATTTATATAGAAGGGAACAGATTGTCATCCGAGAATATATAGAAACTGAAAACCAATAATAATAATAATAAAAAAAGAATGCTACGGTGAAGAAACGAGTTCTAGCAACCCAATCTTCTTTTTTTAAAAAAAAAAGGAGGCCAGCCGAAAAAAAATACTGCTATAGTGCTATAGTGAAGAAAAGTTCTAGCAACCCAGCCCTTTTTTTTTTTAAAAGGAGGCTAGCTGTAAAAAAAAAAAAAAAATGGCACTGCTACAGTGAAGGAACAATTCCAACAGTGCAGCCCTTTAAAAAGAAAAAAAAAAAAAAAAAGAGGCCAGTCGGAAAAAAAAAAAAACACTACTACAGTGAATGAACAATGCCACCCCCAAGTTGTTTTAGTTTTTTTTTTTTTATAACTAGTATTTAACTGCAAGATCCAATTTATAGTCATATATATTTATTTAGATTTTATATCATTTCTGTTATATATGCTAAAATATTATTTTATTATATTATCTAATTTATGTTTTACTTAGATGGACAAATAATTTTGTACAAATCTCTTGTTTCAAGTTTAAAATTATTTTTAAATCCAGGATACTAAAACATTTATTGATGTTCAAACAATACCATTACGATTTACCCCAGTTATGAGTAGTTAATTTAGTTAGCACTAGTATTTGATTGCAGTATCCGATTTATAGTCACATATATTTATTTGGGAGGGGGTCTCAATTTGTTTATTTGATATTTAGTAATATCTCTTCAGTTTTTAGAGTGTTTATTCGGTTTAGTTGAATTTTTATTATCGCTAGTTTAATTTTTAATAATTATTATTTATAGCATAAGAGAAACTATAAGGAATAGCAAACTAAATATTATTTATCCAAAATGTATATTTTTATTGTTATATAGTATAGATAAAACACATATATTTTAATTTTTTAAAATCTTTTTTTCTGTTCCTAGGCCATATATGGCTAGTCTTCTTATGCATACCTCACACGTAGATAAATTATTTCCTCTCTTTTTTTTTTCTCATTTTACTTTTATTTATTTATTAATTAATTAGTTTTTTTTTTCCTAAAATTCTGAGACAAATCATCTAAAATATACTTGTAACTTTTAGATTATATATAAGTCTCATTTAAAAATTATGAGAATTTATCATGTAAACTATATTAATTTTTTTTTTAAATAGAAAGGATGATCATGTTTTAAAATTTAACCGCAAAATCCATACATAGAGAAAACTAAATCGTGTTCATGAACAAATAAATTTAAAAAAAAAAATTAAAACTTAATTGAATGAGAATTTCTATAAGAAATGAGAAATTAAAAAAAATTAAACAATAGGAGTATTTTAATATAAAATATATGTTCATTTAAAAATATAAACACACATCATATGTATTTCTTTCTTGCCATTTTGTGTGAAAAACTTAAAAAATAATGATTGATTTTCTATAATTTTTACAAAAAAAAATTCAATAATTTTTTTAAATTAAATTATTGAAAAAAAACCAAGCTAGTGAAATGAAGTTCGAAATTAAAACAAAAATATGTTCATTTAAATATATAAAACATGTCATATATATTTCTTTCTTACCATTTTGTACGAAAAATTTTTAAAAATAACGATCAATTTTCTATAATTTTTACAATAAAATCAATAATTTTTTAAAAAATAAATTATTAAAAAAAACCAAGCTACTGAAAATGAAGTTCGAAATTGAAACAAAAATGTGTAAAAATGTAACGTAATAACAATTTACATATTAAATATTTAAAAAAATCTTGAAAATTCACCAATATCATAGCAGAAAGAAACAGTACAAATGAGTTTTGGTAAATAATAAATTGAGTTTGGTAGAATAATGCAATGAATAGTAAAGTAAATGGTAGACAATATTTTTATTTTTATTTTTTATTATTTTTTTTGGGGGTTAATTTGGTATTGCGTTTTGATTGCTTTTAAAATAACTTTAAAAGTTAAAAAATAAAATAAAATAAAATAAATGAAGCACTCTGCACGATAAAGTTGAAAAAAAAATCAAATTAATATATATTTTTTATTTTTTTTCGTGATTTTGATGCAATAATGTCAAAATCGTTGGAAAAATACACTGAAAAAAAATCAATTTTGGATAATACTTCCAACCATATTACCAAACAAACTAATAAGTAAATATACATGCAAAATCTACAAGACTAAAAGGCAATTTCTCTGAATATTTGAAGGCATTATAATTATAGTGCCTTCATGTTACAAATCTTAAACATTTTTATTTATTTTATCGTAATAACTTATTTTAATATTCAACAATTTAACTAATTATTACATTATTATGTTAGTTCCTGATATTATTATACAATTACCACTTAAAAGTTATATTGTTACCTTCAAAAAGAAAAATTAAAATTCTCATCATAATAAAGGATTACAAACTATTAAATAAATTTACTTAATGCGTTGTGAAAAAATATCTTATTACTTAATACGTTGTGAAAAAATATCTTATCTTTTTTTAACTTATCTAATTACTTTGTAACTACGATAATTATGCACAATTAAGTATAATTTCAATAAAAAAAATTGTTACCTTAGAGAAGAAAAAATATTTTTAAATTATAAAGAAATTATTTTTAAATGACTATGAATTAATAAGTACTTATACTTATTGTATCACAAATACTATCTTATTATTTTGCAAACTTGAAAGCATTGTCATTATAATGCTTTCAAGTGACTAGTAACAAACTAAAAAATGAGAAATTCTTACACTAATATGTTGTTGATGGCAAGATACAGATTTTTTTAAAGAGTAATATAAAATTATTTAAACGAAATTATTCTAAATTCATATGGTATCGAATTTTAAAGTTATTTATCATAAAATTAAAAATAATTTATCTATCATAAATTTAGGTTTTTTTTTAATAAACCTAACGTTAATAATCTAAATTAATATGATATCAAAATTTTAAATTTAAAAATAAATCATACGCCACAAAATTTAAAATTTTCAAATAGAACTCAAGGTAACTCGATGGTTATCAAGAAATTGATAGAGTATCAATATCGTGAAAACAAAATTTGTACTAGAAGTCATACAATTCTTTTTGGAACCATCACAATCATTGTGTAATTTCATCAAAATAGTCAAGCAGTTTTACCTGAAAATTATTTATCACAAATTTTGATTTGTTTAAGCACTTGCCAAGTGTCACTTTTCAAGATCGGCAAATTTAGACACTGGGCAAATGCGACAGCGAAAGCAAGAGAACTTTCAGGGACCCAAAGGAAGGGCCGAGGGCAGGCCTTCCTCGACCCAAAAACCGGCACGAAACCAACACGCACGTGCTATTCACGTGAAAGAAGCGAGGACCATATAAGGCGTGGGTCCACCATGCATGGTTTTTAAAGTTACCGTCGGAGCAAGTTAAATTTTTTCTTATAAATTAAAATAGTTTTTTCAGCTTAAGATGTTAAGTTTTTAATCAATCTTTAAATATTAATAAGTTGAGTTTTTCTATTCATATTTAATGCTAAGAGTCTATTATGTTATTGTTAATAATTTATTACACTATGATGAATTTTATGTCAATTAAAAATATATAAAAATAATCAATACGTATTAGTATGTAAGTATTCAAAAACTATCATTTAACATTTTCGGATGCTAAAGAATCCATTAGAGTGTTATCATTATAATAGTTTATTTATGCATTATGTTTAACAAGTCGATGTAATATTTACTAATATATTAAATAATCTCTATAAAAAGAAAACAAGTGAATCACGTGCAAAAACAATAGAACTATTATTGATTGAATTAAAAAATATATATAATTACAATTTAAAATGATTGCTAATTGGTCTCCTAAGCACATAATTAAAAAAATAATTATGTAATTGAAAATGGTTCAATGGCAAAAATCCTCCTCAAACTATTGTGCCAAGTCAACGCCGATGGTGAGGGTGACGAAATTGAAAAAAAAAAAAGAAAGGAAAAATGGGCACAAATGATTGGAGTCGTCACTTAATATTACGATTACTAGGAAACCCTATGGTCGGTCCGTTCGAGAGATAAGGATAAGGGGTTTATTACGTGCGGGGAAGATTAAAAATCACCATACCTCGTCTTGCCTAAGACAAGCTATATTGCATACAATATTGATTCAATTTTTGATTTTTTATGAAAACATTCTCCTAGTCGAGTGATTCGGGACTTGATCGATTAGAGATCTCGTCCTCACTCTGTAATGGATGGCTAAAAATGATAATGCAAGGAGGCCAAAACATATAAAATTAAATGACAAAAATTGACAAAATAGGCAAAAATAGGTATACTTGGCTACATGAGTAAACAAAAAAATCATGATAAAATTGGCTAAATTAACGAAAATCGATGCTTAGACAAAACTTGACGAGTTAGGCAAAAAATCAAGCAATTTTATGCAAACATAGGCAAAAGCCAACATTTAGACAATCATAGGTAGAATCGACAATGTAAGAGAAAAAAATAAAAGTTGACAACTTAGGCAATCATAGGCAAAAATCAACAATTAGGGCAAAAACAAATGAAAATCGACAATCTAGGCAATCATAGGCAAAAATAAATGCAAGTCGGCAATCTAGGCATTCATAGGCAAAAATCGATAAATTGGAAAATAGGCAATTAGGCAAAATAGGCGAAATCGGCAAATTGGCAAAAATGATTGGCAAAAATTGACCGATCGACAAGAATTGACAATTAGGAAAAAATCAAAAAGTTGGTAAAAATCGACGAGAATCGACAATTAGGCAAAATCGATGAACATTGGCAAGTTGGCAAAAATCGACGATTGGGCAAAAATCGACAAAAGGCAAAAATTGATGACTAGGCCTAAATGGACAAAAGGCAAAAAAAATCAACAACTAGGCTAAATTTGACGAAAGCGGCAATCGAGTTGAAATCGATAAAAAACAAAATTCGGCTAAAAAAATCAATATCGTGCAAAATTAATTGTCATGACGTGCATATGTCCGACCAAAAAAGGTCCAATCCCAAAACTCATGTCAATGCATTTTAAAAATATACATATTAAACAATAGTAAACATCTAGGTAAACACATCGTCCGACTATCGCAAATGCCATAAATTAATTTAGACACGCACCACAACAATTCGGACAAAACACATAATGAACAACGGATTAAATCAATCACACAAATGCGATCATTAAATAAATTACGGACACATATTAATAAAAATCAGATTTAATACATGTAAAAAGAAAAGAAAAGAAATAAAGCAAGGTGAAAACAAATTATTGTAAACAAGCGAGATCATTCCGTTGAATTGAGATTTGCTCGGATCCCTTTCAACCCCGATGGAGATCGATATTCGATCAACCGGGGAGGAAAGATGACTAGGAGTGGCGACCGGAGGCGCTATTATGTGGTCGGAGGTGAGGCGCTAGGCCCGGGCGTTAGGGCGGGCGCCGGCGCAGGCCGCATGGGAGGAAGTTTGCTTGCCGACACCGGGAAGGCGGAGGCCGCCGACAAGAGAGGCGTGCACGCGTTGGAGCTGCTGCATGGGGTGACGTGCATTGGGGGAAGACTTTGCCGTTGATGACGTGGAGCCGGGTACATGCTGCCGGTGTTGCAGCAGGCATGGTGGCATAGGGAGCGGGCCGAGAGGCGTGGCGGAGGCTGTAGGGGAGGAGATCTACCGTGGGCGAAAGGTCGTTGTGGGGGAGGAGAGCTGCTACGGGAGATGAGGAGGCGAGTGGGCGAGAGGTCGTTGTGGGAGAGGCAGAGACAGGTGGGCGAGGGGCTACCGTGTAGGAGAGGAGCTAACGGCTAATGTGGCGCCCCTAACTCCCTTACTAATTACCTAAAAGGTGTGGCTAGGTGCGTCATAGTTTTGAGACTAACGTCTCAAATTTACTTCAACGCAACATACATAATATACTCGAATATCATTACAAAAGTTACAAAATGTAATTTATAAGCACAAGAGACTCCTATATTTTCGTGTCACACATGAGTCCCTTTACGGGAGGAATCGACGACTTCATTATCGGTATTTTTATCGTCTTTACTTATCATGGTATGAAATAAATACGAGTGAGTTGAAGATTAATAAGTATGGTTATGCATGTGATATGTAATGATTTCACGACTCTCCCACTTCGACTCATCAAATTTTAATTCGGATACCCTAGGTATTAGCAAATTCGCTCTATTTTTATATCTCGATGATTGTCAAATCACCTACGACTAACAATGGAATTACCCCTCGTTGTAGCCTCGATTAGCGTATTATCCATTACCTACCAGGTATAGTCACACAGAATAGAGCACGCACACGGCTTTAGTGCTAATACCCGTTTAATCTAGTAGGTTATCAAACCTATCCAATTCAATCCGATTCGGTTACCAAACCTCATCATTTTTTACTTGATTATTTTTCTTAATTTAATTCATTCCCCATATGCATATGATGCACATGATGTTGGATTCATGACATTCAACTCATGACATCCCCCAAGAGAATACTACTTCCACCCATTGGTATTATTCAAGTCATAAGTGTATTTCGTACATTCGTGTCTTTCCTCTCATATACGTAGTAACTCTAGCTTTGTATTTTAACATACTACTTAGTTTATCCGATCGTCAATTCTAAGGATTTATTGTGCCATGCTAAAGATGAAACTTCTTTTAATCCAAACTTTAACCTTAGTAGTCAAATTTAGCCTCTAAGGGATCTAGGTCTTATTTTCGGTTTTTCTTGAATTCTCACCTTCTAATACTTCATTTTATACCTATTATGGTGCAAATAAACCACTATTCACGAAGTTGTGTGGTTAGATTTAAATGCATCTATATACTTTAACCCTACGAACCTATTTAACCACAATTGAAGTAGAATTTCTTTGTTAACCCTAGTTTAGGTAGTTATGATCGACTTTTGCTCTTAATGGACCTAGGTTATAATTTTGGATTTTCTCTTAGATTCTTACCTTTTAACATTTTATTTTACCCTTATTTAGGTGGGATTTAACCATTAATCATAAGGTTGAAAGGTTAGAACCCAAACCCCAAAATTTATGGGATTAGGCCGAATTGGGTTCTAAAGTGCTTAGAGGTTCTCTATTTAATCTAACTCACTAATTTATGCTTAATGGAGTTGTCATTGAACATTAAATCCGTCATTACCTAAAAGAAAGTTCATTCTTGTTCCTTTTTCCCTCCTAGGCCGAATGGGTTCCCGTTGGAAAACCCTAGGAATTCATTTCTTTACTTCTAAGTCATGTTTTCTAAATCCATACCAAGTATAGTTTAGATCCCACCAAATTTGGTCCAACCACATCTACCATGCATACATCCACATCAACCATTCCTCACATCACAACAACCATACTAGATCCATCACAAAACATCAAAACATAACATCAACATAACCAACCATGACAACACATTACATGACTTAAAACAAAACTCATAAATTGAACATTTACAAGAGAACTTAAGGCATAAAGTAAGCAAAAATAAAACCTACTTACAATGATATATGCTTGCTTAAGATTTTTTAGACTTTTCGTTCTTTTTCTCCTTTTTTTTCATCTCTCTCTCCATCTCAAAGTCGTTTCTCTCATCTTTTTTTGAAAGCTACGATTTTGTCTCCAAAAATGGCAAAGTTCATGTCTTTCTTCCATTTTTATATCACACTTTTAGACCATTTATTTCCTTCATTTATTAGTATGCCAAGTGTCAACACTTTGTGTGATAGAAAAGATCATATGATGGAGACTAAGTGGGAGACAAATTAGCGTGTTTGGCTTCCCAAAATGAGTGAGATAGTACAAAAGGAAGTGTGGAGGAAGATTTGATGTCACATCACTAACTAAAGATGGAAACTAAAAGGTAACTAAACTAACTAAACTAACCAACTTTCTTACCTCATGTGGTTCCTAAAAATTCGACCATGCACTTTGTCCTGGGAAATTCTTTTACTTGTATGGTCATTTTAAATATAATATCATAGAAAAAATAAATGATGGCTATTTAATTTCCCAAAAAGGTTATTCCTATGAATACTTTCATAAACCTTAGATAACACCACAAAATAAAAAAGACATGGCACATAATTACACCCACATAATTATAGATATTTTAGGAGATATTCTTCCCGGGAATTAAAATTTTGCATGCCTAAATTATTATTATTTTTTTTCATAGCTCCTCACATAAACACGAAGCATGTTACCATCTCCAAATATTGAAATGGCATGTAAATCACACCTAGTATTTTATATATACGGATATAATATATCGGTACATATAGCTATATAGCTAAGGAGTTTCATGGGGGTTACAACTAGGGCTTCTTTTAGGAGGGGTGAACAGTAGTTGCCCTAAAAAAAGGTATTGGGGACTTTTTATATGTAGGGTTTTTTAGGCTAAGTTTGGCTTGGTCCCTCATCTCACAAACTTGCTTCATTTTGATCACTTTTTCCTCTCTTTTTTCAATTGCATCCCTTGATTATATTTTTTTCAATCCCTTTTCCTTTTTCTTTTTTTTGCTTTTTTTTTTGTATTATTTTTTTATTTTTTTGAAAAAAAATTAGTTGCTAACAGTTGACCCCTCTTTACAATGCTTAAGATGTGAAGTCATTGAAAAATTTACTTTTTTTTTAGCTTTGCATAGTAAGCTTGTAAAGAAAATCATAAAAAGGCAGTAAACAAACAAATCAATTGGCAAACAAACAGATCAATTCACAAGGGGTAAGCAACATACCTAGTTATCGTCGAAGAAACATAAATTGTCACTACCAAAACATCAACTTCCCCTCTTCTCCTCATTTGCAAGTCACCGACATCCGAATAGGCTCTAGGTTTTAGGCTAACTACTCTTGTTGATTTTTCTATGTTTAATCATGTCTTTAGATTATGTCCCTTTTTTTAAGTTCGACCAGTGCTATCGTTCATGTCGTTTAAGTGGCATTTGCTCCTATGGTTAAACAAGCAATTGTTCATTCTTTCATTCTCCTACGATATTGCCTCCAAGTGTTTGGGCTTTTGTCGGCACGGATCAAAGATTTTGACCCGTAAATCATGGAGATAGTTTTCATCGTCACCTTAATCCATCGGGAAAGACCTTATGCTTAGTTTCACAAAGAAAGCCTTATTGTCTACCAAGCCCGAGCAAAACTCTTATCGAGTTATCACTTATCGATTTGTCGCATCATTATATTTCACAAATGATGTCAATCATAGGATCATGCATTTGACCAAAGACAAGGCTTTATAAGGGCTGATCATATATGTGGAAATTGGGCTATTTTGAAAGATAAAAACGATCAAATCACGTTATATTGGGCAAGGCAAGAATAAGATACGCAAAGTTAAAATGATTGATCTAATGAATTTTGACTATAACTCGAATGATTTCTTTGTTAGTCGAGATAAAAATGAAGTTGACTTGATTTGATTTTGATTTTAATCTTTTTAGAAGACTCAAATTTTGGTTGTTTTGACTTTCATGGATTAAGCCGTATATTCAAATAATTTTCATCAAAGCAAGTCGAATTATTGAAAGAAATCATAGAGATGTTTACAAGAATGTAATTTCATTCGAGAAAATATTTGATTTATTTGGTCGAAAGTGAAAACGCATCTCGCAAATGTCATGTTGCAATCCTCGAGGTGATCCTTTTTAGGCTAAGTGAGTGGAATGTATTCGGATCACATCAAATGTTTAGAAAGAAATCTTTTTTTCCCGTTTTTTGGGATGGGGGAAGGCAAGTGTGAGATATTGGCTCAAAATGAGTGAGATGTTCAAATGAATGTCATGGGCTCAAAGGCTTTTCAAGAAAGGTAGGCTTAAATGGTCTTTTTTTTTTACTTAAAGGCTTTTTAGGTAGGCTCAAGCAGTTCTTGGGCTTAAAGGCTTTTTGAAGAAAATTAGGCTCAAATAGGCGACTTTGTCTAGAAAGATCTTGATTTTATTTGTTCCTTGCCCCAAGTATTTAATGAAAAACTAATAATCCAATACCATGAATAATGATTTATGATGCACAAGCAACTTTTTTTAAGCTAAAACTTATCAACACAAAGCAAGTCATCCTCGATCAAAAAGGGCTTTTGGAGGCATGTAACGTAGGCTAAGGTTTTGACTCATGAATAAAAGGATGTAAAAAGGCTTAAAAAGTGTTTGAGGATCACGTGATCAACCATCAAAATTATTTTAGTCTTGGCCATACCGACTTTGGCATTTTAATGGCTGATTTCATCTTTTAATATCAGTTCTCTTTTCATGTTCACTCATATCATTTTTGGAATTCCACAACCTTTTTCAGCTTCCGAATCACAACAAGGGCCACTTAGATGACACGTTCTTTCGTTTAGTGTCATTTTGTTATTATTTTTCTTCTTTTTTCTCTCTCTCTCTTTTTTTTGCTTCTATTGTTCTAGAATAATCGTCAAGGTTATTCTTAATTCTTGTGAACCAAATCTCTATTTCTTAGGAGAACATCATCGATTTCATATACCTTCAAATTGCCTCCCAATGTGAGGGGTGATCTCGATCCGGGTTTTATCAAAAGAAATTATTAAAGGCTCAAAGTGGGACAACAAAGGATCAAATTTATTTGTGAAGAATATATCATAAATGACCTTTCTTCATCTCTACTATGACTCACTTAAGTTGATAGGTTTTATTTTCATTTAAAGATCATGATTTAAGAAGAAGAAGCGATGGATTAAATGACATCATGACTCGAGTGTGCACCATTTGTAATCATTTAAGATATTAAATCATTTCGTTTCTCATTTAAGGCATCATTATATTATCCTAGGCAAGGTTGTCTTAAAAAGGCTCATAGAGAAAATACATTTTTGGTTTCGATAAAAAGAAATTAACCTTTGGCATTTACATGACATGTTTTTAAAATCGACCACTTTTGAAATATGTTGAATGCATTCATCCTTGGCTAATTTTGCGTCATTCAATGATAGTATGTTTACTCCCTCCGTAACGACATGATTTGGCAAAGGGTTAGAATTAGTGTTTGTGGGATTTAAGGAATCTTCAAATGCAATCGAGCCTTGATCAATCAAATTCCACACCATGTTCTTAAAGCTCACACAGCTCTTAATACTATGATCATCGACACCATCGTGGTATACACAAACTTTATTAGGTTTAGACCAATGAGGGAATGGCGACTGAAGTGGTATGAGTGTCACATGAGCTATCCGAATAACGACTACCAAGTGTTTAAAGAGATTACCAAGAGATATGGGAAGTGACGATAATACATCATCGAATTAGCTCTACTCGGTATTCCTCGGAAAGTTTTGATTGGATGAACTTAATTGGTTAAAGAATTATTATGGGCCTCGATAATGTGTTTGGGGTAGGGCAAGTGTTTGAACAAGTTTGGTAAGGGTTATAAGATATTTGGTATTGTGAAAAAATTGGTGTTTTGGGCTATCGATCCGGCTACGTTGGTTGGATTGGCACTTGTAGGAATTATGAACAATACGGATGCATTAGGCATGTTGTTTTGAGGGATGAACCAACTATTATTCTTCCAAGAATTATTCCATTACCCCCTAGGAATGAAAGAAGATCCTCCAATTTGATTTACCTTTTGATCTTTTCTCCGGCTAAAGTTACTCCTCTCGTGTCTAGATTCTAAAGGATCGGTTATCCTTCCCGACTTGATGACTTATTCTATTCGATCCGTAGTAGACACTATCTCTATTGTTTGACCCATTACTTAGCAAATAGTCATAATATGATGCCTTGAAAGTGTTGATAAAAAGAGTGACCAATTCTTTCTCGAGGAGGGAAGGGCGAATGCAAGAAGTCGTTTCTCTCCATCATCGGGCATACCCCTACCGCATTCCCTCGGGCCTTTCTTCATAGATCGTAAGTTAAATCGTCAGTTGTTATCTCTAAATTAAATTTATATTGGCTCATGAATACATCCATCAAATCTTTCCACCTCTTGATCTTTGTTTGGTCCGAGTCAATAAACCAACTAAGAGCATACCCATCGAGACTCTCGGGAAAGAAATGAATCGACGAGCATTTCATCATATGTTACCTCGACCATCTTATTCGGATAGATCCTTAGGTGGGTCCTAGGACATTGACTCCCGAGTGTATTTTGTGAGTTCGGGTACTTTAAACTTCCCGGGGATCACCAAATTCAACGTTAGACATTTATCTACACCGAGAAGGGGATCATACATATCCGCACCCTCGATAGCTCTCAAACGTTCTTCAATGGCAATGAGTTTCTCGGCTTTGAGTTCGAAGCTATATTTTTCTTGGCCAACTCTTTAGTGACGAATCGGTAGTTGCGGTATCGATGCTTGGATAGTCCGAGGCAATACAAGAGTAGGGCCCAAAGGTCTTGGAGCAAACTCATATATGCCTTCCGGTGTGGGATAGTTAACATGATTAGCAATACCAACGGACTCGAAATAAGGCATACCAAAAGGTGGTATTGGAACGAAGTCCGAGTGATTGGTGGTAACATGGTGGTGAACACTTTCGAGAAAGCCATGACTAGCCAATTTCTCTTTGACCGATAATCTCCGAAGACATGTGATTTTGTTGACATTGTTCTAACAAAGCGAGTAAGCCTAGTAACCTCTTCCTTTAGCGTCTCTATCTCCTTCGGTGATTTTGCTCAAGTAGAGCCCTTTCTTCGTTTTCCATCTTTTTCTTACTTTGGTGTGGTGAATGCATGAGGGAAGTGTAGTTTTGGCGAGTCGACCTATGTTTCGCTTAGACAAATGACAACAAACATAAAATATAGATAATATATTAAAAGTAAAGTGACACTCAAGATCGAATATGGAATAACTTTCATATGGGGATGATAAGAGGATTCAATTGTTGATTCTTTGACATTATTCCAAATTGTTTTAAAGATGAAATTGGGTTTCATCGGTAACCCTTAAAATATTCTAACCGAGCTTCGAAACTTCTTTGGTATTTAGACATTGCATAAACCGGTCTTAAATCCTCTTATCATCTATCCTTAAACATCATGACCAAATTGTTTTATCAAGGTTTCAATACATTTGACTTGCCTAGTGACATTTACCATGGAAGATCCTAAGGTCCGGTTCTAAGTCATTATGTGAACAGGATAAGATTTATCTAAGTATCAAAAGGGTCCCTTCAAGCCCAATAAATCATAATAGAATCTTTGGGGCCGCTAAAGGTGCTGATTAGTAAGCGTGAAAGATTATCGGTTATCCATCGCTCGTTAGAGACTAGCAAGAAGGGTTGAGATTTCCCGAGTGTTACCCGGACGAAACCCATCGAGGCACCACTATTACTTTCTTAAGTCCCGAAGCAAGTGTGTGATAAACATAAAGGTAATGGTGAGTGTAGTGTGTGCATAGGCATTATTTCATAGTCGATCCCAAACATAAAAATAAAGACACGAGAATGAATGAATAAATGAATAAGAAAAAATAAAAATACAAGACAAATAATGGCGAGAAAGGCATGCATTTATACGAGATGCGACAAATACACAAATCAACATACGAGCATAAAAGTTCATCACGTCATTAGAAATCAAATTCAAAAATTTTATGCAAAGCCTAACCTAAGTATAGTCCCGGTGGAGTCGTCGATCTGTCGCAGGCGACGAATTTGAAAAAAAATAGGAAAAATAGGCACAAATGATTAGAGTCGCCACCTAATATTACGGTTACTAGAAAACTCTATAACCGGTCCGTTTAGAAATCGTGATAAGGGGTTTATTACATGTACAAAAGATTAAAAATCACCTTACCTTGTCTTGCCTAAGGCAAGTTGCATTGCATACAATATTGATTCGATTTCCGATTTTTTATAAAAACATTCCCCTAATCGAGTGATTCGGGACTTGATCGGTCGGAGATCTCATCCTTACTCCGTAATGGATGGCTAAAAATAAAGATGCAAGGATGAAAAAATAGATAAAATTAAATGGATAAAAATTGACAAAATAGGCAAAAATAGGCATACTTGGCTACATGGGTAAGCGGACAAATCATGATAAATTTGGCTAAATTAACGAAAAATCGATGCTTAGACAAAAATTGACAATTAGGCAAAAAATCAAGCAATTTTATTCAAACATAGGCAAAATTCGACAATTTAGACAATCATAGGTAGAATCGGCAATGTAAGAGAAAAACAATAAAAGTTGACAACTTAGGCAATCAAAGGAAAAGATCGACAATTAGGAAAAAAAAGAATGAAAATAGACAATCTAGGCAATCATCGGCAAAAATCTACAATCGAGGCAAAAATAAATGCAACTCGGCAATCTAGGCAACCATAGGTAAAAATTGACAAATTAGCAAATAGGCAATTAGGCAAAATAATCAAAATTGGTAAATTGGCAAAAATCGACCGATCGACAAGGATCGACAATTAGGTAAAAATTGACAAGTTTGCAAAAATTGACGAGAATCGACAATTAGGCAAAATTTATAAAAATTGGCAAGTTGACAAAAATCGACGATTGGGTGAAAATCGACAAAAGGAAAAAATTGATGACTAGGCCTAAATCGACAACTTGGCCTAAATCGGAAAAATGCAAAAATTGACAACTAGGCCAAATTTGACGAAAGCGAGAAAATCGAGTTGAAATCGACAAAAAGAAAATTCGACTAGAAAAATCGATATTGTGCAAAATTAATTGTCACGACGTGCATATGTCCGACCAAAAGAGGTCCAATCCCAAAACTCGTGCCAATGCATTTTAAAAATATACATATCAAACAACAATAAACATCGAGTAAACACATTGCCCAACTATCGCAAATGCCATAAATTAATTCGTACACGCACCACAATTTAGATAAAACACACAATGAACAACAGATTAAATTAATTACACAAATGCAATCATTAAATAAATTATAGACACATATTAATACAAATCAGATTTAATATATGTAAAAAAAAAGAAATAAAGCGAGGTGAAAACAAATTATCGTAAACAAGCGGATCACTCGTTGATTTGAGATTTGCTCAAATCCTTTTCAACCCCAATGGAGGCGCTATCGCATGGGCAAAGGCGAGGCGATACCGGCCGGGCGAGGCGGGCATTGGCGCCGGCGGAGGTTGCATGGTAAGAAGTTTGCGTGCCTGGCGTTGGGAAGGCGAGGGTTGCCGGCGAGGGAGGCGTGCGCGCGATGGAGCCGCTGCGTGGCCGGTGGCATGGGGTGGTGCAAGTCGGGGGCGAGATTGCTGCCGGTGGCGTGGAGCCGGGTGCGCGTTGTTGGTGCCGTGCAGCGGGCGTGGTGGCGGGGGAGTGAGCTAAGAGGCGTGGCGGAGGCCGCAAGAGAGGAGAGCCGCTACTAGAGATAGGGAGGCAGTGGGCGAGAGGCTGCCGTAGGAGAGGGGAGGTAGTGGGCAAAAGGTTCGTCGTGGGAGGCTACCGTGTGGGAGAAGAGTCGACGGCTATGGCTTCTTTTGGGAGGGGTGAACGGTAGTCGTCCTAAAAAAGGCATAAGGGCTTTTTATATTTAGGGATTTTTGGGCTAAGGTTGGCTTGGTCCCTCATCTCACAAACTTGCTTCATTTTGATCGCTTTTTTCATTTTTTCAATTGCATCCCTTGAATATCTTTTTTCGAGTCCCTTTTTCTTTTTTCTCTTTTTTTTTCTTTTTTTGCATTATTTTTTTTATTGTTTTGAAAAAAAAAATTGGGTGCTAACAACTATTATGATTTGGTAATTTTGAATTTTTACTATCAATTTGGATTAATTAGACCTTAAACTACTTTATATATATATATATATATACTTACATGTTATTTTTAATGGTGAATCCTTATATATATATCCTTACATGTTATTTTTAATGGTGAATCCTTTGACTATTAACATTCTAGGTTTTTTTTCTTTGTTTAGTTAATTTAATCAAGGTATTATCTATATAAGATTATGTAGTGATTATTCGTTAGATTTTAAAATTAATAACACTCATCTATATTTTTTTTGAAAGTACACGAAATCAAATAGAAAAAAATCAATTTTTTTTTAAGTACACACAATCAAATAGACAAAAATAAAATTACATATATTAAAATAAAAAAAATAAAAGTACAAAATTTTTCTATTAAATTCATTCTAACATAACTTTTAAATTGACTAAATTTAAAATACAATAAAATATTTAAATCTAGTATTAACTAGATTGTTAATATAAATTTTTAATTTTTTTAATTAAGTATTTATGTTAAATTCATACTCACATTATCATCAAATTGATTGGATTAGAAATAAAGTAAAATATTTAAATCTAGTTTTAACTAGATTGTTAATGTACATTTTTTTTCCAATGAAGTATTTATGTTAAATTTATACCGACATAATAATTAAATTGACACATTAGCATGCTCACATGTCCACCACATAAGTATGAATATTTTATTTTATTTCTAATCGAGGGTTTGCACTTCTATTTTTTTATATTTAAATGCATATATTTTTATATTTTTATTTGATTATTTGTGCTTTTAATTGTTTTTTATGAGTGTTATATTTTTCCAATCTAAAAAATAGCGACTATGTAATCTTATATAGATCATATTTTAACTAAATTGACTATTTAAAATTAAAAAAAAAACTATAATGTTAACGGTCAAAGGATTGATTGTTGACGATCTACTCTTTGATCGTTAAAGATAATAGATAAGAATGATATTTTTTAAAAAATAACAGTTTGGGGTCTAATTAACCCAAATTATAATAAAAAGCCTTAAATTGTCAACTCATAATAATTTGAAGGTAAGCTTTACCCTTAAACCAATTAAAAACTAAATAATTTTAATTTAAATGATTGTTGATTAGTCTTTTAAGCATGTAATAAGCATGTTTTCTTTAATAACAATCATTTAAATTACACAATTTTTTTTTAATTACATGTTCAAGAGACAAATTAAAAATCATTTAAATTATAATTATGTAGTTTTTTTTTATCTAATTAATGATATTTATATCATTTTGTTATTTTTGCACGCAATTCGCATGTTTTCTTTTATAGAAATGATTTAACATATTAGTAAATACTATATCAATTTTTTCAATATTATACATTAATAAATTATTATAACGATAATAATGTATTAGGCTCTTTAACATTAAAAACATGTTAAAATAATAATTTCTTAAACATTTATATACTAGCATGTACTAATTTTTTTTTTATGTTTTTAATTAATAAAAATTCACTATAATGCAATACATTATTAAGAAAAATAGGGTTAATACCTTCAGCTATCTTTACATAATAGACAATTTTTTCAATCCATCTTTACGTTTTAAAATGCTTTCATCCGTACTTATTATTTGAGCTGGTTTCTAATTTATATTTTTGGCCTATTCATGAGAAATTAAGCATGTGATTTGCATATAGTATGTGATTTGATAAAAATATCTTTGTTATTTGGCACAAGTGATCTATATCTATTAATATGAAATTTGATTTTTTGATGAATTGTCGAAAATTTTAACCATAAAAATAGATTAAAAACCAACACAAATAAAAAAGACAGGTTGGAGGCATTTTAAAATACATGCACAAATTAAAAAAGTAGCTTATTATATAAGGATAAGTGACCATATTAACTCATAAATTATTAACAATAATATATTGAATTATTTAGTATCAATGATAGATTAGAAACTCAATCCATTATATAAGTACAAATAAAATACTTAATATGTTAAGCTAAAAAGGGTATTTTTATTAAAACAAAAAGTTTATCATTTACGTGTGAGTTATATGGTATTTTAAGATGGTTTGAGTAGAAAAAATGATTAGAAATATAGATTGAAAACTTATGTAAATAATATGGATATAATAAGCTTAATTTAAGGTGTAAAAACACATTAAAATTCAATTTATAATATAAAAATAAATTAAAAATTCAGCCCATTATGTTAAAAAATAAAAATAAAGCCATTAACCCTTACCGTTGTTATTTGTAGTTAGGGATAGCAATGGATAGGTATCCTAACCCATTAATTTAATTTTTTATCTTACCCATTATCCATTAAGAAATCAATATATAAATCTTTAGTCAATTTATACTCGAGTTCATTCTAGTTTACTCGTTCATTTAATATTTATTAAATGCTTACTAAATTTAATTTATCAAAAATATTTATTTTAGTTCCTTTAATTTTTAAGAAAGTTTTTTTTAAGCTTTTTTTTATCATTTATTTATAAGTTTTTTGGTCTTCGAATTTTTTGAAAAAAGTATTTTGATCCTTAATTAGATTTTTTTAATGTTACAAAAAAATTCGAATAAATTAGTGAGTATTAATAGGATAAAAAGTGAGTACTTATAAGCTAAAATTATATTAATAAATATGTATTTTTTTAACTTTATTTATTTCAATATTTATTTGTCATCCTTAATGAGTATTTATTGAGTATAAAGAGGATACTCATTTTATATTTGTTCCATTGTCATCCCTGTAGGTAGTTCCAACTGATCCCACTTGGTTTTGGTTATTGATTAAAGATCGATTTTTAAGGGGGAATTCATTGCAGACAGCGGTGGAGAGACGCAGCTCTGCCCGCTCCAGCATGTTTCAACCCAACTGTCAGGTTATGTTTTTACCCTTTCTGTTTTTGTTAACTGCAACATTTACCATTGCCTATCTCACATGTTTCTCTTGGGATTGCAATTGATCCGAGTCGAATCAACTAACATTTAAGTTGGGATTGCCGCAATCGACCAGAATATATGTTTCGTTAGAACTTAACTTGGAGTTATCAAATTCAAAATACTATATTTTTTAGGTTTCCGGATGTCCCACGTCGGAGAGTTGGGTAGGTGTGTGGTTTATATGGGATTTTGTATCTCACGAAATCACTCTGCTTTTGTGAGATGACATGCTCGAATAAAAACAATATTATGTGTTTCTTTTGTGTGCTTGAAGATAGTCCTAGACTGTCGGTTATAGACTGGGCTAGTAAGAACCACGTTGATTTTGAGTTTTTGTTGTTTATATGGGATTATGCTTCTCAAAATTATCATGGTTCTGTGAGTTCAAAAGGATATTGAAAAAATAGTTTAGGTTTTTTTCAAGATTCAAAAAGTTGAAAAATCTCCATTACATCCCGCTGAGCGGTAGTAAATATACGTGGGGGCCTACAATGATTCCACTCAATCCTTTTCTTTTTTATCAGTTATGGATATGACATGACATCCAACAAGTGCGAAAATCGCGACCAGAGTGTTGGGAGAAATTCCCATATTTATATTGACAAATAAGATGAGCACTTCTTTCATCCCTCAAAAACCATTCATGTTTCCTAGTTTCCACCCTGATGACAATTATTAAAAAACACACACACACACACAAGTTAAATAAATGTCAATGATTTTAACCAAACTTCATTAATAACGTGATTTTTTTATCTTGGCGATCATGTAGGAAATTCCTTTTAGTGATTTTTCTTAAATTTTTTCCAAAGCATAAATCGTCTTGACAAAAACCGAGTTCAAATTTGTTCGAATTTAGTTTGTTTGATTATCGAAGGAGTTTGAACTAGCAAGTTAATGTTTTGGGTCCACTTTAGTTCAGCTTACCTTGCTTTTGATTCTATTGCTGATTCCTTGTTATACGCATTGATTTATCAATTTGAGAAAGTTGTTGTATGAAACTAATTTAGGTTTGCTTGGTTGTGTAAGAAGATTCACTAGGGTGAAACAAGTGTATTTGAGTAACAAGAAAGAATTAAATGAAATTCCTCAAGAAAGAATTTATTCGTTAGCACTTGTTTTGCTTCTCTCTGCTCTCAATTGCTCTTTTTTTTTTAACCAAAATTGGCGTCTTTTCTGTGTCAAATATACTATATTTTACTTTTTTCCTGTAAAAGATATAGAGGTTCATTGTTAAATTGAGTTTTTAAGAGAGACGCTGTTTTATAATCTGCATCATGGATCCCAAGATGGACTCTTAAGGGTTATTTGGTTCCATATCTACTGATGCAGTTACTTTTTCTTTTTCTCTTTAATCTGCTTTAACCTTATCAAGCATACGCCATTGTACTCTGTTTGAATGGCTTGAGAAGTAGTCACTTGCCACGCAAGCCATATCAATTCGTTTGTTTTAATGATCTTCAGGTTAATTTTGAGAGCCTGAGAAAAGATATCAAACGGCATGAAGACAACTTGAAATTTTTGAAGTCGCAAGCAAATCATTTAGATGAGTATATACTTGATCTACAAGGTATCCTCTTGTTCTTTTGTATCATATGAATGGCAATCAGCTTTTATGATCCAACTGGCCTTTGTATTTTATGCAGCCAAATTTATGTATTAATGAATAAGTTGGCATCCAATGAATTCTTGTACTAAATCGACAGCTCCTGTAACAGGAATTTCTTCGTTTTGAATGTATTTCATTGATGACACTGCCAATTCTTTGGCTTACTAACACATTATTTAGTGAGGCTTGGAAAGTATCATTCCACAGGTGCAGCAAATGAAAATGGTGCCCTTCACCCCGAGGATAAATTAATAGAACAGATATTACACCAAGAGAGATCCGCAGCTGGTATATTGTGCAAGGTAAAATCTTACCATGCAATGCAGGCATCAAATTTGTCATGGACAAAGGATGTGCTAGGTATTGTGGCTACCCTTGCTAGAGTTGATAATGATAATCTTAGTAGGTCAGTACCTTTCCACACTTAACCCATTTTCCTTTTGGCATAGGAATAGAATGACTCGAGATGCACCCTTCATTTGTCTATTGAATGAAATGTCTATTACTCACATTGATATATTCTCTATGATGATTAGGATCATCGTGGAACTTTGTTGTATCTTTTTCCTGCTGATTATATGACCAAATACCACAAATATAACCCTCAGACATGCAAATTCATCCTTTACAACCTTAATTACATCCTGAATCTGATGAAAAGGGGTTTCTGCTGATATATGAGCTGAAATGCAACCATTTTGGTGGAAATAAATGAATATCCCAATTGTATTGCTAATTAATACAGTGGTTTATAAAAATTACTGTGAGTTACAAACTTCTTTTTCCTGACATCTTTTCTCATATGACCTTAAACAAGGCTTCTCTCAGAGTACTTGGGATTGGAGACTATGCTGGGAATAGTCTGCAAGACATTTGATGGAATTAAGGCTTTAGAAAAGTATGATAGAGAAGGCAAAATAAATAGCATAGCCGGTCTGCATGGTCTTGGGTCTTCAATTGGGAGGAAAATAGACGGTCGATTTACTGCCATTTGCGTTGAAGATTTGAGGCACAAACCCCACTTATTGTCTTTATTTCTATAGAACTTATGTATAGTTCTTTTTTGGTAATGTTCATGTAGAACTTATTGCTTATGGAGATGTTGACTAAAGCTTGTTAACAGGCCGAATACTGGTGGTTTCATGGCCAATGATCCGCAAAAGAAACTTGCTCTTTTAAAGCCGAAGTTACTAAATGGGAAGTGTCCTTCTGGATTTATTGACTTTGCAGTGAACATGGTAATTTTGGATGATCGGAACTTGTTTTGTGTTACTGCCAGTGGACATGGTCTCAGAGAGACACTATTCTATAACCTATTTTCTTACCTGCAAGTATACAATACTAGAACTGACATGCTTTCTGCTCTCCCATGCATAACTCACGGAGCCCTGTCTTTAGATGGTGGGATGATCAAGAAAAATGGTCTCTTTGTGCTCGGCAGTAGGTAAGTATGGGATTACCTTTAAAGCCATTTGTCATTGATATATATTGTGTGAGAGAGAGATTGGGCTTATTATAATAGTTGCCGCACTTGAGGAGTCGTTAATTCGTAACTGTTCTTGCTATGTTGTTTTCTGATTTTTACTTTCTTATTGTAAAATCCATCCGTTTTCAGGGAAAATTTCGAGGTTAAATTCCCAGTAATCTCTAGCAGACCTGATTTATTTTCTAATTATAGTCAAATCGAAGATGGGATCAGGAAGTTGAGATGGCAACAGCATCATATTGAGCAGGATATGCTAAGAGAACAACAGTTGTTGGATAAAGCTAGGGCTGTCTCTTCAGGCAAACTGCAAGCATGAGGTATACTGCAGCAGAAAGTTTAAGCTCATAAAATTCAGGTACGATGTTGAAGATATTGTAGCATGAATGAACCACTGATATTCATGACGGAAAGGGCACTACTACATTGGTATTATTCATCGTTGCTTGCATTTCATTCTGGCATAGCCAATTTAGAAGCTAAAAACAATGTAAATCTGTGCGTTGTCCTCAAGCATCTTATGGATTTACGGTCATTGCGACTTCACTATCATTTTGTCACAATCTCCGTTTGTAGGCTGCAGCTGCTGCTTGATACATGATTTTGATTCCAATATGCAATTCTATTCAAGTTCTTAGTTCTGAATGTGCTAATCAAGATGCATTTTGAAACTTGTAATCTTTATGAGTATTGAAGTTACCTCTTGAATCGGCTTTTCGGATGCATGCAGGATAAATGGAGAACTCAAGCAACTAGAATTTTCTCTGATGCTTATAGAATGTTCGAGTTAGAGAGTCTGCCGATGGTGTTGTTGCAACTCGTGCTTTTGTCAGCAAGAAATTGTAAACTGTTTTGTTGTGGTCAGTTAAAGAAGAACTTTTGGGGAAGTTTTGGGAGCAGAGTGCAACTAAGGAAAGTATAATTAAATGCAGATTTTTATTTTTATTTTTTTGGCACGATATGGAAAAGAAACGACAGTGCAGAGGGGACCGATATACTTCACCTCGGCGAATGCATCTCTCTGAAGCTTGATGCGTCTCTATGATTCTTTGTTTTCATTAAAAAGAAAAACGTCTATAAATTTTCTCAATTCTTCGGGTCTTTTTCTGCACAGATTTCCTTTTTTCTCATATCATAATTCTTCCAATTGATGCAAGTTGATTGTGGTAGTTACTGATTCCATCAGTGGCGAAGGTTGGAGAATCAGTCTTCAACAAAATGGTTTACATGAAATGATCTGTAGTTGTTCTGACTGAATGCTCAGTGTGCCAAGATTTTGATGGATTTAGCCTGTTATAAGTGCGATATCGTGTGCAATTTTTTTCTCCTGATTGTTCAGTAACCAGTAAACTCAGTTGAAAGTAACCATTCCACTTTGCTTTTTAGCTATGGACAAGCAATAGATGGGCAAAACTTCATCAACCTTGTGTCAAAATGGTAGTCTGTTCATGCAAGTGACGGGGTTCTGGGAGAAGGTTCTTCATATAAATTTATCAACCATTCAAGTCCACAACAAGAAAAGTAGAATTACTTTTCCGTTAATGTACTCGACTAACTAAAGAGTCATGATGTTCCTTCTCTTAAAACCATATCTCAATTCACGCGAGGAAGAAAAACAGGCCATAAGTATAGCTCTTCAAAGAATACTAAAACTACATTAGGCCCAATTGAGGCAATTTTAGGAGAAAAAAAGGTCAGAGACCTTAAAAGATGTGAAGTGAGAGCAAATAAAGCTACAACACGTCTACTAGCTTGAAAATTAGTGAACTTTACTAAAGGAATTCAACTTCGGTTCTACAAAGATGGGTTGTTGAAGGGGAGCAAAGAGAGGCTTGATTCTGCTGTTGCAGGGGAACCAGAAGTATTTTCCAATGTAATGCAGGACCTCATTGGATGAACACCTGAAAAAACAGTCCAAGGTTCCCCAAGAAAAACTTAGCCTCACAATGGCACAGTTCCATCTGTACCCACCGAGTTGGAAACAATCTTCCTCAGTACAATTAAACTATCAGGATCCACAAGAATTAGTTACTGCAGTGCTCTATACTCACCTCTGTAACTGCATGTGTAGATGAATTCTCCTTGTCATGCTTCTCAGTAGCTCCCCTGTCGAACTTTTTATCAGGACAGTGTTTAGAAATGTGCCCCTTCTTCCCACAGAAGTAGCATGCGGAGGACTTGTTATTATCTATCTCCATATCTCGTCTCTTCCAGTGCAACCCTGGCTTCTTCATATCTCTCATCCTCGGTCCAAGATACTTGGGATGATGTGAATATACCAGATTGGAAGGCTCCCCTTGCTTATCTTGGTTGTGAGACTCTTCCTCGACCCTCACACGGTCCATTAATACCCAGAAAGGTATATAATCCTCACGCATCAACTTCATGCAGAAGTCCTTCCAAGACGGGGGAAGCTTGGAAATGACAGCACTAACATGAAAGTTCTCATCAATAAACATTCCTGCAGCAACAATTGCATCTGCAATGCCATTTAGTTCCTGAAGTTGGTCAACAATCGATTTTTCATCAACCATTTGAAATTCAATGTACCTTTTAACTTGAGATCTCTTTGTTCCAAACTCCTCATATTGATAAACCAATTTTAGTTCTTCCCATAGTTCTTTAGCAGTCTTAATCTTCTTTGCATATTTATAATAAATAGAATCAGATAGAGAGTTCAAAATGTTGTGGCGACACAGATAGTCATCATTGTGCCACTTCTGCTCAGTAGCTTTGGCTTGAGCAATTTCTTCAGCACTTGCTTGTGGGCTTGTAGCAACACTTGGGCAATGGTCAGTGAGCACATATGCGATCTTTAATTGCTTCAAAAAAATTCCATCTGAGGTGCCCAGCACTGATAATTCTTCCCATCAAAACGGTTGACCTCAATACGAGCAATCTCAATGAGAAGTTCTTGAGAAACAGAATCAGCTACTGGTTTAGAGATTCGCCCATTTTGTTCAACATCAAGGTCAGAGCTGAATTCGGTGAGGGGTAAAAAAAAAAAAAAAAAGAGGCTCAGAACAGAAGTAAGTTGAACACATCATTCAGCTTCATGCTTTCTGACAAAGCATCGTATTTGAGGATTCAGCAAGGTATGACAGACAATAATTAAAAGTAAATGTAGAGAAACATGGACCACTTTATTCCACTTGCTAATCAAGTGCAGAAAATCATGCCATTTCGATTCTTTAGGGAAACAATTGTATAACTTTATTAAAGCATACAATAAACGTCACAACACCACTGAAAACTGACAAGGTCAAGTATTATGACACTCCTCTCACCTTAACTTTGATTGCATCTTCGTAATGGTTTCCTCTATTGCAGGCACATTTTCCTTGATGGCTGACCATTGTTCAGATGTCAAGCAAATTCCTGAAAAATACAGCAGTAGAGACAAACCCTTTCAACACAAATGCAAATCGGTGCAAGATCAAAAGTAAAATGATTGAAAACTTGAAAACATATTTGCATATCAACGTATTTGCATCAGTGCTAACTAGGCGCTTTTAAGCAAGTGAAAGTAGCCTTTTAAAAGCTTTTCTTTTTTTCTTTTTCTTTTTCTTTCTTTCTTTCTTTCTTCTTCTTCTTCTTTTTTTTTTTTTTTTTTTTTTTTTGGCATAAGGATCTTAAAAAAAAAAAAAATCCCTATCCCAGCAATAGTATTGACTGGTTGTATCAGGCTCACACAAAACCTAATCCATGCACCACTGCTCCTTTTCTCTTACAGGCGTTAAAATCCTCAAAAAACACAAGACCTCAAACAGCTAGTCAAATATAATTAAGGCAAACCTAAAATAATAATGAATGACTAAAAGTTGACTGATGCGAGCATTTTTTATCACCTATTTTAGAAGGAAGCAGCTTTCCATCTTTCTGATAAAAGTCCCTTATCGACACCAATGATTTCCCTTTAAATTCTTGAATCGTCACACTCCTTCTCTCTGATAACTAAATTAAAAAAAAAAAAATTTCTCGTTTTAATTTTCCCATTTTCTCAGCAACCAAAAAGAAAATTGTGGTTTTTACCTTACAAATAACGCGATTACCATCACTATCAACCTCCTTCTTAGTCAATACCTCCTCATGTTCTTCTTGCAGTGCTTCCTTAGTCTCTTCTCCTACGTTTCCATTGGCATCTTTACCTTCCTCGCCCATGGTAGAGAGCAAATAGGACTCGAGAACGCCTCTTATAAATTTCTTGTGCTCTATATGGGACAAATCGATGCCGAGTCGCTCAGTAGCGGTGACTCGGACTTTGAACTCTGTGATTTCGTCCATGTTAGCGTGTTTTAGGATGTCGATTACTGTTTCCTGGATTTTCCGCTGAAATTCTAGGTCCATCTTTTTGAGAGGGAAAAAACAGAAGAGAAATTTGGGGACGGAGAGAGAGTTGCGTTTTTATTGAGAAGTAAATAATTATTAGGCATTGAAGAATCACGCACACGGGAAAGCAACATTGATTTTGTTTTGAGGTTGAGAAAAAAATGAAAAAGAGGTTCCACCGAGATTTGAACTCGGGTTACTGGATTCAGAGTCCAATGTCCTGACCACTAGACCATGGAACCATTTAACTTCCAGAACAGTTTCGACTCTTTACACTTAACAACAATAGGATCAATTTTTTTTCGCTGTTCAAGTTGTTTATTCTGTCCTTTTGACAGATGACTTTTTTCTTATATCATTCAAGGAAATTTTAGTTAATCTTAAGTTAAAAAAGGATTTGTTAAAAAAAAAAAAATCTTCAGTTGACTTGTTAGATTAAAGTTGATGATTCGGATGGGCCAGCTACAAAATTGCAAAAAGAAGAGGGTCGTGAATCGTTGACCCATTGGGCTGATTTAAAGATTTAACTAATTCTGATCTAAACTAGTCCAACTTCTTTGCCTGATCAGGGGGCTCATGCAAAGTCTACTGTCAATGGTTCTAGGTATGAAATTCGAGGGTCATGCAAATGTTATTGCTTTGAAGTGGGATGCCATAAAGATCATCACCCATACTGTGCCTATCATAAAAAATTAAATGCTCAAATTTAGAAATCTAATTAACACTTCGTATAAAGACTGTGGGGAATAGTAAGTCGTTTTTTAATCTCTATTCACCAAATTTTTAGATTTTTAAGCTCAAGCTTCATGTTTTCAATCTTATATATAGAGGTCAACAAGCTATAATTTCTCCTCTAAAAGTTTAATGGGCTTTTATTAGATACCCCATGTGGTCATAGGTAAAATCTTGCGAAAATTAGTTTCCCTGGCTAAACAAATCAGGCTACTCATGGACCTTCTTGCCACCTTCTGTTCAATCCTTCTCTTTGTGGCTATAGTTGCCAACGTCGTACTACAATGGGGAAACTTGAAGTCACGGCACAAATCCAAAAGGCTGCCTCCAGGCCCACCAAGATTGCCTGTATTCGGCAACCTTCTTCAGCTGGGCCAACAGCCTCATCGGGACTTAGCTTCCTTGTGTGATAAATATGGGCCATTAGTCTACCTCCGACTTGGCAGAGTTGATGCCATCACCACCAATGATCCTGAAATCATACGCGAAATACTCGTCCGACAAGATGAAGTTTTCGCCTCCCGACCAAGAACTCTCGCAGCAGTCCACCTAGCTTATGGGTGTGGAGATGTGGCACTGGCCCCGTTAGGCCCACGTTGGAAGCGAATGAGGAGGATTTGCATGGAGCAATTATTAACCACAAAGAGGCTCGAGTCTTTTGCAAATCACCGTGCCGATGAAGCCCAACATCTGGTCCAAGATGTTTGGGCCCTGGCCCAAACAGGAAAACCTGTGAACTTGAGGGAAGTGCTCGGTGCATTTTCCATGAACAATGTGACTAGGATGTTGCTAGGTAAGCAGTATTTTGGTGCAGAATCAGCAGGCCCGCAAGAGGCCATGGAATTCATGCATATAACACATGAGTTGTTTTGGCTTCTGGGGGTGATATATCTAGGTGATTATTTACCATTTTGGAGGTGGATTGACCCTTATGGTTGTGAAAAGAAAATGAGGGAAGTGGAGAAAAGAGTGGATGATTTTCACAATAAAATTATCGAAGGACATAGAAAGAAGAGACAAGTAAAAGGAAAGGAAACCAGAGTGGAAGTTAAAGATATGGACTTTGTTGATGTTTTACTGTCACTGCCTGGTGAGAATGGAAAAGAACACATGGATGATGTAGAGATCAAAGCTCTAATTCAGGTAATGATCACATCTCTCAAAATGATCATTACAATACTCATTTTCATGATTTTTTTTTTCAATTTCTTTCTATATATATATATATATTTGAAACCACTTCCGCTAACATTTTAGAACACTCTGGTTTTGTGGTACATGACATTAGGATATGATAGCTGCTGCTACAGACACTTCAGCTGTAACCAATGAATGGGCAATGGCAGAGGTGATCAAGCATCCACGTGTCCTTCGTAAAATACAAGAAGAGCTTGATTCAGTCGTGGGTCCCAATCGAATGGTCGCGGAATCTGACTTGCCTCACCTTAACTACCTACGTTGCGTTGTACGAGAGACATTCCGCATGCACCCAGCTGGGCCTTTGCTTATCCCACATGAGTCCTTACGTGCCACCACAATCAATGGCTACCATATCCCTGCCAAAACCCGGGTCTTTATCAACACTCATGGGCTGGGCAGAAATACTAAAATTTGGGCCGATGTTGAGGAGTTTCGTCCCGAAAGACATTGGCTGGCTGACGGGAGCCGAGTGGAGATAAGCCATGGAGCCGATTTTAAGATACTGCCCTTCAGTGCTGGTAAAAGGAAATGCCCTGGCGCGCCACTTGGTGTGACTCTGGTGCTCATGGCTTTGGCTCGACTCTTTCATTGTTTTGATTGGACCCCACCAGAGGGGCTAAGGCCCGAAGATATCGATACTGCTGAGGTTTATGGCATGACCATGCCCAAGGCTAAGCCCTTGTTGTCTATGGCTAGGCCACGCTTAGCAGAGCATATGTACTCCTGACTGAAGACTTGTATGCTATTACATTGTGACCGTCATGGTGCTATTAAGTTGGGAATTGTGTGTGTGTGTGTGTGTTTTAGTCTCTTCAGAAATGCTAAAGCAGAGTTCCATGTAAAGGATGCACGGCTAGTTGAAACAATGAGTTATATAGATGTGCTAGCCCTTTTTATGGTCATTTAAAAATCACCAGCAATGAAATCATCGAACACGGCTTAACTTGATTTTAAAACTCGTTTTGCCAATGGTTCTTAAGCTTGTTTAATCCAACTTGTTTAGGCTCATGAGCCTATTCATTTAGTTGTTTGAGCTAGACCAATGACCTAATTTAAGTGCTTGCTTAATTATGTAGTTAATTCTTTAGTTGGATTGAAGGGTTTTCCGGGTCTATAGGTATTGCTATTTGCTACTAACATGGCAGCAGAGTTGTGGGCCATTAAGCAAGGTCTTCTCTTGATTAGAAGCATGCAATAGCCTCCCTTGGTGGCGGAATCCGACTCCTTAGAAGCTATAATTCGATGTATTTCCGATATAATCCCTCTCTCTCATCCATATCTTTCCCTGATTCTTGATATTCAAGCTATTCGTCCAACATTCGGGCATTGCGAAATCACTCATTTTCTTCGAGAGGGAAACCAATGCGCTGACTAAGCTAATATTGGCTCTGCTTTTGACACTCCTCTTCAGATATAATAAAAACTGTAAATTGTATTTTGTTTTATTGTATGGCTGAATTACAAGTGTTTTTATATATAGACTGTAAGATAATCATTTTCACATCCACTCTTACATTTAAAATAAAAGTGGGTGATATAATCACTCTCACCACCACTAACACACTTAATAAAATAAGATAATCACTTCCACAGTTTATAAAAGATCACAATCACTTCCACGTTCACTCCTGCTATTAATAAAATAGAAACCACTTAAGCTACGAACTAATTAGCTTGTAAAACTACAGTTCTTTCCTCTCCTTTTTCTTTTGTTTTTTTTCCACCTTACAAAAAAAAAAAAAAATTAAAACTATTGGTTACTGTTTACTACATTTTTCATCTAGGTTCATTCATACTATTTACATAAACTTAAATGCGTTATTCTTTTCATTATATAATGATATTTTTATAGTTTTAAAATATTTTTAAGATATTTATTACGAAAATTTTTGTGACATTATAGTGTAATCAATCTTTTTTAAATATTATTTTTTTACTTCGTAAATATTTTTTATTTAATCTTGGTCCTACTTTTTAGTTTCATTTTGATCGTTGCTTCTTCTTTTTTAATTTTTTTAATTAAAAATTTTAAGACAAAAAATGTTTAGAAAAGAATACAAAATAAATTTATAACTAAAAATGTGGATAGAGATAAATAAATAATGTTTTTCAATAAAAAATTTATAAAAATATAAAATTTTGGTAAAAAATTATAAAATTGAATGAATTTTTATCTAATTTTAATTTGATATATTTTAATAGAAGGATAATATAACACTGAATATTAAAATAAAATAATTTTTAAAAAATTATTTTATATTTTTTGTTTAATTCAGAGCGTAGCATGAATAAAAAAATTAATTTAAAATAAAAGATATGGATGTAATGACTCCTACATGTACTTTTAACTTCACTGTTTTAGGATAACTACTTAAGTTACAAACTACGTGGCTTGTAAAACTGCAGCTCCTTTTTCTTTTTTCTTTTTTCTTTCTTTATTTTTAGAATGGAGCCGAAATAGTAAAATAGCCGTATCTGATTTGATAAATGTTTTTTTTTTTTTTTTTTTGACCTTGTAATTAAAAGCAATGGCGAGCCGACTTGGCCCTGAAATTTGATCGCATTTGATTAAAAGAAATAGAATTTTGACAAAACTACCAAAACAAAGCTACAGTGGACCCCTGACATCAATCAAGAAAGAGTTGGTTTGTTTCTTATCAACCTCAGGACTCAAACAACCTGCGCAAACCATCGTTCTTCAAAGGTATGAAACACAACTAGATCCTCTTACAACTCTGTTTGTCTTACAAAAGCTTAATGCCTGCCATCTGTTTGCACAAATGCCTGAACGAGACCCCTGTTCAGCGTGTTTGTTTGGCTTTTACGTGACTTTATAGTTGAAAAATTGCGTCAACTGATCTAGTAATTCTGTTAGATAAATATTGAGTTTTTTCTTCTTTTTTGGTTTTTATTTTGTTTCAAATAATTTTAATGATATTCTGACCGAGCAAAGTTTGAGTGTTTTTTCTGTTCCCTGGCAACAGGAGGACCAAAATTGGGCTCTGTTTGTCATGTTTCTTCGGCGAGCTGCAGTGGCATTGCCCCAGTCGAGAAGGTTGTTTAGTACTAACAGAACTTATGATATTTCAAGTTTCATTGCAGAAATGAATAAGGTAAAGTTTCTGTTACGATATATTCTGGAATTTTTTTGTTAATCTGTCAAGCGTAAATCATCTTTTGTCCCAGTTTTTCAGGATTTATATCCTTCTGTAATGCTCTTGTAGTAGGTTGAGCACCTACTCTGTTCATTTGATGATGAAAATCTTCACTAATCAAGATAAAAATAGTTAATTCATTTCAATATTAATCTCACTCTCTCTCAAGAGATATTACTGATTACTTTTGCTGCGGATTCTTTTTTTCTTATGCACCAATGCTTGTTTTAGGAAATGGAATCAGTCTTTGGTGAATGCCCTCCAAGTGAACTTGCTGGTTCTATCAATTGCAATCTTGCGGTTGAAGAATCCCCTTTAAAACCACATGGACTCGCCAGTTCTAATAGTGAAAGTTTTAGTAGGTCTCAAGAATCCCAATCTGCAACTCAAAAAATGAATCAAAACCCTGCTGGGCTAACCCACATTGGAAGTGCAGGAGAAGCCCAAATGGTGGATGTGTCTCCAAAAGAAAACACTAATAGAACTGCTGTTGCTAGTTGCAAAGTAATTCTTGGCAAGAAGGTGTTTGACATGGTCTTAGCAAATCAAATGGCCAAAGGCGATGTCCTCACTGTGGCCAAAATTGCTGGCATAAATGGAGCAAAGCATACTAGCACCCTTATCCCATTATGCCACAATATCATGCTAAACCATGTTCGTGTTGATCTAGTGCTGAATCCGGATGACCACAGTGTCAAAATTGAAGGGGAAGCTGCTTCGTCTGGGAAAACTGGGGTTGAGATGGAGGCAATGACCGCTGTCACGGTTACTGGCCTAACTGTTTATGATATGTGCAAGGCTGCTTCTAAGGAAATTCAGATGACATATGTGCGGCTTGAGCGTAAAACTGGTGGGAAGAGTGGGAACTGGTCCAGGGAGGAGTAGTGGTATGTTTGATTGAAGAATGTGCTTTGGTGCTGCCATATGACACGAAGGTTAGTGCATTGAAAATGCTCCTTTATATTTCATGGAAGTTGATGATCGAATGAAACGTTTACCATCAAAGATAAGTGTGATAATTTATAATAAAGGTTAGAATTTGTAGTATTTGTTGGAAATCTTGGTTTTGATAGATAATAAGTAAAGGTTAGAATTTGTAGTATTTGTTGGAAATCTTGGTTTTGATAGATAATAAGTAAAGTGTGATAAAGATAGTTTGAAAGTGTTTGTTTTTCAGTGAGATGTTAATTCTACATGGGAAATAAATGAAAAGGAGATGCAATTCATAAAGTAGACTTCTTTTAAGGTTTTAAATATTTGAAAGGATTTTGAGAGAATCTAAGTGGATAGAATTTCATATATATATATATATGTGTGTGTGTAGACTATCACGTAACACATATTTTTTATTTGGTGATTTAATTAAATTCATAATTGTATTAATTAATTACATCTTTAATTATTATTTTTTACAAATAGTTTTTAAGTTTCAAAGAAATATGATTGTTGGATTGTAACGGTTAGAATTTAACAATTAGTTATTTAATTAAATTAATTTTTCGACAATCATGTTTGTTATGAAATGATTCCAATCCAACAGTAAAGATTCCAGCAAACCATAAATAGAAGTATTGCACATGACAAAAACATTATTCTTTCTTCTGCAATCCTACTATCAAAAATTTTCTCTTTCTAGAACTCCACAACTTCAAGAGAAATTCTCTAGAAGAAATTTCAAATTCTCTAAAAGAAATTTCAATAATGTTGCCTGCAATTTCTTGAGTGCAAAAATTGAATCCTAAAAGTAAATTGGCAATTTTTTGGGTGTGAAAATTGAATCTTAGAAGTAAATTATCAAAATCCATATTGTATTATGGTAAGGGCAGCCTTGCAGTATTATAATGAAGGTAATAATCAACTTAAAGATGGTGTGGGAAGATTTCTGAATGCAATTAAGCAATACGATATTTTGTTTTCATCTTCAATTTTGCAATTGTTATTTTATTATTTAACAGTATAGTGCACCTTTTTTATCTCAATAAGTTTTTACACATGCCAAGGTCAAGCATTTCAGTCATATCAGGAGAAAGCAATTAGGGTAGCACCAAATTGGGTTCTGGAAGAGAGTTTGGAAACAATATTATCCTTAAGCTTCTGTGAATGAAGTGACTGCTTGCAGTTTTTAAGCCCAAATCCTCATGGTTCTAAACACAACTTTACCGGTGCCATAGCCCCTTTAGTTTTTGCTGCTTGTTGATGGCAAAAGTTTTGCTATCTTTCTCTTTCATAAAGAAGTCGATCTACTGTACGTTGTCATCTAAGCATCCAGAAAAGGAAAGGAAAGAGAGAGAAATGAATGCCAGCAATTTCATGAAGCAGCTGATGGAAATTATAGATTCTAGAGCTGCAGTAGGAAGCAAGGTAGTTAAGGTTGTCAATTAGCTGATCTGTATGCAGAACCGTTGGCAAACCTTCTGAAAGTCTGAATCCAAGAGCCTATAGAGGAATTGATTGTCAATAGGGTATTGATTGGAGAATTAAAACCCATGTGAAGAAAAAAAGTGAAATTTGGCACAGGTAGGTATCCTGATTTAATTAGTTATTACAAACTTCTAATTTGTAAGATCAAGTAAAGAAGAAGAAGAAGAAGTAGTTCAATGGAAGGACCTAACATCAAAGAGATAATAATGAAATATTGAATTGACCTTGAGAAGATACATTCTTTAGCTCGAAGCGTATAATTGAGGCGGCCTACTGATAGCATGTGTACTATATTATACGTTCGGCATCAACATTATTCCCCGAAGTTAACTATCTTTGCTCTGATTTGCTTTGCGGTAGCATCTGGGAGCCACGTCAAAATCAAATCTTTATTTTTGGTTTCCTCCTAGCATTTTCTGGTGACGAGGATATTTTAGTTGACACCAGCCTAACACCCTCACCTGGATGTTGCTGCTACGGATAAGTATATTATATCTATATTTTAATATTTTAAATAATTTAAAAATATAAATATAAAATATATAATTAATTAATGCATTATAAAAAAATTGTTATATATATATATATATAATTGAATTTAAATATATAGTAGGAATTTTTTTATTTTGATAAATAAAAAATACATGTAATTAATTATTTATTTGGAAAAAATCAAATCAGAAGAGGTGTTTAATCAATTTATATTAGAAGAATATTTAATTTTAGTTAATAAATATTTATAAAAATAGAAAAAGTAATCATTAATCACGAAAAAAAATTATTTTGATTAAATAATAATTCATGAAAAAAAAACCAATCCAGCGAAAAATATTCTAGGGACCGTTTTTGTAATATTAATTAAATTAGGAATTGTTTTATATAAAATAATAATTTAGAAGACCAAAGTGTAAAATCTAAAAAATTGACAAAAAAATCACTTACGGTTTTTTGGAAAACGACGTCGTTTTTGGTCTAAAGAGCCCAAAACGATATCATTTTGGTTTTACTATAGCAGAGGCTTAATTATAGTGAAACCTAGTAAGTTTTTAGTATATGTATAATGTTTTTTAAAATTTAACAAGATAAAAGAGTATATGTTCTGCCCCTTTAGTATTCCATACTCTACTTTTATATCCTCGGGTTTGAAGTTTGAAGTTTGAACTTTGAAGAGGAAGGTTCCAATGTTATGGGTCAAGGGCCTTGACTGACTTTAATCTATGCTCTTAGTGACATCATCGGTGGATTTGAGCAAATGGTTCGTGATAAGAAAGGTCTTTAGCCCAAAGTTTTAACTTGATCCAAAAGCTAGCATCATTTATAGGTTTTAACTATAGTTTCATTTGCCCTAACTCGATATCACTAATGCTTTCCCGGATCTGAAGCTTAACTTTAATCATCTTTCCAGGTTATGATTCTCCTTTCCCTCTGCTATTCTTTTACGCTTTTGGAAAGTTATTGGGCCCGGGAGTTTTAACAGGCCTCGATTGTAATTGATGCACAGATATACTTATCGCTCGCTTCAGCTGGCTATTATGCAAGCCACCATAAAACGGAACCCTTTTTCAGGCAGTGGGTTTTTACCCTGCCTTTTCTTTTTCTGCTCCCGCCCTCTTTTAGTCTTCACTTACCATCGTTTTTGTCCTTTCTCTTTTCCTTTGCATCTATTCAACAGGAAAATAAAAAAAAGATGCTATTGCTAAGTTCTTTTCTCTTGTTTTAATTTCTCTAAGTTGAAGAGAGGGGGCCATTTTGCACAAATAGACGAGCTTTTATTGTTCCCACTGTATTACCGCTACCGTACCTACTATTACAGTACCATGTGGTCCTAGCTAAGGCTAAACGCTAGACAGAAGATTCATTGTTTTCGTTTCTCTCTTCATTTATGTGGCATCCAGCGATTTTCATAAACGAATGGGCTAGCACGGAGAGGGGTGTTGGTTTGATATATTTGTTTTTACCTTTTAGTTTAATGATAAGAAATATCCAGATGTAATTATATTACAAATAAAATTAACACAGAATCACTAAACATTATGTTGTAGTGTACCTTCGGTTGTATATTAAAATTAATTTAATTGTGGATTGTTACTCAATTGTAATGTGCTTTTTACTGTACTGTGACATTATTATTATTTTCATGCACATGATATAAAAGTTTTTGTGAATATTATATTTTAATCTTTAATTTTTCTAAACATTATTGTTTTTTTTTTAGACTTCATTTATATCACAGTCTGATATTTGGCTGTAGCGATTAGAGAGAAACAAAGGCAAAGACGGGAGGAGAGAGAGTTACAACGAGGTACATTATAGTGGTTTTAACTATTGATTTCACCTTTAATTTGTTTGCTTTGAAAAAAAAAATTATAGTGATTTGAAATCATGAAACAGTTGGAAGAGTCGAATCAAAACTTTAAAATATTTTCAGTTTTTTAATGTCATTTGGATTTTTGTGTCTTTTATAGGCATTGAAATGAATTGTGAGGTTCTTACTTAGGCGAATTTTTTAACTAACTTGAGTTTACTAAGATTTAAAGTCGAACCATGCGTCGTTTGCTGAACACAAAGCGAGCGACACATCGCATTATTTTTTTAAAAAAAGGTTGGCCTGGGCGGGCCTTGTTCTCCTTCTCCAACACAAGGACGAATGCCTAGCTTGGTTCTTTATTTTCTTTCTTAATTTTTCGTTTTTTAATATTTTATTATTATTATTTAATTTTGTGCAAAAATTATGGAAATTTAATTGTTATTTTCAGAGTTTCCCACACAGCCTAAAAAAAATGATATGTTTTTAATAATTTATTTTTTAATACAATATTATGAATAAAAATATTAAAATGCTTTTTTATATTTTAGATTAATTTTTTTGTTTAGATTATAGCAATTTTTTAGCTAAAATTCATGGATAAAAAAAACAAATCATGTTTTTTTAATATAAAATCCATAAAAATTATAAGAAAGAATTAGTTAAATACAAAATTTTGATTAAAAAATATAAAATTTAGTGAATATTTTATATATATATATTTGATTTTATATATTTTGATAGATTCACAACATGGGACATTACATTAAAATAATTTTTTAGAATAATTTTATATATTCTATTCAATCCACATAACACTAATAACATTAAACTAGTGTTATATGTGATCAAATGATTTTAAAAATATATTTTTTATGTCAAATTTAATACATTTAAAAGAATAAATCCCTATAAATATTAGCTATAAAATTTAACTCGGAAAGTTTTGGGAAATAACAAGCCTCATCACCTTTGAAATCAATCCCATACGAATTCCAGGTCTGATTTATTTTTGAATATGCAATCATGTAACCAGAACTTGGACATGCAGATGCCCGGGACCTGCAGGGGATTCTTTTGTGCACACCATTAACCTAACATCTCCAGACATAACACATCTTTTTGTTGTTTGTCGCTCGTGCATTTAGTACCGATATCCTCATCTTTAACTTACATTCATTTTAGGACATTGTTCCCATACACGTCCTATCATAAAAAACACTAGCGAATTTTTGAACTTATGGATTAGTGGTGCTAAAGCGGCACCGTGTTCCTCCCTAAAACTTGTCGTGTATGACCTCTAGTTTCCACGTCAGATACTGGTAAAGTCCACCTGGCAAAAAATGGTAAGTGCACCTGGTATCTGTGAAAAGGGCCAGAAAAGAAGACAAGCTAGCAGATGAGAAGATAAGAACAAAGGAAAAGGCAAGGTAGCCTAGAGGAGGTCACAAAGATATGAAGCCCAGTTGCATGAAAAGCGTGAACCCATGAGAGTCTCGTCAATATTGTCTTGTATGTTTATGGTTACCTCCATATTTATCTTCAATGAGAACATGAGAATGCCACTATTGTATGAATTCGGACAAAAAATGGAGTTTTATTATGTGAGGTGGGCATGTTTTGTATTACTACGTCTGTTTGCCATTAATTAGTTTTGGAGTTAATTTTAGTCTTTGTTGTTTTAAGTCTACGGATAACTTAGTCTCTCTTTTTTATTCTTTTAAAATTTATTTTAATTTTTTTATTTTAAAAAATATAAAAATATAGAAAAATGAATGAGAAAAAAATATTTTATAAAATAAAAATAATATTAAATTAAATATAATAAACCTTAGTTAAAAGATTAAATAATAGTAACGAGAGAGATTAATTAATTTGTTTCTTGAAATCAAGAGATTAATTTATAATCTACTCATTAGTTTTGATCTATTCATTCTAAATTGGGTTCAAACAAAAAATTTCTCAACTAACTCATTAATTCATCTATATAACATTTCTAAAATTTTTTCCTTTAAGATCAAAAAAACGAGAATCGTTGTTTTAAGACCGATGTCGCATTTTGCTCGTTAATTTTAATGGCGAGTTAATTGGAAAACGTTCGATAGTTGGAATTCAATTAGAAACTTTAATCTAGTTGAGAATGGAGTGATAACTGGAGGACAAACATGGTCTTTGCCAAAGATTTGTCAATATATATTGATTTGATTTTTTGATGTTTTTTAGAGGGGAAGTTCATGAAAATTATTAGCGCATCCAACAAAAGAAAAGGAGAATGAGATGTTTTAGACTAGACATGAGGATCGGGAAGATCAATCTTTTGCTAGACGATCTGATAAATTGCAAAAAGAATAAATGAGTTAATCATCGTAGTTTTGATTAATTAGTTTATTTTTAATTCTATTTATATTACAAATTGTTAATTATTTATTATTTAAAATTTAATTAAGTTTGAATTATATTTAATTAAGTTAATTTGATTTAGGTTTAAATTAATTAAGTTAATTTTTATTCATTTATTATTTTTTAATTTTATTTATATTTCAATTTGTTAATTAATTGTTATTTAAAATTTAATTAGGTTTGAATTATGATTAATTTACTTAGGTTAATTTAAATTAGGGTTAATTTTTATTGATTGGTTGATGCTTAATTTTATTTATATTGCAATTTGTTAATTATTTGTTATTTAATGTTTAATTAGCTTTGAATTATGTTAATTTAATTATTTTATTAATGATTGTTGAAGTGTGTCGAGATGCATTGCAGCGTACCGAATATGAAGATTCAAAGAACCTCGACAATTGAGCGAAAACAAAGTTGGTTCAATACTCGCGATATAGGCGGGATGACGAGTTTGAAATTTAATTTAACTCGGAGTATACTAGGTAGGTGCGGGTCTCGATGTGCATAAATTGATTGTTGGTTGATATATGTGTTATCAATTGTTAATTAAAAATATTTACATGTGTTGTGCATTTTTAAATGTAGTTTTTTGTGATCATTTGGAGTATATGGTAATTGAAAAAAGATCTAATTTACGTGGGAGATTCTACCAAAATTTTATTATGTGTTTAGATAAATTATTAATTAACTAATGGCGTGTTGTCTCGGAAATACAAAAACAAAATAATGAGATCCGACTGTACATGGAAGGATGTAAGATTAACTAATGGGTCTTTAAATAATGATTTCGTGAATGAAATTGAAAACTTTGTTGTATTGTTGTTAGTCATCATGAATGGGGTTGAAGACCAACAAACCCTCGTATTTATAGAGTAGGTGTGGGATGTATGGTGTCGGGATTGGGCCACACTCGAGTTTCAAATCTAATCTCAACGAGCATCCCAAAATCACATGTTAGAGACGGATGGTGTTGGTGTTGGTGTTGGTGTTGGCCTATCTAGGCATACGGGGGATCCATCTCTCTAATTGGGCACGGCTGAACGTTTGGTAAATCTTATTAACCATTATGTTATACATTAATATTTACATTTATTACATCTCATATTATTTTGTCTATTTTTTTAGCATAATAAATTAGCTCATAACTCACATCTTTGTGAGGTATTTACGAATAGTCACAAGCAAAAAGATGGCTTATTCGTCTCTAATTGGGCATACTAAACATTTGGTAAATCTTATTAACCATTATGTTAGACATTAATATTTGCATTTATTGCATCTCATATTATTTTGTCTATTTTTTTAGCATAATAAATTAGGTCATAACTCATATCATTATGAGGTATTCCCGAATAGTCACAAGCAAAAAGATGGGTTATTCGTCGACGAGCGATCCCAAATAATAATGGTAAGTCTTTTATTTTTTTTAAATATACATCTATCGATTTAATCTAAAAAATATATTTATAATTTAATATTATAACTATTTTAATTACGTAAGAGCGTTTGTAGTCATTTCAAGAAGTAGCTACTAAGGAATAACATGAGGGTGATTCATTGTCTCCCAATGTCGACATGACTAACATATATTTCAATGTTGTAGGAGGGCGGAAAAAGCAGAGAGTGTACGACCTCAAAACATAGGTGTCCTAGTATTATTCTCGTTTTGGCGTTGGATTGTCATCTACCACATCATGGTATCCCGATGGTAATATTTGTTAGCACCCAATTTTTGCTCCTCTTTTGTTTAATTTTCATTTATTATTTTTAAAAATACAAAAAAAAAAGGATAAAGCAAAACAAAAATGAAAAATACAAAAAATTAGAATAGTCTAGTTTAGATTATTTCTAAGGAGGGGGTTAATTGAGAAAAATAAAGAGTGAGAAATAATTAAAAAGATAATTGGGGGCTTAATTAAAGAATTCAAAGCTTCGATTCCTTTTTTTTTTAAATGAAAAAGGTACAATTAGAACCAATTAAAATAAAAAGTTCCAATTATTGACAATGGGAGGCTTAAATTTAAAACACAAAAAACAAATTGAACCTAGATAAATGCATGGAGGAAAATCAAGGACCAAATTAGATTTTTCTTTAAAAAACCTAAAAACTAGTATGCATTTTTTGTTATAAACCTACCGTTCATTATCACTTCGAGGGGACGAGAATTTTTCAGTTGCCATACAAACATAAACCTCGGCTCTCTCTCGTGCAAAACACATCTTCGACAACTCCCTCTCCCCACGCCACACTACCACTTCAACCCTCTCAACCATGCGGCACCGGCCCCTCCACACACCTGTTAGCCTTACCATCAAAGACCTATTTTTTTCCAGCTACCTCTCTCTCTATCTACCGCAACTCAAAGCTCCCACCTCACAAAACCACATCGGGCCATCTCTTTCTTTGCCCGAAATAGCCACTCACAAACCTCATAAGACCGCCACCTAAGCCTCCACAACCAGCCTCTTCCTCACGCCCCAATTTCCCCTAACACGACACATTCCGGTCGCCAACTCTCCCTCAACTAGCCCTCACCCATAGTTTCCCCATGAGCGACCCTTTCTCACGCCTCAAGCAACCGTCATAAGTAACCCTCTCCCACGTCATAAACTCTTCACCCATTTTTAGCCACATCTCCTCCTCCTCATAGCTCCCAACTCTCTCACCCACATCACCACAACCCTTTCCTAAAACTCTAGCTCCGGTCGCCTCTCTCTACACCTCATAAACCCATATAAATTGACTTCCATGGCCACTAAATAGCTCCAACCAAGCCATCAAAACACCACAAAAACCTACACTTCATCCTCTTTTAAACCCCCAAAAGTAACCCCAAAACCCACCAAAAAGAACCCCCAAAATCAGCTCCGTAACCACTACCAATAGCCTCCAAAAACCTTTATAGAGCAACCCCTTCGGACAACCCCTTTGAACCACCAAAGAAGCCACTAAAACACCCACAATCCAGCTTCAAGATAACCTCAAGAAACTCTCAAAAAACGTCCCAAAACAGCCACCAACGGCAGCCTTTACAACTTTGAAACGACCACCAACGACCACGAAAACACTTGCAAAGAAGCCCTTTTGGATAGCCCATTTAAGTCACCAAAGAAGCCTAAAACAACCCCCAAACCAGCTTCAAAAAATCCAAAAAAAACCCCTAAAACACCCACTAAAACAGCCATAAAACCTTTCTTAAAACGATCCATTTGATACCTTTTTTTTGGAGTTACTTGAAAAAAAGAAAAAAGAAAAAAAAATTATTAAAAAAAAAAAGGCTAAAAAGATTTTTTCTTGTGTTGGATTGTTGGCGGCCATAACATGATGTTGTAGGTTACATTTGGTTGATTCTTTTTGACAAAAAAATAAACAATAAAAGCTACCTTGGGCTTTCAAGAACTCGTAAATTTTGCGAGTAACTTTGGAGTGTTCACACGAGTAACGGAAAGTTTTTTGGTCACTTTAGCGACACTCGCACCCCACATTTACCTTCCTTTTTCGACTAATCAAATATTCGATTATCATCGGGAACAAAAAGGGTAGGATCGACTCGAATCTAACGTTGACACTTCGAACTTTTTGGGTAAAAATCTTAAAACATGACATTTCTAAAAACGTGATAAATATTTGAAAATGACTCGTGTGCTTTGGAATGTGGTTAAAACCGTGATAGTTGGCATAACATTTATGAAATAAATGTGGTCAAAATGAAATATTACCGCAAAGATCATCAAGGAAATATATTCTATGTTTTCTTGTTATTATGCATGTTTGTCCAACTATAAAAGTCTCAATTTTTGTGCTTTAATTGACTTTTCATGATTTTTTGCAATGCTACAATAAAGTCGTCGGTGGTTTCAAAATCATTTTGCTCGGTGTCTAGTCCCTGTTTTTTCTATTTTTGTTTGTTGTTTCTCGATTTCTGTTTTCTATGTTTTATTGCCTATTTCATCAAAACGAAGTCGTCGGTGGCTTTCCACTTATGTGATGAAGTCGTCGAGTGGCTTTGAAAATAATTTTTTCCATTTGATGCTTGTTTGTTTGAAATGAAGTCGTCGGTGGTTTTTCATTTATGTGACGAAGTCGCCGATGGCTTTTAAATAGTTATTTGCTCCTCACTGGAATGACATGAAGTTGTCAATGACTTTTCACTTCTATGAAAAAGTTATGATAGCTTCCTAAACATGTGACTCGAAGTCATTGATGGCTTCCCACTTGTGTAAGCGAAGTCGCCGATGACTCACAACTCATACCAATAAAAAACTATTTACCTTTAGAAACTTGCATATTCTTAATAATAGGTCGTGTTTGCTAATGACTAGCCGAAATTCTAATTTTTCACCTTTTTCCCATTTGGGTAGGATGTATTAGCCTTGGACCGGCTCGAACGTTCAAACTATCCTATTTTATACCCAAACCATCATATCTCATATTTTTACAAAATAAACTCATTTAAATAGACATAAAAGCATAACATGATAAAAATTAGATTTTTATATTCGTAGACAAATAATGCAACCTACCTCGGATAGGACGGGATGATGGTGACGACATGTCTTCCCCATACGTAACCAACTCTGTTTATCCGGATATCCATATAGATAAGTATGTTTAGGGTTATCTAGTTTTCTCGGATTAGCTAGGTGGCGACTCCTTGTTTCGGCCCCTCCTCTCGTCGGTGGGCGACGTTGATAACATTCGGGAGGTTAATGCCTAATACGAAGATAGGATAAAAAATATGGAGGTTGAATATACTCGATAGTTCCAAGAACAAGAGAGTAAATTTTGTAATCTACATAGTCAAATGGAGATGGTGCCTGGTGGTGTTAAGAGAACTGTAGCGAGACTCACATCCTTTTTCCGACCCCCGCACAACTCGGGAGTTAGTCATTCCTCTCAATATCCAAGGGTAGAAGATGATGTAGGAGATAATGATAATGAGGACTAGCTTTTTTTTTTCCTTTTTTTAAGGTTTTTAATTTCTTGTACACTCGAACCCATTTAAATATTTATTTTATTTCAATTTATATTATTTTAATTTTATTAAATATTTTTTTGTGTTTTAATAAGTGTTATTTTTAGTTGTTAGCTACTACCATTAGCATTAAATAGTTATTTAAAAAAAATACCTTCATTTAACGACCGAATTAGCAACCAAAACTAAATCTCTTTGCGATTGACACATATACGATCATTAAATAGTGACGGATATGGCAATGAATTTGCGAGGAAATTTAGCAAGTATAATTAGCAACAACAATTCTGTTGTTAAATAGCTATGGCCATATGGGACATAGTGATGGTTTTGTGACAAATTCTAGACCTAAAAGACAATTGTTTGTTTCGATTTAACGATGGAAATACTTTACGTTAGCGATAGATAGCAATTTTCATCACTAAAAAAGTAGCAATGATGGTTTTAGTCTGTTGAAAAATATTGTCACAAATCCGTCGTTAAAAGTGAATAGTTATGAAAAATCTCGTCACTATTTTACTATTTTCCTATAGTGCCACTATGCGACCAGAGAAATAATGTAATTCATATACCAAGAGAAAATGCACAGTATTAATGAATTTTAATCTTTTCTGAATCTGAATCTCAAATGAGTTCTCCAACTATGTTGAAATTCTTGGATATTAAATATTTTAGAAATTTATGGAGTTATATTTGTTTATAGATGCCGTCCAGTTATTTAGTTCTTTTCATACAAAAATACGTTTTACAGGACTTGACATTTTGTTAAAAACATAGGAAAAGTTTGGCAAATAAAATTGATTGTGAATTTCCAAATATCTCAGGAGCATAATTGAAAAAAAAAAATTTCCTATGAAACTAATTTGAGTTTTATCCTTTAATCTCTAGCGACTACCTAATTCTCCATAAAGAACGCAAAATTCTTTAGTATACGGTTTAAAGTCGGCATCTTCTTATGCTGCAACTTGATTTCTTTACCCTCTTTTTTTATTTTTTGTAGAAATTGACCTGGTCTTTGTTTTTATATTATTTCTGCATATGTAACTGAATTAATTTTATTTTTTATAATTTTCAATCATTAATTCTATTATTGTTTTTCTATCCAAATTAACATAATTAGTTACCTTCATAAGTTAATATCATATTGAAGATGGAAATTTCATTGAAGAAAAGGAGGGTCACTAAAAAGAGAGAAGGAAGGAGGAAATGGAGGCTTTGAAGAGGAAGACGGATATGGTCTCTTGTGATTTTATTTTTATTTATTTTTCTTATGCTTGTTGCGTGCTTATGCATAGCTGGCATGTAGATCAAACTGAGAACCTTTAGAGCATATTATTAAATAATATGCATTGATTGATTCTATTAATTTAAATGGAATGATATATTAAAATTTAATTATTTTTTAAGAATAAAGTTAGTTGAATTAAGAATATAAATATATATTGAAAACTCAACTATTAGACGAGAATTATCGACTAAGCAATTTTCCATTTTTTTTTTATTATTTTTTTCCCTTGAAGGCTGAACCGGTTATATGTCCAGTTTATGACCACTTTATATTGCACGACTATAAAATCTTGCATCCTTGCTTGGTAACTTTAAGAGGACGTTTGGTATGGAAGCATTTAAGATTTTCGTTGAAAAATCATTTAAAGATGCCAAGGACTTCTGCTTTTGATATGCCTAGTTATCCAACATTCTTTAGGGACATTACATTTCCTTAGAAGCAAAAAATGTGATACCCTTCTAAAATAACAGGAATCAGAACTCTTAAGGGCAATATAATGAATGTGTTTTGGATTTAAATATCCTTGCCATTGATGTTCATTATACGGGTATATCCTTAACTTTTACTAATCGTGTAATTTTAGATATCACGTGCTTATACTTTCAAACATCTTTAATGAATATTTACGTAATAGTTACAGTTTTATCAAGTCAAATTTTTATGTATTTTTTTTATCAAAAAAATAGTTTTTTATATCAAAATTATAAAATTTTTAGTTGAATCTATTTCAATATATTAGTTTTTAACACGAGCAACACGTGTATTTATGCATGGACAATATTTAAACAAAAAGCAAATATCAGATTTTAAGAGTTTTAAGATTTAAAAGATAAATTTATTAAAATTTCTTATTAATTTTAAAAACTGAACAAAACACATTAAAGATACATCACTATGAATTTTTTTTTAACAAAATACAAATATCATATTTTAATTAATCGTATTTTAAAATGACATAAGAATTTGCATACCAAAAATCCCTTCAATATCATAGTATCACCGTTTTCTTAATTACCTTTGGATAATGTAAAAGATAATAAAAAAAAATCACAAAGCAGACAAAATAGACAAGCGTAAGCAAATGTACTATATTAGTACAATGATGTACGGAAATTATTTCATCACAGGGTTCTCAAAGCAGCATGGACACGACAAATTGGCAATCAACGCTCATTGACGTGCTACATGTGCACATGCTACCCATTCAGGCAGAGGTCACCATTATACCTTGCCTGGTGTTGTTGAGAGGAGAGCAGGGTAAATAATAGCAGTAACAGTAACAGTAATAGTAGCTTTATCACCAGGATGACTTCAGTTCACCGCCAAGTCCCACGAGGCGACTTCAATTCTCGAGTCTCAAAAGACATTATCCTATCTGTCAAGCATTAACGAATCCCAGCCCAACCTCTACCTAACAAAAGCAAACGATCTTTGGATATTTGTCCTTCCCACTCAGATCAAGCACCCCAGGGACAATTTCGTCATCTTACTTCCATTTTCTTAAAGGATCGGGTAGATCGGGTGATAAAAAGACTTGTTCACTGTATTGATTTCGCGAGTTGGAATCATATGGGTGCTTAGAAGAATTTATTTTTTTAAATTAACCATGTTCATAAAGAAAATATGTTCTTAACATCACACGATAAAGAGCATTCTGTTTCTGCTAACCTGCCAACTGACATAAAATACTTTTTAGTGTCGAAAAATAAAATAAAAATAGAACAACATATATATACATATAAATATATCTCGGTGTTAGTGTCATGTAAGATGGTAAGGGGATGACGGGGAAGATCTATGAAACAAGAGTATGTAGCTTTTGCTTCTGTGAACATTTCTTAACTTCCATACGAACCCACCTCCACATATTTTGAAGGTCATTAATTTTCCATATCCGTTTCCATCATAGGTCAATGTTTGTTTTTCATGCATCGATTCTATTAAATAAAATACTTAACCCATTGAAAATATAGTAAATTATAAATTTGTTCCTTTAGTTTTAAGAAATTATTTATTTATTTATTTTACGTTTTTTTTAAATTTATTTTGTGCTTTGTTTTAATATAACTCTTGATGTATTTAATTTTTAAAACTGTCAATATCAAATCTTAATCCAAGTATGATTTAGTTAAAATGATTCTAGTAACAAACTTTTATGATCTGAATACGGTTACGATCTTAATTTATTAGCTTGTTTATTAATGAATCAAATACGAATTTATTTTAATTTAGTTTGAGAATAACTCGATTCGAAAAAATATATTTTTAAAATATTAAAAAAATTAAGGATGCAATTAAAAGGATAAAAAAAATTAGGAGTAAAATTGAAAAAGAAAACAAAATGAATGAGTACCAAAAAAATTCATGTGATTTTATTATATATATATATAAAAAAAAACACCCCAATCCTCTATAAATAGCCCCTTTGTTTACCAATATTTTCCGAACAATTTCTCATCGGATTCCAACTACTTAAAAAAAAAAAAAAAACCTTTTAAAAACACTAAGAGTCAAAATAAAATAAAATATAAGTTTGCATATAAATGTATAAAAACAGTAAAAAAAAATTACGACAAATACCAGTCTAAAATTATAAAAAATACCACATAGTAAATAATAATTTGTGAGAAAATAAATAACGAATAAATAATAATTACTTTTATTTTTTTAGTTGTTTTTGTTTATATTACCGTTTATATTTTTTATGTAGAAATTAGAAAACTCGAATTTAGAAAGAAACAAAATGAAGAAGAAGAAGAAGCAAATGCTAAGTCCCCGACAAAAACCGATAGCTTCACACAAGAACCGCCTTTGGCACTAGCCTCTTCCAATTATTTATACTCTCACTTCTGCAAACACCTCTCATTGTGTCCCCTCTCACTATATTCTATCTTGTCTTCAATGGAAGGAAAACCAAGAAGTGTTTCCATTCTCCTCTTCCTTTCCATCCCCTGCATTTTCCTTTCCCTCTCCACCACCACTCTCTCCACTTCACTGCAGTTCCAAACCCTAACCCTCAACTCCCTTCCTAACAAACCCACTCTCTCATGGGCCGACACCGTACCCGAATCCGAAACCCAAACACTCACCGACCCAACAATATCAGAAGACTCCACCACCACTTCTCTCTCCGTACAGTTACACCACATAGATGCCTTGTCTTCAGACAAAACCTCTGAAGATCTCTTCTACTCAAGACTTGCACGTGATGCCGCACGTGTCAAATCTTTAACTTCTCTTGTTGCAGCCGTTGGCGGTAGAAACCATACTCGCGCTCGCCGCCCTGGGTTCAGTAGTTCTGTTATCTCAGGACTCGCTCAAGGGAGTGGAGAGTACTTCACGCGCCTCGGTGTAGGGACCCCAGCAAGATACGTCTTCATGGTGCTCGACACTGGAAGCGACGTTGTTTGGATCCAGTGTGCTCCGTGCAAAAAATGTTACTCTCAAACCGACCCGGTTTTTGACCCGACTAAATCCAGATCCTTCGCTAATATCCCCTGTGGGTCACCCTTGTGTAGGAGACTTGATTCTGGAGGTTGCAGCACGAAAAAGCAGATTTGTCTCTATCAAGTGTCTTACGGCGACGGTTCGTTCACATTTGGTGATTTCTCAACTGAAACGTTGACGTTTAGAGGTTCTAGAGTTGGTCGCGTGGCGCTTGGTTGTGGGCATGATAATGAAGGGCTTTTTGTTGGTGCTGCTGGGTTGTTGGGACTTGGTAGGGGAAAATTATCCTTTCCTTCACAAATCGGTCGCCGGTTCAACCGTAAGTTTTCTTACTGTTTGGTGGATCGGTCTGCTTCTTCTAAACCGTCTTCTATGGTTTTTGGTGACTCTGCTATTTCAAGAACCGCCCGGTTCACTCCTTTGTTGTCGAACCCGAAATTAGACACCTTTTATTATGTTGAGCTTCTCGGGATTAGTGTCGGTGGAACGCGTGTCTCTGGGATCACAGCTTCTTTATTCAAACTTGACACTACAGGAAATGGTGGGGTTATAATAGATTCGGGTACTTCGGTGACCCGGCTGACCCGGCCTGCTTATGTGGCTCTACGGGATGCTTTCCGGGTCGGAGCATCCAGTTTGAAACGGGCACCGGAATTCTCATTGTTTGACACGTGTTTTGATTTGTCTGGGAAGACGGAGGTGAAGGTGCCAACAGTGGTCCTACATTTTAGAGGTGCTGACGTTCCATTGCCGGCGTCGAACTATTTGATACCCGTGGATAACAGTGGGAGTTTTTGCTTTGCGTTTGCAGGTACAATGAGTGGATTGTCAATAATCGGAAATATCCAACAACAAGGTTTCCGTGTTGTGTATGACTTGACGGCCTCACGGATCGGATTTGCTCCCCGTGGATGTGCTTAGAGTTTGTGTTGCGTGGATTTGGGGTACTTAGTTGTTTTTTCCATTTTTTTTATGGTTGGAGCGCCTTTTTCGTTCCTTTTTTATAAATTATGGGTGTAAGAAAAATATCGTTTCTTGGATTTGCAATCTGAGTAAAGAAAGAGGGGGATAGAGAGGAGAGAAATTGATCGAGACATAATTTGGGAAGATGTACGTTTTATGGTTTTTGCTTTGGCTTTTTGTATGAACCACTCATTACTCGACAATGCCTACTCTAATAGGAGGGCGAAATCAATGTTTAAATAACTCGTTTGGAATTCAAATGCAGAACTGCTCTTAATCTTAAATCTTACAAAGAAATATAATAAAAATATGGTAAAAGTCGGCATCTCCTTTCTCAGTACTCGTCTCTTCTGTTTTAAATATTTTTGTTTTTGCTTTATCTGCGCCATTTTGGCCATCTCCAATTTTATTTTGTTTTATCTGCTTTATCTGTGATAAATAACCCGGTTTTAAATAGTTTTTAGTCTGGGCGCCTTTGGAACCTGCTGTGTTCTGTACTAATGGGATCAGATTGCACACTAGTGCTGCCATGATGGGCACGCATTAGGGATCTTTTGCACAATCCAAGCACAGTACATATATCATGCATTGCCCGAGGAATCGTTTATGGTTCAAAAAAGTCAAAGTTAAAAGAAATATTGAAATACACATTTGCATAGCTTTGAATGCACATGGTGGATAAATGATTTCCATCAACTCATTGAGATTGGTAGGTTGCTTTATCATGCACTAGCTAGTATAGGTGAATGGTCCTCTACTATGATCCTTTCCCCCACATAGTTCTAACATGCAAGCAAGAATAACGCATTCATACCTAAGCATTTCCACATTTTTCTCTATTGAAAGCTTGGTGCCGATTTTTGGCTTTATAATATTTCGCTAAACTGTAAAATATTTTCTAAACTAAAAATCTCATGATTTTCTGTCTTAATCAGCATGATTCTTTCAATGTAGTCTTTGTGTTGGTATTTTGTTGGAAGATGGATGAAAAGCTCATTATTATTATTATTATTATTATTATTATTGCAGAGAAACAGAGGAATAAGGAAGATTTTTAGGTTTTTCTTATCACATTCAAAATATCATATCGTTTAAATAAAAAAAATCAAGGAATTATTAATTAAACAGAATATTGTTTTTTAATGAAAGTTTAAGGACGTGTTTTACAATTTATCCATATTTGATGGCACTATTGTCTTTGAAGGGGCCGGACACGAGCGACCTATCTTGCGAGATTGATGGGAATGCTGGTAGTTATCTTTGTATGAAAGTGCAAAAGGAGTTTGAAAGCAAAATAATGCAGATTTTGATGGTGCATCATCCTGTGGAAAACAGTGGTGGGTTGGGAAATTAGGATCTAAAGATATCACGAGCCAATGGTCAATGAGAATGAGAACATGCACATGGGGATAACAGCATGAAGAAAACAAAACCTTGAGTAGATCATAGATGGCTCCGCGTTTGGTGGACCCCTCATCACTTTAGACTATGTGACGAAATACCACGAGCCTTTCGGTGCGTGCTGGTCTAAGAATCGCTATAGAGGGAAATCAATATTGTCCCTAACTGCCTCTACCACGTCACAAAACGGAAGTTTTGGGCTTCTGGTCCAGTAGTTCTATTATGATCTCTTACGTGTCAGTTAAAAAAAAAAAAAATTGGTCCGTCCAGCCCCCCAAAAAAAAAAAGTGGTCCCTCCAGCAATTGGAATTCATTACATAATTTCACTGGTGCTTGTCCCATTACAATTATCGTAATCGAAATCAGAACGCCTGAGATTTAACATTACATGGCAATTAAACCTTTAATTAATTGATAAAACATACAAAAATTAATTGAAATTGTTCTTTCCTCTTTCTTCTATGAATATTGACTTCCGAATTGGATAATTCGAATGAAAATATAGTTAATTGATAAAACGATATTTTAAATTTTCTTAAAATCCAACTTAATCTCTGATTTTTTTAATTTTCTAATTTTGATATTTCAAGTTATCAGAACCAAACAAGTAACTGACTACATTAGATTTCATCAGGCTTTTTACCTAATAAAAGACAAAAAAAAATTATCAAAATTTGGTTAATTGCTTTGAACTATAGCTCGAGGCTAGCATACATCCCACGCATTATCGTAGAGTGAGCTATATTACATTTTTATGTGTTCATTCATAGAAAATACAAATTTTAAAAATATCATGCAAAAAAATTCAAAAAAAAGAACCAAAACATATATCTTATATTTTGTTGTAGAGTTAATTAAACGAAAAGTCACGCAAAGTTGAGTAATATAATTTTCCTAGTTAGATATTACATTCTTATGTGTTCATTCATATAAAATACAAAATTTAAAAATAATTATTTAAAAAGATCATGCGAAAAAATTCAAAAAAAGAACCAAAACATATATCTCATATTTTGTCTGTAAAGCTAGTTAAATGAAAAGTTTGCAAAGTTGAGTAATATGATGTTGCTAGTTAGATATTATTTGATATAAACATGTATTTTATTAAAAAAAAATATGTATAATAATTGATAATTAAAATAATGATGTTGTGATTTTTTTGAATTTTAGATGATTAATTTTTATCATATATTCTTCATATGTAATCTGTTAATGAAATAGAGAGACCACCTAAACAAAAAGACAAAAAAAGCTTTGTCAAATCGAGAATTTGGCAAAAAAATAGAGATAAAATTACACACGATAAAAATTAAATGATCAAAATAAAGTAAATATCATAAAAGAAGGATCAAAATAAATAAAAAATTTCACTAAAAGAAAAAAAAAGAGAGAAAAAAAACTTATAAACAATAAGACTAAAACAAATTCATTATGCCTAAGGCAGGAACAAAAATAAAACATAATAGAATTTTAATAAAAAAAAAAACATAAAATAAGAACCAAAAAAAAAAAAAAATTTACTGAAAGCCAAAAAAAAAATTAGAATAGTGAAACTATATTTAATTTTAGTGTAGAAAGAATAGTAATCAAATATAATAAAAAGTTAATGATCAAAATAAAAGAAAGATCACAAAAATAAAAATCAAAACATAAAAAAAGTTTTACGAAAAGTAAAAAATAGTTCATTGTAGGGAAAAAAAATCAAATATAATAAAAATATAATGATAAAAAAAAATTCAAAGCAGGGACTAAAAATTTTTTTTACCAAATTTAATGGTCAAAACAAAGAAAAAATCGCAAAGCGAGGAATTATAATAGAAAGAAAAGTTGTAACCACCGTAAAAACCCTTATCCGTAACGCGACGTGTATTAGAATAATTCTATATATATGTATATTAAGAGTAAGTATAATTCTCATTTCATCATGAGAAATTAATGCTTGAAATATGTGATTTATGTTAAATTAAAGTTATTGTGCTTAAGATTAATGGCTTAATTATTAAAGAAATCAAATATGCAAAATCAATGTTTTAAGGACTATATTCTGCCCGATTTTTGTGTGAATTATTTGAGCACTTTAGGGTGATTTTTGGGTAAACCTTAAAGAATGAAAGTTGTTTATCTATGTGTTAAATATAACTGTATAAAATTATATAAGTTTTGGACCTATACATTAAGAGTTATATCCATTATGGTGAGAGTTGTTCTGAAATGCATTCTGTTGGAATTTCGGGAGAAGAATTTTCCTGAATCTTGTGAGATTTATTTGAAGATATTAGATTAAGTTTTGAGAAACACTTAAAGAATAAAAGTTGTTTTTCTATATGTTAAATAGCTCTTTATACAATTTCATAATTTTTGGATAAATATAGAAAGATTTATGCACGTTTTAGTATAGATGGGTTAAGAGGTAACACTCGCTAGAATTTTGGGGGGAAAAGAAATTTCGAATTTTAAAAATGGAAATTTCCGAAGTTTTTATGGAAAAAAGTAGTTTTAATTACTTGAATTAAGTTAATTAATGATTTTAATTAGTCTAAATTTTATATAGACACCTAAGCAAATGCAATAAATGAATTTAATGCCAACTCACCTAAGAAAAACGTGAGGAGAGAAAGGAAAGGAAAGAAAAAGAGAAAGGGAAAAAGAAAAGGAAAAGAGCTAAGGAAATTCTAATCAAACCTAAAAGAGGTAAGTAGGTTTCATTTTTTTTAGCTGATTAATGTCTTAAATTATTTTTTTAAGTTATTTTGTTAGTGTTTATTTCATGGGTTGTAATAATTTTCAATGGTTATATGCTTGATGCTTGGGATAAATCTATGTATGGATGCCTTGTTGTGATGATTTATTATGTTATGATTTTTTTGAAAAATGTCCAAGTATGTGGTGATGGATTGGATTGAACTTGGACTAAATTTAAGTGAACTAAAATATGTTTAAAGTTGGCTTGGAATGAACTAATAAATTAGTGTTGATAAGGAGTAAATTCTGTCCGAATTTTGGGGTGCCTTTTCAAGGATTTTAGGTCGATTTCTGAGTGAAACTTAAAGAATAAAAGTTGTTCATATATATTTCAACTAACTCCCTTTAAAAGTTCTTTGTCATTGGATTCGTGTACGAAGAGTTATACCTAATTTAGTATGGATAGCTCTAGACAAACTACTACTAGGCAGATTGCTTCCTAAGTTTCAAAATTTTTTTAATTAATTTTGTACTTGGTATTTAGACCTAATTTTTTGATATGCTATAAATAAATATGTATAGTATCTAAAATAAAATGGGTAAGATTTAATTATATTCTGAAATTGGAAAATTATCTACTTGATTAGGAGTTGCCCGGTAATAAACCCTAAAACCAAAAAAAAATTAGACTTGGACAAAATTAATAGGTTTGGAATAAACTAAATGAGCTTGGACTAAATAAAATGGAATTAAATAAATTCAATGGACCTAGGATAAAGTTAATGGGCTTGGATTAAAGTAAATGGACTTGGGACCTTCTTTTAAATATTAATGAAACTAATGAACAATATTAATGAGCGGAGGTTGTGTTCTCGCTATGGGTATCATGATTGGTATGTGAGCAATGGGTAAATTCCGAGTGTGGGTTGGACCGTGAGTATGGTATGAGAATGAAGGGTTAGTACCCGAATTTGGTTGAATGTGATTAAATATGTCATCACGTGCATCATGTGTATGGTGGGTGGTTTAAGACAAGTCAATTGATTGAGAAATGGTTTATACATCTAGGTTTGATAACCTAACTAGAATAAATGGGTATTAGTAGTTCGGTACTCTAGGTCGTATGCCCGCACTATTAGACGATGGATTCCCGCTAATAGCGATTACAAGGAGGGATAATTCCGTTGTAGAAGAAGATCATCCGAGGATCATCCGGATGAAACCAAGTCGTGTGCTTACACTCGTTAGATGATGGATTCCCGCTAACGGTAGTTACAACGATGGGGTAATTCCGTTGTAGCAGAAGGTGATCTGCGGACCACCCGGATGATAAATAGAGTAGACTTGGATAATACCTGTGGTACCCGAGATTAAAATTTATGAGTATGGTGGGAAGTTAAAATAACATTGCATATCACGTGCATCACCTCGCTTACCGAGCTTCGGCTCACCTCGTTGTTATTTTTTATGTCATGATAGAAAAATGACAAGTTGGTACGGATGTGGTCGGCTCCTCCTAATCGGCTCATGTGAGGCACCATATATTAGTTTTTATTTTGTCCGTAAATTTGAGGTATGGAGTTCGTGAGAAATTGAATATTTCCTGTAATGTTTTATTAATATATTTAATTATGTGATATAAATTTTATCTTAAGGAGTTATATACGTAATGTCTTGTTAAAGTTTTAAGAATGTCATAAGAGAACTACTTAGAGTTTAGGGTATGTCGCCGTAACGCGCTTCGTCTAGTACTCTACTTGGGTAGTAGAAATATGGTCAGGGCGGGGCGTTACAAAAGTTTCACTAAAAGCAAAAAGAAAAAAAAACTTAAGATAATGAAAATTTGTTTAGTTTTAGTACAATGAGGATAAAAAATAAAAAATGATAAAATTTTAATGAATAAAATAAAAACATATCACAAAATAGGAACAAAAAAAGAACATAAATTTTTACCAAAAAAAATTATAATAAGGATAAAAATCAAATATAATAAAATTTTAACAACCAAAATAAAAAAAGGTTATAAAACTAGAACTAAAATAAAAATAAAGTTCACTAAAAGCCAAAAGAGAGCTTTGGCTCCAAGAAGTGAGGAAAAAAAAAACTATGAATAACTAATCCACGGTAAAGTGCTATAGCACTTTTACGCTTTCTTTTAGTTTTTTTTACTAGATTTTTTTTCGCGCTACGCTGCAAGTTGGATAAAATACATAAAATCATTTCAGTTTGATAGTCCGTTTTATGGTGTGAATCTTTAAAAATATATGAAATCAAATGTGAAAAAAAATATATATTATAATTTTTTAATCAAAAATTTTGTATTTAACTATTTCTTATTTGTGTTTTTCATAATTTTTTCTTTAGAAAAAGAATTTATCCTTGTTAATCAATGGATTATTAACTAAAAGGAAAATTAAATAATTGTTTTAAAAAAATCGGTATTTCATAAAATTATGTCGAAAAAAATAACAATTATTAAAAGCTTATATAGAATTGAAAAAATAATTTTTTTATTTTTATTTAATGTTTATGAGAATATTAATTTTTGAAAAAAAATGTGAATTTAATTTTTATATTTTTATTTACTAAAGAATGAATAATATTAAAATAAATGAAAACTATCGATAAATATAATTTTAAATTAATTGGATGAGAAGTTTAAAAAATGACAAATTAAAGTAGCAAATTTGAAATCATAAAAATAATTAGCAAAAAATATTAAAATAAAATGGGACTAAATCACAATACAATTAAAGTTTGAAATTGAAAAACAAAATGTATAGAAAAATTGAGGACCATATAATTTTAAATTAATTGGATGAGAATTTGAAAAAAATGACAAATTAAGATAGTAAATTTGAAGTAATAAAAATAATTAACCAAAAATATTGAAATAAAATGGGATAAAATCACAATACAATTCAAGTTTGAAATTAAGAAAAAAAAATATATAGAAAATTGAGGAACAAAGTGTTACAAAAATGATATGAATAGTGAGAGAAATAGTGATTTGTGAGTATGTGAATAGTGTTATAAATAGTAAAATATCATTTTGCTTTAGTGTTTTTTATAATTAATAATATATATATGAAAAAAAAGAAAATAAAAGTAGACGCCTTTGCAGCCGGGACGAGTACGTTACCGGGCCTTGATTCTCTGGGTTCAACCCATAAAAAATAAAAAAAAGGTCAAACAAAAAAACATTGTTCATTGAACGGTGAAATGGACGAGTAAAAGTGCATATGTCTTAGAGTATTAATAATAATACCAAAATTAAAAAATAAATAAAATTTACCAAAAGTTCAAAATTTTGTTTTAATGATTAGCCTCTAAAAATAGCTTGAAATGTGTTATGATTATCAATAATTCTAGCTACGAGTAAAAATATTTTAATATGCCATAATTTTCTAAAATTGTTGGAATGAGCAAAGTAAGTTTTAATTTTGTAAAATTTTTAATAAAAACATCAATATTCTAGCATTGTTTTTAATTTTTAGTTTTCTTATTTTAGTGGTGATTGATTATCGGTTTTTGTACCCTAAAAAAAGGCATATAGTTAATTACATTGATGTATCTCCTAAAAGTTTCTTTTTTCCCGTTGGATTCTCATAGTTTAGATTGGACCAATTCTTCTTTTTTTCCTTTCTTTTTGTAATAAATAAAAGGGCTTAATTCCCAAAAAGAAATAGAATTATAGACAACATGACATATCAACCCCAACTACATTTTGAAACAATAAATTCATTAACAAAATAGTATATTTCAAGAGCAAAAAGTAGATCTTGATTCTTAAACCAATCAAAAAATGATTATTCTCTTTAATTGTGATGAATTTGAACATCCTAATCACTATAAATTAGTTGTAACATCTCTTTGAAAAGAGGATACCCGAACAAAGACTCATCAAAACGCTTAGCTGCATTAATTAATCTAACCGATTTAAACCATCAATAGAAATTATATATCTATATATATAACGTAGACAACATTGTTGAAAAGATGTGGAATGAACGAAAAAAATGTTCACACAACATTAAGAGTCAAGGACGAAGCATGAGCAAACTCTTAAACAACTTATAAGAAATTAGGTAATTTGTCAAGAAGCCATCTCCAATGGTGTATTCTTGAGAGATACTCCAAAAGTCAATATGCCAAGACTAAGGCATTATGCTTGGCAAGCGAAAGTCGATAGCTTGTTTTGACAAGTAGAGCAATACTTTGAGACAATAGGCTTAAGCAAAGATATTAGTCGTATCAAGGTCATTATCCTCGATCTCATGGAAGATGTTGTTCTATGGTGGCACATGAAGCATTAAAAAACTAAAATATGGGAATTGAGGCTCTTTATATCCAATTCTATCCCAAGGAAGAAGATTAAGAATCGCAGGATAAGCTACGAACATTGAAGCATACGGAACTATTCATTAGTATATTAGAGAATACATTTTTTAAAAAAGATTTTAGATATGTGACAAATCTGATTATGATCATATGTATGATTTTATTAAGGGAATTCAACCATGGGCATAATAAGAAATGCAAGGTCATCGACTTAAGACCTTCATCAAAGTTATGGCTACGATTGAGTCCTTAATTAAAAAGAAGAAGAAGAAGAAGAAGAAGAAGAACCCTCTAAGCCCAAAAAGGATTTCAAAGGTAAAAGTGGAGGAGTCCCGGAGAGAAATGGGTATAAAGATGTGTAAGAAAAAGCATAAAAATCCAAAGGCTTTATCAAAGAGAAAGGCAAGAGAGAATTCAAGCTCAAGGGTTACTACTTTTATATTGAGTTGCATCAATGCCGAGAGTGCCCGAAGCAACAAGCTCTCAACACCTTGATGGAAGAAAAAGAGCATGCTTCGAGCATGAGAAACATATGGGGTTATTACAACTTCTTAACCTCTAAATGTCAAGCCCTCGCCTAAGGTGCCACCAAAGGATGAGTTAGTATATGTGGATATTGATGTGAATGACAAGGTATCCATGCTAGATATGGGTGCTATACATAATTTCATGATCAAAGATGAGGCTAAAAGACTTGGTTTAATGGTGATCAAGTCTTTGAGTAGTATGAAGATGATGAATACTTCTTCAAAACCTACTAAGTGGTGCAGCGTATGGAGTAAGCCTTGGCATAGGTGTATAGAAAAGGACATTAGATTTTATGGTTGTTCCGATGGATGATTTCAAGGTTGTGCTAGGCATGAAGTTCTTTAAACAAATAAAAGTCATGTTTGTACCAAATTTTGAGAAAACGGAGTTCATGAAAGAAGATATACCATACATGATGCCAATCAAAGTACATGCTAGATCGGGCATGAAGCTTCTTTTAGCCATACAAGTAACGAAAAGAGAAGTCATCTATTTGGCAATGTTAAGAGAAGATAGGTCGGTGTATGATGAGGTTGCAAAGATACTCAAAGAAATCTCTAGTGTGTTGGTTGAATTTGATGATGCGATGCCATCGAAGTTGCTCAGAAGTTTTCACCCAAGAAAAGATTGATCACCAAATTAAGTTGGTGTCGAATTCCAAGCCACCGACTATGAAAACTTATCATATGGCCCATTTTGAGTTAGAGGAATTGAGGAAGAAATTGAAAGCTATATTCGAGGCGAGAACAAATATAATCCTCTAAATTATCTTATGATTTATCTCGTTTTATTCCAAAAGAAGTACGATAGATCACCGAGGATGTGTATCGATTATCGGGTGTTAAACAAATTTATAGTGAAAAATAAGTATATGATGCTTTTAATAAAAGACTTGTGTGATTAGTTAGGGAAAGTTCAGCTCTACACTAAGCTTGATTTAAGATCGAGGCACTACCAAGTTTGTATTGTTGCTGAAGATGTGCCAAAGACAATGTGTGTGACAAGGTATGGTTCCTAAGAGTTCCTTGTTATGTCATTTGGCTTATCAAATGCTCCGAGTTACCTTATGCACCTTAATAAATAAGGTATTTTAATAAAATGTAGATCAATTTGTAGTGGTATATTTTGACAATATTATGATTTATAACTCGACATTGGATGAGCATTTAGACCACCTATATATTATATTAAAGATACTAAGAGAGAATGAGCTTTCGATCAAAAAAAAGAAAAGAAGAAGTGCTCCTTGTTTGGCTCTTCCTTCTAGGAAAAAAATGAAAAAAGAAAGGCCGATGATGGATGAAACTAAAATCAAAGCTATCTCAAAATGGAAAGAGCCAAATAAGGTATTTGAGCTTTGTTTTTTCCTTAGATTAATAAATTACTACCACTACTTCATTCATGACAACTCGAAGAAGGCGATCTCTTTAACTAATTTGTTGAAGAAAAGTAAGTAGTGGGAATAGATGAATTAGTGCCGGGAAGTTTTTGAGGAGCTAAAAAAATTTATCACTCGAAAAATCAACATTGAGTTTGACGGATCCAACCAAGCTATATGAGATACATACCGATGCCTCTGTTTTTTCATAAATAGTATGTTGATGTAGGCGAAACATCTTATAACTTATGAGAATTGGAAGCTAAATCACAACAAACATTGATATTCGATATAAGACAAAAGAAATGATTATAGTGGTGCATTGTCTACATACTTAGAGATACTACTTGTTAGGATCTTGATTTATGGTAAAGACGAGATAACGTAGTCGTCGATGGGGGCTTATGGTGTAGGAGGAGTTACCACTTATCTATCGGAAAAATTTGAAATCTTTTAAAAAAATCATTCTATATAAATATCTGGATAATAGGTTAGTTACAAATAGAGAAGATAAAAATCATTATCACAATGTCCTACCCGAAGTAGGTTGTATTGTATGTATGTAAAAACTAAAATCTACTTTTATTATGTTATAAACTTATATCTATTTGAATGAATTTATTTTATCGAATAATAAATTGATTGAGTAATTTAGGATTTAGGTCTTTCAAAGGCTTATACCCACACTCTAAGGAAAAAAAGGGTGGAGAAATTGAAATTTTGGTCGGTCTCTAGCCAACTGCAAACCTATATCAATAACTAGACAAACTTCTAAAGATTAGAAACCTATATTGACTTAATTAAACGAGCAATCGACGACTTCGCTCATATAAGTAGGAAGTCAATGACAATTTTGATTCACATAATTAGAGAGATAGGGGGATCATCGGTGACTTTGTCCACATAAATGAGAATCATCGACAATTTTAATTCATAAAAAATAAAAAATCATTCAAATAAAATTAAAAACTATGAGTCTCTTACGATTATAGTCCATATAAAAAATTATTCAAATAAAATAAAAATAGTGGTCTCTTGCAACTAGAGTTCAAATAAAAAATAATTCAAATAAAATAAAAATAATAGTCCCTTACGATGATGTAGAGAAACCTCTAACAAGATCCGATGAAAGAATGCCATGACTCGATATGGGTCGGACATCTAGAACAACAACACACTAGATTCTTGTTGGAGGGAGTATATTTCTAGCTATAATTACGTAATGATGTAGGGCCCTTTGTAAGGACATGCCCGGTGTGCCATAAGACGAGTTGAAAATTGAATGTTTGGAAGTCTATTGCGGCCTCCGTCTATCGTGAAAAGATAAAAAGAGATAATACCCATGGACTATATAGTGGGATTGTCGAAATCCAAAAACTTTGAAAGCATTATCATAGTCGTAGATAAATTCTTTGAGTATTCCATGTTCATACCGGTCTCAATGGATATGATTGTGGAAAACATCGCTAAATTACTCTTCAAGCATGTGATGAAGTATTAGGGTGTGTCATGATATATTATTAGTGATCCGGATCATCGATTCATTAGGAAGCTATGAATGAAACTTTTTGAGTTGTTGGGTTCGAAATTGCATTACTCCATAAGCTTTCACCCGCATACCGATTGTGGCGCCCTTAACTTCCTTGTCGATTACCTAAAAGGCATGATTAGGTGTGTCACGGTTTAGAGATTGAAGTCTGAAATTTACTCCCATACACATACACACTCGTAATGAATATCATTACAAAAGTTATAAAATAATATAGATATTATTACAAGTAAAAGTGAATCCTATAATTCACGGGTCACACATGAGTCTTTTTCTAGGCGGAACCAGGCAGCTTCATTATCGAATTATTATTGTCTCTACCTGTCATGTCATGAAATAAACACGAGTGAGCCGAAGCTCGGTAAGTATAGTGATGCACGTGATATGCAATGATGTTACGATTCCCCCACCTTAACTCATCAAATTTTAATTTCGGGTACCTTGGGTATTTAGCGAGTCTACTCTATTTTTAATCCAGGTGATAACCAAATCACCTTCTACTAACAACGAAATTATCCCTCGTTGTAGCCATTGTTAGTTGAAGTCCATCGTCTAACAGTGCGGGCACACAACTTAGAGTATGCACACAACTAGATTGCTAATACCCATTTAATCCGAGTAGGTTAGCAAACCTCATCATTTTCGACTCAATGGTTTTTCTCAATTTAATTCTTCCCATATGCACATGATGTACATGATATTGTATTTATTACTTTTAACAAATTACGAGTACCAATCCCCTATTATCACATCATTTTTGCGACTCGATCCGCATTCGAGATTTCATATGTTTCTTACGGATCTTTCATGATATCCTTTGTGAAAATACCATGTCCACCCATTGGTATGAATCAATTCATAATTTTACTTCGTACGTTCGATCTTTCCCTTCGTATATGTAATGAGTCTACTTCGGATTTTAATATACTACTTAGTCTACATGACCTTCCATCTTAATGGTTTATTATGACATACTAAAGATGAAACTTCTTTTTAATCCAAACTTTAGCCTTAGTAATTGATTTTTAGCCTATAATGGATATAGGTCTTAATCCCGATTTTTCTTGAATTCTCACTTTCTAATACTTCATTTTATCCCCCTTATGATGCAATTAAATCTTTACTCATGAATTTGGATGGTTGGAACTCAATTTCTAAAAATTGGGTTTAAGCCTAGTGTTTCCTAATAAAAACCAAAATTTTCATTTTTGTAGGGTCTAACTTTTCTACACTTTATTTTATGCTTATTTAGGTATATTTAAACCATTAATTCATAATTTAGGTGAATGATATTCAAAACCCAAATTCTAGGGTTTTCTTTGGCCGAATGCAAATAGGGACAAAGGTTTGTCTTTTGTTCCCAAATCCTTTATTTCCATTTTAATGTACTAAATTATATTTAAGTGGATTACCTTGGATATCTAGATCTTTAGGTCCATAAATATAAATCCAACTTGGCCATTTTAGTACGAAGGTCCAATAAGCGTCTTTAGGATATCTAAGCCCATCTTGTTTTAATCCAAGTTCATTTTATTTTAATCCAAGTCTATTCACACATATCTTTCAAACCCATATGGTTATAACCAAACCAACCCATCACACATGAATAAACATCCATCATCATACCTATATATTGCATACTTATACATTTGAACATAAGTTTACCATGAAAGGCATATCAAGCAACCATACTAGACCCGTCATCAAAACATTATGCATCCATCAACAAAAACATCAAAATATAACATCAACATAAACTACCATAACCACATATTACATGGCTTAAAACAAAACTCATAAAATGAACATGAAAATTTGAATTTTAAGACATAAATAAAGCTAAATGAAACCTACTAAAAGGATATATGCTTGCTTAAGATTTCCTAGACTTTTCCTTCCTTTCTTTCCTTCCTTTTTCTCCTTTCCTTTTTCTCTTTCTTTCCCTCACAATCACGTTTTCTCTCCATTCTTTAAAAGCTACGGTTTTGGTCTAAAAAAATGCTAAGTTTCCATCTTTCTTATACTTTTTATATCACACTTTTTAAACCATTTATTTCTTTCATGTATTAGTATGCCAAGTGTCTAAATTTTATGGTAAAAAGAAGTCAATTTATGGAGACAAAAAGAGAGGCAAATTGTCGTGTTTAGCTTTTCAAAATTAAGTGAGATAGTACGGATGAAAGTATGGTGAAAGATTTTATGTTACATCACTAACTAAAGATGGAAACTAAAAAGTAACTAAACTAACTAAACCAACCAACTTTCTTATCTCATTTGGTTCCTAAAATTTGGCCATGCACCTTATTTGGATAGTTCTTTTACTTGCATGGTCTTTTAAAATATCAAATTATGAGAAAATAAATAATGGCTAGTTAAATTCTCAAAAAGGTATTCCTATAATTACTTTCATACCTTAGATATTTTAACACAAAAAATATAAAAGAAAATGGCACATAAATTATAACCACATAACAAAGGATATTCTAGGAGATATTCTTATCGAAAATTAAAATTATAGCATATCGAAATAATTTTTTTTATCTCCTCACATAAACACGAAGCATATTACTATCTCTAAATATTAATCGCACTTAATACTTCATATACAGGTATAATATATCGGTATGTATAGCTAGTTTAAGGAGTTTCACGGGGGTTACACCGATGGATAAATAGAGGGAGTTAATACTTTGCTAGAGACATATTTGAGAAACTATATATGTGCTAACTTATGGGATTAGGCGAAGTTGCTTGGATGTTAACCAATTCTCTTTAAGATAGTGACGAGCTAACAACCTCTCGCTCCACACACAATGGTGCTTGGTAACAAGTACCAAAAATGTAGCCCTACAACGTATTCATTGGTCGAGGGATGGTAAGAGCAGACAGATTTGACATAAATATATTTGAAAAAGACTACCAATAAGAGAAAGAAATAGGCTGATAAGAGACGGAGGGGTGTCACCTTCTAATTAGAGGATAAGGTGATGGTGAAGTTATTACCATAACAACATAAAGCTTTTCAAAAGATGCACAAAGGCCTCATACGTCGATATAAATGACCATTTGAGGTAGTACACAAAGTGAAAGAGGTGTCCTGTTGTCTAGAGTTATCACCGAAGCTAAAAATCCATCTAATGGTCCATGTTAATATGTTGAAAGCATACCATACGGATGAAGAGGATCCCAACCGAGGAGTTTTTTATAGGGCGGCTACGGTCGTGGTTGACTTGTATGACAAATAAGTTGATGTCGTACTTGATAACCATATAGTATGATGTTGTAGTATGCTACCAAGAAAGGAGTAATATATGAAATGAAAAGGCTTACTAGGGAGTGAGGTTAGTTAGGAACTTGTAGAAGCCTTGTGGCAATTTATAAGAAAGGTCGAAGAGTATAATGAAGGCACGCCGAGGATGTGGCTAGATTAGGTCGAGGGGAAATGTTACAACCTATATGAAGGTGGATGTTTCTAAAACTTAATTAGGAATGCTAGATAAATGTGAAAGTCTATAGAAGATTATAGAGTGAGGGAGAAGCCTCCAGGTCATCTAAGAAAAATCTAGACATGTCCTAGAGAATTCTAAAGAGTCCTTCAATATTGTAAAATATTAATATTTAGATAGGAGTATTCTAGAGAATTATTTATAGTCATTAAATTGGATAGGTCCGAACTATTTATTAAGGAGATGGAAGATATGAGACCATCCAGGAAATCCAATCCAAAAATATAATTTAGAGTTGTAAGTACTTGAGAGTAATACAAAGAGTTCTCTAATATCTCTTTTGTGTCTTTATTGCTTTACTGACTTAGTATGGGAGATAGACTAACTTGGTCCGGCTTAAGCGAGAAGTGAGCCAAGTGTTGTACGAGAGCTTAAGAAATGTCAAATATGTGACAAAATGCTCTCTTAACAATTAGTCCAATTCTTTTAGGTTTTTTGTATCTTCATGTGATTTAGATATTGGTGACTAACAAAAGAACATGCTCTTTTAACAATTAGTTTAATTCTTTTATGTTTTTTATATCTCTCTATCGTTATTTAATTTCAACTCATTGTTTAATTAAATTTTTTTCATTTGACACCATTCATCAATCTTTCTTTATCCTATACTATCCTCACACTTGTTATTTTTTTCAAATACAATACTAATTATAGAAATTTGATTTCTTACCAAGAAAATTAATGAAAAGGATGATTGTGCTCAAGGTGCTAACAAACAATTTTGGCTATTGGAAATATTCTTATATATTACTTATTACACATTGTAAATGCGAGAGGAAACAATTCTAGCACATCATTGGGAAAAAGTTCTTGTGTTCATGCATAATAATAGGTTTTGTCCATATATAAACTCTCAGTTGTTTTGATTGAAATTATATACTACTTTTTGTGGTGATCAAAACCTTTTGTTTTGCTTAAGACTCTATGTTACAAAGTCATTTATTTTTCATCCAATGTGGCATTTTATCGTCAAATACCGCATATAAATATTTGACACATGACATTATGGGTCTCACAACTCAATAATTCTGATTGTGCTAAAAAAAAAAATTAGCACCTTTTAAAAAATAAAATAATAACAAAAAATAAAGCTAAAAAGACCAATACAGCCCACCCTCAATTATTTCGAACCCATTTGATTTAAACAAAAGCTTCCATTCACTTTCCGCAAAGATTCTCAAGAGACATCCATCAATTTATAATCTCTGAGATGTTAAATCACTGTGATCACCCGCTAGTTACAGATAATGTGAAGATGTCTTAAATAGGAAAGTGAAATATGTGTGACTTTCACATGCAAATTATGGAAAAATGTCAAAATCTTATTTTTAATGTATATTTTCAAAATTAATCACGTGAAAAACTTATCGGGACGTCAATACTGATAACTATCTATATTCTTAAAAGAGAACTGAAGTTTGCACAGTCAGAAAGACATTTTAATCTAATGGAGGTAGAGTTAAGGTTGTGATACAAAAATCGATGAAACATTACGGGGACAAATCAGTAAAAAACAAAGTTTTGAAAAGAAATTAATAAACCATGTAGACTTCGGGGAGGAATTAAATTTACCAAAAAAATTAACTAATAAATGATGGAGGTGCAAAATTGATGTGATTGGATATTTACAAAGTACATTGCTGCAATTAGCCGAAGAGAAAACCGAAATCTTATCGGGAAAACAAAGTTTTATTTTTAGTTGGAATCTAATCATACTCTAATTCCCAATTTCTTGCATCTTTTCCTCAATGAAACACACAGCAAGGCTACCCTAATACTACTAAATAGTCTTAATTAGTTAATTTTATCCATTAGTTAATCAATTAATGTTGAGGGTACTTAATTTTTTTTATTAGATCTTTGCTTACTAAATGATGCCGTACCCATTATATATATAAAAAAAAATTTCTAAATTGTAGATCTTATCACATTTAAATATAATAATTAAAATCATAAAATTAAGTGATTGATAAAGCATCAATTGCAAGATGCCACATTATTTCGTAAATAACCGAGTCGGTTTCCGTGCCATATAGTAAGCTAAACATATTTGTTTCAGTTTAATAACTTATACTATGCTTTGTTGGATTACTAAAATATATTAAATTAAAGATAAAAAATAAAATTTTATCTAATTTCTTAATTTTTGATCAAATTTTTTCTTCCTTCATTCTTATTTATTTATTTATTTTTGATAGATTTTATTGTAAAAAAACACAGCTTGTTTTTCGTTATACATTCGTTTTTAAATAAAAAACTCTAATAATATAAATATAATTTTTTTAAAAAATATTAATATTTTTTTTATAAAATTATATTGAAGAAATAAAGCAAAAATCAATATAAAAATTAAGTAATGAATCTTTTTTAACTTTTTGAAAATATATAAATTTTACACACACACACACAAAAGCAATCAATAAAAATAGTATAATAAGATGTATTTGAATTATTTGATGGTTATTCTAAAATATCATTTTAATTATTTTACTTGAAATAAATTAATTTAGAATAATAAAAATAATTAATAACAAATGATTGATATTATGTATGTAGATACATAGTTAATTTTTAATAAAATTAATGATTTTAATATTTTTTACACATCATGTTCATACTTAGTAGGTTTTATGTGCAATATAAATTAATTTTTTTAAAAAATTTAAATTATAAGAAATATATTGAAGTTAATAAAGTGCAATGTAAAGAACTAAAAAATTTATTCTAATTTTTTTTATTACATAAAGAATAAGAAGAAAAAAGAAGTGAATTCTACTAATTAATTAATTAATTATTTAAAAAAATTCGACCCATACATAGAGAAAAATAAATCATATTTATTAAGAAGTAAAATTATATAAAAAATAAAAAATTAATTTGATGAGAATTTTTTTATAAAAAATGATAAATTGAAGAGATCATTTTAAACAACAAGAATAATATAATCTGGTACATATATGTTTATTTTAAAATCTAAAAATATAAAAGGTTAAAAATATTTTTTAAAAAATACGAAGGATCAAAAATATATTTTAAAAAATAAAGGATCAAAATGAATTAAGGTAAAAATATGAGATGCTAAAGTATTTTTAAAAAACAAGAAGAACCAAAAATATTTTTTTGCAAAACTAAGAGACCGAAATAGAATTAAATGTAAAATTTACAAATGAATATCCAAAAACTATTAAAATGTTACGAAAATACCATTATATAAATTATCAAAAATACCACTTAGAGACAGTAAATAAATAGTGATTGACCATTCATTTGCTCCAAATGTTTCAAGTTTTCTTTAAATTGTAGTTGAAAAAAGCAATCCTAGCATTATTCTATTGAATTTCCAAGAATAGTCTTAATTAAATCCTGATGGGAGAAATCAGGCAGAAGGCTTGGGAGAACATGAGGTTAATAATGTAAATTAACACATGGCGTGGAAAATTCATCATCAACTGCTAACCGATTTCTTGAATTGGAGCGAATTTTAACCCAAAACAAGCAAAGTACGAAATTAAAGAGAGAAAGATAGTATATGAATCGGAACAATTTTCAAATTTTTGCTTGTCTGAGTAATTACGTCGCTGCCTGATTTATGGAAATGGAAGAGGATGGAGGAAAAGTAAGGGCGTTGATAGACAAGGCCACCAATTCCACTGCGGCGCACGTCGACCCTCGCCTCCTCAAAGCCATCAAAACGGCTGTCCGATACTCTGACTCGGAGCTCCGGATCGCCGCTCAAACCCTAATGGATCTCATGAAACGCGACCACTCTCAGGTCCCCTTCTGCTTTTCTCACATTAATATCTTATTTCATCATCATTCGTTTTTTCAATGTGTAATTTTAGGGCAAAATTTATGCTTCAAAATTGAAAAATAAATAAAAAGCAAACTGTGATTCTGCAGGTTAGGTATTTGACGCTTCTAATAATCGATGAGCTATTTATGCGATCAAAGCTATTTAGAACTCTAGTTGTTGAGAATTTAGATCAATTGTTAAGTTTGAGCGTGGGATTTAGAAGAAACCACCCGCTTCCTGCTCCACCGGCTGTTGCATCTGTTTTGCGTTCAAAAGCGATTGAATTCTTGGAGAAATGGAATTCTTCGTTTGGAAATCATTACAGACAGATTAGGTTAGGTTTTGATTACCTTAAAAACGCGCTCCGGTTACAGTTTCCGAATGCTCAGGCGAATGCAGCACGAGTTCAGCAGGAGAGGAGGGAAAGGGAGATGAGGACGAAAGAGATTTTAGTTAAGAAGTTTGAGGCTTTGAAGGAGAACTTATCCTTGTTGAAGGAGGAAATTCGGGAAACGGTTGATGAGATTGGGGAGTGTTTAGAGATTGTTAAGAATAAAGAGGAGAATGTGTTGCTTGGTGTTTTAGATGATGATGATGAGGATTTTGAAGAGTTTCGTCCTTTGGAGTTGCGTCAGCTCCGGCTTGATTCATTGAAAGAGGGGGAGAAGGTTTGTGAGAATAGTGAGAATAAAGTGGTTTTTGATGCATTGAGGGAGTTGTACAAGCTTTTGGTGTCAAAGCATTTGATTTCGGTCCAAGAAGGAATCTCTGTTCTAATCAGAGTTGAAGTGGCAGATACGAGATTAAGAGATTCTATGCTCAAGGAGTTCATTGATATCCGAAATCACCTTCAATCGGTGAAGAAGAAATGTGTTGATTCAGGTTGTGCTCTTCCAGACATTACAAAGCACGACAAAGAAGAGGAAGAAGATTTTTGGGAGGAGGGTAAGGTTGAATCGACTGAACCTGGGAGTTTTAGTGAACCCAATAAGCGATACGAGATTTCTGCTGTGTCATCAACTTCTGGAGAGGTGAAAAATGACCCTTTTAAATGCAGCACTGAGAAGTCGAAACGTGGTGAGTCTCTGGGTTCTGAAGGTGGTGGAACTGATTCCAGCTCGCTTCGAAGCAAGCTGATGGATAAAGCTCCAGTGATAGAGTGGGGCTCTTTTTTGGACTCTTGGGGGTCAAACAGGGATGTTCTAGCCAACAACAGGGGCTTGGAGCTTGAAAGTCACTGGGGTAGGGTGGACCCTGATGCAGTTATTCCGGCAAAGAAAATTGCTGAATTAAACCTTCATGCAACTCTTTACAAAGAAGACCAAGTTGAAATCCCACCATGTCGTGCTCCATTACGTAAGGGTGGACTCTGTCAGAGAAGAGATTTGAGAGTTTGCCCCTTTCATGGACCCATCATTCCTCGCAACGATGAAGGAAATCCTATCAATCAGAGCAATTCAACAAGTGATATAAATCTAGGGACTGATTTAGTCGAGCAATTAGCCAAACAAGCTGTGAAGAATGTTCGGGACAGAGATAATGAGGAAGCAAGGAAAAGAAAAATGGACAAACAGTCACAGAAACGTGCTAAGCTTGCCAAGATACGGGAACACAATGAAGCTGTTCTACGGGATGCTGCAGTGGCCTCAACTTCGGGATCTTCGGTCATTGGGGATGATGTCGAGGCATCCAGCAGAGACAAGTTGTTGGCTAGAAACAAAAAGAAACTCTCGCATCCATGTTGCGGAAGAAAGTAACCACAAAAGATAGGTTGTCTCAGAGGCTTTTGAATACCAGGGCAAGCGATGCAACGACAAGGCAGCTTACACTGGATGCAGATGCTAATTATAGAGAAGCCTTTCCAAATCAATGGTAGATCATATGTACATTTCCTTGTTAGAATGTCGGGTTTTCTTATAAGGACCAAGCATCAGAAGATACTTATGCTGGTAATGTCGAATAGGTTCATTCATATTGTCTGACAAAACAGTTTCAGTTGCATATTGAAGCAGAACTTTGCTTTTCCCATTCTGTGATGTTGTGCATCCACTCAATACCAGTTGGCCTTGAAGAAGAGGGAAAGATGAATACTCTTGTAAATACATGCTTTCATTGGAAAATTTTGTAATTATACGTTTTATTTTCTTTCCACAAACATTGTTGCGACATAGTTTAATCACAGGACAAAAATTAAGGATTGGATCGTTGGAGATTATTTATATGTTTTGAGTTTCGCAGATATGAACTCTGTTGCAGACTTGCAGTTGCCAATCTGTTTCTGCAGATTGCATGCTTTTCAGATGGCAGGAATTAGTTGTCTGGTCGGTCTTGCCATGCAATGATCCTTAGCTTGGTTACTTGGTTAACTGAAGTATAGAGTACACATTAACAAGTTTAACATAAGAAGCAACGTGCTTCATCTCAGAAATTAACCAAAATCCCTTTATTCTCATCACACGACGCATGGAGTGTGTGTTTGGTAATGTTCAAAAAAGCATCAAATTGGATTTTTTGGCTCGTCCGACTGTACTTTCCAGCTGCAATTGACATGTATATCAAACGGGGTTATAAATTAGAATCCAAGGCATGAAAGCCTGGAAGAACCAAAATTTGTTATCAGGCCCCATTTTATAGCAAACCAAATCTAGGTATGGATCTCAACTACTAACCAGTGCTTGAATGGTCAGTCGAGAAACAACGGAGAACCAAAACCGTTATTCTAGTTAGCTACATTCTTTATTGAGGTAGACCCAAAAAAAAAAAAAAAAAAGTGGCAAAAGGAGAATTGGAATCTCTTTGCACTTAATGGCTCTTTCATGTTGAAGTAACGTTGAAACCAAGCCATTCTTTTATGCCCATTATCTTTCTAAATAAATCTTGTTTTTAACCATGATGACGCAGGATAGATGCCAATCTGTCCACGCTTGGGAGACCACAAATATATTACTGCTACTTTCTTGGTGCCAAGCAATAATGATGGTGGTGTCTTGATGGATCTGTATTAATCATGAAATCTAAAGAGTCATAATAATCTTGACTAGTTTGTTAGTCGTTGCCCACTCTTATCGATGCCCTCTGCGATATCAAGGTGGCAGTGCACCTGTAAAGTTCTTACTATTTGGGTAGAAGAATTAAAACACATACTACTGGAGATTAACAATAATATGCTCCTGAAATACCGACGATACAAATGGTCAAAAACCAATTACCATTATTCTAATAACTTGAATTGGTCTCGGTCAATTCAGATGTGCGAGCCTTTTTCTTTTATTCACAAACCGATAGAATAGATGTACTCACAATGAAACAAAGTCAAGATAAATCACAGGGAAGTTCCTCACCAATAATATTAAACTAAATATAGAGGAACTGAAGAAAAACATTCAAATAACAGCGAGTGTGCAAGCTTGAAGGATTGAATTTAAGTTGAATTTAATGAAAAGCGGCCCAGACGGCCTTAGAATTTCATCCTGTTCCATATTTCTTACCCTGAGAATTTGCCCATTCTAGCATTGCCCACTTATACGACATCACTGTATGATCAAGATAACTAGGACCCATGATTAAAAAGAAAAAAGTAAGTTCTTTTCTCTTTTTGATATAATGGAGTAACCAGTCCGGACTTACTTATTTCCTAAGGTAATATCCTGAAATTCTAAGCTTTATGGTGTATTATTTCCACACTGATATACTAAGAAAAGATGTTTCTCATCTTAATTATGAACATCACAAGAGAACATTGAGAATTGTTGAAATTAATACAGCCCATAGATATGAGAGATCCTAGGAAGCTATAGCTACTAAACAAGCAAACAAGATAACCACAAAATGTTAATTCGTTAGTAAATAAACGTCGATTAATAGATTAAGTCAAGGGTTTAAATTTTTTAAGAATTTAATCATGCATTGAGAAGTATTTCTTAATTATCATAAAGAAAATATTATTCTCAAAATATGCAAAAACTGATTAAAAGCATCGCTATTGCTGAACAAAAAAAAAAAAAGGCGCAAACCAGTTGATACAGCGGTATAATGCGCACCATCCATGTACAAACCGTCTTTGCCCAAGCCCCCCTGGTCCAGGCCCCTTGTTTGCTTTCCATTAACTACCACCACCAACGACAATGAGGTTAAAAAAAAAAAAAAAAAAATTGCTTCCCATTATTAAAACTGAATGAATCTAACAATCTAATAATCATAGTACAGTTATCCCTTTTCATTATTCCACCTAATCTAATCTCCTTCCATCAAAACCTTCTTACATTTCCTCTCTCTTCCCTGAAACCGTTTGATGTAGATCCAATGTCTCACACAATTTGGACTGTGACTTTCCCGTCTCGCTCCCTCTCTCTCACCGATAAAGAAAAGCACCCTTTTTTGATGTAACTAACTCAAACAGATCTTCATCTCACTACCGATTCAACTCAGTTCCTCCCTCTGTTTCTGATTTGGTAAATCGACATCCCCTTTCTTGCGTTCATTCTTCTTTCAAGGAAAATAAAGACAAGGATTAGAAATACCCAGAAGAGAGTTGAAGCAGTTATAAATTTGATTGGAAAGTTTTTCTTGTTTTGGTGGTGTAGGAATGGAATTGGATAGCATTGAATGTGTGCCATCCTTAGATTTAACAGACGAGGATGAGATCCACCAACACCACCATCTCCATCATTTCCCTTCTGTTTCAAAGCCACACGCCGCCACCACCACCAACAACAATAACAACAATAACCATACTAATACTGTGGCTTCAGCGTTTCACACTACTAGTGTTCATGAACTCCTTGAATGCCCTGTCTGTACAAATTCTATGTACCCTCCTATTCATCAGGTTTGCCCCCCTTTTTTCTATTTTTAACAACATTATGCATATGTTTTGCTTTTCCTTTTTTGGGTTTTAAATTTGTTGAATGCTTGATGTGGGTTCGGTGTGCTTTTTGTTCTGTTGTTGTTGTTGTTGATTGAACCGTGGAAGTTGCAGACTTGATTTTGTTAGGATTTGTGTCTGTTGCTTTAATTGGTTGGATTGTGGAGATTTAGGTCGCACCTGTGGAAGTTGCACCTGTGAGGTATATTTATTTATGGGTTTGGAAGATTTTTGGTTTTTTGACTTTTGTGGAATTTAGGTTTTTGCTAGTTTGGGTATGTGAATATAGTCCATAGGAAGCAAATACATATACCCTCTGCAGCGAAAGTGAATGGTCATTTGGGCCCAATCGTTTGAGTCTTGTGCTTGGATCTGGTTATAGAAATGCAAGGGCATGGTGGGGGTGAGAATTAGATAGAGCGCTAGAATATGTGCTAGGGCATGGCATTGATATTTGGATGCTAGAGTGGTACAAGATTCTGAAAATGCAATTGCAATATCAATTTTCGAAACTTGAAGAACTAAATAAAGAAGTCCATTCAAATATTTGTGATGACCTCGATTTTATTTATATGTTGGGGCAGTTGATAAAAATATGGAGCGAACTTTTCAGTTAAAACATTAAAGTTCGAAATCTAAAGGGTTGTGTGGATTTTAGTTGGATAGTGGACCTTTGAAAACCATCTGGTGACTTCTTTATAGTGGGATGTGGGGGTTTACCTGTAGACAGTAGACCTTATCTTACTGTTTCCATGCAACAGAGGAAAACTTGTGCTAATAAATGCTGTGGAGGAAGCAGCAATCGCAATCTTTGTCCTTTACTGTTATTGCTTTGTGCTAGCTCCCAAAATTTATTATGCATTCTAGATAAAATTGGCTGATGTTGTTAACAAATTGTTGTTCTGCAGTGCCACAATGGCCATACACTCTGTTCAACCTGTAAAACACGAGTACACAATCGGTGTCCCACTTGTAGACAGGAGCTTGGTGACATTAGATGTCTAGCATTGGAAAAGGTAGCTGAATCACTTGAGCTGCCTTGCAAATACATGTCGCTTGGATGCCCAGAGATTTTTCCATACTACAGTAAACTGAAACATGAGACCCTGTGCAATTTTAGGCCATACAACTGTCCATATGCTGGATCAGAGTGTGCTATTGTTGGGGATATCCCATACCTTGTTGCTCATCTGAGGGATGATCACAAAGTGGACATGCATTCTGGGTGTACTTTCAACCATCGTTATGTCAAGTCTAATCCTCGTGAAGTAGAAAATGCTACATGGATGTTAACTGTAAGAATATGTCTATCTTATATAATTGAGTTTTGCTCGGTAATCACTTGCAGGTATACCTGGATGCACATTACATGCTTCGCTCTCAATTTTTTTCTTTTGGTTCTTTAGATCATGTTAAGACATGGTAACCAAACCTAGATCATGGCAAAGCATGGAAAGTGATATGACCATTTCTTGTCAAGTGAGATCACGTGTGCCATTTATACAAATAACTTCTTCACTTCTTGATTTTCTCATTAAAGAGATCATATATGATGGCTATGCTGCTTATATATGTGCAGTAGATTGTAATAGCTGTGATAACATAGCGGTAAGATAGAACTTAAAGCCCAAGGGATAGGTTGAGTGGTAAGACATCTTGGATTCTGGCCTCATTTAAGTCTTTACCTGAGTTCGATCCACATTACCAACTTCTCTCGGCCACTCCTATTATTTAGTCTGGTAATTCTCTGGTTTGTTTCACGTTAAGAGATTGCCCATGGTGAGAAATTAGATTTGTGGTTAAAAGTTTCAGGCAACTTTGTTAAAAGGAACTAATGAAGAGTGCAATGTTAAAAAACTAACAACTATTATTTCAAGCAGCTGACCAGTGCTTTCTTTACTGTCTTGAAACTATTTTCGTTGTTCTAAATAAATATTGAATTTCTTGGTGTACGTGAAATATTACAAATGTTGTAAGCTAAATTGAAATGTGTATGATATGTGGAGTCTGCTATGTAATCTTGAGCTTGTGTTTTGCCTGCACTGTCTTGGTTTATGCCTTCACTGGTCCTGGTGCAGAGGGGACTCTCTTACATCGTGTTAGACAAATTGACTTAAGGAAAGATCAATATTTTTTATTTGTGCTTCATAGAGTGAGTGGCATAACATAGCATTCGTTTTATACAGGATACATTTTCTTGCATAGGCAATTCCTGAACTCTTTTTAATCATTTTGCTTTTAGGTTTTCCACTGTTTTGGCCAGTATTTCTGCCTCCATTTTGAAGCTTTCCAGCTTGGGATGGCTCCTGTCTACATGGCATTCCTCAGATTCATGGGTGATGAGACAGAAGCCCGGAATTACAGCTACAGCCTGGAGGTCGGGGGAAATGGTCGGAAACTTATTTGGGAAGGCACGCCACGGAGTGTAAGAGATAGCCACAGGAAGGTTAGGGACAGCCATGATGGACTTATTATACAACGTAACATGGCACTTTTCTTCTCTGGAGGAGATAGGAAGGAGTTAAAGCTGCGAGTTACAGGGCGGATATGGAAAGAACAGCAGAATCCAGAAGGTGGGGCATGCATTCCCAACCTTTGTAGTTAGGCTAATGATCACTTTCTTGCACTCTACTGTGTGCTCTATTTCTTGTAATACTGTCACTAAAATGCGGATCATATTAAGAATCCTCATGTATAATACTGGAGGCCTAAGCTTTATAAATTGTTAATAAACTTCCTGAAGAAACAGTCCTGGCTGTGTTTTTGATCAATGGTTTTACCAGCTGCGCCAATTCTCATCATTTAACTCTCTGCTTCTTATTGTAATTCCTCAAATTGGATACTGGCTTAAGTTGCTCGAATAAGGAACGAAACTGCAATTTTGTACCCCTGATGGGGGAAACAGCAATCGTAAAAGTCTCCTTTCGTCAAGGCAAGTGATATGCCAATTGACAAGCCAAGCCCACACAAGTATTAAGCCCAAAAAAAAACAAAAAGCAAATACGGGTTTTCTTTTAGAAAAATTATCGATAAGTTCATTTTTAAAAGACTCGAAAATCCCATCACAAGTTTAAAAATGATAAGTCTACTTTTATATTTTCTTTTCCACGGAAGTTCAAATTTATCGTCCTTTTTTTATATATGCGACGAATTTACTGTACTTTTTTCTATACTAAAAAGATAACCATTATCGTACCCAAAAAAATTTTTTTAAAAAGGGCGATGGGTACTGTAGAAAATATAATAAAATATTAACTTATTCATGACAAAAACTTAAAAGATCCAAGTTACTGTTCTTTGAGAAGTATAGAAACTTTTTTAGAGTTGGTGAGGAGGTAAAACGGCCTATAAATATGTCGTTTTTGTGGCAAACGGAAAACATACACTGAAGAAAAAAATGAAAAATTATAGAAAAACGATTTTTTTCCGTGCGAGTGAGGGGTTTTAGCAATGGCTTAGAAACCCAGAAAACCTCTCTCTCTCTCTCTCTCTTTGCAATTATATCTTTCTTCGCTAATGGAGCTTCTAAATCCTTCACTTCCAACCAAACCTCTAAATTTCTTTCCCACTTCCCTCTTCACTCCTAAATTCTCTATCAAAATTTCCCACGGCAAAACCCCTTCCAAACCCCCCGAAAACCCCTCAATTCCGTTCTATTTAACTTTTTCTACCGCAAGAAGAACCTTTCATGTTTCAGCTCATTTTGGTCGATCCACTCGTGGTCGCAGAAACTCACTAAGGAAAAAACTCATTGATGATCAGCAGGTGCGTGAAAAGACTCCTACTTTTCAAAATTCAGGCTATGATTTGGAAAAACCAGAATTTAATTTTGGTAATACAAATGATTCTCTAGAGAATTTAGATCGTGTTAGTGTAAAAGAGTGTGATTTGGGTAATGAGTTTGATGTTGATGAATCAGAGCGTTTAATAGGAGGGAAACAAAAAGTGGAAAAATTGGACGATTCTGTTTTGTTGAGCAAGTTGGAGATGTGGGTTGATCAGTACAGTAAAGATACTGCGTATTGGGGTACTGGGTCTGCTCCCATTTTTACTGTTTGTCGTGATTTAGAAGGGAATGTGAAGAGGGTTTTAGTTGACGAGGATGAGATTTCAAAGAGAAGCGGAGTTGAGAAGCGAGAAGTTGGGGATTTGACAGGGGTGAATTCGAAAATTTTGTATGCAAAAGGTTTAGCTAGGGATATGGAGAGAGGTGGAAATGTGATTCCTAGGAATAGTTCTATTGCTAAGTTTGTTGTTGATGGGGTGGAGTCTCGGTTTTTTAACAGAATTCAAGGTGTTGTTCATCACCCGGAGTTTATTCCTGTAGTCTCGAGAGTTGGGACGTTGGTGTTTTGTGGTTTTTTAGCTATTTGGGCAGTTAAGAAGTTATTTAGTTTCGGAAATAAGGAGGAGCAATACACGGATTTGGAAAAGGAAATGATGAGGAGAAAGATAAAGTCTAGAAAGGAGAGAGAGATGTTGGAGAAGGGTAGAGTTGAAGTCGTTCCAGAACCTTTGGAGCCACCCATGGAAATGACGGGAAGGCCTAAGCTGGATAAGCAAGAATTGATGAAAAATATATTTAAAGCAAAGGCAATCTCAAAAAATGAATTGCTTTTGGTGGATTCTTCTACTTCTCAAACGACTAATGCTATGGATTTTGATCGTGAAATTCAGACAATTAGGGAAATGGCAAAGCAAGTCCGGGGAAGTGAGAGAGAACTCAGTAAGGGTAGGAAAGAAAAGCAGCCTCCGAACGAGGAGCCATTCAGTGAGATGCAGATGGTTGAAGAGCACAAAGAGGTTGAAAGTTTTCCAAGTGCAACTCAAAATAAATATTCAGTAGATAGAAGGGGTGTGGATGTAATTAGAGTGAAGAAAACTTTAAATGGAACGGAAACTGGATATCGTCATAAGATATCTGCTGAAGAGAATAATGTCATGCAGGAATCTAGCATTTCAAGGATAGATTTTTCAGATGACGGGGAAACATTGGTCAGTGGAGAAATTATCCATTCTTTTGATGTTCCTGATAGTGATTCATGCATGTCAAAGAACAGGTCTACTAGACCAAAACCAAGGGTTATACGGTCTGTCAAAGAAGCTAAGGAGTTTCTTGCCAACAAAGGTCTCAAACATATACAAGGACCACAATTTAATGCAGTGCAGGAAAGTACTACTGTGTTGAGCGTTCCTGATGCTGAAGAAACCAGTGGGAAAACAAGTTACAGAGGGGAGGTGGAAGAAAGGGCGTCTGAAGCAATCACTTTAGGCAGAATATCAGAGTCAGTGCCTGCTGCAAATGCATGTGAAGACCTTAATCCAAAGGAGAAGGAATTTGTTCCGACCAAGAAAGGCGATTCCAAGGACCAACAGGGAGTGCATGATCTTCACAAGCCCAGCACTTACTTAAATCACGACATTAAAGGAAGCAGTAAAGAGAGAAGACAGTCTGTAAGGACAGAAAACTGGATAGAGAAAAATTTTCATGAAGTTGAACCCATAGTAAAGAAGATTGGGGAGGGATTTAGGGAAAACTACAAGGTTGCGAAAGAAATAGTAGATCAACACCCAAATACAAGTATTGATATAACACAGCTTGAGTATAATCAAAATGTTCATGAACTTGAATGGATGAAAGATGATGGCCTTAGAGATATTGTTTTTCGAGTCAGAGAAAATGAGTTGGCAGGGCGAGATCCATTTAATCTAATGGATGCTGAAGAAAAACTTAAATTCTTCAAAGGTCTTGAGAAGAAAGTTGAGAAAGAGAATGAAAAGTTGGCTCAAGTGCATGAATATCTCCACTTAAACATTGAAAATCTTGATTATGGAGCAGGTAGTTCATTGTTTTTAGACCAGGTTATTTCATGGACTTTTCATGTTTTGAATCAAATGGACCCTTGCACAGAGAAAATGATCAAAATTTGCCAGTTGGATTGGTTAGATAACCTGTTGTGCATTTTCATCACCTTATGCCAAATGGTTAAGTTTAAAGTTACACGTTATGGAAAGTGCTTTCAGAATTTTTTGTTGAATTTATGCTGATGTTATTTTTTTTTTTTCCAGATGGTATCAGCTTATATGATCCCCCAGAAAAATTCATACCAAGATGGAAAGGGCCACCGTTAGAGAAGAATCCTGAGTTCCTTAACAACTTCCTCGAACAACGGAATGCAATTGTTGCTGCAAATGCCGGTGAGTCGTACTCTGTGAAGAAAGATGAAGGTAACAGTGTTGGCACTTCTCTGCCAGACTATGCTTCAAAGAAGTTAAGTCGTAAGGATCCAAAAAACTCAAAGGTAATTATAGAGGGAAGTGATGGCTCTGTTAGAGCTGGTAAAAAATCAGGTAAGGAATATTGGCAACACACGAAGAAATGGTCTCGTGGGTTCTTGGAATCTTATAATGCAGAGTCAGATCCGGAAGTTAAATCAACTATGAAGGATATAGGGAAGGATTTGGATCGATGGATAACTGAAGAAGAAATACAGGAAGCCGCTGATCTTATGACCAAAATACCAGAAAGAAATAAGAAGTTCATGGAAAAGAAAATCAACAAGCTAAAAAGAGAAATGGAATTGTTTGGACCACAAGCTGTAGTGAGCAAGTACAGTGAATATGCAGAAGAGAAGGAAGAAGATTTTTTATGGTGGTTAGATCTTCCACATGTACTGGTGAGTGTGTATTAATCATTTGCTCTTCTTTTCTGTGGTTGTCGAAGTTCTCTGACTTTCAAAGTCATGCACATTAACATGTACCATAAACTGTACTCTTTTTCTGCTTATGCTATATGGTTCACTAAAGATCATGTACATAACATATGTATATTTGCATGATTGTTAAATTCACGGGTTTCTCTGTGGCAGTGCATTGAATTATACACAATTGAAAATGGGGAGCAGAAAATAGGATTTTATTCATTGGAGATGGCTGCAGACCTTGAATTGGAACCAAAACCATGTCATATGATTGCATTTGAGGATGCTGGTGATTGCAAAAATCTTTGTTGCATTATTCAGGCTCACATGGATATGCTTGGAGCTGGCCATGCCTTTGTGGTTCCAAGGCTACCCAAGGTAAAGGTTTTCTGTTTCATAATATAAATTCCTGTTCTTGAGCAAATCATGGTGTTTAAGAGAGAGAGGACCAAGCATGGCCCATTTGAGCAATAAAAGGGATAAGCCAACTCCTGTTATTTGCTGCTTTTAGAAAATCATCTAGCCCGCCAAAATGGATCTATCATTTGTGTATTTGTAAGTGTACATCCACGAGTCTCTGTTTGCGTACCTTCATAAAGATTTTTTCTAAGTTCGACACTTGGAGAGTCCTGAAAAATATCATCTGCATTCGCATTCAATAAACAAAAAAATTGGATGTAAACAGTATAGAAACAATCATGTCCACCACACCTTGTGCTCTTTAGTTGTTGCGTTCTGTAGGTTGAGGATATATCAAGACTGCTGACTGCTAGATGTCTGATTTTGTTTTTAATTCCATGTAGAAAGGTGATGGGAATTGTGTTTTCCTTTTCATTTATCCTTTACTACTTTGATATGAAAATCTTGTTTTCTATCCTTTTTACCTTGGTTGACCTTCTCTAGGATGCCTTTTGGGAAGCCAAAGCAAATGGTTTCAGTGTTACTGTCATCAGGAAAGGGGAGCTACAGCTGAATGTTGACCAGCCATTGGAAGAGGTTGAAGAACAAGTTGCTGAAATTGGTAGTAAAATGTACCATGACAAGCTCATGCGGGAACGATCTGTCAATATAAACTCCCTAATGAAGGGTGTCTTTGGTGTTGGTGGCCAAGCAACCAGCCTGAGAAGGTACTTCTGCTTCTTGCTTATGTTGCAGCTGAAAAAATAGTTTGTTTTTTGGGGCTTGCTGCCCCTTTTGTACCAAAAGTAGATTTGAATAATTTGAGGATGGTATCTTGAGGGACAAGATAACAAAATGTTTTGAATAATTTTGCAAAATTGCCCTTGTTGCATTCCCTAATTGTTCTGTCCTCAGGAGAAGGTCAAAGCGGAAGCTGAAGAAGCCTGGGAAGAAATGAAGATGATATCAGCCTAACCATGATTCAGTGACGGGTAACTGCAGTTGACTGTAAAAAGTCAAGGACTCTGCGAAGCCTTCTATAATGTGTATCTGCATATTGTATATGGGTCTCGCGGGGGCTAATTCACACAGCTAAATGCAGAGCAACCATCTCTGGACCTGCTTATTCGGGATGCCATACTCTTTCAAAATCAATCTGTTGCATCTTGTTGCAGGTACACGAAATTGCACAGATGGTGGTGACAACTTGGACATCAAGCTCTGATAGTCTTTTTGTATGGGATGGGTCCAATTCTACTTTTCTCCGAAAGATGGATTTAGACTGTAGCTGGAGTTGGAACTGGAGCGAATTCATACCTCCTTGCTAGCTTAATCCACTTTTAATAAAGAATCTCTGTCACTTTGGTTCTCGAGTTTGCATGAATTTGCACCATAAGGACTGTTCTGCCTCTGTAGCAATCAGCATCACATTGGTTCAGTGACCTAGCAAGAGCTGTCCAATTCCTGTGGTCCTCAGAAAGTCTGGTTGTAACAAGTTATCACCTGCCGGAGGATGGTAAAAATTCTAGAAATCTTTTTTGAACCAGACTGGGTATTCCCAAAATTGTAAATGTTATAATAAATGCCTTGTTCTACAATATCAACTGCCATCCCAAATATTTAAAATGGTTGCGCCATAGCAGCCGCCTAGCCACATGATTACCTATTACCTGAAAACCCAAAAGAACCGGGACAAATGAACGGTAACCACTGTTCATTTACTGTATCCCAGTTCTTTGGTTTGAATTTTTTTTTTTTGGTGTTGAACAGCAGCCAAGGCCCGTTCAACCCAACCAGCACCAGCCTGGCCTTCATCCTTTCCTTTTTTTTTTTTCCTTTTATATATATATTATCATGAAATTAAGTATAAAAAATATAAAAAATAAATCATTATTTTTAAAAAAATTTTACGTACAGTTTGAAAATAATAAAATATATATAATATTTTTTCAAAATTTAATTTGAACATATATATCTGATTATATTACTCTTGTTGTTTAAAATTTATTTCTTCAATTATTTATTTCTTATTGAAATTCTCATCAAATTAATTTTTTGACATAATTTTATTTGTTAATAGATTTGGTTTTTTAATATATGAATTTTGGAATAAAATTTTAAAACGTTGGTGTTTTATTTTTTAAATTCTGATATTATATATATATATATATATATATAAAAATGAGAGAGAGCTAAAAGTATATTTTAGATAGTTTGATTCAATTTTTTTAAAAAAAGTTAATAATCAATTAATAAAATTCACAAGTTTTATTTGTTTTTTTATATATATTTATTCAGAATTTATCTGAACTAATTTTGTTGTAGTTTTTATTTTAATCTATTGAGTTTAATATATGTCATACAATTTAGGTGGATTATTATTATTATTTTTTTTGTATATTTTTCTATTTGTTCTTTATACTCCGAATCTTATATATATATATATATATATATATATATATATATATATATATATATATCGAACTAATTTTATTGTAATTTTTATTTTAATCCATTGACTTCAATATATTTCATACAGACTTAGGAGGATTTTTTTTTTTTTTTTAATATTTTGTTCTTTATATTTTGAATCGTTAAGTGTGTGTGTATATATATATATATATATATATATATATATATATATATATATATATATATATAATTTTATTAGAAATTAACTATATATTTGCACACATAATACTAATTATTTGTTATTTATTTTTTCATATTATAAATTTTTTTGAGATAAAATAAGTTAGATAATGTTTTGAAAGAACCTCATAATTATTCAAATACAAATTTTTATGCTAATATTATTCAGTATTTTGATAATAAATATATGTAAATCAAACAATTTCGCTCAATATATAAATTCGATTTACATTAATCGTCATAAATAAAATTTCTATTCATACTCTAACATATAAATCGTTAATCTTATATATATATCGATTATTTAACAGTAAAATAACGTAGATATCTAATTAGTTATATCTCAAATAGCAGTAACATTGAAAAAAAAATCCCGTAAGGAATCTTCCGTTCTGAACTTGTATCCAGCACCGGCTATGATTGCTGAGCTGATCTTACATAGGTAATATGGTTGAACTTCAATTTGCATTAATCGATTGTTTTTGGGTATAGAGAAATCAAAGGGAGAAACAATAAGATTAGAAAATATAGAGATTCCTGCACCAAGTTTAATCTAAACCAAAGTCACCACAAAAACCATAGAGGCCTTGCTGCTTCCCATAAAAGGTTAGGGTGATTAACATTTGTCCAGCGCTATCAATCAGCAGCTCGCACTAACAGCACTAATGATGTCCTAGCGAGCTGATTATTCTGAGGAATACAATTTTCCAGGAGAAATGATTTAAGATGAGCCAACACGCTCACACAAACAAAATTCAGAAAAGACAAGACAACAAGCTTGCACCTGCTCCATAACTCCCAACCCTAAATATAAACACAACATGATTTATAAGTTGACAAACATCACCAATGCGAAAAAGAGTCTGGGGAAAGAAAAGAACTAAGAGAAATGTTCCATCCTCAATACCAGTTGAAAAGTAAAAATACTATTAAATGTGTTCATATCATAAAAGAATCAAGACTGTTTTTCGGTCCAATCAGAAAAGATCCAACTGATTGTCATGAAAGAATATGAAATCAATGATGAAATGAAGGCAATGTACTTTAACTAAAGTTATAGACAATATGTACGATAATGCATGTACATATTCACCAATATATACCCATGTTATCAACATAATTCAGCAATTTATCGAGGCAGATCCAGCAATCTCATCAAGGCGGTGATCCATGATAAGTGATAGTGTTTCAAGGAATGCAGCTTCACTTGTTACAGGAAGTGTGGAATCCTGTGCTTCTTGGACAATCTCCTCAATAACAGATTCCTTCTTCAATGTCTCTCTGCACATTATACTTCCAATGGCAAAAGGAGTGAGACCCCTCTCCACTCCTTTCTTCAGGAGCATGGTGGATATGCGAAAAGTGCGTGCACATGCAACTGGCATGTCCCATCCATGAAACCTCAGAAGGGCAATATCCTCTTCAGCATCCAGTGATTTTATGTAGTCAATAGTCTTGGAGTCATAAGGTTGACGAGCTTGGGGCCAATAAAGCCATTCAAATGTGCAATCTTCAAACTGCAGAAAGCAAAAACTACATGATTATGTTTTGAAAAAGTGAGCAACAAACAACTAATATATGATGGTAATAATGCTAGTGGTGAGCCCAGCCATAAACTGCTGCAATTGAAATGACATGCTGCATCGCAAACTCAAATCAGATGAACCAAAACAGAAAAAGGATAACATCGGAACAAACAAACATTAAATATAACGAGAGAGATGACATAAATGAAGTTGGTGAGGATAAAGGATAAATGGTGTAACGCAGATAGCAACTTACACTTTCAGGCAAACAATATCCGTGATCAATTGGAATCAACACAGTCTGGCCATTTTCTTGATCTTTGTCCAACAAAATATTCCCAGCATGCCTATCTGCGTTGGCCATCCTAATATCCAACACGGAGATTTTATGGACTTCCTTCAATGGAAAAGCCCCAGGTCCCATATCCTCACAGCTTCCATTGTTCTCCATAAACATCTGCAGGGACCCAATCTTGACGGTTACACCCTCTGGATGGTTGAAACCTTTGTGCAAGCACTTGACCATAACTGTGGGAGGGACCCCAGCAAAGCCCTTACTTCCACCAAACAATGATCTGTGTCCACTCTCTGGATGATCTAAAATGTAAGCCGCAACTTCCCTGAAAGCCCCTTCTCCAACTCTAGTACCCTTTTTCAAGCCTTCACCATCCAAAGACAATGGCAGCCCTTGAGGGTTGTTCACAGCCATAGGTTCCTCATCAATCGGCTTAAAAACAGAAACAAACTTCTCTCCATGTGAATCCTGCATGAAATAAGCCCCTCCTGTACCCTCCATAGACCTGATCGGATCAAATCCAGCATCCAATCCATCAATGGTAGCATTAACCATATCCCAGATCAGAGACGGAAATTCAATTTTGGGATTAACAATAATTGGCTCCAACAAAAAATCCCTATCAGGAGGCTTTCTCGGTACAATCTCTCTATCAACTTCATCACCTCTCCTATCATTCTCTTCACTAGCATCATATTGTCTCCTAACATTCTCTCCCTCATTCAATCTCGGCGCCACGATATCCAATTCAAAATTCTTCTCCACAGGCCTAGCCCTAACTTTTGACGATTTCCTCACTAACAAATGAATTGCAGCATCATTATGATTATTATATCTACATACATCATCAATTAGCCTCTGATCCTCAAGGGGCTCCCCCTCACAAACAACCTCTTGCTCATCCAGATCATCAAATTCCTTCTCTTTCTTTGCAACCTGTTGCTTCACATACCCAACATCCCTCCCTCGCTCCACATAAAACGTGAACTCTTTCCCACTTGTGCTCCTAACTTTTATAACCTGAAGATCCGAAAGCCTAAGAACTAAATGCAGAACATTCCCATCCGTGACCCCATAATCACGGACAAGAGAATTGCTCCGCGCAAGCTCGCGGCCTCCACACACCAATTTTTGGTTCTTTACAACAAAACCCTTATAAGATTGAATCCGTAACTTCACAGATTCAATAGAATCAGACTCTAGAACCCGCATAGGCATCACAGACCCCGAAACAGAGAGATATATCAAAATCGACTCATCAGGGCATGGAACTAGTGGCCAGCTCATGAACTTAGGGGAAAGAACGGGTTCAGTTTGAATTGGACTTATGGCCACACCTGAAGACATCTTACTTACTTTTTTGTTTTACAAAATTAAAATTCTTGTACAATACATTTGGATTTGACGGGAATCCAATATACACATGATCAAAAGAAATTACCCATATTTTCCCTTAATGATCACCTAATTAATAATTAGATGATCAAAAAACAACCCTACAATACGAAACTAAAGAATCGGGCTTTGGATTGAGGGTTAATCAATCAAGATTAGGGCGAAATTAGGGTTCGGTGATTTGGGATTACGAAATGAAAAGAATTACTTTGGAAACATCTAAGAACAGAGAAATATCGAGAAAGAAAGAGATGTGGGTTCTTACCGGGACAGGCAGAACCAAAGAGAAGAGGAAGGAGGAAATGGAGCTTTAAAACTTTCTACTGTCTATTTTTTTGGTCATCGTTAATGCCTAAGATTTGATGTGTTTGCTAACGTGAAAAGAGGGAAACCTAGCCAGCCTAAGCCAAGACCAAGAGAGACAGACAGACGAGTTTTTCTACGCTAGTAACAACATTCCAACTCAGTATCAGTATTATCGAGTTGGAAAGCTCCCTAATCAAACAATACTATTATGAAAATAAAATTTTATATTTGTAGAAAAATATAGGATTTTTAAAAAATTGTATTTTAATTAAAAAAAATTATAACCATTGTATTAAAATAATTATTTTTTATATAATATATAGGTAGTTAATTGGTTTAGCTTTACAATGCTGAATTGGACCAGTGTTGAATCTTCCCAGAAAGAGGGAGGGAGGTGGAGGAAAGCGCGTAGCCGCCCGCGGCTAGAGCGCGTTGGAATTGCACCTTTTTGACACGCCGAAGGGGTAGGGGGTATTTTGGTCAATAAAACTACAGAAAAAGGAATATTCCTAGTATACTATGCCGATACCTAATAACTATCTTAGTCGAGGCCGAGCTGTTGTTCAATTGTTCCTGCTTTGGAGTGGCCTTCAATTTTAAAAAGCTCACGCCAAGTTTTGAAGTTCTTTGTTTTTTGGGTTTGAAAACGAGAGCTTTTAGATTTTTTGAAATAACCAATCCTTAGATATGTTGATTTTATTAATGGTTAGGGCATTATTAAGCCAACTTTTGTATAAAGATTTTCACTACTTTTGACCTTCTACCCTACGTGGGCTGCCTCTCGTTGTATCACGGCTCAGATCTTGCTTTGGAAAAAAAAAAAAACAAAAAGGTTAAGAAACAGTCGAGCTAACTAGGCACCATTTGCAGGGATTCATAGTCATAAAATAAAGCAACAAAATCTAAATCCTCGTCTGCACAACTATTGATTTTTTATTTTTTATTTTTCAATTTGATGAATGGGGCAACCATTGACAATCGTCCTTCTTTTTCTCAAACCAATCTGCCCCATGGGATGGAACTCATCTTCTAGAGACATTCGTCTTCTATTTGACTTTTGTTGTTGTTGTTATTATTATGCAAACACAAAGAAACGTTGACGTATTGGGTTTGGACACATGATTTACGGTCATACATTACTGCCAGGACCACTTCACGCACGGACCATGGAGAAACGTATTCTACTTTGGTAAAGGGGCCATTGAGGAATTTTAAATGTACGAATTCTACAACATATTTCGCTGCTTTCAAGATTTTAGAAACAACTCAAACAAGGCTGCCGCTTTGAAATTGGCGATATCTTTCCACGATAGATCCCTGTTCTCCATTTTTTTTTTTTTAGTATAAAGATTGGAAAAACAGAAAATGAGTTACGAGGAGGAGTGCTTTTTTTATTTTTTGGAAATGCACAATCGCATAAGTATTAATGGTGGCAAGGTCCTTGACTTTTTTTTCCTGATCTTCTTCCTTTAATTTATTTTGTTTTAAATTTGTTTTTTTTACATTTGATTTTTTGCTTTAAATTCATCATTTCTTTAATTTTTTTGTCTAAAAGTATTAAATTGCACCGTTAACTTGACATAAGACGACACATGCCAACTTTATTTTTTTCATCTTGATTTCGTCATTCTAATTTTTTTAGTGACAAAATACTATTAAAAAAGTGAAAATATTTTTTAATCCCAAATATTTTTTTAAATTTAAATTTATTTTTATGATAATAAGTAAATTTTAAGTATAAAATAAAATATTTATAATATCTTTTAAAAACGCAAAGAAAATTTTAGCAAAATTTTTGAAAGATATTTATAATTTTATAATACCTAAAAAGAGTCTATTATAACTTAGATATTTTCATTTTATAATTTCTTAATTTAAAATGAAAATATAAATTTTGTTAAGATTTTTTTGGAATATTCACTCAAAAGTGGTTAAAAAAACTCTAAATACCATTAAAAAAATTAATTAAAACTCTTTTAATAAATACTTTTTTAAAAAATACTATAACAGATTGACATTTTATCCTCCAAAGTTTTCTTACTACCGTAGAAATGAATTTAAACTCATAAAAATATTTTTACCATCACTTTTTTATTTACATGTTGCAATTCTATAAAATTAACGATGCCACTTAATACTATTAATTTAAAAAGTTAACAAATAACAGAACCCTTAAAACCATTAACACCGATCACATAATCTAGCACTTATTGTCAGGATTACAGAACAAGAACGAAAGCAAGGGTGGTTTCAGATGACAACAAAATGGGAGTTGGCCCAAAAGAAAGGCCAGGCCCATGGTTGTTAAAATATTGGGCTCAGAGCGAGCATCCATGAGCTTTAATTCTGTTTTCACAAGGCGCATATTATAACCGAGAAGAATGATTGGTAGACATATCTGGTGGTCATGCTTGGCCCTGCCTATTTCTCTTCTCTGGTAGACATGAACACAAATGGACACTGGAGAGGTTACAAGCCTAAATGAATCAAACCAGAACTTTTAACTCATTTCAAATCAAGTCCTTCAATTTCAAAATAATTTTTAAAATTCTCGAATTTTATTTTATTTTATTTTTAAAAAAATAGCCTTTTTTTTTAATCATTTATCTTAAAAAATAACATTCACATAAATATCTTCATGAGAATAACAATCACATAAATATTTATGAAAATCGTTAGTACTTGTCTGAACTCTTCAAAGTTATTTTTTTTAATGTTCAATAAATAAATAAATATACTTCTCAATTAGATTGAATCTTTTTCAACATATATGTAAAACTTCAACTCAAAATACAAATAATTAATTTTCTTAAAGAGGAAAATCATAACTGAAAATCATTAAATGAACTAAATCTCAAAAAGATTTAAAAGTTCAAAAATCTCAAAATCAATTTTAAAGTTTAAAAACTCGATTTCAAATAAGTTACATCAGAGGCTTGACCCTTTTAACCGAATTATAATCAAAATGATGATTTTAATAAACGATCAATTTTGTGATAAAAGAATGAAAGCATGATAAACATTCCATCTAGTTCTCACAATCCCAGTGTCCTTCAGTTCCTGGAAAACAATACGATATATGAACTCGGCAGGCCATTAATGAAAGAGTAAAGGCAGTTAAACATGACGATTGTTGTGTCATTGACACAGCTAAACAAAATTGCCCGCAGAAACTGATTTTATGTTACAACTATGCAACCTTGACAACAAACACAGGCTACAAAAATGCCAAGCAAAGCTCCAGCAAGAACTTGTGATGGAGTATGTCCAAGAAGTTCCTTGAGCTTTCTTTGACTGATAGGATGCCCTTGAAAGAGGTCCTCGACGATCATATTAAGAACCTATGTTAAGGCAGGAAATGCACGTGTTAGTTCCATGACCATGAAAGACTGCATGATTCTTCTTCTTCAAAAAAAAAAAAAAAAAAAAAAAAAAATGTTAAAGACTGATTTTATGTTAAGGCAGGAAATGTACGTTTTAGTTCCATGACCATGAAAGACTGCATGATTCTTCTTCAAACAAAAATAAATAAATAACATGTTAAAGACTGCGTATCAGATGTAGGGAAGCTATGATAAGGTTGAGAAAAGAAAATGGTTGAGTGCGGATGTCGAACAGAAGGATTGAAGTAGAAACTGTCATGCTAATACACATATAAGATGTACTACGCAATAAATGAGCAAGAAAAATGGGTTGCTAGTGCTTGGAACTTCAGAATGCATGATTCATCAGCAGCAAGAATGGATACAATGGTTCCTTACCCCAAGGTACTATTGGCTTCAAGTGATACATTAATTATTCATCAGAATTGCAGTTCAACATGCTATTAAAAAATTGAAAGATCTGTTCCAGAAATAGGTACTATTCAATGTAAATCATGCAACCTGCAAGTCTTCCAAGTTTACATTTTGAGTCATCCAAATTGTGCAAGGCATATAGCACTGGCAGTTGGCTTCACATTCTTAATTACAAAAACTAGCAATCAATTTAATAAAATTTCTCTTACGTAAATCAACTGTTTAGTTGTGCAGCTAAGCTCATTTCAGTAGTCCCAAAATCAAAAACTATAATTACATAAACCTAGCCAATGGGCATATGTATCAAAATGACAACATAATGCATAGGAATTTGATCAAGACCATAACTGATTTGACATTTACTGTGATAGTCTCCTCTGCTTAAGCACAAAAGACTTTCAACCCAAGGACAGAGTAACTTTTGGATCTAGCAACAGACACATGTCCACAAACTCAGGAAATTATCCAGCTATAGTTGAGATGAAAATTAAGTGAACTTCACCTTTCTAAACTCATCTCTGATTAGGTTTAAATACATTAGAAATTGTCTCCAATGAGCATAGTTAGGTTTTTATGAACTCCTAACCATCTTTTGCAAATTCTTCAAGCACATAGAACCATTAATTTACCTACATTACAAGTCTGATCAAGAATCCAGCAAATAACCATAATTCTGACCATTCTTCCCAACCTCAGACCATGCTACGATCCTTCCTAATAATGCTGTACTCAGTTCTAGTGATCATCTGTCAGGATAAGCATTTGGCATGGCATGTTCTTGTCATGGCAATGACTAAATAACAGAGCACGGGCAGGGAAATTGTTCTATTGTAGCATCAAGTGTAGGAAGTGGGAAGAAGAGGAAGACCTCCGTCCAAACTCAACCACATCTTTGATAATGAAGGTTGAATATAAGCCAGAATTGGATTCAAAAAAAAAAAAAAAAACTGAATACCATCTCCAAACAAAATGATGGTGATGATTTGCCAATGGATTGTTCAATCTAGTATATTCAGGCCTTTGAAGACAAATAATCATCGACCGCTTTTCCTTTAAAACCTGTGGCTTACCCACTCATCTTATCTCCAACCCTATAGCCATACCAAGCCAGAGAAGCCGTGAGTCTTATTGGATTCAGAAATTCACCCAATTCTCCCAAGCCAATCACGACATTCATGATATCAATAGGTCATCAGCCGAAGCCAACTGAATGATCCAACTTTGGAACACCAAAAAAAAAAGAAAAAAAGAAGAACTATTCTGTAGACAAGTAGCATAAAAAAGTCACGCAGTCGATGTTTGGGAAGAACAACCACAATTATTTCAACCAAAGCAATGCGACATTAGAACATTATGCATGAAAATGGAAATTTCACCTAAAAAAAGCAATTACTTCTCAAAAAAAAAAAAAAAAAAAAACAGCAACAACGAAAGCAGTGCAACAGTAGAACACTAGGCATAAAAAATACTAAGTTTTTCACCAACAAAACAAATACTTTTTTCAACAAAGCAAACGTAATGAATAAACACTAATTCACTCCTTACCACAGCCTGCATCCCAGCATGACGCCTGACCCCAATTGCGTCATACATAACAATAAGACTAAACCCCAAACAAACTGGAAATAAGGAATCAGCCACTCCATGACAAAACGCAACTGATGTTGTCAGAGCAGTACACAAAGCAGAGTGTGAAGACGGCATCCCTCCAGAGGCAAACAGTACTCTCAAATCCCATTTCCTCTCCACAAAGAAATTCAAAAACACTTTCATTGACTGTGCAATAAACCAAGCAAACAAACCCGATATAAAAGTTGGGTTTGCAGCTAATGTTGCCACAAAAGGACTAATCTTTACTTTCGCATTCGATGTTATACTCAATAAAGCCAAACCGAACGCTCCATTTCGCATATAATTCCCACTGTATTTACCCATTGTCTTCTCTGATTCATCACTGTATGCTTGTAACCGTGAAGCCCACTTTTTTGTCTGTGAAGAAGCTAAGCCTTTGATGTTTTTCAATATAGTGACCGAAACCCACAAAGGGTTTGACAAAAAAGTTCTATTACTATTGTTTCTTGGTTTTGGCTTTTGTTGAGTTGAAGGGTTTTTATGAGAGAAACAGATTGGAGAGGTTTTGAGTTCGATCAAATGACTTAACTTGAAAAATGAAAAGTTGCTAGGATACAAAAGTTTGGTTCTTGGATTTGCGGGAGTGAAGTAGAAAGAGTTAAAGATGGGTTTGTTAAGTGTTAAAGAGTCCATGAGATGAAGTATTCTATCATTCTATGATCGAGTTCTTGAATTCAGTCTGCATTTCAGGATACAAAGTGCTAGAGGCGGGATGAGAGGTGAGTTGGAGTTTGCATTTGGCTTCCTGGGTCAAACATGCCCTAAACTTTAGATTATTCCAGAATTACTCGATTAGAAAAGGTTAAAATTGACCTTATGCAACTTTAGAGAGTAAATTATAAATTAGTCCCTCGAGATTTGGAAAATAAATTAATTAGTCTTTCTTGTTTAGAAAACTAATTACTTAGTTTTTATGTTTTTAAATTTTCTTGTAACTGCATCCTTTTTTAGCCTTTTCGATTTATTTTGATTTAAAAAATTTTAAAAATAATAATAAGTAAAAGATATAGAAGAATTGATAAAAAAAAATTAATAAAATAATATTAAATCAAGCGAGATGAACACTAGTAAAAAAAAAAACTAAATAATTATTTTTTAAAACAAGAGAGGTTAATTAATTTATTTCTAAAAAAAGATTAATTTATAATTTATTTCAATTTTGACTCGTTTGAAATTAGATCTTTTTGTTAGATTTTGTAGAATTCCATAGATTAATTAAGAGATTTTTACAAGGGAAAGTCACATGAATTTGCATAAATTGATATACTTCCTTGATTTATTGATTCATTTTTTAACTCTTGGATGAGTTTGATTTTTGAGTAACAAGAAAACTTATTTAAAAAAAAAGTGATTAAAAAATATCCATAAATCTGATGAGAAAAGAAAAACAAAATTTTATCATATCAAAAATATTTCTATTATAAAATATCCAAAAAAATAATAACAATAATGGATATTTTGGATTTTACATAAGAAATCTAACAAAAGGATTACATTTTTTTTCTAGTTTTTTTATGAAAAAAATCTGTTATTTTTTGTTTCTTATGGATATTTTTTATTTTTTTCTATCTAAAGGTCTAATTATTTTTATTTTTATCAGATTTATTGATATTTTTCTTATCATATTTTTAAATATATTTTCTATTACTTTTTCACTACGGTAATAAAATTCAACTAACGAGTTCAAAAATAAGTTAATAAAATAAAAAAATTACATTAATTTGTTCATAGATTACCCGATTAGCATACAAAAATCCATCAAATGATGGATGAAATCCTACAAAATCTAATGGAAAGGCACAATTTTAAATCGATCAAAGTTGTAAGAGGATATTTTTTTATTTTTTCAATGAAAAAATAGTTTTTAAATAACTTAAAAACTATTATAATAAAACCTTAACAACGATGTCTTTTACTTTCAATTTAATCTATACTACTTTAAAAGTATTCACATTCAACAATACTTCGACTATTAGCTTCAATTTAACGAACTCATCAAGAAGCTCAGCTTTTCATGTTTCTTGCAGATGTTTTACTTTAGAAACAAAAAATTAGGTACAATCCTATTTGGTTCACAATATATAATTTTTTAGACACATAATGTTGTGCCTTCATAAACTTTATTTTAAACTATTTGAAAAATCTTCTTGAATTGGGAAATTTTGGTTTATTTTTGGTGTTCAAAATGCAATGTTAGCTTGACAAATAATAGAAACAGGCTTCCTAAAGATTCGGTTAAACTAAAACTTACAATGAAGGCAACATTGATAAATTTGTGATATTGGTCGAAACTGTAGTTGGGGGATGGAAATGAAATTTTCAGTATAGTTGGATGATGATCTATTTGAAGTTATTCTTCTAATTTATATACATGGTGGAGAAAGAGCCCTTGGTTTATCTTATCATCACAAAGATGCCGTTTAATTGGTTTGTGCTTAGAAGAAGGAAGGACGGGAGGCAATTGGACCACTCCATTCACCTGTGGATGGGAGCAAATTTCAAAGGAAGGAAAGCTCCAGGACTGGACGGTCCATTGCTAACCAAACCAAAAGATTAGGCAAAGTGGAACAAGATCCCGCGCAGTTCCAAGTTCGAAATTGCAATGGGAATTTAGACTATCGTTGATTCACGTGGGCTCGGCCGATTTGTCACTTCTAACCTTGTGCAGCTGTGTGAGAACTTTCCCTTGTTTTCTTTCACCCAAAATTTTCCTCTTCGTAGTCTTCTTTCTTTTGATGACAAACGTGTCATTAGTTTTAAAATTACACGAAAAATAAATCAATTAATTACGCAATTTTATGAGAAATTTTCTTATTGTTTCTGACTTTGTCTTGTATTTTGAAGTAGGGGGTTGTTTTTCTGATGGTTAAATTTGAGAGTTTTCTTCCATATGACATTTTATTTATTTATTTTTTAATAATGATTAGAAGTTAAAAGGTTCGAAGAGCTAGAAACCAAACTTTTTCCTTTTTCTTCTAAAGTAACGTTTAGTTGTAACGTGAGAAATGACAAACCCCCTCTTCTCGTGTTTAGTTGGAAAGAGAGGGAACAAGTGAAAAACATGAAGATTGAAATTGATAACAAATATCATTCATTTAATTTTGTATTCATCCAGCAAAACATGGAGCTAGGAAGCCTTCATCATTGGACCGAAGATTTATCTAAAAACTCGTGGGTTTTTTTTTTACTGATGTATCTGCACTAATTTTATTTTGTGATGGTAGATATAATAAAAAAGTATAATCTATACATATTCGTATATAATAAAATTATTTCGAGTCCGTTTAAAACTTTTATTTATTTATTCTCGTGGATGAGATATTATTGATATATCATGTCCTTTCATTATACATTTACAGAGGAAACTGTTTTTTAACGGCATTCTTTAAATTAATTGTATTCATAAATTACATCTCCTCACATTTTCACGTCTTCTCATGTACAATTGTGTCCCTTTTTTTGATAATATATATATATATATATATTCTTTTAGATTTACAAATTAATTTCAAAGGTTGCAACGTAACTGCTGTCATATATTAAAAATCTATCCCACCGATAATCATCAATACGACTTTTCACAGCAGATTAACAAGAAATCGTGTCTTTCAATCACATCCTTTTAAATTAATGGTGTTTATAAATAATAATTTTTCACCTTTTTTTAATTACCAATAATCACATATTATAATATTAAGGATAATGTTTGCTTTCACCCCTTTTAATCATAACTTTAATTTTATTTTAAAATTATAAACAAAGAGATTTATTCATAAAATTATTCATGTACTTCTAAAGATTTCTCAATTATTGTAATATATAAAATATTTTGCTAAATATTTCCTCCATTGTGCAAAACCTAACTCCTCTTATTTAATTTACAGGAAGTGCCCAACTGAAACATGATGAGTCATGAAAAAGTTACGGTTTGAAAATAATTTATTTACAAGACATCATATTGCATCGTAAATGAAGTCCAGAAAAAACAAGACCTCGCATTGTAAATGACACGTACACATATAATTTCACGTTCAAAACTAATAGTTGGTGAATTTGATTAATGGAATAATTGTCGATCTATGTCTTTACTGTGCAAAAATTACATCGATGCGCATAATTGTTTATTTTCCCAATTCAAACAATCAGGGTAATCCGGTAAATAAATAATAATAATAAATAAACAAAAAGAATAAAGAAAGTTTCAACGGTCTCTCCTCTCTGTTCATTCGTTCCCATTTCCCGGTTCCTTCGCCAACCTTCTCATTCTTCGATATTCAACGACGAGAAAAGTAAAAAAGAGAGGAAAACAAAATCACGTAAACTAATCTCTCTTTCGCACACCGAACAACTCATTAGCTCACCGACTCGAACCTTCTTTACCCGCTGATCAACACCGATTCATCAACTCAGCATTTCGACTTGCAATGGAGAATTTGATTTCATTGGTGAACAAGATACAGAGAGCGTGTACCGCACTTGGTGATCATGGAGAAGAAAACTCCCTGCCTACTCTTTGGGAAGCCTTGCCTTCCATTGCCGTCGTTGGTGGCCAGGTCTAATCTCTAATCTAATGAATCCAGGCACAGCTTTATTGTTTATATTCTAAATCGCTTGGTTCTATTTTGATCATTTTTTTCCCGAGCTCATATTGGCCGTTGTTTCATTTTTTTCTTGAATTATGTTATTGTTTATTTTTCTAATTTGGTTTCTTACTCTTGATTGCTTTGCGTTTGGTTTTGCTAAATAATGTATAGATCTAAATAAATGTTTTTAATTCTATCGTGACCATTTTTTTTTTGGTTATCTGCGGCATCAGGTTTTGCACCAACAATTTCTAGTTCATGATTGAATGCAATCACATGAAACCAAGAATTTTTATTAATTTTAAGATGTTTGGATTTTTATTTTATTTTCAAGTTTGCATTTATTTAATAAACAGATACATATTTTTGTGTTTGATCAGCTTAAATGCGTGTTACTTCCACTAAATCATTTCAACTATTTATTTGGAATTTCTACCTTTTTTTAACTATTTATTATATAATCATCTAAATGTGTTAATGATTCATAGAGCTCCGGAAAATCGTCAGTGCTGGAGAGCATTGTTGGAAAGGACTTCTTACCTCGTGGGGCAGGTATTTAAGCTGTTGATTCTTTTCATACTCGCCATGTTTGCACGCAGAGCTCTTGTTGGTGCTTGTTTCTTTTTCTATGGCCTTAAGTGATGCGAGTATTTTCCAGGGATTGTTACACGGCGTCCTCTTGTTCTGCAGCTTCATAAGATTGATGAAGGAAGAGAATATGCAGAGTTTATGCATCTCCCGAGAAAGAAATTCACTGATTTCGGTATGATATCTATGATGCCTTGTGTTTTTTTCCTCTTTTTTGCAACGTTTCAGTGATTTTTAATTAATAGTTGCAGTTTATGCTATAAATATATGATGACCACTGGTTTCTGTTTAATTTGTCTTTGGTTGATAGACTTAGTTTTGGCAATTATTTGTATGCATATATGTTTTGTTGGTCATCTCAGTGGCTAATCTTACTTCAATTATGTGTAGCTGCTGTGAGGAAAGAGATCTCTGATGAGACTGATCGAGAGACAGGCCGCAGCAAACAAATTTCTAGCGTTCCAATCCATCTAAGCATTTATTCTCCTAATGGTGAGACAGTGATGCTTATTACATCATTTTTACTCCTTAGAATGGATGTGATTTTATCTTTAATTCATTCTGAACGAGTGATTGGTAAACCAATGATATTTGGAACCTATCATTAATTTTTATTATTTGATTGGATGAGCAGCGAGTCAGAGGGTCTACAATCAATTAGTCGTATTCATCTGGCTTTTTAGTTATTATGCTGTGCTGATCATTCTTTGCTTTTGAGAACGGACTTGAATTCAACATAGTTTCTAAATGTTGTTTCATCTTCATGCTTTTGAAATAATCTGTCTCTGATTTTCTGTCAAGTGCATGGCATCAATTTTATTGATAACACTCTGAATGTCTCATGTCAATAATCGTCATTTATTTGGTACCATCTTATGTATTTGTGATTTTTTGTATTTTGCCAGTTGTGAATCTGACTTTGGTTGATCTTCCTGGACTTACTAAAGTAGCTGTCGGTGAGTTATTTGGACTTATGTCCTTTCTGTTAACGTTCATATATATTTTACCTGTTTGCGTTAACTGTTTACCACAAGAGTGACTAATGGCCAATCTGTTTATTTGGGTCATCATAGAGGGTCAACCTGAAAGCATCGTGCAGGACATTGAGAATATGGTTCGTTCGTTTATAGAGAAGGTAATTCATCGCATGTTCTGAAAACGTTTCATATTATATAGCATCAAAAATCAAACTTAATGGAAAATGCTGCCAATTAGAGCTCCTGAGAGCTTTTTGGTTGTATTTACTGTATGATACATATGTTCTACCACATGCATACAATGTGCTTTTTAGTGCACTTTTTGTTGATTTTTTTGGGGTGCAATATTGAATTAACACTGTTCTTTCAGCCAAACTGTATCATTCTGGCAATTTCTCCTGCAAATCAAGATCTCGCAACAAGCGATGCGATTAAGATCTCTCGTGAAGTGGACCCTAGAGGTAAGATTTCAGACATCCTTTTCTTGGACAACTGTACATCTTTCACCTGGTGCAAAATGAACTTTATGGACTCATTTGCCTTCATTTTTTGGATAGAGGAAGTCAGCTTTGCTACAACATTTCTGAATACAAAAGAAAAACCATAACAATGATTTGAAAATTAGTGCACACTTGATATGTGAAGAAGGGAAATTGGGTACATTTTCCAATTCCAGCAGTGTGGTGGAACATGTTACCTTGAAACCCTAAGAGGGCTACGAGTAAATATGACTTAGATGCTAATTCAGTGGATGCAGGGTGGATTAATGAGTCTAACATACTATTTTCATTTTATTTTTTCTTGCCTCTCATCTTATATTACCAACTTTCAATTTGAAACTCATTTGTCTTCAACTGGGAGAGTGTTGCCTTCATCGTGTTCACTAAACAAAATTGAATCCATTCACTAGTCAAATGTTTAATTTTGAAATTTTATAATTTTAACTAATTATTATTATTTTATTAATTCAACATGATGATGATTACTGTAGACAGGCATATTTTCCTATTTTATTACTAATGGATAAATGGATTTTGTTTGATGATCAAATTTCAGGGGAGAGGACATTTGGAGTTTTAACAAAGATTGATCTCATGGACAAGGGTACTAATGCAGTTGATGTGAGTTTGACATTTTAAGTTAGTAATTTAGTCCCATACTTTTATTAGACAATAGAGTTTCAGTTTTCTGTTGGATTCTTGTAGCCCAGCTCTTTCATATGGAGCTTTTTCTTCGCAAAATTCATTAGCGTTTGATGCAGTGGAATTTAGCGATGTGGAGGGTGTTTTTCTTAAATTATCTTTGGCATTTATCATTATATGTATGTGGTATCAAATTGGTAAACACTCTTGTTTGTTGTCTTTCGTCAATGTGAAGCTACACAGGTTTTTGTTATTGGATGGGCAACGCTAAGTTTAGACAAATAGATGGAATATTGTTTGGAAGAATGGTTAAAGATGTTCTAAAAGCTTAATTTCTTCTTCCTGCCTTTGTTGTAGCGTTATTACTAACATGGAAGTGTATAGGTTTCATTACAATGGTTTTCTTCTGTTGTTTTTGGTTTATCAGATCCTGGAAGGAAAATCATATAAGCTACAGTTTCCTTGGATTGGTGTTGTTAATCGCTCTCAAGCAGATATTAACAAAAGTGTGGACATGATTGCTGCTCGGCGCAGAGAGCGGGAGTATTTTCAAACTAGCCCAGAATATGGGCATCTTGCTAGCAGGATGGGTTCTGAGCATTTAGGAAAGATGCTTTCTAAGGTATGCTGAGATGTTAGTGGGAATTCACATGCATGCATAGATTCACAGATGCTCACAGATGTCTTCTGGTGCGCACATGCACACACACACACACATCCATGATCTGTACAGAAACTATTGTTTGCAGCAGCTAGTTCGTATAGATGGAAATGTCCTAGATTGTATAACCTTCATTTGGTTGCAAGTTTTTGTTGGAAAAAAGTGAAATCACCCATCTCTTCATTTACTACACCTTTTGTTTTTCCGTCAGCCAGTAATAAACCATTTATGTTGTTCTGTTGTTATTTTCATTCTGACAATGAATGTGGTTAAATTTTTCAGCATTTGGAACAAGTCATCAAGTCTCGAATCCCTGGCCTTCAATCTCTTATTAGCAAAACCATAAATGAACTGGAGACAGAGTTAAGCCGTCTTGGGAGGCCAGTTGCTACTGATGCTGGAGTAAGTATTTTATTTTATCTGTGGCTCGATTAATCTGACAGTACTTTTACATTCTTTTTTTATTACAACCTTCTGACTGAAGTAGGGTGGCCCACGCATCCAGCAATGTTATTTTTGGTCTCCTTTTGCTCTATGTGGAGTTTATCTTCACTTAAAGTATGCATTGTTCTTTCAATGTCCAAAATCATTGATTTGTCATTATTTATTTTCAATGCAGGGAAAGTTGTATATGATAATGGAAATCTGCCGTTCTTTTGATCAAATTTTTAAAGAACATCTTGATGGCACGTATGTAATTTCATCTTTTGAATTAATGGAAAAGCAGTTTTATTCACATGGTGGCTTGCATTTCAACCATGGGATTGATGATACTTTTTTTCCACAGACGTTCTGGCGGTGATAAAATATACAATGTGTTTGATAATCAGTTGCCTGCTGCTTTGAAGAGGTTGCAATTTGACAAGCACCTTTCAATGGACAATGTACGAAAGCTGATAACTGAAGCTGATGGATATCAGCCTCATTTAATAGCTCCTGAACAAGGTTATCGCCGTCTTATTGAATCTACTTTGGTGACCATCAGAGGTCCTGCTGAGGCAGCTGTTGATGCGGTATGCATACGTATTCATTGTAATTGCTTGTGTCAGGAAAATGTAATTGTTGGTAATTACAGGAAATGTTTTGGTTCAGAGGAGTTTGGATAATGAAATTGCAATGTGATTTGGTCAGAATTTCAATCCTCTTCTTGGGCTACATGGATTCTAATATTCTATACATATTATGCATTCTGTCAAATTTGTTGTTATTAATCATACATTTTTCTATAGCAATGGTATGTGATTTCTATTTGTAGTTGGAATGCGTTGTTATTGATGCTTTCTTCTTAAGTCTACTGTTTTGTTCCTGCAGTTGTATTTTCATAAAATGGGGTCAGTTAATTTGATCTCGTTTTTTCTGTGATTTCAGGTTCATGCTATACTGAAGGACCTGGTTCATAAGTCTATCAGTGAGACAATGGCAAGTTCCTGTGCTTAATTTCATTTAAGTTTGTACATTCATATTTTTTCATGTCACGGCCTATATGCTCATAAAAAATGTCAGATTCTTTGAACTTTCATTGAAAATGAATAAATAGCTCTCTTTGCCGCAAATATTAGTTTCACCTATTCCTATAAAACCACTATTGTTTATTTTTCTCCCAACATGCCTTTTAGTAAGTGGTTGCTCTATTGCGTGTAGGAACTCAAGCAATATCCTACTTTGAGAGTGGAAGTTAGCAGTGCCGCTGTTGATTCACTGGATAGAATGAGGGAAGAAAGCAAGAGAGCTACCATACAACTAGTTGACATGGAGTCCAGTTACTTGACAGTCGAATTTTTCCGGAAGCTTCCACAAGATGCTGAGAAGGGTGGAAATCCTACACATTCGATATTTGACAGATATAATGATTCTTATCTAAGGCGGATTGGTAAGTAGCTAGAATTACCTATACAGACTTTTGGGGCATTTTGACCTGTTTAAAGTTTCGGAAGGCACGACTTGTTGTAAAGACATGCACTCAAGGGGTTACCTAAAACTATATTACTTTCAACAATTTCTTCCTCTATTTCAGTGTCTTGAGGTTGAGGATGTCATGTATGTGAATCTCTGTTGTCAGGGCCCTCTCTGTTTGTTAAAGAAAGAAAAATAAAAAAAAATGACACATTAGGCCATCTTTTTACTTGCAGAATATAACAAAATTTATTCATAGTTGGATGTTGAAAGATTAGTACATGTTTCTTCTGTTCATAGTGATTATTATTAAAAATTTGTTCTCTATTTATGTTCGTCTCAAAACACAGGAAGCAATGTCTTGGCCTATGTCAATATGGTTTGTGCAAGTTTGAGGAACTCCATTCCGAAGTCTGTTGTCTATTGTCAAGTGCGTGAGGCCAAGCGCAGTTTACTTGATTATTTCTTTGCAGAATTGGGTAAGAGGGAGGTAAGGATTCCAATCCCTTTTCCTTTTCTTTACTCTTTTTTCCCCTTTTAGTTGAATGGTTCTAATTACCGTCCCTTTCTTCATTCAGACAAAACAGTTGTCTAAATTGCTGGATGAGGATCCAGCGGTGATGCAGCGCCGTACCTTACTTGGAAAGAGATTGGAGTTGTACAGAAGTGCCCAAGCAGAAATAGATGCAGTGACATGGGGCAAATAGAGGATAATAGGTTGTTTCCTTTCTTAGTTGGATTGCCGATTCTTTGATTCATGAATACTAATTCCTAGTTCGTTTATAGGGAAGAGCAGATAGGCTTTCTTAGCCAGTAGCCATTTTTTCCTTCTTAAATGATAGTTCCTCCTTTTCTATCATGGCAACTGGAGTTAAATCTGGCAGACAATTTTTTTCCTTTTTTAAAATCGTGATGTGTAATGGGTTGGATTGGCAAGAGCCCAAGTCAGATCTTTGCTTTGTTTATGGCGAACCCTGGTGCATTCAGTTACCCATTGCAGTGCTTTTAGTTTATATCCACATACATGGTCAGCTACAGTGAATATGGTGTTCTATCTCAGAGTTCATTGACATTTTTATAGATTTGGAACTGAAATTCCCCTTGTGCAGGGGCATGAATGGAAATTTAACATGTCAATTTATTAGGGTAGCGAGAATTTATATGGCCTAAGATGGTAACGAACTAAATACCCATAGCCATTATTAGCAGAGAGTGTGCCTGCTCAAATCACCCACCTAATTACAACAATTTTAGCACCTGCATGTATATGTGGAGTACTGACTACTGGAGTCCCCACCTTTTGTTTTGTGGCAACCGAAAAGATAGAGAGAATTAGTTTAAAAAAGAATCCAACCTAATTACAACAATTTTAGCACCTGCATGGAATGTTGAATGGTACTACTGGAGTACCACCACCTTCAGTAGACACAAAATTAGTACATAAAAGAGATTGGAGGTGCGGGGAATCGAACCCCGTGCCTCTCGCATGCGAAGCGAGCGCTCTACCATATGAGCTACACCCCCTTGTGATGCTAGTTGTTAAATAAAATATATTTATAAATAGAGAAAAAGAATCTGTGCATTGGGTCATAAGAATGGACCGGGTTGGTTGAACCAATCTGCAAATTTTCCTATCAGTGGAATAGGGTGCACGAGACAGGACATGGAGCCCAATGCCATCGCTTTTGTCAATTTGACCAGCAGCACCACAATGTCAAAGAATACGAATCAAAACTTGGATCCGGTAATAACAATCTAATATATTTTCTATTATTTTCTTCAATTTTTTATTATAAATTACTAATAAATTCTTACATTTAGCTATTATCTGATCATTAATTTAATGTGATGTGATAATAATACATTGGTAATTTATAATGAAAAATTTAATGAAAATAACAAAATATATAGTGAATTTAAGAATATCTTAATAACAAATCTAAATAGCTAAAATAATTATATGTGTAATTAAATAAAAGCAATTCATGCATTTGATAAGACGAGAGCATGCAATGCAACGATGATGAGGTGAAGCCAATTGGATAATAACAAACCTAGACAAATAGTAACAATTATCTGTTTGAGTGAATAAAAGCAAATCATGCACTTATAAGACGAGATCAGGCAATGCAATGCACTGATGATGAGATGAAGCCACCTGGATCCTTTGACCACTAACGTTGTGCAATTTGTTCAGTCAGTTCTGCCCGGATCCATGCACACACTGGCACACCTAATATGTAAGAAACTTGAAATTTCACAAAGGCGTACAGTTATACTGACGTAACATAAATTTAATTCCAAACTTGTTCTCTTCTTTCTTGCTGACAAAGCAAGTTGTCAGTCTATATGCACTAACACACCAACATCGTTGCCATTCTATGACCAAGGAATGGACTAGATGGTACGTACCAGTAGCAATTAATATGAAACTACCACCAAAATTTTATAACTACACCGTCTGAAGATGGTGCAATATTGAACAAAACCTTCCCCATCAGCTAAAACTTGTGCTTGCATTGTATTTCTCAAGTTTTCATAGCTAAACAAAGAGCTTTAATTTGATGGACCCTCGTCAGGAAGGTCTAAGATGGAGAAAGCCAGCTGCGCTTAAACCTATTGAAACGAAGACAGCTGCAGGCAGTCATGTAGAAGAAATTGGTCAAGAGGAAGAGCCATTAAGTCCGGCAGCCCTGTTGTTTCATGAACCAAAGTTCAATGTCTACGTCATAGCCATTATGGGGATCAAGACCCGAATTAATCCAGAGGTCATTAAATCCAACTTCCCTCACACTCTGCTTAAGCACCCTCGCTTCTCTAGTTTGCAGGTAAGAACTAAACGTTTTTTTTAATAACAAAACCATCAGTCATTTTTCATTCATCAAAAAAAAAAAAAAAAAAAACATCAGTCAGTAGCAATTGTCCAAAATATTTCTGCTCATAAAATTCTTCTTGTTATTACCTGTTATGTTTATGGGATTTTTTTAAACAAAATGTATCAGTATTTGTAATTAGGTTAATTCATGCGATGAAAGGAATTATAACTAACCAAACTGAGAAATGGCAGGTTGTGGATGGGAAAAATAACAAGAAAATGAAATGGGTTCGAACAAAGGTTGACTTAGACAAGCATGTGATTGTTCCTGAGCTAGACCAGAACATGGACTCACCAGACAGGTTCATAGAAGATTATATCTCCAATCTCACCAAAACCACCATTGACAAATCACAGCCTCTCTGGGACCTCCATCTACTAAATGTCAAGACATCAGAAGCTGAGGCAGTTGCCGTTTTCAGGATCCACCACTCTCTTGGTGATGGCACTTCTCTTATGTCTCTTCTATTGGCATGTACTCGACAAATTTCTGATCCGAAAGCTTTGCCTACAATACCTGGAAAGAAGAAGAAGCAAAACGAGATCAAATTTGGATGGTTTTGGAGAAGTGTTATGGCCCTTTTTTGGGCTTTACAGATGTTTTGGAACACTATGGTTCATGCTTTAATGTTTATGGCAACAGCATTGTTCTTGAACGACACAGAGACCCCTCTCAGAGGTCCTCCAGGTGTTGAGTTTACTCCGAGACGCTTTGTTTGGCGTACTGTTAGTTTGGATGATATCAAGTTAATAAAGAATGCAATGAATACTGTGAGTTAATTATTTCTAGCAACATTATTTTCATTCCTATACTGGATTATTGTTTTGATCATCTTTATTACTGCTTTTGATATTTACAGACCGTAAACGATGTTGCTCTAGGAGTCACACAGGCTGGATTGTCGCGGTATCTAAATAGAAGATATGGTAATTAAACTTCCATTGCCATCCAGCTCGACTTGCAATTAATTACTCTAATAAAACTGGAGCACTTTGCAGGTGGGAGCAATGAGAATGATGACGAAGCGACAGAGAAGAAAACTAATCTTCCAAAGAATATTAGGCTCAGATCAACACTGTTGATCAACGTAAGACCAGCTGCAGGGATTCAGGTTGATGCCTTTTATTTTCCAAAAGTCTTAACGTTTGATTATAATTTATAGTAATTAAGCAATTTCCTTAAGTAGTCAAGTCCTCGATCAGGCTTTAGCTGATATGATGGACAAGGACACCGAGGCAAAGTGGGGCAACTGGATTGGTTATGTGCTACTCCCCTTTACCATTGCCATCCGAGATGACCCATTAGATTATGTTCGAGAAGCCAAGGCAAGAATCGATAAAAAGAAGCGTTCTCTCGAAGCGATGTACACCTTTTCTTTTGCTGAATTAGTTCTCAAGCTTTTTGGTATTAAGGTATAGATATACTGACTATATATATACATCATCATATTAATTTCCTTTAAAAGAAATGGTAATGATCGCCAAATATATATGAATCATGTGATTAAACAATTTGTGAAAAAAGAAATCAAAATTGCTTATATAATTTAACGAGTCTGTTGATTTTAATGTTTGGTTTGCAGACAGCAAGTGCTTTATCCCACAGAATTATCAGTCGCACAACAATGTGCTTCTCGAATCTAGTTGGACCCCTCGAGGAAATTGGGTTTTATGGACATCCAATTGCTTACCTAGCTCCAAGTTCTTTTAATCAACCACAAGTGAGTATTTTCGAGCAAATTTCGTGTCAGAAAAGATTATTTTTCCATAATAGATAGCAATCAAAGGTTATGGTTCAAAATGCCATAACCACCGTCTTGATTAACAATTATTAGTAACTATACTAAACATAATTAAAAGCTGATGGTCACTGGCACGTGTTGCAGGGGTTGATGATTAACTTCCAAAGCTATGTGAATAAGATGACCATTGTTCTATCAGTTGATGAAGGGACCATTCCTGATCCTCACCAGCTATGTGATGATATTGTTGAATCTCTCAAACTCATCAAAGATGCTGTACTATCTGCAGGTCTCGTCAAGGACAACATTTAATTAAGCCCGGCGGTGTGCTGATTACAAAATTACCTCTCTTGATTACTTGTCTGTGCTGTATCATCTGAACAAGTGTGTGTACTAAAATAGGAGTAAAGATTTCTTCTTTCTCCTGTCTTGTTAAATTCAAAGTACCATATCTCAGCGATTATTGCATCTTCCAAAATGTTTTAAAGTATGGTGGCTGACATGTCATTAAATCCTGTTTTTCGCAATCGCGACGTGGATAGTATGTATTTTGATTACAGCAGAAGGGTGGATTTAGTCTTGATTTGTCATTTGTGAATCACTGACCTGATTGCAAAACCAAAAAAGGAAAGGAAAAAAAAAGAAGGAATCCTGGGTTCAACACCAGGTTTTTAGGGAAGAATGAAAGATAGTTATACATGAAGATTTTCTTAAGGTTTACCTAGTTTAGTAGTCATACATGAAGATCTTCTAACTTTCTGCTGGGATGCAAAGACTTTGTTTTCTGGCCATTAGTCATAAAGATAAGTGAAAAGAAAATTTGGATGAGATGGAATATTTCAGGGAATTAAAGCGAACAACTAATTAATGCTGGTATTTTACAGGGTGTAATATATGGGGTTATTTCTAAAAACAGTAGGTATTTTCCAAAATAATCGGCCACGGTATTTACCCTGCATTGATATATTAGACTGAGTCATCATAACCTTACAATCACTTGCATTATTTAACGTTGAGGAAAGTAACTTGTTCTTTGCCTCTCAGGAAGGTGAAAAAGAAAAAAAAAAAAAAAGGGAAAAAGAGAAGGTGAAACATAAATTACAAAGACCAAGAGCTGCATTTTCTGTTGCGTTTATCTTAAATCTTTCAAAGTTTGGTTGTTTGTGATTGTACAACATTTTAATTTCTTTGGAAAGATTGTGAGCACTTTTTAATCAAGGAAATGCTCCTAATGGAATGGTCTGCAGCTTCTGCTACAAAAGCTTATCTTGATACCCTCAAACTGGTAATAAAAAGCTTGTTCTTTTCACATTTTCTTGATTCTTGATATTTCTTATTCTTATTTATTTTGTATATCAAGATACAAATTGAATTATAAATTGAAAAAAAAAACAAAAAAACAAAAAAACCTTGGTTTCCAATCAATTTCCTGTTTCTTTTCTTTTCGTTTCCTTTTTCCCTGTTTTGTGCCTCCATCTCGGAAAGAACGAGAAGAGTAATAAATGAATATTCCCATTGTGTATTATTGGTTCTTGATGGAAATGACATCTTAAGGATGCAATAGAAATCGGAAAATACAGGGTACCCTTGATGTTAATATAATTATTGCTGAAAAATATTCTAATGGATCTTGAAAGGAGATAGAAATAGCTGCTTTGTCTTGACAATACTTTCATGTTGTTATTATGCTAATTAACAGGAGAAATGGTAAATGATTAACCTGAAAGTTTATTATAGATGTAAATATTGATTATCTTTTATGTTCCTAATGTTAATTTCAAGAAGATGGGGCTAAAATTAATCACAGAAGTCTACCTTGATGGTTTGTTCTATTCATTTTATTGGTTCGTCTTCCCGCTGTATATGCACTAAGACACAGCTACACTATGCATGACCTCCGTGGATGCTAGCTAACCCCAATATTGTTTTTACTTGCAGTGTGGCAATCACAAGAGGCGATACGACTCATGGAAGACAAGAGAACCAGGAAGCAATGAATTCATATCAGCCTTAGCAGCAGGAATGAAAGCAAAACTTATCGTGGAGGTCGCATATGGTGTCTCACCATCGACTGTAGCCTTAGCAGCCGCTGCGCGGCAAACTGGAGGCAGGCTTGTGTGCATTCTTCCAGAACCTGTCCTTGATGAATCAAAGAAAGTGATCAAAGATTCGGGGTTAAAGGACCTAGTAGAATTCAAAACTGGTGACCCCTCCAAGCTATTGCCAAATTACGAAAAAATTGATTTCTCTCTTGTTGATTGTAAGAATGATGAATACACAAGGTTGCTGAAGTTGATAGATGTTAATCCACGAAGATCGGTGGTGGTGGCAAACAACTTGGTAGGTGAAAAGAAAGGGTTGGGAGGCCATCTTAGATGTCTGAACGATGAGGTTGTTGTAAGGTCTATGAAGCATCCCATAGGGAAAGGCATGGAGGTTACTATGATCGGAAAGTCCAACAATATCAAGAAGACAGATTGGGGTGGAGAATCCTCTTCCCCACCCAAAATAAGGGATAATGCAATGAAGAAAACCGGTAGCAGCCAATGGATTGTCAAAGTAGATGAGAAGAGTGGTGAGGAACATATCTACAGGGTGCCTAATTTCATCTAGGCCTTTCTCGGCGGAGGTACTCAACATTGTTCTCCCATGGGCTCTTCAACATCCAGAGAATATGAGATCTCAATATGGGGAGCTTGGAACGCTAATGCTACTGAGAGTCATGATTAGGGATCAATCTCACCCCGTTGAACCGTGGTCGACGATGATATTTCTTCAAAAGTGCTTGAACCCCTTGGTGATTCTAGTGACCAGTAGGAGAAATGTGTCGTTGTCTAACAAGATAAGGAAGTGGTCTAACCTAATTCAGCTAGAGTATATATGCTAGCTCGTTCGGAATGGTATAATCTGTCGGTGGATCAATCAGAGGCTAAGTAGAGGTGGCTGAGCAAGAGTCTGTAACATTTGTTGCCTCTTTCTGGTTTCAAGTTAACTAGTTCAAATTAACCAACTTTTCTAGAAGTCCGGTTGTCAGCTATAGCACTCTCCTAGTGCAAAGTTGGGGAATGTGGATGTTTTATGTTGTGTTCTGTGAGACAATTGTCGCGTAACTAATGTTATAATGATGGAGAAAGGCATTTGTGAATGTGATTACTTTGATTTCTTTTTTTTTTTTCCTGCTTTTGGCTTAGTTTCATGTATGTCTAACTGAGACCTTTTTGTTGGCTTCTCAAGTTATTAGAATTTAATGATCAACAATATGCGAGGTTGTTAAGAAACCAATTAAGCAAAAAAAAACAAAAAAAGAAGAAAGAAAGAATATAGGACACAAATTTTAACAAATATTATATTTTGATTTCTAATTTTATTTTTATCGTGATTTGGTCCTTAAATGTAGAGAGAAACAAAGAGAGAAGGAAAAGAGAAAAACCTATACCAATTCCCATTTTGGCCGCTTTGACCAACAATCTTGGCTTCTATTTGTTCAAATAGAAAGGAGAATTAATTTATAGTGATCCCAAGACATGAAATAATCAAAGGAAAGAGATCGAGACTTTAAAATATTTTTGAGTTTTTGTAAATGAAACTATCTTGATTCTAAATATATATTCTTATCTAAAGGCTAGAAGTTTATTGCAGAATTTTTTTCTCAAGTTTTTGAAAAAAAATAATTAATTGATAATTAAAAGTAAGAAGTGAAAAAAAAAATTGTTATAAGTGCATGGAGAGAGACCAAACATGTATGGCTTAAAAACAAAAATATATTTTAAAAAAGAAAAAAATAGAATCCATGTGTTTAATTTATTTTATATATATAATCAAAATTTATTAAAATCAATTTTATAGGAGTTGCGTATGCACACAAAACACTAAATATTTATTGTTTTTAATTAAAAAATATTTGAAATCAAATTTCCTCAAAGAAAATAATTAAAATTATTTATAAAACAAATGTGATGGTACCATACTTTTCAAATAGAGTTTTTTATGCTAATATTATTGATTATTTTAGGAATAAATAAATATATGATAAGGATAAAAATTTATTTTAAATTTCTTAATTCAGATGTAATATTTTTTACACTGATTTCTTGTTTTATTTTTTCGATGCAATTTTATAAAAAAAATATTAAATTTTGTATATTTTTTTCAATTTGTGATTAATTAAAATTTTATTTTCAAATTATTGCAAATTTTTATTTAAGAATTTATACATAAAGAAAAAACATCATGTTTTTTTTTTAAAGAAAATCTATTAAAAACACCATAAGAAAGAATTAATTAAATACAAAATTTTGATTAAAAAATTATAAAATTAGGTAAAAAATTTTTTCTTAATTCAATATATTTTGGTAGACCCACAAAATGGCAAGGACCATTGAACTAGAATATTTTTTTGAAATGACTTTATAAGTTCTGAGTACTTTGTATTGTAGCATGAATAACCAACTAGTAAAAAAACTAAAGCAAAATGATTTTTTATTACAGATAAATCTTCATTGCAATGAATAAAATAATGTGTTTTATTTTTTTTGCTTTACCAAAAAAATAAAGGAATTTTTTGGAAATTTTATTTCATTTTTTTACAGTATGATCTTTAAACTTATAATTTTATATGTTCTTTTGAGTTACGACAAGGTTTTTGAATGTTGAGGGATGAGAGGGAAGGCTATAAAGAGAGGAGGATTCGATTTTTTAGGATCTAAGGTGCATTAAAATGTACTTTGAGGTTTAAAATGAGTTTTTACATGTCTTTTGGGATGACTTTAGGATGTTTTTGTGTAAAAATTGGGTGTGGGAAGCCAAAAATAGTAACCTCTGTTTTTTTCAATGATCGACAACGACAAAATTGCAACGTCGTCCCTGACGAGCGACACTTCAATCCTTGTAGATGAAGCATCGTCCGCGTTTATTTTTTTAATGGTTATTGGTTAGTTTGCGCTTCTAGCACAAGCATGCCGTTCTATTTGTCTCCAAGCCCATTCGCAAAGGATTGGTGTGCGCCCTAACTCAACGCTTTTTTTTTTTCCTTTTTTAATACTTTTAATTTTCTTTCATTATTTATTATTGGTTCAAAATAATTTTTTTCTCAATAATTAATGTTTATTTTTTTATTTTTTATAAATTTATTAATTAAAACTAAACACCCTTGTAATATAAAATGATTTAATACCCTTTTCTACTTTAATTTTTAAAATAAATGATTAATTACGTGGTTTTTTATAAAAAAAAAATCAAACATATTCATATGATATAAGTAAACTCAAACACAAAATATAAATATTTTATTAAAATCAATATAATATATATTCAATTAAAAAATCTCCACATTTAATAGTGATTAATGTTTATTTTATATCTAGATTTTTAAAATTATTTAATATATTAAATTATATTATACAGAATTATCCGTTAGAGCACAAGGGTATCTTGTGTGGACAAGAATAAATTTGGCAAATCTGCCTTAATACAAACAATTAGCTGAAATGCTTCGAAAGGAATGTCAACATCTCACTGAGCAGGACACTGACTGCTCAATATCCCTACCCTAGCAACGAACGCATTATTGTTGGCTTTTCTTTCATCACTATTCACTATAGAACCCTCTTTTCAGTTAGTTTGTCAAAACTAAACCTGTTTTTATCTTTTAATTAATGCAAAACGATCTTTAAAAGTATCTGGAAAATTAAAGGTTATCATCTTCACCAATCACCTGGGCCAAGACAGGTTACTAGCATCAACAGCTTCATTGGTTACGTTACACAAACAGCTTATAATCAGATTCTTATTCAGCAGATTTATTTGCCATGTTTCATGTTGTCTATAAACACACTTTAGGTAACATTTATGAGGTAAGCAAATGACTAATGAAAATAAAGAAAAAAAATCCAGAAGGAAATTTTTTTTCCTCCTAATAATAGTAGAGTGGATACATATTAAACAAACTAACTTTGCCCAAATTGGCCATAAAGCCAAGGAACTGGTTTATGAGTATGATTCATGACAGCTAGACAGACAACCTATTGGTTCTACATCAATATTAATTTTTACATTAAAAAAAAAAGTACAAAACCAATATAGTAGTCATGCTCATACACCTACTAATTAGATGTATCAAATCCCTAAGTAACCTTTTGCGTCTATATTTGGATTAAGAAAATCGCTAATTATGAACCAATACAGCCATCATTGCCCAACCATTACAACAAGTTTACTACCAATGCCAGCTTTCTAAGCAATGTCACCTTGTAACAAACTATATACTTAACGGTATTTTGAAATAAAAATTGAGAGAGATAAGAATGTTGTTGTTGGGGGTGAGACTGCAAGAACTGGCGGGAATGATGATTACCCGTCATCACCTAACCATAATTTTTCCTTCGTTTTCAAGAAACTAATTCCTCTCAGCAACAACTCACCACCTGATCAGTGCCTTCACTTTCACGTTCACAATATTCTCTCTTCTTGTTCTTGGCATTCTGGCTACTTCCTGCTATCAGCTTTAGGTCTCCATGGCAAATTCTAGATTTCAAAATTTGAGGCTTGTCCTTGTTTTATTATGCTTCTTGGTTTCTGTCTTCAGACTCAGGATTTTGGTGGCTGCTGCTGATGAGTTTAATGAGTCGAACAAAAAAGATGGTTATGATTTTGGAGTCACAGAAGAAGATGAGTTTGGTGACAATAGCACTATTGGTGGTCGTGGGCATACTGCCTCTAATGGTGTTGCAATGGATCAGGAAAGATCCGAGCTTTGCAATACCGATATGAGTAGTTTTCTTCCTCCACCGTATAATAGCATAACAAATATGATCTGCAGACCCGTTTGGAATACTTTTCTGTTGAGGGTAAGTCTAATCTGATGATCCATTTTTCTTTGATCTCTTTATATCTATACATGGGTATGGCCTAACATCATCATCTTGTGCCTGCAGTATCACAAGAAAGAAGACAACGTGGTGACTTTTGTATTATCTGCTGTATACACGACCGGATGGGTGGCAATGGGGTTTTCAAAAGATGGAAGGATGGTTGGATCCACTGCTATGGTGGGATGGTTTAATAGGAAAGGTCAGGCAAGAATCAAAGAGTATTACTTGCAAGGCACCAGGCCATCACAAGTCATAGAGGATGCAGGTGAACTGGACCTCACAAAAGTTCCACCTGCTGTTGTGATTCATGGATCTATGATTTACTTGGCATTTCAAACCAAGTTTGAAAAACCTCTCGCTTCCCAACCAATCATATTGGCTTTTGGAACCAGATATCCAAATCACTACCGGCTATCCTCACACGATGACAAGACCACCATTCTTTTCGACTTCGCTGCAGGTTTGTGTCATCTCCACCTAGCTAGGCCTTTTTTTTTTCCTAGCAGATGATAGGAATTGCTCTGTATCATATCTCGCCTCAATTTCTCTTCCACAGGTTCTGCGTCTAAAGTACGCATAAATCCAGGGCAGATAAAGAAGAATCATGGGGTATTAGGAATCTTGGCATGGGGTCTATTCCTTCCTAGTGGGGCAATTGTTGCAAGATACTTGAAGCATAAAGAACCACTCTGGTATTATCTACATGCTGGTATTCAGTTTTTGGGGTTTCTCTTGGGGCTTGCCAATGTGATTCTTGGACAACAACTCTATAATAAGATCAATGCCGATGTTCCATCACATAGAGGCATAGGGATCTTTGCTCTCACTATTAGTATTCTTCAGGTATTTCCTCATCTGATTTTATGTTTAGGGGCTTTTCATAATAACTTGTTGATCATATATGAAATGCATTCTGATAAATGCTAGCTCCAAACTTGAATTCAGATATTGGCATTCTTTCTAAGGCCTAACAAAGATGCAAAGATCCGCAAGTACTGGAATTGGTACCACCACTGGTTTGGAAGGATTGCCCTCTTCTTTGGAGCTTTTAACATAGTGTGGGGAATCCATTTAGGAGCTGCAGGGATGTCATGGAAGATAGGCTTTGGTTTTCTGATTACTATGATTCTAGTCACAGTTATTATTCTCGAAACGTTGTCTTGGTTGAGGAGATCAGAGAAGACTAGTACACCTGAAACCTTCCAAATGAATCCAATGTGATAAACAGTTTTCAGGTACCATTATAAAAGAATCTGCTTTTTCTTTTTCTTTTTTTTCCTTACAATGAGTCCGTGTTTCCTTTTAACTATACTTGCATATTATGTTTACCTCCTCGGTCGTATTATTAGAATTTTCAAGAGTATTTTGGGGAAACAGGTAACAGGCTGTTGAAAATTTTGCAGCCGAAGGAAATGGTAGAAGTACTCAGACATGCACCGGTTATCTTTTTTGAGAAGGCCAGAAAGCCCTGTCCAGCTGCATTCTGGTTCACTCTTGGACCTAGTCAGAACCTGAGTGTTGAACCTATTTTACAAGCTGTTCGTTATGTCGCAATTTCAGTGTGATGGCAAGACGCTAAGGAGATGATTAAATGGCTGGATAATTGTTTGTCAAGCTGGAGCGACCACCAGCTTTCCTGGGCCCAAATCTAGCGAAGACCATCCTTTTTCGGCTTTATGAGCTTCTGTTACTATTTTGAGTTACTGTACAAATGGAAGTAGTTAAAGGGATATGTATGTTGAAACTTGAAAGATTTCGTTTTTGTGAGGAAAGGTTAGGTTTTGGCATGTCGTTTAGCTATTTAGAATTTGTGGATTGTCTTGTCTCGTATTGTGTGTGGCAATTTACAAATTGCAAGGAAAGTATATATATACTGAAATGGAAATGACAAGCAGTAACAAAAAGAAAAGTTAAAAAATTAAAGTCCTGTTTCTTTCTTTCTTTGTCTTTTGGTTTGTATATTTATTTCAAGAATGAAGTGGAATTTCTCTCGTCCTTTTTTTAGCTGTTTGTGTTAGAAGAAAGTGTAAGTAAATATATTCTGATAGATGAGTATGAAATTTAAGCTCTTCTACAAAACCCATCAAAGTTAAACTTTCCCACAATCATGAGTTTTCTTTCTTAAAATCTCATAGCCATTTTGCTCAAAACTTCAATTTTCTACTATGTAAGGCTTTTCCTCTCATAAAATGCCGGACAAATAACTTCAATATATTAAACTTGAATACATGTATATTTTAAGAGTCATATCTCCCTAATATCAATACAATATGCCCAAAATATTAACCATCCTAATGGTTGTATCATACACTCTTGCAACACCATTAACTCCGATAATTGTATTTCATATTTGTAAGACTTCAAAAAATATCACCACTACCTTTTCAACCTCTTCAATGAGGCTAAATATTAAATATAATAAATCTAGATATTGAAATCTCATGCATCATGAATTATGTCTTCTATGAAAAATTGTTCAAAAACCTAGTTTTTCAACTCTATACAATTTTCAACTTTCTTCCTAGTTTTCTCAACCTCCAAATTCAGCAATAATGGTGTTTTCTTATTTACCTTGTCAAACTCTTAAATATCTATACAAAAAACATGATTCGTTTGTTCAGCAAATGCTTCGAGTTATATACTCATCACTCAAATGAGATAATATCCTTTTTAATTCAAAAGACTCATCACTATAAAATTAATGTACAAATCTTTCATGATCATCACCTCTCGGTTGAGAGGACAAACAATTTATTTGTTTATATTGTCATTTTACCTATATCATACTTATGTGCTTTTGAAATAATGTTAACTAGTATAGTACTTACGTGTTGCTGCTAGTAAGTCTACATGATATGTTTTAATATTTTAGATAATTAAAAAATTTAAACATAAAATAAAAATTAATTAACATTAATTGTGAATTTTTTTTAATTTAATATGTATTATGCAATATTTAATCAAATATATTTATATATTCTATAATTGAATTTAAATATATCATAGGAATATTTTTTATTTTGATCAATAAAAAATAAAGAAAAAGGAAAAAAATATCATTGACTATTTCTTTAAAAAAATCAAATTAGAAAAAGTTGCTAAATCAATTTATATTAGAAGAATGTTTAATTTTAGTTAATGATTCTGTAAAGGAATAAAAAATTAACCGTTAAGTATGGAGAAAAAAATTATTTTGAGTAAATAATATATAACAAAAAAAACACAAAAAAAAAAAAGAGGCTGGACTAGGGCTCACAACAAGTCAACAACCCTTTCTGTCTGCGCTTGGGTTGGAAGCACAGCCTAACTATAAAAAAAATACAAAAACTTTATTGTAACAAAAATTAAAGTTAGGGATCATTTTGTATAAAATTAAAAGACTAAAGCGTAAAAATTTTCAAAAAAAAATTCACTTTTTTTTGGTAAAACGACGTCATTTTTAGACAAAACAAAAAAAGAAAACTCAAAACGATATCATTTTATTTATTATAGTTAAACTCAGCTAGAGTGAAACTATATATATATAATTTACATTACATAACATACATACATCTACTAGTCGAAACACCTTTCTAGAAAAGTTATTAATTGTTATTTTATTAATTTTTTATTTGTGATGAAAAAAAATTTTAGAAAAATAAACAAAAGCAAGTAAAGACAATATGTGGCCATGCTTTCTTTCTTGCAGCGTACCTATAATGGTGCCACTCACTTATCACATATTTTATTATTTTTTTGTAAGTATCAACTAACTATACAGATCAAACAAGGTTTCTAGTTTCATTCATTGTCCGTTGCTCAAGACAGAATTTGCCAAAGTGATCACCTAATACCCACTATTGAAGATAAATCCCTATGGAACAGAGTTGACCAAATTAGTGAAAATATAAGAGCCTAAAAGTGAGTGCAGGACTCAAGGAGAGAGAGAGAGAGAGAGAGAGGAAAACTATCTGGTCGGACGTCCACCACCTCTCCACCATGGCCATGGGCCAAACGTTTGAATTCATCCTGGCGAAACAAAGTCAACATTATTTAAATCACCCCGACCTGCCTTCAAATGACTCGTCATGCGTCATGAGTGTGCAAGAAATGACGTCCCACATGTTGGCGCATGACTTATTTCATCTTTCTCTTTTTTTTTTTTTTTTGTCACTAAACTCTACAGTGACAAGTGACAAGTAGATCGATCTTTAATTTATCTAATGCATTCTAAAGTCATCCCTAATTGTGCAACATATCTCCAATTCGATAGCCATTTTTTATCAGCTATCAATATCAATCCCTTATGCATTAGACAAAATGCTTTTATAACTAGTTAGTCATATTGAAGACCTTTGACATCAAATGACTCAAAAGAAATCAGTTTATCTAGATAGAATAGAGAGTCCACACCTATCTAAAGGACCTATCCTTCCTCAGGAATTCCTCCCCAACATCTGATTCATCCCTCTAGAGAGTCCATCCCTACTCAAAGATTCTTCCCCCAAGTTTGAAGTCCTACATCCCTCAGGAATTCCTCCTTCATGTTCGAGATCTTCCTTCCCCTAATGAGTCCATCCCTCCTCAAGGATCTACTCCATTCTAAGGGATTCTCATCTTTTCGAAGAGTCCATCCATCTTAAAAGATCCCATCTCCATTTGGGAGCCACCTCCCTCTCTAAGGGATCCCCCTCCTTCGCTAGCGAACTCACTCTTCACCCTAAAAATTTGATCCCTCTTCAAAGATTCCATCTCCATGGGAGATCCACCTTCCTCTCCAAAAGATCCTCCTCCCTCACCAAAGATGGGATTCTATTCCTCCTAAGGAGTTCATCCCTCCTCAGTTATTCCTCCTCTAGAAATCAAGTCTAAGAGTTTCTAAGAAACAAGAGTGCAAAAAACAAATTCAGATCCAATTTGAGAGTTCTAGAGAAATAAAAGTGCAAACAATAGATTAGAATCCAATCGAAAAATTTTCGAGTAACAAAAGTACAGGTGATAGATCTCAATCCAGTTAGAGCCAAATGAAAAAAAGTACAAACACATACAAATTCACAGTCTAAAGATTTCAAACAAACAAATGATAAACATGAGTACATTCCTCTTGAAATCTTCATGACTCATCAAATAAAATGGCCAGACAGATCATGCTTCATATCTAGCAAGTTGTATAACAAAGCCTTGGCTTGCCCAACTTACATCGTACCAGAACGTCATCATGTTTCATACCAAATAAGCCTCCCTTTAAGACAGGAGAGCAACTGATGAGATATGAAATTTAAACTCCATAAAACCCACCAAAATTAAGTCTTCTCACAATCATGGCTTTATTTCTTGAAGCCTATAGCCACATGGCCCAACATTCTAAAAGTATGTTCTATACAATTTATTTCCTACTATATGTAGGAACTCTTCTTTTCATATAACACGAGCAAAATAACTTCAATACATATATACTTCCAAAAAGTCAACTCTCTCTCTCTACTATCTATACAATATGCCCAAAATACTTGAACAATTGAAATGCCTTAGACGCATCATCAAAAGACTTACTTAACCATGGAAGTGGCTTTGACCCATCATCAGTATGATGCACTGTTACCATTTACCAACAATTTCTTTCACACTCCTAACGTTACAAATAATTCAACTGTCCATTGGCAAGAGAGAGATGTCAGAGAATTTCAGAAGTTTAAAACATTTTGGCTGTCATGACAGTAATGCAATTTTCAGAGAACAGGAAATGATGCAAGGTACTTTAAGGAAATGTCAATGCTAATCCAAAGGAAAAGTTCCCCTTATCTACAACTCAGTTAAATTAATTTCTCAAAGTCAAAGCTATGGGAAGCCAAAGGACTGAATGTATTTCGATGCTGTGATCCAAAATATCAAAATTTTTTAACTACATTTTCAGCCAAAATTGTCAACTTGATGAAACATAAGTTGAAGGTCCAAATGGTAGACTTCCTACTGTAAACCTGCACAACAAGCAAAACCAAAAATGAGGCTCAGTATAACAGACTAGAACCTTTCAACCACTTTAACCTACTAATCTCCAGCTTGATGTCACTGGGGCGTTGGTGATTGTTATCATAACTTCAAGTTATGGGCGACTTTTATTTTTTGTTAAAGAGAAGTACTACGTCACTTTTGTAACTTGCAGGAAATGAATTAAATTTTACCAAAATAATGGTAACTTCAAATCATGGAAGAAAAAACCCTTGGGCGTCCTCCTCACAGATACCAAGAATGAACTCAGCAGCCAAGTTCTGTTCTAAGTACCCACTACCAGACTACCTAGATGTCAGTTGATAGTTTTTCAAAGGAATCAATTGTGGTAACATTTTAACAAGAGTCCATCGGTAGGCAAAAGGAGTTTCTCTCCTTTAACCAGGTCTGTTTATTGTCCTAAAATGGATCATCTTTTGGAATTAATAAAAAGAAGAGATAGAAATAGTGACAGAAATACCTGAAGTAACAAAATGGAAGCATCTCTTCCTGTATATCCACTATCCATTGCACAGGCACAAACCAAGTCAAAGGAGAACTGCAAATTTATCAGAACATAAATATACTAGTGACAAATAAATCTTGCATGCATTTACACCATATTCTATCCATAGACTAAGAGAAAGGTCAACCTGCATATTGCCCCACAGTTGTGATCTGGTGGTCCAGAAAGAGATTGCGGAGAGCAGTGTTTAAAAATATGTATTTACACAAGAAAATAGAGGATTCAAAGAAGCAGCTCATGACATGCAAATTTCCTAGTTATTGGCTTTTGTTAGTCAGGAAAAAAATATTTATTGCCTTCGATTCTAGAGAACAAACCTGTAAATTTTCCAGAAGTTATTGTGACCATGAAAGCCAGGAAATACTCAAGACACTTGTGTCCTTGCAATTGTGATCAAATAAAGATATTATCTTCCACTTTTCTCCAAACATTCCTGCTTATTCTGAATTGTTTGGTTGGAAATAACAGCAGAACCTAGGATCATGTAGCACTAGCTGTGCAACCTTCACCAGGAATGAAGGTTGTAGATTTTGGAGATTCGCTGCCTCTTACCACTCTGTTATATATGACTTTAAAAGACTGAGAGCCGTACGGTCGACTAAGCAAACTTATTGGCATTTTCAGAGTCTGCTTCCTGTTTCTCCTTCCTCTTAACAAAATGCTGAAAGTTTTCTCCCCATCGATCTGCTGGTCAACACTGCTAGTGACATCTTCTTTTGGGCTTTTTTTCTGTCTTGAATCATTCCTATAAATTTCAACTTCAGACGGATTTGAATGACCATTTTCCTTCATATTTTCTAAGCCAACCCCAGTCAATTCCTTCACTTTGTCCTTTCTGTCTGATGCTTGAAGGTTCACTTCTTCATTAGCTTCTGCATTGTCAATGTCCACTGGCAGAATTGAAGGTGGATTTCGGCTTTCAGAATTTTCAAATTGTGATTTAGGCTCCAATATAGGATCAGCAATTGGCTCAACAACAGGTGGAGGAACAGAGAACTCCACTGCATGGCAACCAGGCCATACTGTGCAAGGAATAAACTCTGACACATTGGGACTCACATTGCACTGCCAGGAGAATTGATTAGGATGGAAGGCACTGCTAGTTACAGGAAATTTACTGGTTGGTACTGCTTGACTGTAAGGAGGATACATGAAAGGCAATGTCTGTATCATGTTTGGGGTTGGAGGTGGTGAAGGGTAAGGATGGTGTGGGGAAGACATTGGACTAATGGGGGCCATGACAGTTGCAGGTCCAGGGTGAAGAGTCATGCTTACAGGCCAAGGTGCAACAGCTGGAACCGCACCAGTAGCAGAATGAAGAGGGATGTTGATGGCAACTGGTGGAGCACGTCCAATGGATGTTGATGGGTTGAATGGAGCTGCAGAAGCAGACAATTTCTTATTTGGCAATCCCCGAGCATCACCTGAATTCAAAATCAATGGTTTGTCCTTCATATCCTCCACTCCTGGCAAGGTGGAGTTGGTATCAACTTGTGGTTCAAATTCACTAGGTGAGTCCTTCTCACCGGGTTCCTTTGGAAGGGAAACGATCGAGCTTGGTATCTGGTCAATCAACATTCTAGTCTGTATAATTTCATGAACCTCAATATCACCAGATTCAGGTCCTTGCACACTCTGAGACACAATCAGGGAGGAATTTTCTTCCAATTCGTTAGTTGAGTGGCGTTCTTCCATTTTCTGAACACCTGTTTCCTTCTTCAAATCATCTGTGTGATCTGGTCCAGAATTCTCATCCTTCTCTCCACTTCTATCTTCCACACTCTTTACTACCAGACCCGCAATTTTTTTTGCTTCATTTGTCTCTTGAAGTTTTCCATCGCCAATTTCCTGGTTATCTGAAGTATCACTTTGGGGAAACCAGACCTGCAACTTAGCAACGGTGCCTGGTGGTGCCAATGCTACTTCCTTGTATGAAGGAGATTTTCCAAGACTGACTATCGAATTCTTTAATGGACCAATGTCATTAGAGGCAGAAATTGGAGCAGACTCTGATGAAGTGGGAGCCTTGCCACCAATTCTGGGATTCTCTGTTGTAGCAGTTTTATTAGCTGAAGGAACAGACTTGACCCTGTAGGTTACAGCTTTAACTATTCTCCTCCCAAATTTGGTACCCTGCGGCAGATTGGCAGTTTGGTGGTCTCCATAACTTCCATGAGATGGTGTCCGTTTCTTTAAAAGGAAATACCTACTATTCTGGTGAGCATTCTTGATGGGAGTATAATCCATGTCAGCATCCACAATCTTTTTGTGATAACTATAAACTTTGCCAACAATCCCCCGCCGCTGCTTTAGTCGTCGCCTATTCGAGCCAGCTGATCTTGGCCTTTGAACTGGTTGCCATCCATCATCTCCTTCAGCATGAGTTTCAGGCAAGACTTCAGCCGGGATGCTTGGTTTTTCTTCTACAGTATCTTCCACAACGGGCATCTGGAATTGAACTGGGGCAGAGCTGGTCTCTTGGGAAGCATCATCTTTGGGCCCAGGCATCTCCACATCTGAAGCCTCTTTAGGAGTATCTTTCGGAGATTCATCAGAACTTTCCATACTGGCATTTGGTTGGTTTTTTTCCTTTACCTGAATAGCAAAATTATAAAAGCACATTGTATTAAAGAAAAATTCAGGGGCGACTAGATATAAAACATTGTAATTTTACAATTCAGTAATCGTTCTGAAAATATAGCTTTGTGAAATACTTGATCTCAGCCTGGTGGACCTTCATTTCTTCATTTACAACAAGAAAAGTGACAGGTCTTCAATGTTAACAAATATTAGATAAGGAAAAGTTTGAAGGATTGTAATTATTCTAGATCTTGCCTCTGTTTACTTGTCCTTGTACTTCTATAGCAAAGACAACTAGTTCCCTGAGCCTTTGAAAGGACAGAGTCAGTTCATACAAGAGAATTGTTTCTACAGTATTCCAAATGCTCCATTAGGGGCCCCCTCAGATGTTTACTTAACAAGTGAGTATACTGTTATATTTTTTTTTCCAGCCCAGTGCAAGGTTGCACATATTTGGCTTGCCAAGATGCAGACAAACACATGTTCATGAAATTTCCCTAGTCCCAAAGAGAGATAAAAAGTGGTGAGAAAATTCTCATCCTGAAATTGCTATAGTCCAGCAGAAAAAAAAGGCATCATGCTTATGAACAGAAACCGATGTAATTTTTCTGTCATTGGCTCGAATGATGCGTTAGAGTTGTTTTACTCAAACATGAATATCTAGATACCTTTGTGATATAGCTCTTTCTCTTCCCAGCCACAATACCTCTCCCCTTGGCAACACGACTTGGATTAATATAGTCCAGCAAATCTGACACACTGCCAAATATTAAAAACTGAACTGATTAGTTTCAAGATATGTCTTTTTGAGCCAGAATTTGCATCATAAACTACAATGTAGATTGCATTCATGCGTAACAGCATGTTCATGGTGCATCTAATCAAATAGAAACCAATAGTGGCATCCAACCAGATCAGATTATTCTGCACTTCCATTACAAAAGTATTCCAGTCCAGGAGACAGTCAAATAGTAATACAAACAGGACATTAATTGCTTCTCCCGCAAGTTCCAGATCCAAAAGTAACCATACCAATAGCAGAGCATCCAAATGTGTGATTAGTCAAAGGAGTACCAGAAGAATAAACGATATCAAATAATTAAATGGCCCAACAACGAAAGGCCAGTGTTATGCTCATTTACCTTAGGTGGCCTTTGCTAGCAATTGATGCATCAGGCTTCTTAGTACCATTTCGTGCAGCTTCTTGCTGTTCAAAAGCCTTGGATTCAAAGTACTCAAGCCAAGCAGCAGCATCCTGTAGCATTGCATTCAAAATTTAAAATTACAACTGGAAAGTAGTCACGTACGCATATATAAACATGCTCTTCTAGAAAGTTCAAAACTAGGTAATGAATCTCTTATGTCAAAAAAAAGAGAAAATAAAACAGATCTGATGTAGCCTTTGAACTCATAGACTTAATAGTCATTCATTTCATGGCTTCATGTTGATGATAATATTAATGCCTAAGAGGAGGATAGAAATGGGATGTGTAGATTAATTGATGAATTTAGCAAGATACCTGAGTACGTAAATCATCTGGACCTAGCTTTGTTCGGAGAATTTGCAAGGTTGTTTGTTCATGTTGAACACTCAAAGGATATGCTTCCATCAATGAGAGTGCAATTGCTATTGCATGGTAACTTGCAGCTGTCTGACATCATTAACCAAAAAAAAAAAAGGATTGCCTCTCAGAAAAATTGGATGCACTAATTTTTGCAGACATATAGTAAATAGCTCATTATAAGCATGTAGAAAGTGAAAAATGATATTTCATTGGTCATAAATTGTTTCAATAGATACAGCAATGTGCTTATAGATGTAGTACTGACTACCAACCATCTGAATTGCTCAATGCTCATCAACATTCTTGTTTTTTTTTTCCTTCTGGGATTTTTACATTTAAGGAAGAAGAAAGAAATCAATATGGCAATTCTTAAAGCTAATTAATTAAAATATGAAAGTTTCTTGATGTAGATGGAAACAGAATTTATCAGATCATTTAGAACACTGCTTAGTTATAATGCTTCACAAGATGGCAATGCATATTGCATTTAATGAATAACTTCAATTAAGTATATAATAAGTTTACACAACCATTGTACTTTTGATCATCGACTAGAAAGTAGCAAGCATATTAACATAAACGAACTTCAGGAGGAGGACGAAATAAAACCTGAATGTGGTCTGGTCCAAGTAACCTTTGGTTGCATTTCAGAGCTTTATGAAGATATCTGAGGGCAACATGCACATTCCCCAGGCCTTCCTCCATCATAGCCACATTGATGTATGTTGCAGCAGTGTTAGGGTGTGATGGACCACATGTGAGATGTAAAAGATACAAAGCACGTTTTACATACCTAATCAACAACAGTACAAGAGTCTCACACTGGGGTAAAAGTAAACCACGAGACATGAACTGATTATCAGGAATAGTGGTATATATGAATCTAACTACAGGTATCTCCCAGGACTCGCAAAAGAAGTACAAAAATAAGCCTTTGGAAAAGCAAGATAAGACTGAATCACACTCAAAAGAAATCCAAAATGAACAAAGAAAGGATCTCGGTTTAAGCAATAATGCAAACCTAAAATTTTTAATTTAAGAAGAATAAAGCTTACTTGAGAGCTAGCTCTGTATGTTGAAGTCTGTAATAGAATACAGCAAGATCCCCATAGCTTTTCATTGTGTCTGGATGATCAAGACCTAGTTCTCTCTCATTGATATCCAAAGCTTTTTGCTGATATATAGTGGCCTGTAAAGCAAACAGAACATTAAATCAGCATGAATGGCAAACCCTTAAATAAAGGAAAATGCAAAGTTTCTGGGTTGATTCTGTAACTATACTATGTCATTTTGCTACAAATTATTGAAAGCAATTTAGCAAGGTGACAACAACTTCAGTGTTACTGGAGAAAATTTCCAGCTAGATCAAAAAAGAAACGAAAAAAGAAGAAGGAATCAAAATAAATAGACCTGATTGAAATCTCCAGTGTGATACAATACTACAGCAAGAAGGCTGTATGCTCCAGCAGTCATTCGATGGTAGGGACCACAAACTGCCACTAGCTTTGCAAGAGCCTGGAAACACCACAGATGTGCATCAGCTAATATACTACAGTACCAATAGAATAGGATGATTAAATGGTTGGGGAAGCACCTCGTTGACATGGGAAAAATAGGGAAAAGCGTTATTGGAAAAGAAGCCATGACAACTAGTTTGTTTGCAAAGAGAATATCAGAAGTGTAATTTCAGAACCCACATACCTTTGTCCCATAGGTGACTGCATCTTCAAGCTTTCCCTTATCTAAGGCCGTTTTTGATGATTCCAAGAGTTGCCTTCCATCTGCAGAGGAGCATGCTGCTTGCTGAAAATAAAAAAGTACTACTCAATATGGATTGAACAAATTCTGATTGGTTTTCAGACGAGATGGAGAAAAGATTATTCACTTCAATCTCTAGCAATCACCTTATGCACCGGGACCAGACTGACAACATCTGATTTTCTGAATGGATGTGGAGAATCCATATCGAAATCCCTAGGGACCAACTCGATGCCCACCTGGGACGATTGGAGAAGAAATAAGAGTGTCAGTTTATACGTGTCCCTGTTTTGAATTTCCTAAATCGAGCAAAACATTAACTACATATTAACGAATATGCAATCTATTCCTCTAAAGCGTGTTGTTTTATTTGGAGGAATGCAATGCTCAGGGATGAAAAGTGGGAACCACTTCTGTGCTTTAAAGCCAATGCTTTACAGGTTTTCAATTGTGCCTCCCCGAAACTAATCTTCGAGTTTGGACATAGGTACCAAACTGAAGTAGAGAACTAATTGCCAATGATGATTCTACAACTTGTTAGAATCCCCAAAATTGGAAAGAAGCAAGCTACTTGTAGATTAAACAATTTTGAGTCCCTATATTCTACTTGTCATAACTTCTAGAGCACATGAAGAAATATACCTTGTGGCACAACCCACGCAGGATTGCAAATTTCCTCACACCTTTGAAGTTTGAGCTGCTAAGATCCCATTCATACCGCTTCTTCAAAAATACCTCCAGCCACCTCCATACAAGAGGATGGACATGACAAGACTTGATTGAATCTCCACTTTCCGGAACCCCGAGCATAAGGTTTAATGCAGCAGCTATCAATACAGCCAGTTTCTCATGGTCCATAGAAGCAGCAATCACAGCCTGAAGTATGTGCTTAAAAGCTCGTATTATCATCTCATGGATGCAGAGTGACTGTACATGTGACAGCTTTTCGGAAAGCTTTACCTGGTTTATAATATAAATAGTAGAAATTATCCAATATGGAAATCCCAGATAAAAGTTACACATTCACAATTATAAGATGGGTTGTTAATATATTAACTTGCTGGAATTGAAAACTGTGGACGATTCTATGTTAAAGAAAGGATGCATATCAAAATGCACAAATATCAGCAGCCATTTATGAAGTTAATTCGAAACTCTTACAAACTAAAAACACCCTAGATCAAGCATAAGTTTTGTCTCAAAAGGAGAGAGCATAAGGTGAGGCATTTTAGCCTCCTACAAGGCACAGCATAAGCCTCCCAAGGCGTTGAGGCATATACGTTAAGAATATTGATTTTATAATATAATTGGCTAGAAAAAATTTAACATTTAGTGCAAGTTTACATATATGATAAGTTTATATGATGCCATAAATGTACACACATGAAAATAAAATAGATGAGCATTTTTATTATATATGCAAAATGGGTAAAAAAAAATTATATATAGTAACAGGCCCTATCAGTTATGCTAAAAATAGAAAACTAAGAGAGCTGGCCCTGCCTTGAGTCCATAGCAGAGGCTGCTAATGAACATCGTACGGGCATGCACCTTATCTTGTGAAGTCTATACCACACAAAATTACAGCTAAAAAATTAATGCCTTAAGGCTATCTATCACTGCTGCACTTAAAGCATGCCCAAGTGTCTTGAAAAGGCCTTTAAAAACTATAAGGATCGCATACAGTTAACAAGTGCACTGGCTCAGACAACAATCTTCTTATGCATATTTATACAAAAGAACAATGGCATGACAACAGGTCCATTGTTGAGCATGGATATACAACGATCTGACGGGGACATCCTCCATAAAAATGGAAGGTTATGGCACAAACTCGTTTTTTTAAGGAAAAAAAATGTAAGACAAATGCATCCATTAATGATGTTAGACATAACTGTGTCCAACAAGATGATAGATATGTAATTAAAATTTCCCTTATGACAAATAAATGTAACTAAAACACATATTGAAGATTCAACATCCAGGGTTCATGGTAACAAAGAACTTACAACACGTCCCAGGGAATGCATCTGAAGACCTCTAGTATGCATAAAATCAGTTAGAGTCCGGCCGTCAACAGGTGAAAGCTCCAGGGAACCAAAATCTGCTACCTGTATTCAGTTATCAGTATACAATCTAGGAACTATAATAAACTTCTAGAAATGGAGATTGGTTGAGGTAATTTAATGAAAAAGGTCGGGTACCAGTTTAGGAAGAGCAACTTCCGTGTAATATTTCTGAGACAAGTCAATTAGCTCTTGCAGAGACTGCTGATCACTTCATAGGTTAGTTCACACCTTACTGGAAAAGAAAGAAAAAATAAATAAGGCAACAAAGAGTACAAGAAATACTACCTTTAGATGAAGTCCAGTATCTGATTCTTTTAGTCGAGCAAAGGCTGCATCGGACAACAACCACTGCAGTGAAAGCTCATTATCTTTGGCATCAGTTTCAAGGTGAGATTCCACAGAAGCCAATGTAGCATCTTCGACTTCCCCACTTACACCATCAAAGACGGATCTTGAATTTTCCGACTGCATTTTTACGTTGCTTTCATCTGATTTTTTCTTGTTCTTAAGGGACTTAAGAGGTTTCCCAAGCCCCTCGACCTTCATTTCTGTTTCGGTGGACGGCTTCTTGCCTTTCTCAGATGGTTTCTTATCTTTTTCAGTATTTTTCTGGTCTTGCAAATGCTGTATCCAGCAGGCTCCAAGTTCCCATCTGACCAAATGATCCCGTTCCAGTGCCTCTTCTTCAAGCCTAGAAAGACTTTCTTCCAGTAATCTCTCTACAGATGCTTCAGAAGCACTGAGCTCTTCACATTCCAAAGTTTGCAAATTTGCTGTCTGCTTAGTGTACTCTGAAGGTGTAGTTTTGTGAAGAAGTAATCTCAAGCTGTAAGGGAGGTAAAGTTAGGCTTCTGAATAATGAAAGAATCCAAACAACATGAAAAGAACCAAATCACAGAGCATATAATATCACCATGAAGTCATAATATTAAAAACTGGAGTATAGGCTTTTGGGTATACATAACTTTCATTCCAGTATCATGTTAAAATCATTATGATCAACACAATAATACATAGGTAGTGTGGGAATGCATGTTATAGAGCCTTCATTGATGTAAATGCTACTAATGAAAAATAGATTTATAGGTAAGAACAAACATGCCACATACATGGAGAATCAATCAAATCACCATTCAAAGACTTCCATCTTTGAAAATTTTGGGGTTGAAAATCATATGACATGATTGGTATTTTCCAAGATGGGAGAAATTAAGATTCTATGTCAGTCATACGCATCAAAATTCTTGAGAAAGCATGTTTAAAATTTAACTTCAGCATAATTTAGTTGAAATGAAAACGATATCGCATTATTGAATGTGATCACCATTGAATTCTATAATTGTTCAAGAAAAAGATACTTCTCAAAATTCAAAAAACTTCATAAATCAAAGGTGACCAAATTTCTTATATTGAACTGACATCTGTCTTTTGGCAAATCCAAATGGAAAACATCAAAACTATAGGTTTCCTCCTCATGATGATTCGTCAGTGTGCTTGTTCAGAGCTAGAGTACAGCAATTGTAGATGATTCTTAGCGCAGTTCACCAGCAGGTGTTTTTAGTTCATCGACAGCATTTTTACAATTTCACTGACAGGTAATATCTAAGACCTCTATTGCATGTGAAACTCTGAACTGTGTTATTGGCTAATTTTAAAACTCATTCATGCCTCGGAAAAGATGGTAAGGACCTGTTGATGTTAAGGGCATTTGCACCACCTTCAGGCTGTTCAAGCTCAATGCTTTGGGATGGTGGATTGACTTTCTTTTCCTCCCTCACCTCAACTTTTACAACAGAGATGAAACCACAGTATCTTACATTAACAATACCAAGTGTGGCGATGTCCTGCAGTAAAAATGCAAAACAGTATCAACAAGTTTATCAATTAAACTAAAATTAAAATCCCAAACCCTTGGAAGAGCATCATTGATCAATTGCATTTTCTAGAACTTACGTGAGCAGCAGTATTCTCATCAGCAGTGATCCCTTTCAGAAGGTTCCTCTCTACTAAATTTTTCTTATCAGTTCCAGTTGCTTGAATCCCATCGATTTTAGTGTCTACCTTAGAGCTTGCATTGGAAGCATCTTTCATAACTGTGATGATTAAATCCCCAACTTTCTCTGTATAAGGGATATCACTGTTTGCAACTGAACCCAATAAATCTGGCTTTAATTTTACATGTTGCACGGCCTTAATGGCTCTGAAAATGGAAACGTCAACAAATAGGCTGTGAAGCAGGAAGGCTTTCCTGTCTCGAATCTGCCTCTCCTCAGTTGTCTTGCAAGGCATAGTTGAGACAAACAAAAACTCATCAGCCCAAGGGATCAAATCTTTTTTCCCATCTCTTCCTAGACCACCTCCATTTCCTCCCCATGTTTCATCCTCAGCAGGAAGAGAAGGGAAAACTGACGGCAACTGTGCTGCAAAGGGAGGGATAAGCCATGTGTTTGCTCTAAAACCATACGGAAGGTTCCCAAACTATACAACAGCCAGGAAGAAACAAAAAGGTTAATAATTGAAAATAAGAACTACAACATCAGCGAGAAATCATTAAATTACATTTGAACAATTTCTTTCCCTTCTTTTGAGAGAGACGAATAAAAGCAATGGGTGCATACCTTGTTACGCTCTGCAAATGCTTTCATAAGCTCCTCGTAAGCCTGGCACATAAGACATGACATCTATATCACTTCAACAAAATCTAAACCGAAAACCAAAAATACATCTAAACAAAAGATAAAAATTCATATATTAACAAAATTAATGCATGATAATTTAAGAAAAATACTGTTTATCCGAAAAATAAAAGATCTTTTAAGAAAATTAATGGATTCTGATCAAAATATAATACAGGATGCACCAATTCGAATATCATCTAATACAAAAAGAACAAAAAAAAACTAGTACAATTTAAAAATCATAAATAAATAAACTCAGCCAAAAAAGCATTGAGTAAGGTAGTGAAACTAACATTATCAAAAGCTCTACTAAGCTGCCTTAGCAAATCAACAAGATTGTGACACAAAATCCTCTGCTTTCCAACACTATAAAATCCCTTTTTCCAAGCTTCAACTTGAACCAGCTTCCCATTGCATAGCTTCACCTGTTCATTTAAACAAAAATTAAGAAAAAAGGCCTCCTCAAAAGATCAAAAGAAAAAAAGATAGAAACAAGTTCATAAATAAAACAATCTTACATCAAGTGAGAGAAGATGATCATCCACGGAAATCTCATCAGTCACTCTTTTCGTTGCCTTCCTTATAACTGCAACAACACCGATCACATTTTCCATTACTTCCAATTATACTCTCAATTATCTCGAAATTGCACGCTTTTATTTATAATCACAGAGAGAGTACATTGAAGAGGAGGAGTGAGATGCGAGAGAGAGAAGAATTCGTAAAAGCTCCCAAGCTTAGGGCACGAGTTGCTCATTTCTCCTTCTGCATCCAATGGAACATCTTTCGATGATTTTGGTGACGATGATTGTTTAGTCGTGGTGGTGGATTGAGATTTGGCGGTGGTTTTCTTAGAAGTCTTATTATCCAGCGCAGCCGGCGCATTCTTTCCTGTATCGGACTTGAGCTTATCCTGCGCACTCGCCGAAGGACCGAAGCACGTTGTGCATGCCACGATGTCCAGGAGCCGTCTAACGTGCGCCACTGCAAGCTCCTCATTGTAGTCCTCTGTTACAACGAGAAAAAGAATCGAGGATGACGCATGAAAATGGAAACTAACGAAATAAACGCTGTCGCTTGAAGAATAGTTTAAGAATTGAAACGGTGTCGTTAGTCAGTTGGGATTTCTGCTTTTTTACCGTCGGTTAAAGTGAGAACGCAAGGCTTCAGTGCTGACACGTCGACCGTGTCTATTAACCGCGGTCCTCTAACCTGTAAATAAAAAGATGACAAAGCCAGATTACTTTAATGCCCCTTTCATTTTTGAGAGAGAGAATTCTGGTAGGGGGCATAAAAAAAATATTTTGAAAATTGAAAGTTTCCCATTTGACCGACTTTGACCATCAATTTTTTTTTTTTTGGGTGCAATACTTTAACAATCATTGCACATCGTCTATAATATAAAAATAGTAAAATCTATTAATCTTGCTGTACTTATAATTAATCATTTGAACTTGACTCAAGGTAGGTCAAAACCACTAAAAATTCCCACATGACACCGTGCCCTAGTTGAATTTCATTTAGAGAAATAATAACGAGTAAAATATTAGTATGAATAACTTTTACTCTTTATCCTCACCTCGTGGGATAAAGAAAAATTCGTGACGTAACAAGTTTCAGTGTCCACCGATAAAAGCCGACGAACATCTATGATTCTGTCCGTTGATATTCCCTGCTTAAGATTTGTAGGTTAGGATTAAGACTATAAAAATTAAGAAAACAAATGAAAAACACACAAAAAAAAAAAAAACAAATTAGGAGCTAAATGTCACCTTATATCAAACTAAATTCACATATTGCTGGAGTGGTAGAAAAGAAAAGGAAAACAAGGAACTAGAAAACAGGTTTTGCCGGCAGGCAAGTCGTAACACGCACCTTTTTACAAACCACATATTCAAGCGTGTTGAGGGGAGTATATGGCACGTGCCATCAATTATCAAGTTATTGTCAACACAATTTGTTGAAAACAGTGACACCAATTTGGAAGTTTTTCTAGCGTGTGTATATACATATAGAAGTAAAACGTGATGTTTCCATTATTTTCTGCCTAATTAGTATCAGTAAATAATGTGTCTAGATAACAAATCTTCTGTCATTAAAATGGACAATTAATTGTGGCCTACGTTGGATTCCAATTCCCAATGAGCTCCTGGCAGCCATGACTGGAGCCCTGAAGTATTCAAGCTACGTTACAAAAATCAAGTTTACAGAACCAGACCTATCAAAAGATGCTTGCCAAATTACAAGAAATGTAGAGACGAATACGAGTAGAAGATGCCATGTAAATGCAACAAACATTACAGTTTCTTGAAAAAGAATTCGCATTAATAATTCCAAATATAAGAACCATGACTCAGGAGGACCAAACCTTCAAAACAACATGAGTTTCGTCAGGAAGGTTTATTGTGATATCAGTAACAACAGGAAGAACTGCAAAAGTCATGAATTAGATAGAACATTAGATATATTAGCTCATGACTAATAAATTGGAGTCAAAAGGTTATTCGTAATCGATTAAATAAGATTCCATTGGAAAAAAATGGATACCCTTCTCATCCTTCTTCTTCTTCTCTCCTTTAGACTTGCCACGACTGTTCCTCGGTGCCATTTTCAGCCTTTGCTTCGTTAAATGGGCAGGAGTCTCTTTAAGTATACCTATATTTCAAAAGGTTTCAAAGAATTAATGATTCGTTTCCTTTTTATAGAAGAAGAATATAACAATTCTTCATTGCAATGGCTTTGCGGACCAAAACAAGTCCAGTTAAGAGGATAAAATCCCAACACCCTCTTACACCAGAAATAAATAAATAAATAAATAATCCAATACCAACCAAGATAGTTACTGTTGAAATTTGAAAAGAAAAAAAAAAGAACAAAACCAGCATAAAATTGAAACAGCAGGGAATTTCAGAACGGAATGAAAATGAACACAGCTTTCAGGAAAAGGGCATTCATTAATGACAACGTGGACCAGTTTAAGAATTGTTATATATGGAACTGGAGAAATAATTACCAAATAGCGAGCTCAAAGGAATTCTGAAACTTTAAGAATTGAAGAAGAGAGAGAAAAGGGCCTTTAATGTACTGTATCTGTGGTTCGAAGCGATTGCACCAAACAAGAAGTATATGTATATGCGGAAAACAATTCTAAGTAAAAGGCCTAAAAAGCTGCAAGCAGTAAAGGGTGTCTTTCAAAGATTGGATGCCGAAGAGGGCTTAACCATTAAAGAGGTTTTTGAAATGAAGCTCTCATCCACTAGAAAGAGATGGTGAGAAGAGGAAGAGATAGAGGGGAGAGAGGTGGGTACGATAAGGCAGGAAGGGCGGAAATTTAACAGCAGGTGATAATGTATGGCAGTTTCTGCTGGCTAATACAGTAATCATCATATTTCAGGATATTTTAAAATTTATTATGGTATAAAACATTAACACAATTTTTTGATGATTATTAAATAATGTTACTTTAATAAATGAATAAAAAAAATTATTATATTTGAAAGAAGTAAAGGTGCAGAAGGGAAAACTAAAAAGGTTTACTGATAACCAATACTGTCTGGGTCCACGCATATTAAGAAGACTTTGTCTTTTATAGAGCCATTGCAGATATCCCACAAGATAGATCCACTGGCTTGGCGGCCCCAAGGCCCCAACTTCCTCATTTTAAGCCAATACGCAAAAAGATTGAACTGCTGAAACATCAAACACTTGAGAAAACAAAAGCAAAAATATCGGAGGATGGTCCGAAATGAGATAGTTTGCCCTAGATTATGTTCGTTTTGATATGCATGGATAATAACGGCATTCTTTTTTTTTCTTTATGGAGAATTAAAGATATGAAAAATCACAAAATTATTGTTATTTTTTACACACGGGTGCATGGGTCTATTTATAACGCAGATGTGAAGAAGAGAAAAAACTGAGAGAGAAAGTATTTTTGTATATATTGAATCTGTGCAGTGCTTGTTACAAAGGGTGGAAATGTCTTTATATAGTGGTTGACAGTAGACTAAATGAGCTACAATCCTGTACAACTAGCTCATACCTTTTCTCTATGCATACATGTTATCAAGTAAATATATATACAAATAATCATTTCTCAATACTCCCCTCAAGTTAGGGGTTTATATAAATCATAAACACCTAACTTGGACAAAAGGAGATGATGAGATTTGCTGCCCAAGGCTTTGGTGAATATGTCGACAAATTGCTCTTCGAACCGAACAAAAACGAAGCTGAGCAACCCGGATTTAATCTTGTCACGAACTAGATGACAATCAATGTCAATGTGTTTGGTGCGCTCAAGAAAAGCTGGGTTGGAGGCAATATGGATTCTTGCTTTGTTGTCACGAGTGCATGAGGGCGGTTGGTAAAGATGAAACCCGCAAGTCTTTCAAAATACCAACTAACCAAAATAATTCACAAGTGGCCGAAGCCATAGCCACGTATTCGGCCTCTGCAGAAGATCGAGAAACGGTGTTACGCTTCGGTCTTCCAAGAGATCAAAGAGCTACCAAGAAGATGCAAAACCGGTTAAAGATCTCCCGGTCATGGGGCGAAGCCCAATCCGAGTCACAATAAAGCTCGAGTTGAAGATCATTAGTTGGTGACAAGAGAATGCCAAGTCCGGATCGCCTTTGAGGTATCGTAACACTCGAAGAGCGAGTTCATGTGAGACATCTTTGGTTGGTGCATGAATTGATCGAGTATTTGCACAACATAGCAAATATCGAGTCGTGTCACGAGTAAGATAAATCAATTTTCCCACCAATCTTTGATAAGCGACGAGGTCTAATAAAAGAGAATCGAGTGGGCGGCAGAAAGTGTATCATCAAACTAAACCGAAGTCAACTTCACATGTTGCTCAATGGGCATCTCAACGGGTTTAGCGACGAGTAAACCGACGATCATGTAGTAACTCCATGGTATATTTTCTGCGGCTAAGACGGATGCCAAGATTGGATCGTGCAACCTCGATCCCCAAGAAATATTTCAAGTCACCTAAGTCCTTGATATAAAAAGTGTCATGCAAGAATGTTTTTAAACACTCGAATTCCAGCCACATCGATCCCTGTGATCGAATATCATCCACATAAACTAACAAAACAACAAGTTTATCATTAGTGACTTTGGTAAACATGGAGTAATCATGTTTAGATTGAGTGAAACCTACCAAAATCATTTTTTCGATAAACTTAGAGTTCCATTGCCGAGATGCTTGTTTGAGGCCATAAAGGGACTTAAGCAACTTGCACACTAAACCCTCACCGGATCGACTAAGACCAAGAGGTAGCTGCATATAAACCTCTTCATGTAAATCTCCTTGCAAAAAAGCATTAGTAACATCCATCCGATATAAGGGTCAATTTTGAGTAGCGACGAAAGCAAGGACAAGTCCGACGAGTAACCATCTTAACAATCGGAGAAAATGTCTCGGTATAATCCACCCCTCCTTTTGAGTATACCACTTTGGCTACTAATCGAGCATTATATCTATCCACACTACCATCGAGTTGTATTTGACCTTGTAAACCCATTTACGACCAATAGGTTTCTTTCCAGAGTGGCAGAGTAATTAATTGCCATGCGTGGTTCAATTCGAGGGCTTGAAGTTCCTTAGCCATAGCATTTATCCACCGAGAATCCCTAATGGCTTCGGAATAAGAAGAGGGTTCTCGAATGGAGGAAATGGAAGTGAGAAACATGGAATGAGAAGTCGAAAATGAGTCAAGAAAAAGATGATTTGTTATAGAATAAGGAACATGGGAATTAAGGTGAGTGAAATGAGGCCGAGGCAAGGTGGGACAGGAGTAATCGTGAGACCAAAAAGGTTTTTGTGGCAATCTAGAAGATCTACGAGGAGGCACAAGATCAAAAATGACAGGAACATGAGGAGAAACTATAGGAGAATATGAAGAAGGTAAACGCGACGGAGGATTTGGAAATAACGGGAGATGGATTGGATGAAGCTGAATAGGGAGGTAGATCTTCATCATATACCCAATGAGTAACCGTTGAGTGTGGAATGGAGGAATTAGGAGAACAAGATGTAGCGAGTGGAAGAATGAAAAGGAAATGATGATTCTCGAAAGAACACATCTCTAGAGACAAAGATATGTTGAGTGAGTAAATTCATGACTTTATAACCTTTTTGAGTAGGGATATCCCAAGAAAACACAAGGTTGAGAGCGAGAAGCAAATTTGTCGGGAGTAGGCAACACTTTGGCATAACAAAGACAACCGAACACCTTAAGATGATCAAAGACTGGAGGTTTATGAAATAAAATGTCATAAGGAGTACTGTCAGTGCGGTAAAGGTGTAAGGGTTTCGTTGATAAGATATGTAGAGGCTAACACACAATCTCCCTGGAATCCGATGGGAATGTTGGATTGAAACATAAGGGCTCGAGCAATGTTAAGGATATGCCTATGTTTTCTTTCCACGACACCATTTTGTTGAGGTGTATAAGGAATGGATGTTTCATGAAGAATACCTTTAGAAGTAAGGAATTCTTGACGAGTCGTTTGAGTAAATTACGAACCCTCGTCCGTCCTAATCCGTTTAATGGGATTGAGAAATTGAGTTGAAACAAGAAGATAAAAATTTTTTAGTAATTGAAGAGCTTGAGACTTAGATTTCATGAGAAAGGTCCAAGTCCCTCTAGAGTAATCATCAACAATAGAGAGAAAGTATTTTTCATGGTTGTAAGTGGGATGCTTATAAGGGCCTCGTATGTCAATATGAAGAAGATCAAAAGGGGAATGAGTGATCGATGTACTATGAGGGAAAGGATTGCGTGTTTGCTTAGCAAGGGGACAAATTTCACAGAACATTTTAGAGTGAGGAGATGATATAGAAAGACACTGGAATCAATTTCAATCTAGAAAAAGATATGTGTCCTAGACGTTTATGCCAAAGATTTACATCCCCTAACAAAGGAGCAATAACGACCTTATTACGGGAAAAATCATGAATTGTTGGAGATACATGGTCCAAAGAAACGAGTATTGACAATAGAGTTGCTAATAGATTGACACTTTCGATTACAAGACAAAGATGAAATTGCAGCAGAGTCAAATGAAGAGGGCGAGACATGATAAAGACCATTCTTTACTTTACCAATCCCCTTTGTCCGTCCGATCTTGAGGTCCCGAAACAGACAAAAGGTTGGATAAAAAGAGACAAAACAAAGATTATCTATGGTGAATTTGGTGATTGACAAAAGATTGAATTTGAAGTCCGGCAAATATAACACGTTTTGTAGGGTAAATGATGGAAAGATAACCGATCCTATATGAGTAATCGAAGTTACGTTGCCATTAGGTAACCTAACGAGTGAAATTAGATGATAAGAGCTTAGGATTATTCAAGCAATTAAAATAACAAGTCATATGAACATTAGCTCCGAGTATCCACAATCCATTCATCGGGAATAGAAACCACATCAACCAAACTACAAAAAAACTCACTGACCATATTTCGTTGCGAGTGTATTCTACCGAGAAATTTGCCACGAAGTTCGTGTCCTTTGATAACATTTCCAATATCTGCTGGTACTTGTTGTGGAGAAAATACCGGTGGTGATATTGGAGTTGATCGTCGGCTTATCCGCATTGTCAAACACATGGATTCTCGGATTGAAATTCATACTCGGTGTATACTCGTCCCGCATGACCGAGTAGCAATGTTGGCGGTATAGCTCCTCCGCTCGTCTCCACCATCAAAATGAATTCCTCCACCTCTTCGACCTCTATTAGATGTGAAAACTTTTTTAATAGGTTTCGGATATCCATGGAGTTTGTAGCATGTATCTTTCATATGCCCTGCAATATGACAATAATCACGAACAATGTCACGGTGCCAATTTCTTCGTCATGAAATTGCTTCCCTCGAGGTATGACTTTAGCGAGTAAAATGCATCGGAGACTTCATGATGTGGTGTGATGTTTCTCTGCGATTCTTCATTTGATACCATAGAGTAAGCTTGGGAATGAATAGGCATTGGGCTCATTAGCAAGATCCGTGACCTCACGGATCGAAATTGATCATCCAATCCCATAAGGAATTGCATTACTTTGTCTGCTCGTGTATATTCCGTAAATGATCGAGAGACCGCACTTGTGACAAGCTCGAACAAACGAGAGGTCAACGTAGGAATCAAGGAATCATACCGATCCCGGAGGTGCCTTAATTTCGAGTAGTAAACGACTACGATATCGGAGGTTTGTACAAGAGAATTAATTGCTTTGTGTAAAGCAAATATTTTAGCACCATGATGTTTATCAAATCGTTCCTTCAAGTCTTTCCATACTTCTTCGACTAGTTGGTAATACACCAATCCATTGAACAATTGAGTAGATACGGAATTCAAAATCCAAGCATGAACCAAAGCATTACATTTCTTCCATTGTCTATAATCCGGAGAATCAATGTTAGGTTTAGCGAATTTTCCAGATGACAAACACATCTTTACTCTTAGCTTCGAGTGAAATCATCATTGCCTTGCTCCATGAACTATAATCTTCTTCGCCTTGCAGTAGGTGTGTAACAAGGATTAAATTTGGTGTATCGGATGGGTGAAGATACAATGGATTATTGACATCGCGCATTGCAATTACGGATGCGTCGATAGTTGGATTCTCCATATCGTAGAGGTGATTTCAAGACAAAAGGAGAACAATCCGCAACGAGTAAGAGGAATGAAGACGATCAAGAAAAGAGATGTGATTTCGCCGAAGAATCTAGAACGAACGAACAACTCCCGTGACCTAGCTCGATACCATGTGAAGAAGAGAAAAAGCCGAGAGAGAAAGTATTTTTGTATATATTGAATCAGTACGAGTGCTTGTTACAAAGGGTGGAGATGTCTTTATATAGTGGTTGACGATAGACTAAATGAGCTACAATCCCGTACAACTAGCTCATACCTTTTCTCTATGCATATACGTTATCAAGTAAATATATATACAAATAATCATTTCTCAATAGCAAATAAGCGTAACGTCAACTAATTTATATATTAAAAAAATATATAAAAATACTTGATTGATCAAATTTTATGAATATAAACACCGTAATAAAAAAATTATATAATCATTTGAATGAAAGAAATCATGACTTATAAGTAGTTCACGTATTAATTATCTATATTAATGTTTAACACTTAAGCTCACATCACATATAAATAATTGTTCCATTAGTATATTTGTAATGAAAATTGTTTAAAATACTTAACTGATCAAATTTTTTGATTAAAAATATTCAAATATATATATAAAAAGAGTAATACATTAAATTATGTAGAAAAAATCATAAAATACAAATATTTCATATATATGTGATTATCCCTTAATTTTTAGATAAATGTTTACCAAGAGAGCGCATGCTGATAAGACGCTTATGACATGCAGATCGTTTACGCGTCCATTAACTATATCTATTTTTGAACGGGTAATGATAAATAAAATTTATCATATTACAATTTAATTGGACATCGCTGTGTCCCCATGATAGCACACTTTAGATTTTCCCTTTTGTTGGGTATTTTCCTACCCCACGTAACGATTTGATGGATATCGCTTAATTACTGTCGATCCTTAATATCTCTTAATTCAGAATTGCTTCCCAACTAACATATAGTTATACTGTGCCGTATTGACTTTAGAACACGCTACTTCAAGTGGCTGTACAAAGCACACGAAATTGATCCACTTTAACAAATTTCAAATTTGATTTTTAATTAAAAAAACATGTTTTTAGAAATATATTTTTTTAAGTGCCATTAGTATGTATCTTGGCAGCTTGTATGTTAATTTTACAATTACTTTCGTACACTTATATCCATAGACGTTAATGAATTGACGTAAATTTTATTAGGTGATCTTGATATTGGTCTTTTTTTCAATCTAAATTAATATCAATTCATATTTTTATATCTATGGATATTAATGAATTGATGTAAATTTTGTTAGGTGATCTCGATATTGACCTTTTTTTTTTTAAATCTAAATTGAGATCATTTTATGTTTTTAAGAAAAAATAACCGTTATAATCAATCATTAAATTCAAATTGAATATACGATTAAAATAAAAATAACTTTTTTATTTATTTTCCCTTCATCGAAATTTTTGAATTCAAACTCAATAATTAAATTCAGTTTTTTAAAAAATCAATAATTAAATTTAAAATATGACCAAATATGTTTTTAATACAACGTAAAAACATTCAAATCTTTTTTTTAACCTAGAAATGGGACTCCTATCTGTTCACCATCCTTTCATTAATTCGCAGCCTGATGTAACATGTTCATTTCTTGAACTCCGATAGGCAAGGATCACGTTGTCATACTGAAATGCATTGTTTATTGCTCTCGTAGAGGTCAAACACATATTTATTACCTTGGAACCAAGGCATTAAAAACAAACAAAAAAAAACTCAAAAAAGTATAAATAATATTATTGATTGACTGTAGCAAAAAATTAAAAAAGTACAAGTGATACTATTCATGGATCGTAGCTTTAGGCTCATTGTCTCTATTAATGTTTTTTTTTTTTTGGTTTCTTGATCCATTTTTCTTTGAGAGATAAATTAATTAATTTCTTTGGTTTGAAAACTAATTTTTTTTATCCTTTTTACCATTTCTATTTACTATAGCAATCCATTTTTTTAAAAAAAAGTCTAGCCTCCTTTTTTTCCTTATGGGTTGGAGTTGCTTGAAACTTCACTCGAATCATTTCTTTTTTTCCCTCACTTTCTATATTTGTAGGATTATTATTGTAGTTAATAATTATAACATATTATCATTATATTTTACAAAAAATAGCAATGCTTTTTTTTTTTTAACATCTGGCCTCTTTTTTTCTTTTTTTTCGGTTTCTATATTTATTGGACTATTATTATATGGTCAATTAAATTATTTACGTTCTTATTTATTAGAAATATATTTTGTTTAAATAATAAAATTATTTATAGTTAATAATTATAATACATTATCATTATATTTTACAAAAATATCAAATTATTATTATAAAATAGTTACTTGTATTTTGATTGTGAATATTGTATTTATGCGGTGTTTTTTGCTTTTTAATATCCGGCCTCCTTCTTTTTCAGTTTCTATATTTGTAGGACTATTATTATATGATCAAATATATTATTTAGGTCCTTATTTACTAGAAATATATTTTATTTAAATGATAAAATTATTTATAGTTAATAATTATAATATATTAACATTATATTTTACAAAAAATATCAAATAATTATTATAAAATAGTTATTTGTATTTTCATTTTGAATATTGTATTTATCATACAATATAATATTTTGCTATTATTTAAAATTATGATATAAATAATATAATAATATATTATTTTACGACTTTGAATATATATAAAAATTGATAAGTATTTTAGCAATATAATATATTTGATGACTATACCATATAATTAAATTAATATTACATTGTATTAGTTAAATATTATTTTAAATATATTGGTATAATAATACAATGCTTATTAATAAATGATTTATTTAAATATCATATGAAAATTGTTCCCCTTCTATATAAATAATTTATTTCTATATTTTTTATTATGAAATTAGGTGTGAAAATATATAAAAAAAAAAGATCATCATTTTTTTAATTTTACGTATAGTTTGACGAGTAATAGAATATATATGATATTTTTTAAAATTTTAATTTGAACATATATATCTAATTATATTATTTTTATTATTTAAAATTTATTTCTTCAATTATTTTTTTCTTAATAAAATTCTCGTCGAATTAATTTTTTAATTTTATATGATTTTATCTCGTTAACAAATTTGACTTTTTTATGTATGGATTTTGAAAGAAAATTTTAGAACCTGATTATTTTATTTTAAAAAAATATATTATTGTAATTTATAGAACCTAATTACTAAAAATAAAACTTTATACTCACATTGCACCATATGAATCAATTACCCTACATTTATAACAATTATCTATCTACGAGCATGACGTTGGTATCCAATTAATATATTAGTAGGTTAATTGCCTTTTCATGCTATATATTACGAGTTGAATTAAATATATATTTTTAAATTTAATAATATATATTATATTGTCTGCAACAAAAATATATTAAATAAAAAATAAAATTCAATATGATTTTATAATTTTTAATCAAAATCTTGCATCTACTTTTTAGTTTATTTTTAAATAAATTTTGTAATTAAAAAAGAAAACATAATTTATTCTTTTTTATGTATTTATTCTTAAATAAAAATCTATAAAAATCTAAATATAAAATTTGAGAAAATATTTTAATATTTTTTTTCATAACGTGGTATAAAAAATGTGAAGCAACAATATATATATATATATTAATAAATAAATTCTTTTTATTCTTATTTAATACTGACGAAAAGAATTTTTTTTTTTTTGTGAAAACATGCACATTTGATTTATATATATTTATTTATAAAATAACAAATAATATTAGTATAAAAAATTATAATTGGATTATTAGGCGGTTCTTCTAAAACATTATATCAATTATTTTATTTAAAAAATTAATTTAAAAATATAAAAAAAAATAACAAAAAATATAAAAAACATGTCATATATATTTTATAATTGTGAGCATATGTGAATAAAAATTAATGATTGATTTTTCATAATTTTTACACCAAATTCAATAAATAAAAAAAGAGAGAAAAAATAGCAATTGCTTTTGTATAACTTTCACCCCAATTCAATAATAAAAAAACATTAAATGATGGAAAAAATCAAAGAAAAAAAGGAGGGGGCAGGCACACTTGGTCTATCGATCGAATGTAGCAGCCTAATGCAGCAGATCGACAGACCAAACAGCCCAAGGGACTAATTTTTCATCATAAAACTCCAAGGACCAAAAAGAAATATTATATAAACTTCAGATATTAACGTTTGAAAACAATTGGAAAATCAAAAAAATACCACTCTTATCTACGGTATATGAAAAGTGATCTGTGAGGGATGAACAATGAAAATCATTTTTAAAAAACGCTATGTCTTTTAATTTCTTTTAATACTATATCCGTGCAATAGTTTTAGTGGTCTTGATTCTCGATTGCAGTTCCAGCAATCGAGATGTTTCAACTTTTTTTATTTATTTATTCTTTCAAGCAATTTTACAGGTTAAACTCGTTAGTTGGATCATGCATTTTTACTATTTTGTAAGAAAAAAAAATTGTCAGTAATTTGATCAATTAGATATCTACTAGTTGGCTTCCATACTACTTGCGAGCCAAACAAATATGGTCGTTTCAATATGATAGTAAATACTATATTGTTTATCATTTCAAATATATAAAATTAAAGTTAAAAGAAAAATTTTCATCTAATTTCATACTTTGTGATCAAAATTTGGTATTTACTTTATTTTTTATATTTATAATAAATTTTGTAGTTAAAAAATACAATACTTATTGTTTAAAGTTAATCTCTTCAACTTGTTGTTTCTTATAAAAATTTTCATCAAATTAATTTTTTTATGTAATTTTATTTGTTAATAAACACGACTTATTTCCTCTTTGTATGGATTTTTGAATAAGTTTTTTTAAACAAACAATCAATTAAAAATTAAAATTCACATGGTTTATTTGTTTATTCTTTATATAATAAAAATTTATTAAAATTAATTTTATAGTTTTTTTTCTAAAATCTAAAAATATATCGTATATATTTCATAATAGTCGATCTATATGGAAAACGAGAAAAAATAATAATTGTTTTTAATAATTCTCTCACCCGATTCAATAATAAAAATAATAAAAAAACTAAAATAAATTACTGGAGAAGAGAAAAGAAAAGAAAAAAAGGCAAGAATGAATTCTCGATCATCAAGGGACAAAAAAAAATATATTTTTAAATATCAATGAAACCTAATATCAAATTTACACATGAATGTCCAAAAAATACAAAAAAGATTACTATACGGTGAAAATGAATAGTAAGTAATCCATTCTAAATCTTTTAGTGTTTTACTAGTTAGATACTTGCGCTACGCTATGGTCAAATAATTATCACATACGTACCGTTAGTGATTTGTATGATATAGTACGAGTCAAAATTTTATTTCGATAATTAATATAAATCGAATCTATATATTGAATGAAATCATTTGGTTTATATATATTTATTAAAAAAATATTTAATAATATTAGCATAAAAATTTGTTTTTGAATAATTGAAAGGTTCTTTCAAAACATTATCTAACTTATTTTATTTAAAAAACAAATTTTAGAATATGAAAAAATAAACAATAAACAATTGATATTATATGTGCACATACATAGTTAATTTCTAATAAAACTATATATAAATATATGTGTCTGTGTGTGTGTCTTACTTAATAGATTCGGAGCATATAAAATAAATAGGAAAAAAAAACCCACCTAAAGTGTATGAAATATATTGAAGTCAATAGATTAGAATAAAAACTACAACAAAATTGATTTTGATAAATTCTGAATAAATATATATATAAAAAAATAAAACCTATAATTTTTTTAAAAAAAATTGAATCAAACTATCTAAAACATACCTCTCTCTCTCTCTCTCTCTATATATATATATATATATATATATATAGAGAGAGAGAGAGAGAGAGAGAGAGAGAGAGAGAGAGAGAGAGAGAGGGGGGGGGGGGGCGGAGGGATCATGCCTTGGCTGCCTTTCAACCCAAGGGAAAAAAAAAAAAAAAAGAATCAAACTAAATGAACCGGGGTACATTAAATAAACAGTAGCACTGATGATGGAATTGATGATAACATAGACAGAAAAGAAAGAAAAGTTAATAATAATTATAATTCAATAAGAAAGAAAACTTATTAATTAGTTAAGATGAATTTTAAATTTTAAAAAATTATATCTTATTAACTGAAATTAAATATACATATACTCAATTGATCGAATTAACAATAGGTGAGCTTTTTTTATTATTATTGATTGATAAAAATACGTGGTGCAAAAAATGGAGTATTATATATATATTTGGTTTTTATGCATCTTATAAGATCATTCGTATTTCACTCATTTATGCACCAACCATCATGCTTAATTAGTATTCGTCACAGCGAAGTTATGCTTAGTTTTCCTGATGATGATAATTAATCTAATTACTTTGTAATTTTGGAAGTTCTTAATTAATAACAACAACAAAATAATAATTCAAATCCTCCACGTTTTGGAGTTGACAAAAACAGATAATTCAAGTTTTGTATGTTACCCGTAAGTATAGCCGCGTTCCATGTGAGTTGATAACCTGCCACCACTGTATTACCTGAAAATGATGTTTCAATTGTTTATTAGATAAGCACGTACTTGACTTTTGGGGCCTGTCGTTTTTCTTGCTCACCTGGATCGATATTTAGCTCAATTAATTTTCACTATACCCATTAACTGCAATTTCTTACTGGGAAAGTACCTACAAGTTTAGTTTTAACAAGCAAAATACATATAATTCCATCTCTATTTTTTTTATTTTTTTAGTAAGTTCACATTTTCAATTTTTTTTTAATAAAAAAATTCAATTGCTTTTGCAGTTCCTAAAATGCCATTTTAATAATGAAATTATTCATTTGCTCTTTATTATCACTCAAACCATAAAAATATGGTATATTATTTATGAATCCTCCATGTATAGTATTAGTTTAGTAAGGCTAACTTTAATTCTTTTGGTCACGTCCTGTAACCAACTAAAACTAACAAATAATTAAGTTCTCTCCACATTTTTTTTTTTTGAGATAATGTACAGCATAATTTTGCGATTATAAAGAGTTCATGAACATTTACGTCGTGTATTCTTCATGGAAAATATCCTAGTTTATAATAAAGAAATTCTTAAATTAAAAAACTGTGAATAATGTTTTTACTCAGACCACTGTATTACTGTATATATATATATATATATTTTTTCAATCCGTGTTTCCTATTTTTAAAGAGCTACTGGAATGTTGTTTTCCAAATCATAAATTTTAGAAAATAGAGGTTTTGCTTAATTCGTTTATCTTTTAAATATGTTATCATTCTGAAGACAATTCTAACAAAACTCTTGGTTTTTATTTTAGAAAAGTAGTAAATATGTTTTATAGATTTTTCATGAAAAATAATTTCTGGAATAGAGATGAAAAGGAAAGAGGAAACTCGAATAGCAATTTGTATTTCTGAAAAGATAAACACAATGTTAGTGATTGAAGCTCGTGGATGTAGTATCCCATCAGCTATATTAAAAAAAAAAAAAAAAAAAAACAATTATACACAGGCATACAAATATATAGTTCTGTCTTAATTGATAGAATTCAAATCTCACATTAAGTTGTGAATAAAAAATTATTATAAATATCTAGTTCTAAGATGATTTTTTGTCCGGATATAAAAAATAAACTTAATGATTAGTAGGTTGATACTTGATAAATGAATGATAAGTTTGAAATTTAATTGAAAAGATTTTGTTTTTTTAATAGGAAAAGATAACTCGAGAGTACTTTTATCATTAAAATGGAAAAAAATTACAAGTGGCATTTAAAATTATTGCGCTCATTTCTCTGAATTATTTAATGGAAAATTTTAAACTAGTCTCCAAAATATGTATTAAATTTCAATAAAGTATGGAAAGTTTTTTTTTTAATCTTAATCAAATCTTCATTAGAAAATTACCAATTAAAATTTTTTAAGTTTAAAAATTTCTAAAAATTTTAATAAAATACGAAAAGCTTTCTACAAAACAGCATCATTTTTTCAGGTAAAAATACATTTTTTTAACAGAGCCAAATAATTAATAAATACAAATAAGGAGACTCAGTTGAAAATCTTCTAAGACTTTGGGGACCCCATGGAGGCAAGAAATAGTTTGTAGACTCAATCGAGAATCCCTATATTGGTTTGTAGCAATTATTCCTTCTCTCTCCCTGGGAATTATCCGTTGTTTTTTGTGGTCCCCAAGCAGAATGTTGCGTTTAACTATTTATATTTATTTATTTACTATTATTATTATTTACTACTATTATTTTATTTTATTTTTGTGAACCCATTTTAGCTTCTACGTCACTGCTAACATGAACAACGACAAATTTTTAAGACTGATGTGCTTCACTTTTCGTGGTAGGAGATTGTTTACATATAATACGTGACTTTTTGTTAGCCAGGAAATTTTGTACGTAACTTGATTATTCGAGCACCAACAACAACAGTTCTAAAAATATAATTGGACACGTCACAGCTCATTTATTAAAAATCAAGCTTATGCACAAAAAGAGATCCCCACAGGTTACCTCACGGGTTAAAACTTTAAAATTATGGAATTTATCGGCCTATAAAAATTATTTAAAGTGGAGGGAAAAAGGAAACCCATACAACCTCCTTTTAAAATTCATTTATCTCAGTGCTTTCGGAAATCCCGCAACCCTACATTGCAGCAATGTTAAACACTTTGGACAGCAGACCCATTCATTCATAAACTATAGAATCCAATAAAGAGGTAGCAATCAGCATGACAATAATAAGTCAGCTAGTGGCCACTTATCATTTTCAACAACTACTACTACGGTAATAGAGTGGGGCGGCATCAGATACTGGATTACTGTATTATTTTATAACTAAAAAAGGTTAGACAATCCCTTTTCTATAAATTAAAAGTTAGTTTAGACACTAGTCAATCACATTATCAATAATGAACACATCATTAATGTGAACTTTACGTGCTACTAAATTATTAAATCGTGCCATGTCAAAATTTTAAGCAACTTAAACACAAATATTAGTCGAAACATTCCAATCAAGTCCCTTGATTTTTGGGGTTAAAGCCAACCAGAGATGGAGAGTCCCAAAAGCTATGCCAATCAACTAGAGTTTTCAATTCTCAAATATGGGAGTGGCGTTTCATGATCCTGACCGAAAACAAACACACTATTCTTTGTCTGTGTCTGTGGTAGCGTACTAAATCATCGCAATCAATTTTCTTATGGCCAAAGAAATTATTCGTCATCTATTAGAATTCAATAACTCAAAGAAATAAAGTTGAATTACTGGAACGAAGGTCACTAAACAGAGAACGATATTTCATTAACTTATTAGTTCTGAATATGAGTTCTAATGAATATCCAAACACATCAATTGAACGGATTACTGAACTCGAAAAAATAAAAGTTTTATTTACACGCTAATATTTGAACTGATCCTATAGAATCGTCACCTACGCATAGAAACCTGTAAGTTTCTCTAGTCAAGATAGGGGATTCAACCAAACCCAAGTTTCAAATGGGCATAGACCACAATAAAAATTGTCGTGACGTAAAAGCGTCCATTCCATAAACCGGTATGCAAGACACCAAACGCACAGAACTTAAGTGCAAGGATAAAGACTTTTAAAAGGTCAAAATTCATTCGGAGATATGATTTGCAATGAAAAGGCCTTTGGGCTGTACCCATGATTCCAAATGAATTGGTTTTAACCTTTATTGCCTACCTAGCTCGTTTGAAATTTCGATATTATTATAAACAAGGCATGGTGAGTTTTCCCCCTTTCTTTGTGCTGCTGAACTTTAACGCCCGGGATATATTCTTGGCAAATATAAATAACGAATAATGCAGAAAGAATAGTCAAGTCCATAACAAGAGCACCGACCATTAAATTTGGCTTCCTATAGTTTTGTTAGCAATCTACTGTCTAGGTTCAACTTAACTAACCAACATGATCCTAACAAATAATAACCGATTGAATCACAAATTTACCATATTAAAACACAGCTACTAGCTTACAAAAATTGGTGAAACAGGTCCGAGTATATGGAGTATGGACCTAGCAAGCATCCCTGAGGTTAATATCAAAAACTTACCGTATTAAAAACAACTGACTACTTTATAAAAAATTTTGAAACAGGTCTGAGCCTACGGAGGATGGACCTATTTCAAGCGCGCATCCCTAAGGTTAATGTCATTCTAGTCTAATACAAGAATTTCTACTGCAGCCCGTATAGGTACGTTTCGAAGCAGTTGTACAAGGAAACATTCATTTTCACACCACCAATGCCAAGAAGATCCAGAGCGACTCCAGCAACACTAAGGCATAATCTCAAGGAATAAGTTTCTTACAATCGGAGACAACTACAACCAACCCCATTATATACTTTTCACTTATCCATCTTATGGGGACATTCAGGATACTTACAATAAAATCCAAGTCAAACTTTTATTGGAAAATGCAAAAGGATATTGGTCATTCACATTCATTTGCTTGGATTAATGAGGGTTCTTGGACCTGACGAGTATAAAATTGTTTATTCTAAACCAAGCATTGTCCTACGGGATTGGTATTTTCAACGTGTAAACCAATGAAAGAATGCCACCAGAAAGAAGTAAAAATAACATAAGCACCCATTTCACCAGTGTTAAAGCCACCCACACCACAAAATGTGAACCCAAAAGCAAACCATTTAAAATTCCAAGGGACCTAATTCTGACGTATCTAGACACCCTCTGGACTTGTATAATGCTTGTCCATATCATGAGTATATTGTAAAAAGCTCCGGATATTTTATCTAGTTGTGGAAAAAAGCAAACCGCTTAAAGAGAGCTTTTTCAACCTTGCTATGCTCTCAACATAAAAATAGATGACCACCTAATCCCTGCCACCTGCAGGTCAAGTTGACAAGGTTATCTGATCAACTCCAATACACAATGCAGAGACTAAAGGCTGAAAGGAAACACACCTTACCTTGCATAGGACTGCAATTACACACAGAGGAACAAAAGTTCCAGGGCCATTGCAAAGAACCTGAGATTTTTGACAAACGGTCAGTATAAGTTAATTCATGCATCTTTTATGTAACAGTGATGAACAGGAGAAAAAAATAATATAAAATTCATAATAAAAAACTATACCACTTGGAGTCTGATTCTAATCATTAATCATGATGCATGAGACATAGCTATTAAAGTTGCCCAAACAGAGGTTATGTATGTCTGACCGACTTCCCGGCTTCTGTAGATTGGCATAAATTGCACAGAGACCCCCTTGCCCCCAGTCTGCAATAAAGACCACTTCAAAATTGTATGATCCAAAATAAACAAGCCAAGGTTTAAAGCATAAGGAAATGTGCTACAATTTTACTCTCAAAGAGAATCAGAACTACAAACTAGCTATAGAAAAATGACAAACCATGTCCTCTATGGGAGCTACACAGGAAGCTGGAGTTAAGAATCAAACACACAAGAGCTAACATGAAAATTCAACTTATTCATGAACAGACATTAATGACACTCAGATGGTTACTCCCAATTTTTTACAATTTTGGTAACTTTGGCTCACGAATAATAGGAATTCACACCACTAAAGGATCCAAAATTATAATTATTCATCATTAACCTATCATAATTTTTGCGCAAGAACTAATTTTTATCCATCTATAGACTTGCAAAAACTGCGAAGAAACCCCCTTGCCCCAGTCCCAATGATAGCCATTTCAAAATTGTGCAATAAAAAATAAATCAGCCAAAATTTAAAGGAAAAGGAAATGCATTATCAACTTTGTCTAAGATAAGAATCCAAAATCCTAGAACTTGCAACCGCAAAAGGAAAAGCCTGAGAAAAAGAAACAATGACAGACTATGTCCTTTGTAGTTGGAAGCTATCAAACTAGTTAAAACTCACTTATTGTATATGCTCTCTAAACAAACTGGAATTAAACTAATATATTCCATTACACATTTATGTCCCTAGGTATATGTGCTTCCTGAATCTGTAATTAAGCTAACCATTACTCAAGTGTAAAAAGTGCATAAATCCGAGGCAAAGCTGTAAGGAGAATTATATACAAGAATGTCAAAATTCAGCTTGTTCAAGAAATCAGGAATTATTTCCAAGAAAAGCTACTAGCATTTTCCTCTCAATTGAGCAAGTAGGCTGGCAGCACTCAATAGTGAGGCAATCCTAGGATAGTTACTCCAATTTTTTGAGTTCAGTTCGTGAATAGAAGTTCATGCCCCTCATGAATCCAAAATGATTCATCCTTAACCTAGCATAACTTTCACGCACAAACTAATTATTTCTATCACCTCTTCAATCACATTGTTTTATAAAAATTTAAACTAAAACCAAAAATTCTGTCAAGTCATAAATTCCAAAATGCAAACCAGCAACTAGATAATATATCAAACAATTGAGCTGTAGTGAAGCGAAAACAGTACAAAGTTAAACCACAAATGATCTACCCTGTCAACTAGATTGTCCTCCCAAACCCAAGCTTTTTGCAACCTCATATTATCTATGGCTACCACAGCATAGATTCTTGGCAAAACCTATCTTTACAGCACAGTCAATGCATTGATCATCTCTACGGTGTGTCCCCCTACAATAACATAATAGTATAATCATATAGCTGCAAACATCAACAATTCAATTGACCAATTGAAGAAATTTATAATTTCTTTGTTGAGGATACCTGAACCCAACACCAGCAAAATAACAGAATACTTCTGGAGCTCAAAGAAACTACCCCTAAGAAAAGCAAACCCTGTAGAATCAGCCAGAAAACACAACCCGAAAAAAAAACAAGTTTATCTAATAATGGCCATTATGTAACAGAAACAAAGGGTCAGATTCTATTATCTGGAGTTACAGGTTTCATGATTTTAGAATCAAGCTCCAAGCAGCCTTGTGTAATGCTAGCAGCCCAAATATCAATCACTATGACTGTCATGATAGCCATTGCTGCCGTTGCAGGCAGTACACTGAAAATTTTCAATTGTTTTACCTTTTCAAGATAAGTATTGTAAGAATGTCTTATTTTACACACATACTAGTTAAATTGCTAAAGTTTTAATGAACAAAATGCCAACAATGGCTTGTGACACCATGAACATGGCCACAATTCAGAAACAATGCGCCGAAACCCCCCACTAAGTCTAGCCTCAGTTTCCAAATAAATCATCACAATGGTTGTCCTCTCAAACAACATGGTGAATATGCACTTGCTAATGCACAAGGATGAAAGCAAAACAGAATTGTGAATTGAATGGGTTCAAACTGCAAACTCACCAAAAGTCATTATATATATATATATATATATATATATATATATAACCCTTGAAATCCATTCTTGACAAAAAAAAAGAAAAAAAAGAAAAAAAAAAAAAAGAGGCCAAATGATCCAAGCATTTAACCCACCAAACAATTTAGCCAACAAAGCACGCATGAGCACTGATTTGATACTCAAAGAAGCCGCAAGTAGCATGGGTCACTAATGGACCGACACCACCCTCTAACATACCTGAAAGCATGAGTGAAACACCTTAAACCCCTCGACAAAAACTCATACATAACCACCAAAACGAACACTCATCCATTTGAGAGTGCGGGTGCTCATATTCATAAACAGATCGCTCATACATATAAGCATAAAAAAATTTAACAGTGAAAAACCATTTAAAAGAGCCAATTAACAGTGATTAATAATATATGGATCAGCATCAATATTTTGATCAGTGCAGGAATGCACGGTGGCAGCCAACAGATAGTAAAGTAAGGGGATGCAAGAAGCAATGTCGGTATAAGTCTAGGTTAGCATTCAATACTAGAATGCTGCCCACGCCTTTTCTTTCAACCCATCGCCGCACTCATGCTTTGAGAGCAGCAAATTTGTTGTAGGAGAGGTTGCGACAGTCGCAATGCAATAACTCGAAACAAGGACAGGGGCCCTCTCCCTTACTTTCACTCCCAAACTTTGGCATCCATTACTACCACCTTATCTCACTCTGCTCAGACCTTTTACTTTATATTGCCATCATTCCCATGTCAATTCACACAGTATTTGTAATCAATTATAACTATTGAAACAAACTTCTGATTAACAAATAATAAAACGAGTTTTAGGTTTCGAGACAGAAAATGAAAAACCTAAACCGATGCGTTTTGTGGAGTCTCTTAAAGCATATTTGTGGTTGTTGACGACTGAAGAACCTCGGCAGGGCAGGCGGAGTAAGTACGACGAGTCAATCATCACAACCCCCGAATCCACCTTACTGTCCATGTCCTTCTGCGTCTACTCGGTGGGTTCCGGTCACTCCGTGGGGCCGCCACAAAAGCGGTTCAAAAGAAGACGAGTAATTTTGATGCGTGTTGGAATATGAGTGCAAGGTTGAGGAATGCAAGAATGTGGAGAAGAGATTGAAGGAACAGACGACGGAAGAGGAGGATGGGAGGTTGGATAAGATTGCCGATGAGTTCGTTTATATGGAGGCGGCGATGGAAGAAGATTGCGAGTCGGTCCTTGTTCCATTTTATTTGGTCGGACTCGGAAACTTAATTTGAGTGTCTAATTTATGTTTTTTTTTTTTTTTTTTTTTTTGTGTTTAACGAGTAATTTTTTTATTTAAGTTTTTAATATATTTTTTTAAGCGTCTACAATTACCTAAAATTAGAAATACGAAAATACTTATGTGAAAACAACTTTTAATCAATACAAAAAATAGTAACGATTGGATTATTCTAGGGGAAAAAGAAAAAAAAGAATTTTGTTAGAAAAATTGCAATTTAAATCCCTAATTTTTTATTAATTTTTTGTTTGAGTGCTTAGTATTTGTTTTTTTTTTCTATTTAAGTTCTCTCAATCATTTAAAATTAAAAATACTAACGTCAGCGAGATTCACCGATAGCTAGTCTTTAATCGACATGTGGTAAAAAAATAGATCTTATTATAATTTATTCAAAAAATAAAAATAAAAAATAGCTCTTAAAATTAAAAAAAAAAATCAAAACAAATCGTTGCAAATGAACTCAATAATTTTATTAACCAATTTCTTAAAAGCACTTTTAATGTATCATCGTTTAAACATTTTATTTGTCTAATGCAAAAGCTTTAACCTTGAACCATCTAAATAATTGAAGTTCATTCGATTAGCAATAATTAGTTTTGATTTTTTTTTTTAAATCATGCAAGCTATTTTCTTTATGCAGGTTTTGTATTTTTTTCTCAATAAATCTTAATAAGATCTACTTTTTTTTTTTTATGTGTTAGTAAGAGTGTCATTTGTTTTTGAATGTCAATCATATCAGCATTTTTTAATCTTTATGATTGAGGGAATTCAGATAGAAATAAATAAATCAATCAAATGTTGTTTGTTCAAACAAAAAAATGATCAAAAGTTAGGCACTCAAAGTGTCTTTTTTAAAAATAATCTAAGTGGCACTTGTTTTTCTTTATATGTTAGTTAGAAATTATTACCTAACGATTCATCCTTTACATATTAATATTTTTTAGTTTTGAATGATTGTGAGCACTCGAACATCAAAAAAGTTAAAATCTAGACACTCAAATAAAAAAATTTACCAATTGGATATTTAATCATAAAAAAATTAAAAATTAAATACCCATATTGTAGTTTTCTCAACTTAAATGTGACTTGACCCACCATTAAAAAATGTTTTGATTCCCTATTCACAAACAACTTAATCAATTTTTCAAAAATTGTAGAGGTTGAAATGAAATTATATTCACAAACAACTTAAACAATTTTTCAAAAATTACAGAAGTTGAAATGAAATTAGTGAAAAATGTTACTTTTGTTACTATTTTTTCTCAAATCACCCTTAATTTTACCAATAATTTTAAATGAGCTCAATGACATGGCCCATCACAAATTAAAAATTAAACAGTCTTGTCCCTCTCTCAAATGCTACATGCTAGATTCGTACTCGAGCATTGATATTGAGAAATGTAACAAAATTCTAACATTTTGATTCTTTTTTATTTTTTTATTTTTAAAAAAGACTCGTAAATCATCTACTCAAATTTCAAAATATCGTTAACTTGAGAAAATAATTAAACCTACATTAATCTTATTTGTCATTAATATACTGAATGAGAGAAAGAAAAGCAATGGTAATTTCACTATTTTATATTGTATGCACAAAAATACAACAAACTATGTATTAGGTGACATTTTTTATACGACTTTCATGACCATTTGTTGCAGCTTTTTTTAGGGGGATTTTTTTCATTTTGATTTTAAAGTTTATCTGAGCTTTTTTTTTTTTTTTTTTTTTGTAAAGAAGAAAAGAAGCACATAATCAGGCTCTCGATAAATAGATTCTAATAGCATCGCCTAAAATAATTAAAAAAAAAAAAACTTAAAAAAATGAGGTTATAACTATTCATTCATTGTAGCTATACACTCAAAATTCTTATTCATGTGTTTTTTTTTTGCATCTTGCTCCTCGTTCTTTAAGAGATAAATTAATTAGTCCCTTTGGTTTTCTTATTTTTCTTTTTTTAGAGGGCTGGGCTGTCATTTTTGGGCTGGCTTTTTTTTTCCTTTTTTTAAAGGGCTGGGCTGTCATTAAATTTTTTCCGAGCTGGCCTCTCTTTTTTTTTTGGGCTGGCCTCCTTTTTTTTTTTTTTTTTATGAATAATCGAAAACCAACAGGAGTGCATGGCCACGCTAAATCATTAAATACCTCACAGAATTATAGCTACATTTCTTTCTTTCTTTTTTAAAAAACAAACAGTATATTTAAAATTAATAAGATTAGCAAAGCATTCAGTAAATTCAGACCATGACAAAAACATATCTTAAAAAATTCATGGATAATTTTATTGAACAAAATTTTGTTGCATTTCTTATGATACAGATGAAAATATGCAAGTTCGAGTTTGTCATCTTGACTTCTCTATTTTTGTTTTTTTTTTTTAAGAGGGTTGGGTGTCATTCATTTTTTTTTCCGAGCTGGATTCTTTTTTTTTTTTTTTTTTTTCTGGGTTGGCCTCCATTTTTTTTTCTTTTCTTAAAGAGTTGGGATGTCATTCGCTATAGCAGTATCATTTTTTTCCCTTTTAACGGCTAGCCTTCTCCTTTTTTTTTTAAGAAAAAAATTAATAATTAGTTAAAAAATTCACTCTGATATATTCCATGCAATTTAAATGAGTTGTTTTTATATTTATTTATTTATTTTATATACTCGATTCGTTAAGTAATATATATATAATCGAATTTATCGAAACCAATTTTATAATAGTTTTTATTTAAATCTATTCACTTTCATATATTCCATGCAATTTAAGTGGGTTTTTCATACATATATATATATATCAAAATTTATTGAAACCAAATTTACGGTAGTTCTTATTTAAATCTATTTACTTCGATATATTCCACGCAATTTAGGTGGATTTTTTTATATTTATTTATTTATATTATATACTCTAAATATGTCAAGTATTATATATATTAATTATATATGCACACATAACATCAATTATTTGTTATTTATTTTTTCATATTTTAAAATTTATATTTTTAAATAAAATAATTTAATTAATGTTTTAATACGACCTCTTAATTATTCAAATACAATATTTTTATACTGATATTATAAATTATTTTATTAATGAATATATATAGATAAAATAAGTCCGCTTAATATATAGATTCGATTTATATTAATTTTCAAAAACAAAACATCTACTCACCTGGTCGCTCGAGTTGGTCCTTCACAGTTCTATTGGTGTGGTATCATTCATAGTCCCATTACTCGTGGGTTTTTTTTCCCCATTGGCATCCATGTTTTTAATTTCTTTTTACCGAGTTGGACTATTGGAATTTAGTTTGTCATTTCTTTCTTAATTTGTTAATAAATTTGTTTTTTTTTTATTTGTGACTTTTGAAATAAAATGTTGGAACATGATTGTTTCATTTTTTAAGATATATTATTATAATTTATATGATTTTTATGTGAAAATGTCTTTACTTGCTTATATAAGTTATAATGAGAGAGAAAGAGTTAAAAGTGTGTTTTAAATAATTTAACTTTACTTTTTAAAAAAATAATAATCAATTAAAAAATTAATTTGACTTGGTTTTTTTTTAAAAAAAAATTAATAATTAGTTTAAAAAATTCACAGTTTTATTTTGTTATATATATATATATATATATATATATATATATATATATATATATACAATCGGAATTTATCGAAACCAATTTTATAGTAGTTTTTATTTAGATCTATTCACTTTGATATATTTCATATAATCTAAATGGGTTTATACACACACACACACACACACCAACCGTGCGCAACCCCTGCTCTTTTTTTTTCTTCTTGTAATTTATTTTATATTTTTAAAAGTTTGGACACTAATATCATGATAGGATAAAAAAAAAGTTGGCTAATTATTTTAAATCTTGATGTATTTAAGAATTGGATCACCAAGAGGCAAAATGAAACCCTTAAAAGAATATATATATATATATATATATATATATATATATATATATATATATATTGTCATAGCATAATTGGATCACCAAGAGGCAAAAGGAAACCCTTAAAAGAATATATATATATTGTCATAGCATAATTGGATCTCCAACAAGTGTTGTACAAGTTAAGCGGTCATATATAATTGGTCCCTTCACCGAGAAAGAAAACATATTTATTATTGGTCCCTTTAATGTCCATGAACCAATATTAATTATATCTTTGACATTGATATTAACATACATATCCGATTATTTTATTCTTATTGTTAAATTTATTTCTTCAATTATTTATTTCTTATTAAATTTCTCATTAAGCTAGTTCTTTAATTTTTTGATATAATTTTATTCGTTAATAAATTTAGTTTTTTAATCTATGAATTTTGGAATAAAATTTTAGAACGTCAATGTTTTATTTTTTTAAATATATTATTATAATTTATATAATAAATTATTTTTATATTTTTAAATGAGTGTTTTACTTTTATATATATATAGAGAGAGAGAGAGAGACAGAGAGAGAGAGCTAAAAGTATGTTTTAGATAGTTTAACTCAATTTTTTTTTAAATTACAATAAGTTCAAAAAATTCACAAGTTTTATTTTCTTTTTTTATGCATGTTTATTCATTAGTTTTGTTAGAAGTTAACTATATATAGATTCGGTTTATATTAATCATAAAAAATAAAACTTTATACTTGCATTACACCATAAGAATCGTTAATTCTATGTGTGTAACGATTGTCTGCACTGCGACGTAGCGCGTGTATCCAACTAATATCCGTAAGATGTAGTGGATGATAGTTCTAAATTTATAATAAATCGATAGGAGAGTCATTCTTAGCTAGAAAGTCAACTCCACGATTGCATTACCTCAAAGTATGACTAAATGACATTGTCCAATGATGTTTACAAAGACAATAAATATAAAAAATGATATTATAGCACAGGTGAGAACGTGAGATCCCATTTCGAATAGCATGGATTATTTTTGAGGAGTTAGTTTCCATCACCACCTTCTTATACCTCATATCCCAAGCAGTAATAAGTCCTTGACGAACAGCTTTCAACTCTACTTGCATAACGGAAGAGTGATGAAGAAAAATTGAAAAACTAATAATCCACACCCCATGCGAATTTCAGAGAATACCACCCATCCTAGCATGATTAGCCAAAGCAGGATAACTACCATTCATATTAAATTTGACTAGATCTAGTGGGAGGTTGCCAAGAGACCCAACAGAATATAGCACAAGAGACATCCCTTTGAATATTGTCAAAAGCTACCTGATAGTTTTGGATTAGAGAGTGGATCATTTGTAATTGATTTCTAGCCGAACTAATAGTCTCTTGGATGACTTCTCGATTTTGAGACTTTTAAATAACCTAATATGTAAGGATGAATGTTCGACGTTTATGCCAAGAAATGCAGCTATCAAAATCATTCTTATGAAACCAATCCTCCTAAGATGTGGAGAGGAAGTCAGTGGGAAGGGAAAAGAGGTTAAGATTTTGCCATACATCCTTAGCCCATGGACACTCTCGGAGAATATGGATAATTGACATCTGGGCCGCCCTACATCTGGCAAAAAAGAAGTTGATGGTTATGACATTATTAACCACATTTCTGGAGAAAAAAGACGTCAAAGAGGTCACCTTGATGACTGGAGTTGTTTGGTGTCCATTTAAAACTCTTTCATAGTCGGAGAGTCAAGATCGAAGTCGAGATTCATTTTCGTTTTCAGACTTTGATTTCATTTCAAGCCATTTAAATTATATTAGAATAGGTTTTAGAATTAAAAAAGACTTTCCAATGAACACGACTTCTTTCACTTATTAAAAATAAAAAATAAAAAATAAGCGCTTGGTCCTCCTAAATATGGTTCAAGTGCATCGTGACTGCCCTCCTAAGCTTGTGCCCAAGCACATTGTGTCCTGGCTGAGAGACTTTAGGCTTGATTTCTTTTTATTTTTTCAATATATTTTGTTTTAAATTATTTTTTATCAATTTTTTGTGGAATTTTTTTTTATGTATAAACTTATGACTTTGTTTTTTTTTTTTTTTTTAATGTCTGCAATGATGTATAATTTTAAAATTATGTTTTTTTTTACACAACTATATATATATATATATATATTTTGAAGGACGTCCAATCCAAACACATAAAAAACAATAAAATTGCAGGTAATTTTAAATATCATGAAAAAATTTTGTTTATCTTATCAATGACACGTGGTTTTAAAGTTTTTTACACAATACAGTATTGGAATTTAAATATACACTAGAATTTATTTTTAAAAACATTTTTTTAATTACTTGTCAATTCAATATGTATGGTTTGAAAATTCTTTTGTTCTTAAGAAAATTACATGTGGCAATTAGAAATAAATTATTTTAATATTCATTTACTTTATTTGAACATGTCGATATTTGTCAAAATTAATTTTGATTTATTTTAATGTTAACTGGATTTATTTAAATAATTTAAAAGTTTTCATGCGTGGGCCCTTAAGCTAGTTCAGCCTCAACAAACAATTATATGTATTAATAAAAAGGCCGGCCTAGAATATATTGGCCCAGGCGATCACCCACCAGCCATTCTACAACTATTTATTTCTTGTTTTTCATCTCTAAAAAGGGTTAATAGAGCGGGCTTATGGCACGTTATATCTTTGCCGTCCGCATTCCACCCCTATAGTGCGCTGGGTGGAAGAAGATTTTTTTTTTTTTTTCTTATATCACGAAAAATCAAGCAGAATTTCATTATCTTGAAGAAAACAAATTTGGTTCTATTTTTTGTATAAAAATAAAATTATATTAAATTATTATTTATTTTAGTCAAACATATACAAAATAAAAATAAAATTTTTATTTACATTCTCATCATTTCATTCATGGCTACCAAACAACATTTAAAAATACTCCATTAACACAAAAAAATATATTTTTGTAGTTATAAAATAATATATATATTGAATTTTAACATAATTATGATATATTATTGAATATAAATAATCAAAATAAAATTTAATAACAAATTTATTTTAGATATTAATTGTTTAACAAATATGCACGATGAATAATGAAAAATAATAGACATGTATATATAGTTAGCTTAGAATTCTATTCGAAATGTGAATATATCTTTTGTCCTTATTTTTATTTATGCAGCAACGAAAAATACTTTTTTAAATCTTACCTATCCTACTTGAGTTTCATTGTATGTTCTTCAAGGCATATAATTTTATCATATATTCGTTGAAGCATATATTAAAAGTTCGGAGAAGTTTTTAATGATCAACAAAATAAAAGAAAACAGAAAACCAAAATCCAAAAACATCGCTGAAACTGTTAAAAATTCACTTTGGTCCTTGATATCTCAGTTGTATTTTATGTGGTACCTATACTTTTATGGTTTTTCAATAAAAATCTAAACATTTTCAAAAGTTTCAATGCTGCTCACGGATACTTTAATAATCGGAATTCCTATTTCGTAGTTGCAGATCCCTTCATTAGTTTTTCTAAAATTTAAAGCAACAATAGAACTGAAATTTTATTAAATAACGATAACAATACGAAAATTTTCTAATGAATGAATCCTGAATAAACACATAAAAATAAAATAAAATAAAACGATGTAGAAATTGGATGAAATTGTAACAGATGGTATTGTTTCAATTAAGATTTATTCATTAGAAAGTTTCTGTTATACCAGCATAACTCAATGACTTTAGCACTCTCTATAAAGAAATTGCATATAATTCATTAAAAAAAAAGTACCATTATAACGCAAATACACAACAGCAACAGCGTGCCACTTCCCGTCTTCCACCCTCTCAAATTTTCCTTTCGCGCTCGCCACGAAAATAAATGCACGGTCTCCCTCCTTTCTAATTCGCAACTCCCAATCTTTGGAGCCAAAACACGTTACCACCTGACCCACCGCCACAAAGTCCTTTTTTTGTTTTTTTGAAAATTAAATAAACGTAACCCCGTATAATAGCAACAATGAAAGTGAAAGTTTAATTTTAATAATCTTGATAATTATTATATACACACTTCTACTTCCTTCCTTATCGGCAATCCTACCAAACAAATACCACAGCATATCTCTCTCGTGTTGTCCACGCAGCTCAGTTTCTCTCTGCAACCTCCACTGGCTTTCAATTCAATTCCGTTTTCCCCGACGAATTCAAATCTCGCTGTCTCATAGATATAATTCAAATACTCGAATCACAAATTTTGTTTCGAATTCTCTCTTGGCCTTTTCTTTTTCTCTTCAGAAAATAAAGAGTCAAAAAACGTTTGAATCTTTTGGTTTCTACCTCTTCATTACCTCAATTAGGGTTTCCCTTCAAATTTTAGGGTTTACAGTTTCATTCAAGCCACTAATATCGATTTGAACGATCATTCGTTCCTTCAAAATTGAAGTGTAAATAGTTCAATTCATATGCATTTGATTCAAATATTTTTGTGTCGGACCTAAAATTAGGGTTTCGAATTGAATTCTCTGACGATGATAATAAAAAATTTATGAAAGGCGAAATGCGGCGGTGCAACATAGGAGGAGGGACTGATAACAAATTCGAAGAGGAGGAAAATTTTGAATATGAATTGGTTCCAAAGAAGCCAAAGTTGAATGGACACAGTTCAAATCCAATGGGTATGTATTGTGAATTTGATGATTTTAGCAGTGGTTCAGGTTCTTTTTGCAGCGAAGGATCGTACTGGGCTAACGAGGTTCAGTCTAATGCGAAGATTAGATTGAAGAATCAGAGCATGGCGAGCTCCCGGAAGCCGATATCTAGATCTTCTCGAGGGCGAGTGCAAATGCTTCCTTCGAGGTTTAATGATTCGGTTGTGGATATTTGGAAAAATGAGGAGTGTAGAATTGATGATACTGATTTGGAAATAGAGGATGATGATTTTGCAGATAGAGAGGATTTTTATAGTGAGAAACATATATATAATAGTAAATTTGGTTTTGGAAGCTCTATTTCCTATCCGTTTTATGCCATGGAAGGAAATGGAGAAGTGGGTCAGTTAGGGTGTAACAATTTTCAGTGTAGAAATGGTGATTATACAGAGTTTATGAGTTCGAGCAATCCATTAATAGAAGATGGGGTGTTTGTGCCAAGATATGGGCATACAGGTTTGGATAAATTGAGGAGAGAAAAAACTCAAAAAAGAAGGATGTTTATAAGCCTGAGGATTTTGCTTTGGGTGATTTAGTTTGGGTTAAATGCGGGAAGAGGTACCCATGGTGGCCAGCTATTGTGATTGATCCCATCTTGAAAGCTCCTGATGCGGTACTACGTTGTTGTGTTCCTGGTGCTATTTGTGTTATGTTTTATGGGTACTCTAAAAACGGAACGCAAAGGGTATATTTCTCTTGCCTTTTCTCATGTTTCCCGCACTGGAGTTTTTATTGCTTAGTTTGTGGCGTGGATTTTAAGCTAATGATTAACAGTAATGTGCAGGACTATGCATGGGTGAAACAGGGGATGATATTCCCTTTTGCAGAATTCATGGACAGGTGTGTCGATGATCATACGTAATTGGTGCTATTATAAATTGTTAGCGCACTCTTTGTTGATTTTCTGTTTCTTCAGATTTCAGGTGCAGACCCAAATGTTCAAGTGCAAGCTGAGTGACTTTCAGGTGGCACTAGAAGAGGCAATTTTAGCAGAAAGTGGTTTACCAGGCATGGACAGCACTAGTGCGGAAATAGCATATCCTGAAGCTTATCCCACTGGACTCCAAGAAGCCAGCTGTTCAAGTCAGGATCAGGACTTCTACACTCAACAACAGGCAAGTTTCTTCAGAGTTTTGTTTTTTTCCCTTTCTTCCTAATTCTACTCAAATGACTTTGAAGGATTTAATGCAGCAGGGGAAATTATGTAGTACCAGCTAAATATAATCTTATAGACATTACTTAGTCTGCCATGGTTGAGCTTTCTGATATAGAAGTACATTTGTTTGGTTAGTTTTTGTAGTTTGTTCTAGCTTGTTGTTTCATTCTCTGTTTGTGATGTTATTTCTGAATGCTTATGAATATTGGGAGGTCAGATTCCTTGTTTAGAAAATTTTCCGTCACTCATTTTCCTTGCTATAATAACTAAATACTTCTTGGTATAATTTTAACTGGAAGCATCCAGAATGAGTAAATATTTGGATGAAAAATATTGTTCGAACTGCTGCTTTTTTATTTCTTGAATATTGCATCAATTGTAGCTAAAAATGAAAACTGAGAAAATACTGATGAAGATGGAAAGGACTGGGACCATTGTTGTAATTGCTGAGAAAACCATCAAACTGGAAATATTTCAACAAATACCTGAACTCTATGTTATGTTATGTTGCAGAAGTACGTGCCATGTCTTCTAAAATATTGATACCATAGACCTTGCACATGTCTTGATAAATTATTTCACATTCAGTTCATCTTCTACCTTGTGTATGCTGTAAGAGATACAATTCCAATGTTGAGAAAATCTTTTCCTTGTCCCGAAACCAAAATAATAAAGGTTCTGTTTTAATACAATGAAAGTCTGAAGTTTCTTGTTTTCATGATAAGGTTGCCTGTTTGTTGGCAGTAGGTCGATGTTAGTGTAAAGAAAACACAGAATTTTTCCTTTGAGCTGTCTATTGATGATCTGTCCTCACATTTATTGATGCTTTGCAAAATGCTGGGTTATGTACACTCTGTGTTGGGATGATTAGAAATGTAATTCTGGGAATTTTTATTGAACGACTTAGGTGTTTAAATGTTTTTGAAATACTATGGTCCTTCCCTCATCAGTGGATTTTGTTTGCACATTTAATTATTAGATGAATTGATTCTCTCATGTTTGGTGCTGCAAACTCGTCTGATTCAATGTGCATGACTGACAAAAATTTATTGTTTTTCTGTTGGCATACATTTATGGTAAAATGCTTGTACTTTTACACATGGTGGAGTGTTGAATTTGTTCTCTAGATATATTTTTTTTCCCGGGAATTTCTTTTACAGCTTTTGGATTTTGACTTCCTTTTTATAAGCTGACCTTTTGAGTTTAAGGTGCTCATAGTATCTGGTTGTTCAGTTATCAGAATTTTATCTCGTGAATTAATTGTTCAGGATGCATGTTACAAAGACATGAGATGCTGTGCTGGCTGCAATGTAATCTTGCCATGCAAAACTATGAAGAAAAGGAAAAGATCAGCATTTCAAAGTGAACTTTTATGTATACATTGTGCTAAGGTTCATGAGAAATACCTCCTCTTGTTATTTTTTGCTTGTATAATTATCTTTTTTAAAGTGATAATAACATCCATGTTTCTTACAGTTAAGAAAATCAAAGCAGTATTGTGGTATATGCAAGAAGACCTGGCATCATTCAGATGGTGGGAACTGGGTAAGATTATAAGCAGTATTTGAATTAGGTTTATACTGTTCTCTTCCCAAAATAATAAAATAAATGATTTGGTATATGTCGGAATTAAACTTCATGTATTAGGTATGCTGTGATGGCTGTAATGTTTGGGTGCATGCTGAGTGTGACAACATTTCCAGCAAACTTTTCAAGGTGTGTCTACCGTATTATAGTCTAATACATTCTGTTATCTCATATGTTAGCTTGTGTTCATATCAAAGGTGGAGGCTAACTGATTTGTTGTGGTTTGAAGGATCTGGAGGATGTTGATTATTATTGCCCTGATTGCAAAGTAAAATTTAAACTTGTACGACAACATTTTGAGAGAAGAAAGTCTCCCGTCAAGTATGCTGCTCCCTCTGTTTTTCCTAATTCATATGTGATTTTTAAATTTGACATCACAGATTTGTTATGGATTTTTCCCTGGGAAATTTTAATCCTAACTATGTCAATTGAATCAGGTCAGTAGGAAACAGTGGACTGGCTGTACCAAATGACAAGGTAACAGTTATCTGCAATGGGATGGAGGGAACATACTTTCTGAAACTTCATTTGTAAGCCCTGTAAACTTTGCAAACATTATGGATTAAGTAAACAAATTATCATGTACTCTCTCTCTCTCTCTCTTCTCTCTCTCTCTCTCTCTCTTTCTCTCTCTCATTTCTGGGTTGCTATATATGTTGATGGACTGGGGCAAATTATGACTGTATCCGCTTGTTTGTTGCAAATTCTGGTATTTTTAAATTAATCTGATTTAGTTGTGTCAATAGGCAATGCTGGTTAATTTTGTGTTAAACAAAATATTTGGTGGATTATGTTTTATTTATTTATATTTTATAATCATTATCTAGTATAATAATCTCATTAAGGTTTTTCCTTTCCCTCTGTTTGTAGAATTGAGTGCAACTGCATTTCATGTGGGTCGCGGAAACAAGCACCTAGTGAATGGGAAAAACACACTGGGTGTAGAGCTAAAAAATGGAAGCACAGTGTGAAGATCAAAGACACAATGTTACCACTGGCACAATGGGTTTGTACTGGCACTTGTCATTTTCTTAATTGGTATCTGTTCTGATCTGTGTGATTTTGTTTCCATGTAACTAAGTTGCTGATTTTTAACATCATAGTACAGTATATGCCACTTAAATATTGTAGATGTTAGGGTGCTCAATTCTGCTCTCATTTTCTCTAATGTTGTTGCTGATACAATCTTTACCTTATCCAATGCTGTGCTTTGTCTTGAAAGCATTTAAAGAACTTGCTAAAAAAAGGAGCATATAAGGAACCAAGAAATATAAAAAAAGGAAGAGGAATAATAGAGAATTGAGTGTATCCTTCATTATATAGCCTTAATTGTTGACTAATGGTGGTAGGAATTCTAATTTGTTTATTAAGAACAATGTCAAAGTCTAACCTTGAGAACCTATTTTTGATTTTTGTTGATTATGTTGCAACATTCGAATCTTATAAATGGTAGACAATGACTGTATGGTAATTTGGTCCGGTAGTTGGTATCATAACGGTAACTACCTTAGGATCCTTTTCTGAGTCCAGTTTTATGATTCTAGGACAAACCAGTGTTCCAAGCTTGTCCTGCAAATATAATCTTTGATTGCAGTAGGTTTTTCTTCTCTTTCTTTTTCTCTTCTTTGTTGAGTTGAATGAATCTTACACAGGACCTTACTATTAAATTTTCTACAAACAATATCTATGGTGCAGATTGCTGAATATAATAATGCATATGTAGACCCTCTAAAGTTAGATAAGCAGAAGCTATTTGCTTTTGTGCAAGGTACATATTACTTACTACCTTTTCTTTTGCTTTACTGGCAAGAAGTGGGTGCTTTATTGGGGTAATTGTGAACAACGTGAATTTTTTATTTCCATTGCAACAGAGAAGTATGAACCTATCAATGCAAAATGGACATCAGAAAGATGTGCTGTTTGTAGATGGGTTGAAGATTGGGATGATAACAAAATTATAATATGCAATAGGTAATACCCTCTTTCATCATTTCTTTGTCTATTTTGTATTATTTGGGTGGCCTACGAAATCAAGTGTTTCTCTAAGTTTAAAACTGAATTATGTATTCATTTACAATTGCTTTGAGACCTATTTTTCCTTTTTTAATTTGTATTTTCAGGTGTCAAATAGCTGTCCACCAAGAATGCTATGGGGCAAGGAATGTTCAGGATTTTGCTTCATGGGTGTGCAGAGCATGTGAAACTCCTGATGTGGAGAAGGAGTGCTGCCTTTGCCCTGTAAAAGGCATGTTGTCTAGCATTATGTTTTGATAGATCTTAGTAATTTATCTGTGGTTTGCCAAAGTCATTGAATGACTGAAGTGTCTGAATTGCGTAGCTTCTTTCCTTTTCTTAACAAAAAAGAAAGAAATATTATTCTGCTGCTGGAAAATTATTTACTGTCTGACTATTGTACTCTGGAATTTGGTGGGTTGATTCCAGTACAGGACGAATAATGAATCTGATGATTATTAATGTTTCCAGTCAAGGTTTTTGCACTGCTGCACCAAACTACCAAAGCCCTTATATATATATATATATATATTTGGTGACCCTTTTCTGCTTTCATGTTGTAAAGTTCATCGTAATCCAAAGCTGGTTTGTTCTTATATTTGAAACCTACTTCTTTAGGGGGTGCTCTGAAGCCAAGTGATATTGAAACACTGTGGATTCACATCATATGTGCTTGGTTTCGACCTGAAGTTGGTTTCTTGAACCATGAGAAAATGGAACCTGCCACTGGAATACTTAGAATTCCATCGACATCATTTATGAAGGTATATTATGATCTGAACAATCAGTTAGAAGTTTCTTGATCTGGTCTTTTAAAGCAAACTTTTGTCACATGCTTAAAAGTGGGAGTTATCTCCCTTAATTTTATAGTATTTATTTTGGCACATCCAGAATTTAAGAGGATTCTAATTTTGGTAAAGGGTAATTTCCTTAGTCATTGAGGACCAAGGCTTTTGTACAATATGGTGATTGGATTGTTCTTCAAGTTGTTATTTGCCAGATTGATGCTCATTTACTTGCTATTGTTATACAAATAAGAGTGCTTTTGGTCTAAATTTATTTTATTTGCATGCCAGAGGTGTGTAATCTGCAAGCAGACCCATGGTTCGTGTGCCCAGTGTTGCAAATGTGCCACCTATTTTCATGCAACGTGTGCCTCGAGAGCAGGATATTTCATGGAAGTAGGTTTTTTTCTGAAATGGTTTTTAATGCTCATAACTCATGAATATATTTTTTTTTCCGTCTTAGTGTCCGGATTTCATATTTTGTACTGGGCTATACCTTTCCCGGTGCTTGCATGTTTCTATATTATTTAGTCAATATTTCTTATATGATTTTTCAATTGGAAATTTTACAAGAATAGAGTGTGCCAATTGTTCTCATTGATCTTGCACCTTGAACTTTCAGTTGAACTGCACAGAGAATAATGGTGTGCAAGTCACAGAAAAGTTAACATATTGTGCTGTTCACAGGTTAGAGCTTTTGTGCGCATTAATCATTTGCATCTTCATTTCATCATATTGTTTTTTCTTCTAATTGGAAGAGGGAATCTTGTTCATCTCTTGTGTGCACCCTGTCTAATTTGGGTGTTGTGTTGTCTTACCTTGGTTCTGTTGCAGGAAGCCAAACCCAGATTATGTGGTAGTTGTGCGCACCCCTTCAGGAGTTTTCTCTGGCAGAAGTTTTCTTCAGAATCATAATGGGTACTTGAGGGGTTCAAGGTTGGTTTCAACTAAGAGAGTTGAACTTCCAGAACCCTCAACCACAGAGAATAATGACTCTGAACCTCTATCTGCTGCAAAGTGCCGTGCTTTTAAAAGAACAAACTATAAGGTGATTTATCTAGGATCCTTTACTGCTTTTGTTTTACTTTCCTTTCCATTCTCTTCTGGATTTTTCATCACTTATATTTGTGTATTCTGTAAGCTTCCTGCAAAGATAGTTTGTTTTTCATTCAGACCAAGTTTGTTGGTCCATTTTATCTCATCGATATTTTCTCCTGGTTGGCAGGGGTCTGATGGAGATCCAATATTCCACCGATTGATGGGACCAAGACATCATTCTTTACATTCAGTAATTAGCCTGAGCACCTATAAAGTAATGCTCTTATCTTGATTGGAAATTTTAATTTCTATTAAATAGTTTGACAGTAAACCAAGAGAAAAAATAATTGATTTTGGAACTTCATGATCTATCCCTTCTGTTGTTTTGGTTGGTTAACTTTTCAGTATTTGCTCTCTCTTCTAGCAGGAAACTGAAGATTCTACAGTTTTCTCTTCATTTAAAGAGCGCCTTTACCATTTACAGGTCCCACCATCCTTTGCATGAGATAGTTTTTTTTCTATTGGATATGTTTGTCAAAATCAATTAACATGTATTTATGCCTTCAGAAAACTGAGAATCATCGGGTGTGTTTTGGTAAATCTGGTATACATGGATGGGGCCTCTTTGCACGCAGAAATATTCAAGAAGGAGAAATGGTACTTAATTTATATTTTTGGTCTGTCTGTTCTTGTGTTTTGTCAAAGCATATATTGTTTTGTATGGCTGGAATTTCAGTGACTGCCTTTATAATCTCTCATGTATTTAACATCCTTGGAAGTAATGCTCTCTAAATACTCAGCATGTCTTCCTTTCTCATCTAACAAAACGCCTTTCTCCAGGTCATTGAGTATCGTGGAGAGAAGGTGAGGCGGAGTGTTGCTGATCTGAGAGAGGCTCGGTACCGTTTAGAAGGCAAGGATTGCTATGTGAGTTTCTTGATTTCCTTTGGTCTGTATTCATATGACCGCTCATATTTCTTGACCACAGTTTTTGTTATATTGCTTTGAAAATGTACTTTCCAATTTGCCATGAATTTCTTCTTGTATCCTGTAGAACTTTAATCTTAGACCCTGCTGAACTATTGGTAAGCAGATGACCAAGTGGTGATGATGATGATGTAGTCTGAATCACCATGTCCCATCTCGTCCAGGTCCATCACAAGGGAATTGAAAGCCAACATTTGCTTATTTGGTATCGAAGGAGAGCTATGGGCTAATTGATCTTCTCTGGACTATGTTGAAATATGTGGAACAAATTACTGACAAATAATATAACATAATTCTGATGCGATAACCACTGGCAGAAGATGCCACAGTTTCCTTTTCCATCATTTTCCTTTTGTTTCTCTTTGGCCTATACAGCTGAACATAATGTAAAAGGGAATGAACTGTATTGTTGGTGTTTCTTATACTTCAATCAACTATTTCTTGCAGCTGTTCAAGATCAGTGAGGAAGTTGTAATTGATGCAACAAATAAGGGGAATATAGCACGATTAATCAATCATTCGGTAAGTGCAGAAGCTAGACTTTACCTGAACTTGGCACTAAAAAAACCTACCTTATTTTAGCTTTTGCATTGTGACTGTTTCATGTTTCTGTTGATCATACATATTTAAGCCCATGTTTATTGAACAGTTCACAGTGAAATACTTGAACAATCCAGGTAGTCCATTAAGTACCTGGGGACTTGGAAGCCCATTTCCTCTAACTCCCATTGTGTTGTCTGCTATACCCTCTGGCTGAAAAGGAAAATGGATCTTATTTGTGGGATTTAACGACCATTGTGACACTTGCCAAATTAAATTGGTCTTTGATTTACCAGTTCTTTAAAATAGTATGTTTGATATTGATATTGTAACCCCTCAGCCTGACCTGAGTCCGGAAGTTCAACTTGGTTTATCTGGGTCAAGTTGTGCAATTTAGTGTCCTGATGGTTCATTTTGTTCATGGTTAAACAAGTTCTATTTTGTAACCTTATGTATTATACGATTGCATAAAAAGTTGAGGTATTTGTTTTAGTTCTTCGTATTGCATGTGCTCTTTTACCTTAATGTGAAGTGATCAATTGCTGCTATTGCAGTGTATGCCCAATTGCTATGCAAGGATAATGAGTGTGGGTGATGTGGAGAATCGGATCGTTCTCATTGCCAAGGTCAATGTGGCTGCCAGTGACGAGCTAACGTATGATTTAAAGAAACTCTCTCTCTCTCTCTCTCCTATTGAATTACCATTTAGATTCACGTCACTGGTCCTGAGATTTAATTTGGTAATGAACGTGGGTTTAATTTGTGCATGGATAGGTACGATTACTTGTTTGATCCGGACGAGCATGACGATTTGAAAGTTCCTTGCCTCTGTAAAGCTCCTAATTGTCGAAAGTTCATGAATTAAGGCTAGATGTTCTCACTTTCCGATGCATCTGCTTGAAAGCATCAGACTTGTCTTCTAACCTGCAATGAACCTGTAATTTAATTCATTTATTCACTCTGATAACCATCCCAATCTTTTGTAGCTGTAAAATGTAAATTCACTGGCTGTTTGACTGGTGGCCCTTTTTTTTTAAAATCAACTGGTGCTGCTGCTGTTGATTTTTTCACATTGCAACATTGCTACATTACTCCCATTATCGGGTTTCAACTTTCACTTCTGCCCCTCCTTACTGTTGCAGGGGTTGGATTTGAATCTGTTTCGTACTTGTTTCAGAACGAGCAAGTATTCTACTATTTGTCCATTAGTAATTCATTGGTATTTTTTCCATTTGAAAGAAGCCAGATGATGGAACGAAAAACTTTTGGCTAGAGATGATGCATGTTTCAATTGATGAGTGTTAACCACTGATTCTAAAGAAGTCTGATGATTGCAATATAGGGTTGTAACGATGACCCCAATCGCTCATGGCAACCACGATGAATGATTGACCCCAATAGCTCATGACACTCGTGATGATGCCATCTATAGAATCAATGGCGATGTTGCTGCTGCTATAGTGGATGAGAAACGCTTACGGTATAGGTGCGACCAATGACGGCAGTCAACTCGCTAGTTTACTGGAAATAGCCGATGAAGCCTAAGGAATCCAGGTGTAGCCCAAAAAAAAGAGAAACGCTTACGGTATGGGTGCGACCAATGTGGTAGTCAACTTGCAAGTTTACTTGAAATGGGTGATGAAGGCTAAGGATTCTGTGTGACTAGCAAAATACATTGGTTTCTAAGAATCCGGATGGAGTACAAAAAAATTATGCCCTCGATCGAAACACAAAAAAATATACATATGGTTCTGTAGCCAAAATTTCTCCAGTTTGTTACAATAAAGAGGCAGCCCGCCGACGACATTGATTGAACGCTCCGAGTAACGAAATAAGAAATAGCGATAGAAAAAAATAAGAAAAGTTTCCGAGTAACGAAATAAGAATTAAGAAATAATAATAAAAAACGAAAAAGAAAAGTGGTGTTTGCAAGGCCATCGGCTTAGCAGCTACTAATAGACCCATGCTTAAATGGTCCAAACAACTCTGGGCCCCATTAACAAACTTTTCAATTTTTTTTAAAAAAATGGTTTGCTACTCGTTTTAAATCGTGAGAAGTTCGCGCGTCTATAATAAATAGACCCAAACAGTAAGAGCTACTTCTCCAGCTTGAACCTTGCTTTTCTGTTGAAGAAGAGAGTTCACAGAGAAATAGTGAGAAAATGAAAATGAGAAAGCGATTGAGAAGAGAAACTACGATTTGCTGTTGCAAATCTCCTAATTGTCTGCAAATTCAAATATCTCCTCGCTCTTTCGATTGGTAGTCTCTCTCTTTCAGTTAAAAATTCAGCTTCATTTTCGAACAAGGATTTGTTTGCTTTCTACTGTATTAACTGTGAGAAATTTATTCAATACTAAAGCGGTTTTGAGTTCGAGTTTTATTTATATTTTTAAGTTATTTTTCGAATTTTACTGTGATAATGATTTAGCAGATTTGAGCTGCGATTGATTTTTTGAAGTAGATTTAAATTTTAAGTTTGAAGTAGTTACTGAATTTGCTTCTTCTTCTTCTTCTTCTTCTTTTTTTCTGAGATTCTGAGAGTAATGATGCTTAAAATCAATTATATGATACTGTAAAATTGAGCTAGATCTTGTTTTCTAGATTGCAGAGTTTGTTGATTCTAAAAATTGTAGAATCTGAATTCTGCTTTTAATCGAACTATATTTCTGTTGAGATCGTTTGCTTGGACTTCTCTAAGCCAAGTGTTGTTTATTTTGAATTCTTAACCACTGTTTGGAAGCTGCGAAAATGAAAATGAAAATGAAAATTCAGCAGAATTTTGAATTTCATTGTTCCTTTTCTAGTTGTTAGGGAAATAAATATCTAACACGTAACTCAAGAATTTGGATATTTTCATTTTCTCGGATTTTAAATTTAAGAACGAAAATTACAGTTTCTATCATTTTCTGATCACACTTCATCAGCCGCCAAAAAGATCCGAATTGAGTTTGAATTTTGTTTTTAGGTTTCGAAATTAAAGATCAGATTTAAATTTCTGTGAATAAAAATATCCCGAAACTAATTATTTTGTTTTTACTCGTCAATTGAGGAAGGTATGAAGTGGATCTATGGACAGAGATAGCTAAGTTTTTGGACGGGAAGTCTCTGGTGAAGCTCGCAGCGACTTGCCAATGGTTCCACAAAGTCATCATGCATGACAGTGTGTGGAAATTTGTTTGCTTGCGTGATCTTCAAGTCCCAGCCCCATGCCAAGTGGCATTCAAGTGGATCAAGCTCTATGGTTCACTAGCCGGTAATTATCAGACCCCTTAATTGTTGCACATTTGTGATTTGGTTAGAATTATTGAACAGCGCGTGATAAAATTTGATTGTTGATGGATTGGTTTTGCAGATGGGAGTCACTCCTACAAGTTCCGCGACAAGGAGAAGCATATTGGTAAGTTTGTTCTCTCTTTCAGTGGTTTTTCTTTTAGCAGTCGATGTGGAATATTTCCAACCTCTTATGGTATGGTTTGTTTAAAAGATTTAATAGTCTCCTTGAGCTCAAAAAATGTGGTGAAGATTATAAGCTGTTTGATTTTGGGTTCAGTTGACTTTCTTTCCTGTAACGGTTTAAAAGCATTACTTAGTTCAGCACGAGCTCCTGATTTGTTACTCAAACAACGAAGTATATCAATCTTTCGCTTTTTCATCAATTTATGGCCCATTGTAATTCACTCAATGAAATATTCCATTCAACTTTCTCATTCACAAAAGAGTAGTTAATGTGCATATATCTGTTGTGAACTTTGGAATGGACGTAATATATTGGAGTTTAAAACGGACGCAATTGAATATAAAAAGCACAATATAATCGAATCAGTAGACATAAAATTTTATTCGTTGTATGTTATTCTTCTATGGGACAATCAGATTGGATGCGGATTGGTGCATTTTTCTTTGACTCCCAAGTAGCGCTCCTGTCCGAGGGGCTCAGCTTGCCATTGAAAATAATTAACAAAGATCCTGTAGAGAAGGCTCTGGAATCCCGCGGAGCTTGTGTGCTAAGTAACATCAAAAAAGGAATCTGGATAGCAGGTAACTTTAATTTGATTCCGTCACCCTAGCAATGTTAGTTCTGATCACATTTTAGTCCGCTAAGATCTAACAAATTTTGGATCACAAACCAACTAACTTTGCAAACAAAACTGCCAATGTCTTCAGATCTGCAGCTTGTTCGATGCCCTGTTTGTGAACTCGATACATGTGAGGGTGAGCTCAAATTACTTTACTGGCTAGCTATAGGAGTTCCGATTCATGAGTTTCCTTCAAGAGTCATTCGGTAAATGTAGCATGTAATTTGGCGTACACGTTCATCTACTCTACTTTAGTCACAGGCCTACTGCATAGAACAATTGGTAAAGCGACTGAATTTTGGACTAAAAACTAAAAAGTGCCATGTAGATGACTGTCTGTCGCATTCCTTTACCTTCTTGCAATGAAAGAGGATATTCAGTAGTTGAAGAACAAAAATACTTTTTCTATACAGGAACAATGCAGACATTAGAAGCAAGGCATATGGAGTTGTTTCTGTGTGAGGGATACCAGAATGGGAGCTGGGACTATGACCCGATCGGAACCTATACAGTCAAAAAGTCAGTGGATGCAGCTTCTGGTGGCATTTTCGATCTCAAACACATCAAGGACCGTGCAATGGCTGGTAAAACTTCAATTGTGATAAAATGGAATTCTTTGTTAGAACTTTCCGTAATTTTTCCTTAAGTCGAGATTTTGCTATTCATTTGGGTTCTGTTTTTAGTGAAATCACATTTTTACATTACAATGAACCAAAAAATTTATTCATGTCTGTGTCAACTCATTGAATGGGGGTTAACTGGTTAAAAAAAAAAGTACTTAACTGGTGCTTGCATTTTCTCTTGATGTTTAAAATATTTGGCCATAACATTTGTTCTCACTTCTGATTTGAATTGTTGGCGTTCAATTTGGAGCAATATCAGCCTAAAGGTTTATTGTTCTCGATATCATGTTTTTGAACTGAACTGGAATTGGCAGGTGTGTTTAATCTGAAGTCATGGGCAGGACAACCCAGTGATTTACAGCCAAAGGCTATGATCACTTTCCATTCGGTTGCAATCCGCACCAATTTACAAGAAAATCAAGGTGAGGCCTCCCGAGCTGTATATAGTCCGAACTTCCATTATCTGGCCCTCGTACAGGTTGTTATCCATGACAACAATCGCAATTTACTTCCAATATATCCTTGAATCTGTTCTTTCTGATTTTAAAAATGCACACAAACTGAACCGCTAACTTCTTGTTATTTCCTTCTGTCTATCAATCCCTGTTTCTCGGGGGAAGCAGGACTTCTTACAAAGTACTACGCGATGAGAGAGGGACCTGATGGAGAAGTAGTTTCAATTAGAATCTCTCAGCAGCTTGTGTAGTCCAGCTCCAGTCACGCATATCCTATAGGCCACAATTTTGCATCCTTCTCCATAGCAATAGCAATGCATTTTCAATGCTGTAATTCAAATACATAGTTCACCAAGAGAAATCGATCTGGTGTAGTTAATGGCTCGCTAGGTTTTCATTTACACCCGGTTGCGGCTTCAGTGGGACAATCAACTAGATAATGGCCTCTTGGCTTTCTTATAATCTTGATTTTTAATACCTTGTTATATCTTGAGGTTTTGCAATGAGAAAATAAATATTCATAAAAGTAAAATATGCATAGGTATGTATGCATACATTTGGGTGAAACTTGTAGTTTACTAGCTAAATTCAATTTTAATTTACTCAACGATAAAAGTCTATGCATAAAACTCTCACTATCAATTTCTGACCAGCCACTGTTAATTAAATGGCGGATGGAGTTGTAAGCCTAATCTGTTTTTCTGAGAATATCAGAAAGGCATATCTTAATGTTTTTCCGAAACAGTTTCAACTCTTGACTTGTATAAGAAACGATGAATGGGGTGCACATAGACACATAAGCTCCTGGTTTTTTATGGAACCTAAAGGCTTCTTCGTTAACACTGGCCATAAGTAGTTGACCTATAGGCTAAAGCAATAGTATTTACTTGAAAATTGCCGTCACGCAAGTGGTCACGCATCCCTGAGCTCCTTCTTATGAAGGTTGACTTTGGAAATGTTTATTTTAGTGTCGTTTTAAATGAAGAATATTATAAGAAGGCCTCCCTTTTCTTGAATCAGCCCTTTCGACACTATGGCCATCTTAGAAGTTCTCTTTCTGATCAAGCTCCTTCATTTTATCAATGCAGCAGCAGATTGCTCAATCTCCGCGTGCAGCGTCAACGAAGTCTCTGTTCGATTCCCTTTCCACCTAGAAGGCCAGCAACCCCGAAACTGCGGTTACCCTGGTTTCAATCTAAGTTGCAATAATCAGAGTATGACAGTTCTAGGACTTCCTCATTCCGGGGACTTTCTCGTGCGTGCCATCAATTATCTCACACAACAGATACAGCTTTACGACTCGGATAATTGCCTTCCCAAACGCCTTCTACAGCTCAATCTCTCAAGTTCTCCTTTCGCTGCTGTTTTTCATCAGAACTACACCTTTCTAAGCTGCCCAACTCAGCTCGTAAAGTATCGCTTCGCTATCATCGAGTGCCTTAGTAATTCTACAGTTTCAGTTTTAGCTACCTCTTCCACAAGCCTTGTGAAAGCAATGTCCTCATCATGTGATGTTATTAGCGCACTGCCAATTCCAGTTTCGTGGCCTGTCCAATATAATGAAGGGTTCTCATCTGAGCTCAGTGGGGATCTTCTATTAACATGGTTCTCTCCTGATTGTGAAAAATGCGAAAGCCAAGGCGGCACGTGTGGTTTCCATGGAAATGCTAGTCAAGAAATTGGATGCTCCTACAATTCTAAAAGAGGTAACATTCCTTACCTTTATTTCTATTTGTTAAGCCACAACTTCATAACCATCTTTACTTACAAAAGAAAAGAAGAAAAGAAGAAAATACCACATAGTTGACTGGATCAAAATATTCTTTGCGGAGCTAATGGTATTTGAGAAACAAAAGATATTGGGAAATTCTCAATTTGGTATTGGTCAGCAGACTTGGAACAGTAACGCGTGACGTAGGAATCGTGTATTAGTAGGGCAGAGGAATTGACTTAAGTAGATAATTAAATATTGAACTACCATCATTAGCTAAGCTAATATATATATATATATTAGGAAGAATGTCAAGTGGGATGTGATAATGGATAATCATTTCCAGTTATGATATGGTTCACGCCCACCTTGGTATCATTCAAATCTCTAAGCCTTACCATTCTCAGCAGCCAAAGGTCAAATTCTAAATGAACCTGTTCAGCTATTATGTCAGCTCTTTAGTTCCCATCATTTCTAATTCATCAACCTCTGTTCAGTCAAACAGGCCATGATAATGTATCTTTATTATCAACCTTCCATTCAGTTGCCCTTTTTTGCTTTTATTGGTAGAAGATGCAACGACCGGACATATTTGTTCGTTGATTTCCAAGCAGTCAATCGAGGAGAGTAACCTATGTCAGGAAAGTTAATTTACTGGACATAGCGAAATTCTGGGATCATCACGAATTGTTTTTCTTCTTATTCTAAACAAGTGCCATAAAGAAAAGTAGATTTAACAAATGCAATGAACTCTTATGTAATACTGAAAAATAGAATGAACCTAATCGACAAAAAATAGATAAATTGAGAACTATCAATGATCTGGATCAAATATTGACAGCTTCCAATTTCAGGCAAGCCTGCCAGTAATCTCAGAGTTTTCGGGATCCTTATCCTGTCAATTGGAATACCCGTTCTTGTATGTGCAAGTGGGATGGCTATGTCTGCATACCTTATGCTCTGGCATCCTCGAGGCAATCAGGGAAATAACACGCAGAGGAACCCCGCAACAGCAACAGTCTCACCTCAACCTACCATCTTAGGGATGGGTCTTGATGAGTCCACCATCGAATCATTCGACAAGCTGGTCCTGGGAGAAAGTAAGAGGCTGCCTGGTCCCAATGGTAGCACCTGTGCTATATGCTTATCGGAATATAACAGCAAAGATACACTGAGAATCATACCAGAATGCAAGCACTGCTTCCATGCAGACTGCATTGATGAATGGCTACGGATGAACAATACTTGTCCAGTTTGCCGGAAATCACCATCGCCTGCTCATGTCAGATCATCAAACGTTTGACATTAAAATATTTGATCTCTCTGTCCCTCTACCTTTGCTAGATTGAAGCAGTTTTGTTCATAGGATCCTCCACCATCACACCACATACACAATGGCACATACATTGCTTCTTGTTTGTACATAGTGGTTTTCAACAGTGTTTCTTATTTGTTTTGGAGTGAAATGTGTGCTAGCTTAGGAATGACTAGGTTAAATGCTTGAAAATAGACAAAGATTGGAGCCAAAATTGTCTCCACACTCAACTGTATTTCGATGACTTGAATTCATTATCAATACACTTCCTAATCTTGCTGCCAAAAATGTAGGTAGATCATAGATGTGGCTCTGGTTAACAAAAGCCACATTGCTTGGTCCCCAATAGCAGCTGTTATTTCTTTTTTAGCTAATTTCACTAAGCTATCACAGAAGAGCGAAGTTTCTGCATAAACCCCATATATGCTGTCAAAGGCAAAATGTTCTGTAATTCGCTGGCAGACCCTGACTTGCAAATGTTCTATCCACCACGATTACATCCCGAGCACTGTTGATTGAAGGTCTGCTCGACTGTGCAAGATGGACCATTTGGCATAGGCTTCCCCATGTCTCCTTCCAAAAGGAATTGCAAGGAAACCAACGCCGCGCTCTTAACCAGATAGGATAATTAGAGGGACAAAAACACATAAAACGCTGCAACCCGTTTATATTTCCGTTCCTTGAAATCCCACGTGATCAGGAATGCAAAACTTAATAACCTGCAGGCGTAGAAATTAATTAAATAAGGGGGGCAAAAAACCCTTCCAGGTCCATCTTTAGTATAGCATTACCGTGTGCATAGCTTTTGCATTTCTTAACCACTTTAGACAAACTCTCCAATGTAAGGATCCTGTCGAGTTCAATCTGGGTTTACTCTGAAGACTACAGGTCCAATTTGCTCAGATAAAATCTAATTTTACTTGAGCACCACAATTCAAACTCTGTAGGCACTAAGCAGTTTCGCATGGTTCCCTATCATATTGACTTATTCAGGACCCATTCTGACCCTGTCCATACCATAAACATAGAAGTAACTCCAAAGGAATTCATTGACAGTAATTAAAACTTAATTTCACATTTGATTGTTTGTGAAGAATGAAGAGAGTTGAGGAATATTTTTGTAAGTGGGTGACCATGGATTTTGGATTGTTGGTTAGCGAGGTTAGGAAAGATATAGCAAGCTGTTTTTAATTACAAAACTAACATATACCCTGCGCGTTGCCGTAGAGCGAGCTATACAACATTATATGTTCATCCACGTAAAATACGAATTTAAAAATAATTATTGAAAAAGATCATGCCAAAGAAATTCAAAGAATAGAAGGACCAAAATATATATTTTATATATTGCCGCAGGGTTAGTTAAACAAAAGTTTGCAAAATTGAGCAATATACTGTTGCTAATTAGATGTTGGATGCAAACACACATTTTATTAGAAATATGTATAATAACCGATAATTGAAATAATGACGTAACAGTTTTTTAAATTTTGTATGATTAATTTCTACCATATGCTCTTCAGTTGTAGTTTTTTAATGAGACAAAGAGAGAACACCCAAAACAAAAAGACAATTTTTTTTTTTTTGTGAAATTAGAATGAAATTGAAATATTTCAAAACTTATTTAGCAAAAAATAGGAACAAAAATTACATATGACAAAACTTAAATGATCAAAACAAGTAAAGATCATAAAATAAGGATTAAAAAAAAACTATCACGAAAAGCCAAAAAAGACTTATGAACAATAAGACTAAAAAAAAAAAAAAAACAAACTCATTATGCATAAGGTACGAATAAAAATCAAGCCTAATAAAGCTTTAATGACCAAAAAAAAAATCACAAAATAGAAATAAAATTTTTTCTAAAAGCAAAAAAAATTTAAGATAGTGAACATATATTTAATTTTAGTATAAAAAGAAAAAAATAAAATATGATAAAAATAAAAAAATCACAAAATAAAAATCAAAATATAACAAAAAGTTTCACTAAGAGTTCAAAAAATCATTCTTGAAACAAAAATCAAATATAATAAAACTTCAATAACCAAAATTAAAAAAAAATCCACTAAAAGCTAAAACAGGGTCTTAGCTACGGTGAAAGGTTATATTGTTTTAGTATATTTACAAGATAAAAGTTCCCAGAAACGAAGTCGTTTCAAACAAATAAACCGATCCAAACAGACCCCAAGCAATTTACCCACCCCTTTCCAGATGCAGGACACTGCGTTTCAAAAATTCCAAGAGAGCGGCAAAACACTAGAGAGAGAAAAATAAAAAATTCGCAGGCTCCAAAGAGCTGAATAATCCTCACTTATCGGCTAAAGCTAAAAAAAAAAAAGACAGAATTTCCCTTTCACATACACTCCATCGATGGCGAGAACGAAAACTCAGGCTGCTCGAAAACGAAGCAGAAGCCAAAGGCAATCCGGTCAGATCTCTCTCTCTTTACATATAATTTTATCAACACACGAAAATGCGGAAATGCATAAATTTATGTTTTTTGGTACAAAACACTCATTTGTTGTTTTCATATTTACATGTAAAAGGTTAGGGTTTCTATTTTTCTCTTTTTTTGTTATAAACCTTAACTTTTTATGTTTTCCTTCGTGAAATTACAGAAGCTGCACCATCCACGCCTAGAACGCCAACATCATTGGTACCTCTCTCTCTGTTTGTTTTGTTGTTTCTTGTGATTTTTTCTGTTGCCTGTTTGGTTGCTGAGAAAATGCGGGAGGGGAAAGTGACTACTAATTATTTGTTTTAAACTCCTGTTTTATGTTTTGTATAAATTTGAAGAAAAAATTAGAAAAATAAGTTTGCATAAGCTGGAGGTAATTAGTTATGGAAAACCCTAGGAAGGAGAAACTTTAGAATAATAATAAAAAATGTGAAACACACACACATATGTTTTGTTTTAAATATTTTCACGGCTATTAACTGAACCTTTGTTTTCTAATTTGTGATTTTCTGCTACTCTTTTAATTTCGTTCGTAAAGTTAAAAATGGGTCAGACACGAAGAAAAACAATTTAAAATTCATTACACCTTTTCTCTTTTTAACTGTTATTTTAATATAGAAAAACATGAAAAAACCCAAAATAGTTATATATGTCTTGTTTTTCTCTTGCCTTAAATTTCAAATGTTCCACTGTTTTCCTTTTTTTGTTTAATGATCTCATATTTTATTTTTTTTGGTTGCAGAGGACAAGGTCAAAGGCAAATGCCCAACAAGGTGAGTTATTTATTTATTATTATTTTTTTTTGGGGTGAAATTTGGTTCTTGTTTTAGATTGAGTTGTTCAACTTGATTGTATTGACATGTTTTTTTTTTCTGAGATAATTTTGCTTTATTTGTTAATATTTGTAAAAGGTCCATCCACACAGACGCAGAGGAAAAAACACCGCTTCCGTCCAGGGACAGTAGCTCTCCGGGAAATTCGGAAGTACCAGAAGACATGGACGTCACTCATACCAGCTGCTAGCTTCATTCGATGTGTAAGCACTCTCTGTTGTAACTTTTTTGTGCATATGATCTTGTTATTGAGGTTTAATTGGATGTGGCAATGGTTGTTATCGTTTTACAGGTAAGAATGATTACCCAGGAGTTTTCCCAAGAAGTTAACCGTTGGACTGCTGAAGCTTTAGTTGCAATTCAGGAGGTATTGTGATTTTCTTTGAACTGTATGCCAGTAGTATGGTTCATTACTTCGATGCTCCAGCAAAAATCTGTAGTTGTGTTGAAAAGTCTCAGTGATGCAGGACAGCTTAGGGGCTGTTCTGGATCTGATTTTTGGAGGGTGTTTGGGGTTGTATTGATGTAGGTTTCTGCTGCAATAACACGAAATACGAGGGTAGAATTCTAGGAGTCACCCTGAGAGGATAGAAAAACCTAAGCTTCACACTTAGGGTTCTTAGGAGTCACACAATCAAAAGCAAATTGCTGGAATTTTATTCATAAAATTTTCTTCTTCATAATATTGAAAGGCTACATACTTATTTACAGAGTTCTGTAGAATAGGAAAAACCTAATAAATCTAAGCCTACCTAGAATAGGAAAAAACTAATAAAGCTAATTACTCCTTAGGATAAATAGAAAATAAAACCTAGACTTAGACAAATTTCTAGATTTTCTGCAAATTATAGAAATATTCTTTTCTACAAGAAGATACAAGCTTTGCTTCCTTTGTTGTCCGCATCACTCAGTGTACATGCATTTTCAGTTTAGTAGTACGCAATCTCCTCTTAGTGTTGTCATCACCTCTAGTCTTGTTCAGTACGGTCATGTAGTTTTTGGTAAAAATGGGGACCAAAGCCCCTAAACACTTAAAATAAGAGAACAAACACATGGAAGAACCATCCCCATTAAGTCATTAAAAAGAAAATGTCCCAAGCCCGAACCTGACCCCCTAAAGCCACTTCTCCAGACTCCATTACTATCAAGAACCACAGCCCCCAAACCAAGTAATTACTCTGCTCTGGGTCTACTTTTCATAAGATTAGGGAAGTTGTGCTATTAAATCTTGATACATGCCAGTTATTGTTTTGTTACTTGTGTAGGCAGCTGAGGATTTTTTGGTTCATTTGTTTGAAGATGGAATGCTTTGTGCAATTCATGCAAAACGCATTACATTAAGTGAGTGAGACTTGATGCAACTATTACAATTACATGCTTTTCCTTTTCTTTTTTCTCCTTTAGTTTCATGAGCAAATTTTCACATTATAATAGAATTTTGATCAACTCTAGTTCAATGATTTCTGCTATATACACTCTTAATAATCTTCAGTTCAGTGCATAGCAGGTCAACTCAAGTAAGTTAGATTTTTTATAACTACATCTATTATGATCATGACCTGTTTGTGTTTCCTTCAAATTCTATTGGAAAACTTTGCACCTCTATTTATTTAATTAGATGGAATTTTGATCAAGTTTACTTCGGTGGTCTTACAATCTTCAGTGTAGATGTACACCAAATCTTATGCTGCTTCTCTGATGTATAACTGCTAGTATGCTTTGCAGATTATTGATATTTCAGAGGTTAATTTTTTAGGATTACGTGAACATCCTTGAAATTATCTAGATTGATTTGTGAGTTTGAAGAAGTCACTCAAGATGAAACACAAAAACAAGGGAACTAAAACTAATATAAACAAACCATAGACTATACAACGTACTTCTAATAGTTGCGAACCTACTTAACTTTGATCGTGATGGTAATGTTTCTCAGCTTCTACTCTAAATTCATTTTTAGAAGTTCTTTGGCATAAATATTGGCCGTTTTACTCAGACAACCATGCCTTTTGTTTTCCTATGCCTCTGCCACTGATGCACCTTTTTCTATGGCATTCAAAAGTACATATTAATATATAACAGTTGGGATATTCTGAAGTGCGTTGCTGCAGTGTTCACATTGTGCACAATTATTTGGATTCACCAATATTATAGATCTTACTGTTGATGATCCCATAGCAGCATGCCTATGATGTTTTGTCCAATTCAAATTCATTCAATCTTGCTTCAGAATTTTATATGAGCTCTTCAGTAAAGAAACTTGTTTTATTTGCTTTCTTGCTTCAGTGAAAAAGGATTTTGAGCTGGCTCGTCGGCTTGGAGGAAAGGCACGACCTTGGTGACAGTGTCACAGTACAAGAGCATTTCTGATTGTGCCCACCTGATCTGCAATTTTACATTGTTGTTCTGTAAATAGCGCATTATTAGGAAGTAGAAATCAGTCACCACCCTCATCAAACCACATGCAATGTGGCAGCTTTCAGAAATTTGCGTAAACAGAAATTTTGCGGTGCATGATAATTTAGACTACAGGGAAGGTAGATCCCATTGACCATTGTCTATGTTTCCTTAGAATCCACAAGTCATATTAGGGTCATAATTGGCCGATTATGTTTTGAAGGGGATCTAATGGCTGATGTGCTTGTTGGAGGCAGTGTATGTTGTCCTTAAGTCTCTCTTTGATGGCTAACACATTGCAATTTTAATCTATTTGTATTGCTTGTTTGATGTGAACATTGGAACCTCAACTTGCTTAGATCTTATTAATTCGATACCCGCACTATGCTCGTGGTAAAACAACCGTTGCATACGTAGAATTAATGATTCGTATGATTTAATGCGAATAGAAGTTGCATACGTAGAATTAATGATTCGTATGATTTAATGCGAATAGAAGTTTTATTTCGATGATTAATGTAAATCAAATCTATATATTGAGCGAAATTATTTGATTTATATATATTTATTAATAAAATATTTAATAATATTAGCATAAAAATTTGCATTTAAATAATTGAGAGGTTCTTTTGAAATATTATCTAACTTATTTTATTTAAAAAATAAATATAAAAATATAAGAAAATAAATAACAAATAATTTGTATTATGTGAGTATATATATATATATATATATATACTTAATAGATTCAGAAATAAATAAAATATACCAAAATTGTATGAAATATATTGAAGTCAATAAATTAAAATAAAAACGACAATAAAATTGATTTTGATAAACTCGAATAAATATATATATATGAAAAACAAATAAAACTTGTGAATTTCATTAATCGATTATTAAATTTTTTTTTAAAAAGGAGTCAAACTATGTAAGACATATTTTTATCTCCCTCTCTCCCTCTCTCTCTATATATATATAATTAGAATTTATAAATTATAATAAAAAACTCATTTTAAAAGCAAAAAAATTAATTTATTATATAAATTATAATAATATAAAACACCGGCATTTTAAAATTTTATTCCAAAATTCATATATTAAAAAAATAAATTTGATGTGAATTTTAATAAGAAACAAATAATTGAAAAAAAAATAAACAATAAAAGTAATATAATAAGATATACATATTCTATCATTTTCAAACTCGTATGCAAAACTAAAAAAATAACAATTTATTTTTAAAATTTTTCACACCTAATTTCATGATATATATATATAATGTTAGTATAAAAAACTCGTATTTGAATAATTGGTTAGTTCTTCTTATAATACACAAATTCAAAAATATAAAATATGAAAGACAAATATTTTAAACTAAATTCTTATAATACAATAATGAATACCCATAGATTCTATTTTAGATAACCATATAAAGTTATCTCATTAATTAACAAAACTTTAAATCATATTAACTATTGCAATATCTAACCTCTATTAAAAATATTTATTTTTTGTTAAATTTATTTCAAATTAATCATATATAGTTTAAGGTTATTTTAAATATTTTGAATTAATGAAAAAATTTAGATTCTATTTTGAGTAATCATATAGAGTTATCTCATTAACTAACACAATTTCAAATCATGTTAACTATTGCAATATTCACTCTATAAAAAATATTTAATTTTTTTCAAATATATTTCAACTTAATCATATACGAGTTTAGGATCATTTTAAACATTTTGAAATTCAAGAAACCAAATAAAAAACATATTTATAATGTAAGGACCAAAACAAAAAAGATAAAACTAACTAAACTCACAATATATATTCCAAAGAAAAAAAAAGGTGCAGCAGAAGGATTATGGTTGAGCATTAATCGCTCTGTCCAAGTAAGGAGGAGTTACAAAAAAATGGGTGAAAAAATGGAAGGCAAAAAAGGAAAGCAACGGTGAGAAAGTGTGTATATATATGTCTAAATGTTTTTTTTTAAAAAAAAGAGAGGAAAAAGCCAGCTCACGCCTGCCAGGACAGGCCAGCTCGGAGATATATATATAGAAAGAAACAGAGAGAAAAAAAAAAAGGAAAAAAGCCATGCCTGGTTGGCTTGTGAGCCAAGCTAGCGCGCTTGGGCCTGCGATTGCAAGCCGACGCGCCGGGCGTGGCCAGCTCTCTTTTCGTTTTTTAAAAAAACAAAAAACCTGCAACTTCCAACGAACTCAAGGTCGTTGGAAGCCTCATCGAAAAATCGGAGTTAAAGTTTCAAATCCTTAGAAATTGAATTTCGGCATCATTTTTTTCCCCAAACACCTCTAAATGACCAGAATAAAGCCAATAAATACATCTAAAACCTTAAAAATCATTTTAATGTACACTAAAAAAAAATACACAATCAAATCGAAACTTTTTTTTTTTTGCTCCGATCTACCTCATCCGATTGTTTAATGGCTTGAAACCACCATGTACAAATTCATCTCTCAAAGATTAAAAAATCTAATGAATTTCCGCCGACTCGAAGTGGCCTAAATAAACTTGGCCGATGATTTCTCTCTCCTTCCATCTCTCTCTTCCTCCCACCCTTCTCTCTCCACCTAGAGACCAAAATGGATAAGCAAATAAAGATGTGGATTGAAATATTCGTTTGAAAATACCGGAGACCAAAGTATAAAAAATTACATAACTTTTACCTACCAAAATCCAAAAAATCACGAAAATACCGTCCACGAGTGCAACCGAGTCCGGCACTACGGTAAGTGAATAGTGAAATGTTCACTTCTTTTAGTTTTATAAGAATAAGAATGGGCATGAGAAACTGGCTATCTTTTGGAAATTTGATGAAAGTTAACCGGTGATCCCTACCATTCTAGTAAGACGAAGTAAATAGAAGCGATATGCTCGCCGGCTACGTAAAATGAAGCAAAGTGAATTCTTGGCCGATACTTATTTCATCCTAATCAAGAGCAGCCTTATGGTCTAAGATTAGAACTTCTCTCTTGAAAGTGGTTTTTCTTTTAGTTCATTTTGATCACGTGAAAGTGCTAGTTGAGCCTTTTTACTAAATTTTCTTTCACATGTGCTTCAAATAATTATCGATTCATTTTCATCTCGTTAATAGTTTCAATAAAGGTGAATCGTTAAAAAATAAAAATTAAAGAATTCTTTTATGAAATAATGAATGTCGATATAAATGTTCATATGTTTTTCATATTTTCATTACTCATAATTTTCAATGTGATTTAATTTATCATTCAGTATGAGAAATAAAAAAGATAATGCAACCGATTTAATAAGTTATGTACTTTTAATGGTTTGTAGTGCTTTTCATTTTTATTTTTTATTTTTTATTTATAATCTTGAAGCCTATAAATAGGTTTCGTTATTTATTAGTTTGTGTACAAGCATTTTGTAGAGATTGAGATAGTTATTTAGAGTTCTAATCATTTTATTCATTTTATTTTATAGTGAATTCATTGTCTCATCATCTTTTTTTTCAATTCTATTATTGTTATCATTTTTTTTATAACATGTTACCAGTACGAAATTCTAACCAACCGAGATAATAGAACATAAATTATATATTTACCTAAAGACTTAATTATTTGTTTCAACAATTGGATTGTTTATCTACACGAGTGCTTTACTAAAAGATCTAAATTATCTAAATCATTAAAAATTATGTATCTAATTTATCATGTACTTTAAATCTAATGATACATAGAATATATATTTGAAAAACTTAAATAATTTAATATATAGAATCTAATGATCTAATATATATTGTTTGATAAGTTTTTTAATAATGTTTGTTTTTATTTAAATTTTATATTATACTCTGTTTTTATTTTCTAATATTATTATTATTATACTTTGTATTATAAAATATTTATCATATCAAACCTCACAAAATTTGATTTTGTGACCCTTAACATTTTAGGCAAGAATTATTGATCATTAGTGCTTGATGTTGAATAAATATTTTTTACTTTTCACTTCTTGAATATGCTCCAGTAATAGCAATATCGAGAAAAAAATTTTAAGAAATATTCTGAATTAATTTCATACTTGCTTATGACTAAATAAAACAATGAGCTATTGATAAAAACAAATAAATTTTGCCTAACTATATCTACTCCATCTCCTAAAGTGAATGTGACAATTTATAATAATTTTAAGCATGGATGAAAATGTGGTTATAGCCATGGACGTGGTCGGAATAATTACCATTATAATTGTAATGACTATAATAATACACCTCACCAGCGAAGTGGATAAAGTATATATATAAAAAAAGAATAAAAATAGATCAAGTTAATATTCCGAAAATGAATATTATAGATGTGGTATAAATAAACATTGATCGCGTACACCAAACCATCTCATTGAGCCTTATCAAGCCTTGTTGAAAAAAAAAGAGTAAAATATAAAGGAAATTTTTATATGCTAGAATAATAATAATTGAAATCAATTACTTGTTAGTTTTTCTATTTATAAATAAAATTTTTTATATTTCTTATAATTTATATTGTATAGTAATAATTACAAATTTATTTTACTATATATTTATTTATTTATTGATGAAAGAATATATTTATTTATTTGTTTTGTGTTTATTTAATTATTTATTTTATGTTAATATTATATCTAATTGTATCAATATAATACACGAGTTATAGAAGAGCAAGTATATTAATATTTGAAAAGACAAATTTTAGAGGCTTTTAGAAGAGTGAATATATTATTACTTGAAGAGACAACTTTTAAAGGCTCTAGAAGAGTGAATATATTATTACTTTAAGGGACAAAATTTAAAGACTCTACAACGGTAAATATGTTATTATCTAAAAGAATAAATTTTATTATAAATGATGTATTATTCTTTCTAAAGTCTCATAGAAATTTATAGATAGTTTCAAAGATGTTCATCTAAATTGATCTCATATCAAGACAACAAATATGAAAATTATTGAATACTAATATATTATAATTATTATATTGGCTAAGAATTATATATAGAAAAATTTATCCACTTTCTCTTTTGGTCTTTATTACAAACATTTGAATGATAAACAAATGGTATAATAAACCAGAAGTTTACAAATTTAAATACTTTTATTATACGACATAATCGATTAGGTTATCCTAGGTCTTTCATGATGTAAAAAATTATTAAAAATTCATATAAATATCTATTAAAGAATGAAAAAATTCTTTAATTTAATGAATTTTCATGTTTTGCTTGATCTTAAGGTAAATTGATTATTAAGTCATCGTCAAGTAAAATTGAGATTGAATGTTCAATATTTTTATGATGTATTCAAAGTGGCATATGTGGATCAATTCATTCACCAAGTGGATCATTTAGATATTTTATAATTTTAATAGATGCATCCACAAGATGATCACTTATATGCTTATTATCTACTCAAAACCTAGTGTATTCGATGTTGGCTCAAACAATTTGATTACGAGCATAATTTTTAGATCATGTCATTAAAAAAAATTTATCTTGATAATGTTGGTGAATTTATCTCCTAAGCATTAAATGATTAATGACTAGCTATTAGAATAAAGGTTGAACGATCCGTTGCTCATGTTCATACTCGAAAGGTTTAGCAAAATCATTTATTAAAAAACTATAATTGATAGCTAAACTATTATTTAAAAACAAAACTCCTAGTTTATGTTTGGGGACATACAATCTTACAAGCAACAACACTTATTCACATCGGACCTATAAGTTATAAAAAATTCTCCTCCCTTCAATTGGTTTGTGACCATGAGCTAAATATTTCTCATTTAATAATTTCTTATTGTGCAATATATATCCATAGTTCTCCTCCACAACGAATTAAAATGAGCACTTAAAGGAGATTGAGAATATATGTTGAATTTGAATCTTCTTCGATAATTAAATCTCTTGAACCGTGGGCAAGAGATAATTTTACGATTTCATTTACCGATTACCATTTTGATGAAACAATTTTTTCAATATTAGGAGGAGAGAATAAGCAAAATAAGCGAGTTGAAAATGTTAAAAAAAGTGATTACATATAGTACTTTATCTTTATATCATCTTGATCCTTATACAAAATAATGTAAATTAGAAGTTCAAATGATAATTCATTTATAAAGTATTACAAACCAACTCGTCAAATGTATTCTTAGATCCTAAAAAAGTAAATAAAATACATGTCCGTGTGAAGAATTCTCCTATTAGAATTGATGTCCTAAAAGGACAATCTGTTAATGTTACAGAGCATGCTCGAAATATGAAAGATCGATCGATTTTAAAAACAAAAATTCCCGAAAGAAAAGGACAAATAATCAAGATAAAAATATACAAAATATAAATATTCAAAAAATGGTCCAAGATATTTCGATCTAGAAAAAGTCCGGATGCTTGATAAAAATCAAAAGACTTTGATAAATTATATCAATACAAGGAGAAATGAGACCCAAAAAAGTATTACAAACCAACCGTCGATGTATTCTCGGATCCTAAAAAATAACTAAAATGCATATATGTGCGAAGAATTCTCCTATTAGAATTGATGTCCTAAAAGGACAAGTCGTTAATGTTACAGACATGCCCGAAATATTAAAGACCGATCGATTCTAAAAACAAAAATTCCCGAAAGAAAAGGACAAATAATCAAGATTAAAATATAAATATTCAAAAAATGATCCAAGATATTTCGATAATAGGCTTCTAGAAAAAGTCCAAATGCTTGATAAAATCAAGAGACTTTGATCAATTATATCAATACGGAGAGAAATGGGACCCAAAAAATATTTATTGATAACATTTTTGCATATAAATTGCAATTGATATTTTGAATGAAAATAAGGATTATGAGCTTAAATTTATTAAAAAATATTGACATAGAGATGATTAGTCACAATAAAAGAGCTATCAAGATAGAATTATATTTTTTTACAAACGAGTAGTTTTTAACTCATAATCAAAACACCTAAAGACGTTAAGCTAGTGAAATGCGAATGAATATTTATGCTAAAACAAAATAAGAAAGAAGAGATCATGAGATATAAAGCAAGACTTGTAACATTAGGGTTTTTACAAAAACCCGACATTAACTATTCGGAGACATATTCTCTTGTAATGTATACAATTATATTTTATTATCTCGTTAGCTTAGCAAAATATATGAAAAACTTCATATACATGCATTTAATGGATGTGATCACAACTTATTTGTTTAGTTAAAAATTATATTTATATGAAAGTCCTAAAATGACTTAAGATGCCTAAAGCATGTAATACATATTCCCGAAAAATGAATTCGGTTAAATTATAAAAATCTCTATATGAATTATTTATGTATTTGTTTTATTACTTTAGTTTTTAGAAATTTGATTTATGCTATACTTTTTATATTTCTTTTTTTTAATATTTATTTTTTATTACTAACCCGAGTGCATGTGGTATAAGCACCTCGATAAACATTTATTGAAAAAAGATTATAAAAATAACTATATTTATTCATGTATTTTTATAAAGAAATTCGAAAAAGGAGTCTATGATCATTATTATATACGTTGATGTTATTAGAACTCCTAAAGAGATTCTAAATGCCATAAGTTATTTAAAAAGAGAATTTAATATGAAATACCTTGAAAAAATAAAATTTTATCTCTACTTGCAGCTTGAGCACTTAGAGAATGAGATTTTTATTCATCGATTAATTTATATAGAAAAATTTGTACAATGATTCTATAAAAAACGCATCCACCGACTAGCTCAATGGTAGTTCGTTCACTTGATATAAAAAGAAAACCATTTTCGACCTCGAGAATATAACAAAGAACTACTTGATCCCGAAGCATCATATCTTAGTGTCACCGAGTGCATTTATATAACATGACCGAAATGGACCACCAATAACACACAATGACAAGTGCGATACCGAAAAAAAAAAAGCAAAAATAAATAACAAATATTGGCACTATAGATGTTGTCATTTTTCAACCACCGATCCGACAACCAATTACATAAATATTTTATAAAAAAAAAACCATAATAATATTATACGGGCATTAACAAATTCATTAAAAATAACAAAATTATTTGTCAATATTCTAACAATACAACCAAAACTATGTTTTTAAAAAATAACTAAATCGATAGTTAGACATTGAGGAGAAAAAAAGAAAAAGGAAAATACATCCCGCAACTAACAACTATAACATAGCTCCTAAATGAGGCAACGCAAAATGCATAATTGTAAAAATAGTGGACATGAAATCCAAATGAAATTGTTAAAATTGAGGGCAAACTTATATAAGAAACAAATATATAAAGACTATCAAAAAGCACATACAAAATCGTCACACAACGAACACATAAGAAGTATAAAAACCAAGACCAAAAACTTATATGGTTGAAAAGAAATCAAAAACAAAATGAATCAAGCCGGAAAAACAATGCAACCCACAAAAGTAGAGTACAAATCGAACAATTCCGCAAGAGAACACATTACTCTCAATCAAAGAACGATTAAATAAGAAGCCAAAGTTAAAAACCCCACTAAATATAAGTTATGCCTGGCAAGACATGAGGGCAATAAAAAAACTCATCGCAATGTCCAGAAAATTGATGATAAAAATCCAAAAAATAAAATAAAATAAGAGCACGCAATAACTCAACTCACTAGCTTAAGGAAAAATTCAATAAAAAAACTCTAAAATGCAAACAAAATAAGTAACCTAAAAAGAATATTAAATCCTCCGCAAACCGCCAACAAAGGTGCAAATACAAATACCTAAACAAAAAAAAAACAAGTAAATCAAAATTCAATTACAATATAGTTAAAATTTAACAAAATATTGAAAGAAATGGAGCATGGAATAGACATAATATGGAAAAAAAACTACTATAAAAAGTCGATAATGAACAAATGATTGACCTAACATCTAATTTTATTCATAGAATGATAAATTTTTACAAAGCTACACACACCACAACACCAACAGAGTATAAATAAGGAAAAAATCATCATTGCTTAGAATAGAAAATATAACAAATGCATAAAGTTTAAGTTCTATTTCATTTTTTGATAATTGATAATAAAATTGATTGCAATGACCAATAGATATTATCAAACAAAATACATAGATAATGCCGCAAATCACTAATTGTTTCCTTTTTACGTGATTGATTTGCTAAAGCAATACGTAGCCTAAGGCATAATCCTCTTACCCATCTCTTAAAAAGATTTTTTTTTTACTTGTATTTTCCTTCTCATAAATTTTCTTAGAAATCAAAAAGTTGACTCACATTATTAACAAAACGAGAAAAAAAAGATGGATTATATCAAAGCAAAAAAGATAGAGTACCAATCAATTGTAAGGTGTTTTCGTTGATACACTCCGATGGCCATGAATGATTTCTATAGTGAAACAAATTACTACTCACCATGTCGACTAATTTTGAATTCTAATTTTCATCCCCCTCCAAATCTCTCCTTTTCTTTAGTCACAAATAAAAAAATATAAAATTTTTATAACTATAAGAAAGCGAGAACACAAAAAAACTTCTTTCTAACTCTAAACAATTGTAATATCCAAAATCCAAGCAACAAATAAAATATTCACATCAAACAAAACTCGTATTTCCTTCTAAGATCCCATTAATACTCTCTAAAAAAGAACTTAGACCGAGAGAAGTGAAGTGGAGTGCAACGAATCCCTTAAAAACATAATAGGATTTTTCCAATGCCAAATAATCGGGAACTCAAAAATATAAATGAATAGAAAAACACAAAAACAAACCACCCCAAAATAACAATCCCATCCATCTCTAGTTTTGCAAAAAAATAAAAAAATAAAAAAATTGATTTAAAAAATACAATACATATAACATGTAAAATAGCTCAACCATACAAAAACATATATATATAAGAAAAGGAGAAGACCGACTTGATAAATCGAAGTAGGAGCACAATAACTAAATTGAGACCACCTATAACCAAGAAAGGGCAACGAAACACAAGGATCAAAACGAGAAAAGAGGAGAGAAAAAGCATCGAGCATACCTAATTATAGTATATCGAGTTAACAACAATGAAACGACGACGAATGAATAGAGTATTTATGAAATAAAACCGATAAATACTAATTAGCCAAAAAATAATAAAAAATGCAAAATTCGAAACAATAAACAATATCACATAGAAAATTTTATCCACAAATAGCAAAAAGATGGTCATGCATCACAAAAAAAAATCGTATTTTGAACTATGTGAACTCGTGTATATTGACTCGTTGTTTTAGATTTCTTAATGGCTACAATAATAAATGTATTAATCTTTATACACATCGATCAATTTTGTCACTCAAAGATCGCCAAAATCTATTTTGTATCAATTTGTCTTATTAAAAATTCAGATCAATTTTATATCAAATTTTGTCAACAAATAATAGATCGACTACAACACAATTATGAATTAAGTTTTTCAAAGTTTGCAAGAATTTAGCTAGCATCATAAAATCAATAAAATGCATTCCTATGGTAGATTGAATAAGAGAATGGCATGGTTGATGTGAAATGGAGAAATGATTTACTTAGAGGGAGTTTCTTACTTTTTTTATTTGATTAGAGAGAGAGATAACAAATACCTAAGATCTAGAAATAGAGAAGGCTGTTAGCACCTAATTTTAATCTCCTATTTTTTTCATAAATTATTCAAAGAAATCTAAAAATGCAAAAAATTAAACACTTTTCTTGATTAATTTAATTGACCAAAATTAGACATTTCTTCAAATATTGGTTATTTTTTGTTATCTTGGGAATTTCAAAAATTTACTAACCATGATATATTTGTTACCCTTTCATCTTCACGGGATCATGTGTTTGTTATATTGATTTCAGCTTGTGTGAAAAAAAGTCTATACTCATCGCCGCCAACTTCTCAATCGATTTTTTAGCCCCGCAAAGTATAAGAACTACATTCTCAACCGTATAAATCAAAGTATAAAACAAACCAGGTTTATTTTTTAAATGAACCAAATTCAATAATCACATGTTCGTTATATCAAAACAAGCTAATAGAATTATAACAAAGCAACTCTTCATTATATCTTTTTTTCTAATAAGTTTTCCTCATTTGTTAAGAAGTAACTAAACCGTTATTGAATACATGATATTTTTCATTATCTTACTTAAAACAATAACAAGAAGCCACCGATTCATCTTTCTGTTTCATTAATTCGTTGAGCCATCATATAGGAAATGAAAATAAAATAATAAAAACCCTTAAAACATTAAAAAAAAAAAAAAATCAACACAAAATAAAAAAGATTTTCACTATTATTGAAAATAAATTTCAACAAATAACTTTTAGCATTGCCAGTCAAATTAATAAGCAAACCCAATCCCAAATAACAGAGAGCCAAAAACAGCATAGACTTCATAACACTAATTTAATAGCAAGATGAATTAGTACTAAATCATTTTTAATGAAAATAATTACCAACATAACGAAGGTACCAACTAAAATAATTCGAATCCTTCGTAAGGACACCATAAAGTCTCAGATGTTAAAAATTAGATATTAAAAGTTTAAGAAAACATGAAAACCAGATTAAAGCCTGGAATCATTACCAATAAGAGAAAAATGCCAACATACATCTCCACTCCCAGTCCAACCAAAGCAACGCTCTCCCTCATCAAATTACCAATTCTCCTTCCTCTCTTTATTTTGCTGCTCAATCCTAGCCCTTCGTTGCTCGCGGCCTCCCCTGACCGGGCTCTTGCTCCTCTTCAGACTCCCATGTCTTTTCCTTCCAGCATCTCTGCCATACTTGTCATTCCTCCTCCCATCTTCATGATCATCACTGTCTCTGTAATCCTTCTCACGGCTATCATAATCTCTATCCCTCCTCCTCGGACTCACAGTCTTACTTCTGCTCCTACTAACCTTGTATCCATGATATCTTCCAAACAACTTTCTTCACAAATCCCTCCCAATCTGAAGAGCTTGCAAAGCGGTGGTAGCTTGGTCCTCCTCTTTGAACAGAACATAAATGTTATCGATCATGTGAACCAAGAGATCATCACAAATATTAAGGCTCTCGATGATGTATCCCACATCGGTTAGCGAGGGAGGTCCTTTGCGCATTCATATGGGTTTAGCTAGCTTTCTAGGCTCAGGTCCATATAACTAGATCTCCCCAAATTTTGTCGAGTTCTTCGAAAATATCCTCATAAAATTCGTCAAAATGACATTGAGCATCAACATCAGAAGTAATCATGTAATTCTGTTTCTTCGCTAAATCTATTTTCGACTACTGTTTCAACGACATCTCTTGTTTGCATCCAAATCAATGCAATACATACTCCCCAACCAAAATTGCTTTGAAGATGCCGGCGAAGGTGGGAGTGGTGCCACTGGGAAGGCAGTTAGAATTTGTAGATAAAGAAAGAGAAGGAGGACCGCGAGTATGAGGCCATGGAGGAGGGGAATTGGGCGGTCGATTTTGATTGTGGTTGTGTATGTTGAGTATCGTCTAGGTATAATAGTATTGAAAGATTCATTTTTTAGGGCTCTTGCTTTAGTGTTGAAAATTGATAGATTGATTTTGAGCTGAGAGATGGACCTTCTGATTATAAAAGGAGAAGAGAGAAGAATTTAGGCAATTTTTATCTGAGAACATGGAGGCTAGATGAAATTGGGATAAAATGAAGTTATATATTATGATTTAATAATTGTGATTGTTAGGGTTTTAAATTGATGGTCGAGATCGAAAGAAAATAAGCCAACAAAAATGCAATTACCGGGAGCATTCAATGAATGAACGGCAAAAATGTTATTACAAAAGCAAAGGAGGGGCAAAAATTATGTTTAAAAAATAAGGAAAATACTGTTGTAAGAACAGTGAAATGAATAAGTAAGTCGAGTCATGAACTACAGTGAAAGTAATACTTAAAAATGTTTCTGTTTTAGAGTTCTTGTAATTAATTGGTTTAAAAGTTCCGACTTAATAACACCACGTCTCTCTGAATTTGCCGTGCAGAAAGGTTGGATAAAAGGCGGACGGGATTCCACACAAGGCAACTAACCACTGTACGCTGTACAAGCAACCTCTAAAGCAGTCAAGCTCTACAAAAACAAAAGACGTTGCAGATCTACTCAAGAGAACACAAGTTACAACAAAAGGTCAGCCAACAGCCCATAACTATGACAAATACAGCGAAAAATGGTGGTGACGAATTGTTTTCTCAAGAAGTCCCCTAAAGTTCAGGACAGTAAATCAGCAAAACACAAAACTATTTCATTTCTGTGCAAATTAAAAATTCAACTTCGGCATTCGATAGGACATTAGAAAAAGCTACATGGCAATTTCGTCGAGCAATTACAAATTTAGGTAGTGGTTACAAGTAATAAGATAACAGGTAAAAAGTACGGACTTCAAAACTACACATTAGAAAGGCACGAATTCCTCAACAATACTACCGAGTCAGACGAATCATTGTAAGTACACTCATTTCTTAGCAAGTAGTTTTTTGGGAAGCTTCTCCAAAGGGGTAGATTTCAAGAGGAAAAGCCGTGCAGCGCGCTCTTGCAAAGTACCGCCACATTTAAGCCCACGGACCTGCAGCTCAGTCTTCAACCTTTCCATGCCAAGTGCCTATTAAAGCAAGAGGAAAACAGACAGAGAGAATGTCAAGTGGTTGCACATATTGAGCTCAATTAACTACACAAGCATGGAATACTGTCAACAATAAAAACACAGACATCCTTTTTTATATCATAAATTCATGTTGAGTGTGTTACTGGATTAACAAATAAGCCATCTGAGTGATTGCAAAACTCTTTCTCCAATTTATTTACACTTACTCGATGCTTTTCAAAAGGTTTATGTATTGCCTCCTAACCACTTCCATTTACACCATCCTATTATGTAACAAAAGGTTTCTGGACTGATGTCAGAACCTCCCAGCATAGCATTGCTGCAATCTCGACTAGTTTGTCTACTCAACTACACTCAATAAAGCTTCACTCCATATAGCTACTAACTGTACAAATCATTGTTCTCCATTCAAGAACATATAAAATCACAGCTTTATGTATTGCCACCTAACCACATAATTTTGGTTTTTTGATAAGCCAAAACTTTGTCATAAAGAAGTGGGAATTGATAATAAAGCTATTAGACAAGCAAATTAAGTCAATGTGATGGCTAGGAAAAGCTCATACTGACATGCTCTGCAAATAAAGGAAGAAACATTGGACTTTGCAAACATACCTCCAACTCTGATGCTGAATTGAATTCATCAAAATTTATAGGCTTCTCCAAATCACCATTGCGTACATTAACTATTTCATTAGACTCAGGTTTTGACCTAGAGAAATCAACGGCTTCGGCAATAGTTGGTCTGCTTTCAATAATTCCCCCATCTCCAAAACTTGATGCATCTGGACATTGAGAATTAGGTCCAATAGTCTCCTGCTTTTCTGCCTCAAGTGCTTCAGTTTCAGAAATCTCTGCAGTCTTCACTACTGTTTCCTCAAGAATCTGTGCTTCAACCACTTCATCCTCTTTGTTTGGAGCAATTTCTCCACGGTGATTAGATATCAAGCTTTGCTCTGCAGAAGCCTCCTTTTCTCCCTCAGAGCCACTAGTGAATGATGCAACACTGGAACATTCTCCATCTTGATTTCCAGTAACCGAATCTGTACTCCCCTCAGCATCCTTATTTGAATCTGAGTGATTCCCATTATTTAAAACAACAGATTTTTTGTTTTCCTCATCGCTGTCATCATCACTGTTATCTTCATCCATTTCTTCACTATCACTTTCACCCAATTTTCTCTTCCCCATCCTATTAAAAAAAAAAAAATCAATCATCAGAAATTCAAAGCCTATATCGCATGGAAGAGAGGAAAGACAGAATACGACTAAAAAAATCATGTAAAATAGTCTATGATGGACAAATAATTTCAAGAAAAACATGTTTCATTCTCGTTCTAATGCAATGAAACAACACCAATCATACACATCAAGGCAAACATCATAGCCCACTTCAAACCTTTTCTCCTGAGCATCTCAATAACTGAAACACTCAGATCACGAAATCACAGTCCTAAACCCTCCACAGAATCTTCAAGCTTGTTTATAATATCCAATTTCGCAAACATATAAAATATCCAAATTTTATACTCCCCGATCTCTTTAATTTTCATGTTATACACCCCAACAAGATTCTAAAACAACAACACTTACCAATCTCCTAAACTAAAATATTCCTAATCCAAAAAAAAAAAAAAAAAACAATTCAATGGACAAATTAGAGTGATAAACACAAACAAGGACACTCACCAAATCTTTAATTTCTTGGCTTCTGCGCCTTCCAAAACCCCCTTCCCCTTCCTCTTCCTAAAACCATTCCCATTCCCAAACACCTCCCTCACAGCCTCCTCGACTACTGCAGCACATTTCGCCGACTCCTCTCTATACTTAGCCACATACTTCTCCGCCTCACCATCTCCAACCCCTTTCTTTCCTTTCTTCGCCTTCTTCTTCATAAACTCCTCCGCAATCTTCTCCAGCCTCCTATCCTCTTCCTCCGCTTTCCACTCCTCCAACTTCTTCTCCGCGTTCACATGCCTCAACCTCCTTCCACTCATATCCCGACACGCGTCAAAATTATTCGTCTTCTTTTGACCCGCTTTTGTGGCGGCCCCACGGAGGAGAGACCCGAACCCACCTTTGCCACCGAGGAGACGGAGGAGGAGATAGACGGTAGATTCGGGGGTTGAGATGATCGCATCGTCGTGTAATTGGACTCCTCTGCAGATCAAACGTTGATAATGGACTGGGATTTTCGTGATTTCGAATATTTTTTGCTTGATTGACTGGGTGGTACGTGAATCTGGAGTTCTGAAATTTAGAATTGTTGTTTTTCCGTCCAGAAGTTTCGCGAAGATCTGGAACGGCCGATCGTTGTGATCTTTCATTGCTGGTAGCTATGACGAAGGAAAACGGACAAGGAAGGATCAGATTACCACGAGAGGATATTGGTCAAAGAGGAGAAAGCAAATCAATGGTCGCGGTTTAAATAGAAGGGAAAGCCCTAATTGCTTTGCCGGGTCTTGTCGGTTATGGTGAGTGGGCTTGTAATTTTTGGGTTGGTACTTGGGCCTAGAGTTTCGATTTTTTAATAGAGTAAGGTTTTTAACGTCTACGTAACCCCTTTTTCCTATTATTATTTTTAGTTTGTATTTTCATTTCATTTAACATCTTATTATTTAATTCTATTTTCACATTACATTTCCATTGAATTCCGTACAAAATCCAAAATAAAACGTTAAAATTTAGTATAGAAGTATCGTTAGCCACCTGCGATGATAATTTTTATGTCCAAATTGAATTTATTGTAAAAGTGTCATTAGTCACCAGTGATGATAATTTTTATATACAAATTGTCCTTTCTGATGTCAAATTTATCTTTGTTTCCAAAAATGATTTCAGATTGAAACATAATAACTCAACTAAGAATAAAATTCAAATTGTAGCCCTGCAATCTCCCACCAATGGTGGTTGCCGACAACCACCAACAACGATGGCCCTGCAATTTCGACTTGCATTCTTCACTTCTTCATTCATCAACAGTGATTGTCGATTACTTATACATCGCATGGGTTAACAAAAATAAATAAATATCGCGTGCATACTAAAATATATATATATATATATATATATATATATATATATATATATAAACAAGTTATCTGATGGTAGACTTCTAAAACAAAAAATTTTATTTTGATCATATGTTAATACAGTGGGAGTTTTATTTTTTATCTCTCTCTCTCTCTTTTAATCATGCTTGAAAGTTTTATTGCAAACTTATTTTTAATATAAAATTTTAAATGACATATAAATATTACATAAATAATATCATTCTTTTTGTGGGGTAGAAATTGTGTCCAACTTTTAAACTAATTTCAATATTCCTAATAAAAAATAAAGTATTACATCAGCAAAATCAAGAAAAATTTACAAAATTCTGAGAAAAGAAGACAAATACCTCAAACTTATACTTATATTTAATATATTATACCTTTAATTCAACAAACCAACAGAATTGCACGCAACTTGTATGATTGTGTATGAATTCTCAATAAATAAATAAATACAGAGAGATATATCCACTATCAATGCAAGTGAAGTTGGATAGTAAAACATACACACATACTATCACACATCGTTGTATTGTTTAATTAAATCTTATTTGAGTTTGATTATAGATCCACCAAGAAACGAATTTACTTTGATTAAAATTGTTATTTTGTTGGGCTGCCACGTGATTGACAAGGCTTTTGGGAAAATATTTGACGTATATAGATAGATTTGGATTTAAGCAAAAACTATATGTGTTACAAAAATATAAATAAATAGCTTGTGCATACTAAAATAAATAAAAAAATTACGTAATGAATGTCATTTTTTTATGAGGTAGAAATTGTGGACTATTGTTACATTGATTCTAATACTCATGATAATAAAATGAAATAAATAGCATATTGTCCTGCATGGTGTCACCACAATCAAGAAAATTTTCCAAAATCCTAAAAAAATAACATGTTCGGTTTGGTTCGATTAATCTAGATTTATTAATCAATAACCTAATTTAAATTTATAATTTATAATTTATAAATTAGTTTCGAACAAAATCTAAATTTAAATTTAATTAGCTTGATTTTTATATACAATTCGAATGATTAGCATCGATTATTAGATTTATAAATTATTTTTAACATCCTCGAAAAACTTACTTATATGGAAGTTTGAAGCGTTTCTAAGTGGAATGGTGAAACTCAATTTTCTTCTTGTGCTTCCTTTGAATCGCTAAACTATATTATTATTTGAGGAGTATTTAAATTGAACCAAAATTCAACTTAAACTCAAATTGAGCTCATACAAGTTGGTTTTATTTGTTCTTTACAGCATGAGAAAAGAAAGAACGTAGATTGCAGCATTATGATGACAACACGTCAACACTGCAATGATTCACAGACCTCGTGTCCGTTGAAAAAAGTTGTAAAACATATAAGGACTAAATTGCAGTTGTCCTAAAAATTAAATATGATTTGGGCTTTTTTTAAATAAAGAATTGAGTCAAATATACCTCTTAAGAAAGTTGTAAAACATATAAGGACCAAAATGTAGTTTTCCTAAAAATAAAATATGATTTGGTCTTTTGGTTTTTTTTAAATATATAGTTTTGTCATATATAAATTCTTATGAGTGGCAGAGAGAGCTAGAAGTGTATTTTTGATCATTTGAGTTAATTTTTTTTTAAATGATAATTAGTTAAAAAAATAATTCTACTCTATTTAAAAAAAATAATTAGTTAAAAAATTCACAAGTTTTATTTAATTATATATATAATCAGAATTTATCAAAACCAATTTTATAGTATTTTTTATTTAAATCTATTTACTTCGATATATTTCATGAGATTTAGGTGAGTTTTTTTTATATTTATTTATTTAATATATTCTAAATCGGTCAAGTACGATATATATAGTTTTGTTATAAATTAATTATATCTCGCACACATAACATCAATTATTTGTTTTTTTTTTCATATTCTAAAATTTATATTTTTAAATAAAATAATTTAATTAATTTTTTGAAACGACTTCTTAATTATTCAAATACAAATTTTTGATAATAATATTATAAATTATTTTGTTAATGAGTATATAAAAATTAAATAAGTTCGCTTAATATATAGATTCGATATACATTAATCTTCAAAAACAAAACATTTACTCGCATCATACCATACAAATCGTTAACTCGTGTATATAATGATTATCCGACCGCAATATAGCGCATAAATTATAAAAAACAAAAACTAAAAGAACTGTGGGTGAGACTCGTTCCTACTACACCCCCCACCCCTTTTTTCCCTCTTTTTTTTTCTTTTCTTTTTTTTTTTTAAAGGCCTAGGCTCGCTGAATTGTTCCTTCACGGTCTCATTACCGTAGCTATTTTTTTTTCCCGCCTAGCATCCTTTTTTTTTCTTTCTTTTTAACGGGTTGAGTCTGTTGAGATTTAGTTTGTCCTTTCTTTTTTAATTTGTTAATATATATATGAATTTTGAAATAAAATTTTAGAACATAATTGTTTTATTTTTTAAGATATATTATTATAATTTATACGATTGATTATTTTTATGTGAAAATGTCGTTGTTGCTTATATAAATTCTTCCAATGAGAGAGAAAAAGCTAAAAGTGTGTTTAAATAATTTGACTTCATTTTTTTAAAAAAATAATAATCGATTAAAAAAATAATTTGACTTGGTTTTTTTTTCAAAGAATTCATAATTAGTTAAAAAATTCATAATTTTATTTGGTGCGTATGTGTGTGTGTGTGTACACACACACACACACATACGCACACATACTAACCAAACATGAACTTGCTCTTTTTTGTTTTTAGAATTTATCGAAACCAATTTTATGGTAGTGTTTATTTAAATCTATTCACTTTGACATATTTCATATAATTTAAGTGAGTTTTTTATATGATTTTTAATTTAATTTGTATACTCGAGTACGTTAAGTATGATATATATGTGTGTGTGTGTGTACATATACATATACATGCACACATACTAACCGGACATGACCTTGCTCTTTTTTTTTTCCTTCCTATAATTTATTTTATATTTTTAAAAGCTCGGCCACCAATCTTATGATAGAACAAAAAAAAGTTGGCTAATTATTTTAAATTTTGATGTGTTTTAGGATTGGATCATCGAGAGGCAAAAGGAAACCTTTAAAAGAACATATATATTGTCATAACATAATTGGATCTCCAACAAATGTTGTACAAGTTAAGTGGTCATATATAATTGGTCACTTCACTAGGAAAGAAAACATATATATTATTGGTCCATTTAATTTCTCCGAACTAATATTAATTATATCTTGACATTGATGTTAACATACATATATGATTATTTTATTTTTATTGTTTAAAATTTATTTCTTCAATTATTTGTTTCTTATTAAAATTATTTTTATATTTTTAAATGAGTGTTGAGAGAGAGAGAGAGAACTAAAAGTATGTTTTGGATAGTTTGACTCAATTTTTTTTTAAATAATAATGTGTTCAAAAAATTCACAAGTTTTATTTTTATTTTTTTTATGTATTTATTTAGAATTTATCGAACCAATTTTGTTATAGTTTTTATTTTAATATATTGACTTCAATGTATTTCTACAATTTAGGTGGTGTTTTTTTATATATTTTATTTATTTATTCTATATATATATATATACATATTCGATTTATATTAATCATAAAAAATAAACTTTCTACTTACATTACATCATAAGAATCGTTAACCCCGTTGTCCGTCCGTAGCGTAGCGCGGGTATGCAACTAGTAAAAAAAACTAAAAAAATTGGGATTGCTTCTATTCATTTACTGTAGCTATACACTCAGAATTCTTATTCATGCATGTTTTTTTACATCTTGGTCCCTCATTCTTTGAGAGATAAATTAATTAGTCCTTTTGGTTTGAAAACTATTTTGTTTTATCCTTTTCATTATTTTATTTTTTCTTTTAAGAAATAGAAAAAAGCAAAAAAAAAAAAAAACAATCTTTGGGGAATAAATTAATTAGTCCATTTGGTTTGAAAACTAATTTTTTTTGTCTTTTTGGCCATTTTCATTTTTTTTTAACGCAATCCATTCTTTCGGATCCAATGATATATATTAACTTTTACACTCATGCATTATTCTCCATTCTCCAATGAATAGACTCTGCAATCTTCATTGCCTTGGAGGTAATATAATTTGTTGAATAATTTATCTTCTTTCCCATCTATTAAAGTATTTGTAGGACTATTATTATAGTTAATAATTATAATATATTATCATTATATTTTACAAAAAAATAGTAGTGTTTTTTTTTAGCATATAGCCATCTTTTTTTTTTTCAGTTTCTATATTTGGAGGACTATTATTATATGGTCAAATATATTATTTAGGTCCTTATTTATAATAAATATATTTTTTAAAATAATAAAATTATTTATAGTTAATAATTATAATACATTATCATTATATTTTACAAAAAAATAAAATAAAAATTATAACATAGTTATTTGTATTTTGATTGTGAATATTGTATTTATGCAATGCTTTTTTGTTTTATTTTTTTTTAACGTCCGGCCTCATTTTTTTTTTAAGTTTCTATATTTGTAAGACTATTATTATATGATGAAATATATTCTTTAGGTCCTTATTTATTAGAAATATTTTTTTTTCAAATAATAAAATTATTTATAGTTAATACTTATAATATATTATCATTATATTTTATAAAAAATATCAAATAATTATTATAAAATACTTATTTATATTTTGATTGTGAATGTTGTATTTATTATACAATATAATATTTTATTATTATTTTACATTAGGATATAAATAATATATTGATATATTATTTTATGAATTTGAATATATATAAAAATTGATAAGTATTTTAGTAATATAATATATTTGATAATTATACCATATAATTAAATTAATATTACATTGTATTAGTTAAATATTATTTTAAATATATTGGTATAATAATATAATATTTATTAATAAATAATTTATTTAAATATCAAATGACGAGTTGTTCCCCTTCTATATAAATAATATTTTTATCCCGAAATTAGGTGTAAAAATATAAAAAAAGATCGTTATTTTTTTTACTTATATTTTGATAGTAATAGAGTATATATGATAGTTTTTAAAATTTTAGTTTGAATATATATACCTAATTATATTATTTTTATTATTTAAAATTTATTTATTCAATTGTTTGTTTCTTATTAAAATTCTCATCGAATTAATTTTTAAATTTATATGATTTTATTTTTTAATAAATTTGATTTTTTAAACATGGCTTTTGAAATAAAATTTTGGAACATGATTATTTTATTTTTTTAAATGTAGTATTATAATTTATACGATTGATTATTTTTATGATTTTTCAATGAAAATGGCGTTGTTACATGTATAAATTATGATGTGTGTGTGTGAGAGAGAGAGAGAGAGAGAGCTAAAAGTGTGTTTTAGATAATTTGACTTATTTTTTTTAAATAATAATCGGTTAAAAAAATTCACAAGTTTTATTTGGTTTTATATATGATCAAAATTTATCGAAACCAAATTTATAGTAGCTTTTATTTAAATCTATTCACTTCGATATATTCTATGCAATCTAAGTAGGTTTTTTATATATAGTTTTATTTATTTTATATATTCCGAGCCTTCTAAGTACGATATATATATATATATATATATATATATAATCGAATTTATCGAAATCGGTATTATAGTAGTTTTTATTTAAATTTATTTACTTTGATATATTCCATTCGATTTAGGTGAGTTTTTTTTTTATATTTATTTATTTATTTTTTATACATTCTAAATTTTCTTAATAGGATATAGTTTTGTTAGAAATTAATTATATTTGCACGTATAAGATCAATTATTTATTTTTTTTCATTTTCTAAAATCTATATTTGTAAATGAAATAATTTAATTAACGTTTTGAAAGAACATTTTAATTATTCAAATATAAAATTTTATACTAATATTATAAATTATTTTTTAATGAATATATATATATATATATATATATATCAAACAAGTCTACTAAATATATAGATTCGATTTACAATAATTTTTATAAACAAAACATTTACTCGCATCATACTATATGAATTATTAACCTCGTGTATAAAATGGTTGTCTTACCATAGCACGGCTCGGGTATCTAGCTAGTACCTCTCAAGAAAGTTGTAGAACATGTCAGGACTAAAATGTAGTTGTCCTAAAATGAAATATGATTTGGGCTTTTTTTTTTTAAATAAAAAATGTAGTCAAATCTATCTCCTAGGTTTCAATTAAAATTAATTTGAGTTTTCTATACAACTTTGTTACAGACTATTGAATATTATAAAATATACCAGGTCCCTAAATTATCGATGAAAAGACAAATAATTTCTATTCAATTTATTTAACAAAAAATTAATGAAAAAAAAATCATTTTATTCAGTTAGGTTAGGTTTTTGTTAAAATTGAGATTAGTATTTGTCACGTGATTGGCGTGTAACACTTAAAACCTTAATATACATCATCTTTACTTGAATTGTGTGTCATGTGACAAATACTAATTCTAATTTAGACAAAAACCTAACTTAACATAACAGAAGAACTAATTTCAAACTTTTTTTTAAGAAACTATACGAATTTAATAAACTGGATAGAAACTAACTCTATTTTGAACAATAATTCCTGGTATCTTGACATACTTTACTGTATTGAATTCTTTTAGATTAAAATATTAAATAAAAATAAGAGTTTATAAAAAAAATTTGCATAAACACACTTTTTATTCTATCTTCCATTCTCTTGCTCCGACAAGAAAATGATAATAAGTATTTATATAAGTACACACTAAGACACTATCTTATTTTTTAACTTGTATGCTGGCCCCACTCATCATGCAGAGGATGCCAATTAGCTTTATTTGGAAAGAGAATGGTTGGTTTGATCAAATTTAAAGTAGGGGTTTGATTTGATTAAATGTGCAAATTAAAAGGATCATGCAGAATTCGCAGCACACAATACATTGTAAAATGTTTCTTCCATTCCCAAAAAACAAACAATCAAGTAACTTGAAGCTGTTATGATATTGTCTAGTTATAGTTAGCAAAATCAAAACAGAAATAGGAAAGAGAAAAATACAATATTTCTAATGAAGGAGGAGGATACTGTGAGCGATAAGAATCGAACCTTTCAGGTGGATCCAAATCTCCCTCGATGGGTTTGCCAGAACTGCCGCAACCCTCTTTGCGTCGTCGGCGTCGATTCCTTCGCCGACAAGTTCTTGAACGATTCCTCTTCTCGCTCCGGTTAGCCTTTTTTTTTCTTTTAAAAATTACAAATCCCTGCTAGTAGAAGTATCTGTGTTGATGACTTATGAATTATGCATTTGAATTGGCTTTGTGGTTTTCGCCGGGAAAGATTGGTGGGTTTTCTCGTCTTGAGCGTGGAGAAGATCAAATAGTTATTGAATTGTTTGAATTAACAGTTCTCATAGCTTAATGTTATCCTTAAATTGTGAAATTTAGTCATCGATTTATGGTGATTATTGAGTTTTAGTCTGTCAACTGAAATTTAATTGCCATTATCAGTCACCTTACTAATTTGGGGTTTAATAACGCGACCAGGCCATTAGCTTTCGACATTTTGAGTTTGTAAAGTCTAGGTGGATTTATTTAGCTACAATATGCTTCATTTTAATCGGTATTCGACGTTTCCTGTGCTTTGATTGTCTGGAATGGGATAATTGCAGCAATGCAGGGCTGTTCTGTCCACGGGGCCAACAGCATTTTAGGCTTAACGCGTATGGACAATTCTTTTGTTGTGTTGCCAAAACAAAAGCCCCAGGCACCAGGAGTCCCTCCACGTCCTCGCAGTGGAGCTGTTCAGCCTGATGCTGGCCAGTCTGGGAAGGCAATGGAAGAATCCTTTGTGGTTGTGTATAAGTCTGAGCCATCATCTGATGGAGGTGGGCCACATTTTCCATCACAAGAAGGAGGCCCTAATAGTCATTTGCATCCCAATAATGCTGGATTCCACTCTACCATAACTGTCCTCAAACGTGCATTTGAAATTGCCACAACCCAGACACAGGTATAGGAATTTTAAGGTCTTTAGATTTGTTTTCACAAGTCTTGAGATCATGTTCTGTACTGCTGATATTGAGGACTTTATAGATGCATTGGGATCATGATCTTTGTGTTTCATTTTGCACTTCCAGGTTGAGCAACCTTTATGCCTTGAATGCATGAGGGTGTTGTCCGATAAACTCGATAAGGAGGTTGAAGATGTAAACAGGGACATCGAAGCTTATGAAGCCTGCCTTCAGCGTTTGGAGGGGGAGGCACGAGATGTTCTTAGTGAGGCAGATTTTATTAAAGAGAAAGTAAAGGTGCCTACTTATTACCTGGCTCTATTGCATTTATTTTCAAACATGCCAGGAAGGTTTTAAAACCTCATTTCACGAATCAAGCCATCGTCAGATGGTAAAAGTTAAAACATATTCTGATTTTTTGCAAGCCCTTTGCTTTTTACTGAATTTTTGGTATCACCAGCAGGGTTACCTCTGAATTCCTTAGACTGATATAAGGAATTAGATTTGTTTTATTTTCCTTTAATTTTTGTCCTTTCCTTTTCTTTAGCTGGGTTGCTGTAGCAGTCCTGCATGCATTTGAAAGTGCTTTGGAGTTGATTGAAAGAATCTGTGTAATGAGTATGATTGGAACAATCTGTGTAATGAGCATCAAGAGTCCTCCTCTGTTACCGATATATAAAATCTTTCTGTTTCTCTAAGTCATGAAGTTGAAGTTTGAGGAGTTTAAATGGATAACCAAGTTGCTGACATTGGGCTTGGTTTTGTATTGAACTAAATCATAGATCGTGTATAAATTTATGGACAGATCATAGAAAAAAAGTCCCGTTCCAATTTACTTGAACATGCCAACCATCTTATATGGAAAAAGGAAAAAGGAAAAAAGAAGGGAATTGTTATGGCTAATAGCCTTTGAAAATTTTCTATCTGAGGTCAAAATGTTCATTTGATTATTTATGGACACACTTTTAGATTGAGGAAGAAGAAAGAAAACTTGAAGCAGCAGTTCAAGAAACAGAGAAACAATATGCAGAAGTAAATGCTGAACTGAAGGAACTGGAAATTAAATCTGGCCGCTTTAAAGAATTGGAGGAGCGGTAAGTTTCTTCCCTGTTTTCTTCTTTCAGTTTCTACTTATGTGTGCACGTGGGTGACTAGATTGTTCCTTTCTAAACTGTCCATCTCAGAGATTGACATTTCAGTGTGATATTTGTTTACTGTAACATGCACCATATATTTGAAACTTCATCTTATCAGTTGTTCGTGTTCATGTTTTTAATTCAATCTGTAACAGGTATTGGCAGGAGTTCAATAATTTTCAGTTTCAGATAATTTCACATCAGGTGTGTTGCTGATTATCTGTTTTCTGTTCACTAGCATTTGCAATTCATTAAAAAAAATAAAAAATCTTCTTCATTATCTATTTGGTTTATTTGGCTGTCATTCAAAAATGGTTTCAGATTTTCCTCTGGGAATGTCATCTATTGATCAAACATCTTTGTTGTGGCTATACTGTTAGTGTTTATATCTGTCATATATGTCCATATGAGCTCAAAACCTTTTATCCTAACATGCAAATTAATGTAGGTATCTTTCCACTAGCTTTGTAGATGGATATCATGTTAATATTGTCCCTGCAATGACAATTCAGAGCAGTTTCGTATCTATAGATCAGCTGCAGCCAGAGACCTGTCCTTTCAGTAAAATGTTTACCTTTTAGCTCAACGTGGTAAATCAATTTAGGCATCATTATGCTAACTTTCCAGGTGGAAGTTACATAGATATTATCCTTCTAGTCACTAATAAGTAAAAATTAATCCATTACTGATCCTGGAGCTGTATATTTATTCAATTGCTGCCTTTTTTAATACCTTTTCTTTACTCACAACCAAAAAACCTGGTTAACAGGAAGAGAGAGATGCCATTCTGGCGAAAACTGAAGTGTCACAAGCTCATTTGGAATTGTTGAAGCAAACTAATGTACTGAATGATGCCTTCCCTATCCATCATGATGGAGAGTTTGGTACAATAAACAATTTTCGACTCGGAAGACTTCCTAAAATTCCGGTAAAGAAATAAGCATGTACTTCTCTTTTTCTTTTTTCTGTTGTTAAAGAATGCTGTGTTGGGGTTTGATTATAAGCCTTCTCTGTTTTTCACCTTTGTCATTTGCATATGACAGCTGGAAATATTACACAGATATACATTGTATTCTCTCCTAGGCATTCTTGGCAAATTTAACATGAAATTCCTCCTAACCTCCTTTATTCGCTTGGCTTTTTGCATGCGGCCCTAAAGAAAGGGTGGGTTGAATGTAGGTTTGGCTTTCTGTCAAGATGATACTAAATCAAGCTTAAGCTAGTAAAACCTTAATCCCAACCATTAGATTAGTCAATTGCTATGCTGAAGGTAATTTGTAAAGCATTCAACAGGGACATCTTGTCAGACAGTGTATGTGCGTTTACAAATGCAGATTTAAATATGTACATTCTTAAGTCATGTACTGTTATGGCTTTTGGGGAACCTCACGTACACCATAATGCACTAAGATTCTGTCATTTATATAAGTTGCATCAAATGGTGATGGTCATGGATCTAGGAAGAGATCTGGGAGTTTTTTTTTTCTTTTTTTTTTTTTTTTTGGTGGGTTGGGGGGGGGGGGGGGGGGTGTTGTTGAGAGAGATATAGTGGTGGATTTTACCTGACTGTATCCCGAATTCCTGGTCAAGGGTCATGATGAGTAAAAGAATAACCTCAGTGCAAATGTCCTCTTGCTCTGACAATCACAGGAATTGCTTCATCAACCAGATTTTAAACTGATATTAAGAATTTCTTTTCTGTGTCATGGTTTGCATGGATATTCCTGTATTTATTAGTGTATTGATGTCTTGATTGGTTCTGTATCATAACTTTATGCTACCATTATGTTTTCAGATGTATTACATGTTTCTCATAGTGTTGATTGGTCCTTTACTATTTGTTGATGGAGTTGTATGAACATTTAGGTTGAATGGGATGAAATAAATGCTGCCTGGGGCCAAGCCTGCCTTCTCCTCCACACAATGTGTCAATACTTCAAGCCAAAGTTTCAGTATCCTTTATTTTATAAGTCATCTATTTGCTTCTCATCGGCAATCTGTTAAGAAAAGTAATTCCTTGTTAGCATTCCTTGGTACATTCATTTAAATATGAGCATAAAGACGCTAACAAACTTCATTAGCCTTTATTGTTATAAGAGATCATGTCCTTGGTTACCTACATGAGGTATTTTGATAAGTTAATCATATATGATATGCCAGATGTTTGAGTTAAATAACCTATGGTGGTTTTTTGAACTCTCTGTTCCCTGAAATAACTAATATTTAGAAAATAATTTTTTTTCTTACTTTGAGAGGTGTTGTTATTAATTATATTTTCTTCCATTTTTATTAGGGGTACATGTTCAAAAAAATGCACTTCCATTTGTAAGTCGTATTTTCAGACTGATGTTCGGGCCCCTCTTGCACCAGCAGAGATACTGGCAACAGCTGTTAGTCTTTTTTTTTTTTTCTTTAGTAATGATGGCCTTTTAGTCTGTATTCTTTTTATATGTCTAAATTGATTATTAGCTGCCGTCACTACTACCGCAAATTTTCTAAAGAGTTTTTTTAAACGAATTTATTTACTCAGCAGTTTCAACAAAAAATTTCTTTGATAAGGCAGATGCTCTGTAATGGAAGGTTTTTTAGGTGCAGAGTCACATCTTTGGCAATTTAGTTATGTCAAAAACCTGCTCTGGGTGTTTACAATTTTAATACATGTGCTTTAGCAGAAAATTGATAAGACTGATTTCTCAAGGTATTGCAAGTCTGCAGTAAATTTATCTTTTAATCCGGTTAATGTTACTTGCGCGTGTGGCATGCAATTTTTCATTGTCTTGGTGGACATCTAATGTTGAACTCCCTGTGTTTTCTTTCATAAGCCTTCTTTTTGAGAGAAGCATCTGGTTTTTGATCTCTTAAAGCATATTTGAAGTCAGTTTCACATCATGTTAACCGATAGGATGTATTCCTTAATATTTACTTTCTAGATATCGAATAAAAATACTCCCTATGGGTAGTTACCCACGGATTATGGACAGCAGCAGCAATGTTTACGAGCTGTAAGTATCAATTACTCCACTCATATATTTTTGAGTTGGGTGTTTCTAATGTGATTTAAATTTTTTATTATGAGGAATGAATTTTGAGTAGGAAATCTTTATCCTGTGAGTGGATGATGCTTCATCCATGAAAGAGGGATGTGGTGGATTTGGTTTTGGTTCCAATTATCTGAGTGGCCTGGTTTGATCATCAGGAGTAGTTACCAGATTGTGTAGAACATGATTGTGAATATTGCTACATTTTAGTTTTCATTTTTTCATTGTCTGCTGGATTCTTTTTACTGACATGAGCTTTTCTTAGATTTGGTCCGGTGAACTTGTTTTGGAGTACTCGCTATGACAAGGCAATGACTTTGTTCTTAACATGCCTCAAGGACTTTGCGGAGTTTGCATATTCAAAGGATCAAGAAAACAACATTCCACCAGAGAAACGCTTCAAACTTCCATATAAGTAAGTTTTGTTTGGGAAATGTTTGTTTACGATTTTTTTTCTTTTTGTAAACGCTTACTTCCACCTGTAATTGCTGTTTACTTACTTCCATACAAGTTTTGAAGCCATGTTTTACAGCTGTTGTACTTGGGAAATGTTTGTTTAGGATTCTTTTTTTTTCTTTTTTTTTTGTGCGTTGCTGTTTGCTACTCATGATCATGCAAATAAATTTTGCAGGATTGAGAATGACAAAGTGGAAAATCACTCTATTACACAAAGCTTCAATAAGCAGGAAAATTGGACCAAAGCGCTCAAGTACACACTCTGCAATTTGAAATGGGCTCTCTACTGGTTCATTGGAAATACAAACTTCCAGCCCCTTACTGCAATGGTGTCTCCTCGAGTTGAAGTTCCAGCTGTAAATTCATTGTACACAAAGCGGGGTAATGATTCCAAGTCTGAATCTCGGCGTTCATGATAATTGACATGCTGTAGAATTGCAATTTATGCAGCATACCGACTTGTAAATAGAATTAGGTATTCTATGGTGCAAATCCCATTTTCATTTTTAGTATTGTATATAATACTCGTTTTAAATATTCATGATGGAAAATAGATCTTGCTCCTTTTCCTTCACCATTTGTTTTTCTGTAGACAATGCAACTTACTTGTTTGGAGTGAGATATCACTCGCATTTGCAGACTCTGAGAGCCCTACACTTCATCTGTATGTATATTTGCTATAATGCCCACGCTTACTGTCAGTTCTAGCAATTTCATTTCAACAGTGAGATATACATACAAAACGATACTGATGTATAAGTAATCTCAATTAATGGTCATTTTGATAGAGCCGTAATGTGATAACACTATGCACTTGGCCTGTTCCAAGCTTATGTGTGGCACTTGGCTAACCAAATCAAGTCAATCTTCTTCCATGTAAAGTTGTCAAGAAAAAAAAACACACATAAAAGATATAAAAACTCTTTGTATTGTTATTTAAAACTCACAATTCTCTTAGAATACAACTCTTGTATCTCTCCTGGATTGGATGCTTGTAGCTAAATGAAGGCCTTACCTATTTATAGTTCTTCACTTTCTCAACGAATGGTTAGGATTTATTTAATCAAATAGTTACAAATGATTCTCTAGAATTTTCCTACCTAAATATTTACAAAGAACTATCTAGATAGGTAGAAGTTAGAACAATGCGGGACTCTCTAGAGGTTTTTCTATTGCTTTAAAATCTTTTAGAGGCTTTCGGACTTAGCTAGCGTTCCTAATTGGGCTTCGGTAAAATCTCTTTTTTGTGTGGGGAGTAACATTCTCCTCTATCTAATTTGAAGATGCCCTCGGCACGCTTTCATTATACTCGACCTTTCGTGCAAATTCTTAAGAGTCTGTAGCAGGTTCCCGACTAGCTCGCTTTCGGTAATCTCTTTTATTTCATATAATATTCCTTTTTCGGTGGCACTTCACGATATCTAATTGTGCGATCATCAAGTATGACATCAACTTGTTTGTCATAATAGTCAACTACCATTGTAGGCGTCATACGAGAAACTCTTCGGTTTGGATCCTCCTCATCCGCATAGTATAGCTTTAGCATACTAAATGAAGGCGATTAGACACCATTTCCACCTTGTGCACTACCTCGAATGGTCCTTTATATCGACGTATGAGACTTTTATGCACCTTACGAAGCACTTTATATTGTTGTGGTAGCAACTTTACCATCACTTTATTACCCGATTGGAAGGTGAAGTCTCTGTGTTTTTGTCGGCCAGTTCTTAATCTTTCAAATACATTTATGTCTAGTTTGTCCGTTCTTGTCATTTTTTGGCTAACAAATATGCATTCATGTTGTTTCTTTAGTACTTGTCACCTATCACCATTGTATGTGAAGTAAGAGGCTGTCGACTCGTTACAATCTCCAACGAACTCTTGTTTGTAAACTCATTTTTTTTATAGGTTATAGAAAAATTAGGCAACATCTAGTAACTTAGCCCAATCTCATTGGTTGACACTTACGAAGCACCTCAAATACGTCTTTAGTAATGTATTTACCCATCCCGTCCGCTTATTTATCTATGGGTGGAAGCTTATAGAGTAGTGCAACTTTGAGCCCAACAACTTAAATAATCCAATCTATAACTTTCCGGTGAATCGGAGATTTTGATCATTGATTATATGTTGTGACAAACCTCAATATTTCACCACATGTTTGAAAAGTAGTTTAGCGAGTGCTTTTGGTTGTTACATCCACTAGAGTTGGTATGAAAGTGACATACTTAAAGAACCTATCCATGACTATAATAATGCTCCTAAAGTTCTTCGATTTTAGTAAAGCCACTATGTAGTCGGTGGTTATTATTATCTCCCATGGTTTTTTTGCAACGAGCAAAGACCGTAATAAATCCCCAAGCACTCGATTTTCAACCTTGTCTTACCGGCACACCGGACATGTTCTCACATAAGACTCCACATCGTCACACAACTACAATAAAAAATATGCTTCCTTTAACAAGACTCTATTATGTTGTTAATTTAGATGTCTAGCCCACATCAAGCCATAACATTCCTTCATCATATCTCATAAGAGATTTTACCACTTAGGCATATAAATCCTCCTCCTTTTTGGGTAAATAATGCCCCTATCCTCCTAAAATTTTTAATTTTTTCCCTTCATAGTAAGGGCCAACAAATTTTTAACGATTGGGATCATACTTCATTCCTTCCTTAATTTTAGCTACGATCTCTTCATCCACCTTTATCATAAATGCAATCGAGCCTTTCTACTAGGTCCATCGACCACTTACATTCGTTTTGTCTAACTTGTACTTAAAAACATAATCAAATTCAATAAAAAAAAAATTCTTGCTATCCGGCCTATTTTGGCATCGGTTTCTTTTGAGTTTAGAAGTAACTTGTGGCTACATTGTCTATCTTCATTAGAAGCCGAGACCACTAGCAAGTAGTGACTTCAAGTACGCAAGTAATGCACTACTACAATCATCTTTTTTCTTGCACCGAATATTGACATTCGATGTCATTTAGCTTTTTACTTTTGTAAGCTATAGGATGTTCCTGTATCAACACATCATTTATAGCAAAATTAGAAGCATTAATGTGTACCTCATATGGTTTGGTTGGGTCGACCAAGCTCAATACTAGTTCCTCGACAATGGACTTGCTTTAGCTCCTACTCAAAAGCTTCTTAGCATTGTTCATTCCACTTTCATCTCTTGTTTTTCTTCAATAAGTTAGTGGGAAGGGCCATCTTTTTTAAGTAATCACGAATGAAATGACAATAGTAATTGACAAACCCAAGGAAAGAGCAAAGCTCGGGCATCTTGGTTGGCATTTCCTATTCTAAGATAGCTTTGATTTTGACCTCATCCACCATAAACATTCCTCCTTTAATCTTGTGTCTTAGGAAGTGTACTTTTTTTTTATTTTATAAAAGAGCACTTCTCCTTTTTGACATATAATTCGTTCTTCTTTAATACCTTGAATACGGTATGTAGGTGGTCTAGATGCTCCTCAAACGTAGAGCTATAAAGCACAATATCATCAAGATATACCACTATGAAATGATCAATGTATGGCTAAAATACCTTATTAATTAAGGTGTCGAAGGTAGCCGAGATGTTTGTCAAGCCAAAAGGCATGAAAAGGAATTCATAGGAACCATACCTTGTCAAACATATCATCCTTGACATATCTTTAGTTGTAATTTGAACTTGATAATACCTCGATCTCAAATCAAGCTTGGTATAAAATTGAGTTTTTCCCAACTAATTGAATAAGTCGATTATTAATAAAATTAGATACTTTTTTTCACCATGATCTTGGTTGATGCTTGTTAGTGGACATACATTCTCAACAATCCATCTTGCTTCTTTTGGAACAACACGAGCGAGCTATAAGACGACTTGAAGGGTTGTATTTGTTCAAACTCTAACATAGCCTTTAATTGGTTTCTCAATTCCTTCAAGTCGGGAGGGACTATATGATAAGCTGTCATGGTTGGTGGTTTAGCACCCAATACCTACTCTATTTGGTGATCGATCTCTTTCTTAGATGGTGACTTCTTAGATTAACTCTAGTGGCATCGCATCATCAAATTTGGCTAACACATTAGTAATATCTTTGGGCATCTCCGTACCATCATCATCCACCAATCCATCTTCTCTCAATGTTGCTAAGTAGGTGACTTTTCCTTTATGAAAGCTCTTCTTCACTTACATAGCTGAAAAATGCTTCATTTTTTATTTAACATGTGCCTTAGCTGGCATCATGCATGGTGTCTCTTCTTTCATTATCATCATTTACTCCAGTCGAGGTGTAGGCAAGACTTTCATTTGTTTGAAGAACTACTATACCTAGCATAATCTTGAAGTCATTCATCATGACAACTTGTGAAATCCAACATTCACATCCATGCACCTATGCCAAATCTTATTTTTTTCATTATGCCACTAATAGGCTTTAAAGAAGTATTCATCATCTTCATGCTACTTGATGACTTGGTCACCACCAAACCAAGTCTCTTGGCGTCATTATCGACCATAAAGTTATGTGTGACATTGTGTCTAGCATGGTGAGTGCAACCTTGCCATTCACGTTCACATCCATATCCACATACATTAGCCTATCATTTGGTGGCACTTTAGGCAAGGACTTGACATTCAAGGCATTGAGAAGCCATAACGACCCTATGTGTTTCTCATGCTCGGAAGCACACTCTTTCTCCCCCATTAAGGCATTGAAGGCTTGTCGTTTTGGGTACTCTCTCCATTGATGTGACCTGTTGTAGAAATAACAACCCTTGTGCTTAAATTCTCTCTTATCATGCTCTTTAACAAAACTTTTAGATTTGTGTGCTTTGTCTTACCTATTTTTGTACTCTTTGTTTTTGTAGGCTCCCTCATCTTTACTCTTTAAGTCTTTCTTAGGCTTGGAGAGTTCCACCTTCTCTTTATACTTAATTAGGGATTCAGCTATAGCCATAACATTAGTGAAGGTCTTAGGCCATCAACCTCACACCTCTTGTTACGCTCATGGTTGAAGTCCGTTAATAAAATTATACTTATGATCATAGTTATGTTTGTAACATACTTGAAGTTTAAGTGAGATATATTCCCTAACATACTAGTGAATAGTTCTCGTATGCTTCAACGTTCGTAGCTTATATTGCACTTCCGAATCTTCTTCCTCGAGGTTAAAATTGAACATACATGGCTTCTTTGAATTCATCCAAACTAGACAACTCTTGATTTTTCTCTTTATGCTCTTGGTGCTTCACACGTCACCATAAAGCAACATCCTCTATAAGGTAGAAATTAGCAATTTTGACACGACTCATATCCTCGCTCAAGCCCACTACCTCGAAGTATTACTCCATTTGCCAAAAGAAGTCATCGACTTATTTGGCATCTCTTTTGCCAACATAGTGCCTTAGTCTTGACGCTTTAACTTTCGACATGTCCCTCAAGACCACATCATTAGAGATGGCTTCGGATAAAATTTTTCAATCTCTTCTTAGTTGTTCAAGAGTTTGCTCATACCTAGTTATAGACTCTTGATGTTACTTGAATATTTTCTTCGTTTATTCTATGAAGACATTCTTTTCGAAACACTCTTTTTTGCAAACGACTCCACTCGAGCTTGGAGATCGAAGAGCATCTCACGTAGGCTTATCATGCCTAATATCTCCCCTCATCATCTCTTTCTATCTCCTCGAGTTTTTCTTAAAATTGGCTAGGTGTTTTTCCATCCTTTGAGTCGCTCCTCCAAAGCAACCAACACATCACAAGACTTCCCCCTTTCTTCCATAAGTTGAGGAGGTAGAGTCTCATTTCTAGTGTTCCTAGCAACATCCTTAATACTATAGGTAGATATACTTACTCTTTTGAACACTTAGTAAGTTACAAGCTTAACCACGCTCGATAGAACTCGGCTTTGATACCACATGCTCTTGTGCGGAACTTGGCTCACTTCCTCTTTAAGCCAAACCAAGTCGGCCTTTTCTCACACAAAATTATCAAACAAGAAAGAAACATACAAAAGATATAAAAACTCTTTTTATTGCTTTCTAAAGCTTACAAATCTCTTAGAATACAACTCTTATATTTCTCTTTTGGATTGGATGCCTTGACCAAATAAAAGTTTTTCCTATTTATAGTCCTCCACCTCCACGATGGATGTCTAGAATCTATTTGATCTAATGGTTATAAATGATTATTTAGAATTCTCCTACCTAAATATTTATAAAGAACTATCTAGATATGTACAAGATAGAACAATGATGGACTCTTTAGAATTCTCCGAGTACATGTCTAGATTTCTCATTGATACCACTAGAGGCTTTTTCATTACTCCAAATCTTCTAGATGATTTCAAACTTATCTAGTGCTTTCAATTGACTTCCAAAAAATTCCTCTTTCGTGCGGAGCGTAACCATAGGGTACTAACTTAGGGTTAAGATACAAAAATAGTCTTTATGCTCTACAAGCTTAACTTCATCGGACCTCTCTCTCTCTCTCAATTTATTTTAAAAAAGTAAAAGGACTAACTTATAATGTGGCGGTACTAAGAAGAAGAACATAACGTATGATAAAATAAAATATTTAATTCAAGATAATTTTGTCATTAAAAAAAAGAAAGAGAACAAACAAACAAGCTGGAAAAGGATTAGGGAGCGTTACCATCATCATATGAAGAGTGCCTACTTGGTAATGCCTAAAAAGCTTTCGAGTGGACCTAAATCTTCGGCCCAAAAATTATCCATTGTTTAGGTGTAAAGAAACATGAAACGACCTCGCAAATTTGTGAACTATTGGCCCAAAAACTTACAAATGTAAAACAGGCCTAATATTGTATTCCACCTTCCTCTCTCTCTCTCTCTCTCTCTCTCTCTGTCTCTCTCTCTATTGAGAAACATATATGATATATACCAATACTACCTTCTTTTTTGCCAGAAAATACTTGAAAAAAAACAAAAACAAAAACATATTGCTGCAATTTTTCAAATAATATATCAAATTTTATTCCTTTCTCAAAAAAATTAAACTTAGAAGAATAAAAAATAAAATATTGATTTTTTATAAATGATGTGCAAATTATATAGCCCTGCTTAATTGTGTAACGGTATAGAATGATCAGATGAAGTAGTATATATGCGAAAGAAGTTCCTTGTTTTGCTCAGTTATATGCGTTAATCATGGAAGCAGGAAGTCATGATCTCCTGTCATGCATGTGGCAACTGAATCAGAGATTGAGTTCAAAGAAAATAAATCCTTAAAGCATATATTGATCTATTAATCTTATATCATGTCTGTTATTGGAAACATTGAACCCTGTTAAATACTAATTTGTTAAATTTAGAGCCATATGAATGTGTCGAGAGCAACAATTACCATGAGTATTACTACCCTTCGCCTAAAATTTGTGTTGCTAGCCATAATTCTCTTGTTATTTTCAAGACCAAGTCTGCCAACTTCACCAATTGCTTCAATTTTATGCTCCACGGTTACGAATGAGATAACCCCATGCATCGGTAATGCAAGTGACAAAAGCAACCATACCATCAAAGGCTTGTTGTGCTGGGGTTAATTAGGACCTTAGCCATGAGATTAGGAGCAAAGAAGATAAGAAAGCTGCATGTGAGTGCGTTAGAGAAATGCTAGCTAACATAAACTACGATCTCACTCGCCTTATGAAACTACCCGCTATATGAGAAGTGCCCTTTACTCAACATCCTCCATTTGATGACCAAATTGATTGCTCCAAGTATTTAATTCTTCCATTGCTCTAACTCTTCTACGTCGCTAGCTAGTTTACCGGAGCATGAAGTAATTTATAGTGGTATTAAATTAGATAATTGATTTTTTTTTTTTTTTTAAGATCTAAATTTTATGATGGATGTTAATTTTCAATTATCTAATCTAATATAGTATCAAAACTTCAAAAAGATCCAATGATCTAGTAAAAAAATTGAATTATATTCTAAAAAATAGACCGTAAATAAATAAGTAATATATAAAGTTAATCGTGAAGTCTGTTTATTATAAAACTTAAGATTTTTGGGATGTAATCTAATCTCAATGGTCAAATTTCATTTATTGTATTAAAGTCTTAAAAAAGGCCAATGACTTAACAAATATTCTAAAGTTGAAATCATTTGACAAACTCTAAAAAATAGGTTGCAAGTGAAGAAAAAATAACTTAAGCCTTGTGAAAACTCAAATATTATGGAGTTTAAATTATTTGACAGATTTTAAAAATAAACAGCAAGTGAGAAAAAATTAAGGACTTAAATCCAATCTTAATAAACAAAAAGTAATTTTTTTCTTCTATTGAGGATTGATAATTGATTATTTAAAGATCGAGGATGACAAAAATATTAAATAAAGCAAAGCCATTTTTTCTTTTCCTTCTTGATAGGGATGAACTAAAAGATCAAAGGGTTGTATTTTTCAATATCATATAATATTAATTGTTAGTTTCCAATTGTTATTAACTAATGTTAATTAATTAATTCGGTATATTTTTCTAATTTTCTTGAGGTTTTGTGATGTCTAATTAATTATATGGTGATGACTTTGTTAGATGGTTTCGAGCACAAAACTAATGAAAGTTAATAATTAATTATATAATCTCATATAATATTCCATATATAACTTATGTTGAGTAGATTAACAGTCTCAAAAATTGGTTTTCGGCTCGCCCTTTCAAATCAGTAAACCTCACAAAATCTATTAGCACTTGCCGTGGCCCAAAAGCCCACTAACGTGTCTAGCTATCCACGGGTTAAGACTTTAAAAGCATGCGTTTAGAGGATTTAGGCTTTGATAAATATTAGTGGCCCAAAAGCTTATAAATGCATGCCCCTTAAAAAGTTTTCCGGACATAACCAGGCTAAATCCCAGGGTTACCGGGTCATTGGGTCAACACATTATTCATTGTGTTGATCCATATATCTGGTTCTTTTAATTTTCAGCAAAAAAAAAAAAAATAATAATAATAATAAATAAACAAGTCATTTTTCTTTTTTAAATATCCGATGGAGCCGGATTTTGATTACAATGAATTTTCTATCCAACGACAATGCCTTTAGTGTTTAATCAAAGACAAAGTAGACAAAAAACTCTGATTCTGTTATCTAAAAACGATAAAAGAAAATCAAAGGAGGTCGGTAACCAATGATCATCTGTAATTTTCTGGATATCGTAGCAAATGCAAATGCATAATATGTGTAACTGTGTAAAATTATCAAATGAGGCGGTAAAGTTTATCACAGATAATGCATGAACTATAATGCATATGCAATTTGAAACACTGCCAAAGAAGTTCCTTGTCTTAGTGCCTCAAGGAAGCAAGAGGTCACGAGCCTGTCATGGCCACTAGAGAGAAACTGAGTTAAACAAAACATCAATCCCACGAGCTACCTCTAGCGTAGATCTATATATAATTCAAATACTTGCAGGTACCATGAATCATAGCCAGCCTTGTGATTGCAAAAACTGAAGTACTTCATTTTTTTCAGAGCAGCAGCAATGAGTACTCACCTATATGCATTGCTAGCCCTAGTTCTTTTGTTACTTTCAAGACCAGCTATGCCTTCTCCTGATGATAATAAGGTTTCCTGCTCGACAATCGTGTCGAAGTTAACCCCCTGTATCGATTACATCAGTGACAAATCAAACGAGCCGTCAAAGACTTGTTGTGCTGGGGTTAAGGAAATTAGCGGTTCTATTATAAACAGATCAGATAAGAAGGATGCATGCGAGTGCCTCAAAAATACGCTAAGCAAGATTAAATACGATCCCGCTCGCATGCCTTCACTTCCCAAGAAATGTGGGGTGTCCCTTAATCTTCCTCCTATTACCAACAGCACTGACTGCTCCAAGTGTGAATCCTTCTATCTCTTAAATTAATTTCCTTCCACTTTTCCCCTGTCAACTACAGATCATATATATCAGTGCATGAAATATAGTATATATACTGAGTTTTCTTCATTTTGTTTTGTTTTCCAAGCAGGGCGTTTGGCTATTAATACCAGCACGCTATATATGAACTAGTGGAGCAAATCATATTGCAGCAAGAATTCTACTACCGTTCTACGTAAATAAAAGCAAGGGAGAATAAAACACTGGAGCACTGTAAAGGAAGTTAATGCCTTTTTTTATTTTTATTTTCTTTCGGTTGTTAGGAATGAAACTAATTAATGTCAATTTCATATTTGTATCCAGCAATAATTTGATAATATCATCTTGTGTTATTATATTTACTCACAAAATATGCAGGCCTAAAATGATTGTCGAAATTGTGGTGGTTACGATATAAAACACGGTTTGAGTCCTAGACATATTTATTCCAAGTATTATGGGTATGTGAATCTAGCCTATACCACGAATTTCCTTCTCAAAATAAGAAACAGAGAGTGAATTAATTTTGCTCTTTCTCCAATTATGTCCACTGATCATGGAGAGGAAATGTAAACGTGCTTGTTCAACACACATGCTTCATTTTTTGGTAGAAATTGTTACATAAATAAGAAGTATATATAGCCTCATTAACAATTTATCTAAAAAAATGGATTCATTACTCTTACAAGCAGATTCACTCTATACAGCATTTTGGTCATCGTCAATATATTTGGCAGCACTAATGCTACATAAAAAGACGACATAAAAAATCTATTACTCTCTGTATCTATATCCCAGCATGCATTTTCAAGCCTGTTAGCATCAGGACAAAATTTTGATTACTGTGAAAATCAACGAACACTAGAAACTGGCTTGAATCCGTATTATATACATAATATATATACCGAGATTCTGGCATTTGAGCTCGCAAGTATGCTGCTAAACTAGGATAGAATCATTTGACATGTTTTGTTACTCGTGATGTTAAGCAGAAAAGTCAGGCTTCGTTGGCTTACAAATTGTTGTCATCTCACATCTTATGTGAATACCAATCTTTATCTACAAATTTGATGGGCCTTGAGTTATTTCAACAATCCCAACGATTTTTCTCAAGTTGGACCCAAACGTTTGGAGACATTGCATGACCTATGATTTGATTCTCTCGAGAAAGAAGTGACATTGAGTTATCACAATAAGCCAATAACGACCAAGAGAGTTCTCTTCTCATAATGATAAAAGATAATTAACTTGATATTAATTTAAAAGATTTAATGTAGCGAGTCTTATCATTTTAATCCTACCATGCATATTAGTTATCAATTATATTAATCATATCATGCATACTATCATTCGCATAATAATCACATACATCTCGTGCATGACTCAAGGATCGGAGAATGATAATGGATCTCTACTATTAATCCCATCGAGCTATAAGGAGACTAGTAGGTCAAACACCTAGGTGAAAAATTATTATAAATTCATCGGGATTGTCTTCTCTTCTTGGCTTCTTCTCCTTGCATCTATTCTAATATCTTATCTTCTACTTTTATATTTCTTTGAATAGAAAACCTCGAGGTACATTCAAGAGGAGTAAGACGATAAGAGAAATACATCATAATGATAAAGAAGGCGGGATACGTAGGCCCAATTTAACAAAAAACTTCACAAGCATACATTTTCAAAAATTAGGTCGACTCATCCATACCATTTATCCATACTTCAATCACATTGATACATGGCATACAAATAAAACACATTTCATTTTAATCACAATTATAAAACTATGATTTTGGTCATTTTATACACAATATTATTTTTTTTTTTAATTTTAATTTTAAAGCTTTTTGGGCCTCGGAGGCCTACGGACTGCCACGCCCTAGGCGATCGGTGCCTAGCACCGTCCAGGCATCGGCCTATCGGCTCGGCGCGCTCGTGGATGCTCGGCTTAGTGCCGGCCACTAGCCAATGCTTAACACTAGCCTTGGCGAGCCGGTTAGTTAGTACCTAGCACTAGCTTGGTGCCAATTGGCTTAACGTGTTTGTGCATGCACGGCCTAGAGCCCGGCATGCACTGTTGCTAGCGACACGACATGCTCGTGCACTCTTGGCATGCACTTGGCACACCTAGCCTAGTGCGTGCACGGTCTAAGGTGTACCCGGCGCGCACTTAGCTTGTTTGTTCCCGTGCACGTGAGCATTAACGTCCAACGTCGACCTTGGGCGTGACCACTTCATTTAGCTCAAAAAATCAATTTAAATCTTTACAAAATATCAAAACCCTAGATTTATAATTAGAAAAAATCAATTCATGTAGCTAACCACAATTAACATAACATACAATTAAAGATTCAATGGAGGCTCTAATACCAATTGAAGGATTATGCATTCTATGAAGGTATGAAATAAAATAAAAATTTTCCTCCATCTAAGGGTATCAAGATCAAGCCATTGAATCAACTAATTATATATATATATATATATATATATGAATAAATAACTAAAGCAAGTGTTTATCTCTTGTAGCGCAAAAACTATCTATATAGAAAGATATTGTCCAAGTGTCCAGACTTCATTGATAATCCACACGGCTCGAAACACCTACAAGGGAAGCTACAAAAATTATGGAGTGCTAGCTCCAATCCTTCTATATAGTTAATTTTTTCTCTTAAGAAATTAGTCAAGGTTTTTTTATGGCAACCACTGAGAGAGGTATAAGCAACAACTCGGACTTTTGAGAGAAAATAATTTTCTCCTTTTCTTTTTCTTATTATCGTTTATCCGTTTATGTTGTTAACCTCTTCGTACCGCCTCTTTCTCTCTTTATTTATATAAGGAGGTGGCTTCCTTGTCCTCTAAGAACAAAGAGTTACAACATGTGTGGGCTTATTTGATCTTATCCTTGTAAACTTTAAGCCTTATCCAATAGTGCTCAAGTTTTTCTTCTACCAAAATATTTTACAAACTTTTAAATTAAGCCTATTGGCTCAAACTCTTTTGTTTCAATTAAATACCGAGTTAATTTGGATCATTCAAATAAATTGGGGTCGGATAAATCCACATTGGAAAATAATTTCCCAAATTACCTTTAAATGTAAATTTGAAAACTAATTTTTCTTTTAAGTATCTCGTCTTTCAAATTGAAGCTGAATTTCGAATTAGAAAATTGATTTCTAGAATAGGAAACCGACTTTTCAAAATAGAATTTTTTTTTCAAAATCTTCATTTCTCTTTTATTATATGAATGCGTATGACTCAATAGGCTCTTAGATATGTTGACAATGTATCAAGAATAAAATACACTTCTTTTATCTCTTAATATATAAATCAAGATTAGCCTCTAGCAAGACCTTATGACTATCCAATTTTCTAGAAGGATTAATTAATCCATAATTATCTTTCACAAGCATGGTTACCATACAATTTAGTTCTCATATTAATTTATTACGAGTGTGATCTCGAACTTGGTTTAAAGTACGTTCGATTATGATCATATAAGTTTTTTTTATTTTCAAATGTCTTAGATCTAGAGTAAACAAACTATACTCTATTGGTATACTCCTTCTATGGCTACGATTCCTTGAACAAATATTCATTGAAGTGCAAGTGATAACTCTTTTAACATATAAGAAATGACATGTCCTATCTTAGTCATTCACCTATGTCTACTCGATTCCTAGTGCACCAAATGAATCGCTCACATATAGCTCTTGACTAAACCCATTAAAAGGAATGTCAAAGTACATAAATCTTCTAATGAGATAATAGTGATGACTTTAAGTCAAAGGATCGAGTTGTGCACATTCGTATGAGATTCTTATAGATTAAACCAAATAGGGTCTCATGGCAAGTCACATCCAGGTGATATATTCTCTAACATTTATCACCTAAATGCTTGCTTTGATGTCACCATGCCAATATGTGTGAGATCTCATACTTTTATCTTGTAGCATGAGCATAGTACTCATAAGTTTTATCGTATATAGTCAATATCCATTCTTGATAATGCTACGACTTGAGATATTTAATGATATCATATAAGTGTTTTAATAGTCCTCTCACATCAATTGATTAATCATTAATGTAATACATATCTTATAGACTTCTATCTAATTTCATCAAATTTTAAATAACAAGAATTAATAGAAAGACATCTTTTATTAATAAATAAAAATGTAACATTACAATAAAACAAACCATTCAAATAAGATTGGATCTTAGGTACCTACACTAAAGTTAATAAATTATTTAATAAGGAAATTGTATTTGCTAAGGTCATTTGGAGGAACTATTTGATTGATGAAGCCACTCGAGAGATCGAGGAAGAAATGAAAAGGAAATATCCTCACTTGTTCACTTGCCGAGGTATGGTTAGAATTTAATTTGAGGAAGAATTTTCTTAAGGAAGGAGGATGTAATAACTCATCCTAAAATGATATTTAAATTAGTAATTAAAAAAAAATCGGATAGGATATAAAAACGGGATAGCTTGCTTGGTCCTCCATTTTTTTCTTTTTTCTTCCCTTTTTTCTCACGTAAATATCTTTAATTTTCTCCCAATTCCCCTTTCGAATTCTAAGTTAAATTCTTATTAAATTAACTTAGAAAAACCATAAATAATTTGATTAAAGTGAATTTTAATTGGATTGAAGCTTGAAAAGCTTGGAGAATTAGGATTAAAATTGGCGTTGAAGGGCCAATTTTCAAAGGTAAGAAATTTGATCATTAAATTGGGATGTTCATATGTAGTTATTAATTAATTATGTTGAAGTTAAATTCTATTGGGTTGTTGTTAAAATGAAGAATTTGATTAGATTAGTATTAGGGTTTTGATACCCATCGGGAGAAAAGGTTAATTAAGTAATTCTAATTCATTGAATTATGTCTAATTGTTTTAGGTTAGTGATTTATTAAGTTAAATTGAGTAAATTTGATTAATACAAAGGTTGAAGATGATGAATAGTGAAAAATTTGAAGTTGGGTTTTGAATTGAGAAGAATTAAGGAAAAATGAAGAATTAAGTTATATAAATGCAATTAAAGATGAATAAAATCAGTATTGAGTAAATTAGAATAGAATTGATAATTTAATTGATAATTGATTGTTTAAAGTTGAATTGAATTGTTGGAGAAAGGTTATAGAGTGAACTCGAATTAGTTAGGCAATTACTTAGAATCTATTGAAAGAGTAAGAATTTAGTTAAAATTATCGGTTTGAATCTTTTTGGTCAATTCCATTCTTATAGATAATTTTGTATCCATATTTCTAGAATAATCCATTTGTTTTGAATTATTCTTCGATATGTGGTATTGATGGTTATTCCACCATCTTGTGTTATTAGATTCTTCAAAGCGGACGGATCCATCGAACAACCTTGATTCCATTTGATCCTTCATTTACACTTGTGAAGGGATAGTATATAACATGTTATGCTTTTAAATTCTTTTAATATATCTACCATGCATCATCGATTTATTTATGATTTTAGCACATTCATTAGAACTTAGACAGAACGAACCCTTAAGTAATTGAAATGGTTTCATATCAAAAGTGATTTGATATGATTTAAAAAGGGATTTAAATATATGTTTGAACAAGCGTTTTGTTTATGGTTTGATATGTAATTATGGATTTAAATATTAATTTACCTTAGACTGATATTTTGATTATTTATATGATTTTTATTAATGTTTATTTGATATTGAATTGCACTATCAAATCTAATTTTGAGCATGCATTGTATTTGTGATATTGGATTTGGATATTTTGGAATATGCATAAGTTTATGTGATTTCGATATAATTTGGTTACCTTGGGGTACCTAGCTATGGGGAGCGTAGCCTTTGAGCTTAATGATATGCAACACTTTAGCTAGCAGGAGAGGTATAGTGTTAGCTCGTGTATCGACCAATATACGAAAACCTAACTACGGGTGGTATAGCCTTTGGGTATTCGTATCCAATGATACGTTATGTTTTTCACCTCAAGTTTAATTCGGATGTTTGATTTGATTTGAGTGTGTGTGTGTGTGTGTTTTGATGATTTGATGCGAATTGGTTTTTGAACCATTTAGGATTCGATAATTTAGGATATGCATTTGGTTTGGAAAAATGAGCATTGCATCTTGAGTCAAATTTTAAGTTATCATCCTTAGTCTATTTTTTTTTTTGTTATTATATTATATAATATCTACTCATAGAGTTGTTGATTGCTTAAACTCTACTATTTCAGTTTTACAAGGTTTGTGAGCTTACTTTTTGCTTCTATAAAGTCGTTGTTTTGAAATCGACATATTAATCGTGCGGCTTATTTACTTGTAATCTTTTAGACTTGCAATTTAATTTTATTGTATTCTTAGAAACTTTGCGGTTATATCTTGTGGGAGTTGTATTAGAAATTGATTATGGATATAATTTTGAAAAATGCAAGAATATTATAAAATTATCATTTGTATTGGAGTTATAAAGTAATGGCTATTAGGTTGAGATATTGTAAATTGAAATGATGTTTGACGTGCAAATGGTTTAAGGATTATAGTTTAAATATTCGAGGCTTGCTTGAGTCAAAATAGACATTTCGATTCCCTTGATTCTCGTACCGATCATGGCTCACTTCGAGGGTCATGACATTTACTAGTGCATGAAGTAGTTTATAGTAGTATTGAATTAGATAATTGCAATTTTTTTTTTAAAGATCTAAATTTTATGATGGATGTTCATTTTCAATTATCTAATTTAATATAATATCGGAACTTCAAAAAGGTCCAATGATCTAATGAAAATTTTGAAATCCAAAATATTTAATATATTCTAAAAAATAGACTGTAAATAAATAAGTAATATATAAAGTTGATAGTGAGCCGCTTATTGTAAAACTTAAGTTTTTTTTTTTTGGATATAATCTAATCGCAACAGTCAAATTCTATATATAGTATCAAAATCCTAAAAAAGACCAATGACTTAACAAATATTCTGAAAATGGAGGATGATAAAAGTATTAAATAAAGTAATGCCATTTTTTCTTTTCTTTCTTGTTGGGGATGAAGAAAAAGATCAAAGGCCTGTATTTTTCAATATCATATAATATTAATTGTTAGTTTCCAATTGTTATTAACTAATGTTAATTAATTAATTAGGTATATTTTTCTAGTGGTTTTGGGATGTCTAATTAATTATATGGTGATGACTTTGTTAGATGGTTTCGAGCACAAAACTAATGAAAGTGAATAATTAATCATATAATCTCATATAATATTCCGTGTATAACTTATCTTGAGTAGACTAAGAGTCTCAAAAATTGGTTTTCTGGTCGCTCTTTCAAAATCCATTAGAAGAACCTAGCACTAGATGGACAGATTTTTAGTTAATTTTTTTCCCCTTCATTTGATAACAAAAGCTTTCAGATCTTTTGGTCTGACAAGTAACCAATTTCTTAATTTGGTATGTAAACTATCACATCTAAATATCATGAATTGATCATTATTGCTGCTTATCAATAATTTGAATGTAACATAATCAACAGAGATGCATATGTAAGAAAAAGTTGAAAGTCGCATACAACCTAGCTTTTCATACGGCTGTGCCGTCACCTGGATAATAGAGAAGTATACTTTCTTTTTTTCGTTTTGGAGTAATGGAAAAGTTTGGTAGTTTTGAGGTAAACAATAAGACATATTTTCCTTGTTATATAATAATTAAATTAATTAAAATTATTGAAAATTAAACAAGTTTTACTGTAAAAAAAACTATCAAATATATAATTGTCAGGCTATACTTGATGGAGTTCATTTTAATGTGCTGATTGGGTTATTAACAAAGCTTGATGAATATAAGATTCAAACAGAGATGCAAGTTACTACAGACAAATCAATAACCCTCACAAAATCTATTAGTAGTAGTCGTGGCCCAAAAGCTCACAAACGTGTCTAACTACCCACGGGTTAAGACTTAGACAGCATCATGTTTAGAAGATTTAGGCTTTGATAAATATTAGTGGCCCAAAAGCATATAAATGCGTGGCCCTTAAAAGTTTCCAGGACATGACCAGGCTAAATGCCAGGGTTACCGAGTCATTGGGTCATCCCATAATTCCTTGTGTTGATCCATATATCTGGTTCTTCTAATTTTCAGTAAAAAATAAACAAGTCATTTTTCTTTTTTAAATATCCGATCCAGCCGGATTTTGATCTTGTTCGATGGTAAACTCAACCCGGCCGAAGGTTTAGAATCAGTGTGATTGGATGGGATTTGACAACTATAGCTATTTGGTTTTTCGTAGGGCAAATTGTTCAGATCAGATGAAAGAGAAATTTTATAATATATAAAGAATAACGAGTGATATGTATAATGTTCATTCTATGGATCTATTTTGACGAGAGAAATAAAAAAAAAAAGATTAAATCTGTATCCATAAAAAATTATAAGAAGATTTCGACGTTTATAAATTTTTTTTTAATTTTTTTTATGTGTTTATCTTTTCTCAAAGTGAATCCATAAAGTAAGCTATCTGTATATATCATTAATTAATTTTTATATTATAAAATTTATGGAGATTAAACTCTGAATGGAAACCCAACTCAGTACTGTTTTCATTTATTTATTTGGTTCTATTTGGGCAAATAAAATGGGAGGCAGGTTTTAACGACGTTCGGTTGAATTTTTCGAACAAATTTGCAACGACTTAAAAAATACATTGCAACATTCACGTTTTCTACAGCGTTTTTGAATACCCATTCACACTACAACAAATTTAGTCACAATGAATTTCCTATCCAACGACAATGCCTTTAGTGCTTAATCAAAGACAGAGTAGACAAAACTCTGATTCTGTTTTCTAAAAAGGATAAAAGAAAATCAATGGAGGTGGGTAACCAACATCATTTGTAATTTTCTGGATATCGTAGCAAATGCAAATGCATAATCTGCGTAACGGTGTAAAATTATCAAATGAGGCGGTAAATTTTATCACAGATGATGCATGAACAATATAATGCATATGCAATTTGAAACACTGCCAAAGAAGTTCCTTGTCTTAGTGCCTCAAGGAAGCAAGAGGTCACGAGCCTGTCATGGCCACTAGAGAGAAACTGAGTTAAACAAAACGTCAATCCCACGAGCTACCTCTAGCGTCAATCTATATATAATTCAAATACTTGCAGGTACCATGAATCATAGCTAGCCTTGTGATTGCAAAAACTGAAGTACTTCATTTTTTTCAGAGCAGCAGCAATGAGTACTCACCTATATGCATTGCTAGCCCTAGTTCTTTTGTTACTTTCAAGACCAGCTATGCCTTCTCCTGATGATAATAAGGTTTCCTGCTCGACAATCGTGTCGAAGTTAACCCCCTGTATCGATTACATCAGTGACAAATCAAACGAGCCGTCAAAGACTTGTTGTGCTGGGGTTAAGGAAATTAGCGATTCTATTATAAGCAGATCAGATAAGAAGGATGCATGCGAGTGCCTCAAAAATACGCTAAGCAAGATTAAATACGATCCCGCTCGCATGCCTTCACTTCCGAAGAAATGTGGGGTGTCCCTTAATCTTCCTCCTATTACCAACAGCACTGACTGCTCCAAGTGTGAATCCTTCTATCTCTTAAATTAATTTCCTTCCACTTTTCCCCTGTCAACCACAGATCATATATATCAGTGCATGAAATATAGTATATATACTGAGTTTTCTTCCTTTTGTTTTGTTTTCCAAGCAGGGCGTTTGGCTATTAATACCAGCAGGCTATATATGAACTAGTGGAGCAAATCATATTGCAGCAAGAATTCTACTACCGTTCTACGTAAATAAAAGCAAGGGAGAATAAAACACTGGAGCACTGTAAAGGAAGTTAATGCCTTTTTTTATTTTTATTTTCTTTCGGTTGTTAGGAATGAAACTAATTAATGTCAATTTCATATTTGTATCCAGCAATAATTTGATAATATCATCTTGTGTTATTATATTTACTCACAAAATATGCAGGCCTAAAATGATTGTCGAAATTGTGGTGGTTACGATATAAAACACGGTTTGAGTCCTAGACATATTTATTCCAAGTATTATGGGTATGTGAATCTAGCCTATACCACGAATTTCCTTCTCAAAATAAGAAACAGAGAGTGAATTAATTTTGCTCTTTCTCCAATTATGTCCACTGATCATGGAGAGGAAATGTAAACGTGCTTGTTCAACACACATGCTTCATTTTTTGGTAGAAATTGTTACATAAATAAGAAGTATATATAGCCTCATTAACAATTTATCTAAAAAAATGGATTCATTACTCTTACAAGCAGATTCACTCCATACAGCATTTTGGTCATCGCTAATATATTTGGCAGCACTAATGCTCTATAAAAAGACGACATATAAAATCTATTACTCTCTGTATCTATATCCCAGCATGCATTTTCAAGCCTGTTAGCTTCAGGGCAAAATTTTGATTACTGTTCAAATCAACGAACACTAGAAACTGGCTTGAATCCGTGTTATATACATAATATATATGCCGAGATTCTGACATTTGAGCTCGCAAATATGAAGCTAAACTAGGATAGAATCACTTGAAATGTTTTGTTACTTGTGATGTTAAGCAGAAAAGTCAGGCTCCGTTGGCTTTTGAGGGAGAAATGACAATCTTTGCGGCAATCTAGTGGCATGTGTCCCATTCTGCCGCAGATTTCTTAATGCATTGGCAGCAAACTGTGATGCATAAATGGCAACACCGAGGCTTGGCGATGTACTGGCCTCGTTTGTCAAAGAATATTGCAGTTTTTCTTCTGCTTGATATAAGCTTTTAGCCTGCTTCCTCCTACAGTGACGGCGCCAAGCTGCCTGTATGAAGCAGGCTGCCCAGGTCTTCCACTGAACTGAGGAAAACCTGAAAACAAAATGAGCTCACGAATATGAGTTGCGACTTCAGCATAATGGTCAGTTACAGACTTGCAATAGCCACTGTAGCTTATAGGGAAAGTAGAAATCTATCGTTCCAGTTGCATAAATCTGAGAGAATGCGCTTATATCATCCCTGGATGATAGCAGGAGAAATATTCCAACACTAGCCTCTCTCTGTTTCTACAGGAGAAGAAAAGAAAGGAGAAACAATCCTTGAAAACTTGCCTGAATGTGTGCTGGATATCCTTGTGATGTAATCGGCGAAACTGGGAAGCTACAGCCTTCAAGTCTTCAGCTTCAAGAGCAAAGGCCTCAACCTCTGATAGTGCTTGTACTGTTCTAGTTGAGATAGGGAGGTTGGAGGAGGATTGGGGATCCAGGGCCCATGTAAGAAGCCCTTCTCCACAGAAGTCACCAGCCTTGAGAGAGACAGCATTGAAAAAACCAGTTCTTCCACCATTAGTGGTCACACTTACTAGATGACCGCGCATGATAAACTGCATCTCATCGACTGGGTCCCCTTCTCGAACAATGTAGCTATCCTTCGTGTAAAGAGCTGCCTTGAGACGATCACATACTGCATCTAATATTTGCTCATCCATTTTCTCAAATATTGGCACCTAAAGAGTCGTTAAACAGTCTAGATATTGTTACTTCCCAAAGCGAAATGGTAAAGTAGAGCATATTTTAGCCCATCTTGAGCGAATCCAATAATGCTATAAATTAGAACGCAAAGAAAGACTCAGAAAAGCACTCACTTTCTTGAGCAGATCCAAGCAAAGATGGCGGTTTATGTCCCTCCTGAGATCTTTAGGAAGATTACGAATTATACCCCGCTCTTCCACACCTCTGGTTTCTTGCCATTTGTACTGTTCATACCGCCTAATCCGTTCCCTCAGGTTATCAGGGAGCATTCGGTGGGACATCCACTGCTCTGCATCTCTCCTTTTCACTCGCATTTCCTCTACTCTAACAGTTGTGGATTCGAGATATTTCTGTGACACCGGAATTAATAATTGTTTAGTGCTTTAAATCATCAACTGAGGGCCTCAAAAGAGACAGTCGCAAAGTCAAGATAATATATCACTTTAAGGAAAGAAAGGGCAAACATTTTGTGTTTTTTTCAAGGGTATGGTATTCAGCAGGCTGGACAGCAGAATCACCAAAGGACAGCTCTGTGACACTAAGTTTGCAGAATCAAAATATTCCATTACATGGACAATGTTTTAACCATTATTTCCCACTGCAAGGCCATGTAAAGGAATTACCTGCATATTGCCAATAAGCAGTGCAAACAAAACCAATCCAGCGATGGATATGAAGATGGCAAAGAGAATCTCCCCAGTGAAAGTGCTCGTTTTAAGGTTTTGGCCAAGAGAGCTGTATAAAGAAATTTAAAAAGAAAATATGTAAGCTGCATTAGCACCAAAGCTTAATTTAAAATGAAGCAAGCTTATTTAGCTAGAATAAAGATGTAAATAGTTTCATTTGTTTACTATATTCTTCTTTCTCTTTGTTTTATTTAAAGCCACAGACCATGTTTCCATTCAATTCAAATAAAAACAGGGCCTGCTGCAGGCTGTCCAATTCCAACCCTTATGGTAGGTGCTTAAAATAGGTGATTTTAATATGGCTCCTTTTATCTATAATTAAGAACTAGAAGGTTTAATTCCACAGATTGCATTCTGATATTCAATATTTCCTGATAGCCAATCTTTTAATGATATCAAATAGCTACCTCGCATTCTTAAATTTACAGATCTATTTTGGAAAAATTCTGAAACAGCTTTTAAGAATGAATCAATGCAGAATGCAATCAAATAATACAATCGAGAACATGGTAACTGATTATGGACTGAACTAGACAACCATGTCCACAAACCTGAGATTACGCAAACCCCACCAAAAGCAGTAAAAGAATTTCCGTCCAAAGTAAGTTGATTCCACCACTCCAGAATCAAGAGCATCAATAAATATACCAAAATTGAAGACCGTTGAGTTTTGAATTTGATCAGGTTGGATAAAAGGGCATGACTGAGTCAGGAATATTGTGTAGTTTTCTTGACGATGTTTTCCACAGTACCAGTGATTAGCATCACACCCTTCATGGTCCTTACACACATCACGCCAGCACGTATCTTCTCGTTCAATGGAGAACAAGTACCAAAAGGCTCCAATTATCTGGCATGTCACAATTTTTTTTTTCCATAAAAAATCCACTATAATACACCAGAAGAATGTTAAAGATTGTGAAGTATCAAATTCAACTTACATGACTGGCAAGCATGTAGAGAAAGAGATTGAAAACAGCTCCCGCCCATGCAGTTTCAGTGAGTATGCCAGAAGTTCTAGTTATTTCTTTGAACAGTGGATAGATTCGAACAAGTCTTGGTATGTATTGGGAGAATATTATAAGCTCAAATAAGTTTTTTGCAGCCAATGCAACCGGGCCATCAACTGATGGAAGGATGATTAAAACAACTACCTGAGCGAACAAGCATAATACGTCAAATTGCTAAAGCCTACACCAGTTGAGAGTGAATGATTTTTGCAAGAAAGAAAGAATCATCTATACGAGTTTCACATTAGAAATAGTCAACAAATTTGCTCCTGGTCATTTTTTTCCATGTTTGTTCATCTAAATACATGCATTAAGATTTCAAATGCGAGTTAAGAATCAGTTTTGCCAGTGATAATAATGAAGAATTGTGATAGAGCAAGTTCAATAAAAATCTATCAAGATGTCATGTTAAAAGAGAGGGCGGGAACACTCAGATGAAACAAAACTGTTTAATAGAAATATTAAGTTTCAGGAAGAGAATCAATGTTAAGCATGCAATTTTAGGCATCCTCTCCCCTAGCAAGTATAAGTTACAGGTCGAGTTACATCTTTTCATAAGTTCTCTTCATTCCTGCGACTATGTTAAAGCTGGAGTCAGCAATGATCGATTCTTAATGCAAATTAACTAAAGAAGGAAAGCATACCTGAGGAAGTGGAAGAATTGCTAGAATATCAACGATAAAGTAGGAGGTCAAATATTTTTTGGCTATGACTTTAGGATCCTCAACCAACTCACCCCTTCCGAATACGCGAGAAGAAGGGGCTATAAACCCAGTCCGGAATTGAAAGGCTATGCGAAGTGTGTACAATACATCAATGATTGTACGCAGAACGCAAGCAGCAGCTTCCATCTTATGGTCCACATCAAGGCATTTATCTTTGGCAGTGCCATTAACCCACGGAATGTAAAAGAATAAGGGGTCTATAGCCACTGCAAGCACACAAACAATCAAAAAAATTTGTTCCATTTCTGGAGAAATGGACCCTGTGGATCAAGGATCTTCGTTTTAGGTCCTGGTTCTTTTGCTGGGCGCGCACCCCTAGAGTAGAATCTCGCTGTTTTCGTTAGGCTTCTAGTCCTCTCTGAACCCATATTCCACCCTCGTCGGATAAAATCCCAAACTGAATTTAAAGTTGGTTTGACCTTTCTTGCGTAAAATCCGTATTCATTGGAGCATTGCTGCTCTGAACTGAAGGATATCTCTGAGCTCCAATCCTGAAACCTGCATAAGAAAGTAAGAGTTGAAAGCGGAAAAAAGACAAGTTCAACCAAGCAAACCATCAAGGAGATGAGAAACTCAACCCAGTATACACTAATCTCTTCTCAGAACGATCCAACATATTAAACTATACATGGGGTGAAAAAGGCTATAAGTCCTACAATTCTCACACCAGCAGACTGGCAGTGATTTCAACCACCGTGAATAGTCAATACAAAAGTTGCATTATGTTAAAATATGACCACATAACCACAACCCATAACAAAAAAAAAAATTCCAAAACAATCCAATATCATGAACTAAATATGAGCCAAAAGTCCTGTAATTCACACACTGAAAGTGATTTCAACCACCCAATATGGTCAATATGAATCAACACAAATCGATCAGGATGCTGTATAATTAAAGTTTCAAGTCATTTGATCAAACATTCATAAAATACTATAATAATCAACAGAATTCAGTTTTCCTTTTGTTTATTCAAATATCAGTAATTAAATTCAGACGGACAATACTATATGTTGTTGCTAGGATAAAAAAATTACGTAACAAACCTGACAAATTTATTTTCTTTGAGATTCATAACGTGATCAACTATATATGACTTCCTCTGACTTCACAAACCAAATCTGCCAAAAAAAAAAAACATGAGTAAATAAAAATAAATAAACAAAACCTGTTCGGTTCCAAAAGAAAACAAGAGGGAACATTTTTTAGAAGCGAATAATGATATATCCAAATCACGTGTGCAGTTCTATTTTCCGAAACGAAAAAGAGGAACCAAAAAAAAAAACTCACCAAAGCAAAGGCAGGTTATTTGTACAAAGTGAAAAAACCGTTTTTTTTTTGGTTCTTGATCAATAATTTCTCTGAAAGCAAATTAAACGAAAAGAAAAGGATGTGTGTAAAACTGTAACGAAAAGACACCGGGGTCTTTGTATTTTGGATTAGTTATTGGGTTGGTCTGTTCTTTATGAGGAAAAGAGAGTTCATGGTTTTGGTTGGACAGAAAATTCGTACTGAGAGGGGAAGAAAGTTCGTGGAGAGACTTCAAGGACAGTTACTGTCTAAGATTAATGAGAGAGAGAAAAGAGAGGGAAAAATATGAAAAGAAATAGTAGAAGAAGAAAGGAATGGTCCGCCCCTTAGCACCTGCCAAAGTCGGAAATTGTTTTAGAAATGGACACGCGCGAGCGATATATATATATGTGTGTGCGAGAGAGAGAGAGAGAGAGAGAGAGTATTTTCCCTAATCAGATTTTACATGGATAAAAATTAAGTTTATTATTTCCTGAACTAAGATAATATAAAAAATTATTTACTTTTTGATTGGCTACTGAACTTTTTCTTAAACCAAATTAACTCAAGTCTGACACCATATGTAATAAAATTGAATTTTAATTTTGAATAAGTTAAGACAACCTCTTATTGTATGTATTTAGAAAAGGATATTGTCATTGTTAAAAAAAAAAAAAAAGATGATTATGTTGATTTAAAAGCTTATATAAGAACAATTAATATTTAAACACAATTGGACGTTAAAAAAATATTTAATCACGGAAGAAGAAAAAAACCTCTTATCGGGGTTTACCTCATAATTGGATCCCGTATAATTTTAATTTTTTTATTGAGATCCTTTATAATTTTTTAACTTGATTGAAACCCTCAACTCTTTGAAATTTTTTGATTCAAACCCTTCGTTATGACGTCGTTAAAAACAACCTATCGGTGATTGACATGTGACATCATAAGTCCTAAATAATAATTTATTGTCCGAGCTGAAAAAATAATAATTTAAATTGATTTTATCAATAAAATAATTCATAAAATTAAAAAATGAGAGGAAAAGACTAAATCACCCCACTCCATTATTTCCAAACCTTATTATTTTTTCTTTAGAAAAAGCTGTCATCTCTTCTCACTCTCTCTCCTTCCTAGATTCAAATTTTAAGGTCCGATTATTCATAAAATTTTCCGCAATTATAAAATTCCTTTTCACCAAATTCCCTTCACCACTTTTAAAATTCACAACCGAGATCAATATCAACAATTTGGTCAAGAATCTCGGCTTGCATGCTCGTTCATGGTATTCCATCCAAAATAAACCCATTTTCACCTCTATAATAACCCTCTTCACCCTTCTTTGATAACAACCCAAAAATCACATCTTTAGGTATCAATTTTCTCTCATTCACAACATTCACAATCTGTTTATAGAAAGAAGATTTAGGGTTAAGCTCTTGCCAAATAAGGGTACCCATGGAAATGTGAGGAACTTCAGAAGTGTCGAGAGTTTCTCTACATAAACATGCTTTTTAGCTCCCGGGTCTCCTATCAATACCCACTGCACTCCTCTCCCGGGTCTCTTGCAAGCCTTTAAAAAGATAATTTCTTTATCAATAGCTCAATGGTCTTCGATCTAGTATTTCTTGATTTACGTCAAGGCCACTATTCTTAACTCGAAAGAATGAGGCTTCATCACTCCTCCGATAGTTGGAGTTGATTTCCCAATTGTCTTAGTGGTCGGTTGCTTTCTTGAGGCTTTCCCTTATGTAGATTTTCTTGTTGTTTGCTTGGTATAAGTCATTGAAATGATTGACTTACAAAAATTGGGTTTTCAAGCTTGCGGTTGTTTTTCGAGAAAATTATGAAACTTAAGTTTTAATTGTTTTTGGTTGGGTAACGAGTTGAGTTATGATGAATTTTATGAATGAGAGTGAAAATGAGGAAGGAAATGGTGAAATGGATGTTGAAATTAGTGTCTATGTTTAAGAAATATTGGGGATTTTTTGAAAAAGAAAGCAAAAAAGAAATGGTAAGGAGAGAGAGAACGGTTTTTTTAAAAGAAAAATAATTAGAGTAGGAAATAATGGACTGGGGATGATTTGGTCTATATTTCTCTTTTTTAATTGTATGAATTATTTTATTGTTAAAATTAGTTAAAAAAAAAATTTTCATTCGGACGTGAAAAGCTGTTATTTGAATCCCATGATATCACGTGTCAATCACCGATAGGTTACTTTTAACGAGTGTCATAACGGAGGGTGTGAATAAAAAACTTTTAAATAGTAGAAGGTTTCAATCAAAAGAAAAATTATACATAGTCTCAATAAAAAAAATTGAAATTGTACAAGGTCCAAATGTGAGGTAAACCCACATTTGAACTAATTTTGGGTGGAGTAAATTATAGATTAGTCTTTTCGAGTTATGAGAAATAAATTAGTTAGTATTTCTTATTTTAAAAACTAATTATTTATTCATTTTTGTTTATTTTATCATCTTTTCTAATTTATTTTAGTTATCGTTGAAAAGAATAGATATCATGAAAAAATTGATGAAAAAAAATATATTTTGAAATAAAATAATATTAAATTAAACGTAGTCAACACCAAAAAAAAACTAAATAATTAACTTTTAAAATAAAAAAGACTAATTAATTCATTGAAGCTAGAGGAACTAATTTATAATTAACTCATGTTTGGTTTCAAATTAATAAACAATGATTCATTACTAGAAGTCTGCTATGGATAATTTTTAATTATTCTAGAATTTCAAAGAGATATTCATCAATTCTACAACAATTCTTTGAACACTACGAGTTTTGGGTAGGGCACTTTCATTCTTATGTAGTATCTTTGTATCATCTTTATATTATAATTTAAGTAAGACTAATTGATTCTCAAGTACTCTAAACTATTAGTTATTTGAAACTTTAATTTTGTTTATTTACGTCTCAAACTTTTTTATTAGCAATTGAGTTTTTCCTTCCTATTGACTAATTACAAACTAAATTTATCGCATGTAAGAGTCACATAATCTATTGAAAGAACAACACGTGTCTTGAGAGAGACACTCCTAGACACGTAAGCCGACACAAATCAACTCATAAAATTTAAATGATAAAAAAGTCCCCTAACCTAATCAAAATTCAAAATCTCTAAATCAATACATAACATATTTCGATTGAAACTCCGTGTGTGTGTGTAAGAGAGAGAGAGAGAGAGAGAGAGAGTTTTTCAAAGAAGAATAGAGTGTTTCACACCATCTCCAAGGTGCGTGAAGTAGTGACATTTCCTTATATGTGCGACAATTTGTGATTTTGAAACATTAAGAAGGTTGATAGGTGAGGATTTTTGGCAAAATTTTTAGGTTGGTTATTTAAAACTCAATTATTGTTTGAAAATTATTTGTTTAGTTGTTAATGACTTTGATTACAATGTTTTTAATTATTTTGTTATTTTTTATAAGATTTCATGCCCTTTTTTTGAGTTTTGGGTACAACATTATAGTTATAACTCAAAAAGGCATTTATGTAGGCTTAATATTTTGGATTCTAACCTCACAAGTGCATATATTATATAAGTTTTGCATGTGTGTGATATCTTTAAAAAATAATAGTGTTTTGTGAGCGTTTCATGTTTTAGGATTTGTTATGGAAGTTGAGTTTTCTATCAAGTGAGTTTATAATGTGATATATGATATATTTTTATTTATTGTGTAAATAATATGGTGTTTAGTTGATCGTTTTATTGTCTTTAATACCTTATTGGTGACTTTCTTGTTTATATTAGTTAAGGTTTTGTTTTTAATATGGCTATTCTTTGTTTTGTGCCGTTATTACAAAATGATGATAATATCGAAGATATTTTATAAAGTACATTCATATATCATCTAAAAACTAAGTATTAGAGTTTGTCAAGGTTAATCATGTTATCAAAATAAAAATCTATCAATCGAGTATATTATAATCAATGTGAATCTAACTGGATATTTAAACTTACTCTAACTTTATTGCAAGTACCCTAATAAGGACATGGATAATAGCTTAATGGTTCTGGATGATAATTATGATTTGTAGAATATAATATTGTATATGAATCTCCATCGTATAAATATATTAGAAGTGTATGTTGAACATGGAATCGATGCTCGTATACTTGATTTGGATTTTTCTTCAAATAGTGATAGTGTTATGAAAGAAGATTATAATGACTAAGAGGGAGATGGTGATGAAGGACAATATAAAGATAAAGGCGAGTATGAAGGTGAATGACATTGTAAAGGAAAAAACATTAAAGGTAAAGAATAAGGAGATCATGTGTATTTTGATATGAATGTAGATTATAATGATGGCTAATGTAGAGGTGATGATGAAGAAGATGAGAGACTAAAAAAAATTTTAAAAGTAATGACGAGTGCCAAAAAGATTTGTTTTACACCGAGAATGGCCAAGGGATACATGAAGAAGTTAAAGATTAGATGAGGAAAAAGAAAGATCGTGCTATCGGTGGGACTAGATAGGAAAATATGAATCATAGTTAGTGTACTAGTGGTGATGAGGAAGATAAGAGATTAAGCAACTTTGAAGATAATGATGAATACCAAGACGATGTTTTTTATAGTGAGACCGACCTATGAATGTATAAAGAAGTTAAAGATTAGATGAGAAGAAGAAATCAAGAAGATAATGCTGATGGTAGGACTAGCTAGAGATATGTTAATGATGAATGTGATTGAGATTGTGACGATAAATCTAAACATAGTGATAGTGATGATTGTGGAAATTTAGATGGGTTTGATTGTGAAGATTGGTTAAGAAACCTAGATATCATAACTTTAACTCCGATAATGATTTTAAGGCTAAAATCATTCTTAAGCTTGTGATGAAGTTTAGGGATAGATTTGCGTTAAGCATTTCGGGAAGTATTCAATTTAAATTAAATATGACTATAATTATCTCAAGAATGACGATAAAAAAATCGAGTGCAATATGTCATAAGAGTTGTGGATAGAAGTTTTACGCCTCACCATCCATTGATAGAACTTGTTAGTAAATAAAAACTTTTTATGATAAGCATAGAAGTAGAAAGAATTTTATGTTGAACAAGATGTCGAATGGATTGTAGAAAAATATCTTAAAGATACTAGGGACCAACCTAATATTGATGCACATAGACTAAGAGGTAGATTTATGAGGAAAAAGAAAACATTAGTTTCATATGATATGTGTTTTAAGGCTATTGGTATTGCAAATGAAATGATCAAATGTAGGAAAAATAAGTAATTTAGGATGTCACATAAATATGCTACTACAATCTAAAAAATCAATCCTTAAAGCACTCGTCAAGATCAAGGTATATAATGGTGTATGTTAAAAAATGTATAAATGTCTAACTACTTATAAGAAATGGTTTTTAGCATATTGTAGACATTTTATTAGCATTGATGAGTACTATTTGAAAAGAATATTCAAAGGCGATCTTTTAGTTGTTGTTGAAAAAGATACTAATGATAACATCTTTCCAATTGCATATGCAATGTTATATGGAGAGACAAGAGCAAACAAAAAATGGTTTCTAGATTTTCTTTAAAGATATTGGATCATTTAAAAGGCATGCATGGTCATTCATTTTAGATAGGCATAAGGTAAGTTTAGATTTAAAAAACAAAAAGTTTCTTATATTTACATAATAAACAAATAAAGAAGATTGATTATGTGTTCATTGTAGGATTTAGAAGCTATTTTGAAGAAGACTTGAAAGGTGTTAATCATAGATTTTATGTTAGACATTTGTAGTAGAATTTCAAGTATTTTAGCAATCAAGCTTTTGAAGACCATTTTTGTTGTAGAATTTCAAGTACTTTAGAAATTCGAGTTTTACATTATAGAAACGGTTCTTGAAAACCGATCGGATAATTGATCGACGGACTAGAGAGAGTTAGTACTATAGTTTGTAGAAGCAATGATCAACCAACTAAACAAGTAGAATGCAAATAGCAAGAAGTATCGAAGGAGAAACAGGTAGTGCTAGCAAGGCATAAGTCGGGTGACCGACGGGTGGATAGTTAAAGTCCAAACTGTAGAGATTTATATGTTGTCCGAGTATGTAAGTGAGGGAGCTTTGAGTGAGAGAGTTCAAGGGTTTTTTTTTTTGTTAGATATCAAAAGTTTTGAATCGAAAAATTCTATGATGCAAAAGTTCGGATTCCCTCACAATGATGTGAGGTTAGTATTTATAATGAAAAAAGATGATTTTTGATCGCTAGGTTCACACCATTCAAGTTTAAATCGTTAGATTTTGCTTTAACGATTTAGGTTCTTTAGGCTAAACCGCTTCAACTTACTAGCAAAGGCTAAAAGAAGTAACAATCGAGCCTTCTTTTAGCGGATCCCGCTCCAAGTTCACCAAGTCAATCCTCCTAATGCATCTCTAAAAATAAAATATGAACACCGGCCCCGCTAGAATACTAGTTTCCATCATTACAACCTAAGATCTTATGTTGAGCGAGACCTATCCTCAATCCAATTTATTTATGATATAGCTTGGACCCATGTCAAAACCAAAAGGTAATATAACATGGATTATCACATGATAAAATCAATAAAATTACTTAATTTATTTTAAAGAGAAATCAAACATATACACACATGAAAGAAATAAAAAAGTTAGATGAAAAAGTTTATCAATACTTGATGAATATGAAGCTAGAAACATGAGTCGGGCATGCTTACGGGGTTCAATGTCAAATGTGATTTGCTATTGAATAACATGGTTGAAAGTTTCCATATTTTCATCAATGAATAATCACCATGATGAAGAGATTTCTTATCATAGTGATCGACATAAAAACCTATAATCAAATAGTTTATCTTGGAATTCGAAAAAGTTGGAGTTTATTAGAGATGAAAGATTGTCATGTATTGTTATTCTTAGCTTGAATAACAAGTTTGAAGTGGCTCCAAATGAAGAGAATTCTATTGTTGTTGATTTAGATTGTCGACATGGGCTCGCGGGAGATGAGCGAGAACAAAGAGTCATCACATAGCTAATTAGAAAGAACTAATAAAAACCCTAAATGCATCTGGTCTAAAACGATATCCGAGTAAGGGGTCGGTTATTTATGGAGAAGATATAACATAACCACCATCTCGTCCTATCCGAGGTAGGTTACATTGAATACATATGAAAATAAAATTTTGATTTTTTTATTGTGTTATGCTTGTCATATTTATTTAAATGAATTTATTTTGTTAAGATATAAAAATAGAATAGTTTGGAGGTTTGGGATATAAAATAGAGTAGTTTGAGGATTTAGGTCGGTCTAAAATCAATACCCCCGCTCAAAGGAAAACAAATAAATTGTTTTATTTCGCATCTTCATAGGATGCATGATCCTTCATGAGGCACATAATTGGCTATGCAAGAGGGGATTGTTGGCTAGTTCTTGCGAGAGAGGGCTACCGACGTGCAAAAAGGGCTACGCTTGAGTTGCTAGCTAGTTACTAGGTGAGGATGGTTTCGGGTGAAGTTAGGTTGCAATAGATAGAGAGTTGGCTGGATAAAGATTTAAAGGAGATGAGTAGCTGATGTTATAAAAAATTGAGAGAGGGTTCAATTATTGGTGGGTTTTAGGTTTTTTAGGTAAAAGTCTGTTTTGGTCCTTGATTTCCTATAATCTACCAATTTAAATGCGATTTTGATTGTTTCAATTTCGATAGGACCCTTAAATTTCAATTAATTAGAACTTTTCTCTTTAATTTCTTCCAATTATGCCTCTCTTTTATTTTAATTAAGGGACTAAGGTTCGGGTTTTTTAATTATACCCCAATTGCCTTTTTTTAATTTCTAAACTCGTTATTTTTTTAATTAACCCTGGAACTAATCAAAGCCACTTGTTTCAATTGATATTTTTCTTTTCTTTTTTTTTTTGACTTGGCATTTTTTTTATTATTATTATTTTGCATTTTTTTGTAATAAAAATTAAAAAAAAATAATGATAGAGGTAAAAAATTAGGTGTTAACATGGATAAGAAGTCATGTACTCGTAGGAGATGATCGAAATTCCTTGTTTGTATGCATCTGCTGCCATTCAATACATCAATCTGAGAGTTGATGACTTTGTGCATGACTGCTACATCAAAGAAACTTCTTGCAAGTATATCAGTTTTCTGTTCAACTTATTCCAAGGCCTGATGATTGGCTAGAAACTGAAGACTACAACACCATTAACCCACTAGTTGCCAAAAACTAGCTGGTAGGTCCAAGAAACAAAGAAGACAACAGATTGAGCTAGAAGAACCCAACCTTTATAAAATTAGCAAAAGTGGACAAGATCATGACTTTCTCTCTCTTTTTTTTCTTTTTCTTTTTCTTTCTCTATTTGTTTCAGCTAAATGTTCTGATTTTTTATTTTATTTTTCAATTTTTGCCACATAATAATTTTATCTAACATGACATTATACATATTAATTTTTTTACCACCTGTCATATTTGTTTAGAAAATTGGTATGAAAGCTATTGGATGGATCTGGTTAAGAAAATTTAGGGAATAAAAAGATGCAATAAAAAAAATAAGAATAGAAGAACTATATTAAGAAAATGTAAAGAATAAATAAGTGTTTCATCCGATTAATAAACCACCTGAGTAGGTCAACTAAGAAATCATATTGTACGAATAGTTTTCCAAAGTAGGTAAGTACAACAAATAAAAAGCAAAATAATAATATTGGTAGGATTTTACTCATTCCGGAAGGGACATATGGTGCGTAGTCCTTGTCTGTAGATACTTTACAATGGTATATATGCTGGTAGACTCTGCCTGAGATGTATTTTTATGGTCTTCGCTGATGAAAAAGACATCTGGTTTGAAGTCGTCTCCTTTTTTTTTTTTTTTTTTTTGCCTCATGCAAATTCTTCATTCATTGTATCGAATTATATAATGTAGTGATCAGATGTTGACTGAAGAAGGGCATAGTGCTCAAGAAAAAAATTAGTCATGTCCATTTAACTCATTCCAAATTGATGTCTAGTTAAATTGTTTTTCTGCTTTTTGAATGAAACCCCTCTAGTGAGATTCAAAAACTTAAATCATTAAAGGCATCTCCTCAGGGGCATAAAGGGAGAAGGTGGAGAAAAGGAAAATTAGTCAGAATATTTTTATCTGAAGTAATTATTTGGTGATTTTCATTTTTAGCTGTGAGCTCTGGGAAACATTATTTTAGCCTTTTTAGGTGCAATGACGATGGTCGTGTAGATGAAAAGAAATTTTACTCTTTCACACTAAGGTTTTCTTCCTAACAGTGGCAAAATGTGAAAGGCAGAAAGGTCCTCCCATTGCCTTCATTGTTTGAAAAAAAAATACGCAATTAAATCCGATCACAATTTCTCCATAATAATAAAAAAAAAGGTCAGGCTACAATTAAACATTAACGTGTTCAATACGACGCAGCCAACCCTAAGTCCTTTAATATAAGGCCAGATAAAGATTACTTGGTATTTAGCAACTTGGATGATGCCATAATTGACTTTCTCGTAGGGCATGTTGAGAGAGACTAAAGAGCATTCTGAAGCTCAACAGCGTCCCAATGTAAGGTTGACAAGTTCTGAAAGTTGCGAGAGGCTTCTTTATTGTTTTGATGAATTTAGCTGTTTGCCTTCCTCTCTTGGTCTGCCCTTTGTGCTTGTTCCCTTTAGACTGCCGGTGCCTTCTGCCCTTCTCCTTTTTTTTTTTTTTTTTGTTCTCTTAGTGGACTTTGTTAGGTCTCCACAGTTTTCCTGTTGTTAGTACAACACATTTGTTCCAGGTTACTTTTCTTTCTTTTTGCTTGCCTTTTGCATCAAGGTGTTTAATGAATTTTCTTTGGCTTATCAAAAATAAATAAATAAAACAGAGATAGCAACCAGCATGAAACGTTCACGTCACGCCATTATCCCGCTTTGATCCGTTGGGCTTATTTTGTTATTTTTTATTCTACGATGGAGCGTGCGGATGGGCTCGAACCGGAGGTTGTTGGCAGAACTCCGCTCAACTGAGCCACGCCCCACTTGCCATCATACCGTTGATTGCATCACTGAATTTTTTTCCCTGAATAAACTAGAGTAAATTTTAAATTAATCCCTCTAGTTTTGCTAAATGAATTAAATAATCCCTCTTGTTTTAAACCCTAATTAATTAATCTCCTAATCAATGTTGACTGTTTATTTTTTTTAACAAAAAGTCTTATTTTCTCATTAATTTTTCCATAATTTTTACTTATTTTTTCTATTTATTAAAAAAAAATTAAGTTATAAATAGATTTAACAATATAGAGATCAATTGATTAGTAATTGAAACTAGAGAGAATATTCAATCCCTTTTGAAAAACTAGAGAAACTAATTTACAATTTACTTTCAAGAACTAGGCACCTAGTTAGTAACTAGGAATAAATTATAAATTATTCCTCTATTTTTGCAAAACAAATTAAATAATCCTTCTAATTTCAAAAACCAATTAACTAGTTCTTTACCCATTGTTGATCATGCTTAATCCAATATTATCTAATATTAATTTGTTTTAAAAAAATATCTTTTTTTTCTCATCAAAATTTCCATAATATCTATTTATTTTTTTACATTCTCTGTTTCTTAAAAAAAAATTAAATAAATTGAAAAAACACATAAAATAAATGAAAAGGACTAATCAATTAGTTTTTAAAACTAGAAAGACTTATTCTTTTTGCAAAACTAGAGAGCATTTAGCAATGCTCCTTTAAGAAAGATCTACAACGACCCAACCAAAGGAGACAGGCAAAATATTTGTCTACTTGCCATGCGGTACTCCGTACACTATCTTGAGTTAATAAACAAAAGATGTCAACCAGAAATGTACGAACATCATTGTTATAGACATGAATGAAGTTAAATCGAGTTGGGGTGACCTGGGGAGGAACAATACCGACCTAGGCTTCTATACCCCAGACTATATAGGGCGTTTCAAAAGTGCTTTATGATGGTTTAGAGCGTACCTCTCACATCAACATTACGCAATTCGAATAGAGTTTCTTACATCCCAAAAAGTTACTAAATCTCGGGTTGGGGTGGCCTGAAGGGCGGCAATACCGACCTAGGCTTCTATACCTGAGACTACTTCGGGTTTCTTCCAAGTGCTTTAAGATGGTTTAAAGCACTCACTTACAACATCATGTACCTCTCACATCAACATTATACAGTTCCAATAAAGTTCTTACATCAAAAGGAAATTCACATAATAGTTCAATCCAAGGTTATGGTGATGATGACACCAATTATTCCAAACAAATGTCACAATGCTCTCAAGCTTTCCACTTAAGAGAGTTCAATTTCAACAACACAAGGGAGAAGTGTGTAAAAAGTTGCAATTCGCCTTTTTATTTCTGAGCTGAGATTTACAACTAACAATAACATTACTCTCCCCTATTTTCATGCTAATACCATCAAGACTACATCACTGGAACACTTTTAAGCTGTTCAGATTTGTTGATAATGACAAACTAAAATCCTAAAAATAGATGACAAACACTTAAATTTTATTCATCTAATTTTTCTCTATCCTAATAATTTCAAAGAGAACAAGGATACGTCTAACCTTACACTAGGACCTCTCTTCATCTGACTGGGATGGTAGCCCTGGGACGGAATCAACAAAAAACTCCCCCACTGTTACAGGATAAATCTATCAGCATCACTTGTAAGAAAAAAGAGACGTAAATAGACTTTCAAATGAGGGAAATAAACAGGAATAATTTTACAGGATCTTTTAATGATTTCTGGTAAGTAAAGCATCGGCCAACTTATTCAAACGATCCCTTCTTTTTTAAGAATTGCTTACAATCAAGCTGAATGATGCAAAATGATCATATAGTCTACCATAACTACTTTTGGATTGAGGCTTTGTGGTGGTTATTGGGAACTGCTAATGATATATCATTAGCGTACATCAGTCGCAACAACATTGAAGCCATCTGATTCCATGGTAGAGAAAATTTGTCCTTTAAATGCGTAAGACTGAGTTTCCTAAGAATCTATCCAATCTTCTAATTATTTTACATAGGCATGAAGACATCTATCGAGGAAGAGAATCAAGAAAAAATCAGTCAACAAAGAGATAATAACATAATAGATGTAATCCCCATTACCTATGTCCTCATTCTCTGGAGAATCAAGTAAAATTTCCGAATTAGAGGGCAGAAAGGGGGAACCAGGATAGTTTCCTAGAGCTCCTAAATCTGCAAACAGTTCCGAGGTAACATTTAATCAAGGCACGAGGAAAAAGAATTAGCAAAGCACAAGAGTTTCCAGAATGGTAAGATATCTTCACAATTTGCTATGAGATAGCAGCAGGGTAAACATCTCCATGGACATAAATATAAAGCTTTATAACAAATTTAAACAATCTACAAACATTAGTTTTGAACGAATTGGAACAGCAAAATGTTCTTCAACGCAGGGAGGAAAAAGAGGAGATTGCAATTGCAGAACTCAAATCTTTCATTTACTTCACAATATTTCTAGAAAAGTGTGCATCTTAAAGCATACTACAAAAACCAGTAACGTGGAGAAATGTGAGCAGCTTGGCATCAGGCAATTTCAGAATGATTGTATATTTCTAAGGTGTCTTTTCTATCCATCTAAACTTCCAATACTTAATGACAGTTTAAACTCTTGTCTTCCCCAGATAACAACATAAATTTCTAATGCATTTAACCATACACATAGTATGGTGCAAAATCATCTGTTAGCAGACCCCAACTAGTTTGGGATTGGGTTTTGATTGTTGTAGTATTTAACCATGTACAGGAGACCAGTTACAAAAAGAAAAAATAGCACTATATGTGCACAAACTTTTAAATTTTTCTCACATCAATATACCAACATTTTTTATTGCTCAATGAAAAACTTGTCAAATCCCCACTGATCTATCCATTGCTTGATGATTTGGTGGTTTGACTTAGACCAATGAAGTGTTGACCGAATAACACCATGAAGAGGTTTTTGTTTTTTTTAAGAGAAGGAATGCTTCCTCTTGAATAATATAGCAATTAAAAATAATAACCAAATTTTTAATCATTGAAAGAGGAAAGTTCCCATTATATTACTGTTTAAAAGATAAATATATTTTTAATTAGAATTAAAACATTATACTCATTTGATTATATTAAAAACAGTTCGAGACTTTTAAAAATATTTTTAAGAAATGAGAATTATTATTATTGCTAGAAAAAAAATTAATTAAGACCGAGTCCTAATTGTAGTTGTTGTATGCATATTTTTATTGAAAAATATTTTGAGAACTTTCCTCTTTATTGATTGAAAGGCTTTGATGTTTATTAACAGTAATTTTTATTACTGATTTCTATAATGTTGAGGGAATTTCATGATATTGGTTGGTCAAAGTCAAACCACCAAGTTGAGTTATTAACAAGTGATAGTGAGCATTACTGATCATATTCATTCTCTTATGTTTAGTTTTAGGATGTGCTTCTAGGTTAAATGTGCTGAATTAAGTTTATTTTGTGGTTTAGAAGAAGAATGGAGACAAAGGAGCAAAAATTCCAATGCGGGCAAAATTCCAATGCTGGCAGATTGACTTTCGGAGTAAAAACGAGAATTTCACATCCTTAGAGCTCCAGAACGTAAAAGAGACCTCTTGAGAATTAAAGTAGACATCTTAAACTTTCCAGATTGGGTTTAAATACACAAATCTATTTTGTTCTAGACTGTCCAATTCGGTTGCAAAGTCAGGATAGAAATTCGAATCTTATGACAGTTCGGAACACTAATAAGTGTTTGGACAATATCTAGAGTTCTACACATTGAATTAAGATGATTCAAAAGCCAATTGAAAAAAGACATTCAGGCCTGCAGCTTTCATGAAGAGCCCGAGTCCATATTCTACCGCCTTCTAGCCCTTAATCAGTTAGAAAGTTACAACACAGAACCTAGAGTTCTATTCACCTACAAGTCCTAATTAATTCTAGGAATAATCCTAAATAGGACTTTGAAGCTGTCATATTTATCTTCATTCATGTATAAATAGCCTCTAGAGTTGCACATTAGGGAGATAAACTTTCTTTAGGATTTATTTCTTCAAACAATGTCTAGCTAACTTTTTTAAATTCAGTTCAAGAAATTTTAGCTTCAATTTGCAAAAGATTGTGAAACAGAGGTTTGATCTTTAAATTGTTCTTGATGATCTTAGTATCTATTGTTTCTTTGTACTTAATTAATTGATCTCTGAATTAAATTAGTTATAATTGCATAGATTATTATCTAGGTGGCCAATTGGTTAATTGTCTATTGTGATTTATAGCTAACTAACTTTTTTAATCTGTAATTGTTCTAAAAAGTTATTACAAGTTGCAAATTAGATTTGATCGCCTAAGAAAAACAAGAGAATAAATTAAAAAAATTTTGGGGTCCTAGATTGTTATTCAATCTTAACTATCTTATTAATTCATAATGCTATTATTGATTTGACTAAAATTGTTTAATATCAAAATCAATTAATAATAAGAATTTAATTCATAAGAGAGTCACTTGAGTTAATGAATACAAAAAGATTCAGATTTATTATAGGGTCTAAGTAACTCTAGGTTAAGTATTCAATGAGAAAATAATAATTTAGGTGTTTACGATCAACTTTAAATTTTATGTTTGAATTTTTCCTCGACTTGAATTTTTCCAAAATTGAGTTTTTCTTATTTGAAGTCTCTTTTATTTTTACAATCTCTACTTTGCAAACAAATCAAATCCCTTTTTTATTTAAATAAATTGAGTTGATCATCTAGTTTTTAGGATTCGACCTGAACTTTACTACAAATTTAGTAAGAACAGTAATTTAAATATAGTGAGTTCAACACGCATCAACAAGCATTTGATGGAAGCACTTTATCAGCACAATTGGAAAAATCAGTACAGCAAATTGTGGACATTTAAATTCCAAGTATTGATTGATAAACATTCGACAATCAAAATGCAATTGTCCAATTGCGAAAAAAGATTCAATTACCTTCCAAGTTCGACAAATCTGTTGTTAGATCTGAAAGGCTGAAACTCCAATGAATCTGATCCAATGATCTGGAATTTCCAGCCCCACCATCTGGTCCAAGCTGCAATCCTACAGAGCTTGCCACATCAGATGTAAATGCCGTATCTAGTGCTGATGTGTCTACCCCCATTCCTGACATGTCAGATGCAGTAAATGGAAAATGGCCACTAGATGCCACTGATGTAGGGCTAACAGGCATCTCAGACATGGATGAAATGGCACTGCTTGGTGGCACTACAGGAGTTGTATCAGCTGCACTGTTTTCCATCACCATCCTACAATAACAAGTGCAGCAAGCAATTAGCTGGTTTTTTTTCAATGAAGAAAAACCGATAACTAATATCAAAGAAAGGAGAACATATTTCACTAGATTTAGGATTTTTCGATGTCACTGACGAACATACCATACATAAATTCCTACCACTTCCAAAAGGAAAACATACGTACACGATTTTGATACCAATGTGCATTCGCTTAGAAGAACTACTTTTAATAAGGATTTTCATTCAATGCCAAGATAATTATATATGTGTTCGACACGTTACCATACACTAGGCAGAGATGAAATCACGCTGAAGTATATAAAAAGGCAACTATCTCACTAATCGGTTAGAAGTGATTGTTAATTCGAAGGGCATATGTATGCATACACAAAGAAAGTTAAGCCGTGTTCAAGTGTCTAGGTTTGAGAGCCTTGGCAAAGATAAGTCTTGTTCATTAAGTAGAAAATTTAACGATAATAGGGTGAAGATGGAAAAGTTCTCACTCATTTCCAGAATTCATCCGAATGGGATGAAAATTTCCTGGTGCAGGAACTCCATTAACCACATGACAGCTTGATATTCCACCGCCCATTGAGTCAAGATGAGGTTGACCTGGAGCTGGCATTGGGGGTTGTTGCAGGACAGGGTATCCCATCGGTAAATTATTGACTGCACTGCAAAAAAGTGACGCTGAATAACAGATACAATGATATAAAAAATACCTTGTTAACACACAGGAAACTGTGTCATCAAACCTTCAGGCACTATGCAACTTGCATTAATAAAATTGTCTTGCAGAAAATGATGAAAGAACCACATTTTCAATACCTAGGATACCTTTTGAACAAAGTACCTTTCGAACAAAATAATGGCAAACATAACTCAGTTATAAGCTTCATGGGAAAAAAATAACAGCAAAGTCAAAAGAGACACTAAAGCTTTATTAAGATCCCAATGAAAAAGAAAATCACTAGACTGAAGATGTTGACGACAATGACACATAAAAACATCTTACAGGTAAGAGTTTGTTTTTCAAGGAAGTGAATAAAATAAAAAATAAAATGAAGTACTAAATGTCAATGGTATTTGGTTTCTTTACATTCAGATAACTCTAACTTAGGAATCCATATAAAAGTTGGCATTAAAGTAAATTTTTTAAGAGTTTCACTATTTATCTCATTCTAAAATTAAGGGATGTTTTGTGCTTTCCGCAATCATTCCATTAGAAATTAGAACTTACCGGGCATGGGATGAATCCCGTTTTGTATGGGAGCCAAAGGAACTTTTGGAGGTACAGGATACTTCATGAGATGATATTGATGCTCAAGCAAATGATTAAATAGAAGGATCTGTTTCTTCAATTTCAGCCTGATGTAATAGGCCCTGAAGAAATCAGCATTTTCTTCTTCCAACTTCTGCCACACTGCAAAAGCAAGGAATAATAAAGGAAAATATCAGATTAGGTTTCTAGTTTGAATTTGAACAAAAAAAAATGATAATCAGGTTACTGTAAGGTTAATTTGTTCAAAGGTCAATATCTATGACAAATGTTCCATGATCATTCCACCTCATACAGCTTTTCAATTCAAAATAAGTGATATAAAATCCATACAGCAAGAGAACTTTGTACAAGCAACAACTTGTTGATAGCAAACACAAACTTAAAATGAAATTTTCAGAAAACCCTACCGAGTGTCGTAAACCCAGGGTCTATCCTAGCACGAGTCGAGAGGGTTTTAACAACCTCATCTCTATTCATATACAATTGTAGGCACCGTTCTATTAAATTTTGGACCTGCAATAGCCATTAATAGATATGGCGGGAAAAGAAAACCAGATTAGTTAAGCTTCTCTTAGGATCAAACCCTGTATAAAGAAAAATGGTGAGTCATAATAATAGCAACTAAAAAAACTTGAAAAAGATCACGTTCTCTCACAAGTTCAATATCTTGGCGTGAAACCTTTCTGCTATCACTGCTAGAAGCAGATATGGAACCAGAGTCTGCTACTGGAGCCTCTGTTTTGGGATTATTCTGTTGCTCACTTTGGGAATCCTGTGAAACCTGGGTGGAGGACTGTTCTTGTGCACTCTATAATCCAGAGGAAAATTCTTGTTAAATTACTGACAGACAAATTATTTACGTGATAGTTTTTAAGTGCCAAAATTACAATTATGACTGAAGGGCAACAAACAGTCCTTCAAAATGTGACTTCTTAACTGATTCCCTGAACTTGGACTTCAGCAACTAGTAAGTCCACTGCTTGCAATACTACCTCTCTTTCTTTCTTTTTTCTTTTATCTAAATTGAATTGGAGTAACACAAGTTTGAAGGTCTACATGAATCTGTAATTCAAAATATCAGATTTAACTCCTATCAACAAGGTTTACAGTCAAGTCAAATGTATTGGAAATCTAGCACATGGTTAAGTGCAGTGGTATCCATACAGTCACCTTAGAATCTGGGTGGTGATGAGTAAAAGTAAAAGTGGCAAATGCACCACAAAGTCACCAATTGAAATATATTTGTAAAATAGCTTGCAGTATGACAAATCAAAATGCATGAATAATGCATCATTACTCAGTGGCTACAACCAAAGGTAGCCACAACTAAAAACAAAAGGCATATGGATGTGTGGAGAAGACCAAGTTCATGAATCAACTGCACAAACAACATAAAGACGATAGAAGAAATGTGCATCTTCAAAGCACATGGAGTGGCTGAGTGTGTACATGCTTGTAGGGAGAAAAGGTGCAACAGAAAGGGGCAGGTGTGATGTTTTCGAGCATATACTAAACTTTGAGGTTTTTGTTTTTACTAGCCAAGAAAAGCAACTACTTAGAACACGAAATAACACAACTTAAGAGAAGACATTAATTGGGAAATAGAGGGGGTGTGGAGGTGGGGACAAAGGAGTGTGGGAGGAAGAATCTTGCACACATGCATACACAAACGAAGACATATGCATGTGTGAAACAAACCTGTAAGGTCTTCATTCCAGCTGACTGCAAGTTGACAGCATCTCTTTGTTTAGCTCATATACTCCCTGGCTGCTGCTGAGGTCATGGAATTTACTGAGGTGAAAAAAAGAGCCTCTACTTCTGCTGGGGTCATATATTAAGGCAATTCAGGCCTGGAAATAGAAAAACATATAAGAAACCACTGGAAAAAAATGTGTTGGAAATATCAATCAACAAAGTTTTTAACTGTGCAAACCGAAATACGACTAGAAATGCTTGCATTCAGATTTTAATTTTCGCACACTAGAAAGTACTTCAAAAGGGCAGGTGTGCGGAGCTGGAGCCCGGCATGTTTGAAGTTCCTTAATTCAATAATATTCAACGAGCGAACAGGAATGATATGCGAATATTCAACCATATTTGATAGGTGTAGAGATCGCCGACACATTTCCCATGCACAAGCATTATTTACAATCATTCAAACTTTAACAAATTCCATAAATTCATATCCTGGTTCCCTGCATTATTTGACCTATGAACCATATTTCATAAACCCATTGTTCTCATTATAAAAAAACTCAGAACTGAAACGTAACATAGGACTGCATTGCACCGAAATTCTACACCGATTATCATTTCCTTGTAAGAATCAGGATTGAGACTTTTAACTACTAGCATAATAGGCAAGTGTGGTCTTCGTTAACTATTTTAGGAGACATGCTACCAATAAGTTATTGGAGTTAGAAGTTTTATACAAACCCTAAGCCCTAATCTCTTGTTCCGACTTCAATATTCTTTGTTGTTTTATTCCTCCTACTCTACCATAGCATTAATCGGGCAGAAAATCTTGAAAATATCATATCCAAATTTGGCACAGCAAAATGGCTCAGGATTTGGCAAAACAAAAGTTTCCTTTAGAAACTCCAAAGTTTTTTCTCCAGGTCAACCACTATTTACGAAGAGACACAAAATTGAAAAACAAACAGATCCCAGTCCATTGATTAGTTTAGCATCAAAAAAATCTATAATAAACTGTTAAAATTGCTCAAAAAATAAAAACATAATTGAGTTAAAAGCACTTTAATTAATTAGATAATTAGCATAAATACTCCCTTGCGTAACCTAATCGAACAAAGAATTTTAAAAAAAATGAAGATAAAACGTAACTTATAAAAACATGTAGAATTAATTATATTCAGTTAAAAATCGTAAGCTATAAACAGTAAGATCCAGAAAATAATTACCTTACACCAAGATTCTGAATCTCCAAAGCTCCCAAAAACAGAAAAAAAATTGCCAAAATTTTTATTTCGACGAATTTATAGAGCTCAAATTTCGACAAACTGAGCTCTATGTTTTGAATTATTTTTAAGAACTAGAGGAATTGGCAAGTTGACACCCTCTAGCTCAAAAGCTAGACTGCAACTGTCGGTTTAAAAAATCTAAAAGTTAAATTTCAACATTTGAGCAAGAATGCACTGCCGAGATTTTGAATGTACAGAAGCCGGAGGAGGAAAAAAATCAGGTGAATTGAGTGATAGTTGTTGGTTAGAAACACGGATTCTATGGCATTACAGAGAGGGTTGAATGATTGAGGCGATGCTCTGCCAAAAAACAGAGAGAAAGGAAGGAAATGGGGTAATATTATTTCTCACCAAATTTAAACTGCGGTGTTTTTTCCTTTTTTGTTTTATAGTTTTGAAAGTAAGCGAAGAAATAAGTTAGTCGGTATTTATTTACCAATTTCTAACACGGCTACAAAGGCTGCTTATGGCACGGCTTCTGTTTTAACGGCGCTGTTAAGGAACAATGGCCGGAAGATTTTTGTTTTCAAAACGGCTCATGATTCTCATTGTGGTCCTTTCATTATTGTACCCGAGAAAATAATTCTCTCTATTGAGGTGGCTAGCCTGATTGGCAAAAGGTGCGTTGGTTCTCGGCCAATACTAAGGCAGACTTAAATCTGAGACGTGGATGTCATATTTTACTGTTTCTAGTTTTGGTTGTGTAAAAAAACTTGATGTAAAAATACCTCTAATTATAAACTAAATTAAGAAAAGAAGAATTCTCGATTATGTTTGACACTCCAATCCATTTTTTAAGGGTTTTATGGTAGAAATTCTCCTCAATTTATTACAATTTGATAATTTTATATTTTTATTATTAATTTATGTAATTTGAATTTAAAATTTTTTTTGGATAAATCTTATTCTTTGTCCATTATTTATAACCATCAGTATTTTGATCGTGAAGTAAAATGCTTCCATTGTTTTTAAAAAAACCATTAAAAAATCATTTGTAGAATTAAAGAGATCTGTCTTAACCCCTTTAATTCTGAATTGCAATCGAGGGGAGAGAGAGAGAGAGCAATCAGTTATGGTAGAGATGATGGATGGAGTTGGTGATTTGGAGCTTAAAGCTGAAGAAGGAAAAAGCAAACACCAGAGGAAATTCTTGGGGAGCAGAATGAGCCAGAGCTTATTTTTCATAGAACAGAGGTTCTTGGGATAGAAGCCAGCAGAAGTAAATCTTTCCATCCCTCAGATGCCGATCTTGAGGCTGAGGGATCTGTTTGGCCTGAGAAGGTTGTGGCTTTTAAGATTTTTGTCAAGGAGAAGGTTTTTTTTTTTTTTTAAATGAAATTTTGATTGGAGGTTTGACTGAACTCGAGGACTAGGATGAGTCTAACAAGCTTGAAAAGAAGAATGCTTATTTGATTATTGAAGCTCCAGCAACTGAAGCTCCTCTTCCAACTATTTCTGGTGAAGATGATGTGTCCACTAGCGACTCAATTGATGAACTAGCAATTATTTTTCAAAAAATGAAAGAATCCATTATTGTTAAGGACCGATTTTACAAGATGCGGAGGTTCACCAACTGCATTTTAGGTTCAGAAGCTGTGGTTTTCTTGTCAGGGGATCAATACTTGGAGAGGGAAGAGGTCAGTTTGATTTTTAGCTTTTCCTTTCGAGACATGCATGGTGCTAGAACCAACAGATGCGTGGTAGATCCCTTTTTTTCCAATTGGCAAATATTCCTTCTTTTAGCATATATTTGTATATAATTCATGCCTCTTATGCATTCTCTCAAATTCCTATGTTGAAGAGGATAAACGTTATCGTATTTAAGGAATAAAGATTGTATGGCTTGAAAACAATAAATTAAAAGAAATTTTTTATTTTTAATTTTAGCGAAAATTTAATAAATTTAGAGATAATATTTTCATTACAGTAAAAAAAGTCCTCATCAAATATATTTTTCATTTTTTCCTTGAGTAAAAACAATTGAAACGGCAGACGAAAGAATAATTGGTGGCTTTTCAACTTAAAAATAAAAATCCGTAGAAAAACCTGCAGTACAATGTCAAAAACCAAGACGACAAAATCCATCAGACTTATCAAGTATCCACGTGAGTAACTTGCAATTAAAGGTCCACCAGACACGTTTAGTGCGTAAGGTTGGCAATTATTTACCTCAAAGCAGACGAATATAGATACAAAGATGGATATGGATAAAAGACACTAGATTTATCCGGATACGAAAACAGATATAGTTTCTTCTTATCCGAGTATTCGCATATATATATATATATATTGTTAAATTTTTAAAATTTTTAACTACATATTTAAAATAATTTGTGTATATTTTAAATATTATTTTAATTAAATTTGTTTACTAAATATAAATATTTTATTTTTTTAATTATAATTATAAAACAAACTAAAGTAAAACGTAGTTTTACTATTTATTTCATTATTTGAACACTATTCACATAATCACAAGTCACCGTTCCTTTAGCTATTCATGTTATTTTTTAACATTTTGATGCTTAAATGTTCTAATTTTTTTTTTATTTCAAACTTTAATTATATTGTGATTTGTTCCTATTTTGTTTTAGTGTTTTATGTTAATTGTTTTTATTATTTAAAATTTATTATTTTAATTTATCATTTTTTTAAATTCTCTTCTTTTTTTTTCAATTTTAAACTTTAATTTGTAAATTTTTTTTATTATTTAAAATGTACTACTTTAATTTGTCATTTTTTAAAATTCTCTTTTTTTGTTTTAATTTCAAGCTTTAATTATATTGTAATTTGGTCTCATTTTATTTTCATATTTTTTATTAATTATTTTTACTATTTTAATTTTTTATTTTTAAGAAAATTCTCATCAATTGATTTAAAATTATATTTACTGATAGTTTTGATTTATTTTGCTATATGTATGGATTTTGGAATAAATTTTTAAAACATGATTATTTTTTCTTTTAAAAAATAGATTTAGATCATTTTTAAATTATAGTGACATGATTAATATATATAATTTGTCTAAAATATATTTTTAGATTAAAAGTGTATTTCAAATAATTTTTTCTCGTTTTTTATATTATTTAAAATTTACTATATTAATTTATAATTTTTTTAAAATTCTCTCTTTTTTTAATTTCGAACTTTGATTATATTGTGATTTCTTCTTGTTTTTGTTAAAATTTACTACTTTATTTTTATTATTTAAAATTAAAATAATTTTCTAAATGATTTTTTTATTTTATTCAACATGTAGCATAACATGGATAAAAAAACTAGTATACTCTATTTGATGGAAATTGATTGGAAAAAACTTGAAATGAACTTTTCAAAGATTGAAAATTGTGGAAGTTAAAGAGGCCTATATGAAAATGGAGATGGAGGATGCATCATCCACATCCATAGCTCTTAATTATCATCTCTGTTTATATGCATGCTTGTGTGACTTCAAATCACTCATCACTTCACTTTTTTTATGAGCATAAATAATTAATAAGAAAAATACTCTAAAAAGATTCCGAGAAAATAAATAGTATTTCTTCCGTATTATAAATACAATGATACATGATCCTGCGCATAACCATAACCACACACAAAACATTATATAAAGTACAATACCATTTCTCCTGTTCAATCACCGGCCAGACTCCAAAACATACATAGAAAGGATCATATCATACGTGACAAGACGTGATGGAATACGAACGAAAAATTTCTGAAATTACCTCGAAAAAACTCTCACTTTGCTGTTGCTTTTGATTGTTACTCCACTTTATGTATATATTTGGATTAATTTTTATATCAATTAAAATTAAATTTATTTATTTTTATTATTTGAAAGCAGATAAAAATACTTTTTTTTTTTTGTAAATCAAGCACAAATAATGATACGATTTTAATAAAAGTCATGGCAACTTCAATTCAGGTGAGAAAATCCAGAATTATTTCGCACTGATTTGATTAGTGTTATATACATTTTTACAATTTATATCGATTTTAAGTATATCTTGCATCACGGACAGACGTGTTCAAGAAACTAAAAAGAGAGTTACAAATACATAGCACATGCTAGGATACTATAAATTTGATGTTATTCATAAAGTAAATAATAATATTTACTTTTTAAGAAAAAATAGACAAAAAAAGAATAAAAAATTTTGATCCTAGAGAAAATATTTTTTATTATTTTTATGAGTCATATATAATTTTTTTTTCTTTTTTATGTTTTTTCCTTTAGTTAAAATAGATTCATGAAATAAATATTATTAATTATTGCATGAATATTTTCAAATTTCTCCTAAAATACCTGACTTTGTAGGGTAAGGAAATGTTGAACAATGAAAGAAACAGACCAATAAAAAAAACCTTCTTACCTACACAATCCAAAAATTAATAGGAAATTTTTACATTCTTAATAAAAATACCAACCTCATAAGCGGTAGGTGATTTTCTTTTTGCTTCCTCCCCTTTTCACTTGTTGTTTGATGATTGGATTTTGTTTTTCTTAAAGAAGATGTGGCAAATCCTGAAAAAAAAAAAAATGGAATTTACATAAATGCTAATGATCCGTCTATGGCAGCCCTACTTTCCAGGAGTCTATTTGAGATAAATGTTGAAAATAAAAGTTAACATTGTGAAGTAGAGTGTTACTTCTATGATAAGTTTTACAGGAGCGGAACTTGAATTTAAAAAATTGGAGTGTCAATTTGAAAAAACTTAGGATAAACATGAAAAAAAAAAAACAGATAAAAAGGATGTAGAGATGTGTGTGTGTATGTATATTAGGGTGCACCATGCGTATTTTCAAAGAATCTAAATCTCAATATTAAGTGTGTAATTAAAAGTTTAGGAGTAAACAGTAAACTTTCTCAAAGTTTAGAAGTGTTGTAGCATCCTTAGTTCGGTACATGGATGGCAATAGGCGGATAGCCGATCCATTAATTTATTTTTTTACCATATACATAAAAAATATCCTATTTATTATTCATTAAAAAATTATCATATAAAATTTTATTGAATTTATACTCGATCCATATTAGTTTACATCCTTATTCAATACCTTGCTAAATTTAATTTGTAAACATATTAGTTTTTCACATGCAACATATTTTTGTGATAATAGTTCGAATGTTATTGTTTTTATTTTTTTTATTAAACTAAATTTCGGTAAACTATATCTCAAATAACATTAATATTTTTTAAAAAAATGGAATTATGTTGTGTGTGTCATTAATGCACTATTGTATAACTTCAAGGTCCGACTTTTTGAGACCTATCACACCACAACGAGGCTCGCGGCAAGGTGACCCGCTGTCCCCATATCTATTTATATTATGTGCTAAAGGGCTTTCATTGCTACTTCGTCGAAAGAGAAGTTAGGTCTTATCCATGGCTGCACAATGGCTAGAGATGCCCTAGCAATATCTCGTTTATGTTTTGCTAATGACTCGTTATATTTTCTTTAAGACTACTCAAGCAAAGAGTAATGTTATTGTGGATGTTCTTGGGACTTATGAGAAAGGCTCGGGCCAGTCAATCAACTTCCAAAAATTCTCTATTATCTTCAATGCAAATGTACGAACTTCTAGGAGAGGTTTGGTTGTTGGTTAGTTCCATGTTACCGAGTCAAATGGACATGGGACATATCTAGGTCTCCCTTCATTGATTGGGAGGAAAAAGAAGGTAGTTTTTGCCTACATCAAGGACAAGACTTAGAAAAGATTGTAGAACTAGAAGCATAGACATTTTTCATGCGGAGGCAAGGAGGTGCTATTGAAATCTACTCGTCCAAGCCATGCCAATTTTTGCAATGGGCGTGTTCTTATTGCTTATGGAGTTGTGTAATGATATTGAGAAGATGATGAATTCATTATGGTGGGGTTCGAGTGGGAGAGAAACCGGGGGATTCACCGGCAATCCGGCAATGTCCGTGTGAACCGAAAAGTAAAGGTGGAATGGGGTTTAAATGGCCGCATGACTTCATTGTAGCTATGCTTGGGAAGCAATGTTAGAGACTCGTTGACTATTCTAGATACTTTAATGGCGTGCGTACTCGAAGGCTAGGTACTTCCCTCGGTCTTCTTTTATGAAGGCTTCGCTAGGTCACAACCCAAGCTATGTTTGGCATAGTTTGTTGGCGAGCATAGGAATAGGTCAAGAATAAGAGTATATGGAGGATTGGAAATGGGATTTCGATCCATGTTTGAATTGATCCGTGGTTGCCCAATAGTGCTTGGCCGTTTGTTCAAAGGTATCTCAACTAATGCGGGATAGGGAATCAAGATGGGACGTTGCCTTCATTGATAGTTGTTTAACCGATAGGGATTGTGGATTAATTCTACAAATCCCGTCGAGCTTAAGAAGATCGATTGATTCGTTGGTCTTGGGTTATACATAGGAGTGAGAAAACTCGGTTAAGAGTGGATATTTTGTCCCGAATGGGAGGAATAACGTGTTTCCTCCTATTTAGATGTCATTTTGGAACAATTTATGGCGCATTAAGGCCCCTCCAAAGGCCTTGAATTTGTTATGGAGAGCTCGTAGGGATTATCTTCCTACTCTATCGAGTCGATCAAAAAGAGAGTGGATGTTGATCTTTGGTGCCTAGTATGTGGTAATGAAACATAAACTATTTTTCATGCTTTGGTTGATTGTCCCAAGTATAGGAAGGTTTGGACCGGATCATGTATAGGTTTGGAGAGAGGAAATGCGAGCTCATTCACAATTTGGTTATAATGTCTTTTTGCTAGGCTATCGACCGAGGAGTGTGAGGTAACCGTTATGCTCTGCTGGAGTAGGTGGCGAGATAGGAATGATGTGGTTTGGAATGGGAAGAGTCAACCGATAAAGGTGATCCTCAAGATGGCTATGGACATAATCTCTTAGTTGAGGAATGCTAAATCCGATAGGGCATCAACTGTTAGCCCCTTATACGCCAAACAACCAATCATCAACAAATGGACCCTACCTCCCCGGGTAGGCTGAAGGTAAATTTGGATGCTGCTTTGTTCTTGTCTTCTCATTGTATGGGCATTGGTTGTGTTGTGTGGGATTTTGAGGGGCTGATGGTTAAAGCCTTCTCAAATATAAATAGGGATATCTTGGATCTAGGTATTGCAGAATGCTTGAGTCTTAGGGAGATGCTAAGTTAGATAAAGGAAAAGCAAATCTCGGATGTGATTGTGGAGTTGGAAGCACAATTAGTTGTGTAGGCCATGATGAATCCGTCTTGTGTGTTGGGGATCGCAACCCTTAAATTTTTTGTTAGTAGCTTTGGATGCGGATTAGTCATTTTAATGAAACCGATCTTATATTAAAAAAGAAAGAAAGAAAGAAAAAATTCAAAACCTTTTATTTGCACTAAAAAATAAATAAATTAGTATGAGCATAAAATAAGAGGGCATACATGTAAATTTCAACAATTTAAAAACTTTCATGTGAAATAATATATTAGAGGACATATATATATATGAAGTCTTGATTAAAGACTTAGCTTTATATTTGGATGGTTTTCGTGCATCTTATGTCTTACTTGTTATTACAATTTTTTTTTAACGGCTAATTCTAAGGTTGCGGCTAATATTATTTCTACAATTATCCTACACATTTGTTGACTTTTGTCCCGTCCAGTGGGGTTTCCCCCCTCCTCACATACCCATTAACCGAGTTGTAGTCGATAATTACATGATCAGATTCCAAAATCGAATGTGATGTTTAGCAGAATCAGTGAAAGTTGTAAAAGAGAGAGAGAGAGAGAGAGAGACAATTTGTAATGCCTGCCCTTCCAAAAGGATAGGCATCTTAGACTTTGCCTTTTGAACTTGCAAACAAAAAGTTCGCTAACACCAGTGGCCGTTTGGGGATAAAGCTCACTGCGACAGCTTCACTGGTCAGTACTGATGAGCCAAGCTTTCTTAATCCTGGAATTGCCTGCCAAGGTTTGGAAGAAAGAGAGAAAATATGGCCTGAACTCGTTAATTAATTAGTTTCAGGAGAAAATGACAAGAATGCTGTAATTCTAAAGCCAAGTCGTTGCTTGTTGTTTTACTCTCATTCCAGGCCATGACGCCATGGCTAGCATAACTATTATCATTATCGTAATTTACACGGTGGGTCCAACTATCAGTGTGTGGTCCTATCTTGGATATCTTATTGCCCACTGAACCAATCCTTTGATTTTGAACGAGATCTCCTATATATCATTATTCTTCGAATGGCCAGGACCACCACTGCCCACAATTGTGGCGATGCCAACTTCTTTATTGGATCCTGTAATAGCTTTTTTCAGAATTATTGGTTTCCTTTTTTGGTAAAAAAAGAAAGGCAAAGATCCACCAGAAAATATACGGTGGTTAATGGTTACTACTGCGGCTTTTGCTATCGTTAGCTTTCTTTCCAATCAGGTTGCGCCGAAATCGTATTCCTTTGGCAAAAGGACTTTCTTGTTTTTTTAAGTTTTTGGGTCATATTTTTAAAAAGCCAATAGAAAAAATATTGGGTGAAATTTTTAAAACTATTTTGAAAGTCATTTGGAGTTTCAAGATAATCAACCACACTTCTCAACAAAATATGATAATAACCACAAAAAACGAATTAAAAAAATAGAGTAAGAATTGCCATCATCGAGTTGGAACTTGGAAGGTTCAATTTTCCTATCTAATTCTTTTAATATATCCAAACAATAACTCAGTGTTATCAAAATACAAGGTCGAGGTAGTAACCAATGCTGCGAGCTTTTAACAATTAAACACGTTTCAGTTGTACAAACTCTTATGTCCAAGTTCAACCCAGAAATACACTTAAATTATATGCAAATAGTAAAGGGAGATTCGGGGAATAAAAATTCCTTATTATTGGTAATAAACAATCATATGTTGATAAGAAATGGAAATTTATCGCAAGTACCGAATTTATATAAATTAAAATCTTTAATGAGTTGAAGCAATGAATTGATTGCCAATAATATAAATGGTTTGGTCCACAAGAATCAAATAAAGGAAATATTATAAATTAAAAAGATAAAAATAGCATCTTATTTTTTTATTATCCAATTCGTCATTTCAAACGTAGAGATATTAAATATTTTAACATTTCATACTAAATATTTTCAAAGCACAGTTATCCAAGACATATGTAAATTATAAATTAGTTTTTTGGTTTGAAGAAATTAATTAATTAATTTTTTTAATTTTCAAAAATGATTATTTAATTAATCATTGGTTATACTAAATTTAATATTATTTTATTTTTAAGAAAATATTTTTTGAATATCAATTTTTATTTAAAAAATAAATTAGAAAAGAATATAAATATATAATAAATAAATAAATATTTTTAAAAATAAAAATTAATTAATTTAAAAAAAACTAAAAGAATTAATTTTTAATTTACTCTTCGGGACAGCTGGATGTGAGAAGGGAAAAACAAAACAAAAAAGAAGACATAAATTTTACGTGACGTTAGAAGCTGGCTCGTGAGCCGTCACGAGCCAAACATGCATGGACACGTGATCAAATTTAAGGCTACTTCGCAGTGGCTAAACAAAAATTTTAACCATCAACTTAATTTAATAAATAAAATAAATTGACCAAATCATTGTTATTAGCATAAAAAACAAAACTCCAATATTAATTAATTAGAAAGAGACCAATAAAGAAACGACACATGCAACAGCTTTTGTTTCTTGTACACACCAACCAATAAAAGAGTGAATCAATCACAGATAATCCTGACATTAAATGGCAGAGTGCCGACCTGTCATACTCGGCTGTCAATAATACACGTGTCACAAATAAACCGGCAGAGCGTGTCTTTCGTATGGCCGTTCATGGCATTGGGATTTGGGGTCAATATTGAGAAAAGCAATCGGAGGTTTGAAAATTCCCGCGACTGGTTAATCCTTGACTTTTGGCGCCATCTTGACTTGTAAAATTTCCCTATCAAAACTCAAAAGCATTTTGGCCCAATGGGGTATTTGATGGTGGCATTTAGTAAAAAGATAATTATAATATAAGTATATCGATTTTTAATCTTTCCCAATAAAGTATATAAATTTTATTTTGTTGTTTGAGTATGTTATTTCTTTTAAAATTGTTAATTAAGTATTTTTGTCAATTTTTTTAATTAATGACGTGTTTATTATTCTCAAAATACAAAATTATAATTTTGTAATTTTTTCTCAATAGATTACATGAACTTTAATTATTTCAGGTTAAGTATATCAATTTTTTCAAAATTGTCAATCAAATATTTTCTTCAAGCTCTCTATTAATTAATGATGTGTCCAAATACTAAATTATATATATATATTTTTATCTTTTGTAATAAAGAACTTTCTTCTTAAATTATTCTAGCATTTTAAAATTTGACAAATAATTAAAAAATATATATATATATTTTAGTTATAAAATCTCAAACAAAATTTAATAAGGCTTGCTGCTAAAAAAAAAAAAAAAAAAAAAACCAATTAGCCTTTGGATGTGAAATTGAAGGAAACACATATAGGAGATTTTTTATTGAAAATGTTTATTTGTGTTTTTCTTCAATTTTCACTTTTAAACCTAGTTAAGTTTGGTTTTGAATTTTAGAGATATATTTTTTTAATTATTTGTCAAAGTATAAAATAGTAAAATAATTTGAAGAGAAAGTTTCTTTCAACAAAATAGATGATAAAATTATAATTTTATATTCGAATACATCATTAATTAACAAAGAAAATAATGAAAATACTTGATTAATGGTTTTAAAAAAAATTCATACATTAAAAAAAAATTTAAAGCTCATGTGCTCGATTGAGAAAAAAATAAAATTATAATTTGGTATTTTAAAAGTATCGTACACATCACCAATTAACGAAAAAATTAACGAAGTACTTAATTGACAATTTAAAAAAAACATTGATGTACTCAAACGAAAAAATTAAAATTCATATACTCGATTAAAAAAAAATCAGCATACTTATGGTGTAAATATCTCATTTACCAAATATTATGAATCCTTTAACTCGTTTCCTTTCGATTCAATTATAAGCCCTTGATTTGTTTTAAGAAATACAGGGTATGTACTAACAATCTTCGAATTGGCATTTGATGCAAGATTCGAGGATGATACGTTTAAGCTCAAGACACTCAATTAAACACGTTCAGAAATATTTCTTTCAAAATTAAAGTTGATAACGAATCCGAGTGATTAATGTCACAATTATTAGTTATGATAAAAAAAAATATATCACAATTATTAAACATGAAAAACATTAAAACCTATAATCACTTATCTGAATCTTTTCGTTATAATATTAAGAAGAAAAAGAAACTAGATCCATGTACGACATGTTAGGATCTAAAGATTTAATTCAATGTGTCACGTATGATATAAAACTATTTCACTCAATTCCTCGATGCAAAAGGCATGCTAGATTATTAAAATCGACTATTTTAAATACCAGAATAAAAATGCATCGATACAACTAAATAAACATCAATATACTTTTTAACAATCATACAACACATTTTTTTTTCTTCACAACAGTACTAATTGAATTAATAAGGACAAAAACTAAAATACTTGACAAATTGCCTACATTAAATGCAAAAAATAACAGTTATGATTAAATTCATAAACACACAACGTTAAAACAAACCTAACAAACTCCTACTTGTTATTGTGATCAATGGGTGAAAAATTCTAAACTATATGGCATGAAGTGGAATATTGGTGAATTGTAAGGGTAAAAAATACCCTTCTTATTTTTGAGGTAGGAAACTAATAATAATGTAATCAGGCCACCATATTTTGTTACAAAACTCATCGTTTAGGTATTGTATTTTCGTCAATTGATAAAAAAAAAAAAAAAGACTCATCTATTATCATTTAATACAATTGAATTCATGTATTTTTATTTCAAATGATTGAACATAAACTATCAAATAAAAAAATAAAAATTTTAAAATACTAATTATGAAAGGGAATAATGATATTAATGGGAATGAAATAAAAGTTGATGAAAATGACTCAAATAATAAATAAAATTATTTAATTGATTGAGAATTTTTTTATTTTAAGAAATTATATTCAACGGATTGAAATTAAAAATACAAGAGTTTATTTGACCAAATTTATAGTAAAAATATTTTGTTAATAAATTGATGAAAACACAAATTGCAAATAATATGTTTATTCACATTTTTGTTTTCTGGTCGATGTTTTTGTGAAATTTGACCGTAAATAAATCAGCACCTTCCCAACAACTCTTGTACAGCTCGCGTTGTACAAGCCATTTGGCTCTTAAATATTTTTAGTAATCCAAAACTCTGACGATTGTCCTTTAGCCCAGTCCTAGAGCACCAACAGGTACGATCCAACAGCATCAACTCATCAAGAAAGTAATAACACGATGAGGATAACGACGATATCAAGAGAAAAGATGGTGAGTATAATGATTACGAAATCTAAGGTAGGAAAGGCCAACAGTCCCATCACCCTTTCACCGTTTAAGCGCACCACCTAACTAGCCCCCCACTGCCCACCAGCTAAGCCACACAAATCCTGCAGCCAGGTCAATCAACCACCCAAAGTTTTCCCTTTATATATCTTTTAGCACAATAATTGTACCGTTAAAATGTGATTACCCGTCATATTCCTCATTGATGGTGCAATTAGAATTATATACAATGTTTCAGTATGTGTGATATGCCTATATACACACAATTATTCTCTATTATAAAAGCAAAAAAAAACTATTTTCTACGTAAAAAATAAAGAGTTTAGTGGTAAAAATTACTTCCAAACTATTAGATTTTAACAATTTAAGACCTTTTACTATTAATTTGAATTAATTGAACCCTATAATATTATTTGTTTTGGTAAATGTAACGGATATCCGTTATCTTTAAGGATCAATCATTTGACCATTAACATTAAGGCTTCTTCTTTTTAGTTAATTTGGTCAAAATACGGTTTATATAATATTACATAGTAGTTATTCATTAGATTTTAAATTTAATAACACTCATAAAAAAATAAAAGTATAAATAATTTAATAAAAAAATAAAAATACATGTATTTAAATAAAAAATAAAAAAATAAACTCTCGATTAGAAATAAAATAAAATGTTTATGTTAACGTGGTGGACACATCAAGCATGTTTACATGTCAATTTAATAATTACATTAGGATGAATCTAACAACAAATATACTTGATCAGAAAAAATTTAAAAATTTACATCAACGACAATTTACTAAATACATACGATATGTTATTAATGCAAATCTTCAAATATTTTCTAATCAAGTTTTTTTTTGTTATTAAATTCATATTGACATAACTATTAAATTGATACATCAACAAGCCGACTCATTCATCACGTGAGCATAAATATTTTATTTTATTTCTTTTGAGTGTTTGTATTTTATTTTTTAAAAAATATACATACCGTTGTTTTTTCTATTTGATTACATGTACTTTTAATTTTTGTATGAGTGTTATTAATTTTAAAATATGATGAATAACCACTATGCAATCTTATATAAACCATATTTTGACTAAGTTAGCTAAAACTAAAAAAAAAATTAAAAAAAAAAACCAAGAAAGTTAACAATAAAATGTTTTACCGTTAAAGACAATAGCTAAGGATCACATTTGCTAAAAAATAATAATTTGAGATCCAATTAACCTATATTGATAATAAATATATGAAATTGTCAAAATCTAGTAGTTTGGATCGATTTTTTGCCATTAAACCAAAAGTAAAACATCAAACGAACACCAATTGTTTCATAATACCGAAGAAAACACAGGGAAATGCCTCGATCTGTTTTCTAACCGCAAGTTTCATAAATATGATGAATAAGAATGAGGAAAAACTTAATGAGAAAAAAGTTTAGAAACTTACATTAACAACAATTTAATTAATACGAGATGACATGTCGTTAATGCAAATTTTCAAACATTTTCTAATCGATTTTTTTTATATTAAATTCATATTGATATAACTATTAAATTGACACATCAAGTATGCTAACTTATCCTTCATGTGAGCATGAATATTTTATTTTATTTCCAATTTAGTATTTTTATTTTTATTTTTTCTTTAAATATATATACTTTTATTTTTTCTCGTTTGATTATTTTTACTTTTATTTTTTTTTATGAGTGTCATTAATTTTAAAATCTAACAAATAGGCACTATGCAATCATATGTAAATCATATTTTAACTAAGTTCATTAAAATCAAAATTAAAAAAAAATCAGTAATGTTAACTGTTAAAGGATTTACTGTTATATATAATGACTAAATATCACATTTACTCAACCTAAATTGATAATAAAAACTTAAAATTGTCAAAATCTTGTAATTTAGGGGTAATTTTTTAAATTAAATAAAAAATAGAACATCACACGAACACAGATTGATTTATAATACGGAAGAAAACACGGGAAAATGCATCGGGGTGTTTTCTAGCTACAAGTTTCGTAAATACAATGAATAAGAAAGAGGAAATTGTTGATGAGATGCCAGGTTCTTATGCACAGTCGGAACACGTGGGCTTCACCACTTTCTCATTCCTTGCTACAATGATGCATAAACCACTAAATGTTTATTCGTTTTCTTCTGGTCAGCCTCTTGAAATAAACCGCATCGCATATACTACCAAAAGCTCTACCAAGGGTAAGAAAGGCCAAGAACTGTGCGCCGCGCACACCACAAGTTATGACGAACCATCAATTTCACACAAGAAGCACTCTATATTTTCAGGTTATGTTCGTCTCATGAGCCCTTCAAAAGCTCTTTAATACCAACTTTTTGTTGCTTTGAAAAGGCCCTGATTTTTTTGTCTCGTAAAAATTTAATCAGATAAATAAATAAATCAAGCTACGAAAATAAAAATAACTCAAGAGGAACAAATATCAACATTGTCTGGCACCATGCCCATACCGAAATTCTGGATATTTCATTAGAGCATAACTTCGGCACTGAAAGCATCCAAACACGTCTCTTGTCCAAGGCAAACTTGTGTCTCTAATCATTTGTGTCCATGTCTTACTCCTTAGTATGCAGCAACTTGAAGACCTTGTAATTTTGTTGAACCCATCTCTGAAAAGAATCTAGGGGCCAATGCTTCTTGAATAAACCTGCTATGAGAATTATTGGGAGAGGACCACTTTATATCACCTTCATTCAGCAACTCTCTTTTTTAAAAAATTTGTCTACATGTACCGGCTTGGTTTCTTACAAGCCACTAAGCGCTCGTGTCCAACAAGGGACAGCATTTGAAGTTACTATCACTACTTGCAATTTCTATCCCGATCCATCATTTGGGTCGACGTGACTTCAACATTTGTGAAAAGGTTAAGGTAAAATATTCAAACACCAGTAGACTCTTGTGGTTTTTCATCGTGAGATGAGAAATTTTAAAATATTCAAAAAATAATTATTGTATAATTACTCTATAAATCTATTTTTAAAGAGAAAGATAAACTTTTTTTTAAAAAAAATTACGTTCGAATTTATTAAAAATGATAAAAATATTTTCACTTCAACTCAAATTTTCTTTTTCAATTTTTTACTCCAATTTTTCTTTATTATTTGTGTTTATTTCTTTTTTATGGAATAAGCATCAATAATTATTTTATAAATAATATAAAATTTCTCCTCATCGATTATGTCCTTTAAATGCTCCAATTAGCTATTAAAAAAAAAAAAAAAAAAAAGAAGGAAAGAAGGAAAGAAAGAAAGAAAACGAAAGTTCTTTATGGGCCAGTTCAACTAGATACTAATGAAGTTTGACCAAATGATTTTCAACACATTGGCCCAATGTCTCTTGCTATTCAAACAGCCATTAGCCGGCCATTTTATCTGTAATGTGGCTTGGTCCAGCCATTTCCTCTGGACCTCATGAACGCGTGTGACTGAACCATAAGAGGCATCCGTCCAAAGATGAAAATGCTCTTGATTCCAAGTTTAAACTCTCAGCCGGACGGGAGTGACATACCCCTACCCAATCTAAGATTAATCCACGAATAGAGACGAAGGCCGCAAGTAGTTAAATTCAAGAATACTGTTTAATATTATTAGATTATTATTTTATTATTTAGTATTTTTTTAATCTATAGATAATAGCTTACAATACATGATCATTGGTTATGCAGTTGAGAAGTTAATGTCAATAGCTAATGAAATAAAAGAATAATGTTACCGCAACAAAAATGAGATAACTATTATTATGAAAATAAAGGATTACTTTAACTTTTTTATGTGACCTTCTTGCTAGTACAAGTAGCTCACTAAGGCTTATTCACATATAGTATTAAAGACTTAATTTTTTAAAATTTCATATATATATATATATATATATATATATATATATATTCAACATATTTAGCACTATAAAATGAGAGGTAATCCCTCTCTAATTAAGAAATTCTAACTTTGTTTTATGGAGTGCTTAAGAATTATCAAGAGGTACGATGTTTCTCCGTATAGAATACGAAACATGAACTAAAAGACTATTATCGATCGGTTTTATTGAATATTGAATTTTATGATTGTATTTTTATAGTTTAGAAACAAACGCTCTAATTGCTCGTTGGTTGGATATGAGATTCTATTGTGTCATTGAGTGCTTAAAAATTATCAAAAGATATGATGTTGCTACATACATAATAAAAAGCATGAACCAAATGACGGTTATCATTTTGTTTGATTGAATATTGAATACTTTTATTGTACTCTTTGTATTTTTGAACTAGACTAGTCGCTTGCCCGTGCTACGTTACGGGTCCGATAGAAAAAAAAACATTTTAAAATTTTAAAATTTTTTATTTAATTAAATTTTTTTAATGTTTTTTTTAATAAATTTTTTGTTTTAAAAAAATAAGAAATCATTCTCCTTTATGGACTGATTTTAAAATAAAAAAAATCAGAATTTTAACTAAAATATGAATCAAGAATTAAAAAAACTTTAAACATATAATTTTCAAAATATTGTTTTCCAAGAAAATAAATTTATAAAAAAATTAATAAATGAAAATTTTTTCTCTTGTTTAATGCTAATGAGAAGATTAATTTCAAAATTATTCGTGCAATGCTACGGGTAGCTAGAATAAAATCATTTAATTTTTTTATAATTTTTTATTATTTCTTATTTAATTATTACTTCTTCTTTTTTTTGTGTTTTTCATAAATGTTTTGCTAAAAAAATGATTTATTCTTCTTTATTTAAGGATTCTTAAATAAAAACTTATAATAATTTAAACCTGAAATATTACTTAAGAATTCAAAAGCAAATACTTTAAAATTATATATATATATATACACAAGAATGCATCCAAAACATAAAGTCACAATTAATGTATAGACTTGCATAAAAATTAACCAATGAAAAAATAAAAATTTATTCTTATTTAATATTGGTGAGAAGATTATTTTTTAAAAATATATACATAAGATCTATATATGTTTATTTACAAAATAATCAACAAAATTAGCATAAAAAAACTATATTTGAATAATTGGTTAGTTCATTTAAAAAATTATTTTATTACAAATAAATTTGTTATATAATGTTAAAAAAATATTCATAGAAAATAATATGTATTATGTTGGAAGATGTATAGTTAATTTTTAATAAAATCAACGATTCAATAGTTTTTTTTTATATGTCTTGACCATATCTAGTGAACTCGAAATAAATTATTTGAAATACACTTTTAACTTTTTAGAATAAAATAATTATATATTTATATATGTGCAACTATCATTTAAAAATTCTAAGAATTCATGATATATATTATACTAATTTATTTTTTAAAAAAGAAAAAAAATCATGTTTTAAAAATTTATTTTAAAATTCAAACATAGAGAAAAATAAATTATATTTATCAGTAAATAAAATCTTATGTAAAAAATATTAATTAGATGAGAATTTTCATAAAAAATGATAAATTCAAAGAATGAAATTTAAATGATAAGAGTAATATAAGCCGACGTATATATTAATTTTAAAATATTAAAAGATAGTGTGTGAGCGTGTACTATGTGAAAATGAAAGAAAAATGAAAATTAAGGATTTTAAAAAATATTACAACACGAGGGATGAAAAATAGAAACAAATGTTAAATTTGCAAATTAGTGCCCAAAAACACATAAAAAAACGACACATAAAAATTACTTAAATTGCTATCAAGTGACTAGTAATTTTATACATATGAACAAGTGAGTGAATTAAGAATCTTAGACATATGAATAATTCGGATTTTCGCACTATGTTGCGGATCGAACTAAATATATTTATTTTAATTTGATAATATATACTATGTTATCGGTAAATTAAAATATACTAAATAAAATATAAAAGATAAAATTTCATCTAATTTTATAATTTTTAATCAATATATGAAGTCAAAAAAATATGATTTGTTCTTTGTTATGCATTTATTCTTAAATAAAACCCATAATAAACAAATTTTAATATAAAATTTTAAAAAAACATCTTGATTTTTTTTCATTATATTGCATCGAATAAATAAAGTAACAATTAATATGAAATTTGTATGAAAATTAACAAATGAAACCTTTTTATTAGTAATATCCTAATTCCTCTTGGGGGCTATGAGGTTCTACTGTTTAATTGGAGAACAACTCAAAGAATTGTCCTTTCATGTGACAAAATATGTCTAAACAGTCCTTTTTTGTTTGTTTATATCATAAAATTACAGAAATGGCGGGTTAGGCTATTGCGGGATTTTTAATGATTTATAGTTATACTCCAAGAGTTTTGAAAAAAAATATTCTTGGTGTGTGGAATTCTGAAATTTGTGAACATGCATATCGATAAATTGACACACTGCAATTGTTTCATTTATTCTTTACGTATATGGTCGTTCAAATGAGTTTTGTCAATTACATTCGACTTCTTTTAGATAGTGAGTGGATTTCCATCCATATATAATATGCATATAAACATGAGCGAATTATTCTTTAGCCCTCAGTTTTTAATGCAATTTTAACTTAATTAGTTCTTCATGTTTAAACTTATAAATTGGTCCATTGGCTCTTGTTGGCTGTTTTTTTTTTTTTAAACAAAAAGAAAACATCGATCAATTAGTTTTCTCTAGATTCTCACTATATTAGCTGTATTCTAAGAATTCAAATTATTAGATCGTACAGATAAAATTAACAAAAATCATCATTTGAAATTGTTTATGTAGAGAGAAAATTTGTCAACATATTCTTATATATCACATGTTTTTTTAGTCGTATCTTTATATGAAAAAAATTAACAATTTTTAGTTTATTTATATTCTCTAATATGCTAATTTAGCAAAAAAATTTATGAAATTTTTCTCATTTAGAATATTTATTTGTTTATTTTAACGCTCTCTCAGCAATTATTTAATCAATTCCTAACTTACTTGTAATGTATAACGCATGCGACCATTAATTTTAACAAAAATATTCATAGTTGGTCATGTTAGAGAATATGAATTAATAAACTAAACATGATTGAATGTTTTAAAATACTCATACGATTGAGAAAACACATTTTATATAAATGTTAATTATAATGATAGGTTTCCCTTACATGGAAATCTAACAGACACCAGTTGCTAAAATTGTTATCATTAAGTGTTAAATAGTTTATCACTGGCATGGTATTTCTTTTGTAAGTACACATTTGTGACAACTGCTATTAAAAACAGTTGGCAATAACTTTGTTGTTGCTCTCTCTTTTTACCTTTTCTGTTTATGCCATTCCAATGCTGCCTAATTTTATAATTTTTATTTTCAAAATTGATTTTATAAATCTTCTCTGTAGAGTTATAATAGAGGGACACGTACCAAAACAAAAGGTAACAAACGCATGGAATTACCAACAATTGACACGAAAAATAAACAGCCTATGAGAAATCTCAGAGTTGTTATGTATTAATTGTTTTCTTTGGTACAGTCAACCTCTTTATGGCAGTTGTTAATAACAGCCCAATTGGCAATTGCCCTTTACCAGATTGTAGATTCCTCATTCTCAAAAGAAGGAAAAATGAAAACCGTAGATTCCTGACATATCAAAATGACTGAACTGTCCTTCAAGCATGTACTTTGTAAAAAAGGTTGGTGAGAAGGTTCGAAGTCGAAACATGAACGTTCAAGTGTTTACCATTTAAGATGAAAGCTTTTTTGGTAACAAAACCTAGAGGCTAGAGCAGTCTATGCAATACATGAAAGAATCAGCTAAAATAAGGAAGGTTAATCATTTTTCATTTTTGGGGAGTAAGTGTATTAAAGCTTGTTAAGCAACAGCAACAGACAGGATATACATGATGACAATCATTTATATAATAATTAAGTTAGCAGTTTTTTTTATTTTAGATAATGATTTTTATTCTTAATTTGCTTGTTATTAATCAAATTTCTCTTTGTCCAAGTAATCATATTCTAGTCACCTCCATGTCATCGAATTTTATTGGATGGTATTTCACGAGATAAAGATTACGACGCAGGCAAGAGAGGAAAAAAATCCACCATAACAAGAGTCGTTTTAATGTAATGAACCGTGAAAAGAAAAATTACTCAATACATGCACCTAGAATTTATAATCTTCTGTTCTCTCTCTCTATTTTTTTTTTTTTTAACTTAATGTGAAGAGGTTTTTTTTAATTGTATTTAAGAAGAAATAAGTGATTTATCATTAGGAGGCCAGGGAAGTAATATTTTTTTATTTACAAACTTTTGTTTGAACATTATTGAAAGTAGATTTATTTCCATCGATATCGTAAGATAACCAAAAAGCATCAATGGAATTCGAAAGTAGTTAGAGTTTTATGACTAGTTGTCATAAACATTCTCTTGATTTATAAACTTTTATAAGCCCAATTTTCAAAATATATAGATTCATTTTTATCGATGGTAATATGACATATCGGGATAGTCTTTAAAGAAAATTCGTTTTTATCGATCGTAATACGACAAAAATATATGATTGAAAGTTAAATGTAGTTAGAATTTTATAACTATATATATATATATATATGAACAAAAATATTCAAATATTAGTCAAACCTAATATGTATAATAATAATAAAAAAAAATGGGTCTTGCAACTTAACAATCTTTTAAAAATATGATAATACAAAAATATAAAATTCTTAAACTCTTTTATATATGCATACATGATACATCAAGCAAAATAAAACATGTACAATGGACACTTTACATAGTTATAAAGCCAAACCCGTTCTCATCATAACATTCTAATGAAATTTTTATATTGTAAAAGTTTTATACCATTACAAACAATAAGTTGTTGCATCTTTGACTAATTTAATACGAGGGAGTTATTTATTGCATTTTAAATTTAAATTAAGCTAAAGTGAAAATATATAAATAAATAATGGTTATTCTCGTCCATTAAAAAAAAAAACTATATTGCAAAAGTAAGTAGTTTCCTAACCTATATTCCATAAATAGAACTTTTTCCATTAACAGCGAGTATTCTGTGACCACATCAAGACTGCCTCTTTGCATCTATAAATAATACTTACTCTCATTTCTTAAACTCACTTTCTCTCTTCTTTGGGGGAAAAAAAAAAAAACAATCATCTCTCTCTTTAGATCTTTCTTTTAATCGCATTTGCTTCCATCAACTTCATCAAGGTACGGTTTCTTGTAATCATATTTCTCTCATATCTTTTTATGTACTTGTTATTAGTATTTTCTCTTTCCCACCTCTAATATCTTTAATCCATGAAATACTAGTAATTTTTAATTCAGTGCATGTTGTATTTATATATCAAATCTATTCTAAAATATTAAAGAAAAACAATCTTTTGCTTTTTTTTTCTTCTTCTTCTTCTTCTTCTTTTTTTCAATGTGATATGGTTATACAATCAAGGCTAGTTGCTTATTAATAAGGACTCTTAACTCTTCTGCCACACTTTGAGAACTCAAAGGAGCTGGCTAGCCATCTTGTCATTTTTTATTTTTTTTATTTTTTGTGTCTTTGTATACGTTTGATTTCTTTTGACAAACATGCAATGATTTTGTTTATTTGATTGAGATTTTAAGACCAACACAATAGAATGAAACAAGGGCTCACCAAACATTGTCTATCATGTGAATGACTACTAACTATATTTGGGAAGAGATCTCCAAAGAATTGAAGGGATCTCATGGGTCTTTTCATGTTTTGTTAGATTTGCTACAGGATTGATATTTTTCACTACGTTTTTTAGTGGGTTGGAGTTGGGTCTATGATACTTTTTTTCTTTTACCGAAAAAGATATGTAAAAGCAGAGAGATATATGTGTAATAATAAAAAAATGATGGGTTTTAGATAGGAAAAAAATTCTAGTCACATTAAAATAAATATAATTTAACTGATTAAAAAAAAGAATCAAAATAAAAATAAAAACCTGATAGATTTTAATGTGAATATATCAATTTATCCGTATGGCTAATTTTAAATGGATATTATATGAAATGATTAATAATCTAAATTAGTGAAATTACCAAAAAATTATGGGTAAGATAGACACATTTGTTCGTATATAAAACTCAAATTCTTTCATATATTTCTAGATTTCTAATAACATCTAATTTATTTTTAAAATATTCAATTAGTCATTACGATTAATTTTTCAGACTATGTAATTTTTTTTTTGATTTAAATGCTCCTAATTAAAATATAAAATAAATAAATAAAAACTTTAAAAATAGAATATGCAGGTCACGAGACTTTAAGTTTTTTTTTTTGGCATTTCAGAAAATAATATTTTAATAAAAATATATATCTATGATAAAAAATAAATTAAACATTTCAATTTTTTTAAAAAAACATATGCGATGCAATTGAAAATCTAAATAATAATAAATTTTTAAAAATATTATATAAAAAGAGATATATATATATATATATATATATACCCAAAACATATTGGTGTTACACAATTAGACAAGTCATATTTTTTTAGTAACATCTTAAGCTTAAATGCAATTCTTATTTGATCCATGATTGTTTGGAACATTGTCACATGGGTACCCACATCTTAGAGGCTAGGTCCCATCATTAAAAAACGAAAGGTGAAGCGCTATTGTTTTATATTTATAATAATCATATATTTCTATTTGTTTTCTTTTTATTTTAAAAAATAGTTTTATGCCTCATCAATTTACACATGAAAGAGAACAGGAAGGATAAAAAATTAATTTACACACTGAAATGATTCATTTTACGATAAAAAGAAAAAAGAGAAAAAGTTGATGAACATTTTATTTTGTATATTGATGAACATTTTATTTTTGTATATTGAGTGTTGTATTTTTTAGGTTCTAATTTCAGATTTATATCTGTACCACATCCGTGTTAAAAATTTTGTAAAGAGTTTAGGTCAGTGTCAGTCTCTCATGGTACACAAAGGAATTCCACAGGTGATTTTAGCTAAAGTGCAGGGGCCATACGTCATGCATATAGATGGAGCACCAGTGCTCTTGCGTCAGGACGCACAAGTGACAAGGAAAGTACTAATAATTTTACATTGGGCAATTAGTCCCCTAACTATGCCTCACATCTCAATTAAGTATTAAGAAAAAAGTTTCAATTGAGTGTGTAAAGTTTCTATCATTTTCAATTATACCTCTTCATCCATGTCTATCAATAAGTTCCATCTGAATTTCATTTTTCTTTGTACTAAAAATATGCCATGTCGTACGTTGTCTTTCTTTTTCAAAAAAGCACAATTGAGAATGGTGAATACGGTAAAGATTCAATTGAGAATTCTCTCTGGATCTAATAGAAATCAATATTATAAAGTTTACTTATTATTCGTCCTGTCACCTTGTCCAAAGTGAGAGGCAACTTCGTGTATGATCATGAGTTGATTAATTATGCTAACATTTTGATTGTCTATTAAATAGTTTTAAATTTCATTAACAATATTAAGAGTATTATGGTCGTTATACAGGGTTGTTGGCAATCGGTATAACTTTCTAAACCCATACGAATATGAGAATTTGTAGTGCAACTAAAAATTCCAAATGTTAACTGTTTGGATATCTTCCATAGAGACCTTGTGATCCTACTGATTAAGACTCCAGACTTGGCAATAATATGAGGACGCGTGTAGGTCTTTATTGCTTACTTTAACATTGTGCATCGAAATTACATGTATTTGATAAAACTGCATGCTTAATTTCCTGAGTCCCCCTAGCTAATTTCTTGAACAATTGAACCATGTTGGAGAAATCAAAAGGATACATAAATATAGCAATCCCTGTTCTTTTAAGTGATAACATAAACAATCTTTGCAGTTGTTTTTTCTTTATTCCTCAAAGTAGCAACAATAAGATGGTTGAATTCGACAAATGTTAAGATTTGATATTTTTATTTTGGAGGTCTCGGATTCATAAACATTGGGAGAGGTGAGGTGAGGATTTAAGGATAGGGAAGGAATGTCCGGCTTGTTACATAGCTTAAGATCCATTATGATTAGGCCTTTCAATGGATCAACAAAAAGAATTTGAGTCGTGTACATTTTTAGTTGCTTTGCAAGGGAAGCTAGGTTTATTTCTCGTTGATTGCTTCTGAAATTTTTTCATGTATTGTAGTCCATCTTCCCCTATTAACAATTGTGGTGATATATTCACTCAAAATAGGTTTTGATGGAATATAATGCATGCTTTGTTCAATCTGTCTTATTGAATATATATCCTGCTCCTTAAGCAATTCCCAAACTTTCTTATAAAATGAGTTTTAGATGCGACTTGTGAGCTTTTAGATAAGAAAATTCCTTTTCGAATGAATGGATGGAGATGTTGAGGTCATTTCTTAAACTGTAACAAAAAATAAGTGGTCAAGTTCCACCGTCGAACGGATTTGGAACCTTTAATTAGGAGCCTATCTGCAAGCCTTAGTCAATTTATTTTGCATGATTTGGTTAACAGTCAACCAATGCAACTACCTTTAACTGTCTAGCTAGTGTCACTTTCTTGTCTGATCATGACCACACAGCTCCTCACTTCCCAGCCATGCATGGTTTTTTTATGCAAGGGCAATAGGCTATTTTAATCTTCAAGTCCCAAACTTGACAATGGAAACCTTGACATGTTCATGATTGCATGAAGTTGATCCTCTTGACACACCCCCTAATTCTCGATCGATTTTGAATCATGCCATATTCTGAGAATAGAACTCTTTTGGATTTGATTGTTATTTGAACCCAATCTTATAGAACAATAAATCATAATTCTCAATAATTTAGAAAAGTATATGTTGAAAGGTGACATGAATTCCACAAATCCTAATTGTCTATATATATATATATATATATATATATATATATGAAGAACAAAGGAAACCTTATGGGTTTAGGATTAGATTTGTCTAGAAATAGAAACCCTATAGGGTTAGCAATCCATTATTGCCTATTAGGATTAAGATATATTCTCTATGAACATGTGCATTTTCTTTGTTCATAACAATTTTTGTATTGTGTGGTTGTTTCTTTTCTATTTCCTATAATATTCTCTATATTTGTTCGTGCTATCCTTGACAATATAACCATTAGTTGTTTGACTGTACAAGAAAATCGTTTGTTGCAGAAGCTACTAAAATTATTGAAAAGTCGACGATGGGGCATCAATCATCATCATCGGAGCCTCCGAGTTTGGGAAACATTTCGAAAGGGTTTGACGAGAAACGAGAAGCTGTTATGGATTCCTATAGTGCATGGCTGGTATTTAATCTAGATCTTCACATTAAAAACTTAACAATTTGCATGTCTTTTAATTTGCAATTTATTTTGGCAGATTTACGAGTCATGAAAAGGTTACTTATATATATATATATCATGTTTTTTGATTGTTAACAGACGAAGCATCCTTCGGCCTTGGATGCATTTGAAGGGATGATGATATTGGCAGAAGGAAAAAGCTTGGTTGTATTTTTGGATTATGATGGAACTCTCTCACCAATAGTAAACGATCCTGATCAAGCTTTCATGTCTGAGAAGGTAAATTTGGTGTACGACAAAACGTTAAGAGTACACATACGAGTGATCATTCTGAATAATATATAATCAATGGAGAATGTTACGAATTGTAGATGCGTTCAGCGGTGCAAGAGGTTGCTAATGTCTTCCCAACTGCAATAGTTAGCGGGAGGAGCCTTGATAAGGTGAATAACAGAGACACAAAAAAAAAAAAAGTTGGATTAATTAATTGGTAAAACGTTACTTAATTTTGGAGCTAATACAGCGGGGCCTAAAATTTTATGCATTTAATTTCCTATCTCGACTTCTTTTTCTAGGTGAAGGAATTTGTACAAATACAGAATGTCACCTATGCTGGAAGTCATGGAATGGATATATTAACCCCAACAGGTTCTTTGAAGTACGACCCGAAGCATCAAAATAAAGCTGTTGATGAAGAGGTTAATTTCCTCAATTTCTACGTGTTTGCTTTCTGTAGTCTATTTGGTCACTTAGCTTGTTGCATGTGGTGCATTTAAAAATTTTTTTGGTCACTTGTTACATGTTATTGGTATGCGGATTGATCTCAGGAAGAGGTTTTGCTAAAAAATTTCTTTACAGATGTAAGATACTTTTTTAAGGATATAAAAATCGGAATTTTTTTCTCGTTCTTCGTAAAATTGGTTTTTATCAGGGTTGAATTTGTTTGTGTTCGATTCAGAACAACTGAGGTAAAAGTATAATGCTAACCACATATGCACATATTCACGGGTGTCTATGTGTGTTAATTAATGGATGGTTTTAATTTTTTCAGGGCAAAGATGTTATTTACTTTCAACCAGCAAAGGATTTCCTGCCCAAAATCCAAGAGGTAATAAATTGTCTCTAAGTAAGGTCACAAGTCAACTTCGAGGTTGCCTAATTGTCTCTTTAGATATTTTACTGATCCCTTTCCAAATATTAATTTCTATGTTATCTTTAATTGTTGATCTTCTTATTATATTTTCCATATACCATCTATTTTCCAAAAGCTTTCAAAGGTTTTGGAAGAAAAGATTAAGACCATTGACGGTGCCAAGGTTGAAGACAATAAGTTTTGCCTCTCCGTGCATTTTCGAAGGGTTAACATAGAGGTAATCAATGATACAGTACATAATTTCTAATAACAATTTGGTGTTATAGCTTACTTTGCATCTTGTTTTTTTTTAGCATATTCATGATTTTGCGAGAAGTTCCATTTTTATTTTAAAGTGGTAATGCGTTGATAAGTGATATGAAATGTAGGAGGTTGGCATTCTTAAAGAGATGGTGGAGTCGATTGTCCAAGGGTACCCGGAATTTCGCATCACGAAAGGCAAAAAGGTATAGTTAGTTAATATACCTTGTTTTTTTTTTTTTAATCTCTCCATGATGCTGATAGGATAGAAATTGTTTTGATTATTATCTAGTCGTTTTCTTTTCTTTATATTTTTTAAAAATAAATAAATAAAATTAATATCGCATGGTACCGTGATCACTATGATTGTACTTGGAAATAGTAATGATGCATGACCAACCGTGTCCTTAAGAATACAATATTTTCCTTTATATATATATATGGAGTCTTTAAAGCATTGTTAATTTGATTTTTTGTCTTGATCAAGTCTGTTTCTGTTATATGGTTGTAATTCATGATTCTCTTTTGTTTATGATATTCATTCTCGACTTTTACATATACATACACATATATATATATATATATATATATATATGGAGTTTTTAAGTTAACTTTCTAACAATTTGATTTGAATAGGTTATGGAGATACGTCCTCGTATCGATTGGGACAAAGGTCGTGCTTTGCAGTATCTAATTGAATATCTTGGTTTTAATGACTCTGATGATTTACTCCCATTGTACATAGGAGATGATAAAACAGACGAAGATGCCTTTCAGGTAAATTCTAGAAATCTAGATAGTACAATATATGTACATATCACCGTAGTTTATAAGTTATTTTTTGATTACTCTGCTATAAACAACAAAGTTTTACATTAATTACTTTTCTGTATTCAATTATTTCTTACACCAAAAATTTTTGTTTGGTGCCAACTGCTAGACATTCAACTTATAAATGGTACACAAGGCACAAAAATGGTTTTCACTTTTTTTAAAAAAATTAGTGCTTGAAATACTAACAAGAATATATAAATTGTTGCTAAAACGATTTTGCATAGGTTCTGAGGATATGATTTTCTGAGAAATAGTCGATCTTATCTAACGTCTGTATTTAGTTAATCTTTAAATTTCAAGTAAAGTTTAACTTTATCTGATCCAATTCCCATCTCTTGGTGAAAAAAAACACTAAGATAGTGGATTGATTGTGTTACTTTTTTTTTTTCATGTTAATTCTGGTACGTAGGCTATAAAGGATATTGGTCGAGGTTATCCTATCATTGTTTCTTCCATCCCAAAGGAGACCAAGGCTTTGTACTCTGTGAATGATACGGACGAGGTCATGTCCTTCTTGAAGAAGCTAGCTGAATGGAAAAATAGCACTTCCAATTCAAGTAATTAATTGGGAGCTAGCTGTGTTTTAATTTAAGATATATAAATCTATAGAATATCAGAGTTAAAGAGGGCGTCCAATTTAGATCACGGTACCTGGCTAGCTTGCTTATTTTTACCTTGGCGAGTTAACTGTGTGTACTTGCATATTGGGCATCCATAGACAAAAGTACTGTTAAAAAATATAGGAAATAAATCCTAGACGATGCAGAAACCAGTTTTTTACCCCTTTTTTTTCCTTTTCCATTTTAAGAATAGTTTTACAAATTATATGTCATTTTTTTCCTTTCCGCTTCAATGGGTGATGTATTGGTTGTTGGTTTGTGAAGGCTTCTTTTATTTGCCCTTTTTTTTCTTTTTTTTTTCAGTTCGATGATCATCCAGCTAAAATGGTTTTCCTTGCCTTTTCAGCTTTTATTGTGTTGTGCTTTCCTCCACTTATTTGGATGGCTAGCTCACGATGAATTAAGGAGAATTGCCTGGGGTTTGGTGGATTGTTATTATATTGAGCGTATTTACTTTATAAATTCTAAGACTATATATATATTAAAATAATTTCAATAAAAAAATAAAAAGGATTTTGTTTTATGAAATTAAATCACAAGCATTCTCCAAGTTCTTGCTTTTTTCAAATAAAAATTACTGAATTTAAAATCACATTTTAGATACTTTTAATAATTTTCTTTATAAGTATTCATTCGCTACGTTCAAACTGAAAATTAAAGATTTGTAATTGAATTTAAAAAAACACATCCTCAATTAACTCTCATTGATTTTTTTTTTAATGAGAATTTAAATTATCAAATGATACATTTGGGATTAAGAAAAAACCAACATATGTTTTAGTAAAAGAATGATCAACAAGAATCTAATTAAGACTAAATTATTGGTTTCAAACTCGAAGTACTTGGTTTTATATCTGTTAAAAAATCAAGGACTAGAGAATAATTTACTATATTTGAAAAAATATGCCTCTTTTAAAAAGTAATAGAAAGTGAGTTTGGGTTATCTGAGACTTTGAGTTGAGAGAAAAATTTTGAAGAATTTATTGCAATCCATGATTTTTATAGTTGATTTTTCCGTGAAGTATGTCAAAGTTGTCTAACCAATTAAATCTTTATGGTTCTTGTGCAATTATTGATCGTAGTTGTTGATTATATATATATATATATATATATATATATATATATATATATATATATATATATATATATATATAATCAACAACTATATATATATATATATATATATATATATATTTTGTTTGTCAATTATTTTGATTTTTTTGTTTTAACTATTTATGAAATGAAATCCATTGACTAGCTTTTACCGTAATGAATCCAAAAGTTAGCTTTGTCAATTATTTAATTTTTTTAAAAAAAATTATAGTTTCATAATCAGTAAAAAAGATTAGTCTCCATTTAATACTGAACTGACCCCGTTGAAACTCGAGAAAATTGAATAAATTGGTTATAAAAACAAATTCAACTTTTACTTTTGGATAAATAGAATAGATAAAATCTTAAATCTATGATTCATCAAACGCTTAACAGTAGCATGTCACCACATACATGGCATTGATAACTCAAACTTGACAGACTTCCGTTTCAAATAACCAAAAAAAAAAAAAAAAAAAAAAGTGAAACAATTGGGGTATGTACAAATTGGTGCATGAACCTACAAATACAGTCCTTGTGACGTGGATACGGTTTTTTTTTTTTTTTTTGGTTAATTATGAAGTTCTTGAATATGCAAATTCTCATGTTCTTCTGCGATGCATTCGTCTAGCAATCAAGTTAGCCATTGATATTGGATGTCAATGATTACATGTTCAATTTGATTTGAAAGAAGTCGTGATATTCCAAATTCTCATCCTTGTTTTCCTGGATGATGACACTATATATCAACTCTATCTCCTACCTTGTTAGCTGATGGAATGGGTATTTACCTATTCTAGGATTACTAGTTTTGAATGAAATTACGAAAAACACTATATAATTGGGTGGCAAAAACACTCTGCAACCTTATTTTTGTATAAATTACCCTTTATAAGCTTCAACTAAAACATCGAAAGGTTATTGATGTGAATAATTATATTTTTGAACCTACCGTAAATAATCTCGTAGATGAAGTAAAAAATAAAAAAAATTTTGTCACTCTTAATAGATGACTAATCCATATCTAGTCACAAATATCTTTATTTTTTGTCAATATTATTTGTTAGCACCTAATTTTTGCCTTTATTATTCTTATTTTATTGCAAAATACCAAAAATGATAAGCAAAAAAATGCAAAAAAAGAAAAAAGAAAAAAGAAAAAACAATTAGAATAATTAGCTTAGATTAGTTTTAGGAGGGAGCTAATTTAAAAAAAAAAAGTTTGGAAATAAAACAAAAGAGCAATTGAGAGCTTTATTACGTCGCAGGGCGACGAATTTGAGACGAAAATAGGAAAAATGGATAAAAATAACTAGAGTTGCTACTAGTATTATGGTTACTATGAAATCTTATTACCGATCCGTTCGCAGTTTTGGATAAAGGGTTTATTACATGTAGGGAAGATTAAAAATCACTCTATCGCATCCCGCCTAAGGCATGCTGCATTGCATACAAAATTGACTTGATTTCGATTTTTTAATGATGAAAGACTATACCTATTTTTTAAGCATTTGTCCACTCGGTCGAGTGATTTGGGACTTGGTCAATCGGAGACCTTGTCCTCACTCCGTAATGAATAGCTAAAAAAGATGAATGCAAAGATATGCTCGCTAATGAGGCTTAGATGGCATGCATGAAAATAAAAACTTAAAAATGGGCAAATGGGCAAATAGACAAATCGACAATACGGAAAAATCGACAAGTAGGCAAAATTGGCACAAACAAGCAAATAGGCAAACAAAAAAAAAATCAACAATTAGAAAAAAATTGACAAAATCGAAAAAAATTGAAAAATTATCAAAACCAGTAAAATGGGCAGAATCGACAAAGTGGGCAAATAGGAAAAATTGGCAATAAGGCAAAATTAGCAAAATCGGCAAAAATCGATAAATTTGCAAAATCGAAAAATCGACAAATGGGCAATTAGAAAAAATAGAAAAAATAGGTAATTATGCAAAATAGGCAAATTGGTAAGATTGGCAAAATCGACAAATAGGCAAAGCAATTAGGCAAAATAGGCAAAGATGCAAAATCGACAAAATAGGCAAATTGGGCAAAAATCGACAAAAATCAACAATTAGGCAAAAATGAGCAAAAATCGACAATTATGAAAAAATCATTAAAGTTGATGAAAATAATTTGAAAACAAGATTAAGATCAACGGGACTTCAAAAATTATGATTTTCGGGAAAAAACGAAAGAATTATTGAAATTGACGAAAATGAATCGAAAACAAGACTCGAATGGACATGACCTCAAATATTGTGATTTTTAGAGAAAATCAACATGACAACAAATTAATTCTCATAATGTGCGACAACAATCTAAAACAAGACTTGGATCCACGTGGCTCAAAAATCATATTTTTTCTTAAGATAAATTAGCACAATATTGAGTAACCGTTGCAATGAGCTAAAATGACTTTAAAACGAAATTTGAGTCAAGGTCGCTCAAGAATCATTTTTTAATGAATTGGCGATAATGTGAAAATTAATTGATATTCGACAAAAATGACTCAAACAATGAAGTTCGAACTGGTATGATCCAAAATGATATTTTTAGATGAAATTAACACGTGAGCAAATTAAAATTATTGTTAACAAAAATAGGCTAAAAACATGATTCGAGCTAACGCAAGACCATTGCGCAAGCAACAAAAAATATTTCCAGCATAACAATCACATCAACTAAACCATATAAGCACACCAATAATATAATTAATTTATAGACATATTACAATTTAATTAATTACGGACACATCAAGCACAAATTAAATTTAATACATATAAAAATAAGATAAAATAAAAGGAAAAGGTAAATTACCGTAAACAATAGAATATTTTTTATTGCCAAATTGGGGACAGCTTTCAACACTTTTAACCCCGATAGATACTCATGTTTAGTCAATCGGAAAGAAGCGACGATCGCTCATTATAGATCTAGACTCGATACAAGGATAAAACAAGTTGTCGATGATCGGATCGAGTTGTCAAAATCTGATCGGACTGGAGGGGTTGTAACAATCGATTGTTGGGTCGGGTTAAAGCCGATTCCGATTGGATCGGGCTACTAGCCAAAAGGGATCGTGCGTCCGGGCGGCGACTAGTGGAGGGCATGCGAGTGATGGTCGACTGGAAGGGAACGGGCATTTGGACGAAGTTCGTTGGATCGGGCGGTAGCTTCGATGTGGTATCGAGTGACACCGATCGGTGGCTGGAGGACCGTCGAACAGAGTGGTTGAAAGGCTAGAAGGCCGGGTCGACGATGGTAGTGGCTTAAGAAAACAGATTGAATGATTGGAACATGCTCGTAGATCAACGTGGACTACTAAAGATCAACTTGAAGGAGTAGTTTATGATCGATGGGGAGAAAGACAATCGATCGGAGTTTATAGAGAGGGAGAGAGAGCTCGGACAGCGAGTTCTAGGAGGGAGGGTGGCTAGAAGAAATTCGATTTAATGGGTGAAGTGATCTGTTGGTATTAGAAGAGAGAAAATAGCTAAAATTGTTGGAGAAAGAGGGGTTTTTATACTTGGATTTTTTAGGGTTTTTTAGATAAAATTTGGTTTGATCCCCTCATCTCACAAACCCATTTTATTTTGATCTTTTTCTCATCCCTTTTTTAATTACATCCCTAATTATATTTTTTTAATCCCTTTTCTCTTCTTTTATTTTTTTGGATTTTTTAGAAAACATTTGGGTGCTAACAAATTAAAAAAAAAGGCATAATTGGAATAAATTGAAAAGAAAAGCTTCAATTAATTAAAATTTAAGGGTCTTATCAAAATAAAAACCAAAATCAAACTTAATCCGATGAATTGTAGAGAATCGAAGATCAAATTTAACTTTTACCTACAAAACACAAAAAAACCTATAAATACCCTCCCTTACATTTTTTTTGGTATCAAGCACTATTTGCCATCTCCATTTTATCTTGCTCCTATAACCAAAAAACCACCCGAAGTCGCCTCCTCCACTCGGACACCTCTAACCGAGGCACTCTACCACCTATTACCAACTTTTTCGTCTTGTTTTAAGCATTATTCACCATCTTTATAAAACATAACTTTTATTATTCATCCATCATCTTTAAGCTCTCGCTCTCCCCTCTTCGTGCGTACGCCTATGGCGACCACCACTTAGTAGCCGACTTCTTTTCCCTTGCACACGATCTCCCTTACAAAGCTCCCCTACACCCGAACAAGCCCTATCTCATTCCTTACATTCGGTTGCACCAATAACCAAAAAAAGGAGGAGGTGGCCATAATTTATCTTCCTCCTCCCTCATTTCCGACAACTATAATACCCTACACCCATTAGCCACCTTCACTCCCTCACTCACCAACCTACCCAGCTTCACTCCTCCAAGTCCAAACGATAAGAAAAACCTTAAAAACCACATAAAACCAACTATATGTAGCTCTAAATATCGAAATTGAAATTTGTACAACCTAGTCTATTGAGTATTAAGATGGATTACGATTTTGAAGAAAAGTCAAATATAATTGAATCCGAGATTGAGGACTATAAGGACAAACCACTAGAAGATTTAAGATCCGGGAAACTCAAAATGAATGTAAATAAGTGATACCCTTTCTATACTAGTTAAAACAAATAGGACTACAAGTGTAAGGATCTGCTTCAACATGTAACCGCAGTGTCAAAAGGTTCCGCCAACAGGAGTGCAATACAAAAGGTAAATCACCTTACTTTTTCTAGATATCTAAAGATTGAATTGGCTAACGAAGTAGAGAAAACTCTACGCTAGGTTATGCCATAGTCTATGAAGCCACCTCTAGAGCATAACGAGCTTTTTGTATGGCCATGGATGGCAATTATGCACACGATCTCCCTTACAAAGCTCCCCTTCACCCGAACAAGCCCCGTCTCCTTCCTTACATTCGATCGCACTAATAAAAAGAAGAAGAAGAAGGAGGTGACCATAATTTATCTTCCTTCTCCCTCATTTTCGATAGCTATAATACCCTACACCCACTAGCCACATTCACTCCCTCACTCACCAACCTACCCAGTTTCACTCCTTTAAGTTCAAACGATAAGAAAAACCTTGAAAACCACATAAAACCAACTCTCTATAGCTCTAAATATCGAACTTGAAATGTGTACAACCTAGTTTATTGAGTATTAAGATGGATTATGATTTTGAAGAAAAGTCAAATATAAGTGAATCCGAGATTGAGGACTATAAAGACAAACCACTAGAAGATTTGAGATTTAAGAAACTCAAAATGAATGTAAATAGGTGATACCCTTTCTATACTAGTTAAAAGAAATAGGACTACAAGTGCATGGATCTACTTCAATATGTAACTAGAGTGTCAAAAGGTTTTGCCAGCAGGAGTGCAATACGAAGGTAAATCACCTTGCTTTGTCTACATATCTAAAGATTGAATTGGCTAACGAAGTAGAGCAAACTCTACGCCAGTGTTGTGCCACGATCCATTAAGCCACCTCTAGAGCATAACGAGCTTTTTGTATGGCCATGGATGGCAATTATGTGAATATGAAAGAGTAAAGGGATAATGACTACTCGTATGAAGAACTTTGTTGAGTATAGACCCTTGGATTTTTGTACATTTGAGGAATGAAAAAGACCATCCCATACAAGCCATAGTGAGGTTCAACTGTGAATGGAATGGGTTTATATATGTAACAAAATTTGAAAAATCATTTGAATCTACAAATCATAGTCAAAGGACTAGAAAGCAAGAAAAACACAACTCGGATCAAACATTTACGGCTAGTGCGCTTGTGTGGACGATCATGATCCCGGTAGGCCAATAGGCGAGTATCTTTGTAGGGAAGGAAGATTGACTACTATTTCTATCATTTTTAGGAATTAACGAGAGTAAAAATACTATTGTAGCACACGTAGATGATAAAATTAATAAGATAAATGAAAATCAAGATAAGCTATTCTACAAGTTCAATGACAAAAACATGTCTTTAAGTAGGATGTTTGAAGAGAAAGACAAACTATAATATGCTTTTATTGAAAAAACGGGAAAGATGCTAGCAATAGCATAGGCCTCTCCTCCCCACGCTAATAACCAACAAGCTAGTCGCCCTAAAAGCCAACGGTAATAGGCCGTCCAAGGCATAGCCATGACCCACAACCTTTGCCTCTCACTAATAGTACACCTCTATCAAGGAGTAAAATAGTAAAAAAAATAATAATGCAAAAGATGGATTATTGTTTGATTAATTGACAATAGTAAAAACTAGTCTAATTGTGGATGGAAATAGAATCAAAATAAAAATTATTGTTGGATTGATTATGTTTCGTAGGAACAATGTAATATTATAAGTCGCATGTATATAGTTTTTTTATAAGAAAAAAACAATAGCAACTTTGTTGCCGAGCCTTCCAAGTTATAGGGATTTTAAAAACCTACAAAGGTATTGTAAAATTTATAATAACTTTGGCAGCAAAAGTAACCTTGGCTATTTACATCGACTTTGGAGAGACTTTTGGTCATTTTGACGGGACCCATATGATATTTTGACAATAAACGATATGCTCTCTTTTTCGATTAATTGAATAATCGGTTATCACGAGGGACAAAGGGAGTAGAATTGGCCATCGAATCGGATCATCGGAACTACGAACGTTTTGGGTAAAAATTCTAAAATCATTAAACTCCTTAAAAGTATGAATAAAAAATGACTACATTCTTTTAAAATGTGAACAAAATTATCATATGAAGTTTAAGTATTCATGGTTTAAATGTGGTTGAAGTGAATATTCCCATAATGACCATTTAGGATAAACTACTCTGTTTTTCCGTTCTATACCTACGTGCTTAATGTGAAATTTGTGCCTATTTTTGTGATTTGTTTGACTTATAGTGTTTGATTGCAATGCTAAAATGAAATCGCCAATGCTTTCCTACTTATGTGATGAAGCTACCAATGGTTTTAGAATAATTTTATATGTTTTCCGTTTACTTAAAATAAAGTCGGCGAGTGGCTTTCTACTTATGTGGATAGAGCCACCGAGTGACTCTCAAAGTCGTTTTACTTATTTTCTCGTTTTGTGTGAAACAAAACTGCTAGTGGTTTTGAGATTATTTTATTTAATTATCTATTTTTTTGAAACAAAGCCGCTAATAGCTTCCTACCTATGTGATAAAGTTACTAGTGGCTTCTAAACTAGTTATATGCTCCTTGTTCGAGTTAAATAAAGTGATCGATAACTTTTTACTCGTGTGATAAAATTGTCATTAGCTTTCCAAATTCATGACTCAAACTCGTTGAGTGGCTTCCCACTTGTGTGAGTAAAGTTATTGGTGACTTACCGCTCTAACCAATAAAAGGCTATTGATCTTTAGAGACTCACCTATTTGTTGATAACGAGTTTGTGTTCACCAATGAATATTTAAAATTCTAACTTTCCCCTTCTTTCTCTTTTAAGTAGGGGATATTGGTTTTAAGTCGACTCGAACTCTCAAACTACTCTATTTTTACATTTTAACAAAAAGAACTCATTTAGATAAATATAGAAGCATAACATAATAAAAAATCGGATCTTTATTTTCATATATAAACAACACAGACTTACCTTAGGTAGGACGAGATGGTTGTGATGTTATATCTTTCTCATATGTAACCTACTCCTTACCCGGATAACTATACAAACTAGTATGTTTAGGGTTTCTTTGTTTTTCCTAATTAGTTAGGTGGCGACTCCTTATTCGTCTTGTTCATAAGGTTGATGTTGACATTATTTATGTTATTGTATTTTGTTATTTTACTTGGAGAAGCATAAGCCATTCGATCAAAATTGTATTTTTTCCCAAAAGAAGCATAAGTCATTCGATCAAAACCGCATTTTTCCCTAAGAGTTGACAACTCAAGATAAAGTAAAATAGACAATAAAGAAATGGCTCAACTTTGGCAAAGCCATCAAAAGGAGTTAAGTGTTTTGAAAGCATAAGTGTCTAGGCTAGCTGCTTTATTTGAGCAAAGTTTACAAACTCACGCATCTATTAAAAGACCTTTTAGTCGGGAAATGGGTCGGTCATCCACTAGTCCCAAGGTGTTCCCCGTCATACCGACACCTAATATTCAAATTGTAATTTCTATACCACCTTTCTCGACTCCCTACTAAGAGGCTATCAACATTATGAATCCAATCAGTCACACTACACTTAGGGGTATGTATGAGTGAGCCCATCCTAAAGTCTTTGGCCTAATTCCATAACGATCACATATATTATAAACTCAAACAACTCCTATGGTTGGTTTGACTCGCTAATAACAAGATGAAAGAAAAAATAAGCTCGTAGACCGAAGCCGAGAAACTCGGTGCTATTGAGGAATGTCTCGGAGTCATCGAGAGCATGAACATATACAACCCTCTTTTGATAATATATAGATGCTTGATTCCGAATATCAAGATTCCTAAAAAGTTTAAAGTGCTAGAATTCTCCAATTACACTAGAAGTTAATATCCAAGAAATCATCTTATGATTTACTTAAATAAGATGATTGAAGTTGCTCGTGAGGAAAAGCTTTTGATTCACTTTTTACCATACCAATAGTCACTGGATTAGGAAATCTACTTTCAATCCAAACAGTCATTTGAATCATTCTCATTTATCACGAGTCTTTTCCTTAAAATGTTCAAGCAAAACATCCTTCGCGACTCAACCATCGGTAAAGACATTTCAATCAAGACAACCAAAAAATACCAATCATAAAAAAAAATGCAAAAAAAATATTATCATCTCTTCTATCAACCAAGTAACTTCGTAACAACCACTATGTAATAATCTCTATTACCTATGTGGTATAATTTTAATGAATCTTATGAGTATCGGGATGGCATAGTTTTTCATAATATCAAAGATTGTCTAGCCTTCAAGAAGCATGTTTACTCATTGATTTACCAAGGCTTGATTTCATTTTATGGTGTTTCGGGCACTCCAAATTTGAACACCTATCATCTTTCCAACCATGCTACCATCGGTGGAGTGAATATGTTATCATTTGATGACATTGAGAGTGATAACAAAAAGATAGTTTTGAAATTTTTATGTCCTGTTTGTTTGACATGTTATCAATAACGTTAATAAAAAACCAACTAAGCCTTAAGCTCCTATTCATGTCAAATTTTTCTATAAGTTCCATAAAGAAAATGTGTATGATATTGATGATTGTTATGAATTTCATCAAGAGGTATAGAACATGCTAACTTTGGGTACCTTAAGGGTAGAAAAAAAGGAAAAGAAATAAAAAAGTCTTTATACATTGCTAATTTATACAATAAAGACCCGAGTTTGAGCCAACCATCTCATGTTATGCTAGTTAATATTTTAGGACCAAAAAATGAAGTCATACAACTCGTGTCGGTGCTTGATAATCCGAAATGATAGTGTTTTTTTACCAACACACTAAAGGATGTCTTAAATGTTGATCGGCTTATCTATGAGACCATTTAAGGGAAGACATTGAATGACCGGTCCGATGAAGAAGCAACTTTGGTTTTTAAGGCTAAGTAATTTTCTTATTGCATTTATCTGTCATGCTTTCATATGATGTTAATTTAAGGAATCGTGCAAGTTTTCTTCTTAAATTATGACATTTGCCTTCTTTTTTTCTATTGTGTTTTATTCTCATTTTTACCTTACCTTTAAGACATTCAATATGATCATATCTTAAAAAAAAAAGCCAAGTGATTGTGCTAAAAAAGGAGGGTTAACATAACTCGATTATAATATACATGAGAATGAATACGAGAAGAATACCCAAAGCTTATTAGAGAAACATAAGCGTGACTTAATTTTGTGAATAAAATCTTACTTTATATTAAATTTTTAGATTTCATTTACAAAAGTTATATGATTTTTATGGATTGAGTCGTTTCTATAAAAAATAAATTCCTATTATCTTAACATGATTTTATTATCAATTTGAAATTAAGGGATGTTTATTTAAAAGTATCATTGATATTTTATATCATCCAAATTAAAGTGAATAAAATGAAAAACTCATTCAAAATCTTTTAACATTGATCAACTTTTTAAAACATGTCATGCAAATACCGAGGGACGATCCCTCTATTTTCGAAACCAAAAACCTTGCTTTATTATTTTTGACAAATCCTTCTACGATAGTCTTGCCTAAGATGATACTTTGATGCCAAAAAAAAAAAAGTCATTTGATATCTTAAACGATCATAAGTAATAAACATTTGAGTCATGGTCTCATTTTATCCTCCTTCTTCTCCAAAAATCAATCATAGCTTTCAAATAAAAGTATAACTTATCACCTTGAATAAGATCGAGTTTGAATTAAAGAAAAGCCATTTTTTATATGCTTTTATACACACAAAAAACCTATCTTTTATTGTCTAACTTTGAGTCTAAAGGATTGCTTTTGATAATGACCTAGACTCGAATCACCCTTCACATTGGAGGCAATTCTAAAGTTCATGAAAAATCAAAGGACATTCTCCTGGAAAAACTAGATAAGAAATGATGATAATTTTTCACAAAATAAAAACTTATAAAAAAACCCTTGAACGACTTTGAAAAAAAAGAGAAATAAAAAAACAAAAGTGAACGCATTGAGACAAAATGAATACTATCTAGAGTGATCCCTCTCATGATTTGAAGTTAGAAAAAGTTAAACACCGGGGTTTAAATCCTTAAAACAAAAAATGATAAAAGTGAACATGAAAAGAGAGTCGAGATTAAAAAATGAGATCAATTAGCAAGATGACAAAGTCAAGGTGGCATGTCTAAAGTGATCTCGATAAACGAGTAAGTGATCCTAGGTCTTTAGATCCTCAAACACCTTTTGAGCTTTTTATATCCTTTCATTTATAAGTCGAAACCTTAACTTTCATTAAGTGCCTATGAAAGCTCTTTCGATCAAAGATGACTTGCTTATATATATGAGTTCTAGCTTCAAATGAGAAGAAGGAAGAACATGTTTTTGAATAAAACTTGACTTATTTATGAATTACAAACCACCATTTATGATATTAAATCATAAATTTTCATCAAGTGACTAGGGACAAGAAAGAAATTAATCAAGTCTTTCTTCACAAGTTTACCCATTTGAGCCAAAAGTTCTTTTAAAGACTTTTAGTTCCCGAAATTCATCTAAACATGTCATATTATGGAATCAAAAATTTGTCAATCACCTGTTAGAAGAGATGAATACTTTTCAAAACTTTTATGATCTAAAGACATCTTGCTCATTATAGCTTGAAAAAAAGATAACCATAAGAATTGCATGTCGGCATTACGTGATGCATTTTGGCTTTTAATCAAATAAGTTAAATATTTTCTTGAATGAGGTTACATTCTTGTAAACATCTTTATGATTTATTTTGGATAATTCAAATTGCTTTGATAGATGGCCTTATCCATGAAGTCAAAACAAATGAAGATGATTTTTTAAAAATTAAAAAAAAATCTCTTAAAGACAAGTTCACATAATTAAACGTAAACATCAAAAGAAGATAAACAACATGAGCAATAATAATGAAAGGTAAATGACAAATGGATGATTACTACCAATACATTAGAAATATGCTATAATCGAATTGATCATAAATCCGTGTCGGTAGTAGAAAACTAAGCATTTCAATTCCCTCATATCCAAAACAATCAAGAGATAATCTAAGTTATGGCTAAATATCCATAAATATGATTATTTGACTTTGTTTTGTTTATTCTTAACCCCTTCTAACTTGATGTGGTTCATAATCTTTTATCTCTTAAAGAACCCTTATTTTCACAAGTATGATCAGTTTCTAAAAAAAGCTTTTTTAGTCTCATGCACTGGTCTTGTAATTGATATTATTCATGAAATATGATAATGCAATAAATTGTCATATGATAACTTGATAAGGATCTTACTTAGACTTGGTCTATAAGAAGTCCGCCTCCATAAAATTTGTTACTAGCTTCCTTATGATGAACAATAGACGGTAGACAAAAGGCCACCTCCACCATTTTGGGCTAGATTCTTGATATGTATCGATAAAAGTCTAGACATTTGGGGACAAGTATTAAAGAAGAGATACAAAAGAACAATGATCTTTTATTTTATTAAAGAAATGAATGCCACTCAAATGAAATAAGCAAGTGGCTTAAGTAGTCGTCCCAATGAATATAAAAACAGAGAGCATAATCAAAAGTGTAATCGGACAAGCTCAATGAAAGTAGCTAGTCTAAAACTTTAAACCTATCCAAGCTCGGACGACACACAAATGAAGACAAAAAGAAAGAGAGACTTCTATCTTATTAGTAATGACCTATGCTTTTCTAAAAAATCCATATTAATCTAAGTCAAAGTGATGCATCATATCTTTTAAAAAAAACATTGTCCGTTATGGCTTTCTAAATAAACATGGTTTATTATGTTAGTCAAAGCCAAAATGATCGACTACATCTTATTGAAAAGTATATTCGTTACATCATTCATAATCAACGTGGTCTATCACATCATTTTAAGTCAAAATAGTCGGGCATATCTTGTTAAAAAGCATGGTCTATCGTATTTTTCAAAATCAACATAGTTTATCGTCGATTTAAGTCGAATGATATGTCATATCTTGTAAAAAAGTATGCTTTGTCATGTCGATCAAAATTGATGTGATCCATTACATTAATCTAAGCCAAAATGGTTAGTCATATCTTATTAGAAAGTATGGTCTATCACATCATTAAAAATCAATCTAGCCTATCATCGAGTCTAAGTTAGAATAGTAAGTCATATCTTGTCAAAAAGCATTATCTATCACATCATTCAAAATCAACATGGTTCAACACGTTAGTCTAAGTTAGAATGAGCAGCTATATCTTATTAAAAAGTATTGTCCGTCATGTGATTCAAAATCGATGTAGTATATCATCGGCCTAAGTCGAATGCTTATCATATCTTATCAAAAAGCATGATCCGTCACATCATTCAAAATCGACATGGTCTATCACATTAGTCTAGGTCGAGTCCTTAGTCATATTTTATCAAAAAGTATGATTTGTTGTATTATTTAAAATTGACGTGGTCTATCACGTTAGTCTAGGTTAAGTGGTCAATTATATCTTATCAAAAAGCATAGTCTATTATATCATTCAAAATTAACATGGTCTATCATGTTAGTCTAAGTTAGAGTGATCAGTCATATCCTATCAAAAAACATGGTCCGTCATATATTTTTAAACTAACGGGTTTGTCATATGAATCTAGGTTATGGTGGCCTCGCCATATCTTCTCAAAAAGTATGGTCTCGTCATACCATTTAAAGTCGATGTGGTCTATCATACCCCTCTAAGTTGAAGTAGTTTATCACATACCGTAAAGTTAGAGTGGTCCGTCACGTCTCATAAAGTCAAAGTGGTTTGTCACATCTTGTAAAGTCATAGTGGTCTATCATATCTCATAAAGTCGGTGTGGTCCGTCATGTCTTATAAGGCTAGAGTGGTCTATCACATCTTGTAAAATTAGTGGTCTATCATATTTTATAAGGTCATAATAGTTTGTCATGTCTTGCAAAGTCGAGTAGTCTATCATATCTAGCAAAGTTAAAAAGGCCTATCATGTCCTATCAAATTAGAGTGGTTCACCAAATATAGTAGAGTCGATGTGGTCTATCATGTCTCTCTAAGTCGAAGTGGTATGTTACATCTTATAAGGTCGAGTGGTCCATCACGTCTTGTAAATTTAGAGTGATCTATCATATCCTACAAAGTCGAGTGGTCTATCACATCTTCCAAGGTCAAAATAGTTTATTACATCTTATAAAGTTAGAGTGGTCTACCATACCTAGTAAGGTTAGAGTGGTTTATCACGTCCTGTCAAAGTCAAAGTGGCACGTCACACATAAAAGATTCAAAATGGCCTATCATGTTATGCCAAATTAGAATGGTCTATAAAATATAACATAGTCGAGTAGTCTATCATGTCCTATAAAGTTAGAGAGGTTTGTCATGTCTTATAAAATGAGAGGTCGATCACATCTCGTCAAATGGTCGATTGTCATTTAAATTTGATGATTAGCTTTTTATTTTTATTTTTATGTTTGCTCATTTATTTTCACTATATGTTTCCAGTTAAATGCTTATTTTTCTTTACAAAGCTTCCTACACAAAATCAAACAATAGCCTTTTAATGACTTTGAAATGAAAGTATTTTAAAGAGGAGGTAACTAACACCAAATTTTTGCTCTTATTATTTTATTTCTATTATTATTTTTTATTACAAAAAATACAAAATATATAATAATAAACAAAACAAAAATGTCAATTATAAAAAGAAGAAAAAAGAAAAAAAAGGGAAAAAGAAAAAAGTCATTTGAAACAAGTAGCTCGGATTAGCTCTAGAGGGTAATTAAAAAAATAATAAAAGTTTAGAAATAAAAAAGACAACTCGGGGGTACAATTATAAAAAATCTAAAATCTCAATCCTTTAATTAAAATAAATAGAGGGTATAATTGGTAGAAATTAAAAGAAAATATCCTAATTAATTGTAATTTAAAGGTGTCATTAAAGTTGAAAGAATTAGAACTATGCTCAAATTGATGCATTATAAGAAATCAAGGGTCAAAATAGACTTTTACTAAAAAACCAAAAACCTACCAATAAAAGCCCTCCTTTGTTTTTTTTATACTAGTTACCGTAGATCACCCTCACAAAAACCTTTACCTAGTCGACTCCGTCTTGATTGCACAAAAAACTTCACCCAAACCACCATCTCTTCTCATCGCCCCTCACCGAAGCTACCTCTCACACACCATCACCTCATCCGAAATAGCCTCTAACTTCCCCCATTAGTCTCTAGCAGCCCCATATCGCCACGTTGAACCTCTAAACCACACCCCTCACAACCCTTACCATTGTCAACATTTCTCACCCACAACCCCTTCACATACCCTACATCCTCTTATAGCAGACCTCGACCTCACCTTACACCAACAACATAGCAACCCAACCTCGCCTTATGTCGAGTAACACGACGAACTGGGCTAATGCCCTACAAACCAGCGATCTTGCATACGTGCCTCACGAGCAAGTAGCCTCATGCACGTGCCCCACGTACCTCGCAGCCTCGTACATCATAAGCCAACGTATAATAGCCAGTGCAGCTTCACACACCATAAGCTAACATTTGACAACTCTTGTAGCCTTGCACACCATAGGCCAACACATAACAATCCTTGCCTAGCATTCCTCGAGTACCCTATAGGTAGTATCCTCTTATGCTCACCCATATTCAAGCAACGTACAACACCGCATAGTGTTAGGTCCCCTCGTAGCCATTTCATGCATTAACATTAAGCCCTATCACATGCAAGTAACCCCATATTCGGTCGTTCATTCCACAACCCAAACCGTCTTTATAACTAGTCCCATACCCATAACCGATCATACACCCATAGCCACCTCGTGCACAACCCAAACTACCCTCATAACCGAGTAGCATACCCCATAACATCCCTCTTATGCCTCCTACAGATCCCGGTTGCCTCGTAGTTAGTTTGCACACCAAACTACCCTTGCATGCCGGACAGTCCCTTTCGAGCCTAAGTAGCTCCTCCAAGCAACTAAATAACCTTTTACCTCACTTAAAACTAGCAGACCAACTAGCCACTTTTCATATAAAAAATTAGTGTTTGAATTGATTATGTTCCATATCATGTTAAAGGCCGTATTTGTATTGGTTTTTAACAGAAAAAATACAATAATAACTTTATTGCTAAATCCCCTCGAGTTGAAGCAACTTTGGTAAATCATAGAGAAGTTTGAGATTTTCGGAGTTACCATAAATTTATAACAACTTTGAAACCAAGCAATAACTTCAATAAATTTACAACAACTTTGGAAATAACAATAACTTTGACTACTTCCATCGAGTTTAAAGAGAATTTTAATCACTTTAGATGACTCTTACAACATTTTGATAATGAGTAACTACTCTTATTTTTTGACTAACTCGAATGATCGGTTATTATCGGGATAAAGAGAGTAGAATTGATCCTTAAATTGGACAGCTTAAACTACGTAATTTTTTAGGTAAAACTATTTCAATGATTGTACTCCATCAAAATATGAATGAAATTATATCATTATATTATTATTTTTATGATTTAAATGTTTTTGAGATGAATGTTACCGTAATTGCCATTATGAACAAACTATCCTATATTACATTTATGTTTTTAATGCAAAATTTGTACCTATTTTTATGGTTTGATTGATATGGTATGCTTGGTTGTAATATTTCTAAATGTGTAAAGTGATATCTAAAACATATCATCCAATTTCAATTTTTTAAAGTCTTTTATGTGCGTTCGTTAGTTAGAAAATAAGCTATCGGTAACTTTTTACCTATGTGGACGAAGATGCCAATGGCCTCAAAATCATTTTCTCCAAAAACTATTTGTGGAAATGAAGTTATTGATAACTTTTTACTTGCGTGTGATAACGCTATCAATGATTTCGACATCATTTTACATATGTTCCGTTTGTTAGAAAATAGGTCACCAATGACTTCCACCTATGTGGATGAAGCCGCTAGTAGCCTTAAAACCATTTCCTATTTATGGAAACGAAGTCATTGGTAACTTTTTACTTATATGAAAAACCCATCAATAATTTTGAAATCATTTTGTATATGCTATGTTTGTCGAAAAACAAACTCCTAATGGTCGTCCACTTATGTGAAGAAGTTGCCAATGGCTTTTAAATTAGTTATTTGGTACTTGCTCAAGCAAAATGAAGTTATTGGTGACTTCTCACTTATGTGATGAATTTTTCGATAACTTCCTAGATCCATGTCTCAAAGTCGTCGATGCTTCCTACTTGTGTGAGTGAAGTTATCGACGATTTGTCGCTCATGTTAATAAAAAAGCTATCGATCTTTAAAAACTTACCTACTTGTTGGTATAGGTCGTGTTCACTAAAGATTAGCTAAAATTCTAACTTTCCTCATATTTTCCCTTTTGAGTGAAGGGTACTAGTCTTAAATTAGCCTTAATCTCCAAACTACTCTATTTTACATCCACATCCCCAACTACTATGTTTTATATCCACACCTCAAACTACTCTGTTTTTACATCTTAACAAAATAAACCCATTTAAATAGACATAAAAGCATAACATGGTAAAAAATTAGATTTTTATTTCCACATGCATTTAATGCGACCTACCTTAGGTAGGACGAGATGATGGTGATGTTATATCTTTTACGTATATAATCAAACCCTTACATATATTTTTTTGCAAACTAGTATGTTTAAGGTTTCTTTGTTCTCTTCGATTAGCTAGGTGGCAACTCCATATGTCTTATGATTTCACCTCGTAGGCTCACATCGAAAAAATGTACTAGTTTTCACCATTTGTAATAGTCTAAGCTAAAGGAAATATTTGATTATTCCCATCTTTTCCCATAGCAATTAAGATCTCATCTTTATACTTTCATTTCAAAAAAATCCAAATAATAGGCCTACATTCCGCCTTACATCCTTTTTTAAATGCATTAAAGCCTTGAATACTAGATCAGCCCCTCTACTAAGCTTCGGTAAATAAGCTTTTAATGGTGCTTTCTTTATTACTCCTCTTCACCTCTTTTAAGTAATCTTGTAGTATTGAGCACTCAATATTGTCATCACCATGAAAATGTCCTTTTATATTTTTTGTTGCTCTTCTAGCTTGGTCAAGACTTATGTTACAACATAATTTCTCTCTAGCTTATGTTTTCACATCTTTTTTTTATTCATTTTCAAAGCAATACTCCTAATTTTTTTAATTAGTTACAACCCCAACCTTGATCCTTATATTCTTAAATGCAACCTTATAGGTATGGTCATCTAGATATGTTCCACGTTCAAAGTTATATGTTTGTTTTTGATATATTGCATAAAACACCCATTCATATTTCGATCACTATATTTTGCTCTAACTCTTTATCCGTCATGCTTGATAAATTCAATCTCCCTCCTTTTAGCCATACAATGATCTTTTAAAGCTTCAATAATTTGTTTCTTGTTTCTAAAAGCCATGCCAAGTGAAAACCGAGGATCTTTGACGATGTCATAGAAATACATAGCTTTTAACTTTTTTTTCCTTGCCCGATATGTTTCACCATCACCATCATCATCACTACTTGATTCAAGACTTCCATCTTTATCCAATCAAACTTATACAAACCTATACTAATTTTCCCTCATTCAGTATCATTACCTCTAGTGTCTTTGACTATTTGATTATGGAGTATTAACTGGTGGTGCTTTAAGGTTAAAAGCAATATGTTTTTTACTCTTAAATTGTTTTAACTCTATAACTTATTCTTAGAAGTAACTAGCTCTTCATCATCATTGTCGGTAAGCCATGACACATCAATTAATTATGTCTAATCATCGAGCTCCAATACACTATCACAACCATCCTAACCATCTCCACTATCTTCTAAATCGGACTCACTATTTTCTCCCTTTTTTTGGTCGGTGCCCTCAATATTATCACCATTTTTTCTTCTAATGTCATCCGATATAATTGCTATCTCAATGCTTCTAAAAGCATGTTTGACACTCTATCGAGGGGTCATGCTGTCCATGTTCCCCACAACAAACCATCCGCATTACTAAATTGTCGTTCCCCACTTGTTGAATCAATACTCTTATTTTCACAAAAAATTACAACATCAATAAGCCCAATACACTACTCGTCCTCATAATTCCTTCAATTAATATCTATATTTGTCCTTGAATTTTGTTCCTAGATCGTATGTCACGACCATCCTCAAGGTCAATCAATTCAAATTTACTAGATTGATTGCATGATTTTTCGTCTTTCTTTCTCTTCAAACAAAGAGAGATAAGAAAACGAGAGAAAAACATTAGGTCGACATAAGAAAGAAATGTTTAACTAACAATTGGAATTAAATTATATATATATATATAATTTAGAACATGAGTGCATAGTGTTTTTTGTAATGTATCTTACTTTTTGTTTCCCTTTGCTTTTTATATACTTTTTTGTACCTCTATCCGCATCACAAAATCAATTAAAAAAAGCCTCACTAAAGAAAATAGAGTAAATTATAACATGATCCTTTTAGTTTAACAAAATTAATTATTAATCCTTGTAGTTTCATAAACATATTTTAAATCTTTATTTTTTGAATCCATTTATAACTTACTCCCTCCATGAATTCTATAAATTTTTCCAATTTATCTTGTTCTCTTTTATTGAAAATAAGAACAAATTTAAGTTTTGTGGAGAAGATCGGAAAATTTGATTCCCATAGTAAAAAATCCTTTCTTCTTCCAATTTTTTTTATCTTTCCATTTATTTTTAGTGAAAAAAGATAGTTCAATCAAAATAATTTTTTGTAAAATTTTCTGTTAGAGAAAAATATAAATATTTTTATCATATTTTATTAACACATTAAAATGACTATATAAAATATTTAGCGTGGAAAAAAGGCCAACACTTCTATCGAAAAATAGATGGTTTCCAATCCAAGCCAAAATGAAATATTTTGAAAAAAGAGAGATAATTGAGGCGATCAATGTTAGTCGAGGAACTATTTAATATTTTTTAACACTGTAGGGACTAATTAATTATTTCAATAAACTACAGGAACTAAGTTATAATTCACACAAGAAAAAAATCCCACACACCAAACGATGCGTTTAGATGACCGGGCTAGGGTTTCCTTCCAATACCCTTAAACCCTATCTCAATTCTCAACAACGGTACCTCTCTTTAAAAGCCATAAAATCCTTAAACCCTAATCCATTCACGAAAAAACTATTCCCCAGCTTCAACAACCGGAAACTGGCAAATCCAGGTACTCCTAATGCCCATTAAATTTCTTCCTCCTCTCCGTTCCCTTAACCCATCTCTACCCGTAACCCGTTTCCCTTTCATGAATATCGGACTCTCCGTAAATGCCCCTAGGTCCATCCCCATTTTCTCTCGGATCTTTCCTTTTAAACTCAAGCACCTAGGGTTTGCTTATCAATTCTCCACCCATTCATTTCGACCTGGGCCAACCGGGTCAAGACCCGAATTCAGCCGCACTGGTGCTGGACGAGAGAGAGGAGAGGTTAGGGCTTCTAAGAGTTTAATTGAAGACGAGGCCGAACTCAGTGACTGGGTTAGTGACTTGAGGACTAACTCGTTTGGTGCCCGAGTGACTAACGAAGGCGAATCAGATTCTGATATGGGTCGTCGCTATAAAAGCAAGAGGGTCCCTGTTAGAGATGGAGATATCGGTAGCAATAGAAGTGGGGGTAGAGAAGGGTTTTCAGTGAAGAGGAGGAGGGAGGGTGACTCGGACGAGTTTGCTGAGCCACCTCGAAGGAGAACTGAGTCGAGGTCTGGTCCCCCGAGAAAGAGCCATGGAACTGTGGGTTTACCGAATGAGAAGAGAGGACGGAGAGAGAGGGATTCAGGGTTTAAGAGAGATTATAAGGGAGTAAGAGGCAAAAGGGGTTCTATTGAAGATGAAGAGGTGGGTGGTGGCGAGGATGATAGAAAGGGGTTAATGCGGAATCTTGGGGGTTTGAGTACCGAGGAAGAGAGTGATGATGATGATGGAGATAATGATAATGGGGTTTTTGAGAAAAATGCACTGTCCTCTATTGGTTTGGAGAAGGAATTTGATGTGAAAGACAGGCCAAGTTTCTCTGCGAATTCTGATTCTTTTATGAGCGAGACTAGGTATGTTAAAAGGATTGAATTGGGTTTATAGTCCTAAATTTGATGTGGCTGAAAAACATTTATTGGATTTATTATATCGGCTCTTTTGGAGTTCCATTTATTTTTTAATTTTTATAGGATTTTGTAGACATCTAATCTAATCTTATGTAAAATGGTTGCAGATTTGATCAGTGTTCACTTTCTCCGTTGTCATTAAAAGGAATCAAGGATGCTGGATATGAGAAAATGACTGTGGTCCAGGCGGCAACACTTCCTGTTATACTCAAAGGTTTGTTTATTCTATTTTTTAAAAAAAATGGTCAGTATTGTTTGCTCGTGGCTCATGCTAATTGATATGTTGAGAGAACAGATGTTGCACAGGTTTGGACGTTGAAATGGTAAGTTTGTTTTTATGTTTTGACTGTAGTACCGCCAGTAGATTGTAGTTATACTAAGTTTGTTTGTGAAGCTGCCTGTTGTAATGAGGACTTGATTTCAAGATGGCAGGTTACACATTGGAGCTAGTGAATAGAGTATGAAACTTCGGAAAAACCATCCTTACTGATTGAGAATGTTTCTTAAAGAAAATAATCTAAACTAAAAGCGAGTGAAGAATTAAGTCAATCCTGAATTCACCTCCACTGTGAATAATTTTCATTATGTAGCCATATTTTTGGTGCAGCTGTTTTGTTGTAATGTTGGGACTCTTGTCCATAAGATGATAACTCTTGTATATCTTGTTTCCAGGTAAGGATGTCCTGGCCAAGGCTAAAACGGGCACTGGAAAAACTGTGGCATTTTTGGTAAGATATTTTATTTTGCATATGCGTTAGTATTTTAACCAAGCAAGGGCTGTCTGCTAAACCTTATTTTTAAGTCGAGGACTTGTTCTTTTTTATGTATAACAAGTCCACATGCATTGGTTAGTGTATGGGTGGGAATAACCTTTTTGCATAGCCTATTTTTCCGTGTCTTGTATCTATGTTTCTCATTAGAGATATTTTATTTTCTCGTATAGTGGATATAAGCATTTTGGTTTTCTATTGAGTGTGGGATATTGAAATTTTTTAAGTTCTCGATACTATTTTTTGAACTTCTTTTTTCCAGCTTCCATCAATTGAAGTTGTTGTAAAATCTCCTCCTCTTGATCGTGACCAAAAACGTCCCCCCATTCTTATACTTGTCATATGCCCGACAAGGGAGCTTGCAACCCAAGCTGCCACAGAAGCGAAGACCCTGTTGAAGTATCACCCTTCTATTGGTGTTCAAGTTGTGATAGGAGGAGTGAGAATTGCTTTAGAGCAGAAACGTATGCAAGCAAACCCTTGCCAGGTGAGTTTATCATTCATTTAAAATGACTGCCTGTTATGTTACTGCTCTTCTCTTACACGTGGAATTATCCTTATTCTACTCACTGTTTGATATGTTAGGAAGGGCGGGTTCCAAAAAGATTTGAATTTAACTTCATCTAGTTAATCTCTTAATATCACTTGGGAATCCTTAGCTGACCAGTTTGATGCTGATTCGTCATCCTGAATTTGTGCTGAATAAATTGTTAAATTCCAGCTTAATTTCACTAGAGAATGAATTTCATCTAACCATAGTTGCATTTTGTTATACTATTCACACATTTAAAATTCACAGATTCTTGTTGCTACACCTGGAAGGCTCAAAGATCATATTGAGAATACTGCAGGGTTTGCAACGAAGCTGATGGGTGTGAAAGCCCTTGTACTCGATGAAGCTGATCGATTGCTAGACATGGGATTTCGTAAAGATATTGAGAAAATAATTGCAGCTATTCCAAAACAAAGACAAACGCTCTTGTTTTCTGCCACAGTTCCTGAAGAGGTTTTCTTTCTATCTTTGGCATGTGTTAACTTGTCTTGCCATTTGAATGAATTCAGTGAAATTTGTTCCTCTGTATGCAGGTTCGCCAAATCTGTCATGTTGCTTTGAAAAGAGATCATGAGTTCATCAATACAGTTGAAGAGGGAACTGAGGACACACATTCCAAGGTAGGCTTCTTCATGGCATTTGCCATCCAATACTGATCATTTATATGGGCATTTTTGTAAATTGCTGGATCATTTCAGGTCAGACAGATGCTTCTGGCTGCTCCACTAGACAAGCAATTTCCCCTTTTGTATGTCACTTTGAAAGATCATATTGCAGATGACCCTGATTATAAGGTATGCTCTGCAGTCCTCTAGCCTATTTCTACGTTGACTGCTTTTTTTTTTACAGAGATTTACTTTATATGCCACTACCATGCAGTATATTTAATTCCTTGGTTTGTGCAGGTTATTGTTTTTTGTACTACTGCTAGGGTGACTGGGCTGGTTGCTGGACTTCTGGGTGAACTGAACTTGAATATTAGAGAGATCCATTCTAGAAAGGCACAGACTTACAGGACCAGGGTTTCTGATGAGTTCCGGAAGTCAAAGGGCCTTATACTTGTGACTTCTGATGTATCTGCACGTGGAGTTGATTATCCAGATGTTACCCTTGTCATACAGGTATATCTATGTTATGCTTCTACTTTCAACAATTTGAATGATTGAACTTACCAGTCATTGTTCTAGAAACAAAAGGAAAAAAAAGGGCTGGCCTTTCGCTCCATTGCAGTAGTGTTTATATTATTAATAACCATTTAAGTTAGACCTCTTGCAAACTAGAAAATATGCACATGGCACAGAAGTAGGAGTTTTGACCAAATTGACCGTTGCACACTGGTCATTTAAGCATTCCTAACTGCTTCCCTAATTTTTTCAGAGACACATCTCCCATTTTATCCTTATGATGTTTAAGCTACTCTCAGACCTTCCATATTCAATCTTCTCATACACGTTTGCAAAACTTTTCTGCTCCCATGAGTCTTAATTACATTTTTTTTATATGCACGGATTTTAATTACATTTATTGCAAATCTAGGTGGGGTTGCCAGCTAGTAGAGAACAGTATATACATAGACTTGGTAGAACTGGGCGTATAGGTAAAGAAGGGCAAGGTATTTTGTTGCTGGCACCTTGGGAGGAATTCTTTCTATCTACAGTCAAGGATCTCCCAATAACAAAAGCTCCCGTGCCTTCACTGGACCCTGACACAAAGAAAAAGGTAGCCTACTTCGTTCTTTCCACTGTTTTTCCGAAGGAATAATTCCATCATCAATTGGATTAAAAGCACAGAAATCACAATTTTTTAAACCATTATTTTTCGATAAACTGGCAATTAAACATATTATGAACAGGTGGAACGGGCACTGTCTCAGGTGGACATGAATTCCAAACAAGCAGCATACCAGGCCTGGTTAGGTTATTACAATTCACAAAAGAAAGTCGGCAATGACAAGTGCAGGCTCGTGGAGCTTGCTAATGAGTTCAGCCGAAGTATGGGACTTGATACTCCTCCTGCCATTCCCAAGCTCGTCCTTGGGAAAATGGGCCTCAGGAATATTCCTGGCTTACGCTCAAAGTAGATGGGCATCTCTACTAGCCAACTGGATCATTTTACATGAGATCTGCCTGGGAATAATATCCTTGCAGGTTATCTGTGTAGAAAAATATCATCCATTCAATTAAATGTGTTTTTTTCTCCTTAAATAGGTATTGTGCTATAGAGCAGGAGTGTCATACTAACTCATACGCTAATGCTTACAATCATGAGATGTGAGAGCTACCAGTGGCACACGATTGGGTATTCATACATCGAATGATTGGGGGAGTTATTGTGGAATGTTAGTGTTGTCATTTTTGTGTAAAGAGTACATTTCATCTAAATTGATGTTAACTAGGCACCCGGCCTTCTTTATCTAGCTCCACTTTCCTCGAAGCCCTGATCTTTTGCTTTTTATTTTTCAATAAACTAAGCGACGCTTCAATTCACTGAAAAAGATTACATGCAGTCTTTTTGGGTTTGGTATCTATCCAAAAGTTGGGATCATATGAAGGAATGTTGGGCCTCTTGTACGTAGCTCTGCGGTGCGGTTCTTCAATCTAGCCAAGATTTATGCCCACAAGACCTCGTTTATCTAGTTCTACTTGGTACGGAGCATTCATTCAAACCATAACTTCATAACTCATAAGCCATACCCCATAGCGCGTTTCCATTTTGCATTACCCTGTCAAAGCATGTCAGGCCTTGTTCATCTAAGAAAATAAAGGGTGAACTTGCAATCTACAGGATGGTCTTCCTTCGGCTTAATACGTTAGCCTAGCCCCACTTGTTAGTTTACAATTACTTTTGTACAATTAAGAGTTGATCCAAAGCCCAAATAAGCGCAGGAAAACAGTAAATACCTATGTACGCAGGACAGGCACAGTAACGAAGGAAAATTGACAAGAAAAATCAATATTTTAAAGGTAATAAAATCAACATTTTGGGATCCCAGTTAGATTTCAGGTTGCCTTAACTGTGACAATGTTTGGGTGAATGAGATCAAAAAGCTCATTCTTGTATTATTGAGTTTTATGCATAAAACGCACCTTTTGGTAATGAAAGATAGCTTCCTGGTTACTTCACATCTAAGTTAATATTTTTAAGTTTCTCAAAAAAAAAAAAAAAATTAATAATAATTTGATATCTTTAAGCAATTAGCATTCAATAGACATAAGTCCTTAGGGGAGGGGTATCTGGTATTAACCCAAAAGTGGTAAAATACCATCATAACAAACCAAAATCCCGAAATGAAAATCTATTTAACAAAACACACCAACATATTTACAAATCAACACACATTATGTACTTTATGCAAACAACCATACATCCAAAAAGAGAAAAAAAGTACTTAAAACTTGTCAGAGAATCACCCAATGGCACACAAGTGCTTTAATCTATAACAAATCAGTTAAAGCTAAAAATCGCTTCTTGATATCACTAGAGCTGTCCATTAAACGGCAAAAAAAAAAAAAAAAAAAAAAAAATACAAACCACTTAGGTTAATTTTGGGGGTGGGTGGGTTGTTTCTATATCGATCCATGTGACGGTTTTGTGCTGGTGAATGTCGCATCCGATTTTCATGTGTTTTGACCAGTCCAAACCAAGGATTTTAATGCAATATGTGTTTACGTGGAGGACTGACGTGTTAAGCCACAGCATAATTTAAGTAATAAGATTTTTTTAAGGTTCGAATTTGCAAACCGATCCATATGCACTTTATACATTCCGTACTGAATGGTTATGCCGACAAATTAAAAAAAAATGCCAAAGTTCTATGTTAAATTGTTGAAAAAAAGAAAAAAAAAAGAGCAAAGCCAAGGAAAAGGATTTTTTGATATTCCTTTGAAAGAAAGGAAGATGAAGCATCAACATGGTGCCCCAAATATCTACCAATTCTCAATATAGTTTCGAAGACATTTTTTCCCAACGAAGTCCCAAAATATTCACAAAATCCTGAACAAGGAAAAAAAAAAAATCCTCAATACATCAGTGCAAACTTAATCGTATCAACTATAAAATAAAATAGAAAGCTTAATGAACAATCACCAATGGAAACCCAACAGCATCAAGGAATTTTTAACAATGAATCAATGCAATCATTTTCACCTATCTTAGAAGGTTGTATTGCTACAGTGTCAACTTTTTGAAACGAGCAAAAATTAACTGCTACACTGATCTTATGAATCAAAATCCCTAATACATCGTGTGGAAGAAAATCAAGCAAAACAACTTTAGAACATGATAAAGTTCTAAATTATAAACCTGCGAGCTTCTACATCAGTGGAGTTACAAAGTAAAATATATTTATATATATATAATAATAATAATAATAATAAACTAATCACTGAGCCCGCATCCCAGCTATCTGCCAATCTGTTAATTCTTGTAAGCAGGACAGGTTAGAAAATGACTTCTAGTGTACAAACAAGCACAAGCCATGAAAAGTGCGACCTTGAGAAAATTATGAGATGGATCAAACTGCAAAACCATACACAAATAAGGTGAGAACAAGAAAACCTTGTAGTTGAAGGTTTTCTCGTTATAGTTTCTCCCACCATCATTTTCTCCCTGGCTTGGAAATGCAAGAGGGGAATCCTCATCCTTTGATTGATAATATCTAATTCCTCTGGGCCGCTGGTTTGGCAAATAAAGTCAAATTCCCCTGTTAATATAATAAATCAAAAGCATCACACAATGATCCTATGGAAATAAATAACAATTAATGAATATAACTAGCAGCATAAAAATCAAATCCTAAAATTAGTCAGCTACGTCACATATTGTAATTTATAATATGAACCAGACTGCTACCCATATTGCATAACTTACTCTTGTACTATAACTATAATACACTGCAACCTTATACCAACTTGCCTTTAAGGTGCACACTGCACAGCAATTCAGAAATCTTGCACTTCTATAGCTGATTCAAGAAATAAACATGTAACTACCTCTGGACACGGGGTGAAGAAGGCTGATCTGGCAATGGCCGTTGAACAGAGCTTCTATGAAACCTTTGGTCCTCAAATCCCCCACTTGATCGACTCCCATCATTTAAATGCAAGGTCTCGTTTACACCTGAGAAACCTACCAGCCCAAGAGACCCAAACTCAAGATGTTCTGCAGAACCATAGCCAGCATTATGATCATAGGGAGAAAGCATGACAACAGATGGAATGGTAGGTCCATCTGATGACACTCCACCAGAATTCAAGGATGGTAATGGATACATGCCATATGCCACATTGGCGGAACCACTCTGATTGGAGTTTGAGCGGATTGGACCATTCTGAGACTGGTATGAAGGGAATGTATCATGTTTATGTGATCCCCATGTCCTCTCAGCTTGGGTCTCACCTACTGCCAACCGGTCTGGACTTGAATTTGACTTTTCAGCTTGGCTACGACTGTTGCTGCGCCCAGCAGCCCGTGCTCTATAATTATTATTCCAGTTCCCTTCCCTATCAATGTGGTGGTCACTTCTATTGTAGTTGTGGTTTCCCTTTCTCATATTTGTAGCATGCCGGTCTCGGACGGATACCTTCTGCAGTAAATCAAACTTAACTATGAAAATTTATAGATTTAAAGTGTAAAAAGTGCTGCATAATTCCAATGTATTTGAATATGAAAGCACAATCAAGCAATTTCAACCACCAAAAAGCCAACTTCCCTAACCAAGTTAGAATCTCACGACCAACAATCACAGTCCATATTTTCCACATCCAGGTCAGTCAAAGTGAATCATTTCCCAATAATATGCAACCAGTACACAGTTACATTGAATATCAACAAAAATGCACCTAGCAAACAAAACTATATGTTGATAAAGTGAGAGGACCTTACAGGGGGAGACTGTCTAACTAGAGAACTACGACGGGTCTAGGGTTCAATAAAATATGACGAGAAGTGCAAAACATGCACGCAAACATATGTAAACAAAAAGTATAGTCAATTGAATGACAATTGCAACCCTCTGCCTCTCCCCAAAGACAAACACATTATTGATATTTAAAAAAAAAAAAAAAAAAAAAAAAAAAAAAAGAAGAAGCATGGAAAGCACAAAAGATAAAGCTGGTTGAGTAATCTATCTTACTGGATTCGGCAAGTAGGTCCCAGTACCACCACGATATCTAGGCATTTCATCAACATAATGTTGGTAGACACCAGCAGGTCTATTCGATGCAGACTGTAGAGGAGCAACTGGAACAATACGAGGCCCATAGCTCGAAAGCTGAGTAAAAAGATTCATGTTGGTTGAAACAGGTCTCCCAGGACCATCCCATGGAAAATGACCCTGTAAGTAGACAGGTGGCACCATAACAGGCGAAGGATAAATCATAGGTGCAGGATTTCGTGTGTTTTGGTACAACCGCCCAAACTGCAAGTTTTGCCAGTGGCTAGCAAAATCACTATTAAGAATGTCAGATTTGTGTTCCAATGGCTCAACAGAAGCCGCCATTCTCATAGAACTGGAAGTACTTAAAACCACAGATTGATCTAGCCCCTCAGATGAACCAAAATTTTGACCAGAGTCACTGTTATCAAGGCCCTCCTCACTGCCAACTTGGCTTGTTGATGCACCAGAAGTTCCTGTCTTGGTTGGGAAGTTGTACAGTGGAAGCATTGTAACAAATGGAACTGGTGGCCCTGTAGGATAAAACGTAAAAGGAACAGCCCCTGAATTATCTGTAGATCTCTGCCGTGAACCAGGACCTAAGTGCACTGGAGCAATGGGTATCAACGACTCAGATTCACTCTGCTGTGCTGATTCATATCCAGGTACTTGATGCCTTGAAACATGCAAAGAAGCAGCAGATTCAGATTGGGATCCCGCACTTCTTTCAGGTCCTGGGCCCATTGTTGATACCGTATTCCATTCTTTGTCATCATCATCTGTCTGACTGGAAGAATATTCAGAGGCACTCTTACCTTTTCCATAAACAGAAGACTGCACTGCAGAAGAAACCATTTTCCTACCTCTCTTTTCCTTTACGAGCTTTGACACCTTTACTGATGATCCTTCCCACGAACTCTCGGATGGGGGTTTACTTCTCACGGTAGGAAAGGACCTTGAACTTGCACTTCTATCATCAAAGTATTCTTCAGTACCTCTCTTTTCTTGATATGTTAAAGCATCTATAGGTTCTTCCCTGGCTGACACTCGGGTTTCTCTGGGGAACTTCTTATGAACTCTCAAAGAGTTGCCAGAGCCACCCCTTTGAGATGATCGAACAAAATTATAACTAGATGAACTAGGCTGTGAATCATATGATTGATGCATCTCAAAGCTTGCATTATCAACATAAAACCCACAAGGGGAGCCCCTCTCCTGCTCATGCCAGAAATCAAAATCAGTCTCCCTAACATTCATTTCCATGAGAGCAAAATTCTCATTACCAGGTTCAATGGAATCTTCTTGGTTTGAACCCAATTCAATGCCAGGAAAATAATGGGTTAACGGTGAAGAAATCAAACCTTGAGGAAATTGCATATTTGAACCCCAAGGAGTCTCAATGAAGGGAATATTAGTGGGCCCCATTACACCCATATTTGTCTGACCATATCCCATTGGAGATACGTGACTGGGCGCCATATTCAGAGGAACATGAACCTGTCCACTGAAACCCAGACCTGTAGAAGAAGCCATCACATTCACAAGATCTTGCTCTTCCTGATGCATCCCCTGTGTCCCCAGGATGGAAACCAATTCTTCACCCATGGCACCCAAGCCTGAATCATTGTGGTAACTATTTGAAGCAGCTGCAGGATCGAGGCTTTGATGGGAAATGGCATGCCTAACAGATGAAGGATCATCAGTTGAAGAGCTAATATCATGATTTGCCGAATTATCAGCTTCCAGGTTTTTCCTCCTGCTATGATCTAGCCCAGCAGATGGGGCCTGGCCTTTTCCACTATCCTGGACTTTGTTATGCCTTCCTTGAGAAGAAATTTCACCATATGTCTCGGTAAGCTCAGGACTAGAGCGTGTCCTCGCAAAAGAATACCTTCCCTGAAAGTCAGCGACAAAGTTGTCAGGTTTTGCACTTCTCTGACTTTTATCAACATGCAAGCTTTGATTGGAAGTAGATTCCCTTCTACTCTGATCAGAGGTGGTCCTTGTGCTGTTTGTGTCAGCATAAGTCTTTTGGCTTTGAGTATGAGAAACTGTTGCAACTTCACTACCTTTGGATGTGCTTTCTGAGGAATAATTATCATGCTGGGAGTGAACACTATGTGTGCCATGGGCTGCATCTTTAACTTCAAGACCAGAAGGTTTGCTACTTGAATTGTTCCTGAGATTCTCAGGTTCATGCAAGTGATCATGATTTGGCAATCTCAATCGCCAAAAATCACTCCTTGGCGCATCAGGACGATGGCCACTACCATGTCTCTCCCAGGTGTTCAGAAAGAACTGATTTACTTCAAAACATAGGTCTTCTGTGGGGCAATCAAGTGACCTAGCTAGCCTTTTAGCTCCAAACGCAAATGCACTGCGTATCCTGAAAAAGTTACCTGGAAAATGTGTCGTATTACATGATAAAAGTTACTAACAGCTGTAAGAAGTATAGAACATTCACAAACTGATCGATTTTTTTTCCAATCAAATACTGTTATGTCTAAGGACATAAACACAACATACATATCAAGACTAAAAACATATTTAAGCAATTGATAACACAAAGAACCCTTTTCAAATCCTAGAATGAAAAATCTCATTGGATCAGATTGTATGCAATGTCCCTGTTCTAAGCCTTAATACCATTCCCAATAAAAGAACAAGAACTAGGATATATTTGAAACCCAAAAAGACCGAGACAGAAAAAGCAACATAGTTACAGATGCTAATTTTTTTGCAAGGAACGTATATAAATAAATATATAGAAATAAATCAGCACGCATCCTCTGGTACATGTCTTTCTTTATCAAACCTTTTTCTATTCAGTTTTGTTTCAAATCACGGTGTATAAATACTTTTAGGAGAAACTGGATAACAATAGCACAAACCTCTCTTATGGCTCATAGTTACACCAACAACATGCCAATTTGCAAGCCACTATCAGCAGAATCATGTATAAAGAGGAAATAGTGTCATAGGTAATGATAGTTTGTACCATATGGATAGATAACAAAAACATAAGGCAGTTGGATAATGCTTTAAAAAATATAATAACGCCAGCAAAGCAAAGACAAGACGTCGAGTCCTGATTCTCAATGCTATCTACAGCAACTTGTTCATACAGAAGAAGGAAAAAAAATCGTGCATTTGTCATGCAGATGCACAGTAAAACATATTCACAACTTAAAAGAGAAACAGGGAGCTATTATAACATATCCACAATTCAAAACGAAAAGGCAGAGATATTCAAATGACAGTCAACTTGAAGGCAATAAACATAGCAGACTTCTATTAGTATACCTTTACTGACACTACGACCCAGGTTGTTATTTACACGCAAAGGATCAATAACATTGAAGTGTTTGGTCAAAAAGGGTTGCTCTTGATTATTTCGTCCAGCAGGTAAAACAGCATATACTGCACTACAAGCCTCAAGAAATAATTTGCTAAGTAGTAACTCTCCACCATCCTTTCGAGGAGGTTCCGCTGCATAACATTTCACTAAAATAGTTGATACCAGAAGTTTGACAGATATTTACAAAACAAAGGGTCACTTATTCAGAAGATGGAAGTGTCTTCAATCAATTATGCATACCTGTTACATCAGGAAGTGAATTAATAGGTACAGGACCCCAGAGGCTAACACAGAAAGTATCCCAATCAAACTTACTGAAGAACTCAAGAAAACGATAAAGAACCTAGACATGTAAGTAGAGAAAGAATCAGATAAACAAACAGATAAGAGAGGAATGCAGCAAGACAGTGAGACAAAGTACCAAAAGCCACCTCAAGAGGACCCGCAAAGGAATTGTTGAAAACGTGAAATATATATAGAACCAAGGTTTCCAAAGCATAAGTGGAGATCAACCCGTGGTGAGCACCCAGTATACGGCTCTCATAGTAACACCAGGCCTTTATCAGTATAATGCTACGCTTGAATAGATGGTTTTGATTTATCAAATTATCAACCTACAGAAGCAAAAAATACTAATCAGGGACAAAATTGGAAAAGAGTATCCTGGTTTGCAGTTACCAAGAGAAAAATGCTACTACCTCCATCCCATAATTAAAATCGATGTTTTACTTTTCAGTTGTTTGAGAAAGGTAGATAACATGGTCGTACAGTACATTATGCATCTAATTTTCACTTTTTGACTTTTTTTTGGTTTACTTTTCTCAAACTCGAGGTTGATAAATGATTAGGGCATGACAGAAAAATATAAAAAATGTTGGTAACTTTCTAATAATGGACTACTAATTTGGAATAGCAGAAGTGCCCGGAAAAAGGATCATTATATTTGGACAAAAGAAGTAAGCAAAATTTCGAGGATACAGCACTAACCTCTTCAAGGAAACAAAGGGTACACAGTCCACCAAGTTGGTTAAATGAAATATCTACCACAATGTTTTCCACAAGACACTTTATTATCTTTACCTGCATATATGCATTCAAACAAAAACAGAACATTAAATCTATCATAAAGAATTGCTTCATAGGGCACAGGGTATTGAGAAATCTTTCATTGAATTTTTTTTTGTACATCTATTAGACAAAGATTTCAGCAGGAAAATCATCTTCTTGAATAAACAAATACAGAAAAGAAAAAAAAAAAAAAAACGTAGAAATTTGAATATGAAAATAAATAAATTCACACCACACGAAATTTTAAGAATGTGTTGAAACGCTAGCTCCAGTTTCCACCATTGCCCCAAAATTAAAGCTAATACAGAGTGCATAAATCTAGCAAACAATCCACTTGTCAAACAGTCCACTGTAGTGGAAGTAAATGCATAGATGGAACAAAGCTGCTGCGACAATCTGAAGTCAACGTTACTAACCAGATAGCAAGCTAAATATAAATAAGCAAACTCTCAGTTGAAGAAGCAAGCTTAAAATAAATTGAAGAAAAAGAGAGAACAAAAGATGAATAAACATAATGTCCAACAACAATAAGAATTTAAAGGATTTAAAAGGGACCTACCTCTGCCTGAATGTACTGAACCTCCTTCACTCGGAATTCAGCATTTTCATTCTTCTCCTCATTCTCCAGCATATCACGAACCTGATGAACCCATGAGTCTTTCAAATTTGGATTCTTACTGAAGGCTGTTAAGTCAATATCCCCATCAGGTAAATAAGTCTTAAGTGGTACAGAACCAAAGGTGAAAACCTGTATATAATAACAATCATGGGTAAATAATTATATAAAGAACTCAAAAATGCACATGTTTTGCAGCAATGAAACAATTGAGATTATGAATCCAAATCACTCTCACTACAAAAATACTCAAGTCCTACCAGCAAGCCAGTCTGCACAATTCACAGTAGTTGATGTTTTCGGACTCAACCTGGGGTCTATACATATCTAATTCTAATTAAGACACGCAGATTCCCATTAGTTCATCCTTAGAATAAGAAACACATAATCCTTTACTGCCTTCAACTTATTACCCACAGAATGCTAATATTTGCATAATGTTGCTAATCAACACATACAATCTCATCTTTCACTTGTTTTTTCATGAACGAAGTTTCGATCAACACCTTAACTTTCAAATTTGACGGACAAAATCACCTCTTCAAAGTCCAAATCAATAATCCTGACTTAACAATGAGCACCACTCCACGTCTCTCAACTGAACCAACACAATCTACAACAATAATTATGCAATCTAAATCTAAAAACTCATCAAGACATAGACCATAAGTGTAAGCAACACAAAGATTTCATTACATCAATACATATAGGTAATGCACCTGGCAAGGAAAGCACTTTGCGATAAGCCGCTGCACGTAATCTGCAACAGCATTGCGAAGCTCTTCAGAGGGCTGGTTGGGCTGAATGCAGGCAATAAGCTCTGCAGTTCTCTCTTCAGCCTTTGACCATCGCTCCGAATCAAGCACTCTGATCACAGAGGCAGCTTCGTTGGGCAATAGGCCATTTGGTAATAGCCCGCTTGGTGGCTGTGCCCACCCTTCATGCTCTCCCATGCAATCCTAGAAAAAGAGCAAGTGTTTTCCTTTCTCTATTACCCTCCCTCTCTCTCGCTCTCTTTTTTCCCCACAACTACCTAACAAACAAACAAACAAACCTTCTTCCAGAAATAACAAATTTAAATGCTTGAAACCATAAACAACAATAAAGAAAAAAAGAAGGTACAATATACAAAAATAGAAATAGATACAAAAAAAAAACTAGGAAATTGTGATTTTCAGATGAATCTGTTTCCAGAAAATGGAAACTTCCCAATTAACAAGCCCAGGTAACACAATCCTTTTAAGTAACCGGAAAAAAAAAAAAGTCAAAGTGCTGTAATTTCCACCAAAATTCTGGGTGAAAAGAGGAAAAATCAATTTCAGGTAGGTTGGGCGCTAATGAATAAAACAGAGTAATAAATAAAATTAAATTAAATCAAACGAAGCGCTAGAAATTATGAACCCTAATAAACGGGAGAAAATCTGAATCCTGATAATAATTATAATGATTGAAGTGTCGGCAAATCAAATAAAGAAAAATTGCAGGATTGAAGGGAGGGAGTAATTTATTATTTATTGGGAGAGTGGATTATAGAATCTGGTTTCTGGGGAAGGAGAACGAGAAAGAAAGAAAGAAATAATCAGTATCAAAAATTGAAAAATTAAAAAATCATAATCATAAATGGATAAATGGATCATCGGAATTTTGTATTATGGGCCTGAATGATGTGAGCAACAAGCCCATGTTAGCCCACTTGGCCCACTTTCGGATGACGTGTGCAGTTAGCTAAGGTAAGTCGGGTAAATATATATATATTTACCCGTCACTATAAGTCATCTGATCGTACGGTTCGTCTGACATCAATGGTGAATTAAATTTACACGGCGAAGATTGAAAGCCGCAGCGCGAGCCAAAAAAGAACCGGCAACATACAAACAACACGGCAACAAAACGCCCGCTGTCCAGGCTCTATTTTCTTTGAACACACTCGGCGTTTCTGCCTTTTTTTCTGTACAACGGCGTTTCTGCGCTACGCCGGAAAAACAGAAACGGAACTCGAAGAAGCTCCTCAATCAGAAAAAAAGAAGACGAATCTAGAACTTTCTAGAGTTTGACGACGCCATTCTTTCTGCTTCCGAGTAACTTCTTAGTAGTTGCTTTATTATCTCCTTCGGCTCTTTTGCTCTTACTCTATTAGGGTTTGGATGCACTTCTTAGGCTGCCTTGTGAAGTCAATTGCTTAAAATTCAGTATCTGATTGGGTCTAATTTGGATCGAATTGTGAATATAGGATGTGCATGTGCATGTTATCTGGTTGATTTTCTAGGGTTTCGTCTTTGATTTCAGATTCTCAAAGAACCAGCGAATTTTAGCTATTGACTGTACTGGACGGGTGAAAGCTGTGGTCTTTTTTGTTTAATATGGCAGATTCAACTGAGTCCGAACCTCAGCAGACCGAAGCAGGTATGCATTTTTCTTTATCAAAGCTTACCTCTGTTTGCTTTTTTCGACTTTATCTATTATCTGTTGTAATAAAAAAAAAATTAAATATATATTTGGCCTTTGCAGTGTGCAATTTTTTTAGAAAGCCGACGAAGAACAAGAATATTAGAAAGAGAACGATTGAGGAAGATGAAGATGAGGATTCAAAAACTGAAACCTCTCTTTTACATGGTCAGAAAAAAGCCTCGAAGGCTGACAATAAGCTCTACTTTTCGACTGGACCATCAAAGAAGTCTGAATCAAATGCAGAACCTGAAAGGCGGGTTTTTCAATTTGAGTCTTCGAAGGAAATTCAAGTTCAGCATGATAGTAGAGCGACTGCAACTCTAGAAACTGAGACTGAGTTTTCGAAAGATGCTCGGGCCATTCGTGAGAGAGCTCTAAAGCAAGCTGAGGAGGCTTTGAAGGGTAAAAAACCGAGTTCTGGTGAAGAAAAGTTGTATAAGGGGATGCATGGGTATACTGATCATAAAGCTGGGTTTCGAAGAGAGCAAACAATTGCAAGTGAGAAAGCTGGTGGATCACATGGACCTCTTAGAGCTTCTGCTCATATCAGGGTGTCAGCAAGGTTTGATTATCAACCAGATATATGTAAGGATTACAAAGAAACTGGTTACTGTGGGTATGGAGATTCGTGCAAGTTTATGCATGATCGAGGGGATTACAAGTCTGGGTGGCAGATGGAGAAAGAATGGGAAGAGGCAGAGAAATCAAGGAAGAGAAATTTGGCTTTGGGAATGGATGATGAGGAAGAAGGAGGTGTAGGGCAGAGAAACGATGATGATGATGAAGATGAGTTGCCGTTTGCTTGTTTCATTTGTAGGGAGCAATTTGTGGATCCCGTCGTGACTAAATGCAAACACTATTTCTGTGAGCATTGCGCTTTAAAGGTAGCCCATTTTGCACCAACTTGTTGCGCTTTAGCAACTGTTTCCTTTGTGACTTCGCTTTCTAAATTATGTTTTGAATGACATATTTTCCATGATTTTGAACTTATTTTATTTTCCCCTCATCTGCTTTACAGCATCATGCGAAGAACAAGAAGTGTTTTGTGTGCAATGAACCAACTCTTGGCATTTTCAACACGGCTCATGAAATACGCAAAAGGATGACTGAAACGGGTAAACGATGATCAACTCTTTCCTCTATACTGTAGTCATGGATGTGTTCTCCGTACTTTGTAGGAAGTGACTATTAAGATCTCCTTTTCTGAGGCTAATCATAAGAGGAAGTTCATGTTTCAGTTGTTCCTCAAAACTCTTTGTATCCGTCTGAACTATCTGTACTATCTTTCAGAAAAAATCTAATTCATTTCATACTACCTTTTGAATTAATAAACTAGGTGGCTTCTTTTGAGTTTATTAGTCAGGAGTTCAAGCTCTTATAGGTTCCGTACTGCACTTTATACGTGGCATTAGCCATACTGAGGAGATTAGAGTTGATCTGTATGCAGGATTAGATCGTGGGTTGCATCTAGTTGCCTAAACTTTGTTCAGTAACTTTTTTTAACAAATTAGATTGTCTTTGATGGTGACTATTGAGTTGTTGGCCGTTAGATTTGTGCTCCTTAATGCAGTAGTGCTGCTTAGATTATAAATCTGAACTAATGGCTGTGAGCTGAGCCTGGTAATTCTATATTGTGAAGAACAGTAAAAAATAAGTGTTAATTTTGCAGTATCTTTGCTACAAGAAATAGTGGATTTCATTAAGTTGTTAGTCAGTGATGATGAATGATAAATACAGATACAAGAGGTTTATCGGCTGTACATATGTTTGGTGTCTTATGCATATCTAACCAGGGGAGAACCATGCAAAATTGCTTCACACACCAGTCATGGCCTTCTTGGCTAACATACTTCTTTCCAAAGTGTTTTCATGGTTCCATAAGTGTGGAGATGGTGAGGCAAGCAATGGCCACAATTGATTCCCCCATTGTTGTACTTTCCAACCAACCATCTTTGAATTTTGCCTTAGAACTTTGTTCACTGCCTTTAGGTAGTTACTTGAGTCATGGTCTCTTAAAATTGTACCTTTTGAGCCATAGGCTGTAGGATCGCTAAGAGTTTCCAGTGGGTGGGGACAATTCAGGAATGCCTTCATGGCACTTGCAGAGAAGCCATATTGGGTTTTATCAAAAGCATACAGTGCACTTCCTGGAGGGAGTAAAGGGTGTGGAGGAGATGACTTCTCATCAGGTTGGAGTATGAATAATTTCCCAAGTGGAGCATACAAAAATTTCTGCATAAAAACAAAGGAGAAAGTGAATGAGAAATTTTGGCTAACTTCCTTCGCTTTTTTTACTCTTCTATGGATCTAAACTCAAGATTGGGTGTAGAACAGTAGGCAACTTTGAACTTTAAAAAGAAATAAGGTACATAATACATTAGGAATGAACCTTTGGACGGGAATTGAATTTGAGGGATGCCATGAAGTTGATAGTCAAACTCGTTAGACAATACAATTCTGAACAAGTATTATATAGATGGTTTTTAGATTGGAAAGTTAACGAGTTGATATACTTACGTTCTTAGTCAGACAAGGGTGTGACTGGAAGGGGCCATTTAATCGCTTGAGGACTAGTGCCACATGGTTGGGGTAGTTGCAGGAGAAAGCTCTTGGGACAATATCTCTATGCATAACTACACCATGTACATGGTTTTCATCTATCCCCAAATAATCAAGGATCTTTTGGCCTCCACAGAACACGAATGGGGAGCCAAAAGTGACTACCGGCCTAAGGGTGGAGGGCTTGACAATCTTCCTGGTTACAAGCATCAAGTGGACTAAAAGAGAGAGGCTACCACCAAGAGAATGGCCAGTAAATTGAAGCTTAGCACGCTCTCCATATTTTTTCAAATGTTCCAATATTTCTGGCATGAACTGTTCATATATTCCCTTTGCTGCTTCGTAAATCCCTCTGTGAACAAGCACATCTGTACCCTGCCAAACACAGCATTTGCTCAAGGTTTTAGGTCTTTCTGCTATTCGAATACAGGTCTATCTTCTGAGAAGGACTCCTTTTGATTTGTGAGAGTTTGCAGTCAATACTTACCTCAAATTTAGCAGGTTCAAATAGGAGGTTTGCCTGCCAAGATGCAAGGGAGTCAGATCCCTGCATTTTGGAAGCATGAAAATAAGTTCAACCCCTCTCAGATTTGTGTCTTTCTTTCAGAAATAGAATAAGGTGTCTGATGTGAAAACTATAATATCATCGTTTTTTTCTTCTTCTTTTTTTCTAGAGCCTAGGACTGTTACATAACATACAAAATGTAATGAATGACGAAGGAATTATTTACCTGAATCACAAAGCAGCGTGTATATGTGCCTACGTCATCACAAACAAACCATTCACAAGGTGCCGAGTTAAGTGATTGTAGGTCCCTTGCTGCCTCCTGTTTTTCCTTCTCCCCAGCTGCAACCACTGCCGTCATAGTCGATGCTGCAACATAAGCAGCCACCTCTGATTTATATACTCGTGGAGATCTGTCGCCATCTCTGACTGGTTGGTCTCTGTCCTTGTTTGGTTGGTTTCTAGTACTGCTTGAATCAGTACAATTGCCTTCCTGCTGAGGTTGAGTGCCATGAGAAAGAAGGCCTTGTGCATGTGACTGGACATAAGATGCAGCTGAGGCAGCAATCCCATAAGCAAGAGATGAGCGGATTGGGTGCTTCTGCTCAGGTTCCTCATTGTTCTCTGAGTTGGATTTGGGAACTTCAAGGGCAGCTGCAGGTACTTGAGTATAGTTCTGATCAAGCTTCTCTTTCGTGGCTGCAGCTTTCAGGGCAGCAGCCTCCGCTTTCTTCTCTAAAGAAGATGTTACGAAGTGTAGGCCGTAATATCTCCTCAAATCGATGGCCTGCATATTAATGGATGGATTACTTCTGTTAGATGCATTTGCTTTATATGTGCTTTAGGCTGGCGTTACATGTTTTGTAGGTGACGGAAGAAATGAATTACTGATTACGCTTTGAATCACATAATGAATGACTGATAATTCTCTTGAGCTAAAATATTAATTTCATTATTATTTTTGAAATCCAAAATCAATTTTCTTAACCAATAGCTCGCTAGTACCATAGAGTTAGTCGAGCGGTAGAGTTTGGAAGACCCAGATCCTAGGATGACAGTCCACATAATTGTCGTGAAGAACAGAAAGTGCGTACCTTAATTTCTGGTATAACATAAGCCATATTGCACAAGAATGCCAGCTTTGAGAAAAGCTTGATATCAGACCAGGCAACTGGAGCCAGAAATCTTAAAAATGTTTCTTGATTGTATTTTATTTCTCCTCCTCCTTCGTCTGAGTTATAGTCTACCATGCAACCACCCTCACAATTACTATCACCATTTTCATCGGCATCAGATAACTCTTCTCCATATAGGTCCTCGCTCTGTTGCCTATTCTGCCAATGACTTCTGATCTCATAAATTTGCTGCACCCAATTTGCTCTCTTTACCTCTCCTAGTTCATTGCTAGCACTGCCCTTGTCTGAACTGCCGACTATATTCTCATCCTTCTCTGATGAACTCTCAGCTCCGTCCTTGGCAATGTTCATGTCTTTGCTTGTCTGAGGGTCAAACAGAAACGATCGAAGTGATGCTGGGAATATGGAGGTAGAGATTTGAAATGGGAAAATCCCAACCGAATGGCTGCTTTTTAGCTTTGGTTGTGTTGATGCAGCCCGGATGTGGTTATTGGAATAACAGAGGTGGTTATCTGAATAGGATCTCCTCATGGTGGATCCCTTACAGAAGTCTTTGCCAGAGTTTGAACGGTAAAGACCATTGTGTTCTTTGAACGTACCCTTCTGTTTTAAAGTTGCTGGGGAGGAGGGAACAGCCATTGAATTGCATACCATGGCTTGTAACAGTTGTTACCGCGCTGATGCTGAGAGTGAAATTGTTGTTGTGAACCCTCCCTTTGTTAGTAAAATGCCCCTCTTTCCTTCTCTTTCGATCTGCGTCCACCTCTCTAGTTAAAACATCGAGGTTTGGCGGATTTCCTGAAAAAAAAATTTCAAGGGGTGGAGTTGGATTTTATAAAAAGGTTAGGCAGGACAAATGCACATCGTTAACAACGAGAACATTAAGATACCACGAATTCTTGGAACACGAAAGTTAACAATTCAATTGAATACTTGAACTTAAACAAAGCGTATAGTGTGATTTGGTGTGATGTGAAGACACGACATGACCATGATCTCAATATCTTGTGGTTCTAGCACTGTATTTTTGTCATCTAAAAATGGTCGGTCAAAACAAATATTTCTTACCATTAATTTTGACCAAATTGAACATGAGAGTGTGGGTACCATGGACATTGTATTTACCGGGGTTTTTTTTTTTTTTTGAGGATGGTAAACTCTGTAGTTGAATCTAAAGAATTTGTATTTAAACTTGATTAATATCTTAATATAAATTTTCCAACTTGTACCTACCATGTCTTCCTGACAATAATGCATAAAGAAAATTTCTCAATAAAATATATACACACACAGTAGAATTTGGAAGAATAACAAACAACAGTAGCATTTTTGATTTTATATATATATATATAACCCGGAAAAACCTTCAATGGCCTGTAGTCAAAGGCTTTACAATAAAAACTTTTAAAGATGAAAAAAAAATTACTGACAAAATGAGGAATTGTGAAGAAAATATATGGTATCCTACTAAAATTTTCACAAAAGACTTTACGTAGCAAGCATCCCACCTAAAACCCGTCTTACAAAAGGTTGCACGACATCAAAAGTTCAAAAATTGATGCAACAAATTTGTCTTGTACCCGCAATCCGAAGATGATATTGTTGATCTCGATGGGACCTAAACTCTTTCTATGTTTTAATTTTGGTTTCTCCCATGCTTAGAAATGTTCGTCCTCGGCTACCTACTACAAGTTAAATTTTTATTAACCATATCTAACAAAATGTATTCTCAATTTAAGTGTCTTCAGCTAAAAAATATGGTCAAAACTCTAGTGAGAAATTGCTAGGATATAACAGTTTCAGGAGTGCAACAGAAGGCTGGGATCCTCAGCAATGTAGGTTTTGAAAAATATAGTTTATAGCTTCGCAATTCTTGAAATCTATGGCGGAAGGGCCAATGTGGCATCATTTTTACACAAGAAGGATTATGCTAATTTTGAGTGGATTCCACCAGAGGTGTTTTTTTTTTTTTGGCTTTTTCTGCTAAAAATCCGTTCAAATCCATTTGGTAATCAAAAGCTGGTCATGGGATCCACACCGATCTCAAATGTAAAAATACAAAAGATAGAGAAGCTTCATTTTAAAGTTTTTCAAGGTCTTTTAATTTCTTTAACACTACATTATTTACAACTTCCATATCAACCGCTAGCTTTTGTAACCAAATATTTTCTTCTTCCTTTAACACTATTACAACTATAGTTAAGAGTCTTTTAACCTTCAGCCAAACAGATCCTTGAGTTAAAGGAGTGAAAACTTTCTGAAAAATAACTTTAAAAAAGAATCTTTCAGTAAAATTAATTACCATTATTCTTACAGGAATATCCATCACTAATGAAAGGAAGAAATAGAAGAATCAATGTTTCCATCACAAGCCGGAACACACTGAGGAAAAAAAGGGGCCTCTTTCATAGTAGTGTTCCACTAAACAAAGGCTCTTCTTGCATGTGCGCCCGGTGAATTCAGCTTCCCAAGCATAAATCACAACAATTTTTTAATTTTATTTTATATATAGTTATATAATAACTCACAACAATTCAATTTCTAAAAAATTAATAAAGTTATTTTTCATTCTTGAAAATAATAATATATATAGCTATTTATTGTCCCCTTGTCTCTGTTTCTCCTTATTTCAGTTCTTGGGTCCTTGTTCAAATATCTCATGAGATTAACGCAAACAAGTAATTGACAACTCTGATAACAATTCTATAATATCGATCACCAGTCTAGCTCGAACTGGTTGGCACGTACGTTCTTTGCTCAAACAAGCAAAAGAATTTGAGGAAAATATGGATACAAGTAAACAAACAAATTTTCCAAAAAAATTATCACAAAACTAAGGCAATGTGATTGCTTTTTTAGTTTAACAAGCAATTCTATATAAAAGCACGGGAATGCCTTGCAAGCTCATAAAGAACAACTATCACAAAATTATATACTGTACACCTCGTCACAAGGAAAATCAATACTCCATTCTCTAGAATTATGATAATAGCTAATTAATAAAGGAACGAAAAAACAAATTAATGTTAATGAATCGTTTCGAAAATACACATTACCTTAAATTATCTTATTGCCATGCACCGATGCGATATCCATCTGCTTCTTTCATGGTATGCCAATATGGGAGACCATCTCCATTTTCATGCTTGCAGCAAGAAATGTACTACCCCTATTAACAGAGAAGGTGGCACAAAAATATATACATATGGCGTGTGATTGAATTTGGACAAGAGATTCTTTTAAACGCAGGTGGGTTTTATTTGCTCATTTGTTTTGGGAGATTCAAATATTAATATATATGTTTGAATCTCCCTCTGCTCTCTCTCTCAAGATGGGAATCTGTTTTTGGTACAGATCGATGGAAGTGTTCGTGCGTATACATATATATGTAAGATTGTAAGTGGAATCGATCAAAGAATCTTTTCACATGTTCATTGACATGAGTACTACTTTTATGGTCAAGAATATCCCTACTCCTTTTATTATTGCCTTGCAAAGTCCTCTGAGATTTTTTTTTCCTTGTGTTAGTCGTCGATATATTGAGTAAATAATAAATAGATCGATATGTTTTTAAATAATAATTTGAGTTTTGAATTTTTCTCTATATTTATTATAAATGTGAATAATATTTAAGTTTTGAATATATTATTTCAATTAATTTTTTCGACTATGAACATTTTGATTCAAACTATTTTGATTGAAATACAAAAAAATAAAAAATAAAAAAATAAATTATTCAAAATCACATTACCTATATATTTCATTTTTTAAATTTTTAAATTTTTTTTCATTTCAATCATAAATATTTCGATAAAAAAATTATTAATGATCGAAAAGATAAATTAAAGACTTTATCATTATTAAGCATAAGGTGATAACTCGTCGATAAGCAAAAATTAACTTATATGTTAGGTCCAGGATTTAATATTTGTGATTAACACTTCTGAAAATTTATTCTTATAATACTAGAGACCATGCGTTGTGTAATGCCCCTTAGCCATTTTTAAAGAAGAATTAGTCTTGAGGTATGGAAAAACTGATTTGAAGACACTCTTATCGTTGAACAAAAAAAAAAACTTAACCATTATTCATAAACATATTAGAGGTAATTAAAAATGTAAAGAAAGATTGAACAGTGAAGTTAATGTATAAAAAAAATTGAGTTATTTATCATTTGAGTAAATTATAAATTATGCCCTCTAGTTTAAGAAACAAATTAATTAATTTTTTAAATAAAAATAAAAAAATTAATTGCTTAATCCTCGACTAGTATTGATCACTCTTAATCTTATATTAATTTATTCTAAAAAAAAGTCAATTTTGCTCATAAATGTTTCCAAAATCTATATTTCTTTTTTCTTATTTTTTTTATAAATAAAAAAGAGCAAAAAAAATTGAAAAAAAAAACATAAAATGAAAAAAAATAATTAATTTTTAAAATAAAAACTAATTAATTCATTTTTCAAAACTAAAAGAACTAATTTATAATTTACTAGTCAATATTTACTAGCAACCTTTTCTCCCATACACACGTGTGTGTAAAAAAACTACTACTCTCTCTTCTTAATTTCTAGCTACATAGAGAAAAATTAAATCACAAATTTAGAACAACCAACCTCCAGCTCTTCAACCCTCGCCTTTATGCGCGTTTTTGAATTTTCTTTTCCGTGAACCAGTCGTCAAATTCACTGCTCTTCCCATATTTTGCGCGACAGGCATGGGGGAATGGATCTATCTTGAGTTTGAGAAGCTACCTGGAAAAAGTTCCAAAACGAGGGACAATGTTGTCATAACAAAAGAGGCAGTTCATTTAATAGCGAAACGGCCTTTAGAGCCAAATGTTCGGTTGCATGAGGCACCCGGGGCCAGTACCCTCCACATCGCATCACCTGCTGGTGGAATGGAAGAACCAATGCACCTGCTAGCAGTGGCTACTGCTTATGTCCAATTCAATTCAGCTGCCTTCGAAACAGAAAGGCCCATCTTTCCTGGCTGCAGTTTCCTCACGCTTCACCGAAACCACCACGTGTAGCAGAAGTTTGTCAGCGCTCTAATTAACCGGAAGGTCCCGAGCGGCAGGCCAGTTTCCAGTATCTTTTGCTGGGTGCATTGGAGAGAAGAGAGTGAGATTTTGCAGGGTTTAATGGCAGTTAAAAATTTCATTTCTTGTTAATTCAAACTGATTTTTTCATAAACTAGTCTCAGCATTTTTTTTTAGGTCGAAACTTTTTTTTTTAATATTTAATATTCATTAAATTGTAAAATCATACAGTTTTGTTTGTATAATTTTAGTGTAGTTTTTAAAATGTTTATATATGATAGAATGCATAAAACTTAACCAAACTTATAAGAAATTAATTTTGGAAAACAAACATGTAAATATTTTGCTAACAGTAACAAATTATCCAAGTAAATTCATATAATTTCCTAAGGAATCCCTAAAAAATTATGAGCATTCCAATTTTTAGCTTCTATTTTTTTAACAAATTATTTAATTTAAAATGTTTATAAAATAAAAAGGGGCACTTCCCGACCTAAGAAAAAAGTGAATTTATTTTTGAAAATAAATTGAATTTTTCTTGATATTTATGAAATTTTCAATTCAAAATATCAAAAAATTGAAGTTTTTTAAAAGACGTTTTTCATCAATAGTCAAAGTTTGACCTGTTAATATTACGATGAAATTCAAAATAGGCTAACAAAAATCTTTTCAAAAAATAGTAATTCAAGAATATATTTGATGGTATAAGTACTGATGTGCTGCGATCTGAACAGTTGAGGGGTAAACACTAAACATTAAAAGTTAACTACATTTACCGATTTTCTGGGACTTGAAAGCTTTGTTGGACTTGGCTTTGTAGTCCCTGTTTGGGTTATTTGTTCTAAGAGATTACACAAGCCCATAAAAATGGCAAACCGAGGAGTCTGGTGGAGGCCCAATTATATTTTTCCTTAACACCATTTTGCAAGGATGCAAAGCGTTTGCTTCGATTTTGAGCGTGTGTTTTTTGTTATTGCGTTTAAAAATGCTTTTCCATAGTGTTTTTCAACTGAAAAGAAATCTAGTTTTGGAAAATGTTGGCGCACTCTTTATTAGATACTATCACATGTAGAGGGATTTAGGCAGGGAAGAGAACAGGAAAACTATGAAAAATTGAAAGAAAAAGGAGAAAAAATAAAATAAAATAGCCCTCCTATTATTGGGTTCCATGCATTACATATGCATCTATCATTGGCCTGTTTGGTAATATCAGGATTGATTTTTTCAATCATGTGAGCTAGTCTCTCATGTTGCTGAATCAAATAGGCACTAAAAATGAGTACTTTTCACTCAACTTTTTTTTCCCCCTTTCTCCCTAGTTAATGTTTTTATTATTCCTTTGCAACTTTTAAATGAACCAGCACAATAAAATATCTCGAAGAAGAAAACTCAATTCTGTAACGAAGTTAATATCATTCCTCCGTATTCTAACATTCTTCTCTTACTTTCTGTCTTAAAGCTGGCTCAGGTGATAACATTCTTCTCTCTCTGTCTACTGAAGTCACGGAAAGACCTTTGACACGAATTTAAAGATTTAAGTAACGAATATTCTCAATCTTATCCTTCTCGAGAATGAAATTATGGACCTCTATGAAAATGATGAAGTCAAGCAGTCAACTATAGAGCAGATAATTTTAAACCTAAAAGGTCGGCTATAATCACTTATAAGTCAGCCACTGGATTAGGCAGACGCCTGTTCCATGCATCCAGTCTGTTTACATTCCTTATCTCACCCATTTCGGTGCATTGCCTTTTCTGTTGTCTTGCCCCTTTTGGGCATGCTGTTTTTTTTTTTTTTTTTTTTTTTAAGGTAGAGTAAATTATAATTTATTCTCTTTAGTTTTGAAAAACTAATTAAATAATCAGTTTTATTTTAAAATTACTTAATTATTTTTTTCATCTTGATCATGATTAATTCAATATTATTTTATTCTAAAAACAATATATTTTTATATCATCAATCTTTTTATATTTTTTATTTATTTTTTTTAAAAAAATTAAATAATGAAAATAATTAAGTTATAAGTAGAACTCTTGTTCAAGAATTTAATATCCCTTTTACGATTCTCAACCAGCTACGACATTGCCCCATGAGTTTGTTTATTGTGTGTGTGTATATATATATATAAGAGTGCTACTAAGTTAGAAGTCCATTCTTGTTTATATATATTAAAAAGTTGGCGGTATCTTAATAGCCAAGCATCTATCCTGGATCGGTTAGTATTAATGAAAAGCAAATCTTAGTTCCTTTCTACTTTTCAAATTTCAATCATTTTGGTCTTGGTTTACGAGTTTGCAAGAGAGCCTATCATAAATTGACACGGTAGCATAATCCACGCAGTGATATGACTTCGTGTGTTTGGGGTTACTAAATGCCATAAAGTCTGGTCTCTTTTATTGCAGAGTGGTCCAAAATTTGGTTGCAGTAAACGAGCTTTATGGCTTCGGACATAAAAGAAAAGCTTTTAGGCAAATGACCACCTATTCAGAGTTCAGATGGGTCTCTGTTCATTTCTTTGCAAATTATTGTCCTTTCTTTTAGAAGTAGCGTCCTTTTTTCATCCTCTGCGCTGAAATTAGTTTGCTTTTGTAAGCCATGCATAAACAAGGCCTTATCCACAGTTGGCTGAACTAGTTCTAGCAATTCTGACAAGTTTGGCCAGGATAAGGACGACCCAAGCTATCCAATGGAATCTCAATTATGAACCGTATTTCAAATTGCTTAGCGTTTTATTGTTTGGATTTTTTGAGGAAGGAAATGACTTCAATAATTATCTTCATGGCGGGTTGTGTGTGGAAATGATTGAGCTCCCTTCAAAATTGTCTCAAATTACAGATAACAGGATCTATCATGTTAGGTAAATTTAAAGTATTATTTTTAAAATCAATGATTAAAATTTTTTTAGTAGAAAAAATCAATGTCAACTTTAAACTGATTCTAGCCACCCACTAGTACTAATTTGATAAAATAATAATCCGACTTATTGGTCTACATTTACCTAATATGACAAACAATATTATATTACCCCTAATTCGAGAATAACCGAATGTGGGCGGAAAATAAAGGTTTTTTGTTGGAGAATGAAAACAGTCTAATGATGTTATTTATTCTACAATTGCTAATCCAACTTTATACTTTTATTGAGAGACTGAATTAGTTTCATCTTTTTTACACTGTAGCCACTTTTTTTGGTTAGCTTGCCACTACATGACAATGGATAAGGTACTTAGTCTTTTAATTCAATCTATTATCTTATGCAATAAAAAAAATATCGTCTCATGTCTATTAAAAAAATATCTTATAAACTCCTAATTCGCCTTTACTTATTAGTTTATCGATTCATTTAATAATTATTTAATACTCGTTAAAAAAAATTTATCAAAATATTTTGTTTTCATCCATGTATCGAAAAAGTTATTTTGATTTTAAAAAATTAATATTTTATAATTTGGTCCTTTATTAATAAGTTTTTGATCCTCGAAATTTTTATAAAAAAAATTTTATTCTCTATTTTATAAATTTTGTGTAATACGGTCTCTGCATGTTAATTTTTTTTTTTTCAAACAAAATTAGTGAATGTTAGTAGAGTGTAAAGTGAATTCTATATCTAAAAGTCATATTAAATGGTATATATATTTTTTCATCTTTGTCTTTTTCAATGTCCATCAAATATTTTTAATGAGTATTTATTAAATCGGATAGAGTAAATATCCGTTTCATGCTCAACATAATTTTCATCCCCGGTTGCCAACTTTAATCGTAATCAAGATTTCATTTATATCAATTCTAAACATAATTGTTTGTAATATTACGGGATACTTTTTAATAATATTGTTACTATTATACATTAATTATTCAAGTAGTTTGTGTATCTCACTTTATCAATTTTTTATTATTATTATAAGTTATATATATATATAGTTATAGTTAGTGAGATATTTACATGCTAGTCTTCATGTTAATCGAGATTAAGTTTACTAATCACTAGACTAAGTTAGGATCAGATTAAGACTAGTTTTGGATCATTTCTAGGAGCATAACTCTTTGAATTAATCAATATCTCATATCTAGTGCTTAAAAAAAGAAGATTAAACGATAAAAATCTAACCTAAGACCCGATAAGGAGAGATACATCATCTTATCATTCCGCTTATAACTTCCAATGATGTTATTATAAGTAAATAAGTAATTTAAAATACATTTGTGTGAATCATTCTTTTGTAGTAAAAGAAAAAGAAAAACAAGAAGTTCCATGCTGTAAAAAAATACATGTAAATAGTATTTATTATTATTGTTGTATTATGTTAGGAAACTAGTTTTTTTTTTTTTTTTTTTTTAATTCAACTACTAAATCGTAGGTTTCATTTCCAGAAGAGTATAGATTAAAGCTAATTAATTTTAGAATAAATTTTAGGAACATATGTTAAATTTTGGCACTCATTTGCGATATTATTGTTTGTTTATAAATTTTAGATCGCAAGAATTACTTTTTATAAAATGTACATTCTGCGTTAGATCTTGAAGAATTTATGTTTGATATTATTATAGAATTTTAATTATGATTAGAGAAAAATATAAAATATTGTTAGCTTGGATACTCCACAAAATTTTGAAGTGCAGTCAATGATCGATGGAGTGAACATAATACAACCAAAGTGCACAGTCCAAATATCATAATCCTTTTTTGTTTAATTCCATATTAATTTTATCGAGTCTCACTCATCTCCAATTCTAAATATATATGCCTATTTTTAAAAATTTGCATGGATGCATAAACATTAAAACAAGAGGGAGATGCGAGAATTCGTGTATAAAATAGTGCACCATCTACGTTGTATCAAATGACAATTAACGTTTAAGCTATGGATTCTTCTTTTTTATATATTGCTTTTTATTTTTACTCTAAGGTTTTACTTTAATTACTTGCATCAACACTTGAGTATCAAAAAGATTTTAAAAAACGCTTTCAATTTCACGAGCTCACACAATAATTTTCTTTCTTTAATGAAAAGGCTTGCAAACCTCAGCAACGGTAAAGTTAGAAGTATTTATTAAGGAGAGCATCTATTTCCCGTTGGTAAAAAAAAAAAAAAAAATCTGGGTAGAAATCGAAGCAAGTTTATTTGAAATTTATGGAAAGTTAAAAAATATAAAAAATAAAGTTGCAAGTATGAAAAAAAATAAATTATTCATCGGAGACTTAATAAATTTATTGGACTATACAATAAAGATAACTCTCTTCGTTATATAATTATAAAAAAATCCTAGATTAATCAGAACTTTAATTTTTCTTCACTAAAAAAAAAAATAATAACTCGATACAGAAATGTTAGCTAAACCTCTTAAGTATGAAAAGTCAGGGGCAAGTGCTCCCCCTTCTCTAGCTACATGCTCCCATAGGTCATAGCCTAGATATGAGAGTGATAATTTTCCGGCCTATAAATTTTCATCCCTCCTTTTTCCAAAATTGAATTTGCAGCCTCAAGTAAATAAATCTCAACTATAAGAAGATTGCACTCAGCAATGATGTTGAAATTACTCAAACAACTTAATTTCCAAACATACTAGAAACTACAACATTATTCGATCGGATTACGTAATTCTCAACCCAACAATAGTTAATTTCTTTTTTTTTTTTTTTTTGTAGTTCCTCAATCGGAATCTGGATTGTTGAATGCAGTTCTAGATCCAGTTAATTAGCGAGTACTTGTGCTTGTCAGTCATGATATTGTTCTGTATTTGGTGAACTTTTATTTGATTTGATAGAACACCACTTAAAAATGCTCCTAAGAAGTGCGGTCGATGAGCCATTGGCTGCTAAATTCTTTAAGCAAAAGGGAATATTGAAAAGAGAATATATTCCTACGATGAAAAAGTTAACACTTCCATGGTCCCCATTTCGATGGCAGGATTTGGGCACTGCATTTCTGAATCGTCCAATAGCACAGTAGCCAATTGGACTTTTGCTAGCGATGAAAGCGAAGCCTATTTATCATCATTTTTGTCCTTATAAATTAACCAATAGCTTTGCTCCATGTATAACCTACAGAACCATTGTTGCCTGCCATGCAGAGTAGGCTGGCCGTAGCCCGAGGGTTCGTATTCTTAGACTGCGCCTTTGAGCAGACGGATGATTTGACCCCAGTATGGTAAAGCATCTAGATCCCTTCAGCTTCTCTTTGTATCAAATTGATTGGATGGGATCTTTGCCAAACTGCGATTGAAAGTGTCGTTAAAAAGGTGCCTCGCCTCTGTTGCTATCCCCCATGGTTCAGGAACACAACGAAATGAGTCGCATGGATAACATCTGGATGCAGCACGCTAAAATGTAATGTAAATATAATAAATAAATAATTAATTAATTGTTCTCCACGATATATTATACTCCTATATGCCAAAGACATCAATAGAAATTATTATTTGGAAGATGTACAAGCACACATTGATGTTTGGAACTTCCTATACCTTAACATTTGTATCTTTAATATAATTCATTCGGATTAATGTATCTAAAAATTATGAATTTTATATATTTTTTTAATCATATTAATATGTTTTTTTAATATTGGGCATAAAAAGCATAAAACAGAAGTTTAGTAACTATATTAAAATATGAGAAATTTTTTTACTTAAATTCCATTTTAAACTCACAAGGTGTGGAAGTTAGTATGACGGCATAATATAAATATCACGTAGGATTACATGTGGCTTAACATTAAAATTCCCCCCTCAAACAACGTGTCACCCAAATCCAAAAAAAAAAAAAAAATCCCTAAATTAGAAAACCATACATGGTGGCTGCATCAAACTGTTTCCCTAATTTTTGAATCATTTCTGTCTTAACTAAGCTTCATCAAACTCGAACTAAACAAAGAATAATAAATAAATATTTTCAAGATCTAAAATTTGAAAATTAATGATATAAAATAAAAAATTAAATTAATTAACCTAACTCAACTTATTTTGGATCAAAATCACACACAAGAAATGATGAAATAACAAAAAAGTAAATTGAATTAAAGAGAGGTTACAAGCTAAGGGCAAAAGAAGGAGGGAAATCAAAGAAATAAAACCACTATGAAAGTCCTTCAATGACATAGTTAGCACTATTTTCTTCTTCAACATTCTCAATCTCGATCAATTAAAGTTGTAATTCCTTTTTCTCTCTCTCTCAATCGATGGAATTCTTGCATGCTCTCTCAATAAAAAATTATATGGTTATTCTTTTTTATAAAGAGGGAGAGGGAAAGGGAGAGGGAGAGAAAGGATAAAATTTTAGTGGTGTGGGGAGATCAATGCCCGGATGTGGAGATCTGCTATTACTATTGTTATAACCTAATTTTAAACCCCTTTATTTACGCATTTTTCTAAAAAATATATAAAAATAATTAGATGTGTTGTATTTAATTGGCTTAATTATGTTATTTTCATCCTAAAGATAGAACTTTTTAGAAATCCCATGATTATTGGGAGTTTAGAAAAATTAACAAAAAGAAGAAAAAGAGAAAAAAATAATAATAAATAAACAAAAGAAAAAATGAACAGGAAAAAAAGAAGAAGAAAATAGGTGGAAATCGAAAATTTTGGACCGAGTTAATTAAATATGAGAAATTGGACTAAAAATAATTAAATTATGAGTTCAATTAAAAACATACTAATTGAAAATACAAAGAAAGAAAAAAGGAATGGGTGCTTGTGCAAAATGTGGGAAGAAAAAAAAAGGATAGGGTTAATGTCAAAATTCCTAAAACCCTAACTAACCATCACTATAAAAGCTTTTTTTTCTCTCACAATGAGGAGGTCATTCATTAATCTTCTTCTCCAATAAGAAACTTAATGAGAGAAAGCTCTCTCTCTTTCTCTCTACCATTCCGTCAAGAAGAAAACGCCTTCATAACTAAAAAACTAAAGCTCACAATTTCCACCTTTCCTCCCTCATAAGTTGTTGTCCCTTCTCTACTTCTCCTCTATTTTTTACCACCCAACACCTCCATCTCCTCCTTCATTAATTTGCCATTTTTAAACCCAAAACTATCTTAAAATAAACACTAAAACTCCCTCAAGATAGCCATTAAAAGCACCATATAACGACCCTAAGCCTCCTCTAAAGCCATCGATCAAAGCACCTACTCCTCTCCTCTAAAAAACCGGTTAGTTGTTATCCAATTTTTAGCCATCTTCTTCCAACTTCCAGCCTTCCAAAAACCACTAAAATCGATCATAAAATCCCCCTCAAAACATCAATCAAAACCCTCCATAAAACAGCCACAAAACCTCCTTCAAACAATCGATCAAAGCACTTCCTCCTATCCTCCAAAAAGACCAACCAACGACTATCTACTTTTCGAGTCATCTTTCTCTAACTTCCAACACTTTAAACATCTCTAAAAAACCTTCCTCAAACCCTTCTTGAAAACCTCATCAAACCTATCATAAAAATCCCTTCAAAGCTACTTGTAAAACCTCTTTGAAAGATTACTCAAATCTATCGTGACAACAACTCCTCTTTGATAGTGTTATTGTCACCATTACGTGCCTTTATTTTGCCCTAAAAGATAAGTCACAACTCCTTCTTCTATAAGAAGAGTTTGAAGGAGGTTGGCTCTCATCTAATAGTGTTTTCTAGCAACAAAATTCACCAAAATCCAACCAAAAATACCTCAAACCAAATCCATATTTCACTATTGACAAATTGACATTCGAGAGGAAGATCGGAAGATTTCACCTTCTTAGAGGTCTAGAAAAGAAAAGTGACCTTCTTAAGGTTTGAAATAGACATATTAAGCTTTCTATATTGAGAAAAAAATATAAAAATACATTTTGGTTTAGGCTATCAAAGATTTTGGGTCAAAAATTCAAATCTCGTGACAATCTAGAACACTATCTAGTGTTTGACCCATCTATAAAGTTATACATATTGAATTGTGATAATTCAAAACAACCCGTAAATAAGATATCTAAACCTACAATATTTATGAAAAGCTCAAGACCAAAAAAAAAAGCCTTCATCTACTCCTAAATCGGTATGAAAGATACTACTATGGACAACGAGTGCCGGACAACCTCATCCTATTATAACTACTTAACTTTCTAGCATAAAAAAGGTAACTTCATAACGATCCTTTTCTCGGCAAACTTTATTTTATCGATTGACAATATAAATTACCTCTATCGGATATAGAAAAAAATGGTTGAGACAAACGAATGAAGAATCACAATTCGATTTGTCCGACCTTCTCTATCTTCAACTGACAATCCAAATTATCTCTATCAAAAAGTTAAAAAAGGATCCTTTGTTGATCTAGAAGGCATTTTTGATATGTTTCAAAAAACTCTTTAGTTATTTAGACCCACAAGGAAGCTCCCGACACCATGGCATCGTATTTATAATCTTGCTAAATTCAAATGCAATTAGATTGAAATTGTGAATGAATTTGATATTGTGATATATATAAGATTTGAAGTGCATTTAGATACATCGTTATGTATCAAATCGAAAAGAGTCGAGACCTCGGGTATTTTGAGAAGCAATAAGAATGATGTTCAATGCTCTGTGATGGAACTAGGAGTACTAAGTATGAGTTCTAAATCTATTGGTTTATTCGAATTGAGTATCGATACCGATGTTTGAACTTGAAAATGATTTTATGTTTGTTTTGGATTACATGGTCAATCCAACGTACCGATTGTGTTGTCTTGATTATGTAACGTTAATGTCTAAGACATGTTGTAAATGACATATTGTTTATTTAATCAAAGCCATCGGTGGCTTCATACTTGTGTGGATAAGGTCGTCGATGGTTTTTATTTTATTTAAATGATTTAGGATATGGAATGCGATCATAGGAGACTCGTCATTTTTTATTTTATGTAAATGATTTTTGATATGGACTGTAGTTGTAAGGGACTCGTTATTTTTATTTTATTTGATTGATTTTTAATATGGATTGCGATCACAAGAGACTTGCTATTTTTATTTTATGTGAATGATTTTTGATATGGGCTACAGATCACAAGAAACTTGTTATTTTATTTTATTTGAATGATTTCTTATATGGACCACGGTAGCGAGGGACTCGTTATTTTTATTTGAATAATTTTTTATATGGACTACAGTCGTAAGAAACTCGCTATTTTTATTTTATTTGAATGATTTCTTATATAATAGCAAAGGACTCGGTCTTTTTTTTTTTTTTTGAATGATTTCTAATATGGGTTGCAGTGGCAAGAGACTCATCATTTTTATTTTATTTCAATGTATTTTTTTATACGAGATGCAATCGCAAAGGATTCGTGATTTTTATTTTATTTGAATGGTTTCTAATAGGGTTACGGACGCAAGGGACTCAAAATTTTTATTTTATTTGAATAATTTTTTATATAGATCGTAGTCGTACGGGATTCACTATTACATTTTATTTGAATAATTTTTTATATGAATCTGCGGTTGCAAGAGACTCATGATTTTTATTTTATTTGAATGATTTTTTATATGGACTATAGTTGCAAGAAACTTGTTATTTTTATTTTATGTGAATGATTTTCGATAGAACTACGGTTGTAAGGGACTCGTCATTTTTGTTTTATGTGAATGATTTTAAAATGGGTTACGATCGTAAGAGACTCGCTATTTTATTTTATTTAAATGATTTTTTATAGGATTGAAGTCACAATGGACTTACTATTTTTATTTTATTTAAATGATTTTTTATATGAACTATAGTCGTAAAGAACTCATCATTTTTATTTTATTTGAATGGTTTCTAATATGACTTGTAGTTGCAAGGAACTCGGTATTTTTATTTTATTTGAATGATTTTTTGTTTCGTGTGAATTAAAGTTGTCGATGGCTTTTCACTTATTTAGATGAAGTCATCGGTGACCCTCCATCTCTCTAATTGTGTGAATCGAATTGTAAGTTATTTCTTATTTGCATGGATGAAGTCGTCGGTAGCCTTCTAATTATGTCAATATAGGCTCATAATTCTTAAAACTTGCCTATTTATCGATACAAGCTTGCGAGTCACTAAGTGTTAGTCAAAAATTTAATTCCTATCCACATTTCTTTTAGAGTATAGGCATAGACCTTTGACCGTCTAAACGTCAAATTACTCTATCAATTTATCCCAACAAAATATATTCACTCAAGTAAGCATAACTACACAACATAATAAAATTTGATTTTAGTTTTCACATGCATTCAATACAACCTATCTCGGGTAGGATAAGATGATAGTGATATTAATTTTCTCTATACGTAACCAATCTCTTATTTTGATATTTATGTAGACCAATTTATTTTAGGATTTTCTAGTTCTCTCTAATGACTAAGTGGGGACTTTGCCAACTTTATTGGCTCCTGTCAACAACTTGTTTTGTACTTTGGGTAGCTAGTTGGATTTGGATGTGGCGATTGAAAAATGTCGGCACTCTAATGAGTGCTATTGCCACTCTAATGGTTGTGGGAGGCTAGTCGTCGTGGTCGGTCGAAGGTTAGGGGCAAAAAGTGGCTGAAGTTGCAGCAGCAAGAGTTTGTTGAGTGATGATAGTAGGATTGGGGATTTTTAGGAATTCTTGGGTTTGTATTTGATTGACATGTAGTTTAAAAATGGATAGTTAATTTTTCAAACAAGACACTTGGAATCCTACAAGAAATTCTATGTGAAAAATTTAGTTATGTTGTCATACTCACTCTTATACCACATTAGTTTAAAACGAAATTTAAACTCGAAAAATTCACATATTTAAATATGGTTACTAGAAGCTTAGTTCATGACTTTTCTGCCTAAAACTAAAAAAAAATACTAATATGATTAAAAGATATAAAGTTCATGATTTTTTACTACATTAAGCCAATTCATTATTACTAAAAGGTTATTAGCATAAACTTGATTCGTATTTAGATTTGCTCTCTTTAGCTGTCATTGTATTTAAATTATTAGATAAGATTGTAAAATTAATGATATTTATGGATTCTTCTATAAGAAAATAGATAACATGGTTAAAATTCAAGTGAAAAAAAAAAAAAACAAACTTATTCAAAAATAGTATGTGCTGTGTAGGGAAGGGGAAAAAAACTCAGGACCGTTAGAAAGAAAAGGTACTAGTATTTTTTTTTTTTTTCAATAATCTGATAGTAAGAGATATGCTAAAGGCGTCGTTGGTTCATTTTTACCATGATGATTTCATACAAATTTGATAGCTTAAACTTACCTAGTTTGCAAGAAATTGAGATAAAGTAAAGAAATAAATATCAAACTTGCTATTCTTATATCCTCACAAGATCTGAATCCCACAATCAACATCTTTTTAGTGGCTTCCCTTAAAAAGTTGCTAAGTGCTTATGCTGCCTGTTGCCACTAGCCCCGGGGAATTCTTTTTATGGTAATGTGGCAGATAACAATGAACTTGGCACCAAGGTTGAATTCACTCGGCTTGCAAAATGGTCATCGTTCCTCTTATAAGATAAGACCTTTTTTTTTTTTTTTTTTTGCCACTATGAACAGATCCTTGAGACCTTTAGGCTTGAAGGTCTTTCGGGTCCACTTTATCAGTGACCTTAACATAATTTATTAAGAAACTAAATAGAAAAAAAAAGATCAATCAATAAAAGAATCGAAGCTAAAAAAAATTGTGAAACTAGAACGAAAAACTATTTTCTTTCCTATTTAGCTTCCACGTTCATATAAAAGAAAAAAATTGTTTTTTGTTTTTTTATGTAGAGTTGTCAAAAGAGGGCAATTTGAGAGAAAACAATTTTTTTTCCTTATTATTTTAACCAATTCTATAAAAAGAAAAATAAGAATTTTTTGATACATAAAACATTAACGTTTTCTTTATTATTGATTTTTAAATCCTATAATTTCAAAAAATCGTAGTATTTAAGATGATAATTTCATAGAGTATTGGGATTCGACAGTTTATTCTTCTTTTACTTAATTGTTTGTGTGATTTTTTTATATTAATTTTCTTCTTCTTCTTCTTTTCCAACATGCGTCGTTCAGCCCGCAACGCATTTGGTCTAGACAGAAGCTTTGGGTTTCCTTGCTTGGGAGGGGATTGGATAATTAAGAAACATTCTAGAATGGTATTGCAAAACCTTAATATATTGCAATTATATCAGAATGACTCGTACGTATTGATGTTGGTCGATGTTCATGGACGCTACCTGGACTCCATCCACGTGGCATCGATTTTTTTTTCTGGATGAAAAACAAAAGGCGTTCTAGAAAATGCCAAAAGCGTTGTCTATCCAATCAAATGCGGTCCAGTAAACTAAAATCAAACAAATAAAAACATATGAAGAGTTTACTGGCGAGTTACAACTTTCATATGTGGATGTGTGGTCTTTGTTCCCCTTTATCCAGTCTTGAACTAGAAAGAGGAGCAATTGACCGTTCCTCGTTGAAGTTTTGGCTTCTTGTGAAGTATGAGAAATTGGTAGTGGGGCTGTCGAATCATAAATGTGCCCCAATCGCGCCTAAAAGCATGAAAACATGATACCAAAGAAAGCATATCATTAGCATGCATAGCTCCCGGCATTTAAAAGAAAAAAAATTGTTGTTGATGCTGATACACAGGACAGTTGATTCTTAAAAATTTTGAAATTGTTTTGTAATAAAGAAAAGTCCTCAACCTCTCCTGTTTTGAATTTTTTTAGTCAACAATCAAGTTTTTTCTTTCCATTCCTAATCTCAAGATAATTTTTTTCAATGCAAGAATCACGCAATATAATAAAAGAACGATACATGTCTTAGTAAATGCATTCTCAAGCACATAAATTGATACAAATTAATTAAAAAAATTAGAATTAATGACGTCAAACTTCCATTTATTTCTTTTATTTTCTTAATGTCACTACTGTAGTTTTTTCTATTCATCGTCTTCTTATATTCTTGATTTGGTTCATTTAATTTTTTTTCTTTTTACTTTTCTATCTTTTAGCTAATTTTTCTTCTTTTTTTTCCCATGCGATAAGTACGTAGCACGTCACATGAATTTTTTTATGTTAGGTGTCAATTTTAATTGAATAATTAACCAAAAAACAATTAGAAGGATCATATTATAAAAAATATTGTTAAATTCACCAACTAAATTATTATTTCTATCACTTTTTTCTAAATAATTATCAATTCATTGTCCACTAATATTTATTATATAATAGTCATTGGTCATTCGCAAATGAGGTCGTAAATAATAATTTGATTGGTAAATATAATAAGACCCTAATAATAATTTAAAACTATAAAAAAATGGTGAATAAAAAGAAAGTACAGAGAATATATTAAAGTAATCAAAAGAATAAAAAGATATTTGGTGCCATTAACCCAACAATTTAAATAATTAAAAAATTCTCCAAACCCAAATTACATTATACAAAGTCATAAAAAGAAAACAAGCAAAATTATGTGAAAATAGAATGGGCACGTCAGTACTAATCTAAAATTGCATTATTATCACATTGAACTACCACTCAACAACACCACTAGCTTGCGTTTCTTCATCTTCGAAAATCCTTTCACACCATGAGATTTTGCAAGCATTTTCAACTCAAGTAGCTTTTTTGAACTCAAATTCTTATATTCAATTAATTATTATTTTTCACCATCTTCATCGATATTATTAATATCTGAATATTTGCTATCAAAAAGCTCATCAAACACGTCGCCACTAGGGAAAGAATATGGCTCTAGCACCGAATACTATTAGAACACATATCTCATAGTGAATAGTTAAGTCAATAATGAATAATATATAAAATTGAGAAGGGTCGTTCACCATAAGGTTTAAGTCTTTTGGATGGAACCCAATCTTAACTACTTAACTCTATATGGTATCGAGCCTCAAAGAAACCCAACGGCCAAGCAAAAATTCGGAGCCCAAGCCATTTGACGGACCTCAAAAGATGAGTTGTAATTGAGGAAGAGCGTTAGAACACATATCTCACATTGAATAATTAAGCCAATAATGAATAATATATAAAGTTGAGAAGGGGTCACCCACTATAGAGCTTAAGTTTTTTGGATGGAACCGAATCTCAACTATCTAACTTTATAAATACAACACGAGCACCTCCTCTAGTTCTAATTCTGGATCCAATTCAAGCTCCCGAGTGGTCTGCAAGCATCTCAAACCGTTTTTTTTTTCTCATCATTTAAACTTAATGAGGCATAAAATTGATAGGACCCTCACTTGAATAAATGGATTGGAATTTCAATTGTGGTGCTGGAGACTTCTGTCGGAATTTTGAAGGTGGCCTAGTAAAAGAGGTGTTGGCTCTAGGGCACCATTTCTTTCTTGCTTGTTTGAAAGAAAAAAAAAATTGTGCTTTTAGCTTTCTTTCTTACAGTAGTTCTTTTTTTTTTTTTTGGTTTCTATTCGTTATTATCTGTTTGGATTATGGGAAAGAAGAAAATGAAAACAGGAGAACTGAAAAGAAATTAAAAAAATTTAAATCCCTATGAGTCTTGAGCATTTAATTTGAATTTGGTTTTTTGGTAATTTTAATTTTATAGTCAGAGATTTGTGAACGAGAATAAATAACTTAATTGATGAAAAGAAATTGAGGCTTAAATCAAAAAAATTAAAAAACAGAGATCTTTCTATTTTTAACTAAAAGTTCAAAATATTTTAAAACCAATTAACCTAATATATATTAGCAAGTGTATGTTGTTTCACGATATTCTTAGTCCCAATTTTTATTCAGTATGTTTTTCACATAAAAAGTGAAATCTATTGATAATTATCATGATAGATTTCGTATTTATACAAGAAACGAGCGCATAATTTTGAATATATATAATTTTAAGAAGGACTATGTTAGCACATGCTATATTTGATTTTGTCTCTAATTATTTTAATAGAAGAATCCACTTGAAAAAACTTGTCTAAATGATAAGTTTAATTGATGAAATTGATAGTTAAAGGACTCAATGGAGAAACTATACATGCCAGATGATTAGTATGACCACATGAGGTTGCTCGATGTTGCTGTTGTTTTTCGTTTTTTTTCCTACTTCTTAACAGCAGATCGATGATGTCCTCAGATTGCTTTCATGCATCAATATTAAGTTTTCCACTTAGATTTAGTGAAGAAAAGTAACAAGAATTTTACTCATCCTAATGATTTGCAAGGTGGCATATTTATTTAACTATGAAGTCAATCGTCTCAGATGCTATACATGCATACATTGGAGCTTGTTGCGATCACTTTAAGATATTAAAATTCTGTTTGTTTGAAATAATCATAAATGCTTTTTTAAAAAAGTCTTGTAAAATATTGATTGTTGAGTTTAAGATTCAAATTATATCTGTGGTGACAAAAAAGATGAAATTTGATGTCATTTTTTTGTGTAGAAAACAAACTGAATCCTTTATATATATAAATAAATAAAATAAAAAGTTAAGCAAGTTTTCTATAAGAAACATTATGTTTACATTACACTATTTTTTTTATTTGAAAAAATCCCATATAACATTAGACTGAATTTTAGCGTTTTTTTTTTAAATAATTACGATCATACGTGAAAAAATAAATATGCCATCAACTAATAATTACAAAATATGGACAGGTTTAAATAGTAAAAAAGAAACTTTTTTATTTGTAAAAAATAGACAATTTAAATCAAATAGTTCTATACTAATTTTTTTCGTGGTATGCTTCAGAGTTAGATAAAATATATAAAATCATTTAGAAAAATCATTTCAGTTTGATCGTCTGTTTTGATATGAATCTATAAAATTTTATGAAATCAAAAGCGAAAAAAAGTTATTTATAATTTTTTAATAAAAATTTTTGTATTTAACTATTTCTTATTTATGTTTTTCATAATTTTTCTTTTAGAAAAAGAATTTATCCTTGTTAATATATGGATTATTAACTAAAAAAATCAATAATTTTTTTTAAAAAAATATTTAGTATTTCATAAGATTGTGTAAAAAAACAAAAATAACAATTATTAAAGCTTGCATATAATTGAACAAATAATTTTTTTATTTTATTTAATATTGATGAGAATATTGGTTTTTGAAAAAAAATGTGAATTTAATTTTTATATATTTATTTACAAAAAATGAATAATATTAAAATAAAAATCTGTATTAATTTGAATCATTGAGTGGTTAAGCCAAACTATAATTTTAATTATTTAATTTAAAATAATTTAATTTTAAAATATTCATAAATAAATAAATAAATAGTAAATGCTTAGTGTAGTAGTAGTTGCACGGTTAATTTTTTTAAAAAAACAACGAGTTCGGTATTTTTTTACACATCATAATTGTACTAAGTAAGTTCGAGTTTTCAGTCTAAAACAAAAATGCTATAACAAAACGTTAACTTGCAATGAACCTATTAACTAAATTTGAAGTTAATAGACTGAAATAAAAATTATTACAAATTTGATTTCGATTAATTTTAATTATATAAAGAAGAAATAAAGTAATAAAACATGTGAATTCTTTTTCTTTTTTTTCCTCCTTCTTAAATAATGTTTTATTTCTATGCTATGCGTGGCTAGTCCTTAAATATAGGCCTCACGTGCAAAGCAACCATTTTCTTTTTATTTTTCACATTTGATTTTCAAATATTAATTAGCCAATTTGAGTTTTTTTCTAAAAAAATCGAGAATTTTTTTTAAATACACTTTTAATCTAAACATATATTACGGACAAATTATATATATTAATCATGCAACTATAATTTAAAAATTATCTAAATCTATTTTTTAAAAGAAAAAATAATCATGTTCTAAAATTTATTCTAAAATCCATACACATAGAAAAATAAATTAAAATTATTATTAAATATAATTTTAAATTATTGGATGAGAATTTAAAAAAATGACAAATTAAAATAATAAATTTTAAATAATAAAAATAATTAACAATATAATCACTTTATAATTAAAATTTGAAATTGAAAAAAAAACATATAGAAAAATTGAGGATCATATAATTTTAAATTAATTGGAAGAGAATTTTTTAAAAAATGACAAATTAAAGTAGTAAATTGTAAATAATAAAAATAATTAATAAAAAACACTAAAATAAAATGGGATTGAATCATAATACAATTAAAGTTTGAAATTGAGAAAAAAGTATAGAAAAATCAAGGACTAAAAATGTATTTTAGAAAAATTATATATATTAATCATTTAAAAATTATCTAAATCTATTTTTCAAAAGAAAAAATAATCATGTTCTAAAAATTTATTTTAAAATCCATATATATAGTAAAATAAATCAAAATTTTTTATAAATCTAATTTTAAATTAATTAGATGAGAATTTAAAAAAAATGACAAATTAAAGTAGTAAATTTTAAATAATAAAAATAATTAACAAAAAAATTAAAATAAAATGAGATCAAATCACAATACAATTAAAGTTTGAAATTGAAAACAAAAATGCATAGAAAAATTGAGGATCATATAATTTTAAATTAATTGAATGAGAATAAAAAAATGATAAATTAAAATATTAAATATTAAATAATAAAAATAATTAACAAAAAACACTAAAATAAAATGAGATCAAATCACAGTACAATTAAAGTTGAAAATTAAAAAAATATAAAAAAATTGAGGATCAAAGCGTTATAAAAATGTCATAAATAGTGAAAGGAATAGTGATTTGTAAATGCGTAAATAATGATTTATGGGTGTGTGAATAGTGTTATGAATAAAATTAAAGTTTGAAATTGAAAAAAAAATATATAAAAAAAAATTGAAGACTAAAGCATTACAAAAATGTCATAAATAATAAAAAATATAGTGATTTATAAATGTATAAATAATGATTTATGAGTGTATGAATAATATTATTAACGGTAAAAAATTATTTTGTTTTACAGTTTTTTACAATAATTTTAAAATACGTGACTAGTGGGATGCAAGGACACTTCCAAACGAGAGCTAAGAGGAAATATGGGTCCTATAAGGATAAAGTTTTATTTTTCTTTTATTATTTATTTTATTTTATGTTTTTACTCTTACAAAAAAAAAAAAAAACTCACATAACAGTGCCAAGTCGTTAATAGTCACATTAACATGAAATTACTAAAAATTAACAGAATCATTCGAATAAAAAAAATAAAATTTACCCCTTTGACTAAAAAAAATGAAAATTTTGCGCACAAAATTTTTCTATCTACAAATAAAATCTAAATGATATTTGTAAAATAAATCAAATAAAAATGTCATCGTAATTGTTAACATATCTGCCACTCCACTTGGTTTGACTTTAAAGCAAACCCACTTGCTTAGTGGTGGTCACGTTGCACGCTACATACCTACCACCTACTTAAAAAAATCATCAAATATACAATGGACTGTCACCACACACTCTATATCCTCCCTGTCATCCTACAAAATTTCCCCTTTTTTTAGTTTTTTTAAATTGTTATCATTATTATATAAGAGTTACCTTATCTAATGGGGTAAATGGGCCCATAGATTTGGCTGGGCTTTTAATTTGAAAACTATAAAAAATGAAGATTGTCGGTGGATTCATGGACTTTTTTGACGAGTAAATTACACAATAGTCCCTCTAGTGTTTTCAAAAAGAATTAATAGTTTCTATAGTTTCAATAACTAATTCATTAGTCTTTATATTTTTAATTCTATTTGTAAATAACTTTTGAATTTTTTGAATTTATTTCATCTTTTTTTGTTTCAATAGATATAGGTATATTTTTAAAATAAAATAATAGGAAATTAACTATAGTAAATATTTATCAAAGATCAAGGGGTTAATTAATTAATATTCAAAACAAGAAGAACTATTTGATTCATTTTACAAAAATAAAGTAACTATTTTATAATTTACTCCTTTTTGGCGACTGCTAAGCTGAAAAAAAAAAAAAAAAAAAAAGGCCAAGTGAAACGTTATTACTTATTCTTGTTTGCTTCAAGCACCACCAAATCCAAATCCTCCCCTACCTCTTTCAAAGCTTATCTTTAGAAAGCATCAGATTTCCTTTTCAGGCAAAGAGAGAAACAACACAAACCATACTCACTCATCATCATCATCATCATCGTAATCATAAAATAAAATGAACGGCGGTGATGCGTACTGTGCAGCAGAGGCTCAATACATACGGAGACACCATAAACATGAGCCTAGAGAGAACCAGTGCACTTCTGCTCTTGTTAAGCACATCAAAGCTCCTGCTCACCTTGTAAGCTTTTCTTTTTGTCCTCTGTTTTGATCTTTTGATTGATTTTGTGTCCGTTGATTTGTTTGACTTCTTTTTTAAGGTCTTTCACCCTGTTGTTCTGTGTCAAATCTCTGCAATTTTTCTTGATTTCGGCTGATTTTACTTCATTTCTGCTTTATATCGTAATGAGCTTCTCTCTATTGTTTGTTTTCTCTTTCATTTCTAATAAGCCAAAATATAAACCATGGGGCTTTATTTGGTTTCTTTTCATTATCTCCTCGTTTTACTCTGCGTGCACAAACGAATTCTTATTAAGAGAAATTTTGATTTGGTTAATTGTTTTTTATATATTTAATTGGATCAGGTTTGGTCACTGGTGAGGCGATTTGATCAGCCACAGAGGTACAAGCCATTTGTGAGCAGGTGTATTATGAACGGAGAGCTTGGGATTGGAAGTGTTAGAGAGGTGAATGTTAAATCTGGACTTCCCGCAACTACTAGTACTGAGAGGCTTGAACTTCTTGATGATGAGGAGCACATTCTTGGAGTCAAGATTGTTGGTGGAGATCATAGGCTCAAGGTATAAATAAATAAATACATTCCTTTTCTTCTTGACCTTCTATTGTAAGCTGTTGTTGTTTCTTGTTATGTTATAGATTTCAATATCTTAAACTGTATGTATGTGCTTGTATTAAATTCATATGTGGGATCAAAATGTTATGGCACTTCAAATATTGTGGCTGGATGGATGAAAATGTATGATAAGCTACTGGAAAGTGGATAGGTTTCATTTTAATAATTTCTATGCGTTTCTGTTTTTTCCGTATGTGATGAAGAGTTTGCTGTTATGACCAAGTTTGGAATTTTATTTCGGGTATTGGTCATGGACCGTAGCACCTAGTTCTAGGAAATGCCAATAGCACGAGATATTATCTTCTGATAGTGTGGTATGCTTGTTTCAATTGTATTGTGCTTCTTTTTTCACCATTCCGGCTCGTTTATTCACATGTTACTTGTGTGGCCAAAAGAGCCTCTTCTTGTGGGTTGGGTATAGTGTTTTCTCTCTTATTAATTTGCTTGGTAGGCAACTTTATTTTAGGGCCACGATATCACAGGTCACTTTAAACGGTTGTGAATCACAGAAGCAGGTGGGAACTAAAGTTTTTGCCTACTTTTTATCCCTTTACTTCAGTGTCAAAATTATATATGTGAATTTGTCTCACTCCAAATGTTTGAAGGGCGAGAAAATGGAACGTTGTTTTTTGTTGAACGATGCTGAAAACTAAATAGAGAATAATTATGGGATTGTGGCTTTTACGATTCTAAGGAAATATATTTTGCTACAAATAGACAAGCCACTGTTCCGTGGTGATATGCAATGAACCTTTGTTTAACATCCATATATATATATATATATATATATATTCTCTGGCTAAGTGCATGCATGCCCACATGATGAAAAGACATTTGGAATCTACCACTAACCATGATCTTTTGCAGTGGGATACTTGGTTGAATTTTCAGTCTTTGGGCTACTTGTGTCCAGAGTAACCAAAGCATCCCTTTTAGCGCTAAGAAAAAAAAATGATGCCTTTAACTAAAAGCATTCCAGATTCTTCCTTAATCTGATTTCCCCCTGGTTTATTTTGCAGAACTACTCATCAATTATGACTGTCCACCCTGAGGTTATTGATGGGAGGCCTGGGACTTTAGTCATAGAATCATTTGTTGTAGATGTGCCTGATGGAAACACCAAGGATGAAACATGTTACTTTGTCAAGGCCCTCATAAGGTGCAATCTCAAATCTCTGGCTGATGTTTCTGAGAGGATGGCTGTGCAGGACCGGGTTGAACCAATCAATCAATTCTGAGTAGTAAGGTCCTAGAGATGCAATGGAAGAATGATAAGCTAAAGTTGTGCCATTTGACTGATATGGTTTCCTGAAGCTTTGTAGAGGTTGGTTGGAGTACTTCCTACTCTCAGAAGTTTTGAATGCAATGGGTCTGCCGTTGTTCTCTTTGCTTTATTCCTACACATCCGTAGTCAAGTTTTGGAAGGGGGTTTACCCTGTTTAGTATTTAGGTTCATAGCCAAGTTTCCTTGAACATCCAATGAATGGAAAAAGATCAGCTGTTTTTCAATGTTGTTTTTACTTTACGGATGGTGGTATGTAAATTACTGCTGGTCATGTCTGTAAATACTCTTGTAGGACACGGTCGGTTCCTTTTGGGTAGGGTTTTGTGTTGTAGTTGCAACTTGCAGGTGTAGGATGTTATAATAGGGAAGAACTTGAAGTAGCAGTTAGCTGTTGTTTCTTCTGCATACGTATTTGTTTAGCTTTCAGTGCAGTGCGCTATTGGTAATTCTCTCGTATCTCCCTAACATCCAGATTCCAGTCACAACTATACTTCCAAATTTTACGTGGAGCATATTATGCCAGCAGCTTTTGAGTGCAAAAGGTGCCGATTTTCCTTTTCTGTTGTGATTTATAGGTTAGGCTAGTTCAAGTCCGATAAGCTCAGGCCACACAAAAAGAAAAGTCTAACTGGATGGAAACCAAGGTATTTCACTTACCCAAACAAGTAGCAGTCTCAAAGAAAACATTTGGCTCGAAGCTTGGCCTAAATATGCAGTGTTTGGCAGACTTTTCCATTTGAATCTTCAGTGGGATTGGTGGCATTTAAGGTGCATCTGCATATCCAAGCAAAGACCATCAATACCCAACTCCGTTTTTCGTAAGAGGACTAAACTAACCAGCATCCTAAACTCTTTGCAAAAAAATTTTTATAAGGCACCTAATTTTGCAAGACATCAAACTAGACTATACGACGGCACCCTGTATACCAAGTAGACGCCAGTATTGTAATTCCTTCGGTAGCAAGATTTTGTAAATAAAAGTTCTCTATAGAAAAATATATTTTGACTCTTGCAAAAACTCAACTGCGAATGTTACAAAATTTACATTTGCTTGCTCCTTCGGTCAAGCATTCCCCTGCTACTATCCGTCAAACTTTTGTTACTATGTTGCGTCGCATCATTTAAGAAGGCTGTACACGGTTATGGGATAGACTTTGAACAGTGAGTAGCCAATGTTTTACCAGTAGTCATCGCAAGAACACTTCCCTGCCTTAAAATGGTGAAACCGAACACCATCCCTGAGGAAAATCTCTCGACTGCGAACGAGGGAAATGTATTTTGCTGCAGTGTGACAGTCAGAACAAATCCTTGTGTTCTTAATCACTCTGATTGGAGCATTACTTCTTGTTTTGATTAGTCCATAAGCAATTGCAAGTTTCTCAGTGTGACTCAGGAGCACCTTCTCCTTTTCTACCTCGTCGATTTTCTGATACACGCAGTTTATATCTGGCACATATCCAAATTTCTTCAGTTCAGAGACCAACTGATATAACTCATAGTATATCTCTCCTTCATCTTGATGGGGTATGCCTCCAGCAGAGAACAGATGAACTCTCTGATCAATTTGAATCCAGCTCCATACTTGCCTGGGCTTAATCCCCTTGGCATCCATGAGGTCTTTAATACAGTCTAAATCCTCCCATCTGTTTGACATGGCGTATAAACTCATCATCAAAACATAATTAGCAGAATTATATGGTTCTAACTTGAAAAGTTTCTTTGCTGCAATCTCTGCAAACTCAATGTTTCCATGGATTCGGCAAGATCCAAGCATGGCACCCCAAACACTAGCATCCGGCTCTATTGGCATTGTTTGAATGAAGTCCCAAGCTTCATCAAGGTAGCCAGCTCTTCCAAGAAGATCTGCCATGCAAGAGTAATGCTCAATGGTTGGTTTGATATCATTGTCGTTGCTCATCATATCAAAGCATTTCCATCCCTCTTCAACTAAACCAGAGTTCTTGCAACCAGAGAGGAGGGCGGTGAAGGTTATAGCATCTGGCAAGATACCAGCTCCTTGCATTCCATCAAAGAGTGCAATTGCCTCTCTTCCAAGGCCATTAATGGCAAATCCCATAATCATGCAATTCCAAGATGCTAATGTCTTCTCTGCACTCTTGAAAACTTCATGGGCACTTTCTATATCGCCCGACTTACTGTATGTGTCAATGAGTGCTGTAGCTACATATTCATCTTCAATGAAGCCTTTTCTAATACTTAGGCAGTGAATTTCTTTACCCTTCTGTAACAAGGATAGGCCTCCGCAAGTCCGAAGTAAGGTAGATATGGTGGCAGAGTTTGGTTCGATACCTTCTTGTTGCATTTGGACAAAAACATCGAAGGATTCCCTGTAGTTACCATTCTGTGAACAACCAGATACCAGAGCAGTCCAGGAAACTACATTTGGAGTCAATCCCAAAATTTTGATATCATGAATCAAAGCCAAAGCTTCCTTAGTGTGGCCACATACTGAATACCCAGCAACCAGGCTGTTCCATGTAATTAAATCTGGTTTGATTCCTTCCTCTTTCATACGATTCAACAACCTTTTTGCCTCATCAAAATGTCCCTTGAAAGAATACCCTGAAATTAATGAATTCCAAGCAACAATATTCCTGTTTTTCATATTATCAAAAATTGCCCGAGACCTGTTGAGGCACTCGTTCTTCACATACATGTCTAACAATGAAGTTCCCACGTATACATCATAGTTAAGCCCATTTCTTATCACATAACCATGAATTTCTTTCCCGAAATTCAAGAGCCCCAGTTTAACAACAGCTTGAAGAACACTTGTGATGGAGCGAGGATTTGGCCTAAAACCCGCAGCTTGCATTCTCCGCAAAATTATGATGACTTCTTTATATGAACTATGAAGAGCATGGCCTGACAATATGCTATTCCAGGTTATTACATCTGGTTTTGTACCTGACCTTTCCATCTTACAGAAAAGATTCCAAGCATCCCTCAAGTAACCAAGTGTAGTATAACTTGAGATAATCGAATTCCATGAGGACAAGCTATGATCTTTCATTGAATCAAATACCCTGCTAGCTAGTTTGATTTTGCCATTCCTAGAGTACATTATAATCAAAGAATTGCATATCGACAAATTTGATTCCATCGCAAGCTTTAACACATACCCGTGAATCTGCTTCCCTTCATTAAGAGCTCCTTCCTTGCTACAAGATTGCAGAATCTTCAAAACGGTAGTAGCATTAGCTTTAACAGCCGAGAACTGCATCTCTCTAAGCAATTCTAGAGCCTTAACAAATCTGCCATTCTTCAAGTTGACCAAGATTGCCTCATTCCACAAAAGATCATCTAAATTGGTGGCTTCATGAAATACTTGATTGGCAATTTCCGCACCCCAACACTTCCCATAGAAATTCATTAGTGCACACTTCACATACACATCTAATTCAAAACCCTTCTTGATCAAACTAGCATGCACTTCCAAACCAAGCCATAAATCCATTACACCAGCGCAAATCTTCAAAACCACACTAATCACTCTACTGTCAAACATCACTCCTTCACAATGCAATTCTTTAAAAACCTCAAGAACTTCAATTGGATCACCACCAAACCCCTTAAAATCCTCCAAGAAATTATTCCACATAACATAGTTCTTCGCAAAACCCACAAAGAAAACCATGGCAGCTGATTTATAATCACCAAGTTGTAAATAAGAAGTGATCAAATGCTTCGCCATGGAATCTGAATTCCACTCGTTACCCTTTTTTATCACCTGGGCATGAATTGCTTTAACTAAATCCAAAGTCTTGATATCAGCAGTGAAGTCATTTAAAGAGCTAGGATTTGGTACAGGTGTAAGTGTAGTTTCAAGAGACAAGGTGGTTGTGAAAGGAAGAGAAAGAGATGGTGGTGAATGGGTTCGAATTGGTTTTGGCTTGTGGTTTTGAAGTAGAGGCGGGCTATGGTAAAATGGAGCCAGTCTGTCCATGGTGAATGGAGTTGGGGTGTGAAGAAATGGCAGTGGACATGCCTCGTTATTTTCTGCAGTAATTGAATGCAAGACAAGAAAGTGCTTGGATCCTTGATTTTCTTGGATAAGGTCTTATCTTCTTGCAAATTGGGTCTTGTGGAGCCCTCCCTGGAGGTCAAAACGCACCGGTTTAAGTTTTTTTATGTTTTTTTTGCGCGACAGTTAAGACACACAGACCTAAGAACGCAGTAGTTCGCGCCCTTTATAATGGTTTTCTTTCCTTCCCTTTTATGAGGAGAAATTTAAGGGTTATATAGGTAGTAAAATCGCTGCACTCTTACAAGTAATTTCGCTATGTAATCCGGTAGATTATTTAATTAAAGAACAATTTGGCTTTTGATTAAGAGGAAATAAATTTCTCAAAAAACAAAAAGAAAGAAAGAAAGAAATAAAGATTGTTGTTCAGGAAAAAAAAGAAGATTCAATTAGTTTTTTTTTTTCATACATTAATTATCATCTTGGTAAGTTATTATTGTTATTTCCGATCAATGTAGGTATTTTGGGAAAATTGTGTCACGAGAGGAGAGAAACCCACATAATATGTGACTCCTAAAGTTTAATTTAGACTTGCATTTCCCTGTTGGTTTCAAGTTTAATTTATAGTAGAAGGTCAGCTGTAAATGGCCGTTTTTCTAAGTCAGAGGCAAGCAACAGTTGTCACAATGGAGTCTTGCGCTATTCTTATGTAGCTTGAATAGTGTAGCTGATCTTCTTAATTAACACCATGTTTTTCAAAAGCCTCACTTTGTTTAGGAATGCAGGAAAAATCATAACTGGTAATCAAGCAGAGCTTCTAAATGCAGTAAAAAAACAAAAAACCAAATTTATTTACTTAAAATGCAATCTAATGCCTTTTAACATCCAAATTAGTTTACGATTAATCTCTAACCTCGAAAGAAAAGCCCTAAGTGTATTTACATCTCAATCAGCAGCATTGTTCTGAGCTTTGTATTACCTTCATTTGGAGAATCCTCTTTTTTAGCCGAATCCCGTTTTGAATGTGACAAAAATTAAGATCGATTAAACAAGAACCCATTTTAATTTGCTTTTGTACTCATTGATTTCAGTTTAATCATAATCTGCGAAGAACGTAAGTAATACTGAAATTAAAAAAATCACATATTTCACAATAAGCAAATGCGATGGAGCATACAAAGAACGAAAAGGAAAATTCACAAAACCACTAGATTTCCGAAGACCTCATTTTCCATTTACCCAAAAACAAAAACCCCCCAAGCAGATAAACCTAAAACAGTAGAGAAACAGAGACCAGATCTACAAAAGATACCAGCTACCAAAGGAACCCTAAGTTATATACTAAGCCCTCTCTCCTCTAATCCTCCTAGCAAGCTGAATATCCTTTGGCATAATGGTGACTCTCTTAGCATGAATAGCACACAAATTGGTGTCCTCAAACAATCCCACGAGGTATGCCTCTGCTGCCTCTTGAAGAGCAGCCACTGCACTGCTTTGGAACCTCAAATCTGTCTTGAAATCTTGTGCTATTTCTCTCACCAGCCTTTGAAATGGCAATTTCCTTATCAGCAGCTCCGTGCTCTTCTGGTACTTTCTGATTTCTCTCAGTGCCACCGTTCCTGGCCTAAATCGATGCGGCTTCTTCACTCCTCCGGTTGCCGGTGCTGATTTACGGGCTGCCTTTGTGGCCAGTTGCTTACGTGGCGCCTTGCCTCCTGTTGACTTCCTTGCTGTTTGCTTCGTGCGTGCCATTGAAATGACTGGATTCGGGAAACTGAGTTTGCGGATTTCTGTTTTTTTTCTCGATAAGATGAGAAGAAAAATTTTGGGTTGAGAAATGAGGATTCTGTGGGGGTACTTATGGTGTAAAGAGCGGAAAGTGGAAAAGTTTGTATGTTGGATGGGTGGATTGGGACCGTAGATTTGATGTATTATCAATGGCTGTCATTTTTAGCAAGATGTGACGCGGATCTCGATCCGCGTACATCGCAAACTAACCAATATAATTTGTTGTTTAAGCGGGAACTTGAAATACTTTTGAAGTTCTCGCGCGTTTAGATGAAAATCAAAGGTTTGCCAGCAGGTGCGCAGCCCTGTCCCTGATGATTGATAATTGCAAGATATCAAACAGGATAACAGACCTTTTCTTTTCCAGGCCAGAAGTAGGGTGAGCAAACTATTCGATTAATCGAAAATCGAATAAAATCGAATCGAATTATGAAATTTAGTTTGATTTTAAATATAAAATTATACAATATAAAACCGAATCGAAAAAACTAAAATTATTTCGGTTCGGTTCGGTTTTTAGAAAAAAAATTTTGGTTTCGACCGAAAATCGAAATAAATAATAAAAAATTTCCTAATTTCTAAATCCCTAACTTTTCAATTTTCATTCTTGTCGAAACCGAAACACGCGAGATGGGAAGTAAATTTTGAGAAGCTGTTGGGGTAAGAAAAGAAAGTGACATAGTATAATTAATTGAGATACAACATGTTTGTATGAGCAAATTTAGTACACTTGGACTCGTTTTCATTACGGTTTAATTAAAATCTTCAAGGGCTTTATGATTGTTTATAAAAAGAATTAATTGATAACAAGATGTTACTTCATTGGCTAGTGGACTAAGTGCTAGTACAAAATATCTCTCTCGTAATGATTTTTTTTTTTTACAACAAAATATTTTGGTTAAAACCGAAATATTTTGAAACCAAACCGAAATAATTCGGTTACAAACCGAATTTACCGAATTTATTTCGGTTCGGTTTTGATTTTTTTTTTAATTTGGTTAACAAAAAATCGAACCGAATCGTACAAAACCGAACCGTTTAACCGAATGCTCACCCCTAGCCGAAGAAATGGATTCGTCGATAAAGGGCCAAAGCCACGTTAACTTACAATAGCCCACTAAAAAAGAGAGAACATTTAAATGAGAAATACTAAAAGGATGAATTAAGGCAAAAGCCTAGGTTGATTCCGTATTTTCCGTTCGACGGAGAGGACATTTTCTTCCATCTCCCCTCTTGATGAAATGGATGCCGGATTGCTCGTATTCTATTCCCCCCCTTTTTTTAGATGTGATGACCGAGGAATAAGTTCGAGAATTTTGAAAATATGACGGTGGTTGGCTCGATTGTAATGCAAGATCTAAATTACGAATGGGTATTCTAAAACCATATAAGTTATTTATTTTATATTTAAATTTATTTATTAATTTAATTACATCGCTTGGAATGACGTCTAGTCAAGAACATGAAATTATGTAACATTGAAGGATATGAATTTGATGTTTTGCTAAATTACTTGTGATTTTAGAAGATTTTTTGAGAATATTTGTTTTGCATAAAACATTTTACATGTAAAAAGTTTTACAATATCCGTTAAGCAATGCATTAAAAAATAGATACCAATAGAATGATGATGATATATTGTGGTGGTGGTAGTGATTGAAATAGTTAGATAATATTGTGAGTGGATTTATATTTACAAGATACTCTACTAAATTTTACAAATTAAAAATATTTTTTAATAAATGAATTAAATTTAAAGATTGGTCGTAAAATATTTTTTATTAACTACTTTTTTGTGAAATATTTTTATAGAAAACAAACAAAATAAATTTTGAAAATAATATTTTATAGGAAAATCAAGAAAAATCTATAAAATATTTTATATAAAACAAATGTCTCTTTGATTAGACGTGGATAACTTGGGGGTTTGGTGGTGTTGTTATTGATGAAATTTTTAAAAAATCAATAAAAGGAGATATTTATTTAAAAGAAAATTGGACATAAACCATTGTGTTTATCCGGTGGTCTATTTTGATCTTTCATGTATTTTCAAATCTATAATTACTTCTTGATGATAGATCCTCTAACTATACAAGTGCTTTTGTTTATGGATAGAGTTGAGATCCAAGCCCACTGCGAGCCTCTCACGAAGCCCAAGACCAAGCCCCTAAGTCCAAGCCTAAAGCAATCTTTCTCTCATTGTGCCTCTAACCCTAGTTATTTTTCTTCCTTTAGAATAGTTCAAGCTACTCGTTGGTCTCTTTCAAGTCGGAATAAGACAAAACGTTAGGATTTCAAGCTAGAGAAAAATCCTCTACCAATCATCCTTGTTCAACATGACAAAAAAAACAATGGGGAGGGAACCGATGGGAATTACACTCCCAAACTGGTTAAACTGGATTTTCCGTGATATGATAGGTCAAAAGACCTCACGCTTTAGATTAGTCGGGTGGAGCAATTCTTTGATTTTTAAAACATTACTACAAAAGAACATGTGTGTTCACTCGTTTATCATCTAGAAAAGGATGCCCAATTATGGACTCGAGGATAAAAAAATTTACATCCGACCATCACATAATGTGAATTGAAGAACAAATTTGTTAAGCATTTTGGTACATCGGAGTTATGAGAATTCATTTGCCGACTTATGCAAATTTAAGTAAATGGGCATAGTTTATGAGACAAAACCCGGTTTGACGAGTCGCTAGTTAGAGCGGGGACTCGACCGATGACTAGAAGACCTTTTCTAATGGCCTCGAGGAACACTTGTGGGTCGGTGTGTAGCCCAATGCCCATATACTTTGAATGAGGCCATTGGGCTGGCCAAGATCTTTAAAAGTCGAGACGTCGAGGCCCATGACCTATGGCTCGGTTCTCTAGTCGGATGGCATACTAAAATCAACCACAAAGAGAGCTCATTATGAAACCAATCTAGAAGCTTCCTCAACTAGCCTTCAAATTTTGTATCGTCAACTCCCATTCACCGATATACACCCATATGGATTTAATAATAGTGTTGGTCAAAGGCTACGCTTCCATCGTGATGAACCTTACACTACGACTCATGTGTGCGAAAGCTTTTTTTCATTAAGCTAGAGCAAAAACCTAAGGCATCCCTAGAAATTTCACTTGCAGAGTTTCCCACTAACGAACATAAGTTCGCCTTAAATTTATTTACATGTGTTCATCGGCATCCTCACTCCACAAACCATGCACGTATGTGCCTAATCGGCGAGCACTTGTCACGATCCTTATTGACTCGAGTTCAACCAACAACTTCCTATGCCGGAGGATTGCATGGGCTATAGACCTTGAACCCGGACCACCCATGAAGGTAATGATAGCCAATATGGAAAGGCTTGATAGCTTGAGAGTTTATGCACAATCACATCCGATTCTTCTTAACTCTTTATTTCAAGTGGATTTTTTGTTGTTGCCACTTAGACGGATATGATGATGTGCTTGGAGCGCGATCGTTTCAAACTTTAGGGATTATTCTATAGAATTTTTGAAACATAAAAATGAAGTTTTAAACTAATTTAATGGTTATCACACTAAGGAGACCTAAAACACCCGAAGCTAGATTGGTCGGGAAAAGACATTAAATCGAGTACTAAAGTAGTCCTAAAAGAAGAGGGCTTTGCTTATAAATATTATTGGTTCCTAACCAATGAACTATAAAGCTAAAGGTTTGGCATGATATTCAACAAGAATTCTTAAAATTTTTCCGGATATTAGATAACTCGCCTCCAAGATAGAAACACGATCACCAAATTTCGTTAGGATAGAGTCGTCATTTGGTTAGCGTCTAGCCATTCCGGTACCCTCACTTATAGAAGAAGAAAATAGAAAAACTAGTGATTGAGATGCTTACACAAGGTATCATTCCCGGTAAAAGTCTTTTTTCTTCTTTAATATTACGAGTCAAGAAGAGTGATGACTCGTGGAGACTTTATGGGGATTATATGGCACTCGAATCGGATCACCATTAAAGAAAAAATTTCTCATACTAGTTATTGAAGTTGGATTAACTAAAAGGAGTCAACTGGTTCACCAAACTAGACCTTCAATCGAGTACATTAAATCATAATGCATTATGTCGATGTTGCTAAAATGGCCTTTCGCATCCCCTATGGCCATTATGAGTTTTTGATAATGCCTTTCGACCTTTCGAATGTAGCTTCTATTTTTTCAAACTCTTACGAATGACATATTCTAGTAATATTTAACAAAATTTGTGTTAGTATTTCTTTTATGACATTCGATATACAACAAGACTATGAAAGAGCACTCATATGGCATAAAAGTTATATGTTATATTCCGCAAAATAACCAATTTGTGGTAAAGAAAGAAAAATGTCGGCTTGCCTAACAATAGGTTCAATAATTGGGACATATCTTTGACGAATGAGGCTTCTTAGCCGACCTAGACAAAATCAAAGCCATGACCAATTGCTTAAACCTCAAACTATTAAGGAGCTACGGGGATTCACGGGGCTAATTGGTTATTATCGTTGATTCATATCAAGTTATGGCATAATTGCATGATCCTTAATAAACCTACTTAAGAAAAATGTCTTTTCTTGGAGCAATGAAGCGGACTATACATTTTAACGAGTTCGAGACAATCATGCCTCCATGGTAAGAACTTGTCCTTCTTTACCTATGAGAAGGAATTAATGGCTCTGGTCCTTGTAGTACAAAAATGGCGACCCTACCTCTTAAAAGGACACTTTGCAATAAGGACTAACTAACGAAGCCTTAAATTTATGTTGGAGCAACGAATCGCCATCAAAGCTTAAAAAAGATGGCTTGTTAAACTAATGGGCTATGATTTTTGCATCAAGTATAAACAAGGACACACTAATATGACTACAAATAACCTTTTTAGAAATAAACAAATTACACCTCACGCCCTATCAACTCCACCCTAAATTAGAATCTCCTTGTGTATGTATATATGCATGTTTAGATCTTAAGTGTGTGTGTGTGTGTGTTGTTAAACATGTAATAACTATGTTCATATATGAATAAAATATATGTTTTAGACTTGTATGAAATTGTGCTTAAACTTGTTTATATTAATTACATAATTTTGCATGATTAAGTTACTAAGAATTAAAGTTATGTGGAAAAAATCAAATGTGTGTGTGTGTGTGTATATATATTATGTTGCATGAATAATTTAATTATTTAATATATGAATATTTATTTAAAAAGTGAATTAATATTTAATGTTTGCATAGAAAATAAATTAATGCATGCACAAATATTATGAGAGGTAAATAAATTATTTAATATTTGATTTAGTAAGCTATAAGATTAATTGTTGAGATTATAATAATTTAAGAATGTAATTACATGATTTTAGGGGTTTAGTTGTACAATTGAAAGATTTGGAAGCTTGATCAAAATGATTTAAAAATTTAAATAACCACTATAAATTAGTAAAAAGCTTAGATAGAGGCTGGATTATGTTAAATTGAAAGTTTAGGGACTAAAATCGAAGGACTCGATTGAACTAATTATAAGTTTAAGGGACCATATTATATAATTTTGACAAATTAAGGGACCAATTAATTTGGTTGGAATTTGCACTTTATATCTAGGATTTACATGGATAAACAAAGAGAAAGAGGGGCTCGTATATCGACGAGAGAAAGGAAAAATAAAGAGAGAGAAAGAAAGAAAGAGAGAGAGAAATGAAGAGAATTTTAGAGATAAGGCATTAAATAAAGGATAGAGGGATTGATCCAAGCATGCCACACTTGGATAAATCACAAGGAAATTCTCCTCTATAAATCAACAAGAAAAGGAAGAATGATGGGAGTTTGAAAACTCGGGGAGAATCAAATTGGGATCAAGGCAAATTCAAGATAAATTAAGCTTACCCACATACGAAATCACCCAAAACACCTTAGATACATCCCAAATACTCTTTAAAAATACTTAGAAAGATTAAAAAAAAAAAAGGAAAAAAAATGAGAGGTTTAGTTGAAACATTGAGGAAGAAGAAGAAGAATGAAACTTCGAGCGAGTGAAGGAAGAATTCTTCAAAACATAAACAATCAATTAACAATTCATCATTTTTTTGTAGTGCGATGAGGGCTACACTTGCCTCACTTGATGCTTGATCAAATTTTTTTACTAGTTGCTTAAAGTTTCCTTCTCTTTCTTTTTTCCTCAATGTTTCAACCAAACCTTCTTTTTTTCTTCTTTCTTTATTTGATATCTTCAAGTATTTTTAGAGTGTATTTAGGGTGTATCTAAAGTGTTTTTGGTGGTTTTAGGTTGTGGGTAGGCTTAATTTATCTTGAATTAGCCTTGAGCTAAATTTGATTCTCCTTGAGTTTTCAAACTCACATCATTCTTCTTCTTCCTCTTCTTGCCAGATTTATAGAGGAGGATTTTCTTGTGATTTTGCCAAATGTGGCACACTTAGATCAACCCTCTATCCTTTATTTAATGCCTCATCTTTAGAATTCTCTCCATTTCTCCTTTCTTTACCGACATACCAGCCCCTCTTTCTCTTTATTTTTACAGTTAAAATATGGATATAAAGGGCCAATTCCATATGAATTAATAGGTCCCTTGATTTGTCAAAATCTTATAATATGGTCTCTAAACTTGTAATTAGTTCAATTGAGTCCTCAAATTTCAGTCCTTAAACTTCGAATTTACCATAATCTAGCATTTATCTAGGCTTTTTACTAATTTATAATGGTCATTTGAATTTTTAAGTTATTTTAATCAAGCACTCAAATCTTTTAATTGTACAACTAAACCCTTGAAATCTTGTAATTACACTCTTAAATTATTATAACCTTAATAATTAATCTTATAACTTACAAAATCAAGCATTAAATAATTTATTTACCTCTCGTAACATTTATGCACGCATTAATTTATTTTCCATACAAACATTAAACATTGATTCATTACTTAAATAAATATTCATATATTAAATAATTAAATTATTCATGCAACACACACACACATTTAATTTTTTCTACATAGCTTTAACCCTTATTAACTTAATCATACAAAATTATGTAATTAATATAATCAAGTTTAAGCATGATTTTATACAAGTCAAAAACATATATTTTATTTATACATGAACATAGTTATTATATGTTTAACAAAACACACACATGCACACACATATATACTTAAGATCTAAATGTGCAAATATACGTACACAAAGAGATTTTAATTTGGGTCTGTGACACATATTACAATGGCTTGATCCCATATAGGAAGAAAATATTAACCATCCCGAGTTTTAGTGATTACACCAACTAGTGCACCAAAAAGAGGTCGTGGGACCTTGGTAAGTACGCTACGGAATTTTTTTCTTTTAAATGCAAATTTATTTTCCTCGAACTCATCAATCATTCCGGTATTACTTTAGGAAATTCATGGCGGTAGTCATGAAAGGTATCCCAAAACTCTATACAAGCTCAAGGAAGCTTTTTTAAAAGAAAATGAAAGAAGGTCTCCAATAATTCATATGGGAATATGACATTTGTCAACACCACAAGCTCGATCTATAGAAACCCGCATGATTATTCTAACCTCTACCAATTTCCTTATAAGTTTAGGTCGATATTTCAATTGATTTCATTGACGACTTTCCACTCTCAAAGGGTAAACATGTTATTTTTGTGGTAGTTGATAGATTATCAAAATACTCTCACTTTATCCATACACAACTACTAGCATTGCCCAAATATTTTTTGATAATACTTTCAAGCTCTATGGCATGCCTTTATCAATTATGTGTGATCGAGACTCCACCATCACAAGTGTTTTTTGGAAAGAAATCTTCAAATTCTAAGGTACTTACTTCGATTTCATTTTTGCATACCACCTTGGTCAAACCGAAGTGGTAAACCAAACTACCGAGATGTACCTCTGTTACTTCACAAGTTCTAAGCCAAAGGAATGGACCAAATGAATTATATAAGCCGAATATTGTTATAACATCAGCTTATATTCCTTTACACGCTCACTCCTTTGAGATTGTTTACAATTGCCCCCATTGATATTGCTCTTTTATATCCCAAAAAGGGTTAAGGTCCAAGCAATAGAAAATTCCTTAATCCATCGAGATCAAGTTCTCGAGGACTTGTATTCACGCTTTGTGGGAGCACAAAACAAAATGAAACAGTGTCTATGATCGGCACTACGTGGAGAAGAATTTAAATAAGGTGATTGGGTTTACTTAAAGTTGCAACCATATAGGTAATCTACTATTGCTACTCGAACTTCTTTGAAACTTACGACTTTATTCTACGAGCCTTTCAAGTTATTAGTAAAAATGGGACCAATAGCGTATTAATTGGAGCACCCATTCTCTAGTAAATCATCTTGTCTTCCTTGTGTCAACATTGAAGAAAAAATTAGGTGACTCGGACTAAGCCTCCATTCAATTACTAGAATTTTGTACAACCTATGCTACCCTCGCAAAAGCTACGAGTAGCAATCCTTAAAATATGTGAGAATGGTAGGAATCGAGAGTTTTTGGTCTAGTAGTAGAACATCGATGTCTCGAAAGTAACTTGGGTCAACCGAGCTTCGTCCTCCGAGATTTTCCTAATTTCCCTCCTCCTCGTGGTCAAGGAGTATCTTAACGAGGGGGTGGTGAAGCTATTATGGTCCGAGCCTTCCATGAAGCCCGAGATCAAGCCCCCAAGTCCAAGCATAAAGCAATTCATTTCGCACCGTACCTCCAACTCTAGTTATTATCATCCTTTAGAATAACTCAACCTTTGTTCGTTATTTTCTTCATTTAGAATAGTTTAAGCTATCGTTAGTCTCTTTCGAGTTAGAATAGGACGACACATTAGGATTTGATCCTCTTGTTTTATTGTTAATTATCATTGTAATGAGTCCTATGTAAAGGTCTTGTGCAAGTGAATGATGGACATAAACGGTTTCCTCATTTATTCTACTATTTGCTTATATAAACGTCTTCTCATCTTGTTTTTGATAATTCTTTCAAAATAGCTTGTGGCGAGAGATAGAACGTGTTATCTAGACATAGGCCGTGGAGATATATAGGTATGTAACAAATAGTTTTACCTTTCATCAAAGTTTAAGTCGTTGCGGACACAAAATTGCATGCTTTTGTGTTTTTACGATCTCATTGCAATTCTATTGTTTAACAATGATGGCATTTTATCAAAACTTTGTGTTAAAATTATTTTTATTTGTATTGTTTTTTGTTACAATTAAATTGGAAGCATGTTGAATTTACTAGTAAAATAATTTAAACTCAAGAAAGATAATTTAAAATCAATGCTTATACTTTCACTTTTAGTGACATTAAAAGAATCAAATCAATGTTTATATTTAAATGTTGTTCGCATGTGGAGTAAATCAATAAAATCATCTTATTCATTGTAGTTTTTTAAGTGTGGAAAAATAGGAATGGTGTTAGGACCATCGTCCCCGAATTATCCCTATTTTCGACTCAAAACCATTTTAAAATCCAAATTCCAAAAATCATGGAACATTTCATTTTATCTTAAAACCTTTTATATATATATATATATATATATATATATATATATATATATATATATATATATTATGCCCACTATATCTAAACACACTTGTCAATTGCAATTAATATATATTTTTGTTATTTATTAATAAAATAAATAAATAAAAGATTGCAAGATTCAAATGATAAAAATAAAATATCAAGATTAGTGAAGAATTGGAGCATCGATTAATATAAAACACCATGTTTTTATTATAAAAGGACTTGATTAAGAGACAATAATAATTTAAAACACCATGTTTTTATCATAAAAAGACTTGATTGAGAGACAATAACAACTTAAAACACCATGTTTTCATTATAAAATGACTTGATTGAAAGATAATAAAGATATTAATGATACATGATAAAACGAGTTACATTACAATAAATTTTTTAATAACTTAAGAGATCTTAAATTAAAATTTTCTATTTGTTTTATCACGTATATAGTATCCATCTTAAACTAAAGTTTACAACATAAACTTTCTATTGGTTCTTAAAAAAACAATAAACAATAGTTGAATTTTTTTTAAAAAATAAAAATTAGCATCTAAATGTTTTAAATAAAACATATTTCTCCCATATTTTATTTTTTAATTTATTTGGACGACATTCATCCTCGATACTTTACACTATTATCACATAATTGAAATCAAGAATCACAAAAAAAAAAAAAAATCCTTATTGACAATTTCGAATTGATAGATGTACCTTAGCAATTTAGATGATAATTGATGTCACAAAATTGAAATGGTGGCTACTTCCAATTTATTGTAATTGTGATACATAGATGTGGATAATATCTTAATGACTAAAGAGCTTGTAACCTAATGATAGTGATCTTTTGTAAAAAGAAATTATGTATTTAAATCTTAATAGGTCAATTTGTTAGGAGTTCGGATATATGAGTTTGTTGTTGCTTGTCGAATTTGATCTTAAATGTGGAGCGAGATCGACACTTTAATTTATAACCAAGTCCTTCGCGAGGAAATAAAGGGGTTCAATGCTTGCCTAGTATGCCACTAGGACTTTTACGTGGTAGTTTGATTTGAATAATTAAATTAAATAAAAAGAAATGTCGTTAATCAAAAGAAACAACATGTAATGAAATAACTAAGATATAAATATTATAAATCGAAAAATACAATATGTCAACAATCTTTGATGTCATTGAAGCCATTTGGTCACAATGAAAATTGAAACTTCTAAGTTATCGAGAAGAAAGGCAAATACTATCGATCTAACTTGCAGGAATGTAAAACTATTATAAAGAAAGCTTGATAAAAATAATCTTTAGAGAAGACTTGTCGTGTTCCCTTTCTCTCTTTTCATCATTTTTCTTTTAAACATTTTGCTGATTGATAATCGTATCGAGTTTCAAATTTTGAGACGAACAATTATAAGATTTTATCTTAATTCTTGTTAGTCGATATTGGTTGATTTGTGAAACCAAATGCATCTTTTACTTAAGATCTTGAAAACGTATCATTTTGATTAAAATGCTGCGTTTTAGTGTGTAAACACACATTTACATGTGGCTTTTAAAATTTATATATGCTGACAAGGTTAAAACAAAAAAAAAAAAACAAAGAAGAAAAAGAAGAAGAAGATAATAGCCTAATGTTAGCTAGCTTCAGCACCTTGATTTCTGCGAGAGTGGTGTTTAAATTTGGCACATCGACGCAGAGATCAAGTCATGAACATCGAAAAAAAAAAAAAGAGAAAAAGATAAAAAAAGTATTGGACAAATTCTAAAAGATAATAACCTCCAAAAAGAAGTTTTGAATTTGGTACAATTCAACTGGGAAATGTGAAATCTTTAACTTTTTTTAAAACACTACTATAACAGAAATTCTTTCCTCGATAGACCAACTGACCAAGACCGCATTCTATTTTTATTTTATTCTGATAACTGGGTATTTGTAAAATAAGATTAACACAATAATTTCATTTTTTTTTTTTTTTTTTGGGTAAGACCACAGATTTCTTTCAATCCACCAAACGACCATGTTATAATCTTTTTTAGATTCGGCGATCACTTAAATTAGCAAAGATAAAAAGTAATCCGAAAAGATAACAACCAACCTCGCGGCTGGCATTGATTCTTTTGGCAGTTACGGGGCAGGGAGAAACCGCGTCAACACAGAATATATAACCGCCTCCAAGTAATAACTAATCCTGACCGTAGATGCTCGAACCCACCGCTTAATCCTAGCCGTTCCATCTGTAACTCCACTGCCTATAAATTCCCCTGACCCGCTTCCGATTTCAGATCGTCTCTCTTTCCTCCTCCTCTTCTCGTCTCATCTAATCCATGCTTCCTTTTTTTCTGTTTTTTTTCTTTGTCGTAGCTCGTTTGCCTTGTCGATAATCTCATCAGGTTTTGTGTTGCATGAGATTGTATATTGTGAATTCGCTTCTTATTTTTGCTTATTTTCGTTAACAGATTTCCTCCACCGATGAATTTGATAGATCGATCGTCACAAGAAGAGAGATCTTTCGTATCGTAATTTCTAGGGTTTCCAATCGGGATTGTTTGGTTTACCAATTCTCTTCTTTCGATTTTCTTGATTATCAAAGAAGATTATTTTGATGCAAATTTTGATATGATCGTTGCGTGTCGCGTGTTTCCAATCCAAGGATGCGATTGATTGAAGTATTGGTTTGGTATCTTTAATAGTTCGTTTATGCACAATTTTTTAATCTAAAACCATATTGGATGTTATGCGTAATTGATGCTAATGCTTTGACACGGCAAAGGAAGATTCATGTGGTTTATGGAATCAAAATTACTCGAATAACAGAAATGCTCAGCCTGTTTGTTTTGTTTTGTTTTTCGTTTTCTTTGTTCATGTTTACTATCGCTTTTTTGTTTTTTTTTTTTTGGTTGTTTTTTTTCCTTGGCTTTCAACATAGGTTTTCTCACACGATGATGGTTTCATCAACTTGCAAAAACTCTTGAGTTCCCTTTTAACTTTGGTTTTCCCTTTTTTTTTTTTTTTTTAACTGATAAATATTAAATCTACAAGATAACTAGTTGGTTAAAGTGTGTTTGTCCAGAGACCCCATTTGTTTTGAAGATTTTATGGATGAAATTCAATCAGGAAGGAAGCAATTCATTGCCTACTGTTTGTGCAGTTTGCTTTTGTCTTGTCATTTTGGTGGGTTTTTGTATCAGCCTGGGCTTTTTAATTTTCTGGTTTCGTTTATCTGTTTTCCAGGTCTCAGGTCTGACTTAAGTAGATGGACCAATGTTAATCAGGGAGTGTTCTATACAGAGTCTACGATTTTTTTTTCATAAGATGTGTGAATTTAATTTGCTTTGCGATTAGAGTTGTTAAGGTCATGATATTGCAGGCTTGTCCTCCGAGTCCATATCGCTTCTGTGACTGACAGATGACTCTGTTAAAACAAAATCCTCAGGCAACCCACAAAAAGAGAGCTTGATACTTCGGTATTTATTGCGACTGATGCACGGACCATTCATATTTTATGGTAACTTTTAATTACGCAAAACTGCGCTCATGATAGTGTACTATACTCTTACTCAAAGCAAATATTGCATAGTCAAGCTGAGCTGGATTTTATGCTGCTTTCTAACCTTGGGTGGCCAGCCTGCATACCAAGAAGGAGGGACACTTCCTGCATTATCATTGGAACTATTCGACGCACATGTTATGCTGATGCAGAAGGGATGACTCTGTAAGATTTTTGTGGCTTGATTGCTTGTTTTGAAGAATCAAGGTTAATCAGGGAATCCCTGATTAAATGCAATGACCATTAATTCATTCATGTTATCGACTTGCAAATTTTTGAGTTCTGGTTGTCTGTATCGTTTTCCTTCCGTGAATTTTGTGGATTAGTGGGTTTGTAGAGTTTTTAAGGTCAGCACGTCCTGATTTGCATTTCTGCTACCTTCTCTTGGTCACTGGTCTTATTGTAGGCTGGTTGTTGGATACGGCAGCAATTCTCAATTCATTGTATGCTGAGTGATGAATGGCTGTAATATGCTGAGAGATGAATTTCTGTCTGGTCTGAGCACTTCTTTTGTCCTTCCCTTCTGTAAGTCATTTTTTTTAATGGACATCAACTACTTATCATAATTATTGCTCTCTGCTCTGCAATCATTTGATAACCGGATTTGCCACCATGGTTACTATTTCTTCTCATGTGAGATTTGTCCCAAAACTTATAGTTGGATCATGAGCCCAACCTAGTCGGTACTGGAATCCTGATTTGTTTTTCACCCATGAGGGCAACTAAACAAGAGATAGACTCTCCAATGCAAGCTTTGGAGTCATTATGTCTTTATATGCGAGGTCAGTTCTACTTCTTAAGCAACAACTTGTTAGCTAGCTTTCCTAGGGTCTTTTGGTGTTTGGGAAATATATAGACTAATCAGGTGAGTGTTTAATGCAGTGCTTTATGTTCCACCATTGTTTTTTTGTTATTTGCATTAGCTTGTAGTTTGCAATTGTGATTTTTGTTGCATGTTTTTTCCAGGGTGTTAAAGATACCTGGGTGAATAAAGATCAGGGAATATTTGTACAATGATATATTGTCATTTTTTACTTGCTTTATCCTTGAAGTGCAGCTGAAGGTAAGGTTGCTGTTGGAATTTGTAGCATTCGCACCTTATTGTATGCTAATGCATGAGGGATGATTTATAAGATATTTTATTTGGTTTCATTTACAAAGGTTATGACTGCTGGTTATATGGAGAAGCTCGTACATAATTTTAGTTCATTGAACTGTGTGCTTGCCTTTTTTTCCTATACAGCCAATGGAAGTGTTGTGGGTGTTTCTGTCAACAATTGAATAGAGAGGATGACCATCTAATAGATTACGTGCCATTTGAACTTGATAATTTATTCTTCTATCTCCTATTTGGTGATGTCTGTTGTACTAAAAGGATGGCCAAAAAGCAGAGCTGTTGTTCATACGATCTGTGTTTGGGTTTGTACTCATTCCTAACCTATGGATACTTATTGTTTTGTTTGATTGGTTACTTCCGTTGTGTGCAAGATATGAGCATTTGTGGATTTAGTGGGCTGATTTCTTAACTATGTGCTGTATTGGAAGAGTTACTATATCTGTGAAGGCATCTGTCGTCAGTTGTTTTGGAGCCTTGTCTAAGAAAACAACCAAAAGTGTTGGCAGACAAGATAAGCTTGTAACTGGTGGTTGTGGCTTTTGTCGGAGTGTACAACTAATTCTCCTTCACTTTTCACGTGGTTATGCATTCAGGTTTCAATGACATTAACACCACAAAGTTTCATACTTGGTTTTCGCATACGATAATGTCTCTTTGTGTTTGCTTTTGGGTCACTTCTTTATCTATGATTTCTCCTCCTTACCTCTCTCATCCATAGTTTTTGAACCTCTGAAAATTTTTATGGATCTAAGCCTTGCTGAAGGGCTTCATATGTTTTCTTCTAGAAGGGATAATGCTTTAATTTGCTCACTTCTCCATGTCGCGGAGCTGTTCTTGGATCAAGTAATGCAATTGGCTCGAAATATGGAGTGTGTTGATATTTACCCTTTTTTGACCTCCCATTTTGCGAAGTAAACATTGGGAACTATTTTCTTCAAGTATGCTGATATTGGTGATATGGTTGCGGCTGACTTAATGGTTGCAGTACTGCTGTTCGAATATTGTAGTAGGTTTCTCCTCTTTTCTCAGAATTTCTTTCTCCTTCTGCATAATTAGTCCCCTTTTGTCGTGACCTAACTACAGGAACTACTTGCAAGCAGGCCGGTTTTCTTTCATATGCTCTGTCTAATGGTAGGAGATGATTCAGTTGTTACCTTTTGTTAGAGAGCATTTTATTTGGATCAAGGACCATAATCCAGGATCAACAAGACTGGATTGCCCGTGTTGTTTGGTTCTGTGACCATCTGAGTGGAAGACTGTTTTTGTTTGGTTTTCTACTGAGGCTCGCGTAGATGATGATGTTTCCAATAACTTGCAAGACATCGAGTGCTTTATAATTTGTAAGTATCAGTTACCAAAATATGACTAGAATTTTTGGGTTAGTTGTGTTTCTCAATAGTCTCCTGAACAGAATTGAAAATTTTATGGACGATTTTGAAGATTGCATGAGCAAAGATTAACCTGGTATTTGATTGTCTCCTCTCCTTTTGTTGTTGGGTTTTTGGCATCAACTTGGCTTCTTAATTTGGGTTTTGATTGTGCATGTTCTAGGGTCTCTAGTGACTTCAAAGACCGACACTGATCAGGGATTGTTGTATACATTGTCTACTATTTCTCTTTATAAATTGATTGAGATTTATTGCTATTCCACTTCTTCTATTCCATCTTACTTTGGGTGTCTCTTGGGCTGCTGTCCGGTTTAATTTGGAATCTTCTGATATGAGATTCATTCTAACTTTAATACTGTAAAGCCAGTTGGATAACTTGATTGTCATAAGGGAATCCCGTTTTGGTGATTTGCAGCTGCACTTGGCTTTTGGGCAGGTGTTGGTAAATGACAAGCTGCAGTCGGTTTGGTTCTGACCACTTTTTTAAGCTGTGAAATTGGTTGTTTTGACCAATTTTTTTATAATCTCTTTTTGAGTGGAGCGACTCGGTTGGTTGTTGACGTGATATTGCCTCTTGACTCATTTTTTTTTAAAAACAAAATCCTTCATTTTATTTCAAGTTTCAACAGTGAGATTAATCCCATAATTTCGGTGTTTAGAGGTGATGGACAAATGGGTCAAATTTTCAGATAAAATAGCATCCTGATGTAACGGAGCATGTTGTTGCTACAAATGTTCAACATACAAGGCTTTTTTTACCAAGTAATATTGCAAAATCAAGCTTGGCTTTATGTTGCTTCTTTTAATGGATGCTGACCTGTGTACAAAGCAAAGCAAGGAGGTAAACTTTGTGAATAATCATTGGAACTATTCCCAACACATGGAATCTGGGTAGACTGTAAGAATCTGAGGTTGATTGTGTTTCTCAAGTCTCATTTCAGTGTTTTGAAGAACTAATGGATTGAAGGTTCAAAAATAATCAGGGAGGTTTTAGCATTGCCTGCTGTCAACACTTTGTTTCTTCTTGCTACGATTGTTGGTATGCACAACCTGTGTTTTTAATTTTGAGTGACAGTTGTGGTTTCCAGGGTGCCTTAACTGACTTGATTGATAAAGACCGGTATTGTTCAGCAATGTATATATTCTGCACTATTCAACGACGGTGTGTGCAAAACAGTGTTTTCCTGTAGTTGTTAAAGGTCGTGATATTCTGGATACCGTCTTCTGCTACCCCATTTTTTTCACTAGTGTTACTATAGGCTTGTTGTCGGACTCGGCAGCCTTCCCTACTCATTGCATGCTGATGTCTAAGGGATAAGGGATGTTTCAGAAAAAAACTTCTGTGGGTTTGATCTCTTCCCTTCCATTTTCCCTGTATTGCTCTCCGTGGTAAGATATATTCTCATATTTTATTGGATAACTTGGCCATCATTCTAATTCATGCTTGGGAAAGGGAAAGTGCCATCCTGGAACTTCAGAGGGAGGTTCAGTTTATGTTGTGGATCTCTGGCTTTCTTGTCACTCACCAAGCTGTTATGATTTCAGGTTTTAATAAGATTAAAATGGTGAGGTTTCAATCTTGGTTCTCACACTGTCACACATCATGAATCAAGATCTTTCCCTATATTATCTATGGGATTGTTTTGGGGTTGCTTCTTTGCTGTGAATTCCTTTCTCCTCTCTCCCCATCTCAGTTGTTATTTTCGATTTTTGAAATGCTATTGGAATCTAATCTTTGATTATGCATTTTTCAAGACTCTCCTTGAAGTAGGGGATAGTGCTTTTATCCTACTGTTGCAGAGTTTTGCACTATTTCTAGCTGTCTGTTTCCATTTGGATGTATCAACTTTGTGGGGCTTTATTATTGTTGTTGTTATCATTGTATCTGGACATCCCACCTTGTAGCAGAGTTGTCCTTGGACCAGGTTATTGCACTTGGCTGGAAAGAAGTTGTTTGATACAGTGATGGCAATACAGCTGCTCCATGGATGCAGTGGTTTACTACTAGCCCTGGCTTTTTTTTTTTTTTTGAGAGTTTTTTTCAGTTTTCCCATCCTGTGCAATTAATCTTTTCAACATGACTTGTTTGATGAGAGGATGATGCTTGCAAGTTTGATTGGTTTCTTTCAGGTGTCCTTTACTTTTGGATTCTTTAGTTTCTCCTGTGATAGGAATGATAAGACTGGACTGTTTTATGTGTTTGCCTTTTGTTTGGACACCACAAGGCTGGATCTGTTCCTTTTCTTTAATTTTCCCTGCAATTATGGGTCTGGGTGAGTGTGCGCTTCTTGGTCTTGTCGACAAATAACAGTTTTGCTACCTGTCTCCTATTTTAATCAGACAGCTAGTTGGGGAGGATTTATAATCAATTCTAAATTCTAATCAAATTTTGTTGTAGCAATCTCTGGTGTAAGGACTTCCTTTCTTTCTTTCAGAAGAGATGTTAGGAGAGTGGTTCTGTAGCTCTTAACGATGATAACTCTTGTTTCAAGATGTGTGCATCTATGATTGGTGGCATTTTTTGGTCTGTTTTTCAAGTGATTCTTAAACATTGTGGTGCTTTTTTCTTCTTCTGTAAATCTTGTTCTTTGTGATTAGGAGGAGATGCATGAGGGACTCATTCTGCAAGCTGCTGTCTGGTTTTTATTTGATTGTTTCCTTTTCTGTCTTTTTCTCTGTTTGCTCCATGATTTAAGAGTTTTTTCTCATGTTAGATTAATTTGTCCTCGATTTTCTCTTGAGATGACTTCCCTTGTTGTGCCAATATTTTGGTTGATTTTTATCCTGGTATGAAATGATTTTTTTTGGTGGCCACAAAGCATGTTGAGCATATACTAGTTTTTTTTATTTTTTTTAGGGCTATAGGCTTCAAAGCCGTTATGATTTTCCTTGATGGTTCAAAATTATGCTTCACTGGGACTATAATTTTTAAAGTTCTTTTAATTTTTCCCTTGCTGTCGCTGATGTCTTTATGTGCGTGCATGCCTGTGTGCTTTTGCTTGTATTCATTTATGTGGGTGTTCGTATGCATGCATGTAACTCCGCCTGTGGTATAAATGCGTCACAGATGGTCTCAAGCCCAGATAAAGGAGGAGAGTATGCATGTACAGATGAACTTGGTGTCAAAATATGCTGCCAGGCACTCAGAAGGGTTGGCTTGAGGGGCTCTAATCGTTTATACAAGTAATCTTGGATTCAAGTTCTTTTGTATGTTAAAATTTTTTTTGTGTTTAACAGAATAGGCGAAAGATTAACTTAGGATAATTTGGAGAATCCAAAAAAAGAATATGCTGCCAAGCAAAGGATGAATGTCCGTAATATAACAGTTAGCATGGCTGTCAGTGGTAGGGAAAATTTGGAGTTAATGATGTGATACACACTATTTAATACCTACCTGGTTCTTCAGCTTAATTTTCCAAATTGATGGCCGCTGTGTCGAAGTGGGGTCAGGAGTGGAGTGAAACAGAAGTTTCATAGCGAGAGAGAACGGTCGTGTTCTTTTATCACTGTGTTAGGCCTATCTATATGTATGATTAAAGTAATTGTCAACGCATATGTGATGCTCGTTGTGTTGTGGAAATTGAATCGGAATAGCGGCAATGAGCAGATAGGTGGCGAGATGAAAAACACGGTCGGGAGATTGGACCTTGGAGGAATGGAGGGTTTGCGCATGTGTAGCGCGCGGCCATAGCGTATTAAGTATGCTTGTCCTCTCTGGTGTTCTCTCATTAGACTGAAATTGGTTAAAGATGGACTGTAATCTCCGTACATTAAAATCAAGATAGCCGCGCGTTACTTTTTGTCGGTCAGTCAGCAACGAATGAGGATACCTGCTCTTCTTGTAGGCTGTAGCAAATTATGGCTTTGCTTCAAGGGGGGTAAACTCGAAACTGACAGACAATGCGGTCAAATAATTTGGCTGTTAGCGACGTTATAGAAACAGTAGAGCTCTCTCTGAATATTTTAAAAATTTCCTGGGTGTGGGTTGGGACTTGGGATACGGATTTTCTTTATGTTTGTGTTGACAACATGACACGCAGTGGCTTCATCAGGATTTGAAGATATGTGTTTTCTTAAAATCTGCAGTGTAGATAACAAGTAGCTTCATCTTCTAAAGAACCACTAATTCCTTGAGAACCACATTCAATACAACTACAAATACTTGAGACAGATCCACTGGTTCATGTTGTGATATGGGATTTTAGAAAGTGGATATCTCCAACTGGACAAGGTTTTGAAGACCTGCCACGGCATAAATAGACAAAAAAACTACTCTTTATTTATTAGTGGGTAATCGGTCGTTACGAGTCCCTAAAGCAAGTTGTTCGAAACCTGAGAGCTGTTATCTTTATGTGTTGCATGTAACATTTGTGTAACATTTGGATTATCTCTTCCGTTCTACAATACTGACTACCAAGATACCGACTGACACCACAAGAAAAACATTTTTTAGCGACGGTTAAAAAATCGTTGCTAATTACTAAAATTAGTAACGGTTTTACTGATCTTAGCAACGATCTAAAAAACGGTTACAAAAGTTTTAATTTGCGATCGTTTTTTAACAACGGTCTACAAATCCGTTGCTACTTTAAAAGGTTAATCGTTTTAGTGACGATTTCCATGAAAAATAAAACGTTGCAAATTTAGCAACGATCCAACCCGTCGATAAACCGTTGCTAAGGAGATAATTGGGTTTAATGATGATCACAACCTGTTGCTAAACCATTGCTACAGATTATTTTATATTTTTGCAACGGTTTTCTACAAAAAAACCGTTGCAAAAAAAATTAAATATTTAGATACGATCTTGGACCGTCACTAAATCCGTTACCAATTGGGCTCGAGCTGAAACGTAAAGCAAATACCCTAGATTAGCAACGGTTTGATATCCTAAAACCGTTACAAAAATATTCGGTTTGCTAAACCGTTTTTAACATAATTAAATTTATGTTTTGCAACGGTTTTGCAAAAATAACCGTTGCAAACAGACAATTAGCGACGATCACGGACCGTCGTTAAAAGTAAACCATTGGTGGGAAACGGTCAAATTTAATTTTAGCGACGGAAGACCGTTGCTAAAAACTTTACCTTTTAAAAGTTCTAGTCGAACGAAAATCCGGAATTCTCTCTTCTTCTCCTCCCGTAGATGACTTTATCCGCCATTTTTTTGCTCCAAACTTCTCCTCTCTTTCCTCAAAGCTTTTGTATTCTAAAAATCTCCCTCTTTCTTTCCTTTTTTCCCCCTCCTTTCAATCTTTCTCTCTATCGTTCAATCCGTCATTTTTCGACGATCATACTCGACGAGGTCTCACTCGGTGGTAGATGCCCCCTCTCATCCTTCTCTTGGTGACGAGTCCACCTAAATCTCGTCCCTCCTTTCAATTTTTAATTTTTTTAGTTATTTATTTAAGTAAAATAATTTGCTTTTTTAATTACTTATTAATGTTAATTTGATTATTGAATTGATTGTTTATTGCATGTGTTTTTTTAACTTGATTATTTAATTAAAATTTATTTGATGTGTTATTTTAGTGTAAATTGTGATAGTTAATTGAAATGTTTAATTGTTAATTTAATATTAATTATTAATTGTTATGTTAATGTTGTTGTTAATTCTTGATTAATTGAATATTATTGTTAATTTCTAAATTTACTCGTTATTTTTATTTTTAGTTGTTGATTGAATTAATTTGATTGTTAATTGTGAATTTACTTACTTTAATTTATTGTTAATTGTTTTAGTTAGAATATATTATTGTTATATTTTATTTTAATTGTTATTGTTATTATTAGTAGTGTAGTTGCTAATTGTTAATTTACTTAAGTGATTAAAAATTTATTGAAAACATTATTAAGTTTATTTATTACTAGTTCATTAAGTTAAAGCATTAGGTAAGTACAAAATTAATCAATAAATTAAATATTAATTAAATTGTAATATATTGTTATTTTGTTGATTAAATATTAAGCTTATATATTTAGTTGTTCATTTAGTTAAATAGATAAGTAATTACAATATTAATTAAGAAAAAAATATAGCATTTTTTCGAAATTATTTTCAATAGATAAAAAATTAAGTTATGACAAATATGTTAAATGCATATTAATTAATTTTAAAAATAAGTCGTATTAAACAAATTAATATATACTTGTTGAATATAGTTTTATTACATTATTAAAAAAAATTTAGTTTTTCCGAAAGTATATTAAATAGATAAAAAATAAAGTTATTAGAAATATTTATAATTGTTAGTAATTAAATAAATAATTAAGTTGTATTTAAAAATTTCATATAAACTTAGCTTGTTTATTTAAAAAACAACTTGTTTGTAACAAAAAAATATTTGAGATTTAGTAATAAAAGTGTTTTAAGTAATTACAAAAATAATTAATACAATTACTTGATTACTATTTTGTTTAAAATGAATTCGGATCGCTTTTGGATTGACTTTAGATTAACTGGTGGATTATTAAATGAGCGTTTTGTAGAAGGGGTTAACGAATTTATTAATTTTACGGTTAGTCATCCATAGTGCATGAATGAAAATAAGATACAATGTCCATGTAAACAAAAAAAATATCAAAATTGTAGTTATAAAAATTACGATACCGTTAAGTATCATTTGCTTGAGATATGGGTTTGTGTTTGGGTATTATGTGTGGAGACGTCATGGAGAGAATGATTTAGCAATTAATGATAATTCGTTTAATAATGTTGAACAAGAACAAATATGTGATGATCGTCAAGTTAATCGATACCACACAATGGTGATGGATGCAGCTGGTCCATCTTTTAATCCGTCTAATACGGACAAAGACCCAAACCCTTCGCACAAACATTTTATGATTTATTAGATGCATCGAATAGAGAAATATGGCCTGGGTCGAGAAAATCATTCATAGTTATACGCAATGTCTCGTTTGTTGCATCTTAAGTCCGAGCATTATTTTTCGGAGAGGTGTTACGACGATTTATATCAACTTATGAAAGAGTTGATGCCTCCCGATAACTGCATGCCAGAAGACTTTTATAGTACAAAAAAATGATAGAAATGATGGTTTACCCGTTGAAAAGATCCATTGTTACATTAATGGTTGCATGATTTATTGGGGTCGGGACAACGAGAGAATCACTTATAAAATATATGATCATCCTCGATATCGAAACCCTTCGGAGAGAATCACTTGTAAAATATGTGATCATCCTCGATATTGAAACCCTAGGCGGAGGTCGATTAGATAAACATTTGTCCCCTACAAAAAAATATATTATTTTTGATAATCCCACGATTACAAAGGATGTATGCATCAAATGCCACCGCTAATGACATGACATAGCATGCGCAATATGTGTGTGAGCCCAACGTCATGCGTCATTGTTCGGACTCCTTCGTATGATGACATTTTGACCAAACACATCCTTCTTTTGCATCGAAATTAGGAATGTTAGATTAGGTGTTTGCATTGATGGGATTCAATCATTTGGTAAGTCCGGAAAAAATATTCTTCGTGGCCTCGTTATTGTAATACCTTATAATTTGTCACCATGAAAATGTATGAAAGAAGAATATATATTCTTAATCGTTATTGTCCCCGGTCCCGAAAACCCTAAAATCAATTTAGACGTATACTTACAACTCTTAATTAAAGAGTTGATAGATTTATATGAAGTAGGTGCCCTTACTTATGATGTCTCCCGTAAAAATAATTTTCGGATGAGAGTCGCTTTCATGTAGACAATTAGTGACTTTCCTGCATATTCAATGTTATCGGGTTGGAGTACTGCGGGTAAGACAGCATGCCCGTATTGTATGAAAAATTCGATGCTTTCACCCAACGAAACGACAGGAAAACTTCATGGTTTCATTGCCATCGAAAGTTTCTTCCACTAAGCCATCCGTTCGGGCGAAATAGGATCGCGTTTAAGCAAAATTCAATTGTTACGGACATTGCTCCCCGATCAAGTCCGAAATTGAAATTTTACAAGAATTAAACAATTGAGGGTTGTTGAAAGTGACGAAAGAGGGATCCGATGAGTATAATAATAATATATCTAAATATTGTGGTTGGAAAAAATATAGTATATTCTACCTTATTAGAGTTCTAATATAATACGTCATAATTTGGATGTCATGCACATTGAGAAAAATGTATTCGACAATGTGTTTAATACAATTATAAATGTCTCGGGAAAAATAAAAGATAATGCAAATTATAAAGAAGACTTAAAGCTATATTGTCGATGACCCAAATTAGAAATAGATAAAAACTCAAGAAAATATCCAAAACCCTGTTATGCTCGGACAAACAACAAAAAATACAATTACTAAAATAGATTAAACAACTAAAGTTTTCGGATAGATACGTCTCTAACTTGGTAAGGTGTGTGGATATGAATAACCTCGGATTACATGACATGAAAAGTCATGATTGTCATGTATTTATGCGAAGGCTAATACCTATTGCATTTCGTGATATGTTACCAACAAATGTATGACAATCACTGATCGAGCTTAGCTTATTCTTTAAAGAATTAACATCTACTATGATTAAGGTTGAAGATATGATTTATCTTGAGAAAAATATACCAATAATCTTGTGTAAATTAGAGTGTATTTTTCCACCTAGTTTTTTTGACTCAATGGAGCATCTTCCCGTACACTTGGCATATGAAGCAAAAATAGCCGGACCTATATAATATCGATGGATGTATCCATTTGAAAGGCATAAGTTTATAATTTTAATGGACATCCGTAAGTTTATAACTCGTCAAATATTGATTAAGTCTAATGAAATCACAATATTATTGTAGATACCTTCGTAAATTAAAAAATAATGTTAAGAACAAAGCCGAGTCGAAGGGTCAATATTCAATGCATATTTAGTTGAGGAAGTTTCGATGTTCGTTCATATTACTTCGAGCCTCATGTACACACTAGGCATCGAAAAATGCTTAGAAACTTTGAGTGTGATCAAGAACCGAATGACGATATTGAAGGCATATTAGCAATATTCATTCCTAAAGGTAGACCTCTTGGTCGAGCACGATCACATATCTTGATAGATCAAGAAAAGAATGCAACGTACACTTACATTCTATTGAACTCGTGATGATGTCACACCTTACACGAAGTGAGTTTTATAACTGTCAAATATTATTACTATATATTTATTCATTAACTATTATTTAATTTTAAAACAAATAATAACAATATTTTTATCGTCGGATATTTTATCACTTAACTTCATGAAAGTGACCCCGACATATCGAAAAATGAGATTGATTTTCGACTTCAAAATCAATTTGCATCATGGTTCCATCGATATGTGAGTATTACAAAGTCAAGATTGTTATTAAATATTTATAAATTCATTTTATCAAATTTTATAATAACATTACCTTATAATTAACCCGATCCTTACATACGAGCAAGTCGAGCATAACCTAAAACTGTAACGGATCATTATATTAAAGATTTGGCCAAAGGACTATTGCGAACTGCGAAGTCATATACGGGGTAAATTATAAACGGATATAAGTTTTATACCGATGTTGGTGATTCGGAGAGAGCATTAATGTGTAGTGGAGTGTGTGTAAAAGGAGTTAGCTACGGTGTGGTGAAAAATGACTACTACGAGAGGTTGATTGACATACTCAAACTTGAGTATCCAGCCTTACCAATAAAGAAAACCGTTTTGTTCAAATGTGATTGGTATGCTACGACACCTGGAATCGATACACGAGTTCATGATCATTATGGACTAGTCGACGTTCATAGTCGCAGGTATTCAAATAGATCCGATCCCTTCATACTAGCATCACAAGCACATCGGGTGTATTATGTAACATATCCTACATGTAAAGCATACGACGAGATTGGTTAGCGAGTATGTAAGGTTAATCTAAGGTCGATGGTAGATGTGCTAGAAATGTACGTTACCGTCGACCAAACAAATATCGAACCATTTCAAGAAAATGAAATAGAAGGCCAACACAATGTCATCCACGTTGATGATGATGAAGGTTAGTCATTGATTGATCCTACTTGGAGCATTATTAGAATTGGACGGTGGTGAAATAGATATTCGGAATGAATCGGAGTTAGAAACCGATGTTGAGGAGGACTTAAATGAAGAATGTGACAATGATGATCATGATACCGATTAGAGATAATATGGTATATTCCGAGTAGATTATGTTATATTGTATTTTTTATTCAATTCATAAATTATGCACTTGAATTTTATGTAATTGCAGTATGAATTTAAGGATTTAGGCAACCTTGTCCTCCCGGGTTGTTGGGATAGGTCTGGTTTTGTCACCCTAGTGTAATTTTTCATAATATTTTAATAAATCTCCGAGGTACCGTCCCCGTTCTATCATAAAAAAGAAAAAAATTAGGTTTATTATTATGTTTACCTATATAGTTAACTTATACTTTTTAAAGGTAATATTTAATTAAATAAATGATTTTGATTTATTATTGTTTAAATATAAATCAACTTGTTCATATTAATTTGAATATTATATGTAAGTATATATACATTATATAATTAATATTTTATTTAAATACCATTGAATTTAATAATATATATATAGGTCATAATGGGTAGAGGTAGGGGTCGTGGTTCGGATATCGATCGGTTTGACAATGATCGTGGACGTAGACACCCTTCTCATTCCGTTGACGGTCGGATGGATCCCCCATCGGACATGCCTCCGTACCACTCTTCCGATGGCCCCTCCATATACCGTTCCATGCCCGATATGTCTCGGCCTCGGCCATTTCCTTATTATGGACCTCCACGTCGACCTTACTCATCTTTTCCTTCGTCGTCGTCGGTGCCTTCGTCATCACATCGGGATAACCGTTCGTTCCTTAACAAGTTCCACCCAATAACGTCCCGCGTCAATTGGCTTTGGAACCTATCACATATGCGGTTGACCATCGAGTACGGGTGATTGTCGTTGGGCGCAATGAGTACGATTTATGCTTAATTTAATTAAAAATTTTTTATTACCGTTATTATGTACTCGATTATTTATTAATTTAATTAATGTTTATTTTTTGTAGGTTGTATCCCTCCGATGTTTGCTCTCGCTCGATCATTAAGACATTCCAAGAGTATGTTCATATTTCGGGATGGATATGGAAGAAAATGAGTCTAGAGATAAAAGACTTTTACTGGGAAGAATTTAAGGTACTAATTTCTAAATTTTATTTGATTATATTATTTAATATTTAATTAAATAGCATAAAATAATATGTGAATAAATTTAGTAATGTTTATTATTATTTTTTTAGCGTAAATCATTTAAGTGGGATGATGATTTGAACGAGAGCATAGTTAAGAAAGCATGAGAAAGTCTCGTATGGAAGCGATATTCGACTTTCTTTGTCGTCGAAGAAAAAAACCAAAGCCAGTATTTATGTCACAAGAAATATGGGATGCATGGACTACGGAATGGATGAAACTCGAGGTCGTTGCCCCGATTTAAGATGGCAACATGGAACCGTAGGAGCGAGACTCGGTGGCGTCGGAGCCGATTCTTCTAGACATACGGGGGATCAATCAGCCATAGAGAGCATGCCATATGCATGGTAAATAAATAAATATTTATTTATAATTTTTTTAAAAATAATACCCAAAATAATTAATTAAACATTTGACTATATTTAATACATTTACGTTTATTTATATATGCTTTCAACGTAATGTGTTGGGTCATGAACCCGATCCTTACGAGGTTTTCTTGAGGACTCATAAGAGAAAGGTTGATGATCGGTTAGTCTTCAATGGTCGAGGGTTATCGGAGTAAGTGATAACTTTGAAACATTATTTAATATTTGTTAGTTAATAACGTTATTTGACATACGTATTTAATATGATGTGTTTCATAATTATACAGGAGACCGTACAAAGATTAATTAATGAGAAAGAAGTTGCTAGCCGATAGTCGGGAGGGACTAAATCGATCACACCCGACATTAATGACATATTTCGGAGGGCCATTGGTGGAGGAGATAGTAGGAGGAAGAGGATGTATGGACTCGGGTTACATGCATCTCACTATTATTCTACTCGTCAATGCGAGCTCATCTTCTCGCTACTTTTAGATTCAATGCAGTCGATGAGGCACAATTGAAGGAATTACAAGAGTAAACATCCGCAAACACGACACACATCAATAACTTAGAGGGTACTCGTCAACAGCTTACAAGGTCAAGTGGCATCGTTATTGGATACGACAAATGAGTTGAGAACCTATAGTCGACAACGAGTATACGATGATGTCACAAATGCAGCGGATGTTCATGCGGCATTTTGACCATGGTAGTAGTTCATCCGTCGTTCCCGAGACCGACGACTATACAACCTGACCTCCGGACGACTCCACCCAACCTCCGACCGATCCCGGATATTAATTTATTTTAGCTTTTACATTTTCTTGTATTAACTACAACTTATGTATTGTTTTTTGTTATTTAATAATCATTTAATTATTTAATGACGTTTTAATACATTTCGAATAATAAAAATTTACGTTTATGATATTTTATGAGATTTTGGTTATTTTAAAATTGTTACTTTTATCTCATTTTATTTCGATTGAAAAAAAAATTATTTTCCTAATTAGCGACGGTTTTAACAACGGTCTAGACCGTCGCTAATCCATCTCTATTTAGCAACGAGACTTACCAAGGGTTTAATAGACCGTCGCTAATTTCGCAAGACATTTAGCGACGGACTAGCAACGTGTTTTACTCGTTGCTAAATTATACCGACTGTCACTAATGAGTCACAAATTCGTTTTGGCAATGGTTTTTTTTAATTTAGCGACGGTTTTATCCGTTGCTATTGTGCCTTTATCTTGTAGTGAGGAAGAACCAAATAGGAAACACTAATTAACCTACTTAAAAACATCAATGCAAGTTGGCAGTCATTGATGGAAGTAAGTTGGATAGCTGGCCTTTCCCTACGCTGATAGGAAGCAATTAAAGGTTCGGTTGCTGCGGGTTTTAGTTAGCCTGAATGGGCAATTGTGTTTCCGTGTACCCCCACCTAGGTAGGAAATAACAGATATATAAAGTTGGCGAAGCTGCCCATAACACCAGTGCAGGCAACGGTGTTCCTCTGTTGCGTGGGAGGGAAGTCTGCTGTTTTCTACGGAGAAAGAAACAGCACGCGGACATCTTCACTAAAGTTCTCGACTTGTTTTAAGAACTCCCACAGGCCATAGACAATCTCTACGCCGTATCTCTTTCTGCATTGGTTGAGGGTGGCCATAATTAAGCGTGGTAGCGTTTTATTCACTTTATCAGAGAGCAACGAAAATGAGAGAGAGCTAAGGTCTATTAATCAAAGAAAAGGTCAGGCCCAGAAGAAGAGGGATTGCAACAAACAGAGTCTTAAGCCATGGGAAATGTTTTGGAGAAGATACTTCGTACTATAATTTTTCCAAACAATGATTCACCAATCGTACATAATACAAACCTAATTTTCAAGCATTTGAGTAAAAGGACCGTGGAGAAAGAGTAACAGTTTTTTTCAGGCAGTGAGAGGATACATGCTAATGGCCTAGCTTCTTCCTTAGATGGTTACTGATAAGAATTAAATGGAGCATCAAGGTTAATGGCTAGGGATGAGGACGAAATGTGGTTTAAACTTCAACTTGACAGGATTAATTCACCCGCTGCCTGCTGGACGAAGAATAAAGATTTTCTTCGAAGGGAGAAATTCTTTTTAGAAGACTGTTCCTTGGCTTGAGCACCACCTCTGAGGACTACTACTGGAAATGGAGGCTGTGGATCGATATGCAGATTCCACGGCCTTTTTGTTCAGATGTTAGGATTATCACTTCCTTTCCCAAAGCTAGCACTCCTTTCTTTTGAGTCATTCTTTCCCTTTTCAATGAAAAGCCAGGTTTTCTTTCTCCTTGCATAACGTAAGGAAGATAGGTCTGGAGGCCTAAGGGAGAAAGGAAAAAAGTCAGTGACGACAGAGCTAGAAATCACTAGAGGCATTCGAATTCCCTGTTCTTTAACCCGCCGGTCTACTGCACCTCATGTAGCACTATCTCCACCCTACCAGGAATAAGCAGACGCCGGCCCGTAAGCACCTAGCTCTCCCTTTGCATCCCGTCTACTTTTGCGGAGGAAGCCGTCTTCTCTAGGAAGGAAAGCTTCCTCGAAACTCGAAAGTCCTTTACTAGTCAAATATATCAGCCTGTAAATGGAGAGAATAGGCAAGCAAATAAGGACTTACCGTGGGATGACTAGGATGAGCACTAGGATAGTAAGGCTTACAAGTTGCAAGCTAGATGTCGCGTCTGAAGGCATAACAGTGATTCGTGTCTAAGAAAGATGTTTTGCCTTCATTGGTCTTAAAAATGATCTTTCAGTTGCTCTACCTTCAGGGGGACTGAGAGCTTTCTTCGCTGCATGGGAGCAAGTTCTTTCAAAGAATCGCTGTTATACAAGAGAAGAGATAGAAAGTTAGAAAGTTAACTGCTAGATCCGCCTGATCCCTAAAAGGTTGATACTTGATTGCAAAGAGTAAACCTGCAAAACGATTTGAACCATCTGAGGGCGGATGCCAAGATTACATGGCATTACTTGGTAAGTTGAAGTCACTGCAAATCATTAACTAATGAAGTATGCACTCATGAATTATCATACATAATTACTAGAATTTAGCATAGACACTCGTTAATTTTCTGAAGGTGATCATTCAGAAGTCATACTCCATGATTGAATACCTAACATTAATTCTGGCACGCTTATTTCATATCAAGAGAAGTAACAATAACAAAAACTCTTCCCATCCCATGAAAGGCTTATTGAGACCAATTTGTTATCTTGTAATGCTTTGTTTTTTTTTTTCCTTCTTTTAGATGCATGCGAAATCCTACTAATTGTCTTCTATTTATGACTAAATATTTATATGGATGAGGTGACAAAAATCCTTGCTGATTATTTCACAACATGCAAAATATGCTTATTTCAATTTCTTGCCATTAAATAAAACGAGCGACTCTCTCTTTTTTTACTTAATCCTATAAATTTTATAAGAGGAGATACTGGATAGGATGAATTACCAGCAAACAAATTATAGTTGATATTTCTCGTCTGCCAAAATCATGACAACTTTTGATCACTCTCCCCAAAGACCTCAAGCCTGCAGCCGTAATATACTAACATGTACCTGGCTGGTTAGTGTGTTGGAAGCCTTGAGGGAGAGTGAGAAATGATTGCCACCCTGAGACCATTGAGAGCCTTAAGCAAGACATAGCTTGTTTATACCCCCTCAAGAGCCTCCAGCCTGCCTCATACTTTGGTAGTATATGTTTCGTCGTAGAATACAAAAGCATCATTACCAGTTGGGGCAAAGGGGAAGCCCTTGAGGGAGAGTGAACAACCAGTGTCTTGAAGATCCATGCATGGAGAAAACCTATGCTTTCTTACTGTCCTGACTCAATCAAGAAGGAGCAGACCCTCGTTATATAGACCGAGAAAAAAAAAACCTCACTTGAGCAGCAGAGCCAATGACCTTGTCACAAGCCAGAGCAAATGTGTGTGTGACATGCACCGGAAACTTTGTGGGCACTCCACTCTGTGACACGTGATATTAGTGGCGCATCCTTTGATTCCAAGAAGGGGTTTCTCAAACCCAACCGGATGCGAAGAGCCACTGCAAGTCAGCCCTCGTGGATAAAGAATAATGTAGCTTTAGGCATCCCAACCATATCCATTATCTCATTAAGTCCACGCAAGAACAATTCCTAATCTCTCTAACATATCAAAAGTTGGGATGTGTAATAATCTCTGTCGCAATCAAACGTATCATATTGTTTTTATCAGCTTGCCTATTTCTTTGTTCTCCTAGCCATAAGGCTCTCTGGTGTATCAGTTCGAAAAAAAGAAGTAGTAGTTTAGCGTGAACCTTCCTGGAATTTAAATCCTTTTAAAATTGAATCATTTTATTAAAATTATTTTGCTAGATTTTATAGATTACATCCGTTAGTTAATAGCTACAAATTGTCTAGAATCAATATCCGCTCGACCAAATTTCATTAAATAAAAGTACAATTGGTAATTTTAATTAGCTATTAATTAATAAACTGAACTTATAAAATATAAAAGAATGGTCTAATTTTAAATAGGCCAAAATTATGAAAAAAAATAATTCTATTTTTCTTTTAAGTTTAGACAACAATTCTCAAATCACATGAAGTCTTGGAAAAAAATTGATCAATTTGGTCAATGTTACAAAATGCGCCGCATCTCACTCCCAACCTTCTCTTGAAAGGATACTTGACTTGCACAGTCCGCCGCATCTCGCTGTTGCCTTGCGACTTGAAACTAAATGGAAAGATAAAAAATGAAATAGTAGGTAGGAGATTGAGGAATAAAGATTGATTATGTTTAAGCTTATTAAATCCAGCTACCAACCCCATTTTCTTTCTTTTATCACCGTTATAACCTTCCCTGTATGGCTTTATGCCCCGACACTAGCGGTGTTTTAGAACAGGTGATGTGCTTCGGACAAAGCATGACAGTGATGCTCAAAATAATTGATAAAATGACGCTGAGGATTCTTTTTAGTTTCTTTATTGCATTGATTTAGTTATATAATAATAAAGTTTCCAGATGTTGTCGCAAGTAAAACTATATAATATATTTTAATATCTGAAATAACTTTAAAAAATCTAGATATAAAATAAGAATTAATCAATAATTATTATGGAAATTTGTTTAATTTAACATTTATTAGCTAGCCTGTATTTAATAAAATATTTATATGTTATGTTTGAATTTCAATATATCCTATAAATATGTTATGTTTTAATCAATAAAAAAATTATTAATTATTTATTTATTTTAAAAGAAATCAAATTAGAAGAGAGTGCTGAATCATTTAAAAAAAATCAAAGGGTGTTGCATTAATTTTTATTAGAAAAATATTTAATTTTAGTTAATGAGTCTTGAACAAAAAAAACATTAACTATTAAAAAAATATTTTGAACAAATAATAATAAGGAAAAAAATAAAAGCATAAAAAAAAGGAGGCTAGGTTGGGATGTGCAGTAATCCTGTATAGATGAGTCTAGAGACAACTAAATTCGCATATCTGGACAAAAATTGGAACCCAATCATCTTAAAAAAAACGAAAAAGAAAAAGAGGCGGGCGAGACCGCCACCAACGGTGGGGCTGCAACCATGTCGCCACCGTATGCTAATATTTGGTCTGTTAGAAAAAATAAAAGCTGTTGTTTTTTGGCCTCCACCATCAATTTCTACTCAATTTTCACCTAAAAACACCGTAAAATCATCCTAAAGACTTGTAAAAATCTATTTTGAAACTTAAAATGCGTTCTAATGCACTTACAAATCCAAGAAACTGAATCCTCCTTCCTTTCATACCTTCTCTCTCCTTTATCAACATTGAGACACCTTGTAGTAACACAAAAAAAGTTTAGGGATTGTTTCGTAAAAAACTATAATTCTAAAGACCAAAGTATAAAAAAAATATTAGACTTCCTAAAAAATACCTTAAATTTTTTGGTAGAACGAGGCCGTTTGAAAAAAAAAAAAAAAAAAACTTAAAACCACGCTATTTTATTGACTGCAATAGGAATTTCTCTACTGTAAAACACTATTTTGTTTTCTCCATAATATACATATTATATTGGAATGCTCGAGTTTTATAAAACACAAGGTCACTGGTAAACAAAAGCGACATGAAGGATTTCTAGATATAAGAATGACTTGGAATTTGAGATGTGGTGTATAAAAGAGCTTATGAATCCAGATTCTACTGTTCAAAACACCACAACTCCAGCTAGCCTGGATAATTCCAACTCATCCTTGCAGCTACACAAGGTTAAGCTTGAAAGTTAAAAATCTACGTTAAAAAGCAGTCAGATATACCACATGCATGAGGAAATAAAATAAGAAGGTCAGAAATTGCTAACAGGAAGAAGAAATTATTGTAGTTTAAGAAAGGAAAAAAAGAGCTCGGTAGCATTCACTGCCATTTATTACCTGCTGCCCTTGCTCTAAATCAGCGGCTCCGGGCCTCCAGCAAGCACTGGGAAACGGAGTGTGTTGATATAGTTCTGAGTAAACATATTACTATAATACATAGCAACTAGCATCTCATTGTAGTGGACGAACAGCGTTTTAAAATTCTCAAATTATCGAAAAATGAATCAATAAATTAGTTCGTGAATCTGAATTGAGGGGTATTGTCAAACCTTAAATTCAATATCTAAGGTGGAGTCAATCTGCAAACAGCATGCAGTTGCAGCTGGCAGGTTAATTTAACAACAAAAGCATGGCTACCGTACACATATAACACAAAGATATGAAGAGCTGACAACTGAATTGCAGAGCAAAAACGAGTAATATTCCAGAGATAAAAGTTAGAGGTTCTAGAGGCCATCAACTCATCTGATCTTGGTTTTGGTCAGCTACATATGTCTCTATGCATAAGAGCCACACAGATTTCAACCATCAAAATTTATCATTAGAGGCTGCTTCCATGATTCATGAGATGAGCAGATTAATGATTTAAATATAATTATAACATTCCACCAGTATTTTATGTCTCTGAATTTGAACAGCCATTAGCTAGGTCAATTATATTAACTGAAGGCATAAACTATTACATGGTGAAACAGGATACAGATCATCAGTGCAAAAAAGTTTTCTTTTAATGGTTTCATGAGTTCAGAAGCCATAGCTCTAAAGTTTTGCACAAGTTTGAAGAGAAGAAAGCACATGCTATTGCTGCATGCCTCCTTTTGCAAGGTGCTTCCTGAGACTGCAAACTTGAGAACAAGTTTCTGGCCCCATAATTCTGCATAACCTTGCGAAATCTATGTTCTTAATCCAGAAAGAAACTTTCTATAACAATGCAATGAGGATGGCCCCTTTGAGCAGTATCTATAGACCAGGGCATGGCTATTGATGCATAAAGTAGATTTGCATCTAATTTACCAACGATCTCTTGGTCGGCCATCAGGAAACATTGGATTGAGCACCTTCTCTTTGTCATTTGTTGCAGTATCTGGCTGGCTAATTGATTTGCTCAAACGAAGTTTCACAGTTCCACCATCATCATCAAAATCTGGAGGCATATCATCATCTTCATCACTCCAATTGTCTTCATAATCATCATCTTCATCGTCATCAAGCTCATCACCACTCATGTAACTATCAACATCAGACCAATCTTCAGCCTGCTCACCACTTCCATCTTCTTGCCCAGAAATTCCATCTTCTCCACCTGCCGCATCTGTCTTTGGAGCACCTCTCCTAGGGAATCTAGGAACCGTAACAAGAGAACGAAGCTTCTCTTTTATAAGCAACAGCCGGTCCTTCTCTACTAAATGAGAACCACAATATGCTTCCCTTAGGAAAATTGAATCCCTTTCCCCTTTCAAAGACACATAAAACAAATCAGGATGTCTAATTAGCATCCCCCTCAGCTGCTGAGAGAATCTAAACTCCTCTCGAAAATGAGTAAGGTGATCAACAAGGGTCCTCTTTTCAACAGTGAGACTCAAAATCTCATGAACAACCCCACAAGCATGCTTTTCCTTCTCCTTTGAACCTGATCTCAAATGGGAAAAGTCTGAATAAGGAGATATGTAAGGTATGTCTCTAAACTGGCAAATCCTTCTCATTTCACTCTTGGAAAGCTGTAGACCCTTAGGCAGCTTCACTCTGTTAAACTTTAGTGGTCGATCAATAATCAAATCTTTCTCTTGTAGCTCTTTGGCCCGATTCTCCTCTTCAGCTAATTCAGCTGCTGATACTGCAAGCTCGGAATCCCAATGTGTTAATTCTAGCGCAGGACCCCTTCCTGTTGCAACAACTCTAAAGTATTGTGGATATCTATGACAAATCGTATCCCGAAATTCAAACGGTAATCCAAAATCAGTCCTCAAATGGGCTATTTTCTCCAACAAAATCCGCTTATCCATAGACATCATCAACAATTTCCTCAACTTAAGAACTAACAGATCCTCCATCTCATTCCTAACCTTCAACTCCTCTAAATAAAGCCTTTCGGCCTCAGGCGTCAATCTGAATTGCAATGAATAAACCCCTTCTTCCACAATCTCAAACACAGCAGGGAATTTTTTCAACAAAGCAATAAATCGGCGCTTTTTTGTAAGACCCAATTCTCTTCTAAACTTACCCAATTCCCTAAGTGACATAACTCTATCCGGTTGATTAACCAAAATCTTCCTTATCTTCGTAACTAATTTCAACTTCTTGTCCCTGTCAATCACGTTATCAAAAGGACGCTCCTTTCTCCACTTTACACCAGCAGCTCTAATGGGCTCAAATGGAACATAGGTTTTTCTTAATTTACCGGTAAAAGAACCATTTTTCTCTTCAAAAACCAAACCATTGCCTAAAAACTGCGACTTTTCTAGTTGAAATGATGACACAGAGAGATGGGTTCTGACAGAAAGTTTGGGTCTTTCGAGGAAATAAAAAGATTTTTGTGAGAGAAGAAAGGGTAAAGGAGCAGCTAGTGAAGCAGTAGATGAGGATAACAAGAGCTTAGGCTCCATATTTAAGCTTAAGCAATTTTAGACGAAGAAAATGTAAAAGAAAATGAGGTAAGTGAACAGAAGAAGAGAATCAATATTACCTGCTTTAATCATAGACCAAGATGTGGTCAGGCTATGGAGCGTTTGAGCTGTAGATAGCTGAGTTTGGAGTCTCACTCTCTCTTTCTCTGGGGTTTATCTCCAAAGAGCAAAAACCCTTTCGTTCTCTGATTGCTGCCTGCATCAGATATTTTGATCTTTTTCAATTTTCATGTCATATAGTGACAAAATACAAGGACAAAAATGTCATATTGTGTGTATCATTTGGGCCTAGCAAAGAGCCTTTTCTAAAGCCCAAATTTAAATCAAACCGCAAGTCGTTTCAGCTTGTTTCCATTTCCCATATGACTGACTATGTGACAATGGAAGTTGGTTATTCACTAGCCAGCTACAGTGGGCATTGAGTGCTCAACTCTCAATCCATCAAATGGCGAAGAAGCGAGACCGGCGAGTAGCGCCGAGTTCGGATCATCATCAAACCCGAGTCAAAACGCCCACTCGAGCGGACCAATTCAGCGAGTCATCAGCTTCTGATCGCAAGCTGATGACCGTATTCATCGTCTTCTTCATCGTAATTCCTGCAGTATCTGTACTCGTATACCGTATCAAATACGCTCCAAATACGGACGCATCATATCCACAGTTTCAAGAAGGCGGACTCGTTAAAACCGACGTGAATTATCAAGAAATTCTCGACGTAAGTACTTTCACTTGCTGTTAACCTAATCGCTGCATTGACTTCATAGCAGAAATAGTAAAAAACTTCGTTTAAATTCGAAATTTTGGTGAAATATTTTAGGAGAATACCAAGGTTTCGAAGAATGAATCTCACCGGCATTATACATATCCTGTATTGGCCTACATTACTCCATGGTATATTCTGTGTATTTTCCTATGGCATTGTATTTTGTGCTTTATTATTTATTTATTTTTGTGGTGAATTAGTTACTACGGTTTTCTGACAACTTTATTAGGAATTCGAAGGGATATGACATGGCGAAGCGGTTTACTAATAAGATTACGCATTTATGTCCTGTTTGGTATGATCTGAAGAGGTGTGTATTTTTTTATTTAATTTAGGGCAAATATAGAAGGAAGAAAGAGAGGAAGAACTGGCTTTTCTTGTATTTATTGATTGTTTTTTTTTTTGTCGCCAGCCAAGGTACTGGGTTAGTTCTGGAGGGGAGACATAATGCTGATATGGGATGGATTTCAGAGCTTAGAAGGAATGGAAATGCTCTGGTAATTACGAAGTTCTATTTTTAATTTTCTCTCTTCTCCTTTTGTAATGGAGAATCATGTGGATTTGCTATTTAAAGGAGTGAACAAAATGCAATCCTTAGCTGTCCGATAATTGATCCAAGTAATACTCTCTAATCGTGTGGAATTGGGCATCAGCAAATTGGACAGAGCAGTCACTAGCTTTAGTGAACTTATATTTTCAATTATAAGACCAAACTCTGTGTTTTTCTAGTCTAGATCCTATTACTTTCAAAGTTATGAGAATTTTTTGTCAGTCCTTAAAATTTTTCCTGGTGTGCTTTTTTTTTTGTTTAATTCAATGTTAATCTTGTATCAACCTGCACGGATCATTTAATTTTTTGTTGTGGTAAACTAGTATTTTGATTGTAGGTATTACCTAGAGTTGTTCTGGAAGCATTTCCCAAGGAGCTGCTTAAGAAAAAGAAACTGATAGATAAAGCTATTGACGTGATAATATCAGAGTGCAAGTAAGCCTCCACGTATTTTCATGATATCGTGTTTAAATAAGACCATTTTTATAGTAAAGAACTTATCCTTGTCTTTGATTTTTGTTTTACCATCATTTTTGTTCTAATTCATATCTGTTCCTAGGATTGTTTAGTATAGCGGAACAAAAACTAGAGCCTTTCAAATTCTCTCTTGCGTGTGGATATTTATAACCAGCGGCAATTTCATTTGGTTCTGTTCAGGGTTTATAATTTTAGATCCGAAACTACTCAAATCAATCTAGCCTATTCATTAAGCATATTCAAAAATGTTGTCAACAATTTAGATACATGACTTGAACATTTTATCTGAAAGCCTTAACAGATGCATCCAAGGTCTTGCTTACCTCTCTCTATCAAAGCAAATTCAAAAATGTGAAAGAGTATTTTAAACTAACCAATGCTATATATTGTTTAAATCTAAAATATATTTTCAAGTTGTCTTAACACTGATCACTTGATTTCTATATTTTGGAAAATTTCTTATGTAAAATGAAATGATTTACAATTCCTTCAGGCATGTCTGGAATGGCCATCAAGATATTTCATTCATACTCATGAAATGCTCTGAGATCCAATTTCCTATAATTATGACTACACAAATGTTCCAATAAACTATGAACAGACATTATTGACTCATCTGTATATGGATTCCTAGGTGTTCAAAATTTTAGCAGTCTCTTACCATACTTGGTAAAAAAACCATCCATTTGGCTTTGCTTTAGCTCTGGTTGTCTGGTTGATTCTCCTCTCCTCTATTTGTAGGGAAATGGAATATGATGGCATTGTGCTTGAGTCCTGGTCAAGGTGGGCAGCTTATGGTGTCTTGCATGATCCTGAAATGAGGAATAAGGTAACTCTTAAATTATATGAGGCAACTTCTATAGCTCAATTTTTGTTAGGATCATATTTTTATTAAAACGTACTGAAACATTGTGTGGCTATATATATAGTCCATGTTAACTTTTTTTAGTGTCTTATTTATAAAGCAAACTGGTGAGTAGAAAATTGTTAGTTCATATATAAATTAGTCCATTGTGAGTTTTCTCACTTCGATATGTGACCAAGAGGTTCATATAGCCATTGTGACTCCTAAAACATATAAGTTTTTCCTGATTTTATACTCTGTAATCTTATTCTTCATAATCCATATGCCAGTAGATAAAAGTTTTCTTGATTTTCTACTGTGTGGTGTATCAAATTTTTGAGATTTTGAGGAACATTTCCTGGTTTGCAAGCCTAGGCACTGCGATTTATAAAACAACTTGGGCATGCACTGCATTCAGTAAGCTCATCAAGGAATGGGAAGCAACATTTACAATTGGTCTACGTTATTGGTCCGCCTTATTCAGAGAAGCTTCAACCTCATGACTTTGGTCCAGAGGATCTTCAGAGCTTGCATGATGCTGTAGATGGTTTCTCGTTCATGACCTATGACTTCTCAGGTCCTCATAACCCAGGTCCAAATGCACCATTGAAGTGGATCCGTTTCACTCTGCAGATCATCCTTGGCAACAGTGGTGCTCAGGCCCTGGTCAATAAGATATTTCTGGGGATCAATTTTTATGGAAATGATTTCATGCTTTCTGAAGGTACTTCTCTTTATTTTTCATTCATTTATCCCCTTCACTTATTTTTCTTTCATTAAATCTTATTTTTTGTTAATTTTTTGGTGATTGATTTTGGATATATTCTTGTTTGACTTCAATAGTTTTGGACAAGACACCAATAAGCATATAAGCATTTGGCTAGCAGCGTTGGGTTTCTACCCTTTTGCCTTCCCATTTCAATGTGTAGCTTTGGACTGTTGGAGATTCAACTTCTGGGGGGTGATGCATTCATATATCATCTTATATAACAACACTTAAAAGGAATGGGTCTGGACAAACGAACAATAGATTATAGGATCTGCTGAAGCCATTTTGCCCCCAGTTATTGAAACTGATTTTGTTTATGTAGGACGTAGCTTATGTTGAGAAATACAAGGGATGGAGTCACCAAAACAAACACACTTTAAATTACTTTCTACACTTGTGTTGCATATGACCCCCACATGATCATTTTAATTTATATATTGTTCTTTTATTTGATGTAGTTTTGGATATATGATTCTAGTTTTATAAAGGCTAAATCATGCATGATAAATTCTAGCCAAAATTGCATCTAATCACAGCCTTGTATCTGGGGCCTATCAAGTTTAAATTTAAATAGCATTGATTTTATTTTATCTCTTAAAGTACAGTGGTTCTATCAATTTATATCCAAATATTTGTTCTCTATCAGTTGCTTTCCGACATTTCAACCAGTCATCAATAAGGTTTTTTTGTCCATTTTTGTTAGCAAAACAAACAAAAAATAAACCTTTGTTGCGTAAACTTCAATTACTTATTGAAAGTATAGATAGTTTATCAATTAAATTTCTAAAAAAAATTGTCACGTAATTCATTTAAAGTTATACATACAAAATTTTATTTTGAAAGAAAATTCATTATAAAAATAAGAAAATCCATGGAAAATATTATTAATATAAATTTTAATAAAAAAATTAAAAACAAAATTCACTTAAGTTTTTTTAAAAAAATTTGACTGCTAAAATCATTAAATACCCCAACTTCAATTAAAATTCAATAAATAATTTTTTATACATTTCATTTCAAAAAAAAAAAAAGAAAAAGAAAAAAGAAAGAAAAGATAAGAAAAAAGAAAGAAAGAAAAAGGAAGTCAAAAATCAACATGCTAATATATGCTAATTTTATTTGATTTGATTTAAAATTAACTTTTTTCTTCAATATATAAAATTAGCATATATCTAGTTCTTGCACTCTTTCATCTTATTTCCCTCATAGGCAACTTAGTGCTATTAATTTACTTGAGATATGTGAAAAAAACACGCAAGTTCAAATTTTCTTTTTATTTTTCTAGAATTAAATTAAACATATGTATAATTTTTTTTTATTATTTTAATTTGAAGTGCATTTTGTTTTTGATTTTTTTGTTATTTTATGGTTTTGTTGATTAAATGTTATTTAAAGATTTGTGAATTTGGTTTTGTATTTTTCTTTTTTGATTAAATTTCACATTTATTACATTTTTGGTGCTCTTGTTTTAAGTGAATTTGCTTTCAAATCAAATTTTTATATGCATCTTAAGTTAAATTACATGAAGAATTTTTTTTCAAGAATTAATTGAAACCTAACTATAGTTTGGGCAAATTGAAGTTTACAATAAAAGCATTTTTGGTTAGTTTTTCTATCGGAGGTAGACAGAAAGACTTTATTGATATATGGCGAAACATCAAGGAATGATTGATAGAAAACAAACATTTAAAAAGAAATTGATAGAACAAATATACTTAAAAGGGATAAAATGAAATTAACCTATTTAAATATCTTTCTACATCTTACTCTTACTATTTTTTAAAAAGCAATTTAGTTATTCTTTTTTTCGTTTTTTCGTTGGCACTTTTTTTTTTTAATTGGTAAGTTATCTTCATATTCCATCTCTATATTATTTTTTTTCTTTTGATGTCTCCATTCTTTACTTTAGGTCAGCATAAGATATTTTACTATCTTTGTTATTGTACTTTTTTCCAATTTTGATATAATATCAATAAATTATTTCTCCTATGAATTTTTCTTTTCTTTTAGCTAATATTTCTATGTTAATAAATGCAATTATTTTATAATTTATATATGATAATGACTGTTTTGGCACTGGTGACAAGAAATAATATGATGCTTCAGTTTTATGTTTATATTTAAATCATAACTTATAGAAAAAAGTATATTTTATACATATATAACATTTTAGGACTAATATATGTACACTCTATCTATATTGAGATGAGAAAGGACACACACACAAAAAAGGTTTAAATTGAACTGTTGGTGTAAGATTTTAGATTCCTACTAATTTTGCATCACAATAGTTGTATAATTAGTATCAAGCTTAATTACTATACAAAAAAATAAAAATAAATAATGAATAAACATGAACATTGTTAATACAAGGACCTGTTAATGAAAACGATTCCTATCTTTTAAGATTAACTAAATAATGATGTGGTTTTTTTTTTTTTTTATAAAAAAGCAAGCTATAGCATATTTTAATAAAAAAAACAATAAGTATGGACAATATAGTCTAATCAAAAGTTTAGCTCCCAACTGTGCCTTTTATTACATGTTAAGATACTGAGAAACACAACACAAAGACTAAACATAAACAGCTCAAAAAAAATTATTTCAAGCTGACTCTTTTTTTGTTTTCGCTGCTAATACTACACCATATTTGGAACCCTCTTAAATAACACTCTTTTTTCCGGAGTACACATCTCGCTGTTTGCAAATGGCCATTTTCCTATGTCGGTGGGAAGCAACTGCTGTGTATGAAGACATGCACATCTCCTGGTCAAAAATCACTCTTATCCTATGCGAGGAAAATTAAACTACTTAACTGGTCTTGATAACACAATAGTTGTCCTTGTACAATACACAGTTCGCTTGAGAAAGCAAATTCAGATTCTGTCCTTCATCCAATTTGTTGCTGTTCTTCCCTGCAACACTTTTTCTCTCTCTAAAAGTGATGCTGTGACTGTCATTAGCTATTCCTTTGGCAGAAAATCATGTATTCCATGCAAGAAAGAAGCCTGGTGAAGTGCTTTATCACTTGCAAGAGAGAGGGTTTTACAAGGACTATTACCTCAACAACACATTGGAATGGAGGGCAAAGTGGCTTGGAAAGACAGGTTTATAGAGGTTCTAATCATAACTTGGAATGACAATGAGAGAGTTGTAGTTGAGGGGAATTCAACACTGATTCAACACTTGAAGAAGTGATTTTAAATTTGCTTACTCAAGCCAGCCAAGTATTATAAACCGCCAGTATTGTTTGAAGCCAACCATGAAGACAAGTTTAGCCAATAGGAAGAATTTTCTTTGAACAAAATCTATGCAGCTTCTTCATACCAGCTTGACACGTAACTGACCAAGGAAAGTAGTCTCTTATAACCATCCTTAAACTATTATAAATAGGTAACCTTGGGTCCATGTATGTATGTTTCCAAATCGAGTGTGTGCTTCTGAAAGATAAGAGTGCTCGTTGTTTAGCTGTGTATGTTACAGGTGGTGAATTGAGAGAAAATTAAGTGAGCTTGTGGATGCTTTTCTGCAAGTCATGGGTAGTATTATGTGAGGAAATTTAACTCGTTTCTTGGTTGTATGTTGTCCGTTTATTGTGTTAAAGTATAATAAAAGTGTTTTTTTGTGGCTCCACCCATGTAGTTGTGGATCTAAACTGTTTATGTTGGAGAGTGTTAAATTAGTCATAAAACTGCAGGGTCTGAGGGTGGTGGAGCAATCACAGGAAGGGAATACCTCACTCTACTGGAGAAGCACAAGCCTAAACTGCAATGGGAAAAGAACAGTGGGGAACATTTTTTCCTCTACGTTGATGATGACCATGTCAATCATGCAGTGTTCTACCCGTCATTGATGTCAATTTCTATGCGGCTAGAAGAAGCTCGACTACAGGGAGTTGGTATCTCAATCTGGGAAATTGGGCAAGGTTTGGATTACTTTTTTGATCTTTTATGAGAGTCCTGAACTTCTCAATATGATGTAACATAACTTCTTATTTTAGTGGTTCATCTTAATTGTAACAAATGTTGGTTATGTCAGCATCAGTTTATAGAGCTCTTTCTAAATGGCTAAGACGTGTATGATTTTCATCATCTATCTTGAATTTTTCAAAGCAAAACAGATTGGTTAGCAACAGATACAGGGCTAAGAGTCAGGGTGATCCAGCACTCCTCATGGACAATTTATTCTTGTTGCCGCTCCCTTTTTTCTGAAGCAGTTGACACTATTCGATTTTACATATTATGAACTTGTGAATGAATATCAGAACACGAGACTGTACTTTATGGCATATGGATTATCACCTGCTTATCAATCCGCTTCCAATGCTTGTTATTTGATATTTACTGAAATCTGGCGGTAATTAGGTTTTCCATATATAATGCTGCATTGCTTTTAGATATTCATCTTAGTGCAAAACTGAATAGCTAGCAGGGGATCTATAGTCTTCTATGCTTGATGATAGCTCTACTTTGAAATCATCAGATCAAACAGAGATGTTGACCATTCAATTAAATTGTATTGCTGCCTTGCATTATGGTACCACACATTGGATGAAATGGTAGGACGTTGTAGCACCACCATACTGTTTTTTAACTTTTTTCTTCTATTATTATTTTTTAAACCCTTCGTAATCCTACCATGACTTTATTCTGTAAAAACATTCTATGAAACTTCGAACAAATGGCTGTAAGGTATTAATTAATTTTGTTACCAATTTGGCCGGGCGTAATCCTTCTCTCCTTGTTTATACGTAGCTTCGAAAAATTGTTAGTCCATGATTATTATTATTATTATTTTAACGATCTTTATGTTTGTAGACTGTAAGGGCTGTACTGAGGGTGAATGTAGTACTAGGTGTAGCTTGTAAAAAAGCTTCCTCAAAACTTCCTCTTTAATATCAGCCACAAAATCTCATGCCGTGAAAGTCACCAAGCCATAGGATCACGAGCTCTCATCTCCCTTCTACGTGTCTGGCAATGAGTGGCAAAGATATCCATCCATCATGCCACGCCAGCACCTCCACCCACTCAAAGTACACCAGCAACTTGTAAATGATACAAGGCTTTTCATCCTCTGCTTGCTTTTCACCAAATCATCCTAAAAGAAACGATATCTGCATAAAACTCCATTCTTATGGTGGTTCAAGTTTCTGCATCAGTTTTGTAAGAGACCAAGGCTGTTTGTGACAAAGAACTATGACATGGGGACCCTCAATGCAGCAAGCTTGACACCACTATCTGTTCTTTGTGAGAGAAGAGCAGAACCCAGGAAATCTTTATCACTACCTACAGTTTCACCACTCAAAATCTCCAATTCTACCTCTATAAACGCGAGCCGATCAACTACACAACAGTGTCTATCTAGGACTTTACATAGTGGTATAGTGCTACTATCTTCAGTTCTTAGTACTGGGCTGGCTAGAGCTATAACATATGAAGAAGCATTAGATCAGTCTGCGAGCTTCTTCTCATCTGATTTTGATGCAAATGGGATCCTAGATAGTGTCATAAAATTTGGAACAGAAAATCCAACAATTATAGCTGGTGGTGTTACAGTTTTGGCAGTGCCACTGGTTCTGTCTCTGGTGCTAAACAAATCCAAGTCATGGGGTGTTGAGTCTGCAAAAAAGGCTTATGTAGCGTTGGGTGATGATGCAAATGCTCAGTTGCTTGATATAAGAGCACCAGTGGAGTTTAAACAAGTGGGCAGTCCTGATATCAGGGGTTTGGGTAAGAAACCAGTGTCCATTGCTTATAAAGGTAAAGATAAGCCAGGTTTCTTGAAGAAGCTGTCTTTGAAGTTCAAGGAACCAGAGAATACCACATTGTTCGTTCTAGACAAGTAAGATAGTGAATCCAATTACTATGTTTTGCATGAAGATTTCATCTCTTACTCTCACCATTATCTAGGATATAAGTTAAGATAACTGGAAATTCTTCGATAGAGAAAATCCAGATGGGGCAATCGATGGTGGTCTATGCAATTTTTCCTCTGCATGGGCTGGTTTTAGAATCTATATTTTATAGCATATTAGCTAGATCTCGTAAGTTCTGTTCCATTTTTTCATTGAAACCAAAGAACTGATTGAGTTTGAGAACCTGGTATTAGCGCCTGCTTTAAATTGGCTAACTGGCATTTGTAGAAGTTCCACTTGCAATTTCACATAAGAGCAATCTGCAATAACAGGTAAACAGCTTTGATTATGATTGTCAAAAATATTCAAAAATCTCATTTGAAGTTGTGTCTTTACTGTTCGGGCCTGAAAGAACCCTGGAGAAGGGTCAAAATAGCTAGCAAACAGTGCTGCCTGCATAGTACTGTTAACTGAACTGCCAAAACTTGAAGATACAAATGTAGAAATCATTCATAATGTAAAAATGTTATATATTTCCCCCTTATCAAGGATCCAGAGCTCATTAAATCACAGAGACGTGCTTGTTAACCAATCTAGATAATAACAAAATCAATTTATGAAAAATAAGGAATATGTATCAATAGAAGGAAAGGAAAAAACAGCAAGACCAACTTTTACAATTTCTTAACCCCCCAACGCCCCTTTCTCCTTTGCATTGCCATTCCTTATGAGGTAATAATTAGAGTTCTGATTCGTTCTTTGCTATCCAAAACCATTGTTTGAAGTTAACGTTGCTAAATTTATGATGAAAGCCAGATTCGATGGCAACTCTGAGTTGGTTGCAGAGTTGGTCACTGTAAATGGATTTAAAGCAGCTTATGCAATCAAAGATGGTGCAGAAGGACCCCGGGGATGGATGGTATTTGCTGTTTTTTCATTACTTTTATTTCGTGTTCGAACTATTTAGCATCCAAGTCCCTTTGTTATCTTATGGAACATAAATACAAGCTTTGAGAATTATGCTTTGCAGAATAGTGGGCTTCCCTGGATACCACCAAAGAAAGCTTTGAGTCTTGACCTTGTTGATTTATCAGAGACTATCAGTGGTGCACTAGGAGTATGTGTCCTTTCTTCTTCTGCTGCATTTTTTTTCCCTTCTTTTAGTTTTTCCTTCTGCTAAAAAAATTAACTTCAATACACAATCTAAGGACCTTTATGAATCTAATGCTGATCCTTTGCGTTGTCTCATATAACTCTAAACAAATGATAGTTGTCATGGTATTCATGATGAATAAAATGGGTGATTTGGTAAAAAAAGCAGAGGAACATTTACGTTGTGCCTATTCTGCTGAAATGAGAGTGTTAATATAAATGAGCTGTGAGTGAGAGGGGGTAAATATTGCTGTTTTGAAGATTAATGACTGAACTAAAAAGCTGCAACACACTCGAGGCTTGAGGAATGATAAGGATAAGGGAAGGCTCCCTCAGGATGTAATCATTGTTGCCAGAAATAAGATAACCACATAGTGTAACATGGTAATAAGTATGGCCATTACCTACTAGCCTTGTTGTTAACATCATTATCTTGATCTAGCAATACATCCACTAGAGAATACATATACATTGCATCCTTGACAGGTCCCTAACCTTCTACTTCAGCCTAACCATCAGAATGGTACAGAAGAGCCATTGATAAATCATCACGCCTAATTTAGCTACTGTAACTTAGAGGTGCAAGGAACTTTTATTTTTTCAGTTGCCAAGCTTGTCGATCAACATCCTTAAAATAATTCTACCACTAATTATTTCTTCCCCCACTAGTTTTTTCATCTCTCTCGTTAAACGTAAGGATGGTCTCTTAGGGTTGAACATACTAATCTTAGTCATGGCCAGATTTAGATGGGAGCCAGGGCACCCTTGGCCCACTTGTAGCTTTGATTCCTATTCTTGGTTTGAATCTCAGAATATTGGTACTCAAGGATCGATATTACTGAGTTCTTGTATATAAACTTGTGGAGTTATGGCCTTTCACTTATGATTTTATAAATAATCATTTCTGCACAGTAATCACAATGATAATTTTGCAGGAGGGCTCTGATGCCTTGAGTGTCACCTTTGCAATTGCAGCTGTTACTGGGTTAAGTGTATTGGCATTCTCAGAGGTTGGCTTGTGAAGCTTTTTCATATCATTTTTCTATACTTTTTTTTTTATTTCTTTTATTTTATTTTCACTAAAAGGGTTTTTGTTTTGAGAGATGCCAGATTGACTGTTTTGCTGTGTTTTCCAGATTGAAGCCATACTCCAAGTATTAGGCTCAGCTGCACTAATTCAGTTTGTGAGTAAGAAATTCCTGTTTGCTGAGGTATGTCTTTGTCTACATAGAATTCTTCTTCATGAATTTCACGACTGGAGATGATATGATTTCATTCTATTGCATTGCTCTAGGTTACATAAATTTTCTAATTGACCTTTCTGCCTCCAAAAAAAAAAAACAGAAAAGAAAAAAAAACACTTCCTTCAAAATTTAAAACATAATATATGTGCTGAAGTAAGTTTTGTGCCCTGAACAGTTATCATATATACTCCTAGAAAATAGAAAATATATTGTGATTCTGAAAAACCACTCAGACAAGACTTGCCCTTTTATGAGTGTGATGGGATAGTAATGCCCTTGTGGGAGTCTGATCCAGCATCCAGACAGTTAGGGGCCATAACTCCCAGGTCCTTAAATTGCAAACATTTAGATTCACTTTCACATTTTATTCTTTGCTTCCCATGGCAGGACCGTAAGCAAACTCTGGAGCAAGTTGATGAATTTTTGACCACCAAGATTGCACCTAAAGAGTTTGTGGATGAATTGAAGGTAATGTTTCAAACCTTATAGATGTTTATATTCTTATGTGGTTAAGCGAAATCAGTAATGTTTTCCAAAAATTATGGCATTGTTTGGCCATGAAAATATGTTCACAATTTAATTCTTCTTTCCTTCGAGAAGTTGGATGCAATACATAAAACTTATCCATAAAGAGACAGTAACTATCTCACTTTCAAAACTAGATGAAAGTTCAACCAATATATAATCAAAGTAAAGATGGTTAGGATCTAAAAATATCAAATAAGAGATTAAGGTTGTAAGAAAATCCAAGTAAACCAAGAAGTTTAAATCAAGCAAAAAAGTTAAGGTTTTAAGATTAAAAAAAAATCTAATAAACTAGGGGTTTTTTAAGGAAAACCTAAGAAAATAGTAGCTATACTGAAAAAAAGATGGTAAAGAAAGTTGCAAGGAAAGCAATAAGTAAAATTGCAAGAAAAATAGAAAAAGAATAAATAAATTGCTAGAAAATAAAGGGTAAAGCTATAAAGGAAGACAAATTTGTAAGAGAAAAATAAAAAATTACAATGATAGTACTTTTTTTTTTATAGAAAATATTAAACTTAATGGGCAAATAAACTTGAAAAATAAACTAGACTAGTTGGGAATAAAATTGCTCTTACAATAAGTTTTTTCCCTAAAAAATAAGATATAATTGAAAATAAATTAATACTGTTGTCCTTGTTGCTTCTTGAATCTACATCCATAAAGCTCTCGGCAACTTTTTTCCAATTTTGCATAAGTTATCTTGATTTTCTCTTTTTTGCTCCTCCATGTTTCTTGAATGTCCTGATTTAGTCCTTAGACTCCAAAGCTTATTAATTTGGTCCAATTGCTAAAGGTCAATTGGAGAAAGTTCATTTTGAGAGACAATCACATCAATATTTTTTTTTCTCGATTACCTGGTCAATTCAGGACATAGGGAAGGCTCTTCTGCCAGTACCAGTGACTAGCAAGGCTCTTCCTGCACCTGCAGAAGCAATTCCAGAACCTCCTGCTGCTGCTGAAAGTACTGTACAGAACGCAGAAGCTGCTCCCCAGATAAATTCAGTACCCAATACAGGAGCTAAAGCTGAACCAGTTTCTGGATCTTCAAGGCCACTGTCTCCATATCCATCTGTAATTCTCACTCTCATTGCTCTTGTTTATTTCCAGTCTGATTTTTTCTTCAAGTTCGTAGCACATACCCAAGTTGGCTACACATGCTATGAAGTTTTTTACTTGCGTAACTGCTAAACCTATGGCTGCCTTCCTTGTGTTGCAGTATCCGGATCTCAAGCCTCCAACATCTCCTGCCCCGTCTCAACCTTAAATTGAAGTCTTCATCGCTCGTTCTGCAACAGGAAGTTGTCATAACGGGAATATCTAGAGCTACTTTGCAAGCTGTGCAATCTATGCTCCTCGTATATAAAACATTCGAGTCTACTTGACGATTTGGATTGAAGAAAAAAATCAGTCACGATGAACCATGAAAAAGGGAATGGAAAGGACACTTAAAGAGTCATGAAATGGATGGATGCTTCGTTATAAGTTACAGGAAACCTGATCATGTCTCTCTTCAACGGTTTGTAGCTTGTGAATCTTTTTGTAGATGTAGCTCATGAGCTAACACTACCTTCGATGCAGTAATGCCATTTTTTTTCAGTTTCTGGAGTCACTGGAAGAACTTTAGGTGTGTGCAAACATGTGTGAAATAAATTTATATTTTGAGGATAGCTTAATAAATTACTGGATTTTACGTTTGAGAACAAGCAGGGTCAGGTATTATACCTAGTGGACGAAACTTTGCAATTGTCCATAAACACCCTCCAATTTACAATGCCATTTTTGGGTCATGAAAATAATAACTTCATTTAACCAATTTCAAATTATTGCAATTTAACAACATTGCACCAAACACTTCTTGGAATCTACGAAAATTCAGGAGTCCATCAAACATGGTAGAAATCACAATAAAAAAGAAAGAGAAATAACTTGGCATACAAATTGAATGCTGTGGAGATCAGAGTCAATGAATTTTTTTTTAAAAAAACTACTCAATAAATTCGGTTATTTATTTATTTATTGTGGAATTAAACTTGTAGTAATTACTTTGAGTAACATGAAAAAATTTCCGAATATTAGTCCAAAAAATTCAATCATTGTATCTATGGGATTCACTAGCTTCACTTAATGACCATTATTAAAAAATATTGGATAAAATTAGCATTAATCAATTACTTTTCTATTGACCGTTGAGCAGCTTGCTTCTGTTTTGTGTTGTAACGGTACGATTTCAGTTGGCAGTGACCCAATTTGAAAAATAACAAGAGCAAAGTTCCCAGAAACGAAGTCGTTTCAAACTAATAAACAGATCCAAACAGACCCCGAGCAATTTACCCCCTCCCTTGCCAGACCCAGGACATTGCTTTTCAAAAATTCCAAGAGAGCGCCAAAACACTAGGGAGAGAAAAATAAAAAATTCGCAGGCTCCAAAAAAGCTGAATAATCCTCACTTATCGGCTAAAGCTAAAAAAAGGACAGAATTTCCCTTTCGCATGCACTCCATCGATGGCCAGAACAAAAGCTCAGCCTGCTCGAAAACGAAGCAGAAGCCAAAGGCAAACCGGTCAGATCTCTCTCTTTACTTATAATTTTATCAACACACTCGAAAATGCAGACATGCATAAATTTATGGTTTTTTTTTTTTTTTTTTTGGTATAAAACACGCATTTGTTGTTGTCGTATTTATATGTAAATGGTTAGGGTTTCTATTTTTCCCTTTTTTTTTTGTTATAAACCTTAACTTTTTATGTTTTCCTTCGTGAAATTACAGAAACTGCAACATCTACACCTAGAACGCCAACATCATTGGTACCTCTGTCTCTCTCTTTGTTTTGTTGTTTCTTGTGATTTTTTCTGTTGCCTGTTTGGTTGCTGAGAAAATGCGGGAGAGGAAAGTGACTACTAATTATTTGTTTTAAACTCCTGTTTTATGTTTTGTATAAATTTGAAAGAAAAAATTAGAAAAATAAGTGTGCATAAGCTGGAGGTAATTGGTTATGGAAAACCCCAGGAAGGAGAAACTTTAGGATAATAAAAAAAAAGTGAAGTATATATGTTTTGTTTTAAATATTTTCATGGCTATTGAACTGAACCTTTGTTTTCTAATTTGTTATTTTCTGCTACTATTTTAATTTCCTTGGTAAAGTTAAAAATGGGTAAGACATGAAGAAAAGAAACTTAAAATTCAATACACCTTTTCTCTTTTTAACTGTTATTTTAGTAGAGAAAGAAATGAAAAAACCCAAAATAGTTATACATGTCTTGTTTTACTCTTGCCTTAAATTTCAAATGTTCTAGTGTTTTCCTTTTGGTTGTTTAATAATCTCATATTTTATTTTTTTGGTTGCAGAGGACAAGATCACCAGCAAATGCCCAAAAAGGTGAGTTTTTTTTTTTTTTTTTTTGGGTTTGGGGGGGGGGGGGAGGTGAAATTTGGTTCTTATTTTAGAATGAGTTGTTGATGCAGGACAGCTTAGGGGCTGTTCTGGATCTGATTTTTGGAAGGTGTTTAGGGTTGTATTGAAGTAGGTTTCTGCTGCAATATGCATCTTAGGGGCTGTTCTGGATCTGATTTTTGGAAGGTGTTTAGGGTTGTATTGAAGTAGGTTTCTGCTGCAATATGGGAAATATGCTGGTAGAATTCTAGGAGTCACAACTAGACGATAGAAAAACCTAAGCTGCACACCTAGGGTTCTTAGGTGTCACACCTAAGGGAGTTTGAGTCACACAATCAAAAGCAAATTGCTGGAATTTTATTCATAAACTTTTCTTCTCCGTAATATTGAAAGGCTACATACTTATTTATAGAGTTCTCTAGAATAGGAAAAACCTAATAAAGCTAAGTGCACCTAGAATAGGAAAACATAAGCTAATTACTCCTTAGGACTAATATAATACTAAATGGAAAATAAAACCTAGACTTAGACAAATTTCCAGATTTTCTGGAAATTATAGAAATATTCTTGTCTACAAAAAGATACAAGCTTTGCTTCCTTTGTTGTCCGCATCAGCTGTTCAATTGATTGTATTGACAGGTGGTTTTTTCTGGGATGCTTTTGCTTTGTTTGTTGATTTTTGTTGAAGGTACATCCACACAAACGCAGAGGAAAAAGCACCGCTTCCATCCAGGGACAGTAGCTCTCCAGGAAATTCGGAAGTACCAGAAGACATGGAAGTCACTCATACCAGCTGCTAGCTTCATTCGATGTGTGAGCACTCTCTGTTGTAACTTTTTTTATAGCTTATTTTGTTAAACCAATCATTGGATGTCATGTTTAATTGTTCTATTTCTTGCTTGTAAGATTCAAATTAATTGGGTATCTCTTTGTCATCTTGATAACTTTTTGAATTTGGGACTTAATTTGGTGATCCTAGAATGAATGGAATGTTTATAAATATTTGATTGACTTGCTAGTTTTACGTGCATGATCTCCATGAAGAGTAGTATTATATCCAAAGTCTGGTTTGGTAAAACTGAGATTGTCCGAAAATGTGTTAAACAACCAAACACTTCATGCTTGTGGGTTTCTTTGCATATATGTGCATGTAAAATGTTTGCATATGTACACATATTAAAGCATGTAAATAAATTTACATGACCATTGGCTAGATATGATGTTGGTTCCCACAGCAATATAGGTCACAATCATTATTGTGATGATCCAGTCAAGATTGACTTGAATAGCATGCACTAGAATTATATGATTTATAGATTGTCCGAAAATGTGTTAAACAACCAAACACTTCATGCTAGTGGGTTTCTTTGCATATATGTGCATGTAAAATGTTTGCATATGTACACATATTAAAACATGTAAATAAGTTTACATGATCATTGGCTAGATATGATGTTGGTTCCCACAGCAATATAGGTCAGAATCATTACTGTGATGATCCAGTCAAGATTGACTTGAATAGCATGCACTAGAATTATTTGATTTATATAGGAAAGTTGACAAATTAATCATACAAATTTGACAGTTTTTTACTCTATTCATTTGCATTGCTCTCGTGAAGTTTCTTTATGTTTGCCGTGCATATTAATGTTTCTTACTGTCACAGTATAATCTGATATTTGATGCATCTTATTGTTTGGATCTGAAGTTGTGTTACTCCACAACTCATTGGTTTTCTCCTCGTGCTGTGTCTCCAAATTTCTTTGTTATTCCCAGATGATTGTTCCTCATTGAAAACTTTTTTTACAATTGAATTCTCTATTTATGATTTGCTACATCTTTTTGCCAATGAAAAACCAAAATTTTCTTCATCGAAAATTTGTACTTCTTTTTCAACTCGACATTGTTTTTTTTTTTTTTAATATTATTATTATTACGGATTGACAAAGTTGGGGCTTGAACTTGAGACCTCACTTGTATTGTTTTTGCAAGAGTACCCTTAAGCTACAAGCTCCTTGGTACAATTGGATGCTGTGCTTATAAGGATTTAGATTTTTTTTTTTCTTTTTTGTTTTTTGACAAAATAGAAGTTGGATCTCTCTGAATGCTCACATGCACAAAATTCAACGGTGACTCTAAAAACAAGGTTTTTTCGGTAAAGAACACCAATGGTTGGAACCTTCTAAACCACTTCACTCTCTTGTGTTGTTGTAACCTCACAATGTATTTGTTAAATTCACCTGTTACTTATTCCATTTTCACAGTTCAGTAACTTCGCTGTTGTTTCTCTCTCTCGGCATGTATTTGTTGAATTCACCTGTGGCTTATTTATTCATGACATTGAGATTCTACAATTAGTTTTTGTTAACAATGCCCTTTGGACATTATGCATTTACCTTTTGTGCATTTGATCTTGTTATTGAGGTTTAATTGGATGTGGCAATGGTTGTTATCATTTTACAGGTAAGAATGATTACCCAGGAGTTTTCCCAAGAAGTTAACCGTTGGACTGCTGAAGCTTTAGTTGCAATTCAGGAGGTATTGTGATTTTCTTTGAACTGTATGCCAGTAGTATGCTTCATTACTTCAACGCTCCAGCAAAAATCTGTACTTGTCTTCAAAAGTCTCAGTGTACATGCATTTTCAGTTTAAGAGTACTCAATCTCCTCTTAGTGTTGTCATCATCTCTAGTCTTGTTCGGTACGGTCATGTAGTTTTTGGTAAAAAATGGGACCAAAGGCCCTAAACACTTAAATAGGAGAACAAACATGTGGAACAACCATCCCAATTAAGTCATTAAAATGAAAGCGTCCCCAGCCCGAACCAGACCCCCCAAAGCCACTTCTCCAGACTCCATTGCTATCACGAACCAGAGTCCCCAAACCAAGTAATTACTCTGCTCTGCGTCTACTTTTCATAAGATTAGGGAAGTTGTGCTATTAAATCTTGATGCATGCCAGTTATTGTTTTGTTACTTGTGTAGGCAGCAGAGGATTTTTTGGTTCATTTGTTTGAAGATGGAATGCTATGTGCAATTCATGCAAAACGCGTTACATTAAGTGAGTGAGACTTGGTGCAACTATTATAATTACATGCTTTTCCTTTTCTTTTTTCTCCTTTAGTTTCATGAGCTAATTTTTCACATTATAATAGAATTTTGATCAACTCTAGTTCAGCGATTTCTGCTATAAACACTCTTAATAATCTTCAGTTTAGTGCATAGCAGGTCAAATCAAGTAAGTTCGATTTTACACAACTCCATCTATTGTGATCATGACCTTTTTGTGTTTCCCTCAAATTCTATTGGAAAACTTTGCACTTCTATTTATTTATTTAGATGGAATTTTGATCAAGTTTACTTAAGTGGTCTTAGAATCTTCAGTGTAGATGTACACCAAATCTTATGCTGCTTCTCTGTTGTATAAGTGCTAGTATGCTTTGCAGATTATTGATATTTCAGAAACTAATTTTTTAGGATTACAAGAACATCCTTGAAATTATCTAGACTGATTTGTGAATTTGAAGAAGTCAGTCAAGATGAAACACAAAAAGAAGGGAACTAAAACTAACATTAACAAACCATAGACTAGACAACATACTTCTAATAGTTGCAAACCTACTTAACCTTGATCAAAATTCATTTTTAGAAGTTCTTTAGCATAAATATTGGCCGTTTTATTCAGACTACCATGCCGTTTGTTCTCCTTTGCCTCTTCCACTGATGCGCCTTTTTCTATGGCATTCAAAAGTACATATTAACAGATAACAGTTGGGATATTCTGAAGTGCGTTGCTGCTATGTTCACATTGTGCACAATTATTTGGATTCACCAATATCATAGATCTTACTGTTGATGATCCCATGGCGGCATGCCTATGATGTTTTGTCCAATTCAAATTCATTCAATCTTGCTTCAGAATTTTATATGAGCTATTCAGTAAAGAAACTTGTTTTATTTGCTTTCTTGCCTCAGTGAAAAAGGATTTTGAGCTGGCTCGTCGACTTGGAGGAAAGGGACAACCTTGGTGAGAGTGTCACAGTACAAGAGCATTTCTGATTGTAACCACCTTGATATGCAATTTTACATTGTTGTTCCGTAAATGGCGCATTATTAGGAAGTAGAAATCAGTCACCACCCTCATCACATCACTTGCAATGTGGCAGCTTTCAGAAATTTGCGTACACAGAAAATTTGGGGTGCATGATATAGACTATAGGGAAGGTAGATCCCGTTGACCATTGTCTATGTTTCCTTAGAATCCACAAGTCATATTAGGGTCATAATTGGTCGATTATGTTTTGAAGGGGATCTAATAGCTGATGTGCTTGTTGGAGGCAGTGTATGTTGTCCTTAAGTCTCTCTCTTTGATGACTAACACATTGCAATTTTAATCTATTTGTATTGCTTGTTTGATGTGAAAATTGGAACCTCAACTTGCTTCTTAGATCTTATGGCCATGCGAAACTGGCTATCTTTTTGAAATTTGATGACAGTTAACTGGTGATCCCTGCCATTCCAGCAAGATGAAGTAAATAGAAGCAGGATGCTCGCTGGCTACGTAAAACGAAGTAAAGTGAATCGCTTGGCTAATACCCATTTCATCCTAATCATGAGCAGCTATGTGGTTTAAGATTAGAACTTCTCTCTCGGAAGTGGTTTTTCTTTTAGTTCATTTTGATCACGTGAAAGTGCTGGTTGAGCCTTTTTATTAAATTTTATTTCACAGGTGCTTCAAATAATTGTCATTACATTTTCATATGTTAATAGTTTCAATGCCTCTGAATCATTAAAAAAATAAAAATAAAAGAATTCGAGTTTTTTCGGCCGGGGAAAGAGGGTTCCCCCAAACCACCCCACCTTTCCACCCCCTCCTCCACCCGCCCCCCAACACCACACCACCAACCAAACCCCCCCCCCCCCAAAACACCACACCACCAACCAACCCAAAACAATGACGGCTGTCATGTTCTCTCCTTTCACGTCGTATGTTATAATGTTGGCACTCCAGTGAATTTGCTTGGTTTGTCAGGTAATATACTGAGTTTAAACTTTAAATCAGAATTTCATGGTCTATTATGATGAATAAATCTGCTTGAATTTTGAAAATGGAAATAAGCAGATTGAATGGCAAAGCACACTAACAATCTACCAAAGGATCTGATAGTACTGAACGAAACCAGGAGCTCTAATTCCTCCTTGGTAGCAAGTATCAGTATTTCGTCTTTAGTCATAAGGCTTGAGCAATGAAATCCAAAAGCTCGAGATAGGGATGACAATCCAATCCATCGTCCCAACGCCACCCGCCCCACCTTGACCCGCCCCGTTTGAGGCGGGGCTGGAGTGCGAAATTTTATTTTGAACGGGATACGAGATAGGGATGGGTTTTTTTTTCAGGCTCCATCCCCACCCCGCCTCATCCCGTCCTTTTGCTTTTAAAAAAGGTAATCTAGGGAGGCGATTTGGGATGGACATGAAGAGCGAAATTTCATTTCGAACAGAATATAAGACGAGTATGGGTTTTTTTTTTGTAATAACGGGACGGGGATGAAAATGGCGATCCTCGTCCCATCCTGCCGCATTGCCATCCTTAGCTGGAGACCCGGAACTTCAAAGGAGCAAATGATATTGAATCACATGTGAAATCTTTCATCTCATGAGTCAAGATTTTCTTTTAACGGAGACAATTATTCATGTGAACAGACACTGCTATAACGGCGCATGCACACACACACACACCTTGTGAATATACAGATTGGTGGGATCCATCATTTTTCGATTCAACATTACTGGCTCAGCCTCATGACTCTTCCATTTATATGGTGCTTCCAAAAAGTCTTTACATTTTTTTGGCAATATTGCAACATGTCACGGAACGTCCAGCTTCAAATTATACATATTTGCTTGCTCCGGTTCTCCCTTTCTGGAAAAGCATTGGATACGTTATTAAGTGTGGCTGATTTTGTTAAGATGTCGTAATAATAGGAGTACAAAATTTCCTTGTAGTATCTATTACGAGGAAAGAATTTCAAAATCATGGAATATCGATCTTATCACAATTACTAAGACAATTATAATTAAAAAAATTGAGTGATTGATAAAATATCAAGATGTCGATCCATTTAATATAGAATTTTAATAAAAAAATTTAAGTATCTCTAGCATTATCTAACTTTTTAATAGAAAAAGTTACCACTAGTTTTTTGCTCCGAGCAACGCTAGAGATGCTTAATTTTTTACTAACATTGTTTTACGAAATAATGTGACAATATATGCTTATTGATTCATTAGTTAATTTGTTTTATAATTATCATTGCCTCATTAAATGTGATAATATTCAAATTCCATGATTTGAAATCCAGTGCTGTAATAAACTGCAACATCATTTAGTATAAAAGATTTTGTTAAAAACAGTAGGGGTCAAATACTTCCAGTGCCTATGTACTATATCGAAAAAATTATTACAATCCCCCTATTAGAAATAGTACACAACAAACTTTATATTATTAAATGTTGATGCAAAGCAATTCCTTCTCTAACTTTTTTCTTTATTTTGATCAATTTATATTAGTTCATTGACGTTTAGTCAATCAAATAATGACACATATCAATCTAAGAGAAAAAATATAATTTTCTTCTAAAATTAGTTTTTTCTAAATTAAAATAATTGAAAATTGAAAAAAAATAACTTTTTAAATAATCAGATTTTTTTAATTTCTAATGAATTTATAATAATAATTACTACATTAAATCATGAAAAAATATAAAATTATTTTTTTTTCAAATTTTAATATTTTAATAATTATTATTAATAAAGAAAATTTTAATGATTTTATAATAATTACTAATAAATAAAATTTAAAGAAAACTTTTTTTCAAAAAAAAAAGAAAGAATAAATAATTTTTTTATTTAAATTCTTTTCTTTTCAAACTTTATTTATTAATGGTTATTATAAAAATAAAAAGTGAAAAAATATTTATTAATAATTATTATAAAATAATTAAATTTAAAAAAATATTTTCATATTTTTAAAAATTTTCTTTAATTATAATTATTATAAAATCATAAAAAAATTGAAAAGAAAATTGATTATTTTTTTAAAAAATTATTTAGAATTTTTTTTCAATTTTAATTATTTTAAATTTCAAAAAATAAAATAAAATAATATTTTTACCTTTAATTGACACGTTTCATCATTTAATTAGTCAAACATTAGTATTGATGAATCTAATGAAAAAAGTTAATGAAGAGCTGTTTTTCTCCAATATCTAATAATATAAAATTTGTTATGAACTATTATCGGTACAGTGGACTCGCAACGATGTTTTTAATATAGTACAAAGCCATGAATTGTGTTTTACCTTTAAAACTAGGATTAATTGGTCCAATATCTTTATATATTGGACATATTCTCTAATATGTTATTTCAAGAATTTTTCACTCCGAAGGTGCTTTATGTATTCATATTTTCTCTCATGTTTTTTGTCACATTTTAGAGGAAAATTTAGATAAATTTTATATTATTCTAGGAGTAATTACCAATACTCACTCTATGAGGAAAAAAAAGAAACAAATAGGGGAGATAAAATTTGAGGTTAGTGGAAATATTCTTATCACTTTTGATGGATTCGGATGTAATTCTCATTTTTACTTTTATGTTTATATTGTTGGAATATTTTTTAATAAAATATTAAAAACTATATTTATTATATTATTGATTTAAGAAGAAAAACCGAAAGAAAATGACTTTTAAACAATCATAAAATGAGTACATGAATGCTTTAAAATAATCATTTGTTTAATTTAATATTAAAAAAAAATGGTTCCATGACCGTTTGTGTGCCATTGACGTTAAAATTTATTTCAACATTTATTCTCTCATACCGCTATCTTCTAGTAGCCAATAAATATGATATTTTTCTGGTCATTTTATACACAACAATTCTTCTCTTGTTTAGAGCAAAACAAAATAGGGAGAAAAAATATCATCATTTTTTTCTTTGTTTTGTTTAGAAAGAAAAATACTTCTTTTAATTTTGTTTGCTTTTATCTCCCATTAAGAAGCCATATTATTTTTATTAGTTTTTTGAGTAAGAGTGGTGTTAATTTTATTTAAGGCTTCAAGTCTTATAAGTAGTACAAACTTGTTAAGACATGATAAGGTGGTCGAGCTTATTGTATCCCCGATATGACATGCCATACACTCTTGATTTATTGTATTAGATAAATTCTACGGATGACGCGTATCATTTTAAGAAAGCAATCTAGTTGTGTCTCGAGTCAATCACCTAAAAATTATGATACAACTCGTTTTGATGATTTATTCATCTTTATACCATGACACATGACAACGTGATTTTAATCCTTAATTTTTCTAACGATGAAGGTAAAAATTTCTAATTTTTCATTCATCTTAATTTACAATGAATTTATTTGTTTACTATGTTAATTTTTATTATTTAATTATATTTCTTTTATGTACTAGGAACAACATATCCTTCTCTTTAAAAGTTGACTCATCTAGTAACTATTATATACTTGCAATAATTACTCTTTAAATATTTTAAAAATTCTCAAAAATTCTCTCAAATCTCTAAAAGAAAATTTGATTTTCAAAAATCTAAAAATGTGAAAATTTTATTTCAAAAAAACTAAAAAAATATTTGAAAAAAAAATTAAAGGACTATTAAAAAAACCCAAAAATTACAAAAAGATAAAAATAACCATGTCCATAGAGCCTCGTAATAGAAATATATCTAAGCCAATAAAATAAGTTTTACAAAACACAAATTTTTAAAATTTTTCATTAGTTCTCTATGCTTTCCTTTTCAAACTTTCACAGGTTGATTAAACTTTTTTTTTTTTTAGATGTTCTAAGATTTTTTTATTTTAAAAATTTATTTCTATTTTTTTGGTTTTAAATTTTTGTTAATTTGTTAGAATTAATTATTTTATTTTATTATTATATTGATTATTATTATTATTAGTATTTTTGGTAGTTTGAGGGATATTTTTGTCCAAAAATCGATAGAATTACATATGAGAGAAGATATGAATATATAAAGACATATAGGAGTGAAAAAAATCTTTGAAAAAATATATATGAAAAAACAAATGTAATATATAAGAGCATGGTCCTATATTCAATGTTCAAAAGAAAGCAAAGAGGAAGTGGCAAGTTGAGTGTAAAAAAAGCTCTTTTTCATATTTTTATTTTATTTTATTTTCAACGAACCTCATTTTTCATTCGAGAGAAATAAATATCATAAATTAAAATGACCTGATCATTTGAATTTTTATTTACCTCTTGTCTTTTCTTTTATTTTAATAAAATTATTGAGTATTCACGTACAAAGAATTAAAATGGGTTCTATTTATATGAATGATTAGAAAATCAAATAATAGATACAGCTTACATTTTTTAATATAGATAATAGTTTTGTTCTGTTATAAAATAAATAGAAACGATAAGAGAATTGAAGAAAAGGATGATAAGAAAATGAAATCACTATAATGGGAATATGAGTGATAAGAACTTCAAAGTTTCTCTTATTCTCTATAGGACACTTGTACACCAACTAATGAACAATCAAGCCTATTTATCGGCTTCAAAATTGAGAAGAGAATTGAAAGGGACTATGAATAATCAATTGCATCACCCTTTCAATTTCTCATATTGAATGATGAATTGAATCATATTGATAATCATAAGTAATGAGGATATGAAAAGTGGATAAACATGATGAAAAGTGGATGAACTCGATGATGGATATTCATTATTTCTTAACATTCAAACTATTTGAAATGCAAAGAACATTAGATGGATAGACGACATTGTTGTAAAAGGGGTGATTTCTACGTACGAGCATTCGATTAAAAAATTATTATTTTGGTGAAGTTTTTGAATTATATATTAAGAAATTCATATTTTTCAATTTAAAATAATATTTTGATTTTTTATATTTTACGTAACCCGAATTATCCGAATTTTGTGCCAATTATACCATTAATATTTTTTTGAATTCAAAATTCCTTTAAAAAATTTAATCAACTAGAACAAATTAGGTTCAAGGAAAGTTTTGACTATGCAAAATTGGGTTTAAAGATAATTACAAGCTCATTAAATTTTAAAAATTACAAATAAATAAGTATATAGATAAACGAAAAATATAATTCCTGATAATTCAGGTAATCCGAATTTTTTTTCTGTTTTATCTGAATTACCCCTTTTTCAAAATTTTTAATAGTTTATTATGATAATTAAGGCTTTTTTGAACAGTTCTCACTCCTAATAATTTGGATGACTAAACGCAAAGTGCAAAATTAAAAAGTAGTTTTTGTGATCTTGTCGACTCCATGTACTTGATTATATATATATACATACACGAACTTAAGCAGAAATTAAATTGGCAATACTGCCCCTCATTTTACTCTATTTTATTCATTTATTTTAATTAAGAAAAGAAAAGAAAAATGTGACTGTACGTAATAATAATAATAATAACGACAACTTGACAGCCATAGTAGTGCATAAGGAAAAGGGAGAGATGGAAGGGACTTGTGTAGTGGTGAGATATGAAAATATTGGCTTTGATGGTTTAACCGGGGAAAATACAAAGACGACGATATAGTTATTTTCTTTGCTCGAGGTTTTTCCCCCTTTTAATTTAAATGTAATAAAAAAATGAATAATGATGAAAAGGAAAATACCATTAGTGGTTATAATGCTAAAATACTCTTCTCGCTTGAAAAATTTTATAATACACAAGTAATAACTTAATAGTATATATAGTAGTTATTCTTTGGATCCACTTTAAAGAGAGAGATAGACAAAATAAAAAAGAATTAGATTATATCTATATTCATCAAAAGTGATAAAAAGATTTTTACGTTCGTTCAAATATTTTTATTTTCTTTCTTTTATTATTTATTTATTTTTTTGTTTATCTGTTTCCTCAAAATAGATTTAAAAAATAACTATTTTGTATATCATTAATTACTATTTTGTATTATAAAATTTCTTTCGCTCACTGACCAACAAACCAAATCTAGGTGCCAGACCGGCAGAGATAATTTCACGAAAGGGTACGTGGATCAATTGCCCAAAGAATCCATGGGCTTTTGTTCCATGGTCAAGTGTCAAAATTCAAAAGGGGGTTTCTTTGAAGCTGAGAAGTCATTCGTTTACGTTTACCAGTGCGATCCTACGTTTTTGGTTTTAGAATTCGTGGTTACTCTGAACATTCCACTGCTATAATGATTGATAGGCATAATAATACATTTTGAAAATTCAAAGCTCAACGAAATCCAAATAATCACTTAGTACGTTGCACAGTTCCAATCAAAACGTTTAAACCGAGTGGGAACACAATCTTCACACGTGTTTATTCAGAATTTTTCACCCACCTAATATCAAACGATTAATAAATACCCTTTGACCTGGTTTTATATCATTTCAACAAACAAATTTTGAAAAGAAAAGTATCAAATAAAAAAGCAAGGCCATAAATTCGCAGAGGCCCACACGCTTTTCTCTAGAAGGAGGAAGCAACGAGGTACCCCTCCCCATCCCTCACTCGTTCTCTCCTGTTTCCGGGGCTGTCTATCTTTGCAGCTTCATGGAAAGTTTTGCCCCCTATTTTGGTCCAGAAGAGATATGGACTGGAAAATTTGGAAAAAATATTCTTGTTTTTATCTTTGAAATTCATGCTTCCTGATATTGACAGGGATTGATAGAGAGAGGAAACTGTGCAGAGTACGTGGCTTTATATATAATTGATATTATACGTCCGATATCAATCTGGACTTTCAATGGTTTTAGAATTATATCCAAAGATTCTTTGAAAGCCCTTTATCAAAACTCCTTTAAACGTGAAAATTTTGAAACTACCTGGTCAAATTTCCAAAAGTATAGATGACGTTTTATTTCGAATAATTTGGGGGCTGAAATTAATTCATTAATGTCCGGATATGAAAAGGTTAAGGAGAGTGCTCATCATAGAGTCATGTCTTCTCTAAATGCATTTATCAAATTCCATATTTTATTGGATTGAGAAGGAAAAAATAAAAATCAATTATATTAATTGAAAATATTAAATAAGTGTTGTTTTAAATGATATTATTTTTCTTAAACTTATGTGCAATAAATGCTATTATAAAACAGGGAAGCAAAGATTTATTGGCAGCATCAATAAATGTATTCATCTCGAAGTTAAATATTTCTCAGTTTCCTGAATATTGCAATAATGGATCAACCAATTTAGATTATATAGATATCTGGTAAATTTGGTAGGGTCATGACCAGGTGGTCAGAGTTCAAAAAATTCGGACTGATATGGAAAGGCAATGTCTTTAATGTATTAATTTGTCAAAATGATGCAACAAGGTTGCTCAACCAAAAATAAATAAATGAAGCAGCAAGGCAATTTTAAACTCACGAGTCATGTTGATGAAAAATATCAAATGGACTTTATTCAAACGAAGATTATGCAAGGATATGGAGTAGTATTCAGGCTTTGTTTCTGAATTGAATTAACAGATCGCTTTGTGTCGTTTTGGGTAAATGGGCTCATATATATATATATATATATATATATATAGTGTTAAATTTGAATTCCTTTAACTACTAAGTAACTTTGTGCTCAGTTAAATCTGATATCAGCAATTATCTATACATTATTCCTGGGCTGACGATAATATGAGGACTGACTTGGATGACGGTCTCGTTGATGAGTTCATAGTTAAGTGGCTCTTTAGTCTTTACGTCCATTTTTTGAAACTGTCTCAAGTCCAAACTGTTGCCAAGCAAGGTAAATTGAAAAATGATTAGTCCCCCGTCCGGGCTTTAGTCGCTAGGAATTGATAATTTGTTCTTTATTCTAGTTCCATGTTGGCATTTTTGCCTTTTTTATTTATTTATTTTTAGGAAGAAAAACGATGACCTCTCCTTGTGTGTGTATGTGTTTAAGATAGATGTATAAATGCTAACTGCGCTTATATATAGAATTACACTTTTCTATCAAAAAAAAAAAAAATCCTTTTTGGTAAAACAAAAACTAGATGCGAGATCTATGCTGATTCCATGTCAAATAATTGAAAAGCAGCATTTTTTTTAGAGGCTCCATTTTAGAGCTTTTCAAGTTTTTCTAAACCTTTAACTTTTATAGTAAAAACTTTTCTAACAAAACATCTTTTGTTTCTGATCATCATTACAAAGCCACAACCTACCCAATTTCTAAGGGTTTGTTTGTCTTAGAGGTTGGGTTATGGCTATAGTTGTAAGGCTTGTGATGGTTATAAACCAAAGATATTTAATTAAAAGAATTATTAGGATAAAATTTATTGTTTGTATGAAGAAAAAACTACAAAAACTCTAAAATGAGGCTGCTAAAAAAAATAGCCTTTGAGTTTTTGACATAAAATACATGCAGATCCACAACCAACTTTGCATTTTGATTTTTGGTTGGAAAAAAGAAAAAAAAAAAACTCACCAAACTCTTAGAGCCAATACAAGCCTAAGTTTGCTAACCACAAATTTGGTTTGCTACTTTTAACATTCCCTCAACACATTTTTCTTTCAGGATGCGATTTTTTTAGATGGTTAATGCTTAAGCATGAAAGACAAAACAATCCAAAGTGGAAGGATTTTCAGTTCGAAGAGTTAATTTGTAACTGAATAACGAAAGCTGAATTTGAGACATCAAGTTAAATGAGGAGGAAATTGATCTTACGGTTAAGAAGTACATATAACTAATTCAATTAAAAAATTTAGCAATGAAGTAAATCAACTAATTGGATTTTTAGGTATGAACTAAATTATTTTAAGGAATGAAATGGCCAAACACTGATGATAAATGACAATTAAAATTAGTCTGCCCTCTCCTAAAAAAAAATCAATGTGCTAGTCTTTCCAAAATGTCTTTAGTTCACATTTTTCCTTCATAACAAATAATAATAATAAATACTTAAATACTCAAACCAACTTATTATACATTTGAGAAGCTAGCTAAAGATCACAAACACTACCGAAATTCTGCATATAGCGATGGATTTTTTCATCACTATATGTCAAAAATCTATCGTTATATACAATTAATGATAGATTAGAGACGATTTAGATCTCGTTGCTAATATGATGGTCATTATTTTCTTAACGACCTAAATTTTTTTTCATTGCTTATTTCTTGAATTTTCATCGATAAATCGATTTAAAACGAGTTGTCTATAAGGTCTTTTATCTATTATCATGTTGTCACTATGGTAACCGACATCCGTCGCTAAATAGAGATAGAATGGATGTCACTAATTATAGTCATTGAAATTCTCACAATTCCGTCTCTATTTAGTGACCATATCCGTATCCGTCGCTAAATATCCTCGTTATTCCGTCGCTAAATAAAAGAAATTTTAATTTTTTTAATCGGTAGTCATTATTATTAATTGTAATAATAAAAAATTATAAATAACAATTATTAAAATGTAATATATTATTTAATAAAATTAAAATAGTATAAATTAAAATGAAATAAATATATAAATGTGTTAAGGTGTATAAAAGTATTAAAAACATTTTTTTAAAAAACAAGAAATCTAATCCTCATTATCATCATCTCCCGCATCATTTTTCGTCTGCTAAGTGTTGAGACAAACAGTTGATCGCCGAGTTGTGGAAGGGTCGGCAAGAGGGATGCGAGTCTGCTAAAGGTTTTGTAACAACCTCATCATTGTCTATAACCGATTTTATATGGTGCTAACTTTATTGATTTATTGCTTGGATGATAACGTCTATCCTTTTGATCTTATTTTTGTATTGGATAGAAACCTTTTAAATATTACCACTAGGATACCACGAAGTGGCAAAGGAGGTGACACTAGAATATGAGTAACACATGGACGCATAAGTTCCAATGCTATACTTTCGTTTTTTCTCTTTTTCAATAACATCCAAATATATCTTGGACATGTCGATATTTGAAAATGATGAATCACATTTCGTCACTCCTTAGTAGTCGCTTCTTGCACTAACTGCATGTGCTCCTATGTCATTGAAATAATTACACTATTAAATCATAAATATATATTTTTAGAGTATATCGGTAGATGTATACATATTTAAAAAAATCTAAAACCTTATCATTATTGTCTACGGTCGCCTATCAACGAATGAACCATCTTTCGACTTGTGGTGGTCATGACCGGTTTATAAGGATTTGGGTTACGACCTAATTTATTATTCGAAAAAATAGATAAAATAATATGAGATACAATGAATACAAAAATTAATTTATTACACAATGGATAATATAGGATTTACCAAACGCTTAGGGTGCTCAAGAAAAGAGATGAACCCTCTAGTGTGTTTGGATGGGCCAACACCAACATGATCCGTCTTCAATATGTGGTTTCGAGACACTTGCCGAGATCGAACTCGATACTTGAGAGTAGCCCAATCTCAATATCATGCTTCCTACATCTCATGTTTAACAAACGCAAGTCTATTACTCTTATTCTTCGACTTCTTCGAGCATGTCGTCGTATCACCTCCGTGGCGAGACTCTCCCATGTATTTTTAATCAATGCATCGACAATCTCATCCCATAAAAAGTACTTTTACATTAAGCAAAAAAATAATATTAGTACTTTTCATGTTAAATTAACACTTTAAATGAAATATAAGTAAATAATTAATATGTTATCCTAAACTCATTAAACTAAAAATCTTTCATCTCCATAGAGATAGACTTCCATATGGAGTCGGGGACATATGACTCCTCTTTGAAAATTACAATGATTTTTGTAAAGCACTTACTTGATGAAACCAAACTCGTCAAACAAAATAAACAAACAATAAATAAGTAAATTAATGATTCAAATATAATATATGAAATAAGAAAACTAATTACCGTATGTAAAACATATTACTTACTAATTATTCACGGCCCAAATGGCCCATCCATCATCAAATCTAGTAGAGCTTCTTGTAGTTGAGGAAACCGTTATGGGGACATTCACGAGCACGAGGCACTATCGGTAGAGGCATAAATGGCGAGGGCACTACTAGAGGGGATGCAAATGTGTTAGCAACACTATCAATTATGTGACTTCGAACACTTGCACTAGTAGTGCCATGTCCACGTACACTCGTCATTATCAATTCCACAGTTAACATCAAAGTTATGACAATTGACACCATAACTAGATCTATCCAATTCACGAGACAAAACTCAAGAATAACACATGAAACAGATTAACAAATGAATAAAAATTTGACTAAAACTATACTATGATTTTTCTAAATATCTAACAAAATTTCATCAAAATCTCCTCTCGTAAATTGCACATTTTTCAATTGACGAGATACTTTAAATGATCACATAAACATTGAAATAAAATTAATCAACAATCAATTTATGCACATCAAGAATTTTAATTATGTCGAATACTTCATCGAAATTAAATCTCAAACTCGTCTTCCCGAGTTCCATTACGGAGTATTAAAGTAACCTTATTTCTCCTTAATTCCTGGAAGTCTTCAACCTTTTGGGTTTGATATACTACGATGTATCTCAACACACTTCAATAATTATAAATCAAATAATTAAACTAATTAATTCTAATTCTAACCTAATAATTTTTTTTTCAAAAAAAGTTTTAATATAGATAAAATTATAATTTAAGCAATTAAAAAAAATTAATATAATTAATTAATTAAATATAAATCAAATTAACTTAATTAATTCTAATTCTAACTAAATTAAATTTAAAATAACAATAAATTAACAAGTTTTAATATAAATAAATTTATAATTCAACCAATTAAACAAAATTAACAAAATTAATTAATTAATTACAAATTAAATTTAGCGAAAGATTGATTTACGTCGCCAATTCATTTCTATTCCGTCATTGATTCTAACGGACGCTATTTCGTCTTTGTTTACTTATTCCATCTCTCGTTTGTTTGTTATTTAGAGACGGACATTTACCCGATGTTATTTAGGACTTAAAATTAAGTTATGTATCAAGGGTGTACAAGTAAAGATAATTTAGAAATTTCAGCATTGTAAACTTCACGCAATGCAAAGTTTCGCAAAGTTACGTAGGTAAATCGATATCAAATTAAATTTTGAATTATGTCAAAGATACCGATAATTTTGTTAAATTTGTTGGTTTACGTGATATAAGCCCCAAATCATCAGCAGGACATATGCGATGCTATTAATAGGAGATTGTAAAATACATTTTACGATATGATATGATCATTTAATTCTTGAAATCTATTTAATAATTATAAAATAAAATAAAATAAAATTGTCAAAGGTAATTTTGCCAAGGAAAATTACTACATTTTGCGCATCCCATAACACTACTCTTAAGATCTAATAATGTTTCGATCACAGATTATACATCATTTAATTAACGAGACTATCATCTGTGATGATGTCTAATTTCAGAATTTGGGCTGGTAAAGCTGGCTAACCATATGTTTGCTCAAGTAGTGACTGATTTGGTGGAAGTTTTGTTCTTTGCGAAAAGCAGAGGAAAAAAATAAGTGTGGAGTTCAAAGAGTAAATGGAATCTCCTTTTAGTGGGTAAGAGAAGCATTTATATGTACAAGTCCATATACGCCAAAGGTGTACTTGGACCACTATATGTCACGTTTGAGCGAGTTCTCTATTGATGAATGAGAACAAAAAAAGACGGATTAGGATTGTGATGAATCTGGAACAGTTATAGGTGGCTATCGTTTATCACGATTATTACTATTAGATTTTTTAAGAAATAATAGTGTATGACCTAGCGTCATATAAGCGATTAATGTTTGATAAGGATAGTGTCCTGGCTGGTGATGAGGTAATTGAAACCAACCGAGTGTTTGCAAACATGGGATTGATCCTTCATTCAAGGAGAACACATGGACATGATCCTTCTTATTGATTCGAGTTCCGAAAAAAAAAACTATATAATATTTTAATTTTTGTTATATATATTAAAACAAAATGTTTTAATAATAACCTTGATTTAAACAAAAAAATAATAAATTATCATACAATTAAATGATTTTACTCATATAATGAGATAGCATACATCTACATGATACAGACCTAATAACTCCTTAAAATTACATATCCTCGTTATCAAAGGTTGGAAAGATGTGCATGCACCTTTATTACAAAAGTTTGATGATAACTAAATTAAGCACATGGACGCGCTTATGTCGCTGATTGTTTCCAAGGTGAACTGAAAAAAATGGCCAGAAGACCAGACGTGGGAATCGGGATCAAACACAGAGCAGTTTCCAAGAAATACGAATAGTACTGCCAGAGTTAACGAGGTAGTTTTTTTTTCTCCCCCTCATTTACGCATTAAAAGTTTGAATATCGCATCCCAACGGATAACAACCACCATCTACATAGATTAATTTAGAGAATGAAAAAAAAAAATTAATAGAAGATATATTTTTTGTTGCTAAAAAACACATTAGAAATTCCAAGCAGACAGGATTATGTCCCAAAGACAGAGGAAAGGGGCACACTTATCATTAAATAAACTATATTTACCTACATATTATATCATCTTATAGCTGCGTTCTGTGCGAAATGCAAATGTGTGCATGGACACACATGGATGATCTGTCAACATCAGCGTAGGCAAGCGATCGCCCATGACGCCCCAGCATACGTCATCCATCCATCTCTACCTCTCTTATTTTTCTCGAGTGGATTGTAACTTTAATCCCTGTAGTTTGAACAAACTATTAAGTAATCCTTATTTTCTAGAAACTATATATTTGTCCTCTCTATTTTTTTCAAATCCATTTATAACTTAGTAATTCTTTGTCAATTTTATGTTCTCTTTAAATTTACTTTTTAAAATTTTTCTTTTTAAGAAATAAAAATAGGAAAATAGAAATAGATAAGAAGGAATTTTTGAAAAAATAAAAATAAAACACAATAAAACAAGGGGTTATTTAATTATTTTTCTTACTAAAAGGATTAATAAATTAGTTTCAACAAATTATAGGGACTAAGTTATACAGAACTCTATTTTCCTTTTTTTTTTCCCTAAATTTTTATATTATAATATTTACAGAAGCTACGAGTACTAGAAAGTCAGAGTGTGAACTATGAAGCAAGGATGAGAACACCAAGAAGCTTCAAACCTTCTTCCGCGTTGTTACTTAGTACTGAACACGATTGATTGTTAAAAGCTGAGAGTGAGAACCAAAGAGCAGTGATTGGTGAGTCTATGTGTGTGGGGCATGGCATTGCTCTACTGGTGTTTGAAATGGTCAGCTGTTGAATCTTTCTCTCACACTCTCCTTTCAATCGACCCCTCTCAAGACTAGAAACTGGCCCCAGCTTCGTGAAAAAAACAGACCCGCTTTTTCACCAGTCAAGAGTTCCATGTCTCTTCCTTCCCTTTTCCCTCCTTTATATCTACATCTTCCTCACAGGTTCTTAATCAGCAAGAAAATCTTTCCCTTTCCTACATACACATAGCATTCTTTACATTCATATCTCCTCCATCCACATCTCCAATTCGGCATCTCAGGTCATTTCTACTCTTGACATTCTGTTCTTTTTTCCCTATTTTAGCAAGCGTTCAAGAGAGACACTGTTGCTGTTTCGGCTCAGATCATTTCTTTATAAAACTAGACTTATAGTTCTCTTTCTTTATCCAGTTCTATGTTTGTTGCTTTGATTCTTCAATCCAAAGCCTTAACATAGCGTTTTTGTATACACCCTTTGCTCACATAGCCAGAATCTCTTCCTAGCTACACTTGAGTGTGCGAAGCTCAATCTTGATGGAATAAGATTCCTCTGTTTGTTAATTACTTTGGGCCAAATCACTCTGCAACTTAATTCTTCAAAAGTATAGCTGTATTGTCCTTGCTGTGTTTTCTGAATGGAAAAGTCCATGGAATGGGAGCAAAAGACTCTCATTAGTGAGCTAACTCGAGGAAAAGAGCTAGCGAAACAGCTTAGGAACCAGCTTAACCCTTCCTCATCTCTCGAATCACGTAAATTTCTGGTTGAGAAGATACTTTCTTCTTATGAGAAAGCACTGTCAATGCTAAATTGGGGTGCTTTAGCTGCTGATCAACCAAAGCCCACAATGGGCATGATGGAATCACTGCATTCATTTGCCAACAGTAGTCCTAGGAGTGAGGTCTCTGATCAAGATGGCAAGGAGGAATGTGACAAAAATGTTTCCAAGAAGAGGTAAAAACCTGTTTTACTTCTTTATACACACACACACACTACGTTTGCGTTTAGCTGAACTGTGAGTGATGATGATCTAACTTAGAAGCGGGAATTGTGTGTTGTTGTAGAAAAACACAGCCTCGGTGGACTGAGCAAGTGAAGATTCGTTCAGGGACTGGTCTAGAAGGGCCTCTTGATGATGGTTATAGCTGGAGGAAATACGGGCAAAAAGATATTCTCGGAGCTAATTTTCCAAGGTGAGACAGCTTTTCTTGCTTTCTCAAATTACGCTGTTAACTGTTTCCTTAAAAAAAAAAAAACTGTTGCTTATCCAAATTTTACGAATAAAAAGAGTGGACAGGTGTTTAACTATGTCATAATTGCACGGTACCAGACCTTATCTGGTGGGTGAGGCTCCAATCAAAGTACTGGCATTTGCTTTGAATCTGTCGGTTTTGGTTTCAACTCAGTTTTCGATTATCAGATCCATAAAAGTTAAAACTAAATTCGTATCTAAGTATTATTTGATTTTTTTATTTTTGTAGTCGAAAATTTCGCTTTTTTCAATATAAAAATAATATTATGATTTTTTATTCTTTTGAAAATCATTTTTAGCATGAATTAAATCTTCTACGTATTCATAATTTTATTTTGAAAAAAATAAGAAATATCGTTTCAAAATTACAATCAATTAATTACAAAATAGCATCAAACATCCAAATTAAATAATATAACCCACAATCATTATAGAATCTATTTAGCAATACAAAAATAAAAAAAATAGAGAAAGAGTAGAACTAGTAAATTAGTTTTATGGTTTCTTAACGTTAGATTATATATATACACTATTTGGTTTTTTGGTTAAAAAAATGGAATTAAAACCTAAAAATCAAATTAAATTTGATTTGATTTTAAAAAAAAAATTGAAAAAAAAACCAAATTGAAATATTCAATTCGATTCGATTTTTCGGTTTAGACTGAATAATTTTCATCTCTAATTGTAGCAACTCTCATCCTTAAGCCTGGTAAGCATGATGCTTCAAATAATTAAAACTAAGGTGGTTAAAGTATATTTTTAGCATGATACGATGCCAATAGTCCCCAACATTATTGGATTTGTTATTTTATTCAAATTTGATGCCCATCGTACTAAGCTTAAAGCGGCATTCTAGTACTCCCCATTTGAAATTGTCTGATTTGGCCACTATGGTTTTGACAAGCATTGAGCATGTATTAGGAAAGAGAGAAGCTAGGACACATTGATTTAATCATCTTATTAATCCATGTGATTAGGCTTGTTTAGAAATAATTTTAACATTCATTGGCGTGGCGTGGCAAATTGCAGGGGATACTACAGATGCACTCACCGTCATTCCCAAGGCTGTTTGGCCACGAAGCAAGTGCAAAAATCTGATGAGGACCATTCAGTTTTTGAAGTGACCTATCGAGGGAGACATACGTGTAACCAGGCCTCTCCTTCATCCGTGGTGGCATCGCCTTCCCCAAAAAATAATTTCTCAAAACAAAGCAGATATCATTGTCAGCAGCAGCATGAAGGGAAACCAAAGCCATCAAAGGAGATAGTTCTTAACTTTGGATCAGACTGTCTTCAAGTCAAAACCGAGGATATGGGCTCTAAGAACGACATTTTTCCATCCTTTTCCTTCCCATGTACATCATTTGGGAATGAAAATGAGGAAAACAATATTTTCACCGAGTCCATGATGGAAAACAACTTCTTGGGTAGCTTGTCTCCAACATTTATATCTCCAGCAACGTCTGAATCAAACTATTTCTCAATGTCACCATGCCATATGAACAGCTTCGGCATTGGTTACCAAAATGTGCAAACCCCAGATTCTGAACTCACCACCGAGATCATTTCAGCCCCAACTTCGGTGACGAATTCGCCAATCGGGGATTTGGATATCTCAATCGATAATGTCGATTTTGATACCACTTTCCCATTTGACGATTCGGAATTATTTGCCTAATAGAGTTAGGCAGTGCGTTAGTTGTTCCTGCCTCGCCAACATTGAAAAGAGAGATGGTGCATCCAAAGTCTCCTATGGTGCTGGCCTAGAGAAATTTCCCCTTGGATTGGGCAGTAAATTTTAACCTAGTAGCTCAGTTTTGTTCCTCCTTTTCATGTTAGATTAAACTTGGAATCGAGAGTGCTAGAGTGGATATTTCAACTGCAATATTACTCCATTGTAAAATGTACCGAATCTTGAGTCTACATAGATAGTGTTGTTGACAAGAGTAAGTGAAGTAGACATAATTCAGACTTCTCGATAAATTTATGCGAGCAAGATGAATGATCTTTGTTGTTAGAAAAATCTGTCTCTTTATAACAGCTAATTGGGGGTGTAAATTAATCAACCTCCTTACTAATTCATAGTCCTCAATTTGCACTATATATTTGGGGTGTACATTTTAATCCTCTTACTAATTCCCTTCCTCACTGTTTTTCGAGCAAACCACCTTTATCATTGCTATTGTAGAATTTAAACACATTAAATCCGTATCAAATATATCCATAGAATTTCGTAATTCGAAAATTTAACTTTTCCAACGTAAATTATTTGGATCCATTTCTTCTTAACACCATCTTTTCAATGAAAGGCTCGAATTAAACAAACATTTTGTCAGGGTAATAGATGCAGATGCTGGCTTGTTAATCATAATCGTGATGCTGCACCCTTGTAATAGAACACGATATGCTAGAATCTCCTCGTGGGAGCATGGAGCATTCAAACATTGTTATATACTATATGGTTGGAGCTGCCTTTAATATGTTGTTCTTTTGGGTCCTGACAAAACGGCGCGTAAGCCATGTTTGATGGGATCGTGGCCTTCTCAAAAATTCACGCACACAACACCATCTTTTCAAATGCTCTCTCTCAATTTAACAGAAACCTGGAATCAACCCATTTTCGAAGGAAAAAATAATCCATTATGAGGGGTTGAAAGTGTACGGTCTTTGTTATGATCCTTTAGGCCATATGGTCTGCTTGATCAACGTTGACAAGATATGAAGGTGCCAAGTTTAAGCGTTGATTATAGAGTGCCGACCCAAGTTTGTCTGATCTGCTCCAAATAGTTTCGGATCACCTGGACTTGTTTCTACCAAAAACCCAATTGACTTGGATTCATAATAAAAGCCCAACAATTGCGTGCTCCACTTTTTAAAACCCCAAGTTCTCTAGCAGACAGGAACCAGTATATGTTACAACTTCTAAGTTCTAACAACAGCCAACGTAGCTTTGCAAGGTCACACAGCTATTTCTAAATTAACATTGCGTCATGTCAAATGTCGTTTATTTGATTTTAGGATAATGCTTAAAGCCATTTAGGAGTTAGGCTTTACAAATAGTTATGAATGCATATTGTTTCTAAACTAAACAATGAATCATGCAATATAACGGAATTGAATGTTTCATTACATTCTCTTATTTGTTTGTTTGTAAGATTTTATACTAATCTGGCATTTACTACGCATTTGGTGGCGTTTAATTGAAAAGCATTTTTGATTAAATTTCGTTTTGTTTTGGAAACACAATACAAACCTTACTGAGAATTAAGCTATTTAGCTCGCTTACATAAAATATTCATAAAATTATAATATTAAAATTCTTAAAAGTTCTGAAACAAAATTATTGTAAAAACAATAAAAGGGAGAGGCCTAGGACATGTCTAAATGGTGAAAAGCATAAACCCCTGCGCTATCTCAAGCTTTCGAAGGACACGGGCAAATTTCTAAAAAGAAAAGTGCAAAACAAAAAAATAATAATAAAAAATAAGTAAATGTGCTTGTACTTGTTATAAAATAATGAATGTCCATATGAATATCCATCTACTTTTCATATCCCCATTACTCATAATCCTTAATGTGATTCAATTCACCATTCAATATGAGAAATTGAAAGGGTGATACAATTGATGTACTTTTAATTATTCATAGTCCCTTCCAATTCTCATCTCAATTTTGAGACCTATAAATAGGCTTGATTGTTCATTTGTTGATATACAAGTTTCCTAGAGAGAATAAGAGAAACTTTGAAGTTCTTATCGCTCATATTCATATATTATAGTGATTTCATTTTCTTGTCATCCTTTTCTTCAATTCTCCTATTATTTCTATTTATTTTATAACACGTTATCGGTACGAAGTTCTAACCAATCGAGATAATAGACCATGAGGTATGTATCTATCAAAACACTTAATCAATTATTTCAACCATTGGATTTCTTTTGCACAAGTGCTCTACCGATTGAATCTAAATTATTATTTAGATAATTAAGAGGTGTGTATCTAATTTATTATGTATTTTAAATTTAATGATACATAGAATATATATTCGAAAAATTTTAATAATTTAATATATATTATTTGAAATGTTCAAATTTTATTATTATATTTTGTCTTTATTTCCTAACATTATTATTATACTTTGCATTATACAATTTTAATGATATATTATCAACAATCACAAAACTTGATTTTGTGACCCTTGACATTTTGGGCAAAAATTATTGATCATGAGTGCTCAATGCTAAGTTAATATCATCTACTTTTCATGCCTCGAATATGCTCCTACGATAGCATATCAAGAAAAAGAGTTTAAGAAATATTATGAATCGATTTCATATTTGCTCATGGCTAAATAAAATGAAAAGCTATTGATGAAAAAAAATAAATCTTATCCAATTGGATCTATTCCATTCCCCGAAGTGAATGTGATAATTTATAATAATTTTAGACATGGATGAAGATGTGGTCATAGCCATGAATATGGTCGAAATAATTATCATTGTAATCGTAATGACCATAATAGTACATCTCACCACCATAAGTGGATAACTATGAAAAAAAGAAAAGAATGAAAATAGATAAAATCAGCATTCTCAAGGAGGACATGTTATAAATATGATATGAATGGACATTAGTCATGTACCAACCGTACACCAAAGCACCTCATCAAGCATTTTCAAACCTTGTTGAAAAAATTAAATAAAAAAAAAGGTAAAATATAGAGGCTAATTTTATATATCAAAGTAATAGTAATTGAAATTAATTACTTGTTAGTTTTTCTATTTATAAATAAAATATTTTATATTTCTTATAATTTATGTCATATATTAATGGTTACAAATGTATTTTACTATTTATTTATTTGTTTATGTTTATGAGGAATATATTTGATTATTTTATTTTATGTTAATATTATATATAATAATATCAATCTAATAGAAAGCTCTAGAAGAGCGACTATATTATTATCTAAAGAGATAGATTTTGAAGGCTCTAGAAGAGCGATTATATCATGACTTGAAGAGATAAATTTTTAAAGCTCTAGAAGAGTGAATAAATTATTATTTGAAGAGAAAATGTTTAAAGGCTCTAGAAGAGTCGATATATTATTGCTTGAAGTAACACAATTTAAAGACTCAGTAAGAGCAAATATGTTATTATCCGAAATGATAAATTTATTATGAATGATGTAATATTCTCTTCAAAGTCTCATAGAAATTTTTCGAGTTTCAAATATATTTATCTAAATGGACATTATATTAAGACGACAAATGTCAAAAATTGAATTCTTAGATATTATAATTATATCGGATAGAAAGCATGTATTAGAGAAATTATTCGCTTTCTCATCTATTCTTTATTACCAACATTGGAATGCTTGAAAACAAAATATATTATAGTAAACCGAAGTTTACTAATTCAAATACTTTTATTATCCGACATGACCAGTTAGTGCTATCTTGAGTCTTTCATGATGCGAAAAATTATTAAAAAATTCATATGGATATCTATTGAAAAGCCGAAGATTCTTCAATTTAATGAACTTTCATGTCTTGCATGTTGCTAAGCTAAATTGATGATTAAGCCATCATCAAGTAAAATTTAGATTGAATCTTTAGTATTTTAATATGTATTCAAGGTGATATATGTGGATCAATTCATCCACCATGTGGATCAATTCATCCACCATGTTTTTGATAAATGCATTAACAAGATGGTCACATATATACTTATTATCTACTCGAAACCCGAAGTTTTCGAGATTGCTAGCAAATAATTTGATTTCGAGCATAATTTTCAAATTATGCCATTAAAATAAATCACCTTGATAATGTTGATGAATTTATTTCTCAAGCATTAAATTATTATTGATTGGCTATTAAAATAAAGGTTGAACATCTTATTGCTCATGTTCATACTCAAAAAGATTTAGCAAAATCATTTATCAAAAGGCTCGAATTAATAGCTAAACCGTTATTTAAAAATAAAACTCTATGTTTATGTTTGAGGACATGCGATCTTACATGCAACAACACTTATTCGCATATGACCCATAAGTTATCGAAATTCTCTCCTCTTCAATTGATTTATGGTCATGAGCCAATTATTTCTTATTTATGAATTTTTGGCATTGTAGTGTATATCCATAGTGCTCCTCTATAATGAAATAAAATAAGCACTTAAAAGAAATTGGGAATATATGAATCCTCTTCGATAATTCAATCTCTTGATTTATGAACAAGAGAAAATTTTTGCGAGCTCGATTTATCGACTCGTCATTTTGATGAAATAGTTTTTTCAACATTAGGTGGAGAGAATAAGCAAAATAAGCGAGTTGAAAATGTTAAAAAAAAAGATTACATGGAGTACTCTATCTTATATCACATTGATTCTTGTAGAAGTAATGTGAACTAGAAGTTCAAAAGATAATTCATTTACAACGTATTGAAACCAACGCGCAGATGCATTCTCGGATCTTAAATGAGTAACTAAAATACATATCCTTGCTAAGAATGCTCCTATTATAATTAATGTCCCGGAAGGATAATCTATTAATATTATAGCTAACGAATTTAAAGTACGCTCGAAGCGTAGAAGATCGATCGGTTTTAAAGATAAAATTCCCTAAAAGAAAAGGGCAAGATGAAAATATTCGCAAAACGAGTCCAATATATTTTTGATAATAGGCTTCCGAAGAAGTCCAAATACTTGAGAAAAATCAAGAGATTTTGATAACTTATATCAATATAGGGAGAAAATAGGACCGAAAAGAAACATATATTGATAAGATTTTTGCATATAATATTACAATTGATATTATGGATGAAAATAAGGGTCCCGAGCCTAAATTATTGAAGAATATCGACATAAAGATGATTGACCTAAATGAAAAGAGCAATCCAGGCAAAATTATGTTCTCTTATAAAAGAGTAGTTTTTTGAACCTATAGCTAAAACACTTGAAGATGTTAAGCTAGTGGGATACAAATATGTATTTATGCGAAAATGAAATAAGAAAGATCAGATTATAAGATATAAAGCAAAACTTTTAACACAAAAGTTTTCGTAAAGAATTGACATTGACTATGAGGAGACATATTCTCCTATAGTGGATGCAATTGTCTTTTATTATCTCATTAGCTTGGAAAAATATATGAAAAACATTCAAATGCATGCATTTAATGAATGTGATCACAGTTTATTTGTTCATTTGAAATGATATCGGTATGAAAGTCCTAGAAGGACTTAACATGCCGAAGCATGTAATACATATTCTCGAGAAAAGAATTCAATTAAATGATGGAGATCTCTATTAGGATTATTTTAGTATTTTTTTTACTATTTGGTTTTTAGAAATTTAATTTATACTTTTTATATTTCATTTTTATATCTACTCGTTTATTACTAACCCATGTGCATGTGATATAATCACTTCAATGATTATTTATTGAAAGAAAGTTATAAAAAAATAATCCTATTTGTTCATATGTTTTTATTTGAAAAAGGGTTTGTTGTATATGTTGATAACTTAAATATTATTGGAACTCTCGAAGAGATTCCAAGTGTAATAAGTTATCTAAAAGAGAATTTAATGTGAATATATTGGAAAAATAAAATGTTATCTCGACCTATAGTTTGAGCACTCGGAAAATGAGATTTTCATTCATCGATCAATTTATATCAAAAAAGGTTCTACAATGATTCTATATAAAGATCATTCATTGACTAGCTCAATGGTAGGTCATTCACTTGATATCCAAAAATACCCTTTTTAACCTTGAGAAGATAACGAAGAACTACTTGGTCCCGAAGTATCATATTTTAGTGCCACTCGATGCATTGATGTATCTTGCTAATAATACTCGACTTGATATAGTCTTTTCTATAAATTTATTAGCAAGATATAGTTCTGCTCCAACACGAGACATTAGAATGGAATTAAACATATATTACGTTATCTCCGAGGAACAAGTGATATGGGCTTATATTACTCTAACAAATCAAAGAATGGATTAATTGGTTATGCGGATGCGGATTATTTATCGATCCACATAAAGCTCGATCTCAAGCTGGTTATGTATTTACATATAGAGATACAACTATATCATGGCGTTCTATGAAGCAAACTATAGCTGCCACATCTTCAAACCATGCGGAAATACTAGCAATTCATGAGGCAAGTCAAGAATGTATTTGGTTAAGATCAATGACCCATCATATTCAAGAGACATATGGTTTATCCACTAGCAAGGAAGTTCCAACGGTCTTGTATGAAGACAATACTGCTCGCATAGCTCAATTAAAGGAAGGATACATCAAAGGTGACAGAACGAAACATATATCACCAAAATTATTTTTCACACATGATCTTCAACGGAATGTTGATATTAATGTTCAACAAATTCGATTAAGTAACAATCTAGCAGATTCGTTCACTAAGGCATTACCTACCATAACTTTTGAGAAGATGATTCACAAAATTGGAATGCGTCGTCTTAGAGATCTTAAATAATGTCTTCAACAGGAGGAGACCAAAATGGGTATTAATGTGTGCAAGGAATAATGTACTCTTTTTCCTTCACTAGGATTTTTTTCCACTGGGTTTTTTCCTAGTAAGGTTTTAACGAGGCATATTCCTTGTACAATGGACATTCGAGGGGAGTGTTATAAAATAATGAATGTCCATGTGAATGTCCATCTACTTTTCATATCCCCACTACTCATAATCCTTAATGTGATTCAATTCACCATTCAATATGAGAAACTGAAAGGGTGATACAATTGATGTACTTTTAATTATTCATAGTCCCTTTCAATTCTCATCTTAATTTTGAGGCCTATAAGTAGGCTTGATTTTCATTTGTTGATGTACAAGTTTCCTAGAGAGAATAAGAGAAGCTTTGAAGTTCTTATCGCTCATATTCATATATTATAGTGATTTCATTTTCTTGTCATCCTTTTCTTCAATTCTCCTATTATTTCTATTTATTTTATAACATGTACAATATAATTGCAGCTTTTACATTCGTACCTCTTATACGAAAAATTATCTTAATAATAAAAGAATATTATGAAATAATAAATGTCCATATAAATCTTTACATGCTTTTCATATCTCTACTGCTCATAATGTTTAATATGATTCAATTCATTAGTTAATATAAGAAATTAAAAAAGTGAAGCAATTGATCCAATAATTTATGTATTTTTAATTGGTCATAATCCCTTCTAATTTTAAAACCTATCTTAATTATTCATTAATTTGTGTATAAATATTTTATAGAGATTGAGAGAATAATTTGAAATTCTTATAACTTGTATTCACTTTATTTTATAATGAATTCATTTTTGTATCATATTTCTCTTCAATTCTATTATTGTTACCATTTATTTTATAACACGTTATCAGCACAATTGCTTTACCAAAAAATGCAAATCATCTAACCTATTAAAAAGAATATATTTAATTTATCTTTTGCTTTAAATCTAATGGTACATATAGTATATGTTTGAAAAACTTAAACGATTTAATATATATTCTAACCATCTAATGCATGTTGTTTAAAAAGTTTAAATTCTATTATAATGTTTGTTCTTATTTTCGAACATTGTTATTATATTTTGTATTATATAATTTTTATCATGTCAAATCTTGCAGAGCTTGATTTTTATGGCCTTTAACATTTCAAACAAGAATTATTTATCATAGATGTATGAAGTTGAGATACATTTAAACACTAATGGTCTTGGACAAACAATTATGGATGATAATCAAGAATCCTTACAAAACCGTACTAAGAAAATGATCTTTCTTCATTATCATCTCCATGGGGAGTTGAAACTGAATATTTAATAATAAAATATTCATTTGAATTATGAAAAAAATTAGAGAAAATGTACAATAACCAAAAGACGATAATTCTTCCGAAAGCTCGTTATTATTGATGCACTTAAAATCACAAGATTTCAAAACAGTAAGTGAGTATAATTTTATAGTATTTAAAATTAGTACTCAACTAACATTTTATGAAGAAAATATTACCGATTCAAATATGTTAGAGAAAACATTCTCTACTTTTCATGCCTCAAATATGCTTTTGCAACAATAATATCAAAAAAAAGTTTTTAAGAAATTCTTTGAATTGGTTTCATGCATGCTTTAGGTTGAACAAAATAATGAGTTATTGATAAAAATCGTGAATCCTACCCAATCGGATCTACTCCATTCCCTAAAGTGAACGTGACATCTTATAATAATTTTGGACGTGAATGAGGATGTGGTTGTGGCCATGAACATGGATGCGGTCGTGACAATATCTAAAGTCATGGTTGAAATAATTATCATTATAGTCGTGATAGTCATAATAATACACCTCACCATTAAAAGTAGATAAATTATGAAAAGAACCATGAAAAGAATAAAAGTGGATCAAGTCATCATTCTACAAAAAAATGTTATAGATATGGTATTAAGGGATATTGGTCGTGTACTCGTCATATGCCAAAACACCTTGTTAAACTTTATCAAGCCTTATTGAAAAAGAAAGAAAGTAGCATAAAAGGAAAATTTTATATATCAAAATAATGATTGTGACAATATTCCACTTGATGGTTTCAGTAATACTTTATCTTTATATCATTTTAATCCTCGCACAAAATAATGTGAACTTGAAGTTCATAATAATGATTGTGACGATATTTCTCTTGATGGTTTTAGTAATTTGACACATTTTGATACTGTTGACTTTTTTTAAGATTCTAAAAAAAAAATTGATTAATGATAATCATATAAATTAATATCTTATTAGCTTTTCTATTGACAAATAAAGAAGTTTTATATTAATTTCTATTGCATCATGATAGTTATAATTTTTGTTATTGTTATATATTTATTTGTTTGTTTATGTTGTATTTATGAAGAATATATGAATACTACCAAGTTGACAATTGGTTTAAACATTATAGAGGAGAATCTATGTCTTATAGATAATACAATAACGCATACTATACTTAAAAATAAAAGGTATTCTAGTAGTGTCAATTTAATTAAAAACTCTAAAAGAGCAAATATATTACTACATGGAATGATAAATTTGATTATAAATGATGCATTATTCTCTCCTAAGTCCTATAGAAATTTGTTAAGTTTCAAAGATATTTGTCTAGATAGATATAATATCGAGACAACAAATGTTAAAGATATTGAATACTTATATATTACAAAAATTACATCATGTCAAAAATATGTATTGGATACATTATACATTTTCTCTTCGGCATTTATTACATAAATATTCAAATGATTGAAAAAAATATTACAATAAGCCGAAGTTTACTAATTCTTTTATTCCGTGACATGATCAATTGGGCCATCCTAGATTCATTATGATGCAAAAAATTATTAAAAATTCATATGGGCATCCATTGAAGAACTAGAAATTTTTTCATTATAATGAGTTTTCATATCCTACATGTTCTCAAGGCAAACTTATTATTAAGTCATCACTAAACAAAATTGAGATTGACTCTTTAGCATTTTTAGAATATATTTAAGGTGATATATATGGATCAATTCATCCATCATGTAGACCAGCTTCGATATTTTATGATTTTAATAGATGCATCCATAATATGGTTACATGTATGCTTATTATCAACTCGAGACCTAGAAGTTTCAATATCACTTGCCTAAATAATTCGATTATGAGCAAAATTATCATTAAAAAAATTCATCTTGATAATGTCGGTAAATTTACCTTTCAAGCATTTAGTGATTATTGCATGTTTATTGGAATAAAGATTGAATAGGCTCTTGCTCGTGTTCATTCCCAAAATTGTTTAGCATAATCATTTGTTAAAAGCTTCCAATTGATAATTAGATCATTAATTATGAAAACAAAACTTCCTATTTATATTTGGGGATATGCTATTTTACATGCAAGTAATATTTATTGGCATCAAGCTCGCAAGTTCTAAAAAATTCTCCCTCCTTCAATTGATTTTTAGTCATAAACCTAATATTTCTCATTTAAGAAGGTCTACATTTTCAGTATATGTTTCAATTACTCCTCCACAACGAACTAAAATAAATCCTCATAAGAGATTAAAAATATATATTGAATATAAATCTTCTTCTATATTAAATACTCGAACCATTAACAAAGGATGTTTTTACGACTCGATTTATCGATCGCCATTTTAATGAAACAATTTTTTCAACATTAGAGCTAGAGAATAATCAGAATAAGTAGTTAGAAATGTTGAAAAAATATTATGTGGAATACTTCATTTTTATATCACTTTGATCCTCGCACAAAGCATTATGAACTTGCAGTTTAGAGGATAATTTATTTATAAAGTCTTACAAACCAACTACCAGATGTATTCTCCGATTTAAAAAGAGTAACTAAATCGCATGTCCCCATTAAGAATGCTCCTATTAGAATCGATATACTAGTAGGACAACCTATTAATTTTATGACAAATGAATCTAAAGCACACTCGAAGCATAAAAGACCGATCAATTCTAAAAATAAAAATCTCCGAAAGAAAAAAATAATCAAGATTAAAATATAAAGGAAGTCGATAAAATGGTCCAAGATACTTTTCATAACAACCTTTCAAAAGAAGCCCAAATTTTTGAGAAAAAATCAAGAAATTTTGAAAAATTGAAATTTTGATAAATTGCGTTAATACAAGAAGAAAATGAGAGATAAAACAAACGTTTGTTGATAACATTTTTTACAAATAATATTGCAATTGATATTTTAAATAAGGATATTGAGCCTAAATCTATTGAAAAATGTTGACATATAGATGATTGGCATAAACGTAAAAATGCAATCCATGCAAAATTAAATTCTCTCATGAAACAAGTAGTTTTTGTACCCATAGTCAAAACACCTAAAGATGTTAAGTCAGTAGGATACAAATGGATATTTATGTAAAAACGAAATGAAAAAGGTGAAATTGTGAGATACAAAAAAAGACTTATAGCACACGGATTTTCATAGAGACTTAGCATTGACTATGAGGAGATATATTCTCATATAATTGATGTAATTATATTCTGTTACCTTATTAGCTTGATAAGACATAAAAAACTTCATGTGCATTTAATGAATATGATCACAACCTATTTATATGGTTCATGTGATAATGATATTTATATGAAAGTCCTCACATTCATTAAATACATATAAATACATTTAAAATACATTTTAAAATATATGAGATGTATTCAATTAAATTACAAATATCTCTATATGAATTGAAATAATCTGGATGCATATGGTATAACCGTCTTAGTGAGTATTTGTTAAAAGGATGTTATAAAAATAACTTATTTTTTCTTTTTTTTAATAAAGAAATTCAAAAATGGGTTTACAATAATTGTTGTATATATTGATGATTTAAATATAATTGAAACTCCCGAAGGGATTCTAAATGTTATAAGTTATTTAAAAAGAGAATTTGATATAAAAGACTTTAGAAAAATAAAATTTTATCTCGATCTATAGTTCGAACACTTAGAAGATGGAATTTTTATTCATCAATCAATATATATATAATACTACAACGATTCTATATGGATAAGGCTCCTCCATTGATTAATCCAATGGTAATTTATTCACTTGATGTCCAAAAAATCCTTTTTGGCCTCAAGAAGATAACGAAAAACTTTTTGATTCTAAAGTACCATACCTTAGTACAATTTATGCATTAATGTATTTTACTAATAGTCTCCGACCTATTATAACATTTTTTGTAAATTTATTAGCAAGATATAATTCTACTCTAACACGAAGATATTGTAATAGAATTAAACATATATTACATTATCTCTAACGAGCAATTGATATGAGCTTATATTATTCTAATAAATCAAAGACATGATTAACTCGGTTATGTAAATGCAAGTTATTTATCCGATCCACATAAGCTCGATCATAAATTGGTTATATATTTACATATAAAGATATAACCATATCATGATATTCTATAAAGTAAATTGTAGTCGCCACATCCTCAAACCACATAGAAATACCGTCAATTCAAGAGGTAAGTAGAAAATGTATTTGGTTAAGATCAATGACCAATCATGTTCGAGAGAAACGTGGTTTATCCATTAGCAAAGAAATTCCAACAATATTTTATGAAGATAATACCGCTTGCATAACTCAATTAAAATAAGGATGCATCAAAGGTGATAGAATGAAATATATATCACCAAAATTATTTTTCACACATGATCTTCAATAGAATGGTGATATTAATGCTCAACAAATTTGATCAAGTGACAATCCAATAGATTTGTTCACTAAGGCATTACTTATCATAACTTTTGAGAAGATGATTCACAAGATTAAAATATGTCATCTAAGAGATCTTAAATAATATTTTCAATAGGATGAGCCCAATATGAAGATTAATGTATACAAAAATTATTTTTTTCTTTCATTATGATTTTGTTAAAAACAATGTTAGAATACCGTAGTTCATCCTTGCATAATTTAAATTTTTGTGCGGATGAAGACTCATTTTCAGTCCAATTAATTTTTTGTGTAATTTGAACTCATGTCAAAAAAAAAAAAAAAAAACAGATTAGCAAGCAATAAAATCAATTAAATTTGAAATTATTTTTTATATACAAATTGAATGTATATAAAGACAGATGTGACAAATTATCCTAAAAAGTGACAAATAGCTTAATTAGTTAAAAAGAACTTGTATGGATAAGGTTCCAAAGTTTAAGCCAGCATGAAAGTTCAAACTCGGAAAGGTATAACACTGATTGCACAGCTTTTTATAGCTATTATATATATTTTTAGCCATGTAGTCATTATACAGTTTTGAATTTTTGATTAAACACCAAACATAAGCAATATTTAGTTGGTAAAAATATAAATATTTATATGAAAAGGTGGTGGATGAAGATCTCTGGGTGAAATGATGGTATCCTATCCTATGTAACTTCTGAATTATTTTCCTTTTGACGGCTATCTAAACAATCATTGAAGTAATCTTTTTCTATTCGTTGGCCTTCACTTTTATAAAAGGTTCAATAACCTTTCACCTTCTATTGATGAGAGTGAAAAGACTCCCAAACTCTTCAAGTTTAACTTGGCAACTAATGATCCCAACCAACCTGTACATATAGATTGCAATTAGATGCCAGTCTTGCTTTGCGTGGGCAACATTTGTAGATACTAGCTAATAACCTTACCGCATACCATATTTGTTGTGCAGAAATAACAAAATAGAACTTGTTGTTCAGCTATGCTATACATATAGAATTTGTTAAAACGCGAAAAACCCTTAAAAAAGACAAATGTATATATGAACTGTTGAAAGAGAGTGAAAGTTTGATTAAGTTAATTAAACCACAAACTGAATGACCTCAATTCTATAATGGAACTTTTGGAAACCTGTTTTTCACCTGGTCAAAAAGCCTATGAGTAAAATATAATAACTATCTTAAGGTAGTGTGAAATTAAAGAAACTGTCCAAAAGTTTGAGAATTCGACAAAAAAAACACCTTCACAACCTCAATTGGTACCACACATGCCCTTGATTACTATTTTAAAAAAAATAATAATTTTTTTTAAAATTTTAGAGAAAGAATTTTTAAAAATTGGACTTATTAATTTTTAGTAAATGAACAATATTAATTTTACTGTTTAATTTCATTCAATTTTATTCTGAGTTTCTTTTGTATTGTTCTCTCTAATTTTAAAATAAAATTAAAGATAAATTACGATAATTATCCTTTATTTTGATGGCAAAAACTCTTTGTACCCTGATTTTTTAAATATTACACATAACATGTAAAGTTTTATATTTTATAACACATAACACTTCATAGTTTGATTCTGTTTATAGACATTAGTCTTCATCCAAAAATAATATTCAAATAATTATAAGTTTGCCATTTTGCATGTGGAATGACTTCTTTTTTTTTTTTTTTTTTTTTTTTTTTTTACTTTTGAATAAAAGTTTGGTGGTTGTTTCTATAATTTCATGATATTTGGGAGGGAATATTGTAATTCAGCCAAAACCCATTTATCAAGTTAAATTAGGGCAACCCAAAATCATGTAATATCTGTAATGGCAAGGAGTCTACATTGAGGACATACTTCTTCTGTTATATAAAAATTAACATTCTATAGATTTTGTTTATTAAACTCTACAATTGATATAATAATGCATATCTACTCCAATAATAATAATAATAATAAATTTATTCAAGTCAAATATAATTAAGTTTATTCAAATCAAATATCATTTTATGTGTTAACTTAACATTCGAAGGGTCCTTCTAATGTTAAAAAGAAACTTATTTTTAAGACACTCGCTATTAATCTTTTATACAACAAACTAGATCAATCACACAATCATCTTGGATTAAAAGCTATCTAACAATTAAAATTAATTTGAGGATCATGATCTCATCACATTACATAATTGCATTTATGTATGCAATGTGTTGCAATATAATGAGTTATTATTATTATAATGGTACATTTTATTATAATTTTAAAATCATTCAACCAAATATTGAAATGCAATGATGAGCTATTGCATTACATGATCCATTACATTCAACTAAATATACCATTAACATCGGTATTAAACACAATGATGGATGTAAAGATTAAATTATTGAAAAATAGAAAAGAAAAGGATGATTGTAATTTTTTTTTTTTTTTAAAAAGGCAAAATGACTGAACTAAGAGGGGAAAAGTAAGAAACCAAACACCCCAATTATCCCGTTTCAAATGCATTATTTGACTCAACGTCAATGTTTGTTCTGCCAAAAACACACGGAAACACCTCTTAAATGTAGAGTTGTCGGGCCTAATATGTATATATATATCCTGCGATTGTAAATATAATAAATTTTGTTTATGAAAAAATAAAAATATATATTATAAATACATAAAAATATAAAGATTCATTTTGAGGAATATCGTACCCATTTCCATACACAACTCAGCTTGGGTATTGATAAATACGAGCCCAATCGATGTTCCTCCTCAGTGCTTACTTACAGAGGGGGCACTAGGTTATCGAGGATGGATTTATGGGCCTACGGCACCACAGATTTGACATATTTTCAATTTAGTCTTAAATGTTTTTAAAATATTGCGAATGCAACCTTAAATTAAAACTTTTTAAATAAGAAGTATACCTAAACATTACCTATTGTTCCGCAGCTATCTTCAGCTTATTTTATTTTCAAATATACCTCAATACTATTCCATATTGGCACTCGGAATAAAAAAATCCTCGTCCCCCCATGTTTACTCATGAATCTGTTTTCTTTTCCATACAAAACATACATGGTCATGGATGATGACATCCCCTTAACGATAAACTTTTTCCTAACGACTTTAATCCCACTAGTTTCCTAGTAAGTTGATGTAAAATGAGATATTATCTTAAAATGTACGTAAAACGTCACTGAGATGTTTACTTAAAACCTATACGCAGAGGTTTTTTAATTTATTTCGTTCTTTTTTTCCACGAATTGGTTTTCAAGGTATCATAGAAATAATTTTTTAGTCATAGATGTACGCTGTGGACAGCTCAAAACACTTGAACATCTTGAACATAAAAAAATAGCTGCTAAAGTTGAATTTGAATTTTATAATCTATTTTTAGGTAAAGGATAGCATTGTCTCATACTAATATAAATTATATTTTAAATTTTATTTAATAACTTGAATTTTTAAATTTAAATCTTTTTTAACATAATATTAAAATTTTAATAATCAAACAGTTATAAATTTAAATTTTATTATCTTTATTTTTTAATTAAAATTATATAATTAAATAAAAGATAGTAGTGTCTATATAAATTTTAAATTTTCAAAAAAAAAAACTTACTTGAAAATATATATTAAAAATAAGATAAATTATATTTTGACAACTCATCCACTGAATAAAGCTTTTTGGATCGCCGAACATAAATTAAATAATTTCGATAAAGGGATAAATTTAAACATGGATCTCCATTTATAAATTAAAAAAAAATATTGGCCCAACATAATGACAATCCTATGATGATAGGCTTAAGTAAGCCACCAAGCTTAAAGAACTTTCCCGGGTTAAAATGATTTCATGCCATGATATGAGAGGTTTTGTCTATGTCAAACTTTTTGCATTGGGACCATGCGCACTCCCTTGTTGACTCTTTTTTTATTTTGCACAAGCAATTATTGAATGCTGACTTCCACTTAGCCTTTTTATTTTCCACCATGAGTAGCTGCTGTCTTAAATTGAATTAATTAATAACACAACAGATAAGTTGAAATCCTTTCCTGTATATCATTCATTCATCATCTTGACAGATTATAGTTTTCCGTGATGATGTCATTTGTTGCCCGTTTCAAAATTAAATTACGTGGTTTGAAAAGGTCATTTTCTGTCTAATCGTATTATTTTTCTAGAGAGTACCACGGACCTCGTAGTTGTGATATATGGATTGAAATTTTCTAATTTCCTACGTACACGTGACGATTTTAGATTTCCAGTCGCATTGAAAATTATGTACAAAATTTTCTAGTCGATCGCAACGCACAAAATGCCAAAAACCGAGTTGGTTTAGCTATTAAACATCGGCTTTCCCTGAAAGAAAAAGGGTTTGAAAAAGAACCGGTAGAAGTTGATGCCAATTCTATGCTTTACACCGTGAAAATATTTTCAATTCTGATATCGGTATAAATGTTGGACAAATGAGTAGTTAGGATTAACCTATCACATCGTCCATAAATTTGGACATTTTAATGTTAAAAATCATTTTAAATTAAGTGATAGTTAACGAAAATAATTAATTATATTAGCTTACATTATATAATATAAAATTAATTAATTCACGAGTTAAATGAATATAATCGCCTATAAATATGTATAACAAAGCTAAGATGGTCATATGGATCAAATGTGATAAAAAAAATCATAACTAACATGTTTAGTATCTTGGGAATTTTACTAGCAAAAGAAGTGTATTTTAGCGGTGGAACTTTGAGCTTTCTTATTTGTGCAATATGCAATAGAGTCAAACCACGGACAATCAAACTATTATACTTTTTTTTTAAAAAAAAAAAAAAGACAAATCATAAAATATCTGTTGTACCCTTATATATAAAGTTGTTGTCCATCGCAACATGCTTGAATCTCCATAAGAAAGCAATACATCTGTGTATTGGCGCTTATTACGTTGTCAACTAACTTCAGCTATATTTAAATACTTTAAAAACATCATAATTTATTTGTAACAACACTAACCCTTTTAAAGAGATTCTTGTGTAAATAAAAAATTATTAGAACTTCTTGCAACAATTTTAAAGGAGTTTAAAGAAAAAATGTTGGAATTCCTGCAATAATTTAAAGGAGATTCAGTTTTAATTTTTTTTTAAAAAAAAGTTAAATTTACGAATTACATATTTAATTGTTCGATCTCTTTCCAATAGAGAGAGAGAGAGAGAGAGAGGATTGGTCCCCTTCATCGTCATGAATCAGGTGAGGTTACCCAATGGAAGTTAAAAAAGATATGGCAATTTTATTTAAAATTAGTCTTTTGTATTATAGTACATATAATTGAGATTCTAAATCTGAAGAGTTAATGGAAAAAAAATGATAATTGAAAAAATTCACATTTTAATATGAAAAATATTGTGCATATCACGTGATGGTAAAAATAAAATTGATACCTCGTATTTATTTTTATTTTTATTTTTATGAAGAAATAAAAAATGAATATCGAGAATTAAAACCTTAAGTAGCGGCATAAAATATGTCAATAATTGAGGCATTTAAAAACCTCAATGGATTGAGGTTATTAGTTAAATAATTTTGTTTAAAAGAAAATCAATTTCTCTCATAGAAAAACATTTAGTCTTAATTTTATAAATTTAAGTGTTATTCTTAAAGTGGCTACAATAAAACATTCCTATTGTACATATGGTACAATGATGTCTTAATATGTTATTCTTATCATGCAAAGGCATAATAATGCTTAAAGAATTATATGTGGATGTAGCATTTTTATTACACAAAGGCATATAATGGTTCTCACAAATCTTCAGTGGAGCAACATTTATTTTGGTGAGAAAATGGTGTCTAATTATATTGGCATTTTTATTGTATGATGAAAGGCAATGGTGTCATAACATATATGAAAAATTGACAATTAGAGATTGCTCATGGTTTTTATTTCAGCAAGTGTTGATAGCCTTAAAAAATGGAAATTTATAAGAAAGTGTTTATAAGCTTAAATAAAGGCAAATTTCTGAAAAAAAAAAAAATCTTAATGGTCTTAGAGAGGCAAACTTGTAGCCACAACTCTAACGAGAAAAGACTAAATTTTCCATGATATCGAAGTAACAAATTTTCTAAAGAGCTTAAAAAATTAGCCTAGACGGATGGAAAATGAGTGGTAAAAATGTGGTTAGTACGAGAAAAAAATGGGTTTTAAACATATTAAAACCTCGTATAATTTAAATTTTTTGATTGAGATCCTAAGATTTTTTTTGGTTTAATTTAAGATTTCTACTCTTATATTATTGTTGTTTTAGACTCTAATATGCCACGTAAGTATACATGGAAAACTCTAACCAATGACAGTTTATCACGTGTCATGGTGGGCTCAAATTGGGTGATTGAATTAGTGATGTGGCAAGTCGTCATTAGCTAGAGCTTGCACGACTTGCCACACATGCTTATGTGGCACGAGTAGAGTTTGAAACAACAATAACATGAGAGTAGAACTCTTAAATTGGATAAGAAAAAAAATTGAGGTCTTAATAAAAAAAATTCAAATTATAGGAGATCTCGATATATCTAAAATCTAGAAAAAAATTATCAAAAAACTTGTACTATATTAGCACTATTCTCATATATTTGATCCTTAATATTGATTGATATGTGTTATTTAAAATTTTGATGCTAAAGGATTTGATAGCTCATCTAGGGAGATGGGATTGAATCTCATAAATACGAGAGTTATGTATGAAAAATACGAGCCTAAAGACTAAAGATCATGTAACTAAGTTCCATTGAAAAAATGAATCACATGCCGGTCATAGGAATATACTATATAAATTCTTTTCAATGTTTAATTTATTTAATTTTTATAACTCTTCTTATATTGTGAGTGCATCTATCCTATAATGTATGGAGGTTGTGCATTTATGTAAAACTCTTAATGAACTTTTATAATTTGCATGAATGGAGTGTTAGACTTACACTAGCACACTTGATATGATTCACTTTTGAGTGTAATAACTTTTTATAAGAATTGAGCATTATATATATATATAATTAAAGTGTTTAATACATTGAGAACTCGTTGGGAAAAGGCATTTGTTTAAACCAAAATTACAAACCACAAGTCTCAATTCTGTTTTTTTCTTTGTGCAATTAAAATTAGGATCAACCAATCAATAATAATCAATACAAAATAAATAAAACACAACCACAAGCAACACATAAGATTTTTACGTGGAAATTCGGACATGGAAAAAAACCACAAGACTCGCAAATCACTAAAAATTCTTCCATTATATCAAATAATTAGATACATAACTCTTTTATAAGCATATCATTAAGATGGATTCCAACCAAAACAACAAGCAAAATAAATATATCTCACTAAATGGATTTTTAGAAAGTACCCAAAGGTAGAATTTTTTCAATGATCGACATTGTTTAAGTTGAAGAGATCGACACCAAAATAAACATATCAAAATTTCATTTTAATCTTGTTTGAAATCACCATCCAATTGAGGCTTCAAAGATAAAAGAGTACCTTTCTCTCTCACTCGACCAAAGTCTTCTTTTCTTTCTTACCCTCGCTATATCTCAAGTAGCTAATGTGTGTAGCTCTATAAATAAACGTCCAAACTTTTTTTCTCTTTTTAATGTGTGTAGCCCTACAAATAAAAGTCCAAATGGATTTTCATATTGTCACATACGTGAATAACTTTTGGTTTTTACATGGGATTTGGGCCCCATTGAGGAGGGACTTAACTCAATAATTCTCCCCTTCCCAACCCATTTGGGGGGCTCCACCAAGTCTATCCGTCTTGTGTAGAACTCAAGATTTTCTTTCGATAAAGGCTTGGTCATAATACCCAATTCATTTTTATCGATATGATCTTCTTAACAACAAAAGACTTCATCTTCACGTAATCTCGAATCTATTGGTATCCGACTTCGAAGTGTTTCAAATGATAATGAAATATAGGATGCTTATCGAGATGTACTCGCACTCTAACTATCACAATGTAGCACAAAGTTCTTTTGCATTAGTCCAATTTCATGTAAGAATTTTTTTCATTCATAGCAATTCTTTATTCCCTTCAATAAAAGCAATATATTCAAGCTTTTAGTGGATGAAGCAACATATTTTTACAACTTTGACTATCATAAAATTACTCCCCATATAAAAGAAGTCAAGTATCCTAATGTAGATTTTCGAGAATCAATATCAATAGCCATATTTATATCTATGTACTCATCTAACACAAGTTTATCATTATTACCAAAGCACAAACTATAACTTGAAGTGCTTTTGAGATACCCGAGTATCCATTTCATCGTTAGCCAATGTTATTTACCAAGATTAAAGAGGAATCGAATCACTATACCAATTGCATGAGCTATGTTTAGCCTTGTGCAAACCATGACGTGCATCAAGCTACCAACTATAGATGCAAAAAGAACTTTTTTCATCTTATTTCTTTCTTTATCACTTGAAAGACATTATTTAGAACTTAATTTAAAATGGTTTGTAAGTGGAGAACAAACATGTTTGAACTTGTCCATATTGAATTTTTCAAGTACTTTCTCAACATACCTTTCTTGAGATAGCCAAAGTTTCTCATTTTTCTTGTCATGAGTAATCTTCATGCCAAGAATCTATTTTGTCGGTTATAAGTCTTTTATTGCAAAAGACTTGCTTAACTCTCTTTTCAAACTTTAAATCTTTTTTGTATCATGGCCAATAATAAATATATCATTCACATATAGTAAGAGAATAATGAATTACCATCAATAAATTTCTACATAAACATGCAATGATCATAAGTGGGTTCTCGTCATAACCATATTCCATCATAAAGGAATCGAACTTTTTATACCATTATCTTGGAGCTTGCTTCAATTCATACGTACTCTTGTTCATCTTGTAAACTATTTGTTATGTTTCTTTTGCTTCAAAACCTTCAAGTTATTCTATGTAAATCTCCTCATCTAATCACTATGGAGGAAGATAGTTTTCACATCACACTATAAAACTTTAAGAATCAAATTGGCAACTAAATCAAGCACAACTCAAATTAAAAGCATCTTGACTATCGAGTGAAAGGATTTCTTCAAAATCAATACTTTTTTTCTGATCGAAATCTTTCACAACCAATTTTTCTTTGTACTTTGACTAAGAATGAAAATGGGCCAAGTATAAAACGGGTACTCACTTTACCCGACCCCAATAAATATCTATCAAGAATGTTTAATGGGTATTGAAGCGGGTAAGTAAAAAAATGCATACCCACTAATATTAATTCGGGATATGAGTATCCACTCTTTATCCTATTAATACTCACTAGTTTATTTAGATTTTTTTATTAATATACAGGGATCTAATTGCACTCATTAGTTTATTTAGATTTTTTTATTAATAAATAGGGATCTAATTGTAGAATATTTAAAAATTAAGGATCAAAATATTTTTTCTAAAAAATTTAAGGTCCAAAAAACTTATAAATAAATAACCAAAATTAAATTTTAAGGACCAAAAAAACTTTTCTTGAAAATTATAGGGAATGAAATAAATATTTTGTTAAATTTAACAGGTGTTAAATGGGTAGGTAAATTAATATGGATCTGGTATAGACCGAGTAAATTTTTTTATAAAAACCTCTTAATGGGTAATGGGTAGGGTATTCTTTTTATGGATAGGATAAAAAATTAAATTAATGAGTCTAATACCCTTCTATTGCCATCTCTAACCTTACTATCGAGTAATTTTCTTCGAGTTTTCAATCTAAAAATCCATTTATTCTTGAGTGCTCTCTTTCCTTTTGAAAGCTTTACTAACTAGAAGGTGTTGTTCTCATGCAAAGATTTCATCTCATCTTGTATGATTTCCAAACAGATCATTTTTTTCATATGACATAGCTTCATCAAAGCATTCTAGCTCTCCCTTATCGATAACCAACACAAGCTCATTAGAAGGACATTTGGTGGAAGCTTGGGGAGCTCTAGTGGACCTTCTCAACTATGGGTCATCTAATATCTATTGAACAACTCCGTTCATGAACAATAATGTTTTCGTCATCATTAGTTGGCTTAGTATAATCAATTAATTGGCTCAAAAGGCAAACCACCACTATCATTATTCTCTAAATCTCTTTCACAATTAGAAGGCATCAAATATAACTATGGAGTAGGCCTTGAATCCGAACTAGCAAGAATAAAACTAAAGGACTCTACTTTCTCTTTTTGTTCAAAATTTTTAATAGTCCGATCTTCAAAAAAGATAACATCTCTCGCTTTTAGTAGTTCTCTTCTCTTTTCGATCCTATAACTTATAGTCGATTCATCATCTCCATAACTCAAGAAAACATAATGCTTTGTCTTGCTATCAAGCTTAGACCTTTTATCTTTAGAAACATGTATAAATATTCTACAACCAAAAACTCTCAAACGTGTATAGAAAAACATCTTTCATCTTCCATACTTTTTCCGGCGTATTAAAATCAAGGAGATTAATGGAGAAAGATTGATCATGATAGCTACATTGGTCATTACCTCACTCGAAAAAGACTTTGGCATCTTTACATGAGAGAGCACGCACTTGATTCTTTCAACAATAATTTTGTTCATTTTTTCTACCACTTCATTTTGTCGTGCATAAAAAAACATCTTCCATACTTTTTATAGCACATTAAAATCAAGGGGATTGATGGAGAAAGATTGATCATGAAAACTACATTGGTCATCACCTCCCTTTAAAATGATTTAGACAGACTTTACATGAGAGAGCACACACTCGATTCTTTCAATAATAATTTTGTTCATTTTTTCTACCACTTCATTTTGTTGTGGAGTCTTCAAAATTGTCTTCTCAAATTTAATGTCATATTCCCCGTAATACTTCTCAAATAGACTCATGTATTCACCTTTATTGCTTGTTCGAATACATTTTAGCTTTCTACCAGTTTCTCTTTGAACTCTAGCATATAAATCCTTGAAGACATCAAGCAATTGATTTTTGAATTTCAAATTAGTAGCTCCAAATTTTCTAAGATGATCATCAATAAAACTAACAAAATACAAAGCATCTCTAAAAGACTTGTCGGTTATAAAACAAACATTAATATGAACTAAATCAAGAACATGAGATTTCTTATGTGGAGGTAATCTATGAAATGACATTCTATCTTATTTACTTGCTAAACAATGAGTATAAGGGTTAAAGGTCATGCCTTTAAAAGGAAAGAGGTTCTTCTTGGCATGATACTAAAGCATTTCTCACTCAAGTGTTCAAGCCAGTTATGCCATAAATCAGTATAGGCATCTTCAATGGCATTCATCTCTTCTTTATTCATCTTAACTTGTGACATGTAGAGACCCATCTTATTGCCTTTAGCAATAATAAAGGAATATTTGAAGAGCTTCCATTTAACATTTCTAAAAAAGTTGTGAAAGCCTTCTTCATAAAATGTACTTATAGAGATTAAATGTAGGGACATATATGGTACATGTCTAGTATCCTTAAGCACCAACTTGCATCTGGTATTTGTTTCTAACTAAATGTCTTGGATGCACACAACAAAATTAATTATCAAACGTATGAACAAATCACAAATGACCCCACCCAATAGTATTAATTATCAATGAATCTATATATAGAAAATGAAGGGATCCACCGTACGGAAGCAAGAAAAAAGTAACCTAACTAATTATGAGAACACGTTATTAAATAGTCTAATAAAAGGATTTATTGGATTGATGTGCAAGTTAACCTAAAAAAATATGATCATTGAAAAACAAATATACATGTGTTTTAAGAGTTTTAATTTTGCACGTAATATAAATTCTTGGATTAAATATGGTTCTTATATTCTGCCACCCTTTCAATCCAAAATCGATAATACTTTCCGGTGTTTGTTTGTTAATTTGCATTACAAAGAATAATCAAATTTAAAATCCCCAGCTGAGTGGGGGACCAAAGAGATGTAAAACCAACTCCAGTAACTAATGGCGTGCCAATACCGAAAATTTCGATGCATTTGTAGTTTTATATAAGTTGGATTAAAGGCCTCACTATCTAATTGTATTATATTATTTTCACTTGTACTTTTTGATGTTTTTTATTATAGGAAGCTGGGAGCATAAGGGTGAGGTTGAACTATAAGTTCACTAGGGATTGGGCTCTCTTATCTTATCGTTAACATAATATATCATGTTAATTTAATATTTGCAATTTAAATTAAATAAAGGACTAAAATTTTATCAGAAGATTTTATTCTTATTTAGCTAGCTACATCGATCTACTTCTTTTTATATTTCAAATTTAGCCAAATCTGTTTTCTTTTATGTACTACCAACATTGATGCATATTTTATAAAATATTGCCTCTTGATCTATTTCTCAATCTGTATTTTAATTTATTAAATTTTGTTTCAAAGAAAATCAATAAATTTAGGATTAAGTTATAGAAAAAAAATCAACAATAGATCAAAGTAAAATTAGAATAGAACTATGAAATTTAATTAATTAAAAGCTGTAAAACTTGCATGTGCAAACCTAGAATTTAATAAGATACAGAAAAATTTTTTACTTATCAAAAAACATTCAAGAATTTTTTGAATGATTTCAAGTACTCCTTTCTTTATTGATAAATGTTGAAGAAGGTGATTGGTTGTGATTTTTTCATTAATAAGAAAAATTAAGCAATGGATCTTGTTTTTGCTATATATAAGAATTATGAAAGATTATATAAATTTGGAATATTTTTTTAAGATTCACAATAAGTTAGATTAAAAGAAAAAAATTTATATAGGATAAATCTTATGTGATTAAATTAATTAATTTAATTATTTTTAAAATAAAAAAATATAAAATAATCTTAACCCTTTTTTTAGAAAAGAAAATAGCAATGTCATTAATAATAAATAAAGTACTATTAAAGCACTATTTTCATACATTTAGAAAAATAACTTGCTATTTGGAAAGATAATTAAAAACATCAACAATGAAGATGGTATCTCAGGCAATAATTGACACTTTCAATGGTTTGAACGATAAAAATAATCCTATGAAATTCTTAAATCTAAGCTGTCTAGATATGAATTGATTGCTTTTTACACGCACAGTTGAGTTTGAGTAATCATGAATCAACAGAAAAATAACCGTACTATCTAGCTACATTGATAAATGATCCAAAACAACTTACCAGTACCGATCTCCTCCATCTAATTAGAAACAACCACCAGACATTTATTCAAAAGTAGAAAAAAATATCGACGAACGAGAAAAACAAATCATCGACATAATACCACGTAGATTTAGGTATAGAGAAAGTAAAAACAAAAAGGTAAATTATGATAACCACCTTATGATTTGATGGCAAAAATACTTTCTACCTCTATTTTTTTAATATTACACTTTACACTCTTAAGTTTTGACACTTATTTTTCTAGTCAATAAACAACGAAATGACTAATAAATGTCCATGGATAAATTATGATAATCACCCTATATTTTGATGTCGAGAACATTTTGTATATTTTTTTTAATATTACATTTTACGCCTCCAAGTTTTATACCATGATACTCTCATGGTTCTCAAGTTTATTCATATGCATGTGGTTATCAAAACTAATATATTTTAAGTTTGGTTAAGTGTTTTACATTCGATAATAAAAATATTTCGAGAATCATACTAAAACTAAGAGATAAATTTTTATGATTTTCTTAGGCTCTCAACAAAATTTCATATCATTCTAAATAATTTTTTAATAGTTTTCTTAATATTTGATGTTTAAGAAAATTAAAAAAAAAACCTTCTTAACATGAAAAAAAATTAAAATAGATGAAATTTTTATTCTAATATATGAAAAAATTCATTCAAAATACTAAAATTTAATTTTAAATTGAATTTTTTTTTATCAACGACAATGGTCAAATTAAGCATAAGAACAATGTTTATCAAAAATATAATATTTCATGGATAAAATTGACCAAATTGACATGACAAGTCTTAACGTGTCACAATCTCAATAGTTCAAAGGTAAAAAATGTCATTAAGCCAATTTGTTGACTATTGTGTTTGATCTTGAAAATAATAACAACTTCAAGTATACCGTAGGAGTTAAAATAGTCCTCCCACGTCTAAAATGACAAACTAATAATTGGATGTAAATTAATGCCTATAAACGGAATCAAACTATAAAACATTATGTGTTATGAAATATAAAATTTTAGAGTATAATTTGTAATATTTAAAAAATAAAGTTGGAAAGAGTTTCTGCCGCCAAACAATAGAATAGTATCGTAATCTATCCAAAACAAAATAATCTGAAGTTATGAAAAGAAGAAGAAGAAGAAGAGTCTAGACCTAGCCATCTATTAAAATTTAAATGGTCCAAATTAAACTAACGGACATTTATCCTCAAGTTAACACTAATCTGAGAAGAGTCTAATCCGGTTCCCTAGTCTCAAAAGTATTTCATGGTTGACAAACAAGGATTAAAAGATGCGTCGCCACGCCACTCCCCTTCTACGGCGTTCCGTTTTATGGACGAAGTTTGGTATCAACATCAGTCATCCACTTCCTATTACAAAAGTAAAAGATTCATCTTTTTAATCAGCATAATATATGATATTGGACGGTGCTTCTGATACAGACAAGCTCTGCATCGTAATTAGCATCTTAGGCCATGTCAGTGGCCCAAGGCGATTGAAGAAAATCACTCGACTTGGAGGCATTCGATCTGGGCAATCTATTTGGGTCGTCCACCTTTGTCCATGTTTTCGCCCCTTCTATTACGTTCTTCAACTTGCAGTTGTCACCCCTTCTATTACGTTTCTCCAATTTGCGATGAGAAATGCAAATAAAATGGACTTATTGCGTTGCCAATATCCAGCCACCTACCTCATTTGACCATTCTAGTGCCAATGACTTCACAGTGATGCAACATGTCTTAGTTCATTGGGTCCACATGGCTTCTAATTCATAGTGGCTTCTTTATTGCAAAATCGTGGGCGAACCCATCTCACATTCTCACCTAATCCAATTAATGAAAGAAATTATACTCCCACGAATGTAATTGTTTGATATAAAGCATCTGATAGACATTCAAACCAAAGGAGAAAAACTACATTGAGTATTATACAATCATGTGGCAGAGCACATAACTACAAAGACCTCGAAAAAGAAAACGAACCTAAAATCAAATACAAAAGGATTAAAGGTAGGGACAAATAAAAAGTTACAAGAAGTTGAAATTAATTACAATCCTCAGTGCATTTGTGGTTCTTCCACTTGTGAGCCACCTCAGACAGTGCTTTCGTAGAAGATCCATCTTCACCGACTACCCTGGCTGCTGCGTCTTTCAGGTCCTTCATTCTATTGCGGACCCTCTTCCCTTCTTCACCTTCCATTAGACCCCTCACAACTTTTGCAATCTCCTCTCTTCCGATCAGGCCATTTTCACTGGCTTTTGGCCTCAAGGCCACTTTAATGTCCTTAGTTAACATCCAGGCATTCATTTTCTGCTCAGCATAGAGTGGCCATACGATTAATGGCACCCCATTGACAACACTTTCGAGGGTGGAATTCCAACCACAGTGGGTTAAGAACCCTCCTGCTGACCCGTGACTCAACACTTGTGCTTGCGGTGCCCAAGATGGCACCACTAGACCTCTCCCTTTGGTCCTATCCAAAAAACCTTTTGGTAAGAAATCCAAAGGGTCTTTGTGACTATCCACGGAAAAAAATGTGGCATTAGCTACTTTATCATTTGGGCTCCTCACAACCCACAAAAATCTATGCTCACTCATTTCCAAACCCAAAGCCAATTCAGTTATCTGATCATAAGAGAGGGTCCCGCCACTCCCAAATGAAACAAATAACACCGAGCCGTGTGGCTGATCATCTAGCCACTTCAAACACTCAGACCCTTCAACCCCACTAGGACTGGAACCCATATTCACCAGTGGACCAACCGGGTAGACTGGTGGTTTACCGGGTTCTGCTTCTTGCAAAGCGTTTAGAGCCCCCCTTTCCAAGTCCATGAAGCTATTTACCATCACTCCATCAGCCAGTCTATACCTCTTTGTATGGTAAAGAAGCCATTTATATGCATCATTCTTTCGATCTTGAGTTGGGTCAAGCAACTCTCCCCCAGGAATTGGTAAGCACCCGGGTATCTTCACGGGTTCTTGCATCTCTCCGTACTCACAGGAAACCATCTCATCAAGCTTTGGCAAATAAAAGAATAAAGACAAAGCCATGGCTGGAGCAGGAAAGAAAATGTAAGGAGAGATATTGAATTCTCTAGCAACATCAAATGCATTAGTTCCAAAAAGATCAACAACCAAGGCCACAACTCTAGCATCACTGGCATCTAGAGACCTGAAAAAATAACGTAGAGAAGGAAGTGACCGAGCCACTGTAAGGCTAATTGCGGTTTCAATCTTGACATCTTCTGGGAGGTCGCTTAAATTAACAGGGGGAAGAAATACTGAGTCAATTGTGCTAGGGAGTGAACCAAGAACCGATCTTTGTGCTTTAGACGGAGAACCGTCTGATGGCATAACGAAGGTGATTGACAAGTTGTGTTGGCGAACGAGTCTCTTGGCTAACTCAACCAGTGGGATGAGATGACCCATCCCTGGACTAGGGAAAATCGCTACATGGGTTGGTGAATCAGTTTGTGCCATGGCAGGAAAAAAAAAAAAGCTTCTCTGTTTATGGTGTCTAGGTGCGTTATAGGTATGAAGCAGAGAGGAGAAAAAATGGGGTCTTTATATAGAGGATTTGGTGTGCGTGTGCGTGTATTTGTGCGTATAATTGGGTGTATAATTGTGCATGTCTGAGAGATTAATTAGGAGGCTATTTATTGGTGGCAAACTGTGGAATTAATGATTGGAGTATAATTTTCTTTTCCGGGCTTTTATTTCCGACCTTGCTAAAACGAACGTGGGCGAAACTCTGGAAAAGGGACAGGATTCAATTCAATATACATATTTTTTCTTCTAGATGGGATGAGTTTTCTGGATACATACTTTGGGTTCTAATACGTGTGGTGGTGATGTCAATTCCGACGTAAGGCTTATGTAATCAACTAACCTGAGCATGAGGTGGACCCCGCCCTTTGGCGTCTTGTTTGGATTGCGATTCTTGTTTTTGTAACGTCAGCATATTTTCGAATTCCTATATAAATATTAAGAGCTGGTTTCACATCACTTCTAAAAAATAATTTTTATTTCATTTTAAGTTATAAAATCAAGTATATGTATGATTTTTTTTTTTTGGAAAAAAATCAAAAATAATTCTAGTGTTCCTTCTGGTGTAAACTGCAAAGAAATACGAGACTACCATGAAAAATGCATGCAATGAAAATAAGTTATTGAGCGGTTTAAGATGTTCTTATTTCAAGCAATTATTGGATAAGTCATGAACAATATGCTGAGAGAAACTTTTTTTTTACTCAATGGATCAATTTTGAGAAAAGAGATAGATACATAAAAAAAAAAAAAAGAGAATTACATTTAGATCCATCAAATAGGAGAGAAAAAATAAAAAATATATAAATAAAAAAGCAAACATGAAAATTTTCTTATCATTTTTTTTGGATCCAAATATATATATATATATATATATATATATATATATATATATATATATATATATATATATATATATATATATATATATATATATATTTTAATTATGTCATATACAACAATTATTTTTTGTATATTATAAAATTTCTTCCATCCCGATGGAAGTAATCCGGATGATACTTGGTACCCACATCCTCCTTTTCCAAATTACGAATTCTTTCTTTCGACTTCGATATTCTTGATTCAATTATGACCATAAAAATCTAAATTCTTAATACGATTAGCCATATGCTCGTCAAAAATCGATTAGAAATCAAATAGGAGAGAGAAAATAAAAAAATAAGTAAACATGAAAATTTTCTTATCATTTTTTGTGGATCCAAATATATATATATATATATATATTTTTAAATTATAACATGTACAATAATTACTCTTTGTGTATTATAAAATTTCTTCCATCCCGATGGAAGTGATCCGAATGATACTTAGTACCCCCATCCTCCTTTTTCAAATTATGAATTCTTTCTCTCGACTCGATATTCTTTATTCAATTATGACTCGTGAAAATCTAAATTCCTAATACGACTAGCCACATGCCGTCAAAAATTGATTGGAAATCAAATATGAGAGAGAAAATAAAAAAATTAGGCAAATATGAAAATTTTCTTATTATTTTTTGTGGATCCAAATATAATTTTTTATTAAAAAAAATTATGACATGTATAATAATCACTCTTTGTGTATTATAAAATTTCTTCCATCTTGATGGAAGTAATTCAAATGATACTTGGTACCCCCATCCTCCTTTTTCAAATTACGAATTCTTTCTCTCGACTCGATATTCTTGATTCAATTATAACCGTGAAAATCTAAATTCCTAATACGATTAGCCACATGTCATCAAAAATCGATTGAAAATCAAATAGGAGAGAGAAAAAAATTTAAGCAAACATGAAAATTTTCTTATCATTTTTTGTGAATCCAAATATAATTCTCTTTTTATTAAATTATGATATGTACAATAATTATCATTTGTGTATTATAAAATTTCTTCCATCCCGATGGAAGTGATCCGAATGATACTTGGTACCCCCATCCTCCTTTTTCAAATTACGAATTCTTTCTCTCGACTTGATATTCTTGATTCAATTATGACCGTGAAAATCTAAATTCCTAATACGACTAGGCACATGCCATCAAAAATTTATTGGAAATCAAATAGGAGAGAGAAAATAAAAAAAATTAAGCAAATATAAAAATTTTCTTATCATTTTTTGTGGATCCAAATATCATTTTTTTAAAAAAAAATTATGACTTGTATAATAATTACTCTTTGTGTATTATAAAATTTCTTCCATCTTGATGGAAGTAATTCAAATGATACTTGGTACCCCCATCCTCCTTTTTCAAATTACGAATTCTTTCTCTCGACTCGATATTCTTGATTCAATTAGGACTCGTGAAAATCTAAATTCCTAATACGATTAGCCACATGCCATCAAAAATCGATTGAAAATCAAATAGGAGAGAGAAAATAAAAAAAATTAAGCAAACATGATAATTTTCTTATCATTTTTTTTGTGGATCCAAATATAATTCTCTTTTTATTAAATTATGATATGTACAATAATTACCCTTTGTGTATTATAAAATTTCTTTCATTCGATGGAAGTGATCCGGATGATACTTGGTACCCCCATCCTCCTTTTTCAAATTATGAATTCTTTCTCTCGACTCGATATTCTTGATTCAATTATGACTATGAAAATATAAATTTCTAATACGACTAGGCACATGCCGTCAAAAATTTATTGGAAATCAAATAGGAGAGAGAAAATAAAAAATTAAGTAAATATAAAAAAAATTTTATCATTTTTTGTGGATCCAAATATCATTTTTTTTTAAATTGTGACATGTATAATAATTACTCTTTGTGTATTATAAAATTTCTTCCATCTTGATGGAAGTAATCCAAATGATACTTGGTACCCCCATCCTTCTTCTCCAAATTACGAATTCTTTCTCTCAACTTGATATTTTTTATTCAATTATGACTATGAAAATCTAAATTCCTAATAAGATTAGCCACATGCCGTCAAAAATTGATTGGAAAGCTAGTTTGATTATTTTCATGTAAAAAATAAATCGCAAGTTGTGGTTCAAAAGAAAAAAAAATCTTGAAGGCAAACTTGGTGCTCGCGTGTTTAATAAACTTGATTGTGTTTAGAAACTTGCAATTGTTTATATTCAGGATTGCTTTAACTTCTCTTTCTTTTTAAAATTTTTCATCTTAGAAATCTGGAGTTCAAATCTTTTCTTTATAACCCGTAAATATTAATAAACAATGGTTTAATATAAATAGTTTATTATGTAAAGAGGAATTTCAAAAACCTATTGTAAAAATGTCAATGATGAGAAATATCAAGCAAATCATTAAAGCTATTAAATATCATATATTTTCCCTCCTTTATTATTATTATTATTATTATTATTATTATTATTATTAATGATGGCAACCTAATTTTTGACAAATAAGTAATTACACCATTTATTAGTCTAGAGGAGGAATTCCTAATGCTCGAGGAAGCAAGAAATTTTTGTTCTAAAAAATGACAAGAATAAACTTTCAAAAACAAAAACACAAAAATATGAGCCATCATATCGTGAAATGAGTTATCGCAGGATTTTACTCATCTAATTGCTTATAATTTTTAAGAAAAATAAAAATTGTTTGAATGCACCTATTAGAATTCATTTATTGTAGCATTGTATTAAAAATAATAAAATTAAAGTTTTAACATAAAAATCAGTGAGATTAATTAAAAATATTAAATAATTACTTTTTTCATACAATATTCCTTTTAGATTTAAAAAATTGTTTTCTTTGACTTTTTCACTCATTATTAGAAAGTTATCAATTATTATACTATATCAACATATTTTATTCATAATTTTTTAAAATATTTTTTTAGAATTGCATTTGGACAAGATTTTACAAACTAGATTTTATTAAGAGTATTTTAGAAAAGTACATCACTTAAGTGTTGTTTGGTTATTAGAAATAGAATGATGAAAATGAAAATAAAAGTTTTATTTTCATCTAATAGTCATTTAGTTGAAAGGAATAAAATAAAAATAAGAATGAAAGTTTTACTCTCATTTTATAATTACTTGATTAAAAGGAATAAAGTAAAAACGAGAATAAAGAGTGAGAATAAAAATAAAAATTTTATTCTCACTTTATAATTACTTGATTGAAAGGAATAAAGTGAGAATAAAAATAAAAATTAAACATAATTTTATTCTCATGTAGAAAGTGAAAATAAAAATAAGAAACGATAATATTTTTTTCTTCAAAAGAATGATACATTATTTTTGTTTATTGTGTATCAATTATTTTTATGATCACCACCTCTATTGACGGGATAATAATAAAAAATTATTATTATTATTATTTTATCTACCACCATCACCTTCGCCTCTATTAACTACGGTGGTAAAAAAAAAAAAAATCTATTGTTATTATTATTATTATTATTATTCCGTCATCACTTTTGCTTGACCACCACCATTACTTTTATTATACCACTATAATCACCACCATTGACGGTGATGACAAAAAAAATTATTATTATCATTATTATTTCTTCACCACTCCTCTTTAATCATCACCATCACTTTTATTATACTACCATCACAACTACTATTGATGATGATTAAAAAAAAAAACTTTTATTATTATTATTATTCTATCATTGCTCCTTTTCTATCACCCTTATCGCTTTTATTATACCACCACAATGACTATTGTTCTATTGTCACCTCGTACAATGATGATGATGATGATATATATATATATTTTGTTATTACTCGCTATTCCACCTCATCCTCGTCCCACTTCATCACCACTACTCGTCAAGATCACAATAATCACCACCACCATTGACGATGGTGATAAAAAAATTATTATTATCATTAATATCTCTTCACCACTCCTCTTTAATCATCATCATCAATTTTATTATACTACCATCACAACTGCTATTGACGATGATAATAATAAAAAAAAATGATTATAATAATAATAAAATAATAATAATTATTATTATTTTGTCACTAGTCCTTTTCTATCACCATTATTACTTTTATTATACTATTACAATCACTATTTTTCCACTCGTCACCTCGTATGATGATGATATCAATTTTTTAATATATATATATTATTGTTATTACTACCAAGCCACCTCATCCTTATCCTACTTCACCACCATTATTGTCAAGATCACTTTTATTATTTTTATAACTATCCTAGTTGATAAAATTATTTTTTTAATCATTATTATTATTCGTATTAAAAATCAAATATTTTGAAAAAAATCATTATACTTCTTTAATTACTATTTCAAACACAATATGAGAATGTAAATGTCATTGCTATTATCTAATTTTTATTATAATTCTCGCATTTTTATTTCGAACTTTTTATTTCTTACAACTAAACAAAGCACCTTAAAATTTTGACCAAACAAGTATTTTTAGGGACAAATATAAATAAAAGCTAGACAATTTTTTTTTTTTGGGGAGGACGGTAATATTTTCAAATGTTTATAATAAATTATAAACAAAAAAGGAAATATATTGATTTGTTAGAAGCATTAAATGACTATTAACTAGCGTCTAGTGGCACGGTTAATGCTTTGTCATTTATTTTTATTGTAAAATAGCATTAAAATGGTTTTTTTAACATATGCCTTAAGGGCACAACGTTAAGTTATACATATATATTCATGTTTTAATTTACATAATCAATAATATATATATATATATATATATTAAGATGGGCCTTTAGAGTACATGTAATATGTCAAATATGGCTTTTTGCATTTCTTTCTTAGAGAGCATGCATACGATATTCGTACTCACGCACCCCTTCTCTGATTGCTCATGAAGTTTGGGATTATTTGAAAATTTAAGATTCTACTGGAAACCAATTTGATTCACATCAATTTATGTGAAATCAAATTTTAAATGTTACAGTTTCATTACATTTATGGATCCAAATCTTATATGTTATGTTAATGAAAATGATTAGGCAAATCCTCCTAAATATGCTGAATTGATTAAGCTATTCAACTCAGCATGCATGTGATACTATACATAAATATATACATTGCAAAGGCGAAACGACCCTTTTTTTTTTTAATTGAGATTACCATGCCCTTGTTCTCTTCCCTTATGATTTTGTTGTCTTTTATGTTAAAAAAATTGGCTTTGATACCATATGAAGAAGAAGAAGAATGAAAGAAAAACCTTGCTGCACATTTAGTTACTGCAGTTTGCTACATCTAGAAACTTATATACACTTAATCTATTATCCTCTACATCTCAGATAACATATTCCTACAAATTTTGTCACATTACTCAACTAATAAACTAACTACAAAGTAATAAATACTCTCTCAGTAGCATTCTCGTCTCCCACGAAGATACGCGGCACTGGAACCAATAAATGTAAATCCAGAATTTAAATCAGATTTTGCGTCCATTATTCGAGTATCTGGCATAATTGATAAGTTTTTCAGGACCATACAAATGATGTAGAGAAAGCGCATAAAAAGATGGATATTACTGAGCCACAAGCCTACGACCATTCGATCAAGTTCTTTCATTGTCTACAAATTGGTGGACAGGGATGGGGGATATGAAAGAGACACGTAATGCAGGTTATTTGGTTGTATTGATCGATGGAGACCAAAAGGAAAGGGATGAATCCTTTCCATCAATTATTTTATTTTATTTTATTTTATGGATTGAGAATCCATTTCTATCTTTTACAGTTACATTTTCAATTTTTTAATTAATTAAAAGGATTAAGAGAAAAATACAATCAATGAGATTTTTTTTTCAATTTTACTATTCATCTAAATATTTTCTATTTTCCTTCTGCTCATCCCTTACTTGAAATATAAATTAAGACTATATTTTTCAAGTGTTCCTTATTTTTATTCTTTACCCTTGTGAAATTTTTAACATCGAGAATATCCAAGTATAAACTTATTTTACTCATCTACCTGTCATATCATTGAAATTTGTTTAATTTCAAGAAATAGTTTTATGCAAGTTTTATCTTCATTTTCATCTTTCGTTCGAAAATCATTTATCCACCAAAAACCTAGCAAAAAAGTGTTTACTAAATAATAACTTTCTATAATAAAAAACAAATACCTCTTTTGGGTTATCTTTAAAATAATAAAGAAAAATAATTAAACAATTAGTGAATCAAATAGGAACTTGTTTTCTAAAATGTAACACTTGGATAAACATTTTTTATTAGTTTTTCCATTTTTTAAATCGAAAAGCTAAAAATAAATAAATAAATAGACACACACGTGAACATTTTCAAAATAATATTTATTTTGAATTTTTACATAGTTTTAGTTTTTTTTAAAAAAAAATGTTTCGTAAATAATTTCCTTTGGCTCATATTCCTCGATTTTTAATTCTTATTTATACTGTCCATGTGAAAATGTCAAAGTACAGAAAATAGAGCATTCATGCATTTTGTTTTACATACTTTGCTTAGTCAAAACTAGAAAACCTTTTTAGTTTATTCATATCAAATTTTCCTATAATTAATAATAATAATAAAAAAATCATAAGCATATTACTTGCATACAAGGAAGTGAAAACCTTTCATGGTTAATTCACATGTTAGGCGGAGGAGACTTATTTAAACCTAAAGTTTCGAATTCAAATTTGTCACTAACTTTTTAAAAGGTGACATAGTCATGATCAATTAATCATTTTCGTAGTAATACTTAAAATTTTGGCTCTGGCGTAAAAGTCTTGATGCATCTCTAGTAGATAAATATAATATTTCCTGCTAGTTTGAAGCTATTCATATACCAATTTTTTTATATAAAAAAATGTCAAAAAATATCGAAATGAATTTATAATATATCGATTCCTATTTAATCTGCATAATGTCGCGTTATCATTTTTTTATTAGAAAAGAATGAAATGAGTTTTGTGGAAGGTACACGAAGTAATGGAGGCGTCCCTCTTCTATATTTAAAAAATCTTTAAAATACAATTGAATGTGTAAATTTTATGCCTTTCCTGTGTGCCAGGGAAAGAGCGAAAATAAACTATTACATGTTTTCTTGATTATAAAGATTTAAACTCTCAATGAGAATAATTACATCTGCAGATGATTGAGACTGTTTTTGTGTGTGTGTGTGTGTATTGCCGTCATCTGTTTACTTTACTGCTCATGGGTGGTTACCTACGTTACTATAGAATCGGTAGAGAATAAGTACACCTGGTAATGGGTTTATCATAATAAAATCATTTTATAATTTTATAATTAAAATTTATTAATTTTTTTATGGATTGATTTTTAAATAAAAAAATTATAATAATTTAAATTGAAATATCAATCAAGATTTTTTTAAAAATAAAAATATATTTTTTCATAATATTATATCTCAAAAATAAAGTTATATTTAATGAATAGAATTGTATAAAAATTAACAAATGAAAAAAATAATTTTTTATTTTTATTTATTGCCAATGAAAAGATTAATTTTTGAAATTATTTGCATAGCGCGACAAGTCGAGTAGAAAAAAATCATTTTATAATTTTATAATTTTTTATTTAATTATTTTTTTACATGTTTCTTCATAAAATTTCTACTTAAAAAATGATTAATTTTTCTCTATTCCTTAATTCTTAAATAAAAACTTATAATAATTTAAACTGAAATGTTACTTAAGAATTCAAAAAAATACAATTAATGTGTAGACTTGTATAAAAATTAACTAACAAAAAAATAAAATTTTATTCTTATTTAATGTTGAAGGAAAGATTAAATTTTGAAAGTATGTGCATTTGATTTATATATATTTATTTACAAAATAATCAATAATATTAGCTTAAAAAAATGTAATTGAATAATTGGTTGGTTCATTTAAAAAATTATTTAAATTATTTTATTTCAAACAAATTGGTTCTATAATGTTAAAAAAAATATTCATAGCAAATAATTTGTATTATGCGTAAAGATATAGTTAATTTTTAATAAAAATAATGATTCAATATTTATATATATATATATGTCTTGACCATACCTAATAGACCGAGACAAATTATTTGAAATACGCTTTTAATATTTTAGATTAAAATAATTATATATTTATATATATGCAACAATCATTTAAAAATTCTAAGAATTCATGACATATATTATACCAATTTATTTAAAAAACAATCATGTTTTAAAAATTTATTCTAAAATTCAAATATAGAGAAAATAAATTATATTTATCGGTAAATAAAATTTTATAGAAAATAGTAATTGGATGAGTTTTCATAAGAAATAATAAATTTAAAAAATAAGAGTAATATAAACTTAAATATATGTTAATTTTGAAATATAAAAAATAGTGTGTGTGTGTGTGTATGCATGTATATATATATGATCCTCGCTATACCGCATAAAAAACACAAATAATAACATTTGATGTTCCAAAATTTTGGCCTAAATATTCTTCATTTAAAAAAAAGAAAAAAAAAGAATCAAGCCAGCGCGGTTGAGCTCGAATAGCCGGATCCTTAAATAGATTCTATTTGTCGAGACGAACAAAATGATGGTAAGCTCGATTGTCGGGTGACTAGAATGGACCTCGTCATGCCTCTCTCTCTCCTCCCTTTCTCTCTACTACCATGTAAGGACCAAAATGAAAAAAAAAGTTATGGATTGAAAAAAAAATTACAACGTGAGGGATAAAAATAGAAAAAAATGTTAAATTTGCATATTAATTGCAAACACACACAAAAAATCAGAAAAAAATTACAAACTCGTTATAAAAGAAATAGAAATAATAAGAGGATTGAAAGAAAGGATAACAAGAAAATGAAATCACTATAATATGAATACAAGTGATAAGAACTTTATACTTTCTTTTATTCTCTCTAAAAAACTTACACACCAACTAATGAATAATCAAGTTTATTTATAGGTTTTAAATTTGAGAAGAGAATTAGAAGGGTCTATGAATAATCAATTGCATCACCCTTTCAATATCTCATATTGAATGATGAGTTGAATCATATTAAGAATCATGAGTAGTAGGGATAGGAAAAGTAAATGAACATAACAATAGATATTTATTATTTTATAACACTCCCCTTGAATATCCATTGTATAAGGAACATGCCTCGTTAAAACCTTACTAGGAAAAAACCTAATAGAAAAAAATTATAGTGAAGGAAAAAGAGTACAATATTCCTTGTACGCATTAATCTCAATGTTGGCCTCCGCATGTTAAAAACATCATTTGAGATCTCTAAGACAATGTATTTCAATCGTGTGAATCATTTTCTCAAAAGTTGTGGTAGGTAATGCTTCGGTGAACAAATCTGTTGGATTGTCACTTGATTGAATTTGTTGAACATTAATATCACCATTTCCTTGAAGATCATGTGTGAAAAATAATTTTGGTGATATATGCTTCGTTCTGTCACCTTTGATGTACCCTTCCTTTAATTGAGCTATGCAAGCGGTATTATCTTTATACAAGATTGTTGAAACTTCCTTACTAGTGGATAAACCACATGTCTCTCGAATATGATAGGTCATCTTAACCAAATACATTCTCGACTTATCTCATGAATTGCTAGTATTTTTACATAGTTTAAAGATGTGGCACGTGTAGTTTGCTTCATAGAATGTCAAGATATAGCTATATCTTTATATGTAATTATATAACTAATTGTGATCGAGCTTTATGTGGATAAGATAAATAACTTGTATTTGCATAACCAATTAATCTTGTCTTTGATTTATTACGAGTAATATAAATCGGTATCAATTGTTCCTCGAAGATAATGTAATATATGATTAATTCCATTCAAATGTTTTCTTGTTGGAGCATAACTATATCTTGTCGAATATTATTAGCAAGATATATCAATACACTAGTAGCACTAAGATACGGTACTTCAAGACCAAGTGGTTCTTCGTTATCTTCTCGAGGTTGAAAAAGATCTTTTTGCATATCAAGTGAATGAACTACCATTAGGCTAGTCAATGAATGATGTTTATATATAATCACTATAGAACTTTTTTCTATATAAATTGAGTGATGAATAAAAGTCTCGTTTTCCGAGTACTCGAACTATAGATCGAGATAACTTTTTTTCCTAAGGTATTCACATCAAATGCTCTTTTTAGATAACTTATGACACTTGTAATCTCTTCAAAAGTTTTAATAATACTTAAGTTATCAACATATACAACAAACTCTTTTTCAAATAAAAATACATGAACAAATAGAGATATTTTTTTTATAACTTTTTTTCAATAAATAAGCATTGAAGTGATTATATCACATGCACACGGGTTATAAATAAACAAGTAGATACAAAAATAAAATATAAATTGAATTTCTAAAAACTAAAATAATAAAACAAATACTAATAATTCTAATAGAGATCTCTATAATTTAATTGAATTCTTTTCTTGAGAATATGTATTACATGCTTCGGCATGTTAAGTCCTTCTAAGACTTTCATATTGATATCGTTTCAAATAAACCATGATCACATTCATTAAATGCATGCATATGAATGTTTGTCGTATATTTTACCAAGCTAATGAGATAATAAAATATACTTGCATCTATTATAGGAGAATATGTCTCCTCATAATCAATGTCAGCTTTTGCAAAGACTCTTGTGTTATAAGTCTTACTTTGTATCTTATAATCTCATATTTTTTATTTTATTTTCATAAAAATACTCATTTATATCCCACTAGCTTAACATCTTCAAGTGTTTTAGCTATGAGTTCAAAAAAATTACTATTTTATAAGAGAACATAATTCTCGCTCGGATTGCTTTTTTCACTTAGGCCAATCATCTTTATGTTGACATTCTTCAATAGATTTTGGCTCGGGGTCCTTATTTTCATTCGGAATATCAATTGAAACATTATATACAAAAATGTTTCTTTTCGGTCCTTATTTTCTCCCTATATTGACATGATTTATCAAAGTCTCTTAATTTTTCTCAAGCATTTGGACTTCTTCCGGAATCCTATTATCATATTTATCTTGGACCGTTTTGTGAATATTTGCATCTTTCATATTTTCATCCTCGTCTTTTTCTTTTGGAGATTTTTATCTTTAGAACCGATACGTCTTTCACGCTTTAGGCGTGCTTTAGATTCATTAGCTATATCATTAATAGATCGTCCCTCCAGGACATCAATTTTAATAGAAGCATTCTTAATGAGTACATGCATTTTAGTTATTCTTTTATTATACGAGATGCATCTACCGGTTGTTTTATAATACCTTGTAAACGAATTATCTTCTAAACTTTTAATTCACATTATCTTCTACAAAGATCAACATGATATAGGATAAAGTACTCCATGTAATTTTTTTCAATATTTTTAACTCGCTTATTTTACTTATTCTCTCCCCTAATGTTGAAAAAACTGTTTCATCAATATGACAATCAATAAATCGAGCTATAAAAATATCTCTTATTCATGAATCAAGAGATTGAATTATCGAAGAGGATTCAAATCCAACATATATTTTCAATCTCCTTTAAGTGCCCATTTTATTTCATTATGGAGGAGCACTATGGATATACACTACAATGTCAAAAATTCTTAAATAAGAAATATTTGGCTCATGACCATAAATCAATTAAAGATGAGAGAATTTCGATAACTTATGGTTCCGATACGAATAAGTGTTGCTGTATGTAAGATTGCATGTCCCCAAACATAAACATGAAGTTTTATTTTTATAAATAACAGTTTAGCTACGATTGAAACCTTTTAATAAATAATTATGCTAAACCTTTTTTATTATAAACATAAGCAACTAGTCGTTCAATCTTTATTCTAATAGCCAATCAATAATAATTTAATACTTGAGAAATAAATTCATTAGCATTATCAAGGTGACTTGTTTTCATGACATAATCTAAAAATTATACTCGAAATTAAATTATTTGTCAACAATCTGGAAAACGTCAAGTTTTGAGTAGATAATAAGCATATATATAACCATATTATGGATGCATTTATTAAAATCATAAAACATCTAAATGGTCCACATGGTGGATGAATTGATCCACATATATGATCACCTTAAATACATTCTAAAAATACTGGAGATTCAATCTCAATTTTGCTTGGTGATGGGTTAATCATCAATTTGTCTAGACAACATACGTAACATGAAAATTCATTAAATTAAAGAATCTTCTAGCTTTTCAATAGATATTCATATGAATTTTCAATAATTTTTCACATCATGAAAGACCTAGGATAACACAATTGGTCATGTCACATAATAAATGTATTTAAATTAGTAAACTTCGGTTTACTATAACATTTGTTTCAATCATTTTAATATTTGTAATAAAGACTAGAAGAGAAATCGGATAAATTTTTTAATACATATTTTCTACCCGGTATAATAATTATAATATATAAATATTCACATTTGCTATATTGATATGATATTAATTTAGATGAATATCTTTGAAGCTCAATAAATTTATATGAGTCTTTGAAGAGAATAGTACATCATTTATAATAAAATTTATCCTTTCGGATAATAACATATTTGCTCTTCCGAAGCCTTTAAATTGTATCACTTCAAATAATAATATATTGACTCTTCTAGAGCCTTTAAACATTATCTTTTCGGGTAATAATATATTTTCTCTTATAAAGTCTGTAAAAATTTGTTTCTTCGAGTCATAATATAATCGCTCTTCTAGAGCCTTCAAAATTTATCTTTTTAGATAATAATATAGTCACTTTTTTAGAGCTTTCTATTGGATTGATATTATCATATATAATATTGACATAAAATAAATAATCAAATAAATCAATATAAAATAAATAAATATATTCTTTATAAACATAAAAAAATAAATCAATAGTAAAATAAATTTGTAATCATCACTATACGATAAAAATTATAAGAAATATAAAAAATTTTATTTATAAATAAAAAAACTATCAAGTAATTAATTTCAATTACTATTATTTTTATATATAAAAAGGGACCTTCATATTTTACTCTTTATTTTTTTAATAAGGCTTGATAAGGCCTAATGAGGTGCTTTGGTGTACAACGTGTACACGACCAATGTCTATTCATTTATAACATTCATTTTTAGAATACCGACTTTATCTATTTCACGATTATAATGATAATTATTTTGACCACGTCCATGACTATAATCATATCTTCTTCTATGCTTAAAATTATTACAAATTGTCACATTCACTTTCGAGAATGGAGTATATCCAATTGGTTGAGATTTATTCTTTTTCATCAATAGTTTTTCATTTTATTTAGTCGTCATGAACAAGTATGAAATTGATTCAAAATATTTCTTAAACTCTTTTTCTTGATATGCTACTGCAGGAGCATATTCGAGACATGAAAAGTAACATTAACTTAGCATCAAGCACTCATGATCAATAATTCTTACCTAAAATGTCAAGGGCCACAAAATCAAGTTTTATGATGGTTGATATAATATCATTAAAATTGTATATTGCAAAGTATAATAATAATGTTAAGAAATAAAGATAAAATTTAATAATAAAATTTAAATAAAAACAAATATAATCATAAAATTTGAACTTTTCAAATAATATATATTATATTATTAAATTTTATATATTAAATCATTAAAAAATTTCAAATGTATATTCTATGTATCATTAGATTTAAAGTACATGATAAATTAGATACATATCTCTTAATGATTTAAATAATAATTTAGATCCAATTGGTAGAGCAGATTGTGTAGAAGAAATCCAATTGTTAAAACAATTGATTAAGTCTTTTGGTAGATACATATCTTATGATCTATTGTCTCAATTGGTTAGAGCTTCGTATCGATAACTCTGTTATAAAAGAAATAGAAATAATAAGAGAATTGAAAGAAAGGATAACAAGAAAATGAAATCACTATAATATGAATACAAGTGATAAGAACTTCAAAGTTTTTTTTATTCTCTTTAGAAAACTTATACACCAACTAATGAATAATCAAGCCTATTTATAGGCTTCAAATTTGAGAAGAGAATTGAAAGGGTTTATGAATAATCAATTGCATCACCCTTTTAATATTTCATATTGAATGATGAATTAAATCATATTAAGAATAATGAGTAGTAGGGATATGAAAAGTAGATGAATATAATGATGGACATTCATTCTTTCATAACACAAACAAAAATTACTTAAATTATTTAAATAATCGTGAATAGTTATTTTAGGTATTTGAAAAGTCCGTCAACAATATTTACTCGTTAAAAAATCCATGCCTTTTAATTTTTTTTTTAATAATATAAGTTTGTGGTGTAAGAAATATGGCTCGATGTTATGGCCCATATGTTTTTGTAAGCCCATATTAAGTTGGTTTAGGGTTTTCTTAATTTAATAGTTTGTTAAATATGGATCGTTAATTTAGTACTTGATGAACGTACAAGATTTAATGTTAACAATTATATAAACTAGTCCTCTCTCTACCCTAAAAGAGTATGGAGACAAAAACATAAAAATACAGAACCCACGTATTTTGGCTATCCATCAAACCACTCGATACGGAAAAGGGGGTTAAGGGAGATAAACTAATTTATATGATTCGTGATTGTTGAAAGCTCTCTCTACGTCATGTTGAATTCCGCTAAAGATAAGTAATTTATTCGCTTTATTTATGTGATTATTATTTTATTCAAGATCTGAATGAACATAAATGATTTATATTTTGATTATTGCATGATATGATTTATGTTTTGATATTTAAGCATTAATTTTTTACACATGGAACGGTGAAAGGTACATGAATAAATGCAGGCGTCCCTGTTTTATATCTCAATTATTTTTTGATGGGACTCGAACGTGTGGATTTTACGTCTTTCCTGTGTGCCCAGTAAAGAACGAAAGGAAACGATTACATGTTTTCTTGATTAAAAAAATTTCTAACTCTCCATTGGAATCAGGACATCTGCAGATGATTGAGACTGTTTTTCTTTTCCTTTTTAGAACTATTTTCGTCGTCTGTTTACTTTACTGCCCGTGGCTACGCTGCTACAGAATGGGTAGAGGAGTTTGGCAGGCCTAAAGGCAGGCATCCTAGGATGCAAACTAAAAATTAAGACTGCCATTTTATTTACTTGATACACATGAGAAGCTTCCAAAACAGTTAAATTATAAGGGATTCCACCAAATCCTCTATTAAACTATGTCATACCGGGAGGGAGGAGTAGATTATAAATTAGTCATTCTAGTTTTAAAAAATAAATTAATTAGTTCCTATAATTTGAAAATTAATTAGATCCTTCAATTTAACACATAATATATCTAAATTATTTTTCAAAAGACATACCCAACCTTAAATCACACGGACACAGCTCTCTCTCTCTCATTTTCTTCTCTTCTCTCTCTTCATCTCGCTCACTCTCTATATATCTTTTTGTCTATCTCCCCAAAACTCAATATTAAATATTTAATTTTTATATATGTTGAACGTTAATTTTATCATAATCTTAATTTATGATAATTCTCGATATGATAAAAAAGAAGAAGAGAGAATAGTTCTTTAATCATCGTAATTCTAGCCATGACTGTCGAAAAAACAAATGGCAAACGTCAAGATTGCAACCTAGAGTCGATTGGTACCAAAATTTTCGCATTGAACACCAAGATGTTGAATTTTCCAGGTCCAAACAATAAACTGGATCTATAAATTAGTTTTTGATTTCATGTGTGTAGATCTGTTATTAAAAAAATATATTATTAAGGCTTGATTGATTTTGTCGAGGTTGTAATTATGAATTTGATGGTGACTTGATGAAATTTGGTAGCCGAAAAAATAAGAAATGGTAACCGACGGTGGTTAGACAAGTATAGAAAATATATAACCATGAATACGAATTCTTTTTCTTCTTTTTTCAATCCGAAATTTGAAAACACCAGCTAATATTATGAGTAGCTTGTTCCACCATCCCAACCATTTTCAATGAAATGGTGAATGAAGGTGAAATAGATGAGTGAGGAGACGTAAGAGAGCAAATTAAGGATTAATTTTAAAAAAAATGAAGTGAGAGAAGTACGGAAAGTGAAAGAGAAAGGTAGGATATGTTAAAGTGGTGCTTTAGGGTTGTGTTCAGTGTCATCCATCAGTAAAAAGCTATCTCGGAAACAAATTTTGTTAAATACGTGACCCCTCAATACAAAACTCACAAACTCTCAAAAGACTGAGTGATTGACAGATTTAAAAATACAAAAACTAATTGATTAATTTTTTAATTAGTTTTTCAAGCTAGAGTAATTAATTAATTTTATTTTTCAAATCAAGTGAGACCAAGTTATAATTTACTCTGCCTGGACGTTGGTTTAAATATATATATATATATATATATAAAGGTAAAATCTCTGAAGGTCTGATTGGTGACTACTGCACGATGGTTACACGAGTTTAAGGCTAATTTGGGTCATTGTTCGTCAGCGAAAGCTGAATCATGGGAGGCATTGGTTTGAATTTAGCATGGCGGTGGGGATTTAAGCATGTTATTTAAAGCTAACTAGTTAAGCAGTTTTTAGGCTATACTGTTTAAACCTCTTCTTTATTTGAATTCTTTTGAGAATTGGTTCGTGTATTCTCAATTATAATTTTGATTTTTTTTAATACTTTGATATATTTGAAATTAAATATTTCTGTTACCATTTTCAAAATTTGGTCCATCTTTTGTCCATAAAACTAATGAAATGAATTAAATATTGGCAACTTCAATAGCTTTTAATGTAACTGATCAAATTTGATTTTTTTTTCTATATTGAATAATGTTAAAAAATTTGAAAATAAAATTTAATATTAGCATAATTTTAATTCTCCATCTAGAAATTTTGGTTTTAAAGTTATTTATTTTAAGGCTATTGATGCTTTTTTTTAGCTAACAAAGGGTATTTATGCTACTTTTTAAAAAAAATAAAAAATAAAACCAAAATTTTTAGGTGGTGAATTAAAATTATGGTCTTAATTTTAAAGTTATTTATTCTAATTTCAATTTTTTAAAATTATTCAATAAAAAATAAATAAGATAAATAACTTAGTTATCATTATATAATTGGTCAAGTCTCCAATTTGTTCTTATGTTTCTAATTGTGTTTATTATATCTCTCTACAATATTTAATTTTTCAATATATATTTCTATCAAGTTTTTCTATCTAAATCGACGTAATTAAAATTTTTTATTCTGAAACTATCATTGAACAATAAAAGAATATAATTTTAATTTTTTGAAAAAAAATTAAAATATTTATTTTTTAAAATTTGAATGGTTGAATAATCTTGATTTTTTTTTTATTTCTTAAAATATTTTGAGCAATTTTGAGAAATTATTTTTATTTTATTCTTATATAACTCGGGAGAAATTTTATAAGGAAAAGTATAATTTTATCGATTTGAGTGAAAAAGAAAACTTTTAAAAGACATAGTGGAGAATTCGATATGATACAAGAACATAATAACAACAACTAAAAACGTATGGTTATCTTAAAGACTTGCCTAATTATATAAATATAAATTGAGTTATTTAATAAAATAAACAATTTAAAGATTATTAAAGTTCATGATATTTAAATCATTTCATTAGTTTATAAGCAAAATATGCACAGAATCCTGAAAAAAGTAACATAAGTGCTTGCAAAACAAAAAATAACGAATTTTTTGAAAGATATGTGCGTCCCTAAATAAAATAGTGATGCACCAACATGGGTCAATGGTGTGTTTGAATGAGGATAGAGATAGACACATTGAATTACGTATGAATCCATAAAAAAATAATAAGAATATTTTTACATCCAATTAATTTTTTTTAATTTTCTCTCTCATTTTCAATGTGTCTATCTTTATCCTCTAAATGAGTCCATAAAGTAATTACTATACATGTCACTAATTACTTTTTAAGTATTATAAAATTTCTCTATATGAGAACATGTCACAAACGAATATGTCGGCATACCTTAACATGTCACGTTTTATTTTTTTGATATGATGACGCACAAGATGTGTTCAGGCCTAGATTTAAATACTCTAATTATGTTGCGAAACATCTTATGCATCCAAGGTCCAATCATCTATTTTGATGGTCGGAAGGCTCAAACTCAATTTTCCTTTCAATTGCCACAATATTTATACTATATAATATTTATTTTCTTGCTGAAGGAAACAAGATGAAACAATAAGCGACTCAATTTGAAAAAAAACCAATTCTATAGACTAGGAAAATTAAATTACTCTCGATAGATTCAATACAAGTCAAGAAAAGTGGAAAATTTTCCCACTTCAATTACCTGCTATTTCACAATAGAGTAAATACAAACGTTAAATAACTTTTAATGTGTTTATAAGTGATAAAGAAAATGACAAAAAGGTCTTGAGTTCACATAAACGAAAAAGAAGCTGTATATGTTTGATTTTTGCTAAAATTAGTTAACTTAAGAAAAGGTGAGAAGAAAGATATTGCTTTTGTCCTTCAAACAACGGTCAAGAGCAAAACTGAATAAAAATAGAATTGGAATAGTCGAAATCTCTCAACAAAAGGAAGGATAAGAAATTTGGAGAATTATTTTATGAGCATAATTCCATAGCATAAAAAGAAGTCAAGAGTCATTGCCCGAAGATGAAGACAATTCAAAAGGCCTCAAAGAATTATATAACATGGAACTTTCTTTGGAAGCACCCGAATTCGCTTTCCTGCTTTGAAATTTCTTGTGAGCAAATTTGGCGGGTCCATTAACTGAATCAACGGTCAACTTTTCTTTTTCGATGAAACTTCAAATTAGCCCCTAATGTATTACCCAATTCTCATTTGAAACCCATAATAAACCATTTTATCTCTTACACTCCAAACGATTCCAACATTTCTCCATTAATTTGTGCCCTTTTGTCAAATTTTATTTATTGTTTAATCAATTGTTTTTTTCCTTTTCAAAATAGCTAGTATGATAAAATCTTTTATATTGGTATTCAATTGAAAATCAGTATATGTTAGGAACTAAAATGAGGTTTACTATTTACAATTTTCTTTTCATGTCTAAATCAGTTAAGGATGGCAATTTGTCATGTCCCAACGTAACGCCACCCTACCCTACCTCGATCAACGTGAGGATTTTTTGAGTTGATTGGAGAATGAGACAGAGAGTTCCGTCTCGTATTTATTTTGAATAGGGATAGAGCGAGGATGATATTTATTTGTCTCATTTCGTTTGTCTCGTTTTATTTCGAAATTATAATTATACCTTATATAAAATCTATTATTATTAACTCCTAAAATTTATTTTTTATATTAATTATTATTTTTTTATTATAATTTGAAATTTAGTGATACAATGAGATGAGACGAAACGAAAATAAAAAAAATTAAATAAAGCACTGGCATACCATAGAGGTCCATCCTCATTTGAGGTTGGAATGTTACGAGAAATATTACTCTACGCAGGATCCGTGGCAGGAACAAGATAAAATTTTCAGAAACGGGCCATCCCCGCCCTGGTCCGCCACATTTCCATTCCTAAAATCAGTACATGAATAGTTATTTTAGGCATTTGAAAAGTCTGTGAACAATATTTACTGTTAAAAAATCCATGCCTTTTAGGTTTTTTTTTTTTTTTTAATAATATGATTTCGTGGAAGGTATATGAAGCAATGCAGGCGTCCCTGTTTTACGTCACGATTATTTTTTTATGAGACTCGAATATGTGGATTTTATGTCTTTCCTGTTTGCCCAGTAAAGAACGAAAGGGAACGATTGCATGTTTTCTTGATTAAAAAAATTCTAAACTCTCAATGAGAATAAGTACATCTGCGGATGATTGAGACTATTTTTATTTTCTTTTTTAGAATTATTGTTGTCGTCTGTTTATTTTACTGCCCGTGGCTACGCTACTACAGAATGGGTAGAGGAGTTTGGCAGGCCTCTAGGATGCAAACTAAAAACCAAGACTGCATTTTATTTACTTAATACACGTGAGAAGCTTCCAAAATAGTTAAATTGTAAGGGATTCCACCAAATCCTCTATTAAACTATGTCATACCGGGTGGGAGGAGCAAATTATAAATTAGTCATTCTAGTTTTAAAAAACAAATTAATTAGTTCCTATAGTTTGAAAATTAATTAGATCTTTCAATTTAACACATAATATCTAACATATTTTTCAAAAGACATACCCAACCCTAAATCACGTGAACACAACTCTCTCTCCTTCTCTTCCTCTCTCTCGATGACCATCTTGCTCGCTCTCTGCACATCTTTTTGTTTGTCTCTCCAAAACTCAATATTAAATGTTTAATTTTCAATAATTCTATCATAGTCCCAATTGATGTTAATCTTCTACATGGTAAAGAAAGAAAAAAAGAGAATAGTTCTTTAATCATCGTGATTTTAGCCATGACCATCGAAAAAATAACAAAGAGTATTTATGCTACTATTTTTAAAAAAATAAAATTAAAACCAAAATTTTTAGGTGGTGAATTAAAATTATGGTCTTAATTTTTAAAGTTATTTATTCTAATTTCAATTTTTTAAATTATTCAATAAAAAATAAATAAGATAAATAACTTAATTTATCATTATATAATTGGTCAAGTCTCTAATTTGTCCTAATGTTTCTCATGTTTCTAATTGTGTTTATTATATTTCTCTACAATATCTAATTTTTCAATATATTCTTCTTTCTAATTTTTCTATCTAAATTGACATAATTAAAATTTTTATTCTAAAACTACCATTGAACAATAAAATAATATATTTTTAATTTTTTGAAAAAAATATAAAATCTTTATTTTTTAAAATTTGAATGGTTGAGTAATCTTGATTTTTTTTTCGTAAAATATTTTAAGCATTTTTGAGAAATTTTTTTATTATATTCTTATATAACTTAGGAGAATTTTTAACACAAAAAGTATAATTTTATCGATTTGAGTGAAAAAAAAAAAAACCTTTTGAAAGACAGTGGAAAATTTGATATGATACAAGAACATAATAAAAACAACTAAAAAAGTATGTTTATTCTTGCCTAATCATATAAATATAGATTGAGTTATTCACTCAAATAAATAATTTGCACAGAATCCTGAAAAATGTAACAGAAGTACTTGCACAACAAAAAATAACGAATTTTCTGAAAGACAGGTGCGTCCCTAAATGAAATTGTGATGCACCAACGTGGGTAATTGGTGTCTCTGCGTAAGGATATGTCACAAACGGAAATGGCGGCATACCTTTAACGTGTCACATTTTTTTTGATATAATGACGCATAAGGTGTGTCCAGGCCCAACACCAAGTACCCACCTTGCTTTATGATGTTTCGACGCACCTGGTGGGTCCAGGCCCAGATATAAATATGCTAATTATGGTGTGAAACATCTTATGCGACGAAGGTCCAATAATCTATTTTGATGGTCAGAAGGCTCAAACTCAATTTTCCTTTCAATTACCAAAATATTACAAGAAAACTAAGAGATCTGAATAGTTCTGTTCAGATACTGTTTATTATGACTCCAATTAATTGTAGACTATCACATATTTGTATTGTACTACCTTCTTTATTGCATCTGACTGTCTGAGCTGTTGTTTTATTCTTAAATGATTTGTCTTGCTGTCTGTAGTTCGATTTGCATTTGTCTTTCTACTTTTCTTTAATTTTTTATGTCATCGACGGGTTTCTGTTAATATTTATTTTATTGTGGAAGGAAACAAGTTGAAGCCATACGCGGCTCAATTTGAAAAAAAAAAAAATCAATTCTATAAACTAGGAAAATTAAATCACTCTGGATAAATTCAATAAAAGTCAAGAAAAGTGGAAAATTTTAGCGTTTCAATTACCCGCTATTTCACAATAGAGTAAATACAAACGCCAAATAACTTTTAATGTGTTTATAAGTGATAACAAACATGACAAAAAGGTCTTGAGCTCACATAAACGAATAATAAGCTGCATATGTTTTATTTTTGCTAAAATTAAATAAGTAACTCAAGTTATATATATATATAGGTTTTGACATAAATTCAAACTATATAATAAATAGATTAGACTGAAAAAAAAAAACCTACAAGAATTTAAATCGTAAAGATAGACGCAGATATTTTGACGAAGTTAATATCCATATCTTGTTATTGAGATATAAAAATTGATTTGGTGGGTTCAAAATAAGATTCACTATTAAAAGTGGACCCTAGTGATATATTTTTTTAAGTATTTGCTAACAAGTTAAAAGGGATTTAACTCAAAAAATTCAATTTTTTTTCAATTCAAATTTGATTGTCTAAACACAAATAACGTGACATGATCTTAACGAGTCAAGAATCATTCTTAATTCATTGTAAATATCAACCTCACATTATTATAATAAAATTTTAATTTTTTAAACTCTAGCTAAAAACCTCTCAACTCTCTCTCAAAACTCTCTTCCTCTTACACTGGACGATGCCTAAAAATTCATTAATTTGAATTGACTCATTCGAACTATCAACTATTAGCATTATTTGCTTCTCTTCACACACATCTCACTAATTAAATCTATTTTAGTTGATTGATTATTATTTTTAAAAGTTACAATAGTATTTTTTTGTATTGAAACATGTTTGCCTACCAATCGTTTAATCGGTTCTCAAAGACCTCTACACAAAAAGAAAGATAATTATTGCTCTAATTATCCCTGCTTGTGGTAGTTTGCATTAGCATGCTTCTTGTTCAATCTCCCCTTGGATCACCATTAACGGATTCTCCATCTCCCCTGGCAGACATTTAAATCATGATTGTAAATATCTAATAAAATCAAACTCCAATTAACACAAGTCTCAAGACAGAAGAAAAGGTAAAATTGCCATTGGAGACAACACAAATCTGCTCATGGAAAGGCATTAGGACAACATAGCAATTGAGATCATATTTGCAATAGGAAAGGGAGCAACACAAATATAATTGTTGTTACAAATAATTTGTCTGAACTTAGGTCATTTATTTTCTTTTCTTTCCCTTTCTCTTATCATCAATTCACCATGCACATAAGGCAGATACTTGAAATACAATTTTTTAAATCTGATTCATTTTGAAAGTTATGTCAAAATAGGTAAAATCATACCCCCAGGTCATTTTGGCATTGCACCAATTCAATGTGAGCAATAAAGTACACAGGTTTGATAGTTTAAGAAGTGGATGCTATCGAGATCATCATAAGGTCCATCAAATATAAACATACACACAAGGATACATCTTTGAAAGCGCAAATAAAAGGAAAATCATTGAAACAGAAAAATGGAAGTGGTTATTTGGGCACTAATAGTTCAAGTAATTTATTTCAGGTTCCACTGTAAACAGAACGGGGATGAGCTGATATATCAGTTGTCCAGTATTTATTTCAACAGGATCACTGTACTTTAAACATATCGATGCACTGAGACTGACCTCATTACCCTTGACTTGAAATAAATATGACTCTTAATTAAGCTTGCTACCTGCCGAGCATTAACCCATACTAAGCCACTAAGCCAGCCTTAGTGCAAGAAAAGTTACGAGGGGGCCTTCCCTTTCAATTGATCTGGGACCTACTTAGAAATCTGTCACCAAGAAAGGTGAGTTAAACATCATCCCAGAAAGTCCAAAAAGTTGATCGGGGAAAATTGGTGCATAGTAACAAGTTGCGAGATTACTCATTACAGGAATCAGGTGGATTAAAAACAGCAATATAAGCTCAACATGATGAATCACAAGCAAAAGCTCATTACTTCAACTATAGCAGTCACGTAAGTGTTGCTTCAGATTTTCGTTGCTGCCATCTATGTTAACCTTTCAGAGAAAAAGAAAGTAGTAGCAGAGAACAGATGAACACAATATTAATAAAATGCAACACAACAAGAACGACAAAAAAATAGGAAGGGCGTATTGCTCGCTACTAATGATAACATCAAGCTTATAAGGTACCACAGAAACCACTCAAGTTTTAGGTGAATGTTTAGTGTCATTGTGTTAATTGTAAATTTACAGTGTTTTAATATTTAAGACAACTGGAAGTTGCAGCTAGCAAGGAGAGCCAAGGGTCATGTATGGAATTAACTAAGTGAATAAATAAAAATCATTATAAATTGATTACTTAAACAGTTTTGATCTCATATTTGATGCTAATGTATTTTCATCTGTTGCCGGATTCCATTATTGAGCATCCATACCATTTACGATATCAGTAATGCCAGTTTTACGGGTGTAGTTATCAAATCCCAGAAACCCTTTTCAACTCCAGAAACGAGTTCCTAGGTGTGGGAAGGAAGGGCTCATCGTTAAAAACCCGTCTGCTTCCAATATACTAGCCTCTATTCAATTGAGAAGATCGAATACAAACTATATAGTAGTAGTAATTACTACCGTTGAACAATAAAAGTGGAATATGTTACTGCCCGAAATCTGAAAATAAGCATTTAGCGTGCAATATGTCAAAGTATAGAAAGATCAATATTAAAATTGAAAATACAAGGACTAATTCTCAAATTACTTTACATTTACGAAACGTTTTAAGTTTGCCCAAGTTTTTTTATTGATGCTACTCAAGGATATTCAATTTTTTTAGCTTGGGATCCATCATTTAAGGAGTTTTCTTAGCTATTGAAACATGATTGGAAGGTTCGAATTCAGAACATTTATAGAGAAGAGAGTAAGTTAATCGGATTGATTAGCTAATCAACGTATTCTCTCCACTGTATGAGTTCCATTTCTTGATTCTGCTACTCATCAGGTCATATTCCCATGGACACTGTGCATTAACTGATGTCAAACTATCCAATCAATCTCCATGATAATTTAAATCAACAATGGCATTTTCTAATTTATTTTGACGAAAAGAATTTAATCAAGAGACGACAATATATATCGTCGTAGAGCTCATGTTGTTTAGAGAAAATCGCTTTTCTTATTTTGCCTGTTCGTGTGTCCATTCCAAAGCGTCGAGCATATGATGTTGTATTTAGATTGGGCCTGCATGGGTCAAAGTGCTCTACAATTCTTGTTTAGTAATACCAAGGCAGGCTGAGGAGACCCCTATTCGATCCAATAACAAGAAGCCTTGTTTGATGGTTTCCAACACAGCATTTCGTGGGTCTTTTAAAGCATTCGTTGGAGATGGACATAATGGGTCAACAGTCCACTTACCTTATAGTTTTAGTGGCTGCGTGATCCTTCATTCCGTGCGTCGCGAATTAACATTCTCCTGCGGTTCTCCCTGCTCATCCTTCTGTTAGACCGTTTACAACCCATGCAATATCAACAGCCGAAGCCCCTATTCTGCTAGTTGAAACTCAAATTGACTCAGGTACTGCTTCATGAACATAAGTAATTAAGAGAGTAAGTGAATGCAAGCAAAATTTGGATTTGGAAGCTAACGTCTTCTTGTACAGGAGAGAGAAATATAGTAATCGTGTCTTCTGATGAGAAATTTTATACGTTAGTTATTTCATGGACTAACTTTTGAAAAAAAAATAATAAATAAATAAATAATTACATCCGAATCCATAAAAAAAATATATATATTAATTTAATTTTTTTAAAAAAAGTTTTTTATCATATATATATATTTTTATTTGTATCTATCTTTTTCTATACAATAACTTACGTTATCTATTATTTGAGAATTATAAAATTTTTAGTCTTCAGTAACTCTTTGTCAAATGTGTGCGGTTAGGTAAATTTAGACTTGTCAATTACCAGTACATTCAAATGTCTATAAATTAATGCCACTAAACACAAATACCATATAATAAAGAGAATTACTTCTTTTTTTATTCCAGAAAGACAATTAGTCCTACTTGAAAAGTCATTGCTATGACATGCATTTATCATTATTTATTTATTTATTTGACGGAAATAAGATCATCGATCCAGATTCTACTTATCATGGTATTTCTCTCAGTTACGCAATTCTAAATAATAACAGTAATAATAAAAAAATCATTAGAATTCAATTTTAATGTAGCGTCGGAAGAATGGCTGTGCGTTGATCTGGCTCCATGGGAGCAAAGCTTAGCTAATAAGTTGGTTTTGGTTGGTGGAGACTGAAGAATATCAATGGAAGAATTTTTAGAACAAAACCTAGAAGGGTAAGTAAGTGTCAAACAAAAGAATGGACCAACAGACCACGGTTCCGTCCCAAAGACTGCGTATTATATTTTGATTTAATGATATTTTATGCTCCTGGACTATATATTAGAGTAGTGATAAAATGAAACTGCATTATTAATTTGATAAATTTTATTTTTGAACTGTTTTACTTTAGATAAGCAATATCCATCCTTTTAATACGATTTTTAATATTTATAAAAAAATCCCTTAAAAAATTATATTTTATTATTTTCGATTGATTTTTTCTATAGACACTAATAAAAATTCGATCCATCTTTATAAATAATTTTTTTTTTTGAAGCCAAAAAATATTTTTTAAATAATAAAAAATTAAAAAAGCAAGAATCATCTTTTTTTTAATTATATTTTTATTTTTACTCTTGAGGAGATCATAAGAATGTAATTTTAGTGTTGTTTACATATAATTTCCAAAATTAATATATTTTAAGTTTGATTAGATGTTACTTGTTCAAGTATGCAAATATTTAGAAAATTATATGAAGACTTAGCGGATCAATTTAGTTAATATTTATTATTTAAGAAAAAAAATACTTATTGTTCTAAAAAAATTATTTATAAAAATAAATTGAATTGTTATTAACATACGTTAAAATTTTCAATTCTAAATATAAAAAATTAATTTTTTAAAGAGAATTTTTGGTCTATAATAATGATAAAATCAAACGATACAATCGTTTATAATAACAACCAAATAAACTAAAGAATTGATATTTATTTAAAATATGATAATACAAGGAGAAAATTAATGGAAAAGATTATATAAACCTGAATGCGCCACAACGTTAACACTTCACCCAAAAAAAATTTCCATTAAACCATTACGTTTCATATTCGCATGCTTGACGTCAGTTCTAAAGCTCGTCTTCGTTAATTACAACTCTGCAGCTTTTTCTGGCTAGAATGATTTGCGGTCGCGCTTATCTCACTAATTCAGAAAATCCAAGATGTCATTAACGCACTTTGAAATAAACAAACACCGATAAGATATTTGGTACATCTAATAATAGAATATTGCGTTTACAATATTTGGCAAATTAGTACTTTCTCATTCCCTCAAGTTACCGGCCCTCAGGAGTCCTATCCTTCCTGCTATTTTTTAATATTATATAAGCATGTCTTGTCTTCACTCAACTTAGTGGATCAATTTTGTTAATATTTAATATTTAATAAAAAATAAAAAATACTTATTGGCCCAAAAAATTTATTTATAAGAGTAAATTGAATTTTTACTAACATAAGTGAAAATCTTCAATTCCAAATATAAAGAAAAATAATTTTTAAGGAGAATTTTTTATCTATAATAATGATAAAATCAAACGACAAAATGATTTATGATAACAGCCAAATAAAATGAATGGATAATATTTATTTAAAATATGATAATACAAAGGGAAAATTAATCGAAAAGATTATATAAATCAGAATGTGCCACAACCTTAACACTTCACCGCAAAAAGGAAAAAGAAAAAATCCCATTAAACCATTGTATTTCATATTCGTATGCTTGATTTCAATTCTAAAGCTTGTCTTCGTTAATTACAACTCTGCAGCTTTTTCTAGCTAGAATGATCTGCGGTCACGCTTATCCAACTAATTCAGAAAATCAAAGATGTCATTAACGCATTTTGAAATAAACAAACACCTATAAGAAGATATTTGGTACGTCTAATAGAATATTGTATTTACAAACACATATTCGGCAAATTGGTACTCTCTCGATAGTAATGGCAATTTGCCCCCATTCCAACGGAGTTTGGCCCTCCACGCTCTGACTGACATGAGAATGTCTCGAGTTGATTAGAGAATGGACGAGACACTATATCCCTCAATAAATTTGAACGACGATGGGACGAGTACGGTATTTGCTCGTTCCATCCCGCTCCAATTCGTTATTTGAAAATTATAATTATATTTAATATATATAAATTCTGATATTATAAAATAGTGATCGATATAATAGTGAGTTTTGATAATCTCTTAATAATAAAGATATGTAAAAATTTATATTTTTTAATTATATTTATGATATTTCATCAATTTATTAATATATTATTTATTTAATTAAAAATAATTTAATATATTATGAATTGTGTTGTAAACTTATAATTGAATAAATATTAAATTATTATTTTTAATTATATTTTTTATATATATTATTATCCATTTGCTCAGGGTAACGGGGCAAAATTTTTCAGAGCCTATATCCCCACATCCGTCCTGTACCATTGCCATTCCTATCTTTCATTCCTTCAACTTACCGGCTCTCATATCCTTCCTGCTATTTTTTAATATTATATAAGCATATTTTGTCTCCCACGTGAATCCCCAGTTCAATCATATGATGCCAAGAATAATTTTGTCAATGTCATTGTCTAGAGACTTGGAAATATGGTAAAACTTAAGAAAAAAACTGGGTTGAGAGGCCTACAAGAAAGATTAGTTGATTTGTTTTTGTTAATGGATTAGTTAATTTCATATTGCAGAAAGTCCTAATCCAGATTACCAAATTGGCCACTAATCCTACCTAAATTGTCAGGAATACGATCAATCAAAATAGGGGGAAGCTTTTTTCTGGTTATTATCAATTCTTCGTTTGCAGTCTAATGTACAACATTCTTGATTAAATGCCTATCACTAGAGCTTGAAAGACATTCATTTGATTGAAATTGTTGAACAAATTATTTAAATCGATTAAAATAATGTATGCGTGTAAAGTATTACTCCATTTTAGGTTTTACAACAAACAAATATATACAGCGGGTCTTCTGATAATTAACAGAGTGTAGCGGATGGAAAAGTTATTACAAGAGAACTATATATTCATAGGTAGCTGCGAAGCGCATCAATTCTGGGAGGAAACAAGAAAGCATTGGAAACATTAAGAAAAATTAATAAAACTTGAATTTATGTGGTGTCCTAATTTTTCCACTTGGACACTAGTTCATGGAGTGATTTGGTGGAGGAGCCATCATCACTCACTGCCTTGGCCGCAGCTTCCTTCAGCCTTTTCATTCGATTGCGCATTGCCAGCCCTTCTCCCCCTTGCATTAAACACTTCACAACTCTGGCAATCTCCTCTCGTCCTACTAGTCCATTTTCATCCACATCTGGTCGCAATGCCACCTTAAGGCCCTCGTTTAACAATACTGCATTTGTTTTTTGCTCGGCATAGAGAGGCCAAGCGATTAAAGGCACCTCATGCACAAGGCTCTCTAGTGTTGAATTCCAACCACAATGGGTTAGGAATCCACCCGTCGAGACATGACCAAGCACTTGAATTTGCGGTGCCCAAGATGGCACAAGCAGACCTTGTCCTTCGGTTCGATCCAGGAAGCCATTTGGCAGGAAAGTAAAAGGGTTTGCATTACTTCCGGCACTAAAGTAGGAGGCAGTAGTAGATTTATCTGGGCTTCTGACGACCCATAAAAATTTTTGCTCACTCATTTCCAAGCCCATGGCCAATTCATTTAGCTGCTCAAAAGACAGAGTTCCACCACTCCCAAAAGAAACGTACAAAACCGAACGGTTTGGTTGATCATCCAACCATCTGAGGCACTGCGGTCCATTAGCCCCACTAATTGTACCGGCTTGAATGATGGGACCAACCGGGTAGATAGGTGGTAATTTACCAAGTTCTTGATCTTGCAAAGCCTTTATAGTACCTGGCTCCAATTCCACGAAACTATTCAACAAGATGCCCTCAGCTAAACTATGTCGATTTGAATGGTGAAGGAACCATTTGTATGCATCATCCTTCCTGTCCTGAATCGGGTCAGGTAAATCCCTCCCGTGTACTGAAATTCCCCAGCCTGGTAGTTGTACAGGTTCAGGCAAATCCTTATACTCGCAGGAAACCATTTGATCCAACTTTGGCAAATAAAAATGCAAGGATAAAGTCATAGCCGTAGACAGGCAAGCAATATAAGATGGCACACTAAATTCCATGGCAACATCAATGACATCCGTGCCAAAAAGGTCGAGAACCAAAGCCACTAGTCTAGTACTGGCAACTAATGACTTCAGCACATCACGGATTGAGGAAAGCGAGCGAGTTACTGTGAGAGATATCTGGGTTTCAGCCCTAATTCCTGGCAAGTCATCAAAACTAACTGGAGGCAGAAATATATAGTTCATGCCTTCGGGAAGGGAGCCAAGAACTTTCTTCTGGGCATCTGGTGCTGGACCTATAGAGGGAACAATAAAGGTAACCAATAGGTCGTAGTTGAAAACAAGTTTCTTGGCCAACTCAACAAGTGGGATAAGGTGACCCATGCCTGGACTGGGCAAAATAGCTACATGGGGTTTCTGTGCCATGGTTGGAATTAAGCTTTGAATCGGAAAGAGCAAGCAATAGTAAGTAGGAGGGATGCGGCTGCTTCTACTCTGTTCAGGTTTTTTTTTACATGCAGTTGTATGGGATCCCGTTTTGTTGTTTCCATTGGGAGGACTTTTCAATGCTGGCATTTGTGGGAATGGCGCTTTGAAAATAAAGGACGTCATATGACCTAAGTTTTACGTAAATTTTCCCAGAAGTGTCTCCGTCTTTGAAATTTCCTCTCTTTTTATTCTTTTTTTTTTCAATAATTTCCTCTCCTCCTCTCTCACCATTCTAATATATATATATATAACTAATTCAATTAATTTGAATAGAAAAAATTAACAAAAATTAAGATTCATTCAGTTAATTTAGACAAAAAAAATTAATAGAATGTTGAATTAAAAACTTAATCATTTTTTTAAAAAATTAACTTCATAAAATATATGAAAAACACATTAAAAACTTATCTCATTATATAAGGATATGTCAAACTATTTCTCCTGCATTTTTACATACTAAATATGGAGTGGTAAAAAAAGAGAAGAAAATGGAGAAATTTCTTTTGCAAATAATTAGAAAAGTATAAGATATATTGGTGCAAAACCAAATTCAAATGACTTGTGCTTAATAAATTAAACACTTTCCTGTTTTTTTTTTTTTTTTTTTTTTTTTTTTTTTTAACTATCAATCAATATATATATATATATATGATCTTAAGTTTTTTTTTTTTTTTGAGTTACCAACGTTTTTCTGGATTTTGCTGCTGCTATGTACCACTATATTAAATCTCAAGCTTCTTCTAAAGATTTATCTTGATTTTGGTACTCCCAGGTAAAATATGTGAGTAGTTTTTTTAATCGATAATATCAATATTAATAACAAATTAGTATTTGATTAAAAAATAAATAAATTATAAAAATATTATTATTATTGAACACAAACTCTTATAATAAGGATAAATATTCTACTAAGTAGATTCCAATTACTTATCTGGAATCTACTCAATAAAAACTATATACATATATATATATATACACACACACTCTATTTATGAATGGCAGGTACACTCTTTTTCACCCTCTTTTTATTTATTTTTATTTTTTATAAACTTTTTATTTAGTACACAAATTTAGGTGAATTTTTTTATAATTTTTTTTTCTAGAATTCCTATACATTCATCGTTCTTTTTTAATTACAAGAAGTACTAATTTATTGGTCTGTTGAATTAAATTTATATTTTTTAATAAATAAAAATTATTCTTTTTAATAAACCACGACGATGCATGAATAATTATTCATGAATACTATTGATCTGTCTAACCCAACAATTGGAGGATTGAAATTTTCAACGCTCGCTAAATTAATGCATCTATTCGATTGGAAGTTGGGTATCAGATCTCATGTCAGTGGGCCGGATATTTATAGCTTATCGAACCAATTACATATTCTATTTATTAAAAAAAATTATATATATTATATGGCAAATTAATTAAAAAACTAAAAAAAATCATCGGTTACTCGTAGCGTTACTATTTGAAGTACTTGTTTACTCTCTCATTATTTACTATTCATCCTCTCACATTTTACTGTGCGTTTCATTATTTATGGTTTGTTTCTTACACTTTGGTCCCCGATATTTTCGAAATCATATTTCGTTCCACATGTTCATTTGCTCATCTATTTTGGTCATTGGATGAAGAGAGAAGGTTGAGAGGAAGAGAGAGACGGGAGGAGAGAGATATCGTCGGTCAACCTTTTTAGGCCACTTTGGCAAGTGAAAATTCACTAGATTTATTTATCTTTAAAAAATAAGTTTGTCCATAGTGATTTCAAGCCATTAAACAATTAGAGGAGGTAGATCGAAGCTCAAAAAAGAAAAAAAAATCCGATTTGATTTGTATTTTTCTTTATTTTTGTGTGTATGAAAATGATTTTTAACGTTTTTGTGTTTATTGGCTTTATTTCGGTCATTTAGAGGTGTTAGAGGAAAAAAATGATGCCGGAATTCAATTTCTAGGAGTCCGAAAGTTGACCTTCGATTTTTCGACGACCTCGGGTTCGTCGAAAGTTGCGGGTTTGTTTCTTTTTTTTTTTTTTTTTCCACTGTGCAAGCTTGGTGAGCGAGTCTCCAATGGCAAGCCCAAGCGCAATGGCTCGCTCGTATAGGCCAACCATGCCGGCCTCCCTCATTTTTTTTAAAAAAAAATTTTGTCTTCGTGACTCGGTTGCATAAGCCAACCAGTGTCTCTCTCTCTCTCTCTCTCTCTCTCTCTCTCTCTCTCTCTCTCTCTATATATATATATATATATATATATATATATATAGAGAGAGAGAGAGAGAGAGAGAGAGAGAGAGAGAGTATATCTAATTATATTAATTTCATTATGATTTAGCCCATTTGTTTTAATTTTTTTATTATTTTTAATCTATGACTTTAATTTGTCATTTTTTTTCAAATTCTCGTCCAATTAATTTAAAATTACATTTAATGATAGTTTTCATTTATTTTAATATTATTCATTCTTTTCTCATCCAATTAATTTAAAATTATATGGTCCTCAATTTTTTTTTTAATTTTAAACTTTAATTGTATTGTAATTTGATCCCATTTTGTTTTAGTGTTTTTTATTGATTGTTTTTATTATTTAAAATTTACTACTTTAATTTTTCATTTTAAAAAAATTCTCATCCATTTAATTTCAAATTACATTAAAAAATTTAAAATATTTTTTTCACTTTTGATTTCATATATTTTTATACTTTCACATCATAAAACAGACTATTAAATTAAAATGGCTTTTTAAATAATTTTATATATTTTATCATACTCGCAGCGTAGCCTAGGCAAAAAATCTAGTAACCTGCTAAAATTTATTTATCCACATCCATTTTATGTCCACACGGAACATACCCAATCAGAAATTTTATAATAATCAAAAAGTAATTATTGTACATGTATAGTAATTATTTTATAGACCTATTTTAAAAAGAGAAATGGATACATAAAAAAAAAAATCACATCCAAGTCCATAAAAAATGATAAATTTTTTTTCTCAACCTTCAAATCATATCCATTTACCTGTTATATTTTTTTAAAAAAATGGTGAAAGGTGGTTATTATTTTAATTTTTACGTTTTAAGAAAGTAATGAGGCTCGTGGAATGTGAAATTACACCACAAAAAGTCTAATATAAAGTTTGAACATTTAAACTCTACTTTTGAGGGGCTTTTGATTTTGGATAATTAAAGGGATTCATTTAATTTATTAATTTGAATCACGTTGATTGAAGGCACTATAAAACTTTAATTAGCTCAACCAATTCCATAAACATAAATAATACTCATAAAGTCTCACTATTGCTAATACAAACAAACTTCATTTCATTTATCATTAAATTTAAGAGATTAGTTGAGAAAAATACATGTTGTGTGGATTTGTACAAGAAATTAAACAATCCCTCCATACACTCCATTATCATTATTTGGCGTTATAGGTGTCTTGTTGTCGTTTCACGCTTATAATGACAAATACACATTAATGTTATATAACGATGTTATTTGCCATTATATAACAACATTATATATATAAACCTTTCAGCTATTGCTACTACCATTATCCACAATTTTTGCAAAATCTCGGATGTATAAAATACAAGAATCTTTTTTAGGGAACAAGAAGAGATAAAGAGGGAGGCATTTTTAGGGAAAAGAGACGACTACGCAAGTATTTGTTTTTAGGGAATAAGAAGAAGAGAGAGAGAGAGAGAGAGAGAGAGATATTTTTGGGGAAGAAGAAATCGGGGTAAAGATTTGTTTTTAACGAAGAACAAGAGAGGGAGAGGTGTTTTTGTAGAAAAAAGACGAGAAGGATTTGGTTTTAGGGAAGAAAAAGAGACAGGAAGGGAGGCGGCAGAAATAAATTTTAGGTTTAGAAAAAACATAAAAGACTTTTCTTTAAACCTAAAAGACTAATTGGCCTCGTGTCCATTTTAAAAAAACAACTTATACCATTCTTATTAGGCCTACTCTTTTTTATTGAAGCAATAATTGGGTTTAGTTTCGTAATTATATTCTTTACCTTTTTTTTACTTTGTATAATTTGAAAATTTTAATCATGTTTTTACTTTTTTTTAATTGCACAAAAAAATGATATTATAAGTCAATTTTCCTCCAATAGAACAACCAATAACCAAAGTATAATTTTATTAAAAAAATTTTTGAATAATAATTTAAAAATTAGGTCAAGTTAAAATTTAATTTTCAACAATGCAATTACTATTGAATTATAATGGTGTGTATATATATATATAACTAAAAAAATGCTATAATTATGTTTATTTAATAAAAATATTAAATTGACATATATAATGAAAATTTATTACATTTGTTAAATGATTCACAACAATGATTGTTGCGATCGTTATATTTTAATGGTTAAATTCCGCATCCGTTATCAAAATCTGCAACCATCATTGTAATTACGATCGTTATTTAAAACTATGATATTTTGTCGCTAATATCCGAAGCTAATTTCACCGTCACTATTATGTCGTAATTTTTGTTGCTAAATGTAAAAAAATTCTAACACTAATCTGTCGGTAAGTTTATTATTATTTTTTTAAAATTGATAATTTTTTGTTAGTTTCAAAATTTGTGATATTCTTGGTAGTAACTAACAATTAGAATAAACAACGTATTACAAAAATTTATTTTTTATTAAAATTTTAAATATTATGAATTAAATTAAATAAATATTAACAAAAAAAAAATATTCATTGGTACGTAAGAAAAAAGAAGAAAAAACAAATAATAAAAATGAAATGTCGGTTCGATCATCATCCCGATCATCTAATCCCCTATCTTCCTCTTGCGGTTCGGTGAGAGGGATGATGGAGTCCTAGTTGGTGGGCGGATCGCGAGCAACTCGGACATCTACGTCGACCTATGCAACATTGAGACACGAGACAAGTGACTCATATTGAGACTTCAACCCCCGTATGGTGTCCTACCGCTGTGTGATAATGTTATATAGCTCTTCTTGCTTGGATCGCATCCCCTTCATCGCCTCCTTGTACTAACTTAGAACATCCTCGGCAATCTCCTCGGTATACCACGACAACATAGAGAACAAGTCGGCGCCACCCGACCGGAACAAATAATACGAGGCCCGTGAGCCTACACAATATAGTCTCTTCTTCTTTTCCCCTCTTACAACCTTAAGGTATATGACGTTTTTGTCCACTCGTGGCTTCGAGATTCCTTCCACCTACCGCTTCTCAACGACTTCATGTATGAGCTCGTCAACACGCTCTTGTTTAATCAAAATAATTATAAAATTAAAAGATTGAATAATTTTTATATTTTATTTGCATATATAAAATTAAAAATTAAAAACACTTATCATTATATGTTGTGCTCACATATAGACAAAAATGCCATTTCAAAACCAATGCCAATGCCAAGATTTTTAAGCCTCACTACCAAATGGAATTCACATGTGTTTAACCGCTAACAGCTTCATTCTTTACTCGTCCAATGTAGTTAAACGTGAACATTGTTGTAAACATTTCTATTTAGGTTAGAAAAAAACTAATTGTTTAGTTTAAATCTTAATCAAGTTTTTTTTTTTTCATGTTCGTACATTTAAACTGTCGTGAAAGATAAAGTTCGATAAAAATAGAGTCATTGTTAATTTTTTTTAAAAAGATGAAAACTAAAAAAGAAAAAATATATAACATTGATTCTAAAAGTTTTGATCAATGAGATTGCTTATAAAATTAAAAAAAAAAACTACAATCACCTTAATGTATTTTCTTATAAAATTGTCGCTCAATTCTAACATATTTCTTATATAGATCCAAGTATGTTTGAATTTTTTTATCTTAATACATGAGTTGATTAATGGATATGTTTTTTTACTATTATAGAAGATATTGTTTATTATTGGAGAAATCTAAATCTTTCAACTGGAAAATCATTGGACCATAAAGATGTCAAATTTTAATTCTTTATCAAATTCATGTTGGGTTTGAAATTCAATTCACATGTATTTAATCGCTAACGCTTCGTTCTTTACTCGTCCAATATAGTTAAACGTGAACATTGTTTTAAACATTTCTATTTAGGTTTAAAAAATACTATTTTTTTGGTTTAAATCTTAATTAGGTTTTTTTTTTTGTCATGTTCGGACATTTAAACCATCGTGAAAGATAAAGTTTGATAAAAATAGAGTCATCATTAATTTTTTTTTAAAGATGAAAACTAAAAAAGAAAAAAAATATAACATTTATTCTAAAAGTTTTGATCAATGAGATTGCTTATAAAATTAAAAAAAAAAAACTACAATCACCTTAATGTATTTTCATATAAAATTGCTACTTAATTCTAACATATTTCTTATATAGATCCAATTATGTCCGAATTTTTTTTTATCTTAATTCATGAGTTGATTAATGGGTATTTTATTACTATTCTAGAAAATATTATTTATTGATTGGAGAAATCTAAATCTTTCATCTAAAAAAGTCATTAGGCCATAAGGATGTCAAATTTTAATTCTTTATCAAATTCATGTTGGCTTTGAAATCTTTTTTTCACTTTCGCATCGAATTGTGCGCACATCCTTATCCAAAAGAGAAATTTGTCAACATGCTATAGATGAACTTATGGTTTTCATTATATATATGTATACATAACTCTACGACAAACGAAAGTCCTAATTATCAACAAAAACAATTTAGATTTGTTGAAGATAGTTTTGACATCCTTTTCATGACACACCTAAGTTCTTGTGCTAAAAACAATGGCAAACCCCAACCTTCGTTCATATACACTCGGTGAAAAATATGCATTTGGTATGTTTATAATAAAATAATAATTTTTTTGACATAATATATATATGACACTTACTATTGTATGTTGGGCGTGTAGATATAAAACCATAAATATTCATATGATTTTTTTAAAACAATTTGGCATAGTCTCCCCTATAAACTATATGTTTTTCGATTTCTAAAATAAAATACACAATACAATATTAAATTTTCAATTAATCAATATCACACAAATATCAATCAACTATCGATTTACAAACACCGAGACCGACACTTATCTCATATAATCCATTGAAATTAAATGTCAAATTCATCCTCTCAACTCCATTGCGAGATGTTTCAACCAACCTTATTTCTTCTCAATTCTCGAAAGTCTCCAACCCTTCGGGTTCGATGCACTACAGCGTATTTCAACACACTTCAACAATCATCAAAAAATAAAAATTAAATAACAATTTGTTATATAAATAAACTAACAACTAACCCAATTCACATCAAACCTAATAAAATTAATCCTAATTCAAATCTAATTAAATCGTAGATACACATTTATTAAATACATTACAATGCAAATAACATCAATAGTTAAATCCTTAATCAAAATTAACCTACTAAATTTAACCATAAATTCAAGTTAACCAAATTAAATTAACCCTAACTAACTATATCAATCCTAATTCAAACATTTATTGAATTTTAATTATCAATTAATTAAAAAATTATAAATAAAATTAAAAAAATGAATTCAAATTAACCTAGTTAATTTAATAATAAATTCAACTAAACCTATAAAACTAACCATATTTAAATTAACTCTAATTCAAACCCAATTAAATTTTAAATATCAATTAATTAACCAATTGGATTATAATTAATATTAAAAATCAATGAATCAATAAAAATAACCCTAATTAATTTAACCCTAAGTCAAATTAACTTAATTAAATTAATCCTAACTAATTACATTAATCCTAATTCAAACATTAATTAAAATTTAAGATAAAAACTAACAAATTAAGAAAATTAACGTAACAACTTACAAAAAAAAATTAACAAATTAACAATTAACTAACAAAATTTTAACCTAACAATTAATCAATCAATTTATATAAATTACCCTATCAATTATATAAAATTTAACCTAACACTAACAATTAATAAAATTAAAGTAATAATTAACAAAATTAACCTAACAACTAACAAAATTAACCTACAAATAACAAAAAAAATCTTTTAATTAACAAAAAAAAAAAAAAAGAGAGAGAACTAACCAAAAGAAATGAGGGAGAGTAGAGAATGTCACGGTAGTTTCAACGTGTATTTTAGGAAGAGAGGGATGCCTCGTCGGAATGAGTGGGCTGGCATGGGGCGATGGTCGGGGCTAGTAGGGCAATGACAGGAAAGGAGGAGGAGAGGAAAAGGGGGTAATTATGGGGAAAGGAAAAGGGCTGGTAGGTTTTAGGAATTTAGGGTTAGTGTTGAAATGGTATTTTTTCGTTGAAATTCTCTTGCTAATTTGTCATAATTCCGTAGCTGAAATTAGCATTGATTTTTGTTGCGTGTGTTAATGATGGAATTTTTTCCATTGTTAAATGTTCATCGTAAATTGTTATATTTTCAATTTTGTTGACATTCGATCGTTATTCAATAGCTAATTAATGATGAAATACAATCTATCGTTAATTGCATATTTTCTTATAATGGTTGTGATTGACCTGTTAATCAAGAAGGGATGAAAAAGACATCAATTTTCTTTTGAGCCAATTTCTCACTTTCTCATGAGCCAATCACCGTGCTTCAATTTTTACGGGTTCCTCCATCGAAGATACATAAGAAAGAGTGAAGATAAAGAAATTTAATATTGATGCACGAACCAAATTCAATTGATTTGAACTGTTTAAATCCTCTCCAAAAGCTCAATTGATCTCTCATAAAAAACAAAACAAAAAAAATCAATTGATTTGGTCTTGTGAAATATGTTTATTTTATTTTATTATTATTTTGATATATTTGATTGTTGTCGGGTTGTGTGATTTTCATAACTAAGCAATCGTAATTGAATGAAAATGTTCAAAACTCAGCGCTAATTTAAGTCGTTAATTTGTTATTTTGCACAAAGTTAGAAATATCATAATCACTAGATGATCTCTTCATTGCTTTCCCTTTTGCAAAGAAAAAAATAAATTCTTAATTCAATTTTGGGGCTTCTTAATAATTTTATTTATTTATTTGACGAATCAAAATTCATAAAAAGCTAAGACTATTATTAATGTAATTTTAGGGCTCCTTAATAATTTTATATATTTATTTGACGAATCAAAATTCATAAAAAACTAAGACATTATTAGTGTGGCAGGTTCAAGCTTAATAAAATCTACAAGTAGACCCAAGTCAATATATATATATATATATATATATATATATATTATGGACCAACCAACCAAAAATTACAAGTAGCTTGACAGATACGTAAGTTACAAACTTACAATGTACTGATGCAATAATTGATCATGAATGCCCATTAATTCGCTAACCTTCTGGCATCAATGACCACTGATGAACCAGCTGGTATGTATTTGGTGCAATATAAAATGGAATTCTCACCTTTTAAGTAACTCATTTTCTATACCAAAACACTCTTTTCTACTCTAAAATGACTTAAATGTGTTAAAATTTTTGTTATATCAAGTCTAATCAATATATTTTTTTGACATCAACATTATTTATTCAAAGCAATATTGTTCTATTAGAAGAAAAAAGTTAACAAAAATATGTTCTAAGAAGTCATTGATTATTTATAGGGTAATGTGAAATCCATTAGATGCTGACTTCTTTCAATAGCGCCTAAAGCCAAAGTAGCTAGTGCCAGTGTATATAATCACAATCCAATATTTTTAGAAAATCTTTTTCTAATTGTAGCGTTCTCTAAAGTTAATGCTCTTAAAAAATTGTAATTTTGATTAATTGTTTCATCTTCAAAATAAAATTGCACTTCTGTGCATATGACAGGACAATTTCTTTGAAACTCAAAATACGTTTTTTTTTTCACTTATGTGTGTGTAAATATATAACCCTGCAAGCCCTCGTCAGATGAAAATAGGCTTTCAGGTTTAAATCACAAGTTTTTTTTTTTAAAAAAAAAAGAGCTCGTTGATTGGATCACTGCATAACAAGATAGCTTGTGACCTGTATTTTTTTTTTTAAAATATAAATGTGTTCAAAATTTATTAGAATAAAATAAAGTGCAAAAAACGAGAACCCAATCATAAAATGGCTACACAAGAAAACGCTGATAACAACATCCTGCAAGATCAACTAAACCCAATTGCAAGACAATCTGATCGAGTAACATAACAGCCCTAGCAAAAACTCCAAAACGAGAAGGCACAATCCGAAGCCCAAAGACATCTAGATTTGTGACCTGCTTGATACGTCCTGTTTTTGGTGTTAATAGAATTCATCTCAGGGCTACTCAAGTCATTTGGATTGATGCATGATGACTTTACTCGCTAGTCTAATCATTAGTTACCGCCCAACAAAAGTTGATCATTTTCAAAATATATACTCGCTTCATTTCAAAAAAACAAATTTGTCTATATTTCTCTTTATATATATCCTAAATTATTTTTATGTTCAAAACTTTAAGTGATGCATTTTATAAAATATTTTTAATTAAAGTTCGTTTTGTGAAAAATTATCCAAATTCAAAAAACACTTATGCTTAACAATTAATAACTTTTGAAATTTTTATAAAAAAAATAAAAAATGACAATTTATTTTTTAACATAGAAAATATTTGATTGTGATAGTTGGTCAATCAACCAAGACCGATGAAAGTAAAAACCTACAATGTGTCACCTGTATATTAAACAAATGTCAAATAAGTCTAATTTTTTTTATCATCTTCAATCGTTGTTTAATAATCGAAATAGAGTGATGAAAATGAGAACGCAGGAATCGAATGAAAATTAAAAAATCGAAATGATATTTATATTTTCATACCGTGTTTGGAATATTAATGAGGAATCGGAATGCAAATTAAATTTTTTAACTTTTTAACATCCGATTTTTTATACAAATAAAAATAATAAGTAAAAAAATAATTTTATTAAATTATAATAATTGTAAAAATAATAAAGGTGGTGATGGTGATTGTGGTTATGACGGTAATGGTGATTGTGGCGTTAGTGATTACGATAATGATGATGATGATTATGGTGGTTTGTGATGGTTATAGTGGTGGTAGTGGTGATAGTTGTTACGATGGTAGTAATGGTCGCGATGGTGTTGATGTGGTGGTGGTGGTGATAATGGTTGTAATGGTAGTGATGGTGGTGGTGGTAGTTGTGGTTGCGATGGTGGTGGTGGTGGTGGATGGTGGGTGCTCGTGGTGGAGGGTGGTGGTAGTGGTAGTGGTAGTGATAATAGTTAATAGATAAATAAATAAAATATATTATTATTTTAAAAAAATTCATTCTCATTCTTTATTTTTTATTCCCACATCTTATATGTGAATGAAATTGTGTGTAAATTTTCATTCTCATTCACACTTCATTTCTTTTAACCAATCAACTACAATGTGGGAATAAAACTTTTATTCTCATTTCCACCACTCTATTCTTGATTGCCAAACAGCACCTTAGTTTATTTGAAAAGCATTTTTTGAATTCTAATTTTGAGTTTGACCTACTCTGAATTTTTTTTTAATTTTTTGATATATTTTTGAGTTTTAAGTAAAAAAAAAAAAAAAAAAGTGGTCACATAAATGGCTTCTTAATGAAAATCATTTATTAAGATTTTTTTGAAACTTCCTAAAAAATTCAAAAAAATTTGAAATCATTGTAGGTTTTTTTTTTTGTTTGAAATTTCTATATTTTTAGTGTTTAGGAAAGAAACATATTTCCCTGACTTGAAAATTTTTGGTGTCTTTTTAGAAAATAAATTGAAAATTTTCAACTTTTTTGTAAAATTTTAGATCAAAATACCAAGAATTAAATTTTTTAGAGAAGGTGACAACTGGAAATTATAGAATTGACCAAAACTTAAAAAAAAAAAATTTGAAAAGATCAAATTTGAAATTAACAGTTCAGATATTGATTTTCAAATGAATGATAGTTCAGTGAAAATTTGACTGATTTTGCCTTAAAGAAAATTTCACCATATTCTTTCCCGTCTTGTATAAATCAAGAATACCGTCAGGTCATGAGAATAAATTTTCTTATGAATCCTATAGGTGTGCATTGCCTGGCTTTAATTAATCGGATTGGATAAATGAACGTATTCTTCAAACGTGCAAAATGAAAATTTTTTTTTAGCATTTTCAATAACAATAGTCATTCTATATGTCTATTTTGAAAAAAAATGTAAATAAAAAAATAAAAATAAAAATAATAACAATAGTTATTCTATAAGTCTATTTTGAAAAAGAGATATACATAGGATGAAAATATATATATGGATCCATAAAAAATAATAAAAAATATTTTCATATACACTTAAAAATATATGTTTTTAAATTCTCTTCTCTTTGCATCTATTTTTTTTTATAGAATAATTATTAATAATTACTATCACAATTCTAAAATTTCTTATGCAAAATGACCAAACATACCAATATTTAACGGTCAATTAGAAAAAAAATATATACTTATTAATTAATGGAATCTGGAAACCAAACGATAGCTAGCTAGATTAATAAAACATAAAAAGGAGGTTTTGAGATAATATTCGCAAGCACGACAGGAATTTTTTTCACAAAAGAAATTTATCTATCACTACAACAATTTTCACAGAAGAAATTTATCTATAGCTACAACGCAATAAATAACATGTTGATACCATTGTTTGAACATTGACTGAGTTGGGGGAAATATACATGTAGGAAATTAGGGAGTGTACTTTTGCTCCGAACCATATATAGAGTCTTACATGTGCTCAAATGTTCAACCTGTAATTAAAGAGGAAAACACATAAGTTCACTGTTCAAGTGCTTGAACCATTGTCGAGAATTTTTACAGAAAGATATGTTGTTAGTTTCAGAGTTTTTCCTTCTCTGGTTTTATATTTGATAGAGAGTTATAGTGATTACACACCCATTCTTCTTTCAGCTTTTACATATCTCAAAAATAAACTAAATATTTATTTGATAAACCGTCACAATTTTTTTAAAAAAGTTTTAATTCCTTTTATGCTATAAGTTTTGGACTTGAGCTTGCACATCATGAATCGTCCAATCCATATCGAATTTCAGCAATAGTCAACAGATAACACAAAACTACCACAAAGCATTAGTAAGGCAGTATGAAATAACAAGAAGTGGATTTTTAGCAAACGCAATAACAGGAACCTTAATTAAATCGCTCGCTTAACAATACTGCATTCATTTTTTGCTCCGCGTGGAGAGGCCAAGCAACAATGCTCTCAGGTGTTGAATTACAGTCACAATGGGTGAGGAACCCACCGGTTGAGCTATGACTAAGCACATGAATTTGCGGTGCCCAAGATGGCACTACCAAACCTTGATCTTTGTTCCTATCCAAGAACCGTTTCGGGAAGAAGATAAAAAGAAATGTGCTACTTTTGGCACTGAAGTAAGAGGCATTAGCATATTTATTATCTGGGCTTCTTATAACCCACAAATTTTTTGCTTGCTCATTTCCAAGCCAATGGCCAACGCATTTATCTGCTCAAAAGAGAGTCCCCCACCTCCCAAAAGAAACATACAAAACAGAACCTTTTGGCTGATCATCCAACCAATTGAGACACTCAGATCGATTAATCCCACTAGTTGAACCGGATTGAATGATGGGTCCAACCGGGTAGATAAGAGGTATTTTACCGATTTCTTCATCTTGCATAGCTTTTATAGTATCTGCTTCCAAGTCTATGAAACTATTCAACAAGATGCCCTCAGCTAAGCTATGTCGTTTTGCATGGTGAAGCAACAATTTACATGCATCATCCTTCCCGTCTTGCATTAGGTCGGGTAAATACCTTCCATGTACCGGGATTCCACAATCTAGCAGCTGTACCGATTCAAGCATGTCTCTGTACTAGCGTGAAACCATCTCATCCAACGTTGGATAAAAATGTCAAGGACAATATCATACCCATTTTCGGATAAGAATATAAGATGGCACACTGAACTCCTTAGCAAAATTAATAATATCCACGCCAAAAACATCGAGAACCAAAGCCACTAGCCTAGTATTTGTAACTAATGACTTGAGCACGTAGCAGATTGAAGAAAGGGAGCGAGTTACTGGGAGGTTGGGTTTCGGCCTTAATACCTGGCAAGTCATTAAAACCAACTGGAGGCAGAAAGGTATAGTTTATGCCTTCCTGAAGGGAATGCAAGAACTTGCTTTTGGGCCTCTGGCGGTGGCCCTATTGCTGGAACAATAAAGGTAACCAAAAACTCATAGTTGAAAACAAGTTTCTTAGCGAAAACAACAAGCGGGATAAGGTGGCCCATGCCAGGAGAGGGCAAAATGGCCACATGGGTATTTTGTGCCATGGTTATTGCAAGTTAATCTTGGAGCAGACCAGCATTTGTTTGTTATTACTTGAGGTTTTTTATACATTTAGTTGTCGGTGAGTCCGTTTTGTTTTTTCCATGAGATCGATTTTTAAATATTTTTGTCCTCTGGAGATGCTAATTAGTTAATTAAACTGCCGGAAAAGTTGGCGATAAGCTGGATAGAGATCGGAACAATGACCTCGGATTGTGCATTTGTGATAAAAGTTCAAATGTAAGACTTGGTAGAATTAGGTGGTGAACTGGTTGTCTTCCCCTGTCACCATCCTTCTTTCTTGCTAATTAATTGAAGAAGTTTTTTTAAAAAAAGATAGATTGGGTTTTCACCTCTCTACCGTTGATAGAATCGCAATTCAAAAAATTTAATATTGAACCAGATCCGAATTCCAGGGATCGGGCTTAATGAAATAAGCTTGACCAGGTGGATTCGTTTTTTATTTTTAATCATTTGAAAGTTTTATTTTTGGGTGGGTGACTAGAGAATTGCTGGATTGGCGTATTCAAATCCTGACTAAGTATAACTGGCTGTCAAATATGAGGTAAAAACTAGCAACTTTTGGTTTTCTTAATGGGTTTTGCTGACTTACGGTTTGTTTGGCTTTGCTGTTGTGTGCTGTCTTTGGACTAATTTGTTGTGCATGATATGCTATTTTTAATTTTTTTATATTATTTAGTACAAAAAATTTAATATCAATTTTTTCTAAAAAAATTTGATTTGAATTTAAAAATGGTCTTTGATATTATTTAAAATTTTAAAAGAATTATTTTAATAATCTGTTGAATTGATATGATGGTCAAAACAATAAAGTTTTAGTAAATAAATAATTACAGAAGAAATGCTAATATAAGCACACTATATTTCATGCATTAAAACTAAAAGAAAAAAACATAGAAATTATCAATCATTTTGATTGATAATACAAGAGTCTTTGTACGGTTTAACCCTATTTGAACTATATAATTAAATATAAAGGACATAAAAATTGAAATTACATTTCGAAGCTGATCAATTATTTTGTTAACAAGATTCTTTTACTTAAATTTTTTTTTTATATATATACATATATAGTATAATTGGATATTTAGTAATAAAAATATACATATTACAATATAAATAAATACACTTCAAATGAAGATTATGGTGCTTGTATTTGTGGAAATAAGGTGAATATTATAGCAAATATGCATTATTGATGACTTGAAAAAATTTAAAGTTAAAATTTTCTTTTTAAAGAAATAATAATGTAATATATATATTTTTTTTAAAAAAAAAGCAGTGGAAATATAAAGTTTCTAGTTCCGTAAAATCAAGCAACGGAAACATAAAGTTCTTGAACAAATAACTGTTTGGTTTTTCAAATGCTTTGTTTTAAACTGGAAGAACTAAAAATTGCGACTCTTTTATAGCGATTTCCATTTTTTTTTTTAATAAAAAAATGGCCTCTTGTAGAGATTGGGCCTCTGAAACCCAAAGGGCAAGTTCCAATCCTTCTCTCCATTTGTAGAACTATAGTACTGTACACATGTAATTTGAACAAACAATAACATTAGCCCACAAGATTCTTCAGGTTTAACCCATCCAAAATATTAACAGGTATTGTTAGTAATCACTAGCCCAGCTTCATTTCTGTTTGATCTACTTGCCTAGGGAGTTCAGAAGAAACTGAAAATCGGAGGTAAAGATGGTAAACTGAAAATGGAGTCTGCTGAAGAGGCCAGCGGCAATCTGGGGCGGCATCTTGGATACTGTTGTCGAGCTAACGTCCTCTTCGTGAAGAATGTAAAGTTTTCCTTTCTATCTCCAAACTCTTAATTTTCCTTTTCTCGCTTTAAGCTTTAAGTAAGATTTATTCTCTTTGAAATTTTACTACTTGAATGGTTAATTTTGTTCAGCTTTGATTGAATTATTTATAAATGCTTTTATGTTGGAATTTGTAAAGCTGAAATGAAATTGAATTTGTTAGCGTTCTTTTTTTATGACAGTGAAAAAAAACTTTTTTACTGTCATCAAATCCGATTATCAACATTATTATGACCAAACTGCCGAAATCTGAAGAACCCATTTTCGTTTATGAGGAAGAAAAAAAAAGAAGTAGTCTGTTTAAGCAGTTCCATCAACTGGAAGTTTGTTTGTGTGTGTGTGAAGCACTTTGTTTAAACTTTTAATCTGGAAACAGTGAGATTATGCAGATCACAGTACAAGAATCTTCCTAGTCTGAATTCTACCTTCTTCGATCAAATCCAGTGTTTTTTGTAATTCTGCCGCTGTGTTGGTCTCGTCTTTCAGATTTTATTATTCTTTTAAATTTGTTAAAAAGGAGTTTTTTCTCTGTTTGCAGTAATGTCGAAGCGTGGAGCCAAATTGACGGCCTGGCATGGGCTTCAAAACTGCCGGGTGCCTGTTGCGGTTACATGTCTAGTTGGGATACTTGTATTGTCAATATTATTCTTTTGCAACAATGAGAAAAGCCCTGATTCTTCTTTTGGATATCCTATGAAAAAGTGGAATGCTTTTGAGTCAGTGCAATTTCACCCAACAATAGAGTTGAGGAATGGAACAGATGTGATATGGCAAATTCCGAGTTCACCGAAAGCAATTCTCTTTGTGGCTCACGGATGCAATGGCAGAGCTGTTAACTTTTGGGACAGGTCTCCAAGCTGCCCTACTTGCGTTGGTTTGCCTGAGGAAAGGTTACTTGTTCTTCATGCTCTTGCTCGTAAATTTGCTGTGATCACAATTTCAAGCGCAGGGAGGTGCTGGACATTTGGGAAGGAAAAGTTAATCGTTAAAGATATAATACAATGGTGGACACAGACTCATAATCATGAATCACTTCCTCTTGTAGCATTGGGGGCCTCTTCTGGTGGATACTTCGTCTCTGCACTTGCCACCAGTTTGAGGTTTAGTAGCATAACACTTATGATTGCTGAAGGAATGTTTGATCAAATGGGTATCACAGAGAATTATCCACCCACGCTTTTTGTGCACATGCCTAAAGATTCATATAGGCAGCAAAAGATAAGTGAGTTTACAGGAGTTCTGAAGAACAAGGGCATTGATGTAGCGGAAGTTGAATGCATGGAGTTCCCTTTGTCACGAAGTTTCTTAGCTGATAGAATCCCAGGAGTGGATGAAACTGTTTCGGCTAAGTTGTTTGAGCTATTTCAGGCCAAAGGTTTTGTTGATGGGAGCGGATATATGAAGCAAGATGGGCGTGCCACACAATGGAAAGAAGCTCTCCGCCAAAGTAAGAACCTTCTGCTGGATAAGAGTTTGATCCAACATGTGCAGGAGGAACTAAATCTTGCATTTGCTTACCATGAAATGACTAGCCTGCAGTCTGAGCAAATATTTAAATGGTTTGAATCGCATTTGAACTAATCGACACTCTTTCTTGCAAGTCAGTTTCCCTTTTTGGACTTTGTAATAGCAAACTGCAGTTCTTTCATTCAGAAATCCTCTCTTCACTCGCTTTACCATTTAGAAATTAACTTTATTTAGATTTCGAACCATGATTGATGTGTATAATAGTGGTCGTTTCAAATGGGAATTTAGTACTTCCAATTGAGTTACTAATGACTTGAACGCATCACGGATTGAAGTAAGGGGTTTACCATATTTGGGTTGCGTCTCTAATGTCAGGCAAGTGAACAAAGAAAACAAGACGCTCTAATAGTAGCCAGGCAAGTTACCAAAGCAAACAGGAGGAGGGAAGGAGTCAGGTACTTGCCTCAAGGCCTTTCGTGGTGGCTCAAATGTGTAGAGGTGGGTACTGTTTGGTTTAGATTGAAAAACCGACTCGAGGTGAAGATTTTGGTTTGGTTTCTAAATTTTTTTATTTAGTTTGTATTGAAAGTCGAATAACTAGCGTGACGGCACGTGTGTACATATATATGTGCGCACGCGTGCGCGTGCGCGCGTATGTGCATGTGTGTAAATATCTATATAAGATCTAATATTAACAATAAAACTACACAATGAGTTCAACTATTTATTTATTTTCTTTTTTCTTTTTTTTTTTTTTGCTAAATAAAATCTATTAATGATTTATGAATTATATTATTTGACTTGGATGTTTGATGTTGATGCTATTTTGTAATTCACTGAAACTTTAAAATAGTATTTCTTTTTCTTTTTTTAATAAAATGATGAAATATAGAAGATTTAGTTCATCACAAAAATAGTGTTTAAGAAACCAAGAATCAGACATTATTTCTTATATTAAAAAATATAATTCGGATTTTTGGTAAATAATCGAAAACCAAATAATTCTTTGGTTGGAATTTCTGTGGGTTTGATTAATTCAAAGCCGAACTTAATTTATTGAGACCGAAATCAAATAACCGAATGCTCGTTTCTGTTAACGAGGGAATAGTGAAGGCAGCAAGCAAATTAATGGCCGATTCATCAAATGCGATAAGTTGACCCATGCTTAGTTGGCAAAATGGCTACATTAGGTTTTCGTCTCGTGATTACAACCAACAGTGAGCACTATTTGATTGAAATAAAAAAAAAAAAAAAAACTAAACCGATTTGATTTTTTTTTATCCGGTTTGGCTTTTAGAATTTTTTGTTTGATTTAAACTAAAAATCGATTTTTTTCTATTTTTTTAAAATGATGCAATTAAGATAAAAAATTCTTAATATTGTTAACATTAATCTAGATATACGATAGATTGGTGATATTTTTGACTTATTTGTATTATTCAAAACAAATTGGTTTATACAAAAAATAAAAAACCAAATAGTAATTCAGTTTAGAATTGGTTTTTGTTATTTGGTTAATCGAAAATCGAACTGAAATTGTTAAAAATTAAACTGAAAAAAAGAATGATCATTTCTAATCACAACTAAGCTAGAAACCATGCTTACGGGTATTTTTCTAATTGCTATTCGCTGCATGTTTAATCCAATAAGCATGAGAAGCATTTACATTAACTAGTGGCCTCATCTTAATACCACAATTCTATTGTTATCTAGTACTAAGGACCGCATGATGTTCTCCAGAAATGCCTTCTCGAGTTAATTGTCTGAGAATCACCTAGAAACTTACTTGTAGTGCTAGGTAGAACCCATCAATCCACGGATGATCAGCAATCAATTTGAAGAGTCATTTTCAGGATATTGACCCCCTTAGCAAGCCATTGTTGCTCTTTAATAGAAATAGAATAATGATAGATTACCTAGAAGTTGTGTCCCAAATTGATTTTCCAATTTCTTCCCATATCTGTTGATGTGAGTCCTTTCTTGGTGAATGCATGAGAGATCCACTCAAATCCTAATAGCAACTAGGGTGTTGCTGCTAGATCTCTACTCCTTTTTTCCCCAAAATACCGTTTTATTTGAATTTTTACCTAGATTAAAAATGTCATTAATTGATATCAATTTTTATCCATGCTCTTATACATGAATTAATACTTTTACTAGAGGATTATTTTTGACAGACCAAAATAAAAATTAGAAAGTCAGCCATTTTTTTCCGGGCCGAAGAAGTATAATATCAATCTACGATATGATCCATAGAAATAATAAGGTTAATTGAAGCCCAGTCTGAAAGTTAGAACTGTGAAACTTTTGCAATCTGAACAGGCAGAACAGAAGCCCATTGGAGCCCAATATTAACAGGCCCAGCTACAAATCCACGAGCCAACTCCAATCAAAGAAAGGCAAATAATTGTAGATGGGAAGTGTGTGTGTTGTCTGATTGAATTGAAGGAAGAAAAGAAACTGAAATCGGAGAGGAAAAGATGATATACCGTAAATGGAGTCTTCTAACAGGGCCAACGGTAATCGTAGGCGGGATCGTGGGCACTGCTGTCGCCGTTCGCCTCCTTTTCTTCGAGGTAAGGTTTATGCTCTTTCTCGTCTTAATCCAATTTTCTAACCCTAGATTTTCCATTTCAGTTTTAGTCTCTGTGAAAATTTTACTATTTGAATTATTCAAGTGTTGTTTAGATCTGATTCAATCGTTTATCTTCCAATATGTTCCAATTGGAAAGCAGAAATGAACCGTTTTAGTGTTCTTTTTGTACTATTGTTTTTTCTAGTTTGAAATTGATGACCGAGAAAGTGTATAAAAAAATAATTTGTTAATAATTAATCCAATTTGTGTTCCCAAACTTTTTTTCATTGTCAATTCTGAAAGTATATTTGGTGTAGTTGTTTTTGCTTATACTCTGAAAAATAAACATTATTTTGTCAAAATTGCAGAAATCTTAAAAATCCATTTGGTGTCAGCCCAAAATAATCTTCAGGTGATTCCATCGAATGTAGAGCTTATAAAAAATGGATATTAGATATGTGGTGTTATTTTCATTGGAGACACTTTTCAATAGGAAGCTGGGAAGCAGTGTGTTCCGGCTGCAAGTTTTTTTTTTTTTTTTTTTCCTGATTAATTTTTGAGTGTCTTGTTATTTAGGATTTGCATAAGTGATGTAATTAAACATGCTTGGAACTGTACTTTTATAGCTGTTTGATTGGAAGTGCTGGTCGGCAAATAGGCCTGCCCCCTCTTTGATATCTTTGCTGAACAAGTTCTTTTAGCTGGAAATTGTTTTGTATCTTGGCTGTGAATAATTATGAACGGTCTAATTCTATGCTATCTGTTTGAAATTTCAGAATCCATATCTTAAATTGGAGCAGAAGAAGCAGGATTCAACACCATTGACCAAATAGAATGGAAGGGAGGTGAAATTTGTTGCGAAAGTATTGTAATCTTTGGTGGAGTTTATGTTTTTCTTATAATGGTTCTTCCAAAGCTGCTATGCGAGACGTAAGTTTTTAGTTGGATAATAATGTGGAGATTTTGAATCAACATTTGAGTAACTGTCTTGGTTGATTATTAATAATTCAAACACAACAGTTCTTTTGGCATTAAATCTTGTACATAGTCTTGCAGAAGTCCTGCGTTGAAGCATAACTTAGCTACTTGCTTTGATTTATGATGGTTGCTTGGTTGCTGTGAAGTTCTCTTAATCATTGTTTTTTAGTTCTTATCGCAAAGTAACAGAGGCAAAAGGGTGTGCAGCTGCCACATCTCAGTTGCTGTGTATTTCATATGAAATGTGATTGTACTTGTGAATTTTTGGTAGAAATAATGCTTTTCTTTTTTCCCTAGTCTGTTTTTCTCTGTAAATTTTTTCTCAGATCTACCTTCTGCATTTTGTTCCTTATAAATTGCAATGTTTGTGTTCGTGTGTGTAATCAATAGCGAAAGATTTTGGTCAAAGAAACTAAGTTCATTAGTTTTTAACTAAAAAGCTAATATAATTAAGCAATTCAGTGGTAGCATTTTTTTTTAATAATGCTCTGTGCTAGTAGCCATCGAATTCTTTTGGCACATTGCTTTGGGAGTCATATAGGCATGACCTATGATGAAGAATTGGCCTTTGTCATTCAAGAGGTGCGGCAATGTTTGAATTTTCCCTTGACGTATATTAATTCGCAGTTCTACGTGTTTTTTTTTTTTTTTTTTTTTGAAGAGTTAGAATTTAGGAGTCCAAAAAGCTATCATTGTTTGTTAGGAAAAAAAAAAAGAGTTTACAACTTTATAGTGTGTAATATGGATACTCGTTATACGCATTCTCTGTGATTTCAACAGCTGTTTCATTTCCCTTCTGTTCAACTATCTCTCTGCCTGCCCTCCAGGCCAAGGGAGAGCCTTTATATTGTAGACGTAATTGAACCTGGGAAAAGCTTGGGTAAGTGTCTGAATGCTACCTGCCAATGGGTCAGGGGCAAGGTCAATTAATTTCATCTGGCGAATTTGTGTTTTTGTTATTCTCCCAAGGTTGAGCCGCTAAGAGTATTTTATTAATGCTATGATGCGTTTACTAGCTTTGTTTTGCTAACTGATGCAGCAGCTTGTGGTTGGTGATGTACTATTAGTTATTTTGTTCTCTAATTCTCAGCGTTCTTGCATTAAATACCATGAGAAACACATCATAATTTTAAAGACTTTTATAATGCGTTTTGTTGTTTTTTGATGACCAATGATTACAGATGCATTACAACTGGAAAAGTGTGTTGGTTCTGTTGGACCTTAAACAAAGAATAGTGTGGGATTTCTATGAAAGAATGACTGTAAAAACTCTAAATGTATGACAAATAACTGTAGTATAAAATGATCACAAAGAATCTTAGGTTCATTTACAAACGCTAACCCAGCAGGTGTACATAGGCAGGGTAATGGCATCCCCAGTTTGGCAGTAACAGCCCATGGAAAGTCAGCTTTTTCTTTTCTTCTTCTTCTTCCTTTTTTTTTTTTTTTTTTTTTTTTGGCCTCACATGCCAATTCAGACTTCACTCGATCATCAAAATCTTATTCACCCGAGCTTGTCAAAAAAAATCATGGAAAAGCCGAGCCTAGCAAATATCTGTCATTGATATTTTCCAGCGTTGACTATCATCTCCATCACCAAATCATTCCAAGAGTCTATTGGCCCTGGCAAGCACCAATGTAAGCAATCATTCTGAACTTTAGCATTCTTATCCTTTGCGAATGGCTGGAACTGCCTGTATGGTCCTGGGTGCCCATCTGGTCTCAACAATGATAATCGAGTCGTATCCAGTAGTTTCAAAACCACCCTCTTTTCAGATCCTAATGCTGTAGCCTTCACAAATTCTTCCAGTTCAATATTACGCATTATTGTGTCGACATCAGTCATATTAACCTCACCTTCTTTGAAGGGTACCTTTCTATTACAAGTACCCCCGCTAAACCATTCTCCATTCTCAAAGTGGTCTGGCGTAGTTGTTCTAAAGAAAGCAAGAGCTTTATGACCAGAATTTGTAATGAAGTTAAAAATCAGCTGCACTGCTTTGCGATATGCATAATCAAACCCTAGCTCAGTCAAATTCTTTCCACGGCAGTAATGACAGCCTGTAACCACGTTGTTCTCATGGTATATGGCGGTTTTCAGGAACCATTTCCCTCCAGCAATTATAGCATAATCAAAATTCCTATATTGATCGGTCCATTTTTTATCCAGTTTATCAAGATGAAGCTGGATTTCTGAAGAGGAAACTCCGTTCATGTCTTCAAAAATATCTGCTTGGACAAGGAATGGGGTCCAAATTACTGAGAGGGTGAAGTTGTGAGATGGAAACTGCCATATCTTCGACCTGTATTCCTTATCGTGGTAGACCTCAACTGCTTGCTCCACCTATCGGACATAAATAACCAGAAATCGATCAATTATTACCAATGGGACCAAATTTCAAAGCCTCAGCTGAAAAACAAGGAAAGCCATATCAATGAAGTAAAAGAAACTACCTTTTCGAACTGCCAACAGAGTATAATGCTGAAGCAAAAAATCAAGTTTATGATGCTGCACCAACACAAATAATTGCACCCAGCTAGATCAAACATGTAATTTTGTGGCAGGTCATAGTGTATCCATCTAGAATTTCATTAAATGTGTGGGTTGTGGGGTAGTGGGTGCTCAGTGGGGTCTGACTATGGGGTTCAAGCATAAAAATACATGAACGTATCCTTGCTCTTTGCACGGCATATCAATTTCTGTTGGATCCCTAGTCCCTTCTTTTTTAATTCCTTTTTCAGACAACTATAAAACCCAAATTGAACCTATCACTCCAAAACTATAAAAATGAGACAAAACATTTACCATAATGTACATTTTATTTTGTAAAGATTTTGGTTGGATCAATGGGTTTAAATGTGATCTTATTATGCTGGCGAATATGACAACTACTAACAGTTACCAATTATTGATGCCAAATAATTAGATAGACTAACCAACAAGAAATGTGGACATACATATTTGACTAATAGTTCCTTGTCCTGAGAGGACATAAAGATTCAAAATCACAATTGAAATCCTTCAGATGTATGGTAGGTAAGCCATCTCAGAAAAAGACTGGATAGCCTCTTAAAAGCGATACTCTAACCATTAAAGTAGCAACTGTACTCCACAATGAATTAAGATTGATGTTTGATTACCGACATCTATATGATCTAGCATCATAAGGAGAAAGGGGAAAAAACAAACAAATTAAAGAATTCAAGCTGGCACAGCAAATAACAAAAGCCCTCAAGTATAATACCCCAATTTTCAACAGTAATTCATGACTAACAAGAACCCAGTCTCGTGATCACTGCACTAACATTTACAGCAGTGATATGGAAAGTCGGAGAGACCTTTATGTGCTCTTGAAAACGAGGCAAAGTTCTTTTAATCATAAGAACCTCAAACCCACCTCAGTTAATGCCTAGTTAGCAATTCTATTTTCACATGTAAAGGTGGCTAATGTATAGCAATTATCCTAGGTTTAATTAAACTTGGCTTCTACTCCAACTCTTTTGACTAGCTCAGTTTTCGATAAGAAACAGCACAGTACACAAATTGATGATCTACAATACTTCATGATGTCAATTTAGAAAAATTAAATAATTAATGCACCCAACCAAGACATTATTCCCAACAAGGTACGAATTGTCGAAAAACTTGTGAAGCAAATGTTAGATTGTTGGCGGTGAATAAAGAAATCCAATGGCGAAGCACATGGAAAATTCCTTTAAGCTCTTAGTTTTACCTGAGAAAGAATGCAAAGCAATGACTGGACATGGTTACGCGAAATGGAATCACCAATAAAGGCCCATGATTTATTCCTCATCAGGCGAAGAAATTTTTTAGGATTAAACTTGGGGATACTGCACTCCCGCGGATTCCACCTCCAGTGGAGGTACCCTGAATCAGGTCTTCCATTTTTCATACAATTTTGATGACCTTCAATCTGAAGACAACTTTGATTTGTGTAAAATGGACCCGAAGGGTCCGGTACCCAATCTCCAATAAACAAATCACACTTCCCTGCAATTACATTTAGGAAAACGTCACTACACTTCAAAGAGTGGCATAGGAGTTTAACTGGATGTGAACACTAATACAAAGACTAGACAGAAAAGAAAATACTATGAAACGGGAGCAATTCAAGTGAAGAAATTTAAACAGCATAGTGCAGCGTGCAGAATACTAGACGCTAGTTAGCGTTACTCAGATTTAGATTAGATTCCAAAATTAAAACCAGACACTACCCAGAAAAAAAGTTGAAACTAACAAGAAGTGGTTGAATTAAATGGTGAAAGATCTATCTGCATTGACAAACTCAAAAGACAGGATAAAATAACAGGGGACGGTAAACAGAACAAACAAATGTAATAAAAACAATTTTTTTTTTTAAAAAAAAAAGGCTCCGTCCAATTTTCAAATAGCCAAAAAAACGCAATAAAACAAAGAAAAGGGAAGTGTTCATTGAATCACAAAAGTAAGACTATATCTTGAATCCAGTTTTCTCATCCGGAAAAGCCCAGATCCTCATTTTGACAAATCTTTCTTATAAGAAAACCAATTCCTCATCTTAATCAGTACTTTATTACACAGACATATAGAGGGGGAGAAACAAAATTTGCATACCAGTTTGTGAAGTTATGCTTTCATTAGCTGCAAACTCGTAAGAAACTGGCTCTTCGACAGGGAAAGAAGCCACTAAAGGCTCTGGTTTAGTCTCTTCATTATCTGGGACTGGTGTCTCAACAACTGAAGAGAATCTGAATGAATCAGAGATTAATAAACGAAAAGCAAGACCCACCAAGAAAAATGAGACTGCAAACTTTATAATGACATTATTGTGTTTAGAGAGTGAAAATGGTTTCAAGTCGGACCTCATTTCCTTCGCCATTTGGTGTAAGGGAGGCCAACAAAATCTCTTTGACGGTGAGAGAAAAAAGGAGAAGTGGAAACTGAAACCGTAACTAGTTTCCCTGACAACCCAAATGGCGTTTTAGCAAGAAAGGAAGAATTTTGTTTGCGTCTAATACATAAAAGAACGTGTCTTTGTCTCTGCTTTTTCATTTGGGCATTAGGTGTTCTGTCCTGTCTTCGCTGTTTAATAGAACATTATAGATATTAGACCATTTATTACAAATTTATCAAAATATTCTACCAAAAATCATTTATGAAAGAAAAAAACTCATTTACTGAATGACTAGGTTCAATTCATGGATCATACAAATTCAATCACTTTAATTCATCGGGTAGCGGTATTTGATATGTTTTAATAACACTAGTATTTTTGGCTCATACAGCCTATCAATACAAATTCCATAAAAATGTTAAAATTAATTTTAAGAAAATAAAAAAATCAAGAATATAAAATCCAATCAAATACTGGTTATTCATATAATTTGAATAAAGCCATATATATTTTAATAGACAATCAATATAATTATAATTGTTGGGGAAAAAAGTATTAAAAAATAAATAAAAGTTAAACGTATTGATATATATCATCTTCTTTTTTTCCCTTTTTTTCCATTACACTCCGTTAGTCTAGTACATGCATGACCAATTAAAATTTAAAGGCAAAGGGACTAAACATAAACAAAATATTTACAGTCCTGTTTTACTGTACTAATGGAAATGTATTGTGAATCGATATTATATACAACAGATCAATCATGTGTACTTTTTTCATGATAATAGCAAGGAAGCGTGCATGGTAGAATTAGAAAGTACAGGTCCTATACAATAGAAAAGATTGCATGTCCATTTGATTTCGATCTAAAATTTTGTTTTGTCGGACTTTAGCTATAAGTTGCGAGGGAAGTGATTTGTTTAGATCTAATCTAATGCACATGGGATGGTTTCATTGAAATGATCGGTTCCATCATATGTGGACCAAGTGACCAATCCTCGATCTCGATCTCGATCTCTCGAGAATTAAAAGGTGAGCAAATCCTTTACATTAATTGTGATTAAAAATAAACAAGAAAAAGGAAAATCGGAATCCACTTTGTTTTGCCTGGTTTGGAGAAGTAATTACTAGTTGCTACAATAATGGCATTGGCAATTATTGATGTCTATACTGTTACATATGAATTCATTATTCTATTTAAAGTTATTTGGTAGTTAAAAAAAGAATATATCTTTTTAGTTATTAAAATTCAGATATCAAATTCTATTATAAAAAAAAAATTATTATTTCCATGCGAATAATCTATCTTTAACTATATTCAAAAAATAAAAATCTAATCTCGAACCACAAAAAAAATTAAAAAAAAAAAAACTATTTCATTGAAAAACAAACTTCTGGGCATTCAGTGCTGGTTGGGACATGCATGGGTACAAGAAAGGAATATGACGCAAATTATTCAGCTACGAGGAATATGTGACGAGTAATGAACTCTCAAAGTGCTAAACATCAACGAATTGTATTATTAGTACTGCCGTTTGAGATGCCCAGGAAGGGCAAGTCGGTCCCCTTGTATTGTATATAAAGTTTATCTAACTGTACTTAAATAAGTTATTAGTTGTTTTCTTTCTTTTAGTCTGGGACCTAACAAAAACATATTACAAAAGATGCTCATGGTGTTTTTTAATGAATTTATCAAGATTAGCGTCATCCTAGTTTTCATATTTATAAACCTACTGACACTCGCCAAATTTAATTTATGCTCATGTATATATATATATATATATATATATATATATATATTCGTGCAGCTAGTGCTGATTTTGATTGCAAGAGATTGATGATAATTAATTGCTTAGAAACCATTTCAACACATTTTGCTTCAAAAAATTGGTCATTGTATTCAAAGTATTGCTTCCAAATGGGGAAAAGGAGAATAACAGCCCCTTCCAAATGGGGAAAGATGAAAAGAGTTATATGGGGTCAAATTCTCCTTGCATCGAGTATAAAACTAGTTATGGAGGGGCGGAAGACTACTTCTATATCATAAGCCAACGCCCAATTATGAACAAAAGGCAAAAAAAAAAAAAAAAAAAAAAAGATCGACTATAAAACTCAGTGAACCAACTGTTCTGAGTTCTGGCTCAATGCTACTGGTGTGGGATAAGATTCTCGAGGGCCTCAAGTGGGGACTCAAGGGACGCTGGCCCTTGTCTTTAAGCAAAGAAAGCAAAAGCTTTGAATGAAGAGCTTTCCAGCTCTTATCAGAATTGCCAAATTCTTGAATGCCCTTAGACCAAAGTGGGCCAACACCAGCCCACTTAATTGTTCCATGACAGCTCAGCGAGCATAGCTTTGTCGCCAGATACTTTTATATTATAGCATTTGCCATTTGCCGCTTGCCACCATGCATTTGGAGGGACCATAGTCCATAAGTCGCATAAAAATCTAGTACCATCATTTTGCTGGCACGAAAATGAACGTACTTCTATCCCATGCTAGAAAAACTAAAGGGTAGGAAAGGTAATCTACTTTGGAATGCGGCCCTTGTGCCCATCCTTGGCAACTAGGCTCAGAAGAAGATGAGCCCAAGAGGTAGGCCCACATAGCACTGCGGTGAGTCTGATCATGTGTTTGTGGGGCAATTATTGTTTGCATTTACAAGGATCCTACAAATAAACTAAGTGCATGGCCCCCTGTTTCTTCTGTTCTGATAGACCAATGATTGACTGGCCCAATCTCGTTAACACCAACCCAGTCTCAGGATAGTTGTATATTCTTTTAGGTCGAACAGTTCCAATGGGAGAAGGAAAAAACCCTTTTCTCAAGCTTCTTTCAAGAAATTCAAAGGCATTGACTTGGAATGTCCTCCCACATGAGATAGCAAAATGCCTTAAAACTGTCTCGAAATCTCGATTATTATTAATTTCATACAGAAGTCCGTAACAAATGACCGGATGTTCGGAAGTTCGGTTAAAACAGAGCTACGACGCCAATTGTCACACAACTGGTTGAACATCTTTCACACATCTGATTTAACAAAAGAAATTACCTTTACTTTTTAACTACCATATGTTCCTGTAATCTGCAGAGAAATTAACTTCATGGATTGTTTATACTGCAAGTCCTAGCTCGTTGTCTAAGCTTTGACAGGCCATATATATGTAGGGGAAAGGCCCGTAAACAGGCGACAGGATAATCACAGGTTAAAGAAGCACCTCAAAATAGCTCCATTGGGGAAGCAAATTGCGTTGTCATAACATACATACTAAAAAGATACCTTCAATTGGTTGGATAAAAATTACATGGATAGCATTGCTCAATTTCGAAGTCATTTTTAATCGTGAACTACTATGAAGATTATTACCATTTAGTGCTCCACCTACAGCACTTCCTCACTGCTGATTTTACAACAGAAATGAGGTGACTTAAATTTTTACTCGATGAACGAACAAAACTGAAACAATGAAATAACAAGCATTAACAAAAATGTCTGGTGTGGAAAAGAATTGCATAATTACATCCACTTAGGCAAGTCATAACACAAAATCACTTTTAGATGAGCAACAATCAACATACATTGACAACAAAATATCAAATATCAAGCCTTATATTTAAGAATAGTTTCCAGAAAATTGGGATATACCTACCGTCCAACATATAATCACTCATGTATTATAATGTCAGCAACACTTTGTCCAGATCCTTTGAATGAATCAGCTGTGATGGTGAATACAAATTCCAATACAGTATGGCTCCAGAGTTCCCGCATTGCAGAAGCCACATTACAAGTTTTTGACCTCTACAGTATCATCGCACAGCAGCTCTTGGAACTTTCATGCCAAATCCATGCTTTACTTTCTCAACTCTGTTCAGTATGGAAAGTCAATGAGATTATATACTTCCGATTTCTTAACATATTTGTTTTCTGTAAAAAATATTAGATGACACAACAGCAACCTTCAAGGAAAGAATGGATGTGTAGTTTCATCCCATGTAATGGACTCACGAGCTCATTATCATGGGAGAAATAGATTAAATGCATTCCTCTCAAAGATGATAGGTTAAAAATAGCAAACTTTCCTTTTTAGGTGGCTAATAATACAAAAGGATAAGAAAAACTGGAGTTGATTGACCAGAATCTAAAAGTAACTAAGCAATTATTTGGTATTGTTAGGAAGTGACGTTACCTATTCATACAAAGTCAGATTGTGTCCCAGACATGCAAATAGTAGGGAAAATGCAGTGGATGAATCTAACAAGCACTTGCATAAAAATACTGTCAAAATCATCTGCAGTGCATATGTACTGAAGATGATTTTAACACTATTTTTACTGCATAGTCTATATTCAAACTCTGAAACATATTAATCTTTTCAACACTGGTAAAACATTCAGAATGAATGCAGAGAGAGAAGCATGATGTTGCTGTGATCCTTTCGTTTTTCTTTATGACATTGGCAATGATTAAAATCAGATGGTGTTGACATGTGACACCCATTGTAAAACAGTTGAAGGCAGGACTAAAATGCCATTCTCGTTCTTCAATAAACTGACAAGCAAAAGGAAATGCGGTAAATGAACAGTGGAGTATTGAACTTACGTTGGAGCAAGTTTGCCAAGACTGTCTAGCTCTTCTCCAGTGTCCTCATCCAGGACTCTTCCAGAGATCTCAACGATGTAAGATCTGTCTCTATCAGTTGGCAGTCCTCTACTAGCCAGCAAATCAAAATCTTTCTTATGAAGCTCCCTTCCATTTACAAAAACACCAGTATTCCCACCAGCACAATTTTCTTGCATGGGATAATTTAATTCTTCAATAAATGGCTGCAAGAGAAATAACAATTTCATAAATATTACTAATAAGACCACTACACAATGATAATAAACTGCTATTCACACCAAAAAAAAAAATGTAGTTGATCTTACAGGAATTATGCCAAGACACGGCCCGTCTATAACACCCCAAAATCCAGCTCGGGAATCATACCTGGTTCAGGAACATAGTAAAAACCAAACCATTAAACCAACCTTTTTTAATCCCTTCTAGAACTATAAGCAAAACCCTAATATAATCGAGGCACAAAAATAACGAGCATCCAGCCAGCACTAAGCACACTTCAAACATACGCAACATACCGAAACACATACAATAGCTACACCAATTAATAAATAATTTAGGTTTCCATGCATGAAAAATCATTTACAAGGTTTACAAAGCACATGGATTATACTCCAATCTAAATCCTAAGACAAAAGCACTAGTAGCATTCCTATTTGCAACAACAACAGGCGCATGTGAATGCAAACTTACCAATACTGTCCTGTATGGATTGGTCCAGCCAGTTTTTCAGCTTTCTTCACCAAACGGTCTGGTATGAGATGCCCATTAACAAAGACATTATTTCTACTATGCTCGTCTGTTTGGTGAGATCTGGAAAAGTCCTTAAAGCTCTTCTTGATAATGTTCGCAAAAAACGAATCACCCCCTTTGTTGTTTCTTGACTGACTATCTTCTCTGCCTGCATCACCTGAGTCTTGGGAAACTGCAGTATTAGAATAATCAGGAAATGACACCTCCATCTCAGTCGCCAGGGAAGCCTCTTTCATAGAATTTTGTCGTGTGTTAGCCTTGTTTGTTATCACCCTTTCATGATCTGAGCGACTGCTTCGGTTTCCCTTCCCAAATCGGTTCACTGCATGATTATTGGAAGAATAATCAAAATGCTGCTGAAGTGGTGTACCAGGAGGTGGTGGAGACAGCGAGGCTTTAATTGGTTGCTGAACACCATTGATGACCTCTCGGGGTGCAATTAAAATGTCTGGGCTATTTTCATACTCAGATGTACTTGGAGATGAAGAACGGAAACTTTGTGTCTCCTGAGGATTGGTTGAGTTCAGATGGTGGCCTATTGGATCTGTTTCTACTGTTTGGAAGTCATAGCCAGAATTATCATAATCATCAGAAGAGAAAATTGCATTTATACGGTTAATGTGGCCTTGGGAATATGAAGTGCGGGTTTTTATCATCTCACTGGAGCTGTCATCAACCTCTGTAGGAGTCTCTGTTGCTTCTGTGTTAACAGAAAGTACAAGTTTCTTGTTTACAACAGAAAAATTGATTACGCTAGAACAGTTGCCGCACTGCATCTTTTGTTGATTCTTTGCCATAAGTAGTGCTTTCTTGGGAAGTTGCAGCAGTTCAAAGCAATTAAAACATGTTAAAAATGGAGCGCCACCAGCTATGGGACGATAACATCGGCTACCACTGGCTAAGACCACTCTTCGAGGGCGAGAGCGAACAAAACCAGCCATTTCAGAGTTGAGATCACTTGGCCATCTTGAGTGGGATTGAGAACTACGAAAATTCAATTGAGAAGGAACAGTAATCCTGGAATGATTCATATGTGGGCCAAATGGCCCGGAGTTTGCATGTTGGTACATCATGGGATTGTTTGGCATATCAGGGAACCTTTTATTGCCAAAAGAAGCAGGAGGAACTGGTGCTGAAACTCCATGATGCTTCTCATAGCAATGGAAACAAGAACAAGAAGGCTGATGAAAGGTTGCATTGGATGGATATGGCTCAAATAAATCAGGGTTGGTATCAAAGTAATGTCCGGAAAAATATTGGCGAGGTGGTTGTTGGTATTGACCAGGTAACTGATGCGGAGTTCTCCTTGGAATTTGGGACCCAAAAGAATCCCCATATCCAGGAATAAGATTTGACTTAGGCACTGAAGGATGAAAGCTATTCATAGCCATCTCATGCCCATTAGTATAAGCAAAAGACTCAGGATGGTGATTTAAATAAGAGGGCTCTGTGGCATGCCTTTCAGGTGCAAAGAACTGCATTGAAGCCCTATTAGACAATGAAGAACTACCTGCAAACCAAGTATCAGAACTACCATGAGAATCTGGAGGAGCCATTCTTCCATTAAGAGGAACCTTCTCGTTGGTTTTATCAGCCACATCACAGGACCTGCCAAGTTGTTCTTTTAGCTCATCCAGCTTCCTGAGAAGCTCTGCTCGATCTTTTTCAAGGTACTGAACTCTACCAGCCCCACTCTGGTCATCACCATTCCTTGATTGTTCACCATAACTATAAGAAGAGTTAAAATTGTAATGTGAAGGGCCCTCATCTGAGTATTTTGAAGTTGAAAATCTCATGCCTTCAACCTCAGTTCTCAAGGTTCTTCGAAAACCCTCCATTTCACCTCTCTCCCCATGTTGCCTACCCAGCATCTGTCCAGATCTCCGAGGACCACTAGTATATCTGTTCTGCAAATTCATCTCACCAGGTTCTCTTGCCACCGCATCACCCCAATCATCTCTATTCCTATCATCTTCAAGACCATTTCCAACAGCCCATTTACCACTTGCAGACTTAGCTGGATTCCTATACATATCATCACGGTCAATATCGCTCTTCGTAGGATTCTTATCTTCGCATCTCAAAGAACTAGAATTCAACTTAACATCTGTATCAGAAGCATCACTCAATTCAACTACTCCCTTTTCCACAGAATTTGGCGAGCTGGTAACAACTCCAGCTACCCTATCTTCATCTGATTTCTCCAATGATAAATTATCTGTATCCCGACTCTTATTTTTGGCTGCATTTCACATAAACAATAAACTCCACTCTCAAAACTTGACCCCCAAAAAAAAATTCTCCAGCAAGTACAGAGATGATTCAATTTATTAATTTCTTCTTCTCTCTTTGGTTTCATGATCAATAGAATAGGAATTACAAATGAGCAAGGGAAAAAAATAGCACATTTCAGCTAATAAGATGAGCAAAAACCAATTTTTTGTTCATAGAAAAGAAAAATCTTAAATCAAACATAATGCACCATAGCTTACTACTAATACTCCATAATTAACTGAAAAGGAAATAATCAGCCAGACACCAAATTTTATTACAAAAGCCAAAAATTTACATTTTGAGTAACCAAATAAAAACAAAATCCAAAACTAAGAACATAATCTCTCCCTTCATTTATCTAATTAAGTTTCTCATCAAATAAACAGAAAATTGAGAGAGAGAAGCAAGTACCTCGAAGAACAGCACCACAACCTCCACACTGATAAACAGAATAATCAGCAAGCTCTGGAAGAAGGTTTTCACATTTTGGGCACCGCACCAACCTCACTTTCGTTGACTCCGCCATTATTATTATTACTACTACTATGAAACATTCAAAAAAATATTTTCTTTTTTGATATAAACAATGATACAAAACGACAGCTAATTACAAACAACAAACAAACACTAGCAATAACAGCGACCTTTCAACCAAGTTTGACAGGAGGACATTTTTAACATGAAAACAAAGAGAAAGAAAGAAAGAAAAAGAGTTACTGAGAAACCAAAGAAGTTGAGGAGATCGAAGGGTTAAGAAGACAAGGTGAAAATGATAGTCTTCTAGAAAGACTTTTGTCTTTGCGTCTTTGTTCTTTTTTATTTTTATTTTTCTGAGGAACCAAACACGAAAAGGAAAATAGTGAGAAGGGAGATTTTTCTTAGGAGAAACCTTTGAACTTGTGAAATGCTGCTGCTGTAGTTGTCGTTGTCGTGTCTCTGATTTTCTATGTTTATGCTCTGTTTGTGAGAGTAAATTATAAATGAGTTCCTCTAGTTTTAGAAAAGGAATTCAATAGTCTCTTTGGTTTTATAAATAATTAAGTAGTCCTTATATTTTTTAATATTTGTAAATTAATCCTTTTCATATTTTTTAATTTCTTTTTTTTTGTTTTTTAATAAATATAAAAAATAATTAAAAATATTGATGAGGGAAAAAAATATTTTTTGAACAAAATAATAGTAAATATAAATTAATCATTCGTTAAAAGATTAATTAATTATCTTTTAAATAAGAGAGACTATTTAATTTTTTTAAAAGGACTAATTTATAATTTACTCCTGTTTGTTACTTTGTGCTTGTTTGTTTGTTCCATTTCTTGGAAAAAAAAAGGGTGAGAGACACACAATTCACGGGGATCGTTTTCCAATGTTTCAGTGGGAACGAAAAGAAAGCTTTAAGCGGCGTCGTTTGGGAGTTGAAAGAGATTTAACGACGTCGTATGTTTGGACAGCACAGATTCCTTTTAGGGAACCGATGCTTGTCTGGGTTTAAAGCGAAAAAGAGGAAAGTAATAAATCGGCGACTTTTTGCTTGGATGTGGCTATCAACTCTCCAACTTTTTATTATGGCAGTTCCTGTGGGAAATTATTGCTCAACTCAAAAATAAACCGAGTAAATACTCCTACTAGTATACGAGGCTGTAGGAGTATTCCTTTCACGTTGTGTAAGTTTTTCCAAGTCTAAAAATAACTCTACCAATTAAAAGTTTTAATCTTTTTCTATCATTCATTTAATTTGGTTTTTAAAAAAATATAAAATCCATGAATTATAAAATACATTGATAAAACAAAAACACAAACAAATCCAGTTATTAAAAAACATACAAAACGAGACATCTTGATCTAAAGTGTATTTGAAGATTTTTATCTTATTTATGTCTAATGTATGTAGATTTTTTTTACGACAATCTCGATTAAAAGATTTCAATATTTTTCTTTCAAAACATTGAATCTTGTTTTTCTACAGCATCCTTAATCAAAAGATCTTAATAATTTTTTTTAAAAAAATATGGAATTCAATTTTTTGTTTTCACAATCAATATCAAAGAGATAAAATTAAAATACTAAACTAACACAATTGAATGACAATTTTAAACTATGTTAATCACATCTTTCTCATCTTCGAATCGTTCGAAAAATAAAATAAGACTAGAATTACAATTAAAATGACAAACCTAACTAAATTAAAAGAAACATAAAAGAGGATCCAAATTAGGTTTTATCATCTCAAAGTTCTTCCATGCCACTAAGAGCCACGTATTTCCGTAACATTCTCCTTCATTTAAAAAAAAAAATGAACAATAGCTATCTTGTTTTTCAAGAAATTCAATTGAAACACCTATTCTCTTTGAGTGTCATTGTCCATAAAGAGGAGGTTATTATCCTAATAGAAACTCCATCTCCATCTCTAGTGGGTAGCTAGGATAGACCAGGAGGGGAAACTGGAGAGTTCTTAAAAAAAATGAAATTATAATAATTAGCTTTTGAGATTGGTGTGGTTTAGTATCTAAATTTATCAATATTATTGTCGGTGTGGTTTATATAGATGGATTGGTAAATCAAACCTTCAATAACTGTAGTCTGAGGACTCAAAATTTAAGTAACTCTATATCTACTAATAATGTGAATTTTAACGTTAATGCTGCTGATGTTAAAATATAAAAGTCGTTATGCAGTGTATGATGGATATAAGATGAAGATTTCAGTGGTCACGACTGACACTGTTAGTAACTCAATAAAATCTTTCATTTGATTTTACCATCCTAACTTGCCAGCTAATTGTTCAAAAAATAAAATCTTCAATGTTAAAAGGATCTTAGACTCGCGTTGGAGTGGAAGAAGCAAAAGGTGGATGGCAATTCACTGCTGAGTTTCTTTGTTCTTTGTTCTTTAGCTTTATTCCATCTTTTTATTTTTTAGTTCCAACTAGTAAATGTAATATCTGATTTATTTGCTTTTCTGGGTTGTTGTTAGCGACTGGTGAGAGGAAAGCATGGTTTTGGCCGTTGTGAAAAGAAGTGAAAAGGAGAAAGTGAGAGTGGCAGCCGAGTAAAAGAAAAGAAAAATCAGAACCTGACAATGTCTGAGTTATGACCAGACTAAATTGATTCGCTGCCCCACAACCACACCAGCCAGGGCCCTTTCTACCAAATGGACCCTAACCCTTACCCTTCTCATCACTGTCAGTCCCTCGCCTGCATCGCTGCCACAACATCTAAGTTTTTGACTTTTTGAGCTGTGAATTATTAATTTTTGAATTTCACTACAACCTAAATTTCTGGTTCCAAACTGGAGTTCTTAATGGCCGGCACTTAATTGGGCAGGCAATGATGTTAAGCTAGCAAAGGGCAGTTTTGGAATTAGATGAATCAATTTATGATGTAGAAAGGTTGATTCAATTAGAATTAGATGAATCAATTTATGAGAGAAGGGTCTATCCAACAAATCAATTTTTTGGTTGGTTTTGATCATTGATGGAATGAAACAAATACTAGAACGTTCTTTTTTAAAAAGCAAAAAAAAAAAACGGTTTAGTTGGGAGCTTTTTGACTTGAAAGGCTAAAAGCATAAGATGGGGTACACGTTAGGTAAGGTTGTGCGTTTTAGTAAAGTACGAAACCCGCTGGCTACAATAAACTTTACATGTTATGGTTCACTGTGCTAATGGTCTCCACCCTTTGGCCAATATATCAAACGCAACTTTAATTGGAAGGACCGAGCAGTCGCGCTCTCTCTCTCTCTCTCTCACACACATCTAATCCCTGAATAGTAAAAAATAAGGATATTTGAAGTCAATTTTTACCCATGAAAATTGTGTTTCTGCTCATTAGTGAATTTTGATATTACTTTTGATATTAAAATTTCATATTTTACAAGTTCAGTTGACAAGTACATACTAATTCTGTTAGTTAAAAAAAAAAAAAAAGATAAAAAGAAAGATAAAAGATAAAAGAAATCAAAACAAACTGACGTCAATTGATTAGTAGCTGGTATGAGAACCATCATGCTTCTAAGCGAAGTTTACAAGTAAAGGCAAATCTTCAATTGGAAACTTAATTGGAAAGGAATTAAAGGAGAAATTTATTATCATATTGTTAGATGTTTGGTACTCATTATTTAATTTAAATTATTTGTTTAATGTCAGATGCAGACAAAAAAATTCACAAAACATGCTAATCATTATGAGACCATTTCGTCCGGCAGTATAGGTCGCAAATTATATGGCCTGCACTTCTAGCTACAGCATCAAAATGCTTATCATAACAAATCTACAAGCAAGCATTCTTCTTCTTCTTCTTTTTTCTCTGTTTTTTTTTTCTTTTATTTATTTATTTTAATTTCATCTTTTTATATTTGATTTATGTATTAATAATTTTTTCATTAATTTTTTGAAGTAGCGGTACTAAATCGCATCATTAACAGCTTTAGTTACGGCTTCAAAATGCTTATCATAATAAATCTACAAGTAAGTATTCTTCTTCTTCCTTTTTCTCTCAATTTTTTTTTAACTTTTTTTTTAATTTTAATTTTATCTTTTTATATTTGATTTATGTATTAATAATTTTTTTCATTAATTTTTTGAACTAGCGGTACTAAATCGCATCATTAACACTATATGATTGTGATACATGTCCACTTTATTTTTTATTTTAATCTCATTCCTCTATTTTTTAACTATTTTTTTAAAATGAAGATGTATCCAATCTTTTAACCACTTTTGAGTGATTATTCACAAAAAAAATCTAAAATAAATTATATTCTCACTCTAAGTCAAATTAAAAATTTATAAAATAAAATAAATAAATTATAAGAGATTCTTTTGAGATATTATAAATATTATTCAAAATTTTAAATTTTTAACTAAAACTTTCTTGGTATTCAAAAAAAATATTATGAATATTTTATTTGATACTCAAAATTTACTTATAAATAAAATTAAGCTCATAAAAAATATTTTTATTTTTATCTTCACATTTTTTTAATTTTTTTTTAAGTTTTTAAAGAGAATGATAGTATACGTTGGAAAAAAAAAACACCCCAAAACAATCAATTCTATTACTTTCTCAGTCATTTGTAAAATCTCTCTTCTTCTTCTTTTCTAATCAAAACTCCATATTTTCTCAAGTCATAATTTGTCAATCTACATTCATAAACCTCAAAGTGGATCTTTTCCACATTCCCCTCGCTTTTTTTAGGCCAATATCTAATTCTAATTCACTAGGCACCATTAAATTGTCATTTTTTTTCATTTTCCAGCCACCTACTCCCTCAAACACCTTTTAGTAATCAAAACCTAAGCCTACCACCACATATTTGTAACTTTTTATCCATAAAAATGGGTTTGGTAATGATTCCCTGTGGCCAAAGTTGGAGAGAGAATGACGTTGGGTGGTAATTTGCACATGTCAATTGAAGGGTATTATTGGTATATAATTAATTGTGTGCATGACATTTTTTTTTATGATTTTGCTAGAAAATATCATTAAAACAATAAATTTGAAAATGACTCAAAATGATAAAAAATAATTTGCTTATTTCAAAATATAAAGATAGATGAACACTTATTACAAAAAAATAAAAAAATAAACTAAAACTATTAGTTACTATTCACTCGTATTATTTGAAATAATGTTTATCTAGATTGATTCATACTATTCACCCATATTTATATACACTATTTATTTCATTATGTAGTGGTATTTTTATAGTTTTCAAATATTTTAAGATATTTATTATGAAAATTTTTGTGACATTACACTTTGGTTTTTTTTTTAATATTATTTTTTAATCTGCAAATATTTTTTATTAGACTCGGTCCCACTTTTTTGTTTCATTTTGGTCCTTGGTTTTTTTCTGATTCTTAATTAAAAATTTGAAGGTAAAAATATATTTAGAAAAAAAATTTACAAAATAAGGTTTTAGCCAAAAATATGGATAGAGATAAATAAATATAAAGAATATTTATGAAAATATAAAGAATAATTAGTCAAATACAAAATTTTGATTAAAAATCGATAAAATTAAATAAATTTTTATTCAATTTTTATTTGATATATTTTGATAAACACACAATATGACACTAGATATCAAAATGAAATAATTTTTAAAAATAATTTTCTGTATTTTATCCGACTCGCAACATCGTCATTACCCATAAATTTTGTATTTGACTCACTTTACACTTGCTTTTTTTTTTTTTTTTTCTATTTTACTACAGGATATACTGACAGAGTTTTGAAAAAAAATATATAATTTTTGAGATATTTTAAAATTATAAATACTATTTAAAAAATTGTAACTAAAGCTCTTTTGATATATTTTTTTAAATATTATAAATATTTCATTTGATAATCAAAATTTGCTTACTATCATATAAATAAATTGAAATCCACAATGACTAATTTAGATAAAAAAATTAATTTCATCTTTACTTCTTTTTATCAATTTTTTTTTCAAAATTTATTCATTTAAATTTGATTAAAAAAAAAAAGAAAATAGAAAGACGAGATTGAGAAAAAAATATTGACATGTATCACAATTCTAGAACGATAACAATGTAATTTAACATCATTAGCCTAAAAATAACAAAAAATATGATCAAAACACCAATCAATCCTAGAGAAATGAACTTAAAATTAGGAAAAAAAATTATTGTAAAAAAAGAAAGTAAAGAGACTCCTGCCACTGTTAACTATTTTTATAATGGAAGTCAATATCTCAATATAAAAAGTCAATTATATCTCACTCCCACTTGAATCTTGATTTGCTCTCTGCTCACTTGCGCAGGTAAAGGTTTAACAAGAGTTGATAAAGAGAATGCAGGTTGGCAAGTTGGCATTCCAGAGGTAATCGATCAATGCCTGGTTGGCTAATTTTAAAATTTAAAGAATCCGATTTCTATAATCTTAGCACGAAATTGAGAGGCTTGTGACATGCAAAATTAAGGTCCACAGCACAAATCAAATCAATTTCTTGATTGCTCAAGGCTTTTTTAAACAGCCAGCAACATGCCATCTAATTGTGGTGATTGTCTGAGTAAATTATTCTTTAAATCGATAGGATGAACGTGATTATAACTTAATCCTTTATTTGACAATTTATAGTTCAGCCTCTTAATTGATAGCTGATTCTTATGACCATCGTTTTGTTAAAACATATTTTGATTTTTATTTCTTAATCCCAAATGTACTATTTGATAATTTAATTTTTTAGAGAAAATCTTATCTATTTCTTTTTTAAAGAAAAAAGCACAACGATTAATAAAACTTAAAATAATAAGAAATAGGTTTTCAAATAAGAAATACTAAACTAAAACTGTATTAAAAACTCTGGAACTAAAGTATAATTTAATCATATATATGCTTAAGAACTTTGAATTTGGATATAACGAGGACTAGAAATTGACAAACCACGGTCTTCCTTTCAACACGAATTATCGTGTAAAATGCTTTGCATACTCTAGATTACGCTGCAATCATGTTTTCGGGAGGTTAGATTTCGACTAATCCGTCACTCAGCGTGCTCTCTAAAACAACAATCACCGCTGGCTTTTATTTTTCTTTTTTTCTTGACCAATTATGCGTAAAGAACCTCACGCAGCAAATTGTACCGCAACGTCTCACAGGTTCACATTACATGAGATACCTAAATTTCAAAACCCAAATTTACTTGTACTCCTTGGCTGCTTGCATTTTCTGCACAGTTCAACCACAGCTCGAAGTCATATATTCACACTAATTTTGATATTTCCAACGAGTACGCACTGATCCCAAAATTTCTTTCTACAGGAAGGATACAGACTGAACCAGGGTTCTGTCAGTTATGTATTTGATATTGCTGATTTTTATGGCTGCGTGCTTCAGACTTTCTTGTTCCCATCTCCTCTGAGGTCTTATTTGAGGTGCTTCCTTAAGGATTTGTGAGGATGTTTGCTTTATTTTGACCTCAAAAAAAATGTTGCCTAAAATATGCACAATTTCCTGATGCTAGTTCGAGAATTGAGTAATCCAGCCCAAGGGTAGAATTGGGTGGACCAATTTTCGAGTAAATGGGCAGACCTCTTAGCTCTACGACTTGAACGATTTGGGCTGTCGGTTCCATTAAATCGGGCTCCACTTAGATTTGAGGATCTAGATATTTCTCACAAGATACGAGAAGATCTAGCTGTTGTAGATGGGTCTCCAAATAGCCCAAAAGGCACAAGCCCTGCTTTGCTAGCGAGCTAGGCTCACCAGCTTGCAAGTTAAAAGTGGCTAATTTATTTAGGGATTAAAGTTCTATGTCACTTTACTGTTTCAAATGTGTTAATTATATCTTTATATTAATTTTTTCAATTATTGTATTTCTTTATTTTTAATTACGTCTTCATTTGGTTCATTCCATCACTTTTTCAAACAATAGAGACAACTTTTAACATTTTTTGTTTTGTTATTTTTATTTTTGTTGTCTGAAAAAATGATTAGAGGGATTAAATGTATATATAATTAAGAGTAGAGAAACATAATAATTGAAAATAAAAGAAAATGATTAAACAATTTGAAATAATAGAGGGATATCCTAAACTTTTGACCCTTATATAGAATCAAAACGTTCTCATTCATGCTGTACAAAAAAGGAAGATTAGTCATTGATAAAATACAAAAAAAGGAAAATTTATTCGTTGAAAAACGTAGAGAGGTCGGTGCAGTGGTTAACAAAGTATGTTTTATAAAATTAGATATAGTTTTAATGGTTGTGTTTTCGATAGTTTTTTTAGTGAAATAAATTTGAATTTTAATGATTTCAATTTATTTATTTACTTATTATGTAATAAAAGATGATTATTCTGGTTTTATAACCCAAATCTCATGGATTTTTTGATAAAAAAAAATTATATGTTTCTTTCATTGACTCTCTCAATTTGCATTTTGAGACCATTTCTTTAAACGTTAAGTTCATCCACATAAAAAATTTATTAAAGCACAAATTGATTAAAAAATACCATTTATGTGTTTGGATTAATGAAATCAGACATAAAGATGCTTTTAGTTTCGGCTGCAAGTTGATACAGCAATACTACATGATTCAAAAATGAAAAAAAGAAAAAGAGTTCTAATCCGAAACAAAAGAGAAGAAAAGTTTCTCAATGAATGCTCGATTGGTCGAAGAGGCTCATCATTCATGCTCTAATTAACAAGTCAAAAAGGAATTATAACTACGACGTTCGACAATGAGTCAATGAGAAAAATCGGAAGTTAATTTCAAGTACTCTATAAAATGAACTGAAACTGACATCCCAGGATTTAAAACAAATAAATCAAAATCTGGCGTCTCGCAGTTTGGGATTAGAACACTCAAAACGTTTAGTGACCATGAGTGCAAAGAATGTTAACCCTGTCTTAACATTGTAATTACGGGGAATGATATTAATTAATGTATGTCTGCGAGCATATACAGACGTTACTCTTGTTTAATTGTAAGATTTTGAGCAATATAATCAGCCAGGATCAAATATTTGATAGATTGAATAGGTACAATATTAAATTCTACTTATATATTATGAAGAAGAGAAATCCAGACGAGATATCTATCCATTTGAGAGAGAAATAAATCAATGAACAGAGCAACGGTCACAGTACGATCTCATACAAGCAATCAAAATGGTCAATTGCCTGTTTTATTGATCATTTTTTGTATTATTTCTAGCTGTTGCCTTCACAAACCAAACCTAATACAAGAATGTCCAGCTGCTTTCAACTTCTTGGACTTACCCTTCTTGCTGTATGATCCAATCTTCCTCTTTATCCACAACTTTCTCCTCACAAATTCACTCAAGGTGTTCAATACAGAAGAACCTACCCGTTTAGTTTCTCTTTTGGTGCCCATATTTGACACGAATATTGCAGCAGGGATGACAAGAAGATCATGATCATGATCGGATGCTGGAGATATTTTCTTGGTCGACGAGAGCCTTTTTGATCCTCCAAGAGATGGCAGTGTCATTAGGTGCCGTTCAATGAGATGAGTGAGTGACACCAATTCATACGAGTCATATAAAGGACTGCCTAAATCCCATATGGCCAGCGCTTTCTCCTCTTGTTGTTGTTCTTGCTCATCTTTTCTGGCTTCTGACGTTTTCGTCATTGGGATCTGAGTTGAGACTGGTTTGGTAATGGTGTTCTCAAAAAAGAGAATCAAAGAAAACATACAGACAAACATACATTTGCCAAGCCTGTGACCAACCACAGAGATTCTCATTGGATTTGAAATTTAAGCTGGCTACTTTTAGTAGGACATCTTGCCTTGTTATATACTATATAATAATTTTGCAAGGTAATTAGAAGTTGACAGCATTCTGAAAATGCCCCCTGAAATTAGGATCTTATCATTAGAGATTGTGGGGGATAATGTAGTCTTTTTCACTCAAATTTGTTGTGTGCTTAAAAAAACCAAAAAATTGGGTACGTGTTCGGTGAGGAAAATGACAGATCCGCTGATCTAAAAAGGTAGCATGACGGCAAAAAACCTTCTAATTTATTTATTTGTGATATCTGATTAGTAATGCAGTCATAATTACAACGTCTAAAAGAGTATTTTGAATTTTAGTTTTAATTAGTATATTATGTATTTAACTGATATGTACTGCAGTGTATGTGTTTTGACACAAAATAAATACCTTGCATGAACATTGGCTACACGAGTACAAATATTTTTGTCGTGCCCGAAGGAAAAAGAAGAGGGGGAGATATTGCATAGAATTATCAAGCATGAATGGTATAATTTTACTGTTTTTTATATAAAATAATAATAATAATAATCATCAAGTGGGTTTCTAGCCTAAATGGCCTAGAATATTTTTTCTTCTTTTATCTTTATGAATATGTATTTTTATAATTTTTAATTTAATTCTAATTCGTAAAGCACATAAGCATTTTAGTTGACCTTAAATATTATGTTCAGCATCAATTTAAGAAAGTAATTATTTACGGATACATATATATATATGAACATAAATCCACCATTAAGGCCACTTACCAATAATTTGAAACTTAAAATAGAAATACGTACAAACGTGAGCACAACCAAGGATGAATATTATAACCCAAACAATAAAGAAGAACTAATGATATGTATTATAAGCAATTTATTTACATTCTTTTGGATTTCGAATTGAATATTTAAAAGTCAAAATTAAAGACACGTATTTTTTTCTCAAAAGAAGAGATCCAGTTAAGTTTTTAATATTTGTCCACATTTTAATTAAATAAGAAATGTATAACACATAGCTAAGCAAAAATATTGAAAAGTCTCACCAGCCACTAGATATATAGTTGAAGAAACTTTTTGATCATGATCAATGAGACAGTAGAAGAACTTTGTAATAGCTTCCAAGACAAGAAAATCATCCTTGGTTACCTAACACACTTAATTGGTTTTTGCATTAATGTAGACGTCCCTGTTTTGTTCATTGGCATGTTTAGAGTTTAAACAAAGGCAAACTCAAAAAGTAAAGATAAGGCAGACATGAGTTTGATAGATAGACAATATTATAAATTCCATGAACCTCTAATTCTAGTAAATTTATGACTACGTACTAAAGTGACTCCCTGCCCAATTACTTACTTAACATGCTTTTAAAATGATTAGCACTTGAAATCTAAAGCTTTCTTTCTACACAATCTCATTTGAATTCCTTCCTTCATATGCAAAATTTCTTTCTATTTTCATTCATTCTTTCTTTTTTATAGGAATATATTGTTTCTTTATTGTCTCTTTAGACAAATAAATTAAGCATGTCTTAATATACAATCACAGTATAAATTTATATAATATATGCCTTCTATCATAATTGAGTAAGTACTCAAACAAGTGTTAAAAAAAAATTATGTGTTGTCAACAAGAAAATACTTTATAATAAATGCCAATACTTTAAGTTTTCTAATATTGATAATGACATATGATTTTATTTAATATTTATATGATTAGATTATGGACCTTTTCTTGAACCTAATTTTTATAGTTTCATCCATTATGTATATGTCTAACCCATCACTAAAGTCTAATAGGTTCTAAACTTTTAATTATCACTTATAGATTTTATTTATAATAAAATATATAATAACATATAGTAATAATTAAAAAAAAAACATGCCATATGGGTCAAACTAAGAGATATTTCTTAAGAATAACTAATAAGTGAAAACACTTATACGTAGATAACGAATACAATAAACAAATCATAGTGATCATACTTTATAACCAAGTAGTTTCTTCCATACATTACAATACATTGCATCCTCAAAATTAACACTTGATGAGAAAATAAACTTTCAATAAGTAATTTGGATCTAATTTTATATATCTCAATATATATAGAAAATAATACTTTATATGCAAAAAATTTACATCAATATCTAAGAATAATATAAAAAAATAGCTAGACAATTAATGAAAAACAATAAAGTCAAACATCAAACAAGTTATCTACATCCACATGATCTGCATGTTCTCTAGAATGTTTTGTAGGAGCATTTTGGTCATGAGATCTACAATCATTATCTCAAAATTATATGCTCAATTAGCACTTTATATTTCTTTATTTTCTCTTTTATAATGAGGTACTTTATGTTGATATGTGTTTTGACTTTCATTATTATTATTCTTAGAGAAGAAAACTCGGTCGAATTATCGCAATAAATCTTTACTAATTTAGATGCGAAATCGATAATTTTTACCAAAAATGAAATTTGTTAACCATATTGCTCGTGTTGTTATTCCATAACATGCAATGGAGTCTTCTTTCATAGTAGATGAAGCAATAATAGTTCTCTTAGTACTTCTCTAAGATGCAACTCCTCCAAAAAAGTAAAAAACATAGCTTGAAATAAATTTTCTTATGTCTACATAACCAACAAAATTCAAATCTGAATAATCAACCACTTTAAGATGATTAGTAAGTCATTAGGTTAGTCTATAATCCTAAAGTCAGTCTATAATCCTTAGTTTCTTATAGATAGGTACCTTATGATTTTCTTAACTACTTTTCATGTTCCATTCTAAGATTGTTTTGGACTATTCTCAACATTTATATTGCATGTGTCAAGTCGGATCTTGTACGGACGAGTGCATACATTAAATTGCTTACTACAAATTCATATAGAATATTACTCATCTATTATTATTATTTTTTTCGATGCATTTTGTGAACATTGATGTTGATTAAATTTATGCTCTTTGACAATAAGTGCTTCTAAGGATGCATCATTTGATGTCCTAATCTTTTCAAAATCTTTTTAATATAGGTTTGAGATAAATCTAAATATTATTTGAGATTTGTCTCTATGAATCTCTATGTCAATGACATAAGAGACTTCATCCAAATCCTTCGTATAAAAAAATTAAGAAAAAATTGCTTTTTTTTTCTCATAAAACAAACTCAAGTCACTACTTGCAATCAAAATATCACCTACATATGTGACAAAAATGATTTTGTTTCTACTAGTTTTAAGGTATATACATTGATCAATAATATTTTTAATAAAATCATATGAGATAATAATACTTGTAAAATTTAATATACTACCATTGGAAGGCTTGCTTTAGCCCTTTATAGATTTCTTCGGTTTACTAATCAAATAGATATTTGTGGCATCAAAAATACTTTTGGGTCGATTCATGTATACCTCTTCATCTAAATTTTTATTATTTTTTTCGGATCCATCCGATGTAGTTCATTATGACTTTGAACGAATAATCTTAGAGATTGTTATAACCCAAAAATTTCTCCACTATTTATTTATTTCTTTCTTATTTTATTTTATTTTATCTCGTTTTCCTTTATTTTGAAATTTACTACAAAAATAAAAAAAAGTGTAAAAAAGAATATATATATATATATATATATTTGTGTGTGTGTGTGTGTAATACAAAAAAAAATAAAAAAAAAGAAAAATGATTGAGGAGATGACTCATCCCTCAAACCTAAAAATCTCTTATATAAGCAACTATTTCCTTTCATTTTAGGGGCCTCCACAATTCTCCTATCCTATAAAAAAAACCTAGAAATGTAGTCTCTACAAAAAAAGACCTAACTCGCCACCCTTCACTAGACCTACCCAAAAAATAAACTAACCTAGCCCCTTTCATCTTTTGGATTTTTTGAAAAGAAAAAAACCTAGCTAATGCAATTGCTTAGGACAACCGCCTCCTCTCGCTTTCCAACAAATCTCCACCCTTAACCCCATCATCGTTGATTCTCATCTACACGAGCCACCCTCTTATAGCCGTCAAAAACCCTACATCTTCATTTTTACTTAGCCATGCACAATCCACACTCTTCCCCTCATACTCGCTAATGATGTTCTCCTTCACACTACCATACACACCATCATCTCCATCAATCTCATCCTTCCCTACCCAACTACACTCTAACTCCTTCACTACAATAGCTTTCACATAGAGTCTCTCTACTTCAAAGCTTAAAGCCTTTTAATCTCTATTTTCTCTCATCAACCATGTCGTCTATGGAGTTCAAGGGTATTGAATTCAATGTTAGTAAGCCTCTTAAAGTGGAACCTAAAGACTTCCACATGACACATCCTTCTCAAGTCGCCATTCGTGAGTTGAAGCAAGGAAAGGAATCGGTTCCTTTTTTTCTAAAATTCAATGATAAGAAGCTTGTGTTGGGGACCCTATCTCCTAAAAACATCCCTTAATTATCTTTTGATTTAGTTTTTGAGAAAGATTTTGAGTTTCCTCGATTCTTGGAAAAATGAGAGTGTTTTGTTCTGTGGTTACCAAGTTATTATTCCTTTGGATGATGATTCTAGTTTTTTTGGTGATGAAGAGGATTTTGAATTAAGGGAAAATGATATGAAGGCTACTATAGCTAAGGATAAAGCTACCAAGCCTAAAAAACTAAAGGTTACTCTTGTAGAGCCAAGCAAAGATGGTAAATCGATGACGATTGTCATCATTCTATTTTTACCCTTATAAAAAAATAAAAAATAAAAGATAAAAAAATAAAAAAGAAGAAAAAACAAAAAGGAAGGAATTAGGCCTAGATTACGATTGAAAAAGAAAAAAAAGAGTGGGTTTGGATTAGGCATTAAGCTAAGCCTAATTAGAATAGAAAAAAAATCTTAGGTTAACTCTAGAAGCACTCCTATAAATACTATGCATGCATACACAAAAAAGGAGAGGGAGAGGTCGACACCCGGAAGAAAAAAAAAACTAACAACCTAAAGAAAAGTAAAAGACAACGACAAAAGAAGTTATCGTCGCTCTTAACCAATTGACTTCCGGTTAACATGCGTCGGACCACCCGAATCATCCACCGGAGATGATTGCATCCCCACTTGAACCCCTCCATTCGATGATGAACTAGCCATCATACACCTCCTAAAGTTCTACTGTCGCTCCTAACTACGGATCTAATTTGCCACCGTCGCTCCCAACTAGCCGACTTTCGATCAACGCATGCCGGACCACCTAAATCATTCACCGGAGATGATTTCATCCCCACTTGAACCTTCATTCTGATGATAAACTAGCCCTCATGTACCTCCCAAAGTTTCACCACCGTTGTTGCCTATAGATTCGGTCTAGTCCCCGAATTTCGATTTAGGTAATTATAACTTGCACTTCGACATTTCCTATTTTATTTTCATCTGAATTTTATAATTTTTCTTGTTGTTTCTATGTTTCATAGGATGGTAATATTAATTATGTGATTGATGATGAATATTGGTATGATTATTGAATGTAAAACATTTAATTAAAGGTGTAATTGAAAGATCCGAAAAACTTGAATACTAGGTTATGTGTGATAGAATAAAAAGGATCTAAATGTAGATTTTTTTGATGTGTTATGTGTTTTAATGTTAAATCAAATGGGAAATAGTGGATTGGTGATTTTTTTATTTTTTATTTTTCTTATTTTAGTTTTAGTTTTATTTTTTTATCATTATTTTTTAATAAAAAAGGGGGTTGTTTGTCATATTATATAGTATTTTTTTTTAACAAGTCCTCGAGGAACTATCGGTCAATGATAAAACTAGTAATAGGCTAGTTATTTTTTTAAAAAAATTAAAATAAACCAAATCTGAATTTATAGGCCAATGACCTTATAAAGGCATATGACTATTTTATTTTTCATGAAGTTGTTTTATGTGATCCGTAATTTTTTACATGTTTTTATGTTTTGTACTTTGTGTGTTTATTTTATGTGATGCCGGTTTAGGTTAGTCTAGATGGAGTAAGTTTAGGACTCGAGATCGACTTTGTTTCAATGATGAACCTTTTTTTTATGGCTATTTTTTATTGTTAATTTAAAAAAATTTTATGGTGCTACTAATTTCTTCTTTTTGCGAGACTTAGCTCTTAATTTGGTCATGAACCTAGTTTTATATTTTAAAATGGCATGGCAAGTGATATGGCCTTGAGACCTATGTCCATTTTTTAGTCATTATGGACTTGTAATTTTATCTTATTTTTTATTTTATGATTCGACATGTGAATTTGAGTCGGGATCCATGTTTATTTTATTTTTTATTTTTACATTTATGTGGGACTAGAATTTATATATAATGGGCTTTTAGCCTTAATTTTTTCCTTTCCAAATGGGCTCCAATGACCTAATGACATATTAGTCGAGAGATTGAATTTCATTTCGGTCATTAAATCACCTCTCTTAGGATTTGATTAGAAAAAACCCAATCGTTAAGCACATAAATCGGGATAGAAAGATAATTTACATGAATGAATTCCCTAAGCTAGAGACACAAGGTAACCTTATTACGAGAGCACTCTAGGGTGACTGTAGTCTTCCCCAATTGTGTAATCAACCTCCTTACGTAGAAATCTTGAGACCGAGTGCCGAGTTTTTCTTAGTTTCACTTTTTTCAAAACCGAGTGGCGACTTAACATTTACGCATTACACATTTTTTTTCATTTTTATGATCGTCGATAGGTCATTATGTGACAACGATGATTCTAACAAGGATAATGATTTTGATGATGACAATTTTGATGAGGATAGTGATTCTAAAGAAGGTATGTTTATTGATGAAGATTTGGATGACAAGTCCGATGGTAAAGATAAAAAGACTCCTATGAAGGTTGAGCAAAGAAAGAAAAGGACCAATGAGTCTACGACAAATACACTAGCGTCCTTAAAGAAGTCTAAAATAGCTACTCCTCGGAAAATAGGTGTTAAGAAGCCTATGCAAGTAACTTCCCCACCTCGTAAAGGGAAAGGCTACGGTAAATGGCAACGGTTCCAAGTCTTCTAAATGCGGTGGCAATTTCTCTTGCAAATCCTGTGACAAGTCATTTGGCAACGATAGTACTCTAAAGTCTCGATCACAAACCATGCATGGTAGCAAGTGAACTACTTCTAAATTTTAGATGATATCTCATTGCAAAGAACTATTTCATAGGGTTTTGGTAGTTATCTTAGAGTAAATAAGAGGTTTATTTTGTAATTTTGTTAGAGATCTACAATTGAATAGATATTTTGCATACATTTGATAGCCACAATAATTACCAATATGGTTCTTTAGAGGGTTGGAATGCTAGGGAGAGTGAGTATGGACAATGGTCCCTAGGTCCAATTGGATCGGAGAATGGGCAAAAAGACTCTTTTGACCTAGAAGAGGTTAAAAGGTTAAGGGCAAGGCAGATTTTTTTAGGAATGGATGAATAATGGTGCAAGGGAATGTATATCTAGTATTTCGTGAAGGAACAATGGTTCTAAAACAGAATGACTTGGTGAAACTAAGCGAGAAAGGGCAAGCATTATAAAGGAGTGGGAGTAAATGAACAGTAGATAGAGAGGAGCTTGTGTTAATTGTAAAGAAGAATAAGGTGTTAAAGTTACTAGTCAAATTGAACAAGTTCTTGATGAGTTGGTTGTTAACCACAATGAAGGTCGAACCGAGTCTACTCGAAGGTGAATTCATTGATTGTGTGGCAAACAAGCTTTGCTTGATTTGCTTAAGAAGGCTGCGAGAGAAAGGCAAAGTGATATTCAAGAAACGAGGGAGCAAACACAAAAAAGAGGTTGAGAATTGAACATGAGGGGAGGAAGAAGAGGCTAGTAAGGGCGAGCTTCCTCATTTTGTAACGACGAAGTGCGGTCTCATCTTTGCCATTAAAAGGGATGATTTAGTCATTTTTAGCGACATTCAAACATGATATTTTGGTCATTTTCAGTTACCACTCTCTTTTCTTTCTTACTTTTTTTAATTTATTTTATTGTGTTGTTTTTTTATATAATAATTTTTTAGTTTTTGTTTATGTGTTAGAAAAAACTAGAAATATTTAAGGTGTGAAATTTACTTTAATCCATGGTTTCAATTTGGTTGCGATATCGGATCAATAAGTTTTCTATTTATTAGGGAGAGACGTTGATTTCGATATGTGTTATCCAACAAAAAATACTAATACATACATACATACATACATACATATGTATGTATGTATGTATGTATGTATATATCTATCTCGTGTGTGGGAGGGGGAATCAATTTGGATCGATGCTAAATTGACAAGACTTCTAAATCTCGAGGCCTAATTTAACAAGATGCTACAAAAGAAAAGAATATAAAAAAATGAGTTTGATGATATTTTTTCTCACATGTCTCGAAATAAAAAACCTTTAGTTTAATTAAGAAAAAGAACAAAAAAAGAAAGAGTTTTAAGCAAATTTAATGAGTCTCCTATCTAATAAGGACATACGTTATTTATCAATTCAAATCAATTACTCTAGTAAATAGGGCATTCTTTGACATATCGGTTATATCGAGACTTAAAGTAGATCCAATGTTTGAACCGATGTGTTTCCTAATTAAGGGGTCCGAAAATTAGTTCAATACAATGACACAAATAAAAAATGAAAAACTTAATTTGGTATAGGAAAAAAGACTTGAGTTTGATTTGGAATTAATTTGGCATAGATAAAACATATTAAGAGATAAATTTTAGGACTAAGCTAGAAGTGGCACTTTTGTTAGTAAAAGGATACTTTTGGGTGATCAATATCTTTCTAAAAACATAATCAATTCCTTATTTTAGAATCTCTAGACTAGTGTTATTTTTAGGTTTCTAATTCCTACACTACTAAGTGGCAACTACGAAAATTGATAATAACCGATAGCCCCCATAAATAATTCAAAACAAAAAAAATCTAAAATTTTTGGAAGTCTCATCGGATGAAGGGTAACAACATAGATAAAATATAAGGTTTTATAATACTAAGTGTTATAATTCAAAACAATTCAAAACACGAAAATCTAAAATTTTTTGAAGTCTCATCGGATGAAGGGTAACATCATAAATAAAATATAAGGTTTTATAATAATTTATGTACCCTTTTTTGGCATAACTTTTAGCTATACGTCTAGCTTTATATTGTTTGATATTACTAGAAGAATTTCTTTTGGTTTTATAAACTCATTATAGCCAAGTATTATAGATACTTCTAGCAATTTGATAGGGTCCTAAACTTGATTTTTTTAGAGATAGACTTCATTTATTTCTTTACGGTGCTACAATATAAAATAGAGTTTTCTCCATTCATGACTTGTAAAAATGAGTTTGGATTATCTTTAAGTCTAACATCAAGGTCGGACCTCCTAAAGGTATACAACACAATTATTAGAATTTATTAGTCTCTTTACTCTTGAAGATCTCATTAATTTAACTTTTTTTATGTGGGTTTATCTCATCAAGAGCTAGTTGCTCTTGAATTGTTTGTTATTCAATATTATTATATTAATTTTTTTAAAAATAACAAATTATCTTGTATTTTTATGTAAATTAGTTAAAACTTGTGTTTTTTCAAATTCTATTTGTCAAGAAAAATCATTTGCACTAAGATTAAGATCTTTAAGATATTTATCATTTCTTTCCTTTGCTATTCTTGTATCATGAGAAGGACAATAAACCCAATGTCTTTTAGAATTTACTATATAACCAATAAATATCTATTAGTTGTTCTTAGATCTAATTTCTTTAGTTAAGGATTGTAAATCCTTATCTTAACAATATAACCCCATTCATGAGTATGATTTAAACTAGACTCTCATCCATTTTACAACTTAAAAGGTGTCTTAGAAACAACTTCGAGATGAAATCATGTTTGAAATATACACAATAATCTTTAATTCTTTACTCTATAAACAAAGTGATGGATTAAAATAACTAATCATACTCCTCATCATGTCCATAAGAGTGTGATTTCTTCTTTTAGCTACACTATTTTTTTATGGTATGTCGGATGGTTTATATTGTGCGATAATATAATCTTATTCAATGAGCTTTACAATTAGACATGGTATTTATCCCTTTTCAATATACATACCATAATACTTTCTACCTCTATCTAACCTTATAATCTTGATGATTTTTTTCTTTCATTTCTTTGCCTTAGCTTTATAAATCTTGAAAGCGTCAAGTGTTTCAGACCTTATTAAATAAAAGATAAAGATACATAAATCTAGAATGGTCATTGATGAATAAGAAAAAATATCTTTAATTATTTAGGAAATGAGCATTAAATGGTCCACAAATATTATTGTGTATGATTTCTAAAATTTTTGAACTCTTCATAGCACCTTTAATGATCTTATTAGTTTATTTTTCCTTTATAGACTCTACATAGGTACCAAAATTAGTAAAATTAAAATTTTTTAACGAGTCTATCACTCACTAAACTTTTAATTCTTCTAATGGTTATGTGGCTTAATCTTTTATGCCATAACATAGAAGAATTCTCATTAATTTTACTCTTTCTAATTATAACATTAACAAGAATTGGTAAATATTTGAGTGCGAAAGTAGAGTTTAAATCAATTTTATATGAACCATCGATTAATATTCCACTATCAATAGAAATTTATTTTTTTAAAAATATTAAAAATATTTTCATCAAACAAAAATCCATAGCCAACACTATAAAATTAGGAAACTAAAGCCATATTTTTAGACAATGATGGAATGTAAAAGATATTTTTGAAACTCAAAATGAATCCAAATTTTAAAATTAATCTAAAAATCTCAATAACTTCAACTTCAAAGTGCATCTAATTTCATGAATAGATGTCTTTTTCATTTATTTCCAACTTCTTTAGATCTAGAAAACCTTACATGGTGTTCACAATATGAATTGTATAATCAAAACAAACCCACCACATATTACTAGAGATCTCAAGGAAAAAAGATTCATGGCATACTTGAAAAAATGAGTTTGCCTTTCTTTACAAGCCATTTATGATACTTAGAGAAATCTTAGAGGAATCTTTCTTAACATATCTCCATTTTCTACAAAAGAAACATTTACTATTATCACTCTTTTGTTTTATTACCACATTTCCATATTTCTTAATTTCTATGACAATTTAACCCTTGGCTTTTCTCTTAGTTTAAGAAATCAATTAGCACTTCTAGTTTTTTAAATTTCCATCTCTTTTTTTTTAAAAAAAAAACACACAAGGTCAATAATTGATCAATTGACTATTTTTTTCTTTTGTGTATTGCATCCAAATGAATAAATTGTTCCTCTATAGCCTTCGAAAAATCTTTTGCCTTACAACATCGAGGGATAAAACTCCTAATACTTATATTTATGCAAAAGTTTAAGATTTTTAAACTTAAGTAATTAGATGGCTTTCATTGCTTTAATCAATCTTCTTTCGAGCATTACTTGAATTTGTGGAGATGGGTGGTCCATCTATACATAATGCTAAATCTAAATCCACACACCCTAATACAAGAAGATATTTTTTTTCAATTAACAAAATTATCACCATATAACATTGAAATACTAGATGTATAAATAAAAATAGTAGGAAAAATTACGATAACTATGAAATTAATTTGATGCTACAAAAAATATATTTTATCTAAATTAACCAATGTCAATTTAGTAGTAAATTCTAACATTATTATGGGCGAGAGGTTGTATCATGCATAGAATTTATGAATTTTTTAATAATAAGACTAATAAATAAAATATCAAAGATAAATTTTATTTATATTTGAGGGTCTAGAATAAATCCATCCTTAATGTTGATTTATTATCTTATTCTAATTAAATCATACAAAATAACAATTTTTTTGTAAGGTTAAATCATTACTTTTATGAAATAATTACAAATTTAAGTTCGTGTATTTTATGAATGTATTAGTTTAGAAAAATTTAATGTGATTGTTAAAATAACGTAAGATACCGTAGCTATTCTTATATCAATTGACATTACAAATTCAACATAGCATTCTTAATTGTCAATAAGAACTTTAATTGATATGCCATAATAACTATGTAAATCGTATCATGATTTTTTTAAACAAAAATTTTGTGTATAAATTAATCGCGAGTTGTTCAAAAGGCACAAATACTAGTCTAGAATGCACATCTAAAATATATGTATATATAATCAATTTAGATACATTATTTGTCGTGTATCATAGAATTAAAAAAGTTAACGATGACGACTATGTAACTCATGATTTAATAGTAGATGACAAAACCTTGATATATCGAGACACCATTTAAATACATTTATAATTGTAGCCAATTCATATACAATTGCATGGAACAAATATGAACGGTGGCCCACCATGACATTCACTACATATATCCGGATAATTAACAACAATCATTATAAGTCAATTTTCTCTAACTTACATGTTACCATCATACTACGATTTAAAACATGAATAATAGCCGAGAAATTATTCGGGGGTCCTAGAACTCCACATCAGATAAGGACCCCTTCCATTTATTATTTGTCATGTGTATATTTTTTTTACATGTAGGATAAAACAAACCTTCCATTAAATAAAAGAAATTAACTCTTCATCGTCTCTCCTTCCTTCACTGTCTCTCTCCCTTTCTCTCAGGTGCCAAGAAAGACTTTCATCTTCCTCCATCGTCTCTCTCTCCTTCCTTCATCGTCTCTCTCCCCTTCCTTCCTTGCCAACAAGTAGCCTCTTTTCTAGATTTGATAATATTGCTGCTACTATTATCTATCATGTCCTCGAAGATCCTCAAACTCTCCGAGCATGCAATGGAAGCTAAGATAAGGCATAACCTTGTTACTAAAAAAGAATGGTGTTGACATGAAAAGAATACGTTGGCTTGCAATTTTACGGGTTTGTAGATTTTTAAATTAATGATTACGAGTCGATGTAGAGTTTTTCGGTGAGAAATAATCTGCTCATGGTTCTTTCCTTTTGGGATTGTCTTTTCCATTATCATAAATTTTGTTATGACCGACATATATTGCTAGTACTAATTTGACTCCTCAAAAGGACAAGTTATGGAGGGTATTAACGAGTATCATTCTTCATGAAGAAACACTAGGATACTCGACTCTACTTTCCTAAAAAAGTGATTGCATACAAGTAGCCACATCGGTTTCTCGCTCAATTGAAGTAGATGGGTAGTGTAATTAGCTACATAATGGATTTGTCTTTTTTGTCTCTAAATTATATGCATAAGCTTTTCTACTTTTATTCATTATCCTTCTAGTCGGATGCGAGAGACACACCTAAGTAGTACCCACATGACACTCAAAGCGCTTTGCATGACTGTTATGGTATTCGTATGAGTTCTTAGCAAGTTCTTTGTTTCATTTTGTATATTATGCTCGCAATTTCTTACTTATGTTGGTAGTCATTTAAGCTAGAGAATATCTGCTGGATACATTTTTAATGCTTTATGTGAGATCCGGCTTTCATGTCAATTACGAAGAGAAGTAAGCTTTCTCGAAAGCTATTGTTGGCATTAGTAAGCTAAACATTTGAAATTGAATTTCGCTCTTAAACTTCAAAGATAGAGCATATGTAATAACAACTCTTTTTTTTTACTTTGATAATTCACTTTATTGTTGATGCTAAGTATCGGACCTTGTTACTTTTCCCTCCTACTTTTATGAGTCGATAATTGAGATTAGTTTGAAATGATTATCTAATGATGGATTCATGTTTCATAATATAAACAACATTGAGTGGAAGATGGACGGATATAAGTAGATCAAGATTTTAATAGTCCATTAGAATATCTGCATACTCGAAGGATTATTTCCTTTTTACTACGCAGATCAATTTTTGATTTTTTTTGTTTCCTTTAACTTAGTAGCCGAGTGGATTACTAAATTTACGTTTTTCAAGTGTGTGGTATTTTCACTATATGCAATATACTTGGGGTTATTGTATGGTTTATATGTTCTAGATTGGCAATTTGAAATGTCCAATGCAACTTATTCCGTGTTACATGGTGAGGGCCCTAAAATTTTATTCCTAGACGTCCAATTCATGAGATTGCATACATCCCCACTTACCAAAATTGACACGAGTAAAATGTTCTATAAGAGGTGATCTTAGTCCTACTTGTAATTCGGTCGGAATGATTGATCGCCATGTACTCGACGAGGGATCACCTATATCAAAAACTCCGTTTACGAAACCCGAAGGTATCCTGAACAGTTCATTTTTGCTGCATCTATTCGTTTGTACAATCCATTGACCTAATGAAGTTTCACTTTATAAGAGTACAATATGTCCACCTATTGCCAAGTTTCGAGCTTTCGCCTTCCTAGTGTCATGCTTTTTTTTTTTTTTAGAAATGATTTAGCATCGGTAAATTCCATTTAGATTCTCTTGGTGTCACCAATTCCTTTCTAGTTAGAATGTGTAAAGGTTAGTTTACTAATTCATCTTGTTTTGATATCTTCGAACTTGCATAGAAAGCCGGTAGCTCTTATATGAAAGCCATTTAGTTTCTAATGTTTTTGTGATTTTTATTATCTTGCCACGAATAATTTGATAGTTCAAGCCATTAGCATTTAAGTTATTCTATTCTTTAGTAAATTTGTGGAGTTTATATTAAAATTTTTTATTTTATTAGCTTCTGGAGTGACATTTCTTACAACAGTTTTTCATGGCCATATAGTCTGCTGGCCAATAAATGTTTGAAGCTTCTATAGTCGAGGGATATAAAGCTCCCGAACTTATCAAAATGAAAGAGGTCACCGTGAGACCGATATATATAGTCTTGGAATAATTTTACTTGAATTATTTTCGGGGAAGGAACCGATCAATAAGAATTTAACCAATCGATGAGGATTTTTTCCATTTCGGGAAATGTGGAATTGATGATTGGCATTATTGGATTCCGAGACTACCTTATTGCTAAAAGCACCAACAACATAAAGATTATGAATCCGATATGGTCCCCGACTTTGTCATTTGGATGCATATAAATTTGTGAGAAAGGGCCAATTATCAACAACAAAAATGTCATGTTTCTTTCTAATGCCCTAGCAATTATAAGCTGTAAAAGAAGGGTTTTTCCATTTGTGTCCGATTTAGATTGTGTACATCGGAATGATTTAAAAGAGGGTTTTTTCGAATTTTGTTCAACGGAATTTTAGCATTGAGGAAAAACGTGATAGATTCGTAGTTTCTTAATTGTTTTGAGTTTTATTTTCAAGGACATTCTATTTTTTGGTTGTAAAATTGATACTCCCATATTGTTGGCACCAAAAGTTTAAATGAATATATATTACCGCAACCATATACTACTACTTATGCAACCTTCAATCCATGATTTGTAAAATGAAAATATATAATTAACAATTTCATAATAAATAATAATAGGATGTCCTCTCCAACATACTAAAAAAGGTTTCAATGTGCCATAAACAAGGCTAAATAAGCAACGAAAATGGTGACCCCGAATGTCTCTTCCATTCATCACCACAAAAGTGTCTCGATTTGCAATGAACTACTTATACCACTTTCTTCATATGAATCATCCACATTTGGAGTTGTATTTATAAGTTGAGTATTTAAAGATGAACCCTACAAACAAATATATACATTCACACATTGTTGAACTTGGAAATAAAATTTATTATTAAAACATAACTATAATAACTTACTTGACTCAAATGCACTATAGGCTCAACACCTTGTAATATTATACTAAATGACATGTTTTAACCTCTCATATTCCAATGCTAATAAAAATAATATTTTTAATTAGCCTAAAAATAAAATGAAAAATGAATGTAGTATAATTAAAATTTGAAGATTGTGTACACTGGAGGGGCACCAACTTGACTTAACATATGCATATGTGGTGGTACTTGGTGGTATGGAATCTGCATCGAACTTGCAAGATAATATTAAAAATTATGAATGTTATATGTGCTCATACTTGGAGAGGATCCCGGCTAGACAAGGATATATAATAAATTATAAATATCATAAAACTTCATGTAAGAAATATGGTAATAGAGTAAAAGAGTACCTCATCTTGATCATTTGTTTTTTGCCTTATAGGAACTTTGCATTGAGAATTTTTGCCTCTATTTTTCTCCACAATTGAAAAGGATAATAATCTAGATATATTATTATTTACATCTATAATGAAAATGAAACTGTAAGTTAAAAGGTATTCATACTAAAAGTGACAAATGACATTTTTTATTTTATAAACCCATGATTGTTGCTTTTGCTTTTGTCTTTGCCTTTTTCTTTGATTTTTCTAAGTATCCTTTGAATCTTGCATTGGAGACACCTTTGGTCTTTGCATGAGGAGGGTTCAAGATAGGATTAACATCAAGTGTCTCTTCTATATTTTGCCCATCATCCACTTCATTTTCCATTTCTTGACCATTTAAAGAAATGCTCAATTTGGCCAATTCATTCTCGGTATATTTATCAATCTTCTTTAGTCTATCTTGAACAATCTCTCTTGCTTTTATGTTTCCTTGACTCTTCAAGATGATATTGTAAGCATTCCGCATCATGTTATTACAATAAACCATCTCATAATCATCATTCTTACCATCCATACTAACATTATGTGTCCGCTCTTCCAACCATCTATTTCTTATATTTTTACACCATCTACTTAACACACATTTATTTAGAATTTCGTCAAAGTTCTTAATGATCAAGATCTTCAATGCATGACAACATAGCAAATCTATAGACTTAAATTTTTTGCAAGAATAACTTATCTCCATAGTGGATGTATCCAACTTTACATGATGGATCCTTGAGCCCTTCATTCCTCCAACCTCAAATTCATAAACACCACCATCGGAAGATCGTTCAAACCAAAATTTTCTTATGGCATTCTTGAACTCCTCCTCAAACAATTTGAAATGTTTGTGAGTATAAACATTTGCTACATGGTTTAAAATCCCACTACCTCTAATTGCTTGACGAGGCCTACTTTGCTTACAATGAAAATCCTCTTCGACCTCAAAAGAATGCCATCCCTTAATAATTTCCTCAAATGATTTAACAAATTCCTCGAGTAAAGTAGTTTTGTTTGCCATATCTCCCAAAACATTGTTAGTGATTTCACTTCGTTGCAATGATGGAAATCTAGTTGAAAAGAAATCATTAGACAAAGCAATGCTCCAGTTTCGCGTTTCTCATATAATTGCTTCAACCATTTGTGCTCTCTAAGATCAAAGGCATCTAACATTTTCTCCCAAGTTTCTTCGAACTTAGTTTCGGATTCACAACCTTTCAAGCACTTATAAAACAACTTTTGGAAATCGGGATTTGAATTCGGACCACCAAGATGGTTTGGAGCATTCTTAGTCACAATGTGCCATAAACAAAGCCGATGATAAGCGTTAGGAAAAATAATTTTAATCACATTAGCCATTGCTTAGTCTTGATTAGTAAAAATGACAGCTGGTGCTTTCCCTCCCATAGATACCAAGAATGACTTAAATAACCATGTAAAAGAAGATTCGGTTTCATCCAATAAAAATGCACATCCAAACATGATATTTTTCCAATAATGATTAACACCAATAAATGAAGCACACACCAAGTCATATTTGTTTATGCGATACGTTGTGTCAAAAACAACAACATCACCAAAAAAATCATAATCAATGAATTACTTCCCATCCCTCCAAAAAACATTTATCATTCTATTTTCTTGATCCACTTGCATGTCATAAGAAAACATCGAGTCTTCACTTTGCTTCTTCTTAAAATGATTAATTAAGCTTTGTGCATCACCGGGCTCAATCAACCTTATTTTTACTTTACCAATAAAGTTATAACAATCTCTCTTAGTCAACCCAAGGTGCTCACTACCCCTAACTTCTCTCACCATATAAGCAAAATCATCCCTCGTTCTTATGTCGACATTAACCATTGTGCTAATAATATTAACCTTTAGAGTTGTTAATGCTCTATTTGATCTTAATAGGTGAGCTTCAAAAGGTGAAGCTAGTTCGTGATTATGTATTGAGACAAAGTGTGTGATAACCCATAAACCATCTTTAATTATTAATTTGATCATTGCTTTACAATCACTTTTTGTTTCAAATCTATTACGTTGATTTGTTGAGAGGGAATCCGTTTCAACTTTACCAGCTTTGGAACATCGAAACTCCCTTTGACGAATTGCATGAGACTTTCCATTGCTATATCGAAGCTTAGAACGTCTAACACTGAAACCCGTTCTAATATCATACTCGTTATGAAAATTATACGCTTCTTCCTTGTTGTTGAATACTTTTCCCATAAAATTATCACACTCATTGTGACTTCTATTGACATAAAGAGCATTCTCCTCTATAATCACATCATCAACATTAACTTCGGAGCATATGCCTACACAAGAAAAACAAATAAGGAAGAAAACAAATATGTAAATTAAATAATTCCAAACTTAACCAATTAAAAATATATTTGTGAACTCTACCTTGGGTTTCGTTGTAAGAATCTTTCATTTTCAATTTGCAACCCTTTTTCTTGTCTCTTCGCTGCTGTCGATGCTCACGAGAAAATAAAAAATTCAAGGCAATTGCCGATTTTTTTTATTTTGAAACTAGACTTCTAATTTTTTATGTCCTACTATCAATGGAAGTATAAGAATATGATGAGTATCATATTTAGATTTCTCATTATGCTTGTATAAAGAAATAGGGTAATTGAAAAGTAAACAAAAGATCCATTGTAAATCGGTGGCGATACCTAATTCGGACTTTGAAATTAAAGCAAAGCAAACGAGTGCGGAGTTTTCAATATTTATTCATGAGGGATGGGAACCAAACAATCATGAATTTCTTCTTGATAAGAACATGGGATGGAACTAATGAGAGAGGGGAGGGAAAACGCAAAAGAAAAAGCTCCTGTGACATAAGTCAAATTCATTTTCAAAATTATTCACACAATTTTGGGATGGTAATTCGTCTCCCTCTCTCTCCCTTAGTTAAATGACTTGGGATTGTATTTTCGTGAAGCGTGACAATTCCCCGGTATGTTCTTGTCACCATGAATAGACAACCATAGCTTTGCATATACACTCCTTAGTGTTTCTTGATAGAAATAGGGGATGGACCTAATGAGAAAGGAGAGGGAAAACGTAGAAGAAAAAGTTTCGCGACATAAGTCAAATTCATTTTCAAAATTATTCACACAATTTTAGGATGATAACCTTTCTTTCTCTCTCTCCTCTTAGTTCAACGATGCGAGAGAACTTATTAGCTTACAACGACGTAGAGACCACGAAAGACATCAAGAGAGGCAACACGTAAGGGTTTCTTACTAGTCCGCGATTGTTCTTCGATGTCTAGCAATGGCTTTGTGTAATAAGTCTACCATTATTTAGAAGAAAATTGTGTGGAGTGACCTTCCATTTGAATGTCTTTTAGTAGCGATAACAAGGTTATCTCGGCTTCCATTGCTTGCTGGAGAGTTTGAGGATCTTCGAGGACATGACGGATAATAGTAGCAGTAATATTATCAAATCCGGAAAAGAGGCTACTTGTTGGCAAGCAAGGAAGGAGAGAGAGCTCGTGGAGGAAGATGAAAGTCTTTCCCGGCACCTAGAGAGAGAGAGATGGCGGAGGAAGGAGAGAAGATGAAGAGTTAATTTCTTTTATTTAATGGAAGGTTTTTTTTTTTTATCCTACATGTAAAAAAATGTTCACATGGCGGATAATCAATGGAAGGGGTCCTTATCGATGTGGAGTTCCAAGACTCTTGAATAATTTCTCATAATAACAATGACATACAAGTTTCCATCGCCCCTAAACAAATTATACTCAATATAATGAAAACAATCACACATCTAATGTGATTATGAAATCCAATTGACACTAATCAATATAGTTAAAAAGGTAGCTCCGACATCATATGAAAAATGAATTAAATATATCCAAGTATATAATTGTACTACAAATTAATAAAATACATAACTTATGCAATAACTGAGTAAGTGTTCCAAGAGAAATTGGTACCGTCAAGGAAAAAAACCTCCTAGTCTATACCATCATGTGTGTTGATGAATAGCACAAAATTTTAAATAATATTTAAATGGCTAAACTAAGGAATTAATTTTTGCACTTACATCTAACAAGGATGTGTCTAATCTATAACTAGAATTCAATGGAATTTAAAGTTTTAATTATCGTTTATAAATTTTATTCAAAATAAAATATATAATAAAATATAATATTAATTTAAAACAATACATAATATATGTTTCACACTAAAAGATATTTCTTAGTCTTTTATCAATGACTTTAAATAGGCAATGACAAGTTCCATAAACTCTAATGGCAACCTAAATTAAGAGAATAAATTCACAAAAGTCATCCAAATTTTAAATTAAGAGTAAAATTTTGGGATAATTACTAAAAACACCTTATAAAAAAATCTTCTATCTAAAAAACACACAAATTTATTTTTAAATCTCTCAAACCCAAAATAATATTTTTCTTACCAAAACACCTAATAATTAACACTAGTGTTAACTATTGATTGTTTTGGTAAAAAAAATAATATTATTTTAGGCTTGTGAGACTTAAAAATATTATTTTGTGTTTGGGAGATTTAAAAATAAAATAGCAAATTTTTTAGAAGGTATTTTGGTAACTATTCCCAGTTTAAATAAAACCATTATCTTTCAAGATATGTATTTCTATCATGGATGTTCATGTTTTATTTAATTAATATACTAAAATATGTTATACATTCATATTGTAATTTAATTTAATTTTTTGATAAAAAAATATTGACTTTTAATTAATTAAAAATTAGTATTACCAATGATGCTTTTGTTTTCCCTTGATATTTTAGGATTTAAGAAATCACTAATGTTCATAATCATACATATTTTATTTTTCTTATTTGTATGATAACCCTTTGATTAAATTACAAGAGAATGACAAGAATCTCATTTCATCAACATTAATTAGTTAAATTTTCTCGGTTGCTATAGTTACTAGATAGTAAAATTAATCTTGTAATTAATAAAACAAATGGTTGATAAAAAAAAACTCTAATATAAGGAATTTTTTAGTATAATAAAAAAAAGTAGTGGAATGTTAGTGTTTAAAAGTCAAGAAACATCAAAAACTTTTTTTTCTTTCAAATGCAATAAAAAAGAACTTGACTTGGTCATAAAAAAAAAATATATATCAAACTCATTAAAAACTATGAAATGAGTTTATTATTAGATAAAAACTATATATATAAAAAAAATTATATCTAAACAATTCATCAATTTATTTTTTAAATCTCTCAAACCTAAAAATAAAAAATAAAAAAATCTTACCAAAAAACTCAATAGTTAACCGAGTGTTAAGTTAGAGGTTAACTATTGAGTGTTTTGGTAAGAAAAATATTATTTTGGACTTAAGAGATTTAAGAATAAATTATTGGGTTTCTTGGATATAAGATTTTTTTAGATGGTTTTTCTAGTAATTATCCCTAAAATTTTCCCATCCTAAAAAAAAAAAAAAAAAAAAAAAAGCCAAGTTCAAATTTCCCTTTACCCCAATAAAAATAAAAAATCACCAACCAACATCCCAAGCTGTACCGGGTGCCAATTACCTCTTGTGATGGCGTTCCTGCTGCCAATAACTGCCAAATACTTATTCGGACTGATTGACTTGGATTTGATTATCCTATTTGTGCAAGTAGGATTGATACATCCAATTACGCAAGACAGCGACATAAAATATGTTCATTACATAAAGGCTGCAATGACATAACCTTTTTTAACGACAACCATATGTAACATAATGCATTCTAAGTCATAGCCAACATATACCCCTGTCTTGTTCCTGGAGGTCGATCCACATTCATGTGGTCTTCCTTCGTAATGTCGCTTAAACAATATTATGTCACGTCATATTTTAAGCATTTTTCTGAACTCCGTATTTTAAGCTGATACCTTACCTACCCACTGCCAACAACGACACATGAGGCTGGATGGATTCTTATAGTTTTTGCAGCTTTTAATTGTTGTTGACTAACGATTACAGTAAACCTTTGTTTGAGGTGGTACAATGCATATCAGGTTTGACTTGGACAAAGGGGCTACCTGGCTAATGGATCAGCCTGAACCCAAGAGTTTGTAGCCTGGCCCATTAGGAAACAGTGTCAAATAAACAATGGCCCAGAAAACAGAGCAAGGTAGTTGAAACGAGTAGCCAGAGATATGTCGGTACATGTACACACGCTCCATTTTACCGCTCCAACGAACTTGTTACATTGATAAAACTACATTATGATGCAATTTCCAAATTACAGTTCACAGGTATTCACTCAAAAGCAGTACTAAAGTAGGTCTTAGCAACGTTATTACATAGGATTTGCTGCACCTTGCTGTTCATGGGCCCAACACAACGAGGCGTTTTAAACTGGCTAACAACAGTCCCTAATCCTAGGCAATGCTCCAGAATCTTCTGGAAGGTTCCTCTCCGAACAACTCGGAGCTCAAGGGGTCCAATGGCTTTCACCTTTCGTGAACTGACGTAGCCTGCATCAACAAAGGACCGGTCCAAGCAATTGCAACATTCCTTTAACACCTCCTCGCTTGGTTCACCACTAATTTCCAAAAAGATGACATAGTGGCCAGGGTCTGTGGATACATCAACCAGGCTGCTGAAGTCAACTACTTCAACTTTTTCCTCAGCTAACAGTTTGCCAGCTTCTTCTACAGATAGCTGCAAATCGTTCTCAGTGTTCTTGTCAATGTTTATAGAAAGAATAAGGTTCCTCCTGCACACAAATTTAAGTTCTGGGGTTGAGTTATGGAAGCCCATTACCCTCACCACATCTCCTAGCCTGTACCTGTACAAACCTGCAGTTTACCATCAACATCAGAATTAAATGAAAAAACTGTCACGATTTGAACACAAACTTTATTTTCAATCATATCAAATAATATATGCCACATGTACATTGAATAATTCAATTTGCTATTTTAGAAAAAAGATCACGATTCACAAATAACAAATACTTGCAGATCCAGGTGTTATTTTTCCCCTTCCAATGGTCTTTTCAGGGCAAAAGACCTTTCTATCGATCGGGACTGTATTATTTTTATAACCAATGACCTAAGCAACTTTTGTTTTCCTGGGCCCGGTTTTAACTTCTCCTGCACGCTACAAGACTAAAGACAAAAAAATATCACTTAAGCAGATAACTATTCTTATTTTTGCTATGTCATGTGAAGTGAAAGTGCATATGCTTCCATATAATAATTTTATAACCATGACATTATCTTGGAAGTATGTTTGCCTTTTTTATTATATTGTACATTGACATATAACAACCAAAAAATTACTTCTGCAATCTACTATGTTTAATTTTGTAGATGTACTCTATTGTCAAGAGACCGCCAATGGATAAACATGTATTTACTCTAATCTGAATATAAATGATTTTTACCCTCATTCTATCCTCAAGATGGAGGTTCAATAGTCACCAAAAAAACTTACAGAAGGCGCAGTTGAATTTGCCTATTACCCAATAAGAAATGAAGATAAAGGATATTAGGAACAAAACATAAATTAAAGCATTCATAAGAGGGTTGAAATGCCAAATATTGTTGAAAAGAGAAGCATTATTAGATTACGTAACAATGGCAGTTTTGCAACATCACAAAAAAGCAATCTTTCTTTCATAGAACTACCAATGTATCTGCAAATACACACTCAACAAGCACATTTTTTTATGGAAGTCTTTAGTTCTAGAAAACCAACATGTAGCAGTACACATGGGCTTTCCTGCAAAAAGATAGATATTGCTTCTATTGGTGTGCCACACATGGGGAACCTTGCATTAAAGATGCCAGTGAAACCTATTGAAAAATCTACGCCTGGAGGATTTCCCTAGCATGTCTAATAAAACCCCCTCAATAAAAAAAGATAGGAGTATCCAGTAAACAAAGGTGTCCACAAACTGTTCCCTCTAAAACAAAGTTTATCAAGCATCAACAAACGGGCCCATGCATCAAAGCCAGCTGGATCAGTCAAGTCAAATAGTTCCTGTTGCCATTGGTGACTCTAGACAAGCAAAATTAACAATTGAAGAACATGGCAGCGTGGAGAAACGAAATATTTTGTCAGGATAGAAGCTGTGGTTTTTCAAGGCTAGTACACTCAAAATACGAGCAGTAATTGAAAGTTAGGTGAGCAGATTCCTATTAAATGGCCTCTACAAAGAAGACAAGAGAAAGTGCCCACCAAAGGCTAAAAGCATCGACAGATAAAACAAACCTTCTGTACTTGTGAATTAAAAAATTGTTGACAAAATATAGAAGATGGGGCTGTTAGCCTGTTCTGGATAGGCCATATAATGGACTGGAGTTTTAATCAGTATGTTATGTCAGCTTTGTAGAATGCAGCAAGCAATCCTCAACCCCCAATAAATAATTTCAAAGAAAAATTAATCTAGAAAGGGAAAATTTCGTGTACCTGCAAAATTGGTGACAATGATCTCATAATCCTCACCAATCTTGACTTCAGTCAGACCCACTGGCTCGGGCTCCATATACATGCACTCAGAGTCATTTTTAAGGGGAATGAATTCAAAATATCCAATATTAGGAAGGACGGCAAAAGTAGCCAACTCAGGAGGCAAATTTGGATTGACATTCGCTGCAATCCACCCTTCTGAAGAACCATAATCAGCACTCATCAATGGCAGCTGCCCTGCATAGTGCCTCAATTTCTTCAAATAAGGCTCCATTGACCCGGTCATAATCCCATAGATGTACTTAGCATTGGGGAAAAGTTCGGGTATTAATCCATACCAATTACTCAATCCTGAGCATTTTTTATTTATCAAATCTGCCAATTCAGGGTTTGGTTTAAGCAGTTTTGACATTGCCATTCTAACGGAAGGGGCAGTAACTCGGCTGCTTAGTTCACCATCACGTATATCATTGCAGAGTTCCTCCCATACTTGTTCAAAGGTCCGGAATGCAAGGACAAGACTGTGAGCAAATGTAGAGAACACAAACTGAATTTCTTCGCGAACGAGTAGCCCGCATAAGAGATGGCAGTATAATGACTGCTGGAAATCAGGACCAAATATTACTTCATCAGGGCTGCAGCATTGGAACTGAATTGCCTTCATTCCACTTTTGTATTTCGAATTGCGGAAGAGATTTGTTGTGGCAGTTCCTGCACCTAAACCCCCTTTTGTTTTCCCTGGCTTGCTGCTGTAGACAAATTGCAATGACTTTCCCCTCTCAAGTGGGAATTCTCTGCATTATACAATCCTCCTCGCGTCAACAGAAAACTAATCAACTAGCAACCAACCCTTCCTTTTTTAATCGTGTAAACAATAGATAACAGAATCATATTATCCAACAAGGTAATATCATCTTCCAGCAGATGGCAAAAATTTACTCTAAAATGAAGGAGACAAAAATGCTCTTCTAATAAAATATAGTAATTCCTTTGCCAATACCTGTTTCTGAAAGCAAAAGAAGTTCTGTATATCTGCAATGTGTTTTCCATCAATTCATCATTGAAAGGTACAAACTTTCTCTTCCCCTGAGTAGTACCAGAACTGTAACAATTCAAATTTCTCAAAATTAGAAACATTTGCTGACAAGAATCCATAAATAATTAATTGAAATCATGAAATATAGACACCTCAAAGACATGTCTGCTATGGGTTTCCCAGTGAGAATAGGAGAAGGATCACCATCAGCAATTCTGTGAATATAAGCTTCCAAGTCTTTGTGAGTAACAAGTGGAACACAAGACTTGAAACCCTCAGGGTCAGTCCTTCCATTAAGACCCAAATTCAGCAAATACTCAGCAGATCCATTCTCTTCCAAAATCTTCTTCAGGGTTTCTCTCTGAACCCTTCCAGCATCTTTAGTCAATGCTTCAAATTCCTCTATCACTTTAACAGTGTCAATTCCTTCCATCGTTTTCTCTAACATCCTCACTAAGCCTTTTGAAAACTGCAATCAAAACATCAAAAACAAAGAAGCAAATCTGTTTTAGCAGTTTATACAAAAAAGGATCACTGATCAAGCTTGTACAATTAATATTATTATGGAATAAAACGACAAAGAAGGTTGGTTAATTAGGACTTGCAAATAAAACCATGAGAGTATATACAAACTAAACAAGGGTAAAAAAGACAAAAGCTATGCCACATTCATTTAACCAAAGATGCTTGAATGTGCAGTGTTTTTAGTACAACGTTCGGTAGCATAAAAAGCCATTGACAAAAACGGGATTCAGTACATTGAATCTTTCAAATGCTACCATTTTGTGTTCCAGTAAATCAAAAATCTCCAGTAAACGTAACTTCCAGTTACTCTCAAATCTCAAGTCTCGAACAAACCCCAGCCAAAACAAAACAAAAAAAAAAAAAGAGCAGAAAAGTCAAAATTTTAGTTTCTTCTCTTTGCCTCAAGTTTTTACTCTGCAAATTCAATAAAGAGAAAACACAGAGGAACTCAAAGACTGACTACGAAGAGATATAGAAAAGAGAGTCAAAATCTATAACCAGCAGCAGCTTTTTGAAGGAGATAAGATTCACCGAAATAAGTATAAAGCTTTTGATCTTCTTTTTGACGATAGTCAACTATTTGGTCAACTTTCGGAAATTTCCGGGAACACGTTTCATTCATTAATTGCCAGGAAACAAATGGAAAGAAAATACATATACAAATGAGTGCAAGTTCCTATAGTGTTTCCTGGTACAAAGGATACGTAACAGAAAACCCAAAAAAAAAAATTTGTAAAAGACCAAAAAAGAAAGAAAAAATTAACGGCAAAAGAATACAAAAATAACAACGGCCAAAGCCATAGGTCTTTTTATGATTGCAAAAGTGAAAAAACAGTGTCAAGATTCAAGACAACATGAAGACCAAATAATCATAAGAAAAAAATGAAATGAAGCAGCAGCGGCGGCGGCGGCGGCGGGAATCAGAAGAGAGAATATACCTTTGACAGAGAAACGGTTGGTTATTATTAAGGGAAGGGAAACAAGTGAGAAGAGGGAGAAATAGTGGATGTCGTTACTGTTTCACCGAATTCTATGCTATCTTTATTTTTCTTTCCGTCACTCTGCTGCTGCAAGTGTTAAAAAGCCATATGAGAGAAAGAAAGATTTGGGTTATGGCAAATTGGTTAAGGAAATGAAAGGATTTGTGTGAGAGAGTGCGCGTGTGTTTGTTTTTGGGAGTTTTGATGAGCAGAAGATTCTGTCTCGGGTCTCTTTTATAGGCAATTACTATTCTCTGATATGCCTGCTTTCCTCAACTGCCTTCCACCTTTTACTATTTCTTATTCCCATCATCACCTTGACTTTTCTGTTATATTGCGGGAAAAACCAGTGGCTTGGACCTGCGTGCGTGTGAAATGACGATTATGGGCTTGGTGAAGTTGTGGAACTTCTTGCCATTTCTGGAATTATTGGCTGGTGTCAGACAAAGATGGATTTATTCATAATTCTAATGCTGATTTTAAATTGCGTCCAAACCAAAAGGCAAGATTCTAATTTCTTAAGGAAAAACAATGAATTTTGAAGATGATTATTATCTTTATTTTTATTTTTATTTTTGTTCTCTCTGAAGATTTCAATTCTGTAAGTCCTATTGTCTCGTCAAAAGCTACCGTGGAATCACTTAAGATTTCTCTTTCTGAGAAAATTTTGTATAATATGTGGCTATCAGACATTTAAAAAACTTCTAAAAAATGTGATGTGCCAAAGAGAAAAAGAATTTTAAAAAAATTTGAAGTCACCAACTAATATTAAAAAAACCAAAATTTTTTAAAAAATATTAGATTCAGATATTTTAGTTAAGGAATTAATTATGTCTATGAGAATATAACAATCACTCAAAATCATTTTTTTTTAAAGAAAAAGTACTAAATTTAGTCTAACCCTACGAATATATTCTTAAAAATTATGTTTTTTTCAAATTATTTTCTAAGTTTTTTTCTTTTCAAACTTAAGTATCATCTAAGTCAAATTATTTTTTTATATTTTTTATTTTGGCATCGTATTAAATTGACGAAGGACCCTAAGTTTGGAAGTCATGCCAAATTTAATCGTAATTTAATATCGGATCTAACTATGTTCGACATGATCGGCATGTCGAGGAATAATCTAATTAACTAAAAGTATTTTATTTGAATGTGGACGAGAAAATATTTTTAAAATTAATTCTTTTATTTTTTATGATAACATCGTATTAAATTTGACTTTGGGCTTCAAAATTAAAAATCATGTCAATTTAGCATCGGATTCAATTACTTCCTGACTATGTTTAGAAACGATCTAAGTAGCTTGGACCTATGACGCATGTGAAATGACGATTATGGGCTTGGTGAAGTTGTGGAATTTCTTGCCATTTCTGGAATTATTGGTTGGTGTCGGCCAAAGATGGATTTATTCATAATTCTAATGCTGATTTTAAAGCGGGTCCAAACCAAAAGGCAAGATTCTAATTTCTCAAGGAAAAACAACGAATTTTGATGAATATTATTATTATTATTTTGTTCTTTTTGAAGATTTTGATTCTGTAAGTTCTCTTCCCTTTTCAATTGCTACCGTCAGATCACTTTAGATTTCTCCTTTTGAGAAAATTTTATCTAACGTGTGGCTATCAAACATTTAAAAAACTTTTAAAAATGTGATGTTTTAAAGAGAAAAAAAATTAAGAAAAAAATTTGGAATCATCTCCTAATATCAAAGCAAATTATAAAATCTAAAAAAACAATGAATTCAGATATTTTAGTTAAGGAATATTTTATACCTTTAAGAAGATAAAAATCACTCAAAAGCATCTTTTATGAGAAAAAAAAATACCAAGTTTAGTCTAATTCTATGAATATCTCTTAAAAATTATGTTTTTTTTTCAAATTATTTTCGAAGTCTATTTTCAGACTTAATTATCATTTAAGTCAAATTATTTTTTATTATGGCTTCGTATTAAATTGACGACGCACCTCGTGGTTGGAAGTTACATCAATTTAACATCGAATCTAATTATGTTCGACATGATTGACATGTCGAGGAACAACTGCGTTAACTAAATGTATTTTATTTGTATGTGAATGACAAAATATTTTCAAAATTATTTCGTTTATTTTTTATGATGACATCGTATTAAGTTTGACGTCGAGCTTCAAGATTGAGAGTTGCATCAATTTAGCGTCGAATCTAATTACGTCCTAACATGACGGGTATATCTAGAAATGATCTAATTAGCTAAATGTGTTTAGAGTGATTTTGTATTGGTCCGAGCTAATTCTCTTCCTTTTATTTATTTTTTTTTTTTATTGTTGACCGAGACCAACATCGATCCTTATTCAAATAGAAGACTCATTAGGTTAACCTATATATTTTTTAATTATCTTAAGAAGGCGTATTTTCTTTTATTAACTACATGAATTCGATGAGGGATCGTCATCGACCCTTAGAATCTAGGAGACTTGATGATCTCTTATCTTTTTAAATAAACAATAAACATATTACACCATAATTATAATAATAACACAATTGAAAAAAATACAAATAAATAGCAAATAAACTTCAAAAATTATGAAAATTAAAATACAAATCAAGAACCAGCATAGGTACAAACCTCACAAAATTTGGATTAAAATAACAAAAGATACCGAGCTTAAAATTTAAATTCCGAAACAAATCACATTAGTAATTAAAATAACGATCGAATGATAAATAAATAACAAATGAACTCAAAAAATTATGAAAATTAAAATAAAAGATATGGACAAACATATATACAAACCCTAAGAGTTTCATATTAAAAGGTTAAATGGTACTGGAATTAAAAATCAACTACCAAAATAAAACACTTTGACAATTAAGATAAATGGAAGAAAAATAATAAATAGTAAATGGATTCATAAAATTATGAAAATTAAAACACAAAATATGGAAAAACATATATACAAATCCTAGGAGTTTTAGATTAAAATATTAAAAGATACTAGAATTAAAAATCAACTATTGAAATAAGACATATTAATAAGCTGAGATAAATGAAAAAAATTATAAATAGTAAATAAATAATAAACAAACTCATCAAATTATGAAACTTAACACACGAGATATGAACAAATCTATGTACAAATCATAATAATTTTAGATTAAAATAATAAAAGATGCTAGAATTAAAAAATCAACTTTTGAAATAAAACACATTAATAATTAGACAACTCTACCTAAAATGATAAATTAAATTAGGTAACTCTACCTATAAAAAATGATCGTTGGAAAATTTTACCTAAAACGATGAACTAAATTAAATAACTTTGTCTAAAATAAAAAATGATCAACTGGACAACTTTGCCAAAAAACAATGAATTAAATTAGGCAACTCTACCTAAATGAGAAATGATGGATAGACAAATTGTCTAAAATGATGAACTAAATTAGGCGACTCGCCTAAAATAAAAAACGATTGCTAGATAATCTTGCCTAGAACGATGAACTAAATTAGGCAATTCTACCTAAAATGAAAAACAATCACTAGGCAACATTGTCTAAAATGATAAACTAAATTCGACAACTTTATCTAAAATGATTGCTAGGTAATCTTACCTAAAATGATGAACCAATTTAAGTAACTCTGCCTAAAATAAAAAGTGATCGCTAGGCAATTTTGTCTAAAATAATAAACTAAATTAGAAAACTCTACCAAAAATAAAAATGATTGTTGGGTGAGTTTACCTAAAATGATGAATAAAATTTGACAACTATATCTAAAATGGTCGTTAGACAATCTTGTCTAAAATAACGAACTAAGTCGGACAACTCTAACTAAAATAAAAAGTGATCGTTAGGCAACATTGCCTAAAATGATGAACTAAATTAGGCAATTCTACAAAAAATAAAAAATAATCACTAGGTAATTTTGCCTTAAATGATGAACTAAATTAGATAATTCTGCTAAGAAATAAAAAATAATCGCCGGACAACCTTGCTTAAAATGATGAACTAAATTGGAAAACTCTGTCTAAAAATAAAGAATGATCGCTAGGCAATATTGCTTGAAATGATGAACTAAATTAAGTAATTCGCCAAAAATGAAAAAAGATCATTGGGCAAACTTGTTTAAAAAGATGAGATAAATTAGGCAATTATGCCAAAGATGATAGTTTATTATTAGGCAACCATACCTTAATGATTCGAGTAACGTGACCCCATTGCGATCCTATGATTTTTAAATTTTATGGTTGGGACAACTCTCTTGTCCTTATATTTGAGACGACATTCCTAAAATATATCAATGAGACTAATTGTAATTTTTAATTTCTTACATGTGAGAAATATAGATTATCCCACTCAACAAGTACTTAATCCCCTCTAATGATGTCTTCTCTTTGCCGTTTGACTTTTTTGTTCTTATACTAAACCCAACCCTTGGCATTGATGCAATTTTATTGCCCTTTAGTCTTGATAGCGAGTTCGGTTCTTAGTTATCCATTTTCATTTTCCTCTTTTAAATTTGGATCTTTGCTTTCACGCATCACACAAACCATTAGGGTGAATCGATATTTTTGAATTTTAAAGGTGACAACCATCTTTGTATTGCGATCCATCTCCTTGATTTGACTATTTCAAACTACTTTGATTGCTTGTTAGACCCTCGTTAAGTCATCATCTTTTCTTAAGACTATTTTTTTTTGCCCTTTAGTTTGATTGCTTTAACTCGCTTTAATTAAAGCTTAAATACTCAAATGATTGCTCGTTCGAGCCCTCATTCCTCCAATTAGCTTGATGATGTCTTTATTCGATCGGTTGTTGAACTTAATTCAAGTTATTAAATCCTTAGTCTTGCTCGTAAGTATTGGTTGAGATCATACATTTGCAACTTCTTTTGTATAATCATTGCTTGTGTTTAACTTTCATATTTTGATGTTTGTTCCTCAATTTGCCAATGAGTTTTAAAATTTTCATCATATTTTGAGAAAAATATTTGAATAAGCATCTTTTTTTCTAGACTAAGTCATAAAATTGAATGATTCTTTTAAACATAATTTAGATTATTTGAAAGAAATTTAGAAATGTTATAATGAACTTGCTTTCTTTCATAAAGATATTCAAATTGATTTCTCAAAAGCCAAGCATAATATTCAAATGTCATGATGTGATTTCTACAAGGTGATTATTATCTTAGGCTAGATGGATAAAAATATGTTTAGGTGATTCAAGACTTTTAGAAAAAGTGTTTTTTGAAGCTATTGAAGTCAAAATTGTCAAAAGATAAGTTCATTTTGGAGAATAGGAAGTCTTGAGTAGAAGATATTTTGAAAAATTAGGTTCTAAAAGAAAGTTCACTTTGGACTATCTTGATTATGTTTATTTCTTGCTCCTAAGTTATTTGATGAAAACTTGTAACTTGATGTCATAAAAGATGACAAACAACTCATCAATCGACCATGTTTTTATTTATGTATTTATTTTCATCCATTTTCAATCATTTTTTTTAGATTAAAATTCAACGAGCATAAACAAGACTACTTTTAATTAGAAATGTCTTGTAAAAGCACGTAATATGAGTTATGGCTTGAGTTTATGAAAGAATGAATATATAAAGGTTCAAAAAAATTTAAGGGTATTAAGATATAAAATCACTTTATTATCCATTGAGACCTCTTTAGGCAAAGCCACCTAGACTTTATCACTCTAGTCATTGATCCGGGATTTATGTCATCTTGACATTCATGAGAATTTTTCTAGGCTCGTCATAATGACTTTGTCATTTTGATTGTTAACTTTATTTTTTAGTCTTAACTCTCGTTCTCTCGTTGTCTATTTGTCGAAATTTTGACTTTCATCTTATAATTTACATTAAGAGTGCTCTTTTTTTATTAGATTTTTTTTCATTTTCATTTTTTTTTGTTTTACATTTCTCTTTATTTTTTAAATCATCAACGAGGTTCCTTTGGAAAATTTTCAAGAACTTTTTTCATTGACCATCTACGGATTTCACATTTTTTTCCTCAATGTGAAGGGTGATATTAGTTTAGGTTATTGTAAAAGAAATCGGAAAAGCTCAAAGTAAAAAAAAAAAAGATATAACTATTTGTGACAAACATAAAAAATGACATTTCTTTATCTTATAGGTTAATTTCTACAAAAGAAATAGATCGCCCCTCAACTTTCTAATCCGAAAGGTTATTAAGAAAAGAAAACATATCTTTCGCTTCAATGGAATAAAGAATTATCTCTATCAATTGTTTATCATGTTTTGAATTTCGATCAATTGTTTAATATTTTTTAAATGAATTTGCTATTATATTTTCTTGATGGAGGAAGAAGTAATGTCAAATAATATTTTCAAATGAGCATCTCTTAATTTTAAATCGGATAATATAAAATGGAATAAGAGAGTAAAATAATTTTTTTTAGTTCAAATATACATTTTAATCCATGCATAACAAGATGCTTTTTAGAAATAAAAATTTAGAATTTAACAAAAATTTAAAAATCATAGTTACAAATTATAACCATCCATCTTCACCATAACTTTTCAAGTTCACTTAGTATCTTCATCCCCTATGTTAGAAGCTCGTATGGTTTGGAAGTGAGTTCCTGTTCATATTAGAAGTATGCATACCATCATCAAAGCCGATCAAACCTTGCTTGATAAAATCCAACAACTTCTTTTTGAATATGGGACAACTATCAATGTTATACCTAGTAGTACAAAATGATATTTGCATCTCTCATCTTATTTGTATCGTGGAGCATAAGAAGGATTCATCGGGTTAGTGGGAATTAGGGTGATCTACCTAATGGTTATTAGGTATTTAAATATTTCATCCAACGAGAAAGGTAAATATGGTAGTTGTTCATACTTCTTTTTTGTAATCTTGGTTATTTCGAGTAATAAGAGATGTATGGTGTTTATGGGTGGTGAAAAATTAACATCTTTTAGTAAGGCCTAAAAGCTTGGGAGAATTGATTTTCTTGATAGCTTTAGTTTGGAAAATATGATTGATTCAACTAATTTAGTGAGTATAACTTATACGTTTGGTTTGTCGGATGTGGTTGTATTTGGGTTGAGAATATGACGGCTATTGTGGTTGTTGGATTAGGTATGTGTTTGGTAAATGAAGGGCTTCAAGTGTTTCTAGGATTAGTTTGGTTGTTACACTTTTCTCTCTTACTCTGTCAATTTCTATATCAATAAGATTCAATCTCAATCTAGTGTACCTCGCTATCTTTCCTCTTAGTACTATCATCTATATTTTTCTTCAAACCATCATGACTCTTTCAAATTTTGAATACTTGTTCTATCCTCTTGATGATTATGACAATATCAATAAATTTTGAGGAGTTCTCGATCAAATACTCAAAGTATGATATTTTAAAAATTTTTAAGAAAATGATAATCAACTATTGCTTAAGTAATGGTGGATGAATTTGGGATGCCACCTCACACGACCTCTAGGTGTACGCTTTGATGGTTCCTTTTGGGTCTCTCTCTGTACCTTACAAATCGATTGGTTTGGAGTAACCTCTATGTTGAACTTATATTGTTTCATAAAAGCATTTTTCAAATCCTTCAATCTTTCGATCTTAGTATTATTCAATCACAAATATCAAGCTCAAATCCAATCCACTCGAACCGTTATGGAAGAAATGTATGAGTAGTTTTTCATCATACACAACCTTGATCATTTTACTACGAGTATACTCATGATGAGTCATTAGACACTTAATGTCCATGTACTTGGTGAAATTTAGCATCTTGAATTTTTTAGTGATTTCCACATCCAATATTAGACACGTCTCAACTACTCTTTTAAAATCATAAATATCAGCCCCTTCTATAGGTCTCCAGCATTCCTCGATAGCAAATAGCTTGTCGAAGTTGGTTTTCTCTATCTCTTTAACATTGAGGGTTTATTCAATAGTAAGATCGATATTGGGTGCATCTTGTATCTATGGTGTTTGTGGGTCTATAGTGAAAGGAAACTGTCTTGCGAGAAACGATGCTTTATGAGGAAATATGGTTACTCTCCGGTTGATAGACGAGGCGATAGATGGTCCCGACTATGTATGCATGTTGAGCTATGGGTTGAGGTATGGTATTTTTTCGTAAGTGTGACCTCGGCTTGAGGTTCCATCTCCAATTGGTTTTGTTTGCGGTGACCTCTTAAATAGGTTGGTGAGACGGGAGATTCCCCCTTTCATAGCATCCAATTCTTTCGATGGGCTTGTTCCAACTATATCCTCTCTTGACTCTTCATTATGCATTATCGAAGTCGAGTGTATTCGAGAAAAGAGTTGAGTTTTGATGATGGGGCAACTTATATTTTGATCTCTCTAAACTCAAAACAAATATGTAAACTAAATATACAAGATAAATGAATTCATGTAAAATGTGAATCGGATTATATACATCAGCTTGATGTTGCTAGCTAAAAAATCATTATAGAACTTGAAATGGATAATATCACAAAAAAGTCGTATCTTGATGGGTTCAACCTTAAAGTGTCATTTGGTTGTCAAGAATGAAAGATCTAGAATAAGAATGCAAGAATTGAAATAAAAATTAAAAAATCAAAATGGTATTTTCATTTTCATATTGTGTTTAAAATACTAATAAGGAATTGAAATAGAATTTTTAATATTTTTTTTAATATGAATAAAAATAATGATAAAAAATAATTTCATCAACTATAATGATAGTCAAAACAATCAAGGTGATTGTGATAGTGGTGATGGTGATGGAGTATAAAGAGGATAAGTAAGAGGTGGTAGTAATAACAATAATATGTTTTAAAAATAATAAATATCATCATCATAGAAGGTGGCGATAGAAAAAGAGTGGTGGTGGTGGTATAATAAAATTCATGGCAATGGTGGTGGTGGAGGAAGAGTTGTGACAAAATAATAATAATAATAATAATTTTTTTTATCATTATTGTCGATGGTAGCGATGGCGATATGGTGGTGATATAATAAAAATGATAATGGTAGTTAAAGATGATTTATGTCAAAATAATAATAATTTTTATCATCACCGTCAACGGTGGTGGTGGTTGAAAAGGAGTGGTGACATAAGAATAATAATAATAATAATAATAATATATTTTTTTATAACTATCGTCAATGGTGGTGGTGGTATGATAAAAATGATATTGGTAGTTGAGGACGATTGATGATAGAATAATAATAATAGTTTTTTTTTTTTATCACCACTCCTAATAGAGGCGAGTGGTTGTTGTGGTGGTAAACGGAATAATATTAATATTTTCTTTTATCACCACCACCGATGGAGATGGCGAGTGGTGGAAAAAGTAATTAATAAATAATATATAATATATAATATATTATTATTTTAAAGAAAAAAATTTCATTTCTATTCCTTGTTTTTGTTCTCATTTTTGATATGAGAATGAAATTATATATAATTTTAATTCTCATTCTCATTCTCACTTTTTTCTTTCAACTAAATAGCTATAAGATGAAAATAAAATTTCATTTTCATTCTCATCACCTCATTCTTGGTAATCAAACAGACACTTGACGGATAGGACCTAGCTTTTCTAAATGAGATTTAGGTGAAGTTGTCTAGTCTTGAAATCTTTTCAAGTTTCTAGATCATTTAGATTACCGAGTGAGGTAACCTAACCTCTAGCTTTATGCAACGAGAGGTAAAGGAAGGTCATTCTATAATTTTTCATGCATAGGGTGAGTTTCAATCTAAATGAAAGTCCAAATGAGTATTAGTAAACTTTCATCATATTTGCCATCCGGATCTCCTCATCTAAATCCTAAAGGGTTTTAGATCGGATCCAGAACTTTTTCGGGTTTTCTTTGTGATGTGGGTGTAACAATGTAAAGCGGATGCATTCAACCTAATTCACAATATGCATGCAAACAAATATAGAAATTTAAATACACGAAAATAAATTACCTAAAGTAAATGACTTGAAATTAAATAAACAATAAATAAATGCTTGAAAGAAAAAGAACTTGAGTATAAGTGGCAAATATAATTAAAGAGATAAACTTAGAATAGACTAAACCTATTATTAAATAAACAATAAATAAATGTTTGGAAAAAATTGCTAATATTAATATTTCTATAAAAGCCTTTGTAACTAGTAGTAATTACCAAACTTGTCCGTACTTCGCTATGGAAATGTTGTATATGCACGACAGTGTGTTTGTTAAAAACAGATATTACAAAATGGGTTGATTAGGTAATTTTTTTGTCCTCCTAATTTGTTTAAACATAATTTTCAATGAAACATAGGTTTTTATAAAATTAAAGTGTTGAATCTCTATGTGTCAAGTAATGTGTAATTAGAGAGTAAAGTTTTGATGTTTTACTTATATATTTTAAATGATCAAATGATCCAATTTTTATTGATCTATCCAATCTCTTATGACACATCGAATCTCTTATGACACATCGTTGTGACTACAATTATTTATCATAGAAAAAAAAACAAAACACAAACACACACACATATAAAATGTTATTGTAATATTCAATAGACATTAAATAATTTTGTAATTACATATTTTAAATCTATTATATATTTGTTTGAAGTACGGCATGTATGGTTCTAAACACCTCGTTGTTATTTACTTACTTATTTATTTTTGTAATATTCGATAAACACAAACATATTTTACACAACTCAAGTTACGTAATAAAAATAAAAATAACTATACATTTATTATTATTATAAAAACTACTCAATCCATATGAAAATTTCATATTTTTATATTTTAAATTTATCAAAGTTATAAAACTTAAAAGTGTTTGTCTATTTTTCTTTTGTTACAAACACCATATTTAGATTTTTTTTTAAAAAAAGATTTGAATTAATTATATGAAGCATATAAATCAATGACCTTAAAAATATTATTATTATTATTTCATATATTTTGAAACAAAATAAATATTTTTTAGCATGAAAAAATAAAATAAAAAGAAGTGGAAGGCTTTGCTCTCATGCGGTCTGTGTGCGCTGGAGCCAGGGGCCCCAAGCTAGGTTCCAACTTAAAAAAAAAAAAAAGGAGAATGAAACTGGCAGACGACGCGTCCTACAAAAAACATAGACGGTTTGTCATCCGTTGTTTATTCTTCAACGACTTTTTAGAGCTAGAAAGTCGCACTTGTCGGAGCTTACCTAGATTTTTTCTTTTTTTTTCATTTGAAAACACCTCAAGTTCATTCTAAATACCTAAAAAAAAAACTAATTTCAATCTCAAAATTCATTTTATTTATTTTTTGAATACTAAAAAAAACGAATTCAATTATCAATTATATTTTTCACATCAAACTGTCGATCTATTTCTTTCTCTCTCTCTCTCTAAAAGCAATAGTGCATGGATTTTTTTTATCATTTTTTTTTCCTTACTAAAATTAACATTATCCAATTGGAGGATTGAAATGAAATTGAACCCAAACAACTGTTTTATTACACCCGTTGTACAAAACGACTCCTTCTTCATGGGAGAGCTATTCTTTATTTTGAACATTAAAAACCTCCTCGGTTTCAATTTTATAATTATCATGGTAATTGGCAAACTACTTGTCATTGGCTGTCTCTTAATTATATGCCATATGTGGGCACCAGGACATGCCTACCCCTAGATAGTGGGGACGACCGGAATACAGATTGGATATGACACAGTGGAAGAATAGAAAGACAGTGGCATCAAGTGAATGGTCACTGGGTTAGAGGTACATGGTGCTGTAAAGGTGGAAGCACGGGACAAGGCTAGTGGGGTTACTTAGTGGAATTTGTGGCATTTTGTCGTTGGGTTTGTTTTCTCTCAAAATCATGCATCGAAGTATGTCACAGCCATCAGACATGTAAGACAAGGGCACAAATGAAAAATTAAATGGAGATTATGAAGTAATTAATTACACTGTCGGTGTTTGGCAGTTATATTGTTCGATGAAAGTTTGTGAAATATACTATAAATCTGACAAGAAAATGCGTGGAAAATATCAATAATATGGATATTATGAGATCATTAAATATATATATATATATAAAAGAAATTGTATCCATTTCTGGATTTTATCATAAAAATTATTTATCAATTCTAATTTTATGTGAGAGAGTAGTTACCAATCTACCCAATAATTGTTTGAATTTTATATCTTTATTTTCAATATTTCTCAGCATTCTTATAATTATCATCGGATCGAATGCCTGCTTTTTCAATATTTAGAATATGGACATCATGCATGTTAAAATTAAGGTTCTAATAATGATTGAATTAAAAAGGAAAGAAGAATGTGAAATGATCATGAAATTTTTTCTGGTTTAAATGTCTAGCTAGCTAGCATCGCCTTCTCACTGAGCGTACGTGTGGTCAAGAATGCCATCCACTCCTATAAAAAGATATTTGATTGTCATTCTCGTTGTTGTTAAACAATGCATGTATACTACAAAAATACATAGGACAAAACTTTGTTCGGGAACATATGATAAATCACACCATTTTTTATGGGGTTAGTTAATCACGCGTTTTGACTCGTCAATTATTTAAGGAATTGAATCAATTTGTGGCCGAGTCATGAAGGAGAAAATTTTCTCTATACGTTTACAAAAGGAAAAAAAAATCGAATTCAAACCATCTTTGCGTTACCTTGAAAGTGACATTGAAACTTAAAATTGGTAGAAATCATGTGCTTTTTTCTCCTTGTTTATAACTGTGTAGCCGTATATACCCAATGTGTCTTTCTAAGTTTATAAGACTTGCTAGAATAGTAAATACCTATGCAACAATTTGTCAAGATCCACCATCAATAAAGAATCAATTGAATGCATTGCATAGATAAGTTCGAGCTTTGTAATTTACTGAAATGGGTTAGCCAAGAGAAATGTAATTGTCGTGGGTTGGGTATAAACTGCCTGGCTCTTGCCATGTGATGACCTGCTATTTTATATTTCAATGCATGTCTTTGTCCTACCTCATAGGATAACTAATCTACTCTCTTTTTATAAATAAATAACAATGTCAATTTGATGAGATATAACCGAGAAAGAGCCTGATAAAGTAAGGGAGAATATGCTCTGTAACAACTAATTCACCAATTAGATGCATTTCACCACTTCCCATGAACACCCTTATTTGTTACCAACGCATATATTCACCAATAATGCCTCGTTCTAGAGCAAATTGACTCGCTGTCGTCGTTACTTCATCTCATGGACAGACTGCAGCTAGCTAGGGACATGGTCCTGATTTGATAATGCTATCGACATCTTTTTTAATGCAGCGATGTGCATAAAAACTGATAATGCAACCAAGGCATGTAGCCGTCCTCTCTGTTTAGATTAGAACTACATATTTGGAATGTCCATCACCCAACCATTTATCTAATTCCATCTGATTCTTTTCAACATTGGAAACGTAATGAAAGAAATACTTTCTAATTAAGAATGCGCTGGGCGTGATCCTTGATTGAGATAAATTTGAGTACTTGTGATGTTTATCCGCTGAGGATGCAGGTTTTTGGGAATTAGGCACTGCACATAGTGTTATGTGCACACTGTCTATACAACACAGTTTACGTGATAAGTTTGCGTCCTGAAGAAGAGTTCTTGATGACTATTTTCACAAGCATTTAGCAAGTCTCAGATTGACAAAACATGTTGAGCACATGAATTATTTTATTGGAAAATATTTAATATAATTACATTATACCAGCCAACGAAACGGTCTAAGGATATATTTTCTTTTATTCAGCAATAAAGGGGTCTAAGGAGATATTTTCTTTTATTCAGCATGATTAAAATCTCGAGCATCTTTCACAAGATTTTTGAGTTTCTTTTTTTAATATTCTTCAATCTCATTATATTTGGTTTCACATTACACATTACCTGATTTTCTCTTTGGCAAGATTCTTGCACATTCACAATTGTCTCGAGAAAATTTCTTCAACCATGGAAAATCAAACTACAATCACTAATTTCACATTGTCCATTACACATAGAGATTTTAATGATCCTTTATTTCTACATTCTTTTGATACATCAAATTTAATTCTTATTACTCATTTACTCCAAGGAGAGGACGATTATAGTTCATGGAGCAAAGCAATAGTGATTTCTTTGGAAGCAAAACGTAAGGATGGGTTTATTAATGGAAGATGCTCGAGCCCGAGTTCTAATTCACATGATTTTGCTTAATGAAAGAAGTGTAATGCACTAGTTCATGCTTGGCTACTTAACTTTGTTTGTACTCAACTCGTTCAACGGTTCGATTTACTATCAATATGCTAAAGATGTGTGAAAAGATCTCAAACAAAAGATTTGACAAGCAATATGGAGCAAATATTTTTTGTCCGCATAAGGAGATTAATTCATTAGTTCCGGGATCAAATACCGTGGCGACATATTACTCGAAGTTAAGGCATTTTTGGGATTGACTCGATTCTCTCGATTCCTCTACTCGCTTGTATCTACCCACACCGTCACAATGAAGTCTTTCAAGCTTTCATTGCATACACACAAGCAACATAAGGTGATACATTTCTAATGGGTCTAAATGATGTTTTTCACTCTATGAGGTCTCCGATTCTATTGATGCAACCAATGCCAACTCATTCTCAAGCATATTCCATGGTCTCTAATGAAGAATCGTAGAGAGGTATCGGTACATTTCCAAGTGCTCCCACTGCGTTTTACTCCACCATAAATCAATACTCAATGAAGCAAGTATAGAAGAGGAGTTATTTGTGATTATTGCCACATATCCGGTCATTTGAAGGATAGTTGTTACAAGCTCTATGGTTATCCACATGGTCTTTGAAAACCAATTGGAAATAATAAAGGACAAAGAGGTGGTTTTGCAGGTGTTGGAGATAGACAAAAACCTTTTAATACTCATAATGTGAGTTGTCTTGGAGAGAATGCTAATGCACCGGTTATGCTACATGATAATCATCCTTCGAGAGCTTCGCTTGGACAAATTGCAATGGAAATTTTTTTAGGAGATAAGGGATTCACACCAATTTTCTCTCCTCATTAATATCGGTAGATTCTTGATCTATTATCTAGAGATTCGGAGAAGAATATTCAATCTATGATACCTACCGTAAACATGATATGTATAGATTTTTATAGCTTAATGTAGAATCTAAAAATGATGATATGTGGATAGTAGATACATGAGCTAATGTGCATATGATCTGGTAGATTCAATTGCTAGTTAATCCTACAAAATTAGCATCTGATCTTACTATTAGATTACCTAACGATTCCATGACTCTAGTCACTCATATAGGCTCTATTTTTCTTCCTAATTTTGTTTTTTGGAATGTGTTGTATTTGTAAGCCTTCAAATTCAATCTCTTATCAATAGCTAAATGCATTGCTAATAACTATTGCTTTGTAAGTTTTTACCTTGACCTTTTTCTATTTCGGGACCTTTAAACTGGAAGGACAAAGAGGATTGGTAAAGCATGCAATAGTATTTATCATATTCTGCTAACTACCTTTTTAGCTCCACCAAATAGTTTGAATTCTTGTCATTCTAAAACATTTTATAATTTGAATTCTATGTTTAGTCAATTTGTTTCAAATTACTCTATGTTTCTTTGTAATATTGCTAATTGTAATACAAATTTTCCTTCTAATATAGCTTTTTGGCACAAAAGATTTGGTCATATATCCATTTCATGTCTCAAATTAATTCCTATAATTTAGAATACCTTCGATCATGATTTTTTCCGCAATATCTATCCACTTGCTAAGCATGCCATATTGCCATTTCCTTATAGTACTTTTGTTACACATTTTCTATTTGAACTCATTCATGTGAATATATAGGGTCTATATAAACATCTTACCTATTGTAAAGAAAGATTTTTCTTATCCATTGTTAATGACTTTTCTAGAGGTACTTGGACCTTTCTCTTACAAAAGAAATATCAAGTCCTCCAGGTTCAATAATTTTTTGCTCTCGTTCATACTCAATTTTCTAGTGTTATTCGTAAGTTCAAATCGATAAAGGTTCTAAATTTCTTCGACATGCTTGTTAAGCTTTTTTTTCTAAAGGTATTTTGCATGAAACAACTATCACATATCCTCCACAACAAAATGGAGTAGTTGAAAGAAAACATGGGTATATTCTTAATTTTGCTAAAGCCCTTATGTTTCAATCTCACATTCCAATTCGGTTTTAAGGTGATTGTGTTTTGACTTTTGCTTACATCATCGATAGGACTCATGCATCCCTTCTAAATGGAAAAACTCCTTTTGAAATTCTATTTCACAAGTCTCCTATTTACTCTCAATTTCGAGTCTTTGGTTATTTGTGCTATGCCAAAATTTTACCTTGTCCGGATAAATTTGCTCTTAGGTCGATTGTTTGTGTTTTCTTAAATTAGCCTTACCCCCAAAAGGATATAAACTGTTATATTTAGCAACTCGAAGGTTTTTGTTTCCGGAGATGTCTTGTTTCATATGACATTATTTCCATTTCACTATTCCTTTCTTATATCTTCTTCCTTTAAAATCCACACTCCTAATCCCGCCCATCAATGGTTGTATGATGATAATGATCACTTAATTTCCTCTATTTCTTCTAGTTCATCTCCTAATATCCAAACTCTAGAGTCTACTTCATCTCCTACTGGCCAATTCCCAAAAGTTAATTCATCTCTCTCTATTATATCTCCTCCACATATACGGTCTTCTTCTATCATTCTAACTATCATGTTACCTTTACGTAGGTCTACAAGAGTTTCTAAACCTCCTTTTTAGTATCTAGACTTTTCTTATCGTACTATACGGAAATCAAATTAAAGTTCTTTTTCTTCCACTATTTAATATCCTATTCATAATTTCCTCTGTTATGATTCATTATCATCTTTTCATACCACATTTATGTCCTCTATTTCTTCTATTCATGAGCCTAATCCATATAATGAAGCCATTAAGGATCCTAAGTGGATAGATGTTATGAATCAAGAAACTCAAGTTCTTGAATTTACAAGACATAGACTTTAGTTTCCTTAACGGTTGGTAAACATCTCATAGGATGTAAATGGATTTCTATGGTAAAGTTCAATCTTAATGGGAGTGTGGAGAGGTATAAAGCTAGGTTAGCCGCTAAAGGAGATACCCAATTAGAAGGGATTGATTACGGTGATACTTTTTTCCTTGTTGTGAAAATGATCACTATCGGAATAGTTGTTGCATTGGCTATTAGGCATGATTGGCATTTACACCAATTGAATGTGACTAATGCTTTCTTGTAAAAGGATATTTATGAGAAAGTTTACTTGTCTTTGCCATCCGGTTTTGGTAGCAAAGAGTAGGGTTTAGTATGTAGATTGCTTAAGCCATTCTATGGCTTGAAGCAAGTCTTTAGACAATGGAATTCAAAGTTTACCAAAACAAATGTTAGCTGCTAGTTTTTTTCGGTCTCACCATGACTATTCCATGTTTATTAAGAGGCAGCATGGCGGAATTGTTGTTTTGGTCTATGTTCGATGACATATTAATAACGAGTGATGATGAAAAGGGTATACGAGGCATTGAAATTGTTTTTGCATCGGACCTTCTACATTAAAGACCTTGGTCGTATGAAATACTTTTTAGGGATAGAGGTTGTAAGGTCGAAGAAGGGTATCTACCTTAATCAAAGAAAATACACTATAGAATTGTTATATAATGCTAGATTACTTGGTTCAAAACTAGTGGAGATGCCACTTGAACGAGACTTGAAGTTGACTACGATAGAATATGATAAGTCACTTACTACCGATATTTCGGATCCATTTCTCATCGATCTAACGAACATCAAAGATTGGTTAGTAAGCCGATTTATCTTACTCGTCATTGGGCTCGACATTTGCTATGCAATACGGATTCTTAGCTAGTTTATGCATCAACCTAAAGCTTCATATATGACTTATGCTCTACGAGTTCTTAGATATCTTAAAGGTAGTCCCGGTCTTAGTGTATTACAAGCTTCTATTAGTCGGTTGCAATTGCGTGTTTTTAGTGATTCGATTGGGCGTCTTGTCCCATGACAAGAAAATCCCTTACCGATTTTTGTGTGTTCTTTAACTCTTATTTACTATCATGGAAAACAAAGAAGCAAAACACCATTTCTCGCTCTTCTGCTGAGGCTTAGTACAAAGCTATGGCTATCGCCACATGTGAGGTAGTTTGAATTGTTGGTTTATTGCGGGAACTTGAGGTAACGGGCTTGGGAGTAGTAGAGCTCCACCGTGACAATAAGGTCGCCCTGCACATTTCTTCCAAATCCAATCTTCCATGAGATGACTAAACATATAGCTATAGATCGCCACTTAGTCCGAGAGAAACTTAAGGCTAAATTGATCAAGACTATCCATGTTAGCATGATCGAACAAGTAGCACACTTATTCGGTAAGTGGTCTTGGCAATAAACAACATCATTATCTTCTCTCCAAGTTGGTGGTTTGTTGGGTGTTTATGATGTATATAAACCACCAACTTGAGAGGGAGTATTAAGAGAGTAGATAATTAATTAGTTAGTTGATTATAAATAGGTAGTTGGTAAGTTATAATTATTAGTTGTTAATGAGATGTAAAGGATAAAATCCTCCTTGTATATATACCAAGTAAGAGATTGAGAAATGATACACTCGTAGCATTATTCCTAGAATTCTTTTCTTCATTCTTAACAAATCTTTGGTCAATTTTAAAGACAGAACTTTTTGAGTCCACCAACAGACTTATATCTAGTATCATACAAAGAAAAAAAGAGTTTTTTAAGGATGACAATCAAACTTTTAACTAGGTAACTCAAAAACATGCTTATTACTATTCCATCTATAATCTTTGTACAAATATAATATCATAAAATTTTTACCTTATATTTTACATTATAAACTTTTGATTTACCTTAATTTTTTATTTATTGACTAAAATACATTTTAGTGATTTATGTTTTCTTAAGAAAGAAAAAGCTAACAAAAGATATATTAAATAAGGTAAATGTGGTTTTTCAAAAATTGAAAATAAATTTGGAGGAAATAAAACCACTCAAAATATAATTTGTGCATTTAGTTAGTTGCTTTGGTGTCACCTATTACTTATTTTTTATTTTTTAACATATTACTTCTTTAAACATAACTAAAGTGAAATTTATTAGTGTCATGTGAGTGTAGCAGCTAGCAAGCACCGTCACTTTATTACCTAGCTAAAAACCAATTTTCTGAAAAGTAGAAGAATTTGGGCGTGCAATGCGTTCTTTTCTTTTCCTTTTTTTTTTTTCCTTGATTAAAGCATTCGATGATTTGATTCAATTCATTGTGACCAGCGAATCTGACAAGATTTTTGTTAACAAATCCGTACTTTTACTGTTTAATGATTGAAAAGATTCAAAGCATTCGTTTAACTTTTCGGCTCTTGTCGAGTCGTAAAAGTAATTATCTTTTAATCATAGCATGGTAACTTACAGGGCAACGAATAATTAGAGAACCTTTAGTGAGTCCAGCTCACAAAAGAATATTATAAATGTTGCGACTTTCTTTCCCTCCTTTTTGCTGGGAATCAAATCAACGTTGGTGATTACTATTTTCAAACTCTGGTTTCGCCTTTTTTGCTTTTTTTTCCCTTCTTTCTTTTAGCTACTTACGTGTTACACGAGTAAATTATAAATTAGCTTCTATTTTTTATTTCTTTTTAGAAATGAATGAATTTTTTTAAAAAATAATTATTTAATCATTTATCAATATTGATAATGTTTAATTTAATATTATTTATTTCATTTTTCTCCTCAATTCTTCTATATTTTTTTTTGTCTATTTTGTAAATAAAAAATTAAGTTTCAAAAAATTTTAAAATATAAAAAATAAATTAGAGATTAATTAATTCATTTTTCAAAACTAGATAGACTAATTTATAATTTACTCAGTGTTATACAATTTTTTTTACTTGCCCTGGGATCAAGAGATCAAATTTCAATCTTGGATCCCACGACTTTTACAAATCTCAACCTAACTTCTCTCATGTTCACATGAGGTTAGAAAATAATTTATGCTTTTCTTTTTAAAAATAAAATATAAATGCACAACTTTTTTTATATATATATATATCAAAACAAATGTACAACTTAAGCATTACACTAACTGTTTTCCTTATCAAAAGAATAAAATAAAAATAAAAATTGACAACTCCTTGAGAAAGCATTTTTTATAATTTTTAAAGTGATAGTAGGTGGCTATTAAGTGGGAGTTTACTTCTGTTTCAATCCAAAAAAGACTATGAGAGAATTTTTTTTCAAAAGTGTGCCAATTTGGATAGTGATAGTCTATCTCACAGTTAAACAAAAATAAACTTAACCTAAATATAAGAAAATTGGTTATTCTAATACTTAAAATAAAAAGAATATATTTTTTAATTGAGCTAGGTACATAATTAGATGATGCACATTTTTTTAGTTCTTGTTAGTTCTAAATGAAAAATCCCACCTGAGCCGTTTCTTTTTTTTTTTTTTGAAGGAATCTAAACTATTCCAGTAAATCAAACTTTCAAGTCAAATAAACTTTCTTCTCCACAGTCATTTTTAGATCAAATCTTGATTTGAAATTTCCCTGCAGTCATGATGCTGAAAAATCTATCACTTAATTCATTGAAAAACTCAGAACCAGAACATGAAACCTCCAGAGGGGTCCAGAATAAACTCCTTTTCTCTTACGATCATAAAAAAGAATCAATAATTCTGCAGCCAATATATCGAAATATTAATGCGGAAACCTTTCAGTACCGCCAAAATAATGCTAGCTTATGTCATTTTTCACACGTTTAGGTCTTCACTGTATTCGTACTAATCAGCCTTCAATTTTGGACCTGATCAGTTGAATTATTATTATTATTTTTTTGTATGACGGTGAAAATGAAAAAATTCTACGGTCAATACAACCAATTAGAAAATTCAAGGTTTAAGATGGTTTGGTTGAACTCAAGTAGCTGTTAGGTAGAATGATAAAAATATATATCTCATTTATTAGATTAGATGTATAATTCTTATTTTTAGAAAGCCTTTTTTTTTAATTCGTATTAAACATAAATTGTTAATCAACTAAAAAATTCAACTCTTACAATCGATCAAAAAACGAACTTGATCCAACGCTGATTTAATTTAAAAAAAATAATGAATTCAATTTTAATTAATATGGAAACTTATTATATATATATATATGTGAGAGTCAATATTCCAACAAGCACAAGAGCTATCACACAACATATATTCTCGTTTGATATTTGACTATTGCATATTAGGTGCGGACGATACGGACGGCAGTTCGTCCTATCAACCCATACATTGACAATTGCATTGTTAGGTGCTTGCGGCTGATTACATGTGAGAATGTTACAGCCACTCGCAGATGGTACATCTATTGAAAGAGTGAGAAAACAGAGGTCTAGGTCTGATATAGTTTTCAGAGAAAACAGATTTTAATTTCTCAACAAAATTGTTACATAGGCTCGGTTTATGTAGTCCATAAGTTAGTGCAGTGGATCTATAGTTAAGTTAATTGATTAATCCAGATAGATTAATTAAATTTATGTAACAATTAGAAGTCTCTAGTAGTTGGATTTGCATTGGGTCGTAATTTATCCGAATCTGATATGTTTCACTAATAAATATAAAATTAAATTCAGATCTTAAGGTATTGAGGTTGATTTGAAGTTTCATCGAATTTATCATTTGATTTTTTTATAAAATTTATGCTTATTTCATTTTATATATTGCTCAAATATAAAATATTTTTTTCACTACTACATGTACAATAAAATATATTAAAATAATATTTTATTTATTAATTTTGTCAAAAATTTAAAATGCCACACAATTCAAAAGTACAAAATCAAATAATATTTATAAAAGTTTATTTTAAACTAGGTAGAAAGTATGATAAAATAAAAAATAATAAATAATTTATATTTCTTATCTACTTGGGAAAAAAAATAGAGCGATGACAAATATAATAACACCAACTCTTGAAAACATATATAAGTTAATTTATAATTTTTATTTACGAGATTGAATTAAGAAAATGACAAAACATTTATGTGTGATTTTTTAAAATACGATCGTCACCGTTAAATTATATGTGTTATTTGAACTTTATAATAAGTAAACTCTAAATTTCAATCTATTTTCATATTTATATATTTTTTTCATATTTAAATTTTACTATTTTTAAAATATTATATTTATTATAAAAAAATTATTTTTAATTTCATATTAAATTATTACCAATCGGATCAAGGTAGATCTAAATTTGATCCATTTAATAAATGAGTTAATCTATTCAAATCATGACCAAGTTCGAATAAAAAAAATATTTATCATATTTAATTAACTACATCGAATTCGTTAAAATTCGGAGACGAAAGAGTGGGAGAAAATTCTTTATTGATGATACAAAATCATGCCTTACATCCCGGCCTCTCGCTTCTATATATATACACTAACTTATATTCTAGAAGTTGTTACAATAAGAAAATCCTATAACTAATTTCTAATGACCCATTCTTGTGTGCCAATCATTGGCTATTGCGAGGTTGCAGCAAATGGAATCTCTTAGCTCCTCCGATCGCTTGATAAGTGGCGGAGGATGGCCGCCGTGACTTCCAAGTCTTTGCGAGTGTGACAGAATCATTATAACAAACACTTGGTGTGCAAGGTTAGTTATAACGCATTCTTCTTCCGATTGTTCCCGAGATGTTACCATGCATTCTTTTCATATACATGCCATCTTGCATACCGCATTCGCATATTTTAACACTCCCCTCAAGTTTGAGATTAGTAAAGATGCTTCTAATCCCAAACTTGTTTAGTAAATACTCGTGTTGTCTCGCTACCTAGTCCCTTTATGAGTAAGTCTGCTGGTTGTTCTTCGGTAGGGACATGTTGTGTGACAATTAAACCTTTGTTTAGCTACTCCCTTATTAAATGACAATCTAGGTCTATGTGTTTTGTTCTTTCATGAAAAACTCGGATTGTTGGCTATGAATAAGGCTGATTTGTTATCACAAAAGAGTGTTGCTGGCTTCATGTTTTCTTCCCCCAAATCCGTAAATAATCTAATTATCCACATGACCTCACACACCGTATTAGCCATTGCCCCGTATTCCGACTTAACCGATGATCTAGAAATGGTACTCTATTTTTTACTCTTCCATGATATTGTAGAATCCCATAATTTGATAAAAAATCCTAAGATCGATTTCCTTGTCATGCAACATGATGCCCATCACAAGTACACTTCTAGCTTCGATTGGCTTGCGAGAGGACATTAGTAACCCCACTCTTGGATCTCCTTTTAGATACCTTAGAACTCTATGAGTCGTCGCCAAATGTGACTATTTTGGCCTATGCATAAACCGACTTAGGAGTTGAACACCGTAGGATATGTTTGGCTCGGTGATTGTCACATAGATAAGCTTTCCTATGAGCCTTTGGTAGCTTGTAGGTCCGTTATCTCATGATCTCCCATGTCCTTCTTGGGCCCTTCATCAAACTCGGCTATAGTTAGTTTTAAATGTTGTTCTATAAGTGTGTCTAGTGGTCTTGCATTCATCATTCCAGCCTCTTAAAGTAATTCCAAAATGTATTTCCTCCGTGTCAAGCATATTCTTTCCTTAGATCTTGCTATCTCTATTCCTAAGAAATATCTTAGGTCACCAAGATCCTTTATGTGAAATTTCTTATGTAAGAAATTCTTTAGAGTCGTTATTTCTTCCTCATCATTTCCTGTGATGATTATGTCATCTACATACACAAGTAAGATGACCATTTTCTTATCATTCTTCTTCACAAAAAGTGAATAATCATTCAATGATTGATTGAATCCAGCTTGTAGCATAGCTTTACAAAATTTTATGTTCCACTTGTCTGTCGGCTCGTTTCAATCCATATAGGGACTTTAGCAATTTGCACACTTTCTCGCTCCCCTCAATCTCAAACCCCTCCGGAATTGTCATGTAAACCTCTTCATTCAGGTCTCCTTGTAGAAAAGCATTCGTTACATCCATTTGCATCAATTTCCAATCTTTGACGATAGCTAAAGCTATCACGGACCTCGTCGTCACCATTTTTGCAACCGGTGAAAAAATCTCTTTATAGTCAATCCCTTCCTTTTTGAGTGTATCCCTTAGCAACCAGCCTTGCTTTGTACCTCTCAATGCTTCCATTTGAATTACATTTCACCTTATAAACCCATTTGCATCCTATTGGTTTCTTCCCTTCCGGCAGTGTTACCGTAACCTATGTTTTGTTAAGATTCAATGCTCGCATTTCTTTCGCATAGCTTCAATCCATTTAGGATCCTTCTTTGCTTCATGGTAAGTGTTTGGCTCGTGACACCGGCTAAGTTTGATAGGACCAAGAAAAGAGAAGATGCAAGGTACTAATAAAGGATATTAGGCTCGATACCATGTTAAAATTGAGAGACGAAAGAGTGGGAGAAAATTCTTTATTGATGATACAAAATCATGCCTTAAATCCCGGCCTCTCGCTTCTATATATATGCACTAACTTATATTCTAGAAGTTGTTATAATAAGAAAATCCTATAACTAATTTCTAATGACCCATTCTCGTGTGCCAATCATTGGCTATTGCGAGCTTGCAAGCAAATGGAACTCCTAGCTCCTCGGATCAATTGACAAGTGGCGAGAGGATAGCCGCCGTGACTTCCAATGTCGCATGTGTGACAGAATCATTATAACAAACACTTGGTGTGCAAGGTTAGTTATAACGATTCTTCTTCTAATTGTTCCCGAGATGTTACCATGCATATCACCATGCATTCTCTTCATGTACATGCCATCTTGCATACCGCATTCACATATTTTAACAAATTCGGATCATGATCCGATCCATTTACGACCAAGTAAGAACTACAACGAAAATGTTTCCACTTCAAATTTACTTGAAGTATATCCGTGCACATCCCGCCTAATTAAACAACAATTAAAAGGACGAAGGAAATATCCATTTATGTGTATTGGTTTTGCTTTTAATAAGTTTCCTTCTAATTATTTTTTTCTTCTTTTATATATATATATAAAGAAGCCTATTGGAAAATTAATACATCATATATGTGAAATCACCAAAAAAAAAAAAGTTAGGTCTTTTTATTAATTTATGCTATAAATAAATTATTAAGTAAATATATTATATATCAATATAACAGAGTTTAGAGAAGACCGAGGCACGCTAAAAAAACACTATATATCCCAATTAAGAGAGAAAACATCCATCCTACACAAGAGAGTTTCTTGAATCAAAGACATATATGTTTTTCCTCCAAGATACATCAACCATTAGATTTCTTGCTTAACGGTTAAGAAATTGCAAAACCCATAACTACCCAATGCTCACAAGTTATCAAGTAAATAATATAACATGGAAAATATAATAACCAAAGAATACAAGAGGAAAAAACTTATTCTTTTATAAAGTACACATAAGAATCTTAACCCTCTCTATATAAATGTTCATAGACTCTTATTATTAGTCTACATATAGTGCAAAAATTCTAAGTTATAATAACACTTAAGGAGGACTATTCATGGCAATAAAATGATGTTTTAACCATCTTTATTGACTCCAATGAAATAAACATTACAGATGACAGTTATAAATAATATTAATGATAAATGATATAATAAATAAAATTTTCTAACATATTTCACATGATCAAAATGAAATCTGCGATTATTGTTTGCATTTCTTTTATTCTTATTTGAAAGAATGATTTACCATGTCATTGTATAATTGAGTAAGTATTCAATCTGTCTTTATAAATACCATTCAAAATTTTAAAATTTAACTAAAACTTTTTTTCTATTTTAAAAAATACAATAAATATTTAATTTTATATTTAAAATTTTCTTATTATAGAGATAAATTTAAAGCCACAAATGATATTTTGAATAAAATATATTTTCATATTTTCAATTTTTTAATTATTTTTCAAAATTAATTTATTCAAATTTGGTATAAAAAACAAAATTAAAACGAAAAAAAACCTAACGTAAAAAGATGAATTGAAAAAAAAACCATAAAACTAAAATTCATGCATAAACGAGATAAGAGAGATGAATTACAATGTTATACTAGAAAAAAAAATGCAATGAATGTATAGAATTTGGCTTTTCTAATTTTAGCGAGAAATAAAAAAATCGAGATGGGAGGGTTAGAGATGACATAGTCTACTAATTAGTTTTTTTGCCCGCGTTACGTTGCGGGTTAGATAAAATATATAAAATCGCTTAGAAGTTATTTAAATCTATTTTTCAAAAGAAAAAACAATCATGTTCTAAAAATTTATTCCAAAATCCATACATATAGAAAAATAAATATAAACTCGTCAATAAATATAAATAATAAATTTTTAAAAAACTGAATGAGAATTTAAAAAAAAATTAAAATAATAAATTTTAAATAATAAAAAAATTAATCAAAAAAAATAAAACAAAATGGGATGCCCAAAGTTGATGAACAAGTGATTGCATTTTTTTATAAAAAAAATTAACAAAAAATACTATAAAAATGAAAAAAAAATTATTTTTCAAAATTTTAACACCCAATTAAATAAAAAGGAATATAAATTGATGGAAAAATGTAAAAGAAAAGATCAAAAAAAAAGGAAGAAAAAGCATGTGTAGTGGATGAGTTAAGGGATTAAAATGTTTATTTTAAATTTTTAGGAACCAAAATAAAATAACTTGAAATTTTTTTTAAAAAAATACAGTATGAACAGTATTCATCACTATTCATTATTGTTCAAATGGTCATTTTACTTTAGTTATATAGTAATTATAAACCGATACTATTTAAAGCTAATTTTAAATTAGTTATTTAGTTATTCATTTCTCAGGTAACAACGATAGAGATTATAATCAGCTAGTTAGTGTCATTTGTATTTTTCTTCGACGATCATAAAAAGTATATATATATAAGTCAATTTTACTACACATTGACTTGCTTCTTAAATAGATTCCCTCTAAATTTAGTATAAAAAACATATTAAAACCAAAAAAATAGAACAAAAGGATGAGATTAAGATAAAAAATTAATGTTATTAGTTTAAAAATTAATGAAAGAAGGATATTAAGACAGAAATCTAACATAAAAAGATGAATTTAAAATGAAAAAAAAACCCATATAAAAAAGAAATTTCTGCAACTATTACCATGATATTTGGGTGCCTACAAAGTTCGTTCGATGTTAAAATGTGACACTATGCACAAAAGGAAGGGGGTAGAAATGTCTAGCTCAATAGCGGGAGTGATTTAATCAAAAGATTCCCCAGTCATTTTCGTCCGACGCTTGCCTGGTTTGGCTCAAGCGATAAAGGTAATCAGGCCAGCTAAGTGTTGCAAATCATGTTTACAGCTTTAATTTTTGGGACATTACTCATGATTAGTTGAGCTCTGACTCTTGTAGACTGATTAGCTATGAGCCATGACCCAATTGCATCGGTCGCAAGGCTGGTTGGACGCCACGATTGTACGCTAATTTGACATGGCCGCCATGTATATAGTGATGGATGAGGAGGTTTTGTCAGTTCTGCTTATCATCAGCAAAAGACCACGGAAGTCGTTGTCATGTCAACATGATCATCTTCTCAATTATAACAATATTCAAAGGTTACTTGTTTTTTCTTTTTCCTATTTGCTAAGATGTCCTCCCTGAATTGAGTAAGTTATAAATTAGTCCCTCTCACTTCGATAAAATAATTAACTAGTCCTTTTTTAAAAACTACTTATTTAGTCCTTGTAGCTATTTTTCAATTTATTTTGATTTTTTTAAGAAATAGAAAAAGAATAAAACCTAAACAAAATTATAGAAATATTAATGAAAAAATATTTTATAAAATAAAAAAAATATAAAATTAATCGTTGTCAACACAAATTAAAAAAATTAAATAATTAGTTTTTAAAATTAAAGTAACTAATTAAAAAAGGAAAGGGTCTCATCTATAATTTACTCCCTTAGAATTAAGGCAGACAATTTTTTTTAACCCTCTTTCCTAACGAGCCTCGAATCCCTAACATAAAGGCTTTGGTATAGAGACGTATGCGAACAGACTATAAGTGAGGATCGATCGGCATTTTAAATTTGATCATTCCCATCTAAATCTATGACCCACGCAATAGAGTAGCAAATCCAATAATAACCGGGATTACGTCTCCATGATTTTCAGAAGTCACAGTTGCTGTCATGATAAGAAGCCACGGGAATAGCGTGGAAGAAATTTGCGAAAGGGAATACTTAGGCAGGTAGATATGCATTTTTGTCACAACCAGACAGGAAAAAAAAACGGCAGGCAACCATTATGTGGTGCAGAGGAAGATTGGATGATGTTAATGTAAAATGGTGCCTCAAAAAGCTTTAAATGTGCTATCCATATCAGCATAAGATTTTCCAATGGGGTCCCAGACTCATTCTATCAGTTGAAAGCATGCAGCAACAAGCAACAGTTGCACCCATCACAAGTGGTGTGGACAAGTAAGAGGAGGAGAAATTGAGAATATGCTTAATCCAGTCCCTACGCAAACTAAAGCTCGAGGATTCTAGAATGGTACTCCCCTTCAATTGGTGGCTTATCAAGATCTTCTTCCACCATAAAAAAATTGGCTCTCCAGGTTCTCATGCCTGGTCCAATAGGAAATCATAAAGGTGGATTTTAGTCCTGCTCAACAACATGAGGGGCTTTAGGTTCAGGATATAATCTTTACGACAACCACTTACGTGTCCTTCTGTTGATGAGATTGAAGAAAATATATTGCTGCTAGTTGAAGATTACTGTACTATTGAACAAGATTGATTAGGACGCTTCTCCCCTGGACAGTGTCAATTAAGCATAGCAAGCTAAGCCCTTTATATTTTTCTTCATCTTTGTTTCGCACGTCACGTTTTAACCTCTGGTCTATGTTCCCGTACAATCATAGGTGCGAAATTGTTGCGGCACAAATACAGTCCAGAAGGTCTAAAAAGGCCTCTTACCTATTCATATTTTACTCTTTTCTTTTAATAATAATCACGCTCTCAAGTCAGCGAGAAAGAAGTATATATATATATCGTGGCGCGGCTTTTAACAACCGCTGCTACAAATGATTGTGTAAGTTTTTTTTTTTTTCTTTTCTAAAAGTTGATATTTGGTAGAAAAATTGAGATATCTATATTTTAAGTATACTAATTTTTTTTTTTGAGTACATAATTTCTTTTTGTCATCTCAGTACACTAATGTTTTTTAAAATATAAATCACATACTTCAATCTTTTCATTAATTAGCGAAGTGTCTGTCTTATAATTTTATTTTTTTCAACCGAATACTTAAATTTTAATTTTTTCTATTTGAAAAAATTAATTATTTTTAAATTATAAATCAAGTATTTCTATTAATTTATTCATTAATTGATCATGATTTTTAATACAAAATTATAATTTTATTATTTTTTGTTAAATAAAATTTTCTCTCTAAATTATTCTACATTTCAAAATTTTTTAAAAAAATAAAAAATATATATATCTTTTTTATCGATAAATATCAAACTAAATTCAGTTAGATTTCCTATTGAAAAAAAAAACTCAATTATTTTTAAGAGTAAAAATTAAAGGAAAACACAAATTAGTCTTCTTGAAGAAAAAAATCATATTTGTATTTCCTTCAACTTTCATGCTAAAACCTAATTGAGTTTTTATTTTTATTTTTTAACAACAAATGTAATTGAACTTAGTTAGAGATTTTATAGATAAAAAATAATTTTTTAATTCTTTACTAAAATTTAGAATGATAGAATAATCGATGAGAAAGTTCTTTGCAACAAAAAGAGGAAAAAATGTAATTTGATATTAGTATGTGTCATCAATTAACAAAAAAAATAAAAAAAATAATGAAAGTACTTGATTGAAAGTTTTAAAAAAAATTAATAAACTAAAACAAAAAAAAAAAATTTAAAGTTCTTGTACTTGATTGAAAAAAAGAGTAAAATTATAATTTGGTATTTAGATGGTGACAAACACATTATTAGTTAATGAAAAAATGGATAAAAGTATTTGATTGATAATTTTAAAGAAATTAATATACTCAAGTGAAAGAAATTAAAATTTATGTGCTTAATTGAAAAAAATTTATAAATTAATATACTTATAGTGTAATTATGTGTAGAAAATATTTTCATTTACCCCTTGTTTGGATAATTCCTCTTGGGAGGAAAGAAAAGAGAGGAAATAAAGTGAGAGGAAAGAAAATCATTTTTCACTTGTTGTTTGGATAAGAGTGGAAAGGAAAGGAAAGTAAATACATTTTCCTTGTTTGGATAATTGTAAAAAGAGGAAGGAAAGAAAATATATTATTGTATATTTATTTTAATAACCCCGTTCGCTAAAACTCGCAAACTTCACCCGTAATCCCGAAGAATAGGAAATCGGTTGTCACACCCATGTAGGCCAAGTCACTTCGTGACTTAATGGAAGGTCACGCCTGTGTGAAACAAGCCACCGCCATGGCTTAATGAAATGTCAAGCTCCGTGACTAATTGGTCATGGCCGTGTGAAACAAGCACTACGAAAAGTCACGCCCGTGACTAATTGGTCATGGCCATGAGCTTTTCTTTTCCTCGAAGTCATGGCCGTGACTTCTTTTAATCACTTTCCTTCCTGCGATCTTCTTTGCTTCCAATTTGATCCCGAAACTAGATAAAACATATACATGAGAAAGGATGCACGAGGAAGAGATGATGGCAGAGAAACGACTTCGAGAGAGAGAGAGAGAGATTGTGTTTGCGAGAGACGAGATGATGGCGGAGAAACGACTTCGGCGAGAGAGAGAGAGTGTGTGTTTGCGAGAGACGAGATGGGCGGAGAAACGAAGGGAACGACATGCAAGGATGAAACCGAGAAAAACAAAAAAAATTACATCCTTTTCGTTTTTCTCCCCGTTTCCTTCCAATTTTGAGAGAAAAATGGGTCTCATCAATGTTGCATGCATTGTTTATTTTTTTTTTCATTCCACTGCTTTCCTCCCTCTTTCTAAATGGCAGAAACATTTCTTTTCACTCCCATTTTCTTTTCTTTCCCCACTTTCCACCCTATCTAAATAAGGGGTTAAGGTATTTAAGGTTTTCTTTTACCATTGTTACTGCAATGCCAAGCATGCCCGGAATTGCTATCGGCACGCTTTCCTTTGTGATACGGCATAGCACATGAATGCATTTTATCGAGAGAGGGAGAATTCTTAAACTTCCAGTAGAAAAACTCCTATAACTAGATATATTAATACCAAACTATTTATATATTTTTATATAATTTATAAAAATATATTTATATATTATTTTTATATAATACTCAAAATCAAATCTATTACATGTCTCTAGATTTCTAATCACATTATATCTATCTTCGAAAATATTTAAAATGTTTAATATGTCATTTTAATCAATTTTTTTAAAAAATATATGACAGAAAAGTCCTTGATTGAAATGTAAAAAAAAATAATAATAAATAAAATTTAAAGACTTAAAATATAAAAATTGCAGGTAATATGACTTTAAGTTTTTTTTTATAATTTTTTTTGTATTTTAGTAAAGGACATTAATTTTAGTTAAAAAAATTATTTATAGTAAAAAAATTAATAGGAAGTATATATTGAACATTTCAAATGTTTTTCAGAGATAAATAACATGTAATTGAAAATCTAAAAACAAATAAAATATTTTAAATATTATATAAGAATAAATAAATATATTTATTCTACTAAATATTAAAAAAAATTAAGAACAAATTGTATTAGTAGAATGAACAATTGGATTTCAGTTGAAATTAAAATCCTACAGTTGATATGTATTCATAATTCAACAGCTTATGTGAATTTTTAGAGTGTTTTTTTTCGTTGTTGTTTTTCTCGATATTTAGCAAAAAAGATTACGGGGGAGGATTCCAATAATTAGCATAGGAACTAATTCGAGAATTAGAACCTTGAATACGAGTTTTTTTTTTTAATGGGTAGGCCTGCATTCATTACTTCAACAGTGGGAACATTGACCCAGCCGTAAAATACCAACCCCATCAAAACATAAAACAATCATTGCACGTACTCTATGGACTTGCAAAGTTTCAGGCTTGACTACTCCTAACCAAACCTTTATATATATATATGTATATATATATATAACACAAACAATCAATGGTCCAGCAAATGGACAACTGCTGATATATTTCACGTGATACACGTTATTTTTTTATTTACTGCTCAGCTTGCGCTTTCTTCTTTTTTGCTGTCATGTGAAGTCAATGCCTTCCTCGACTAGCTGGAGTACCGACCATAAGGGCTGTTCTGTCTCCCGATGGAACCTGCATAATTAACAAGACCATAAAGCTAAAGTTTCATTTGCGAATCCTAGGTGGTCTTTGACACGAAACAGAAAATAGTTCCTAATTAATCATTTTTCCATACCTGAAATTACCCTTTTTGTCGTGAAAAAGTATGTTAAGCACTTAGCAAGATCGATTCTTTCCTGGTTTTTTAATGTATAATTAGAGCTAAATTTTGTTCCATTGGTGACCTGTTGAAGTGTGCTTAGGAATGATTCCAAATGGGGTTAGCTCGAGAGTTGAGAAGTATCTAACTTTTGTCTCAAAGTGTCCCTCCTTTTATTGCTTTTGAGAAAAATATCTAAGGTGTACTCATTCAAATTGATTAGTTAGCTACGTTGTTTAGTACCACTATAATTTAGTAGAAAATGATTTGAATAACCATCCATTATTATTTGACGATCATGCGGCGATTCCAAGGATTACAGAAAAGTATGAATCCTATCCAAAATCTTCCTGTGATGTATTAATGAAATTTATTTTCAATTTTTTTTCATATTCAATTGATATATATAAATATGTTGATGACACAATTAAATTCCATCAACGTTTTACACCTACACATATTTAGAGATATCTATATTTAGAGATATCTAGCCGCACTCACGTTTAATTTGGTGATACTAAATGTCCTTTTCTACTTCGCATTTTCCTGCAATTAAAAGTACTAAATAGGCAATTTGCTAATTGTTAATTACATATATGATGTTTCCAAAATATAAGAAATCTGAAGAAAACAACAAATGGGCCATGAAAAATGTGTATATATCCTATTCATTATATACAAGTCTTAGGCTCTTAGCTGTTAAGTTTATCCCTAGCTTGTTCATTTTATAGAGATCAAAGAAAAGGACATATCACTGATCATTTGGATTTGAGCATTGTTCTTTCCAGTAAAGATTTCTTTTTCTAAATATTTTCGAACTGTTTGGTCCCAGCTTTGATTTAATAAAAAGTAAAGTTACTCCTTTTTGGAGTCTTAAAGCCATAGCAACGACGGATTTAGCTCCTGTCCGCCCAGTGGAACTATGGCAATGGCACCTTCAAAGCTTTGTTATATATATATATATATATATATATATATATATATATATATGTACTTGGGATTTTGGGGCTTGTCTGTGTGACATGGGGCATATACATATTGAATCATGAACCAAATTAATGCATAGAAGTTAAGGAAATTGGAAGGATAAATATGCACTATTCAATTAATGGATTATAATTTTTTATTAAACTATTAGATGGACACAAATCTCGTCGGTTCATAAAGTGGAAGAGCCACAACATTATTGATCACCTTAGCTTTCAAAAGCTGTTTGCGAAGTTAAAATCTATTTCAAAGATTTTGTAATCGAAACCTATAATTGCTCCAATTTTGAAATTAAGACTTTTTTTTTAGGGTTTATGATATTAATAAACCCAATATCCTTTTCTCTACACCCTGGAATTTACATACAAGCCAATATTTTTAAATGAAAAGTTAACCTAATTTATTGGATTACAGACGCTTTCTTGCTAACAACTATATTTAACTCAACATTATGAGAGAGAGAGTGTGTGTGTAGCAAAGCAGTAACTGTAATTTATAGGGTACATGGAAAGAAATGCATACCTAACGTGTACAGACGGCCAACTGACCCTAAGTCAAACTCTAACATTGCTGATTCCATACACACTAGGCAACAGCATTGCCATTTTGCCATTTGTCCATTTTTATTCCAGTTAATTGCACGTCCTCACAGGTTAAAAAAATGGACAAATTTGTAACAATTAGCAAACTTTTGCATGTGATCAGAATAAAAATGGAGCGAAAGGTGTTTTTTTTTTCTACCCAACTTTCGATTTTTTTTTTTTTTGGTATTCACCTGTTCATTTAGGTTCCGTTTGTCCGACAAAAAATAACTTTTATAGGAAATCAATTTTTAAGGAAGTTATTTTTCAAAAAAATATTTTCACGTCGTTTGGCAATTACATAGAAAGACCGTTGAGAAAAATATCACAGACTTTTGTTTGATATAGAAAATTAAAATACAAAAATAATATGTGATTGTTACGTTAACAAGTTTTGAGAAAACTTCAAAAAGACATATTCATAATTTCACAATATAAGATATATTTAAAAAAATTTAATAATTTTTTATAAATACTAACTCTAAAATTTTAATTCAAAAAAATATTTAATCATCAAACAATTCATCAAAAATATTTGAAACAAAATCAAGTCAATATTCACATTTAGTAAAAAAAAAGAAACTAAGTAATTCTAGCATTATTATTTTAGTAACTCAATTAAAAATTCTTTTTTTTTTTTTTAGAAATTGAACTAATAATTTAGTCTAAAAAATAATTTTATAAATTATTCATTATTATTTGTAGATAATTATTTGTTTGGTTTCAAAAGAGTAATATTGAAATAATTTGTAACTAATTTTCATTACAATTATCAATAAAATTTTACAACCGATTAAAATTACAAATTATTAACTTAGTTGCAAATAAATAGTATTGAAAAAATAATGTATTTATTAACAAATTAATTAATTTTAAAATTTTCACAAAGAAATTTAGTCTTGTAATAATCATTTTCGATTATTTAAGTATAGTATAAGTGATGTTTGAGATAATAAAAAAAATAAAGATAAATTATTAAAATATTTATTACAAAAATAATTTTAAGGTGTAAAAATGGTTTTTAAGAATATTTAATGTATCTATAAATCAAAAAATCAAATATCAGCAAAAATAGAGAAAAAAATAATCAAATAATCAAAAATAATTGATAATGAATAATCAAAAATTAATTTGATATATTTTAAATAAAAAAAAGATAGAAAAAAAATTGTTAAAATACATCGAGAGAGAAATAAGTAATGCGAGAACGAGACGAGTTTGTGAGAAGGAAAATGTTTTTCTCTTTTTAAACTAGGAAAACATTTTTCCAAAAATACTCTCATTTTTTATTGATTGAAAATCATTTTTCATTGACTTTTTTCTAAACGCAAAACAAACACCGAAAAATGAGAAAAGACAAATTTCGAAACTTATTTTCCTCCAAACAAACATAGCCTTATCATGATCTCGTTACCCAAACTTTGATTTTTTGTTTGTTTTGGTGTCCAATTTTACCCGAAGTCTAATTTTGCTGATGTGTCCAAGTGAGATCTACTACGTGACGATCAACCCCATCACATAACGAGTTAACTTTGCCACATCAACACCTTATATTTTTAGGTATCTATGGGCATTCGGATAAAAAAAAAATCAAAAGTTAGACATTGAAACAAAAAAAAAAAAAAAGATTGTGAATCTAAATAGAAAAAAAATATATCACCGGCTAGACACTAAAAATATATATTTTTTTAAGAAATTTATTTTAGTTTTCTCACACCAAATATTTATCTCCTTCTTGTACTCGATATATATTTTCTTTATTATAAATAGATTTCATGTATTTCTTGGGCTTCCATTATATATATATATAATCTCTTAAAAAAAAATTTATACTAAAAGTCATATAATTTTAAGTTCTAAAAACACCAACAATTGCATGCACCCATATTTTCTTATTATTATGCTAATTGGACAAGTAATTTTAACAATGTATTTACTTTTTAACTTAATTTACTATTTACTTATTACTTCTATCATTATCGTCACTACTTTAAAAAATATTATAATTTAAATGCTCAAATCAAAAAGCTTGATCACTAAACGTATTTATATCAATTCCATCCCATCTCGACTTACTATAAAAAGTTCAGCAAGTTATTAGCTACAACAAGCTTATGTCACCCATGATATGTTGTTCAATTTTTTGCCAAAATAGAGACAACAATTTTTATTTTTTGTAACTTTCTTCATTGATCGACCATTTATTCTGCAAGTGGCAAACATAATTGGATCTTATATGTCTTTTATATTTCTAAATTTAATTTTAATTGGACCTTGTATATATTTGGATTAAATGACATAATTTTAAATTTATTTAGACTCGTAAAATGGTATAAAATTTTTTAAAAGTAATTTTTAACTAATATAGAGTAATAAAATTAACATTGATAATTAAAAAAAAGTCACAAGCATGATATGAAAATATTTATTAGAAATCATTAGACTAATTTTGCAATCTTGAGACAATAAATTTCTTAAAAAAATAAATTTTTGGTACCTAATCTTTAATTTTTTTCTGTTTCAATGCCTAATCTTTGATTATTTTTATTTTATTTTATATGAGTGTCCATAGCTACTTGAAAGTATGAGGTGTTAACATGGCGGAATTGATTGCCACGTGGCAAGGTTGACTGCCACATGATATGGTTGACTACCACGTGGTAGATCTCGTCGGACATGTGAGCAAAATTTGATTTCGGGTGAACTCGGGCACCAAAAAATATAATCAAAGCTTAGATAGCAAATCATGAGAAATCAACGATTGGGGGCCAAAATAGAAAAAAAAATCAAAGTTGGGGACTAAAAAAGCCATTCTCTTAATAAAAATATATTGAGCCATAGAGCTTTAAATTTTCAAAAGCAACAAGGATAAGTAAATGTGTTCCTTCTTTTATGGATGCCAACTCCATGGAACAAGCTAGTTGGTGAAGCTAATTGATATAATCCTATGGAATCGAGAGATATTTGTTTATAGTAAAAAATTATGAGTAAATAACTCAAATTGTCCTTATATAACAACATGAATCTTCAATGAATCTTCAATTTATTCATATGTTTCTAATTTTATTTATTGTCTTTTTAAAGAATATTTAAGTTTCTAATTTGTCATTTCAATCAATTTTGTCGACTATATATAAATTTTTAATCAAACTCGTTCGTGATTAAAAAGAAAAGAAAAACTTAAATAAACACCTACATGTTTAATTTTTGAATTCTTTTAAAATTCTTTTTTTATTTTTACTTTTTTTGCAATTAAATTAGTAGCATTTCGATTAAAACTTTGTCTAAAAAATTGATCTAAAACACAAATTAAAGACTTAAAAATTATTTAGAGATATAATAAATGCAATTAGAAACATAAGATTATTATAACCCAAAATTTTTCCCTTTTTATTTTATTTTATTTTTTTGTTTTGATTTTATCTTATTTTTATTTTATTTTTACTTTATTTCCATTATTAGAATTAAGCCAAAAACATAAACGAGAATTTAATCGATAGGGACATAAATAAATCAAATAGAACTACAATTAGAGCAATTAAAGATACAACGAAACAATTGAAAACTATAAGACTAAAATTACAAAGTATAGGGACCCAATCAAAAAAATTAAAAGTTAAGAAACTACAATGACTAGTCCAAGGGTTATAATTAAGATAAAATTACACCTACATAAACCTAAATTGACATGAGAAGCGGACGATATGACTAACTTAGAAACTAGTAGTGCTTGTCATTCGAATTCTCTCAAAATATTTTCATGACATGTCTACTTGTGTTCTAAAACCACCATCTAGCACTATTCATGGCCAAAGGGACAATCTCTTCGAGTAACTCACAAATCTCCTATAACAAAGAATATTAAACATGCAACTCTTGTAGCTTATAAATCTTCCGCAATAAAACAAGTAAACCTTACAACCTACAAACATCCTAGAAAAAGCCGTTGCATCTAAACCTCTTATAACCGGACATGTTAACTTTCCCTACATATCTTTCGTAATTCTTGGACAAAATCTCCGACAACCAAGCTCTACAACCTCTAGACAAACCTCTTACAACCACCTGCAAAGCCAACATTTCAAAAATAGTCAAACAATTAGGCACGACTCAAAACACGGATGTTTTTGGCTTTGTTTACATGTAAGTCAAAAACTATCATTAATGTATATACAAAGGAGGGGGATCGGTTTTTCGGTGTTAGCACCTAAATTTTCCTTCGAAAAAATAAAAAAAGTACACAACAAAAAAAAGGAAAAGGGAATGAAAAAAATATAATTGAGGAGTGTAATTGAAAAAAAAAAGGAGAAAAGGATCAAAATACAACAAACTTACAAGATAAGGAACCAAACTAAAATTTGTGTAAATAACCTAAAAACTCGGTATAAATACTCCTATTTTCTTCAAAACCTCTAACCACTTTCTCTCTATAAAAACCAACCGACTTGTACCCCTTTTGTAATTCCAAACTAGCGAGTATTCACCCTCGTGGTTGGTGTCTTCCCGTGGTAGCAACATTGCTATTCGACCGACCACCATTTCTCTAGCGGTAACACGTCACCAACGACCTAATTGATCGTAGCCATTCATTCCAACCAACTACCCTATCCATGTCAATCACTATCCAGCCCGATTTCCCTCTAGTCCAACCATCAATCATATCGATCTCGTAGCACCTCATCGAGTACAACCATTAGATCTCTAGTCATTTAATCCGATTGCAACGGCCACTCACATTAGTTATCGATCCGGCCGAACTACAACCATTTGATCCATCATAATCGCTCCATCTCCACAATACCAATAGTTGTTGCCTAAGACATCGGCGTCCGATCCAACATCTTTAGCGAGTGCCACTATGGCTAGCGAGCTCGGTTAAGCTCCTTTAGCGGTTGCCACCATGGCAAGTAGCTCGGTCCGACTACTCCTCCACCAATCGGTAGCTATCCGGATCTAGATCTAACGGCGGGCATTTGTCCCTTCTCTTCGGTTGATTGAATATTCAATCTCCATCGAGATTGAAAAGGTCAAAACTTACCCCAATTTGATTATGAAATTCATTCGATGTTCTCACATTTTTAACAAGTAATTTATTTTCCATCATTTTAATTTAATCTTTATAAAATTAAATTTACATTAATACGATTGTAAAATAATTAAATGTATTGCTATATTTGTGTGATTGTTGGACTACGTGCTTAAGATACACCTAGTATATTGAGCCTTCAAAAAAGGTCAAAACCCGGGAAAACATCAAAATGGAGTGGGGAACTATTATCCTGTGATTATTTTTTTGTTATTTCTTGTGTAATTGAATTGTATTGGTTTGAACCCTATTTTTGGATCATTTTTGCTAATGGTAATATTAAATCACTCACGTGCTAATTCTCTTTAAAAATATAATTTTTGGGTTGTGCTAGTTTAAACCTCGTTGTTTGGGTCATTTTTGTCAAATAATGGTTAATTTTGACGTTATTGCCAATTCACCTAAAAAATATGATTGTTGAGTCATGTCGGTACGTATCCGGTTTTGGACCATTTTTGCTAGTTGTGGCGATTAATCGATATTTGTCAATTTACCTTAAAACATACGATATTTGAGTTATGTCGGTCCAAACCTCTGTTTGAACCACTTTTTCTAATTTTGCTTTTAAGTCATGTTGATTCAAATTTAGATTTGAACCTTTTTATGCCAATTTTGTCCGCCATGCTCATTTTATTTGTCAAATTTACTTGCCTAAAAATTCATGATATTTGAAGTTGTGTCAATTCGAACCCCGTTGTCGTATAATTTTTGCCATTTTGCTAATTTTTCCTTTTTATTTTTTATTACTAATTTTACCATCATTTTTATTAACTTCGGTAATTGTTGCTATTTTTTCATTTTTTTTATCATTTTCTGTCATTTTTTGTTATTACGCCTATTTTTTAAATTTTCCTACTTGCTCATTTGCCTATTCTACCTAATTGCTTGTTTGTTTATTTTACCTATTTGCCTATTTTTCTATTTTACCTAATTGTCTATTTTGCCTAATTGCCTATTTATCTAATTACCTAGTTGTCTATTTGTCTAATTGCCTATTTGTCGATTTTGCCTATCTATCTATTTACCTAATAGCCTATTTGCTTAATTACTTATTTTATCTAATTACCTATTTTTTCCTATTTGCATATATATATATTTTTTTTTGCATGTTTTTCCATTATTGTCTATTTTACTCATTTTGTCTATTTGCCTATTTTTAAGTCTTGTTTTTACGCACACCATTTAAGTCATATTAGCCACATATCTTTACGTTCATCATGTCTTTTCATTTTTTTTTAGCTATTCATTATAGAGTGATTATGAGGATCTCGACTAACCAAGTCCTAAATTACTCAACTCGGTGGTTAAATATCGAGAAAATATGTATAAACTTTTATCATTAAAAATCAAAAATCAAAAAAGTTTTGTATGCAATTTAGCTTGCCTTAGGCGGGATAGGGTAGAGTGATCTTAATCTCTCCTACATGCAATAAAGCTCTTATCCGAACTACGAACAAACCGGTCATAGGATCTCCTAGTAATCATATTATAGGTAACGGTTCTATTTATTTTTGACCATTTTCCTATTTTCTAAAACTCATCACCCTCGTTCGATGTCGCGAGTCAACGGAGAGGACAGAAACAATTAAGGGGATCAAAAGGTAGTTTTGGGCAATTGAGAGGAATAGACGAGAATTGAGAGGAAGATTGAGACATAAACAATTAGAGGCAATTTAGAGGTAGTGGGTAATTGAGACGGGACATAAACAATTAAGGGGAATGGAGTGGCAATAAAGAGAGGAAGCTGTGGGAAATCTAAAAGAATCATGAGCGAAGCAATTAGGAGGGGCCTTGTTAAAACTCTAGTGAAGGAAAGGAATTGAGACCAAGATAAACTATAGGAGAACTTAAGACTTAGGTAGTCTTACCAAGCTTTAGAAAGAGACACTAGATTCTTAACACCTATAGCTTATGGATCCCGAACATCATCGTTCACCAATTAAGGTAGTCAATGCTTACTACTAGTACCTCTCTTCATCCACATTCCTTCAACTTACTATACGAGTAAGAAGTTTGTAATTTCACCTCATTTACACCTTTAATTCTAACAAATCAGGTGATAACAATGATTTCATCACCACCATCATACCAAAACCTCCCACTGCCCAAAATTTCCTTCGAATTGCAAGTTGTGATACAAATATGAGAAATGGTTGTGAACTAGTGAAAGGGTTTTGAAATTAGTTTTGGTCGGTTTGGATGAGGGTTTTGATTAGCAAACCAATTGAAACCTAGGGTTCTTGATTTCAAGATGTAGGAGAGAAATTTGGGAAATTTGATGAGAGATATAGGGTTAAGGCTGGATTGAAGATGGACTTAAGGCCTAAGGTTCTAGGTGGAAGGGGAAGAAGAGGAGATCAAGGGAAGAAATAAAAATTAGGGTTCTAATAAGGGAGCAATCAATTGATCTCATATTTAGGGGAAAGGGTAAAGAATCTAGGATTTTAATGTGAGAGGAAAAAAGGTTTTTGGTTGGTTCTTAGGAAGGGAGATCTTTTGATCTTAGTAGGAATGTCGGGGTTTCGATCAAAGAAGAAGGGGCAATCTTTGGGTTTTAGAATGAGAGTAAGGAGAAGGCTAAGAAAATCGATATATTTCCTTAGGATGATTTAGGAGGAGAAAGGTGGAGGAAAAAAAGATAGGCTTGCGGTGTGGATGAATTGGGTTGAATGAGATAGAGAGGGATGAAGAACTAGAGATAAGAGCTAGAAGTTCGATTGAATTGATTTTGGAAGAAATGAAAAAAATGTGTTAGTGGGATTAGTTTAGGTGAGAGAGAAAGAAAAGAGAAAAGAGGGAGGTTGGGCCAAGCCTAACGCACGTAAGGCATGGGTCGGGTTGATCTTAGCCCAACCCAAGCCGAAAAAAAGAAAGTCTAGCTAACCCACTAGGCCCAATCCAATGCGTCCGCCTAATGGGTTGAGGGTAATTGACCCAAAAACCCAATACCTAAATTTCATTCCATTTTTTTTTATAGATAAATCAATCGTGAATTTCTTTTATTAATGCATTTTTTTTATTTTTTACTTAATTTAGATTTAATGTTTTGAATTTTCTTGAATTTATTTAGTTATTGTTTAATTTTAGGATTTATTTCAATAATTAGGTTAGGTAATTAATAGGTGGACAAATTATCGAGTTTCTTAATTTTGAGAGACTGATGACAATTCCCCACCAACGATAAAATAAAATAAAATAAAAATGAACAAAAAAAAGAAATTTAGGAAACAAAAATGCAACAAAAAAAGAGCGAGAAAGGAAATGTTTGGAAAAGAAGGAGAAGAGAAAAAAAAAAAAAAGAAACTTTAGGAAAAGAAGGAAGAAGAAAAAAATGAAACATTAGGAAAAGAAAGAAAAGAAAACAAAAAAGATAATGCTAGGAAAAAGAAAAAAAAATTAACAAAATCTCATATCTAATAGGGACTCATGTTAACCCATATCAATCATATTTTAGTAATTAGATCGCTCTCTAATGTATCGGTTATGTCAACATTTAAAGTGGATTCGTTGTTGAGTCGGTGTGCCTCCTGACGGAGGAGTGAGTCCGACGATCAATTCAATGTGATGCTATAAAAAAACCCTAATATGGCATAAAAAGAAAAAACTTGAAATTTCAACTAGGATTAATTTTGGCAAAAATAAAATTTTTTAAGAGATAAATTTTAGTACTGAACTAGACACGGTACCTTTTTAGGAAAATATGCTTTTTGGGTGATTGATATCTTTTCAAAAACGCAAATAACTCATTACCCTAGAATCTCCGAATTAGTGTCAATTTTAAGTTTCTAGTTTCTTTAATATTAGGTGACGACTTCGAAATTAATAATAACTCGTATTCCTAAAGAAACAAAATTTTCAACCAAACAAATAGAAATCAATAAATAATAATTTTCGAGGAATCCTGCGAAAGTCGGGTAGCGACAATGAAATTTTAAAAAGATTCTTTTTATTTTTATTATTTTGCAAGTAAATCGGTAGCTTTTTTTGTTAAAAAAATTTCTCTTTGTCTAAAAAATTGATCTAAACCACAAATTGAAGACTTAAAAATTATTCAGAAATATAATAGATGCAATTATAAATATAAAATCATAGATTAGAGATAAGCTATTATATAGGAATAAATTGAGCTATTTACTAAAAAATTAGAGGATTTAAGGAAGCTGCATGATTATTGGGCTTTAATGGAATTTCAATGACTTGGAGAACATATTTCTCAAAAATGTGTACAATTAAAATTAATTTGTGATTCCTAAGGATTTAAAAAATTAATGTGTACATATTTACGAACTACTCGTCAATTTTAGGTTTTATTAGTTTCTTTAATATTAGGTGACGATTCTAAAATTAATAATAACTCGTATTCCTAAAGAAACAATATTTTCAACAAAACAAACGAAATCAATAAATAATAATTTTCCGGAATCTCGCGAAAGTCGGGTAGCGATAATGAAATTTTTAAAAAATTATTTTTATTTTTATTATTTTAAAAGTAAATCAGTAGCATTTTCTCGTTAAAAAAATTTCTCTTTATTTAAAAAATTGATCTAAAGCACATCGAGACTTAAAAATTATTCAAAAATATAATAGATGTAATTATAAATATAAAATAACATATCGAGAGATAAGCTATTATATAGGAATAAATTGAGCTATTTACTAAAAAATTAGAGGATTTAAAGAAGTTGCATGATTATTGGGCTTTAATGGAATTTCAATGACTTGGAGAACATATTTGTCAAAAATGTGTACAATTAAAATTAATTTGTGATTCCTAAGGATTTAACCAGTTGGATTCAAAATTGTGTACAGTCAAGTATTAATGTCGACTGCAAAACTGCAAAATTTCTGGGGTGCTTTCAAGAGTAAAACAGTATATCCCTCTTTTTAGAAAATTTCTGTCTCGGTTTTCATTTGATTCAAAATTAAGATGATGATGATGATATATATATATATATATATATATATATATATATATATATATATATATATAAAATTTTCTTACGATCTAGACCACTTATCATGGATTTAACCAGTTGGATAAGGATTCACAGCTTGCAAATAAGAAAAAAAAGGCCGAATCTTTGTTTCAAACTTTTAATCATTTCATTAAATGAAATTAAGTTCATGCTTGGGACAGCGATAGAAAAGAATGTCAAATAAATCGAACTGCAATTCGCTGAGATTTTTTCCACGAATTGTAGTTTCAAGGTTGCATGCCGACTTAAGGGACCGTTCATTATTGAAAAATTGACACCAGCAAGCAAAACCGATTCATGTAATGTAATAATTTTCAATCTGATCAAATGTCTTCCCAATGTGACAGGCAGACAGCCGACGTATCCAATGAAGAGTGCATGCATATAGTGGATAACAGACTGAATTGATAAGACACCGTCGTCAAATGTTAATTGAACTTGACTTGATATTTACTTTAATGTGGAAAAACATTCAGACAATTACATCATAACTACTTCTTCTTTTGCAAGTGCGTTTCTTGTATTAATTAATGCTTGAAATAGAACAATCACTGCAAATCAGAGTTGCACACGTATGTCTGGGGATGCAAAAGCTCGGTCGGCTTTGGAAAATCCAAACACTGTAATTTTGGTTTGTTTCTCTCTCTTAACCTTCACTTGATTGAGGGTTAAAAGTTTCAACAAGGTAAAAATGAGAGAAGCGAAATATTTTAGTCTTTTAGCGACAAGGACCTCTAGCTTCTCTTAATCATTTTCTTTACCAGTACCTTAATATCAAATATTTAACCTACAATCAATTTTATTTTATTTCTTGAATATTTAACAGTTGGGATTGGACAGAGAAATGAAATATATGCATTGGGCTTATATAAATTGAACAACATTAGGTAGCCACAGCCCAGAAAAAGCTGAGCCGAACCATAAAATTTGTGTCTGCGGTACATGGCTGCACCGTGCCTGACTGTGCAAGCATGATATTTGGGTGTGGAGAGGGAACGATTGAGCAACCGTACACCGGTGATGGGCCTGATGGCAAGATTCAAGTTGGGACTAATGATTAGACCACCATAGCAGCGAGTTCTCCTTGGCAATCCAATGGATCTACAGTTCAAACTTTTATGGTCGGTTCCAAATTGAAACTTTGGATTTGGCAGAGCCGTAAGTAATGTTGAGCTCTTTTTACTTTCTCAAAGCACAGTGGTTAAATGGTATTTCTCGAGAGCAGCAAACACATCACATCGAATACACTAAATGACTCTTTTTCACTCACATATCTTTAAATAACTATTAAGGAATGTTTTATAGTTGGATTTAGATTTTTATTCAAAAGCTTTAAATTTTTGTGAATTGTGTTTCTATCACACTTTTTCATTTGTAGCTCATTTTTTTGGGATGTATAAAGTAGTTAGATTACTTTAAAATTTTGATATCATATTAAATTTAATATTTGATTTTGAGTGTAATCTAAAAAACTTAAATGTTTATGGCAAATGATTTAAATATTCTTTCTCACTTTATCAATCCAAAAAACTTAACATATGTTTATAGCAGTGATCCTAACATTCCACCTCATTTTGTGAAAAAAAAAATGATTCAAAAATTTAATATATTGTATATGTTACATAAATAGTTTTATATTATTTTTTAATATTTTTTTTTAAATGAAAGCTTATTTGAATTTGAAACTTACACAAGTAAACCATTACCTCATGATTAGTGTAGTTTGGATTTGAAACTTGTATAAATATATCACTATCTAGTTGTTAGAGTTACAAGATTTAAATTCATAACCGTTTGATTATTAAAATTTTATATTATGTTAAAAAATCATATCAAATAAAAATTTAAAATATAAAATGAAAACTCATAAATAATTTTATATTATTTTTTAAGGATGATCAATGATATGATTAGCATAATTAGAGCTGTATTTGATACAGTGGGCTTTTGGATTCAATTGATCTTAATCAATTATTAGAATTTAAACGTAGGTAATAAAATTTTCTTAATTATTATGTCGACAATATGTTAAAAGAAGAATAATATGATTTTATATATAACATGCATGTCAATAATTGAAGCAGTGAGACAATGAATTATGTGCGAGAATCATAATGTGAACTTTAGTAAAATAAAAACATTCCAAAGTATGTTTGTCAGACTCTGATTCATTTGTCACGATTTGATCCATAGAAGTCTAAATGGGTTGATTTTCCATTTTATTGTTTTTTACATGCTTTTCCAAAAGGTTTCTTAGTTTTTCTTGTCCCATCGAAGTGACAAAAGGAAAGTTCACAAGAAAGCACGATTTAAAGTTTACCTGTTCTGAAACATACCCCTAATTTAAATATATGAAAACAAAAGGTTTGAGCATTAGATTGACTAGACGAAGACAAATGGAATGACTTAGAATGTGGCAAGTGACATTCTTTTTTGTTTTTTTAAAGATAATAATAATATAATATTGATGAATCTATGTTTTCATCTTCATAGGATACACGTTTGATAAGCATTAAAAGAAAAAAGCTTCGTATATATCTTCTAGACTTTTGATAAGCACTAAAAAAAACATAAATCTTTTATATTCGGTTGATAAGGATATGAATTGGATGAAGCACCATTTTATGAGGATCATGTGGCGCTAATATTTTTTTTAGTATCTTAAATATTGTTTTTTTTTTCTAATAACAATTTGCTTTAATTTGAAAGCTTTGATAAGGTGTGTCAGTGCTTGAATTTGCTTGGAAGTTAATTCATATACAGATAGCATTTCATTGCGAGGACTCAAGTGGGATTTATATTTACTTTATATTTTGTTAATATCGATTGGTAAATATCGCTAGAGCTCCTTAGCCATCAATGAATTTCCTTCATAATTGACCTGAAAATAGGTGTATAAGCAGAAGGCGAGCACTGCACAATAGAGTATCAATAAAGCTTCTTTGTTAATAATAATAATAATCCATGACATTAGCAAGCTCATTCACAAATAGAGTTCTTCAGTTTTTTTTTCCTTTTCATCTTCGGTTGTTTGATTGAGTTTTTTACAAGTATGGAGTATTAGAAATTAAACTTGATTTGGTTCATAACCCAAGTCTAAGTCTATAATCCAAAGACTTAATCTGGAAAAATCTTTTTAGATTTTTTTCAAGATATCTAGCATCGCCAATATTCAAGAAATATCTTAAAGTTTTCAAAAGAAGTTTCTTTTTTTAGTTCTTTTAAATGCACTTATAATGTGCTCATCCTTTGATCCACTATCATCATTCTTAGGCTAGTATAAACATGACTTTTTGACCGCAAGTTTAAGTAAAAAGTTCTAGGGAAAGTGAATAGAAGTGTGATATTTAGTGAAATACTAGTTAGATATTCATACTATATTGCGGTCGGATAATCATTATATATACATGATTAACGATTCGTATGGTATGATTAGAGTAAATGTTTTGTTTGTGAAAATTAATATAAATCGAATATATATATTGAGCGAACTTATTTGATTTATATATATTTATTAACAAAATAAGTTATAATATTAGTATAAAAAATTGTATTTGAATAATTAAGAGGTTCTTTCAAGACATTAATTAAATTATTTTATTTAAAAATATAGATTTTAGAACATAAAAAAATAAATAACAAAGAATTGGTGTTATGTGTGTAGATATAATTAATTTTTAACAAACCTATATATATATATATATATATATCATACTTAGCGAGACTCGAGTATATAAAATAAATAAATATAAATATAAAAAAATCACCTAAATTGCATGAAATATATCGAAGTAAATAGATTTAAATAAAAATAAATTCGATATATATAACCAAATAAAACTTGTGAATTTTTTAACTAATTATTAATTTTTTTAAAAAAATTGAGTCGAATTATTTTTAAAAAAAATTAAGTCAAATTATATAAAACACTTTTTTAGCTCTCTCTCCCTCGCTTTCTCCCTCATCGGAATTTATATATGAAAAAACTATATATATATATATATATATATATATATATATCGTACTTAGCAGACTCGGAGTATATAAAATAAATAAAAATATATATAAAAAAACCACTTAAATTGCATGAAATATATTGAAGTGAATAGATTTAAATAAAAACTACTATAAAATTGGTTTCGATAAATTCGATTATATATATATATATATATATATATATATATATATATATATATATATATATATATATATATATATATATATATATATATATATAATCAAGTAAAACTTATGAATTTTTTAGCTAATTATTAATTTTTTTAAAAAAACCAAATCAAATTATTTTTTTAAGCGATTATTATTTTTTAAAAAAATTAAGTCAAATTATTTAAAATAAACTTTTAGCTCTCTCTCTCTCTCTCATTAGAATTTATATATACAACAACGCTATTTTTATTTAAAAATCATAAAAATAATCAATCATATAAATTATAATAATATATTTTAAAAAATAAAACAATAACATTGTAAAATTTTATTTCAAAAGCCATATATAAAAAAAAATCAAATTTATTAACAAATAAAATTGTATAAAATTTAAAAATTAATTCGATGAGAATTTTAATAAGAAATAATCAATTGAAGAAATAAATTTTAAATAATAAAAATAATATAATTAGATATATATGTTCAAACTAAAATTTTTAAAAATATCATATATATATTATTGTCAAACTCGTATGTAAAACTAAAAAAAACAATTTTTTTTTATATTTTCACACTTAATTTCATGATAAAAATATAAAAATAAATTATTTACAAAGAAGGGACAGTTCCAGCAGTCCAGCCCAAAAAAAAAAAAAATAGAAACACTACGAGTGAATGAAGAGCCCTAAAAAAAGGAGAAAAAAATGCTACAGTAAAGGAACAGTTCCAACAGTCCAATCCTTTAATAAAAAACAAAAAAAAAGGTATTGCTACATTGAATTAACAGTCTCATTCCATATCTTTTAGTTTTTTTTATAATATTTTTATATTTTATCCAACATATATTTTTGTCGAGAGAAAATTTCCATTTTTCTTCCTTGGAGCTGGTGCCCTTAAAAATGAGAAAAATGAAATGATGGGAAACTTTTGAAGCTGGGATTGCTAATAAACCGTAATTGATTGTTGTGCTTTTCAGTGTTGAACTTATATCCCTTTTGGAGAGAAAATTGAAGCACTGGGAACATAAGGATATAAAATCCTCTGAGTTATATATTATTGCTGTTGATTGTGAGGGTATAGGAAACGAGAGAAAACGGTGGACTTTGTTTTGGAGAAAGGAAATCACTGTAGTTCATGGCTCAATGTCTCAGAACCTCATAGATTTGGCAATTCTGAATGACGCAGGTTTGAATTGGTTGAGGTTTTCAGGGATTTATGGATGGCCAGGAACAGGAAAAAAGAATACAAGGAAGGTTTTTCGTGACCTCAAAAACCCACCCTCTCTTCCTTGGATTTGTGGTGTTGATTTTAATGAGATCCTCTGTCAGAAAGATAAGATTGGGTGGTCAGGTTCGGGACTTTCAGCGACAATGAAATTCCATGATGCTCTGGATGACCGTGGCCCAATGGATATTCAATTCAAGGGTAATCTGTTTACATGGTCAAATGGCTGTTATCGTAGTGGTAATGTACAGGAAAGACTTGACAGGTTCATCGCCAATATGAGAGATATCTTTCCTGACATGCTTGTCATTAATCTGGTACGTACGCCAGAAGTCAGATCACTCTCCCATCTTTCTTAGAATGTAGAAAGATAGTGACAAAGAAGACAGAGGTCGGAAGCCTTTTCGATTTGAAAAGATGTGGGTTGATGCTGAGGGGTGTGAAGAAACGATCAAGATTGCATGAAGACACCACCCTTTGGGAGGCCCGGATAGTTCTATTGCTTCTCTTTTATCTGACTGCGGCGATGCATTAGAAAAATGGAATAAAAACAGCTTTGGTAACTTCGACTCCTCCATGAAATTCCTGAGGAAAAGGCTTGAAAGGCTTGAGAGAAATCTCCTACTGAGTCAGTTTTTACCGAGATGAAGCTAGTTGAGAATCAGATTGAAGACCTCTTAGCTAAAGAGGAAGTTATGTGGCAGCAACGCTCCAGGATTAATTGGCTGAAACATGGGGACAGAAACACTAGTTTTTTTTTTCCATTCTAAGGCCTCAAACAGGAAAAAGAGAGACGAAATTAAGCTTGTGAAGGATGAAAATTGTGTCTGGACTGATAAAGAAGATGGTGTACATCAGGTGTTTCAGAACCATTTTCAGAAACTTTTCTCTTCTGAAGGTATATCTGATGTTACCAGTGTTCTTGAAGCGATGGAGCATTGGGTTTAAAGGATATCGGGTTTTTTTATCCGTATTATAATGCAGATCGGACACAATATATAAAATTATTTTAAAAAATAATTTCAATTTAATAGTACGTGTTATATATATATATATATATGCTACTATCATTTAAAAATTTTAAAAATTTTTCTTATAAATTATATCAAATATTTTTAAAAAGTAAATAAAATATTTTAAAATTGCATTAAAAAATTCATACATGGATCTTTCTCTCCTCCCTCCTCTCTCTTTGTTTCTCTATTCTCCGAGCGAGTTAGGGACCAAATTGAAATACAAATAAAATTGTGGATCAAAATAAAATTTTTAAAAAAAAATAAAGGACAAAAGAATAACATGAGCAAGATTTTATATATAAAATACTTGAAAAACCTCAAAATTATTAAAAAATCATCTAATGCGGGGGAGGAATAGTGTTGTAGGTGAAATAAATGCCCAAAAAAACACCTAAAATAACAAAAAGGCCACTATTTTAAAATTATAAAAATGCCATTAAATGAATAGTATTTTGTGAGTATGTGAATAGTGAAAATTTCATCTATTTTAAGGTTCTTTGTAATGAACAAGACTCTTTTGGAACCTTTCTTAAAAGAGGAGGTCGCAACTGACTTTACACTAGATGCATCTAACAAAAGCACTATGTTACGACTTGCATGAAAGAAGAATTTTTCTAGAGGCTAATTGAGAACGCTAGACAAGTTCGAAGCCTTTAAAAGATTATGGAGCAATGAAGAAACTTTTAGGTTGTTCATGAGAAATCTAGACATGTCCGAAAGGATTCTAGAGAGTCCTTCATTACTTTAGCTTGTACATATCTAGATAGTTCTTTTTAAATATCTAGGTAGGAGAATTTTAGATAATGAATTATAGCCATTAGATCAAATAAATCTTAGCCATCCATTGAGGAGGTAAAGAACTATATATAGGGAAGATCTTCATTTGGCTAAAGCATCCGGAAATCTAAGAGTTGTATTTTAAGATAGTTGTAAGCTTTAAAAAGCAATAAAAAGAGTTTGTTTACTGTGTCTTTCTTGCTTAACAACTTTATGTGAGAGAAGGATGGCTTAGTTTGGCTTAAAAGAGAAGTGAGCCAAATGTCATATGAGAGTTTAGGAAAGGCCAAGTCCATGACAAGTCATATCAAAGCCAAGTTTGATCAAGTGTAGTTAAGCTTGTAACTAGCTAAGTGTTCAAAGAGTAACTATATCTAGCTCTAGTGTTGAGGATGCTTGCTATGGACATTAGGAAGGAGACTCTACCCCTCAACCTAAGAATGGAAGGGGAAGTCTCATGACGACTCGGTCGCCTTGGAAGAGCGACCCTTAAAGACAGAGAAACACATTGCCAATTTAAGAAAAGACTTAATAAGATGGAGGGAGATGATGAGTGTAAGACATTAGAGATGATTGGCCTATGGGAGGTGCTCTTCAATCTTCAAACTTGAGTGGAGTCGATTAAGAGGTATGTCAAAAAGAATGCTACCAAGAAGGATACTTTCGTGGAATAGATGAAGAAATGATCAAGCAACATCAAGAGTCTATGAGTAGGTATAAGCGGATTCTTAAAAAAATTAGAAGAGATTAAACAATTTATTGAGAAGCTATCTCTAATGGTGTAGTCTTAAGGGACACATTAAAAGTCAAAGTGCCGGGATCAAGGCATTATGCTAACAAGTGGGATGTCAAGGAAGTCGATAACTTCTTTTGGCTATTGGGACAATAATTTGAGACAGTGGGCTTAAGAGATGAGATGCATAAAAATAATACTTTTTATCTTACAGGGGATGCTACTCTATAGTGGAGTATAAAGCACTAAGAGTTTAAAGAGGGAAATTAAGAGTTGCCTAGTTAGGATAAATTTAAAGAAACTGTGTATGTCTAACTCTATCCTAAGAAAGCAAATTGGGAAATGTGGGATAAGCTAATAACGTTAAAGCATATGAAAACTATTCATGAATATGTCTCCTTTAAACTCTAGGTACGTGGAAAACCTCACTATGATCATAAGTATGGTTTTATTAATGGACTTCAACCATACGTATAACAAAAAGTGTAAGATCGATGACCTAAGACCTTTACCAAAACTATGACTATAACTCGAATCCTTAATTGAATACAAAAAGAAAGTTAAACTCTCCATGCCTAAGAAAGATTTCAAAGGTAAAGGTTGGGGAGTTTATAATAAGCGAGGAGTATAAAGAGGGACAAGACAAAGCACATAAGATTGAAGGCTTCATTAAGGAGCATGACAAGAGGCAATTCAAGCCCAAGGGTTACTACTTCGCAAAGGGCCATATGAATGGCGAGAGTGTCCAAAGCCATAAACCCTTAATGTCTTAATAGAGGTGAAAGAATGTGCTCCTAAGCATGGAAAGCACTTACGACTTCTCAATGCCTTAATTGTCGGGCCCTCGTCCGAGGTGCCATTGAAGGATGGAATAATGTACGTGGATGTAAATGGTAAGGTCACACTTGCCATACTAGACATGGGTCCAACACACAATTTCATAATCGATGATGAGGTCAAGAGACTTGGTTTGTTGGCGGCCAAGCCATCAATTAACATAAAGATGGTGAATACTTCTCCAAAGCCTACTAGTGGCGTAGCATGTGTAATGAATCTTGGCATTGGGACATAAAAGGGAATGCTAGATTTCACAATGGTATTAATGGATGACTCCAAGGTTATATTAGGTATGGAGTTCTTTAAAAAAGCAAAAGTCGTGCCTACTCCTCATTTGGAGTAAATGGTAATCATGAAAGAAGAGACATCATTTATGGTGGTAACTAAGGTGTACGCTAGATTACAAATAAAGCATCTTTCACCCATACACGTGAAAAAAGATTTTAATAAAGTTAAAGTCACTTACTTGGCAATAATGAGAGAAGTTAGGTTGGTGGATGATAAGGGTAAGAAGATGCTTGAACAAATTACTAATATGTTAGTCGAATTTAATGTTGTAATATCACCGAGTTGCTTAAGAAGTTACCGTTTAAGATAGAAATTGATCACCAAATTGAGTTAGAGCGGGGTGCCAAACCTCTAGCTATGGCATCTTATCATATGACTCCTTAATTGAGTTAGAGCGGGGTGCCAAAGCTCTAGCTATGGTATTTCTTATCATATGACTCCTCTTGAGTTAGTGGAATTGAGAGAGCAATTAAAAGCTATATTGGAGGTCGGGCAAATACAACCCTCCAAATCACCTCATGGTTCACTCCGTGATGTTCTAGAAGAAACACGATGGGTTGCCGAGGATTTACATAGATTATTGAGCATCAAATAAGGTTACGATGAAAAACTAATATTTAATTTTATGGATAGTTGACTTGTTTGATCGGTTAGAGAAAGCTTGGCTCTACACCAAGCTTGAGTTGAGATTGAGGTACTATCAAGTTTTTATTGTCATTGAAGACATGTTAAAGATGACATGTGTGATAAGGCATGGTTTTTACTAGTTCTTTATTATGTCATTTACCTTAATGAATGCCTTGACTACCTTTTACACTTTAATGAATAAGGATATCAGTCATACTGGAATCAATTCATAGTGATCTATCTTGATGATATCATAGTTTATAGCTCGATATTGGAGGAGCATTTAAACTACCGACATACTATATTCAAGGTATTAAAGGAGAATGAGCTACATATCAATAAGAAGAAGTGATATTTTACAAAAGAGAAAGTACTCTATCTAGGGCACAAAATTAAGAGAGGAAGATTGATAATGGAAGGTACCAAAATCAAAGCTATCTCGGAATGAGAGAAGCTAAACAAGGTACCTAAGCTTTATCCTTTCCTTAGATTGGTGAATTATTACTACCATTTTATTCGTGACTACTTGAGAAATCCATCCCCTCTCATTAACTTATTAAATAAAAACAAGAAATTAGAGTGGAGTGAATAGTGTCAAAAAGCTTTCGAGGAGCTAAAACAAGTAATCATCGATGAGCCAATGTTGAGCTTGGCAAATCCAACCAAGTCTGTAAGAGGTACATACCAATGTTTTTTATTTTGATATAGATGGTGTGTTGATACATGTTGATACATGAACAATATCTTATAGCTCATGAGAGTAAAAAGGTGAATGACTTTGAACTTTGATATCCGATGCAAAAAAAAAAAAAAAAAGATGGTAATAGTAGTGTATTACTTACATATTTAGAAGGGCTACTTGTTAGGGTTCTGGTTTGTGGTAAAAATGAATAATATAGCCATAAGTTATTTTTGAACTTAAAAGAAGCCGATATCAAAATAGGCTCGATGATAAGACTTTCTTATCAAATTTGAGTATACCTTTGACTACAAGTCGAGCAAAACCAATATAATGGATAATGCACTTAGTAAGAAGACCGAGTTGCATCATATGATGAAAGTGGATGGAGAGATCGTGGCCAAAATCGAGGAGCGAATGGAACATGATCCCATCGTCAAGAGTTTGTTTGCTATTTCTAAGGAAAAACTCTAAAATTTTAAATGAAGGATGGCATTCTCTATACGAAAAGGAGGAGAAATTATGTGCCTAAGTGGGATAACCTCCGAGAAGATCCGATAAAGGAATGTTAAGACTCGATATGGTCCGGATATCCAGGACAACAACGCACTAGAGCCTTATTGGAGGGACCCTATTTCGGTCGTAGTTACACGATAATATGTAGTCTTATATGAGGACATGCCCGGTATACTAGCAAGATAAAATTGAAAATTAAGTGTTCGAGAGTCTATTATAACCTTTGCCTATTATGGAGAGACTATAAGAAATAATCACCATGGACTATATAGTGGGTTTACCTAAATTATAGAACATTGGGAGCATTATTGTAGTCATGGATAAGTTTTTTAAGTATACCACTTTCATACGAGCCCAAATGAATGTGACGGATGAAAACACCACAAAGATACTCTTCAAGCATGTGGTAAAATATTAGAACGTGCCACGATATATAATTAATGATAAAAGTCCTTAATTCACTAGAAAGGTATAGATTGATTTATTCGAGTTATTGGGCTTGAAGTTGTATTACTCCATAAGTTTTTACCTTTAAAATCATAGACGAGAGAGACATATTTAAGAAAATGCCAACCAACGAATAGTGGGCCAAGGTACTAAATGTTGTTCAATTATCTTATAGTTTATTAGTAAGAGTCCATGTGAGATTATGACAAACCATCACCCTCTCACTCTATATATAATGGTGTTTGGTAATAAATACCAAAAAGTAGTACTAGCGCACATTCATTAGGTAAGGGATGGAAAAAAATAGGCTGAATTAAAGTGAATGTATTTGAACAAGGCTACTAAGAAAAAGAAGAAATAAGCTAACAAGAAATGGAGAGACTTCACCTTCTAACTAGGTGATAAAGTGTTGGTGAAATTCATGTCACAATAACATGAGACATTTTTCAAGGTGCATAAAGGCCTCATATGTCGATATGAAGGACAATTTGAAGTAATGCGTAAGCCATACCATGTGGATGAAAAGGATCCAAATCCGGGAGTTTTTCATAGTGGCGTCTACTACGAGTGGTTAACTCATATGACAAATAAGTTGATGTCATACTTGATGATCACACAATCTAATGATGCGATGTGCCATCAAGGAAGGAGTATTACATGAAATGAAAAGGTTTACCGGAGAGCAAGGCTAGCTGAAAAGCTACTTAAAACCTTGTGGCATTTTCTATGAAAGGTCAAAGAGTATAATAAAGACACACGAAAGATGTTGCAAGATTTAGTAGGGGGAATTTTACGTCTTGTATGAAAAAAGGATTTTTACGAAGCTTAATTAGGAATGCTAGATAATTTTAGAAGCCTCTAGAGGATTATGGAATAATGGAGAAGCTTCAGGTTATCTAAGAGAATGAAGGATCATGTATCCTATAGAGATGTAGACTAAAATAAAAAATTTTCCTTCATCTAAGGCTCCCAAGATCAAACTGTTGAATCAACTAATCATATATACATGAATTAAAGTATAAGTAAAGGATTACCTATTGTAGTGTAAAATTTAACCTTTGTAGAAAATAAACGGTTTAAGTATATGGCACTATATCGATAATTCACACGGTCCAAGCACCCATATAAGAAACACTCGGAGGTATTAGAGTGCTAGCTAGCTCTATCTTTTTCTAACTTGTTTAATGTTTTCTCTTTAGAAATCAATTCTAGGATATTTTACGACAACCCTAAAAGAGAGAGAGAAGTGACATGTGTATGGAAGGAGAAACTTATTTTCTTTTTTATTTTTCCTTTTCTTCGTATAACCCTAGCTTTTTTTTTTCATACCTCCTCTTGTATTTATAGGGGGAGCGTCTTCCTTATCCTCTAAGGAGAAGGAAGTGGCGGCTTTAAGTCCTAAAAAGGACTTTTAGTTTTACTTCTTAGTCTTCTAAGGCTTAGGAGTTATTATGCATGTGAGTTTTTAATCTTATCCTTTTAAACCTTCATTCTTATCCAATAAGGTTCATATTTATCCTTCCATCGAAATATCTTAGAGGTTTTTTAATTAAACCTATTGGCTTAATTAATTGCTAATTAATTTTAACTATCCAAATAAATTAGGTTACATATTTTTAGGAGGCCCACATTAGAAAATAATTTTTCAAATTACCCTTAAACCTAAATTAAAAAACTAATTTCTTTTTTAGGTAACCTACTTTCAAATTTGGAACTAACTTCTAAATTAGAAAACTGATTTCTAAAATGGAAAACTTTCAATTTTAGAAAACTTTCATTTTAGGAAACTTTTCATTTTCTAAAACCTTTTTCAAAATAAGAAAATTTGAAACCTTTTTCAAAATCTTTGCTTCTTTTTTATTATGTGAATGCTTAAACTTATGCGTGTGACTCAATAAGCTCCTAGACATGTTGATAATGTATCAAGAATAAAAGACATCTCTTTTATGTTTTAATACATAAATTAAGATTGACCTCTAGCAAGATATTACGACTATCCAATTCTTTAGGAGGATTAATCAATCTGTAATTATCTTTCATGAATATGGTTACTATAAAATTCAATTCTCATGTCAATTTATCACGAGTGTGATCTTGAACTTAGTAATTAACCCATTCGATTACGATCATACAAGTTTTCTTCGATTTCTAAATGTCTTAGCTCTTAAAGTAAATCAACTATACTCTATTGGTGTACTCCTACCGTGGCCATAGATTTCTTGAGTAGACATTTATCGAAGTGCAATGTGATAACTCTTTTAACAAAATAGGGAAATTTTAATTTTAGAAAAGTTTCATTTTAGAAAATTTTTCATTTTCGAAAACCTTTTCCAAAATAAGAAACTTTTAAAATTGAAAATCTTTTTCAAAATCTTTGCTTCTCTTTTATTATGTGAATGTTTAAACTTATACGTGTGACTCAATAAACTTCTAGATATGTTGACAATGTATCAAGAATAAAAGACGACTCTTTTATCTCTTAATACGTAAATTAAGATTGACCTCTAGTAAGGTATCATGACTATCCAATTCTCTAGGAGGATTAATCAATCCACAATTCTCTTTCATGAGTATGGTTATCATACAATTTAGTCCTCATGTCAATTTATCATAGTGTGATCTCAAACTTGATATTTAATCTATTTGATTGCGATCACATACGTTTTCTTCGATTTTCAAATGTCTTAGCTCTTAAAGTAAAGCAACTATGCTTTATTGGTGTACTCCTACCGTGACTATAGATTTCTTGAGTAAACATTTATCAAAGTGCAATGTGATAACTCCTATAGCATACAAGGAATGACATGTTCTATCTTAATCATCCACCTATCTTCATTAGATTCCTAATATATCCAATGAATCGTTCATGAAAATCTTTTATTGGATCCATCGAAACGAGTGTCAAAGTACATAAATCCTCAAATAAGATAACTATGATGATTTCAAGTCAAGGGATTAGTTGTACCAATCTCGTATGAGATTCTCATAGACTAAACCAAATGGATTCTCATTACATGTCAAGTCCGAGTGATATGTTCTATAACATTAATCATTTAAGTGCTTGCTTTTTCATCACCATGCCAATAGATGTGAGATCTACTACTGCTATCTTATAGCATGAGCAAAGCATTCGAAGTCTAACCATATATAGTCAATGTCTATTCTTGACAATGTTACGACTTGAAATATTTAATGATATCATTTAAGTACATTAATGTTTGTCTTACATCTTTTGTTCAATCATTAATGCAATGCATATCATATGAACTTCTATCTAATTCTAATAAGTAAATACAAATAATAAGAATTAATAGAAAGACTTCTTTTATTAATAAAATAAATAATACAATAAGCTCAACATATTCAAACATGGTTAGATCTTGGACATCTACATTAATAGAGAAATCTAGACATCTTCTAGAGGATTCTGAGAGTCCTTCATTACTCTAGCTTTTATATATCTTGATCGCTCTTTATAAATATCAAGGTAGGAGAATTCTAGAAAATAAATTATAGCTATTAGATCAAATAGATCCTAATCATCCATTAGGGAGGTGACTTTATATAGGGAAGGCCTTCATCGGGCCAAAAACATCTAGAAATTCAAAAGTTATATTCTAAGAGAGTTGTAAACTTTAGAGAGCAATACAAAGAGTTTATTTACTATCTCTTTTGTGTATCTTTCTTGTTAAACAACTTTGTTTGGGAGAAAGCTGATTTGGTTCGGCTTAGAGGAGAAATGTGCCAAGTGTCACATGAGAGTTTGAGAAAGGTCAAGTCCGTGACAACCGGGACCAAATGGCATGCCCGCCTTATTCTTTCAAAAGTATTGGGATATAATAGGTATGGGTGTACTTGATTCTATTTGGGTGTTTTAAATAAAACTTTGAATCCTACCTTATCCATAAAAACCATATTGTATTGATTTCCAAAGTCTCAAAACTGGAATCCCCTAAGGATTTTAGACCTATTAGCCTATGTATAATATAATGTTGTATTCAACATTATCACCGAACCATAACTAACCAATCGAAGTTGATTATACCCGAGATAATTCATATTACTCTTGTACTAGGGAGATTAATCACTTATAATACTTTTGTAGCATTTAAGGTATTTGTTTTTATGAAAACAAAGAGAAGCGAGCATGGGAGGTCTTTTTAGCTTTGAAGTTTGATATGAGCGAAGTTTAAGATAGAGTGGAGTGACCCTTTTTAAAGGTAGTAATGACTGTTGATTTATAAAATAACAATTGTAGAATTGAAGATGAAAATAAAAGATCATAATGTTTAAATCTCTCTATATTGTTTTAAAGGTGATTATTGCCTACACTATAATGCTACAAAAATTTTGACAAACCGCACTCCCGACATCTTTTTAAAAGAATTTCTCTTTAATTTGTAGATTTTTTTTTTAATAATTTTGAGAGGAGGATTGCAAAAGAAAGACTAATGTTTTTACCATGCACATTATTCCTATATTTATAGTTTACTAAAATTCTTTTATAATAATCATAACTATTGTACTCGAAACCTTTTAATGATAGTCATGACTATTGGACTAAAACCCTTTCATAACAATCATCATGATCATTAGACTGAAATCCTTTTATGACGAACATAATTGTTGAAAATTTTATTTCAATAAATAACTAATTGTTAAATTCTAACCATCACAATTCAATAATAATATTTTTTTTGAAACTTAAAAATTGGCTGTCACAAAAAAATAATAATAATAATAATTAAAGACATAATTAATTAATTTAATTATGAATTTAATTAAATCACAAAATAAAAAATAAATTCAAATCTTAATTACGCTAGGTGCTAGTCTATGATAATTAATATCCGTTGAAATTCTTCCACATATTTAAAATTTTACAAGAGGCCTAGTTTATAAAGTCTATATATATTTTTTTATTTCTTTTCAATACAATTAACATATCATTTAAAAACAAACACTTTCGAATTCTCTTTAACACGTTTAATTTATTATCTGTCAAAACCAAGGTTTTCAACAATGACTGGGTTAGGCTTTGATTCTAGATGGGTAAACTTAGTCATGAGGCGTGTATTTTCTGTTTCTTACTGTATATTATTGAACGTTACTCCATAGAAGAATTTTCACCAGCTAGAGGATTGAGGCAAGGGGACCGACCCTCTCTTTTATCTTTTTCTATCTTTTCGGCTAGCTGAAAGTGTTGGCAACGTTCATGGTATCAAATTTGTAGGAAAGCTTCTTCGAGTTCTCGCTTTTTTTTTTTTTTTTGGCAGATGACAGTCTAGTCTTTACAAGAGCTACGATAGAGAGAGGTAACCAGCTTAAACAGATACTTCAATTTTACGAGAGGGCTTCAGGCCAGCAGATTAATTTAGCCGAAATGCGCCTAATGTGATTCAGACTCAAATCCAACGAGGGATGGTTAAGGCTAGGGAAAGCCACCAGAAGTATCTTGGTTTCTCAACTGTTATTGGCAAGTCACAAAGCCAGGGTCCGGGATCGGGAGAACCAAAAGCTAAAGGGATGGAAAGAGAAAACTCTTATCCGCAGCTGGGAAAGAGGTACTAACTTATGTCATGAGTTGCTTCTCTCTGCCTACTAAATTGTGCCAAGAGATTGAGATGCTTATTAGCCGTTTCTGGTGGGGTCGACGTTACGAGGAGAGGAAGATTCATTGGGTCAGTTGGCTGAATATGTGTAGAAGCAAAAAGGTTGGTGGAATGGGATTAAAAGACTCAACTGTTTCAACCAAACCATGCTAGCAAAACAATGCTGGCATCTGATGAGAGACGAATCATCTCTGTTAGCAAGTTTACTTCAGGCTAGATACTATCCTATAAGCAGCTTTCTTGTCTCTTGATGCTAAGATTGGCTACAATCCTAGCTTTACATGGAGAAGCATTGGTCGGGCACGAGAGGTAATTCAGAAAGGAAGCTTTCGGCGAATCGGCAATGGTTTCTTGATCAGAATTTGGAAGGGTTGCTGGTTACCTAAGCAAAACTGTTTCAAGGTGTGGACTGCTCCAAATATTTTAGAGCAAGATGCTAGGGTTAGTCAGCTTATTGATGAGGACACCAGATGGTGGAATACGAGCCTCATTGATAGGGTTTTTCTTCTGTCTGAAGCCGAACAGATCAATTGTCTCCCTCTCAGTTTCAGGAACGCGAGTGATAACCTGGTGTGGAACTCTCCAGAGGATGGTGAGTATGGTGTGAAGAGCGGTTATCATGTAGCTACATCAAGTCTTGATACAATTACAAGTGAAACCTCTTCCTCAGCAGCTGATTTTCCATCTGCTCTATGGCATCGCCTCTGGAATCTGCACACACCTCCAAGGGTTAATCTTTGCATGGCGCGTGCTGCCAAGTCAGTGTTACATGTCAAAGTCAATCTTCAAAAGAGTGGAATTTTAGCAGATGACAAATGTGTTAGATGTGGTCTTAACGGTGAGACATTAACCCAGGCTGTAAGAGACTGTGCTCGAGTGCAGGACATATGGGATTTGAGTCCAGTAGCTTTGCAAAGGAGGGAGAACACGACACTGTCAATGATTGGTTCTTTCAAATTTTGCTTTCTGGGAAGCAAAATGCAAAATGTGCTGGAATGCGTCATAATGATGTTGTGGGCAATCTGGAAATCTCGTAACAGTTTGTACTTCGAGAACAAATCCATTGCAGCTACCAATGTTATTTCAACAGCCATGAATGTGTCGCAGAGAATCCAAAGAGCAATCAACACACTCGTGTTACTTTAATGGATAAATGATCTCCTCCTAAAAATTCTTTCGTTAAACTCAACACGGATGCTGCTTTATTTGACAATGCAGAAGCACTGTTAGGTGTGGTTATAAGGGACTTAGAAGGGATGGCTATTCTTGTGGCGTATACGCGTTTGCATGGACACCAAGGAGTAGTAGAAGCAGAAGCTCAGGAGTCAGGCATGCTTTTCGGTATTCTTATAGCGTTAGATGTTGGCATCAACAAGCTTCAGGTGGAAAATGACTCCTTGATTCTCATAAACTCACATTGTGAAGGGAAACAGTCCAAGAGATCATGGAGGGCTAAGAATCGATGATATCCTCAGTCTGCAACACTCTTTTTATGTAAGACATTGATTTTGATCATGTTCCAAGGAACTCTGAGAGAGTAGCTTATAGGTTGGCTCACAAAGCATTATTTTAAGATGCACATTACTTGATATTAATTTGATATCGCTATGTATAAGTTAACGAAATAGAGAACGGAAACATATAGATTGCTATTATTATATAGATGTGTTCATTTATAGCAACTGAAAGTGGAAAAAAATATTCTGTAAAAGCTTATCTTCAAGTTTTCCCTTTTGTTGCTGTTGTGTTTTCAACCTTGAACTTGTATCATCTTCAATTTAATAGCACAACAGAACTATGTGAGAATGGATAATGGCAAAAAATATGCTTGAAATAAATAATTAACAGAAAACACAATGGCTCTTCTCAGCTTTTGTAGGACAAAAAAAGGTTAAAAACATACAAAACTCAATAAAAAGATTGCTTATAACCTTTTATTTCTAGAATGCCCTAACATTACGATAACCTTTTATTTTCTAGAATGCCCAAACATTACACAAATTAATGGTAGTAAAGATAATCACCGTTAATATGAAAACGCTAGATAATTACAATAAATATTCAGTATAATCATAAAGTCTCAATTATACATGCTCATCGGGCTATATAAGGATTGCAGGAAACATTTTACAAAATTTCCATAATTTTTCATCGTTTCTCCCTGGCGACAGAAAAATTGCATCTGATCTTAGGACTAACAAAATCCTACAAGGTAAAGAAATCATTCACATAGACAACTTACTAACTCCAACTCAGATCACATACCTAGCTAAAAGATACAAATAATTAAGCCTTTTGTGCAAGTGCCGGCCGTGTGACTAGTTCAATACTATTGAGCTAACTTTTTTTGTTGTTTAATTACTATCCTTATAATAGTTCGGATATTCGTTCTATTGATTTAGTCCTTCATTTTATCCATTAAAAAACTACATTGTACATATTCATTAAAAAAATTATTTTTTAAACTCATATCTGGTTCATAAATTCATACTTAAATTATCTGTTTATTTAATATTTATTAAAAACAATTTATCAAAATATTTCATTTTATCTCTATAGCTTTCAAAAAAATAAATATTTTTTTTATTCTTAAAATTAATTTGTATTTGCTTCTTTATTCTTTAAAGTTTTTATAATAAATATTATAATTCTTAATAAATAAAGTTCGAATAATCATGTATTTGCATGTTAAAAAAAAAAAAAAAGAGTAATATAGTAAAAGTGGATATTCGAATTCAAAAATCTCTCTCACACACGCATATATAGTCACATGGATGTTTATTAAAATATTTTTAATTGATATTTGTTGAAACTGTTACAGCGAATGCACACTTTATACCTGCCATTGTCATTTTCATACCTTCGAAAACGTAATCTAATGACTGATGATAATCTCAGGCGATCAAAAGAAGAGAAAAATAAGCAACTGAATGTAGGCTAGGCCAGCAGCTACGCGCTTAATATATTGGAGTTGGACCCAAAGTACATTACCCAACGGCGGATTATGTCTGCAACCCACTGAGTAGGCAGGGAAGTTCGTCGTCACATGCCTTTGCAACAAAAGAGAAGATGTTTAACGATCGAGCCAAACCTATGGACTCAGTTTCCATGCCCAAGCCCATCCATAATGTCCCGAACCCAGGATCGGTTTTGTTTTTCCTTTTTCTTTATCAGATGACAAAAAATATTTTTGGATCCATGTGAATCAATGTTAAATTTTTTTAAATAATTTTAAGGACACGTCCTCACTTCGGCTTGGTGAATTTAATAATTTTTTCTGGACGTTGAGTCCAAGATTTAAACCCAATAATTAAAGAACAGAATATAATTTCTTAACGATAGACCAATTAATATCTTAGAATTCATTTATCTTGGATTCTTAATAAAAAAAACATGATAAAAAGACATCACTATGAAGTTTCATTTGGAAGTAAACACAAATATCATATTTTTAACAAGAATATATTTTTAAAAAAATGTCTAAAAATATGAATACTCATCAATGAGGTCATCCAACAAGTTAGAATAATTTTTCTAAATACCATTTGGTATATATGACTAAATGGCAGTTTTCAAAAATGCCTGCTGGTCAAAAATCAATCTCAAAAGAATAGATAATTAAACTACTGAATAGAAATAAAACAATTTACTATTGACTAGAAAATCAAGGAAAAGGAACTAGGGAACCTTTTTTTTTTTTTTTTTTTTAGTAAAGAAAGACTTACCTACAAGTCTTTCGTTATTTCATATACAACTTTTAGAAATGGAAATCGTTAGATCATTTCTGAGACCGAAACACCAGAGACAAATAAATGTGACGTGCTCTCACAGTCCCACTCAACACCGTCAAGTGATGAACCTAAAATCGTTAGGTTGCCATCATCCGATTCGAGAAAAAGGGAACGAAGACAATTATAAACCATACAAAATGTCTATTGTTTGTAGGCTGACGTTCCTGACCTTGTTGGTGTCAAAAATACGACACCAATCTCTCACTGACTGACACTTTTCCATATATGGCCCCTGGATTTTGATTATCATACACTTGGGTGGTTGCAAAACTAAAACCACCCAGACAAGACAAACAACTACAGTAATCGAAAATTTGAAATTTTATATTATCTAAAAAATTGAATTTGAACAAATAAAAAAAAATTATTACTCGCCACACGATCTTTTAAATATAATGCCCTTCCAAGATAATTTTCTTGTTGTTTCGTACAAAGATTTCAAAATTCAAAAGCAAACCTTAATTTTTCAAATTAAATTTATTTAAAAAAAAAAACTCGTTTCAAATAAGAAACAAAAAGAGTAAGAATTTTATTTGAAAAACTAACAACCCCTCCTGATTCAAAATTTCATTTCTTTTCCTTCTTAATCATAAACTTTGCAAATTCTAGTGCAAGAATTGAGAAGTTTTTAAGAAAACCTAACCCCTTGAAGGTGCAAATTATCTATTACTTCACTCTCAACCTTGAATTCTAAAATCAATACTTTGGTTGAAAATATAATTCCTTTTAATTAAAAAAATTCTTCTTTTTATCAATTCTAAATTATGGAAACTAAAGAGCAGAAACTTTCTTTGATAAACAAGCTCTCGAAGCTGTAATTTATTTTTTATTTTACAATTAAATTTAAAATAACAAAAAAATCCAATTAATAATGAGATGACAAATAATACGAGAAATGTGAAAGAAAACAAAGATTTTTCTGAGAAGACAGAGAAAACCAATAGATAAGAAATTGCAAATTGATAGAACTTATTTTACAAAATTAACTAAATTTGAGAATGCAATTGAATTTAAAAAGTCAAAACTCATATAAACTTTCAACATGTGGTTTGATTCAAACCTTCAATTGATGAGTGATAATTTTGAGGTTTTTTCCTTCTATTGAGTTCATCAATGTAATTATTATTGTACAATAAGAGGTTGAATTTTTAGAGTAAATTCTAAGCAAACCTTTTCTCTTGGGATCCCCTAATATTAAGTGTAATTCGAAAATACTTGTTTGTCATCGTTGGTTGCGTAGAGACCAGGAAAGCGCTGGTTGAAGGGATGGGATTCGTATCCCTTCTTAAAATGCGTGCCGATTTTATAGATCGACAATAGGGTTTGTGGTTTGTTTCTAAGTTGAATCTAGAAAGTAGGAAACTCGAATTGACAAAGGAAGGATCCTGAAATAAAGTGAATAATGTTCCAGAAGAAAAAGTTCTTTAAGAAAAGTTCCGAAAAATGGACCTTTTAGACGAGATTAAATTTTAACGAATGTTGCTAAGTTATATATTGAACGATTCTCTTTTAATCTGTCTCCTAATAGTCTGAAATTAAAGTTGTTTTTGTATATAGATATTTTACCTTGATATTGGAGATGCTGTGATGTGGACTCATATATAGCACAAGGATAAAAGCACGGCATTCCAAAACCACAAGGTGGACAAGAAAAAAGATAAAGAATATGGTGCATAAGAAGTAAAGTATTCTATAGGATTTTATTTCTTCTCTCTCAAATTTTTCCTTTTTTACAGGGAATTCTGCTTCTTTCTACCATTGCTAATATTCTTTCTATTGAATTCTAACTGCAAAAGTCACAGTGTGAAAATATCTTGCCGATGATTGATTTTTTTGCTGTAGATACCACTAAAGGTGGCATATGGAAAACCGCATCTAACTGAGGCAGATGATCGGGATGATTGGGAGGCGTTCAGAGCTGGTGATGCGGGAATGTGAAAGGAAATACGGAGAAGGTTTGAAAAATAATAGCATATTTCACGTGTTTAATTTTTTATTCACAAAAACAGGTCTTAAGGAATGTTATTTGAAACAAAGAGTATGAAGATTTTTTTGGTCATTGGAAGTAAAAACTGACGCCTAGATTCCAGCCTAACAAGGGAAAGTTTTGCTCTTTTCTTTCCATTTAAAAAGTAATTCCAAAATATATTCTTTACCTTTATATTATCCTTTGGGGTTCCACGATCTTCCTCTCGATCCAGTGCTGTCTAGACCAGCAAAGACAATCCATTTTATCCAGTTACATCATTGCATTGCTGCACACAAATTAAGGAACGTTTGGACGCACCGTTTTTACAAGTTGAATCAAGGCTAGTAATGGTGTTTTCTTTGTTAGGCTGATGCACTATAGGAAAAGACTAAGAAGCCAGTACAAACAATTTTCGTTGAAGCGGAGACCATAACATATCTCGCTAGTTTTGTCACAAAGTGACGTTACCTTCAATGTTGCTTTTTCTTTTTCACGAGTAGTTTTATGTAGGGCGAATAGAACTTTTCCACCCCTAGTAGGATGAATATGACATAATTAATCATCAAACGATCCCGTTCAAAATCATTTTTTTTCAAATAAAAAATAAAAAAAATTATGAGCTTTAGTTAAGCTGGTATTAATATTTCTTTTCTTTGAAGAGATCTAAATTCAAACCTCTCATTACTATATAGCTAAAAACAGATGAGGGTTTTAACAGTAAAAATCACTCTACGCCCTCTCATAAATCACCATTTCTTGCTGTAGCAAGGGGTTTTTTTTTTTTTTTCACTATACATGCTTTTTTTTTGTCTTTTTCTTTTTTCCAACAATTTAGGTACATTTTTTTTTTTAGGCTGTTTGATTTTGGTTTTTAAAATTTTAAAATAAAAATTTTAATCCCGTAACTGATGCATTACACATGCCTTTTCTTTTTATTTTTTCATTTTTTTTCATCAATTTATGTTTTTTTATTTAATTAAGTGTTAAAATTTTTAAAAATCAATTATTATATTTTTCTACACGAACTAACGATTATATAATATATATGATATTTTTTATATTTATACAATATGGTTTTAGATTTTAGAATAAATATAAACTACTCTTATTGTTTAAAATTGATTTTTTCAATAAAAATTCTCATCAAGTTAATTTTTATTCTTACTTTTTTATAATTTTATTTATTAATAAATATGATTTATTTTCTCTATGTATGGATTAAAATAAGTTTTTCTATACTATTTATATTTACTTAATTCTTATATAATAAAATTTTAAAAATTAAACATATGTATTTTATTTTCTTATTTTTTATATAATCAAATTTTTTCGAAATCGAGTTTATAATTTTACTGCACTCTATTAGCTTCAACATATATTTTATCATTTAATTTTTTAAAATATTTTTTAATTTATTTTATACATTCTCACCTATTGAGTATGGTCATGGTGTATAAAAAAAAATAACATTAGAGTCATTGATTTATTAGAAATCAACTACGCATTTACACGCACAATACCAACTATTTGCTATTGTTTTTAAATATTTAAAATAATTTTTTCAAATAAAATAATTGAAATAATATTTTAGAATAATTGCCTAATAATTCAAATGCGAGTTTTGTATGTTAATATTATTCATTATTTTGTAAATAAATATATATAAATCAAATGTATATATTTTCAAAAATAATCTTCTCATTCGTAAAAAAAAATTTCATTTGTTAATTTTTATACAAGTTTTTATATTAATTGTTGTTTTATTTCTTCGATCCAATGTAATGAAAATATATATTAAGATATATTTTTAAAAAAATTTATATTTAAATTTGTTTATCATGGGTTTTTATTTAAGAATAGAAGCATAATAAAGAACAAATCATATATTTTTTACTTCAAAATTTATTCAAAACATAAAAAATATATAAATAGATACAAAATTTTGATTAAAAATTATAAAATTAGATGAAATTTTATCTTTATACTTAATTTAATATATTTTAATTAATTGACAATATAATATATGTTATCAAACTGAAATAAATATGTTTAGTTCGGTTCATAGCGTGGCGTGAGAATCTAAATTGTTCATATCTTTAAAATTTATATTCTCTTACTCGTTCATATGGATAAAATTATTATTCACTTAATAGAAATTTAAGTGATTGTCATGTGTGGTTTTTTTGTGTGTTTTTGGGCATTAATATGCAAATTTAACGAGTTTTTTCTATTTTTCATCCCTCATGTTGTAAAAGTTTTTTTCAATCCTTAGTTTTTATTTTTCTTGCATTTTTACACAACAAACACACACACCATCTTTTTATATTTTAAAATTAACATATACTTCAACGTATATTACTTTTATCATTTAAAATTTATTTTTTGAATTATCATTTTTTATGAAAATTATTATCTAATTAATATTTTTTTATAAAATTTTATTTACTGATAAATATAATTTATTTTTCTCCATGTTTAAATTTTAGAATAAAATTTTAAAACATCATTTTTTTCCTTTTTAAAAAATAAATTGGTATAATATATATCATGAATTCTTAAAAAAATTTTAAATGATAGTTGCATATGTATAAATATATAATTATTTTATTCTAAAATATTAAAAGTGTATTTCAAATAATTTGTCTCAATTCATTACGTATGGCCAAGACATATAAAAAAATTATTGAATTGTTGATTTATTAAAAATTAACTATACATCTTCCAACATAATGCAAATTATTTACTTGTGAATATTTTTTAACATTATATAACCAATTTAATTGAAATAAAATAATTAAAATAATTTTTAAAGGAATCAACCAATTATTCAAATACATTTTTTTATGCTAATTTTATTGATTATTTTATAAATAAATATTTACAGATCTAGTGCATATACTTGAAAAAAAAATCTTCTCATCTATATTAAATAAAAATAAAATTTTATTTTTTCATCGGTTAATTTTTATGCAAGTCTATACATTAATTGTAAATTTCTTTTTTGGATACATTGTTATAAAAATATATAATTTTAAAGTTTTTTTTTTGAATTTTTAATTAATATTTTAGGTTTAAATTATTAAAAAATTTTATTTAAGAATCCACGAATAAAGAAGAATAAATCATGTTTTTAGAGCATAAATTTTATGAGAAACACAAAAAATATTAATAAATAAATAAAGAAATCAATGAAAAATTATAAAATTTTTAAATGATTTTGTTCTATCTACTCGTAGCGTTGTGCGAATAATTTTTAAAATTAATCTTCTTATCGGCATTAAATAAGAATTTTTTTTTCATTTGTTAGTTTTTGTAAAAGTTTGTCCATTAATTATAACTTTATTTTTTGGAATACAATATTATAAAAATTATACTTTAAAATTTTTTTTAATTCTTGATTAACATTTTAGTTAAAATTATTATATTTTTTTATTTTAAAATCAATCCATAAAAAAAAACGATTTATGTTTTTTTAAACAAAAAAATTATATAAAAAATTAAATAATTAATTAAATAAAGTTTTGTAATTAAAAAATTTTTAAATGATTTTTTTCTATCGGACTCATAGTGTAGTACGAACAAGCGATTAGTTTGTAACTAAATTAATAATAATAATAATAACCATAACCCCTTGCATATTACAATTTAGTTACAAATGAATTTCCATCAATATTCTCAATCATTTTATAGCTTATGAATAACAACATTTGTGAAAAGGAATATTTTAAAAACTTATGAATAAAGTTATGTATTTTTTTGTTTTCTTTGTTGAATTGAAATTAAAAATCCTTAACAATACAATTTTTAGATTCAATCCACTAATTTCACAACACTTGCTGAAAAATCAACTCCATATTAATCTAAATTATATTTTTAACTTATTGTTTTACATTAAATCATTTATCTTATTAGTTTGAATTTTAAAATACTAGTTAGGTTATTTAATTGAAAACGCAAATGAATAAACCTGGAAAGAGCTAGTGGGTGTTAAATTCAAAAGACTTATTTTACTTCTAAGTTCTATGGATATAAATTCGACGGTCTAAATAGCCTTAAAACTGAAGTTGCCTTAATATTTTTTTAATCCAGATATAATTAATAAAATATTGCAATATATAAAAATAGATTTATAGGCTTTCCCAGATCCCAGGAAGAAAAACTCTGATTTTCCCCCGTCATTTTCAATTTTAATTTCATAGATGAACTTAAAGTTTAATCGTAATTGCACGACTCACGATAAAAAAATAATGCTGCGGACACAAATTTGTAATCACAGTAGTTGGTGACAATTATAACAAAATTAAAGTTGACTTTAAACTTTAAAGACTATAAAATATAGAATGTCTTGTCAATTTATCTAGTCAATTTTTTTCCTAGAAAATCTATTGATTTTTCTTTAATCATGCGATAATTGATACTTCTCCCACTTACATTATTCTTTTTCTTTTCTTTTTTTCAATTTACATCACTTGCTATATTTAAACTACAAGTCTGATTTCACTCTAAACGTTGGAAATGATGACAAATAATGGATCTAATAAACTAGACAACACATATTTATTTGAAATTCAAAATTCATCAATAGAAAAAAAAAAGGACAAGCAGAAATTATTTTATTGATATGTTCTATCACTTCATGGATCAAATCAATATAATTTTTATATTAATGTATTATTAATTATTCCATTCCATAACTATGAATATATTATCAATAGAAAACATTCACACTCTAAAGTGATTTACTAAATATAAAATTTGTATAATTATAATTATTTACAATAACTATCTTCATTTGATTCATTAATTTAAATTAAGAATCAGATACATATAATAATTTCTCATAATCATGGAATTTACTTTCGCATCCTTGACCATAAATTTTGCCCACATTTGATTTGTCTTTCGGGTCCCCGTCCGGTCTCACAAGAACGTGACCCAAACACATCCTACACCGTGAGATGTAATTGGACCACCTCGCCTTCGTCAAAATCCTCCCAAAAACGCAAAATCTTTCTGCTTCTCCACGTGTCCACCAACCCGCAGCGAGTTTCAACGTCTCATTTCCACCAGCGACCACAACAACTAAACACGAAAACAAAAACGAATCCACAACCAATAAAATAAAAGTAAAACCAAAAACCCGCCGTCACGCACGTGCGCACCCACTCGCTCTAAACCTGAGACCTCAGTTTACTTTCACTTTCTCAAGAGCCGTCGCTACAGGAAGAGAGTCATGCAGAGTCTGGCTCTTCGTTAAATCAAAAAAGCCAAATTAATATCCGACCCGACGCCCGTTTGATTGCCGGAGAATCCGAGATCTTTTTAATTCATAGAGTTGATCAATTACGGTTTTCTTTTGGTGATTGATCAATGGCATCGGAGGATGTGAAGACGACTGAATCGGCTGTGACTACGATTGTCAATTTGGCGGAGGAAGCTAAGCTTGCTAGAGAAGGAGTCAAGGCTCCTAGCCATGCTATTCTTAGTATCTGCAAGTCTCTTGTTGCCGGTGGTGTTGCTGGTGGAGTGTGAGTTTTCATTTCTATTTTAGCTATTACTATTTAGTTAGCTTCATTGCTCCTTTTTTTTTTTTTTTTTGTAATAATTTGAAGGAATTTAGTATTATTTGTGTAATTGTAAAGGCATTGTTTTAGTAGGTTGAATGTGAAATTTTGGAGCCTCTTTTTTTATGCTAAATATGTATTAAAAATCATACTTTTAAGCTATTTTTTATTTTGTTCAATTTTAGTGAGAAGATTTGAGGAGAAATGAAAAATGATAAAAAAAAGAATCAAAACGAAGTTTCTAAAAGAGATCAATCTATATGAAGCAGCAAGGATTAAAAAAAAAAAAAAAAAGCTGTGACACTGTCCTGTGTTGATATTTGAAAGTTTGGTTTTCAAGAATGTTGAGAAATTGGAATTACTAAAAATTCGAATAATTTCTGTTTAGGTTAATGACATTCCAGAGACATTGAAGCAGCATGAAACTTACAATATTGCAATTGCACTAGTCTCTGCCTTTTTTATTATATTTTTTGAGTCAGGAGTTGTTGTTCCTCTTTGTTTTTCTTCTAATGCAGTGAACATGGAAAATTATTAGATTATCTATTTCAAATCCATGATTTGTTATTAAGTTTTATTCAGGACTTGTCTTGTACCTTTATATAATTTGTTTTGCTTTGCAAATAAATGAACTGTTTGCTTTCACACTGGCAAGATGGTTTTTGTTTTTATCATGTATGGTGTTGTAGATGTTGTGTAAGGTTTTGTACTGCAAGGATTACCCTTGGATGTGTGTGTGGACGGCAGGGGTTGTGCACCTTTTATGATTTTTTGTTGTTGCTACATTGCATTTTCTCCAACTGAAATGGTTGCATGTGCGTTCAGGTCTCGCACTGCTGTTGCTCCCCTGGAGAGGTTGAAAATATTGTTACAGGTTAGATTTCCCAATGTTTTTGTTCCACTGAATATGTTTCCTTCACATCCATTGGAACATGTGCCCACATGTAAATTTTGCATTGATTAACTCTAAAGATTTGCAGGTTCAAAATCCACATAACATAAAATACAGTGGAACAATTCAAGGGTTGAAATACATATGGAGAACTGAGGGTTTTCGTGGACTGTTCAAAGGCAACGGTACCAACTGTGCTCGTATTGTCCCAAATTCGGCAGTCAAGTTCTTCAGCTATGAACAAGCTTCTCAGTATGATTCTTTGAAAATTTAAATTTTTTTGATCTTAAAAAAAAGCATAGATTTTATAATATATGGAACCGCAACATGCTGGTGGTGTTAATTATCCTCATTTTGCTTTGATCCATCAAAATGATAGAAATTTGTCAAGTCTGTTTAATTGATGAATACATTGCGGATATGATTTTAGCTGCTGGTAACATGTGAAATATGCAAATGGTTTAAAAATTGATTGCTCATTGGGAGAAAATGCATTTAGGCATTTTACTCTCCTTTTTATCTTTATATCTGCGGAAGACTGATTTTTCTACTCATACACAATTATTACAAAAGAAGCCCATTATGCTTTCTTCTGTTGCTGTTGAAATTTGGGCAGACCTGCTATTGCACTGCACATATTGTGCTTTTTTGCTTGGAGGTGTTGTTGGGCTTCATTGTTGATTTCAGGAACAATCTCCACCAGAATGGCCTAAGCCATCTGGTGGTTGGTTCCTTAAGACATATATTGCCTTGCTTTCTTCATTCTCACTGACATGGGATTTTTAGTTCCAACATTTACACCATACTGCTTGTTCCAGGTGTTGACCTGCATCTCTTTCTTCAAACATTTGAAATCACCTCTGTTCATGATTCTTAATTTGTGTACAATCCGTTTGTGTAGTTTTTTTTTCTTTTGCTGATGGGCCCTCTATACTTTATGACAGGGGAATATTGTATCTCTATCAACAGCAAACTGGCAACGGTATTTCAATCTTTGTCATCCATCACTTTGTTTTAGATATTCTTTGTGCATTTACATTACAATCAACAGAGATATTTTCTGAAGTTTTATAATTGGGCCAGAAAATTTTGGTTCAGATTAGGCAGCCTGCCAGAATTATATGGTTCATTAATCATTATTAATAAAATATAGTTCCTTAACTTGTCCAATTAGTTGCAGAGCAATGCAATGAAGAACATATAATTAGTGGAGATTTGGTTTTAGTGAATTTGAATATAGAAGTCACCTTTCATCACATTTTTTCTGTTGGTATCCTCCCATATATGCCACTCAATAGAGAAAACGTGACTTATCTGAGTCCTTCCCTTGTTGTTCCTACAGGTGATGCTCAGCTTACTCCTCTTTTACGCCTTGGAGCTGGAGCATGTGCAGGAATTATAGCCATGTCTGCAACTTATCCTATGGATATGGTACGAGGCAGGCTAACTGTACAGGTATGATCACTGAGGTTCTATTGGAAAAGCCCTGGGCGTAGGGTTTCTTTCTTTGTTTTATATGCTCAAAATATTTTTATTTGATTTTAAGCCACAGGAAAACATTTTATATCTATGTAATAAGACATGGAAAGGAATTTATACCAATGAAATTACTTCTTGGAACAAATGAAAATTCATTTTATTTAACATGCCCCATTATTCTTCTCTGACTATTTGGGGTTTCTCTGCATTAGGTTTTTGCTATATGAGTTTTTATTTTTTTCATGTCTTGCTTTTGCAGACTGAGAAATCGCCTTATCAATACAGAGGAATGTTTCATGCTCTATCAACTGTTCTCCGGCAAGAAGGCCCACGGGCTCTGTACAAGGGCTGGCTTCCTTCTGTCATTGGAGTTGTAAGTCATTAGTCGCCAAATAACAATGCATATTAACATTCTCAATCTGTGTGGATTACCGGGCAGGGGGTGGGGGATGGGGAAGGCCTTCCATTGGTTTATTTGATAGATTATGTTCTATTGTATTATCTTCCCAGTAGAAATATTGTTTCCTTGGATGATTGTGTTACTTCTGGCTAGCAAGGAGATGTTATCTGATATCATTTTCTATCATAGCCACCACTCTTTTCTTGGTTATGGGGTCTGAGAGATCATTTCTATTATAGATTTTCTTTCTGTCTGATGTTCTCATTCCTTCTAAAATGCTTGTCATGTTAGATTGTTTTTCTAAAAAGAGACTTTTAAGGTATATTTATTGTAATTTGGTTCACATTTTAATTTCATCCAACTGATAACTTGGTATCTTTGTTTCTTTGTCTACAGTTGGAAAGTAAAGACATTGCTTTGTCTATCATGATTTCTATAGCTGCTTATACTATTGATATTTGTATTCCACGCTTAGATGGAAAGACTATTTTGAGTTCTTGATTTGATGATTTAAGTATGCAATCTTCTTTGTGCTTGGAATTATTAGTACTAGAAGAGAGAATGTGGGAGCTATGATGTATGCTTTGGCTTCACTCTCTCCTTCTCTCTTTTCTTTCTCTTATATTTTTCAAAGGGTATGGCTTAATCCCATAATATGTTTGCTGGTTCTGTTAATATCACTTCTCAGAACTCTTATGTAACCTGCGGATCAAAGTGGTTTCCCTCTGCTTGCAGGCTGTAACTCTGTACTTTTGGCTCTTGTTGGCAGGTTCCATATGTGGGTCTCAACTTTGCAGTGTATGAATCTCTAAAGGATTGGTTGGTTAAATCTAGACCATTTGGATTAGTTGAAGATTCTGAGTTGAGTGTGACTACAAGGCTAGCCTGTGGGGCTGTTGCTGGAACCATTGGCCAAACTGTTGCTTATCCTCTTGATGTTATTCGCCGACGGATGCAAATGGTAGGATGGAAAGATGCTGCTTCCATTGTCACTGGTGATGGGAGGAGCAAGGCCCCACTCGAGTATAATGGCATGGTTGATGCATTCAGGAAAACTGTTCGACATGAGGGTGTTGGAGCGTTATACAAGGGTTTGGTACCCAATTCAGTGAAGGTGAGTCATTCTATTTTCAATGTTCGTGTGTAAATAATTTTCAGGATTGTCTTAAACTCCCTGATCATGGTTTCCTAAAAGAAGGATTTATTGTGGATGGGAAGACAACCAATGTTGACTTGTTGGTTGCATAGGGCTTTCCTGTTGTTTTGTGGCATTTTCCTCTCTAGAATCTTGTTGTTTTCAGAATCAGTGTCAAGCATCTAAAATTCTTTTCATGCTCTAATTTATGGAGCTATCGTGGCGCTGCCTAGTCTTGGATTCCAACCCACCACGGTTTCTGATTTGCAAACTAGGATTGGTTGGTTGGTTCTGGAGTAATTGATTTACTTTTATCCTGCTTAATAAAGATTATGTTTAAATGCCATGATAAACAGAAAAAATCCGGCATAGTCAACTAGTAGCATGAAGACAATGATAATCATATCTATTAAAGCCTCCGTGTCAAACATTTTGCTGGCAGTCTGAATGACATGTTTACATTTAGTTAAGCCATTTAAATTGAACCTAGAACAGGCATATTTTGGAATTTTTTACTCATATTTGAGTTCAATGCAGTTTTAATCTGTGCCTATATTCCGATTTTTCTCTTGAAATTCTATTAGGGAATAGCATTCAATTTAATTTCTTCTCTCCTTTTCAGGTAGTCCCATCCATAGCAATTGCATTTGTTACATATGAGATGGTGAAAGACATTTTAGGAGTTGAGATCAGAATATCAGACTGAAGTCTGGGGTCTTGCCTGGTATTTGTTGAACCAGTGTGCTATTTTTTTAGCAAGGGAATACAGAGAAGGTAATTTAGGAAAATTTTTTCCCAGCTCTTACAAAAGAGCGAGTTTAGAAACATGTTTAAGCCCGTGTTTATGTATTATTTCCCCTCGTTTCCTTTCTTTGTTTCCCTGAGAACCAGCTTAGCCTTAAGCTTCTCATTCATATGCTGTGTCAATAAAGTATGCTGATGGGACAACTCATGATTTGCAGTTGCATGCCTCTTCATAAGAGCTGAAGGCATTTTCTGAGGCTCAATTTGCCCTCAATGGCTATTAATTGAACTTCCTTTGCATCTTTTGTGTGCATGCATGCGTGGCAGCGTTCCACAAATAATACTAAAATTGTACTTGCATTATGTCTGGTGTTACTAAAAGCATGCCTTAAGCTTTAGGTGCAAAGTCAAAGCGCTTTTAGCATCATAGGCAACGGTCCTTCACCTACATGTACTTTAACATAAGCCTTGTGCACCTAGGACTTAGGAGGTGTGCTTTTTTGTGCCTAGAAGAAAATGCCATTATTTCCTACTCTTATTATTAGACTTTGTGAGTTTATTTTTTTATGTTCATTTTGTTGTGAACCAAAATTGTTTCCAAAAAAGAAGTTACAAAATCTAATCATGTTAATAGGATTGATGATGTTTTGCAACATAATAGATACAGTACGATTTAAAAAATTACACGGTTGCGTAGAATTTGAACGTACAATCAATGGGCAAAATCACAATGTTGCTGATTATGTCTAAGCAGATGCCTGATAGCTGTGTTAACGGGGATTGTGTCTAAGAAGATGCCTTTCTTATAAAAAGCTGCGTGGCTGCATAAGCATGTTGCCAGCATTTACTAGGATAAGAACCTGCTTTTTGATCAGCTGAGAGTTATGTAAATCATTTATTAATTGTTCAAGTGATCAAAAATCGATAGACAAATTTGTGCATACTGCAGGGAAGTTACTCTTGACAGCAATACCAGGAGAGAACAGTAACAATTGATTAGTTTGAAGAATTTGAGGAAGAAATTTCTTTCATTGTTCCTGGGGATTTGCCTCTTTATTTCTGATAAAGTTCTCCTCACATTCTTCTGCCATGCTCGCACATGATATTGATAGGAATGCTTCATCGAAGTAACGTCAGGATGAAAAGGGGGAAACCAGAGGTGATACTAATTATGACAGTAAGTTTAAACTAATTTTTGTGAAATCAAATTAGAAATTGTACCTGCAATCCTGAATCGCTGGTTGAAATCTTTGTGCTCGCCTGCCCACATGCTTGATTTCATGCATGTCCTGCCTTCTGGATTCTAATCGTGATATGTAGACTTGCTCTTTTTAATCTCTCAGAATTTGTGCTTCTTTTTCTCCATACTTAAGCAATCTTCTGACGTCAGTGACACCAAGGAAAGAACAGTTACAAGGAGTTTGAGCTCTAGTAGAAAATCCGGGTCTGCCTCTGCTGAAGTATCAAAGGTATCATCGCAGCTTCATAGTTTATTCTTTGACAAAGTTCTACTAATATGCCTATTTGAAAATCTGTATCAAGAATGTGATTATCAATTATCGCTGCAAGATCGTTACGATTCTTGATAGATATATAGAAAAGAAACTATAATGAGAAGACAAGTATCAAAAGCAAGTAAAATCAATTGGGTTGCTGCAAAAAGTGGAAAGAATAATAACCTACTGTGGTTGCAAAATAACCTCGAGGGGAAGAGTGAAAACAGAGGCTCAAAAGAACATGGGAGGTAGAACACGTGAGGTAGAAAGAAGACCAGATCCTGTCTATAAATAGTTTTGGTGAAGTCTCGTCCGACCACCTTTAACCTTTTTAGCCAAAGCCGGTTTAGCAAGAACTAGTTTATTGTCTGTGTTATGATACAGGTTGAATAAATTAAATTATTTATCACGTTGTTTGCAGATTTATTAAATATATCAAATTAAAGACAAAAATAAAAAACAATCAAATTTAAAACTTCTTAATCAAAATCTTGTGTTTTAATTGATTCTTTCTTATGTTTTCTATAAATTTTCAAGTGAAAAAAAAAACATGATTTTCCCCTTTGTATGTATTGATTCTTAAATACAAACATGCTACAATCTAAATAGAAAATTGAATTTAAAATTCTTAAAAAAACCTAATATTTTTTCCATAAAGTTCTATAAAAATAAATAAAGTTACAATTAATGTAAAAACTTATTTAAAAATTAACAAATAAAAAAAATAAATTTTATTCTTATTTAATGCCGATAAGAAGATTATTTTTTCAAAGCATATATATATTCAATCACAAAAAAAAAATCAATAATATACTATTAAAAAGTGTATTTGAATTATTTGGTGGTTCTTTTAAAATATTATTTTAATTATTTTATTTGAAAGAAACGAATTTTGAAATATAAATAAAGTTACATAAAAAACCTATTTAAAAATTAGCGAATAAAAAATTAAATTTTATTCATATTTCATGCTAATAAGAAGATTGTTTTTTGAAATCATATATATATTCAATCACACACAAAAAAAAAATTCAATAACATACTATTAAAAACCGTATTTGAATTATTAGGTGATTCTTTAACAATATTATTTTAATTATTTTATTCAAATGAAACTAATTTTGAAATATTCAAAAGAAAAAAAAATCAATAATAAATCAATAATAAACAAATTAGTGTGTGTGTGTGTGTGTGTGGTGCTTTCATTTATGAAAAATGCTAACAACACTCTCTAATATGTTTAATGGCAAATTTTATCCAAATTCTGTTGTTATTTGGCAATTTCGGATGCATAGTATCAAATTGCATGATTTGAACCTCAAAGTATAAGAGATCGGACAAATGTAATCCAAATTGTGGAATCTTCATTATGTGTGATGTTCAACTAGGTTAACCTTACTTGAAATGTCAAAATAACGTCGTTTTGACATTTCACTCGTTAATTATTTTCTTAATATATTTATATATATTATTTTAACTCGCTCTAATCTTTAACTTTTTTTAAAAAAATTGTTTTATAAAATATTTATTTTATAAATTATATAAAAAAATTTATAAATATTTTTAACCTCTTAATTTCGAACTTTAAAAAAATTATAAAATATTATTATAAAAAAATAATTAACAATCAACAATTTTAGGCCTTAAAATATATTTATAAATTAAAATGAGCGTAATTAAGGGTTGACCCCCCTAATTATATATATATATATATTATAAAATCTTGATAATATTTTATAAAAAAAGTTAAAAAAAATTCAAAATTAGGGGGTTTAAAAATATTTATAAATTTTTTTATATACAATTTATTTTTATAAGAAAAATGTTTTTTAAAAAATCAATATTAAAAAGTTAAAAATATTTTTAATTTTTTTTTAAAAAAACATAATTAAAAACGTAATGCCAAAACGATATCATTTTGGCATTTCAAGTTATATATAATAGAGATTGGATAATTTGGATCACAATTGCCCAATCTCCAATAATTTAATATTCAAATTACACGATTTGATACTATGGATCCGAAATTATCAAATCATAATAAAATAGAGGCAAAATTTTCCATTAAACCTTTTTTAATGCTTTCTTTTAAAGACTTACTCAATAAAAATGTCCATGTCAAACTTTTTTAACTAACTCAAATATCTAAGTAAAAACATTAGCAATCAGAAGATAGCTAATGTTCCATGTTTTTAAAAAGTTTTTAAATTACAACCAATCTCATATTATTTAAAAGATTAAAATATATTTTTTTATTCTTTTGCATAAAGCACCAATGTAATATATAATTATTTATTTATTATAAAAATAAAATCCTTAGTGTTTGCATTTAAGAAAGAAAAAAAGAAGATGAATTTTAACTCTTGGTTTCAACTTAATAGTTTTTTAAGGCTAAACAAATAAAATAAAATAAAATAAGAGTATTCTAGTCTTTTAAATAATATAAAATTATTTTTAATTTAAAAAATATAAAACATAAGTTTATTCTGTTTGCGATTTTTTTGTTTGGATGTTAGAAACAGCTTAAAAAGTTTCAACATTTTTATTGAGCAGGTGTTTGAGAGAAAGTGTTAAAAGAAATGTTGCTAGCATTCCCCTTCATTAAAATATTATAAGAATTCATCATATAAATTATATTAATGTATTTAAAAAAAAAGAAAAAAAATCACATTCTAAAACTTTATTCAACAATCCATACAAAAAGAAATATAAATCATATTTATTTAACAAATAAAATTATATAAAAAATAAATTAAGAAATTAATTGGTTGTTTCCATAAAAATGAAAAATAAAAAAATCATCTAAAATCTGAAAGCAAAAAAAATCAGAAATGACAAATAAAAAAAATTATATTTCTTCATCACGAGGTCGTATGAAAAACTAAAAACGACAATGATTATTTTTCCATAAATTTAACACAAAATCTATAATAAAAAACAATAAAAATTTGCTAGAAAACAAATTCAAGGATCAAAATGCAATATAAATGAAGTTAGAGATGAAAATAAATCTTTTAAAAATATGAGAGATAAAAAATGTAACATTGAGTAAAACTTGTGCATAAATGTTTGAACATAACCCAAAAATGAAGTATGAGTGAATAATGGGTTGTGAGTGGGAGAACAAGCAAGGTAAATGGTAATTTCTCCGATTCTTTTGGTGTTTTATATAAACTAGTTTTTTTTACTCACATTACATTACGGGTTGGATAAAATATATAAAATCTTTTCAAAAAATCATTTCAATTTGATAGTTTGTTTTACATTGTGAATCTATAAAAATATATGAAATCAAAGGTGAAAAAAATTATTTATAATTTTTTAATTAAAAATTTTGTGTTTAACTATTTCTTATTTGTGATTTTAATAATTTTTCCTTTAGAAAAAGGATTTATCCTTGTTAATCCATTGATTATTAACTAAAAAAAAATAAATATTTTTTTTTATTTAATGTTGACGAGAATATTAGTTTTTGAAAAAATATGATTTAATTTTTATATATTTTTCACGAAAGAATGAATAATATTAAAATAAAAAACTATATTAATTTGACTTTCAACTATGAATTAATTAATTCGAGTTTTTTTCTTAACAAATCGAGAAAAATAATTTGAAATACACTTTTAATCTAAAAAAGTATTTTAGATAAATTATATATATTAATCATGCCATTATAATTTAAAAGTTATCTAAATCTATTTAAAAAAAAAATCATTTTCTACAAATTTATGCCAAAATTCATACATATAGAAAAATAAATCAAAATTGTTACTAAATGTACTTTTAAATTAATTGGATGAGAATTAAAAAAAAATAACAAATTAAAGTAGTAAATTTTAAATAATAAAAATAATTAACAAAAAAAATAAAACAAAATGGTACCAAATCACAATATAATTAAAGTTTAAAATTAAAAAAAATGACAAATTAATGTAGTAAATTTTAAATAACATAAAAAAAGCTGAGAAAAAATTATTTGAAAAACACTTTTAATCTAAAAATGTATTTCAGAAAAATTGTATATATTAATCATAACACTATAATTTAAAAATGATCTAAATATATTTTTCAAAAAAAAATAATAATCATGTTCTAAAAATTTATTCCAAAATCTATACGAGATAGAAAAATAAATCAAAACTCGTCAAGTAAATATAATTTTAAATTAATTAGATGAATTTTTTTTAAAAATAATAACAAATTAAAGTAGTGAATTTTACATAATAAAAATAATTAATAAAAAATATTAAAATAAAATGCGACAAAATCACAATATAATCAAAGTTTGAAATTGAAAAAAAAAACGAGAATTTAAAAAAAAATGATAAATTAATGTAGTAAATTTAAAATAATATAAAAAAATAGAGAAAAAATTATTTGAAATACATTTTTAATCTAAAAATGTATTTCAGTATAAATTATATATATTAATCATGTCATTATAATTTAAAAATTATCAAATCTATTTTTCAAAAGAAAAAATAATCATGTTCAAAAAATTTATTCTAAAATCCATAAATATAGAAAAATAAATCAAAACTATCTGTAAATATAATTTTAAATTAATTGAATGAGAATTTCAAAAAAATGACAAATTAAAGTAGTAAATTTTAAATAATAAAAATAATTAACAAAAAAAAAACTAAAACAAAATGGGATCAATTCACAATATAATTAAAATTTTAAATTGAAAAACAAAAGAGAATTTAAAAAAAATGACGAATTAAAATAGTAAATTTTAAATAATAAAAAAATTAACACAAAATATTAAAATAAAATGAGATCAAATCACAATACAATTAAAATTTGAAATTGAAAAAAAATTATAAAAAGAATTGAGAATCAAAGTGTTATTAAAATATTATAAATAATAAAAAAAATAATGATTTGTGAGTGTGTGAATAGTATTTTAAATAAATAATGAATGAATAGTTCGTTAGTTTTATTGATAATAATAATGGATTCTATTAATAGGATTAGCCCAAATGGCTCTTTGAAGCCTCTTGACGGCCCAGATGTCTGGTCTTGAACGACGAATGTGCTGAGCTCTTTGCCAGGGACTGCAAGCCGACAGGATTGCAAGGACAAAGTGATTAAGGGCATCGTGATAGCCGACGTTCTATGTCCGCCATGCCATCCAGTGGCACGTGCGAGTCGCCAAGTAGAGCCCACGACATGTAGGCCTACCTTGCAAAATTACAGGCCACCTGTTTCTTTCCAATCCTGTGGACGTGTTGTCGTTAACCACCTCAAGTTTAAAGTACGGAAAATCGGGTAGCACATCGCTAATGCCACTCTCTTTCACGGAAATTACGAGAAATACTCAAACATAAAAAGGTAATACAAACAAGTAAAAAAATATGTATATTTATAATAATATCTGACTTTACCGTTTAGCAGATGGGCTAATTGGCTGGGAACTTAATTAGTGGCTGCCCTTTTTTTGGCTCAGACCTGCGTAGCAGCAAAGTGGCAATCTAAACTTTCCCAGACTCAATAAAAAAATCTACTTGTCTCTATCACCATATAAAATATGAATAAACAAAATTCAAAAAAATATTGGCCAGGGAATTTGAATGAGAGATTAAAAAAAAAAAAAAAATCTAACATTTCGACAAGACGCTATTCACAGTATGATATCCATATTATTAATGTCCCAAAATGTTATTTTCCAAAAAAAATTACTTTTATACAAACTTTTAGTTTTTACTTAATGAGAATTTAATTATGTTGTTCTATTTCTGGCTATTTTTATTTAGAATCTCACTATGACGTAGAAAAAACGGTGAAAATCCCCATACTATTGTCAGTTGTCAGCCAGCTTGTATTGGAAGATATTTAAGTTCCATTTGAGGCAAGTTAACCTCTCCTTTCTTCTGCCTTTTTTTTCGCTCTCCACAGCTCTGGAGTATTCCTTTTTTTTCTTTTTTTTACACAGAAATCTATTTGCCTTCCCTTGCCTCTCTCTTTCTTTGGTAATTCTGAATTTTATTTATTGCTTACTGAAGTTTAACAGTTTTTTTGATGTTGCAAATAGATTGTTTTTAAGAATGTGAGAATTAGAATTTTTATGTTGTTTTGGCTTTAAATTATCACTAAAGAGCAAAATTCTGGTTACTTCACCTGAATGTTTCTTTCTTTTTAATTTTTGAAATACATTTTATTCTGCTAATGCAGAATTGGAAGCGTTCGTGGTGTAAGCTAATGTGTTCGAACATGATATTAAGATTATAGGTTTTTTTTTTTTTTTTGTCAATTGAATTGCGTCTGTGACCTAATTTCACTTTTAAATTCTGCATGTGTGCGATTCGAGCATGTGACCAAGTGATGAATTTGGAGTATAGGATTCAAGCTGTGATCACTTTATGTTGATTTGGTTGCGTGATTCGATTTTTTTTTTTTTTTTTTTTTGAGGTTTCTATCATGCTGTTCTTCTTCCATGAATAAATAAATAAGTATGCGTACACCTTCTTTGTGCGATTTTGTAGTATTAATATGCGGCGTCTGTGTAGCTGAATTTGTACATGCTTTGTGTGATGAAACTTGTTTTTTCACAGTATGGACCGAGCTGCGGAGGAAGTAGTTGCAAATGATGTAGTTGGGAATGCAGAACTTCAACTTAAAGGCTGTGATATTCCCTTGACATTAGAAACTCGCAATACTTTGGAATCACCAATAATGTATGCATCCGTGAGGAGTAATTGGGCGCAGAGCTCGACCGATGATTATTTGGATACAAGTAGAAAGGAAGAAAAGGATTCAAGTAGAAGTATAATTTCTTTGGCGGGAGCCGAACCCCCGTGTAGTATCCCTTGCTCTGTGAAGGATAGTGGGAATGTGGTTGAAGAATTGACAGTGGGAAACTATAGGACTTCACATCAAGCTTTAGGTAGAAGCCTAGACAGTAACAGGCAACACAGATGGCAAAATATATATCAGTTAGCAAATGGGTCTAGGTATAAGGCTTCACATGGTGATTATGTGCATGAAGACAAGGAAAAACTGCTATCGAGAGCTGGAGAGCAGTTATTGAAAATGCGTTCTGAATTGTGGGGTAGCTTGAAACCTTTGCTGACCAAGCAAATTGAGGATGACAGCAAAGAAATTTTTCCAAGTTCGAGGACCAGTGACAAGAGGGTTGTATCAAGCAGTATACTGCCTAGTGAGGATGTTCCCTTGAAGACCTCATCTATGCCCGACTTTTCTCAACCATTGCTGAAGAAAGCCTTGAAAGGAAAGGGGGTTGTCTGCAGAAACCAAGAAGCTCTCACAGAATTCGGGGGTGAAGATGCAGGCCATATTGATGGAAAACTGGATCATGCAAGGAAAGTTGCTTCTGATGCACTAGCAAGATCAAGTTCCAATAATGATAAGCTTTCTTTGAATAGGGTTGATAGGTCTGGTCCTGAATCCTTACATCAAGGGATCAGTTTGAGAGAGTGGCTGGAACCGGGGCATTGTAGAAGAGATAAAATTGAAAGCCTGCTGATATTTAAGCAAATTGTGGAGTTGGTGGATTTGACACACTCTCAAGGAGTTGCCTTCCAAGACTTACGTCCATCTTGTTTTAGTCTATTGCCATCAAATCGGGTCATATACACTGGTTCATCTACCAAGACAGATCAATGGTTTCCTATACACTCTGGTTTTGTTAAGAAAAGGCCACTGGAGCAAGTTGTGGATTCCTATTGTAGTTTAGTTCCAAAGCGGCAAAGACTGAGCGAAGAAATGAAATCTCTTCGACAGCAGTCTCAGTATACCTCTAGTTCTGGCTTTGGGACAAAGGCAGCGGATGGAAATAATTTTCATGAAACTGGTCTACAAGAATCTAGATTTGTGGAACTTCAGTCTCAGAAGCATTCTAATCACCAAAGTTCATCTATTGCAAAAAGGAATCCATCTTTTTCTTTAACTTTACAATTGGAAGAAAAATGGTATAAAAGTCCAGAACTGCTGAATGGAGGAATCAACACCTTTTCATCAAATATCTATAGCCTTGGGGTCCTGCTTTTTGAGGTGAGGAGATGTTAGTTTTTCATGCTGTTATTGTAATTAATAATAGTCTTGCCGCTTAGCATGCTAAATTAAATTTACGATTGTTTTACCGTGCTTGAAAATGATAGCTCAATTAAAATTGATTCATATTTAAAGTAGCTTTTCAAATATGTAGTAATTTTTATCCTTGTTGATGCTTTAGAGCTTTATTTAAACTATTTAGAAACTAGTCATTCTGCCCCATCAATTAATGTTGAGCAATATTTGTGTTCAATACAATTACATAGATGAGGAAAGAATTACTTCCCATACATAAAAGTGCTCCTGCTTAGTAGTTGAGCCGAAAATCTGTCTTTTCATTCTATTGTTTCTGTTGCTAGCAGTTGCTCAGCCGGTTTGAGTCATGTGAGGAGCATTCTGCTGTGATGTTGGATTTGCATGATCGGATTCTACCACCAAATTTTCTTTCAGAAAATCAGAGGGAAGCTGGGTTTTGTCTTTGGCTTCTTCATCCTGAACCTTCATCTCGTCCAACAGCTAGGTATAACCATGTCAGTATTTGATTTATCTACTGCCTTCTACTACAACTGTTAAATGGTAATGCTCTTTGATTTCAGTGGTTTATTTATTTTAAGGACATTGTGTCATTACTGTTGGAATAGATGATTCATCGAATCATTGGTGATAATGGCTGAGGCCTGAGAGTAGTGAAAATGTAGTTTTTATATTCCTTTCCTTTAGCAGCCTTCATCATCCTAGCTTAAACCAATCCACTCCTTTTTTAGTATTTTTGTGATGGTGCCACTTTTATGCTGTCTAATGAGCATCATTAGCAACTAATTATAGGGAGCCTTTTGGTAAACTCGAGTCATTTCTTCAATGGTGGTTTAGATTCTAGTACAGCTGCAATTGTTATTTTGGATAGAGTTGCTGGGCTCAGCATGTAGTTCTATACAGTAATGGGCTTCTTATGATGATAGTTGAATGCCACTAAAGTGAGCAAGGGGCTCTACTCATAACAATCAAGCTTTGTGTTTCAAACTGCCTGTTTGTATTTCTAATAGATGTGCTTCTTATGCTTGCAATGTTCCTATTCCTTTGTAACCCAAGATATAGCGGATATAACTTCAGGTATGAGATCTATTGTGATGGTCACAATCGAGAAGAAAAGAAGATTCATTAAATATTATTCCGACAGTGACTTTAATGATTCAGAAGAAGATTAAAGTTCATTATTTATTGCCCTTTGGAGCCAGATGGGTTGGTTAATCTTTGACAAGGGCTTGTTTTTGCTATCCTTTCTTATCAGTGGATTCTGTTATTGCTTGCATGCAAGCATGTCCTTCCATTACGATAGTTTTTACTATTTATTTCTTGGTTTAATAACCTATGTAACTCCAGCTGCCAACAGCATGCTCTTCATTCTGTGTCATGTAGATTGCCGAACAGCTGCAATGCATCATAATGATAAGTTAGATTCTGTATGTTTTAGTATGTGAATATGTTTAAACATGATGCATTTCGAAGTCTTTTATTTGGTGTGCAACAGGGAAATCTTGCAGTCTGAATTGATATGCCGATCCCAAGAATTGTTTTCTGGGAATAATGTATCAACATCTCCTAACAATGATGATGCTGAACCAAGGCTGTTGCTTCATTTTCTAAGTTTATTGAAAGAGCAAAAGCAGAAACATGAAGCTAAGTTGCTTGTAGATATTAAGTGCTTAGAAGAAGATATCAGAGAGGTTGAGGAAAGGCATTTATTGAGAACACCCAAAGTTTTTTCTGAGACAGAAGAGAGATGTCTTGATCCAAGAGAACAAGGCACGTTTCTTGGTTCTGTTGCTATTTCTAGATCGTTTTCAGTGTCAAAGAAGAACGAGGCAAGGCTGAGCAGAAATATTAATGGAATTGAGAATGCCTACTTCTCCATGAGATCTCAGATCCGCCATACTTCTTCTGCACCACGCTCGGATAAAGACTTGCTCAAGAACCGAGATAGGTGGTTTGCAGTCCATAATAACAGTGAGCAATCAAACATGAACCAGAGATCGGATGATCCCCTTGGAGTCTTTTTTGAAGGTTTGTGCAAGTTTGCTCGATATAGTAGGTTTGAGGTGTGTGGATCACTGAAAAATGGAGACTTTATGAACACCACAAATGTAGTTTGTACTTTGAGTTTTGATCGCGACGAGGATTATATTGCTGCTGCTGGGGTATCAAAGAAAATCAAGGTTTTTGAGTTTGGTGCACTTTTAAATGACTCGATGGATATCCATTATCCCTCAGTTGAGATGTCAAACAAATCTAAGATCAGTTCTGTCTCCTGGAACAACTACATCAAGAACTATTTGGCCTCAACAGACTATGATGGTGTGGTTCAGGTATGTGTCCTTTGTACCTCGAGAAGTATTTACCTAAAGTATAACCTTTACCAGTTGAGCATTCAATTTTCTCTCGCATCCTTTATGATATCTTATTATGTTTCAAGAGCTACTCATTGCCCTGTTAATAATGAATATCACATTCCCTTTGTGGGTTATTGACTATGTGAAATCAGCAGCTTGAATTTGTTTACCATTTTGGGTTGGAAGGCATGAATTTTGAATTGTTTTTTTTTTTTTTTTTAATTTACTCACCCAATGCTCCTAATGGAACTAGTCTGTAAGGATTCAAACCCGTGGCCTCTTGTTGCAAGAGACCACCGCCGCTGGGCTACAAGCTTTTTGGTGAGTTGGTGTGTTAGTGTTCTCTGGTCATAGTCATCTTCAGAAGAATAGTTGCTAGTTTTATGTCTCAAGTGTTGGAGATATATTACAGCATCATTTCACCATTAGGAACATATTTTCAAACTATGCTTTGCCTTATTCCTGCAACTTCAATTGTTAGGTATTCAATTCAAGGAGATGTTTATCATTGTCGTATAGGTTTTATGAAAATTGAAAATGAAAAGTTGTGTCACCTATTTGACCTTTTAATTACTTCATTCATTTGGGAACACTACGCTAGTCACCATGGTTCTTATTTTTATGCTCATCATCTTTTCCCTTTATTAACGAACTATGTCATTGTTTGCAATTGCATGGGTGGTTTCAGATGTGGGATGCAGGCACTGGTCAAGGATTCTGTCAATACACAGAGCACCAAAAACGGGCTTGGTCTGTGCACTTCTCTCTGGCTGATCCTATGATGTTTGCCAGTGGAAGTGATGACTGTTCTGTGAAACTGTGGAGCATTAATGAGGCATGTTTTCTCCTTTATCATTGAATGTCTGGCGCTCTTGTATCATTGATTTCATGGCACCAACTTGCATGGCTATTATCTCTTAGCTTTCCTTTCGTTTAACAACACCTAGTGCAATTGCAAGCATAGAGTTGAGCCCAAAAACACTGATACACCATCCTGAAATGTACACTCCCCCGTCCCACACATTCACATACTGGGGTTAGGGTATGAGTAGAAAGAGTGAGGTTGTTTTGAGGATACTGTAAGTTAGAAGCAAAATTTTGCCTCCTTGCATGTCTCTAGAGGCATGTTTTCTGTCTGGACTAGCGATTTGGTGAATCAACAGAGGAAAGATTTCCTTGGTTCAACTTATAATTCTTTCACAACGGATATGCATATTCAATTGACTTTTTGCTGACTGAGGCATCAAATCCATGCTATATCCGGGCATTGAGATTTGTTCAGCTTTTCCTGATTCTATACACTTCTTCTTGCATTGAATTTTGGATTATGTTCATTTATAAAGCTGTCAGAAATATTTTGACTGTTTATAAGTATTTTGCAGAGAAGTTCTATTGGTACCATTTGGAACCCTGCCAACGTCTGCTGTGTTCAGTTCTCTTCCTCCTCTACTAATTTGTTGGTTTTTGGATCTGCCGACTATAAGATCTACTGCTATGATCTTCGGCATACTAGGATCCCTTGGTGCACATTAGCTGGCCATGGAAAAGCTGTTAGCTATGTGAAATTTTTAGATTCGGAGACCCTTGTTTCTGCATCCACAGACAATACTCTGAAGCTTTGGGATCTCAACAAAACTAGCTCTACTGGGCTGTCCTCTAGTGCTTGCAGTCTGACCTTTGGTGGTCACACCAACGGGAAGGTTGGCCTTAATTTGTACTGATGTATTATATGTTTTGACTAGCTACGATTTCCTTAGTTCTAACTGTTAAAATTATGCTTGTTTAGAATTTCGTAGGTTTATCTGCACTGGATGGTTACATAGCATGCGGTTCAGAAACCAATGAGGTAAAGCCATTTAATCTAAACAGAAACATAAATTTGAAAAATAATTTTAGTCATAGGTTTGTTCTTTGGTATAGACTTCCCTACTTTTATTGATCCTGCTTAATTAGCTGTGCTCATATGGTGCGTGCTGTGAGGTTGGTTCCATCTAAACAATCAAATAGTGAATTTATATTATTTCTTTGGGTATTTGTCTCTATAATTTTGTATAAAAATAGTCTCTGTCTCTGCACATAGTACATTCAATTTCTCCATTGCTTTTTTCTCCCTTTTTTTTTTTTTTTTTTTTTTTTTTTTTTTTTTTTCAGATTTTGGCTCCTGTGGAGCCATCTTTCCAGAGTCAATTGATTTAAGTAGTTCCCAGAAAAGATACACTACTGCAAATTTTCTGTACTAGAAAATGAGTATGCTTGGAAATAAAATATTCTTTGTTCATGGATGAGGCATGGATTAACTGGTAGCTACAGCTCTCCTTCAAAGAGGGGGTCCTAAGCTCAAATCTGCCCCTCTCCAAAACTATCGAATCATTAGAAGAAGAAAAAAGAAATTTGTGAATAGAATGGGTGTTTACATATCATCTGTCCGATATTATGCGCGTGATTCATAAGATAGCTATTGCATCATAATTGAATAAGAAAACTGTGTTCTGCAGCACTTCAAGATTTCTTTCATTTGAAAACTATGGGAGAAGTACATGTCATCCTGCACCTCTTCATCGTTATTTATTCTGCCAATATTTTCCACTCTTCTTAAATGCCCCATCCACCCCCCCCCCTCCAATCATACACACACACAACACAATTAAAATAAAATAATGAAAAGAGTGGATATCTGAAATCTTAACCATTCCCAGTTGTCTTGCTTTCTCAGGTTTTTAGTTATTATAGATCTCTGCCAATGCCAATTACTTCTCACAAATTCGGACGTGTTGATCCTGTCTCTGGAAACGAGATTGGTGATGGTAGTGGACAATTTGTTTCAAGTGTTTGTTGGAGACGGAAATCGAATATGGTTGTTGCTGCCAACTCAATTGGAAATATGAAGGTGTTACAGATGGTGTGAGGTGCTGAAAAAGCTTGTGCTTTCTACATTCATCCAGGGAGCTTTGCAGTTCTGTGAGCATTTCTTATTTGAATGCCAGTACCAAAAACTGTCTTATGCCTTCTTGGGAGGAAATGTTAGTTGGAACCAGAAACCTGAACAGGTCAAAGACTTGGAAATGGAACCGTTTTCAACTGCAGTAACTTATTTGGTCTCGTATAATTTCTGCGGACAATCATTAATCAACGCTGGCACGGATCATACTGGTTTACAGCTAAGGCTGTGAAAGAGTTAAATGGTTTCAAAACTCCTACGAATTCAGCAAGACATATATATATATATATATAGCTGTTACAAGACCAGGGTTTTGCGCTATACCTCGTCTAGAAGTTGGAAGCCAGCTAAAGATTATTTGACTGAGTGATCAAGCGATTTCTCCTTTTACCTGAAAGAGATCTTTGAAACAAGTTATTTTTTACTGTTAATTTGGATAAGATTAATGAGGTCTGGTATTTAATGGAGAGCATAGTCATGTAAGCGTTTAGCTGTTGGACTAACGTGAAAGAGGATTGTAAATAATTGAAACTCAAAATTTGAGAAAGGCTCATAGCTATGGATTGCTTCTGGGAACTGTAAATTTATACGCCCAAGTGTGCAGTCTTTTATTAAGTGAGGCACACATGTAAGAAGCTGCTTGTTTTTTATATGAGTATCATCTTGTGTAATTAATTTAATTATGTTCATGTTAATAATAAATGTCTCGTATATTTCATTTAATTATGTTCATGATAATAATAATAAACGTCTAGTATATTTAACTAGCATGCATCTAGGGCATTGCCGTGACATGAGCTGCACTATCTTATGTGTTCAATTATATAAAATAGAGGATTCTAATCATCTATATAATGAATGTAATAAGACAGTTTAAAATAGTATAGAAATAAATTATTTTAAAACTTTAAGATAAATTTATTTTATAAGAATGAAAAACAAAGGGTCTCATATTGACTTTTTATCAAACAATAGTAAAAAGAAAAACAAACAAACGATGATGGCAATAAAAGACATTTTGTGTAAAAATAGTTATTTAGAATGATCATGTGAAAAAAAATAAAAAAAAATAATAGAAAAGCATGTGAAGTTGAGTAATATAATATTGTTAATTAAATATTGTTTGATCCTATTAGGTGTTTTATTAAAAATATGTATAATAACTAGAAATTAAAATAATAATGTAATAGCTTTTCGAATATTGGATAATAATAGTTTCCACCATTTGTTTTATATCTATAGTTTGTTTGTCTTGATATGATAAAACTTTTTAGGTATTGCTAAATAAAAATAATGACAAGAAATATTATGTCCAGATAAATGAATGAACTTAAAAAATTCTATTTTAGCTTAATGTAATACAAAACAGTAAAGATTTTACAGAACACTTACAAAAAAAAAAAAAAAAAAAAAAAAGTCACTAAAAGCCAAAAAGGGTATAGGATCAATAAAACCAAAAAACTCATAATAAGGTTGGATCAAAAAATCATATATAACAAAACTTCTATAATCAAAATAAAATAAAGATCACACCAAAAAAGGAAAAAAAAACTTTAGGTAAAAACTAAAAAAAGGGCTTTAAAATAGTACAATTTTAGAGATTAAATTATCTCCAGACAGAAATAAAAAAAAATAACTTAGTCTCTTTTTTTTAGGATTTAGGTTTTGTTATACTTCTATATTCATATTTGATATCAATAGTTATAAAAATTGTTCACTTACCTGCTAAATATAACTAATTTCTTCAAAAAAAAAAAAATTGGATTATTTATTTAAATAATATACATGTTAATTTACTCTAATAATGTATTAAAATCAAATCAAATAGCCTATTTTTAATAATTCAATAAAATATTTTAAGGAAAATTAAAATACAAAAATAAAAATAAGCACAGTAAGAATAATTATAAACTTTGAAGGATTGAAATAAAAGGATAATATAAAGAACCCAAACGAAAAGGCAGAGAAAAATTTGTAGGATGGGTCAAAAATTGCATGACCAAAACTCTAATGACCAGAATAGAAGTTAGATCACAAAATAAGGACCAAAATAAATACAAAATTTTCCAAAAGCTAAAAGAGAGGGCTTAGCTATGGTACAACCCCATTTTGTTTTATTATATTTATTAATTTAATTATTTTCATGTTAATAATAAACGCATGAATTTCAAGTTTTGCATGTACCTGTAATTTTATCTTGACGAGACCAAAAACTTTACGAATCTTACCCTGCTGCATGGATTTACTGGAAATGTAATGAACTTTCAGCATTCTTTCTAGTTATTTTCATTTTTCAGAGAACAAGCATTCATGCCAATGTAGATATAACTTGCGCAAAATACAAGTGAGCAGAACGTCAGTAGATTTCTATTATTGGTTCTACTGCTAAATGAGATTGGATGCTCATTCATTACAGCTGATAAGCTCTGTCACTAGGATCAAAGGAAAGTCATTACACGAATTTAATCTCCTGCGACGGCAAGGAGGTTGTGGATTATATGAAGTCCTGCATAGCATCTATCCTCCCAGCTGCCTGAAAAGTGTCAGATGTAAAGTACCCTGCCTATTGACCTTAAACATGTCTTGCTGTTGTTGAACTTTTGACTGTGTTTCAGCTCTTTTCATTGGAAAAGAATTGAAAAAAAAAAATTGAGTCTTACATAAATTAAGTCTGTGGTTGTTTGCACCAACTAGTAAATATACGAAGATGGGGAGGGGGAGGGGAAGGGCGGCAGTCAATGCAAGTTACACTGTTCTTGTGCTGACAGACTTCTTTTCAGCTTTATCTGCAGATATGTTCTCTTCTGGAAAGCCACCAAGGCTCTAGATCCTTATATTCTAACAAAGCAATGATCAGGTATGTTTTGTCTAAGAGATCTCTGAATCTGATGCATGACCAGAAGATGTTCTTCTTATTCTTGGACTGATCATCATCAACTGGCTTTCTGAACCTGTCCTTAAACTACGCCTGCACTGCAGTTGGGGAGGTCTTGAACGCCCTTTTGGTGTTCCTATGGGATCAAACCCACAGGATGTTAGTAAACCAGAATTTAACCCTTCTGCGTAAACAATTGTAGGATACAGCAGAAAATAATCAGCCACGACATGATTATATGAAGCTAGAGTTACCTGATTGCTTAATTGTTTTCACATCTGGCAATTTCTTCGATATTGAAGGTCTCTTGGCCGTAGTTTCAGTTACACTTGACAACCTTCTTTCAGAAGGGGATGTGAGAGAAGGCGATGGACATGGATCTTCTAGGATGGCAGAATTTTCATCCCCACTAAATGAGGCCTTATCGCTCCCTGATTCTGAAGTTTCTTTCTGAGTTGTTCTTGTTTTCTCTTTTTCAACAACTCTATAAACAAACATCTGAAATGGAATTTGTGCTACCATTGATGATTCTGCTGCATCCCAAGAAGGGAATTTCCTTAAAAGCTTTGTCTCCATGTCTCCGTAGTCTACCACAGGCATCGGCGGCTCTGGTTCTCTATTATAATCAGGGTTCATAATGAGGAACCGTTTTACATAGCGAAGAATCCTACATATGGATGAGAAGCTTGGACGTTGATTTGGGTCAGTATGCCAACATCTCTTTGTCAAGTTGGTCACATATTTTGGTGAATAGAATGGAAATAGAGGCCTCTCTCCAGCTAGGATGTTTCGGCTCATTTTGTCTCCTTGAAGATGGCTGTCCTCGAACGGAACTTTCCCAGTCAAAAGTTCAAAGCAAACCATTCCAAAACTGTACACATCAGCCTTTTCTGTGTATTTAAAATTCTTGGCACTTCCTGTCTGCTCGTTCTCTTCCAAAACTTCTGGAGCATACCAGATGAATGAGAGGGTTTCATTCTGATTTGACGGGTTTTTTGGAGTGAAGTTCTTGACTGAAGAGAGCCCAAACCCTGAAACCTTCGCTTGCAGGTACCCTTCTGAAGTGATGTTTCTTGGTTTAACAAGAATGTTGGAAGGGTTTAAATTACCATGGTAGATTTCCTTTGAGTGGAGATATTCCATTCCTCTGGCAATTTGAAGCATAAGATTAACTACGATGGGAGAAAATGGAATTCGCCTTCTTGGGCCACAGGTCTCTTTGATGTAGCTGCAGAGGTCCCTAGTCATTAGTTCCATAACTAGATAACACTCTTTCTTCTCCTCATCAGTGAACCCACAAAGGAAGTGCAATATATTGGGGTGGGAAAGGGATAACAATGAAGAAATCTCAGGAATTAGGGGCTCAATGTCTCCAAAAAGTGTCTCAAGGCAAAGCTTTCACCCAGCCATAGTATCTCCTTGTACTGACTCCCACTCCCAAGGCGTCTCCTTATATGGTAGTCCTTGGACCGTAATAGGATTGAACATGGTAAGAGTTTCCCATCAACAGTCTCCGATCCTTCCAAGTTTGTCAACAGAATATCTGAGAGTTGCCGCTCTTGCCTTGTTGAGCCTGACATCTTCTTTTCCTGGATTTTGTTTAGGAGTATCCACCTATCTTCTTTCCAAACAGTATCGTACCGATTGCAAAATTCCTGAGAAACAAGATATTGCTTTGCAAACTTCCACTGGAAAAGTCGCGGGTCTTTCCATTCCTTCTGATATTTGTTGGAGTACACAAGTCTCTTCTTCTGTATCTCATCCTGATCCAATCCAGAAAATTCTCCAGCAATTTCAATTGCTTCAATGACAACAGGGAAACAGGATAGCAAGTTATGGATGTGAAACTCAACACAATCAGAGTTCTGATAGAGGGTAATGGCTTTGGCCCACCAATCCTTGGTTTCCAGGCACTGCCTTATGTAACCTTCTCCTTCTTTGAATATTCTATAAATCTCTCTCAATGGCTGTTCAAGTATTCTCCATTTCACATTCTTCTCTTCAAAATTCAGGTTTTGTCTCATCTCTTCAGCTATTGAATCATATGCAAAACTGAATACATCAAGCAACAAACAGCATTGTCGTGGATTGATTTGGATATTGTCGCGAAACACCATCAATGCCTTCAAACTTCCGAGTACCTCTCCAATCTGCCTAAACTGCTCCATTCTGAAACTACAAACTCCAAATATCTGCAAATGGGGTGTTGAGATTTAATATTTTATCCTCAAGCAAGAACCGAAAAACAACGAGAAAATTATCAGAACATCAACTGGAACCACATCAATATGAAGCAAAAGAATATGACTTACCAGATAAAAATGGAACAAATAGAAAATGTATAGCCCCTTCTAAGACCAAGAAACCAATGTCCCTGATCATGTTACAGGTTGTTGATAGACGGACCAAAATTGGCTGATTCCTAAAGGATTCTCACAAACTCAACCCGGAAGAAAATCAGCAAAAATCATAGGTTTCCTCTACCAACCAAGAAAAACATACCAATTAAGCTAATTTAAAACTAGACAAAATGGTTGAAGACCATGTAACAATGTATTATTGCATAGGTAGTGGAATTTTCAGGAGAAAGGTGGCGACAAAATTGTTCTAAAACTGAATAAAGATTCACCAGATGGAAAGAATAACAGAAAAGGAAATCTTTGCCAGGAAAATTGGGCTCAATTAAACGAAGCTGCTACGAAAGGGGACAACAACACTTTTGTTTATGGTTGCACGGCCTGCTTTGTGTATGGTCAATTGTTCAAAATTTTCTCCGGAATTTTCGATGTTTGCTGCTCTAAAAATAGAACCCACAGAAAGTTTGAAATCTCTCCCTAATTACTTGATAAGGTTTATGATAATTAGAGAATAATTATCCATCCTTACTCCGTAGAAGAAAATAAATATAAAAAAGAAAAGTAAAAAAAAAAAAAGAGCTCGCATAAAAATATTTTTATCATTTTTAATGGGTTTAAATATAAATATTGATATTTATTTCTTAAGTATTTTAAAATTTATCTAATTGATATAATCAAAATCAAATTAAGTATTTTTTATATATATGGCTAATTACACTATAAATACACTAATTTTCAACCTTTTTCAATAAAGTATGTGAATTTTAATTTTTTTTGTTTAAGTGTATCAATTTTTTAAAAAATTTCAATAAAGTATTTTCGTCAATTTTTTGTTAACTAGTAGTGTATATGTTATCCTCATAATACAAAATTATAATTTTACCTTTTTTTCTAAATAGACTATATGAATTTTAATTTTCTCGGATTGAGTACATCAACTTTTTCAAAACAACTCAATCAAGCATTGCCATCAATTTCTATTTTAATTGATGATGGGTTCGAATACCAAATTATATTTTTCTCTCTTTTATTAAGAAATTTTCTCCTTAAATTATTCTATCATTTTAAAATTTGACAAATAATTAATTGTCTATACTTACTCCATAGAAGAAGGTATCTATAAAAAGAAAAGTTAAAAAAAAAAAAAGTTGAGCTCGCTTAAAAATATTTTTATCGTTTTTAATAGGTTTATATCTAAATATTGATAGTTATTTCTTGAGTATTTATCTAATTGATGTAATCAAACTCAAATTAAGTTATTGTTTATCTATAGGGCTAATTACACTATAAATACACCAATTTTCAATCTTTTTTCAATTAAGTATATGAATTTTAATTTTTTTCGTCCGAGTATATCAATTTTTTTAAAATGATCAATCAAGTGCTTTTGTCAATTTTTTTGTTAATTGGTAATGTATTTGTTATCCTCATAATACAAAATTATAATTTTTCCCTTTTTTCTAAATAGAGTACATGAATTTTAATTTGTTCAAATTGAGTATACCAACTTTTTCAAAACAACCCAATCAAGTACTCGTCATCAGTTTCTCCTTTAATTGATGATATATTCGAATACCAAATTATTGTTTTTTTCTCTTTTGTTGGAAGAAACTTTCTCCTTAAATTATTTTATCATTTTAAAATTTGACAAAGAATTAAAAAACATATTTTTTGTTATAAAATCTTGAACTAAAATTAATTAGACTTGCTCGTTAAATTAAAAAAAAAAAAAGCTAGGGTTTGAGCTAAAAGTTAAAGGAAACACAAACGTGAGATTTTTCGTTAAGAAGATTCATTTGTGTTTTTCTTTAATTTTCACTCTTAGATCTAACTCGATTTTTTTTAAAAGCAACCTAATCGAGTTTATTTTAAAATTTTATAAATAAAAAATAATATTCTTTAATTATTTGTCAAATTTTAAATAGTAAAATAATTTGGAGAGAAATTTTTTTCAACAAAAATCGAGTAAAATTATAATTTTATATTCAAACATGTCATCAATTAATGAATAAATTAATAAAAAATATTTAATTAATAATTTTAAAAAAGTTGATGTACTCAAACAAAAAAATTAAAGTCCACGTATCGATTGGAAAAAAGTAAAATTCTAATTTGATATTTCGAGAGTAACAAACACATCATTAGTTAAAAAAAAAAATTAACAAAAGTAATTGATTGACGAGTTTTGAAAAAATTGGTATACTCAAATAAAAAAAATTAAAATTCATATACTCGATTGAGAACAAATTAAAAGTATATATATATAAGTGATTAGCACCTTCTTCTTTTTTTTAAGTTGGGTTCTAATCTTAATGTTAGTAACTTATAGATGCAAGTTGGGGCTCGATGACCAATTAATATTGTAAATTTATGTATTATCAAAAAAAAATATTGTAAATTTATATGCATGTTTGGTAGTTATACTCTTAGTTAGTGTTGTTTTTTGTTTAAAAATGGTGTTTAGTTAATGTGTGCTTTGTTTTGAAATCAAAGTAGATGTTATGTTAAATAGTTGTTTATTGTGGGATTCTGTTTTTTCAAAATCAAAATGACAACTTTCTCTGTTAATTGTTTTTAAAATTACACATTTCAAAGATATTAGTGTTTTATGTAATAATATTTCAATTTTTTTTCTTTCTATATATATCATTGATTTCATTGAAACGATATGCATGTATATATTATCACTCTATTTGACCTTTTTTATTTTAGTTTTTTAACTTAAAAACTACTCTAATAAAAAGTTAAATCATCTAATATGAATGAAATACAATTATTAAAATATTTTAATATACTGTAGTCTTTATCGGTCATTTTACATCTCAAGAGCACAACAATATAATTTAATTAAATACTATTTATATGTTTTAAATATTTAGCATAATAATTAATTACGAAGCACTGTTTTTATTTCATAACCCAATATCGAACAAGCCTTATATTGCAAACACTTTAATTTTAATTTTTTAAAATTGAGTAAACAATCCATTCAGATGTTGATCGATCCAGAGTGTAAGCTTATGTTAAACAAAAGCCTAAGTCATACTCCGATTATTAAGGTGGGGGCTGTTTTTATACATTATAATTATCTTTTCCCTCTTATATATCCTGAGGAAAAACATTTTTATTTTATTTTTTAACAAAAGGAAGGAGACAGAGAAGGTAAGCAAGAGAGCATTTGCCAGCAAACACAGCTTGGCAATTTAACTCGGTTTAACGGTAAAAATTACCTCCGTTCTATTATAATTTGATAATTTCAGATTTTTATTATTAATTTACGTAATTTGAACTTAAAATGTCGATTTTTGAGCAAATTCTATCCAAATCCGTTAATTGTAACGATCAACTTATTTTTTCTATTATTATTTTTTTTTTGCTGTTAATTTTGTTTAAAAATGCTTTCTTTCATTTTTCAAGAAAAACTCTTTCTATTTAAAATTTTTACATATTAATCCCTTTTATTTTTCATAGTCAATCAAATTGTTATTTGTGTATAATTTTTTTCAATTTTAAAAAAATAACATTCATGTAGTATTATTATCCATTAAAACAATCAACTTCTATAATTAAAAAATACAAATCTATTGGTTGAACTTGATCAATTGAAATGATCAATAATTAATTTTAACTGAAAATTTTCTTTTGTCCTCTCAATAAATTTATTCTTGCGATCGTTGATCATTAAATTTTAAATATAACTATATTTTTTTTAATATTTTTTTATCTTCACATGTTTTATAGGATTTTTTTTCTCACTATTGATTGAAATATATAATATGCATTTAAAATTGTTAGAGTTAGAAAATTATTTTTTAAAAAATTTTTAATTTAATTAAATTTTTAGGTCTCACAAGTGAATGCTCTTAAAAAATGAAGGAAAAACATTTTTATTATTTTTTAAAATTAATAGTAAAAAATAAATAAAAGCAAAAAACAAATTAATTGTCAACTAGGTTGATCTGTTACAATTAACGAATTTGGATAAAATTTGCTTAAAAACTGATATTTTGAAATTTAAATTATATAAATTGATAATAAAGACATGAAATTGCTAAATTGCAGTAAAACAGGAACAATTTTTGTCGTAAAACCAATTTCACCGAGTAACAAAGTAAAAACTAAAACAATTAAAAGGAGGATGTTTTAGAAACTAAAAGAATTAAAAGGAGGATGTTAAAAACAACTGTAAATTATAATAGCTTTATGAGATATCATAAAATTATAGAAATTATTCAAAAGTTTGAAAATTGAATGGAAACCTCTTATTATATCCAAAATATCCTTAATTACTATTTTAAAAAACAGTTAAAAAATAGAGGAAAAATATTAAAAGTGAAAAAAAAGAACGAAATTAAATAGTGAAAATAACATTATTCATGTATTAAAAAAATCATGTCCTATTTTTTTTATATTCTTTCTCTATTTTTTTTAATTCTTAGTTTAACTATCTTCTTAAAATATTAATTATGGATATTTGGATATAAAATGAGATTTTTATAATATTTTTTTTAAACCTGAAGGCAGCTTTTCTTAAATCTTTAAATTTTAAGTGATTTTTTTAATTTCAAAATACCTTAAGAATATTGTTGTCAATTACCTTAAAACAAACAATCCTAACATACATCTCACGAAACATAGGTTTAATAAATCTAATGAGTGATTTTTCGAAAAAGTAATGCTAATTTTATAGGAATTTTTTTAAAAAAAATATTATGCATTACGTGAGTAGATCCCATAAATCCAATGATTTTTTTGATTTTTTTTTTTACTCACACATCCAAATAAATCCAATGATTGAATGTTTTTTTTTTAAAAAAAAAAAAGATTTTGGAAAGGATTAATTTCAATTCACCCTATGAGGTTAGAGATGAATTCTCTCGTGATTTCAATTGTTTTAACATTCCCCTCGAAGTTTTAACATCGAATCAATGAACAATTTTTTCCTTGAACTTTTGAAATTTTGATCAAATAAAATCTCTTACAAATAATTTGGTGAGATAAAATCTTTTACTTTCAATTAAAATTTTCAAATGATGCCACATATATTATTTATATTTAAAAATAAAAATATAAAAAATCATAAAAAATTAATAGAATATAGGGAACGTAAATATAAATATTTGTTTTTATATAATACTCAGAAAATATCAAATTTTTTAACTATGAATTTTTTTTTTTACCAAATACCCTTTTCTAAAATGCAAAAACAAAAATAAACAATAATAAAAACACGTAAAGTCACATGACCTACATGTTTTATTATTATTGCATTTCAATTAGGGGTATTTTGGTCAAAAATATTTAGTTGGAAAAACTGATCAGAAGGACAAATTAAGCATTTCAAATACTTTTGAAAATAAATGAAATGCAATTAAAAATATAAAGGTGTATAGAAAACTTTAAGTATTATATAAGAAAAGATTAATATATTTATCCTAAAATTTATATATCAAACTAAAAAGTTATAGGGAAAGTTTAAACTATGGCGCTCATAAATAAATTTGCATCACGTATAGATGTCAATATTAAATTGTTTTATTAAATATATTGTTGCTTTGTTAGTTGATAATTACACCCTTGCAACAATGAAAAAATTTAGAAGTTGTTTATCCTTGGACATTAGGCTTTTTTAGTTTTAAGGTTTAATCTTTTGTGGTCTTCCTAGTTTGTTTTTTTTTCTAATTTTTAAATTTTTGTTTTTCAAAATAAACCATATAAAAGATAAGATAAATTTTAATTTAGTATCCTATATTTTTAAATATAAATTTTGTACATGGTATCATTTAAATTTTTTATTTGAAGAAGAAAATTTGTCTCATCAAATTATTTTAAGAGGGTTCCAGTTGATTAAATTTCAAAAGTTTAGGAATTGAAAAAACTTTTTTCTATTGGTTTGGGTAACTTGACGATGAACATTGATACGTGATCGAAACCTTAAGAGGAGACATTGATGCAATCGAAACCTTACGATACAAACTAGATCCATCCCATATGTCAAGGGTAATTTGAAATTAACCCTTTCGGAAAGGATTATTCGGCATAAAATTAGCATTGTTTTTTTTAAAAAAAATAAAAAAACGAAATCATCATTTGCATGTTTTCAAATTTTAATGTAATAAAAATGAGGAAATAAAAAAGAACTCGACCTGTTTTAATAATTTCAGAATTTTTTTTTTTAAATCATTTTAATTAGTAAACACAATTTAAGAAAGTTCGAGTAAATAAAAGAGAAGGACACGGTTAAGCAAAATATAAGAAAATGCAGGGCATGAATGTAAACAACTTAAAAGGTTACAATAATGGACAAAAGACTGTATATTATGTGTCTTCTACTTGATTTTGGGTCGGTATGTTGCCTGGTGTTGCAGCCACCTACCGACAGCCAAGTAGAAGAAGTCACGCCACCATATGTGGTGCATATTCCTCTCTGGTTCTTCCAAACTCTTGACAACCAGTTGTTTTACCTGTAGATGTGTTAATGATACGATGGGCCATTATAATGTATAGTGCCCTCCACGTAGTGAATGCCTGTGGTTGTTTGATTAATAATGCAGTTGCAGGCAATGTCAGATTTTTCATAGAGATTTGTGGTCAAGAAGAGTTGGAGAGATAGATGAGTTATTGCCATCTATCTAATCTAGCTACCTTAAACTTGTGGATTTAATCAAACAAGGAAAAATCTTGAGAAAGATAAAATCAAACACTGATATAAGTTGGCTATCCTCATCTTGGCCAACGTATTGTAGCAATTACCATTAATGCGGTTGATGGGTTTCATTAATGATCAGTTAGGAAAAGAGGACAGAATGTGCTACAGTATAAGAAATGTTAAGAGATTTCTTGTGTTTATGACAATGCAAGTGATTAGATTATAATGAGTTTGGTTCGTTGTGATTTGCAAGAGAATTAACTGATTGGATCCACATGACACCAGCCATTGCAAGTGATGTTATTTGAAAAATCCATTTGTGCGAGCTGATTTAACTCTTTAATCTGTTGAATTGCTGAAAGAAAAACAAATTAGTTGTTTTTGTAAAGATTGGCGTGTAATTGTGGAGTCCAGGGAGGATTAGTTTGGAGACTAACATTAGTTGTTCTAAAGGAAGGACAAGGCTTAAGTATCATACAAATAAGCTGTTACTGGTCATCATTGAATTGAATAATCAATATTTCAGTTGTCTTTTGACACATCACAAGAAATGGTTAGCTGGAATATTGGTTTAAACTTTAGCGTACAAGCACGCCTTCAAATTTTGTATGTTTTCCTAATTACTAAACTATAATAAATTTGCGTTCGATTAATTGGACGTAAACAGCAAAATCGAAGGTTGAATCAGAAATACTGCTTCCTAGTTATTATGGATGTATGGATGGCCAGGCAATAAAAAGTATAGCTTTGTGCAGAAGGCCCTTAATTTTTTTTTTTTTTATGGGTCTCAGTAGTTCACAAAGACGCCGGCAAATTCGTTTAATTTAACGAATGAGTTATAAGAACAATGAAGAAAATTCATCTACCTCCAAAGTATCACCATATTTATTATTCCCCTAGGTTTTGGAAATTATATATTTAATTCTTTTTTTTTAATATGTTCATTTATTAGTTGTCATGAGTTTATTAGTCCTTTCATCAATTTCTTGCTTTCCCAATTTATTTTGTTGTTCTTTTTATGAAAAATAGAAAGAAAGAAAGAAAAAAGCAAGCAAAATGGACAAATTTAATTAGAGGATAAGGCATTTTTGAAAGGAAAAAAAAAAAAAGGAGTAAATTGAGATTGGTCAATGCTTGTCAAGAGATTATTTAGTTATTTTAGATATTATAAGGATCAATTAATTAATTTTGACAAACTATAAGAACTGAGTTGCAATTAACTCCTTTCACTTTTAGTTCTTGCTCATTTACAACCTTGTATACAGGGGTGTAAAATCAAGAATCTGAATTCTCTTATCAATACCCCTTCTTGCGTTGCCAAAATATAACCAGTGAGTAAAAATTGAATGCAATAAAAATTGCGAACCAACCAATCACGCAATTAACGTGAAAGATGTTGGTTGCCTCACTAATTCGATGGTTTGTTGATCATTGAGAGGAATATCCAGTGGTGAGTATAACTTGAGAGGAATATCCAGTCCAATCTAAGCCAGGATAATGACCTTGAATTAATGTACCTAATTGCTAATCCACCATGCTTTCATACGGTTCAAAAACTCACATGACTACTTGAGTTTTCGGCTCTAACCACTTTGGTTGAAAACGACTTGTTACTAACGTTAGAGGTAAATATTTCCCGTCTCTGCTAGGGCCACATTTGCAGTACTAGAGAAGTCTTGGGCTTCTCCACAATTTTAATTTTTCCGAAATTTAAATAAATCCCAGCTCATGATTAAGCAACTAAGCAAGTATTGTTTTTTTCTCACAATAAATTTGCAACATTACCCTACCTCGACGATGTTTGGGTCCCTTTACATTCCACGATCTCTCATTAAACTTCTATAAAAACCCACCAAAATTCTACACCTAACCTGCAGATTTGGCCAAGTTACTCTAAGTTCATATAAGTCGCAAGGCAAAAAAATGAGCGGAGGTGGAATGGAGTCAGTAGCCAGGCCACCTTCAAACATGGGCAATGGACCAAACGGGCAGCACGCAAAGGAGCGGTGTGGGAACTTTCAGATGCCTTTGCACTACCCAAAATACACCCGAGCCGAATATGAGACCATGCCAGATTGGAAACTTGATTGCCTGCTTAGAGATTATGGTTTGCCCATCACTGGAGACGTTGAACAGAGAAGGAAGTTTGCCATGGGAGCTTTCCTTTGGCCCCATTAATTAGGCTTGGTAGTTTGTTTCATTAACTGTGATCATATAATTGTGATGTGAGGCGATCAGGTATTGTTATGTTGTATGCACAAATATACCTGTTGATTTGTTTTGGTGTGCTTGGATTGTATTATCAGTTTGAAGGGAATTAGGACTAATTAAGGGCATGATGTCTGGGAGGAGTAATTAATTCATGACGTCTGGGAAATAAGTTTAGTTGTTAGGTATTGTGTGTAGACAGTCGTTGTACTAATGTGCTGTGTAATAATCGTGTGGGTGTTGTTATGGGATCTCTTTCTCTTTCGTGGTATGGTCAACAATCTTTGTGATCTCCATTTGGATATTGTCTTGCATATCTGTTTTTTCTGTTGGTAAAATCACCCTTTTGCCCCTTGTTTTTGTGACAAATGTTACCCTTTTTCTGTTGGGAAAATAATGTTTCACCCTTTTGCCCCGTCGATGACTGCCATGTATTATATTGTTAGACACAGGCCAAACTGCCCTTTAATAAATATAAGGACTGGACTAAAGTTTTTTCCTGAAACATCAAGCAGCTTAAACATTGGGTTCACCACTATCCAGTTGCCAATGGGGTCATTTAGTGGCTGCCGATGGGATGAGCAGAGGTGAGCACTATTATGTTAAAACAAAAAAATCGAATCAAATCAAATTAAATTAGCAATTTCAATTTAGGTTTTATAAAAAAAGAAAAAAAAATTTCAATTTGGTTTGATTTTTTTAAAACAAATCAATTTTCACCTAAAACCGAATTAGTATTTTTTTTAACACACCTACCCAAGGCTCATAGCATTTTCCTATGATTTTCTTTGCTAAAACTTCAATTCAAACTATTAGCATTTCTTGAAATTATAAAAAAAGCAACCTTTCAGCTTGATTCAAGAAAAAATTCAAAATTCAAAAAAAAGATGAAAAAAAAAATTGGTTTTCAATCGAAAACTGAAAAATTGAACCAAAAAATTCAGTTTTTTTAACCAAAAAACCAAAACTCAATTTGGTTTGATTTCAGTTCTTGTTTTAATCAATTCGATTAATCGAAAAAAAAATTGAATCAAATTGAAAAACCGAATGATTACCCCTAGTTGGTTTTTCCTAAAAAAAAAAATGGTTCTTGATATTATTTTATCATCACTGTGTATTGAATATAAAAAAAGATAAGGACACAAATAATTCTCTTAAGAGTTTTATTTTACATCAATATTTGCTTCTTAAAAAAAGAAAAAAAGAAAATGAAGCATATTTGATAAGTTAGTTGATAAATCAAGCTTCACTTTGCATGCTAACATTAGGGATAACAATGAGTCAAATATAGACCATCTATTTGTTCCAGCTAATGAGTATTGAGAGGAATAACGATAAAAAAATATATATTTGTTAATATGGTTTTGAAGTATGGATACCTACTTTATACATTATACATATATATAAACATAAAGGGGCCTAATTGTACAAACTTTATAAAGGGACCAAAATATTTTTTATACAAACTTTGAAGATCATAAAAACTTATAAATAAAGGATCAAAATAACTTTTTATAAAAACTTAAATAAATTATTTTTTACTAGTATTAAATAGATGGATAAAATTGGTTATAAACCGTATGAATTTATAAGATATTTTTTTAATAAATACGGAGATAATATTTTTTAATTAGAATAAAAATTGAATTAGTAGAATGAATAGCTATCCCTAGCTAACATTAATAAACCATTTATATACAATATTTTATCAACAGAAGTGCGTGGATGGCAGTGTATCGGCACTTGGGAGATGAAAAGGAGCTAGGGTCTACGGCTCCGATAATCTTTAAGGAACACCTTGCTGAAGCATGAAATGTTTGTTGTCTTTCGTTAACAAACAAAATTTTCTTTTTATTTGCTCCCTTCAGCAGATATTTCCGACTTCCATTCCTGAGCATGTAAGACTGTACGTACTAGATCACGCGCAACAAAAAGAATATATTAGTTATGTCAACTATTATCGATAGTAATGGCTCTTTTTGGAAAAATCAAAAATCAGAAACCAAGACACTGCAATTTTTTTTTAGGTTAAAAGAATCAAACTTTTCTTAAGCTTTATTTTATTTAAAAATCAATTTTTAAACTCTTAATTTGTGTTTTGACCTCTCCGAATTTTGTTATAAATTTAATTAATTTTATAATTTTCAACCATCACCATTCTTTTTTAAACAATTAAATTCGTGATATTTTAATATGAGTTTTTACATACATATTGGAGAAAATTCAATCTAGTTTTTATAAAAATTATAGAATTTTTCAAGGTCATAAGTTATATTTTTTTAACATTAAAAATATAAAATATAAAATAATTTCAAATGATTTTATTTTTTTAAAAAAAAAGGTTCAGATAAATCTCATCCAATAATTTTCATCTTGAGAATATTTATCTATTTTTTATTTTTTTTAATAAATGATAAAAAACTAAAAAATAAACTAAATCTCAAAAAAAAAAATTCAAGAAAGTAAAAACACAACTAAAGTTTAGAAGATGCTTGACTTTTTTAACTTTCTTTTTTTTTTAACGTTAAATACTACAATTTTAATCACTTGCAAAATAATCGATTCATTATAATTGTGATCAGTTAACTAAAGTCTACGCTTCTTCTTCTTCTTCTTCTTCTTCAGAGTTGGATTTTTTTTTTCTATTTTATTACAAAAATGATGTATGAATGGATTAATCATAATTTTATAGCCTCTCTTCTCGTTCATCTCAAAAGCTCTAGGTTAGAACCAGCAAAACGAGAGTAGAGACTTAATTGGTTGACTGATTCAAATATATGGATTCTATCATTTTTTTTAATCTGTTATTTATAAATCAATGTTTTGATATTTCACAATCTATTGGTAAGGTCTTTCCGTCTATTTTAGTTTGGAAAACTAACAAAAAATGCCTTTATATTTTGTAGACTTTAATTTACCCCTCAAAACCATATATACTTTTTAAATTAACTCCAGAAAAAAATTTTCCACGTTATTTATTTTAATATATATATTATTCGAAAGCAAATTCACTCAAAACAAGAGCACCAAAAATATAATAAATATAAAATATTTTAATAATATGTAATCAATAAAATCATAAAACAAAGAAAAATAAAAATTCAAATCACTTTAAATTGAATTAATACAAAAATTTTATAAATATAGGTCCTTTAATTTTATCACAGGAAAATAAAAACAAAACTTGAAGATGCTTTCGGTTTTTTTTGTTTTTAATAAGAAAATTGAGAGGCAAGCTGCCCACTAGGACAACAAGATGACAGAGTTCAAGAACCAGATATAGATTAATTTAATAGATGGAAGAAAAAGAAAAAGAAAAAATAATTCAATTCAAATCAAATCAAATAAACATATTTAGCATGTTGTTATAAAATAATGAATGTCCATCTACTTTTTATATCCTTACTATTCATAATCCTTAATGTGATTCAATTCACAATTCAATATGAGAAATTGAAAGGGTGATGCAATTGATGTACTTTTAATTATTCATAGTCCTTTCTAATTCTCATCTCAGTTTTGAGGCCTATAAATAGGCTTGATTGTTCATTTGTTGATGTACAAGTTTTTTAGAGAGATTAAGAGAATAACTTGAAGTTTTCTCACTTGTATTCACTTTATAGTGAATTCTTCTTCTTGCCATCCTTCCTTTAAATTCTCATATATCTTTTATTTTTCACAACATGTTATCAAGCACGATTGTTCTACCAAACGATGCAAATCATCTAGCTTATTAAGAGGTATGTACCTAATCTATCTTTTATTTTAAATCTAATAGTACATATAATATATATTTGAAAACTTGAATAATCTAATATATATTCTAATAATCTAATGCATGTTGTTTTGAAAAGTTTGAATATTATTATTATATTTGTTTTTATTTTCTAACATCATTATTATATCTTGTATTATAGAATTTTGATAATGTTAAACCTCACAAAGCTTGATTTTGTGGCCCTTGACATTTCGGGCAAGAATTATTTATCATGAGTGCTTGATGCTAAGTTAATATCATCTACTTTTCATGCTTCAAATATGCTCATGCAAGTAGCATATCAAGATCATCTATTTTTCATGCTTTGAATATGCTCCCGCAATAGCATATCAAGAAAAAGAGTTTAAGAAATATTATGAATCGATTTCATATTTGCTCATGGCTAAATAAAATAAAAAGCTATTGATGAAAAAGAATAAATCTCATCCAATTGGATCTATTCCATTCCCCGAAGTAAATGTGACAATTTATAATAATTTTATACATAGATGAAAATGTGGTCGAGCCATGAATATGGTCAAAATAATTATCATTATAATCGTAATGATCATAATATTACATCTCACCACCGAAGTGGATAACTATGAAAAAGAAAAGAAAAGAATGAAAATAGATAAAGTCGACATTCTCAACGAGGACGTGTTATAAATATGATATAAATGGACATTATCGGTGTACCAACCGTACACCAAAGCACTTCATCAAGCCTTGTCAAACCTTGTTGGAAAAAAAAATATATATATATAGGCTAATTTTATATATCAAAGTAATAGTAATTGACATTAATTAATTATTAGTTTTTCTATTTATAAATAGAATGTTTTATATTTCTTATAATTTATGTTGTATATTGATGGTTATAAATTTATTTTACTATTTATTTGTTTGTTTGTGTTTATGAGGAATATATTGATTTATTTATTTTCTATTGATTTATTTGATTATTTATTTTATGTTAATATTATATATGATAATATCAATCTAATAGAAAGCTCTAGAAGAGCGACTATATTATTATCTAAAGAGATAGATTTTGAAGGCTCTAGAAGAGCGATTATATCATGACTTGAAGAGATAAATTTTTGAAACTCTAGAAGAGTGAATAAATTATTACTTGAAGAGAAAATGTTTAAAGACTCTAGAAGAGTCGATATATTATTACTTGAAGTGACTAATTTAAAGGCTCTAGAAGAGCAAATATATTATTATCCGAAAGGATAAATTTATTATGAATGATGTACTATTTTCTTCAAAGTCTTATAGAAATTTGTTAAGTTTCAAAGATACTCATCTGATTTGATATCATATCAAGATAGCAAATGTGAATACTTATATGTTATAATCATTATATCGGGTAGAAAATATCTATCAAAAAATTTATCCATTTTCTCTTCTAGTATTTATTACAAACATTGAAATGATTGAAACAAATATTGTAGTAAATCGAAGTTTACTAATTCAAATACTTTTATTATGTGACATGACCAATCGTGCTATCTTGAGTCTTTCATTATGTGAAAAATTATTAAAAATTCATATGGACATTTATCGAAGAACCAGGAGATTCTTCAATTTAATGAACTTTCTCATGTTCCGCATGTTGCCAAGGCAAATTGATGATTAAGCCATCATCAAGTAAAATTGAGATTGAATCTCTAGTATTTTAGAATGTATTCAAGGTGATATATGTGGATCAATTTATCCACCATGTGGACCATTTACATATTTTATGATTTTGATAAATGCATCCACAAGATGGTCATACATATGCTTATTATTTACTCGAAACTTGATGTTTTCGAGATTGTTAGCAAATAATTTGATTTCGAGCATAATTTTTAAATTATACAATTAAAACAAGTCACCTTGATAATGCTGATGAATTTATTTCTCAAGCATTAAAATATTATTGATTGGCTATTAAAATAAAGGTTAAACATGTTGTTGCTCATGTTCATACTCAAAAAGGTTTAGCAAAATCATTTATCAAAAGGCTCGAATTGATAGCTAAACCGTTATTTAAAAATAAAACTCTCCGTTTATGTTTGAGGACATGCAATCTTACATGTAGCAACACTTATTCGCATATGACCCATGAGTTATAAGAAATTATCTCCTCTTTAATTGATTTATGGTCATGAGCCAATTATTTCTTGTTTAAAAATTTTTAGCATTGCAGTGTATATCCTTAGTACTTCTCTATAATGAAATAAAATGAGCACTTAAAAGAGATTGAGAATATATGAATCCTCTTCGATAATTCAATCTCTTGATTCATGAACAAGAGGAAATTTTTGCAACTCAATTTATCGATCGCCATTTTGATGAAATAGTTTTTTCAACATTAGGGGAAGAGAATAAGCAAAATAAGCGAGTTGAAAATGTTGAAAAAAAATTACATGGAGTACTCTATCTTATATCACCTTGATTCTTCTAGAAGTAATGTGAACTAGAAGTTCAAAAGATAATTCATTTATAAGATATTGAAACCAACTGCCAGATGCATTCTCGGATCTTAAATGAGTAACTAAAATACATATCTCTCGCTAAGAATGCTCCTATTATAATTAATGTCCCGGAAGGATAATCTATTAATATTATAGCTAACAACTTTAAGGCATGCTCGAAGCGTGGAAGACCGATCGGTTATAAAGATAAAAATCTCTATAAGAAAAAGGCAAGATAAAAATATTCACAAAATGTTCTAATATATTTCGATAGTAAGCTTCGGAAGAAGTCCAAATACTTGAGAAAAATCAAGAGATTTTGATAAATTATATCAATGTAGGGAGAAAATAGGACCGAAAAGAAATATCTATTGATAAGACTTTTGCATATAATATTGCAATTGATATTATGGATGAAAATAAGGATCCCGAGCCTAAATTATTGAAGAATATCGACATAAAGATGATTGGCCTAAATGAAAAGAGCAATCTAGGCAGAATTATGTTCTCTTATAAAAGAGTATTTTGAACCCATAGCTAAAACACCCGAAGATGTTAAGCTAGTGGGATACAAATATGTATTTATGAGAAAATGAAATAAGAAAGATGAAATTATAAGATATAAAGCAAAACTTTTAACACAAAAGTTTTCGTAAAGAATTGACATTGACTATGAGGAAACATATTCTCCTACAGATGGATGCAATTGTCTTTTGTTATCTCATTAGCTCGGAAAATATATATGAAAAACATTCAAATACATGCATTTAATGAATGTGATCACGGTTTATTTATTCATTTGAAATGATATCGGTATAAAAGTCCTAGAAGGACTTAACATGCCGAAGCATGTAATACATATTCTCGAGAAAAGAATTCAATTAAATAATGAAGATCTCTATTAGGATTATTTTAGTATTTGTTTTATTATTTGGTTTTTAGAAATTTAATTTATACTTTTTATATTTCATTTTTATATCTACTCGTTTATTACTAAACCATGTGCATGTGATATAATCACTTCAATGATTATTTATTGAAAGAAAGTTATAAAAAATAACCTTATTTGTTCATATATTTTTATTTGAAAAGGGGTTTGTTTTATATGTTGATAACTTAAATATTATTGAAACTCCCGAAGAGATTCCAAGTGTCATAAGTTACCTAAAAAGAGAATTTGATGTGAATATCTTAAGAAAATAAAATGTTATCTCGACTTGCAGTTCGAGCACTCGGAAAATGAGATTTTCATTCATCGATCAATTTATATCGAAAAAGGTTCTACAATGATTCTATATAAAGATCATTCATTAACTAGCCCAATGGTAGGTCATTCACTTAATATCCAAAAAGACCATTTTTAACCTTGAGAAGATAACGAAGAACTACTTGGTCCCGAAGTATCATATGTTAGTGCCACCGGTGTATTGATGTATCTTGCTAATAATACTCGACTTGATATAGTCTTTTCTATAAATTTATTAGCAAGATATAGTTCTGCTCCAACATAGAGACATTGGAATGGAATTAAACATATATTACGTTATCTCCGAGGAACAAGTGATATTGGCTTATATTACTCTAACAAATCAAAGAATGGATTAATTGGTTATGCGGATGCGAGTTATTTATCCGATCCACACAAAGCTCGATCTCAAACTGGTTATGTATTTACATATGGAGATACAACTATATCATGACGTTCTATGAAGCAAAATATAGCCGCTACATCTTCAAACCATGCAGAAATACTAGCAATTCATGAGGCAAGTCAAGAATGTGTTTGGCTAAAATCAACGATCCATCATATCCGAGAGACATGCGGTTTATCTATCAAGAAAAGAAATTCCAACAATATCATATGAAGATAATGCTCGCTTGAATAGTTCAATTAAAGGAAGAATACATCAAAGTGATAATCCAAGTAGATTTGTTCACTAAGGTGTTACCTACCACAACTTTTGAGAATATGATTCACAAGATTGGAATGCGTTGTCTTAGAAATCTTAAATAATGCCTTCAACGAGGGGATACCAAAATGGAGATTAATGTGTGCAAGGAATATTGTACTCTTTTTCCTTCACTATGATTTTTTTTCCATCGGGTTTTTTCCTAGTAAGGTTTTAACGAGGCATATTCCTTGTACAATGGACATTCAATGGGGAGTGTTATAAAATAATGAATGTCCATCTACTTTTCATATTCCTATTACTCGTAATCCTTAATGTGATTCAATTCACTATTCAATATGAGAAATTGAAAGGGTGATGCAATTGATGTACTTTTAATTATTCATAGTCCCTTCCAATTCTCATCTCAATTTTGAGGCCTATAAATAGGCTTGATTGTTCATTTGTTGATGTATAAGTTTCTTAAAGAGATTAAGAGAATAACTTGAAGTTTTCTCACTTGTATTCACTTTATAGTAAATTCTTCTTCTTGCCATCCTTCCTTTAAATTCTCATATATCTTTTATTTTTCACAACACATGTTGATTTTTGACTTTGTTTTTTTTCTATTTTGAAATGAACTAACTATATACAAAAAATTATTTTTTAAATTTTAAGTGAAGTTGCGATATTTAATGTTTTAAAGTTCGATTTTTTTTAAAATTGTGTATTAATTTTTTTATTGATTAAATATTGAATTAATTATATTTTTTTATTAATATGATTTTTATAGCGAATTTTATTTTAAAATAAAATTTTATATACACATATTTAAATGAATCACGTGGGAAGTCGAAAGTTAATTGATAAATTATTTATATTGTTTTATTTTTTTGGGTGGGGGGAAGGGGGTGGGGTTACACAAAAAGATTAATTTCCATTTTTTTTTTTTTTTTGATAACGGAAATGCAGGAATGATGATATTAATAAATAATTGAAATATTAGGAAAGTAATTGATAGAAAATAAACGTTCGGATAGAAAGTGATATGTCCCATTCATTTTGAAAGGCTAAAATGAAATAAACCCAGAATGAACGGGCTGAATTAGTGAATCAAAAGTCAAAATATTACAAAACGTACGCAGGCCCAATCGAAATCCGTTAATTCATAGTTGGAGATAAAAGACCAAGGTATTACGCCCATACAGAAAAGGAGGCCCATGACCTTAAGCTACGCATAGTACGCACATTAGCAGACGATGCTTGCCGGCACTCCAGCGAGTGAGTTGCTTCTTCACTTCGGTGTATAAAAGCATTGATATTTAGCGCACAGACACGCACGCAAATCCAAAATTTCGGGGATTCCCTTTTTCCCTCAAAAATTTTCCTCTGTTTTTAAAAATCCTCTCCGCGCCAGATTCATAACTCAGATTTTCATATCTCTCCGTCGATCCCAAAACCCTAATTTTCTCGAGAAAAAAAAAGCAAGAGTAGCAAAAATGCCGAGAGAGATAATCACGCTGCAAGTAGGACAATGCGGGAACCAGATCGGCATGGAGTTCTGGAAACAGCTTTGTGCCGAACACGGCATCAACAAAGATGGCATTCTCGAAGATTTCGCTACTCAGGTAGGTCTTCGATCCCCACTTTCTTATCTTTATCTTCTGTTTGGTTCTTGAAAAATTGTATTCTATTATCTTGACCTAAATTAGGGAATTTAACTGACTACAGTGTTTTCCTTTCTGCTATTTATTTGGAATTGTAAAATAAAAATATATAATTTATGAAATGTTTTAATGAACTTTAATATGATAGAGTTTGTATGAATGTGGGGGTGGATTAATGTCAATTTGTTGAACTTGGTGTGATTCAGGGTGGTGATAGGAAAGATGTGTTTTTCTACCAAGCGGATGATCAGCACTACATACCACGAGCTTTACTAATTGATTTGGAGCCTAGGGTAATAAACGGTATTCAAAACAGTGAATATCGAAATCTTTACAATCATGAGAACATCTTTGTTTCAGACCATGGTGGCGGTGCAGGAAATAATTGGGCCAGCGGATATCATCAGGTTTGTTGCTTGGCTGTCCTATAAGAAAAATAATTTGAATTCTTTTTTTCTTTTTGGGGTATCCATGGTAAAATATTTCTTGGCTTTTCGAAAGTTTTGCAGCTAGGTTCTTATTGTCATCAACTGAGTTTTGTGTGATTTCTGGTCAGGGAAAGGGCGTTGAAGAGGATATAATGGACATGATTGATAGAGAGGCAGATGGAAGTGATAGTCTTGAGGGTTTTGTCTTGTGCCATTCGATTGCTGGAGGAACAGGCTCAGGTTGCTTTAATTGTCATTGCCTTGTCTTTTAAAGTTCTGAAGTTGTGATGCATTTGTGTAGTACTCTCATACAAACATCTTTACTGATAAATTTGGTTCGAATCTGACGAATGGTCCAGATTTGAACACTTGAATTAATGCAGTTCTGGTAAGCATAGGTTGGTTCAAACTTAGATTGCTCTTGGTTTATGGTAGATACCTTGTGGATCACACTAGATAATGTTGTGGCCACTGGCCACATATTCAAAATGGCTGCATAGTATTTGAATTTAATTGTAGCTAATATATGATGGAACCCAAATCAGTGCTCTTAGTTGCTTATTTGCTTACCTCTTGAGTGCCTGCATTATATGATGAAGGTATGGGCTCTTATCTGCTGGAGACTTTAAATGATCGCTATAGCAAAAAGCTTGTTCAGACATACAGTGTTTTTCCTAATCAGATGGAGACAAGTGATGTGGTAGTTCAACCCTATAACTCACTTTTAACGCTCAAGAGACTGACTCTAAATGCGGATTGTGTTGTTGTTCTGGACAATACTGCACTGAATAGAATTGCTGTTGAACGCCTACATTTGTCAAATCCCACATTTGCTCAAACAAACTCTTTGGTATCTACTGTAATGTCTGCCAGCACAACTACTCTGCGGTATCCAGGATATATGAACAATGACTTGGTTGGTCTTCTTGCGTCTTTAATTCCAACACCAAGATGTCATTTTCTTATGACAGGATATACACCACTCACAGTGGAGCGCCAGGTAAGATTCTAACTTGATTCCATTTAATTTGTTCAATAATCATATTTTGTTTCATTAAGAGTCTTATAATTGATTATGTAAATAATCAGATTCTCAGTTAATCAATAATTAGAATCTCATCAAAAGTTTTATGGATTTTAGGGAGACCTATGTGGACTAGTAAGTGGCTCGATCAAAATAGATCATTTTGGTGTCTCATTTCTTTAAATATTTTCTCTGGGCATGCTTATGCCAAGGATGATTTTTTTTTTGCTGATGATATGAAATTTTTTTGCTGATGATATGAAATAATCTCATGGCAGGCTAATGTGATTCGTAAAACTACAGTACTGGATGTTATGAGAAGACTTCTGCAGGTGAGAAATTTCAGTCGTTATTGTTTAACCAAAGCGCGGTTAGTTATTCACCTTACCTTTTTTGTTTTGCTGCAGACCAAGAATATCATGGTTTCCTCTTATGCGCGAACAAAAGAAGCTAGTCAAGCAAAGTACATTTCAATATTGAATATTATTCAGGGAGAAGTGGACCCTACCCAGGTAATAACCTCACATCGTTTATGAACCTGTTTACTGTAGAAAACTGCTTGAAAAGATGACTGAACTTGTCAAGTCCTTTATTCACCAAAAGGGCAACATATTGGGGAGGTCAATCCTTAGTGCTTACTACTGAGTTTTTCTCCATACCTGTCTCATAATTGGGCATTATTTATGTGATAACTCAGTTTCAGTAAGTTGTCTTTTTGTGAAGTCAGCCCACCATTGGGTCAGTGTGTTGATCCTGTTTTCTCTTCTAGTTTTGCCAAGACTCCCTTTGTGCTTCTTACATGGCACTTTGCATATGTCATTACAAGGAGATGCTGCTATTAATTGAGTTGGTATTTCGCATTTGGAAGGTTGATAAATGCATGCATATTTTTTTTCCGTTTTGCTTGCAAGTAAATTCACCAGTATTGCATTCCCTACTCTTTTATCAGGTTCATGAAAGTTTGCAGAGGATTCGTGAAAGAAAGCTTGTTAACTTTATTGAGTGGGGCCCTGCAAGTATACAGGTCTTTTTCTGCAGTAACAAAGAATAAAAATTTCTCTCTTCATCCTATCTTATGTTTTGCTTCTTCAAATCGGGTTATAGTATCTGCTGATGTTATCCATTTTTTTATTCTCTTTTGAAGGTTGCTCTTTCTAGAAAGTCTCCCTATGTTCAAACTGCCCACAGGGTAAGAACATAATTCATGCCTTTACTTGCTCTGTTTTGGTTTATTTTTCTTTAAAATCTTACAAAGAATGTAAATCTTTGTAGAGACAATGTTATTGAATTTTGGATCTCAATTTTGAAGATGTTCAATTTGCCATGTAATGTTTACTGTAATTGGAATGGCATACAAATTTGAGAAAGAATTGCTCATTTGTAGGTAAGTGGTCTAATGCTAGCAAGCCACACTAGCATCCGCCACCTCTTCAGCAAATGTTTGAGCCAGTATGAAAAGTTGAGGAAAAAACAAGCTTTTCTTGACAATTACCGGAAATTTCCAATGTTTGCTGTAAGTTGTGTTTCTCACATGCTTCTCTTCAATTATCAATTTATGGATTATGCTATACATTCTGTTGTCTTCAGCCAGTTGTCATGAATAAAGAATCCATCTTTTCGATCAGAAATGTTGCGGTTTTTTGTTTATAATGCTCCATTTCAGATGAGTGACATGATTTTGTTAATCTCCATGGACCTCTTTTGCTGAGTGTAGAATCCTTCAAGTTAAGATGTGCTAGCTTTTTAGACTCTTTTTTTATCATCTGATGCCAAATGTTATTCAGGACAATGATCTTTCTGAATTTGACGAATCACGGGACATAATCGAGAGTTTGGTTGATGAATATAAAGCCTGTGAATCCCCAGATTACATCAAATGGGGAATGGAGGTATAAACCTACTGGCCCTGACTTCCCCAGATTACATCTTATCTGTATGCTGCTGATTTTATGTTTTTTTTTTTTTAATTATTATTATTGCAGGATCCCAACAACATTCTAACAGAAGAAGGCAATGCTAAAGGAACAGTGGATCCAAAGTTGGCAATATGAATTACGAAGTAAGTTAAAAATTTATGCTTTTAGGTAATTGCTTGCTTTATAGGTTCTATTTGTGTTTTCTCTCAGTGAAAATTACTTCAATGAGTTGAAATTTATCTGATATAAAGTTCAGATAGATCTTTCTTGCCAATCGATTGTATATATAATTCCTTTCTGAAGCATGTCATTTCAACTTGAGTATGTGTGAGACTTCTGGCTGTAAAATATTACCTTTATGAATGTCTATGCAAAATAGATTGCAAGGTTCTGTTACTTGCTATTCTTTCACGTTGGGTGAGTTGTCTGTATCTTCTTATTTGTTCTTGGATCCCTTTATCTTGCATTTCTCGGTACTGTTTCCTTACTGCAGATAAGTGACTAGCTTTGAATTTGGCTCATTTGCAGATTGTAGTTAAGATGCTGAAAGCACAGTTGAGGACTGATTGTAAGTAAATGTGACAAATTTATGGTTTGAGATCTTTTTTTGGGTGGGGATGAAGATTGGTGATTTACTGATTTGTGGTGTGTCAATTGTTTGGGTGTTTGATTTTGTTAATCTTCAAAAAAAAAATAAAAAAATGAAAAGAAAAGAAAAGGAAAGGAAAGGAATCTCAATCCACGCCTCAGATTTTGAGTCTTGTTGTATCAGGTTTTTTCATAATCTTTCAATGTTTACTAAATTTCCTGGAATCTAGGGGATAGAGACAACATTTGCAGCCAGATAGTGAGATTTCCTGCTTGGATCTCTTGATGCTTTGCAGGTGTTAATTTTATTTGGGGCTAAATTTGTAGTATTGACAAATGACAAGTAACATTATTTGATTGTTTTATCATCCCCTTGTGTAAGATCTCAAAACATGGCATGTGCAGCATTTTCTGTGGTCCCGTCCATGGTAGGTTGGTAATGGTCCAACAGTGTCTATTGATAAAGGTATAATGGTTTGCGATCCTCCCTTTGCTATGATATGAGGGTTGCCCATGCTACCAAGTGGCATTGCGATGGTCCAGTACGGTTTGTATAAATCATGAAGTTTATTTTGTAATGTGGTGTTTGCTGTTTCGTGCTTTTTGAATGCATTGCATGTGTTGTTCTGGTGGTTTATTTCATGCGATTTTGAATCAACTGACTTACAAATGCAAGCCCAGTAATGGTGCTTGCCTTTTATCTGTGCATTAATGACTTGCATAGGAAATAAGAAGGGAAAACAGATTTTGATGATTAATTGCAGCGACCAGATTGGATCCTTTTGCCTTAATTTTTTGCTGATTTTAAGTTTCTCTTGAATGTAAGCAGAGCATATAAAATGCAACATGGTAATTTATCCATCATGTTAGAGAGGAAAATTTCCTTTTCCTTCTTATTTCCTAGGCAGATGTGCTAATCACATTCAAAATTGAAACCTGCTTGACCCTTCCATGGATTATTGCTGTTTACTAAACATTAAAAAACGAGAATACCTCAAGGTCATCCATGGACATCTTTGGGCTTTTTCTTGATAGAGCAATTTTTTTTTTGGCGGACAAAACAATTTAGTGAGGGCATTTTGAATTTGAATTTTGGCTCCCAGCCCGTTCTCTGTCTGGAATGTCCTTGGTGATAGCAAGGCGAGAATGACGAAGGTAGAGCAGATGAGGCCAGGAAAGACAACCTGTACTAGTTTTTAAAATCACAAAAACCTCCCATTGTTCCAGCAATGAATAGCTATGTAACGGAATTTTCACAACCAAACATGCTTCATCTTGACTTTTTGCCTCACTTGGTAGGCTTATTTTTTCTGAGGACAACGTGGGTAATGGCCCAGATATGAAGAACGTAAAAACCATCATTTGAAATGTTCTCGAAGAAAATTTCCTACTGAATGATTGTGCTCAGGCTGTTAATTTATGTAAGTTCTTTTAGACATACATTTGAGAAAACATATTCGATAGTTTTTCAGTTTTTTTCACCTGAGCTTAGTTGGAAGCCAACTAAACGGTTTGCCCGCGAATTGGTGTGGCTTAACAAAATATGAGTATATTTTATTCTCTTTTAGCATCACAGTTCAAGTAAAAAAATGAAAAAGAAAACATCGTTTTTCACTACCAACTATAAAGATGAGAAACTATTCAAGGATTTTTTTTAAACTCATGTTTGACATTAATTATAGAGATGAATGACTATTTTAAATAAAAACACTTCAGAGTAAAAATTTAAATCACGATTTCCTGCAAATATAAAAAGTTTAATATTATTAAATTAGAAATTCATATATAAGCATCATTGTTTCTACTATTATATTAATTGTAGCTTAAGAACGTTGGATTCTTCCTACATTGAAGGTTTTTTTTTCGGTTCCAATTTCATATTTAGTAATCCATCATCCTTTGATAATCAATCATCTTGTTAGAATTTTCAAAATTAAAAATTTTAGATTGAATCCAATTCTGTTGTCAATTATTATTAGCTGATGTACAGGTTTAAGAGTGATTTTTATCAAAATTTCAAAAGTATCAGAACACTCAAATCTTAATTTACTATCTTATCTTGAATCAATATTCAAATTTCCATAGTATCTTGAATCAATATTCAAATTTCCATAGTACCATGTGTCAAATTGAAAATCCTTGGATACCTCACTACCGTTTGAAATCAAATTTTACAAATCTATCTGTCCATCATAAATCCTGAATCAATACCCAATATATTAAAAAAAAAAAAAAAACACAAGAAATTAGCCGTTAATTCCATTACAAAAACAGGAGGTGAGATGAGGTTTGGTAACACGAACAGATGGGTCAAGCGACAACTCGACTGACAGACTGTAAACAAAAAGAATTAGAAAGGTTCGTCCATCACATGGCCTCTGTAATCAAAACCGGATTTTAAAAGATAGATACCCAATTTCATGGGCCCCACCCTCACACTGCACCCAATAATAAAACAACGGCACTGCCAAGTCCGACTCGTATTAGCAAATAGCGGTTTACCTCTTTTCTCTCTCTCGCACACACACCAAACCTTCTTTTATTTAAACTCTGCTCCCTCTGTTCTCTCCTAATCCTCCTCCATCTCTCTCTCTCTCTCTCTCTCTCTCTCTCTCGTAAAGACGAGCACATTGTTCTTATTTCTGTTCTATCTTTCTTTGCAAAGCTAGCTGTAGCTAATTTTTTCTGTTCTTTCTTAGTTTTAGAGTTTAAAGCAAATCAATGGCAGTTTGTGCTTCATCTAAGTCTTTTATTGCTGTTTTGGCTGTTGGTTTTCTTATGTTCGCTATTTTCTCGCCTTCTGTTGAGGGCCAGTCTCCTGCTCCTGCTCCTGCACCTACCAGCGATGGTAATTTCTTCTCTTCTTTCCGTTAGCTTTGATTTTGTGGATGTTTTTTTTCCCTGCTGCTGTTGGCTTAGTTTTAAAATCATGAAACCCGTTATAGTTTCCTTGTTAGTCTTCTCTCTTGCTTGAGTTTCTCCTTTTCCGTTTAAATATTAAAACTGAGAGCCCATGCTGATCTGCGTCATTGGCTTGTACTTAAAGGTTAAAAGTAAAGAACGAAAGAAATTTTGCTGGTTCGAATGTAGATGGTTTGCTTAAAACCTAACCATAAACCAAGGAGGGGTTTTCCATTAGCTATTCAGTGCTCGTTATACGGTGCTTTTAATCAAGTGTAAAAAAAGAAAAAATCAAGTGTAATAGTTCTCATTGAATGGTTTCTGATAGATTTTGCTTAATGTTTTTGCAGGGACTTCAATCGACCAAGGAGTCGCATACCTGCTGATGCTTGTGGCTCTAGTGCTCACATACCTGATTCACCCACTGGATGCTTCATCCTACAGTTTCTTTTGAATTTTTTTAGGACTTGTAGAGATGAATCGTTACTTGTCTGGTCTGAGAAGGAATTTCTTCTGTGAATATATTATGAGTGATTGGTGGCGGTGGCGGCGGCGACGGCATTGGTTTTCAAAGGATTGATTCAATTATTTTATTTTATTTTTTGAAGTTGTGTTTTTATTTAAGCTTTCAGTTTGGTCTCTAAATACTACTTTGATATTGGATCCTAGTTAACTTCAGTTTCTCTGTTCCCGTGTCCACATGTTGGTGGTGGCACGGAATCCACCAACTGGAAGAGAGATTCTATTGACCACTTCTTCTCGTTATTTTGCATTAAACATGGTTGAAACCTATTTTATAAGGTAACCTTTTCCCAATCGTTTTGTACATAAGACCAAATCTTTGTAGTTTTGTCCTTGGATAACCTGTATGCCTATATCTGGTGCAAAACCATCAACAGCACTTCAGAAGTTAAGTCGTGTTGTTTCAAGAAGATAACTCAGCAACAGTTTCATTTTCAAAAATGAGTTTCTTTTACAATTGCCAGAGCTTGGAAGCGTGAAAAGAACAAAAGGAAAATAGTAAAATAAATGAAGGCATAGTTGCATTACAGGAAAGAACTGCAGTGTGAATGAAAAAATCTATCCTGGAATTCCCAGGAACGGGATTTCTTATTGTCTATGAAGCACTCAGATCCTTGCCGAGTTGCCAAAGCTTACGAAATCATTTCAAAGGAGCCCCGGGATGACTCTCTTACTGCTCTTTTTTTTTTTTTTTTTTTAAAAAAAAAGACCAGTCAATGCAGCATGCTGCAATCGCGCTTGCCAACGTTTCTTGCGAATGGGAATCACACTCTTAATTGACGAACAGAATCAATGCTGTTGCTTATCCCTTCAATGTGTGAGCTGGTATCTACGATATAAAGTGTATTTGACAACTTCATAAAAGGAAACAACTATTCCAACAGAAGGGCCGGCACGTGCAACACGGGGACCAACTCCTGTAAACAGTCCCTTGACTCCCCCATCCCTGTTCCACAACGAAGTTAGCAGCCATGAAAGCAAGTAAAAGAATATACCTAGAAAACCACTGATCAGTTTAAAAAAAGATTCAATTAGCAATTTTTCTTCTTTGCATTTGAACATCTGGCTCCTGTAGAATTATTCGAATATTTCAAATAAATGAAATAAAGAAATAGAAAATAGGTCATGTATTAGTCCAAACAGAGTCTATGATCTAAATGCAGCCATGAAAATTCAAAGGCATAATAGATGATAGACGTGGAGCAGTGCGATTAACAGGACTGGACAGGTGAAACAAAACAAAAGACCAGCAGTGATTTAGTTCAAATCTTAAGCAAAGTGGGAAGCACAGCTTACTTCTGATTGTTCATATGAAAAAAATGGTAAGATTGGTCGCCCAGAAATATGTGAATCTTAAATGGCAACAATATGGCTCTGGCAGTAGTGAACTTCCGCTCCATCAATGATCAATAATGCAATTTCTAAACAATCTAAAGATAAAAAGAGAATGGCAAAATGTGAAAATATTGACCTTCGAAGACTAAGATGTAGACTATGGGGAATTAAACTCGTGCCCTGTATGCATTCAAGCTTTACTAGCAGAACCAGCATTAACAGATTACTTCTTATCTTTGGTCACAAATTCAAGTTAAAGCACGTCTGATTATAATTAACCACAGAACGACTTCAGGACATGGTTTCTCAAAAATAACAAGGGATAGGTCAAACCCAAAGATTCACCCCATGGCCAAAGTTGCAGCTTACAGTATCAATCAGGATAATGTGATAGTATCCTACAGATGTTGCTCTGTCTATGTGTCCATCATTAAGATCACAAAAGCACCATCTAGGAGAGTCATTAGACCAGGCATGTAGCTACAGGGGATTACTGCATCAATTTACTGGCTTAGGATGGTACCACACCACCAATGAACCCACTCAAAACATGTAGATAATTGCCTAGTTCTTAGGCACATATATACACACTTCCTGGTGATGAAGAATAATGTAAAAACAGCATACCTCCATATCTCCAGCAATGTTCGTGATGTAGTCATATTTAATGCCCTAGTTGGATCCTTCTATACTTGCCAAAAGAAAAATATGTGTTAGTGATCAACTAAAGTTTTTATCTCAAAGTCAACTAAATATGATGCCAATTGCCCAACTCCAATAACAACTAACATGTGATCATTCTAATATACATATTCATTTCAAAGCAGCAAATCAGTGTCAGCACAGCAGTTGCGCATGTCATCACATCCCTGCTCAAAAGATAAAAAAAAATTGATGTGGCTGTAAATTTATTTAACTCAATTATTTGCTTAAGCAACTTTATCTCATTCAAAGAGTATAAGACTAATGTTCAGTGTCATGCTGTGACAACTTCATTGCAGATACAACAATTAGGTTCAAATATAACAAGGATAACTAAAATTTCAAGAAACCACCTCAACATTAGTAGTTCTGATGTGAAACGGTTTGCCAACAGCATACCTCTATTTTATTATTTTTCCATCTTGTGAAATTTTTTTATGAGTGTTAATAAAGGGTGATTTTAGAGACCCACCTCTATCTGCCTTCTGGTCTTTGCGACATCAAATGGACATGTAGCAGCTGCTGCAAGGGTCCCAGCAACAAATCCAGCAGAAAAATTTGCCCCAAGGAGACTTGAAGCCCCAGCTTCATCACCCAACAGAGCAAGAATTTGTCTCCTGATCTGCAGGAAAGCAGCATTGCATTCAAATGTCTGTGATCCAAATACATTTCAAAATCATCGTTTTTTTTTAGATAATGTAAACTCACAGGCTCAAGGGTTGCCCAGCAGATTGCAGAGTAGGGAACATCACGAGCAAGTTGTGCTCCAAGGCCAGTCCAAAGGATGCGGTAGCTTTGCACTGTTATAAATAGTTCATTAAATTATACGTGCAAGGTTGAGAAGGCAATACAAATAATCACAGAAATTTATATAACTTCAGAATCCCAATGTCAGTAGAAATCAAATCTCTGACTGTCAAAAAGAGATCAAACCAAATCCATATAAACTTGGATGTCAACTTACACTTTTGAATGTTGTTTGTGCCCCGGACTGGGTTGATGACCTCAATTAATGTCTTCCACACTCCTGAAGGCTTCACACCAGCTTGTATTTCTTTAAATGCCTATTTTAGCAAGAAGAAATTAGAATGCAGAACTGAGTCTCCATAATAAATAGCTCTCTCAATGCATGTGGTAGTAAACCTTCATCGCACAGCCAGCCAGGTCCTAAATATAGTTAGTCAAATTTTTTGAAGGAATGGCAGTTCAAGGATAGCAATAGGAAAGCAAGACACATGATTTTGAGATTAACAATTTAAACATTCTTCCTCATTATGATTGTTGTTCCCATAGCAAGTTAATCACTCAACAGAATTAGTAATCTAAGCAGCTGATCCAAAGTTGATTACTCCCTGATTTCACCTGTCAAACACACTCACTGCATGAACATACTCCTGTTAGAAAAGAACACATTCTTAAATGATTTTTTATTGACATCAATTTTGTTGGATTGGACTAAATGCCTACAACTCAAATATTTACAGTATGTGCAGGCCAGATTTAAGTGACGATCTTTACAATAGAGAAACAAGGTACATGGTAACCAATCCGATAAGTCAGTAATCCATAGATGTGATGCTAAAGAACAAAACCAACAAGCCAAACACCTGCATGCGGGTCCTTGCCAGCTCCACTGGATAACAAGTAATACAAGATAATGAACGTGCAACTGCCCCTGCAACAAGTGGGACATAAGGTGTCAAGGCTGGGCAATTCCGAGTCATAAATTCTTCCATTGAATTCCGGAAAATGTCATAACAAGGCATGTAGATCCCCACCTAGTTCACAGTATGAGAAAACACAACCACCATCAGCAAAAAATGACCTGGAAGATGTGAACAATATCTTCATGACTAAATTGCTTTCAATCCATTATCCAACACTCTGTAAAGGCATAAAACATAAAAGAGGAGAAAATCACTTCTAAGCTTGAGACTTACAGTTGGCACAGCCAAAGCTAAGCTCGCATTTGTGCCTCTCCATAGCCTTCCAATCCCTTCCTGCACAAATTCACCCCTGTCAAGCGTCTGAATAAGTACATGCTTGCCAAGCATTGGTTCACCCAGATAAATTACAAACAAGGCTTACTAGATACAAGACAAATAACATAGCAGCACAAATATGCAGATTTGCAAATACAATGTGACGATTGCACTACTGCGATGGCACTAAGAATTCATTTCATGCAGACAAATTCCTCCATGCTTTCTGCTTTCCAACTATCATCTATATTAGCACAACAGAACTGCATCCCCACCCGTCTAGCTTGGTGGAGACACTGTATTTCTACCATTCAAAGTTCATACTGCTAATGTAAAGCAAATTAATAATAATTACAAAAAAGAAAAAAACACTAAAAACAACTCCTAAAATTCTATTTTGCTTTCTTATGTTAACAATTCTCCCCCAACCAATAAAAACTCAAATTTTCTGCTTCTTTAATACATCAACAAGATACATTAAAGTGTTTTATGTTTCTGAAGATGACTACGTTGTAAGGTTTAAGATTGAATTTCGAGACAAAAAATCTTTGCAACAATTTGGTACATGGTTCACTGAGATTGAACTACATCATAAAAACACTAACACCTTTTCTTTGAACATTTTAGCAAGCCAAAAAAAATAAAAAAGGCACATCATTTAAGCAAGAGGTTGGTCCGTTACTTAGAAACTTATGCAACATAATCAAGAATTAAGTAACTCCACTAACCTGCCGAATCACTTTATAGAAGACATCCAATGTTCCCTTGTACCGATTACATTCAGAACCACATAATTGCTGCGCGCCAGGAGCTGCATGCGATGAACTTTTCACATCAGGAAACATCTGGAATAAAAATTTTAGAACAACAATTAACACTGTTCAACATGCTATTTATCAGTCTCCTAATTTCCTTTCTTTCCTTATAAAAGCCGATTACAATATAAAAACAAATCAATATGCAATCATGTTAATAGCAAATAGAGTACCATATTCGATTCAAAACATCCCATTCCACATAGACCTTGGTAAGGAACTCCTGCTGCCTGTGCTTGCAACCTTATCTATGAAAATAAACAAATCATTAATTAAAGATAATCACTCACAAAACATGTTTAATTAAACAAGAACGAGAAAACATGTGATAATGCAAAAATTAAAGGAAATTGAAATTGAAAGTTAGTTACCTTAGCAACATCGAGAGGGTTAACAATGACGGCGGAGAGAACAGCAGCGCCAGCTGCAGCGAAAGCTCTCTCTCCAAAACCTAAATCAAAATCTGGTGCTGATGGAACTGATTTTGATTCCTCATTTTTACTCGTAAGAATATTACTACCTTCTTTGGAGTTGTTGATTCCTTCGATATCAACTCTAGTTGCTGCTGCTGCAGTTATCCATGAAGGCAAGCTCTGCCTTGAGGATCCCACCATTTGCTCCACTTTTTCTAAACCAAACTCTGTTATTCATATAATCCTTTTGTTTGTGTGTGTAATTGAAGAAGTCAATTTTGATATTGATACCTATGGCATTGAATTTTATGGAGAAAGTTGGGGTTTGAATTGAAGAAAAAGAGAGAGGAGGGAGTTCGTCATAAGAAAGTGACTCGGTTGGTTAAATTTGTTTTCACTTTCTAGGGGATTCCAAATTGCATGGGGATTTTATTTTGAGGAATAGAAGTCGTGAAGAAATGAATAATGATCAAAATGATTCGTGGCGTGGAAACAAGGGCGCCAAACAATTGGGGAGAGCTGCTGCTCTGTAACTTGTGAGGTGGACGCCGACCAGAAAAATAGAAAAGGACTGACTCACAAGGCGCAGAAATAGACTAAGACTGTGGCCCAGGAATTGTTAGTCTGGAATTGGTATTGGTGTTGGCATTGGTTTGGGCCGAAGAACTTCCTTAGTGGAAAGAAGCTAAGCCCATAACAGAAACTACAAATCATCAATCCCAAGGAAACCTCCTCAACCAACGGATTCAGCTGATGCTCTTGGAAGCTGGGTTCTAGAAAGAGGTAACTTTCTTTTTCAAAAATATATTGTAGGAGAAAAAATTCGTAAATGTATTAATTTGGGCATATGGGTTAATGTCTACGACCCAGTCCCAACATACGAAAACTGATCAGAGTACTAAATACTTAATGATTAAAAGATATTATAGGGGTTTACAAAAGCAATGAACTATCTAATTGGAAATTTCGTAAAGAAAAATGTTACAAGTCACGGATACTGTGATTGCTATTATGTGATTTGTTTCGTCTACATACTTGCCATTCAATCTTTACTATTTTAATTTATGTTGGGAAACACCACTCTAAATCAATTGATCTAAATAAAAAGGACTTATTTAGTACAGGAAAAGAACATACTTTAACTATTTGTGAATGTGCAATAGATTGAAGATCAATCTTTTCTTTTCTTTTTTTTTTTCTTTTTTTTGTTTGGAATGAAGGCCGACCTTCCCATCTCCACCGTAAGGATGAAGCTCATCCCTTAAGTATGAATAGTCCAGGGCTTAAGCCACAGGCTTCGCCCCAACTTGTTTTACGTTGTTGGATATTTGTTATATGGATTCGCGCAAAAACTGGCAAGACTTGGAAAAAAGCATCAAGGATTTTATTAAAGAGCAGGTGCTAAAGGAGTGAATCACTTTCAGAATGTATAAAAGTAGAATGGGCAACAAGCACAACAACGTGATCCAAATGGATCCTATTCAAAGAGACGAAGTTTGACTTTCTGTTTGATTCTCAGGGATAAAATCAAGCTGGGCAAGGAAAGAATGAAAAAAAGAAAAATCAAATCAAATCATAATAGAGTAGTGGTTTACCGAACTAAGCATAATAAAATCATCCCCTGCCGTAAAAAACATCCAGAGGACTATTTGAGGGGGACAATGGTGTACTATTTTCTTTTGTTCTTGAATCTACCGGTTCCACCAAAATTGAAAGAACTTTTCTTTGTGAACCGCAACAATGTAGCCTGGAATGGCAGAATTTAACCGTAGGCGAAATGCTAGCTGAAAACAAAATCAATTTTGCTGCAACCCCAACAGCTTTTTGCCACCTCCAAGGGTTGAATAACATTCTAATCCAACAAACAACAAAGCCGGCGGTCATCCTCCTCTTTTCCTCTTGGACATTGGAATCATCACCTTTGATCTTCTTTTTCTCACTCAACCTCCAGTCAAAAACAGTCTTTCCATTGCTAAAACATTCGTTCAGTTCTTCCACCACATCAAGTGGCCTTCCTTGATGTTGTGCCACCTTTTCCTTGAGAATTAACCTGCTTTCTTCTAAACGCGCAAGTGCCTCTTGCCTATCAATCGGCTGCCATGATCGTAATCTCTGCATAATGGTGTTAGGGGAAAGAAGGGGTAAGTAAGCCTAAGGACATAGAGTTGTCTGCTCGCATTTTTATGATTTCCAGTAAGGGGTCAGACATGAAGATATGTTAATGGTACTTTACAGTTCATTTCGTCAAACAAATTTCCATCAGTATTCAATCTTTGTGCCTTGATGTGGTTGGATCTTGGAAAATCAAATATATACTCAGTATTTTTACTTTCTTGTGTTTTAATTGAGCAGGCCTAGCAAACAATTTTTCAACAGTAACTAATTTGTAACTACAAGCAATGTCCTATATTCGATACAACTACAATAAGAAGAATGCGACTTTTATTTTGAGGACTTTTGTGCTGTATAGAACTATCAAGATTAATTACTAGTGATTCAAAGCATAATGTCTCTAAAATAGGATTGGAATGTCAGATTCTGATTAATCCTAATGAAACTAGCTAGCTGATAAAATAAGCAAGTTCATAAAATCTGAAAGAGTATTTTCAGTACGCTAATTCTGAGTTATCTATCTTGAAATAAGTAGAGGAAAAGAATGCTCAACGTACCTGTAAACGCATAAGCGCATTCCCTACTTCATTTAATGAATCTTTAATGGCAATCAATCCTTCCTTCTCCTGAAATGGGTTCTCCACTCTGTCACAATAACGACCATGTTCCGAACAAAACCTGCAGAAGGAGCTGTTGATGTTTTTTATTTCTTCAGTTAGCCCATCATGCAAACCCCATGCTCTCTCAATGAGTTTCTGCAGGTCCTCTCTTAACTCCATCGAAGAGGAACAGCGCACCAATTAAAAGCTTCCTCTATTAGGTTTTTCAGCTTTGCCAGCTTTGTTTATTTGGTTTGTGCTAGAAATGGAAAGGTTGAGACCATATAATGTAATGGAAATTGGAAGGTGGGCCTCTTCTTAACTCCTTTTTTATTTTTTAATAGTTTCCAGTTTGGTTTCTTATCAAATCAAAACAAATCATTTCGTTCCTTTTCCTTTCTTTCTTTTTGTGTGGGTTTTGCTTTAAATAGAAGTTTTGTTTGTAAATGAGCGGCTTTAGCTCTTTATACCCCACAGCCGTGCTTTCAGAGCATGAAGCCAAAGCCATGCATATGTGTCATCATGTACATATATACCATTGTACATATGGTTATGGCCTAAGGACCATTAACCTAGAAATTGTTGTGGCAGTGCAAAGAGTTCATTGGAGATCATGGCGTGTCAGCAGATGGAGCATGCTAAAATGATATATTATGCGATTTAACATGATCTCATCAATAACATTGCTCTGTTCAAAGATTTGAAACACTGGAATCCTCCATTGAGAATCTTACTGAAATCACTCGAAGATCGAAAGATAAATAATGGGTCCGACTTCTTGTTAGGTGTTAATTCAACTAACCAAAATGAGCCCAATCCTGTAAAACTGGAAGCATACTCATGTCAAAATGGGCCGGGCTGCACATGTTATTATATCCGGAAAAATCAACCCTTTATGATAGACAATTATGAAATTTTATAACCTCTCCCCCTGTTACATTTTAATCTCAGCGTTATTATCCTAACAGGAACTGGCTCTTTGCAACGCCATAAGACTAGAAGAGAAGTTTGAGAGGTCAGCCTCCATGAGTGAACATGATCCTGCAAAAGATTTGTGGACCAAGAAAGCTTAGATTTTTTTTTAAATTTATTCGTCATTGTAGACAAATCCTTGAGAATAATCATGTACTTGACCAACTTCACGGGATAATTATTTAAACCTGAACGAGGAACAGAGAGGGACATGATCATGATAAAAATTCAACAAGATTGTTTGTAGTCTCCTATCAAACCAATTAATTAAGGTATGCGATAACTCATCCATCTTCTTCTCTATCTATTTTTGTATCTCTAAACAAAAAAGGAACATCAAATTAATAAAGAAGTGCCGAAATCAGTTGCCTCTCTGTGAGGACAATCTTATATATTATATACAAGAGTAAGAATACAAAAGGACCAATGTGTCCATGCATTACGTGTACAACATACAACAGCCTATATAGCACCACTGTATACAACTATCACCAGCTTAGTCTGTTAATTAACATGTCGTTCCATTGTTATACGGGATAGTTTATGTTTGTTTTGACATGTCAAGGATTTTTACAATAAAAGAATAAAAAGTGATTAAGTTAAATTGATTTTGATCCATTTGTAAACTTCAAGCGAAGTTTGCAACTTGTTCAGACCGACTGAATTGTATATTGAGTATTCACAACAGCAATTATTCCAAATTCATAATATGAAGTTTCTAAATTTATTTGCAATAAAAAATACGCATTAAATCTATCAACTTTGAAATTAAATAGTTTATAAATTAAGAAAATAAGATTGCAAACTTAAATATGCATAAAATTTACAAGAAATTATACTCGTTTATGTTTTTCTATTACTTTTTACGTTGCATTACAAGGTTCTATGTTTCTTTAAAATTGCTGTGATCTTGTTTCATTAACATTGATTCTTCGTTATTTCTTTGTTACCGGACGTTAATCTTTTTTTAATTATTAATGCTATATTTTTCGTACTTACCTATTTTTCCACATGATTTGAGAGTACATAGCTCATGAGCTGCTCGTCAAAACATGTTAATCTTTCCATTGCTTCACAATTTTCTCTATTGAACATAGACTCCATATTAGGCCTAATAACTTCTTGCTTTTTTGACTTCCGTAATTTGTTGGGTTTCCAAATCTATTTGAATGGGTTGGTGAAATGCACCTTAAGCTGTATGGTAAGTACTTGCTTTAAGTTGTATAGAAAATTCAATATATCAAACTTTCAGAGTCTTAGTTGGTTCGGAGAAAAAATATTCTTATGAATGCTACAGTCAAATTAAGGAGCAAATGATGAAATGATTGTGGCTTAAAATTCAATGAGATAACAATTTTATCGTGTTATATCAAAACTAATCTAAAATTATTATTATTATTATTATTACAATGAAAACAAAATAAGAATTCAACAAGGGAATAAATAACTTCTCACTCGTCTACTAACACAAAATCAATTAAGTCTACTCGGATGACCAAGTTTTTTAATAGAATTGTAAGGTCAGGTTACTTTTCAAAATTTTTATTTTTTTTAAAAGTGACACTATTTTAAGTGTTGACGTGTATAACGAACTCGTGGACACTGAGTATTACTATTATTACTATTTTCACCCCTCGATACGTACGGCCAGCGGAATGGTTTGAGTTTTTTTTGGCTAAGCAATGGGTGGGTGATTTTCTTTTCTGCTATATATAACTTTTCCTTCCGTACTTTTTTATCTGTTCTTAATTTCCATTCAAATGATGATTATTCACAGTAAGAAATTCTCTTATCTCCAAAACCTTACCATTTTGGGCTTTGACGCTGCATTTTCACTCCATGAGCGATGGAAGATTGGCTAGAGAATGAGAAAATTAATCTGTGTGCTTATTTAAAAACTTTATTTTTAATTTTATGAATCCTAGTTTTACCTGACATCCAGGTCAAAAAAGAGATCAAAGCTTCTTTCTGATGTTTGTCGATATTTGGGAATAAATTTTTTTTTCCCGCTTCCATTTTCCACTTTTTCTTATTTATTAATTTTCTCAACTTTCTTTTTGTATCCGTATGGATCCTTTCTGTCTAAACCATTTGAATTCTTGAAACAACAAGATACATGGTTGTGTCCAACATTAAATGATAAACGAGGAATATCTCATCGATTGGATTCATTACACGCATTTTGAAGCGGCTTTTCCTTGATACATCTGCCTAATTAATGCATTATTTCAAATCCCCTTGTGATTGGAACTAGAGAATGAGAAGATAGAAAATGCAAAAGGGTTCGTAAAATTTGGGACTTCGAGTTCTCGCCTATCAAAGCTGAAAATCGTATACCTTTTGATGTACCCCGATCTTCAAATATGAATTATGCTATTAAAAAAAATATAGAATTAAGTACTATCGAGCTTCATGTCTAACTGTGAAAGTAAATGTTAATACGGGTCATTTCTATATATATAAGAAAACATGTGTCCTTTATCAGAAAAAAATTATAATCATTTTGTTCATATAGTTATTTTTATTTTACGTGTAAGTATTTAATTAATTGAATTTTGCAATTCAAAAAATGTTGAGTTATAAATCCTGAACTAGTGTACATTTTTTTGAATAAATAGGTCAAGAAAATACAAATCAAATTTTCAATACATCCCGATACATACAAGAAATTATTGACTTTACCGAGAACTGTACTTTTTTTTGTCTGATAAAATCCATAGATATTTTTTATTATAAAATCTATGTTTATTTGAAAAGAAAAGACATAACTCATGACGTCCTTAATAATTTATCTGGTACGTACAAAAGCACACCGTTCACAAGTCACGATTCCTTTCTCTTTTATTTTTTGGCCTTATCAGAGGGACGGGGTTTAAGACTCGAATTAGCACCCTAATTCAGATAAAGTCTGATTTGTTATTTATGAAGTGGAATAATTTATTTAAAAAAAAACACACACACACTTTCGGTGCTTTTGTTTGCATTTAGCTGGATGAGGCAGGAGACGATATTAAATCTTTTATCAAAAAATCTGTAGAACAGGTTTTAACGTACTAATTCTGTTAGAAGTTTTGATGTTTTTTTTAAAAAAAAGTCTGTAGGACTGCTGAGTCACACCTGTTTCTGCGAAGTCTTGGACAGGATTTTCGGGTTATGGGTTGATCATGATAAGAAAAGCAAAGAATACATGTGTTATACACGGCTTGACCCGTGAGTACCTTTTGCACTGTAAAACCTCATGTAATTTCTATCATATGGAAGGGGTGCTTGCTTATAGTTTGAACCACACAAAAGTTCGATGCAAATATAGGATTAAACTGTTTGATTTTTAATGTTAATATAGTTTGAACCACACAAGAGTATTGAGGAGAGAGGAGACTCTAGACTTTCATTCTTCAATGTGTTTATTTATACGTCATTTTCCAAATGATAATGTGGTTGTGACATGAGCCAAATCAGATTCAGAACCCCAATAGTGGCAGAAAATTAAGTTAGGATATGCATCTTATACATGGGAAAGCAACTCGATCGGCATGATAGATTGTTTCAAGTTGACTTTAGTCCTTAGATACATTCCGTTAGGATACATATTTTACAGTTGGCACAATGGTACTCTACCAAACCAATCAATCATGCCCCTAAAAAAACAAACCTGAAATTTTGGACTAGACAACGCTATACCAACTTAACAAGGAAAAGGAGGGATCTCGGACAACAATATTGTTTTTTATATATACAGAATATTTTAAGCGGAAAATGATAAATTGTAAAATGAGTTAGGAGTGGATTAACTTTTGAGTTCGATTCGTTCCAAAGTACCAATAAATTATTCCTTTTCAAACAAAAAAATTCAATTTGGACAATCTAATTATAGATTTGTGGTCGATATTAAAAACATAAAACATTTACCAAAAAAATAAATAGACAAAACAAGAAATGAAAAGTAAAAACTCATGATAACCCATATATGTTTTGCCTTGGATGGTTAGGTATTTCACAAATATCTCACGCTGCCCCAACCATTTACCATGTGACGCCAGAATTTGAAAGATAAACGAGCAATTCCCCAACTTCTACTACTAGACAAGGTGCCAACCACAAGACACGTATGCGGCGGCATTTCATTGGCCATAAAATAAAAACATTTCTTAGTAAAAGTAGAGAAGACCAAAACTGTAAATCTGCAGTGTAAATGTAAATAAGGTCAGGTCCTGGTTTTGTCATTGTCACTGTACAAAAAAAAGGTTTGAGACTTCGGCAAAAGATTTGCAGAAGTGACCAAATTACAGACTTGCAAATTGCAAGTGGGTCTGAAATCTGAATCTGATATTTCACATTTTCTTTAGTTTTTGTTACTGGCTTGCAAGTGGGTCTCCTTTTTACAATTGCAGTAATAAAAGCAAGCCTGCAATGCCAAATTACCTCCCCGAACCTTTTTGCAAGCTTTGACCAGTGGTACAGTAAAAAGACCACTCTCTTAGCCGAAGGTTGAAGCACGCCCGGTCGTGATCAACATAAGATTACGGCAAGCTGGAGGTGGCATGTCTTGGAGTTACCGAAAAGCCAATGGCCTACTTACTCTGCCACCTACACCCATCCTTTCCAGTGTGTATTGTGCTAGACTTTATGGTCCCATTAGTGCCTCGGACAGAGCAAAGCTCCCTCCCATCAGTAGAGAAGAATTTTTGTTAATGGTCTTCGTCTAAGGATCCCACTTGGCCCATGTGGCAATTTCAGTGGAGGAAACATAAGGTCGCACGACACAGGATTTATGTCCCTTTTGGTTTTTTTTTTTTTTTAATCTTAAGAAAATTATGATGTTGAAGTCCTCATCCTTTGTTATAACAGATTACTATTACTAAACTTCAAGCTATCTGATGTCCATTTTGATTTCAAAGTCCAAACCTTGTAGATTTAAACTCTTTTAAGTGTAAATAATTACTTAACTCCATTTAACCAATACAAATTATAGCTGGCATCCCCAAATGGATCTTCACATTTTAACCAGAATAATTGTTAGTAAATAAATGCATTGTAAACAATCAGTCAAGGAACATTGTAGATTATTTTACTGGAGACGTCACATGCAAGATACTAATTTAGACCCCAGCTATCTCAAATCGATGCAGGATACCATTGTCACACTATCTACTAGATACCAGAAAAGCAAAACACAACATTATAGTCAGGATTTTGGACTCGTTATTACTACAAAAAGAATGGCTCACAAAACGTTGAAGGAGGGTATGGCTCTCGAGTGTCTGAGGTGGCCAACCGTTCAACGTGGAAACCACTTTAAACATAAGAAAATTATAAATTATTACTTCCAATTTCGAAAAAACAAATTAATTAGTAATTTTTATTTTATTTTAAAAACATTTAATTTAATATTTTTTTCATAATACTTATTTTCTCTATTTTTAAACAAAAAAATATTAAAAATATTAAATAATTAGTTTTTTATAACGGAAACGCTTAATTAATTTGTTTCTCAAAATTAAAATAACTAATCTATTACTTACTCGTTTAGACACTTGAGTAGGGCTTTTTTAGTCCAACAAGTAAAATTATATCATTCACACAAAAACATACAAGAGGTCAAAAAGTGAGATTAAAACAGCTAAAATACAACCTTACTTGATCCATATTCACAATCCTGCCTGCAATCTTTGCAACAGAAAGAATAAGCTAAACCGTACAATTTTTGGACACAAATACTAAAACTAAAATAGAAAAACAAAACAAGTTAAAACAGTACTAATCCAAAACTCCGCTCGAAATTTACCAAATCATCACATCAATATGTAAATAACTTAAACCTTAAACCCATATAGAGAGTAATTAAGGTTTATGATTCCCATAAATAGAGTTAATTAACGTTGCGATTCTTGAATTAAGCCCCAAAATACTTGTCAACATCCCATAAACAGGAACCTAAATCACCATCTAAATGTACCGAAATATCAGCATAATCTTCTCTCAAAACAGTATCCGGTACACTACACTCCTCAAAAAAATCGGTGCAGGATTTTCAAAATCCCAAAACTCTTTCAAACAATCCATGACCAAACACTCATCATCATCATCACCAACCTTCAGTATTTCTTCTTGAACCATTTCTGGTGGTTGTCTCCTCCAGCAACTATCAGTCTGTACAGCAGCATCAACAGCAGCCTGTGACTCTGGACCCGGTTCCTCAGTAGATTGAAATCTAAGCACAGAAGTGGGAGAACATAGACTGTTATGAGATTCTTTACCAGAATCATACCCAGAAATGTTAACATTAATATCAACATCTGGGGTATGTTGTTTGCTCACCGGAGGTTTTGTGAAATTGGTTAGTGCATCTGGTCCTTTAATACGAATAGCAGCCTGATCATAAACCATGGCCGCCTCCTCTGCTGTATCATAAGTCCCTAACCAAAGCCTGGTTCTCCTGTAAGGGTCTCTGATCTCTGCTGCCCATCTACCCCATGGCCTTTGTCTCACACCACGATACTTTTTCCCATCTGGATAATAACACTGATCCTTTGAATATTTTTTCACAACTTGTTGCCTATTTACCACTTTTGATGATTTCTTCGCATCCTCTGCTGCTCTGTCGCTCCCATACTTGGCGCAATTTGTAATTCTTATCTCGTTAATATGCTTTTTAACTCTTGGATGGTGGCTCTTGGGTTCCTCATTTTCATCACCAGATGAGTCCGTGGCATTGCCATCAGTAACTGAAATCCGTACAATTCTTGTGGCTTTTGAGTCCTCCCAGTTCACCAGCTTGTTGGTCACAGTTTTATGCTCCGTGTACTTGGTAGAAAAGTGATCCATTTTTTAATGGAATCAAGGCCTATGGGGGTTGGTTTTTGGGTGAGAACATCAAAGGTGGGATTTTTTTTAAGAGAAATTGATTATAGGAAACGATAGAAATAGGAAATATTAAATAGGCTTTAAAAACACTTACAAATAAAACCGATCTGTGAATTAAAGAGTATAAACGAAAAGGAGAGAGAGATAGAAAGAGGGATGCTGAGGGAGTGTGGAGTGAGTGAGCAAATGAATTAGTGAGAGAGAAGAGGAGATACTTACATGGAATAGTCAAATGTCAAAAGGCTTATGAATCGCAGTTTTATAGGAGGATCCTAAATGCATAGTAGGGAGTAGGTGGAGACTAGAGAGCCCAACCTTTTTCTTTCTTCTTTTTATTTTCCAGCTTTTTATGTCGGTTTAGCGAGTGTGAAACTGTGAAATTAAATCTTAATTAGATTTTTAATTGGCCTATTTTTTGGTTTCAAAATGGTTTAGATGATTACAAAGGATGAGATTAAAATGGAAAAATCCCAAACGACTCGCCGCGTTTAGAAAATTAGGCGTTTGATTCGGTGACACGTGGCAAATCTTGTTGGCCTGGTAAAGAGATGAGAAATGGGGTCAGTGATTGAACTTGGGCCCCAAGCAAGACACGCGCCAACATATTTCCAGAGTCCACACCCCAAACAGTGGGATAATGCTTCTTCCCTGAGAGAATGACAGTTGTTCATTCTCAGCCTTTTTATCGTAAGAGAGGGTGAAACTGAAATGTGACAGTCGCTGTGAGATTAGGATGCTGGCTTTGAATTATGGTCACGTGGCTTAAAGGAGACCAGTTCTGTTGATAGCGTTGGTGAGATCAATTGCTGGGTCACAGACATGTCAGTTGGGATCTTTTTGATTGTTGAGTAGATTAAGGTTGAGGAGTTTTAATTCTCCCAACATTATTGCTTGTCAATCAAGCATAAAATATTTAATTGTAGCAATTTACGTAATTCTTTATTCAATTCATTCATTTGCTATAATGGTTGTTTTTCAAATTTTTTTTTTTTTTTGTTCCTTGGGCTCATCTTCCGTGGATGTATGTACATCGAGTATTTAATTTCCACTTGCACTGATTACCCCTTTTTTTATTATTATTGTTTCTTTAAGTCCACGTTCGTCTTTTTACTTAAAAATAGCTAAAATTAAGAGATTCAAATTTTGGTTACTTTCGTAGCATGCATTCTTCCAACGCTACAAGCTTTTTTCTTCCTTTTACCACATTAAAGTGGCAAAAATATACTATTCCTCTTCTTATTGTTTTTTTACCACATGAATCGCTTTTCCAATTTTCACTATATTTATGACTAATATTATAAACGAGATTTTGCACCCCCCCCCCCTCCCTCTCTCGCCCAAAGAATATTTGGTGATGAATATGTGCAAAACACAACAATATTCAGAAAAATAAACTTACAAATAGAATATAAAGTGCCAAATTTTTTATAATGTCAATTTCAATTATTTTTAAAATATGTTCTAAATCCTAAACTTCGAAATGTGTTATCTCATACATAGAAATATAGAATAAGCAAAATTGTAATCTTACAGTGGTCACGAAAGTACGAGTGATAATGACTCAATTATTTTTGCAGTTCACAGCATAATTAGGGATCAAGTAACAGCAAGACATTCGTTGAAAACAGTAGGTTGAGAACGAAAGAGACCTTCTCGTAATTTGTTCAGTCATTATTTCATTTCATTCGCGTGACCTTCACTTAATTCTCTCGTCTGTACTTTGTACTTTTAAAGCAGTCCAATTTGTATTTTCAAGCACAAAAAAATTGAAAAAATACGTTACCTTTTTAATATCACAGGAATGTTTATGCGATCACCCTGCACGTATTAATAATTTAAAAATACTGACGGTCTCTTTACCAGGGGAAAAAAATGATGATCAACCCAAAGAAGTATCTCACTCTATTCCCCAGCAAAATGAGAATGTTGTTGTTCACTTGCCTTCTACTCTACTGAATCACTCACATAGTGATGCAAGAGTTCTTTAAAATTCCGATTCTCTGTTTAAGAACTCGTAATATAATCTCCCTGCACATCGAACATGAGAAATACACATTTTGGGATGGTAATGGGCAGGGTAAAAAGTGGTACCTGCTGTAGTCTGTCCAAAACAATATCAATTAAAAATACTAAATTGGCATTGAGTCACGTAAAGATAAAAATTACATACCAGTAATATAACTTTTGGATATGGATACTCACTTTACACCTTACTTATATTTATTATTTTTCAATAAAAAATTACAAGTAAAAGATCAAATTGAATAATAATAATAATTTTAAGAACCAAATAACCTTTTTGAACATTATATTGATTAAAATAAAAAAAATTTGACTAATTATTTTTAACAAGTATTAAATGAACGGATAAATCCCTTAGGATTGAGTATGAATTTAAAAAATATTTTTTAATAAATATAGACGTGATATTTCCTTTAATAGATAGAATAAAAAAAATCAATGAACATGATGCCTACTATTGCCATCCCTTTAACATGTTAGTTCCACGAATGATGTTGCTACATAATAGTAACCTTAAAAAAATCTGTGTTGTCTTGCACAGAACCCCGATTGGACAGAATAGTAAATCATGGGCCCCATGAAAGGCCTATGGAAAACTTTATGATATAAATAAACTAATAAATACAGAGCGTTGTTAGTGTATTTGTGACCAAGAATGGCAAAATGATCCGATCCCAGATCATCTTGCTTCGATTAACGTGAGAATTTTTTGTATTGATTGGAGAACGGGATGTGATGCTTTGCCCCGTAATTTTTTTTGGATAGGAATGGGGCAGGGATGAGATTTGCCCATCTCGTCCCGTTTTACCTCGTCAATAATGACTTATAGTAGAGTTCATGTGATTTGATCTCTTGTTTAGGAAACAAAATTATACAAATTATGTGTGCTCATTATAAAATCCGTCAAAACGGGATAAAATTAGGTGAGACGGGACAGACAAACAGTAAAACGGGACCACGTTTGCCCTGTGGGGATGGGATGACAAATTCTGCCCCGTTCGGAACATGGGGTGGGGATGGAAAATTTTTTAATGGGGTAGGGCGAGGATGGGGATTGCGATCCTCAACCCGCCCTGTCCCATTGCCATTCCTATTTGTGACCTACTTGTTATTTGTTATTGTTGTGCTTGGAGATGATGATTTACTCTTGACCCTCAATATTCCGAAGATGCTCAATTTATGCCAATTTATCTAACTCAACAGGTTTTAAGATGGTTTCAAATTAAATTCAGATTAGCTTATTCTTCTTTTTTTTCATTTTTTTTATTCTCAAGGTATCTCGAGTAAGAAGCGGACTAGTTTCTCACAACTTAGTCGGATGCACAATGCGATCATAACTATTTAAAAAGTTTTTTGCATATACATAAACTTGAATCCGAGACCACTTATTTAAACAATTAAGATTAGCTTCTTTCGTGTTACTTTTTTAACATGATATATCATGGTAGTTAAATTTTGGAATTTTAATTTAAATTAATGGTTAAAATTTTGTTATATATGTAATTTAAATATTGTTCCATTTAAGTAAATATGAATAAAATATGAAGTGTTGAATTGTATTTTTCCCTCTCACTAAAACATATGATCCACTGAAAAAATAATTTAGATCCTCTCCTCACGCGAGAGAGAAGAGTACACTCTCGAACATACTGAATATTAATTCGTAATAAATAGCAAATAAAATGAAAATATTTAGATTTGGAAAGAAAAATGTAATTTTTAGCACCTTTCTCTCTCAACAAAATAATGCAATAGAATGAACAATATCAGAGGACACGAAATCCTTTCCTTTTCTGGATTAAAATTCTAAGACTTGCTGTCTTTTGGATTGAATGACTTTTTTTCCTTCTTCTCTATTCTTCTTCCTTAAAAAAATAAAATAAAATCTCGATTTGGAGATAAGCTTTACGAAATTAATGGTTGTATTATTCATGGAACCAAACTTAAAAGAAATCCTCTTCTAGCCAAAAAGCAACTCACACATCAATGCTAATAAAAGATTGGCATTACACCATGAACCAGGAATCGAAGTTGTCCCCCCTCCCAACAATTGTTCGAACTCTAGCGCATGATTTTGTGTTCGGATGTGTTCAAACTTCCTCAAGAATAAAGAATTAAAAAAAAAAAAAAAGAGAGAGAGATGTGCTAAAGACATAATCCTAGGAAGTTGTTTTTATTGGTTGCAAACAGTCTTTTTTTTTTTTTTTTTTTTTCAGGCTAACTTTTCTCTTGCATTAATTTTTCAGGCTGGCTCCCTTCCTATATTTAAAACTGTCTAATTTGAGAAATTTTTATCTTATTTTTAAAGTAACTAATAATAAAGGATGAAGTAAAAAAAAAACATATATGAAAATATTTTTATCACTTTTAATCCATCTAAATGTTTTCTTTTTCTTATGTCTATTTCTCTTCAAGATGGCTCCTTTTTTCTTTTTTCTTTTTTTTTTTTTGGCCAACTTTTCTCTTCCATTAATTTTTCAGAAGATAGAGGGAGATGGGGCTGGATCCCCTCCAATATTAAAACTGTCTAGTTTATTCAAGTTTTTGGATAAAATTTACAATGAAAAATTTTAAAATACCTAAAATAATAGCTTACAATATTTACTCTAAAAGTCTACCTTGAAGAGAGAAGAAAAAAATCTCATTCAGACCTACCCAAAGTGATAAAAATATTTTCACCTATACTTTTTTGTTCTTTTTTTTTTTTCGATTCTTTCTCTCTTCTTCATTTAATTTGTGATTGATTTAGGAGCATGTAATGTAAAATAATCTAATTACGATTATGATTTAACATAATTATTGTTTTCCTTCTACATCATGACTGTCCTCTCTTTTAATTCTTAACTTTAGATTCAAAATCAAAATAGGATTCAATACACAACAAGAAGTACCAATCACAACAACAAATAATTTAAAAATTTTCAAAAAAAAAAAAAGAAAGATTAGATTTAAGAAACAATCCTCTCATATTCTTTCATGAAATATGAATATTATGTCACCGAAGCTTTCCCGTTTCAAAAATAATAAACTATCAAGTCTGTAGGTCAAAGAAAAAACTCTTAATCCTTATTAAGTATTAGAAAGAAAAATCAATTTAAATATCAAGTCTTGTAAATCATGATTTGATTATAAGTGAGACTCTTTCAAACTAAGTTACGAAAAACACTAACTCACACTTATGAATAGGAGTGATTGTTTGGTTTTTTAATTCGGTTTTTAACATTTTAATTTAATTTTTAGTTAACGGACCTTAAAAAAAAAAAAAAAAAAAAAAAAAAAAACTAAACTTATACCAAGTAGAAATTTAGTTTTTCAATTTAAAAAAAAAATTATGTTTTACCAAAAAAAAAACAAAAAGTCAAATAAAATTCTGTTCACATTCATATTTTTAAGAGTTGAGTTAACCAAAAATAAAACAGAAACGTTAAGAATCAAAATTAAAAAAATCGAATGTTCACTCCTAAAAACTGAAATGTCTTGCCAGTGGAGGGGAGCTGGATCCAAAAAAGAATGCTAAAACTCTAATTCTACTTTCTAGATCTAAATATTTCCTTTGAATTGATTATTTAAGTTTAATGATTGATTATTTAAATTTTACTAAAAGACCACTAAACAAAATCTATGTGAATTGTTTGTCCAATATTTAAGTAATGTGATATACTAGGAGTACCACAATGGCAGTCGGACTCTTTATAAAAGAAAAACCCTAATATATAAAGATTTGCATAAGAGACATTACAAAGCCCAACCTAAAAAAAAAAAAAACCAACCGGGTTACTTAAAGGAAAAGGCCCAACCCAGAAATTAGTTAGCCCAAGATGGTCAAAACCCAGTACTAGTTGTCAGAGGCCAGAAAGTTGACCGTCCATCTTTTGATATTAGCCACTTTCAAGGCATCATCCCACATCACTTGGAAGTGGGATCGAGGAAGAGAACCATTCTTTTATATTAGAAAGAAGCCTATTCCTATCTTCCACAACTACTCAAGTAAGGTCGTGAAGTTCGTATAATTAGGTACGCATTTTTAAATGGTTTTCTTAATCGGATTAATCTGATACAGTGGGTATGGTGGAATTGATTTTGGGACGTACGGGATTTGTTTTCTTTTTTCATTTTACGGTTTATTATAAAAATATATTAATGCATAAATGACATGAATTTTCAAAAAAACAAAAGTTTTTGTTCAAAAATAAATAAATAAATAAAAATTGAGACTTGATTATATGAATTTCAAACAAACGTAAACTTTTCTGGTGAAATAGGGAGTGTAATTGATAAAATAAAAGAGACAGTATTTTCTAATTTCTTTTAAAATCCAGGTATTTTTTAATTTTAAAAAAATTTACACATCAAAGTTAACTTTGTTAATTTGATGTTCAAAATCCTAATTTTTGAAAATATAAGGTGCAAAGTGTCGTGAAATTCGAAAGATAATTAACTCTTTATAAATTGATCTCTTATTTTACTTGGTAGTTATAATTAATGTAATATACATGTGCTTAGGAGCCTAATTATTTTGACAAAAAAATCACATTGTCAAATTAAATACTTTGTATTTTAAGAGCAAAAATATTAAAAACAAGGTCTTATTCGGCTTACCTTAAAAAAAAAAAATCACTATGAAAAATTAAGGAACCATGTTTACCAAGTATAAACGTTTAAAAATAAAAAATGAAGGTCTTATTCGGCTTAACTTAAAAAGAATAATGAAAAAAATAGCATAAAATGAACCAAACAAGTTTCTTATTTTATTTTTTAATTTTATTTTTGTTATGAAAAATGCTGAGAACAACTATTTTGACATTTTTCAGTTCTTAATAAAATTACGGAAAACACGCGTTTTGTTTCATGTTAAATTAGTAAATGGGTTTTTTTTTTTTTTTTTTTTAATGTTTCCTACCCAAAAAAATGAAAAATATTTCCACAAGTAAACAGAATGTGAATCTTTTTAAATCCCCTCTCAATTCCCAAATATAAACCAAACATAATTAAAACAAATTACCATAGAATTTCTGTTTTCAACCAGACATAAATATAATATTTCCAGCAATCAAATTTTGAAATAAAAATCCGTAAACTAAACTAGCAGTGAGGAAAATTTCAATCAATGTCACAAAGCAGAATAGCAGGTATCATATCCCTCTCTTGCTATTGACTTAACGACGCTGGCACACTAACAGTAACCCATAAGCTGTCCATCCACTTTACTTTTTAATTCCTAACCTAACTCTGGAAAAGAAAAATAAGATCTCACGCCTTACGCTTTGTTTCTTTTTGATTCTGTTTCTTTCTTCTTCTTTTTCTTCTTCTTTTTTCTTGAACTAAAATAATAATAATAATAATCTAACGTAAGTATGGCCATCTGTCAGCTCCACCAGGAATTCGAGAACCTCCTTTGCAGCTCTACCACGGGAGGGAGATTCTTCGGAGAGAAAAAATAAAGAACAGCAGATAAATAGAAAACCTGACCAGGTCCAACCACTAAAAAAAAACAAAAAAAAAACCAAGTCAACCTCATTCATGTATTTTCCTGTATCTTATTACGTCATAGAAGGGACCAAAATATAGACATGGACCCTCGTTGATTGATGAATGATTCTCTTTGATCTTGCATCACTTCTTCCCACCATAACCCTCTTCCAAGTAAAGAATATTTGTATTGTAAATATAAAAATATAAAATTAGCATGCTACATAGAATCAGGATTAGGTACATATGTTTCTCTACCGTCATGAACTGCCTCGTCAATTTGATTTTATCGGTCTTTTTTTTTTAATTTTTACCATCAACACTTCAGACACAACAACTTGTCAATGGATGTTGATCCTGCACCAAAAGCAACAATCTCAATCAGCATTGTCGATTCATTAACCAGATTAGTAACTTCAGAGTGCAAAAATGTACTGTAGCTGTAGGCATATTTATGATATGTTTGCTTCCAAACGAGAAATTAGGCAATCGATACAAAAATGCACTGTGGCTGTAGCTGTAGACACAGAGTCCAAAAATGCACTGTAGCTGTAGGCACATTTATGATATGTCTGCTTCGAAATGAGAAATTAGGCAATCGATACACAAGGATATGATTAAGTATTCTCCAAGTGAAAAGATTCGTGACGCTATTGTGCCCTGTGTATAATGGCCACAGGAGAAATGCTCTGCCATGAGATATTAACATATACAACCATGCTGGGAAAAAAAAAAAAAACATGTACTATTTTGCAGTTATACAGTAGATTGATGTTTAGTAAGTGTGGTGACAGGTTGAAGGCCATTGTCTTATCATTTCACGAAAAAACTTGCAATCAGAAAAGACCACTCCATGAGTTGCCTTGTGAAATACCAATATGACTAAATCCTGCCCTTACAAGAAGACAAGAAGATGAAGATCATGAAACTTAAGTTCTTTAGACCTGACAGCTAGATCATTTTAATGCAACATGCTCCAAAGTGTCGCCAAACAAAAGTGGCCATTACCATTTCCCAAATTCCATGAGAAGTTCATGCTTGAAGCTCAAAGTTACCAATCATCAAGTAAATATCAACAACAATTTTAATCTATGTGTTTTGAAAGAAAAAAAAGACAAAATATAAGAACATCCAATTAATACTCACCAAAAAAATAAAATAAAATAAATGCTAATGATTCAGAATCAATTAGAAATCTTACCATTTCAGTGTGTTAATGGTGCATCTTGGCATCTCACCACTTTCAGTCTCCTTCAACGTTACACCTCCACACAAAACTTCGACCGCCAGCAACCCTGTCTTCATCCCTTCAAAAGCAATTCCAACACCCGTTTTCACATCCATCTTCACCTTCAATTTCTTGCTCGTGAACTGATCAAGAATCTTCGATCCAATTTCATCCTCGATCAGTTCATTGTTCACTTTTGTCTCAATTTTCAAACTAGTCGTATTCTTGGTTTCCAGTGTGAACTTAGGCAAGCTCGTCGATCCCAAATTCACTTCATCGTCCCCCGCTGTTATTTCCACCTCAGACTCTCCAAACTGATATATAATTTTTTCATTAGGATTACTAACTTCAATTCTTGCAACCATATTGGCGGTAAGGTACGTGCCATCTGATTTCTTGATGACGTTAAAGGTGGAGAATTTAAACGATTGGAGGTGGAGAACGGGGAGTTTTGGATTGAACCAGATGTAAAATAGACCACCTGAGATTACCAGAAGGAGAATGGAGATTATAATGAGAAGGATTAAGCAGCATATGCATAGACGACACCAATGCCTGGACCGCCTTTTCCTTGGCTGGAATGAAGGAGGCAGAGGCAGGGGTGCTTTTGTAGGTGGCGGCCTCGGGGCAGATTTTACTGGAAGATTGGGGTCTCTGTAACCTGGTGGTCTTTGGAGAACCGGTTTCATTGGCTTGTCTGCCATTGATTATAATCTTGAATTTTGATTCTTCTGTTTGTCAAGAAATTAACCGTTAATCAAAAGAATGATTTAACCAGCAAGAAAGGCTAAGACTTACGATTGAAATTCAAATTCCAACAATACATGTCCCAGTTTTAAAAAAAGATTAATCAGTGAAAATGTGAAAGAATTGAAGGGAATATTAGACATGCAACAAAGAAGCAAAATTACCTAGATAGAGAAATTGCAGAAGTAATGTTGATCAGGTTAATTACTTGTTGAGGATTTCAAAATCTGGGGCATGGAGAGATATGCAATGGGATCTGAGAAAAATGAAATTATTGTGAGACAGAGTCACTTTAAATAGGGGGAGGGTGGGGGGCGTTGGGGGAGTGGTCTCCTGTGGAAGCTTGAGGTATCAATGGGAGGAATGAATTTAGCTTTCAAGATTCACGCGCGGCGTCGCACGTGCTGACATGGCGGGAAGGTTTTTGACAGTACTGTAAATTTGTAATTTGCATCTACAGCGGTGAAAATGTTCCACTAGAGACCGGCTGCGCTCTCTGTCGTGTTTTTTTTGCCCCTTTTATGTTTGGTTTGTTAATCTTTTAAGCATGTAAAGAATGTAATTATCAATATACATACATATACATATATATATATATATATATGTAAAGAACGGGGCGATATTGTTTTAATTTGTCTACGTTTGTTTTCCATCGATCATGCATTTGAAATGGTTGTCTGTGGTTTCATCTTGCATTGCTTGGATGAAACAAAAATCAATAAGACATCAGGCAAATTTTGTGGAGGTTGATGGTCCATTTGGCTTTTATTTTCCTTGTAAAAGAATACTGGATATGCTTTAACTATACACTTAGATATTTAATCAGGGATCGCTTCAATCTTTAATACCGTTGGATTTAATTTAGTGATACATTTTTACTGTTTCATTCAAATATAGTGGTTTAACATACATCATTCATGTATAGATAGCGGTATTCTATTTCACCACTTACAGAGTTGTTGTGGTTCAATGTATACATGCTTTCACAAATGTTCATGCACAAGAAAAAACAAATCAGTAATACACTATTGGAAAACTGTTATTTAACGATGGATTATTAAGTGTAATGACGTTGCTAAAAGTGTTTAGCGATAGATTTGTGAGTCAAAAAAACTATTGCTAAAACACTTGTCGCTAACCCTAGTGACGGACAAACAATATCCGTCGCTAAATCTCTATATTCCGTCACTAATTGATCATTGAAAACGTTATCTTTTCACTAAATAATGCATCTTAATTCCCTTATTAAAATCCGTTGTTAATTAACGATCGATATTCCGTTGCTAATATTCGAAACTAATTTCATTGTCACTATTCCGTTGTGATTTTCGTCGCTAAATGTAAAAAAATTACAATGCTAATCCATCGCTAATTTTATTATTATTATTTTTTGTTAGTTTTTAAATTTGTGATATTCTCGATAGTAACTAATAATTAGAACAAATCAGTATTATAAAAATTTAATTTTTTATTAAAATTTTAATCTTATAAATTAAATTTAAATTAACATTAACAAAAAAAATATTCGTTAATACGTAAAAAAAAATAAATAATAAAAATAAAACATCAATCTTGATCATCTATTCACCTATCCCCCTCCCGAGGTTCGTTGGGAGAGGCGATGGGGTCTTGGTCGGTGGGTGGAACCGCAAGCAACCCGGACGTCTAGGCTTGCCTATGCAACATCGAGGCAAGCGACTCATACCGAGAATGCGGCTCTCGTATAGCACTTTATTGTTGGATGACAATGTTATGCGGTTCGTCTTGTTTGAATTGCATCTCCTTCATCGCCCCCTTGTACTCGCCTTTCAACCTCCTAAGAAATATTGCTAGTATGTTGCGATGACACGAAGGACGAGTTGACACCACTTGACCGTGATAAATAATGTGATGTTGTGTGCCTACACCATCTAGCCTATTTTTCTTCTCCCTTTCTATAGTCTCGAGGTATATGATGTTCTTATCCACTTGTGGCTTTAGGATTCCGTCCACTCGTGGCTTCGGGATTCCTTACACTCGTCGCTTCTCAATAACTTCTCTTATAAGTTCGTCAATATGCTCCTGCGTAATCAAAATAATTATAACGTTAAAAGATTAAATAATTTTTTAGATTATATTTACATGTATAAATTTTAAAAATTAAAAACACTTATGATTGTATGTTGGATGCATAAATCAATGAAAGAGCTATCTCGTCGCTTATGAGTGGCCCTAAACAACTCCAAACACATTGGCTCACGCCCTAATTTTTTCGTTTGAAAAAAATGAATCACAAATAATATGAAATACAAATTAAAATTTCTTAAATATTTAATAATACAAGATATAATTTATCAAGCGTCGGGCGTGCTCTTCCAAAGAGATAGACCCTTTTGTATGCACTGGAAGGGTCCGCACCATGGCTATCGATCTCCTACATTTGATTCCGCGATGCCTCGCTTCGAACGAGCCTTGCAATCGGGTGTGGCAAAATCTTGATGCCACGAGTCCTTGACCTCCCGTCTAATGAAATTTGGTCATTCGAGCGACGAACCATAGTTGTAAATGAAGTCGAGTAGCGCTTCCTTGCCGAGCCTCCCAAGCATCTCTAGCTTGCACCTCGATGACCGGATCCTAGTAAAAAGGTTCTGCGCAAATAAAAAAATTAATATTAACTAGTTCATCTAATGTTAAATTAATATTTTAAATATAATAAAAACAAATAAGTGATATGTTATGTTAAACTCACTAAAGTAGAACTGTTTGGTGAGCTCCGAGATGGACTTCCATTCCGACCTACCTACGTCCAACTCGCCTCTTGAAAGTTATGATCATCCTTGTGAAGTAATCTCTACTAGGCGGAATGAAACCGTCGAGCATCACAAAAAATAAAAAAATTCAATAATTATTGAAATGATATATTAAAATAAAAAAATAATAACATTGTCTTTAGAAAATTATATACTATCCATGAGCCACGTAAACATACTATCGACCGGAGGAGCTTTGGGAGCTCTATGGAGTGACGGACACATTGGTGGATGTGGCACTCTCTCGCTGTCTTTGTTGGAACCTCTGTGGCTGGTGCGGGAACCTCTCGTGGGTGGGGGAGCCTCTATGGCCGTAGCTGCACTAGATATGTTAGCTCCGTAAGAGGAAAAGGAAGAACATCCCAAGCCGTGGGAGTCGCCGGACCCACGTACAAAGCCCAAAGTGGAAGATACCCGACTAACGCCGGTAGGGGACCCCGCAGGTTGTCGCCAATCGGGGATGCACACTCACGACTACCGGAATATGATCATGTAGTGATTGTGGGGGGTTGGTCCAAACCACGCATCATAGCCTAAGACATGCATTTTTTCAAAGCATAACGGAATTTCAATTGTATCTTTTTTTTTTTTTGTGAATTCTAATGTATAATAAATACAAGAAGAAAAGAAAAGTAAGCTAATTAATAATTAATCGTTCAAATTTGAAAGGAAATTGCAATTGTAAAATGAGAAATTAAAAGCAAATGGAGGATGTGAAACTATGATGTTACTTTATTTGAACTTGTCCTATGCATGGTTAATTTAATTAGTGGTTGAAACTTTCTCTCAATTGATGAGAGTCTGAGAGTCTAAATTAACTAGCTAGTGATCCCATCTCCTCCTCGATTGTTTTCCTTTAATGGAAATTAATATTAAAAAAACTAGAGTTGTTTTTTGAAAGAATTCTCTCTCTCTCTCTCTCTATATAGTTGAATTAATTCAAAGAAACAAATTAAGTTTATATCATTTAAAACTGAAAAAAGAAGACTGGCCAGTTCGAGAACATCTTCCGTTATAATACATTATTCGTCTCCCGTAGAGTCAGCATACTTTGCTAGTTTGTGGGCTACCAGGTTGCCTTCTCTGTCTATGTGAGAAAGACAACGCTGATGAAAGTGGCCGGTACTAGGCAATGAATGTCTTCAATTATCATACCGAAGTTACGTAGTTAGAAGAGTCTGTCTTCACAAAGGAAATTGCAATTGTAAAATGTGAAATTAAAAATACATCTATTTATGACCTAAGTGGATTGAAGCTTTGAAAGGTTCATTAGTCATTAGTCAATATCTGGGCAGTTTGCAGCCTGTACACAAACATTTCTACAGCACCACCCGTACGTTTTCAAATGTATGCTAACAACTACCCATAACTAAACTAAAAATGCTCATTTTTTTTTTATGATCATATAGTATACGATGAATGAATAATTAAATTAAACACAAGCGTTAATATAAAATTGTTTGAAGTACATAACCTGGAGTAGACAACATGCCTATGATGGCACATAAAAATACAATTATGATTCAAGTTTGGGACTCCACGGCGTGAATATAAAACTAGATGAGACAAAGGTGGTGGCGACAAGTTACAGCTCCCTTTCCTATTGTTCTGGGAGGTGGGTGTGCTGGTGTCAATGGGATGGTCTTATTAAAATCAATCTATTAGAGACAAAAATATTTTGTTAACAATACGCTTTTTTTGCAATGAATTCATCTGGTCACTAAAGTTCAACCTATTAAAGATATAAATATTCAATCAGTAAATGATAATATATTGTATTTGTCACTATATTCAATCTATTAGAGAAAAAAATAGCAATATTGAAATTTTCTCTGTAATTTAGAGATGCTATTATTATTTACATATGACAATATCTCATGATGCGTTACACTCATCAGTCTAAGATAATTTATTAGAGACAAAAGAACTTCATCAGTAAACCTATTTACCAGCTTAGCTACAATTTAGAGAACTAGCTAATTGAAAAACCACAAGACGTGGCAATTTATGAAAGGAACAGCAAATTGAACAGTACATTTACAAGCTTGTCCTTTCGTAATCGTGCAAAGCAAATTTTCTTTATCGCATTTTAATCTATGCAGTCATGAACAGGAATGTAAAAATAAACACAATACATTGTCGTCATTCTACGCTGGAATACCATTATTTCTTGAGGCTGTGTCGAGTTGAATACTGCAAGTTCGTCCACGTGGGACAGGAGCCTCCCTACTGTGTTATCTATCTATCTATCTATTTAGCATGAAAACCAACCACACTATTCAAAAAGCGAGAAATAGTTGGACTTAAATCCTTGAATTAATTTCATTAACGCTCCGGTGCCACGAAATATTGCTGGCAGTGACACAGGAAGTTCGGTCTTTGAATCCTACTTTACTTGGTTTGGTGATTCGGCGAGGTCGGTGTTTGAGAAGCTCCAATTTTGTGTTGGAGTGCTATCAGGCCTTTTCAACGATAAAATTTAACTTAAAGAATGATTCTTTTTTTTACTTATAACCAAATATGTATAGTTTTTTTCTATAATCAAAATAAAATATCATAATAATTTTTGTTTTCACACATCAGATTTTAAGTTGATTTTTATCAATTTATATGAAACAGACATATGAAATATTATTTAATTTAAATTTCGTTATTAGCATTGGCTGTTAATAGATTCTCATCCTAAAATCTAATTAAAAAGATGAAAATTTTCCTAATACTTGGAACTATTCACCCAATTTTTTCTGTGACCTATGTTAGATAACACCATTTTTTTTCCCGCTACTATAACAATGTGCGAAGTTGTCATTAGATGAATTGTCTTTTCGTTCTCTTGGTGTCCGTGATTATATGAGCTGAGTTCTAGCTCGTGAACCAGACAACTTGTCACAAACTAACCAATGACGCCTTATATAAATGAACTGATCGTAACCGGGAAAAATCTCTACAATAAAAACGAAATGAGGACTTTAATTAATCAACTCGAAAAGCACATAAATTCTCATAAATTCGCTTCGATATTTCAAGGGTCCAGGTTCAGTGCTGATAATGGTTCGAAAAAAAAATGCAGCGCAGCAAAAATACAAAGGCAACGTCAATCTTGGAACGTGACGTTGCCCACCCAACGCTTTGTCCAATTATAATAGCTACGATTTGCCCCCTTAACCAATGATTCACTTCGTTCCAATTTCCAAATCCCACCATAAGTTGGCGGTACTGAAAATCAGTAATTGTCAAGGGCCACGTATGAGATACGGATGGCAGATGGGGTCTGACCATCTGAGGACTTAGGTTCTTAGTCACTTATTATTATTATTCTTTTTTTCAAATTTTAGATTTGAGGTTCTCGAGTAACTTACTAGCAAGCAAAACGAAGAGTTTTCACCTTGCTCCTTAAATCATTTCTCAATTGTTTCCGGAAAAAGCTGAACAATCCCATAATTTAAATAACCCAACCAGAATTTAAAATAATCGAAATTCATTCCTTCGAATATTGGAAAAGAGAGAGATGTGTAAATATTAAATAAACTGATAAAATTGCATATTCAGTAAGATTAATTAAAAGCACAAGTAACATAACCTTAAATCAGACAATTCAACCAATTCTATCACTTTAATCTATAACATAACAAAATCTATATCCAATTCAGACTTTCTTGAATGAATCTTAAAAATCCAACCTTAGTATTTTAAAAAATACAAGAATGATTGAAATCTAACAAAGCATCCTTAAATTAAGGAAAATTTTTGAAAACAAGTCTCGCTTTCGAAAAAAAATGAAGGAAAAAAAATATTACATTTCTTTTAGCAGGACACGGAGGAAATTTATTCTCAAGCATTTTGATCTTCGCATCTCTCTCCCTTATCTCGTCATGTACATTTCCTTTGTACGTTTTTTTTTTCCTTCTAACAAATCAAGAATTAAATATTTTTTTTCTACCATAAAAAAAAATCTCACCAATTTTTCAACTATAAAAATTATGCGGGCTAATCTTATTATTTTTTTTTTCACCATTTTTCCAAATCAGTTCAGTGGAGTCAACTGCCGATGAGAACCATGGAGGGGAGCTGCAAACCGTGGGCTGAACAGTGAAGGAGCTGGAGACCCATTGAACATTCAAGGAAACCATTACAAGGGTTAGCGCCGAAAAGATTAAAAAGGCTTTAAATGGGCTTGTTGAAGAAATATGGGCTGCTCAGGCATCTAAGGGGCCGGCCAACAAAGAAATGGATCTGGTGAACATCATGATTTTGGGCCGAGACTGATTGAAAGGGTTTTGACCCAATTAATTCAAGACTTTATAGGTGGTTGATAGAACTTTTGTCCAAATTTATAGTTGTATTGTTCTATGTCAGATTTATAAAATTGAGGAGAAATGATTTAATTCTAGTTTAATTATCGTGCGGAATTCTACGACTCTACGGTGGACACTTAATTCTACTGTACTTTCAAAAACATCTAATCAATATATTTTTTGAAATTTTAGTAGAATTTTCTTCTTCATTTCTTTCAAGAACCTCTCCAACTTATTAAGAATTTTATGTTTTTGCAATATTCACATAAATTTATCATTCTTAATGCCTTTTTGCTAACCACCACCTCAAAAAAAAAAATCCAAATGGCGAGTCAGATTGTAAATTTATAATTAATAATCCATGAAGATGAAGGACTAAGCGGGCGGCTAATGGGCTCCTCTAGGAGACGGGCCATGTATGCTAGCCTCTGCCTGTCGCACTTCCCCCGTAAAACACTCTGATGTCTAAACAATAACGACGTCGTATCTGTTGAATAATCAATACAGGAAACATCCCGTACTTCTTCCTATTCTCTCTCTCGTGCGGCTCCGTCCCTGGTGGCAAAGATGGAGTTCGTGAACCCTGAAGGTCTTCGTCTGGACGGTCGCCGCCCCATGGAAGTACAGTCCACTTCTCTCTATCTTTTTATTTTGCTTCACTGCTCTCTATCTTTCTCTTTTGCTTCACTGCTTCTTCTTTGTCTTTTCTTATTTTATTTTCCTTACTGATTTCAGATGAGGCAACTTAGAGCAGAAATCGGTGCCGTAGCGAAGGCAGACGGGTATGTTTGACATTTCTAGCCACTTCATAAAATTTCAGCTTCTTAAAACAAAAGAAAAAAAAATGAAGTGAAAAACTATCTTTTGTTTTGTAGTTCTGCTGTTTTTGAGATGGGTAATACTAAAGTAATTGCTGCCGTTTATGGACCCAGAGAGGTAACTACTTACTCCTTTTATATTAACTTTAATCTCTCTTTGTTAATTAGGTATTTGCTTCAGCATAGTCTACTTTTTGTTATTTTCAGGTTCAAAATAGGAGCCAGCAGATTAATGACCAAGCATTGGTAAAATTCTTTTATTATGATTTCTCTTATGCTTGCGTGTTTAATTCTCATATTAATGAAAATGCTTGTGTAATTAATGTGTATTTTAGGTGCGGTGTGAGTACAGCATGGCTAATTTTAGTACGGGAGATCGGAGGCGAAAACCAAAGGGTGACAGGTAAACTAAACTGTTATTTTTTTGAAAATCTTCTGCTTGATTCTGCCTTTTTTAGAGTTTTGGAACTGGTTGTTGTATGAGATTTTGAACCAGCTATTTGCAAGTAGGCAATCCAAGTAAGTTGAAGTCGACATGTTGACTTCTCCGCTATCTCTGACAATGCACTTCGGATTTGTTGTGTCTGTTATTCTAAACTACCAATATCACCTGTGATAATGCCATTTCCATTAGTACAAATGGTTGGCTCGTGTCAGTGATGTGTTTTATCGTTGCTAGTATTTTTTATTGGTTCCAAGAATCACAATATATTCTGCACTTCAAATCGACACTAATATATGACATTGTTGGGGTATTTTGATTTCTCATAGATGAATGTTTTCCCAGGCGATCAACAGAGATTTCGTTAGTTATTCGTCAGACAATGGAAGCATGCATATTGACGCATCTAATGCCTCGCTCTCAGGTCTTTCTGCAGCTGCTTGACATCTCTCCCCTACTCCAGTGGATGCTGATTATTCTTCTTGTTTTTTTTTTTTTTTTCCAAACTAAATTGTGGTCAGTATATTTTGCAGATAGATATATATGTACAAGTCCTCCAAGCTGATGGTGGTAATGTCAATCATTTATGAATACCCTGTTCGCTCAGTTCATTTTATCAGCACATGAAGTATTACTCGTTCTCTTTTCCAATTTTTAAGAGAAAATGTCTCTAAATTCAGGCCATAAAGGTAGAAATTGCTGATATTGTTACCGATTTTTCAGTACATGGTCTTTACCATTGTGACCTACCTGCTGGCAACTGTTTCATGATGATCATGCCTGCAGAATTGATGGTTACACTGCAACAAACTTTCAGGGACATTTTTTTTTTTTTTTTACTTTTCTGCATTTGAAAACGAAGCATAGATGGTGTTAAATAAACCGAAAGCATGAAAGAGAGGCAAGAGAAGAATATTGGAACAAGTCAGACCTCTTCTCCTTGTCTCCGATTGAAATAGAATACATCATGGATATATTTTCTGTCTTGCAAATCTTAATCTCTTACTCACCAAACCCCAAAACGGCCAACACAAATTATGAGTCAAATCAATCAATCTCGTGCCGGTGCAGAGAGGCATGAACTTTGGAAACATCCACTGTTTTCTAAATAAGCTAAGGCATGAGGAGCCTATTTCTCGTAGTAGTTGTTGTTGCACAATTACTGGAAATTTTTCAGATGCTTCACTATCTTGCTATAGTTTTCGCATTCAAGATGGAAAATTTCTGTCCTTCATTAGGCCATATGTTGTCTGCAGGAACTAGATCTGCATGCATCAATGCTGCAACTTTGGCCTTAGCAGATGCAGGTATCCCAATGCGTGATCTTGTTACTTCTTGTAGTGCTGGATACCTCAATAGCACTCCTCTTCTTGGTGAATTATTCACTTCTCTCATTTGAATGTGCAGTTTTCTTTCTTTCTACACTGATTGATTTTATCACATTGAAGCTATTTATTTTGTGGACCCAGATTTAAACTATGTTGAAGACAGCGCTGGAGGTCCTGATGTCACAGTTGGAATTCTACCCAAGTTGGACAAAGTGACACTTCTTCAGGTTTTTATACTAGTCTCTATTTCATCTAATTGTCCTGGTTAACTTAAAACCCTTTGTTTCTTCCATGGTGATTTTTATTGTGAAAGGTTTTGATTTCAACAAATATGATCTGAAAGTTCCATTAAGGAAGTTACTCTCGAGTTGTGATAACAAAATTTGTGGAGTGCAAAATTTCTACCAAAAGTTGCTGTGTCATTTCTTTTCCTTCTAGCCAGCTATTGTCACCCTTCTATCCCCTCTAAATCTTCTTCAGGGATAAAAGGGAAAAGTAAGATGAAAGAAAACACCAAATGGCCCTTGCTCTCATAGAATGATCTTTCCCACTTTTTTTGGATACAGTTGCCAGAGTATGCTTCATGATTCCACCTCCATCACTTTCTTTTCTAATATAACTTCTGCAATGTTTTGGTCAGCATGATCTTGTTCTTCAACTCCACTGCTAGCGTGGGAATTAGGAAGACTTTTAGCAAATCTTTCTCCTAGACCCCTCATTTATGGTGTTCTTTAATGCAGATGGATGCTAAGCTGCCAATTGATATCTTTGAGAATGTTATGCAACTTGCTGCTGAAGGCTGCAAGGCAATAGCAAATTACATTCGTGAAGTAAGTGATAGCTTGAATAATGATTGAATGATCTATGCATCTTATCCATGCCTCATGAAATTTATATGTTGGCATGCATCTTAAACATGCACAGTTTATCTGAACTATTTATTGTGTGCCTTTTGGCAGGTATTGCTAGAGAATACCAAGCAGCTGGAGTATCGACGGGGCCTGTAGTTCATAAACCGGTTAAAGGTTCCAGTCCACGACTATCATATATATGCTTGTAACTTGACAAAAAGGAGAATGAGGGCTAACAGTATCTCGTTTTTTGTTGTTTGGGTATTGGTGCTCATATCCAAGCCCCAGGCTTTGCTTGGTTGTTGTTGGACTTTCAGTTGTCAAGTCATCATTTGTTGCAGATACCGGCGTTGCCATCTCTCAAGTAAATGAACTCCATTAATTTGCTGAAGACCTAGCTTACTGGGAGAGATTGTTGCCAGCATGTTTGTATTTGTATTTTCATTTGTTGCTGGAAATGCTTAGTTTGACCAGAAACATTGAATTCGTGCCTTATACCATAATTTTTAAATTATTGATACACTACAGTAAATTTGGTTGATGCACTACAGTAAATCTGGTAAGGTGTGAGTATGATTTTTAACGAGGTGGTACGGTTGTGTCAACCTAGTGAAGGAATCCCTGAATATATATCTAGAAAATGAAAACAAGTAATTATGAGACTGATTGCATGAAAGCCACAAACAGTGATGGCTATATTAAGGCATGGTGAACATAGCTACAAATTATTTGCAGAAATATAGGAACATGTTGAACATCGCCACGACTGTTTTAAAGTTAAGATAATTCTTGACCCTGCAGCTATATACTTGGCAAAATGATGCATGCTTGGCGTACTGTACGTAGCACGAAAACAACACGATTACTTGTTGTTCGAGGGATTGCGAGTGCATTTGTCGAGTTTCGTTTTTCGGTTTTCGGTTGAGCTTCTGCTTCCTCAAGCTATTTTCTTCATATATGCGTTTATAAGCAACAATCAAAGTGGCGCAGCGGAAGCGTGGTGGGCCCATAACCCACAGGTCCCAGGATCGAAACCTGGCTTTGATATCAAAGTGGCTTTCAGCGTCCATATGATTTTCTTTTCATTTTTTTCCCATGGACTTAATTACAGCGAATTTTATCAAACTTCTATTATCTTTTTCCTTTTGCTATTTCTTGAATAATAAAAGAACAAAAATGATGATAAAATTGATGAAAGATTTGTGAGAAACTAATTGATTTAACAGTTTTTCCACTCAAATGACCCCCACACACATATATAGCCGAAAAAAAAAATTGCAAAGCATGTGCTTTGCTATTTTTTTAATTAATAATTAAATAGTAATAAAAATTTGAAAGGAAAAAAAAATAATCATTTAATATTTTTTGTTAACTGTCATGTCATCAGTAGATAGAAAATTGAACAGAAAAACTTGATTAATATTTTTAAAAATATTAATATACTAAAATAAAAAAATAAAAATTAATATAATCGATTGAAAGAAGATTCAAAATTATGTATTTATTAAGTAGTTTTCCTTTATTTGGCATATTGTTGGGTAAGTATCTTGTGCACCATGGGTATATCAAATCCAATTTTGATGGTGGTAACGTGAAAATCATTATGAATACCCTGTTCACACTTTGTTCATCTTATCAGTACATGAAGTATTACTCATTCTCTTTTCCAATTTTTAAGAGAAAAAGCCCCTAAATTCAGGCCATAAAGGTAGAAATTGCTTATATTGTTACCAATTTTTCAGTACATGGTCTTTACCATTGTAAGCTACCTGCTAGCAACTGTTTCATGATGATCATGCCTGCAGAATTGATGGTTACACTGCAACAACTTTCATGGACATTTTTTTTTCAACTTTTCTGCTTTTGAAAAAGAAACATGGATGGGATTAAATAAACCGAATGCATGAAAGAGAGGCAAGAGAAGAAAATTGGAGCAAGTCGGACCTCTTCTCCTTGTCTCTAATGGAAATAAAATACATCATGGATACATTATCTGTCTCGCAAATCTTAATCTCTTACTCACCAAACCCCAAAACGGCCAACACAAATTATGAGTCAAATCAATCAATCTCGTGCTGGTGCAGAGAGGCATGAACTTTGGAAACATCCACTGTTTTCTAAATAAGCTAAGGCATGAGGAGCCTATTTCTATTAGTATTTGTTATCGCACAATTACTGGAAATTTTTCAGATGCTTCACTATCTTGCTTTAGTTTTCGTATTCAAGATGGGAAATTTCTGTCCTTCATTAGACCATATGTGGTCAGCAGGGACTAGATCTGCATGCATCAATGCTGCAACTTTGGCCTTAGCAGATGCGGGTATCCCAGTGCGTGACCTTGTTACTGCTTGTAGTGATGGATACCTGAATAGCACTCCTCTTCTTGGTGAATTCTTCACTTCTCTCATTTGAATGTGCAGTTTTCTTTTTGTTCTACACTGATTGATTTTATCATATTGAAGCTAACATTTATTTTCTGGACCCAGATTTAAACTATGTTGAAGACAGTGCAGGAGATCCTGACGTCACAGTTGGAATTCTACCCAAGTTGGACAAAGTGACACTTCTACAGGTTTTTATATGAGTCTCTATTTCATCTAATTGTCCCGGTTAATTTAAAACCCTTTGTTTCTTCCATGGTGATTTTTATTGTGAAGGGTTTTGATTTCGACAAATATGATCTGAAAGTTCCATTAAGGAAGTTACTCTCGAGTTGTGACAACAAAATTTGTGGTGTGCAAAATTTCTATCAGAAGTTGCTGTGTCATTTCTTTTCCTTCTAGCCACCTTTTGTCGCCCTTCTATCCCCTCTACGTCTTCTTCAGGGGTAAAAGCGAAAATTAAGATGAAAGAAAACACCAAATGACCCTTGCTCTCATAGTATGATCTTTCGCACTTTTTTTGATACAGCTGCCAGAGTATGCTTCATAATTCTACCTCTATCACTTTATTTTCTAGTATAACTTTTGCAACGTTTTAGAACATGAGAATCTATACTCTGTGTTCAGCATTATCTTGGTCTTCAACTCCATTGCTAGTGTGGGAATTAGGAATCTTGCTTTTAGCAAGTCTTTTACTTTATTATGCTTACTGGGAGAGATTCTGGCCAGCATGTTTGTATTTGTATTTTCATTTGTTGCTGGAAATCCTTAGTTTGACCAGAAACAAATTGTTGATACACTACAGTCAATTTGGCAAGGTGTGAGTATGATTTTTAACGAGGTGGCACGGTTGTGTCATGGTTGTCAGTAACCTAGTAAAGGAATCCCTGAATATATCTCTAGAAACTGAAAACAAGCAATTATGAGATTGATTGCATGAAGCCACAAACAGTGATGGCTATGTTAAGGCATGGTGAACGTAGCTACAAATTATTTGCAGAAATATACGAACATGTTGAACATCGCCACAGCCGTTTTTAAGTTCAGATAATTCTTGACACCGCAGTTATGTAGTTGGCAAAATTATGCATACTTGGCGTGCTATGCATAGCACGAAAACAACACGATTACTTGTTGTGTTAGAAGAAAGATAAAAGAGAGAATCGGGAAGGAAAATGAAAGAGGCAGAAGACTGAATGATGGTTGCTAAAAGGATTAGAGTTATGTTTATAAGAGGGTGGTCTTGTCATTATAAAAGTTATAATGGCGAACTTCCTACAATTTGAACATTTTTCTTTTTTCTGAAACCTAATTTTTGAAAAGGAAATCAAAATACAAGATTTTTTTTATAAATAAAATTAAAATTTATTGAATATAAAATGTAATTTTTGAAAAGTAGAAATACAAAGTACTGTTGCTTCCAAAACAAGTGTTTAGCATAATTTACACTATTTCTTTTGACAAACTATGCTATATATATATATATATATATATATATATATATATATATATATATATTGCGTCCTAATTTCTTTATAGAGGATTTTTCTTTTATTCCCTTAATTACTTTTGATTCTTTTTTAAAGGATTCTTCAAAATAGTATTATTCTTTTTTGGCAGACTTTGCTAATACTAAAAAGAGAGAGATTTATTCGACCAAAAAAAAAAAAATCATAAAATGATTAATTTCTATTTAGATCACATAAAATTAATTTTTAAAAATACAATGATTCATAAATAATAAAATGCTAATCCTGCTATTAATTTTGTACTAGAAGTTAGTAAAGATTTGAGTACAAATAGATTTTATTTGAATAAACAATTAAATAAGAGAAAAGAATCTAGGAGTATTATAATGACGATAGTAATTGTGTAGAAGAATACATTGTAATTTCATATATTAAAACATAAATATTAGGTGTGGTATACTGAATAATATGCATCTTTTATTTTCTCTTGAACTTTTGCGAGAGTTTTCAACTGTAGATATTTTCTAAATTTAAATAATCAAAAAGAAATTTTAAAAATTATTGGAATATTTATATCATTTATTATTTTAATATTTGATTATATTTATTTTAATCATATTATAAACTTAATTTTATTTCAAATTTAGTTATCGAGGTATTAAAAAAAAATTACGTAGAGGATATGTAAAATATTTATTGGTGCTAGTCATATAGGATACGAAATCAAGATAACTCCCGACATATCATATTTATATTTTAATATTTGATAGTTTTTAATTTCAACATAAATCAAATTAACTTAAATTTTAAATTGAAAATGCCAAAATACTTTTTTATATTTTTAAATAAAACAACTGCCCACGTGCATTGAATAAAAAAAAAACCCTTTTTATTTCTTATTTTTAATTAAATCTCACTATCCAATACATAATTATTGGACTAAGCATATGAGACTTAGGTTGATCTAAGCCGAAAACAAAGCTACGTCAGTATAACGCTTTTTAAAACACTTCAGTAGTGCTTTCAGATTGAAATCCAAATAAGAAATTAGAGCACATGGAGCCATCTTCTCATCTTTCTGTTAAGAAAATTATGGTAGACTAATGGATTATTTATATTAGTTAATGAAAGAGCCCAAAAATCATTCAAATTAAAAACAGGAGCTCGTTGCTGTTTTATTTCTCCACATGAGTTTTAACGTACTGAGTGGTAATTTAGTATCGATGGATCTTACAAGAGCACCAAAATGAGAAGGGAATGATGATTAGTTTGTTTCCGAAGGGTATAGCATAATGGGCTTCTACTAGAAATGCATGCGACTTTTATCCATTATCGGGTCCTTCTGATCCAAAACTACAAGTTTAAAGGATAAGGACTTGGGAATTGAATAGGAAATTTTTAACATTTGCAAGGCCCATCATCCAAGAAAAAAGAAGACTGGGAAAAAAATGTCGAAGCTTGATGATTCGATTGGCAGTAGAACATCATGCCTCAAACAATGCTAAATTCCTCGATGGTTTTTCTTCTAACATTGCGGAACTCTGGATGAATTGATTGGTAGATCTCACTAGTAGCAACCTGATTGGTGATATACTATCACGGAATGTGTAGACATAGCATGGGTTGCCTTTACCTTTTTTTTAAAAAAAAAAAAAAAGAAAGAAAGAAACAGAGAGGTTTCAATAATTGGTACAAAGCAGGTCACGATTCTTTTAAAAAAGAAAAAAGAAAAAAGAAAAAAGGCAAATAAAAAGCAAGCTATTACAACATTAAGCAGTGCGATCGTTTCCTCCTGAAAATCAATTCTAAATCTCAAAGACCTCCTCTCTGAAGATCAAAGTGTTCACTACAAAAACTTGAAGGCACAGCTGAGAGTTCCAAACGCCCTGTCCATTCCTCACCTGGCTTCAAGGTGATAGGTTTCTCAATCACTGCTCCATCAACACATAACATCTGTTTGTACTCGTCGTCGCCAAAATCAGCCATCGCTTTTGATTTCTTCTCCCATGGATTCCACACCACTGTTTGTAGGCATGAATAATCGCAAAGAAACAAGAAATGTTACAACCCAAAGCTTGGAATACATGGAGGGATCATACAACTTTCTACTCCTATACAAAATTGTGCAGATGCATATGACTGACTCCTGTATAGTTTTAAACACACTTACCAACGTCTGGCAGTCCTTCCTTTCTAATAACGTATGTCCGCTTCCTCTCATGATCGAGGACTGCAATTGCATTGGGACAACTTAGATAAACTCGATCCACCTGCCAGATAAATCCAGACAGTAAAGAAATAAGTTTAAGAAAGGAAGAAGTGAAAAAAAGCTAAAGAAGCCAATGTATTGCCTCCCTAGGAAAAAAAAAAAAAAACTATGCAAGTAACTGACAAAAAGTGTTAAACTGGGAATTTGTATTGCACCATATTGCAAGCAACAAGCATGAACCTGAGCAAAATGTATTTAAAAGAAATTTAGAATTGAAAAAACTAAATCAGAATCAAAATTGACATAAAAGTTTCTACAAGAAATTTAAGCAGGAAAGATTTTAGGGAAAAAAGTGAAACTTAAATGTATGGTTTCTTTGTTGTTTCCATTTAAGACACTCTGCAGTGAGAAGAAATATGAACAAACACAAAATGTTTGGAAAATAACTGCTTATATCTTTTACACTTATACTAACTGATGTTGATAGATATCTAATTATTTGTCTTGGGAAGTGAAAAATTTCACTTCTTTTCAGATGAATGTTGAGCAGAAATTGCATGAAAATGCACATTAAGGCATTGAAGTACAGCTCCAATTGTATAGACTGCAGCGGGAAAAAATTCAGAAAAAAGGATTCAGCTGCTCTGTCAACTTAAGTACCAATTTCATCCATTTGTCTTTAACAAGGCCACAGGAGTAAATTAAAATTAAGAGTCGAATTTACCTCATATTCAAAAGTGAGGGCATCTCCTTGTTCTGTAAATCGTTCTCTTTGTTGGAGTTTGTCTAGGTAGTCCAGTGTTTCCAATCCTTCTATACGCACTTCACTGAAATAAAGATTCACTTCTGAGTAGGTCGAATTCCAAACAATGCATTTTCCAAAGGAAGCACTTGTTGTAATCCGGTGAAAAACCTTAAGCAAGCTAGGCTACTTTTTAATGGATTCCCAACGCAAGAATCATTTTCATAGAACACATATTTTTGGTAATAGATTTGCTAAGCTTTTTGGTTATTTCTGATAGCTAAGCAATAGATATCTGATTGGGATCGTAGAGAAATTTACGTTGTCTTTCATTTCTGAAAAAGAAAAAAAAGTTGTGCTTTCATTATGGAGTTACCACATTTTCGGGATGAAGAAATCTTTTATGTGCAAAATCAATCTGCAATACACCAAATTCTATTGATTTTTGAAAAATTGTTTAACTAAACAGATAAAGCACAATTTTCCATAGTTACAAAACCTCTGGAAACCAAGCATTTTTTTTTTTTAAAACGAAAACCTGGAAAAGCTCAAAAAGAAAAGGGTATTTCCAAATTTTCCATTTCAGAAAAGGAAGTCACGATTTGGCTCTCTTGCTTTTTATGCTTTCTTTTCTAATACATAAATATTTTATCCTTCTCTAATTTAAAGGCCAACCAAACAAATTCATGCTTTCTATTCTTGAGCAGGATCTGCTTTCTATATTAGCAACAAAAGGATAGAAAAAGAGAAAAAAATTTCCCACAGGTGAATGGATGCTAAAAAGCCTTAACCTTTTGGTTATGACATTTGGGTAAATAAACTTTGTACCTTATGTCAGAAACTGACAAATATGTGTGATATGCAAACGAGAAACTGAACGGTTTTCCATTTATGTTCCGAACTCTTGATGTCAATGTCAAGTCTCCATTTGCTGCAAGTGACACCCTAAGACGAAACTCAAAACTGAAACGGAAAGCAACAGAGACTTATCAGCAGACACTTATCGCTTCAAACTTAATGCAAGCACAGAGATAGGTTCAGCTCTTATTGTAGTTGTGCATGTGATTTGAAGGATTCTGCTGTGTTGGCCTCTTCAGCCTGAACTAGCCCAAACAGATTATAATTTTGACTTTTGAGATTCAATTGCAACAAAAAAAGGCTAACTGTTGAAAACCACTAATTCAAAAATTATGTACAGCCCGTGCACAAAATACCAATAATCCAACAACAAATTGAAACTAAAATCTTAGTCATGAAAAATAAGAAACTTAGTTTTGTTATTCACAATAAAACAATTCTATGAGCATAACTAGTAAAATCATGACTTATCACGATTGGAATATCCTTATCTCTGATGCCACAAATTGAATTGCACATAATGAAATAAAAACGCTAAGCTCATACCTATGAGGCCAGCACTTCAGGTCTTCTTCAGACGGTTTAAGCAGTAAATCTATGAAGGATTTTCCACGGGAATCATTGGGATGCAAAGGAGGAGGATTGTCATCCACTGTCCAAATCTTGCTCCTAGCAAAACCATGCTGCTCCAGAGATCCGCAGTTTCCAAACTTCACAAGCATTAAACTAACTTACGTAAGCAAAGATATGTTCGCTATTTGAAATTTCATGCATATAAATGAGGAACATGATGGGAGTACCTGTGGAAAACAAATAGGGATCCCTCCGCGCACTGCTTTTGGAGGCTTAAAGATCGCCTACAATAATTGAAAAAATCACATAATTGAATAAAATCTACTAATCAATCCATTCCCATCTGCAGGACTCTGGTATGATAGGCCAAGTCTAGGATAGCCTGTTTGGAAACTAAAAATTAGCATCAATTCAATGAAGCTGTCAATGTCAAGCATTTTCGTGCAGCTAAACTGCAATTCAAAATCGAGTTAGTCTCATATGTGAATACGTTCAGATGGTTCCATGAATTTAAATAGTCAGATCTACGCATGAAATGTAAGCTCTCGTGCAGTTAAAATGAAAGAAAAGGGGGGAAAGAAGAAGAAGAGCTCCAAGTCTGCCTCTTTTCTCATTTAGATTCGAGTATAACATTTGACAACGACAGCTGTAAAATGACAAATTGCCTTATTCAGAAGCACCATTGACCTAAGAAAACAGTGCAGGATTGTTAATATTTTGCAAAAGCACACACCTTACTGCTTGTGAATAGAAGTTCTTCCCCTTGCTCATTCCTCCATGAAACAACTTGCCCTCCATGCAGACTTACCTATTTTCATAAAATTAGGAGTCATGAAAGGGCATACCTCAACAATCAAATTTATCAAGTTATCCGCCGATTAGAAAACAGATACCATCTATCTCCTTTACAGTAAAAATTTTCTTTATTACGCATTCGTTGCTTTAACAAAACAGCCGTGAAAAAAAAACGAATTAAGAGAATCTCACCCGTGCAGACGCCCCTTGTGGGTTTCGAAGAACGACCTGGTCCATACCGTTCCAGTCTTTGGTATGCTCAATGGCTGCTCTATAATCCCATACAGCTGCAGAGTGCCCCATATTACAAAAAGACTAACTCAAAAGATTCTACTTCTATACCCACTCGTTGCAATCCAAAGACACTCCAAATAGACTTCTAAATCTCTAGTTAACCCTCCCCAATCACCAAGAACGGCAGCACTCTCTGTTCCAGTGAATTAAAGGAAACAAAAAGGTCCCTTTTGAGACAGTTGAAAATATCAGCAGATATTTCTGAAGTGCTGTGAGTTCAAATCACATGTACCTTAAATCTAGAGAACGGTATTACTAATTTCCTTCATATGCTAACATCTAAGAAAGATATTGAGATCCCTAGAATTCACAAATAAAGCCAGAAAATGAAACATTTGGCAACAACATAGGCCAACACCTATCTAAACTGATGAAGGAATCACCAAAAGCATGACACATTTACACCAGAAGAAGACAATCAAAAGATAAGACTAATTAAAGTGAAACTTCTAACTTTTTGTGAAATATTTTCTCTGAGTTTCAACCGTGTCTTACGAAAAACAAAAGAAAGGAGGACCCATTTCCCAACTAGAGGATCCAAAACACAAAATCTCACCAAAACAGTCTATTAATACTATATAATAATTACTAAATCAAAACCCAGAATAGTTAAGCAACTAAAACCCTTAAATTTCAAACGTTGATCCTTTTTAAGACTTTCCCAAATGCATAAAAAACTTCAACTTTGACATCATAACAATACCCCATTAAGAATAGGACTAATACATACATGGCCAACAATACAAGTATTTTTAAACGCTTCACTAAAACTGAGAATAGAAGGGACAAAACGCAAAGAGGAAGCAAAGGGTGTAAGCACCTACGAGAAGAACTGAATTTTAAAAGGATAATTATGTGTATTTATTGCGTGATTAGTCAGACAAAACTGTTTAGTTTTTTTTTTTTTTTTTTTTTAAGTTGCAGAGATCTAGGACGTTGAGATACGAGAAGTACACGTACTATGCACAAACGGTCAAAACTTAAAAATGGGAATTTTGAGATTCAGACAATTTTAATTCAGTATTTTTTTACTATAAAAAATATATACTTTTCTGAAGGAGAGCCCCCCACTAGGCACAATCATTCTTTATCAGCTTGAAAATGATGTATGACTGTGGGCCAATTTTGTGATTCGATCATTTGCATCATCTAGCGGATGATGTTTGACAATAGCACTGCCTTTTTGAAACAAATTTCGTTTTCAAAGGTTTGACTCCTCTTTTACCTCTTTTTCCAAATCTTAAACTATAGATTCTGTTTCTCCCCTGAACTCTGCACCTCAAGATAAGCCTATGGAGAATACATGCTCATGCTCATCGAGTTATCCATCCAATTTTGCGATTCATAAGATTTGCCCCAACCGGAATTTATCAAGGATAGCCCATGCTGAATAATTTTGTTTCTTTTAACAGTAAGAGGGACTCTGGAATTAACTTTGGATATATTATATTTTTGCATGAGCTGGTCTTAAATAATTATTGACAAATTAACAGAATCTTAAATAAAAATTTCAATAATCATAATTGGTTTGAAAATATACTCTAAATAATCACCAATTAATTGATGAACTATCCGAATCTATATATTCCATTTTTTGACTTCTTGAATTCATAAATTGAAATCAACCTTCGTACTTTTGCAAACATAATTTATCATAATACAAAATACAAATAAAATCTTTAAGTACCTTTCACTATTTATTTATTTATTTAAATTCAACTTGATGTTCTAGTAGGGGGGTTGCGGTTTTCTTTTCTGGGTGATTTGAATTTGAGCACTTTCAACGATCTAAGTTGTACTACTATTTTTTATTTTTATTTTTCCATTACATGATACCATTAAATCAAAATCTCATTGCTGAACGCTTCCAATTTCGAAGTGCATGAACGATGGCAAGAAAGGGGAAGAGACGTGTCGTACCAATATAAGCAACCAAACTGACAACTTTAAAATAGTGGGTACTTTAGTCGTAATAATCAGTCAACTATTAACGTCAGATTAGGAATTAAGGAGGCAAACAAAGTAGTGCTAAAACGAGACCTCCAAGTCACGGTGAGGCGAGTGCATGCGAGAGGAGAGGTTGGGACGTAACATTTCTACAGATGGGACTTGGCCACCTGGGCTCATGGTCATGGGTGGTGGATGGGCATCAAAGCAATGGTTAATCGAAGGGGAGACAATCAGACAAAGCCAGCAATTCTTTGCCTAAGGATTATATTTTTTTTTTGGATATTGCGTGGGCCTCCTAGGTTGTTCTTCCAGTACCCAGTTAATGTAAGGAATGAACTTTTTAGTTATGGAGCCCATGGATTTCAGATGGTCCAACCCATATTGCGTGATGGGGTTTCACTTTGCGTTTTTTTTTTTACTAGGTTTCTGTATGCCTGTTGCCTTAGGGCAGCAAGTTGATTTTGGGCGCTAGGTTTCTACCAATGTTAATCCCATTTAATTTCCTGATTTGGTCTTTTTGTGGTTTTGGACTTCAAATCCGAAAGTTTACTATTATCGGAATAGATCATCTTACCTTTTATTTGCATAATATCTCTTCTTGTACGCAAGGAAAAGTTTTTAGCCAGTGGTTCCATCATCCACTGAAAAGAAATATCGACGTTTAATGCTCTGAACTTTACATTTTAAATTTATCTTGATCACTGCAACTCAGACTAAATTTTTTTGTTGTATTTATGACAATCATTTGCCTAAAATCAATCGTGCCAATCTTTTAGAATTTTTTTATAACAAAAAAAAAATTGATAAATTTTTTGTTACCTAAGTATTTAACAAAATGAAAAGGGAATTTTATCAATAATAATAAAGAAAGAAAAAGTAAAAAAGAAGCTACTAAAAGAGAAAGAAGAAAAGAAAGATTATCTTATAACTCACCAAAGACACAAGAAAAACTAGTATGACCATTGTCAAATCGACGAAAGGGAGGGATAGAGTTAATTCTTCTTCTTTAACTTGTGATTACGGATATTAGAATTTAGAAGTTCGATTAACTGAGGCAACACACATTTTGCATGAAGAGAGAGATCCACAATTAAATTACAAAATTATCATTGATTAAGTATTAGAATTTTTTTCTTTTCTTAATTCTAAACTAAGACCAATTTTATCATTTTCTAATGCCTTTGAATCATCCCCAAATGTATATTTTCATAATTTGAGATATCTGAATTGTCTAATACTGGCATTCTAGGAATTGACCCAAAAAAAAAAAAAAACTTATTCAACTTGTCCGAAACGTCTTCTTTGTATCCTTCCTTTTATCATGGAGGAGAACCAAATAAGGCTGGAGGTTCAAAGTCTAACCTTATATTTTCTTTCCCTTCCCCTTAAAACCTCTTAAATAAACGTGAGAGGGTCTCGATGGTATTTTGCGTTTTTGTCAAAGAAGAAGATGGTTAACTCAAAGCAAGAGTTAACTACCTGTTTATAAACATCTATTGTCCATTCTCTTGGTTCTCCGGCCCCCGGAGATTACAGTTCCTGCGGGCCTGATTACAGGCAAAAGGAGTTTGGATCCATTTCACAGCGACCCAACTCATATCGTTTAAATTTAAAATCGAAAGCTACTAGCGCCGTCCAGGGCACAGGAGTCTCCTCCGTTATTATTCTTATTTTCAGTCCTCACCTCCTCAACAAAGTATCGTAAACTATTTGTTTTTCACGTAAGAGTTCTGCACATCGTCATCCACCATGCCAAAAGACTTTATTTTCTGTTCCTCGGAGATATCCATTGCACATACTAGCAGGTACGTTACAAATACAACACGAAGAAATCACAGTCGACCAGTACTAGAAAATTTGAAAAGGTGAACTTTAGGGGACTCATACCGCTTCAAGTACCCAGCAAAGACGCGACCACGTTCGATAGGATCTTTACACACTAATTCAAACGCCCAATGCCCAGAAAAGGAAAAAATTGTTTCCTAAATTAAATGCATATTACAAATGGACCTTCTCAAAATTCAATCATAATTCATAATATACACAAGAAAATTGCAAGCAAGAGCACACATCTTACATAGAAACAGAGTCTTCTCATGCATATATCAAAGAGTGTCCACTTCACTATTTGACAGTATTGCACAAACCGAAATACTGATAAATTAGTTCCCAAACCTTCCCTAAACTGAGTTTCTAAGTCTCTTCAATGTACATTACCTTTCAATGGCTATCCCAGCACTCTGAATATTGATAAAACACATCAGTTCTGCCATGAGAGAGCTAACTAAACACGTTAAAATTAAGAGTCTCACGGATTGGTGCCAATCCTTTTTTATCCATTCTATCAACTGCTAGCCGTAATTTTGGGCTTGTAATTATGCCAAAACTACATAGTTGCTTCGAAATTTAAGAAGGAACTGCAAGTAAACTAATTTCATCAACCAGCGGCCACAGCATCAGCTCTGGGGCTTGCATCTAAGAGTTGATGTAGCTTGGCACCAGAGTTCGAGTTTCGTTCATACAGGTCACTCTCTTCCTCAGAGGCAGAATTGTTGACTCTTGACAGCAAGTTTTCTGTACTAACAGCCGGGGCCCTCTGCTCACCAATGTTGTTTAAAATCATTTCTTGCGCATGTCCTAATTGTGCATTCTTAAGCTTCTCCTGCTAATTGAACCATTTTAAAAGTGAGCAACAGAAATCATGAACAACCAACGAAAAATTAAATAAATAAATAAACCACCTCCTGGCATAAAGGATTGCCAAAAGGCTGAAAGGGTGTACCATTAATGCTGCATTTTCAAGCCTTAGTTTCTCTGATTTCTCTGTAAATTGATTTATTTCAGACTTGAGGGACATATTCTCTGTGGTCAGTGCTTCTACTTTGTGTGAAAGTTCTTCAGCCTCAGCCTAGAGGTAGGAATACAAAGCATGATTTTCAGTGAAAAATTGATAATCTAATAGACGGATGTAAACCAATAACAGGATGTATTGGGAACAAAAAAGCAGTTGCAGATCTACTCTACCTGCTTCCTTAATCTTGACCTTCTAGCAGATTCTCGATTCGATTGTTTCCTCCTCTCCCGTTTCAGCTCCCTCTCATTCTGAGTATACCACCAGAATTCACAAGAAAATGCTCAAGACGGCATATAAACTATTCTAACTAGAAACAACTTCCAAAAACAGGGGAAGAAAACCAAAATTTGGACAATAGCACATGTTTGAAAAGAGAAGGAAGAAATGATTGGGAGAAATTAAGATATTTTTAACAGCAGATGTTACCTGTAACCAGCCTTCAGAAGGCAATACTACCCCAGGTTGAGGAATGGTAGTAGGACTCATCTTGGCAGCATTCACACTAGGAGGGTTCCTGAGCTCTAATGCAGTGGTCATGCCAGGAGCAACAGCAGCACCCAATACATTGTCAGTGGATGCCTTACCCTCTCCAGGAAGGGGGCTGGAATGTGCGTCTGTTCTCATATCTCCACCCGTTAGTATGATGATCGAGTACATAAATGGAGCTTCTTTTTTTTTTTTTTAACACCGGTCATAAACGAGGCTTAAAAACATTAAATTCAAAACCAAGTATGAGGTTCAACAATAGATGGTCCTTCATCTATTCCCATCCCCAGGCCTTTTCTTTTGTGCTAGAATCCTTGAATTCATTGCCACGCATGCAAACTATACAATTACATGGAAAATCTCCTCATCAGAGCATACTGTAAGGCTTATCAACCATTGCCCTCAACAACATTCGTCATTCCTAAATCAAATATCATTATTTCAGTTTTTCTCTGGCTAAGAGTAATTCTTGTATGGCTGGGCATATCCGAGACTTTACCCAAAACGAAATGTCATTGCTCGATTGACTACCATATTAAATGATGAAGAGCAATGCAACGTGTCTCTCACATTCAATAACCATCCCGTTGCAAACAAGCACTTCTTTGGTAAGCAATTTGTTTGGTAAAATTTTCTGGTCAATATAGACACTGACTTTGTCATTTCACAACTTGCAAAGCACTCGGATGTCATGCACACAGCAAGAAAAGAACAAATACTACTAGAGATTGAGTTTCTAGGTGTGAACACTGTCAATGAAGGATGAGATCATACCAGCAGTTGGTGTTCCCTCACGGCTCCTTTTCTTTCCCTAACAAAAGGGGAGATAAAGATCACAGTTAACATTCAGAAACATTTTAAATTTCAAAGCATGCCAATGCTCATCAAAGATAAAAGGGTTCACCCTAGCTGTATTCCCATCACTTCCATCACTGGAACCTTCTGTCTCCACACTGCACATGGCCAAACAAATTGAAAGTCAGTCAAGAAAGTCTCTCAAAGATCACCACATTGGTCACCCAACAGTCAAGAAAGTCTCTCAAAGATCACCACATTGGTCACCCAAACAAAACAGTAAGCTGATACAAAACTTGAAAGAAAATTTGGAGGATATGTCAGTGTTAGTTCCAAACCTTTGAGATAGCCTACCCCCATCCTCTGCACTCTCAGCATTACCATTGCCTATTGACATTGCAAGCGCATCGAATCCTTTCAGCTTCTTCATTAAACCTCGACCAGTATTTCCTGAAGATTTTGTAGGTGTTTCTAAACTCAAAGGGGTTCCAGCCTACATATTTGTACAAGAATTACATGTGGCATCAATACAAAAGCTTACACAGTAAAGGCGTTTGTCTGTATCTCCGACTGATGCATTTCTAACTCATTTTGTTCAACTTGATATTGTATATAGATAGAATTGTAATTGAAAGCTCAGAACGAGATTTCCAAAGAGCAGGATTCACTTACAGCAGGAGATGTCACCACCCCAGGAACTTGAGGATGAGATCCCTGGAATTGAAAGGAATGGAATTATAAGCATGTTATAAACTCTACAATAATTACACTACTCCACTTTGATCACCACTTATCCAGCCTTTCTCTAAGTTAGAAAGCATCGCAAGACTCCTTGAATAATCAATAACCAAGTGGTAGAAAAAATTCAGACTTACAATCGGAACAGCCGGATGTGCATACACTCCTCCATGTGAGTAGACTGCTGCATAAGGTGCCCCATAAGGTGGCATCATAGGCTGGAAAAATTGCAAAGTTAAAAAGTCTATTCTCAGAGCCCAAGTCTTCAATTTACCTATTACTTGTCAAGTACCAAGAAGAAATTTAAAGATGATGGCAAATCTTGAATGAAAAATACAACTCTTCAAAAGCCTTGAGCAATACCTGTGGTGGGCCCCACATATATGGATGAGTGGCATGACCAGAAGCCACAGCCGAGTTGTAATATGGTGGGAGAGCCATTCGGGGGCCGTAGTATGCCTAAAGATGTTACAAAATCACTTAAAATCACAATTGAATCGAAGGTGTCATGAATAGGAAAAGGTATAGCTGAATAGTCTGGTGATGTCTCAACTGCTGAATAAAAGGTAGAAAACAAACTCAGGCATTAAGTAGATAACCTGCATAGCTGCCCAATCAGGATACACATGCATGTTGGTCTGATCCTGCCAATACAAAAGGATTGACCAATACTCAGAAAAAAAACTTTGCAAATAAATCGCAGCAACCAAATCAAATTCAAGGTATCCTATCAGATTATTTTTGCTCGCTAGGAACGCATATGATCACTCAAATAGGAAATATAACTTCTTTCCCATCAGATTCTTTGTATTTTTTTTTTAAGGGGGGTTTATAATGTGACGATATCAGTTTCCACCGCTGAAATGTAAATATTTCTCAGCTTACCGGTGGTGCAGGTGAAGATTTATCAGGTATAGAAGACTTTCCCTCTTCATTGTTTCCCATGGTAAATCACCAAAAAAGAAATCCTCTGAATTTGGAAACGATACCAAAAAACTGTTTTAACTCTCTCACCTGCAACAAAAGGAGACAGGTTGACAAAGGTGGGGGAGACAGAGTGTGAACTGATTGAAGGAAAACTGAAGATAAAAGATTGCATCATGACACATCCAATCATTCAAATTAAGTCATTGCACGATTTCTAAATTCACTAAATACCCACAACTTGTAGAGTCAAGGTCTGTCAAAAAGGTCAGAAGCCGGCTATCCCAATCCAAAACAGCTTTGTGTAAGGCAAGACACCACTGATCTTCACTTGTAAAGACTACTTATAATACGAGTTCGATGCAGTTAAAGATACTGTCTCCTCAGCTTTTTTGAGACAAAGGAACATGAAACACTGTTTAAGAAACTAAGTATAGATAAAGCCTTATTGTCCAGTATATCTCCGTCTCAGACTAAACTTTGAAGAACATACTGGCTTCTGTCCAGGGATACATCGAATCATTAACATGAAAATTAACTATCAACAGGTAATTCAACCATAAACATGGTTAAGGTGATTGAAGATGTGTTTCTGAACTTCTTTCAGGAATTTCAATTTTTCATTTTTAAATATCATCTTCAAAAAAATAAAAATAATAATGATGATGATGAAGTCCGAGGGTATTATCGTCTTTCCACCATACCATTGGATGACAAAGAAAGTGACGGACCCGACACCAAATCCTTCACCAGGGGCATTATCCGTAAACAGAAGGACTAAAATACCCCTGAAAATTTAGCTGAAAATCTGAAATCTTTCTACACCTACACGATCAGGTTCTGTCTAATAGCTTTATGAGGACAGCTTCAATTATATACTATTCCCAGTCTATCTCGCGGATTTGAAGAAACAAAAAAGACAGAAAGAAAAACTTAGAAGTACAAGAATAATTAGCAAATTCACAGTTTAGACCCTAAAAACAGTGAAAACTAGAAGATCCAGAAAAGTTGCTAAACTGATCCTTTGTTTGGATGCTTAGAAAAGGAGAGAGTTTTTCCAAATATTTAACATTAACAAAACAAACTGAATTCGAAGTCTTCTCTTCTCTGTTATATTCGTTTCCAGCCTCAAAATGAACAGCTAATAGTAATTTTGATTTTTCATGTTAACATGTCTCAGAACTTTTACTTTCCTCACCTTTCTCACAATTTCTCACCAACCAAACAAAAACTTAACACAATTAAAAAAACAAAAAAAAATCTCTAATCAAGCACAGAATTTTAAGCAACGGAGAAGAGAGAACTTCAAATTCTACATACCGTCCAATTCTCAAACCAGAAATCTCCTTTTCTTTACTGATAACAAACCGTGAACGCCAGAGACTCGAATTAATCCTCAATCTGTCTTCAATTTTACACGAAGAAGAAAGTAACTTAAATTAGAAACCCTAATACTGACCTCGCAGACTCTGCATTTTTTTTCTCTCTCTCTCTCTCTTAAAAAACAGAGGGGGAAATGCCAGTTCAATTTTATTTAGATGGAGAGGAAACAAAGAGAAAAAGAAATGAAGGAGAGGGAGGAGCAAGAGGGAGCGCCAAGGCATCATCCACGTCAGGAGACACGTGTCGTATGTGAGGTAAGCGTATAAGTACAGCGTATATACAATGCGGGGTGTGGTGGTTGTTGAGCTGGCCCATTGATATTCGCGCTGGCTAAATTTATTATTTATTTCCAACGTCACCTCTGGCCGTAAACGTGTTAGTCAATGACTCGATCTACGCGTCTCTCTAGTTTTGGAGGTCCAACCTATTCCACCCGTCATGTGCCTGACGTGGTCTCTTTTTTCCTTCCTAAATAAATTAATTAATCTTTCCTTTTTAAATCTGTTCCCTCAAGAAGAAAAAAGATTTAGCAATATTGAATGGATCCTTTGGAATCCACGACTGGCCATTCATGAATGGGCTGATTGAGGGATAACGCCACATTTCTCAACCCGACCCACATTTGTTTTACCTGTATAGAAATACATGAATATAATATCTCATATACGATCTGATTTGTTTGCAACTTTCCCTATGATTTGGCCATTAATTTAATCCACGAAGCTTTTTCTTCCCTTATTGGATGTCATACTGTCGCGTACGAGCCTGTGCTTTAACAGCTGTGCATCAAAATATCACGTAACAAAATGAAAAGTGCATTCACTATGTTTGATATTTGGATACAGAATTTTTTTTATTTTTAATTGAAAGTTGAAGAAAGCAAACTGGAAATGACCTTTTCGGTTTTGTTTGGAATTTTGATTACAGAAAAAAATAAAAATAAAGGTAAGAGGGGAATTGAAGGGTTTATTGTGACTTTCCATTCCCTGAACAGTCAAAAATTCCAACAAATCAAACTTGGGTGCTGAGAAAAAGGAAGATAATAAAGTTTATAGTTGATATCTCAATAAACAAAAACAAATATCCTTAAAAAAAAAAAAAATAGAAAGAACGCAACAACCAAAACCATTGCTAAACCTCAAATAAGAGTATGTCTCTTGGGGAAACTGTTTGCTAGTTTAAAACCTGCTTCTTTATTTTCTGGTTCTACCAACACTGTACGTATTTTATTTCCTGTTTTTACCTCTAGTTGTTCAGGCTACTAACTGTTACTACATGAGCTGATGTTCTCAGTTCTCACAAGTGGTGCTGATTTGTCCTGTCATGGACTAATAGTGTTTGATTAATATCTATAATAATTCCTACAGGAATTGAGACCACACTCGCTTGAGGAAGATCGTCTTGCTTTTCAATTTTTTGTTTTTGTCTGTCTTGTCGCTCCATTTTCAATTGGGTAGAGTCGTGCCCAAAAGAACAACATATATCCTAATTACACCCAAATATTTCAAGTCTTGTACTTATCTTGCACAAGCTTAAACTTTCGGGTTCCATTTCATTAGTTCTATTATTCTATGTTCAGTGGTTACTCTCTATTCTTATGTAGATTATTTGTTAATTATGGTGCAGCATTCTTATCAGATTACGGATTAAATTTTAAAACAACATTTCCCGTTCGAGTAAAATATATATTTTAGAACGTGACGCAATATTGAAGTTCGATACGAGAACCTTTCTTCTTATTATCGTTTTTTTTTTAATGACCACTCAATTTTGAGTTTTCTAAGATTTTAGGGAAAGGAAATGAGGAGATTGGAGCTTTTAATTATCTGGAAAGAAGAGAAAAGGCGGAGAGAATGGAAAAGGAGGGGGAAATTTGCTACGTGGACCAACCGTTTTGCTTCTGATCCTAAGTGGGGAGAAGATGGAGAGAAATTCTCTCTAGAGTTTGAACATTTTTAATTTTATCAATTTACCTCTTATCTTTACTTTTAAAAAGATAGGAGGACAAATGTGTATTTTTATTATTAAATTATCTTTCCTCCTTTCACATTATCTTGCTTAACATCGTTTCATTTTCATTTCCATCTCTTCGTTTGACCAATCCAAACAAGGAGGAAAGTTATAACCTCTCCATTTTTTTTTATGGCATCCCTTCATTTTTATCCCCCTCATCTCCATTCCTTTCATTTCCTACTCACTCGAATAGTGTCGAATATGACTTTGTTTCTTCTTATATTTTATTGGAGAACGAAAATCGGGCTTTTTATACGCCAACATCAATAGAATATGAATTCCGGTTTTGAATTGCTGGATTTAAATAAAATAATAAACGAGTTTCGTTAAACTTAACTTCGACAATTCAACTGACATCGACATTTACCGTTATTAATATTGTAATAATTTGGACTGCCAAAATCATTCAAATGCTAACAAGTGCTCTTCATTGTTGTTCCCAAATTTAGTCGACGGAATGAGTTAATGGCCATCTATTTTTATAAGGATATGTTTGTCGAAAATGATGGATTAAAAAATAATACAGGGAATAAAAAAATGAATTGATGATCCATCTACTTAATTATTTGACCGAGAATAAAGATAAATAAAAATCAATATATTCAAATTTAAAGACATTAAAAACAAGTGAGAAATGATAGAAACGTTATCATTCATTGAGTTTTCATTCTTCTTTCCAAACAAAGAAAACACTATTTATTTTGCTTAGTTCTTTTTTTTTTTTTTCAAGACAGAGTAGTATGTTTTTTTTTTTCATAATAAAATAGTTTTATTCTTATTTATTAAAAAATGAAATATTTTTTATCTTACAGACTTTATGATATCTATATGTCAATACACTCGTTCACCTATATATATATATATATATATTCTGAAAAAAAAATCTTTTGAAAAAACAGAAAATCTTAATTCTACGCTACAAACCTTCTTTTGGCTGTCAATTCTCAAATTATAATCATCTTGCAATTAAAAGTTTGTTGGGAAAAAGAAAAATGTGTTTATAAGCAAATGGTTGTTACTCTAAATAGTCGTTACATTTTCTTCGTCTTTTTTGTCCTTTCTCCCTAAGAAGTAAAAACACTACAGCATGTCTTTAATGAAGGAAACTTTCGGTCGCTACTTTTAAGTATTTTGATGGGAAATAAGATTTAAAACTACTGTACTTTGAAAATAAAGAACTCACCTTTACTTCCCATCCGTCTCTTCCGGTCCATTTTTTCAGGGGATAAATATAATATAAATATATCATGTTTCAATATTTTTTCAATCAAACATATAAATTTTAATCTTTTTTATTTGAGTATATTAATTTTTTTAAATAATCAATCAAGTATTTTTGTTATTTTTTCGTTACTTGATCACTTGTCCATTATCCTCAAAATACAAAATTATAATTTTTTTTCTCAATGAAGTACATGAATTTTAATTTTTTCAGATTAAGTACATCAATTTTTTAAAACTATCAATCAAGTACTTTCATCAATTTCTTTAGTAAGTAACGATAAATCCAAATACCAATTTGATTTTTTTCATTTTTTGTTATAAGGAATTTTCTCCTTAAATTATTCTATCATTTTAAAATTTGATAAATAATTCAAAAAATATTTTTAGTTATAAAATCTCGAACTAAACTTAGTATGACTTGCTATTAAAAAAAAATAAGTTAGATTTTAGATGTAAAAATTAAAAGAAATACAAATATGAGATTTTTCATTAAGAAAATTCATTTGTATTTTTCTTCATTGTTCACATTTGAACCTAATTATGTTTTTTTTTTTTATCGAGCAATCTAATTGAGTTTATTTTAACAAAAAAGGGTAAAATTATAATTTTATATTTGAATACGTCATCAATTCACGAAAAAAGTAATGGAAATACTTGATTGGGAGTTTTGAAAAAATTGTTGTACTCAAACAAAAAAAATTAAAGTTCATATACTTGATCAAGAAAAAGGTAAAACCATAATTTAGTATTTTAATAGTACCATACACGTCATCGACTAATGAAAAAATTGACACAAGTACTTGATTGACACTTTTAAAAAAATTGATATACCAAAAAAAAAAATTAAATTCATATACTTAATTAAAAAAAATAAAAATTAATATACTTATAATGTAATTATCATATTTTTCCGCGGTAGCCCTAATAATCATACATTTTGCATCCAGTTGGAGTGGAAAGTAAAACCATAATTAATGGCTAGACAAATTGCCAAATTTGGCTACCGTGTAGCCTTGTGGCTAGACGTCTTCACTTTCCCCTTTTGTAGAACTGAAGATTACAATTTACACAAGAAAAGAAGGGTGCATCAACTTTTTCTGCCTTGGTCTAGTCGCCTCTGTAAATATTAGCTATTTCGGTTACGTTTTGTAATATGATTTCAATATGTTTTGAAAATACATTTTAAAACGTATTTGGATTGTAAAGACATCAAAATAATGTTTTTCAATTTATTTTTAAATAGTTTTGGTATCTTTATATCCAAACCAATGAAAAACGCATCAATTTGATGCTTTTTCTAATTGAAACATCAAAACCAATAGAAAACACATCAATGTTTAGCATTTTCAATTAAAATTTATTTTTACATAAACAGTTGCATGGCATTTAGTGCTTGTTAAGTAGTTAAGGTGGGCTTTTATAGTGTATCGACCTTCTAAAAAAAAATTTAAACATAGTTTTTATTATAAAAATCTTTTCATCTATCACAATATGAAAACATGATAAATGCATAACTACGCATATGATAATAGGTATTCATTATATAAAAAATATTGGTTCATATTACAAAGTGGTAATATTCTTTAATTTATCATTTTATTTATGTCGATTATTCATTCTTATCCTTGTATTTTTAATTTGGTCAATGACACTTGTGTTTTTTGGATTGTTTAGTTAACCATTGTATATTCTTTGAGAGTGTTAAATTGACTTAATTGCTATATATATATATATATTATCAAATCCCTATATCAACTATGGATGCTAATTATATGGCGATCGAATACTATTCATTATGAGATTCATATTCATGTGAGTTTATATCACCGTATAAATTGTTTTATATTTATCTTTCTAAGATAAATTATTTGGTGATATAGACCTTACAATAACAAAAAAAACCATCTCGTAGATAAAATAAATTCAAAAACTACAAGGATTAGATGAATGAATTCAAAAAATACAAAGGTTATTTAATCAAATTAACAAACATAAGAATAAAAATGAATAATTAACATAAACTAAACTTAAAAAAAATTTCATAGTACTATTAAAAAAAATAATCTAATTTGATGTTTCAAGTTCGAGTCTCTTGATTAACTTTCTTTCTATAAAGTTGAAATATCTACAATGAATTGGTTCCACTTTCGTAAATGCCTTAAGCCTTGGTTGTGATATGGGTGTGGAATCATCCATGAACGCATGGATGTCAAAAATAAGAATTTCTTAGTTTGATATATGTTCAGCCTATTTGTGCTTCCATTCATAAATGAGTATATAACACTAAAAAATCACTCATAACTAAGCATTTTTCTCAAATTAAATATTTACTTATATCACTAGATATCAATTTCCAAACACAACAATCTTGTTTATAAACTGTGTTTAAATTAAATATTTGAGATTCTTTAATGTTATTTATTATATTAGAAGATAAATTTATGTATGCAAATTATTAGTGATAGCGCCACGTGTGAGAGTTTATTATTTTATTTAATGAGATAACTTGTTTAAACTAATTATGCGATTAGTTACCGATAGATATTTTGTTAAGCATACATAAAAGGCACATTGTAAAAGGCACTAACAATGTGCGTAGTTAGTTAGTTCTTCAAGTTGAATCAAATATCAACTTCACTAGGGTTTCCATTTCTTGATTTTAGTAATTTTATTCTTTTATTCAATTCATTTGTTGAAGTAACTCCAACATCCGATGATCATCATTATCCGTGCTTCATTCGTCACTCGGATCGAGCATAGTTCTTTTGTAATTACTCCCGAGCTAACTATAAAGAATTATGTTACTTGGAGCGAGTTCTTTATGCTTACTCTCTCAATTCACAATAAATTAGGTTTTGTTGATCGTTCTATCTCCCAATCCGGAAAGACGATCCTCTTTCCAACTCCTAGAATTGGTGTAATAACTTAATTGTTGTTTGGTTATTAAGATCGATGTCGCTTTCTATTATTGCAAGAGTGTTCTATATGAACTCATTTTTGAAGAAGAGGTTCTCACATTCAAATGAATCAAAGATATGTAATTTACAGTAGTCTTTATGTTCAATCACTAAAGGTGCTAGATTTGTTAATGCTTACTTCACTAAACTCAATGGAGTATGAAAAGAATTGAGAAACTTTAGGTCTTTACCTCATTGTAATTGTGGAACTTACAAGTACGGAATGTTTTCGAAGTTTATGGAAATCTATGAAAAATATTATGTGTTTAAGTATCTTAATGGTTTAAATGAATCATTCACTTCATTAATCTCTCAAGTTCGATTATGAAGTCATTTCATAGTTTAAATGAAGTTTATAACTTATTTATGAGAAAGGAGTCCCGGAGATATGTTCGGATTTTTAATCAATCTTTTAATAAATGTTCTGCTATGTTTACCTTCTTTAATAATATAAGAAGGATAGATATTACTTGCTCTTACTATAAAAAATCTAATCATGGTAAAGATATGTGTTATAAGCTTATTGTTTTCTTGCATATTTCAAATTCATCATGAACAAAACTTTTAATAGTGATGGAGGAAATCCTAAACATGGTGGTTCAATTTTTGGTTTTGGTTCTAATCATGGTTATGGAAATTATTCTTAATATATCAATAATATTACCTTAGAATAAGAAGAATTTACTTCGCTTAAAACAATATTCAACACGGTCAAGTTCCTAGCATTGTTTTCACTCAAGAGCAAATTTTTAGTCTCGTGACTCTTTTAAGTGCTCAAAATTCGCAAGCTTCATCACCATAAATTTCAAATCATACCAATTTTTCAACTACATCTCATTCATAACCTATTTCTAGTTTGTAAGTAGTATTATTATTATCCTTGCATGTTGTCATTCACAAGGCATAATTTCTTCATTTAATCCTAATACCTAGGTAATAAATGCAGATGCAACTAACCATATATCATACTCTCTTGAGTCTCTCAAATCTCATAAATCGGTTTCTAAAATGATAATTCAAATGCCAAATGACACCAAAGTCGTTGTTACTAACATTGGTCTAGTTTGTCTCTCGACTTTCTTTTTCTTACATGATGCTCTTTGTGTCATTTTCTTTCAATTCAATGTTATTTTCATTGATCAACTCATAGCTAATTCACAATACAAACTGATATTTTTTTATAATTCTTGTATGATTCAGGACATCTCTTTAAAAATAATCATTGAAAATGCTAATCTTCAAGCAAGATTATTCTTATTTCAATCTATTCAAATTTCTCATGTTTCTTCTAATAAGTATTCTTGTAATGTTCAAACAGATCAATGATAGAGTTAAGAATCATTTGGTTTTTGATATATGACATTACAAATTAGGTTATATATCATTCGATAAGATCAAACTCGATTAGTTAAATGCATTATATGGTTCAATATAATAATAGTACTTGCTTTGTTTGCCTTTTAGCAAAACAAAAGAGGTTACCATTTCCTATTCATAATAAAAACATAGTTTCTCCTTTTGAGTTGGTTCATATGGACATTTAGAGGCCATATTTTGTTGATTATCTTAGCAACTTTTACTATTTTTTTTACCGCAATTGATGATTTTACTAAAGTCACATGTTTTTTTTTCGCTTAGTCATAAGTCGGATGTCTTATCTATTATTCCTTCATTATATAAAATGATTATGACATAGTTTCATTTTTCTATCAAAAAAATTATATCATACAATAGTCTTGAGTTTCATCTTCTATTTTTTTATGTTTTAAAGGGATCATTGACCGGTTGTCTTACGTGGAAACTCCTCAACACAATGTCATTATCGAAAGAAAACATTAACATCTATTGAATATTTATAAAATGATTCTTATAGAGTTACATTTCTCTATCAAACAAATTAGATCAGCCGATGGTCTTGAGTTTTATCTCCCATTCTTTTACGCTTTTAAAGAGATCATTCACCAATTGTCTTGTATAAGAACTCCTTAATAGAATGCTATTGTTGAAAAAAATATCAGCATCTGCTGAATGTAGCTCGCGTTCTTCTTTTCCAAGCATCTTTGCCTTTAAAATTTTAGAAAGATGTCATTCTCACTACTCGCTTATTTGATAAATATGATACTTTCTTCTTTACTGAACAATTTGACACCTTATGGAATCTTATTCAAATTGTCACCACATTATGATCATTCAAAGATTTTTGAATCCTTATTTTTTGCTTGTACTCCTACTCGTCAAAGAAAGATATTTCATGCAAGCGATGTTCTTTATACTTTTCTTAGCTATCCTCTTGGAGTTAAAGGATATAGAGTTTATGATTTTGTTTCTTACAATGTCTTCATTTATAAGGTCTGTGATCTTTCATTAAACTATTTTTTCTTTTTCTATTTCATTTCCATATGAATTGTCTCTCATGTTTTCTTCCTTAACCATATCCAACATGTTTGATTTCAATAATATAAATACTTTCCATTTTATTTTTCCCAATCATATTCCTACTAAACCTATTACATCATCCCTTATGAATATCATCCCTAAGTATTTTCTTTTCGATTCATTTTTTTTGGTGTTTTATGATTCTTCTACCGTTAATTCTCCTTCTTCCTTTCATCACAAACCTTCTTCTTCCACACTTGTTATTTCTTTACCACCTTTACAAAGATCTAGGAGATCCACTAAAATTCATTCACATTTAAGTGTCTATAATCATTGTATTCCTTGTACAACTATTAATTTTTATAATAGTTTCATTCACACTACTCTATATTTCATTCATCACTATTTATCCGCATCTCAACTCTCTCCCTTTTATGCTATATTTACTATTTCATTATCAAACACATTTGAAACTGAAATTATTTTCAAGTTGTGAAATTTGATCATTTGAGAAATGTTATGCAATCGAAGTTGCTTGCTCTCGAGGATAACAACACTTAGATTGTGATTTTATTACTCGCAAGTCATCACACAATAAGTCGTAAATGAGTTTTCAAAGTTAAATTCATTGCTAATGGAAGTCTTATAAGGTACAAGGTTGCAAAGAGATATAGTCGAGTTGAAGGATTTTATTAAAAAAAGACATTTAGTCCTATTACAAAACACACTACGATCGATCTATTTCTAACCGTAATCGTTATTAAAGATTGGTATCTTTCTCAACTAGAAATTAATAAGGTATTTCTACATGGTGATCTTGAATAAACTATATTTCGGATCCTCTTTTTGGCCATGACCTTAATGAAAAGTATACGGATAATTCATAGATATTGGTTTGTATATTGCATAGATCCTTATATGAATTAATGCAAGCTTCCGGACAATGGAATACTAAATCTACTACGGCTTTGATTGAGTATGATTTTCAGCAATCCAAGACAGATTATTCCTTTTTTCACAATGTGCACTAATTCTCAAAATTCTCTTACTTTACTAATTTATGTGGATGACATTGTGATTGCTAGCAATTTTAATTATGACATAGCTAATCTTAAGCAATTCCTTAACATGAAATTTAAACTTAAGGATTTTAGTCCACTTAAGTATTTCTTAGGGATTGAAGTAGCTAGATCGTAAAAGTAATTGCCATATGTCAAAGGAAAAATTGATGTATGTTTCATAAAAGCTTCTTACCGATCCTACCGAATACGTACAATTGATGAGCAAACTTTTGTATTTAACATTTAACGGACTCGACATCCGTTATGCAATGCATGTTCTTGTTTAGTTTATAGATAAAATAGTTTTGGTTTATTTGCAAGCTATACATAGGGTGCTTAGGTATTTGAAGGATGTACCGGGACAAGGCTTGTTGCTTTTAGCCAAGTCATCTCTTTAATTAAGGTCTTTTTTAGACAATGACTAGGTCGATTGTTCTCGAGATCAAAAAAACAATTTCGGGGCTTTGCATATTCTTAAAAAAGTTCTCTCGATTAGCTAGAAGTGTAAAAGAAAAGTTTTATAGCTCACAATAGCACAAAATTGAATATAGAGCTATTACAACTATTGTAGGATCTAGGCATCACACGCACAATGCTATTTTTTCTATTATGTGATAATCAATCTACTTTGCATCTTTATAGAAATTCGAGTGTGTCATGAAAAGACTAAACACGTTGAAATTGATTGTTATTTCATTCGTGTGAAAATTCTCTTTAGACTTATTCGAGTCTCATCACCTACCTACCGAACAACAAATTGCCGATAACTTTACGAAAACCTTACAATCTGAATTTTTTCATGATTTGGTTAGTAAGATGAGCATGGACAACATTCATACTCATCATGAGGGAGAGTATTAGATTATAAGATAAATTCACATGTGCGGATTGTTAACGACAATGCCACATGGAAGAGTTTGTTATTTTCTTTAACGAGTTAATTTGTTAAACTAATTATGTAGTTACTTACAAATAGTTAGTATGTTAAGCATGTATAGATGGGACTAACAATGCGTGTAATTGGTTAGTTCTTCAATTTGAATCAAATATCAACTTTACCGAAGATTCTTCTCTCTTCCTTCTTGCCATGGAAGTTAATATTATTTAATATTATTGACATACATAAGATACCGTATAACATATAATCAAATGATCAATATTAATAGATTATAGCTGGCATAGAAAAAAAAATCGACTATAATTAAAATTGAGAGACAATTTAACATGTTTTTTTTTGGTAAACTATAAATTAGTTTTTTTTTTTTTTAAGGAAATTGAGAAATAAACTAATTAGCTTCCTTGTTTTAAAAATTATTTATTTAATCCATTGTCAAAGTTTATCATATTTAATTTAAATATTATTTTATTTTTTAAAAAATATATTTTTCTCGTCAACCTTTCCATAATACCTATTTACTTTTTTTTCTTTTACCTCGAGTAGAAAAAAATAGAAACGAACACAAAATAGGTTAAATAATTAGTTTTTAAAATAACAAGACTAATTAATTCGTTTCTCCAAACTAAAAGGGCTAATTTGTAATTTAATTTCTTTAGTTTTTCAAAATGAATTAAATAATATCTATAGTTTCAAAAAAGAATTAATTAGTGCCTACATTTTAAAATCTATTTGTAACTTAATCATTTTTATTTTTTTAATTTTTTTTTAAGAAATAAAAAATAAAAAGATTGATGAAAGAAAACCCGAAACAAAGTAATATTAAATTAATTATGATTAATATTGATTACGGATTAATTAATTAATTTTTGAAATAAGAAATGCTATTTAACTCATCTTGCAAAACTAAAGGTACTAATTTATAGTTTACCTTTTCTTAACATCTAAAAAATCTAAAATGAAGGTTTAAATTCGTGATATGCTTGCTCTAGGAATAAAGCCAAGTGGTAAATTAAATTTGAAAATCAATAACGGAAATATCCTGACAAATATAATAACAGAATGTTCATAGTACCATTCGCAGATCGAGATAGATTGCGTGGATGTTATTGGGCGCCTTTGACAATGACATTGTCTTGGTGGGATCCTCTTTTTGGTTAATATTATTCGTCCCTGTAATTCTACAAAACTAATTAATTACTTTTTTTGTTTCAAAAATTATAATTTAATCCTCTATTTTTTAAATATATTTTCAATCATTTTTTTTTATCAATAATATGATCTTTTCCAATATGTTTTGTTCATTTTAAAGGAAAGAAGATAAATTAGTAAGGTAAGAAACTTTTTATTAGTAAAGAAGATATTTGGAAGCTAAAACTATTTAATTAAAGGATGATGGTCAAGGAATTATCATTTATTTTTCTTACTATAGAGACTGATTACTAGTTTCAATAAGTTACAAGGACTAGTAATCATTGTCCTATTGTTTTTAACGTCATCACTTGTCCTCCCAAAATAATTAAAATATTCTATATTTATTTATTTTTTAAAAAAATTCTCTTTTACACCTACTATCAAAACTCTAAAAAATATACTTTTTTAAAAAACATTTCTAATTGATAAAAAAATCAATATTCTTCGGACAAAAATTGTCCTTTTTTTATTTTTTCTTATTTAATAAAAAAATTAATATTTATTTTATACTTTTTATGCATATTTAAATATCTTTAACATAAAAAAATTCGATTAAATTTTTTAATTATAAACAACATATTAGTTACTGTAGAATTAAATTTTAAAAATAAAAATATTTTTATTAATATACATTTTTTTTCATAGTTGATTTAAAATTAATAGTTAATTAACTCAATGATTTTTCCTTTGATTTATTACTTTAATTTTTAATAGATTTTATTCTTAAATTAATATTAATTTTAAGCAATATGGAATTAAATTTGATAACAAATCAATTTCATAAAAAAAGATTTAAAAAAATATAAACAGAAAACATTAATATAATATAATAATAAATAATTTTTTTAAGAGTACAACTAAATTAGTGAATTTCACGGTATCTTCTTTTAAATGGTGTTGAAAAAAAAAAAAAAACAGCCTCAATATAATAAGAGAGAGAGAGAGAGAGAGAGAATAGTCCAAGTAAATTCACTTGTGGGACCGAACTTTTACCACGCGGAGAGCACTACAGACCGTATTGACTCGATCACTCCATTTCCAATCTTAACCGCCCATTCTATATGCTGAATCTTTTACAAGTCACCTCAAAATGGCACACGTGTAAGCACCACGTCCTGCCTCACACTTTACAAAATATCAGAAACACGATAAACATTTTTAAACGGATCCTGGGTCCCATTCCGACGACACACAATCCTACAGCCACGCATGCAATTAATCGGACGAAGGAAAACAGGCCACGCCATCTTAGAATAAGAAGGTATCTTCTGCCAACAAGGCCTGCCTTTGCTTAAAAAGCATCTTACCACGTACTCCAAGTGGTCCCCACAAGGCTTCGCATATGTCGGTGTATGTGGGCCCCATGAAGACAGAGGTTGCTTACCACCTCATGTGTTCCCTCTCATGGACTTTCCAGAGATCTTAAATTGCCCACGTGTCGGCGACGATACTCCACGTGGGAGGAGTAGAAGCGGTTGCTTTTCATTGCTTTCCGCCGTCCTCGAGCTCATCCAAATATCCAATCAGGGATGGAAACGGTAGGATACCCATATTGGAACCTCAAACTGACAAACCAATATCCCTTTAAAAAACTACTCATAAAACCGTGCTCTACAAAACCGAGTCCGAGATCACCATGGGTTTCCTATTCATCCATGTATCACACTGAAAATTTATAAACAAGTAACATTCATATCATGCCTGCTATATTCTTTCCTCGTAGTAAGAAACAAGGAAATGGACAAACTATAATGTCAAAGGTATGATTCTTAGTTGAAATTCTATATTCAAATCTTTTCCTCTTATATCGATGGACGTTAAACGTTTGGTGAATGTAAATGCATATATTGTGAAATGGTTAAAGGGACAGTGAATGTGATGCTTCACCAAAACCCAAACCATAACCAAAGCGATGAGATCTGAATATGTTAATGACCTATCGGTCTAAATAACTATTGAATATCATAATTAAATTTTATACGAGTTTGATAGAAATTTTAGAATACTACAAGAAAAACTATCAACACTTATATATTTATTTTATAAATTCATTTCAAATGTGGAGATAAAAAAATCACATTTAAATTTATTAAAATTAATAAAGATATTTTTGTTTATGTTAAATATATATATTAAAAGTTATCTATCATGTTTATCTTTTCTCTTTGTATTTATTTTTCTTTTCTAAAATAAGTATTGATATTTATTTCTTAAATACTATATCATTGAAAGGTGTTTGAAAACTGCCATCCCTATCAAAATATTGTACTTTTTTTTCATTGAGCATTATTATGTTTAATCTAATGTTAAAGTATTTCTTTTTATTAGCCGCTTAAACATTTTCTTTGATACATGAATGATTGGAATTTGAAGGAGTGAGTGTTTTGGCAATGTTAACTCTAGTGAATTAGACGATTTGCGCAGTCTAGATTTAGTCCCACCGAACCAGTTTCTAAATATGATATCTACTTATATTTGTGAGCTTATGTTCTCATCTGGAGTAGGCTTAGATGATCAGGGTGAAATGCAATAATCCTTGAATGATATAACATAAAGGATAGTGTTAGAAATACTTGAATTTTCAACTAGGTAACTTGACATCGTATAATTGGTGTTTTATTAATCATTTATTTTTATAAATACAACTATCTTATAAAATATAACAAGATCTGAAATTCTTTAATTGCCATATATAGATACTATCTAATTTAGCAACTAAACTTAGCAAAAAAATTCAATACATCTAGCACTGTCCTAACATAAAACAACACACCATAAGAAAAATACGTGTAAAAGAGAATTCATGCAGTTCAATAGAAGGTATTTACATTCTCTTCTTGAACATCTCCAGCTCGACCGTTGTAGAGTATAGAATGAGATTTTCAGAATGCATCGTCCTCAGCGAGACCAACACCATGAAATGACGTCAAAAGTGTGGGTGATTAAATTACATACATCAGCCAATAAAAATTAAGTAGCCAAATATGAGAAAATTAAAATTTGTTTGACATAATTTACACATAATTATTTTTCTTTCATTTAATCGTAGCTAAAAAAATTAATCATGAAATAATAATGTCAAAATAATTTTATGGATACATCAATTAAAAAAAAAAAACTTAACATTAATATCAAAAGTCCATACAGAGATTTTTTCGAGATAAAAAAAAAAAACTTGTTATGAAAGAAATTTTCATTAGAGTCTGTTTTAATATTATTTAACTAACCTGCAGAAGTTCAACGCTCTCGTTTTTTTTTCTCAAAATTAATAAAAGATAATTTCATTGATGAATACTAGTTACGGTGAAATAAAATACATTAAATATGATGATAATCTTCTAAAAAAAAAAATCTTATAGCATAGAGGCAGAGAAAAAAATAAAAAATAAAATAAAATATAGTGTTGAATTTATCTTCGTTAAAGTCCACTGTCTACATGTGAATTATCTCAATATCAATGAAAACATTATGAAATATTTGTCACATATCTTGATAACTTCTCATAATATACTTTTAAGTGGTGTTAAAAATCTATAATAAATATTTTCATTAAATCAAGACATCTTACAGCAACATTATGGATTATAACTATGGGTTCATTGCATCTTGATTGGATTAAATAATTGATTATGGTCCATTAAAGTTATCCATTATACTTAAAACCTAATTATATTTGCTAGCTAATTTCATTATCTTGATCTCAAATCATTAAAAAAAAAAAAAACAGCTTGTAAGGTACGTAGCTATGTTGAAACTATTATCCATAATTTTTGAGTAAAAAAAAATCCAAAATAAAAACAACTATTTTTTAATAAATTATAAGAACTAGATGGTCATTTTATCTGGAGAAAGATCCTAGGGTTAATTTTTTATTACAATAAATTAAATATTAATAAATAAATAGAGTATTACAATAAAAAAGAAAGATATATATAAATTGAATATGATGAAAAATATACAAGTGAAAATAAAGATACTATTCAAGATGAAAATTCTATAAGAATAATAGAAAGATCTCCTAAGGAGAGGAAAGTAAATTCCTTACTCTAAGCGCTCTTCCTTTGCTAGAAAATAAAAAGAATAAAAAATAAATAAAAGAAAGAAAGAAAAAACAGCATGCGGGTGCCGAATCCAATTGATATTTATAGCGCGCATGTGACTGGGCCTAGTGGGGTGTGACGTTAGAGTCAGAAAGCCACGTCAGAGATAAACTTGAGCCGTCGATTACTTGGCAAAGCTAACGATGATGCGCAATTTGCGGTCAGACTCGGAAAGAGACATGTGATTGGAGGGATCTGACGTGGTGCCCTCCTTTTATTTTCGTTTTCTATTTTTTTCCTTTCCAATCAGACAAGGCATTCTTCCCGACAAGATGACGTGTCTTGCAGGCACGCAATTTACCCTTTACTACGCAAGGTAGTGGGTCCCAGTTGACGTGGGCCCGAGCCATACTCGGAGGATCAGATCTGGATTTTTCAGTTTTTCAGTACCATCTTGGCTTGTCAAGATGAGTTGAGAATAGAGATGGCAATGTGCGGCTACCGGTCTGGAAAAAAAAAAAAATCATATTCCTTATTAATTAAAAAAATCATCATTTAAATTTTATTAGTTTATAAAACTTTGCTCGATTTATATTAATTTATCTATCCATTCAGTGATCATTCAGTGATCATTTAATATCTACTAAAATTAATTTATCAAATGTATTCGTTTTATACTCTATGATTTTTTTTAAAAAAATTTATCCTTATAATTTATTTATTTTGCATTTTGATAATTTATTTATAAGTTTTTTAGTCCTCAAAGTTTTTGAAAAAATATTTTTATCCTCAATTTTTTAATTTTATACACTTAGATAAAAAAATAAAATAAAAAAATAAATATTAATAAGATAAAGAATAAGTACTCGTCCTAAAATCATATTAATAGATATGTATCTTTTTTATCTTTATCTATTTTAATATTTATTAAACATTCTTAATAGATATTTATTGAACCGAATAAAACGAGATATTCATTTTATATTCCGTTCATTGTTATCGTTGGTTAGGAACTTAGAATGTTTATGTCAATTATATATATATAAACGTGATTTTAATTGTGAAAAAAAAGTAAAACTGATGATTATATATATTTTTTTAAATCATCTTACTAGCATAGATTTCTTTTCTTTCGTACATGTATTAATGAGGAATAGTTGCTTTGTAAAACGAAATTTTTTAACGAATATATATTAATAGATATTTATTGAATCGAATAAAACGGATATCTATTTTATATCTCGTTCATTATCATCTCTCGGTTAGGAATTTAGGATGTTCATGTCGAAATTTTTTAAAGAATATATATTAATAGATATTTATTGAACCGAATAAAACATATATCTATTTTATATCTCTTCTATTACCATCTCTGGTTAGGAGCTTAGGATGTTCATGTCAATCACACACACACACATATGTATATATGATTTTAATTGTGAAAAAAGAAAAAGAAGTAAAAATGATGATTAATTTTTTTTTAAATCATCTTACTAACATAGATTTCTTTTCTTTCATACATGTATTAATAAGGAATAGTGCTTTGTAAAACGAATTTTTTTAACGAATATGTAACAAATAAAAAAAAAAAAAAATTCAATTAAAAAATTGAACTAAATTACTACTACTGTCATTGTCTTTATTCATTAAACAAATTTCGTTAAACATAGCGTTGCTCTTTAATTAGTTGAAATTTATAGCTCAAATGGACCAGTGTAGATTCTTTCTAGAATTTTTATTTTTTTTTCCGTTCTCAGACTGTATAAAAGGTGTTCATCTATTTACAGTATGGTACTATTATTTTTTGTTCAATAACAAGTAAGAGAAAAAAGTAAATAACCTTGCCACAATTAAAAAGAAGTAAGTAAATTGTTAAAGAGTAATATAAAGTTATTAATAGAATTTCACATAACAAGTTAAACTTTTGAATTGAAATGGTTATTTTACATATTATTAGAGTCTTAATGACTAAACAGATCACGAATTCAAATCCTACTATCCTCATTTTCTCTTCTAATTAAATAAATAAGCACATGACAGTGGTGAACTCGTATAAATTTCAAACCCAAAGAATTTTTACTTTAGAAAGTAATATAAAACTATTTATGAAACTTCAATAATAGTTTAAAATTTTGGATTGAAATAACTGAAGAAATTAGCTTGAGTTTCATGAGATATAATGTCTCCATTTGAATTGATTGAAAATTTAGGTTCCCTGCAATTTCTTTTGTTATTGTTGTTTTGTCGTATGCAACCTGAGTTATGATTTGAGTTTCATCTATTTACTCTGATTTGTATGATTTTCTCACCAAGGAGTTTATCGTAGAGATCTTCAAATGATACAGGAGTATCACGAACACGAACAGCAATCATCAATTCTTTAAACTCATCAACAAAACCATTAGAATATGGACAATGATTTCTGAACTACTGAAGGGATAGGCAACAAGAACAAGATCACCAATAATGCTTTTAACTCTGTTTATATAAATGGCAACTAATTTGTCTTCCTTTTCGTGGGACACGAGCGAGGACAAGAGAGAGAACATATGGGTGTTGAACGATTGACATAAGTGCTTTCTAATTTGTTCCATGTTCCAACTCGAATGGTGCAATTATTAACGATAGGGTCGATTGTGCTGTGGAAGGTGGTTTGAATTTCCAAGATCATTAAACAGTCTTAGCGAAGCCAAAAGACATGATTTTGGTCGGTGTTAGGTGACAAGATAAAACACTATTAACATATCCGAGCAAACCATAACTAAATAGAAAATTGGTTATTTGGAACTTCCATGCTGCATAATTTTTCCCACCCTTTGAGAGTTTGAATGGAATTTGAGATGATGCATTGAGAGATACCAGATTTCCGTTTGAGGGAATGATACTACCTTGAGTTATCGGGTTTGCACAAACATGGATTGCTACTGAATTTTCTAAGGTTAAAGCCAAAAGTGTTGATGAAACTCGTGGGTTTTGTTTTGACGAGATAAGTGTAGATGATATTGGAATAATTATCTCGATGACCATAGGAGTTTACGATTAGGTTAAAAGAATTTGAGAGGAGAAAAGTTTTTTATTATAATGACGGAAAATAATATAAAATTATTTTTAAGACTTCATTTAATAGTTAAAATTTTTAAATTGAGATAATTATCTTTTATGTGGCATCATAAACTTTTTTTTAGGCAAAAGTATAATTTGTCCCATTAATTTTAGGAATTAATCATGAAGCAAGTATTAACATATCCATTCAAGAGGAGATAATTAAACGTTGATTTCTTGGTCTTTCGATTAAAAAAAAAAAACCCAAAGATATCGATGTAGTTGCAATTCATGTATGTGAAATGTTGCCCAGGACAATTCAAACATCACTATTTGCAATCTGATTTAGTTCAGAGATTGAGCCAGAAGTCAATTTGTATCAAGTGGATTCTTGAAGCTTCTGAATGATAAAATTTTATGCTGAAATCAGTTTAAGGTAAAATGGTTAATTAAATTTATCAATTTTATAGTCAATACATCAATTATTACGTGCATGGTTTGCTTAAGGTCCACTCTATAATACGATAAAGTTAACCAAAAAATATTCTAATAATTAGAAACGAAAAACAAGCGATATTGTCAACAATACCCACCGATGTGGCTATTGCCTAAATGTTTAGGGAGTTGGTTCATTGGTTAAAATGTTTGTTTATTTCATTGAGTTTTTAAATTCAAATATTAGAACCAGTAGAAAAAAAATTATTTTCTTGAATTTATCATATTTATATGGAATCCGTCTTTAAAATTATTAGAAAATAAATTTAATCTCGTTTAACGTGTAAATTGTCATTTGAATGCAACTTAACATTAACAAAAGAAGAAGAAGTTATAATTAAGTTAATTTTTAAATAAATTAGTGTCGCCAACATTCAAACAGTTGAACTTCAAAATTAACCGATGCTAAGATTGATTACCATGACCTAAATCTTCAGCTGCAAGATAAGGTGAAGAATTCAAATTCCCACAAAAGTAAACCATACAAATTAATATAATTTCCATATATGTATGTGAACTCGTGTTCGAATGCCAAGCGACAATGGTGAGTTAAAGTGGGCTTACGAAGTCCAACGTTTTCTCGTCGCAGCTTACTCTGGCTTCTTGTGGGCTGGGGTTGCTGGACTACGACAGTTCTGCGCTGGATACAACAAAGTCAAGTCCATCAAGCTTTATAACAAATTCGGTCTCTAAAGGCCCAAAATACAAACGACTATTCGTTCCCCCGGCCCTAACCAGCTCAATCCTCAGTTTTCATCCGCTTCATTCACAGGACCGTTTTCTTCGATTGACCTGGCCTTCCTCTTCTGCTAACCGCTGTTCTTTTGCCTGGCAAACGTAGGACCCAAGGTTAGATTTGGTTTAATATTACTCTGGGTGACATCCACGTGTCAGTCACCATGCAAGAGAATCACATAGCTTCATCAGATCAATTATTATCATTAGCAGCAGCATTACCAAAATTAACATGATGTTCAGATGCCAGTTGTCTACTCCTTTGGAACTTTCCACTTCACTCTATATATACAAGTACAAGCCTTATACATCGATAATTATCTACTTTCAATCTATCAAAGATCGAAATCATTTCCCCAGAAAATGAGCCTCTGGTCATCAAAATCCAGCACTGTCATAATGCAGCAATTTCTAGTTGTTTGGGTGGTGATGATGGCAATGTGGGGAGTCCAATTTACTCCAAATGTGATTTTAAGGCAATCTTCAACTTTGGCGACTCAAATTCCGACACTGGTGGGTTTTGGGCAGCATTTCCGGCACAGTCTGATCCTTTTGGCATGACTTACTTCAAGAGACCAGCTGGTCGGGCTTCTGACGGGAGGCTCATTGTTGATTTCTTAGGTAATCTCTGTTCTATTATTATTAGGCCTTGTTTGTTTTATCTTTATCTTATTTTTGATATCTAGTAAAGACAACTTGAATACAAATCACTTAGTAGATAATCAGTACCATCCATGTATGGGTATCAATTAGGACTAGTTTGGTTGGTTGTCTCTAACAAATATAAATTAGAGCTCATTCATTTTGAGATAAAAAGGAAAAATTAGGTGAAGCATTACTTCTGTCACGTAATCCAACAATTCAAAGAACTTTTCTTTTTTGCTTTGAAGGAGCCTTCAACTTCAAGGTCCTTTCCTTTTTGCTTTGAATCAGCCTTCAACTTCAAGGCTACTTTCAAGTGCTTGATTTCCTCCTCCAGCGCGAAACTGGAATTTTAAAAATGGGATGACAGTATTTTTTTTTGCTTTTCGGATAAAAATGAAAATAAAATAACAAATAAAAGACCATGGAGATACTATAACATTTTCTGAGACGCAAAATACATATTTCTTAATAAATAACTCTTAATTTTAAGGTTATAATTAAAAAAATTCAAAATTTTAGAACTAACCTGTAAACTTTCTCAAATTTTGAGAGTCCGGAGCACCCTTATCTCTAATACCCGACTTCCGCTCCAGACACAGACAGGACCCATTTTGACTACACTATGATCTTTATCTTTATTGAGTAAATTATAAATTAATCTTTTTAGTTTTAATAAATGAATTCTATTGTTTTAACACTAATTTTTATTAGTTCTTTTATCAATGTTTGATTTTGCTTAATTTAATATTATTTTTTTTTAATTTTTTTTCTCATCAACCTTTTCATTATATCTATCTATTTTTTAAATTAAAAACAAAATAAATTAAAAAAAAACATTATGAAAAGAAGTAAACAAATATTTTAAAAAAGAGAGACTAATTAATTTATTTATCAAAACTAAAGGGACTAATTTATAATTCATTCTATTTTATTTGGCAACTTCTTACCAGAAGACAAAACAACAAACTGGAAAATTTTGGATTACTCAAGTTGCCGACAATAATGGCCACAAATAATATAGCGAGGGCGATATGACATTGCTTCTTCGTTTCTTTTTCTTGGGAGCTTCAGCTCATGGTGAATGGTTTTAGATCTCTAGGTAACATGAGCCATACACATATGGCAATACCAGAATGAACTTTATACATATTTTATTACTTTTACAATTAAAAGATAGTTCTAAAAAGAAACTTAAAAGGTTCATAGAAAAAAAAAAAAAAAGAAACTGGAAATTATTCATATAACTATCAATTCAGTATATCTGTCATGGTACATAGTCATAATATTAAAAATTCGATGCCTTATTTAGTAAAATGACTTGTGATATTTCACTTGACAGCACAAGCTCTGGGATTGCCATTTCTGAGCCCATATTTGCAATCAATTGGATCTGATTATAGACACGGAGCCAACTATGCAACATTGGCATCTACTGTACTATTGCCCAACACTTCCCTATTCGTTACTGGGATCAGCCCTTTTTCTCTGGCTATTCAGATCAACCAAATGAAGGAATTCAAAATCAAGGTTCAGGAATTCCATTCCACTCGTAAACTAGGTGTGTACTCACCATAATTCAAGCTTCCCCAATCATGTTCTAGGCTAGATTACAAAACTAATTTTTCTTGTTTCTTAATATACCACTAAGAATTGACATTTATCGGCTACCAAGCTAATTTTGGGTATCTTGTCTTTTAGGATCAACGCATCTCCCATCACCGGACCTTTTTGGAAAGTCTCTCTACACATTTTATATTGGTCAGAATGATTTTACATCAAATTTAGCTGCTATTGGTATAGGTGGAGTAAAGCAATATCTACCCCAAGTGGTTGCACAAATTGCCAGTAGTATCAAGGTTAGCATGCACTTTTGAAACTATGAAGAAGCACGCACAAGCATGGTGGCCACGGGCCCAATAAACAACATTACTTCAAGTAAACTAAAGGTTTTATTGGACATGGCTAAAATTAAACCCAACACAATCCAATACCAGGTTCTTGTAGGCTAGCCTTCTGCCCAAATTCATTGTGATTGCTTGCTGCATATTTGGTTTTGCAAACATGACTTTATTCTCGCGTTAATTAATTTATGTAACTTTGAAGGAGCTATATGCATTAGGAGGGCGAGCATTTCTTGTTCTCAATCTTGCACCGGTAGGTTGTTATCCTGCGTTCTTGGTACAGCTTCCTCATGACAGCTCGGACGTCGACGCCTTCGGTTGTTTGATCTCTTACAATAATGCGGTGGTGGACTATAATAACATGCTGAGAAAGGCACTAAGCCAAACTAGAACGGCACTCCCAAAAGCTTCCCTGATACATGTGGACATCCATGCTATTCTACTAGAGCTCTTCCAGCATCCCACTTCTCATGGTATTTTTAACCTTAATAAATACCATTTTTGTTTATCTGATGATTAAACATCTGATAAAATTTGTTTCCAATATTTGTTTTGGAGTAGGGCTCAAATATGGTACCAAAGCATGTTGTGGCCATGGAGGAGGCAAGCACAATTTTGATCCTAAAGTTTACTGTGGAAATACCAGAGCGATTAATGGAAGCATTGTAAGAGCATTAGCTTGTGGCGACCCATACAAGTATGTTAGCTGGGATGGAATACATGCCACAGAAGCAGCAAACAAGCTTACTACAATAGCTATTTTGAATGGGTCTTATTTTGATCCTCCTTTTCCTCTTCACGATCTCTGTGACCTCCAACCTATTGATTGATGTTTTCTCCTTAATTTTAGGAACTAAAAAATAATCACTCCATGACGCTCGCCAGGCTAATGGTCCCCGAAACTTTGATTTATTATGTTTAGTTGGATCCTCAAAGTTCAAAGCCGTACCTGTACCTGTGCTAATGCATTGAAAAAGGTGCAATGATTATTAGAGCAAACTCGATCTAATGATTTTCCTTACATACTATTGCGACAAACCATTTACATGTTTGCTTTGACCTTGTGAACCGATTCGGTCGTTGATGACAAAATGCATCATATAAATTGCATTTTCTCATAGGTTGAAAATTATACGCATTGGAATTTACACATGCTATCTGCTATAGTTCGTTAAACAATCATCTCAGCTAAAAAAATCGAGCTATTAGTATCACAAATATCTTTTCATGTGATTTTATTTTATATTATATATGTTATTATATATTTTCTTTGAATAAAATTATAAGGGACAGCTAAAAGTTTAGAATCTTTCTTCTCTTATGTAATTTCTGGTTATAAGTTTAGTTCACTCTGAAAAGCAACTCAATTGAATCCAGTTTAATCAGCTACTAATTAGCTACTAACTAGCTAAGAAAGACTTAGAGGAGGGGGATGAGGGAAAAGTCGTAGGTGAGAAGTCGGTCGTAGGCGAGGAGGAGGAGAACTTCACGCCTTTCATTTCTCGTAATAGGTCTCGTGATTGGGATAAATTGAACCCGTTCTCTTCAGTTACTAAAAGATTTTTTTTTTTTTTTATTTGACGACACCAATTTGAACAATCATTGCTTGAGCAGTAAACTTTTTATTAATTTTCACTGCAATTATATATTTGACTACATTCAATTTTTTTTACAATGAGGTGCAAACTAAAAACTTAATTTTATATCAACTCACTCGTAATTTTAAATCAGTTGTAAATTGAGACAGCAATTGACAGTGGCTTCTAGTTGCCTAGGAACATCAGACTTTATCAGCACAGCTGGACACATTAAACCTATCAAGCTTTAGCACTCGAGACCCTAAAGACCCAAAACAAAGACCACTTTCCATTCTCCGAATTCCTAAAAAGCTCAAATCTTGGAGTATTATATTCAGGCCGCTTTCCAATCACCTCACCTAATTTCTAAACAATTCTTTGCATCCTCAAAATATATGTTATTCGTTCACTATGCTATGTTATATTCTATTAAAAGCATAATCAAACTATCTCGCCATTCTCTGATTACTAAGGATCTCTTAATCAACTCGAGGGACTTTTTTTTTGCAGGTGTTTGGAGTGAAAAACCACGAAGCACTTTCGCCATATCTCATGTTTGCATTCAACTATAGCAAGTCACGTCACTTTCATTCTACTGGACTAGTTTTCTCAAACTCATTATTAATTGCTGCCATTCAATTGATTAAGAGTGTATTTTTTGATAACCTAATAAAAGAATATATTGCATGCAATTCCATTAATGTTGCTCCCTCTTTAAGATAATTGGAGTCACCACTTCACAACCAATTCATTATGAAAAATCACAAAAGTATCCAATGAGGAAAAGCTTGTAGCTGCAAACAAGAGCTTTTTAACTCTGATGGCAAAGGTTTGTATTTCCACATGAGTTTCTGATTTTAGAAAAATAATTCATCCTTGCGAAGTTTATGATTTTTAATTACATTTTGGACATGATGTGCTTTCAAATATAATTTAAATAACATCGTGTTGTTAACAAGTTTCTCTTATAAACTACTAGATGTAATATTTAGGTGTAATCGCGAGTTCCGTAATTAAGAAGATGGAACTTCCATGGATATGGAATCGAATTTTTTTAAATAGATAATTAGGGTTTCAAGTAAGAAAATCTTAACAAAATGTAAAAGTATGGTAATTAAGTAGAAACTAATAAAAGAAGGAAGAATAAAAAAGATAAATTACGTTAAGAAAATCAGTAAAGAAAATGATTACAAAAGCTTGTAAATAAAAAATAAATATTGAAAATAAATGGTAAGAAAGATAAAATAGAACTTTAAGGAAAACTATATTGAAATTCTTGTAATATGATTGGGTAAAAATTTACAATGAAATATATTGTTTCTTTAGAGAAATTATTTTGCTTTTGCGGTGCATACAAAGGTTAAAAATGTTATAGATGTGCATTGGTGTGGTAATTGACCTTGAAATGGTTTATACTTATAAGGTGTGGGTCTCTGTTGATAAGAAAAACTTTGTTTGTTTTTTTAAATAAGATTCATTGATAGCCGGCTCATGTGCAGTTATTGAAATAACAACCATTGTTGTTGTGACCATGTAACTCGGAATACAGTTCATGTTTTGTCCTTCTTGAGTACCAACGTCGGAAGTGTTATTTTTAACATTTGATATCCAGTGAATTTTACAATCATAAGAGCCAATTTGCCGACCTAACAAAACCTGATTTCAAGAAGTACACCCAGAAGCATGAACAAATATCAGAGGATGGTAATCACTAATTACTTAAATAAAAATAGAAGGTTAATTGGTTCTAAACACGAGAGACGTAAGAGTAAAAATATTTTCAATTTTTAATTTTTCTGGTTTAGGTCCCAAATCGTTTTTCTATCAGCAATCAAGTTTTTTCTTCTTCTTTTTTTTTTTTTTGACCAATCTTCAACTATATAGAAGAGACACGTAAAAGTAAAATGACAAAAAATCTAAAAATACTGTTAAATTCACTAATAGAATTGCTATTTCCATTATTAAAAAAAAATTATCAATATAATTTCTACCAATATTTGATATTTAATGATTATTTGTAATTAATGAAAGATGTATTGATAATTATCTTAAAAAAGCGATGAGAATAATTAAGTTAATTTAGCACTATTGAAAAAAAATGCTAATAACTTTATTTCTATCATTCTCTTTAAAACAATGCATAATATATAAATTAAAACTATTAACATCAAATCTTTTCATATAATTTTAAAAATAAATAAATAAATAAACAAAGAGTATTTTAATTTTTTACATAATATGAGATTTATTATAATTTAAAAACTTCATAAGAATATCGAACATTAATCAATTTTTATTCTTAGTGTTTGGCGTAAATATTTTTATTTAACAAGTGTTTAAAAAGAAAATGTAAGAAAGAATTTTACTAGCACCCCTCCGATTCAAAATTTAAATCCAAATTAAATACCAAATACCCATTATTTTTTCTCATGGTTCCTTTTTGCCTCCATTCCTCTCTCACTTTCCCTCTAATGCAGACTCCGTTGTTGTTCTCTCTCAAATTATCGATTACAGCTGAGAAGGGTCATTCTTTTCATGGCCAAAACTACACGAGCATTATTTCATCATCTGCAAATCCTTGCTATGATGAAGGCGTTTTCAAATCTGGAACTTCTCAAAATTAAGCTCCACCGTTGCCCTTCTTGAACTCCATATCCATCGTGTTATCAAAACATCACCAAGAGAACGTTGCGTGGACATGTGATGATTCTCAAACTGATGCATCCATGGCGTTTGATGTTGGATTGTTGTCAACTATAGAACAAGTTAAGCTGTCTCGTAATCTAAGCGAAAATTTGAGCTAACTGATTTCTCCATGACGTGAAAACTCTCTTCTCTCTAAAAAAAAAAAATCTCTCTCACAGCTTTAGGAAATTTCCAGTTTTAATTTGAGGATTGAGGTTTTTAGTCATTAAAATTTTTTCAATGCATTTGAGTCAATTCACATGCCTGAGAGTGTCTTTTGTAGGACATGTGTTTGTTTTTCATTAGACCACGTGATTTTCACTTACAAAAAAATCCAGGTTGATCAACGAAAAAGAAAAACGACATAATCGAAGTTGTATAAAAAAATACTCAAAACCTAAATCGAAAAATTTTAAAGATTGGAGACTTTTTTCATTTACTAAAAATTCAGAATATTATAAAATCAATTAGTCAAACCAAGATATTGTAGAACCAATTAGGAGTTAAGCATGTTCATGCCGATATTTCCTCATCAATCATGTTTTGAACAATGTGCCGAAAGGCAGTCAAAAAAGAATCGTCGGACTAATAAATTTCTTAATTCCCTCAATCAATTTTCAAACATAGATGCCACAACTTTGAAAACATGTATCACAAATTACAAATAATTCCTCTATAATCAATTGAAAAAAGAAGAAGAAGGTATCATCACTTGTAAATTAAAGTAAGAAATGTACGAAAAAACTGAAATGTAGTCAAGGAACATAATCTTGCTCAAGGGTTGGCTGGGTTCTAACCATTGGTGCTGAAGGCATTTTACTTCTTCCAATCGAAGTTGTATCAAGAACCACCCCACTTTCAGACTCTGCTTCCATTTCTCTGAATCGTTTACTCCTCACTAGTTTAAAAGTGGTGTATCCAATCACACCCAACAAAACCACTGCAAAAAGCCCAGCTGCAAATCCAACCACCCACCATATCCAAACTCTGTTATTCTTCGCTACTTCAGGATTTTGAACAGCAACTGAAAAATGACCATCACCTTGTGTAATGCAAGTATTTTCCTTCGTTAAGTTCCTAAAGTGGACCAATCCATCTGGACCAAGTTTGACACATTTTAATGTCTCAAGATTGCCTTTTGTCATAAGGTTAGGAAAGTTGATCAAAATGGGGTCACCCAGAACGCTAAACTTGAGTGCCTCATTACCCGATGCACTTAAATTTGAAGCATCATAAGCCATGAGGCCAACAACAGGAGCGACTAACGAATAACCAGGCACTCTGTAATAACGAGTAGACCAATTTCCCAAGTTTTGATATACAATAGATAGTCTCTTCACAAATGGGAATGGAATAACCCTTGGTGGGATATAAAAAGAACTGAAATTGGCTCCTCTTTCCCAGAGACGACCACTTCTTAGCCTAACAACCGAGACTTCCATGCCAGAGAAATTAGCAGGGAGAGAAACTTTTAATGAAGTACCTGTACGTTTCTTAGCTTGTGCCTTCATTGCGTATTGGTGAATCAATTCATCTAAAGACTCAGGGTCATAGCTTGTTAAGCCATGAACATGTGAAATTAATAACAAGAACAAAGAAAAGATGTGCCAGCTTCTGTTGCACGCCATCAAGATTGCGCCCTTAAGCCTCTTAACCTCCTGATTTACATGTTGAATTCCCCCAGATAATTCATCAATTAATGAATGCTATAATAGAAAAACATCAAAGCCTGCCTTTTTCCATAAATTACAAGAAACTAGAGATCACCTTTGCACCCATATTAAATGTATAGTGCAATAGGAACCCAACGAAATAATAAAGAACGGCAATGTGTGTATTGAGAAGGTAAACCAAAATCACCTTTAATTAACAAACGAAAGTGGTTACACAATGAGATCAGAAACTCTGAATTCTTCAATGGTTTGTCGTGATATTGTTGGAAGTAGTAGCTAGGATGCGATATTAGGGGCGTGGAGAAAATGCAGCAATGGAATATGTCAGCTTATTTAATGGGGCATGACAGGTTAGACTGGCACCAGAAAGAAAGAGCCCTTTTCAATTTCTTTTCAGTTTTTGTGATACCTGGTCAACTGGATTACAGGTTAGACAAGACAAGCAATGCCAACGAGGGTATTGGGGTGGATTAGTCCCACAAGAGTGGATTGGATCTCGTAGGTACAAGTCTAAAAATAGACGATCGATGTTAATTTATAGGCAAAATGATTTGAAGCTATGAAATACAGTTACAGACACACGACCTATTTATAAGCTGGTTCATATACTATGTACTAAACATCTTTTTTCTTCTTTTTGGGGAACCACAATATAACCCATTTCGATTCTTATCAAATGCTTTCGATATGTGCAAAGTTATTATACTAATACTCCGTATGTTGTTTTCAAATGCTTGGAGATACTTTGAAGATAGTATACGTATGGGATTGTTATGGCATGGACACATTTTATGGTGCAGTGACTGTAGTCTTTGCTATTTTCACTGTGTCTTACTTCATTTTGCTACCATCAAATTGAAATAATAACAATAATAATGATAATGTAGGTTTAGATGGATAACACAACTGATTAATGTTATTAAAGAAACTGAAAATTAATAATTAATGTGTTCATTTGTCTGCTTTCCAACAACGTAAAAAAAATCCATTTATTCTTGCAACAGTCCTTTGTTTTTATTCAAATCATTTGTACTTTTAGAATTTTTCAAATTGAATTAATTAGATGTAGTTTAATTGATATTACTTAGCTTTTTTTTCCCGAAAAATCTTGAATTAAAATTTCTCCAGTATAGCATAAAAGAAAAAAAAGCACTACTCAAATTGATGAATAGGCCGGCCTCCTATTATATATTTGTGTGGATGGCCATGCATTTTCCTTTGGTAACGATATTTTTAGTTCAATTTTGAGACTAAATCCCTTTTTATGGTCTATTCTAGAATTTAAATCCTAAATAACAATTTCTCTGTCTCAAAAAATTTATCTTTTTTATCTATATTTGTATAGTCAAAACTTTAAATAAAATATTTTTCTAAAATATCCTAAATTTTAATAAGAAAATCAATTTTTTCTTTTATTTCATGTTATATTCTTTATATTTTTCTCTTATACATATAAATAAATTTAATATAAAAACTTTTTTTTTTTTTGTAACATGAAAAATATTCATTTTTGCATAAATTTTAATGCATGCCAAAATTTTAAAAGTAAAATATTTTTATTTGTGTGTTATTTTTTATAATTATTTTAAAATTCATCGTTAATTAATTTTTTTTTTCAATTTATCATTTTAATTTTAGATAGATTTTTTTAAAAATTAATATTGATTTTATATAATGAATGATTAAATTTGATAACTAACAATTTTAATATAAAAATATTTTTAAAAAATATAAATAAAAAATCATTCAATAACATAATAATTAATAACTTTTTTAGATCCTATAAAAGAAAAAAAAAACAAAAAGATGATCACTTTAGATAAAAAGAGTACTGAATAAGAGGCAAACTTACTCAACAGCTCAGCTGCGTAATTATTACTGAAAGTGTGTTTTCAAAGTCAATATGCTCGAAGGTTTAGAAAAAAAATCCAAGATGTAATGACTTTGTTGAAAAAAATTAAGGAGTAATTACAAATGATTAATCTATAAATCTATTTTGAAGAGAAAAACATGCGGAAAAAAATCACAACGAATCTCACTAAAAATGATAAAAAGGTTTCAATCCAACTTTAAAAATATACTTTTCAATTCTCTCTCGTGTTTTTTTTTTTCCTCTCTTATATTTACCTCTCTTGTAAAATAAATATCTTGTCGCTTGCTATCATAAAATTTCTCCCTAGAATACTGCACGATGGGCTGGGAAACACTTTCACCATAGCATTTATTGGGCTAATAATACCCACTAAACTCCCAATTGGCCAATTCATCAGGTTGCCTCTCAGATGTCTTTAGCTGTCCTTAGCCCATTCGACAATTGCTATTATCATTTTTTTGTTAATATTGAAAAAACTAAATCTATTAATCCCGAAGCCTTTTTTTGTATTTTAGGTCTTAATCCGTTGGTCAAACAGAAAAATAGAAGTGAGAATAGTATTTCACATTATTTTTTATTGTTTTAATTTATTTCTTTTATAAATCTCTGTTATTACTGTACGAAGTGCTCACGCTCACACAACAAAACCAACCATGCGGGGCAGCGCGCCATAAACGTGGATTTTCAAGATAGGGAATCAACCAATCAAAAGGCACACCAATTCCACGTGTCATCAGCTGAATGAATGTTCGAAACACAGAACAAAAAATATCATCACCGGATAAATAAACAATGATAATAATAAATAAAAAAACAGAGCGAATAGAAAAAATAAAGTAAAACAAACACTAGGAGAAAGGCAAGAAACAGAGGATAGGAAGCAAGAGCGCCACACATCGAAAATCCAAATGGCATCGACGGTGATTGCGGCGGCAGCATCTTCCTCCATGGCGGCCACCGCCATCAGAACAACCCGCTGCTCGGTCTTGCCTTACCTCCCTCCTCGCTCCTCCTCTTCCCAGTCATTCCCCATCAAACAAGTCTCCCTCTCAGCTTCAGGTATATCATTATTCTTTAACTCAGGTTGAATGAATGAGTGAACACAAGAAAGACAAAACCAAGCAAATCCCACTTACAAAAAAATACAAAACAAAACGAGGAGGATAATAATTATAGAAAGTTGTTAATAATTAATTCTGTTTTTTAGTCTTTAGTCAATTTTGGCCTGCAAGTTTCACAATTTGCTATTAGTAAATGTCTCCTGGGAGAGGTAACCTAGTACATTATTTATTTCCCATCTATCTATAAAGTGCTAGGTATGAGCGTCATTAAGACGGGTTTCTTTCTCATTTGCAAAGAATTACTGCAAGGAAACAATTTAGTATGAATAATTAATTGGTGCTCTAAGCACAGTATTTTGCTGTGTAATTTCCAGCTAGAGCAATGTCCTTGTAGACCATTAACATTATTTTTGTTTGGTAGAAGGGAAAAAAAATCGAAAGGAATGTAGTTGGTTCTCTTAAATAAAAGCATTAGCAAGTTGAAAAAGGAATGAGAACGTCTTTGGTGGGTAATCATAGAAACTCTAGTATTGCTTTTGATGTCCCCACTGTGATTCTTTGTATTGTTATCAAATTGCTTTGATAATTTTTCAGAGAGTTGGGCAGAAGGAAAGACAGGAGGGTATGTGTATTCTTGATAGCAAGTGAATGGTAATGGGAGCAAGAAAAAAAATTGTAGAGTGGATCCAATTTGATTTAACTTTCATAGCTGGTGCTTATCAATGGGACTGAAGTTAAGGACTGAGCAAGATATTCACCTAGCAAACATATATGGCTTTCTTTTTCGTTTCTCTCCTTTTGTAGGATATACAGCCTTTTGGAATATTTAAGTGTTAAAAACATATTTCGGGATTATGTGAGGATTAAAAACACATTTGCAGACCATGTTTGGGTGGCTTTTCCTTGTCTTTTAATGTTTTTGTGAGATGGTTTAAGGTGCCTCTGAATTTGTAAACATAGCACCTAAGCTTGAATAGTTGCTTCTGTTGAGATTTTGAAATTACATACCAAGCTGTATTGTTCCTTTCAAACAGAGTCCCGCAGGTTTGCTCCACTTCAGACCAGAGCCTCTTCTTCAGAAGAATCCTCACTCGATGCTAATGAGATTTTCACAGACTTGAAGGAAAAGGTAAAAAACAAGCTTGGCTTGTTACTCCCATAGACAGCTTGGCATCCTTCAGTGGTGCTTCTCCTTCTGAACAGTACCATTTTGGCCTAACTTTCCATTCCTTTTTGGAATCCCCTCAATTGTTGGACTGAAATGAATTGCATCTGTTGTCAATGCTAGTGGGATGCAGTTGAAAACAAGTCCACGGTAATAATCTATGGAGGCGGAGCAATAGTTGCTGTTTGGCTATCATCGATTATAATTGGTGCCATCAACTCAGTACCTTTGGTAGGTTATTTTTTAATTAAGTATCGAGGAGATGGGTGCTTTTCCAATTCTCACATTTGCTGACTTTCCACTTTATCAGCTCCCCAAAATCATGGAGTTGGTGGGGCTTGGATATACTGGATGGTTTGTCTACAGATATCTTCTATTCAAGGTAAGAGATTCAGCATGTTTGATCTGTTCTTAGTGGGTGTATGTATGCTTTTGACTCTTGTCGTGCAATCTGCTCCTGTCCAATTAAGTCAAGCAGAAGAAATATACATATTAGGCAATACAAGCTGCTAACATCAATCCTAGCTCATTTTTTATTGCTATAATTTAAATTCCACACGTTCTGCATTCTTGAAATTGCTACAAGTTGATATAATGTCGGACAAAACTGATAGTGGTCTATAACTAGGCAGATTTTATTCAATTGAAACCCAGCATTGAGTAGCAGTTGATATTTTGAAACATGTCCTTTGGGCACTTGGTAGACATTCTGCAAAAGAAATGATTATACAATGTTCCTAACCAACAAATTGCTAATAAATGAAACATTTTACTTCCTCAGTCGAGCAGAAAAGAACTAGCCACGGATATTGAAGCATTGAAGAAGAAGATTGCAGGAACTGAATAAATTTGCATTGTTGGGCAGTGGATGTATTTTCTCCAATATCAATTTATTCTGCATCTTGTATTCTGTAATGTAGAATAGGCCTTGTATGAGTTCTGTTATTATGTGTATTTCCCGGTTCATTATTGTAACTTCATGTGTGCTTTAAGATGGATATTAATTATCTTACGTGCATGTTGATGATTCACAAGCGGTTCCCCGCACCCAGGATCACACTGCAAGGCTACTTCTCCAAAATGTGACAGGACTGTGCTGCCAACTTAATCATATCCGTTTACTAGGGTGCTGATGTTAAATGACTGACTGGAACTTCACTAAATGCTGATTCAGCCAAATATTATATGTTTCTTGCAAAAACACGAACACTTGATCAAGGAAGCAGGATTCTTTTGAATATATCATCCATCATTATGAATAAAAAAGAAAGATAGACCAGAAATCATTAGTTTCTTTATTTTAATTCTCACACCGGTCAGTTGACTTATTGTTGACCAATGATTTTTTATTTGTAATAAAGGGAATTAAAAAATGAGAAAAAAAATCAATAATTTTTGGAATTAAAAAACTAAAAACAAATCAAAATTATTTGTAATAAAAGGAAAAAAAATTATAAAAAGACAGGTCATTTGTAATAAAGGGGGAAAAAAAAGAAACCAAACCAGCTATAACCAATCATTTTTAATAATAAAAAAATAAAAATAAAATGATTTTTTTAATTTCAAAAACTATTTTCATATCACCATCTATAAAATCATCCATCATTAATTCATGCAAAACCTCAGTCACCAAGTACATCGAGGGCAATATAAACATATTGCTTTATATGGGCCAAAACAAGCCCAAGAATAGCCCTCAAGAAATCCTCGCCATGAATTACTTTTAGAACCATCCACCCAAAGCCCAATCGCATGCTGAAGCATAGCCCATGATCATCTTAAATCTTCTAAGATCAAGCCGAATCATTGCTAACAATGTCTGATTAGTCGAACCTTAATATGCCAAAAACACACGGAATAAATCGTTTGGCTTGTACATTAATTAACCCTGAACTCTACCAACTATTTTTCGTTCTCAAACTCGGTAGAATGAGCCATACAAATAATAATGCACACATCTAATGCCATGCATGTACGTGGAAGAAGATCAAAGGAAAAAAAATCATAACCAATGCAACTCACAACAAATCTTAATACACATTTAAAAAACAAACAAAGCATCATCAACCAAACAACTCTAAGAAAACAAAACAGGGCATTGCAAATCCCAAAAAACAATAAATTTATACGTTAATAACATACTAAAATCCCATATACCTAAAAAGCATACCACAATTACTTTAAAAAAAAAAAAAATTCCAATCTTAAACTATATCCAACCGAAATTTTTTTCCTTTGAAAAAAAAAAGGAATTTAAAAATAGTGAATTAGATCTCATCAATATCCTCATCTTCGAAATCAAAATGATCATCAAGACCGTCTTCATCATCGCCACCATATATTCCAACACCACCAGCAACCGGATCATTCAATTTAAATTTTTCCGGCAACTCTCCATAAGCTTTCAATAACCTGGCTTCGTCAGGCATATAATTCAAGATGACGTCAACCTTATCATCTTGATAATCCCTGAGCCCCGCAAGGATAATATCACCAGCAGCAGTCCATACTTTCTTATGCATCTTTCCTCTGATATGACCAAGCCTTTGGATTCCGTCAATGCAATAGGTTTCACATCGACCGTTTCCTAACATACGTATTACTTGTGCGTATTCCTGACCATCTTCTTTGAAGATCAGCTCTCTTTTCTCGTCGTCTGCATCGTTCTTTCCTCTCTTTCGATTCTTGCCTCCCTTTCCCTTGTTCTTCGGCATCTTTGAAAAGAAAGTATTTGTTTGCTGTGATTGAAGCCCTAGCTTGGTGTTTTCCGCGAGAGTACCCTAGAGTTTGATGTACCTTGTTGTTTGCTTGACTTGAAAGAAATTGCTTTAGTGGCGCTGGGGTTACGGATTCAAAGGGGGTGGATTGCCGACTTCATGGCTTTTTGCCAACTTAAAACTGGGTGATTATGAGCTGGGCTTGGTGTGATTGTTCTCCAAGTTCGAATGGGATAAGCCCAAAGCCCAATGAGAATTTACATCCACAATATAATAATGATGATAAAAATACTACCATCGTCTCCAAAATTATCTTGGTGATTTTCTTTGGTTAATTTAACATAGGATTATATTAAATTATCACTAGTGTTGAAGAAATATTTCACCGTTTTTTTATTTTTTATTTTTTTTGTTCTTTTTAGGTCCATTAAGAGGCATGCAGAATTTGAGAGGTATAAAACAGATAGAATTTCCTTCTCTTCGTTTTTTGGTTAACCAGGAGGAGGTTCATTGAAACTTAGGCTACATAATGAAATTACCCCTCTCCTATTACATAATACTAATAAACTGAAGTTGTGAAGACTCGAACTTGGAGAACAATCACACCAAGCCCAGCTCATAATCACCCAGTTTACCCTTCTTCTTTTTTCCTTGTTTATCGAGAAAGAATAGAGTGAGTTTGCCTTGATATTTACAATAGTAGAAAGAAAAAAGGTATATGCCTTAATTTTGATGTCATGTTTCCATATGAAAAAAGAAAAAGAAAAGAAAAACAACTCCATCATATATGTGAGAGAGACAGATGGACTTGTTTATAGTTTATACAATGAGAGAATTTGTTCATTATTTTGTTGTTAATGTTAGGAAAGAATTTGTGAGGAAAGGGGTAAGGAAAAACATGGTGGCACAAGCGCTGGTCCAAATGTTCTACCACAGCTTTACATGGAGCATCTGGGGGGCCTGAAAAGGACCTGGGTGGTTACTGTTTGCCCAAATGGAATTGGAACAATATAACTTTGCTGGTGGAGGAGTTAGATTCATGCGAATTCGTAGAGTCTGTGTCATATTGATAGCACTCCCACCGTTATGGAACGTATCACAAAGAAATGAAGAATATATGCTGGCTGCAAAGCTTAGCAAATTTACATTTGCCAGAGAATGCTGCAATCTAGAACGGCTCGCTGCATCGATACCTATACCCCTATAGGTTAGTAACAATATGAGGTCATTTGCACAATGCAGCTCCTAACTTTGTTTTAGTGTAGGAAAGCTAGCCTCGCAGCAAACATGCATACATACACAAGCAGGAGGCAGGAGCACGAGTATAACGACAACCGAAGAATGCAAGCTACGGGAAGAACAAGCGAGCAACAAACCTTTATAGCCACATGAATCACAAGGTCGACAAATTAATGAAATACAACAGTAATCAGTTGTATGGTTCTCAAGTTGCATTCTTAACATAAAGGTGGTGAGAACAGAAATCCATTCCCTGCCAAAGATCTAACCCACATTTACATTTTCCTACTCATTTCCAAGCACCATCCAGCCTGAAAAAAAAGTAACATCCCTAATCATGTTTCAACCTCCAAACCAAAACTAAATCAGCAACATAGTATTAGTGCCTACTTATTACATTTCATATTTGGTCAAGTTTGGGAAGGAAATCAAAAGGGTTAGGACTTCTAAAGCAGAAAGCTTATAAGAGAGGGATTTAGCTAGTGTCTGATGGTAAGCTCTGCTCTAAGATGCAAGACGCCGTTTATGAAATAAGGACTGTCCTCAGCCATGAAGGAAGTCCATGCTAAGGCAAATAAGTTTCGGTACCCAACTGCCTTGCCACCGGTGAATGTGTAATTTCCATTGTATTTGCTAACAAAATCCACTGTTGGCTTTGACCTTGCTGCAAATTCATAGTCGACAGCAAAACTAACTGACCCCTTCTCCTGCATCCCCAGAAACAACCCAAAGCAATGGAAAGAGCTTTGCTGGTCCATGTTGCAATGTGCTGACAAGAAAAACCCTTGTCCACCAAGGTGGAATGCCTGAGAATATACCCGTCCAGAAGGGAACAGATTTGCACATTCCTCCCGCTTCAGGTCCAGGTATACCACACACTGCTGCCTGGGTAGTTCGAACTCTACTACTTTAACAGGCCGATACTTATATGCACGCTCCACAAAACGACGATTCAAGGTGGCCGATTCCTCTGCTGCCAGGGTTCGCTGCCGATGTGGCGGCTCACCCTTAAAAAAGAGAGCCTCGAGCACAAGCTTGGATGCAGCATCATGATCAAAGTCGGTACAAGTTAAAACCTTCTTAAGCTTACGGCAAGTCATGTAAGGGAAGCGAATGTAGCGTGCTAAGCGTGCACCCAGGACTTCGCGCCGCTCCTCCAATCTTGGAAACTGAGCCCTAGCCCACTTCAACACAAAATCATATACCGCATCTTCTGAAGCCACCTGCAGGTCATCACTGGACAATATTGCCTCAATTCCAGCCAAGGGCAGGGCCATTACCTCTTCTTGGAACCTGGTCAAAAGAGTGGCAGTTAGAATGTAAGCCTCCCAAAAAGTACTCATAGAAATCTCCATTCAAGACTTCAAATAAAATTTTAGTTAAGGATAGTTTTTGCTTTCTCCAATCTGATGCTATTGGCATCTTTAGCTCTTTTGGTTATTAAGCCACCCACCCCTTCACATTCTGAAAAAAGGATGCTACATGCATGCACATGATATCTCTTAAAAATTCTCGTTAATGGTAAGGCTTCGTATACTCTTGAAAGCAGTTAGAGCTAAATGTGCAGAATTTCGAGTTAGAATAAATTTCAAGTAGAACAGGAACTTACTTGCTCATGTCCTTGTAACGGGCTGCAAGGTATTGCTTTGCTGCATCAGTCAATGGCTGGACAGCTTCAGCCATCAAGACACTGGATGGGAGCTCCAGATAAAGCAAAGCAGACTCTGGTGTCATGGATAGGTTACGCAACTGTCGGCTGCAGTACCTCATGCAGGAAGCAACCTCAAACTTGTCAGCAGCCATTAGCACATCAAGCAATTGGGGAGCCTGAGAAGCAGTTAGAGTATTGCTGTACATAAAATTCAGTAACTCCATAAGGGCAGCTTCCTCTGTTCCAGGCGGGGAAAAAAAAGTAGAAATTTGTGAGAGAACTTCATCTCATTATGCAGATGCTTTATGACCGAATCTCTACAGTAACCTAAACCAATTACTGAAAACAGGTTGCATGTTACATGAAAATGTAGGACTTAAAAGAAGCACTTGAATCCTGCATTTGACATTCTTGTTTGAGCTTCACATGGCATGCAGAACAAAGAGTATGTAATAACCAAGAATAAAGGAGAGAAAATGGCAACAACTTATGAAAATGTTTTCAACAACCACCAAAAAAAAAAAAGAAAAGAATGAAGATGGTGGTTTCCACAACAAAGACGAGAATGTTGTGATGTTTTCCATACCAGAGGCATTGATGCGTAGTGTCACATGCCGCTGTTCTGACTCCCTCATTCCATTTGAGAAGAGCTACCCAAAGCAAGAGCATTGATTAATAGAAACACCTCAGTGATTATAGCTGGCAAACACATTTAAAACAGAAGAGGGACCTTTACCTTATAGAAAAATGGACTTTTGGCAGCTAAAATAGGAGAGCTGATGTGCAATGTTTTAACTCTCACAACTGTAGAACAATCCATGCTCCAAGATGACTCATCACCATCTCCCACTTCATCTCCTGCAGAATAACAAGCAAATTTATGGTGCGTGCAACAATATGGGAAAAGCATAGCGGGTATGCATATAGAATAACCACAGATGCAGACTTTTCAAAATAACACGAATTTCTCTCTGCCATATGAAAAGAGTAGTTTATACAAAGAACTTATAACAGCCAAGATTATAAATTCACCCAAAGGGATTGAACTGTCTCTACAGATTTCTCGAAGCCACAGGTGTTGTACATCTTTTATATTGTAATTATATAGAACTCTATAACATTCTAACCTCTTTTACAATCTCAATGTCCACTTTCCTTACTTCCTTCCATCAATTAAAATCCTCAATGAATTCTCCCCAGGTTCATGATAATATTGTTCTTAATCAAGTTAGTTCTAACTTAAAGATACATTGGTGTCAAGGAATCCTCCAAAAGGAAAACCATACAACACTTCTCAGGCAACCACGCACAAGCTGTCAGACACGTATAACATTCAGAAGATACGTGCAAACAAATAGATTAAAGCTCTAAAATCAAGGTACCTGAAGGTGACCCTTCAACCATTGCCTCTCCTTCCTCATCTTGATTGTCACACCCCACACAATCATCCATGTCAGGTTGGTTAATACCTAAAATCTGCTCCTCCGCACCTACAGATAGATCACCTGCACAAACATTGTAAGCACTCACCAACATCAGTAACCTTATGCTGGCTAAAACCAAACCAAACAGCACGAAAACATAATACACAGCAAGAAAGCACGCACCAATTCACAATTCAGCCATGACAAATTACACAGCCTTAAAGTATGGAAACAAAAAATAACAGTCAAAAGCTCTTTCTTCAGTTTCTCAGGACACAAACGATTGACACAGCAGCTAAGGCAGGTCAATTTCTTCTCAATTTTCGCAATATAGCGGCTCGATTTCATATCAATTGCAGCCAGACAGAGGTTAAAAAAAATCTTCCCTGGCAAATATTTAAAAAAAGGTGCTCAATTTTAAAAGCTGGGAATCCAGATTCAAATGCATATGATTTATTTATATACTCCAAATCAAATAACAAAACCTTTATTTTCATTTCGATTTAAATTTCAAGGCAACCAAAAATAATGCCTAAAAATCGCCAAAAAAAGAAACATCATGTGTCTCTATTTTTTCTTCGCGACCAAACAGATTTTGCTCCCTTAAAAAAAAAACAAGAAGAAGAAGAAGAGAAATAAATAAAAAAGAAATGAAAGAGAAACAAACCATTATTAGTATCCTTCTTGATATCTTCTCTCCTCCTCTTACGATGCCTGGCCCAATCAATAATACTAGTACACCCTTCACCATCGGCTCTATTCTCAGCCGAGCCGCCCATGATCTCGATCCGAAGAAGCCGGTCAGAGAAATTACTATCATTAAAGGCAAACCCGAAATCTCCATCGGAAGCTGAACCTCCACGCGTAAAATCGGAGTCCATCTCCGTTCTCGGGTCAAACAGATCGGAATTCGACCCTTTCAACATTCTACTAAAACCCTAGATAAAGAGACCTGGCGCAATATCCAGAGAGAGGGAGAAGATTTTTATCTTGTGTTTTGGGATGGTCGAAGAGGATTTTCAATTGGAGAGAGGGAGCGGTTGATGAATTTGTTTGTGGTTTGCAAAATTGGGGCTTGTTTACATTAAAGTGTTTTTCTTTTTTCCTTTTATCTTTTTTCCCTTTTAAGTTCTTGCAAGCAACTCAAGAGGGCGAGACATGGATACGGTCAAGTCAGGTGTGGTGTACTAAGCTTTGAATTCCTTTTTCGGGAGTATTTTCTGTTGCCCTTGGTTTTACTTTTACCTTTTGGGTTGACCAACGGTAATAAATTGTTGGTAAGAAAAGAGAATGGAAACAATTTTTCCAAAATACAAAGGATTATAAATATCGCATGACATGTTGTCTTCTTTTTGGTTTTGAGATCTGAAAATAAATAATTTGGACAAGTGAAAATAACTTTATTTATTTATTTAAAAGTAAAGGGTGGTATTTTTGAATCTTTACCATCAATATTTCATGATTTGAGACTGATGTCTTCGGTCATATCAATTCTTAAATAAATGAGAATCCATTTTTTTTAATAAGAAACTTCACACTTGATTTACGAAAATTATTTACACAAATTATTTAAATATCAGAACTAAACTCAAAATTCAAATCTATTACCATTTATGCTGGCTTCGTTCGTTAAATGAAAATAACTTACTGGTAAAAAGAATAAAAATGATTGGTGAACTTGCTGGTAAATATTATTTCCGCTAAAAGAGTCAAATCTCTCTTAAATTTTAATCTATTTAAAAATAAGTTTTTGAACTTTTAATTTTTAGATTTGAGTTTCTTGAATTTTATTTTATTTTATTCAATATTTAGTACATTATTTAGCTTTCTATTATTTAATCTAAAAAATAATAACACATAAATAGCTTTATAATAGAAATAATCTAGTAACATTTATCTAGAGTTCTCAAAAAAAAAAAAAAAGTTGAGAACATTGCCAGTTATTTAATATTTTTTCCTATTTTCTATAATTTTAATGTTAAATAAATATACTTTTCAAACTTGAAAATTTTTGAAATTTTCTAGAAAAATAGATTTTATTTTTCTCAATGTATGTGCAAAATTTCATCTCAAGATATCTAAAACCAGATTTTTTTAAAGAGGAATGATGATAACTGAAAATCATAAGATAAATTAAATCTTAAAAAAAATAAATTTTTAAAAAATCAAAATAAAAATTAGAAGTTTAAAGACTAATTTTCAAATAAACTAAAGTTCAAGAGAAATTTAACCCTTTTAACCTGTTATTCAAGTACCATTAGAATTTAATAAATCAGAAGTCCAAGTCCTTAACTTACAACATTAAAACCATTGCGTTCAAATATATATATATACACCACATTAAAACCAATATAATTTGATATAAATTTCGTTCAGAGGTCAATAATTCGGAACTACAGAAATCCACTGCTTTTTGAATTCTTTATTTGATATCAAAGAATTGTGGTCTAATTATTTTCACATAGATTGGGGTTTTAGATGCAAGTTTAGAGCTTTTTTTATGAGATCTTTTATATTTTATAAATTAATTTGATGGTTTTCATGCTCCTTTAACTTATAGTTCAGAGACAGTGTTTGATTTCTTAATTTATTTATGTGTTTTATGCAAGCTTGTAACTGGTTAAATTATAAATGATACATCTGAATAGATTGCTCCATCCATAAAAGAGAGGCTCCTAACACAACCATAGCTGGAATTACCTTCTCGAAAATAGAGGACTTCATGACCAGACAAACACCGTGCAGGTAGAATGATCCAGCATGGAATTCTTCTTCCCTTCTTCATGCTATACATAAAAGACAAGTATTTAATGAAAACGGGATTCATAAAAACGTATGGTACATCATCATTAGACATGATTATATATGTGGTGATGTAGATAAACATTTGCCTAAAAAGATCATCAATTTGCAAATTGATGTCAAAAAATCCGTTATACACAAATAAAAGGATTTAATTGCCTTCTTCTCGGTGGAATTCGACGATTCCTTTATTGTATAAAGACTAATTAACACTCTATGTGTTATGTGTTATGTCTTTTAAGTTCTATAATTGATATAATATTATATAACTATTCTTACTAAGATTAAAAAAAATAATAATTAAACATATTGAGGCTAAATATTTTATTTTATACGCTAACTTAGTTATCGAAGAATCTTTCAAACACTAAAATATAATTTGTTTTACAAATACTTGTTATTGATCTTTCCTCTAATGAACTATATCAACTACACGATCCATTTGGATAAAAAATCATCTAGATGTTAAAATTAATTTGAAGATCAAGAGCTCATCAATAATACAATGGTTTTTCATATTAAAAAAAAAAAAACTTATAAGTACTCAAATAAATGTTTGATATTTGAAAATAAAAATAAAATATGCAGGTAATATTTAAAAAAAAAAACAATGGAAATTGTGGATTACTGTTTGTGCAAGGATTTATGGAGTATTTGACATTATATATTTTATTCATAATTAAACAAATATTTACGAGATGGCTGTACTGGTCTCTTTATCAATACAACCTCGAGTGGGAATAGCAAATTGAAGAACAAGAATAGCACAATCAACCGCAAATAAGTTAAGATACAATTCCATAAAAAGAAAAGTTGCTGTCGAAGTTCAATTTATTAATTGCTCATGCGAGGGTTTGGCGTCCTAATCATAGCCGGTGGTTAATTGTGAAGAAGAGCAAATAAAAAAGATGGCATCCGAAGCCAGATACAAGATGTTGGAAAGACGAGTGTCAACCGTCAAATCTTCCTCAAGGCCGAATAAATTATAAATTAATTTTATTAATTTCGAAAAAATGAATCAGTTGATCTCTTTGTTTTAAAATTAATTATTTACTTTCTATATTTTTAAATTTTTAAACTTATTTTCAATCTATTTTGATTTTTTATTTTAAAAATAGAATAAAAATTAAAAGGATTGATGAAAAAGAAACATATTATTAAATTTGATAATATTAAATTAAACGTGGTTAACATTGATTAATGTTTAAATAATTAATTTTTAAAATAAAAAAATTAATTTATTTATTGTTAAAAAATAGAGATACTAATTTATGATTTACTCTTTAAAGTCCCTTAAAACAAACGAAATGAAAAGGAAAAAAAAAAAACCAAAAATTAATCAAAACCAAAAAAAAAGAGCTTGATTGATTAGTTAGAGTCAATTATACATTAGTTTTTCTTATTTCAATAAACGGAATAATTAGCCCATCTTGTTTTAAAAACTAATTATGTAATTTGTATACTTCTATTTTTTTATAATTTAATTCTTTTTGTGTTTTTTATTTTTTGTTTTATAAAATAGAAATAAAAAAGTTACCAGATATGCAAAGATTGATGAGAAAATATAATATTTTTATAATAAAATAATATCAAATTAAACATTGTAAATACTAATTAATAAATTAAATAATTAGTTTTTGAAATAAATAAGATCAATTAATTCGTTTTTAAAAAATAAACATATTAATTTATAATTTACTGCGTTATTTCTTTTACCGTATGCTGTGTGGAGCACGTTCAAAAAGTTGAGAAAAAGCAGGAATTAGTCATTGAAATCTTGTGACGGAGGGGGGCATGATTGACGGATTACTTTCTGCTTCAGGTCATACAAAATCAATATACGCATTATGAGCTTGACAATGGTTCGAAACTTGATTCAATTCATTTCTTAATTTACTTGTTGAATATTAGCACCAAAAAATAGAAAAAAAAAAGATGTTGAATATTACTCAACACGTTTTAGCTGGATAAGCTCTGCCTCAGCGCACACGTCGAGGCACTTATCATTATTCTCGTGAATGATTGATCATTGGTACGGTAAATTAAATTTACCTAGTTTAATTTGTTTTGGAGATAATTACTGAGGTTACTATAGTAAACATGATATCATAATATTTTTATAATATAATTAGGATGTTTTTCTTTATTAGCATATGTGTAAATATTGGAATAATTGACTCTAATGTTTAAGGATTTTTATTTTCTATAATCACTCTATATTTGGTACGTGCATAATAACAAATAAATAGTGAAAATTATTCACTTCATAATCTATTTTTTTCTATAGTCATAGCGGCTATTTCTATAATCAGTGATAAGAATGATTTGGTATCCATGATTATATGTCAAATATCACAATTAATACTAAATCTTCGTTCTAATTGCATTCCTCATATCATTCAACTTTAATTTTTCTCACACAGCTTCTAAGTGCGAACTGCATCAACTATTTTACTTGAAGAAGCAATTTTCTCAAAACTCTCCAATCCAAAAACAAAGTGGGTTTACAAATGGATCCATAGTTCAATCCAATGTCAATTCCAGGAGCTTTTAGTCTTGGATATAATGTACCACATTGACAAAATCCTGACCAATCAATTCTATTTCTAAAAAATTAGATATTGATGTAGCACATGTCAATACAGCCAGTGAGATATTGGGTGATTTTGAAAAAAAAGTTTACTTAAGAGATTGAAATAGAGCATGCAATTGTTATAACAAGAGAAATCAATAATATCTACGTACTATGAAAAATTAAAAAGCGTGTGGAGTGAGTTGTAAAATCTAAGGCTCATGCCTATTTGCACTTGTGGAGCTGCTATGAAGATCGAGGCGACGCGAGAAGAAGAAAAGGTATTTGACTTTCCAATGGGACCGGATGACGATTACCAGACGGTTTGATCCTAAATTTTGAGCGTTGAGCCTTTACCCTCACTTCATAAAGCCTATGATATTGTAGCACAGGATGAGAAACAGAGGCATATAATTGCTGTCCGAATGCCTGGCATGGAAGCCACAACATTAATGGCCAAGAAGCATATAACAGATCCCAGACAATATCATCATCGTCAGAGAGGTGGGAACCACCTTCATTGTAGTCCCCGCAACCGTGACAATCACAGCCGAGAGACATGTTATTCATTAATTGGGTATCCATTAGGCTGGAGAAAGACCAAACCAAAGGGAGAACAAGAACGACCACGTGCGCCATCTGCTTCTGCCCGTGCGACACCTTCTGCTTTTGTCACAACAGTCATGCCATTTGATGCTGTAACACATCCGCTCAGTTTGCACAGCCCACATCAGTCCACTTTCTAGAGAGTCCACTCTGCCCATGATGCAGCAAGTCAGCCCAATTTTTCGAAATCACAATCAGCCCATGACTTGGCAAGCAGCATCGGCCCACCCGTCGAATCTTATAGCATCACAAATTCAACAGATTGTTTCCCTTTTGGGCCAGCACATGGGAACTTCAGCAAGCTCACCTCCCATAAAATTTTTCGGTAAGGCAGAATTATGGGTCATTAATATCGAAGCCACAAATCATATAACATGTAATATCGATTTTGGGACTGATATTCAAATAAATCTGGCTATTTCATTGCTTAAATTTTAAATGGAGATTACATTCCACTTCGAGCATTGAACCAGTAAAACTTGGTTATAATCTAACTCTTGAAAGAGTATTTCGAGTGCTTGATTTTTGTTTTAATTTACTTCCAGTCAATAAATTAACTTGAGATCTTAATTATGTCTGATGTTTGAGTTTGATCTTTACATAATACAGTACTTACTTTCGAAGAAGCTGATTGGAGTGGATAGAATGCATAATGGTTTATATTAATTACTTGAAACCAATGGAGGCAGGCAAGGTTCTTCTGACAAAAATAGATCATGACACAAGTTTGTGGCATCGTCGTCTAGGACTATCAATGAATCGGGTGCAATTAGTTCTAAATTTATCCGTTATCATTAATTTATCAAAGAATTATTTTTGTGATGGTTGTTGTCAGGCTAAACAAACTAGATTACCTTTTTTGACTAGCATGAATAAATCTAAAGTTAATTTTGATTTAGTCCATTGTGATATTTAGAGACCTTATCATACCCCTTCTCACTTTGCTTCGTATTCTTTTCTCACCATTATTGATAACTATGGCTGTACCACTTGTGTTTTTCTCATAAAGCATAAATTTAAGACTAGATGTTATCTTCTACTTTTCTTTAATTGGGTCCAAACACGAGTTCAATACAAAAATAAAGATTTTTTGCATCGATAATGGTATGGAGTTCAATCATTCAAATTTAATGAAGTGTTATTTTGAGTACGGTATAATCGAAAATACTAGTTGTATAGATACTTTTAAATAAAATGGCAAGGTGGAACAAAAACACGGACATCTTTTAAAAGTGACTCAAACTTTACGATTTCGAGGCTAACTTATCGGTTCGTTTCTAGGGAAAATGCATCTTGACCGTGACTTACTTAGTCGCTACCCGACGTCGGACGGGACTCCTCGAAAATATCTAAAATTAGATTTAATATTTACAAGTTTATTTACGGATTTTAGAGTCGCCACCTAGTATTGAAGGAACTAGGAACCTAAAACGGACACTAGTTCGGAGATTCTATGGTAAGGAGTTGGTTATGCTTTTGAGAAGATGTCGATCACCCAAAAGTGCCCTTTCCGAAGAAAGGTACCACGTCCGGTTTTAGCTCTAAATTTATCTCCTAAAATGTCAAATTATTTTCCGACTCTTAATCTCTCATTTTTTAAACAAATTGAATTTTTTTAGTTTTGAGCGTGACATCGTATTGAAACGATCGTCGGTCCCCTTCGTTGGGCGACACGTCGATTCAAACATCGGATCTACTTTAAGCCTTAACACAACCGGCATGTCGAAGGACGTCTTAATTAAAATTTGATTTTTGGTGACGTCGCCCCTATCAAATAGGAGGCTTCGTCGAAATTTTTGATATATATTTTGTCTAGTTTTTTTTTATTTTCTTAATAATAAAAAAACTAAGATTTTAACTAACTGAAATTAACAAGAAATTAAATGTATTAAAATCACCGTCCGTCTCTAATAAATAGAAGACTCGTTGATCCAATATTTTAATCACAAAAAAAAAATCACATATTAGAATAAATTCCACAACTAAATAGCTTTGGATTTTCGAACATGCATAAGACAGAAAAATTATTACAAAACACATAAAAAAATGAAAAAAAAAAGAGTTCAAAATTCACATACACCGTAAAATTACCAAAATGCCCCTAGAATACCAAGAGTCACCGCCAAGCGACCGTTCGTCTTCCGGTGCCCGTTCCGGCGCGTGGACCACTCAGCCTTGTAGATCCGGCCATTGCGACTCCAATGGCCGTGGTTCCAACAGGAGACGATGCCGGAGGAGGGAGATCGGAGCCTCCAAAGGTTCGACGGATCTCCCTTCTTCACCGCCGATGAATCCGACCTCCTATCGGGATTCCAAACACACCGGTCGACTCGAAAGGTCGAGAGACGAAGTTCCGTGGCGATTAGGACCTCCAATTATTCCTAGATCGGCCAATTTTTTCGGGTTTACGAAAACGGGTCGAAAACGGGCGGGGTCAATTTAACCGTTTTCCGGTGTCTTTGGGCCGTGAAAGTTATATTAAAATACTCGGGACGGATCGGCGATCGGTCCGTGGTGGTCGATCTCGTGTTGGTGACCGGAGTTGAGAGACACGAGCGGGTCTTAATTCGGGTCGGGTCGTGGTGGTTTGATCTTCGATTTCTCTCTCCTCCGTGATTTTTCTCTCTCTAACCGGTGTTGATGGGCCGATTTAGTGATGGGCTACACGAGGGTGTGGTGTTTGGGGATAAAATCGACCGGAAAACGGTCGGATTGAGGGTGAAACTTCCGATCGGGTAAACGGGTTGGTGAACGGGTTGGTCGCGGGTTAGTGGCTTGTTTGGTTAGCTCCAATTAGGTTTTCGGTATTTTTTTCTCGTGCTTTTTTTTTTTTTACCTCCTTTTTCTCCCTCATGCAAATTGAAATCCGAAAGCTTTTATAGGCCGAAAACATCCTAAAATGTCTCCCAAAATCAAATCAAATTTTAATTATCGAATCTTAAATTTGAGATTTTTCTAGCTAAAAATAAGGAGATTCTAATTAAAAAAAGATCGGTGGAAGATTTCAACGATTTTTTAGAGATTTTATATTTTTTCCTTTTTTTTTTTTTGTTTTATTATTCTTTTTTTTTTTCCTTTTTTGATTTTTTCCTTTAAAGGAAAAAATTGGGTTATGACATACTTAATCATATACCACTCTCTCGTCTTACTTAATCATTTAGATTTATGAAGTTTTGTTTGGTTAACTTTCCGAGTTATGATCATTTAAAAAGTTTTGGGTGTCTTTGTTAAGAACATAATAATCATAAACCAAGAAAAAAATTGACCCACATAACAATCCACGTATTTTTGTGGGTTAACCCCATGGTCGAAAGGATACAAGTTTTATGATTTGGATACCAAAGTGATATATTCCTCTTATGATGTTTAATTATTTAAGGATAGTTTTCCATTTTTTAAAATCACCACACCTATTGTTGATTCACAAAGCCACCATTTGCCTTTTGGTCCGACAACTAGAGATAGCCTTTTTTGGGCCTACGGATAGCACCTACTAAGCCTATTGACTCACAACTTGACTCATAGATCGGCTCACGGACTAAATCCAGCTTTCCTCTCACACTACATGCCTCATAAATGTCCAATACTTCAATTCCACTCGGGCATTCTCCTACGAGCTTGTCCAATTCCTCGTTAATGTCGTTTGGGTTCTCTTCCGCCGACCATCCTTTATCAATTCTTCATTAATATTGTTTGGGCCTTCTTCTGCTATGCAACCTAATATTGAGATTTTTGAGAATTTTGGGCCATTATTTCCAATTACCTCTATCGGTAATAATTCGGGGCCTTCCTCTTTTAGGCTTTCTATTTTATTTGATCGGCCACCTCCGGACAATGGAATTTTGTCTCCAAATCATACAATTGCATAATTTATCTCATCTAGTAAATTCTTCACCTACACCTCAAATTCGAGATAAGTCTATAAGCGTCTCTTTAAGTTCAATTATACTTTGTCTACTTTTTTATGCCTCTTGCCTCTTTCCTCTTCACACTTTGCTTCCTATTCGGCCAATTCAACGGTACATCCTTTATCTTATGCAATTTCGTATTCCAAATATTTTAACACTCACAACGTTTTTTAGCGATCATCTTTTCCATCAATAAACCTACATTTTTCTCTCAAGCATTTAAACATACTTAGTGGCAGGAAGCATTGACTACATAATTTTCTTCTTAGAGGCTAATCAAACTTGGACACTTGTACCTTTATCATCGAAAAAACGTACCATTGATTTCAAAAGAGTATAGAAGGTGAAATTTTATCGAGTTGAAGACATTGATTTTCACAAGACTTTTACTTTAGTTGCCAAATAGGTTATGATTTGATGTCTCCTTGCCATTGTTGTTGCCTACAATTAGAATCTTCACCACTTAGATGTCAATAATGCTTTCTTGTATAGTGATCTTCATGAAAAGGCCTATATGAAGATTTCTCAAGGATTTGCTAAAAAAGGAAAGATTCGTGTTTGTTGGCTTCAAAAATCTCTTTATGGGCTTTTCCAAGCCTCCCGCAATCGGTATAAAAAATAAACTCAATCCTTACTTATAGTCGATTTTCTTCGGTCTTTTTCGATCATTCTTTATTCACCTCCTCTCGAAATGGTTCTTTTGTTGCATTCCTTATTTATATTGATGATGTGATTATCAAAGATATTGATACTAGTAAAATCATTTGGCTCAAACAATATTTAGATAAAATTTTTCATATTAAGGATTTTGGTTAGCTCAAGTATTTTTTAGGTTTGGAGGTTGCTCGATTCCCCATCGACATTGATCTCATCCATAATCTTCACCCATGGATTCCAACCATAAGCTTGATCTGGAATTTAGTTTTATTTATGATGATCCCAATCAATACCGTCATCTTGTCACGAGATTATTTTACCTTACCATCACACCTTTAAATAATAGTTATGTAGTTTATATCCCGAGTCGGTTTATGCATCACCATGCCAACCTCACTTCGAGCGACTCTTTGGGTTCTTTGCTATCTTAAAGGCACTCCTGGATAACATATCTTCTTGTCTTCCACTAGCTCCTTGATCTTATAGGGCTATTATGATGATGATTGGATTGGGTGTTTAGTTACTTATTGTTCTACTACTGGATAAATTGTTTTTTCTTGAATCTTTTCCTATTTCCCGGCAACCCAAAAAACAATCGTTGTCTCTCGTTTCATAATCGAAGCCGAGTATAGGACCATGACAACCACTCGTTGGTGAGATTGCTTAGCTTGTTCGTCTTCTTTTCGATTTGAGAGTTCCTCATACCAATCTATTTTCATTATTTTGTGATAATCAAGCTCCTCTTTATATTACTACCAATTTAGTGTTTCATGAATAGACTAAACATATTGAGATTGATTGTCATGTCATTCAACAACACATTCAATCTAAATTCCTCTCTCCTCATCCTATTTCTTCCCATCGTCAACTGGTCGACATCTTCACCTAGGTCCTTGATTAGGATCGATTTCTAGATTTATTGGGCAAGTTGAGTATTTCCAACCTTCATGCTCCAACTTGAGGAAGTGTATTGATGTTACTTTAGGAAACATTAAATCATAATATTTTTATGATATAATTAGGATCTTTTCCTTTATTAGCATATATGTAAATATAGAAAAGTTTGATTGTAGGAATAGTTGACCCTAATGTTTGGGGATTTTTGTTCTTCGTAATCCATATATATTTGATACCTACGTAGTAACAAATATATAGTGAAAATTATTTATGTTTTCAATAATTACATTGTAAATACACTAACTTTTAATATTTTAAATTGAATATGTCAATGTTAATTTTTTTTTTTTGGTTTGAATTAATTATTTCTTCAAAATTGTCAATTAATTATTTTCATCCATTTTTTGTCAATTCTTTGGTTATATTATATGATGATGTATTATTCGTCTTAAACTACTAAATTATGGTTTTTTTTTTCATTCATGAAAGGAATTTTCTCTCTCAAAATTATTTTGTTTTCTACTTTTTGAATATAAAAACACATTTGGATATTTATTATACAAAAAATAAAAAATTGTAAAATAATTTAGAACGTAAAGCTCACTCTTATAATGAAAATATAAAATCATAATTTAGTAGTATGAGAAAAACGACATGTTATAATAACAATTGACCGAAGTTAAATAGACGGCATTTGATTGATTATTTTGAAAAAATTGATTTATTCAAATAAAAAATAACAATAAATTTATATACTCAATTAAGAAAATGAGAAAATATCAAAAGGTAATATAATTATATTACAATTATCTCATTTGTTAAAGCTCCTTTACTACAAAACACGAAAAACAAGTTCGAGTAAACCTTTGGCAACCACGGCTTTTGTATTTTTCTCTCTCTTTTTTTTTTCAGGTTTTGAGATTTTTTTTAAAATCATTAAAAAGTGTATTTGGTAAAATTCTAAAAACTGTTTTGAAGCTCATTTCAAAACCAAAAGTCAGAACCATAAAATAAAATTTTTTAACTTCTAAATCTCATAGAACTTTAAAACATTTTAACATCACATATTACTAAACACTTTTTCATAATAACAGCCATAATTTTTCCAAACAAATCCTGAAATATTCGAAAATGCACTTGAATGATAAACATACAATATCATCAAACTCTATAGACTGTTGTTTTATCTCTTTCATTCGTGACTTTGCATTCCATCTTATTTTTTATATTTATCGTTTCTCGTTAATAGATGGACGGATTTATCTAAGGAGTGAAGGAAGAGTAACTTTATTGTAGCTTAATTTATATTAGTGTATTCTCCTTTCCTTCAAGAATCCTAGAATTCGAACGTTTCCTTTAATTACAGTGATGACGATAGGGTGTACACGGAAAACTAACTAATTATGAGAGTAACGCCAGATTGCCGGTACAATGCCCACACGCTATACAGCACTTGTCAAGCTACAGTTTAGGTTTAACTAAAAAAATGCTCTCAATCTATAACCTCGTGAAAATGTTATCTTTTGTCGAATCGAGCAATTAATTATGTTTTTGGCGTTAATTAACTTTCCAGGGTAACCTCTCCGCTTTCTTAAAAATAGTTAACAGAATCATCAAATAACTCTTAACGTTGTCTAACTCATTGATAGAATTTAAGGGAAAAACAATCAAAAATTCACAAATCCATCTTAATATTAAATTCTTGATTGTTTGTTTTTTAGGATACCATGATCAATTCGATGATTTTAGACTTCTTTTTTTCCCTTTGTTTTGCTTACTTAATGAAATGTTTTCATGACACATGAGTTATTTGATGAATTCATTAACCATTTCTAGTAAATATTCTGGATGGAAAGATTAAATTGAAAATATTAATTAATAAAAAGGACTAAATTGATGGTCTAAATTAGTTAGTGTGCTTTCTAAGTGCAAATAACCATGGTGTATTATTATTGTTTCGTTAATGATCCACGTAAATCACTATTATTATTTTTATTATACCACTACTATTATTATTAGTAACGGTGATAAAAAAAATTATTATTATTCCACCACTATCGTTATCATTTTTTATTATACCATCATCACTATTTTTTTGCTATTATCTTCTATAATAATAATATTAATTTTTTTAAAATATATTATTATTGTTATCATACTACTATTACTATTACTTCCTACTCCAATACCACCATTACTACTATTACTATAATTATTTTTGTCATTTTTACTATCATTGTAATTTATAAAATTATTTTTTAATAATAATTTTTTTAAAAAATAAATATTAAAAAATTTAAATTTGATTTTGATTTTTTACTATTATTTCAAAAACATTATATTCTAATTTTTATTTTGATTTCTATATTCTTATTTCGGACAATTAATCTCTATAACATAACGACACTCAAATGTTTTGCTTTGTATACTAGTAACCATATAACACCTCCTCGCTTTTTTTTATTGCAACTGCAATTTCAATTTCTCTCACCTTCATTTTCATTTGTTGACAAGTGTGTAAATCTTAAATTCATTATCGAAGTTCATAGAATATCTTGATGTCATTCAAAAAGCATTAAAAAACTAAAAATAAACCAATAAAAATTAAATTAATAAAAAGAACATTTATAATCAAATAATACTCGTAAAATTTGAGTATATCGGTTTCATATTAGATCTCAATACGTACAAATTTTAATTTTTTTTTACTTATTAATAACAAAATTGTTTTTTCATTCGCTAATACCACGGTAATATGAAATCAAGATTTAAATGAATCTAAATCTATTCTTCGGTTTTTACGTCAAAGTGTTCATCATTCTCAACTCTCTCTCTCTCTCTCTCTTAATTCTCTCTCCATTGCATTCCCTTTCTTCTCTTAATTCTAATGTTTTTCTTTCAATTCTCATTAGAAATGCAGAAGATAAGAACGGTGAAGGTTATAATAACATAAAATTTAAGGGAGAGACTTAGAAATTCAATTTTTATTGGACATTAACATTAGCCAATGAAAAGATGATTTTGTTGTTATATTTACTTTATTTAAGAAAAAGCTCTTTTTATTGATTTTTTTATTCTCTCTAGCTTCAATTTTTATTATGAATTGTTGATACTTTTAGGAGATAATGAGATATTTTATAAACTCCATAACATAAAATTTACACACATATTCTACTTTAATGCGGATGGAAATAGATGGTACGTAGAAGAAAATTGAAACTACAAGTCTAGGTTGAAAGTAGTTTTGGAACCGATCAATACAAATCAAACTTTTAAGAAAAATTTTAGACACTTCATAACCCTTATGAGTCAAATCAAAGCTTACATAAAAATAAATTTTAATCTAACTTTAAAATTTCCAACTTTTTCTAGTTGCCGGTCCACACATATAGAACTAACTTTAAAATTAGATAGAGGATAAATTTTTTTTAGAAACACATATCCCTCGCAGGGACGATTGGGTGTGAACATGCACGAGGGGTTTTTATGACACAATTAATAATTTGCTTCATTTTCAATTAGATTTTGCTATAGTATCTTTAAAGATTACTAGGTACGTCTTTCTACATTTTTTAGTTGATCGTCACATGTACTCGGTTGCTTATGTTTTTTGAGATATGATGACAAGTATGCAATTATGAGAACTCCAAAATTAAATTATTAAACATAAAGGATTTTTTTTTTTTTTTTTTTTTTTTTTTTTTTTTAATTTGTGCCATGCTTATGGTTTTTGAGATAGGATGACAAGTCTGCAACTATCAGAACTCCAAAACTAAATTAGTTATTAAAGATTTTTCAGAACTCCAAAACTAAATTAGTTATTAAAGATTTTTCTAATATGTCCCCTAAGGCACACATCGCTTGATATAAATAAAATATTTTAATTTTTATAATCAATATTATGAAGTCAATGCATTCAACTATGACGTGTTCTTAGAACCAATGTAAGGACACATGTTATAAACGAAAAAAAAAACCAATTATAAATAATCATAATAAACACTGCATCTTAATGAGTATATTTGAGCATTCCCTAGCTAAATAGTCGAAGAAATATATATATATATATATATATATATATATATATATATATATATATATATATTCACATTGAGAAATTCGAAATATCTGTAGGTCAGGTAGAAAAAAAAACACAATGGTAGAAAATAGACACAAAATTCACCATAATGATAGATAACGTGTCATTTCATTCTCTCTCTTAATAGTTACTGGTTGATGGTACCAATCATTACTCATTACCCATTGTTTATTATTATTTTTAACTCATACGTTCAAAAATTCTAAAAAATTAGTCTCCTGCTAGTTTATTAAGCCTGTGATCTATTGTCATAAAAAAACAACTATCACAATTAACCATTGTCAAAAGATACAACATATTATAAAAAAGAAATTAAAAGAGCTAGGATAGTTCACTATTTCTGATACTATTCTTTCAAATTTATGCGTACTATTTAGTGTTCATTAAAATGTAAGTGAGCTATTTATTTTTCTAGATAATGAAATTTTTATTATTTTTAGATTTATTTTGAACATTCTTATATGAATTTTACATTATATTTCATTTGGTCCTTCGTGTTTTCCAAAGATAATTTTTTGCTTTTTTCTTCTTTTTTCTAGCAATTCATATTAATTTCATATACAAATTTTATATTATGTTTTATTTTGATTCCTAATGTTTTTCAATAATATATATTTTTTATTAGTTTTTTTAACAATTTATTTTAATTTTTTATTATTGAATTAGGTGCAAAAATTATGAAAAGATAATTGTTTTTTTTTTCAAATTTTCACACAAACTAACAATTATAAAATATATACGATATGTTTCTAAATTTTAAAATAAGCATATATATTGGATTATAATACTCTTATTATTTAAAATTGATATCTTCAATTTAACATTTCTTATAAAAATTCTCATCAAATTATTTTTTATTTTTATTTTTTATAATTTTATTTTTAATAAATACGGTTTATTTTTTCTGTATTTATAGGTTTTTGAACAAGTTTTTTTATAAAAATAAATAATAAATTCAAATATAAAATTTACTTGTTTTATTTGCTTATTCTTCATATAATCAAAATTTATCATAATCAATTTTATAATTGATTTTATTACAATCTATTAACTTCAATATATTCTTTATAATTTAATTTTTTAAAAATATTTTGTATTTTATTTGCTTATTCTTCATATAATAAAAATTTATCACAATCAATTTTATAATTGATTTTATTACAGTCTATTAACTTTAATATATTCTTTATAATTTATTTTTTAAATATTTTTTTATTTATGGTGCACTCGTTAATCACTTAGTATAGTCATTATATATAAAATAAAAAAATAAAATAAGATCATTGATCTTATTAAAAATTAACTATGCATTTACATACATAATAACAACAATTTGCTATTAATTTTTTTAATATCCTAAAATTAATTTCTTTTGAATAAAATATTTAAAATAATGTTTTTTGAATAACTACCTAATAATTCAAATATAATTTTTTATATTAATATTATTAATTATTTTATATGTAAATCAAATATATATATTTTTTAAAAAATAATCTTCCCGTCGGCTTTAAACAAAAATACAAAAAAAGATTCATTTTTTATTTTTCATATAAGTTTTTATATTAATTGTTGTTTTGTTTTTCGATGCAATTAATCTTATAGAAAAATATTAAGATGTTTTTAAAATTTAAAATTTATATTATTACAAGTATTATTTAAGAATAAATGTATAATGAAGAACAAATTGTATTTTTTTTAACTACAAAGTTTACAAAAAAATATATAAAAAATAAATTAAATATAAAATTTTGATTAAAAATTATAAAATTAGATAAAAAATTTTCTTTTACTTTTAATTTTATATGTTTTAGTTAATCAACACCAAAAGGGAAGTTATCAAATAAAATAGATATATTTCATTCGATCTACGGCGTAACGTGTGTATATATATCAAGGTCGGGCTTTTTTTTCGTAATGAAATAAATACTTTCAGATTTTGCAATCCAAAAATGACAAAAACAAAACAAAACATTCAGACTGAGACCACACATTGACTGTCAGCCCTAAACCTTTTGCTTTATGTTTTCTGATGCTAATCAGATCGAGAACACCCACCAACAAACAAGAGGAGAAATAATAGTAATAGATAGCAACAACATTTTGAAAGATACGAGTCACTGCAGGCATAAATTCCCATTCTCTGAATAATACAGAACAAATTAAGCTTCATTCTTAACTACCGAAACTGATCTGCACCCATCGAAACCTACAAGAGATTAAAAGAAACCAAATATATATTAGTATTGAATTCTCAATTAATCATAAACAAAACTTTCTAAGATTCAATAGCAAAAAAGATAAATGAGACTTGTGGGGACTCTGTGTGTGAGTGTGTGTGTGTGTATATACAGAGGAGCTCCCTTCAATCCAAGAAACGAAAGGAGAAGGTAGGCAACGTCTCCGAGGTCATGCAAACCTTTAAGCTGCAGCTTTAATACTAATATATCCTGCACAACCCAGAGGTATCCATGAACAAGCAGACGAGAATACCCACTCTCTTTCCTCGTTTTGGACCAAAGAAAGCTCCCAAATTTACAAACAATAGCTTCAAAGGAAAAAATAAAAAGGAAAAAGAGTACAGCTATTGCAAAAGAAATAATATTGTATGACGAATGGTTCAATGGAAACAGAAGCTAGCTAGAGTTGTGAGGACTGAGGGTGGATAAAAGGTTACTCTTTATATGAAGATGAAATAGTAGGTGAAAGGCAAAGATGCATTGAACAGGATTGAGAAATTAATAAAAACATTAATTGGGAAAGTGAAGGAAATCTAAGGGGATAGATTTTGTCTTCAAACGAATATGGGTAAGTCTTCATTTCTGGTAAAAAATTTAAAGGGAGATTGGTTTTTGGGAAACAGGGATGGGTAATTAATGAAGGGCCATTTGCGGATTTATCACTCCAACTTTCAGAGCAGGGAACCACCTAAAGAGACTGGTGGATTGATAATAATTTTTTTAAAAAAAATGGAAAGCGGTTTTTTTTTTAATTATTATATATAATTGCATTATAAATATATCAAATTTTAATATTTTTTAATCAATTAAATATATAAACTCTAATTGTTTTTATTTGAGTATATTAATTTTTTCAAAATTGATAATCAAATATTTTTGCGTAAACTTCTATCTATTGTTATGTTATATGATGATGTGTTATTTGTTCTATATTTTTAAATTATAATTTTATAATTTTATTTTTTAATAAAAATTTGTCTCTCAAATTATTTTATCATTTTTATTTTTTATATATAAATATAATTTGAGTATTTACAATACAAAAATTAGAAAATGACAAAAAAAATTTAGTAAAGAAAGTTCCTTTCAATAATAAAAAGGAAAAAAAAACAAAAATTTATTAATCCGAAGAAAAAAATACATCATTATTTGATAACAAAACAATTGATATAATTAGTTGGATGAAAAATACGTAATTGGATATTTTGAAATAAAACCAATAAAAAAAATTAAAATTTATATACTTAATTAAAAATTATTAAAAATTATTGTACTTGTAATACAAGTTTTTTTCTTCCAGCGTTGGAGGCCCTTTTCCCTTTTGTACATGGATTCAGTTTCGTAGAGGAGGGCAATTGACATATTTATATTTGGCCTTTTTGAATACCAAGACAGTATAACGCACATAATTGAAATCCCAATTTTATGAGTCCAGTCTCAAACCACAATTTCATTCAAAAATTTAAATTATTAAGTAAGATTTTAAAATATAATTTATATTATTATTTAATATATATTTTTCAAGTGAAAACATTTTGTATTTAAAAATTTATACAGATCCATATTATTTTATTCTTAATTAATTAGAAAAAAAATAAAAGTACTGCGAATTTAAACTCGGGATCATTTGATCAATCAAACGTTGATATTATGTTAAAAAATTATCTCATTCAAAAAAATTAAACTATCAATTAAAGTTTTAAGATATGATTTATTTTATTTTTTAATACTCGGGAGATTTCATTGATTTTTTTCTTTTGAACTAGGCCGATTTTATCCCGGAAATCTTACATCAGAGGAACTAAACTTCTTTAGAAAAAAGATCAGCACACACAATTTTTATATTAAAAACTCATACAAATAAATATATCAAACGATAATTGATGCAAGTGACAGTATATGGTTTTCATGGATGATAAATGAATGGTTGTCAAAAAACAGAAAGTAACTAATGCATATATTTATGTAGAAAACTTATTGAGAATATTATATATTGGTGCATGAAATTTTGGATTTTTTCTATATGAGTGTTCTTGCTTTTATTTTTGCTATTCTGAGTGAGTAATTTTTTTATTTTTTGCAACTAAGTGTTTTTGTTAGATTTCGCCATATACATGCTGACTTATCATTAAATTGACACGTCAATACATCAAATGTGGATGAACATTATACTATTTTTTTTAATTGTGTCTGTAATTTTATTTTTTATTTAAGTGCATGTACTTTTATTTTTTTCTATTTGAGTGTCTCTATTTTAAAAAACTTATCAATTGAGTGTTTATAATTTTAAAAGTTAACAAATAACCACTTCAAAATCTTATAACAGCCATGTTGATCAAGTTAGATAAAATTATAAATTAAAATGACAAAATAGTAATAAAAATCTATTAAAATTAAAAGAAAATAAAAATAAAGGTATAAGAAAATGTATGGAGAGTAATTTAATAGTTTAGCTTAAAATGCTGCAATTTATATCCATTTACTCTGGTCCTCTATGTATATAGTCGCATATAGTTTTATTTAGGGTTTCAAATGATTATTTTTGCAATTCACACAACGAAAATAATTTGGATAGGCTAACAAATAAAGCAAAAGAGAAATTTCATAAAAAGAATTTATAAAGTTTTTTTTTTTAATGTAACAAATGATACCGAGAGCGAAAAACTTAATTTTGATTAATGCATAAATTATCTCAAAATATCTTTTATTATCGAAAAAAGAAGTTAAATTATTGTCACAATAAATTTAAAGGAGTACTAGTTTAGATATTATAAAACAAACTAAAGTAAAACATGATTTTACTATTTATTTTACTATTTGAAATACTATTCACACACTCACAAATCACTATTCCTTTCATTATTCATGTCATTTTTTTAACAACTTGAACCTCAAATTTTCTAAACTTTTTTTTTTCAATTTTAAACTTTAATTATATCGTGACTTGGTCTCATTTTATTTTAGTATTTTTTATTAATTATTTTTATTATTTAAAATTTACTATTTAAATTTGTCATTTTTTAAATTCCCTCTCTCTCTTCTTTTTTTTTTTTTAATTTCAAATTTTAATTTGTTCATTATTTTTATTATGTAAAATGTACTACTTTAATTTGTCTTTTTTTTTTTTTTAAATTCTCTTCTTTTTTTTTTTAAATTTCAAACTTTAATTATATTGTGATTTGATTCCATTTTATTTTATATTTTTTGTTAATTATTTTTATTGTTTAAAATTTACTACTTTAATTTATTATTTTTTAAAAAATTTTCATTCAATTAATTTAAAATTATATTTATTGATAGTTGTCATTTATTTTTCTATATGTATGGATCTTGGAATAAATTTTTAGAACACAATTATTTTTTCTTTTGAAAAAATAGATTTAGATCTTTTTTAAATTATAGTGGCATGATTAATATATATAATTTATCTAAAATACATTTTTAGATTAAAAATATATTTCAAATAATTTTTTCTCATTTTTTTTATATTATTTAAAATTTACTACATTAATTTTTCATTTTGTTTTTAAATTCTCTTCTTTTTTTTTCAATTTCAAACTTTGATTATATTGTGATGTTGTCCCATTTTGTTTTAGTGTTTTTTTTTAATTATTTTAATTATTTAAAATTTAATACTTTAATTTGTTATTTTTTTTTAAATTCTCATCTAATTAATTTAAAATTATATTTACTAACATTTTTTATTTATTTTTCTATGTGTATGAATTTTGAAATAAATTTTTATAACATGATTATTATTTTTTTGAAAAATAGATTTACATAATTTTTAAATTATTGTAGCATGATTAATATATATAATTTGTCTGAAATACATTTTTAGATTAAAAGTGTTTTTCAAATAATTTTTTCTTGATTTTTTTATTGTTTAAAATTTACTACATTAATTTGTCATTTTTTTTTAAATTCGCTCTCTGTTTTTTTTTTTCAATTTCAAACTTTGATTATATTATGATTTCGTCCCATTTTTTTTAGTTTTTTTTAATTATTTTTATTATTTAAAATTTACTACTTTATATCATTTTTTTTAAATTCTCATTTAATTAATTTACAATTGTATTTACTAACGAGTTTTGATTTATTTTTCTATATGTATGGATTTTGGAATAAATTTTTAGAACATGATTATTTTTAAAAATAGATTTACATAACTTTTAAATTATAGTGGCATGAGTAATATAGATAATTTGTCTAAAATATATTTTTAGATCAAAAGTGTATTTCAAATAATTTTTTCTCAGTTTTGTTTTTGAAAAAAACTCAAATTAATTAATTAATAGTTGAAAGTCAAATGTGAAAAATAAAAAGAAGATGGTTGCTATGTTCATGAGGCCTATATTCAAGGACTAGCCATATATAACATAGAAATAAAAAAAAATATTTAAGAAGGAGGAAAAAAAAGAAAAAGAATTCACATGTTTTATTAATTTGTTTCTTCTTTATCTAATCAAAATTATTTGAAATCAGATTTGTAATAATTTTAATTTTAGTCTATTAAGTTCAAATTTAGTCAATATATTTCTTGCAAGTTAACTTTTTATAGTATTTTTTATTTTAAACTAAAAACTCTAAACTCGCTTAGTATAGTTATGATGTACAAAAAAATATTGAATTGTTGTTTTTTTAGAAATCAATTGTACAACTACTAATACACTAAGCATTTACTATTTATTTTTTAATATTTTAAATTTAACTTATTTTAAATTAAATAATTAAAATAATGTTTTGGCTTAACCACTCAATGATTCAAATTAATATAGTTTTTTATTTAATTATTATTCATTCTTTTGTAAATAAATATATAAAAATTAAGTTAGCATTTTTTCAAAATTGATATTCTCATCAATATTAGATAAAAAAATATTTTTTCAATAATATGTACGCTTTTAATAATTGTTATTTATGTTTTTTAACACAATCTTATGAAGTACTAAAACGTTTTTAAAAAAAATTATTTAATTTTCTTTTTAATTAATGATCCACGAATTAATAAGGACGAATCCTCTTTCTAAAAGAAAAATTATGAAAAATATAAATAAGAAATACTTAAATATAAATTTTTTGATTAAATAATTTTTTACATCTTTGATTTCATATATTTTTATAGATTCACACTATAAAATAGACAATCAAACTGAAATAATTTTTCTAAACGATTTTATATATTTTATTTAACCCGTATCATAACGGGGCAAAAAAACTAGTTTTACCCTAAATAAAAACGTGTACCATTTTTAAGTGATAATGATGCTGTGTTTGATGGTAATTTAGGAAGTTGGTAAAGCAATATTTTTTTTTTGGAAAGAAAAATTATACACAAACTCATTGATAAAATAAAACAAAAACGCAGATTGACCGAATAACGGGAAGAAAAATGTTTTTTCATTTTCTTTTATATATACGCATAAACAGAAATACAAAACTAAATCCAAATACAACAAATTTGGCAAGGATGTTTGACAGAATGTTCCCGAATTATTGTTCACATCGATCTCCTGTGAATTGATGATATATTCTTGACGTCCACCGTACACAAAAACGATCAACCTACCATTCCACCGTCCTCCAAGCCCATCCAAGTAAAAAACCTGAAAGCATCTTTATATCTAGTCCATCTCTCTCTCTCTCTATATATATAGACACACACACATTAACAAATCAAGCATGTCATGCAACAGTGACCACAGATTACAAGTCGGTGACGATTATTGTGTGTAAGATTTTGCGGAAAATAGTCAATTAACTTTTAATTGCTGCCGCATATCTAATCCTTTAATTATTTTTCATCTAAGAATTAAAGAAGAACAAAAGAAGACAAAGTGAAATAAATCAATTTGCATTTTTTTATTAAAAAAAGTAATTAAGGTTAGAAAGTCCATAGGAGCTCCCTTCACCCCAAGACCAAAAAGATCAAGGCGACCGCATCTCCTAGCACATGCAAACCCTTAGCCTGCGCAAGTCACCATTGCTGTCTGCACACCCAAGGGTATTCATGAACTAGCAGAATTGGTTAACTGTCACCTCCTTTCTGATCTGGAGTGAGCAAGCTCCTAATTAATGGTATACAAAAAACCTCTTAAGAAAAAGCCCTAAATAAAAACACCAAACCTAATTAAGTAGCTGTAGAAGAAAAGTGGTTGGGACGATTAGGCGAAAATGGGTTCAGGAGTCTTTATATAGATCAGGAGCATGGTGTCTAGTCATCCAGATGTGCAGATATATGCAATCTATACCATCAATGCCGAAGATCTCTAAAATCCGAGAAAGGGATCTTTTTGTACAAATCAATGAAACTTTATATACAAATTCAGTGTTAATGAGAAATCTTTTCTTAACTTTTTTATTGATTGGAAAGGGAAGTATTTGTACCGTTTATACGCTAACGTTGTACACTTGTACTACAAGGTAAGTGGGCACTGATATCTTCTCAGTCTATGGGTCATGGCTGTAGAATTTAAGGATTCCACAGTGGGCTTTTTACAAAGGTGCTTTAGTTTGTCTGGCCTTAATCGACCATTCGATTCGCAGATTCATTAGTGACCCAGTAAACATACCACTTAAAGAAAAAGAAGGGAAGCAATTTACATTTTATATGCCATCGAATCAATGCTAATTGTCTTAGAAAAAAATTAATTGAATGGGAATAACTTGACTTGGATTCTTCTCTAAAGAATCCACAAGCATCCTAATTAAACGATGATATATATATATATATATATATATATATATATATATATATATATATATATATATATATATATATTCAAAGAATTGAACTTTATTCATGTCTTACACAAAAATATAATCTATCGTAAAAATACCTCACAGAAAATCTCTTTTTTTTTTAAAAAAAAAAAACAGAATACAAATTTTGAAATAATTAATAATTTTTCTGTATAAAAAACTTTTTCTTATAAAAATTTTAAATTAGGAACTGGTATGCAACTTTTCTCAAAATCAGCACATAACAACAAATTGGGTGATGATGGACATAAGAATAATACACCAAGACATCTAGAGGTTTTACCAGCGAACTTTTTTACTTTTTCTTTCGGTAGAAAAAATGGGTACTCATTTTTAACTGATTAATGCGGATGATAAGAAAAAAAATGTTTTTTTTATTAAGTGCTATATTATTTTATAAGAAAAACCACATTTTAAATCCCACAATTAATCAATATTCCACTTCTACTTCTTATGGTTTAAAACTACCCTGGAGGCAAGTCCACTATTTGAATTTTTTTTTTATGAGTACTTTTGTGAGATGTTGTCACTTGCCTGAGAAATTAAGATGAAATTCGAGAGAAAAGTAAAAACAATATAAAAAGGGTGAGATTTCTATTAGATTTAGTTAACTACTTAACCGTTGGGGATCACATAGAAGCTTCTAGAAAACTAGGAGGATATTAATAGAAAATTTCAAACAAAGGAGGCAAAATTGAAATATAGATAAATTTATAAACGCAAAAAAATATGGTCCTGCGCATCAAATAACAAGACCAACATCCCCATGAATTTAGAAACTATAATTACCACATCACTCTCAGAAACGATAAATAAAAATGCGTGTGCTCGAGAAAAACGAACACTGTCCAATTTCGTATAAAAACACACTCCTTATCCTTACTAAACACAAAAGCTTTTTCCACAGAAGGAAAAGGAGCAGGGGTTCCCAATATATTGGAGAGAAATTATTATTATTTTTTCCCAATAATCAAATTATCAAAGAAACTGGTCGTCAAAAATGATGTGTAGATATTGGACGTACTTCTTAAATTGTGGGGCATCACATTCCCAAAGCCTGTACGTATGGAGGGTGAGGGCATAAGAACCTACAATCAAGACAACTTGGTGGTGTAAGTATAAGTTAGAAGATATGTACGCACTCAAGACTGCATTAATTTGGAATCGAGGAACTCTCAATTTATTTATTTATTTTTACTTTTTATTTTTTTAAGATTGGAATTTTATTCAACTGAAACCGAGAAAACCTTCTACATCTAAATCTAAAATCAATAGTAATATAAAATAATTTTCTAAATAAAAAAATAAATTTACATGTCGCTATAGATTCATAAAGACATAAAAAAACCTAAAAACTAAAGATTTAAAAATACATTTATTATACAAATAGATTTTTATATCTTACGCTCTTTTTCAATAATCTGCCATTAGCTCTACGTACAATGTTAATCTTCCATTTGATATATATATATCGCTAAAGTAAAAAAATCTAAATTTAAACATAAAATTTAAATCCTATTTTGGTAATATTGAAATACTTCAATAGAGAAGTATTGAAATTGAAAAATAGAAGTTTTAAATTATTTGAGATCTTAGCAATATATGGTAGGTGGATGTTTACCCCCATTAGAGAATCGAGCACTGTCATTGAAAAATTGGAAGTTTTAAAATTCATCTTCATTATAGAAAGTTTTATCCTGCTTGGTTAGTACTACTGATATTTTTTTCCCCCATTATGTAAAACTTGCAATTAATTTGAGAACAAAACTGAGATTTCAATCTCCGCAGGTTGGGATGTTTTCTTTTCCGTATTAAGAAATATATATTTCCCCAATGTTCCATTAGTTTGAGTTAATTTGGAAAAAAAGAAAGCAAGTAGTTTAGGCGTTCGGAGTTGCAGGATTTTAATTTATGTTATTTTCTCTATGTTTAAAATATATATTCTTTAAACTTTTTTTATTGAGATCTTATAATGTCATCAATTAGTGACTGACACATGATCAAGATTTCTTATTTTGTAATGCTATATGTTATAACAAAAGATTTAAAGAAAAAAGAAAAATAAAATCTCAATCAAGTAAAAAAATAATAAAAAATCTTATTAAAAAAAGTCAGAAAGTGGAGAATCTAAATATAGAGTAACATGTTCTTTATACATGATCACCAGTTTTAGATTAATTCCGTTACACTTAATACAAAAAACACTAATCACTAGTATTGAAAAAAAAAAAAAAAAAAAAAAACTGCTCCTATAACGTAAGATGACGAATTTTTGAGCTTTCGATTTTAAGAAAAATGATTGTGTATATATAAGATGAAAACACGAGTATTTAAAGCAGGAAGAAGGTCCAAGTAAAGGACAGTTCCTTTGGACAATTTATTTGATAAATTTCTTGAAATAAATAGGGGGACGGCCCCGACGGGGTTACTGTTGGCGTTTGCATCATTACAATGTTTGAAGGTGGAGCACGTAGAATAATAAAGCTGATAAAACTTCGAAGAGGATATTCCTTTCTTCCCTTGGGCTGGTTGCCTTGCGAGATGCAATCAAAGTGCAGATTCTTAACATGCATGGACACAACTTCTAAAGTCTAATCAACTTGCCGATCCTTCATTTGGAGGCACCAAGCAGCGAACGTTGGTCCCATGTCCTGAAAATTAATCAAATTAAGAGCATATAATGATTACAGGAATCATTTTGATGTTACACAATAGGCGTGTATATATGTGATTACTGTTTGAGACATTAATGATTTCATAAAAAAATCAATGATTGAGTTATTATAGGATCATGCGTTTTTTTTGTACTGCCATTATTTAATATTTATGGGAATTAAAAGAGGAAAACTCGAAGTTGAGCTTTCTTCTAGTGGCCAAATGGCAGCTGCAACAATTTGCACTATGAAGTGGTGAGGCATTCTTAATTGGCACCTGCAGGCTGGCTGTTGTGCTATTAATTCAATGCAAGAAAGTCTATGATTTCATCAAATAATTTTCATCCCTGGCTAGAAGGAAATACTAAAATGATTTTGGTATATAGAGAAAGGAGAGGTCGATGCATTTGCATGATGTTAGCACAAAGCTCTCAAACAAGGCAGGAAAACTTAATTTTGTATAACTCGATTCTCCAGTAATTCTTTAATTATTCGAGGTTCAGAGAAGGCACAACATATTTCTTTGCATTGCTTTTAGCTTCGGTCATCGTAAGAAAATTAAATGAACAAAAATACTTACTGCGTTGGGTCTTGGAAGGAAAAAGACTGACAACAATAAAATCAAACATTAACCAAAAAAGAAAAGAAGATAAAAGACAGAAAGGGTGAAAGAGTATAGAGCTCCCTTCACTCCAATACAAAAAGGGTTAGGGCAACCACGTCTCCTAGGTCATGCAAACCCTTAGCCTGCGCAACCCCCATTGCTAATCGTGCGCATCCCAGGGTATTCATGAACTAGCAGCCATGGTCTACCGTCAAACTCCTTTCAGGAATGGAGTGCAGAGAGCTCCATTGGGCCTCACCAAAATCCTAACCAACTTCTTATATGATAATGCATGACAATAAATACAAGTACAGATATGTTGACGTAATAAAGCATAGTCTATTTAGTATGTGTGTGTATATATATATATATATATATTACATTTATATAAAAAGTAATGGAACATGGAGTCTTGATTATTATTATTTTTTTTTTGGTCATGTTTGTGCTTTGAGTGAGGCGGGGGAAAGGAAAGAGAAAGAAGGGGAGGGACAAAAGCAGCATTGACTAAGTAGCAAACGAAAACTCCATTGATGTAGGAAGAGGTGGGTGCTTGAGATTAGTGAACAAGAGGAATCCTTATATAGGGGAAACGCCGGGGCTCGGGATTTAATCTGAACCGTTGAATTTGAAATTTGTTAAAAATCTTTCAATGGGGGTTTCTTAGCCTAATTTATTTTGAATCATTGCGAAATCAATGTTCGATCTGAGTGGCATTTTTCTCATTGCGTAACCTTGGTCTGTAATTATTGGTTGGTCTAATACGTGAATTGTTAATAATACGCATTAATTAAGTTGGTTCTTGATCATGGACCATGACCATAGAGATTGAGGGTCCTACCTAGCTAGTTTTTAATTACTGTCTTGTCGATGGATCAACCATTTGATTGATTGATTTCTTCTTTGAACGAAGATTAGAGTATAAAAGTAATAAGTGGAATTGGTGTCACGAAATTATTCCCGGCTTTTATCAGAAAATTGAAAAGGTCCATTTCCCACAACCGAGATGCTCGTATTAAAAATATGGCTTGGAAACACGACCGTGGACCAACGTTAAGGGCGTGTTTGGATGCGTTTTTATTCAAGAGATGCCTTTGTAACTTCTCGCTTTTCTCCATCAGTGGAGATCTATCTCATAATAAAAATTGCTATTGTCTTTTAATTCTTGTCAGGAAATCATTCCACGATCCTGGTCTATGCGGATCAAAGTGATTAATTTATTGATAGTTCTAGTTTTATTGAGAATTCGAATTTTTTTATAAAGTAGTTTTCGTTGTTTTAATTTATTACTGGAATACCCAAATGATACTTTTTTTGATATTTTATATGTTAAAACATTGTTATAAATATATATATATATATATTTTTTAAAAGAGTGCATCTCAAACGAAAAGAAGAAAATTTTTTACACTAAATTCGACAGATAAATTAACTTTATTTCAAATGACATCATCTCACAAGTGATATAGTTAACTTCCTTCAAAATTATTTGTTTCGATCTAGCGTCCAGTAATAAGCACGCCTAACCAACCCCCTCCTCCTCTTCGGAAAATAAAAATAAAAAAACCTTCTCTAACAGCTCAAAAACCTTCTCTAATTAAGAGTTCCAGCTTCTTTTTCTTTAATTGTCATTTTCTATTAGCTTTAGTTTCTAATTTTAAGTGTTTCTATTAATTATTCTTTGACTCATTTTAGATTTAAAAGATCATTGTGATTTGATGCAGATTTTCAACATATTCTCTTATTCTTTGAGCAAGTTTTCAGAAGCTTAGTTTTTGGATATCACTTCAAGATTAGATTTATGTATTTACTTAATGTTTTATTGTATTTTTTTTATATTATGTTGTACGAGTATGACACATTGAACAATTCAGGAGCCATACTTTGGACATCCAATAATAAGAAGGTTTTGATGAGAAGAAAGTTGTCAAATTATGTATTCAAGATAAGCATAGAAAATACGTAATGCATTTTGATAATTTAAACTTGATCACATTTTCTATCTTAGAAAAACATGCTTGCTGAATCAACAATTTCATTGTCCTTTATAAAAAGAATGACTTTTCCTATATTGTTATTGGTATCAAAAGGGATCATTTAGTAAATGGCATCCGACTAGATAAACGACCCAGTAGAAAAACAAAATGGACGATTGTTAAACCATCACCGTAACTCCCATGAAATTTATTAATTATAAACATATATACATGTTTAAATGTTCATAAACATGCATATATTAAGTAAAAGTGATAGTATGAATTGTTTTAAAAGTTTTTACGATAATGGTATTTTTGACGTTTACGTGGGGAATTTCGGTAGGAAATATTCTGGATAATTTAGTTAATTATCCTTGAGATATTTCTAAGTATTTGGGATGCATTATATTAGTGAAAAATGTGTTGTAAAATTTTAGGAACATTGGAACTTATTTTTGGGAAAATTTCTGAATTGTGTAAAAGAAAATTTTTCGAATTTTAGGGGTAAACAATTTATGAACTTTGTGTGATTTATTTAAGGATCTTAGAGTGATTTCTGGGTAAAACTCAAAGAATAAAAGTTGTTCATCTATGTATCTACTAGCTCTCTGTAAAATTTTATGATATATATATAAATTTATGGTCGATTTGGTATAGACCATTTGGATGTACCACTCGCTGAAAATTTTAAGAAAGAAAATTCCGAGTTTAGGGAGAGGGATTTTCGAAATTTAATGAAAAGAAATAAGATTAGTTACTTATACTTGGTTAGTTAGGGTGTTTAGTTAGCCTAAGTACTTAGTTAGATACCTAAGCCATCCTAATAAATGAATTAAGGCAAACTCACCTTCCTTTTGACTTCAAACCAGCCACTTGCTTCCTTAGTCACCAAGTACTTTCCACTTTGGCCAATTGATTCAAGGCAATTGTAAAGGGAGAAGAAAAAGGGAAGTATATAAGGGAGGGAGAGGGTAAATGGCTGGAACTTTCAACCAAAAATTGTGGAGCACCAAGAAAGAAAAGAGAGAAAACCGTGAGAGGGAGAGAAGAAGAAAAAAAAAAGAAAGCTAAGGAAAACCTAATCACACCTTAAGCTATGTAAGTGAGTTCTTGGTTATTTATTTATGTCATTTATTTGGTTATGGTAATAAATTAAGTTAGTGTTGGTGTTGATTTTTGCTTTGATGATTAGTTGCTTATGGTTGATTATTATTATGCTTGTTTGTGATAGTTGTTTGTTTGAGCTTGATTAAGCCTTTTGTGTAGCTTAATTTGTAGGTAATGGGTGTGATGAATTCAACTTGGTTTGGCCGAAATTTGGGAAAAATAATTTGGATTTGGTATAAGCTTGGCTTGAAACAATAGAAAGGAAGAAAATAAAATGAAAATTCTAGGGTTTTACCTATGAAATGTTTGACCAAGAATGAAAAAAAAAAAAGGAATTCTTTTAGTGTTTAGGGACCTTAAGCTAATGGTAAGAAAATGAGGTTGATTAGCCATTTTAATAAGAAAGGAAAAGTCTTATAGGACTAAAACAATTTCTTTGCAAATTTTAGGACCATTAGACCCAAACATGGGAAAAAGGGAAACTTTGGGTTTTCTCAAGCATGGGAAAAAGGGAAACTTTGGGTTTTCTCAAGCCAATTAAATAATTTATGGACTTATTAGGCCCAAAGTAGGATAAAAATAAAGTTAGATAGGTAAAGTCATGAAAAGAAATCGAATCTTGACCTAAGCATCAAATTTGCCAAAAACGGGAGAAACATTATGCCTAGCATGTTTTTAAACCATCCGAGATGTTAAATACCACCTAAGTCGAACGTAGAATGAAATAATAGTCAAGAGTATCCCATTAAGCGAGTAGGAAGGTCTCAAATACGAATCAAGCCCATGACCCGACAAATGACACTAGTTGGCATTTAAACCTAATTAGGTGAACGTTGCGACAAGATGTTTGAAATCATATAAACTATATGTGAACCCAACATGGGTGCATTGGTTTAAAACCTATATGGTTTGGTACCCTCACTAGGTTTAATACCGTAATTATGACATCACGTGCATTGGTGGGGATGAATTAAGAAAGAATCAAATGGTTGAAAAGTGGTGTGTATAGATAAGGGTGGTAACCTAATCGAATTAAAAAGAGGTCGGATGTCCAGTTGTGTGCATACTCTAAGCTGTATGCTCGCACTGTTAGGCGATGGATTCTCGTCGGTAGTGGCTATAATGAGGGATGATTTCGTTGTTAGCATTTGGTAATTTAGTAATCACCTATAGAGTAGACCGCTACTACCTAGGGTACCCAAAATTAAAATTTATGAGTATCGTGGGAAGTCAAAAAAGCTTTGCATATCACGTGCATCACCCACTTGCCGAGCTTTAGCTCACGTCGTTGTTATTTGCATGTTATGAGAGATAACGATGATCGTAGTACCAATAAAGACGCTGTCGGATCCTTAAAAAAGGCTCGAGGGTAACACAAAACTTAGAGAATTTTATTTTAATTGTAAATTTTGGGTTGGGGTATTGATAGACACTTTGATAGTATTGTGAATAAAATAAATTATAATTTTTTCCTATATGAATATTTTTGTCATGTAAATTATATTGTAAATATTTTAATATGTAATATGTTGTTATGATACCAGCATGTACATAGTAGAGTTTAAGTCGGGTTGAATGTGTCAACGTGATGCGCTCCTCGCCCGGCCACTCCGTTTTAGGTAGTTAGTAAGTGGGCCGGGAGGGGGCACCACAATCACTTTGAAAAATGAATCCACCACCAAGTTTTTCTTGCATCATGAACATGGTATATACTTTATTAGATTATTGGGTGGCTGACCAAGTTGTTATTCGTACGTGAATGAAGAAACTCTCATTCTAAAAAGACAAGGTAAATCTCAAATATTACCATAAATACATAAGGTATTTATGTAGAAGATCGATGCAACTTGAGGTTTATTTCATAAAAAGCTAAACAAGAGAGATATCATCTTTGATAATAAAGATAGTGTGTGAGAAAACCTCATACCTTAATACCAAAATCAAATCATCACAAATACCAAGTGAGTGTCAATTTTCATGTTCATATGGCCAAGTTGCCCGCTAGCTAAGTCGTGAGCTTTTCATGCTCAATTTGTCTTTTTTCATAGAAACATCATTTCTATCTAGTTAAACCATAAGCTTTTCATGCTCAATTGGTTTTCTTGATGGTAACACCATGTTCTATCTATCTAACTTGTATGTTGGAACACTCGTAAGTATAAAAATTCAATCTAATCATTGCCAATCGAGGACTCGAAAGAAATTCTCGCCTCCTCAACAACTAATGGATAAAAAATTTAAAGATGAGCCAATGAGTGTTTAAGAATTGTTATATCTCTCTATATTACTTTGTCTATATCAAAATAGACATCTAAGTATTTGATAAAAAAATTAACGTTTAAGACATAAATAACTTTGAAACTGATCCATATATGCTTTGTTCTTAAAACTTCTACCTAACGAGATCATTTTTGTTATCAAATATAAATTTTCTACTAATGAGCCTCTTCACTTAGGGGTCTACTTGCCTATCAAGCAAGTTCTTCACTTATATTTAAACAAAATTTTGGCAAACGATGAATAAATGACAACGCCTGCTGTGGCACTTAAAGAGTTACCTCCTTATCAAGCAAGTTCTCCGTTTATACTTAAGAGGTTTTTTTAAGTAAATTCGGTTGCCATAAAAAGTGATGGTCATGACATGCCTTGGCATAAAAAGGAAGGAAGTATGCATTGAGCATTGGCACAAAAAAAAAAAAAAAAGGTGATGTTGGACACCGGCCAAGTGTTGGTGAGCAACAAGGTTAGCTCTGTAGTGAAAAATAGAAAAATAAACGATACGGAAGCTATTGGTCAAGTGCTGGCCAGCAATAAGTATAAAACAAATAAAGGGTATGCATGTACTACTCAATTAATAGATCATAATTTTGATTAGGTTGTATGTTGGATGCAAATTTTACCAATCTAAAAAGTGATTTAGATATCCACGATTTGGTGGTAATCGATAACCTATCAAAGGTATTTTTTGATATCAAAATCTACTTCAAAGTCCCATTTTTAGGAAACTTTTGCTCTTTTTTTCGTGTCAAAAAGCTCATAGCTAACCTATCATATCCTTTACTATTTTTTTGTTATGCAATGAAAGATCCACGATAACTCTACTACGAGTCATGGTTATATTATTTTTTCTAACTTTATTTTTCTCCATCTCGCCATACAAGATTGCACGAATACTTTTGTCGACAAAGCTGTCCGTATAAAGGGGTAAATATATATGCTTAATTTGTTCATAAAAATAAATTAAGAATTCAATTAACTTTATTATGTACCAATCCATGTTATTTTTCTTACTTTCGACATGAGTCTAAGTTACATAACAAATGGATTGAATTGAAAATGGATCTCGTCCAATACAAGGCTTTGGGTTTATTAGAAATCTTGGGTATGTTAGATAATAAGTTAAGTGTGCTATGAAGGAAATTTGAAAGTGTTTTCAAATGGGATTTTTATCCCATATTGGAAAGAAATGGAAAAAAGAGGATGTGAATCTTTAGTAAAATTTTCAAATATTTGGTTGAAGAAATTGAAGAGAAACTAAGCTAATTGGTTGGAATTATATATATATATATATAAACAATCAAAGACTAACACTTAGCACTTTCAAACAAACACAACGAGTTGATTTCAACGATCACGTATGTTATGAAAGAGTGTCAATAATCTATAAATGGGGGACTATTACGCATGACAAAATCAATTATTTTCTTTGCAATCCTCGTCTCCACTCAAAATTCTTTTTCTTCTAAAACTCTATAACTTCAAGAGATATTCTCTTAAAGGAATTTCAAGAGTGATGTTTGTACTTCCTTGTGTGCGCAAATTGTATCCTAAAGGTGAATTGCTAAAATCCCTACAACATTACGAGTGAAGGCAATAACCACCTTAAGAACAATGCGAGGTATTTTCTATACGTAATTAAGTACTACGTAATTCTATTCTTCTTCAAGATTGTTTTAAGTTTTTCCAACAAGGTTGCGTAAGGTTGAACACGATATTTTGACGGGGCCAACGTCAATATCTTCTTTTTGGGATGCATTAGAAAGATTGACTTTGTGAGTTTGAAGTAGGGTTTGTTAAAAAAAAAAACCTAAATTATTACTTCTTTTAATATCCGGTAACAAATTGAAGCAATTTAACTCAAAAGAACCTATCTTTCTTCAACTCAAATTTAATTATTCAAATATAGATGATATGGTATAATCCTAAAGGTTAAATGTCATCTTCAATTTACTATAAATATCAATCTCACATCATTGTGAGGGGTTCTAACTTTCGATCTTTAATAAAAATCTTTGAACTCTCTCTTTGTCTCTCTCAAAGCTCTCTCAATTACTTATGAGACATCATCTAACTCTATTTAGATTTTGGCTACCCACCTACTTGTCATTCTACTTAAACCTTGCTAGTACCATATACTTTTCCTCTCCTATGTCTTATTATTTGCATCAATCTTACTTGATTGGTTGATCATTGTTTTTATAAATTATAACATTATTTTTTTGTATTCTAATCATTCCGCCAACTAGTTGTTTTTTATCGATTCTCAAAACCCTTTACACAATATTTTGTTAGCGAAAAATTTTGTTAAGGTAGTAATTTGGACAAAGTATACACCCATACGTACAACTACTCATGTTCAAATTTAATTAGTTACAAAAATAAGAATAGGAGTGCTAACAATCAAATTTCTCATCTGATCTTACAACCTTAAGCCTTTAATACCATACTAGAAAACCACTTAATCCCAAAATTTACAATTGACACGCGTGAAATCATAAAAATTGTTTATATTATGCTTTCTTTAAAGTTCAACCTGTCAAGCCAAATTTGGAATTCAATACACTTACGTGTTGGAATCAATTTTTTTTTTTACCATATAAGCTAATCAAATGAACTAAAATATAATACTTCAAAACTAAAAAAATGTTTTTCTCAGAACGTGGACCAACCTTGGGCTTGAGGAGTGAAGTTTTATTTTATTTATTTTTTCTTTGAACAATAAGAGTGAAGTTCAATGCATATCATCACTTGGTTAAAAGAAAAAGAAAAAGCGTAGCCATGATATGACTATACTAATTATTATATTTTTGCTTTTATATAGTGGTCCACTGCATGCCTCAATTTGAAGTTTTGAACATATTTTATTATTTTATTTAGCAATTCCTCTCTTGCGTGCTCATAAATTGGTAGCAATACTCGCATTTTAATGTCACCCCATTCAAATAGCTAGAAGCTTACTTTCCAATGAGCAAGAATTAACATGGAGCAGATTATCACTAACTATTGCATTAATAAAAGCTTTGTTTGCTTAATTACATATAGATTATGACCCATCTTTGGCAGTCGGCAAATTAATTATTCAGTCTGTCTCAAGTTTCCGTTTCAATCCCACCCTGGCCAATGGCCATCCTAAGAACTTTTAAAAGGGGAAATCACAATCATGTACTCTACACCTCTCTTATTTTCATAACGTCAGGACATGAATCTCTGATTCCCCACCTGTACTTTCTATAGATACTGATATCTATTAGGAGAAACCTCAATTTAGTACCTAATGTGTTTTATCTCATTATTAATTGAATTTTAAATATTTTGATTTTATCAATATAATTCTAAATATAATCCATATTAGACAATATTGCGCCTCTATCTGTATTCTTTATCAGTAATAATTACAAAGATTTCATTCAATTTGTATGTGATTGTTAACTGTTTTATTAAAGACGTAAAATAAACCCAAATTTGCCAAAAATGCAATTATAACACGAAATCGCAGAAATTTTCCTCTAACTTTCCCTTCATTCAAGCTAGTGTTTGAAAAAAACTTACCATGATTGGATGCTAAAGTTGCCATTCGGAATAGATTATTCCGATTGCTTATTTTTATACTTTGGATAAAATTACTTAACAAACTCGTGTAATTCATGCGTAAGTTGGACAAAATCTTTTAACTTCTAATAATACCGAATGTATAGAGGACAAAATTGTCTAACATTAATTACATTTATAGAAAATTTATAAAATCAGAAACTTCGAAACTCAATAGATAATAAAATATTACAATATGGACTAAATTAGGTTGTTCAATATAAAATCATCCATCCACATAAAAATATATTAGATGCAAATGGATTTTCATGAATACAATTTTACTCCCCCATCCAGCTTTTGTTTATTCAACAAAAACTACTCCGAATTTACCCATTTTGATCGAGTATTATTACTAGTTAAGCTGGATAAAACTTGGCTATAAGAGCTAAAAACCTATTTACCTTTATCCTTTCTGATATCTAATCCATATCATTTACCTATTTTTCTCCCCTGTAAACCAATCTTTCAACATTGGTTTTCCTAGGGGATCAATTAAATTCGTGTAGGTGTTGATTTTACATATATTGAGTTTTTTTTTTTTCATGGATTTGAATTTTCCAGATATATAATTTTAATGCGTGAATTTGGACTTTGATTTTTTTTTTTTTTTTGAAAATTGGCGCATCAAATTATATATATATTGTGCTAATAAAAAAAGTTGGGCTAAATTAACTGGACAAAATCCTTGACCTGACCCAATACTAAACCAACCCTAATGGATTCAATTTAGGCCACCTGTGTTGACGAGATCTAGATTCCATATAGTGGTGTCTCTTTCACTTCACCGACTTTATATGGACTAGAAGGACCATGTATGTAAGGATCGCCAATACGAACATCTCTCTCACTCTCTCTCCCTGCCTTTACACTTAAATCCATCCTTATTTGTTTTTGGTGGACAATGGGTCATTTCTTACGCATGTTTTTTTTTCTTTTTTTCCCCCTTAGCATTACCATGGTTGGTCTTTCATATGTGTTCTCATATAGAAAGTACCTTTTGCTTTTTGGTTAGTTTTAAGTGCGTTGGAGAGTGAAAGTATGTTATAGTGGATTATTACATAGTTATAGTTTTTTTTTTTTAGTCAAAAGCAATTAGCTATTATTGATATGGAATCAATCCATCTGATATGTACTGGGAGACACAGGGTTCTATATTTTTCAAAAAAGCCTTTGGAAGTGGCTTTGTCCCCTGTTGTTTACTTTTTAAATCCTTATTACTTTTCCTTATATCAGTGATCACTTGACGATAAAGTATCACCTGATAATTACAGTAAACTAGAAAGACGAGTGATAATCAGTACTTGGCGTGTGACGACATGCATGGATTTACTCTTACAAAGAAGAGACAGGGATACAGGAACTATGAATCCCCTCGAGCGAAGGAAATATTGGATACCCCTTTTTATCTAGTCAGAGGAAAAGCAACGGATCCATATGCATTCTTAAAGGTTCCAATTTGCGATGATATTGAATTTAATTGTTCGATTTTAAACTACTAAAACCTTAAATTAAAAGGGTTATTTTTAATTTTATACATTATTAGTTTTTTATCTATATATTTATTTCATGCCAGATTGATTTTCTTAAAAAACACGAACCCAACTTTGATAATTGAATTCATATTAAAATACTTCTAATGATTTACTTTGTTCCAAATTACGAAATATCATTTCTACTGCCTCTTCTTTTTTCATATTACGAAGAAACCACTTTTGCTATGATCATATAAAAATATATATTTCAAAACGCTAATGTCCCATTTTTCCTTGATATTCTATTCTACCATCCTCTCCGGTTATGAAACATTTGAGAATGTGCTTCCCCTGTGGCGATTTCCAGTAAGTTTTGCCTAACCGGAGAGGATGGTAAAATAGAATTTCCAATAAGCAAATTCTAAGTTTTAATATATATATATATATATTATCTTCATCATGCTATGTGAAAAACACAAATAATATGACTTGATGTTCCATAAGTTTTGCCTAAAAAATCTTAATTAAAAAAATTAAAGAAAAGAAAAAAACCAAAAATTAAAGAAAGAAAAAAAATAGGAAGAAAGCCAACACGCCTAGGCCTGAAGGACCAGGCTCATGTGCCGGGCTGGTGGTGAGCTTGGGCAAAAAAAATAAATAAATAAAGGTTCATCTTTTTTTTTTTTTTTGGCAATCTCTGCGTTCTTCGATGACCGATTTAATCGAAAATTTGGATTTTATGATTTCTGGCCTTTTAAAACTAAATTCAACCCTGTTTTTATTCAAAAACACCTCAAAATCATTGAAATAACATTATAAAAAAAAACTCATTTAGAACCTTAAAATCCATTTTAATTCACACAAAAATTCAAATAAAAAATAAAAAACTCAAAATATTTCAAGCTTCCAATCTACCTCCTCCTACCATTTTATAGCTTGTCACAACCATGAACGTATTCTACTCTTCAAGACAAATAAATTGGTGGTAAAATCGACTATGAGGGTGACCGGAATGAGTCTTGCCGATCGTCCATCTCTCCTACCTTCTCTCTCCCTCTTTTCTCTCTCATCTTAGGATGTAGGGACCAAAACAAAAGATAAAAAAACGTTGTTACAAAAAAGGGGACCAAATTGATTTTTTTTTATGCAAACGAGTAAATGAATAGTGATCTTAGAGAGAGTAAACGAGTAAATGAATAATGAAAATAGAGAGAGTGCACGGTGTGTGAACAATGAATTTCATTTTGTTTTAGTTTTTTCGGTTAATAGTCTCTTATATCGATTAGTGTTGGAAAAGGATATTATCTAAATCAATCATGGACTTGAAAAATACCAAAATAATTTTACTAAAATTTTTAGAAGATTGTCTTTAAACACAACTAGATTTTTTTTTTTTTGAGACGATACACGCCATCCGTAGGAAATTTTGATGTAACTAATCGAGTGCATGTTATATGCTTTCTTAAAAATATAATAAAATCAGTCACTTTGTTGTGTCTAACAAGTTTATACTACTTGTAAGACTTGAAACTCAAAAAATATATTACCACTCTTATCCAAATTTATAATGCAAAAAAAAAAAAAAGGATAAAAAAATTATATAGCTTTCTAGTGGGAGTATAAAAAAGACAAAGTTGAATTAATTATTTCTTTATATGCAAAATATGAAATGTTGTTCCTAACATTTAAGAAAGAATATAATTAAACAAAATAAAACATATAATAAATAAATAAATTCATCATAAATTAAGATAAATAAAGAATTAAATTTTTTACCTTGATCATTAAAAAAATTTGAGATTAAAATCATAATACCATAGTTTCATGGTATAAAGATGATTGAACCATCAAATTCATCGTAATTGAACAAGTTGAACATGAATTAAATATCACTTGAAATCAAGAATGTGGAAAATAACAAAATAATAATTTTTTTTATTTTTTAAGTGATTGCCTTAAGGCATATTGCTTTTTTAGACAATAAGTGTTGTCTCTAGAAAATTTTATTGCAACGAGATCAAGTACATGTTACATGCTATCTCAAAGATATAACATATTCGACCATCTTATCGTGTCTAACAAGTTTGCAATATTTGTAAGAGAGTTAGTTATATTTTTAATTCACCAACTTGTTAGTTTTTTCTAATCAAGTGTATGCTTTTTAATCTTTGTTATTTGAGTAGACTAGGTTGTAATTTTTTCTAATCATGCGTTTTCATTAACTTTTGTTAATTTTATGCTCATGTGGTCGTTAATTGCACACGTAACATCGACATATGGGTTCCATTGTCGGTTTGTTCGTATAAACTTATCATTTTTTTTATTTAAGTGTATAAACTTTGATCTTTTTTATTTAAGTGTACTAACTTATAATTTTTTTAGATTGAATAATTTTGTTAACTTTAGGTCGATGTACATGTCCACCGACACATAAAATCGTAATGTGAGTCCATTGTCAAAACACATGACAAATAAAAAGAATTAAAAAGGAATGATTCATTTTTATTATTAGAAAACAATAATAAAGGGAAATAAATTACATAATAACAATAAAATATGTAGAACTTTTACGGAAAAGTATTGTTTTAAAACAAACAAATTACCTAGATATATTTAAACGCAAGAAAAAGGATTGAAAATTAAAACATAAAAGTTTAGTTGTGTTCATTCACCAAAACAACAATTCATTCCATTCTCGGCATAACAACTAAGAATGGTTGTTGTTTGGAATATGATAATATAAAATTGAGTTTAAATTTAGAGTGAAGGATGACTTAAATTTAGGTTGGATACGATGGGTTGATTAGAAAAGTTTCTTAATTAATTTTATATATTTATTTTTTGATCCATTCTCATTTTTGTAGTAGTAATTTTTTGAACACAAACTTTGATAATCAAGCCTACATCACGATTTTACATGTGCGGTTAACAAACACATCAATCTTGAATTAGTAAAACCACTTAAATAGAAAAATTATAAGTTAGTGCATTCAAATAGCAAATATCAAAGTTTACACACTTAAATTAAAAAAATTGATAAGTTTGTGAAAAAAAAAAAGCGATCGTAACGGCTACATATCGGTGCCATATGTGCGGTTAACAATCACATAAGCATAAAATTAACGCAAGTTAACCGAAACATTTGATTAAAAAAATTACAACTTGGTCTACTTAAATAACAAAATTTTTAAAAAATACACACTTGATTAAAAAAAATAATTAGTAAACCAAAAATGTAATTAATTCCTAGGAAGACTCGAAATTCAACAAAATTTAGTGCCTTTTTTACTCATATTTAGTACCACTTTTACTCAAATTTGTAATAAAAAGAAAATAAAACAAAATTTAGTATCACTCTTACTCAAATTCATAATAATATGGCTTTTGGTGCGTTCTAATCCAATTTATTTATCAAACAAATTAATCATAAATGAATAAAAGAGTTGTAAAAGTTGTAACAAGCAACTAATTTAAGAATGACATTAATAGCAATAAAACTCAAAAAAAAAACACCCAATAAATAAAAAAAATGATGATGAGTGAATTAAGAAATAATGAAGTTGATAACCGAGAAGAAAATGTAACATAATGTAGCCATGAGATGACTGATTGCCTGGTTTTTATCACAAAGAATGCAAAATTGCTAGAAAGACAGTACAACCCTTCATTCTTCCTTAGTTTTCTATACCAAACTTGCCATTAATTGCCACCACATATTAAATTTTAACATCAATTATGCATTTGCCTATGATAATGCACTAAAAATTTGAAGACTCTGTTCTTTTTGGATTGATTAAGATCTCTTATTCTTCATTTAGTTTTGATTAATATCTTTATAAAATCTTTCACTATGTGGTGTGATTCACAATATCACATGTCAATCATTCATTGATTGAGTCCAACAATAACATATCATGTCAAATTAATTATAGATAACATGGTAATAAAAGGTTCAACTAAAACTAAATGAAAAGTAAAAAGTCTCAATTAAACTAAAAAAAGTAATCTTCATAAAAAAAATTTCAAAGAGTAGAGGGTCATAGGAGGGAAAACCCATAATTTTTGCCATTAAACCAATAATTTAGTCAGGCAGAGTCGCAGACCGTGATGTTGTAAGCAGAAAAGTTTCACCAGGCGGGTAGTTGATCATACAAGTTCGATATGTGTTTGGAAACCACGTACTGGTGGAAAACCACAGTCCCGGCGACCCTTTTGCGGGTTTCAAAATTTGGAGAGGAAGAATGATGGTTTTTGACGTAGAGGATTATCACGATGGGAAGAGTTGCTGTCTGTATGGAGGACTTTCAGGCAACGTCTTTGGTCAAGCGGATGCCCTGTTCACATATATTTCCGGGGAGCTGCGTTGATAAGTGGTTGCATAAAAGTCATTACTGCCCCATACGCCGCTTTGAGATGCCAACTCCCCGGGATTTTTAAGCTTTTCCGTTCGGTTTTCTTATAGGCTTTAGTTTGTACTACTGTTTAAGTTGAATGGAAAGTTGTAAAAAAAATTTAAGTCCATTAGAGGAAAGGATGATGAATTCTGTAGCTTCTTTCACATGGATGTTTGTTATGTTCTTGCGAAGTACTATATCGAAGATGGTGTGTGAAGGCCAGCTGCTTTTTCACTTGGTAAATCAGGATAAAAAGTTCAAACATAATTAGCAAGTGCAAGTGCTATAGTTTAATGTGTATAATTTTTTAACGCATCAATCAAAAGCCAATCATTCATAAGCAACTGTCACGATTATTCTAGCCTACATGAGTTTAGGAACAGTTCTCATATCCACCATGAATCTAAAATCACAAAAGCCAACAGCAAAACATTTGGCTAGGACACCGATTATAAGGCCAAGAAAAACTATTATAATTCAATAGCAACAAAGCAACTAGTTTTTTGAAGTTAAAACGAGCAGCTGTTGTGCAGGCATCCGGGCCCCTCAGCTCAATCCGTTAGGTGTTAGGTAATGGTATTTACCAACTCATGAAGACTCAATATTTAGAAAGAGGCTGCAGATTACAATAAAAACAATGTAATGTGACCGTTCTTTTTGTGTGCTTGTCTCTGGATCCATGGGCATCCGTTCTTTTTGTGTGCTTGTCTCTGGATCCATGGGCATGAGTGCATGAGCTTGTGCGTGCATGTGTTCACTCGTGTGTGTGTGTGTGTGTGTGTGTGAACCCCTACTTTGGATCAACAAATGCTGCAAATGTAAGTAACTACAATTTTGAAAGTAAATTTGGCCAACATTTTGTAAGCTTGAGGGATAACTTTCAGGTTCGAGTGGGGATAGATTCTGGCTCATTGGTGTGATCACCGCAGAACAGATACATTTCCAACTACAAACATAATTCCAAAATTTGCAAGGGAAAAAGAAATATAATAGACGTACCATTTATTTTGAATGTTGAAGAACAAAATATGTGACATGGAAGATCTCGGACACTACTTCCGTACAGAGTTTCTTATAGAGAAGATTCTAACTTCAGGCATATCCACCTCTCCCCATCAAACTAAAAGACAGCTTTAGAAGCCCTTAAGCGAGATTTCTGGGCCTCCATTCTTGCTTCAAGTAGCTTTGCCTTCAGTGTATTTTCCTTCAAGTCCCTAGTTAGTTTTAAGGAAGATTCGGACTTCTCAAATTCTGGGGATGTTAACTTCAACATCCATTGTTGCACCGGACTAGCATGACCAACAAATACAGGTTGAGCACAAGCATCTTCCTTGAAATCACTGACAGGATGAATTTTATCACCCTCAGATGACAAGGAGTGATTTCTTGTTAGGGTATCAAGCACATAATTTGAGTTCAATCCATGGATCCCAACCAGTTTAGTTTTCCTTTCATGTTGACCAGCTTGTTTGGCTTCGTAGATATTGGATATAACTTGGCTCTCTCCCCTTGATTCACTCTGCCCTCTATCTGGAAATCGGTTTTTGTTTCCAGCCATGTGTTCTTCAAACTGCATCTGGAAATTGGCTGGGTTATGAAACTTAGTATTGTCCCTTGATCCAGCCATTCTATTCGTAGAATTTGAATTCACCATTTTTTCAAGTTGAATTTCTGAAGCATAATCTACTTGTTGTTTAGAGTTGCCTATAATTTGTCTTTTACTTGCACTCTTGTGTAGTTCAAAACAATGCGAATCACTGTCAGTAGAATCTTCATCGGCTGCATCTTGAGGTGCACTCGCAGCCTCATTCAACAGAAAGGATTCCCGTTGTGAGCAATTTTTTATTCCCTCTCCAAAGCTACCATCTTTCTTCAATTCAATGGAGAGTCTAGCTTGAAGAAAGTTTTCAATATCGAGACCTAGTTTGTCAACAATTGTATTCTTTTCAACAGGATCATTTTCAGCTTCTGCTAGTTTAATTTGCATCCGCTCATCAAGCCATGCTTCTGAAATATGGAGAACCAACCGGTCAGGTTTTTCCCTACCTACACTATCCATGTCAGCTTTGTGCCTAAGGGACCGCACCTCTTGCTCATAATCTCTTATTCCCTTGGCAAACTCATCACACAAATTTTCCAACAAAAAACATGCTTTCCTTTCTCTCTCAAGCTCTTTTAAAGCATTAGAGAAAGAGTATTTTACCTCAGAAAGTTCACGAGCTAGCTTCCGGTGGAGGCTCTCTGAGTGCTTCCTTAACTTCCTCTCATCTCCCAGCTCTTCTTGCACCGACTGAAGAGCAGATTTGATTCGATCTTGCTCCTTGTTCTTCCTGACAACTTTATCGTCTGCAAGTTTCTTCATTAAGTGGTCCATTTCTTTCCTATTTGCTTGCTTCTCTTTCAGCAACTCCTTTATTTGTGACTGAGAATGATCCAGTTCCATTTTTAAAGCTCTTAACAATGACATATTGGATGCTTGCTGTTCTTCAAGACTCCAGATCCGATTGAGCACCTTGAGCAATTCCGTTGATGTCTTGAGACTATAACTTGACTCTCCCATCCAGTCCTTAAAATCTGAAGAACTACCAGGGGTAACTGCAGGGTTATAAGGCGCCACCTGTGGAAAGGAGCCACTCCTAAATTTGTTAAAGAAATACAAACAGGAGAAAACAAACAGAGAAATAATTCAGGGAATCATAATAATAATAAAAGAAATGGTGATGCTAAGCAAAGAACTTCTCATGGAGTTCAACTTATAAACATACAGCGTCCTCATCAGCAGCAAGTTAAATTTAAATGAGAACCATTAACAAGATAAAATGCTTACTTCATCATTTCGACTCTAGTATGACAACTATAGTTTTGGGTCCTTGACTTTCTTCTGTTCATGAATTGAGATGCCAAAAACAGCACTTTAGTAGTCTCCAGTTTTATTTGAACATGCCTGATAAACAGCACTTCAGTAGTTTCCTTGACTTTCTGGAGACGCAATTTTCAAAATACAGGTATTACATAGTTGGATCCGTTTTAAGTTTTATTTAAACTGTTTGTTTTATGCAGCAATAGCACCCAAGTTCATCTTGTACGTCTATATCTAACACATGAGACAATTACCAAATTTAGATTCCCACTGTTACTCCATGGTTCGTACATAGAGGAAAACTGTAGTAGAAGTCACTTTCGAACTTCGGTGGGTTGCTCGAATCTACAAAAACTCATGGGATACTTAATTCCTTTTTTTTTTTTTTCCTAATTTCCAATATGCAAGAAATCAACAGAAACATTGCAGAGGGATACAGTGAGGAGAACATGTATTTACCTCCATTGAGCTATTGCAACTTGCAGGTGATAGTGGCCGTAGAGAATTACCATTTCTTTCAGCTGGTCGATGGTGTTGTATCAGTGATGCAGTAACATGTTTCCTCAATGGACTTGCACTTGCTGGCTGGAAAAGTTAGCGTAAGGATTAGCTACTTTGCGAAAATTATAATACTCAAAGCTACTTTATTGTTAGGGTAAGAATCAGTTTACACGGTATGCAAAAGCCTCATTTCCTGAAGAAAAAAAAAATTCCCCTAGATATTGACAGCAACTCCTATGTTAAACAGGAACTCCAACTTATTCTTGCTCGTCCAGTGTAAGAAGGAATTTCAACTCCAAGAAAAAAACTACCATCAATGATAAAATATATTTAATGAACTGTATTCCACCAAAACAAGAAACAGAGACAATTTATCAACTCAAACATTTGATCTGTTACGAGAAGAAGGTAGACACTTCAATTCCAGCCATATAACAAAGAATCATATTTTTAAGTACTGACACTCTCGTATTAAGACTATCACAGCAAGTAGCCCGCAAATTTGCACTCAAGGAAGAACGGAATCTGGTACTAGACAATAGCTAATAGCATAACCAACAAAAAGCAAGTTAAAAATAAAAAAAAGAGAACCACCAAGACATCAACAAGCAGAGCCTATTAGAATTATGAGGAGGAGATCCCAGTAAAATTAGGACGATGGAGGCATGTCGTGTTGTAATGATATTACCTAGAAGTAAAGGTTGAAACTACAGAAGCCACTAACACAGACAGAAACTCAATTTGGAGTCCAGAAGATGCATTTAGGAACATGAAGTCACCAGGCCTCAAAGAAGAAACTTTTAAACCCAACCATAAACTAACAAATTCGAGCATGCCTAGAACACATATGGGCCACCAGCACAAGAATAGAAAACATAAAATAAAGCAATTAAAAAATGTTTTTAGGAAAGACAGTCTGCGAGTAACAAAGCCAAAGGCAACAAGGGGGAAAAAAAAATCAGCACCCAAGTCATCAGACTCAAATAATGCTATTTTCTGCAATAATTGACAGTTCCTCAACTAAAATGTCAATCATATACTACTAAAAGATGAAGAAAACAGACCAACCAAAGCACAAGACAAACAAGCATGCAAGCAAAAACCCCCCAACCAATTAACAAGTAGAAACCAACAAAAATCAATTAAAGTTGGTAAAGACAGAGAAAAACACCAATAGATATACCAACCAATCACAAAACAAAATTAAAAATAAAATAAAAAATCAAAAGATCCAAAACCCCATCCCCCCCCCCCCCTCTACTTAGTCGTAAACCCCATGAAAATGAAAATAAAAAAAATAAAAAACGAAAAGAAATAAAATACTAAGAGATAGTTAAACCTGATCAGGGGGGCTATTAGGAGGACCAACTAAATGAGTACGTAACTCAAAGACCTTCTTGTCTTTTCGGTTGTTTCTAGGGCGAGCTCTTCCAGGACCAAGATTCTTGTTCATTTTAGACACTGAAAGGTGAACTTGTGGTTGAATCTCCCAAAAATTGGCACACAGCTTTCTAGCAGAGACAGTAGTGGTAGTATTGAGGAATTCTTGAACGGGGTTGTTGTTGTTGTTGTCATTTGGAGAAGAGAACTCAAGTCTCCAAGTGGGTGATGGAGTAGATGGGCCTCCTCTTTTCCCTACCTGCAGTACCATCCCTCCTTTCAACTCTTTTTTACTCTTCAATATTTCTCCTGCTTTCTTTTTGCCTTTCACTTCTCTCTCCACATCTTTTTCTTTTCTTTCCATGTCTCTCTTCAAGCTCCTAACTTCGTGTTCTTTTCTGTTTCACTCATCCGGCTTGCTCTGCTATTTTAGTTTGAGTGAAGTTTTTTGTCTCTGTGTGTGTGTTTTTCTTTACAGTGAGTTGTAGCCAGAGGTGGTGCTTGCTTCTACTTGCGTTTCAAGTTCTGTGCAATGTCTGACTCAAACTTTTAACTTTATTTGGGGACTTCTGGCCTTTCCCCTGTTATTTTCTGTTAGTTTATTGTCCTTTCCCCCTATACTCTAGCCACCTGAGCTTTTAGGTTGAGGTGGAATAGGTGACTTGGAGTTTCTTACAGCAACCGACTCCGAGGGTAAAAGAACAGGATACGGTTCCCATTTTCTCATGCATTCGTGTCGTGATCGAGGACAATATGCACTTCTTTAACAATTAACAGAATAAGCGGTAGATTTTCATGAATTTCTCTACTGTAAGTGAAACGAGAAAATAAAATTAACCATGGACATGGACGGACAGTAAGGATTTATTCTCTTAGGGTTTTCTTGGATTATCTTTTTTTTTTTTTGTTATTAACTGATATATTTAAATACTTTTGTTCATTTTTAGCCTCTTTTTTTTTTTTTTAATTTGAGTTCAATTCCTTAAGAAAAAAATTGCAATTACATCTTGATAATGTTTCCTAAACTGGAGCATGCATTACCTTATCTGTAGACAGTAAGAAGCTTTTTCGAAATAATTTTGAAGAATAAACAGTCGGTGCATCAATTCCGCATTCGACACAATTTATATGCTACCAATGCACGCACTTTTAATTATGAAGGTGTCTCGAAGTCAAAAGAGATAATAATAAGCAGAGCATTTGCGTGCAATTGCGCCAACAAAGCAAAACTCCTCATGTTACAGCACTGTTGAAACAAACCAAATTATCAAAGCCATTTGGGAACATTTCTCTGTTTTTTGTCAACATTTCTATTGGGTACTCTTTGTCGATTAGTATTAAGGAGTGCCAAATTTGCAAGAGATGGTTCTAGTTTTCAAAGATGCTAATTCTTTTTATTTGTTTATGGGAGAGAGATCTGACGATTAAGAATGTTATTTATTTAATTTATTTTTTGAATTCAAATTTCAAAACCAGTATTTAATGATTATTTTTTTGAATGTATTAAATTGATGTAAAAAAATTTAATATAAAGAATATTAGACTCACGTAAAGAATGTATTTTTAAAATCGTCAAGAAAACAATACAATATTCAATAAGGTGCAGACTAGTTCAAAAAATTATCTTTTACGGTGATGAAAAAAGAAAAAAAAAGTACTAGTTATGCTTTCATTTGCTCTTGTCATCAAAGCCAGCTTTACTTCCTATTTTTTTGCGAATTGTTCTCTCCATGTTATATATTCTGGATATAGAGGTGTCTCTGTGACCAGAATCGAAGGGCATTGCTTTATTTTTTCTAGCTCCCTGAATCAATAAATTTATGACCCATCGTTTATGTATCTCTTCTTTAAGAATTATCGAATTCTAAGCTCGGTTTGTATTAAAAAAACATAAATCGTTGGAGATGCTATGACTGAAACGTAGGAATAAAATCACTAGCGTAATGATGCCTAAATCCGTCTCTTGGGCAAAGGTTGGAAGAGCATCAAGCTAAAGCTTTTAGCCATGCGGTTTATGGAATAGTGTGACTCGCAAGGCCACCAGTAATGCCGAGCCTAGTTAGGGTCCTAGGGCGAGGAAAATCAACCTGGTTGGCTGCTTTTTGTTGCATCGGCATCTCACCCCTGTAGACTCGTGTAGGGCTGAGAGCCACAGGCCCACGGGTGAAGAGATATTCGTGCGAATTGTCCAACAAAAAGCCTGTCAGAGACAAAACCAGCTTGTGGTCCATAACCCTTCCGTGCTGGCGTTACAGAGCTTTTGTTTTGTTGTTTCTTTTAAGGATGTACTTTGCTTAATTATGCTGTTAAGTTGCCGCATTTACAGATTTCAAGAGACAGTCGATAGTCATTATCAAAAAACGTTCATGGTCAAAATTTGAAATTTATGACATGCAGATTTTTATGTTTCGTGTAAAAATCTAAACATAAAAAAACCAGACAACAGAAGTTCACAGATTTCTAAAGAAAAAAAAAATGATCGTTATACAAATTTGATGCCAAGAACTCGTGCCCATGGATCGGATTTTAGCTTCTAAATCTAAGTGTGTAACCTAGACCAACAATACGGAGAACTTAGTTTCTTTTTGTTTGCATATGCGTAGAGAGAATTTTTAAAAACTAATCAATCTATTGATTGATAGATTAGTTAAAATATAAAAAATTAATATTATAGAAATAACCATCAACTAATATTTTTAATGCATTCTAAAAAAATATATAGATACCGATCAATTTTATTCGATACATAACTTTATATTAGACAAGACTTATTCTCAATCTAATTTATTTATTATATAATTTGAATCTATACTAAAAATTAAAAAACAACATGAATTAATATAAAACAAAACTAACTAAATTTTTAATTAATTAAAAAAAAATGAAACAGATACACTGTATAATAATGGCAACTCAATACAAACTTGCCCCAGCCTCAAGTGAAGAGGAGGAATGGTCTATTCGATACACTGGATGCAGAAGAGGACCACTTCAAAGTGGGTTCTATTAACCAAATATAGTATGGTCCAGAAGGGCCACCCATCGATAAATACTCACTACCTCCCAAATATTTCTTCCCAACGAAGGCAATGATGATATTAACCAAACGTTACACTTACACGTGCAGCTAGTCATAAACGCATTTAAAGGGGATGGTCTTTTTGACCTTCTGTGTTTTCCCTAGGAAATCATCATACGCCGCTGCTTCTGCCCTACCAGTTTTTCTCTCTCTCAAATTTAGGACGAGTCAATGTTGGGTTCGACCTGTTTAGTCCGCCAGATGTTTAAGTGGGTTGGTGTATGTATTTAATTTAAAGGCCTGTATTTTTGCTGTCTATCCTTCCTGTCTTTCAGTGCACCTCTGGCCCAGGCCGGGCCTAGGCTTAATGTTCCCTGTAATTTCGAATAAATTATAAATTAGTCCTTCTATTTTTTGAAAAAAATTAATTAGTCTCTTTTTTAAAAAATTAATTATTTAATTCATTAACCAATATTGGCCACTTTTAATTTAATATTAATTTATTTTAAAAATATAATTTTTTTCTCATCAATCTTTCTATATTTTTTTTTACTTATTTTTCATTTCTTAAATTAAAAATCAAAATAAATTAAAAAGGAACAAAAAAGATTAAGTTACAATAAAATTTAAAATATAAAGACTAAATAATTAGTTTTTGAAATAAAGAGAATTAATTAATTTGTTTCTCAAAACTAAAGGGACTAATTTATAATTTACTCGCTAATTTTTGTCCCTCGGGTATTTATGATTTGTTAGTGATATATATATATATATATATATTTCTGGATCATCTATCATATAGAGATGAGAAATAAATAATCATTTATAAACAAATTTCTCCATCTAAGGTTCCCAAAATCATAACGTTGAATCAACTAATCATACATAAACATGAATTAGATTAAAGTGAGTGATTACCTCTTGTAGCATAGAAAAAATTCAAGCGAAAAGGAAGCATCAAAATGTTTGACCTTTATTGATTATCCACGTAGCTCGGACATTCACACTATAAGCAACGAAATTGTCGTGTGCTAACTCCAACTATTTTACGTAGTGAATTTTCTCTAAAAATCCTTTTAGGATAATTTGCGCCAACCTTATTAGGAGAGAGAAGTTGGTCGAATTTTTCAAGGGAGAGAGTGCTCTTCTTTTTTCTTTTTCGATGTGTTTTTGTCTGTCTCTCTCTCTTTTATTTATAGGGGCGGCAATTTCTCCTTGTAGGTCAAGAAGATATTGTTTGTGTAGGTTTTGTCTAACTTTATCCATATAAACCTTGAGCTTTATCCAATAGTACTTAAGTTTATCTTTTCACCAAAATATATTACAAGCTTTTAAATTACATCTATTGGTCTAAACTCTTTTGGCTTAATTAATTATCAATTAATTTGGACCATCCTAATAAATTGGATCAAGTATTTTAGTGAAGCTCATATTAGAAAATAATTTTTTAAATTAGCCTTAAACTTAAATTAGAAAACTAATTTTCTTTTTAGGTAAGCTCGTCTTCCAAATTAAGAAACTCATTTCTAAAATGGAAAATTGACTTTCCATTTTAGGAAATTTACTTTCCAAAATATAAAACTTTTTCAAATAACCATTGCTTATCTTTTATCGCGTGAATGTTTAAGTCGATATGTGTGACTCAATAGACTCTTAAATATATTGAAAATATATCAAAAAGATAAAAGACACTTCATCTCTTAATATATAAATCAAGATCGACATTTAGCAAGACATCATGACTACCTAATTCCTTAGGAAGATTAATAATCCGTAATTACCTTTTCACGAGAATAGTTTTCATACAATTCAATATTCACGTCAATTTATCATAATGTGATCTCGAACTTGATGAGAATGATTTTCATACAATTCGATCCTCATATCAATTTATCACATTGTGATCTCGAACTTGATTTATAGTCTATTTGATTATAATCATACAAGTTTTCTTCAATCACTAAATATCTTAGCTCATAAGTAAACTAATTATGCTCTATTGATATACTTACTGCTGTGGTCATAGATTTCTTGAGCGACCATTCATTGAAGTGCAATGTGATAACCATTTTAGCATATAAGGAATGACATGTCCTATCTCAATCATCCACATATCTCTATTATATTCTTAATGCACCCAACAAGTTGTCCACATATAACTATTTACCAAACCTATCGAAACGAATGTCAAAATACATCAATCCTCCAATAAGATAACCATAATGACTTCAAGTCAAAATATCGATTGTATCCATTTCGTATAAGATTCACATAGAATGGGTCCTTATGACGAGTTATGACCAATGATATATATTAACTAACATTATTTACTTAAGTGTTTGTTTTGACATCATCATATCGGTAGGTGTGAAATCTCTTATTGCTATCTAATAACAATAACATAGCATTCACAAGTCTTACCACATGTTATCAATGTCCAATCTTGACAATATTACGACCTAAGACATTTAATGATATCATTTAAATGCATTAATGTTCATCTCACATCAATTGATCGATCATTAATGCAATGTATATCATATGGATTTTTATCTAATTCTATCAAATTATAAATAACAAGAATGAATTGAAAGACTTTTTTTTATCAATAGAAAAAATATAATAATATAATAAATCAAACCATTCAAATAGATTGGATTTTGAACACCTACATTGACATTTCGATTAAGCTCTTTTGAGGCCATGAAAGGTTGCGAATCTAAAAAAGGATTTTAAACTCCAACTACAACGCCATTCACTGTAAAAAAAACTCAAAAAGAAAGAAACACTCAGCTGCTTAATTGAGTAGGAATGGCCCTCTTTTTTGCCTCTAATACTGTTTTAAATAAGAAAAAAACGAAATAAAACACAATCATCCAAGTATTGCAAATTGACATAGCCATATTGCTAGGTAATGAGGTCAGTTGTCCTTGTATTTCCAAGTCGTCATATTTTGCATATCTCATTTCCATAAAGTAAGACAATTTGTCTATTCTATGCTATACAGATTGTCACAAACTTGCACGGTACAGACCGGCCCTTTGCCCTGTCAAAAAGATATGGAAAAAATTAATTTTACGCCATAACAAGGAGAGGAAAATCGAAAACAAAAAAGAAACAAGGGGAGGAAAATTGTAAGCCTTGATTTCTACGGATCACAAGTTTTAACAATGTGGTCCATGATAGGGGGAACCCTTGATCAAGCTTGGCCTGAGAGAATGCAATGTGAACAGAACAATTAAAGAGAAAAAGGAAAGGCGGTTTGGGTATTTAGGATTAAATTTTGAAAAATCCAAGTATGCATTACCCAAAAAAAAAGAAGTTATAATTCGTAAGAGAAATAGGAAATGATGAGAATGTAAGCAAAAACCCTTCTCAGATTTGGTTGGTTGAGCTTGAGGCTGACTGGATTTGGGTGACAGTCGGTCAGCAAGTGCTACTTTCATTACCTTCTCATTCACTCGCATGCAGGGGCAGAATATTGAAAATTCACGAGTTGCTAGGTGTGACCCTATGCATAACAAAATTAAAGTTAAGAGACCACTCACCACTCAATAGGGATGCCTAATTCTGATACTTTGGTTGAAAGTCCAGCAAGAAAGTTTTTGACTATGCTAGAATTCGCTGCATCTATATGCCCACGAAATCTCCAATGAGTATGAAGAACACTAATAATAAGATATAAACCATCCTATAGACAGCACTTCTTTGATAGTTATTCCACAAGCATTGATGTCTTACTAAAGGTTAAGAATGTCCTCGTCATAATAATTCATATAATTCATATGGAGAGATGGTTAAATAAACAAACTTACCAGTTGCAAGCCCATGAATATCAGTCGTTCACATGAAAAATTAGGCTCATAAAATCTTGGAAGCGAGAAGAATATGCTTTGGGATTCACTGTAACGATTGACTTGGAATCGTACTTGATTGACTTGTAAGCATGTTCAAGGCGCTTAGTCAGATTGTAATTCTGAAATATATCAACTATTGAGAAATATAACACAACATCGGTGCACTCCAGTCCTCTGGCACTTCGAGTAGAAGACGCATGTCCTTCTTTAATCAGTTTTGATCGGATGGTACGTGCTGGCATTCTCACACCTAATCTAAATTTAGGACTGCAATAGAACCATAGTAGAAAGTATTTCGTTAACCAAGGAGCTATTTATTCCCAAATTATCAAGTTGAACGAGTTCATCTCCAGTAGACAAATGGGGGGAAAATAGAGAGAGGGCGAAAGCACCTCTGGTTTCCTTTGCAGGAAAAATAAATGACAGGAGGCATAACCCCTCTTTCTGCTAGGAAGGAGGGAATGCGGGCTTTTTTATGGACAGGCTAATGAACGTTCCATTCTACCTGCCCCCCTCCATTTCCTTTTGTAAACTGAAAAATTGTTGAGTGGAAGGCATTATTTACCTATCAGGCTCTTGGCTAATGTCAGAATAAATCGACTTTGTCGCCTCAACTTCTTCTGAAGAGCAACTTGAGATTCTCTCGCTATCAAAACTTCTGCTATCAACTGAATTCACAGAAGAACAATCTCCAGAACCAGTATCCTGGCCATTGGAATTTCTGCCATCATCCGAATTCGTAGGAGAGCAGCGTGAGGATGTCTCTTCGCTATAGGAACTTCTGCTATCAGCTGAATCTGTAGATGAACAGGAAAAAAAAATCCTTGCTTATTTCATTTTGTAAAATGATCGCAATTGAATCTTGTGTGGAAGTTAAATCATTTTTTCTTTTTTCTTTTTTTGAGAATGAAAAGTGAAATCATTTCATTCTTTATTTCATGTCAGAAAAAGGTACAAACTTTTAAGAAATAAGGGAAACAAAATCACAAGTAAACACAAAGAGGTAAGAAACTATCACCAAACTAATTAATAACTTAAAATAAAACATCTCTTAGTATGTACTAAAGCTTATTTAAATTGAACTAAACATCTTCTCTCTATATTCTGGAAAATTATAAAAAATGTATGAATTGAAATGCACATTCCGCAAACGGGCAAATTAGTATGAACCAAGAGTGTATGAATTGAAATGCACATTCTAAAACAACACAAAATATTTCTTTGTCAAATTCAAGGTGAGGAAGGGAATTACATCACAGATCACCACTTCAGTTCCATTTGATGGTTAATGCGTTTCTTTTATCAATAAATTTCCTATTCTCTTCTTTATACATGTAAAAAGAAATGTAGGAGATTAGGTGGGAAAATCACCATTACCTTGAGGTGGCAAAGCTATACCAATCAAAAAACTGTAGTCCATTATACCCTGAGCTTCCAAAAACTCACAATCATGCTTGATTTGCCTATAAAAGTAAAAAGGGATTAAAACTTAATTCATAGATAACAAAAAAGTAAACAATTAATGCCTTAAAGGTTTGAAGGTTATACACACACATTCCTAAGGTTTTAATTCCATTTAGTAAGTTTCCAGGTGGAACTACAATCAATGATGTCGGTAAAATAAATTGATCTCCACAATCTGAAAGTCCAATTTCAGATCTAATTTAGCTTGTTTTGTTCTCTCTTCAGATATTTGCTTTTATTTTAAACTATTGTGTCAATAAAGAAGAACTAGAGTGATTGACATACCCTAAGAGTTTTTCTTGGATCAATGGATCTAAATAAAAACGAAAACTAAAGTCCATATCCTTTAATATGATGTTATCTTTGACTCTTGATTTGTTTATTTTTCGTCCTTTCCATGAGCCTTTCAGATCATAAACCCCGAGTATGTTAGCGTCTGACGGAATAACTCTGGAATGGACGGCAAAGTAAACCTGCTCACAAAAAGTCATGATTAGTGCAATGTGGCAACTCAAAAAAGTTAGTTCCAAAACATAAGGAAAGATCTGCGGATTTTTTTTCTCAGGTTTTGGCTCTTTCCACTAGCTTTGTTTCTTCACCAAGGCCATAATCATGTGTAATTGCAATGCAACCTATAGTGCCCATCATAACTTCAAGTGAAATTGACATCTTAGGCCACCTAGCAAGAGCATCATTTTCACTTTTAATTATTCTAATTTAATGGACATGAAACTGCAAATGAAAACATAAGATTCAAAAAATAAGAAATTCTTTGTAGGCTGGCTGGCCTAAGGTTATGTTGAGAGGACGTATTATTTTAAACAGTGATATGTTTTGTGACTGTTACTGGAGAGAGATTTTTTGTTTAGTGATGACATATCCGCACACATAAAAAACAAAAAAAGAAAAGCACATTTTCTAAATCCGCTGACATGAAAACTGTGTTTTGCACCTGTGGAGGAGACAGCAAAACACAATGCGATGGAACAGTATAGACATCACAACTGCAAATTAGAGGACGCATGGACCAACCATTTTCTAACTGGATTTATTGGATTCTTTTACCAGGTTGAAGGGTGACAGGTTTTTTCACTTCAACGTTAAACGAGGGTTGATTAGCTACTCAACCCAGTTTAGAGTACAATTCAACTGATTTCCCGCCAAATTGACCTGGCTGAGTGGAGTCTAACAACTATGATTTCAACATCTTTGAGTCAATGTTGTTTGTTCTGCTGCTCATAAATGCCTCCTGGTGTAACAAAATGCTGTGTGACATGCAAGTGATGCTGTTTGATTTAAGAGAGTTGAAACGTTCTGTACCGTAGGACCACCAACTGGCTTTATATAGTGAATTCCATATAACATGCTTAGCAGTGAATCACGGTTCGTTTCAAGATGGAAACAGTAGCTTGGAAGCATATGCAGCATTGCCTACAAATATAAGTATGGTCAACTTTATACTTGTAATAAAATTGAAAAAAAAAAAAAAAAAAAAACAGGAGCCACTGAACGTTCAGCACCACAAGCAACTTGATAACACAACTTTGAAAGCCATAAAGTAAACTTTTGATGCATAAAAAGCTGAACTAGACAAAAAGAAACAAGTTTCTGCTCCGCTAGTAAAATTTCATTTGTTACTATACTAGTAGGACTTCTCTGAAGATTAATCTCCTTACCTTCTTTTCAGATTTTGGCACGATTCCTATCATAAGGCGGTCATCAGTGCCAACAGGGATCGAACGAGTATCCTTTCCTGCTGACAATATCTCCCTTAAGGTCCAATATGAACGTATCGACATCATGTAGTCAGAGTGATGAATATTTCTGAGCTCTTGTATTCGTCTGCGATACATACAATAACAGCAGTGTCAGATATGGAAAGTTATAACGATTGTCTGAAGACAGAGACCAGCAGTTGAGTATTTGATTGGCTGGGAAAGAATTTAGCAGCCCTTAATGTTTTAGAGAAGCGTCAAGGATCACTTTTCTATAATTGTGGTCTATTGCAGCCTAATCTTTGCCAAGTAAAATGAACTGCATAATCCATTAAGAGGCAGCCACAGAATAGCATTTGCTATTTAGCAACAGATTCTGATAACCAGCATTATGATCCACCTTCTGCATTCTTTTTAATGGTGAGACACAAATCAAATATGAATTATAATTCAAAATGCTAATTGCATCTAAAATTTGTTATTTGGAGACAGGCGGAATGGCCTAGATTTAATTGCAGTTATATCTTTGCATCATATTAAATGAGCACTATGTTTCTGCACCAATAAATAACTGAATTTAAGCATGAAAAAATAAAAGAATGAATCAAAATAGACACCCAAGACAAGCATGAATAAGAAGATAAATCTGAAAATGAAAGAGACATAAATAACCTGAAAACATCAGGACAGTAATCCTTGCATGTATAATCACTATATACGCGCTCATCAGTGCATCCAGAATCCACTTTACGATATCGTATCGTGTTCCTTTGAGCATCTCTGAATGCCAGAGAAGGAAGGTCTTTGAAATACATTGCCATTTGCTGCCCTGCAAAATGCCTATATTCCACCAATTAGAATATGAAATGATCCATTTCGCTTGTTAGAAGGCGTCACAGGTTACAGCAAAAGGTCAGTGAAGAGAAATGTCTGAGCTAGTCAACGTTCTTCGTACTAAAATCAGTCAGGACCTTCATTCGTATTGAATGGAAAACCAGCACATCAATTTTTACAAATCGTTCTGACCAAAATTTATAACCTAGAGGGATTTTATTTTTTTGGCAATCTTGATTTTATAAATTGCACGAAAAATGAACTTGAAATTCATCTCATGCACACACGCAAACACAATTTCTCCATTTACCATGTTTTAAGATGATCCCCAATTTGCTATATACCGTACGTGCACAACCAAATTACACCAGACAGAAGGAAAAAATCAACATTCTGATGAAAGAAAGAAAGAAAGAAAGAAAGGAAACTACATTATTTAATTTTCTTTTGTAGAATTGTAAATTTCATAAACTAGACTGAATATCAATACCAAAAACATCAATTTTTAATTGGTTTTATAACGCATCCAGCTTGCGAAACCCTAACATGAATTCACTGAATTTGACTCACCCAAATCAGCAAAAAAAAAAACACAACAACAAAAAAGACCAAAAAGAGAAAACTACAAATTTAAATCTACCAAAATTAAGAGAATAAATAAAAAAATAAATTTGCAGAGATTACCTTATCAGAGACTGGTAATATATTTTGCCTTGGTCTCTGAAACACCTTTCCAAATCCCTTTATATGCTTTTTCTTATAAATTGTCGACCGTAGCGGTTTTTTGTCAGTTTCGAAATCTTTGTTTGTTATGGTGGTTTTCTTCTCTGCATTTCAAATATATTAGTTTTGAGTTCGTTAAGACTCTAAAATTCATCCTCTTTTCGCGCCAGATTCTGTTCTCTTAGGGTTTAACTTTCAGTGATTCCTTTCTGTTACATGTTACAGAGCTTCGATTTGATTACGGGCCCTTGTCCAACCAAACGATCTGTTTTAACTGTTTTGGTCATGCTAAATTTAACCAAAATTGGTTTTATCAGAATATAAATTTTCCTTTCAAGTTTTAACTTTCAAAATTTCTTGCAAACTGCCCTGACTATTTCCTGTCTTTGCCAGTGACAGTGAGGGTTAAGCAGTTATTTTATCCAAAGACTGTTAAAGATGAGTTAATTTGTCAAATCATACAAATGCCGGTCTTAGTTGGAGCTGATAAAATTAGCTCCTTGATGAGTGACAGAACACGCATAAATCCGCCGATATCGTTGAATAATTTGAAATGTCCGTACAATTTTTTTTGTAATGTCATTGTTTTAGTTAAAAAAAAAAAAACCAGGAGCAGTTGATGAGTGGTTTTTTTCGGGATAGGGACTTAAGTTGTTGCTCTTTAAGTACACCAAGAACACGCAAAGCACGAAATCTGTTTTTGTGGTTATTGAAGACAGCAAATAAATTGAGCTTATCAACAATAGTTTGGAACCATATTGTCCTTGAATAGCATTTGCTTTGCTGGATATTTGAACTGATCGTGACACGAGTATGATTAATTGACTCAAATGTTGTGGGCTCGATCAATCAACTACTAAAAAACCTTGGGCTTGGTTTGGTACTGTCGTAATTGACATCATAAAATATCTTGAATTACTTGCAATTCCCACCATGAATCCATCATGTAATTAATGTTTCAACACAGTCCATGATGTGATGCAGATAAAATATGGATGTCGATGAATTTAGTATTATTTTATTTAGATCTAATAATTTAATCGGCATTGGTCATTCATTCTATCGATACTGCCATTCTATGCTCACTGTCATGCAATATACTAAAGATAGTCAACTGCTAATCTTTAGCCTCTAATGCCTCGTGAATGCCCCTTATGCATAGTGCAGCAGCCGCCTTGAAAGCGATTTGATTGTTCTCTCAGAGATATTCAACGAAAACCGAAGCCACAGAGGGACGTTTTAGCTTTGTTCGAATGATGCTGTGTTTTATATACCAATAAAGATAATTTCTCCTAGGCAGATTGTGGACTTTGTGACTTCTCCACCAAACCATAGTGCAGGCCCACATAACGATGGCTTTTATATGAGGAATGACTAATTCCTGGAGTAAAATTGCCGGGTAAGTAATGGCTAGGAATTTCAGATTTTTATACACAGGACCGTTTGAGAGTTCAAATTCCAATCCCTTGGAATCCTACATTCATAACTATTGCCCCCAGGAAAGAGAAATGCTACAAACGATTCACGCTGTTCGATCCTGCCCGGGCAAGTGTCTCCCTTTGATGGACCAACATGCAATACTATGAGCACAGTCCAATTCATTAATCATTAGCACTCCTCATTCTATAAAATGAGACAGCATAATGTGCTCCAACGGCAGCGAAACAGGCAAAAATCCAATCACAAAGGTGATCTAAGCATTTTTATTTAATCTCTTCTTCAATGATGACGAATGAAATTGGAAAACACAAAGCATCAACGGTGATGCTGCTGGAATAAAGAAACACATGTTTGCGTTAATTACAAGGCGATCTTCAAACAATGCCCATTTTGCTGAACATGGAGACAACATGCAAAATCTCCGGAAACTTGGTAAACTTCATGCCGGCAAATAATATCCCAGCTTGACAAGCGAGGTCCCAAGACTATGCCCAAGTTGCATTTTCAACTCCTGCCATTTGGGGGAGAAATTGGTAAAATCAACATCTAATAGTTGCAAAAAATGGAGTAACTGATGAAGCCGCTAGCATGGCAACCCATTACTAGATTTTGAGAGGTGAACTTTAGGAAAGGGAGTGGTAGCGTTGCTGTAGATTTTGATGAGGGGATGGCAGAATAGCCAAATCCAGAAAAACAACAGAAGCACCCTACCCTCAAGTTTTTCTTTGGGCTTGAAATTTGAATAAGATCATCAAAAGCATTGAATACAAGTCTACGAAATAATCTCCTCGTACAGGACATGCTAGAGACAGCCAATAAAATTTGGATCTGGACAAATGTAACGTTGAAACAACTCAATGTTGGGTTATATATAAAGCTAAAATGCCATAAATCCAGGTGGTTGAATATGCATTCGATGCATAAATCATCAAGAAACAGCTGAGCAACATTCTGTGATAAGGCCAGTGCCGTGATGAATCATGAAAGTCAGAAAGTACTTGTACAAAAAGTATTATCATCGCAAAGAATAATATTCCCATTTCATAAATTAGCACAATTTGTTTGCGGGTACACTTTGTGTAAACTTTTCTGGAACAGATTTCATAGTGGTTGAAATCGAAGGCAGAAACAAACAAAAAAGGAAAAAGGGGGGACTCTCTGAAAAAAATTTCAACACCGCCACATTAAATTCAATAAAAATTATGGTGCCATCTCAAGCCTAGGTTCAAAGCAAAAACCAGTAAAGAGCTGAAGAGGGAACCTCTTTGTCACTGGGCACTTCTGTGACCACTTCCATTGTTTCTGGTTAATGTCAAAAACAAGAAGAGCTGGAGCCCCATAACTCTGGATGTATATAAGATTATCTGCACCGCTGCTAGCAAAAACTTCGTCCAACTCCCCAAATCCTTGGAAAAACTTGTAGGGCATACGTTCAATCTCTTGCCAGTCCTTGCCATTTAAAACCCAGATGCCAATCCCTTTTATTATGTCAGGCCGGTCTTGTTTACCAATTCCTCCCACCATCACAAGCTTCTCATTCAAATTCATTAGTCGGCCACAAGTAAGAGGACAAGGTACTTTAATAAAACTTCTTATCAACAAGCCATGAGAAGATCTGCTGGATAGATTGTATGTAATTAGAGCATGACGGGTTTCTTGGGTGCCGCCTCCGGCAGAATATATCAAAAAGTATAAGACCCCATCACAGATCACACTCTCATCACCAGCTCTCCATCCTGTCAAAACCTCTGCACAAGAAGTTACCCACATCATCGTGTCAGAATCATAGATATGGATAGAGAGATCCCATTGGAAAAAATTTTCAGGGACTTGCTTAGACTTCACAATTGAGATAGTATAACCATGTGATATCCGGTTCACGGAAATTGCAAGTGCACTGTAATCCGAAAACTTTAAGCCCGGGGGCTCATGAAGCTGCCTGCAGTGTTTGGTGATAGGGTTGCAGACATACAACTCACTTCTGCTGTCATTGTCCATGAAGGAAACCAAGCCGCATGATGAAGCAATGGACCAATTGGACGTCTTGATGTGGGGAAGATCAATGCCATACCACTTTCGAAGGACAGGATCAAAAGCATAGCCAACAGGTTCATCAGAGCTTGTGAACATAAAATACCAAGGTTTTTGTGGCAGGACATGTGAGAAGTTCCATAAAAACCTCCTTGAACTAACAATCTCGTGCCATCTTTTACACACACAGCTAGCTCTGAAGATGCTAGCAATGGGGAGACAAGCTAGGATTCGTTCTAGCAGATCATCAGGCAAGATTAAATCCACTGAAACGACATTAACTTCTTTATTGCCTTCATCACTAAGTTCAGAAAATGAATCAAATTCACCAATGTCATTTGTTGGGTCCTCAAAACAACTATTTACCCAAGATGTTTCACCCTCCATGACGAAAATAGAAGAGGCCTTCAAAAAAGAGAGCTGGCATAAAAAAGACAGTGAAAGATCAAAAATGAGAAAGACATAATAATTTTGAAATGAAGATTTATGACCATAAAAGATAAACCCCCTTGCTGCCAAATATATGAGTTAATATCACCTAAAAATTGTACTAAACCACCAAACAAGATAGAAAATAAAAACTTGAGGAAATTGAAATACATGGAAAATTAATCTGAAATTTATGAATCGTGAAGGATACAACAATTTACAAGGGAAACAGACAAAAGAATAAGTCTTGCATTCTGCACAAATCTAACACTATCTAAAAGTAACACCAGGTTCAGATTCAGAAATACAAAACCCCAATGCTCCATCTCCTCTTGAAAAAAATAGAAGTTATAAAAATTTCAAAAATAAAATATCAAAAGATAATTCAACTGACTTACAGTCAAACAAGAATCAACCTCCAATCTCACTGTCACACCACACCCAGATGCAAAATTTTGAAAAAACCACGACTCTGTAGTGATGGTCTTAAGTGCACCTGCAAAGCAAGAACCATTTTATAGGACCAGGATCATATTCTATCTTCCTTCTACATATTTCAGATTATATAAATTCATCTTTAAAATGCCCAACAAACCGATCATCCCCAAAGTGAAAGTCCTGCCATTACACAAAAAATTCACTTTAAAAATGCAAATCTCCAGGCATCACCTGCCCAGCAAATATGGTCAAAGGGCTAAATTTTATTACACAAGAAACAAGTGAACATGAAAGGAAGAATTTTTAACACGATCAATATGGTACTCAGCTTGCAGACAACCAAGCAACCACATATATATTACTTTAAACATTAATTTAATACCCGGAAGGAAATACAACGAAATTAAACAACCTGACAGACCAGTTATCATCAAATGCCGAGTAAAATTTTAAGCCTCTGGATTTAAAAAGAAATCTATGGAGTATGGATGGATGTATCCCGCATTAGTCACTAAATTGTTGCTTCGAGAAGACAACGGCATTTAAAGAGGAAAACATATGAAGGGGAAAATTTTGAAAACAGGAAATCTTACTAGAATGAATCTATTGATCCAAAAAGAAAAAAGACACCAAATTGTGTTTCTTTCTACACAAAAACTGCCTTTTTTATGGTTATCAAACCCTAACAAGACTGCTTAGTGAGCCAATAAAAATAAAACTAATGTTAGGTAAGATTAGGCCATGCTTATCTATCAACCAAAACATCAAAACCCCACTTCAAAACTAAAATTAAAACATAAAAATAGATCATTATAAACCCTTTTAAAAAATTTCAAGAACAGACCAAAAAGAAACGAAGTCCCTTACCTCGTTTAAGGCCACCAACACTCTAACTTCCCAACTAGGTCTTGCAAGATTTAACAAGAAAAAAGAAATGGCATAAAAAGAAAACAGAGACTTAAAAGAGAGAAAAAGGAGCAACTCATCAACAGAGGAACCAATAAAGAAAGTATTAAAATCAGATAAAAAGAAAACTGAAATGCGAGTATACGATGGTCCCTTTTCTACTAATGGTAGAGAAACAATGAAATGGGTCACTTCAGATTTGGATGGTAACTCACACCGAAGAAACCCATTTCAGAGAAAAAGAGGAGAGAGTTTTTTTTATTTACTTTTTTGTGTATTTTTTGTTTTCCTTTTCGATGTATATAAGAAAAACGACGGGCAGATAATGAAGTGAGAATCGGTTTTTCTATAGAGTACTAAGTAGGTAGTAGTAGGTGTTGTTTGGCGGAGCGAAAGGAGCGGAAGGGGCTCGGTGTGTGTTTAAAGGTGCTATTCAAGCAACTATGGATTTTTAACGAGGAGGAAAAAAAGAAAAAACATTATGAATTTGACAACAATGAAAAAGAAAACAATAATGCTGTCTTACTCATCAACCCTTGTATTTTTTGACTTTTTTTCTTGTATATTTTTATTTTTCTACGGGTACATTTTATAACTTTTGTTGGACTCTTTATTTGGTCAGTCTTTTCTTTTTATTTTACTTTGTGTCAAAAGATTTATTGGATATGAATTATACAGTGATTGGTGATGCCAACTTTTGGCGACTATCCCATTTTTCTATGGTTTCTGTAGTCTCCACAAATCGCAAAACTTACCAACACTTACTAGGCGTGAGTCATGTATAGAATTATTTGGTTGCTGGAGGGCATGTGGTGGTAAAGTTCATTAACACGTGCGAATCCTTACAGCGTGGAGTTAAAGTTCACCTATAAGTAGGGGTAATCATTTAGTTTTTTTTTCGGTTCCATATATTTTTTTTATTAATCAAATTCACTAAAATAAAATAGAAACTGAATCGAATTAACATTCAATTTTTCAGTTAAAAAACTGAATTTTTTTGTTTGATTTTTTTATTAAAAATCAGTTTTTTTTTTAATTTTGAATTTTTTTAGACCAAACTGAAATTTCACTTTTTTAATTTTTTTCAAAAAATATTAATAGCTTGAATTGAAGTTTTAAAGAAAAAAAATCATAAGAAAATGCTACGCCCAGAATATGGGTGGTCTCCTTTTTATCAAAAATTCGAGTATCGAGCTTGAATGGTACTCATTTTTAACTAATTCGAGTATTAGGGAGGTTGTAAACTAATGATAGTTGTCTCTTATAAGAGTTTATAGCTTCAAATCTTAACAGATTAGTTTTGTTATAAGTCTTAGAAAATACTAATTTGGTTTTTGATAAAAACTGAATTTTTTTTAAAAAAAGAACTAAATTGAAATAATTTCAGTTTTTGATTTCGATTTTTTTTTAATTTTTTATAAAAAAACGAATCAAAATTACTCACCCCTACCAATACGTATAAATAATGTAGGGTTTGGTTCAATTCGTTTTGATTTTTCAATTTTTACCAAACAGTGCTCACCCCTATGGATACTTATAAATCATGTAGAGTCTCATCTGGTTGTAGATGGATACGTACTGGTAAGGTTCACAAGTACGTGTGAATCGTCTACAGTCTCTCCTATTGCAAGTGGACATGCGCTGGTGCGGTTCACCAATAAATGGGAATCATGTGCGGTCTTCTCTGGTATGATTTTGGACATGCGCCGGTGAGGGTGAGGCTCACCAATAAGAGTGAATCATGTGCAGTCCCATTTGCAATCAGGTGGACATATGGATATATGATGGCAAGGTTTACCAACACGTGAGAATCATGTACAGTCTCGTGTGGTCGTAAATGGATTTACTTTAACAAGATGAATTACATAGGGTTTTATCCGGTCGTATATGGATTAATGATGGTAAAGTTCACCAATACGTATGAATCACTTATCATCCTAGTAGAACGAACAATCGAGACACGTGCGGTTGCTTTTTTTGTAGAAAGAATGTACTCTTTCTTCCATGACATTTATCTCTAGGAGGAGGAAAATTGAATTTTAGGTTTTGACACAAGATAAGATGATTATATCAATTAAATTAAATGCATTCGTAAAAGAGCTATCTTGATTTTATCCTTGTCAAGTTTGAGATCAACTTAATTGTGAATCACACATAAGTTGAGTTTAAAAAATTAATTCCTTTCTTCAAATAGCTACATCTCTTTGAGCATTTTGTTTCCCATTTCTAGAGTTTGGGTATATGCTTTGCCGAAATCCCATGGTTGCTTCCGTTTTGATAAATGCCATTCCACGTGGGCATCTTTCCTTTCCTTCTCTCATAAGCATAGCTTTTGAACAGTGAAATAAAGCCCTGGCCCTGGGATTCCTTTTCTTTTGTTGAAAGCACCATGACCTTCCTCCTAGGCCTTCTTTACCTAAGTTCACGTCCCAGATCAGATCTGATTCCCAACCACCATTGTCAGTTTGCAATTTCCAAATCACTAAGCAAATCTTTTTGCTCTCATCATTGACAATGCTCAAATCATAGCACTACTTCAATTATTCATGCATGTCAGCATTTAAAAATCACATCGCATTACGTTTGATCAGACTCCGGATTGGAGTTCCTTAATCGATGTTGGTTGGAAATTGTTAAAGATTGCTTGACGGGGTTTTGAATTTAATTAGTGTTAAACCAACATGTTGAATCATACAATAATGATTTATGGGGACACCAGCATCTCATGCATGAGTGTGCCCATTCAGAAAAAGTCACATAACCAGATGATGTAACGAGATTATTTATAATATAGTACATTCCAATGGGGTAGTGCTGGCGATATTAACATTGCAATTTTTGCATTTTTTTCTTCTTTTTTTTTCCTCTTTCATGTTTCCTCAGCAACCTTTTTCTTTCCTTTTCTTTATGGAGGTGGCAATAAGAAGACTCCGGAAAATAAAACAAAGGGAGGGAATAGAACACATTGGTGACTAATTTCTATAAGTACAAGCAGAACACTTAATGTTGAAAACGTAACAAATACTAATATTTCATTCTAAAGCATAATACAGACAAAATGGATTGCTAATCCCTTTTCACTAATGCTTGGCACGTGGAGCCAAGTTAAAACATACATATATATAAAGTTGGGATTGGCAAATGGCTCAATAGAGATACCTAAGTGTCAAAAGCATGTGGCGTTGACTCTTTGACAATTGCCATGAGCCTTTCAATTTGTACTAAACAGAACTGCAAAAAGGTTAGTGGCAACAACACCATAGCACCGCTTTCCAGCGAACCCACCTTAGGCACGTTAAGTCACGTGTCACATCCACTAATTTTATAATTCCTTTGCCTCTCCCTTTAAGAAATTTTAATGCGTCTTCTTTGTCTTGTTATGTCTAGATTTTGTCGAGGAATACTCACCAAACGTTTTTATATGAAACACGAAGTCATGGAAGGACATGATTACGGTGGTAACCCAACATTGAATTTTAAAAGGGCGTTCATCTCACAACTGACCTGAGTGGGATTAATGCTTCATGCCATGGATAGCTTTATCCATGACATCTGACTGGTTTTAAAACTATTAATCTTTTTTTGGTCTGTGGCTACCCTTGCTACTGCAAATGATTAAACTATTAAAACTGATTGTGGTGGTAATCCAGATTTTGAACTCGGATTGCAACAAACGAGACCCCAATCTACCCATACATTTATCAATCTTATTCTTTATTCTCGCAAGCTCGTCCCCGTGAGTTTCCATACCTTGAGATTATATTATTAAATTGACAGAGGGATGGACAGTTAACTAAGAAAAATTTTCAGTTTATACTTTTTTAAGTCCTATATCTGAAATATAAAATCTTAACAGTAATTATGGAAGTGAAATGAATAAATCTGCTTTTGTTCCATGCTTTTAGCCAATTTCTGTGTTTTTATGGTAATATAAACAGATAAGAGGTACGGACATGTCAAACCAAGAGAGCTTGGGGAAGGAGCAGCAAGACAAGATTTTAAAGTCTGGGAGTGATTTGTTAAAAACTATATAGGCTGGAGACTAACTTGTAACAATCCTTTTGAATTTATTTGAAGAGGACATTTTTGGCTTTATGCGGTCGCGGACATCAGCTATCTATGGAAATCATGGTAAGATACTACAACCAATCGCGCATGTGCATTTTCCGTTAAGGGCAAATCACTAACATAAAATTGATAAATAAATAAACAAACTTGATTATTGCACTGAAGTTAGTAAGTTGGCTATACAAAAAAGTTAACCTAATAATTATATATTTAATTATTTTTTAATGAAATAATATTCGAATTTTAATAATTTTAAATTTATTTAGTGATTATATAATAGAATAAACCTGCTGCCTGATATTATTCATTGCAAGATAAATTAAAAAATAATAATAATAAGTTGGCTATGGTAGGACAAGTTTTGATCAGGGCTATAGCCTCCAGCACTTGAAACAAGATAGGAAAAGGTAAAATGAAAGCAAGTTAGTGGAGCCCGGCCGTCCTCAGATAAAAGAGACAAGACGTGGTTGAGATCCAGAAGAGGATCATTACCAATTCATGGGATGAGTGATCACAATGAGTGGGATTTGTATTTTTGTAGGAATGTGTCAACCAAAGTTACCCTGGGGTGCTCGTAGCAGTCATGTGCAATACTGTGGATCTTTTTGGAGTGAGCACTAAAAAATGCGGGGAAATGTGTTGGAGTTGTGATTTCCATCCATTGTATGGAAGCAATTGGCGGGTTGCAATTTGTGGGGTCTATCAAATCAGAAGGTAACCTCAAATTAGTCCACAACTGTGAGATATAGTACATTAAGTATCCAAACTTTTTGGATCTTCATAATTGAGTGTCTTATCAATTGAGTTACCCACATGTTAATAACAACACAATCAAATATCTCTTTAGATGTTTATTAAAATTTATCGACATGTTTATTAAATGATGATATACACATCAAAATTTTATAAAAAAATTAGAAATAAAATGGCTCAATATATGTCATATCATCAATTAAATCGAAAAACATATAACCTCTGTTCAAATAAAACTCTTAAAAATTATTAAAATAGTATATAATTTTCACAATCACACTATATGTAAATTTATTATTTTCTTTTAAAATTTTGGTTTTGATGTCATAGTTATGAGATATATTGGACAATTCCTAGTACATAGATATACTTTTAAATATATGAATCGAACACCATTGATAAACAAATAACTTTTGATAAAAATTAAAGTCAAGATTGCTAAATTGTGGAAATTGAAAAAATCTAGACACTCGGTATATCATTAACATATTATTATTTCATTCGTAACTTATTTTTTTTATTACTCAAGTCTATTATTTCATAAACCTTTAAATGAGTCTTTGTGTTCAAAATTAAAGTGAATATTTGGACAGAAAAAGTTATCTTTTGAAAAAAACATATTGTTTTATAGCAAAAGTAGGCAATTCAAATTGAAAACATTAAAAAAAAATGGATGGGGTCTAATTGATATATTTAGATATAATGGAGATCCAATTAATAAAAATAATTAGTTGGGAGTCGATTGAAAATTTCAATCCGTTTTATGTTGGGGTTCGATTGAAAATTGGTTACAGGTTGAGGACTGATATTGAGGTTAATTTTTCTTAGTTGTGACAAAAACCATGTTAGCATTTGGCAGTCCATCATGATTAAACAGACACAGTTCTTTTGGTAAAAAAAGCTTACGCAAGTCTACGAAGTACGAACGCAAGGATCGTGGAAAATGGAGGACAGATCATGGCCAGGCTGGCTTCTTAAGGATTTGGGAAAAAGCAAGAGATGGTTGTTTCCGTTTCCAAGCATGTCTTTTGAGGTCAGTATATAACAGATGGGTGAAAAATCTGAGCTCTTTATTTTTTTTTTGTTCAAATGGACAAGTATTTGTATTGTTGTGTGTTAATTAAAATTAATTTTTTATATGATTTTAAACATGTATTTTTTTTTTTTGCAATAAGGATATAAATTAATACTTGTTTATCAAATCACTTTATGATTAAATATGCATCTTCTTATTAATTCAGTGTATATATATATATATATATATATATATATGTCGAAATCAAATTTTAAACTTTAAGAATGAAGAGAATAAACAAACATTTTTAGTAGGTTTTGAAAGCAGTGATATTTTATATCTCTATCTAACAAAAATTTAGGCTTTATATGTATGAACTTAACTATGGATTTTCTATCAAACAATTAGTAAAAAAAATTAAAATATCTCCGTATATAATATAGCAACTTCTAATAGCTGGTAAGCAATATCCTTGTAGATAATGTAACAACTCTTAATATTTATTGTCGCCATCCGATGTCGAACGAAACCCTTGAAAAAAATTAATTATTTATTTACATAATTATTTATAAGTTTGAAATTGTCACGTAGTATTAAATGAATTAAAAACCTAAAATATGTACTAGTTCATAAATTATATGGTGAGGAGTTGGTTACATTTTTTAAAAAATATTTAATCACTCACAAGTGTCATTTTTTAAGAAAAGTATCATATTTGGTTTAATCTAAAAATTTATATCCCGAAAGAAATCTATTTTTTTGCCAAAAATTGATCTTTGTCTAAATTTCAATTCCTTTATTTCAAAACTAATTTTTTATTATTATTTAGCGTAGCATGGTATTGAAACAATCGTCGGATCCATTAGTCGAAAGAAATTTTAGTTTAAATAGTGGATCTACTTTAAGTATTTGACACAAAAAAAGAGTTATATATATATATATATATAAGCCTTAGTTTCATTTCATTTAATTTTGAACTTATTTTATGTATTTTTTTCTTATGTTTAATTTCTATTTCAATGTTTGAATTTTTTTATTTTTTTATTAATTTTATTGGGGATTTGTATTTTAGTAATTTGATTAGCTATTAAAAGGTGAATAAATTGTCGAGTCTCTTGATTTTTAGGGATTGATGATGATTTTCAATCGACAAAAAAATAAAATAAAATTCTTGACAAAGTTTTCCATCTATTATGGATCGTTGTTGGCAAATGATAATAACAACAACAACAATAATAAATTTCTTAACAAAGTTTCCTATATGGATTCGTTGTTAGTAAAAAAAAATAATAATAATAATAATTAAGATGTTTTTCGACACATCGGTTGTGTCAAGACTTAAAGTGGATTCAATGTTTGAACCAACGTGTTTTTCGATAAAAAGGTTCAAAGATCGCTTCAATACGATATCACGCTAAAAAATAAAGGACTTAGAATTTAGACAAAGATTAATTTTTGGCAAAATATAGATTTCTTCAGCGGGTAAATCTTTATACTAAATCCAACATGGTACATTTATTTGAAAATAACGTTTTTGAGTGATTAAATATTTTTTCAAAAACGTAACTAACTCTTTATCATATAATCTCAGAATTAGTGCTTATTTTAGGTTAATGTTTTTTTTTTAATATTAGATGACGACTTCAAACTTATAAATAATTCTATAAACAAATAATTGATTTTTTTCAGAGTTTCGTGAGTAGCCAAAGTAGCTAAGCATTTTCTAACCATTTTCAACAACCACTCTATTTGCTCTCTGTGTTCTCCACCTGCTCTCTTGTTTCTGTCTCTTCATAACCAAAGAGAGATGCTTATCCCAATCTCATTCTACTTCGGGGAAAAAAAAAATAGAGAGAGCAAAAAATCAACAGAAGAGGTGTAGGAATTGGTATAAATCTCTAAAAAAAATATCACCGCTTTGTTTTATTTTTTTCCAAAAACAGTAAATGCCACACGTATATATGATGCATCAAGTTAGCATTCTGTGTGTGTATAAATAAAATGATGTCGTGTTTTGACGATAAACTTCTGTCATAAGGCAGGCTGTATAACTATAGAGGTGGGGTTATTTAAGCCCAAATGCCAAAGGCTATAAATTGAGCTAATTTATTAGACGAGTTTGGTATATGCATGGTCGTGGGGCCTGCACCAAATTGATGGTGCCAATCAAAGCTTGAGCAAAACTTGGTTTTGCATTGACCAAGCAATCAATTAGATGGGGTGCAAGTGCAACTGTGCATATCAAAGGTCAATTGCTCTTTGAGATGCAAGATATAAATTGCGATTTATTATACGAGGATAAAAACTCGTTGAAAACTTGGAGTATGTAGGCAGATCAGGTAAAAAATAAAGGGCTATAGCTTATATGTTAAATTGTTAATTAATGAGCTTGGGGTTACGCTCGTGAATTTAATCAATCACGTGTATTAGGTGGATGGGAGTCCACTTTTAGTGGACATCGTTTTGGTATCATTTTCAGCCAATTATCATATGTTTGGTAGAGGTAAACCGTAAACCCTCTTTAGTTGTTTTTAGTACAAATTTAGGGGGAAAGGGAAATTTTCCTATCATTTAACGTATTATTAAATTCACCAATAGAATTTTTATTCTTACCATTTTTTTCTATAAAGTTACTAATACACCATTCATCAATATTTGTTATATAATATTTATTTATAATTGGTAAAAGATGCATTACTAACTATCTAGAAAAAAAATGATAAAAATAACAATTTAATTTCATTAGTGAATTTAGCACTATCCTAACATTTAACCTAGGATAAATGTTAGGATACGTTAAATGTTATTCTTGTGGAAGGAGGGGCAAGGAAGTTTTGAGGAGGACATATATATAATTTCGTGTCCTTTTCTTTGTTTTTTTTTCCTCCCTAATGTAACATTATTTTTTGCATGCATTTCCCTTTTGGATCAAATATATATATATACACACATTTAATTTAAATTTTGAATATGTCTTTTTTTAGGATCCACTATTATCCATGATATTCTACCAAATATTTTGAGCATTTCATTTTTAAATTTCATTTCTTTAATATTTTTTCTTTCCAAATTTCTGACTCCATAACACGCGCAATCTTAAGAATACAGATAAAACATGCCCGAATGAAATATAGATAGAAAGGGCAGTGCCCATTCGTAGTTTGTTTAAGACCATTCTGTAGCTTTAAATGCAGCAAACTTTAATTAATGAACAGCAAAAAAGGTAGTAATTAAATTAAAAAGGGAATACCTTTGACGTTTGGCATGCTTTGAATCTTCCCTAGGCATGCTTTGAATCTTCCCTAAAAAGCATTTCCTGATCATGTTGAACCGGCCAAAATTAAGGAATTTCCCTTTAATGAATTTTTAGTTCAAGAATTTTTTAACTGTTAAAAGGAATCAAACCTCCTCTAAATTTTATTCAATTTAGAAATTAATCTCTAAAGGTGTCACCTCTCTTTTATTTTATTTTATTTTATTTTAAATTTAACCCGTTCTTTAGTTTTCTATCAAAACTAACGGTTGCATTAATAATTTCATAATAAAAATTATTCAATAAAATTTATTTAAAACTCTTCAAAAAAATTGAAATTATTTTGTGTTTCTATTTTTCTTGTTTTTCTATATTTTTAGTATTTTAAAAAATAAAAAATATACTTCTCGATCTTAAAAAATTTTAGATTTTTTTTTTCAGAAAATAGATTGTATTTTTTCCAACATGGGTGCAAATTTTCAATTTAGAATACCGATATTTGAATTTTCTAGAAGAGGAGTGATAGATAGAAATTATAGGATGAACTATTATATATATATATATATATATATATATATATATATATATATATATATATATATATATATATATATATATATATAAAGTTCATAAAAAATCAAATCCGAAATTACAAGTTCAAAAACTAATTTTTCTAAAGTTAAATGGGTGAAACCTCTTTGAGCTTGAGGTCAGTTAAAATCGAGACCATGAACTTCAAATTTGGTTTTTGAATTTCTTAAATTTTTTCTTTTTTAAATTTAGTTCATCCAATAATTTTCAGTTATCACATTCTCCTTTAAGAAAAAAAAAATAATTTTTGGTATTTTGAATTGAAGTTTTGCACACATATTGGCAAAAAATCAATCTATTTTTTTTAAAAAAAATTCTAGAATGTTTGAAAATCAAAAAGTATATTTTTTTATTTTTTTAACATTAAAAATATGAAAAACATGAAAAAATACAAAATAATCCATAATGATCTCACATTTTTTTGAGGAGTTTCATATAAATCTTACTAAATGATTTCCATCATGAAGTTATTTGTATGATTGTTATTTTTCATTTATAATAAATGAAAAAAAAATGAAAAATGGATTAAATTTTAAAAAATTAAAATATCTCAAAAATCAAATTTAAAGTCTACGAACTCAATTTTAAAGAAATTAAAATTTACGAGAAGTTTGAACTACTGAACTATTTTTAAATAAATTAAAGTTTAAGAAAAAATTAATCCATTTAGCTCAAAAGATGCTTGATCCATTTACTTTTTAAACCGATTTTACATGATGACTCTTTTTGTAATTGGTAAATCTTCTTGCTTGTGCATGCATTATACCTGTGCAAAGGACAGGTATACAATGAGTGTATCTACTGTATTGCACGGGGGAGCAAAATGAATCGCACAATAAAATCACATGGGACCTGTATAAACTATGAACATTCTTTTTCCAGACACCAATCATTGCTGCAGGATAATTACTCCTGCAGATCAGATTACATTGGATAGGAGTGAAGAACCAAACAAAGACAAGTACTTCATAAGCCCATTGAGCTCAAACTGCCACAATTTTCTATCATAACCTTTTTCATTAGGCCGAATAATAGGCAAGTTAAGAGGTTTTTGACATCATAAGTCACGAGTTTATAGTTTTGACATAGGAGGGAGCCCTATAAAAAACGAGGGTTGCAGTAAATTGGCGCGAGAAATAACCAGAGAAGTCACAAAAGAAACAAGGAGGCCCCGAGACGTTACGTCGCAGATACCATATCCATCCATTTTATGAAAATGAAATAATGGTCCTACTTCCTTCCTGCTACTGTAAAATCGAGTAACTTAAAAATTAGTTTTACTAGTTTTGAAAACGAGTTAATTAGTCAATAATTGTTTCAAAAATTATTTATTTATTTTTTTGTCCTTTTTATATTTATTGTAATTTATTTTGATTTTTAAAAAATATAAAAAAATATTAAAAAAAAAGATTTATAAAAAATAATATTAAATTAAACTTGATGTTGATTTTTAATATAAAAATTATCAATTAATTCGTTTTTCAAAAAGAAAAATATTAATTTATAATTTATTCCTGTAAAATCTCGATTTGCCAAACACCGATTTACTATCACCTCCAAAAACTAGTTTTTTCCATATTATATCTGGTTGGTCGTGGCTGGTAGGCTTTTGTAGATATATTAAATACTAATAATAATATTTATTTATCAAATCAATCACGTCGTGCTCTGTGCTATACAACTGCTTCTGGGGCTACAGCTACCCCTATATTCAACAAGCATGCTGCCTTCTCTGCTCCTTCATTACATCTGATTTTGTTCTGCTTTGTCCCCTGTGTCAATGGACCACGTGTTCGGTTTTGATAATTTCTTAACTGAAACCAGCAAAAAACCAAGTCAGTAGGCATTTGAAGTTTCCGAAAACCTTGTCAGCCCAACCCAAGTATATGATGGGGTTTCAGACTAATCATACGTTAGAGGTAGGCATTGGCATCATCTCGGCCTCCGGAATCGAAGTCTGTTCCCTCTCTGTCATTTTTCAACTGGTTCATTAGCGTCGAGACTTCTTTCTCATTTACTCATGGCATGTTCACAAGGTTGGTATTTCTCTAATCTCTGGACCTTGGCTTAGGACCTCAATTTACTAATTCAGCAAATAGGGCACATGACATTTTTTGATATTCGGACCAAAATCCCTTCCATATCTCTACTATTGAAGCATGGTCAGGACTACACAAATCTGGGCCTTTGATAATCCATATGGCACCGAATCCACCAAATAATGAACCGCAACTTTTAAAGAAACCAAATAAGATCAACTTAACATAACCAGCCCATTTGGTTAATCAACACACATTTACCAAATTATGATGAGGTTTCGTCGGTTACCAAATTAGACTCTCGCTTGATAGGCTTATAAGAGTCCAACCTGATTCCAGGGTCCACTGCCCTAAGTTATCCATTAAGAAATTTCTATACTTCAGTTGAAAGGTGAAAAAAACCCCAGTGACATCAACAAGGGAGTGAAGACACCAAAAACAGTGAAAAAAATGCCTCTAATTACTAATTGTCCTCTGTAATGTTCTCAGAAATCAAATACAAACAACACTACTTTTCATTAAAAAAAAAAAAGGTTCAAAATATTGCACCTAGTAGACCAAAATTTGAAAAATAGCGGCTATGCAACGGCTACAAAATTTAAAATCGAGTACATCAAATATACATACATCAAGAAACACAGCACCAGACTCCAGGGAGAGACGATCGCCACCGTGGACTAGTTTTTCCCTTAATTCATCATGGATGATCTTCCCCGCGCAACAGCTCTACTTTTCAACCAAACCATCGTGGTCAAAAGGTCAAAATCACCAATCGTTTCGCAAAAAACAATCTAGACCGTTCATCAAAACATCCACGATTAATTCTCCTTCTGGGATCCACCATGGGCCTGGAGGTTCTGACCAGACATACAAGGAAGAAGCCTCCTCTGCATCAACAACCCACACAACAGACCTCCACCGTCCGATGAAGACCTAACAAGATTCGCCCCTGCAAAATCCTTAACCGTATTCCAATCCTTCAGCACCGTTGATGCTGTTGACGATGAAGATGTGGTTGAATCATTACCGTCCGATAAATCTCCCGATTCACCACAACAGTAATTCACGTCCTCGCCGACTGAATTCTTCGTATCACGCCGACGCTCCTTCCGCTGACGCCGAATACTTTCTCCCATAAGATCACGAAATCCAATCGCCGATGCTACATTCAATGCCGAGAAATCAGAGCCGTCGATCACATTCGCCCCAATATTAATCACACCGCGGAATCTTCCAGAAGGACGACGAATTTGGAGAGCGATACAAGAAGGCGTGGTAATCGCGGCAGTTAGTGAAGAAAGCGGGAGATTACTGACAAGAAAACGGACGGTTCCGATTAGAGCGTCTCGGATGCAACCGACGGCGTATATTTCGATTGACAAACCGGAGGTTTCACTGGAGAGGTATTCCGGCGTGACTTTAAAGAGGAATTTGTCATTCCAAGTAGGGTTTTCGGACCCGACTCGGTCTGTTCGGGTTCGGAGCTTGGTGGAAGGGTCAATCCAAACAACGGCGTATGTTTGCATCCGGCGTAAATTAGCAGATGGCGGTTTTAGACCTTGTGCAGAAATCAAGTTGATTTCTAGAACCTTCATCTCCATGTAAGTCTCTCTCTAACTTTCTTGTTTTTGTTTTAGTTTCTTTCTTGATTTTTTTCCTAAGGAATGTCCAGTTGTGATTTGATCAAGAAAGTGGAAATCATGGTTTTCTTAGTTTCTAAATTTTATGAGAAATGGACGGTTAGTATTTGATCAAGAAAGTAGAAAAAGGGACTAACGGTGGAGGTTAGAAACACGAAAGAGAAAGTAAGGGCTAGACATGGTGGTCGCTGCAAAAACGATTGCAGCGGAGATGGGTGTGTGCGAGACACGGTAGGACGGGGAGATGATAGGGACGGCTTTATATTGGTGTTTAGGCTTTTAATTTGTTAGATAGTATGGGTTGGGCTTCATTGGGGTCAGACGTCCTTTCCTGTGGACATTTTGGGTTTTGCACTCGTCTATGAAATTAAAGACTAGTTTCCCCCAAGTAAACGAGCTGTCGCCTAGCTTGGCTCCCTAGTGGACGATACCACGCTTATTCTAACTACGTTCACCTTGTCTTCTCCAAAAGGGAAATCAATAAATCTCTTCCACAAGGAAATCGTGGCAGATCCAAGGAGGTGAAGCAGCTAATGATTAGTTGGAATATTGTTTCCTTTTTTTTTTTTTTCAGAGGAAAATAAGGGAGGATGTCTCAGTCATAAGTCCATGCTGCTTTAAAGAGTGGTAAGGTAGTGAGGATTACCCATCCTTTTCTGGGATTCATGTTCTGGTCTCCTGATGAGCGGAAGATACAAAATAGGTGTGATGAAGGCATAATATTGCATCTAAAGCATGCAATAAGCTATATGTACGTACAACCATGCATATTTGAATAAAAAGAAAATGGGAAAATCTTTTGATGATATAACTTCTTGATGCTTCCAAATTCCCAAGACGTCCTCGCTTATTTTGTTTGTGCTGATGCTTTCTCGGTTCTACTGACAGTCAGTCATTGACAAACTTTACAAACTTTTTATAATTCACTTGGATTATTTCATCAGTGATATTGGCCAGTGGCCATCTTCTGTATTCATCCAGTTTCGTTATTTACGGGGCAGCTTCAAACCTGGACATGATTACACCACCAAAATCGACCCAATTGTTGATTGAAAACCAAATTCAAAAAAAGAAAGTGAAATTTGTTTATGCTGTTATTTGATATAATTTGACGCGACTGTCGACAAGAACATGAATGGTAGCAAAGTCGCTTCGCCCTTATTATCTGCTTGTTTTTGCTAAATCTTGGATCTAAAATTTCCTTTTGGAGAATTGGTCCTAATGCAACAATCAATGCGGTTTATCTAAATCATTAAATTTTTAGAAGGTTTAGACAAGAGCACATATGAGCGGCTAGAAGAACAATTTCCACAGAAAAAAAAAAAAGGCTAAAAAGAATATTTTGTAGCTTCAATTACTACAAGGAAATCACCAACGCAACATAGAAAACCCAAATTATATACAAGTAATACCGAAGTAAAGTTTCCATTACATGGATAAGCTTGTTCCTAAATTTCCCTTGCAATTCCACACCAGAAACATAAAAAAGTCCAAATTAATTACCATATGCAAAAACAACACACGAAACCGAGGTATAGAAGATCATTAGTACCGGAGTTAGTCATCTTCCTTGTTTCTTGTACTGGCAAAACACAGCCAAGCGTGATGGTTTCTCTTCTCCCTATACTGTGCACGTTTCCCTTTAAGTCCCATGAACTCATCATAGTACAGGGGTGCGTTCTGACGCTTTGTGCTACCGATAAACTTGATGTATTCCTTCCACACAGTCGCATCTAAACTTAGCACCCCTTTCGATTTCGAACCCTTAGAAACCTGAAGAGAAGTTGATGCTTTGAATCCCTCAGGTTCTGGAGTTTCTTCTTTAATCCCATCCGTATCACCATCCTTATTGGACTCGTACGAACTATCATATCTAGGATCATCATAATACGAGACGTATTCGTCGTCAGTATCATATCTTCCTTCCTTCTCAATTCTTAGCGGAGGTTGCAATCTGTACTACTTTCCTTGAACAACGACTTAATGTCGCACGGAGCAGTTCCTATTAGCAAGCCTGGGAAGTGCTTACGGTAAACCTCAAACTGAACGGCAGAAAGGTTCTTGGAACGAAGAAAATTCTCTGAAACAGTATAGACAAACTTTTCTTGCCATGCAAAATTCGAGCAACCAATCATGGTAACCCTGGTTTGAAGTTTTCTATCGGGCTGCATCCACAAATTGACGCAACATTTTGCGTGTTTATCAGTCATCAAACTGGCAGATCGTAGTTTGATCCCCAGAACTATTAATTTTCCACTACGAGAAGATCAAGAGTTATTCGCGACAGGGCACATTGGTGTTAAACAGAACTAACTAGAAAAAGAGAAGTTTGGATAGCTGGATGGATTGTAATTAGGGTTGGTAAGTAGTTTGTATAAATAATGACATGGCAATTATTAGTTAGTGTAACTGTTTCTTGCTTAGCTGGCTAATGCTGTTAGAGTCAGTAAGTTAGAATCACATACAAAGAGAGAGAAGATGGAAATGAGATGCATTCAAGCATTTACAACAGAAATAGAATTCAAATACAAATTCTCTTCTCAATCTTCTTCTCCTCCTCCCTCAACCTTTCTTGATCTAGTTCTTCTTTGTTAAGCAAGAGCGATTAACATGAAGGAATTTGATCGAGAAAAATTTGTTGTAAGCTTGTGGTTTGCTAAAGCAAGATTTGAATCAGTATTGCAGTCTTTAGAAATTCCACCAAATATGATGCTATATATGGGTGGAGTTACATTCTCATAATGTGAACTCTGATTTCTGTTCCAGATCCGGAGACGGAAAGTTGACTGGTATAAAAGCCTGAGAGAATGTTTTCTAAAAATCCCATCGGTTGAATGAGTAGCCCTCACTAGTGGATCTCCCAAGGTTGTGATCTTCCAGGAAGTGAATCACTAGCCAAATTAATCAAGATTTCTTCTGAGAAGAACTAGGATTGGTTATAATTAGACTCCAACAATGATAATAATAATAATAATAATAATTAGGTCCTGGTAATTTCTTGCTATCGTAAGACCCTCAAACAAAGAAAACCTTCCCTACCAAAACTTTCTTTTTCCTATTTGAAAAAAGGCTTTCAAAAGTGAATTTGGTCTCTTGCTTATCCGTGAAAAAATATCATAAATTATCCTTAGCTAGCAAATATTAGCCAAAGTTACTGTATCCATTATACAAAAGAACTAAACTGACCTCGAACAGCTTCATAAATCTTTCTTGAATTGGAGCTTATTAACGCAAAAAGATGAAACAGTTAGAATAACTTACAAGAACAAATTAAATCACCAAAATTCTGTATGAAATCTGTTTTACAGCACCTTATGAAAGGTAACACATGGAAGGTCAAAAAGAAAAAATTAAAATATATAACCAAGTACTCGCTTCGTCTGTGCTGTGACTGGCAAAAATGCAACCAAAAAGGAGATTCTTTTTGTGATTTCCCCCAGTTTATTTCTCTCTCATAAATTGATGCTGAATAGATCTTGACCACATCACTACACTTCAAAGTGACCAACACAATTTTTGTAACCACTCCACACTGCCACCAATAAAACATAGTGTCAAAGTCTCTGTCCATAAGATACCCGAGAGAAGTTAATCTTTTGCTTCACGTTCCTGCAGGCTTTCTTCCGTGGTTGCATCACTAGCATCGCTAACTCTATTGAACTACAAATCGAGATATTTAAGTGCATATCTTCCCCTTCTTCAGCTAATTAATCAAGTACGAATTCTCAGAATGATATATGACATGGTCCTCAACTTCTCCCTCGAGCGCTTTCCTTCAGCGTACTTAAAGGTGACGTGAGGTCACGTTGAGCGCTTCCTACAGACTCAAAAGCTTATGCTAGTAAAATGTAACAATTAGTTGTTCTTGTGATAGAAGTTCTCCGAGACTGAAAAAATAATCGTGCTGACTCCAAGCCACCAGGTGTCAGCTTAGCAGGCTTTTTACCCTTCAAGTTGCCGGATGCGTATAAGACAAGTAGAAGGATAAAAAAGGCGGCAATGAAAAGAATCAAGGGGAACCTTATAATAAGTTTCAAAGTACTAAGCTCAGATGTGCGAATAGAAGCGCAACTCTTACAGAATGGAGAGCTGAATTCAAATATGTTTCGATCATTAGTAACGATTAACAAGTCTTCATGTTTCTGGTATCGAGGTAGATGAGAGATGGTTCACCTACCTAAGCGATGCATGCAGAAGTTGGAGGTATGATTAGAAGCATGTCTGTCAATTAATTTATCAGATTCAGCTGTATAAACATACAAATTTATGTCATCAGAGGGGAAAGAAAACGAAATACATAACTATTTAGCTTTTTTTATTAAGTGTAATACGGGTCTAGTGCTAGGGAAATTCACCATTGGCTACGGACAGAGCAGGAAACCGAGAGCATAAGGGGAGAAAAATCATACAGGATTTAAACAATAAGGATGACAAGGCAAACCTCAGCGGTGTTTAATAGTGATAAAAGGATATCAACGATGATGATAGCATGTCTAGACCCTTTTCAACAAAAACAAACAGCCAAAGCTATACATACAGAATGATAGAACTTGCAACTAGAAGAGAAAATGAAAAATCACATTATCATTAAAAAACCTGAATTCGATTCACCGGACTCTGTTGATTTTGGCATGGGGACATCCATATCTACCCAGAGCGTACGGATTAGTCATCATATACTAAGCAACACAAAATCCAATATGCTTATACCGCAACACCAGCTCTCCTTGGGGACTTGACTAAGGGTCTTGCATTGGAAGGAGGGGTTGCTGTCCTCCACCGTCTGGACCTTGCTTTTTTCTTGGACAGCTTTTTCTCCAAATCTTTCACTCTGTGTGTCAGATTGGATATAACAGTCAACTGATCCTTCCCAGTCTCAATTAATCGCTCCATCATTTCTCTCAATTTCTCATTCTCCTCAACCAGCTTTCTATCACTTTCCATTCCCATCTCCTGTTCATCAGCAGATAGCTGGCTGGCAATGAAAGGGGATGATGCAGGCGGTACCTCTATTTTTTCTTCATCATGCTCTGCAGCCAATGGAGAAAATTGCGGTTCAACCACAGACAGACTCTTGGTGGTTTCTGACCCATCCACCTGATCTCCCATGTCGTCATGATCACCCAAGACTCCCAGCTCATGGTATTGCGTCCTTTCTAGCTTCATTTCTTCATTTCTAAAATCTGTCTCTGTCTCTGTCTCTGGCTGAAAATCATTGTCTTTTTCTTCCTCAGCTAGTACTTCTTTCTCTTGGGAAAAGATCACCTTGTTTGCTAATTCGGAAGAGTAGCTGTCTTCAGTTTGGACATTTCCACCGTTCTTTTCTTCATTGCTTTCTTCTTGCTCTTCTGAAAATAGCTCCTTTTCCGGTCCAAGTACTTCCACCTGCTGCTCATCATTATGGACCTCTAATGCTTCTGGTTGTTGCATACATACCCCAACCATTGCATTTTCATGGCTATTATCCTTTTCAAGGCCAGCCTTCACTGAATCCTCTGACTCAGCAGCAGAAGCTCCTTCGTTGTGCAGTTCCATGCACTGTTGCTCCGACTCAATTGGGATCATAACCACCTCATTTTGTGAAGATGGTTCTGTATCTGCTTTGTTATCTCCACCACTAGGAATTTCATTCTCCCGTTTTTCAGGTGCTTCTTCATCAATCAGCCCTAATGGAAGTTCTTTTAGCAAATTTACTTCTGAAGTTTTTTCAGTTGAAGCTGACGTTGATGCATTAGATTTCATCTCCTCACCATCTTTGATTGCCACTATTGCTGTTCCACGTACTTCCTCCTCATCAGAAATGGCAGCCACCTTACCACTTATTTCATGTAGCGGTGCTTCTATTCGATTCACATCAGGATTAGTTTCCACATTGGTCAATTTAGTTACTTCAAATTGTTGCTCATTCAGTGGACTACAACATATATCCTCAGATAGGGTTCTCCTGATCTCCTCTTTGTCACTCGCCTGTGATTGGAATAGGACAGTTTGTTCTGTTGCTGACGGCACAATCACCCCCTGTCCATTCTCTGTCATTACAACTTCACTAGATAGGAACTCTCCACTGCCAACCTTGTTTTCTCGTTCTGCCACATGAGCCCCTCCATTGATTTCCACCTCCCTAACTTCATCTTCAGATTTCCTGAGCTCCTCTTTGACAGGAATAGGAGATTTTGTAATTTCTTTATCCTCAGAGTCACCTAAAGCATCCATTTGAGAAAGAAGATAGCTTGGGTGTTCTCCTGCCTCTATTTTTGGAGCATCTTGCTTTACCGTAGTGTTGCTGGAAACAACGAGATTGTCTTCAGAAGTTTTCTGTTCAGCAGTTTCCTCACACCTTTCCATGATGAGTGAGTCAAGCTTCTCCTGTAGAGCTACAAGTTCCCTTGCTAAGGATTTCCTGATATCCCTGAGAGTTGGTTGTAAGCCCTGGGGAACAAAACAACCAAGAATTGAATCAGAATACTTAATTCCATAAAGTGTGTGCGTACCCAAAATTTTGTAAGACCAGAACGCTACACATAAAATTAACTCATTGTACAACTCATTGCTGTGCCTAGAAGCAACTGGACACAGAACAGCTGCTAAGCAAACAAATTTGAATTTGCACAGCAAATCCTCCTACTGCATAACTTATTATATCCAGAAAAAATTCAATTTTTCCTTCTCTCTATCTTTCTCTCTGCAAATGCTTCAAATAACAAATGTATATCATCTGCAGTTCTACCATGTATACATACCTGGATAGCGTCCAATTTCAGGAGAAGGCTCATTATCATTTCTCCAATGACTACTCTTTGCCTATGATCTTTCTGGAGGTCAGAAGAGGCCTCGAGGGCATGAATCTTATCCTTAACCTCAGCTACCTGCACCCGGACCTGAGCAATTTGCTTTAATTTCTTCAACGGTTCCCATCTCCTCACTTCAAACCCACGATAAGCTGATTGTATAAGCAAGGCTGCTTCTTCATCTGATAATCTCCTTTTTCCTTTAGCATCTGTTACTTCCTTTGACTTGGTTGCTTTCCCAGCTGTCAAATCTCCAGCATCTCTTGCTCCTTGATCCTCTTTATTGACGTATTTGTCATCATGTGTTTCAGATTCCTCTGCTTTTGCGCTTCTGAAGACCTCCTTTTGAGGATCTGTAAAATTAATAAGAGTGGGAGTTTGAGATCCATTCCTTGTTTCACTATCCTTGTTTGCGATAGAATTCCTTTCCACCACCTCTACTTTCCCCTCTTTTTTATTTGCTTCTACCTCCTTGCTGCTACTTAAAGCACCATCTTGAACTTGTGTAGGGTCCTTCGATGTCTCCCCCGGCTGTCTTTTTGACCCTGGAGGACTAGGAGACCTTGAGCCCGAACTTCCATTCTTCTTCTTAGGCAATGGGTCAACTCTTAAACAAACAGGAGGTAACTTTGATGTCTTTGGGGGCGATGAGGATTGTCCTTTTGCACAGGTTCCAGAAGCGTTAATGGTCCTGTCACCTTCTGCATTTATCAAAGAGATAGTCCTTCCTCTCTTATCAATACCTTCAGAATTTTCCTTCTCCCCAAACGCTTCCATTTGCTCCACAGGAATGCTTTTCTGCTTAACACCTTCCTTCTCCCCAAGCATTTCCAATTGTTTAACAGGAGTTCCTTTCTGATTTATTACTCTTTCCCCCTCTGTCTCTGAACCAACTTGATCTCTAGAATGGTCTTGGACCACTTTAAGTTTGTTAGAGCCATCGTTGCTGCCAGGGAGTTTCACTGGAAAGAACTTGACAGGAGAAGGCAGCTCGTCAACAGGTTTTGGAGATGCATTTGTCTCTGCATCATCTTCATTGGCAGTGCCATACTGTTTGTTGTATGGCGGCAGCCAGAATCTAGGAAACGGAAATTGTTGCATTTTCTCCTCATTCTGGTGATTTTGAGTTCTCTTCTGATCTTCAGCTTGCATAAGAGGTTCAGCGCTTTTCATGTCAAGAGGAAACCAGCCATTCCACCATCTTGGTTCCTGCTCGGATGCCTTTACACTCTTAGGAGCCTCTGTACCATGTGAAAGTTTCTCCCTGCTTGTCATTTCTGATTCCACAGGCTTTCTAGGTTCTTTATTCTTTATGTTGTCTGGTGGGATCCACAAAATTGGGTATGGGTAATTTTTCACCTGAAATGGAACCAAAGAGTCGGCTTCTTTCTTCTGAACTTCAGGATCCAGCTCCTCCACCTTAACTCTTTCATCACTCTTGTGGTTATGGGTATGACTTGGACACCCACAGCAACGATTGTTACTAGAGACGACCTTGTCATAACCATAACTTGGATGCTCCATCCAATAATGTGGAGGAGGGACATATTGTACAGGTACAGCTTCATGATACGGAGGATATCCATAGCACTGATATTGAGATGGTGGAAAATGAGGACAAGGAGGTCTAGGAATATAGTAACCACTGAAGTTACCATGGCCGCAGCAGGCTTGACATTGAGCTGAGTACCCAAAGTTGTTCACAGAAGGCCAATGTCCATGGACAGAACCAGATTTGTATGGATCAACGTGCATATGAGGTGGAATAGCCCCAAAGCTTGGATGGTAATGCTGCATGTGAGGCACTTCTCCGGGGATGGGGTGTGAGTCCATGTATATATACACAGGCATCATCTTCGATAAAGCTTATTCAAACCAAGAAGCCTTGGTAGTTTTTTATCAGGTTGAAATTCCGGACTCAAAAAACCACCAGAGGTTGACGTATAATGCAACTGCAAAATTAAAACACAGATGAGCATGAATGATTATCTTCAGCTTGGACATAGAACCAAAATTTGTATCAAGAAGTATGTTAAGAGAACATAGCAGACAAAGAAAACACCAAACAACTAGAGGTAAGCAATAACAGATACGAAAGAAGCAACACAGAAAGAAAAATGAAAAAATGATAGTGAACAAGTTGAGTCTGAATACTTAATCGTGTTGCATATCAGTATCCCAAAACAACCAACAGAAACGCAAGCCCACTACCAAGTTGCATTATACCATAAAATTTTCAATTTTTATGCGTTCAAGACTTCATGTTAAATGCTTGTCCTCAATTCTCTTAGTGACTATTATTTAGCTTAAAAAAGGATCAATTCCTATCTTGTTTTCTAGGAATAACAATTGTATTCTTTATGAACAACGAAACCCTTGAATTAAAATTAAGAAACCCCCTAAAGCCTCTGAAAAAAACAACCTAATGCATCATAAATCCACCGTTTTAGCATTAAATATTCGTATCTTAAACGGTCCCAATAAGAGCTTCTATGCCTGAATATTTTGGTGCATTTGAAGTAGATTCGCTTAAACTGGTGCATTAAAATACCCAAATTCACAATTAAAACATAATTAGTTACCAAATCCCTATAAAATTGCTGGCACAATTCATTCATTAAACAATCAACCGAAAATATCACTTACAATTTCCATAATCTCCCACAGATCACCAGACAACAATGAAATCAAACCCAAACAATCATTTGCAGAGGAGGAGGAAAGTGAGCAGTCACTTACATTTTATTGAAATGAAGCAACAGAAAGAAATTGAAAAGTCCAGCCACACGGTTCCGCAAATCCAATTGACTCAGTTATCAGCTTCAATCGATCCACTCACCCCGAAAACAAAAGATTTAAATTCTCGTGCTCTGAGAGTTCTCTTTTATCGACTTTGATTTGTTTTTTCTGCAATTAAAGTTGGGTTGGATATTGCCTTTTATATGGAACCTTTAAGGAGGAATTTTGAACGGTAAGAGAAGAAAAAAGCCTTCCTCTTCCTTCGAGATGTTTCGCGCGCCAACACAACTAACGGTGAACTCTCTAGAGTTTTCTTGCCACGTATGACCTGTTCTAATCGTCCACGTTTCGTGACTTATGTTCGATTTAGCTAAGATTCTAAAAAAAAAGAAGGAAAAAAAGGTCGATTTAGCTAGAATTCTACGTGGGCCCTTCGAGTAGGTTATAAGATATTGAGTTGGCCCAGATAATAGAGCTAATCCTGTATTTTAGACACAGCGCCCTAAAAGTTACCAGCCCATTGGGCTTGCATTCAGTTAATGACTTTGACAATTAAAAATATCCACCTCTTCCAAACGACATGTATTGTTCAAGCACAACTTCAAAGTTTACTTTGACATGACGTTTTCCCCTTCTTCCTCAACAAACAAAACATCATCTTTCCCCACCCTAGCGAAGTCGGTCTTTGATTGTAAACACCATGACTTTGAAGCTGCTTAGCAAACTACGAAATCAGGATATTCGAATCACTCGAGACCGCAGCCATCACCGATTCCTCAATGCCACCAGACTCTTCTCTGACCAACCAGTTTCGAATCTTTCGACACCAGATGATAATAATAATAGCAATGTTATTATTAAGAATAAACCGCAAACCACTACATCGTCTTTGAAACAGCACGAGCTTGCTAAATTCGCAGCCATTTCTGATACATGGTTAGTGACTTCCTTTTTTCAAAGCTTTCTGTGATTCAATCAACAGCAAGATGTTGAGTTTGTTTTTTTAATGATTTATTGATCAGGTGGGATTCAGAAGGTCCATTTAAACCATTGCATAATATGAACCCTACACGACTCGCTTTCATTCGCTCCACGCTTTGCAGACATTTCGGGTACGTGTACTGCTTCTGAGTAAATTATTATTTCTTGTATTCTTATCTGTTTTGTTGAATTGCCGTTTCTTAATTTGTCGCTTTATTTGCTTCAGTAAGGATCTGAACTGCGCTAGGCCTTTTGAAGGACTTAAAATTGTTGATGTTGGTTGTGGTGGTGGAATTCTTTCGGAGGTAAACTTATTTTTCTAGATTAATTCTCTGCGTTTTTGCCAAATTTGCAGCCATTTCGGACCAGATGCGAAAACAAAGCGTGAAACTGCGTTAACCTTAGAGCAACCAAGGTTCTTTCAAATTCAAGTCTAGGATTCAAGTGATAAAATCAAAGCAAAATCTTGAAAATGTTAAGGCTAGGCAATAGGACTCGGGTGTCTGTTGTTATCAAGGACCGAGTTTGAAACTGCCAAGGCTTGTCTTTGAACTTGTGTCCCATTCAGATATCGTCTAGGTTCCAAGCATGGATAAGGACTCCTGTTGTTTGTCCTGGCCGTTAGTTTAAATTTGCAAGAGGATATCGTCTAGTTTAGTAGATTTACTCTCCTGTTTTTCTTGTGGTGCTGGGACAATGGAGCCATAGAATATTGTATCTATGGTCAATGTCTTGACAAAAGAAGAATTTTAGGGTTCATAAACTAATTTATATCAATCTGTTGCAACCAATGGTAGATATGCTAAGATTTGATTAACTGAGAGATGAAAATATTAGTTTTTGGTTCTCATGCTTTATGGCTTAGTAAGGAGGTCTTGAAAAAAAAAAAAAAAGTGGCAAATGCTTGTGAAATATTTCAAGGTTTTATGGACACCAAATCATTCAATATCCTACTTAGGAATTTAATTTTTTTTCATATTTTTGGAAAGAAAATTACTGTGATTTCCAATAACTGGATTTGGTACAGTCCCCAGCGTGTATGCTATGTTTTTAAGTTTTTATGCTGGTATATGATTATATGATTATATTTATTATTTCCAAGTCAAGCAGAGATAGTACTGACTCTTTCATTTTCTTCTTCAGCCTTTAGCTCGGATGGGAGCAACTGTAATAGGAGTTGATGCAGTGCAGAAAAATATCAATGTTGCACGCCTTCATGCTGTATGATTAGTTTATATTTTAAACCACCGAGATCATTTTCTTTTTGAGATGATTTTCTGGATCATTATGTATTTTGTGCGTATTGCTGCAAACATAAGAAGGTCTTGGCTAATTAGTGTGCAAATAAGGGGCATGGACCTTAATAGTTACTAGTGAACAATGAGGCAAATTGGGGTAGGGAGATGCTGCTGCCAATCATGAATGTTCCTTGCATTTATATTGACTTCATATACTTGTTGAAAAGCGTTATTTCTTTGCCTTTTTTTTTATTTATGTGAAAAAAGTAAAAGTCAAAACACACAGAAAGACACTAATGCATGCAAGGTGCAATTGCTGAACCCACTCCAACTGTATGAATTGTATAGGATATTATTTAGTATTTGTATGTATGAGAATGTATATCCTGTGTAATGTAATTGTAATATATAAGAAAATACGTTTGATTGGGGTGTGCTACTGCTAACTGGCCTTGTAATCAGTGCTAACTCACTCTCCAACACTGAAATTGATATAAACCTGTACCTTCAGGGAAAGGGATGGGAGACTTGTGAAGAGTTTGAGTATTTTGGGGCAGAACTGTCAGCCCCAATGCTTGCATATCAAATGCATGCCATGTTTAGATAGTAGTGGAGTTGCTTACATAGTATCATAAGTAAATTGTTTCATAAACAAGAAGCCTTTTCTGTCTGATATTGAGTGTCCTTGGTAGTTTGATTAGACCAGCTCTTAATTTCTCACATTTACTCGTAATTTCCACCCCATCCCCTTCTTAGACAAATCAGTACTCAACTGCATTTTTATGTACATCACATCACCTTGATACCCAACTGAAAGCCGAAAATTCTAAAATTCAATATCCTCAAGGCTGTTCTGAATCAGGTGGTGCATGTATTCCAAAGTACTATTTATTGTTGAAGGAGTTGGTGGTAGATCGTGTTAGCAAATTCTACAAAGTTCAAAGGTTCGTTGAGTTTGTGTCGTCTCACCATGTGAAATACATCCAGAGTTACTAATGAGCAAGGTCCTTAGAAAGGGAGTGATGGTTTTCTTGTCAACTAAAAAGAAATAATAATAATAATAATAATAAAGACGAGAAAGGTCTTGGCTTTGTTAGTTATGTGATGTTCATTATTTTTGTCCCTAAATTGTTCAAATTTGAAGTTTTGTTATTACTTTTTATTGCAGTTAGTTATCTGTTGCTAAGCACAAAATCATCGTACAATCCTTACAAAGTGTTCAAATAATGCCTTATTTTATTCTTTTCGTTCAGAGACTGTTTTAGATTTCTACACTGATATTTGCTTGATCTATCTACTCAGGATTTGGATCCAGTGACTTCAAACATTGAATACTGTTGCACAACAGCTGGTATGCCAATATTGTTTTTCTAATTGACGATGACATGTTTTTCTGAATTGGAGTTGGTGGTACATATGTGGGAATATAGTCTAGTGTTGTTTTTTGCTCCTCGTAAAGCAATTTGGTGGATAAAAACTGAATGGGTTGCACTAATTAGTCCAAATTTTGTTTTTGAATGATGCAACTTTGGTTTCCATGATTTCCAGAAAGTTAATCATGCTTTGCAGTGCTTCTTTTACATGCCTTGATGGTGCATTTACATTTCATCAACAGTAAGGTTTTCTTTGAAATCTCTAGTAGTCATCTCCTCTACAAGCTTTCACATGAATTTGTATTCAATGTTTATGATTTATTAAAAAGACAAGACAGTTCACATTTGAAGTTATTATTGACTGAACGTTCCCAGAGTATTCGCATAATATTCTCTGGGACTTTTTTTCCAAGTTTGAGGCAATTGTCCATGTGAAATCTCTCATATTTTGTTTCCCACTTCCAATGCTGCTTCATCTGTAATCTTTATGTTACGAGCAAATTTTCCTTTCTGCGGTATTATCATGAAATCCTTTAGAAACAAGAATCATTGCATAAACAAAAGGAGAACCTTATATACATACATTTTCATGGACAGAAAAGCTAGTTGAGGAGCAGAGGAAGTTTGATGCTGTGATTGCACTGGAGGTACTCTCTCTCTCTCTCTCTCTCTCTCTCTCTATATATATATATATATATATATATATATATATCTTACGCAACCAGAGAATGCAGTATGCCACGTATGTAGATCCCATCTGGAAGTTCCTTGTGTGGGTTAGCAATCATCCTATATATATATATTTTTTTTAAAAAAAAAAAAATCTCTGATATCTGGCCAAATAATCATTCTTTCTGATTTTCGCTGTGGATAATAGAAGCTTACTCAGTTTTATATTTCACATCTCACTTCAATTTTGTATGATAATAAATGTACTCAAATATTTTGTTGTCCCTGTCTTGCTCCTACGCTATATGTTTGAGTGTTGATTCTGAATCTGGGGATGGAGAATACATAATTTTGGTGAATTCTAGAGTTGACTATTAATCAAGAACTATTGTGCAGAATGATGGAAGGTAGGATGGAATAATACTGTTCATACCATAATTGCATTTAGGAAAATAATTATCTTGGAAAGCTAAGATCCCAAAGAATATTCTGCATCTAGCATAGACATTTGCAGTTGCCTATTTTAAAGATTCTATCTAATACAAATCTACTTTGCTTAGCAACATGCTCTAGGTCTCTCTCTCTCTCTCTGTAACCTTTTCAGTTTAATTATTACCTAAGTCTGTAATGTTACCGAGGTGCATGTTTCCAGACTTGCATGAATAAGGGCTGATGCTAAAGGCATTTTACATTAATCATGAAGAGAGTTGTCTCTTAACTGGCAACTACTTCCCAGATGCCAAATGCTTCGTCTTGACGCAAGCTTTCCTGTAGAGGTGGCAAGTATCATAAAGAGGTTATGTTCTGCTACTTTAATCAACAAGGTGCAGGCATCACGATCCCTTACTCATCAAACTTTCACCAATTCATCTCATAAAATTCCATTTCTAATCCAATTTTTTTTTTAAAAAAAAATTCTTAGCCTTTAAACTGAAATTTCTCTATTGTCCATCCTAAAGCTTTTCTCCATGTATTTCCCACCATCTTCTTAGGAAGACTGTCTCTAGTCTTCTGGAATTTTAAGTCTGTCCTTTGTCAACTGTTCAGGCTATGATTGCAGGAGATGGGATAGGCATTGTTTCAGTCTAGAGACTACGCTGATCATTATCCTCTAAATGTCAATAATGGAAGTTGTGCTACATGCTTGAGTTACGGCAAGCATGTAGAAGAAACATATTCAGCCAGGACATAAATATCATGCCCGGTTTATTAATCTATGCTGCATGAACATATCGAATAGTGTATACCACTCATATAGGCATGGATCATATTGCTGCAAATTCAATGTTGAAATGACTTAAGAAGCCGACTTTGGAGATGTGATGAAAAGGCTTCCAAGGGATACTATTTGACAACACTCAGATATCAATCTCTGATAATCCTTGCGTTGAACTCTTCTCAAATCATGTCAGCATTTGCAGCCAATTTGTTTGTAAATAGATAATTTTTAATTTGAAGGTAATCGAGCATGTTGCAGCTCCTGCTGAATTCTGCAAGTCTCTTTCAGCACTGACTTATCCTGGTGGAGCCACTGTGTTATCAACAATTAACCGTTCTATGAGAGCGTATGCAACTGCCATTCTTGCAGCAGAGTACCTTCTCCATTGGGTATGATTCTCGCTCATTTTGGCATCTTTGTGCATGTTGTTAATATCCATGTGGAGATCCTTGCTTACTTGTAAATCATTTACCTTATTTATTGCACTTGCTGATTCTTCAGAACATGTGTTATTTTTATTGCATCTGTTAAATATCTCAGTTACTCCATGTATTTTCACCTACTTTTTGTTTGGATATTCATCTCTATAATGATTGGTACTTAGCAGAATGTTAATTTCAACAGTGCTCTGTGTATAGTGGAGACAATTATTTTCAATGTTATTCAAAATTATTTATGCTTCACATCAGGTTCTCATAAAATTTTCCCTGATATAGTTGCACTTATATTTTTAGGTTGTGGACATTCCAACTTTTTAGTTAACATGAACTTGATCCATACTATACGTGGTATCAAAGTGTTACAGGGTTTAGATGTTTACTGCAGATGAGTACGTCCCATAAAAAATTGTTTCAGAGTAAGAGGTGTGATATTAACAGATGAGAAACCTAATCCAAACTCCCACAGTTTTTGCTGGCAGTGGAACTGTGGAAGCATTTTATGACTCGTTTCTTTTTCCTACAGTGAAGTATGTGGCTTTATGTCTAAGAATATCTAGTGCATGCAAGTTTCTTATCGTTTTTGGTGTTGGTGGCTGTGGTGTGGTGCCAAGCTTTTAGGCTTCCCAAAATTTCTGAAAGTAATACATCGATGTAATATAGTTTGATTCTGCCCTTCTTTTGTTTGCTTTGTTTTGTTATTAATAACTGCTGCTTTACAGCTTCCTAAAGGCACACATCAATGGTCAAGTTTTCTTACTCCTGAGGAACTGGTACTTATCCTACAGCGTGCTTCTATCAATGTAAGATGGATGCTTTCCCTTTTGACATTTTGACGTCTACTACTGTTTCTCTGCTTCTTAGTAAATCCTTATTTCTTTGGGTTTGATGCTCTCCAGGTTAAAGAAATGGCTGGATTTGCTTACAACCCCTTGACTGGGCGGTGGTCTCTATCGGATGATATTTCTGTGAACTTCATTGCCTTTGCTACCAAAGATGGTCAATGACGAGAATGGTGTACAAAGTCAGGCATGCTGATTAAAAATTTTGTTCTAGGTATTTAATTTATATTTTTATTCTGTCTAGTAATAATAATTTCCATCTTGCTCTCTTCGTTATTAGTAAGGAATGGGGCGTAGAGAATCAATATGCTCCCGAAACTGTCCTCAGACCCATAATTTGATGCCCTATCAAGGGGCTCTAGCCTCAAGCTCTATGACCTGCTCCAATAGTCCAAGTCAACTTTTTGACACATAGTGCCTGGTTTATGAGAAACAGCGAAGTAAGCAACTTTATGTCCTAGTTAGTGGAGCAGGATGGAATTAGAGAAATTAAAGTGAATAGACGAAAATGAAATGGGAATCACTAGGCGAGATAATACTTAGGCGCATCCTCTCTAGGTTTGAGAATGGTCTGTGCTGCCATACCTAAAGCGACTCTTCTCATTTTAAAGTGAGCGAAATTTAGTTTCTGGTCCTCCAAAAGGTGATCTTGGCCGTAACAGCTTATGAAGCAAATAGCTGAATAACATGTATTGTGTCTGAGTAGCCACTAATAATGTACTGTGGATTTTGGTGGTGCTCTTCAGAATTCAGATGCACCCTATGTTTCTAATTCCTCAAATTCATTGTCACGCCTGAACTTGGGCTGAGTTTGGAATGGCATACAAGACACAAGGTACAAAATGTATGGTTTACAAAGATGGACACTAAAGCCATTTTGCCTGTCTCTGGACAGAGATGAGCTAAATTGTTTTTTTTTTTTTTTTTTTTTGCTTGACGGAGACGGAAGCATGAAATTTTATTCTTACTGTACGTTTATAAACTTTTTAAAATATTTACTCATGCTCTACGCTTATCAATCTTAGCTATTCATTTTGGGTGAACTATTTTTGATAATTGGATTTGCTTAACCCCAACCCAACCCCCCACCCCAACCCCCCCCCCCCCTCTCTTAAAAAAAAGTCAAAAAGCTAAAAATTTTAAAATACAAGAAAATAAATGGGAGAGAGACTTTTTGGCGATCTAACTATCCAGGCATTGTTCAATACCACCATCCAATGAAAGCTCTTATCGTTATAAATTCATAAACAAAAAAATTTAACATTTCATTGCTAGGAATGAAGTATATTTGGATTTGAAGTCTTAGATCTAGAAACTTTCGAATCTAATATTAGGTTGATTTGTTGTTTAAAAATGATTTTTGACATTAGATTTGTGTTTATAAATAAGAATAGTGGGATTTTTTTTTATAATCGTTTTCGAGTGAAACGATGCAGAAATCAGAAGCTTTAAAATTTCCCTTGGGTTTTTGCCGGAATGGGCTTAATTCGTCGAAATTCAGCATACCAGAGATGGAAGGGAACGTTGGATTGTCTTGTTTTTTTTTTTTTTTTTTTTTTTTTTTTTTTTTTTTTAAATTTAAGGGCTGGGCTAGAATTAGCCCAGGTGCGGGTGGGCTCAACTCAAAGCCAAGTTTGTTTTCTTTCGTTTTTTTCATTTTCTATTTTTTTTTTCCTGAAAATTGCATTATATTTAAATATTTTTCTCTTTTGAACTTCTTATTTTAAATTTTAATCACTTATGCATATTATAAAAATCTACCATAAGTTTATATTTGTTATCAATCTATTTTTATTTGATTATGATGTCATTTTTAAGTAATTTTTTTTAACGAAAAAAATATAATGAAAGTAAGATATTCAAAATGTAGTGAAATAAATAAAAAAATATCCATCTTGTTTTCCATGATACAAATATAAGAAGATAAAAGAATACAAGAATGAATGTACATTCATTTTACTATAAGCTATAATGTTTTCTTATTGAGTGAAAGAAATTTAACCTTTATAACTATTTAAAAGAAATAACAAGTAAAAAGTATCTAAAACATATACCAAATATAACATGAATAACAAACACATATAAGTATAAAACAGACTTTCAGGGTGTTTTATTCTGTTTTCTCTCACGACATCAAATAAAGAAAAGAACGAAAACGTATGTATTATTTATCATATCGAACACAAAGTAGTTTTGTGAACTTTGTCCCTGATCTGTCCTTTCATATCTGGTCTTTTACTTTCTATTCTGAATGTCATTCCAAACCCAACCTTAAGGATTGGGCTGAAATAATGCCATTGTAGGGCTTTATTGATCTCTGTTTAGCAGCGCAAAATGTAAACGAGGGCAGCTTGGTTGATGCATGCTTGTGCCTCGGGGCAATTATGTTATTGTGTTCATGGCTTTCCTAGCTACATTTGGGGTTGGCCAGACATCAGTGATCAACCTAAGCGACCATTGTGATTCTACCAGGTGCACTGGTTTGAGCCATGCATGGAATATGATGGCTCGAAACTACTTCCTTTCCTCAGCTGATCACGATGCAAGGTGACTGCGACAGGCACCGGAATTTTACTTTGGGGGCAAGTTATTATTCAGTTTATTATAGAAAGACGGTTCAAAATCAAGGTCAAGCATCATTTCTCTGTGATGTACTACTAGAAGGTGAAATTTTTTTGGCGCATGTTGCCCTCCTTGATTTTTTGATAGAAAACTGTTGGACTCAGGAGATCAAACGAAAACAGAAAAATAGTAGGAATAAAAACTGGAAAGGATGAAAACAGCTGATGCCTTTTCCAGAATTACAAAACATCCTTAAATACACAAACTTCTTAACTAAAATCCCTATAAATATGATATAAACAACTAGCCAACTCACTACTGGAGAATAGCAACTAACTACCACGCTTCCTAGTTACAAAATAATAACAAACAAAATAGAAAATGCATAAAGACATGGTCAACAATTCCATATCTGCTTATTTCAAATTAGCTATTGAGGCATACAGACAACAAAAACTATGTAACCGCTTGCAAACATGGAAACTTCTGGTTGCCTGCATCAAAGCCAATCGTGTCAATTTGCCTACATTAACTATCAAATTGATTTTCCTATGAAGTGATCACGGTTAAGTTTTAATGGTTTTGAGAATTCATAGTTCTCAACAAATGTCTCGTGGCTGAAAAAAAAAAAAAAAAAAAGACGTCTTTGTTTAAAGTGGTCATGGTTAATTTAACCATCGTTTTCTCTTCACCCTAATGACCAAGGGCTCGTGACGAGAGTGTTTACGTAGTCAGGTCCTCAGCCAAACCGAAAATACACTGGTGAAATAAATACAACCTGACATGTTCGAGGTTCGACAGTTAAGCACTTGCCTAACTTCTGTTTGACTTCCAATTCGACATATATACAAGCATATACCGTGCATTGGCTCACAGCCAAGACATACCCTCATGTTCTTTCCTTTGGTTGCAACAATGACCACTAAACTCCATTCAGGAACCGCACCCTCTCACTGCTTGTGCTGCTTTCCTTAGTTCTCAAATCAGATGCTGGAGGCATAGCAGTCTACTGAGGCCAAGATGAGAAGGAAGGCACTTTCACTGACACGTGCCCTAGGAAAACACCATATTGTTAAAAAAGCTTTCCTCTCAACATTTTATTACTAAACACCACAACTCAATTTAGCTGGTCAGTATGATCCAGCTTCAAATGGTTGCCAAAAATTCTCTTGAGGCATTAAAATTGCCGAAATCAAGGCGTGTAGTTTATGCTTTGTGTTGGATATGGTGCTGGTAGCTACTCCTTCTCATCGATTGATGGTGCTAGGAGTGTCGCGGACTATCTATGGGAAAACTTCCTTGGAGGGCAATCAATTTCGCAACTGCTAGATGATGCTATAGTGGACGGTATTGATTTTGACATCGAGCAACGTGGAACTGCCTATGCTGCACTTGCTCGAAAATTGTCCGAGCGACGGCAAGGAGGCAAAAAAGTGTACTTTAGCAGCTGCACCACAATGTCCGTTCCTTGATCACTGGCTCAATGGTGCACTTTCAACAGGGCTATTTGACTATGTTAGATTCAATTTTATGACAACCAGCCTTGTGAGTATAGTTCAAGCAATCCTGACATTTAGGAAATCTTGGAACAATGGACATCATCTATTACAGCTAGTAAGTTTTTTGTTGGACTACCAGCAGCCGTTGTGAGCCAACAAATCAGCTCACATCACAGGTGTTACCTTTTGTGAAGGCTTCTTCAAAATATGGGGGTGTCATACTTTGGGATAATTAAGTACAACGATGATCAAAGTGGTTATAGTTTCAAAATTAAGAGCAGTGTTTGAATTCTTCTAGAGAATTCCAAGACTAAGAGCAACGCTTGAATTCTCTAAAAAGAGTTCATAAAAGGGTTAGTAGCAAAAATGCCACTGACGTAAATGTGTGTTACTGATGTTATATTTTAGAGTCAGTTTTATCTTTGATGTTAATTAATAGTGTCCACATTGCTCTTCCATCAATATTCTGTCAAAAGTATGGTGGTTTGAATAGAAGGGCTAAACGGTACAAAAATTCTTTGAATTTTAATTCATTTAAAAATCGTTTCCTCAACTTTTAATTTCAAATTGGATCTCTTTCCAACCATTTTTCATTTGAGATCAAATTTTTTTGTTAGATTTTCATCAATTTTAACATATAAGTGTAATTGTTCATAAGTAATTAAAGAACATTTAGAAAGAAAGAAATAAGTTTTGAAAAAAAAAAAAACAAAGTACTCATAATTTTTGACATATTTTTATCTGTTGGAGAGGTTGTAGAGTCAATCACATGCAAATTATGTATAGTTCTATAGTTAAAATTGATGAATACCCAAAAAAAAAACTCAATTTCAAATGAAAAATAGTTGAAAGAAGGTTCAATTAGAAATTAAAAGTTAAAAAAATGACTTTCAAAAGATTTAAAATCAAGAAGAGGTTTAAATTATTTAGTCTAAAAAAATTTCACCATAAATAATAATAATTATTATTATTTTCTTACGCTGGCCATTACCATCATCATTATTACTTTTTTTTTTTTTTTTTAATGTGTAGCAAGTGTTTATGTTGTTTGTTTTTGGATTTTGCCTTTACATGATTCATTTGCTCTTCAAATTGTTTTGATCTAGACTTTGTATTATTTTTTTATATTGGATGAGTTTCGTACTCTTTGTTTTAGTTTGTTATTGTCTTTCTATTATAACACCGTTAGTTGTGAGCTAATGTGGCATGTCTATTCTTTAAAATATGATGCGTATCATACATAGAATCTTAATAGAATAACACAATTAAAACAACTCAAAGATTTCCAAGTGAAAATAGGGATATTCTTCTTTGATATAGATAATTAGTTATTAGTCAATATTATTATCGTTTTCATTTTAATTTTGATGAATATATTTTCATTCTATTTTTTTAATTGCATGTTAGATTTGTTTTGTATGCATTTTATTATTTTTACATAATTATAATAATTTTTTAATTACTATTTAAAATTTTACTATAATGAAACTCACATATGACAAGTTTTGCAGCGTTCAAAGGTGATTCTAAAAACACAATAACATAAAAACTAAAAAAAGAAAAAATAATAATGTGAATAATGAACTCTTTGAATCTTTTTTTGATTGAACTCTTTTATTGAGATCATGTCATGATTTTAGAAATAAATGTGTCATATCAGCTCACAACTAACAACGTTATAACAGGGGAATAAAAATAAAACAAAATAAAGAGTAGATGGACTCATCAACATGAGAAAAAGTGTATAATCTCAATTAAAATAATTCGAAGAGTGTAAGAACCATATATGAGCAAAACCTATTTGTTTTTAAAAGGATAGATACCTAACCATTCAAAAGGCAAAAAAAAAAAAAATAATAATAATAAAATAAATAAAAAATAAATAAATAAAATCACTTCAGGCCTTATACTTTGAACTTTTAATCATATTGAATGCTGTACTCTATTTTGGATCATCCCAACTCGTCTATTTAAACTCTTGAGACTGTTTAATCTTTTTATCTATCTCCATTGCTGAAGTCCATTAGTTTGACTAATGCTATCAGTTGATCAATTCTTGACCAATCAAATATGAACATGTAGCTAGCTAAAAATCATTAGATACCCCTCAACTATACGAATTCGATTAAGCTAAACCTTTAATAATAAATTGGACTTAACTAATAAATAAAGGATAAGAAATTATAAAACCTATTCTAATAATTTTTTAATAATTTTCAATTTTTATGCTTTATTTTAAATAAAGCATAAAAGGAAAGATTTAATAGTTTTAATAATTTTATATGATTTATTTTATTAGTTAATGTAACCTAATAATAGCTAAGTCTTTTATTTTATATTTCATTTTACTAGTTAAGTTTAATTTATTGTCCAAATGGCTAGTATGACCAAATTAATATAATAGTGAGGAATTTGATTATTTCTAAACAGACTAGAATTAGTGAAGTCTCCACGTGAATCAAATTAAAGGATTCGAATTATAGAAAAGGAAGAAAGGGTTAAAAAGCCTTAAAGATTTAAGTAGAAGGATTGGTAGACTCCAAAAATAGAATAGACGGTTTGAACATAACTAAAAATTTAAAAAGTATAAATGCACGCGGTGACTAATTACTAAAAAAAAATTAAAGTAAAATCATGTTTTATTATTTATATCACTATTTGAAACACTATTTACACACTCATAAATCATTATTCATGCTCTCACAAATCACTATTCCTTTCACTATTTATGTTACTTTTGTAACACTTTGGTCCTTGGTTTTTTATACTTTTTTTTTCAATTTTAAACTTTAATTGTATTGTGATTTAATCCCATTTTGTTTTAATTATTTTAATTATTTAAAATTAACTACTTTAATTTGTCCTTTTTTTAAACTATCTTCTTTTTTTCAATTTCAAACTTTAATTTGTTAATTATTTTTATTATTTAAAATTTACTACTTTAATTTGTCTTTTTTTAAAAAAAAATTTCTTTTCTTTTTCAATTTCAAACTTTAATTATATTGTGATTTGGTCCTATTTTTTTTTAGTATTTTTTTAATTATTTTTATTATTTAAAATTTACTACTTTAATTTATCATTTTTTTTTAAATTCTCATCCAATTAATTTAAAATTATATTTACTTGACAGCTTTTGCTTTGTTTTTCTATATGTATGGATTTTGAAAATAAATTTTTACAACATGATTATTTTTCTTTTGAAAAATAGATTTAGATAATTTTTAAATTATAGTGGAATGATTAATATATATAATTCTTTTTAAATAAATTTTTAGATTAAAAATGTATTCCAAATAATTTTTCTCGATTTTTTTGATATTATTTAAAATTTACTACGTTAATTTATAATTTTTTTTAATTTCAAACTTTAATTATATTTTGATTTGGTCTATTTTGTTTTAGTTTTTTTTTTGTTAATTATTTTTATTATTTAAAATTTACTACTTTAATTTGTCATTTTTTTTAAATTCTCATTCAATTAATTTAAAATTATATATATTGACAGTTTTGATTTAATTTTTTATATGTATGGATTTTGGAATAAATTCTTAGAACATGATTTTTTTTCTTTTGAAATATAGATTTAGATAATTTTTAAATTGATATATATATAATTTTTTTGAAATACATTTTCAGATTAAAAGTGTATTTCAAATAATTTTTTCTCAATTTTCTTATATTATTTAAAATTTACTACATTAATTTTTCATTTTTCATTTTTTTTTCAATTTCAAACTTTAATTATATTGTGATTTAGTACCATTTTGTTTTAGTGTTTTTCGTTAATTATTTTTATTATTTAAAATTTACTACTTTAATTTGTTATTTTTTTTAAAAAATTCTCATCCAATTAATTTTAAATTATATTTATTGATAGTTTTGATTTATTTTTCTATATGTATGAATTTTGGAATAAATTTTTAGAATATGATTATTTTTTCTTTGAAAAATAGATTTAGATAATTTTTAAATTATAGTGGCATGATTAATATATATAATTTATCTAAAATACATTTTTAGATTAAAAATGTATTTTAAATAATTTTTTCTTGGTTTTTTCTCAGAAAAAAAGCTCAAATTAATTAATTAATAGTTGAAAGTAAAATGTGAAAAATAAAAAGAAGATGGTTGCTTTGCGCGGGAGGCTCGTATTCAAGGACTAGCCATGCGGAACATAGAAATAAAAAAAAATATTTAAAAAGGAGGAAAAAAAGTATTAACATGTTTTATTAATTTGTTTCTTCTTTATATAATCAAAATTAATCGAAATCAAATTTGTAATAATTTTTATTTTAGTCTATTAACTTCAAATTTAGTCAATAGATTCCTTGCAAGTTAATTTTTTTATAGTATTTTTTGTTTTAGATTGAAAAGTCTAAACTCACTTAGTATAGTTATGATGTATAAAAAAATATTGAATCGTTGTTTTTTAGAAGTTAACTATGCAACTACTACTACACTAAGCATTTATTATTTATTTATTTATTTTTGAATATTTTAAAATTAACTTATTTAAAACTAAATAATTAAAATTATGTTTTGGTTTAACCGCTCAATGATTCAACTCAAGTATAGTTTTTATTTTAATATTATTCATTCTTTTGTAAATAATTATATAAAAATTAAATTCATATTTTTTCAAAAATCGATATTCTCATTAACATTAAATAAAAAAATAATTTGCTTAATTTCGTGTAGGCTTTTAATAATTATTGTTTATGTTTTTCGACACAATCTTATAAAATACTAAAGTTGTTTTTAAAAAAAATTATTTAATTTTCTTTTTAGATAATACTCCATGGATTAACAAGGATAAATCTTTTTTCTAAAGGAAAAATTATGAAAAACACGAATAAGAAATAGTTAAATACACATTTTTTTATTATAAAATTATAAATAATTTTTTCACTTTTGATTTCATATATTTTTATAGATTCACATCATAAAACAGATTATCAAACTAAAATGATTTTTCTAAATAATTTTATATATTTTATCTAACCCGCAGACGTAGCGCAGACAAAAAAAACTAGTTTTTTACTAAAGAAAAAGTAAGGACATTGATTAGTAAAAAATGAAACTATGCACTATTAATGACTAGTAGAGAAAGAGGTATGCACATACTATGAAAGATAATGGTGTAGAACTGCCAGTGATGGTTTCCAAAAAAACTAAAAGAGATGGCAAAATCATTGTGTCTTCTACTACAAAACAAGATTCAAATGTCATGTGCGTTCTACTATTACAATAACAATACCTTTTTTTTTTTTTTCCATTTCTTAGATTTTTTTTCTCCTTTGGCTTCCTAATTTCCTTTCTATAATTTTTTTTTTTTTAATTTTGATCCTAGCCATTCATATAGAAACCTTAACAATCATGACCATTAAATCCTAATATATAACATCATTTTATCCCAACCTCCATCTTCTCCCATCTTCATCCTTCTCTCTCTCTCTCTCTCTCACACACACACACACACACAAAACTAAATGCGTATTTGTTTTTGGAATTATTCAATTTTTACTCTTTGATCCTTTTTCTTGCTTCCTCACCTCCCAACAACAGTCCGCTCACTGTCGATCCCTTTCTAAGACCAATAGCAAGCCGGTGATTACCCTCTCGCCACCAATAGCCAACCTTTCACAACCCTCCGTCGCTTTCAGCCAGCCCATCATTACCCTTCTCTCATGTTCGTTTTTTTTCTTTTTCTTTTTCTTTTTCTTTTTCTTTTTCTTCTTTCTTTATTTGGTTCTTGTTAACACTCAATTCCCCCTTATTATTTTCTTATTGTAAAAAAAAAAAAACTAACAATAATAAAAACTATAAAATAGATGCAAATAACAAATAAATAAAAACAAATATAGAAAAAAGAGGAAAGAAATCAATTTAAATAAATAATTCAAATTAACTTAATAAAAAAAAGAGAAGAAAGTTCAAGATCCAAAACAAACCCGATCAAGGGGAAAAAAAAGCCAAAAAATACTAAATCATTAAATTAAAAAAAAAAGATATGATTTTTTTAAAAAAATTAAGAAAGGCCCTAATTAATTATAATTTAGGGTGTCATTGAAGTTCGGACAACCTAAATTATGTTTAATTAGATGAATTAGAAGGAATTGGAGACCAAAACCAAATTTTACCCAAACAACATAATCCCCACCTATAAAAAACTCATTTTCTCTCCACACACATAAGCCTCCATCTCCCTCAAAAAATTTCCAGCAACCATTTCTCATCTTTAATTGATTTTCAAGCTCCTCCATCATCAAAACCCATAAAAACATTACCATCCCTACACCATCCAAGCCACCACCCTTAATTAAAAACACCATCAACCTTCCCTCTTAACTTGGCCAACCACCACAAGCACCCCCACACATCTAGCCATCCTTCATCACCCAACCCCCCACCCCTAAAAAAATCTTTATATGAAAAAAATAATACAAAAACAAGCCAAACACGTCCTTACTTGAACAAGTGAACCCGTCCGCCCATTAGACTCGACCAAAACTTCTTCTTCTAAATTAGTCACCTTTTAATCAATATTGCTTCCAATCACCACCATCGATTGTTAGCCCAGCTGCAGATCCACCTGTTCCCATCCGTTAAAGGAGAAGAGGACATCGACGGAGGGAGAATCGAAGATAGAACCACCACTACCTAACCCACTTAGCAACTTGGTCGTATCTCATGATTCGAGGCCAAATCATCGATTTCTATCACCATAAAATTAATCATCCACCTCTAAAAGAAGTTTCCCAGCCAAAATAGACAAAAAAAAAGAAAAAGCTTAATCGACGATGATCTATTTGTACAACCCAATAAAATTGGTCGAACAAAGTCAAATCAGACTTCTTAACTATTATAGAACCACTCTCTTCGGACTCATGAGTTGATTGGTGATCTCAAAATCCCCTAACATCATTAGAATTTTTATTAGTAAAAGGAGGAGATTCGATTGAAACTTTGAAGCCACCAATCTTCCTTCTTTGATGTTGACGACAATTGCCACTATCACAAACGAGTCGACAATAATTTGTTATATAACATGAACTGGTTCACATGTTTAAAGGACCATCGAACGGTGATCGGGTAGTCGATAGTGGTGCTTCGTCTTCTAAGGGCATTTTGGTAATTTTATAGTATAGGGTTATTTTGGTAATTTTATATTCAAAGGCCTTTTGGTCATTTCATTACTAACTAGTGGTGATCTAGTCATCATATAGCAACCTTTTTGATACCCATAAATAGTTAATTCCTCATTGGTCGATCGAAGGAAGTAAAATTGATCCAAAGAAAGAACTTCTAACATTCTCACAATGTTTGGATAACTTTTGAATTTATTTGAATTTTTTAAAATGATGAATATGAATGGTGAAAATATTGTGTTATGAATGATTGTACGAGTCTAATGCTCTGTTTGATCATGCTTGGAATTTTTACATGCTTGTTTTTTGTCAAAATGAAGTCGTCGATGGCTTTTCACTTATGTGATGAAGACGTCAATAGCTTCTAAATAAATTTTATCTATGTTTTGTTTTATCAAAAAAATAATTGTCGGTGGCTTCTCACTTATATGGTCGAAGATATCCATGGCTTCTAATCAATTTGTATGCCTATTTGTTTATCGAAATGAGGTCATGTCGGTGGCTTTCAACTTATATGGATGAAGCTATCGGTGGCTCTTAAACTAGTTTTATTTAATTTTTAATTGTTAAAATGAACTTATCGGTGGCTTCCTACTTATGTGATGAAGCCGTTAGTGGTTTTGAAATTATTTTTCTTATTGTTTGCTTATCCGAAACAAAACCTTTGATGATTTTTTACTTATATGATGAAGTCATCGGTAGCTTTCATATCAATTATATGCTCCTTACTCGAGCAAAATAAAGTTTTCATTGGCTTCTCACTTATGTGATAAAGTTATCAATAACTTCTTAAATCCCTAACGCGAAGTCATCGATGGCTTTCCACTGGTGTGAGTGAGGTTATAGGTGACTCGTTGCTTATGTTAATAAAAACCTATCAATGTTTAGAAACTTACTTACTTATCGGTATAAGTCATGTTCGCTAAAGTTTACCCAAAATTTTAATTATTTCCATCTTTACCTTTTGAATATGGGTATTGATCTTAGACTAGCCTGGATCTCGAATTACTCGCTACTTCATCCTTATAAAATAATTTTTTTTAAATAGGCATAGAAACATAATTTAGTAAAATTATATTTTTATTTTCACATGCAAACAATATAACATACCTCAACTAGGACGGGATGACAATGATGTTATATCTTTTTCTTACTTAACCAACCCCTTACCTAGATATCTTTGCAAGGCTAGTATGTTTAGGATCTTCTAGTTCTTCTCAATTAGTTAGGTGGTGACTCCATTTTTTGACATTCCCCCGTGAGCTTACGTCGATAGTTCTAATAAGTAAGAAAAAGAACCATTCATTTTTTTTAGAACAAAGAGTTATAAAATAAATTCTTTCAAATAGGCATGGAAAAATAACATAGTAAAATCATATTTTTATTTTCACAAACAAATAATACAACATACCTCAACTAGAACGGGATGACGGTGATGTTATATCTTTCCCTTACGTAACCGACCCTACCCAAATATCTTTGTAAGACCAAGTATGTTTAGGATTTTCTAGTTCTCTCCGATTAGCTAGGTAGTGACTCTATTTTCCCGCATTCCCTATGAGCCCACGTCAATAGTTCTAATAAGTAAGAAAAAAACTATTCATTTTTTTTTATAACAGAGAGTTATGTGAGGATTTGTTCAAGAAATGGTCAAAACTAGACGATTCTTGCTTCTCCGTCAAGAATGTTTCTAGTGGCATAACAAATCTCTATGAGTATTATTAGTATTATTATCATTTTTTTTCATATTTGCTCCTTCTACTGTCTTTTTGTGCTAAAAAATTATCTATTTCCACACCTAATTGAGAATTTATGTAGTGTTGAAGATATCTATAAAGGGAAAAAATGGAAATAAGGTGTCTATAACTTTCGGATTATATGGTCTTAACATCGATTATGTTATCAATTGAGAATGTGAGCTTTAAGTGATTTTCTATAGTTTGTTTGATTTATTGAAAAAGAATTAGAGCTTTAATTTCTTTGGTGTATCATTTTTTGTAATTACTTATAGTAAAAAAACATATTTAAGCTATAAAACACCTCTCGATTGCGGGATTTGGTGCTAGATTGCTTGGAGCATTTGGAAATGGTATAGTCTAATCTTTTATGAATGCATAAATACTGATTTCGTAAGATAATAATGATAACACTCGCTTACTATTCTATGTTTTTATTTAGTGGTTAGTTTTTTTTTTTTTTTTAGATTGGAAACTATTCAAACAAAATTTTTGTATGAGAGAGTGATTATGTTTCAAGTCTTTTGATTGATTGGCTCGTTATCTCGTTGATTATTTCGTATGCCTTTGATGTTTAAGGTGTAGTATCTATGGTTCTTATTGCCTTTTTTGTTCAATAGAGAGTGGTTATGCTTCTCTTCTTTGTTTTTCTTTTATGTTATGTCTCTTCCCTATCCCTTTCCTTCTCTCTCTCTTTATCTCTTGATTTTTCTAATCTTGCATTTTTATCAATTACAAACATGAAAGAGGCAAAAATGGTTGCTCGAAGAAGCTCAATTATGGAATGACATCTTTAAGCTCTATGAAAATGGTAAATTTTCTAACTATGTCTTACTTTCTTGGTTTATGTTTCTTAAGCATCTAGTTATTTTATCCGAAATTGATTTGGTTTAAAATTTTATTAGTTCAACTATGGGATATACTTATTTGTTATTATAATAGTCATGTCCATTAGTTGTTAATATTTCATGTCCAATTGCCACTTTTTGTTGTTGAGAAGCAAAAGAAATATGAGACAATTTATCCAAGGAGATTTACAATTGAACTGTAGAAAAATATATAACGATCATGTTGTTGGTGTATATGACAATCATGGTCAAGCTCTAGCCGAAACCATTTTTCTTCCTCTCGTAAAATTTAAACCATCCAAGCAACATTGCATTCCCTCATGCTTTTAAATACCGTTATTGCTAAATTAATTGCATCAAAATGGCATTTGGCTTAAAAATATTAAAAACTTAATAGTTTGAAAACAATTTTTATCGGTGATGATAGTGGTTAATTTGTTGTCTTTGCATTGTTACAACTTAAAAACAATATTGTTGGCCATCTATTATTTTATGATATTAGTTAAAAGCAACTCATTAACAAAAAGACAAATTAAAATCTATGCATTATTGCAAACCGAATATGCTCGCACTTTGCACCTCTTTAACACAAGGAAAAAAAATACATAATCATGTTGTTTATTTTCAACCACTCGCAAACACACCATACCATGACCACCTTTTTTTAAATAGCAAACCAACAAAATAATGACCATAGAAAAAAAATTTCAACCACCAAATGACAACATACGGGACCATAATAATACCATGTAATAATTTGCTTTTCTAACCTAAATACACACTTCCCACTAACACCTTTTCCAAAGCATTAATTTCCCAGCCAAAACATACTCATAAACTAACACCAAATTTATCTTCCTAAGACCATATTCATTAACAACCAAATCTTCTTTAAACAAGAAAAAAAATTGAAAAAAGCCATTTGCTTTCACATACGCAGATTTTAGCAATACACAAACAAATAAATTAAACACTTAAATTAAAAAAAAATAACTTATTCTAAGATAAATTAAGCCTTTCATCGAACATACCACTACTCAAACATCAAATAAACTATTAAAAACCCAAAACCTATTCGTGACAAAAAAAATTAAACTCGTATGTCTAACAATTCCCAAACTAATCCAATTGCTATTAAATTTAAACAAAAAAAATCTAGTTGTTTTTACTCAACCTTATATAAATGATCCTAATCACACAACCATAAGATTTTTAAAAACAATAAGTTTCTCTCTTCTCTTGTTTAATCAATATGGTTCAAAAACAATGTCTACACTCCATGTAAGAAAAAGATGCTAGATATATTATATTTCTCTTTAATTCACATAAACACAAAATCAATTCAAATAAATCTATCTTTATATTTTAATATCTAAATAACTTTGAAAGAAATTTGCATTTATGATTTAGTTTTATTATTTAATTACCAAATTTTTTCTTAAGTTGCGACAATACCTCCATTATACTAAACATATATAATCACATAAATTAAGGGTGTATGTATATAGTGAAATAAATTCAGATCTGAATTATTTTAATTTTCTTAATTATAAGTTAACACAAATAGTTACCCTATAAAATAAATTTATTTCCATACATCCTTATTTCTTCTTTAATATATTCGTTTTGTTTTTATCCAGACTTGATTTTGAACCATCAAAGATAATATTAGGCTTTTTAGGATTTTTGATTTGTTTAAAATTTCTTTTCTAAACTTGTATAAGTTTTATTTGACATATAAAGTTATATTACAATTGCAATTAATTGATAATTAGTGTGTTTTTAGGTTAGCTAAAAAATTATTAATTGTTTTTATATTTTCTAATCCTTTTTTAAATGGTTAAAGGGAGGAAAAAATACCGCATAACGACTCACATGTCGGATAAGCTAATCCTCTCTACCAAGCAAGATATAGACACATGTCATAAGTAGGGCTCAACAAATTTTCCATCACAAACAACCAATGGAAACACTTCGGATTCACGTGTATAAAATTATAAAGATAGTGTCCAACGTTATAAAATTATAAAAGAAAAATTAAAAAATTTAAGATGGATCACTATTCATAACACTCGTTCATCCAAATTCAAGTGTACTATTTATTTTTAATATACAATTGTATTTTTTCATTTTTTTTTAGGTGTTCATGTAATACTCGAAAGAAATTTTACATGATAATATATGTGTGTATATGTGTGCAAATGTGCTTTATTTGTATATGTAATTTAATATTTTGTTATGTACTTAGATTATGTCATGATTAGGTATAAAGTTTTAAGATATACTATATATTTTTTGGGTATTATAGATAGTATTTTTATAAATAGGAATTAATCCTACAATCTTAGCCTAAGCTATTAAGAATTAAAGGATTAAAATAGTAATAATAATGAAATAATAATAACTTTTACTAGCTTTTAAAGGGAATGTTAGTGGATATGAAAGAAGAGCAAAAGTTTTGAAACATATATTAAAATTAAAGAGGAGACATGAATGGCCATGAAAGAAAAAAAAATGGCCATAAAAGAAGAAGGTTAGTGGCTATGAAAGAAAGTGGCCATAAAAGAAGAAGGTTAGTGATCATGAAAGCAAAGAAAGTGATCATGAAAGAAAGCCACTTAGTGGCCATAAAAGAAGAAAATTAATGATCTTTTATTATTTTTAATTCATGCATTTAAAATTTTTAAATATTTCAACCTCCTATGCCTATATATAGGGTGTCATTCTCCTCATTGAGGAAAGCTATTTCATAAGCATATATTTCAAAAGAGAGAGAGAGGGAGAGAGAATATAATTGAGTAAGAAGTGAAGTCAAAGATATTTGAAAGAAGAATCAAGTCATGGTGATTCAATATTGAAGGTAAGAAGAATATTTAATTTAATTATTTGTTTCTATATGATTTTAGGTAGAATTGAATTTGAAATTTTATGATTTAGGATTGATTAGTAAAAAATTATATTTTAGTATTAAAATCTTAATTTTTTTATTAGAATATTTGACGATTAAGTGTATTTAAATAAGAATTGAAAAGGTTAAGTTAAAATTTAATAACATTAGATTATATGAATATAATTAGAGAAGAATTGAATAAATTAGAGTAGAGTTGATGATTTAATTAGGATTTTTAATTTAAGAGAAATTACAAGAAAAGAATAGGAATTAATAAAAATTAAATGATTAGATATAAAATAATAATATTTAATTTCTTATGTTATATGGTGTGTATGTTCAAGGTTTAAATCAAGTCGAGGTATCGATTTTTAGAGAAAGGTTACAATAAACGAGTGGTCTTAAGCGAATCAAGTAAGTGTACCTCACCTACACCATAGACATAAATGCTATGTGTTTTTATGTGATTGATGTGATATGATGTGATGGTCTTGAGGTGCATTCATACGCATGTATATGTTTTACATATTGATTGAAAGAAAATGTTTTAAGTAAATGAATGAGGTTATTTTTTTAATGCATATTGAGGTTTAAAGGTTGAGGTTGCCTATGAGGCATAAATGTTGAGGTTTAAAGGTTAAGGTTTGATTGTTAAATGATAAGGTTAATGTTTTTATGCATGTTTTTATTGAGGCTATATCATGCTAACCGATGTTAGTATCTTTTAACGAGCCCAAATGAGAAAAAGAATTTTAAAGATATTCATGTATAAAAAATTTTAATGTAAAATCATGCATGTTACACTTATTGGGATATTCGTATCTTACGTTTGTTTTATGGTGTAGGTAATGATGCAAATGTTGAGGATGTTGATGCTGCTTCCAACGACTAACGACTCATATGCCTAGCTTTGTGTGTTCCTAACTATTAGGTTATGCTTTAAATAAATATTTATTTTTAAAATAATAAGTGCATTGATGTTAAACCTATAAATGTTGAAAAATTTTACTTGGAATTTGAGTATGACTATTGGGACAAGATTATTTAGGAATGATTAATTATAGTGAGAGATGTTTTATAAATGATGAAATTTTAGAATAACGCTTCCTCTATGTTAATGAGAAAATCTTATAGTCATATATTATTAATGACATATTTTAAATTGACATATTTAAAGATAAATAGGATTAAATTAGGAACTTGATTTTAAGAAAATAAAAATGATATAAGTTTTAGTATCAACCGGTTCGATCGTGACCCTTCGAGTGAGGAGTCTCGATTGACGGGCATTATAGTTCATGTGCAAATTTGATATTGTGTTCCATTTCTTGATGCTTCCAAAATAAGTTTTATGTCCCTAGATGGATTAGGAGCGCATGCTTGCCTCTTTTTTTTTTTTTTTTTTTCCTTAAGCAACTTTGTTTTTCAAGTGGGTGCAAAAATTATAAAAAATAGTTGTTATTTTTTATTTCAATTTTTTATATAGACTAACGATTATAATATATATATATATATATATTATATTTTCAGATTTTAAAATGAACATATTATCGAATTATATTCCTCTTATTGTTTAAAATTAAACTTTTCAATTTGTCATTGATTTATTTTCTTTTATTTATGAATTTTTGAATAATTTTTTTTTAAAAAAAATTTAGGTGTTTTGTTTGCTTGTTCTTTATATAATAAAAATTTATTGGAATCAATTTTTATGGTTTTTCTTATTGCAATCTATTAACTTCAATATATTCCCTATGACTTATTTTTTAATATTTTTTTATTTATGCTCGTACACTCTAGTCCACTAAGTATCGTCATGACGTATAAAAAAATAAGAATAATTGATTTTATTAGAAATTAACTATGCATTTACACACATAACACAAACTGTTTGCTATTAATTTTTTAAATATTCTAAAATTAATTTTTTCAAATAAAATAATATTTTAGAAGAACCATCTAATAGTTCAAATACAATTTTTGTTACTAATGTTACTAATTATTTTATAAATAAATATATATAAATCAAATGTACATATTTTTAAAAAGTTAGTCTTCACGTCAACATTAGATAACAATAAAAAAGATTCATTGTTAAATTTTATACAACTTTTTATATTAATTATTTTTTTATTTCTTCGATGTAATTTTTTTTAAAAAAATTATTAAGATGCTTTCTAAAAATTTTATATTTAGATTATTGTAGGTTTTTATTTAAGAATACATACATAAGAAAAAAAACATGTCGTGTTTTTTTTTAACTACAAAATTTATATGAAAAAAATTTATTAAAAAAATATGAAATTAGATTATTCTTTTTTTACCTTTAATTTTATATGTTTTAGTCGATCGATAGCATAGTGCGTGGTATGAAACTAAAAAATATATATTTTGTTCGGTCCACAACATAATGTGGTAAGTCAACTAGTATAAAACTACAAAATGTTAGTATGGGATTAGTAGTATGAGAGTGCCAAATAGTAATATACTAGCTGGTTTTTCGCACTACGCCGTTAGTCCAACGAACAAAATCGTTTCAATTTTTTTTTAATTAAATTTTTTTTTAATTAATTTTTTTTATAAATTTTTTACTTAAAAAAATATAATGCATTCTTCTTTAAGGATTGATTCTCAAATAAAAAATTATAATAATTTAAATTAAAATATTAATAAAAAATAAAAAAATAAAATATATTTTTTCATACGATTGTATCCCAAAAATAAAATTATAATTAATGGATAGACTTTTATAAAAAATAAAAAATAAAAAAAATAATTTATTCTTATTTAATGCTGATGAGAATATTATTTTTTGAAAGCATATGCATTTGATCGATATCTATTTATTTACAAAATAATCAATAATGTCAGCATAAAAAATTGTATTTGAATAATTGAATGGTTTCTTTAAACAAAACATTTTAATTATTTTATTTTAAGGAAATTAGTTCTATAATATTAAAAAAAATATTCATAGCAGATAATTAGTGTTATGTGTGAAGATGTATAGTTAATTTTTAATAAAATCAATGATTCAATAGCTTTTTTTTTATACGTCTTGATCATACCTAGTGAATTGAAACAAATTATTTAAAATATACTTTTAATCTTTTATGTGTGTGTGTGCGTGTGTGTGTGTGTGTGTGTGTGTGTGTGTGCAACTATAATTTAAAAAATCTAAAGATTCATGATATATATTATATCAATTTATTTAAAAAAAGAAAAAAAATCATGTTTTAAAATTTTATTCAAAAATTCAAATATAGAGAAAAATAAATCATATTTATCGATAAATAAAATTTTATTAAAAAATTAATTGAATAAGAATTTTTATAAGAACTCGACAAATTCAAAGAATAAATTTTAAATAGTATGAGTAATATAATCTGAAATATATATTAATTTTAAAATATAAAAAGATAGTACATATATTTTATTATTGCTACGTATTGTGAAAAACAAAAAATAATAATATTCAATGTTCCATAATTTTTTCCTAAAAATTCTTAATTAGAAAAAGGAAAAGAAAAGAAAAAAAAACCAAGGACCAAGTGTGCTAGCTTAGGCCTAGGCAAAAAAAAAAACAAAAAAAGAAATGATCGAGTTTTAATTTTCGACAACGTCCGTAATTTTCGACAAACTCGATACTGTTGGAAAACTTGTCGAAAATGAGATTTCTTAGTTTTTAGCCTCCCAAAACTAAATGCAGCTCTGTTTTTTTTAAAAAAAAAATACCTCAAAATTACAAAAATGATATAAATAAACCCGTTTAAAACCTCAAAACCCATTTTAATGCACACAAAATACACAAAAATTCAAATCAACATAAAAAAATTAAAATATGTTTGGATCCTAATTTACCTCCTCCAACCATGTCATGGTTTACCACCGCCACAACAAATAGATTTTATTATTCTAAACGAGCAAATTGGCATTAAGCTCGATTGTCGAGTGGCTGGAATGGGCCTCGTTATTCCTCCCTTCTCTCTCCCTTGTTCCTCTCTCCTCTTAGCTATAAGGACCAAAATGAACTAAAATTAAAGTTACAAATAAAAAAAAATTAAAATTGGATTAAAGTGCACATTTTCAACAAATAATGTAATTGCACTATAAATGAATAGTTATTTTACAGACAATGACTATTAAAAAAAAAATAGTGAAAGCAAAGTGTATGCACGCTGAGTGAACAATGTAAGCACAATGAATATATATTTATTCTCTTTTAGTATATTTAGTAATTAGTAATTATTTACAAACGTTATTGTGTTAAATTGGCCACAATTTACTAACGGTGCCTTCTTGCGCGGTCAACGAGTCAATTTCCTTAAAGAAAAGCGTCTTAGGAGCTTTTATATTTGTGGGTAAATCAATACTAAATTTTAAGAAATTGGGAGCTGATCAGGTCACGGTGGATAAGTTGACAAATAAGTATGAAACTGCCGGTGGCTCTCTGGCTGGTGAGAAATTTCAAAATACTCATAGTAATTAATAACATGTATAATAATTACTTCATGAATACATATAAAAAAAAGATAGACATAAAAAAATTAAAAAAAAATTAAACGAATATAAAAATTTTCTTATTATTTTTTATAGATTCAGATGTAATTTTAAGTATTTATTTCTCTCTTTCAAATGAATTCATAGAATAACTACCATACGTATCATTAATTATTCTTTTAGTATTATAATTTTTTTTCTAGTTTTGTGAGCCTATTTCCACAAACTTGCTGACTTGGAAGCATGGACCATGATCAGAAGTCATTCTTACAGATTTCGATTACTTTTCAATCTAGGATTTCCCCCCACTTTCGCTTGTTCACTCCAATATTTTCCAATGTCAGTGCGAAATGGAATTTGGAAGTAATGCCCTTTAGTGCTTGACATTTATCCACCTTTCAGAGGATAAGTCATCCACCACACTTCAAGTTCAATTAATGGGGATATTTTCTTACATTTATTTAGGGGTCTATTGGCTCTGCTGGCTCTTTATTCCTTTATGTTTAAATGTGATATAAACTGCACCAAGATGGTGTTAGGATTAGGAAATTGGGGAAAAAGTGATCCGATAAGGTAAAATTTTGGAGCATTATTGTGTTGGTAAATGGTACAATCTAAAAATGTTGAATTTTAAAATTTTGTCACCAATCAGTCTTATTTTTCCTACAAAAATAACTCCAAAGAATTGAAGAAGTTTACTCTTTTCTTAATTTTCTAGAGTCAAATCTTGAAATCAGTATCCAAAACATAAAAATTATTAAATTTTTATGAATGCACTAAGCCAATATAAAAGATGCATCCTTAATCATTCAAGAAAAGATTTAGTCTCAATTAACACATAAGTTAATCCAAAAATAATCTTATCTTTTCATAAAAAAAGAAGTTTTTCCATAAAAATTAACATCTCTGTACATATAGTTCTCACTTTCCTAGTACATTGAAGAAATTCCGAAATTACTTCTAGTAGAAACAAACACACAGACAGGGTTGACTTCAGGTCAAGCAACATTAAGCACTTTTCCCATTTTGCTTCTTGCCTCCTTTAGTGCTGTCAGGGTCCCGCTTTCTTCTGCCATTCATTCTGGGCTGCTGGGGAAACATGTTAAGGTGTTCAAGTTTGCCTATTCCTGCAGCACTGGTGCTGTTTAGCTTATGATCTTGATTAAGTTTGCTCTCTTTGCAGACTTTGTTTTTTCTCGCCAAGTGGTTCTCATGAACACTGGGTGCTTATTAATTCGTCAAAAAAAACAAAAAAAACAAAAAACAAAAAAGAAGAAGAAGAAAAGCTTGACTTAAGGTCGAGGGAAGCGAATTCAGACGATTGTCTGAGCTTATAATTCAAGGCCAGCCTGTTTACTAATAGGATTGGACCATATGACTATGAACAACACCCATGGAAAAACTGCAACAGCAATAATTGGATTGGACCATATGACTATGAACAACAGCCATGGAAAAACTGCAACAGCAATAATTGCTTCCACTAATTCTCACCTCTATAAAAAGGCTGCTCGTTCAGAACTCATTTGCATCAAAGCTCAGTAAAAATCTTCAATTAAGTAGTTCGAAAATGGGAACTAAATTTTCGGCAAAATCTGCAATTCTCTTCCATGTCATACTGCTAGTTCTGGTTTTCAAAACAAAAGCTGGAAGCATAGTGGTTTATTGGGGCCAAGATGGGAGGGAAGGCACACTCACAAGTACATGTGCCTCACGAAAATATGATATCGTAAACATAGCCTTTCTCTCAATTTTTGGCAACGGCCGAAAGCCTCAAATCAACTTAGCTGGTCACTGTGACCCATCCTCAAACGGTTGCCAAAAAGTGAGCAACGACATCCGTAATTGCCAAAACCAAGGCATCAAAGTTATGCTTTCCATTGGTGGTGGAACTAGTGGCTACACCTTAACTTCTGATGCTGAAGCTAGGGGTGTAGCAGAATATTTATGGAACAACTTCCTTGGTGGACGATCAAATTCAAGGCCACTAGGTGATGCCGTTTTGAATGGCATAGACTTCGACATAGAGGGCGGAAAACTTCACTACGTAGCTCTTGCCACTAGATTGTCTGAGCTCAGCCGAGGAGGCAGGAAAGTGTACTTAACCGCGGCACCACAGTGTCCTTTCCCTGATGATTGGCTCGACGATGCACTTGCCACCGGACTTTTTGACTATGTGTACATCCAATTTTACAACAATCGTCCATGTGAGTTTAATGCCAATAATCCTAAGAAATTTAAGGATTCATGGAGCCAATGGACGTCATCTGTTCCAGCCCAGAAGTTCTTTGTTGGGCTTCCAGCTTCTCAGCAGGCTGCAGGCAGTGGTTATGTAGGAACCGACCTACTCAAATCGCAAGTGCTGCCTTTTGTCAAGGGTTCTTCCAAGTACGGAGGTGTCATGCTTTGGAATAAGTACCATGATGATCGAAATGGATATAGTTCCCAAATTAGGAGCAGTGTTTAATTTTTCTAGGACCTGATCCTTGTGCGTTATGAAAACTACAATCAAAGAGCAATTTCTGAGTTTCCTCTTTAGGGGAGTTCTTAATATCAGTATGAAATAAAACGTTGCTTTTTCATTTTTTTTTCAACCAAAATATAACGATGCTCATCATATTTTTCTGAAAAAAAAAATTTAATGAACGGTAAGCTTTACGATTATGCATATAGTTGTTCAATAACTTTCAGTATCTGTTTGATATTGCTTCTGATTGCATCTATTTGTTTTTAATATAAAAATGAGTATGTACTTATCATAGTTCTGACAAGTGCGGTAACATGACTTTATAGTAAACTTTTTAAAAATATGAAGCTTCAAATCACTTATATATTAACAAAAACACTAAAACAAAACGACCATTTATTTTCTCGTGCGTTCTACAGTATTTATAGACACAAAGACACTGCTTCTTTTTTTTTCTTTATCAATTGTTTTACACCTTTCTTTTCTCTTGCTATTATTTTTTATGTCATTAAGTAAGTGGATTTTAGATTTTATTTTTTCATCCTATATATGCTCTTTCTTTGACTTTCTATTTACTTTGTTCTTTTTCGTCATTACACTTCCTTCATTCCTTTCCCGTCCTTCTCGTTTATTTCTATTTTTTTTATGTCATTAAGTGTATTTAAGAAGTGAAAAAAGAAGAGATAGAATTAGTTTTTATATGTGTAAAGTCTATACAGAGAATTAGTTTTTGTATTTTCTTTTTTTATTTTAAATTTAATTTTCCTCAAAATAAAATATAAACAAATCATTTTTTAAAAAAAAGAAATCTATATAAAAAAAAATGAAGTAAGAAAAATTGAGCAAAAAGCATAAATTTGGTTTTTTTCAAGATATTTTAGTGGACTTATAACATAAAAAAGGCTATCGAACAACAAAGATTTTTTCAAATAATTTTACATGTTTTAAGCCATCCATGGTGCAGCGCGAAACACTAAAAGAAAAATTACTATTCACATCACTATTTATCTATACTCAATACACATTCACTCACACCTATGTGCACTGTTCATTTTCACTATTTTGTGATTTTTTGTGATTTCTAAGTTGTTTTCAAACATTTATATGCAAGTTTTACTCAATGATACATTTTGGTTTCTTATGTTTCTAAACTATTTATTTTCATCTTCAACTTTATTTATATTAAAAGAAATTGATCATATAATATGTTGACCAATATATATATATATATATATAGTTCAGCCAACTCCAAGACACATTTGCTTACAAAATTAAAGTTAGGATTCTTCGATGAAAAATATTTATTTTTTTCTTTTAGAAAAAACATATTAACAACAAATCTAAAAGAAATGAGGTTTTTACTATTCAATTCACTATTTATTCATACTTATGTTTACCATTCACATGGCATTATTATAGTTTTTTTTTGTATGTTGTTTACTTGGCATTATTGTAATTTTTCATTCTCTATTTATATATTTGTGATGCCATTATTGTGGATTTTAGCTTTTACTCACACATTTGATATGAAGTTTTAACAAGTATTGCACTTTGATCCATAATTTTATCTCAAACTTTTGTTTCGGTTTGTAGTTTCATTTATATAGTCGTTTGGTCCATAAACATATAGAGAGAGTTTGTTTATTTAAAAAAAAAAAAAACTAAAAGAACCGATGTGTTTACTCGTTCATTTATTGTTCCTTAGCTTTTTTGTTATTTTTTCGAACTTTCATGGGTAATAATATGAAAGTTATGCAAATTTTTATACTTTGGTCCCCGATATTTTTATTTCTTTTCGATTCATATCTTCATTTGTTGATACATTGTAGTCCTCAAATGTTGAGAGGAGGGAGGAAAGAAGAGAGAGACAGGAGAGGAGAGAGAGAGCGTCGACCAATCATGTGTTAGGCCATTTTGACCGGTGAAAGTCCATTAAATTTTTTTGTCTTTAAAGGATGAGTTTATTTATAGTGTTTTTAAGTGGTTAAATAATTGGAGGATGTTGATCGAAGCAAAAAAAGAAAAAAAAATTCTGATTTGATTATGTATTTTTTGTTTTAATTGCATTAAAATGATTTTTAAGGACTTAAAAGTGTTTATTAACTTTATTTCGGTCATTTAGGGGTGTTTAAGAGAAAAATAACGCCAAAATTGAATTTTTTGGGGTCTGAAAATTGAACTTCAATTTTTCAACGAGCCTTTCGACAAGCTCGAGCTCGTCGAAGTTGCGAGTTGCTTTTTTTTTTTTTTTGGTCCGGCCTCGTCGTAAATACCGAGCCTTTTTTTTTTTTTTTCTCTTTGGGTTGGCAAGCGGCCTAGGCTTTGAGTGGAGAAGAAGGTTAAAGCGGCCTTGGCGCACAAGCTTGGCTCACAAGCCCAACTCGCACTAGGTTGGGTTGGTTGCACATGCCTGAATTTTTTTCCTTTTTTTTTTCTCCCTATAATTTATTTTTACATTTTTTTTTTTATGAAATTAGGTGTGCAAATATAGAAAATAGATCATTATTTTTTATTTTTTTAGTTTTATGTATAGTTTGAAGTAATAAAATATATATGATATTTTTTATATTTTAGTTCGAATATATCGATCATTCTTATTGTTTAAATTTTATTTTTTAATTGTTTGTTTCTTATTAAAATTCTCATCCAATGATTTTTTTTAATTTTTTAATATAATTTTATTTGTTAACAATTTTTTTTTACAAAATAGATTTTGAAATAAAATTTTAAAACTTTATTTTTTAATATATATATATTAATTTATACAATTGATTATTTTTTATTTTTAAATGAGAGTCGCATAGTTATATTTATAAATTCCGATGAAAGAGAGAGCTAAAAATTTATTTTAGATAATTTGACTTAATTTTTTTAAAAAAATTAATATTTAGTTAAAAAAGAATCTATAGATGTTATTTGCTTATATATATTGTTTTGTTAAAATTAATTATATAGCCGCACATATAACACGAATTAATTGTTATTAATTTTTTTCATAGTCTAAAATCTATATTTTTAAATAAAATAGTTTAGTTAATGTTTTGCGAGAATCTCCCAATCATTCAAATACATATTTTTATGCTAATATTATAAATTATTTTGTTAATAAATATATATAAAGCAAATAATTTTACTTTATTTATAGATTCAATTTGCATTAATTATCATAAACAAAACTTCTACTCACATTGCACCACATAACACTTAATATTTGCTTTTTTTAATTTTTAATTTTTTTTTCTCAAAATAAAATATTTAAAATTATGTTTTATAAAAAACAATCGATAATACCATACTTTTCAAATAGAGTTCTTTATGCTAATATTTTGATTATTTTAGAATATATATATATATAATTTGAAAAACTAATTAACGACCTGCATCTTTGCACATATCATATGTATGCTTTTGTGTGTTAACTTGATGCCTAATTAAATTGACTAATGATTGATGCTTAAATTTTTGCTAATGCTTGTGGTTGCTATCGAAAGGCTACTCGCATCAAGACATGTCAAATTCGTTGTCGAAAATAGCACCGTCTCGAAGCGTCGGTTTGTTGTCGAAATTGTCGCTTCAAGATGAAACTGTTGTGTTTAGACTTGTTTTCGTTGATGATTTAATGTTTAACTTAGGTTTTGCTACCATAGGTCATGCAAGTATGCTATCCGAAAATGACTAAGTTTGGACAAGCCATTTTTTGTTGACGAAAAATGTTGTGTCCGGATATTCTAGTTTACGTCAACGAAAACTATCACTCGTCATGGCATACGTTTTTCGTTGATGAATTTTATGTCCAGCCATACATAGTGACATATCAATCCATTTATTATGAAAATCACTTAAGGAAACATTAATTATGATTTGGGCTTAATTAAGGGACTTGATAACATGGATTGGATGTTTGAGAGAGACTTACTTTTTCTTGAGTTAGTGGAATGCTAGGTGTCACCATTATATCTTGCATGGGTGACTTGGCCAAGGACGTGTCATCCTCAAGAATTTTCTATTGCATGGCTAGCTATATAAAGAGAGGGTGAGACCATGACCGATTCTTTTGACCATTTGAACAATCTGTAAGAGAAAAGGGAGAATTGCTTAAGTGGGAGTCGTTGTAGCTTATTGGACCGCATTTAGTCGCCATTTTCTATCTTCTAACTCTAAAACAAGTAAGTGTAATCCATTCAACTATACTATAAGACCTAGGTTTAGGCATTCTTGACATATTGAATTTATGCTATGTTTGTGTTTTGGATGGAAAACTTGTTGTATTGGACTTAGGATCGACCACTCGAGCCTAGAATTACCATGTAAACCCCAAACAAATATGGGTAGAACTCGGTGTGCCTTTGTGGCCAAATGGAATGCTTAAATTGCTTGATTGTATCATGCCATGATTGGATTGTATTCTGTCGAAAATGCTTGGCTTGGATTCCGTCGAAAATGCTTAGCTTGTATTTTACCGAAATTACTTAACTTATGATTCTATCGAAAATGCCCGGTTTATGATTTTGTCGAAATTGCTTGGCTTGTATGATTCTGTCGAAATTGCTTGACTTGTGATTTTACCAAAATTGCTTAGTTTGTGTTTCTATTGAAATGTTGAATTAAGTGGTCGTCATGCTTGGCTATAACTTGTATTTGATACGTTAAAAGCGTAGAGGCTAGTAGCACGACCAAGTTAACTTGAATTCATTAATGATATTTGATTATTCAAGCATTAAAAAGGCATATATTCATGGCGTGGCATGGCATAGCATTAGTTTCATGACTCATGTTTTAAACAAGAAAGGAAATCATTGAATGAATATGTAAATGTCACCCGCAGGAATGATCGGTGTATATCCATGGGTTGAACATAAAGAGACCATCCATGGGATTGATCCGGTATATACTCAAGGTCGGTCCTTTGCTAGATGTTGTCTAGTTCCATGGTTTTCAAGGTTTTAAAAGAAGGACGAATTAGACATTCGGAAGGGCATGTTCGAAAGACGGAAAACGAATTTCTTCATGAAAATATACTTTCATAAATTCATGCATGATTGCACTTGTTGAGCGTTAGCTTATTCTTTATGTCTTGTGGTGTAGGTAATCGCAACAATGCTTATGAGTAGGTTATCGCGAAAATGATATTTTTGGATGCTTTTAGAATTTACCGAAAGGTGTACTTTCATCTAGGCATTTATGGTCATAGGCTACTTTCATAGATGCTTATGGTGTAGCATGATTTGTTTTTTTGTAAATGTTGAATGTAAACAACCTTATAGCTAAGACAAGCATGTAAAAAGTTTATTTTAAATGAAATGAAGTACTTTGCCTAAAGCTTATGTTCCTTGTGTTTATGTTGCCTCAAATATTTAAAGATCCCACATAAAACATTCATAATGTGTTCACATTGCTAGACCCTTAGTTTTCGCTACAAATTCACATGACGATAGAGTCGTCATGAATTGCGATAGACTTAGACTGCCGCAGATGCGAGTCGCTTGGTGCGATTTTGCGTCAACAAAATTCCGAGTCGATACACAACTTTTGCGTCAACGAAAAAATTTCAGATATGAATTGAGTCATTAATTAGGTTTTCAAGCCAAATATCTTTCGCTGTGCATTGTATGTCCATACATGATTTCAAGTTATAGGGCATTGACGAGCATTCGACGAGTGCGAAATGTGACCATGGCGTGCCCAACCCTCGTCGACCGAATGCGCTATAGCCGCCTCCAATGCTCCACGAATGTTCAATGCTATCGTAGCGCTCTAGCCTCCCTCTCGGGGAGCTACAACTAATGTTTCAAATTTTATTTAAAATTTTTAAATTTTTATGCTATTTATTTTTTCAATACAATCTTAAGAAAAAATAATTAAATTTACTTTTTTTGGATTTTCAATTAATTAAAACTTGCATTTTAGATTAGTACAAATTTTTATTTAAGAATCAATGCATAAATGAAAACAAACCTTTTTTTTTTAAACAAGAAATCTATATAAAAAAACATAAGAAAAAAATGATAAGGTATTAAATTTTGATTAAAAAGCATAAAGTTGGTTTTTTTTTTTTTGAGATATTTTAGTGGCTCTATACCATAAAGAAGGCTATTGAGTTATAACAATTTTCTTAAATAATTTTATATGTTACTGCCCGATCCACGATATAGCGTGGAATACTAAAAGATTTAAGAAAATCACTATTCACACCACTATTTATCTATACTCAACGTACTATTCACTCATACTCACGTGCAATGTTCATTTTCACTATATAGTTGTATTTTTGTGATTTTTGAATTGTTTTCAAACATTTATATACAAGTTTTACTCAATGTTACATGTTGGTTTCTTATGTTTCTAAAATATTTATTTTCATCTTCAACTTTATTTATATTGCGTTTAAATCCTTAGATTTTTTTCCAGCAATTTATTTTATTGTTTTTACTATACATTTTGTGCTAAATTTATGAAAAAATATTCGTTATTGTTTTTGGTTTTTCATACATGTTAGGGATGAAAAAATATGTTTTTTTTTATTTGTAGTTTCTAATTTTTTATTTTAGATTTTCAAATGATTTATTCGATTTGTCATTTTTATGAAAACATCCAATTAATTTCTTAATTTATTTTTTTATATAATTTTATTTATTAAGCAAATGTGATTTATTTTTCTCTTTGTATGCATTTTTAAATAAAATTTTAAAATGTGATTATTATTTTTAAATACATTAATACAATTTATATGAAGAATTCTTATGATTTTTAAATGAAAGCAATATATATATGGGGGTGTGGGGAACCTTATGGAAAAAAAATATTAAGGCTTTGTTAAGTATTTTGGATTCAATTTTCTATTTAGATTATTGTATGTTTTTATTTAAAAATCAATGGATGAAAGAGAACAAATTATGTTTTTTTTTTCAGCTTAAAATTTATAGAAAACATAAGAACAAATTGATTAAATAATAAGATTTTAATTAAAATATCATTAAATTAATTAATAATTTATTTTGCATTATATTTGATATATTTTAATAAACTGCACAATTAAGTATCAAATTGAAATAATTTAGTTTTATCTCACCGGTAGCGTAGTATGGGTAAAAAACTAATATTTACTATGTTGTAGTTTTGGTTGCCCATTTAAGCGGAAATTCCTTGGAAGCCTCCCTCTGCACAGATCTTCCCTCCTAGATGGGCCAGATTCAAAATATATATAACCTCCCAAGCCCAATCTGATATACGAACCTGAGCTGATCTCAATTTGGGCTTAGATACCTCATTTAGGTTAAACTAAAACCCTGCGGCGGATGACTCCTTTTACCTTGTTTCCTCACCGTCACCGACCGAAACCAAAGCTACTCTCAGACGGTCCGATCTTGGTCCATCACTCTCTCTCTCTGTGCATCTATTACCAACCAAACTGAATATACTTTGCTGTGCAGCCTATCTTTACCGAGAAAAACAGCATAAACTTTTTTTGGAGCAGTAGTCGGTTGCAATTTACAAACACAGCCTCTCACCTCTCTCTATCTCTCTCTCTCTTTCTCTCTCTCTAGTAGGGTTTGTACTGTTTTAGGTTTTTAATCTTCAAACGAAGAGATGGGGAGAGCCAAAAAAGGCCCTAAATTTGCAAAAATGAAGAAGATGATTACGTCTAAAGCAATTAAGCAGTAAGCACTTCTTCCTTTCCTTTTCTTTTATTTCCCAGTGTTTGACCTACTGATTTTAGCTGTCTGCAACTGTTATTGATTCATTAATTTTGGTGCTTAATTTTTTATTCAGCCATAAACAAGAGGTTTTGAATCCGAAGAAAAAAGACTTATCCCTCGAGAAGCTCCCAAGAAACGTGTAAGCTTTTATTTCTACCACTGCTGCTATGATTATTAATTTTCTCGTTGCAAGTATAAAAAAATTTGGGGCTGAAGTTTTTTTTTTCTTTTCTTTTATGTATACAGGCCACAGGTTTCTTCGGCTCTCTTCTTCTCCTACAACACAGCTTTGGGGCCGCCATACAGGGTTTTGGTGGATACTAACTTCATCAATTTCTCTATTCAGAATAAAGTGAGTGTCTTACGCAATTGGTATTTTTTTTTATTCCATCTGATTTTGATTAAAGAAATTGTAAAAGTTGAACCAACCTTCTTGTTGTAAGTTCAGAGCTCAGAAAATAGTTATACGTAATGAATTTTGGCTCTTACAGTTTCCTGCTTGCTTTTTGTAGTTGGATTTAGAGAAGGCAATGCTGGACTGCTTGTATGCGAAATGTGAGTTCTCTAGCCTCTGCTTTCTTCTTTTAGTAGCTCTAACTTGTATGCTTTTGATATAAATAATATGTTAATCATCTGAGTGGTAAGACTTGTTAGGGAATGAGATAAAGTCTCCTTACTGTGGTGTTTATTGATATCTTCCACTTTGGATTTTAAGGCACACCTTGTATAACGGACTGTGTGATGGCAGAACTTGAGAAGTTAGGTCAGAAATACCGTGTGGCTTTAAGGTATGATTTCATGTTGCTGAGTTTTGCCATAGATTTTCTTTCTGCTATTGTTTCTGTCAAGAGTTTAGGTGCTTGAATCTGTCTATGACAGTGTTTTAATCTGCTTGTAAGTTTTGTACCTGTAGTGTACATTGACAATGTGTTTCCTTCACAATTTGGGGGCCAACAACTGGTTTGGTACTGTTCAAAATTGTGTCTGGTTACAAGATTTTTGAGGATGGGTGTTTGTGTCTTAACAGGATTGCTAAGGACCCACGTTTTGAGAGACTTCCCTGTATTCATAAGGGTACTTATGCTGATGACTGTATTGTTGAAAGGGTCACCAAGGTACAATTTGACTCAAATATCTATTGTTTCCTGTCCATGGTGATTGTTGTTTTCTCAAAATCTTATCCACTTCAGAACTGTTTTTTCCCACTTTTAGGACGAAGTTAGCTTCTATTAGGCAGTTCATTTGAAGTTTAATTAAGAATAAGGGCTAAGATGGATTTGGCTGGAAGATGATCTATCATGTTTGATAAATCTGGACTGTTGATTTCAAATGAACGGTCTGGATTTTATCACTTGATGAATGTCCACCACTTCCCAGTAGTACTGAAAACACTCTTAAACACTTGCTGACTAGTATAAATAAATTTTAACTGTTTATTTTAAATTCTATGGCTTGTATTTAGCAAACATGGTACCTCATGTTGTGAGGAGGATGAGAGGATCAATCCAGATTTATAGGTGCCATCTTTCTGACAATACAACAAAAAACAATAAAGCCTCGAGAGTATTTGCACAATTACAGAAGTTGTAGAAAATTTTACCCTTATATATTCATGTTGATCTGTTTTTGCTGTTGTATCAAACCTTCTTTTATTTGTAAAAAAAAGCTACACAAATAGTGGCCATAGGCAAGGAATAATCCGTTCCGTGCCTGTATTTCAAAGTAATTTACTTTGTCTGTTATCTGCGGAAGTATTATCCATGACGAGGCCTTTCATGATAATTCTGTTGTAGTTCGATTCAAACTGTTCTTTTGATTGTAACTAACTAGATCATTTGTGTGGGAACAGCATAAATGCTATATTGTTGCTACATGTGATCGAGATTTAAAGCGAAGAATCCGCAAGGTATCCTCAAGTGAATAATCTTTTGCTGTGCATTTGAAATGAAATTGGTTCTTATCTGAAGTTGCTTGTTTGCTGGGCAGATCCCTGGTGTGCCAATCATGTACATCACTCAACACAAATATTCGATTGAGCGGTTGCCTGAAGCAACAGTAGGTGGAGGTAGGCCCCTGTGACTAATGTTTAGTAGAAACATAAATTTGATAAGCTCTGATTGATATTTGATTATGCTGACTTCATGACTCACTTCTATATCTTTATGCTGCAGCTCCACGGTATTGATAACTTTCAAGATCGGGAGAACAGAGGATTTTGCCTTATGCTCTTAATGTTATTTATCCCACCATCTAGAGATATAGTTAAGGTCATTTACCATGTGGTGACTCCTTTTGAGTTTAGTTGTTTCCTACCTCCAAACGAGGGTTGAAATTTCGTTTTGGTTCTATAATGAGAGGAAATCTTCACTACTACGTACTGTTTTTTGCTTCTTTACTCCTTGTTTCATTACTCTATATAAGCAGTGTAACTCCTGTCAATTGAGACGTCACCTAAAAGGTCACTAAAACTTATATCCTTTCAATTTTCTTAAAATTAAGTTACTAATTTAATCTTATTTATCTTTAAATATATCAATTTAAAGTATGTCATTAATAATAGATAATTATAAGCTTTTTTCATTAACATAAAGGAAGCGTTATTATAAAATTTCATCATTTTTAAAAACATCTCTTTGTCATAACTAATATTTCTAAGTAATCTTGTCTTAATATTCATATTTAAGTTCTGAAGTAAAAATTTTCAACATTCATAAGTTTATTATTATTATATTTATTATTTTTAAAATAAATATTTATTTAAAACATAATTTAATCGTTAGGAACACGTAAAAGCAAGTACATGAGTTACTGGTCATTCGAGAGTAATATTAATATCATCAAGATTTATATCATTACTTATATCTTCAACATTTGTATCGTTACCTGCATCACGAACGGATGTGAGATACAAATATTTTAATAAGTGTAACATGCATAATTTTACATTAAAACTTTTTGTACATGAATGTTTTTAAAATTCTTTTCTTTATTTGGGCTTGCTAAAAGATGCTAACATCGGTTAGCAGAGTCTAGCCTTAATAAAAGTATGCATAAAAACATTAACCTCAACATTTAATAGTCAAAGCTCAACCTTTAAACTTGAACGTTTATGCCTCGATAGGCAATCTCAATCTTTAAACCTCAATATGCATTAAAAAAAATGACCTCATTTATTTACTTAAAGCATATTCTTTCAATCAACATGTAAAACATATGCAAACATATGAATGCACCTCAAGATCATCACATCGATCACATAAAAACACATAGCATTTACATTTATGATGTAAGTGAGTTACACTTAATTGATTCGATTAAGACTCCTATTTATCATAACCTTTCTCTAAAAATCAGTATCTTGATCTAATTCAATACCTTGAATATACACACCATATAACATAAGAAATTGAATATTATTATTTTATTTTTAATAATTTTATTTTTTATTAATTCTTATTATTTTCTTGTAATTTATTTTAAATTAAGAATCCTAATGAAATTATTAACTCTACTGTAATTTATTCAATTCTCCTTTAATTATATTCATATAATCATTAATTAAATTTTAACTTAACCTTTTCAATTCTTATTTAAATGCATTTAATCATCAAATATTCTCTAAAAATTTAAGATTTTAATACTAAAATATAATTTTTACATAATCATTCTTAAATTATGAAATTTTCAACTCAATTCTATCTAAAATCATATAAAAACAAGTAATTAAATTAAATATTTTTCTTACCTTGAATATTTAATAATCAAGTCTTGAATCTTCTTCCAAATACCTTTAACTTCATTTCTTACTTAAATTATATTCTCTCTCTCTCTCTCTCTCTCTCTCTTTAAAGTATAAGTTTATGAAATGACTTTCATAAATTAAGAGAATTACACCCTATATATAGGTATGAGAAATTGAAACATTTAGGGATTTTAAGTGCATGAATTAAAAATAATAAAAAGCCATTAATTTTTTTCTTTTATGGCCACTAAGTGGCTTTCTTTCATGACTATTTTTTTTCTTTCGTTATCACTAACCTTTTTATTTTATGGCCACTTTCTTTTCTTTCATAATCATTCATGTCTACACTTTAATTTTGATAGATGTTTCAAAACTCTCTCTTTTTTCATAGTCAATAACATTCCATTTAAAAAACCATTAAAACTTATTATTATTTTATTAATTATTATTATTATTATTATTATTATTATTATTATTCTTGAATTCTAATAGCTTAAGCTAAGATTACAGGACTAGTTCCTATCTATTAAAATACAATCTATGATACTCAAAAATATATATTAAATCCTAAAACTGCATACCTAATCATCATATCCTTTAAACACATAAAAAATATTAAATTACATATATAAATAAAACATATTTATACACTTATACATGTAATATATTATCATGCAAAGTTTTTGGATATTACACATACTGTCCGAATTCTGTTTCCGTGTTCAACCCTCCTCAAATTTGGCCACCAAAGCTTCGCGCTGTTCCAGGATGATAATATTTCCTCTTTGAAGGTAGGGTCAAAAGTCAAATTGTTTTGCATTCTAACACCTACGTATCACCCCATGAATTGGAACTCGGTGGTGTTGTATCGTTGCTTTGTCGACGCAGAATTTAAGACTAATGGGTTTATAATTATAGTTTAATACCACATGAGGAAAATTGGACAAATTAAGTTCAGACAAAGCGGAATTTGTGCACGGGAATAGTTTTTGTTGAAAATCACGATAACTAAGTTGATAGTTTTCCAGCAGTAATTGTCCTCTTTGAAGATAGTTGTTTTTTGTTATTCAGCTGCTGTATGCTTGAGTTTTATATGTGACTGCAGCTATTGTCCTGCTTATAAATCCGATCAGCAATATTAAATCCAAACTGTAAGGAGGAGAGGGGGAATGGGACAAACGCAGGATGTTGCAGTTAGTTTCTCAACCGTGAGTGTTTCAATTCAAAACGATTATTCATGCAGGTAGTTGCTACTTTATTTCTTGCACGAAAAAAGAAACCAACTGACTTCCATCGTCTACAAAATGGATTTGGACGGTTTTATGTCACCCAGTCGCCTGAGCAGTTAATATGTCAGAAATTCTCGAGAGAGAGTTCTAGAAATTACAAATTCACACTAATTCTTCTTTTCTTGTGGTCATGAATGTAATAACTTCTACAATGGGGTGAAAAAATTGAAAAGAACGAAGGAAATTAGTCTAAACCTGACACGCTCATCAACACTAATGACGCAAGGATGCAGTTAGTTACATACAAACCCCTTCATATAAAAGACACAAAAACATGCATCCCTTTTCCAAATATAACTACTGAAGAGGAAAAATCAACAATAAAAGAATTATCAAACTAGACTCTACCTCCAATGCTGCCCATATCCTGAAGGACGAACTTAACGCTACAAAGAATCCGATGCGGACAGTGTTGGGTCTGAATTTTCCCTGTCTTCTGGTGGGGGCTTCACGTATTTTCCCAACACCTTTTGACGGTGTTTTTTCCTCATTCTTTGTTGTTTGTCCTTGCTTTGCTGTCTCCTCTTCTCTTTTTGATGATTCCGTAGATTCCTCTCTTTCTCAAATACACCTTGCCATACAACCTCACCTGTTGATGGCCATAACCACCTTCTCTTGGGCTGATCAGAATCAGCCTCTTCAGCCAAGTCCTCATCCATGCTCTTAAGGCTGCTGTATGAGAACCATTTGACCCACATCTTGCCTCTGCGGCTCTTGACTGCATGTTGCTCTTTCATGACACCTGTCTCCGGATTCACGTAAACCATCTGCCGTGCGCTGTGGTATGCCCAGACATTTATGAGCAGCTCAAGAACCCGTGAGTAGCAATGCTTATCCTGCAAAAAAAAAAAAAAAAAACTGTTATCAAACTATTGCAGAGCCATTTATCCATTTGACGGACCTAAAATGCCTAATTGACTGTAAACTGAGCTTCGGTTGGAACTGACATCTAGCAATTCAGATTGGGGGGTGGGTGGTAGTGGTTCTTCAGATTAACTCGTTGAAAACTTTGATTTCAACTCATAATAGTATCCAAACAGTCCAAGAAGAGACACGTTACATGCAGCAAGAACAGAAAACTCTTAACATACGACCTCAAAATTTACCTTAGCTAGACTCAGATAGCATCGCCCACTTCGATGGTGCTCATCATACATCTGTGCATCCAAAGCGTCCACAAACATTCTGCACTCAACAGTTCAAATCAGCATCTGAGCCAACTTAAGCTTGAATTTTTCGAATTACCAATGCCAACAACAGTAACTTATCACACCTTGAAAACATTACAAACTCTAGGAAGGACCTTGTTGGCAAAGCAAAACTCAGCCTGACAGACCATGTATCCCCATCTTCAGGCATGGGTGGTAAAGAATCAAAATCATGCTTGATGCCATACATCCTCCTCAGAGCCTCAGAAAAAGCAAACCTTCAATTACCAACGATTAAATGGTGGAATCAGCTAAAAAGCCCAAATGGGAGAGGAGTGAAATTTCCAAGAATTCCATAATAAATCTCCAGATAAACAGCATAGCTCTTACTTGCAATTTCCAGCATTAATAGCATCACAGAATGACCAAAAATCCTTCTGTAAGTGGTTTCTTGGGTCCATGTCCATGCGAACCCAAAAGTAAAGTGAGTCCCCATGCTTTCGTGTTTCAATTGCATCTACCAATGCCTTTTCAGCAGTCTTAGACAAAGATGCCTGTTTATACCTCGCAATAAGAAGTAGTCCATTAAATGCATGAAATAAATTATGAGATCACATTTGTTTAACTATCATTTCCTAGCATTCCACACATCTATGATCCTGAGGAAATACTGTATTGTTCATTTAAGAATAAATTTCTAAAGGTTCTAACAATAAACTCGTTACTTCCATAGATGAAAGAGAACTGAAGTGGTAACTACTCATAATAAAGGTAATGGCAAGAGAAAATTAGGGACTAGAATCTCAGAAAACGTTCCATCTATCTAGCGCATTTGAAAGCAAAGACAAATCACAATTGCAAGTCTGCATGACCAAATATACAGGTTAAAGACCAATATCATGTCTTGAAAATGGCATGTAAGGCAGAGCAAACAACATCAACAATAAGAACACAGGGTAGACTTAGGGAATCATTATATACCTTCCTTGCTGTTGCTCTCCAAGATTGAAACCCTATCCAGGAATTCTTGTGAATACGGTCAATCCTCTTTGCGATTGCAAAAAAAGCTCCATATTCACCAAGGGCATCTCGGTAGTATGAGTTGCTGAGAAGTGATAGACGGGAGGGTGCATCAACGTCATCTGTCCTGGGTCTTCGACCTTTTGTGGACTGCAACCATAGTAAGTATATAAAATCAGGCAGGAAAGGTAAATACCTCTTTTATACAGGTTCCATCAAAATTTACAAGTTCTCTAACTAAAAGCAGAAGTATAAAGCGAGCTCCGTAGAATAGAAACTGCAATGTGGTTTAGTTACAATGGCAAAGGGGTATGCAACTAAGGGCTTCAAATTCCTTCAATGTAAGAAGAACATACGATTTTGAGCAAGTGTTTATCAATCAAAATCATATTGCAGGTAAAACACACCGCAGGGCTCTCAGTTATATATACTAGTCTTCACATTCATTATAAGAAGATGAGGCAACAAGCAATGTTTGCCAATTAAAATCAAAGTGCAGGACACACCATAATGCCGGGCAATAAGCAAATAAGCTTACAGAGATAAATAAAGATATTACTGAAAGTGAATTACTGGCCATTTACCTTTTCCTCAACTTGCAAAATGTGGAAGAGACTAAGATTAAGGTTCAAGCAATAAACACCTTCGGAAAGCGGAATCCTAAAACTTAGCACATAAGCTTTTTACCCATAAGCTACATGTTAAAAGACAGTGACGCCTAATGTTGGGAAGAATCATCAGACAGACCAGAAAAGTCAAGTAACTTGAAGAAAAATTGAGAAAAGGACACGGATTTTCAGTATAAAATACAGAGATGCAAACTCACCAATCCTATTCCACGATAAAGCGAACTTAGGTGAAGAAAAGACCAGGTTCCTTCCCCAACATATGGTTCATATATACATAACGGTTGCCCGGTTCTCAAAAGTTCTCCTTCATCTCTTTCACGTAAATCATTCCTGGAGCGATCAGCCCTTTTGGCGCTTTTGTACACTTCCTCCCATGTTCCACGAGGTTGATCACTTCTATCTTTTAGCTGCCAAATATCCCAGAAGTCAAATTTTACAAAGGATGCACTTCAAGAATGCCATACAGAAGGACCTGTTCCATCCAAAATTTAGTCTTAATATATTATCACTGCAGAAACTCTTACCTCTTCTTCCTCTCTTCTCTTTATAGTATTGAGCATCAGAATATGTCTCTCTTCCTCCCAAATGTCATATGAGAATGAATCATCAGTAGCAGCTACGGAACCAGAGCTCTCTCTTTGCATATGGTTCCACTGTTCCTCAACCTTCTTTAAATATCTAGAACTTTTCAAAGTTCTGTCTTCATGCGTAGAATTTAGAAATGGTTTAAACAGATCCCAGCACCACTCTTTTTCAGTTTTGGAGGAATTTCTGAAACAGCCTTAGGAGGTGCAACTTCTGAGGGAAGCTTGAGAACATTCTCAAGTAGTGTAGCATAGCCCTCAACAGTTTCTAGAACCATCAGGTTTTTAGCAGTGCTTTTCCCCATGGATGAAATATTACGAGCCAGAGGTGATAATGTCCCATTGGAGATCACTTGCAATACAGTCTGTGTCAGAACCTTGAGGTTTTCCTTAGGAAAAAGATAGCCATTCACCCTGTCATCAACCTAATTGTTATTGCTAATACAGTCAGTAGTTTGCGTAATAGACATAGGTATGTAACAAGAAGATGATTCACAACAATGAAAAATAAAAATCTGATACCAATAACGTTTTATCAATCATTATCTATTTGTTATTTCAAGAAATTCCTGCCAAAAAACTACTAATTGCTTGTTTGCAGCACCACTAATTTCAAAGAAGGGCAGTAAACTATATTGAACTGGACAAAAATTATAAGTTGATTTGAAGAAAGTCATTCTCAAAACAGAATATTAGTTTTAATGAGGCAACGACATGAAGTATCAAAGAATGTTCCTCAAGTGAGGACAAAGAAATGAGCAAATTCTACATGGGAACATTGCGATCAATGAATAATAAGATTAGATAAAGAAAAACAAATTGGGCAAATGAATAAGAAGTTATTGCTCTGGTAAAGAGAGGCAATCTAATTCATCCAAATACAAGGTCAGAATAAGACTCATAAGAACCCGGGTTTAGGCTAAGACTATGGATTTATTCATCAAGATAATTGTGCCTAAATAGAGATGAAAAAAACAATGAAAAACTAGAAAGACTAGTGATCCACCCTACGTAATGGAGATAGACTAGTTGAGTTGATACCACTCAGGAATGTGAGATCATCTTTCAAATCAATGTACATTGTGAATTCAATTTGTTTTGTGCATGAAGACTGAAGATGAAAAATAAGTAAGGCTTACATATTTCCTGATCATGGAGAGATCTGGAGCTATGATGGGTTTTCCTATGGACAAGGCTTTCACCAAAATTTCGGGAAAAGACTGCTCCTCGAGGAAGGATCCATATATCACAAGATCAGCTACAAGGAGGGCACTACCCACATCACCATCAACAGCAATGTGTTTTACAGCACCTCTAGGATAACTCAAGTTAACAGCAATAGCCTGAGGAAAAAAAGAGATTATGGAAATTGGCATCTATTTTCAGATGTAACGAACTCTGCAGGCTTGCATTTAAATCATACCTCAACAGCTGCACTGTAGTTACCAGTAGAATCCCCACATAAAACAATGATTTTGAGATGAGAGTTTGAATTATTATCAATTGGAAAGTTTGCAAAAAGTGGTAACAGTGCCTTCAAAACAAGTGCATGCTCCAGCCACAAACCCCTGTACAAAAATTGACTTCCCACAACTGCAATGACAATGTCATTGAGCTCATAGCCCATCTTCACACGTATATCATCATTGTACAATGCCATTGTAGCATCTGCTTCCCATACTTCAGCAGCAGAACCGGGAATAACATAATAGTTTCCGACGTCAAATGCAGAGTACATCATCTGTTTGAAATGCAGAAAAGGAGATAAATGCTGACTTCAGCTCCAATGTTAATAGCATGAGTATTGAGAACAACATCACAACACATCACATGACAAAATATTAAGTCACTTATTGCTATATGTTGGATTATTTTTAAAAAAAATAGAGATGAGATTTATTCGGGAGTTGCATTCTATCTGCAAGCCCAGATTAACCCCATGGTATTTTCAGATAGTTCCATAAGGTGAAGTTTTATCATAGTCAATTACCGGAAGGACATGATTTGGGAAGACAACTACAGTAGCCCGGTTGAAAGCTTTTCTCCAATCATTCAGAAGCTCAATTTGCCAACTTGAAGTATACTGTCTTGAACGAATAGAAAGTGCTTTTTCATAGATGATCCATATAAGAGGCACAGACTTGAACGGTTCCTGCATAAAACTGTTAAAAGTGAAATCATTCATGTTAATTGACTCAGACAAGTAACGTCTCGCATAAATAACCAAAGTATAGACAGCTCCTATCCTTGTATACATATTTCAACTAGAACAAAGTGACAAAGTTGTGCTTCTGGCATATTAACTATCAGACAACACTCTGAACATTTAATTTGCACAAGCATCAAGTTTCAGGCATTGAGCGATTTAAGATTCTTGGTTTAAGACAACGTCCTCAGATCAGTAAAATACTACATAGGTCTATTTCTAATTGATTGCTAATGAAAGACTAATCACATAGGATTACCTAAACAAATAGAATGATTAAAGGGAAGAGATGGATTAAAGTAAGCATTTGAGGCAAGGCATAATTTTTGGAGGTATATCTTTCACTTGGAAAAAGATGGTAATATATCTTACCAAGAGATGACACTCTTTGTTTCAAGAGAATTCACAAGTGCGCCATCATAGCTGCCAAAAGAATACATCAAAATCAGATGCAACCAAACGCCTTCAAATCCAATGACACAAACCATGCTCAATAAATTTGAAAAACAAAAGACAAGATTTTTTTTATCAGAAATCCAGTAGAATGCCATGCATACTTTAGCCAATCAACAGCAATCTCCATCTGGTGGCTGATTTGGATGATGGTAACTGGAAATCCCATGCTCTTCCAGATGTTTTGCGCAGGACCATCTCCTAGTGAATAAACCTGCCAAACAAATTCCAATAAATTTGATGCAAAGAAGTAAGAAGACTGACATATCTTTGAAAATTGCTTTACAACTGTATGGAGCACCACAAGTACTTGGGACTTGGGATAAAATTGAGAATATATATATATATATATATATGCACAAATTCCGCTCAAGCAATTCATTTTTTTTCTTTTCACTAAACACTCAGCATTAACAATTCAAGCACCAAAACACATACATGAATTGTGTAGCCAATCTCTTGCAATGCAGTAGCAACAGTCACCATTAACAGCTGCTGTGGATCAACCAACAGATCCGCAAACACCTAAATTAAAAAACACAATTTATACTACAAGTCAACCCCACCAGAAAATAAACCAAAGGAATAACAATGGATTGGTAAAAAGTAGCGAAAACTAACCAAAGCAAGCTGGGGTTTCCTGTAAGGAAAACGACTTAATGTCCTGTTACTAAATGACATATTCATCTCTCTATTTTCTTTTTGAAACTTTTGTAATATCTTTGAAGGTTGAAACTTGATATCTTCACCAAAATCTAACCGACCAATCTCCTTCAAATACAACAAATCATTATTAACCAACTCCATTCCTCTCCATGGAAAAGAACCTAGTTCAGATTTCTCAACCACAGAACCAGGCAAAAACATCTGAAAAAGAGCAACAAAGAAGAGAAAAACAGCAACAGTGCAAATCCATTGAATGTAATCTAACTTCTTGAAAAGCAAGAAACGAGAAAATCTCGATCTGGGTCTATACAAAAAGGGTTTCTTTCAGCTCTACCAACTGAATAAGAACGAATAGGAGCGTTGTTGTCTCTTTTGAAGGAGATTCCTCCGGTCTCTAATGAACCCATTTAGAGTTCCATAAAAAAAATCAACTCTTTGCCTCTTTTGAAGACAGACATGCAGATAAGCTAATTGTGGTGATGTTGAAAGGGGAAAAAAAAAAACGCAAAGGCAAAGGCAGAGTGGTGTGATTGCAAGATACTCGTGAGTTGAGTAACAGTGAGGAGGAGAGAGAGGAAGTGAAAGGTCAAGATGGGGGAGTTTTCTTGTTTATTTTTTTTGTATTTGTTTGTGTATTTGTCACTTGTCAAAATGAGCTGTTTTTTCAGTGATGAGAAAATTGTCTGTGTTTAATTTTTTTTTTTTTACTAATCTTTTATTTTCTACTAGAGAGAGGACAGAGGTTTTGTGAGGATTTTGTTGAGGATTATCAATCAGTGTTCTTTTCTTACAGCGATTTACACAGCTAAAACCTCGGTAACGAATCTAATATTCCTCCGTTATATAGGGATTGTCTTAAAATTTTCTTTTTATTTTTCAAAAACAGCGGAGTATAATTTTAAAACATAAAGATTATTCATTGTTTTATTCGAACGGATAATACGTGTACTTACTAGTTAGATATATTGATTTTTTTCTTAAAAAAAGATATATTAATTGTATACATATTAATTTTTAGCTGAAGGGAAATTTTTTTGAAAATTATTATCTAGGGATGTGAAACCCCAACAAGAAAAGGTTTTTTTTTTTTTTTTGGTTAAATTAATAAAAAGGGCATGGCACGGGTGTTGGAATGTTGTTATCCTGCCAGACTAGGAGGAATTGTTTTTCGTTTTTTGTTTTTTTGTTTTTAAATCTATAATTGACTAATTTAGTGATTACATAGTCTTTGCAAAAAAAAAAAAAAAAAAAATGTTTATATTAAATTTCTGTTCCCCTCTCTCTCTCTACATGTTAAGAAAAAAAAGAAAGGAAAATCTGTCACTTCAGCGAGTTGGAATCATGGCAAAAATGGAATGATATAATAGGATTACAATAAAGCACTTGAAATTGTTGAACTTCAATGAAATAGGGACAGCTTCTTGCTATTGATGGGATTATTTGCTATTTTTATATAAGAACAAAAAACTTGGGGATTTAAGTAGCAATATCGAGTAAATATCAAACCCAAAAAAAAAAAAATTAGAAAAAAAAGAAAAGAAAGTTGATATTTTTTTTAGAAGAAAGTAGAGAGAGCGATTAGCGTGTGATTTTTAGTTAGGAAAATATACAAGGGTTAAATAATAAATACCCCAGGACTGGACGTATTCTTGTTTCTAATTCACCTCACAATACATGACAGCTTGGAAAAGTAGGCAGCTGTCGAACCAGAAAACAACACATTTCCTTTTCTTTCTTTTTTAATTGTCCATCAGTTAAGCAGTGGCTTTCTTCCCCGCTACGTCATCATTTTAATTTATATAGATTTACTTTTTTGCCCTGATTCAATAGTGAGCTTTCAGAATTTGTCCATAAAACCTGATATCAATCCATGAGGGACCACACCCATATTCAAATAATTGTACGTTTATTCCATGCAACATATCCCCGACCGACACTTTCTAATCTTGGTTAGGCTTGAGTGCATTAACAGAAAGAACTAAAGTAAAATGATTAGTTATTGTTCACTTTATTATTTAAATATTATTTATTTAGATTTATTCGTACTATTCAATATATTATTCTTTTTACTATATTAATAATATTTTTATAGCTTTAAATATTTTAAAAATATTTTTTATCAATATTTTTATGACATTATATTTTTATCTTTCTTTTTTAAATATTGCTTTTTTCAGTATGTAAATATTTTTTTATTTAATTTTGATTTTTTTTATTTTGGTCACTTCAGTTGTTTTCTTCTATGATATTTTAATTAAAAATTTTAAGATAAAAAATATTTAGAAAAAGTAGTTTATAAAAATAAATTTTTAACTAAAAATCTATTGATTTTAACGTTTTTATACTATTATATATTTTTTAATTTATTAACAGAAATAAATAAATAATATTTTTTAATAAAAAAATTATGAAAAATATAAAAAATAATAAGTCAATTACAAAATTTTGATTAAAAAATTAAAAAATTAAATTAATTTTAATTTGATATATTTTAATATATATACAATATAACACGAAACATCAAACTAAAATAATTTTACGTATTATATTCAATACGCAGCATAATTCAAATAAAAAACACTAGTATTATACTGAAGAAAGATAGAAAAAGAAATTAAAAAAAAAAAAATCAATTATTAGTGGAAGGGAAAAGAAAACCAGTTTGCTCTCAAGGCAGGGAGCATTTACTGCCATTTCCTGGACAGGTCTGTCAGACTCCTGAATATGTAGCAGTTCTCACCAATTAAGACCCGAAAAAGATGGTAAATACCGTCTGATTTACCTTTTATTGACACAAGTTGACATTACCTTGTTACAGGAGACAGTTAATACCTGAGAAAGTTGGTACATTGATATGAGGCTGTAAATCACTGAACCGTAACATCATCAATGCTTTCATTCACAGACATGGGAGCACATGAGACTGAGAACTTCACAAATGATACAGTAATTCATTTGTGTAGAGTTCAGAAGAAACGATTGATTTTGTACAGCAGGGAAAAAATGTGTTTGCATAAAATTTTAAGCGAATAATTCTTCGGCTTGACCACTAAAAGGTAGTCAAAATTGAAACAGAAATCCAATTGATTCAACAAACTACTCGTACGCTTTTGCACTTCCTAAGTGAAATGAATTCCATCTGTGTGAGAAAGAATAGAAACCAAACTAGTTCAAAAGCAAACCACCTTTAAAGTTAATGTGCCGCTATTAACATGAAATAAAAGGCACAGAAGAAAAAAGGAAAAAAAAAAAACTCGAGCTTTTAATACTCCATACTCTTTATGCGATTCCATGGTCGACAGCTGATTGGCTCCGATTGGCAGCGTGCATTTCATCCAAGGTAAAGAAAGAATGTGATTAGCCATGCAGACGCAACAACTCACATTGTCTTTTGATTCATTATAATTTGCCAAGTGGGGACTCACTTGCATCATCCAACAACCAGAGACCGTAATCATGGAAACGCTTTATCTTCTTCTCAAAACCTGTGATATAATTGTTGTGAATGATAACATGCTTTCCCTTAGTTTCCTGCACCCATGTCTGATTCTTGAAGTATAATCCTCCTGTTGGGAAAGCTGACTGGGGAAGAAGATACAGATCCACCTGCAGAAATATCATGAATACAAACATCACAACTCAATCAATGCACCATCCAAAAACGAATGGTAAAGCTATTGGACACTAATTTACTATTTGTCTTCTGCACACAAACCTGAACTCGTGCTACTTTTTTAGTTTATAAATTTAAAATTTTCTCCTTTAATTGTGAGCCTCAAAGCATTGTCCACATCCTTTCAACCTTAGTTATATCAGAAATAAGGGAAAAGGTAGTCCAATATTCCAGTTTGTAGAATGTAGATGGACTAAAAACGTAAGAAAGTCCTAGATCAGCACAAACCTGTCCAGCTGTTTTATTCAGTGCCCAGTTAAAAGCAGGCTGATCATTTGATTTCTTTGTTTTGGACCAAGGCTGAGCTTGAAGTTCCTCAATCCATTTCTTCATAACTAGCTTTGCTCCATCAGTGGGACGCATGAAAATCATGCAGCTACATATATAAGTGCGCCCCTTTTTTCCTGGGGGTGGCAAATCGTGGGAGTGGTCCAGCGGCTTCACCTGGTAATGCAAAAGAAAAGGGCATCACGTATATTTACTACAAAGATAGATTAAACCATGTACCATGTAAAAACAAGCTTGTGTTCTAAGGAAACAGATAGGTTTTATTTACTACGATGTAGGTTTCCACTAATTACATGAATGTCAAACGCTTTAAAAAGGAGCATATTACATGTTATTAAGATTTATTAAAAAAACGACATACTACCAAAGATATCACCAGAAATGGAGTTAAGCTCAACTTGGTTAAGAAATGATTCACTAACATCCCCTCCATTGTCCACAAAATGATATGCAATGATGAAGGTTTATCTCCAATGCCAAGTACTAACAAGTAACAAGCAGTAGATGAGCCAGGATTTTGCTGGCATGCAGAAGATATAAAGATGTGATTTTCAACTACAGTCACTCAATCCTTCAAAGATAGCCAATCGGCCATGCATCACACTGGTTTAATGGCACAGACAAAGTCAATGAGATTTGAAATGCGAATTCTGAAAATTTGAATTGCTCGAATATTATACAAGTTAATGATTATTGTTTTAGTAATTAAACATAGCAACACATGCTAGTATCGTTAGCTCCATGTTCCAAAAAGGATTAACTTCATGCTTTACAATTAATTCCAAACATCGAAGCCAGTTAGTAGTACATACCGCAGCCATGTCATCGGTGAAGTACACATCATGATTTCCCTCCAAATACGGGAAAGGATCTTGTAACCAGACCATATCCACATCATTATACATCACGTTATACCCAAGCTCCAGAATGTGCAGCAAATGCCGAGGTCTTCGGGAGGTGAAATTGAAGAATCCCTATTGAAAGAACAAAAAAGTACAAACAATAAAAAACAATCCCAACAAAGTCAATAACTTGGCAAGGAAACACAAGAGAGACAGGAACTGAGAAATAACGCACTCTTATAAATTAGGATAACCATTCAACAGCGTGAATAATACTCTGGAAACCATGAAAACAACATATTATTTTTAGTTTGAATCAGAATCCCCAAATATAGATCAGAAAGGCAGTGCAAAAAAAAATAGTCGACAATATCAACATCACTGCAATCAACAATAAATCCACATTCCAAATTCCATTTTATGCCAATGCTAACTAATATTAATAAAAAAGGGTCAAAATTAGGTAGTGGAATAGGCATTTATAACTAATTGGTGTTGCATATCAAGTAGTATTGTCATAGCCACAATGCCAAGCATCGAAGCAATCCACAGTAGTTCAACTTTTAATAAACAGAATTACCGAATTCAATAAATTGCAATTACAAATGGGAGAAGTTGGAGATAGACTCTAGTGAAATCAAGTTCTAGTACCTGAGAACCAAACTTATGGGCAGTCTGTGAATCAGGAGCAGGAGGCACAAGAACAGCATGACCAGGCCATTTCTCATTAACCTTGTAAAGAGTAGCATAATCCTCAGCAATAACAAGAACCTTATCTTGATGCTTTTGTCTCGAAATACTAATCAACCAATTACTTAAAAATGGCAAGTAAGGCTGACTAACTGCGCAAACAATCACTGTCTTGTTTTTTGCAACAAACGACACCGCTTGGGATAGTGTGTATTGTTGCCATTTCGTAAGTGAGGGTTTTGTTGTTGAGAAAATTGAGGGCGTCCCTGTCCAGGGTAGAATCACGCCAAGAATTAGGAGGAGGGATAATAAGACTATTAGGCCTGTGCGGCTGAGGAGTGAAATTTGTCGTTGGGAGGAGGCAGATTGGCGTGGTGATAGTGGGTAGGCATCTGAGATTGTGCTGTGGAGAGGTCTTTGGTGCAAAAATGTTGACATTTTTTTAGCTTCTGTCATATAATTGTGATAAAACTCATGGAATTGAGAGTTGAAGGATGTCTTCGACGGTGAAGAAAAAGTCAGGCGACGAGGTGGAAGTTTGGTTTTACTGGGTTTTTTGAGATTGGATCTGTGATTTTGGTGTGCATGGGTTCCTGACAAGGGAGAAGCAGAGGATGATGGGTTTACTTGCTCCGTTTTGTTAAAAAGGGTCGGGTTTGCCGGTTTTGAGTCCGATTAGATCTGTGGGTACTCGCTCGCACGTGTTATGGAAAGGGTGTAAAACTGTTCAAAAGAATCAACCCTATGGGAATACAGCACGCGTCGATCAATGTCGCTTCTTGTCAACTTTTTCGCAATCCTTGCGGATACTGTTCAAGGATTTAATCACCCGCCATGTTGAAGAATTTGCAAAAATGAGAAGTCTGACATCTGTTTATGTGTAAGACTTGCTCTACTTACTTGAACGCATAATATTATAATGTTTTTGAGTATACTCAATAATACAATAATCACTTTGAGACAATAAATGTAAATATTTATAAATTTGTAATAACTTATAAATGATTTTAAAAAAAACTTTAATAACTTTTTTTCTTTCTAAGTTAATAAGATTTTTTTAATTGAAATTACACTTAATTAATAACTACTATCAAAATTGCGATCCAATCAATTGATTTAATTACTAAATAAAATAAAATAATATTTGTGAAATTTATTAAGTGAATCTCTTTAATAGCTCATAATAATTTAATTCTTATGAAGTAAATAATATTTTTTTACAAATAATATTGTATTTTTGATTTGTGGTTGTATAATAATATTTGTAACTAATATAATTATAAAATAATTAGTCAAATTACTTAATAGGAAAGTAAATTATCATGACATAATAAATAAAAATATTTAATAATTTATAATTATATACCATTTAAATAACCCTTTCATATTTCTTAATCACAATTATCTCCAGAATCTTTGTTAGTAGACGGTTGCGAAATTCACTAGGGCCAGCCTTATTGAGCCTTACAAGTCTCTATGAACGTACGAGTTGCGAGTACATGAGCGCCTGCCTGGCTTCTCCAATCCAAAGAAGGTCCCCATTTTCTTTTTACGACAACCACACGGTTAAACCCCAACAAAGGCACAACTATGAATGTGGATTTTATGCGTATCCAAACCTCATATGTTTTGTGTTCAGAATTCAATTTAAGCGTTTTATTTTTGCGTGTTATTTTAGATCTTAATGTACTACATTAACACCCATAATGAATGATAATTTATTATTTATCATGATGAGTTTAAATTAAATTTTAACAAAAATTAAAAATTTTTGATAATTTTAAATAATAAAATTAAAAATAAATTAAGAAAATACAATTCAACCTTTATCCCTTAAAATTAAAATTCTTTTTCTCTCTCATATTCATTTCAGATTTTTTTTTCTCTTTCCTCCGTCCATCTGCAGAATCACAAAAAAATTCCAACAAATATCTCATCAGGGGAACGAATGAGCAAGGTTGCCGACCATCTTATCTGCGAGAAATTTCAGATGAAAGCGTATGAAGAAACTTGTGGAGAGCACAAGACATCAGACGGTGCAGGTCCTCAGATACCAAAACAAGTTCAGAACAACATCATTGATCGAATCAAGGTTAAGGCACCTGTCAATCAAATGCCATCTCATGTCCAGTCTTTAGCTCTTAATCCGCATACCTGAAGGAAGGCGACTCTGTTGATATGGTTGAAGAATTTGTTTCTGCATTCAAAGTTCAACTATGGCAATGGATCCAACTACAAAATGTACAACCAACATCAACCAGGAGGAACAAAGAGAGTCCCAAGAATCCGAACTTGGGACATCAATGGTGGAGCAAAATATGGTTGAACAAAGTTTTGCTGATTATAGATCAAAAGTCAAAAAAGCCCAAAAAGAATGAGGAAGCAAAATTGAGGATTAGGGTTTATAATTCGGAAATTAAGGATTGGGTTTGAAATTTAGGAATTAAGCTTTGAAAATCTAGACCTTGACCTTATAGGTCCTAAATCATAATCTATGTTCTTCCTTTCTTTCGCTTCACCATGCGAATTCCCATTCCGAACACTGAGAATCTCTTTAAGCTTCCAATCACTTGAATGAAAAACCTTGATGGCACCAGTAGATAAAAAACATCTTCCGGCATTCTGTGCCTTTCTTGCCTTTGATTTCAGAACAACGATCCTGCTAGTGGGGAAGCATGATCCATCATTCAAATCCAATTATGACCCAAGAAACTCATTAAAAAAAACAAACAAAAAACGAAATAAATAGAAGAGAGAAGAATTTTAGTTTTAATGGATAAGAATTAAATTGTTTTTCCTAACATATTTTTAGATTTATTATTTGTTTAGTTATTTAAAATTCATCATAAAATTTTTTATTTTCATTAAAACTTAATTTAGATCCACTATAACAATTAACAAATTGTTATTGATTAAAACTTACCACAGCTTGTCAAGTGTACTTACTTATTATATTAAGATCTAAAATTACAATATAAAAATAAAACTATTAAATTAAACAAGAAAAATATTTAAAGTTTTAATAAAAAAATTTAAATTGGACGAGGTCTAAATATGAACAAAACCACACACACACGTATATATATATACATACTCGCATGAAATTGCTAATCGAGACAGACAAAAATAATGAATTTCTAACATCCCACATGCTTACATGCGAGCGATATGGAAAAATTGTATATTAAGGTCTTCTTTTTTTTTCACATCTCACTATGCAGATTAGTTCTAGTGCTCCAAATTTACCAACATTTCCTAAATCTAAATGCAAAATGCTGCCACTACCACATAACCATACTTCGTGGACCCAAAAAAAAAAAAAAAAAAAAAACCCCAGCTTATTGATTTGTTTTATTACTTCGTCAGTCACTGGGTGGAATTATCGACAGATTCACATTGGCTGGCACACGCATGCATTTGTTTTCAAAACTTATAATTTTATCTTGGCCAACAAATGTCCTTCTCAAAGTCGTTCTTCACATCAATAAGCTAACAGATGACATCCTCGGTACCTCCACCTAAAATTTGAGGTTCTCAACAGTGGCTGCCCTCTGCTACAACCACAAACTAAGATAAACGAAATGTCAGATCTGCATAACTTGCTCAAATGACGTTATCAAAGATACAACGGTACATAACAATACTATGGACAAAATGTAACAATTCCAGACTACAATGATTTGCAAAAGCAGAGTCAATAAAAATTCTAAATGGAAAATATTCTTAGCCAACACCAATCTAAAGTCATGTAAATTTGTGTTATCATTCTCATCTACCTGACACATTGCTCCGCAACATTAACCATCATCAAAACCAAACATTATCAACAAAGGCCAGGGGAAAAAAATTCAGCTAGTATACAATCTTGATTATATTCACCACTGGATTTTTATGCACAATATACCCATTATTAGAGTCAATTAAAGCATCGGAGTGGAAAAAATATAATTTTGACAAGTGACTAACTAGGGACCCGGAAAGAACTCATTATCAACAAGCATTGGAGACATTTACTGGCAATTTCACAGGCATAACAGGGGGCCCTGCTGAGGGACATTCAATTTGCTCCACTAAGGATTCAAGAGACAGAGCCAGCCTTCAACTTCTGGGCTTTCTGTTTTACAAAGAAAGCTGATAGCATGCTTTTACTGCGAACAGGGGCACGGACAATCTCACGCCTTGGATTGTCAAATGACCTGAATGCTGTCAAAGGTTTAGAACCGTCCAACAATTCCTGCAAAAAGAAGTTCTTAAGTTAGCACTCTCTCCTCTATTAGAGCAGGTTTCAAAATTGGAACAAGCATAGACAGCACCCTGTTATTCATACACAACAGAATGGTCAGATAAGCCAACCAGACCTCAACATTTTGAAATTACATCCGTTTGGAGAAGACATGCAGAAAATAAAACTGAAAACAATAATCCTCACCAAAATTAGTTTAGCAAAGAAAGTTATATAAATATCCAGAAAGATGGGCCATTTTTAATCAATGACATAGCACAGAAGCGTCCTAAGTAGTTAGAATCAGAAAGATAAGTGGCCAACAATAAGCTAACGAAACCCCTTCATTAAATATTTAAACATAGTTCACTCACCCACAAACGGACCCCCAAATAGGATGGTCGCAAAACATTTGTCTGTTTTTACACTAAATGTACATCTGTAATGACAATTGACAGCTTGTAAAATCCAAATTTTCATTAAAAAATCAAACAAACTAGCACATCTGAAGCATCCAATCAACAGCTGGGTGACGATGCTTTCATTTGCTTGATATAAATGAACTCCCAAAGTGAATTATAAGAACTACAAGTTCCCAGCTGCTAGGCCATTTGAGGTGAATTTTTTAATCTGTACCTAAAAGTCCAACTGTTTGTACTGTTACATATTCCCGCTTCTTTGAAAGGCAAAAAGAGAATCCATACAGCAACCAACATCAATACCACACTCTACTGTGCAAAAATTTACCCACTGCACCTTTTGTTCAATGCATTTGGTGTTAACCAAAATTTCCAGACTCAAAAGAACCAACTGCTTTCTTTGCATTCTTCATTAAAGCAATCATAACAAGGTTGCAAAGGACATTACTTTCACTCAAAACAAGTAGATTCTTTCTACAAAAAGGAAATTTGAGCATTGACACCCCATCAAGGTACATAAGGTTTCTCACAATAGGGCATGTACAGTCAATAATAACCACAATTATGACTTTCTAGATTGCATAAGAACTTTGGATACACATCATCAAACTATTACAGAAACCCAGAAAAAGCATAATCTTTTCATGCCCTATACTTGAATATCAAAAGGAGAGTCCTAGAGCAAGGACAAGAAACCGGCCATAATAATGCATATGGATCCAAACAGCTTAAAAGCTTCAAGTATTTTGCAGCACCATTTAAATGATGGAACGGCCTGCCATGATTTCCCATTGAAAGCAACTGGAGCTCTAGACCTCAGTGTATGGCACATTAACATTCCTCAGGCAACTTACCTGACACTACATCAAGACTCATACCATTTGTGTCTATGCTTAATTTGAAAGACTTTTCATAGCTGGATATCATAAACTGCTTTAAATTGTAGTATTTTCCTCCATCGGAGCTAAGAAGACACATTCACTTTCAGAAATGGCTAAAAAAAGGTGACATTTTGCAAAAGAGATCATGTGAACAAGGAAATGAAAATATGATAGAAAAGCTTTCCAACAAAATTTAGCATGAAAGTTTACGATAAGAATCTTATGCAAACATGGCAACAATTATATGAATCTCATGCAAGAAGATGCCGACAAAAATCCAATATAATCTTCATTAGATAATCAAGCATGCACTGAGAAGAATGTTAGGCATGTCTGTGTTCTTGCTGACTTTGGCATTACCCTGCGTGGGACACCAAATGTTTGCATGATTGCACCAGCTGCAGGACCTCCACTTGATAGTTGAGCAGGAGCTCCTGAGGATCTTGTTTTTGCACTCTCTTCTGCATGCATAGAATTCAAAGCATAACATATTAATATTTCTAGACTGATTTACAGTCACAACATACTGTTCCTCTTATACATACCCAAGAGTTGAAAAACAGAAGAAGATTTTCCAGAAGTTTTTGCATCTTCATTGCTGCATGATAAGCACATGTCAAAAGCCTCCACATAATATTCAATAAGAGATATGCAAACAGGAAAGTTCTTGTTAGAGTTGAAAACCCAAGAAAGAGTTTTTATAGGGTAACCTCGTCATAGCATGTGGAGTCCCTTTTAGCATAGACTTGGTCTCGGAAGCTAAGTGCCAGGAAAGAGTTTTTGATGCTGGGGAACCTGATGCAACGTTTTGATAAGTAATTTGATACTTCACATCAGCAACGAGAGAAACAAAGCCAAAAACAGTCTCAAAGCCACCAAAAGTAAATGTCTCATTCAGAAAATTTTATACCCGAAGGCTGAAGACGAGATCTAGCTTGAAAATGATGTTGTCTTGGATCAGTCTGTATTTGTGGACTAAAATGTACCTTCTTATTGACAGAGTCTAGCACAAACAGGGGGAAACAGAAAATAAAGGATTGAGAAAATGATAATATCTTCTTACACAGACTAAAAAGTTAAAAGATAATCAGTATTACTTGGTAATATGTAGTGCTTGTGATGTCTTGGGATGAATGCCAACAACTGCTGCTGTCGAATACCTTCCTTATCCGTATATGTTTGGCATGTAAGAAATTGCTGCTATCAACAAACTAAATGAGTTAAAGTCCATACATTAAATATGATTTCAAATGTCAAGACATCCAGGAAGACAAATGTTGAGAATTACCTGATTCAGACAAGAAACCTTAACCTCCATGGTTGAGACTTCTAATGTTTGTTGCTCAAGAAGGTCAGTTAACTTGTAAGCCACAGTACCAAGGTGATCAACGGCATTAACAAGGGCTCGCACAGCATAATCTTTCAGGTTGTCCAGTACCCTACTCCACGGCAATAAGCGTATTTGTGAACATGAGCAGAGAACAGATGAACTTGCACCAAAATGAGTGTAGAAGCATGCATTTGATTTTTTAACTTTAACTTTTCCCAATCCACACAGCGTTCCATACCCATGACTTGAACATACACCGTTAGTCATGGTTAATTTGTCCGGAAATCCACACCATGTTTCTTTCTCAATGTTAATTCTGAAGAAATAATTCCATCTTCCCTCAAAGTATAACATTCACTAAAATCTATACGTTCAGGTTGGCTACACATATCCTCCTCACACTTAACAGCAAAAGTGTTTTCCGAAAAATTCTGTTCCCATCTAATATTTATGCGTCAATTTCTATAATTTCATAAACTCTGTAACATATATATCACAATCAAATCAGGCTTCCATACTCAATAGTCCACACAGGACTAAGATAGAAATCTAATAAAAAAATTTACCGATTCAAGTCGAAAAAATAAGGTTTCACAATAACTTGCAGGAGCTAAATCATGCAATGAGTAGCGAGTACATCAATTAAATCAAGAAAGTGCAAAATACATAAATCCTTACGTCTGTTTCTGCTCGCTATGAAGATAAGACTTCTCACAATATTCGGCAGCAGAATATAATTGAGGCCTTAAGTTCTTCAGCTCCTGTAAAAAACAATTGCAAATAAAAATAATCCATAATATTTTGCACTCAATACCGTCACTTCAAAAACACTCAATCCAACAAAAAAGCATTAGCAGATAAAAATAAATTCAACTAGAAAATGCAGAAAAAAAATTCTAGAGAAGAGAAACGCGAAGACAAATCAATCAAACAATATTAAAGAATTAGTAATAGATCTGGTAACAAATTGTAAAAAGATTGCACACTTATGGCTATGATTCTGATACAAAAGAAAGTAGAACCTGCAAGGCTTTGATGAAGCTCATGCTACGCTCCATGGACACCTCATCGAAAGTCATGGCCGGATTCTCCGGCCTCGTTTGCTCCAATTCCATCATCTCTCTCTGTGTTTCTGGTTTTTCAAAAAATTTCAGTTACGAGTTTCCTTAAAAGTATTTATTTAATGCGCAAACCCTAGACCACTAGAAAATAAATGTTTAATGACTTTATTATTATAAGAGTGCTTATAAATGGTTAGATATGGGGTTAGGTTATGGTGGGCGAAATGGAGAGAGGAAGGAATTTAGTATGATGAAAAGCAAGAAAGATATTAGGAGAGAATGAGTGAAGTAGAAGCGATTCCAAGTACTGGGAATTTGTAATTTTTGGAGTTAATAGCAAGCGAAAATGACTCGAGAGAGAAAGGAACTTTATTTTTTGGGGTGCCTGGTTTATTTGTCGAATTGAACTGACAGACTTTCACTTGAGAAAGAACGGAGAGAGAGAGAGAGAAAGACTATGGTGCTGAGTTCCAGGGAAAAATTAAAAAACTAACGGCATTTTTTTGTCGCTATTAGTGGACTTGAAAAGACTGTATGGGCCCTTCATTAAAGGGAGTAGTTCAATCCTGGTGACCTGAGCTGGTCTGGTCCGGTCTGGTCTAGTCACCTAGTAGAGGGCCCAGTGAATCGCTCCCTCGTCAGGCCCATTACCGTTTACTACGCTCGAATGTTCCTTGTGCGGTGGTTGACACCGCTGGGTCGAACGCATAAATGGAAAACAATTATTTAAAAAGTTATATATATATATATATATAAAGATTCAAATTTATGCCATTTAATTAAATGATTAAAGTTTTTTCATTTAAACCAATCATTTTAATGTGGTGGTTAACATTTAAACACACAGCAAAAATGAAATTTCTGCTTTCTGCCTTCGCCCATGATTGTAAAAGCTTGAAGCAATTGATGTTTCATCTGAAAAATGGGCATGTGCCTGCTTGTTAATAAAGGACAATAATGAGAAATGAAGAAACCAAAAACCAAAAATGACCCACACCATGAGACCAGAACCATTAATCGTGCGGCAATGATGGTCACAGATTCATTAGTTCGATGATATTCGGTCATGGGACCCTTGGGAGAGAACTGACAAGCGGTGAAAATGGCGCCCACCGGGACATGAAAATGAATGCCCATGTCCACAAAATCCAGCTATGAATGGATGAGCGCCCGGTCCGCTCAACTTGAAGGCTTTGAAGCTGTTTATATTTCCTTCATTTCGTCGGCTCCACATTAGGTTGGCTAAGATAAAGCTGGTTGGCTAAGATATAGTTGGTTGGCTGGTAACTAATGATAATGCGCTCCTGCTTTTCTTATAATTTACGATGTTAAAAACAGTAATCAACAACTAATCAACTAGGTTAAAGAGTGCATTTCATAATGCTTATTATGAAATATGATGGCTTCCTACGTGGTACAGAGTTGGTGCAGAAGCACCGCAAAAGGTCCAGGGACATTATGATAATGATTTCAAGTGGCAACGTTCAAAAGTTGTACTCCATGATTCTCGTGGTATAAGCTAACAGGAGCTACGGTATAAATGCCAGGAAATCTGTATCATCAAAAAAGAGGAAACAGTTGTCCCGAAACAAAAGCCAAAAAACCAAAAATCTCAAAACTTTTTTTTTCTTTTTTATTTCATCTACATAAACTGCTGAAAGTCTTAAAACCCATGATCAAAGGGAAGGACTCCGTTGTTTAGTGTTGGGTTAGTAGTGACCACTTGCAAACTCATGATGTAAACGAATAGCATCAAAAATTTGGATTCTAACTACCAATACTGAGAGCTGAAACCGCTACCATGCTACTCTGGTCTTGCTTTTAATTCATGTATACAAGACTATGCAATTCTTATACAATATTGCTTAAAGATACAGTATTTGCTACAGCGAATTATCACCCTCATAAAAAATTTGCAACATACTAAAAAACTAAGCTGAGTTTTTTATACACAGAAGAGGATGCCAAACTCAAGCTTTATAATTAGTCCATCATATGCCAAAATTTGATAAGAACTTTAGAAACTCTCATTATTCTTTAAGGAAGGTGAAACTTCAAAAAAGTCGGTTTTGGGGTTGAGTGGCAACCGATAGACTGGATTAATTCCTCCACAGTCAACACATGAAACTTTGGAGGTGAATTAAGAGCAATGTTGTCAACCCGATGCTGAAAAATCTTCCCCTTGCTGTCAAGTTTGTACTCGGATAGGCCATCAAATCGAGCGCAACTCTCCCATGGGACTCGTGGGATGCCATGGACTGTCCATCGAATCATTATCACATTCTCTGCAGGTTGCGACACACTAACGACATCAACCCACAAAGCCCTAAAAAAATCCTTCCATGGAATCGCAGAGCCCAGAACATTGATTTATAACTCTCAATGCCGCTAAAGGTATTGATCGGATCTTTAAAGACAATGTCATCCCTGAAACAAGTACAGAATCCATTAAAGAAAATAATTTCCTCATAATAGCACCTCTAAAATACCAATAGAATAATTTTCATACAAGTTGTTTGGCATACACGACTAAGGAACTCATTTCAGCTTCACTATGTGTGTTTGTGTGTATCTATGTGCCTGCGTGTTGTATCTCCTACAAATTAGCAGATCATCAACCGTTCTCAAGCAAACCCTTTTAAATGACAGTGAAAACAGTACCGCTGCTTTTTCATCTACCAGATAACAGTCGCATACCATCCCATATCACTGCATCTCCAATTATTTTGGGAGAATCATCTGAACTTACAAGAACCTATTTGTCGCATTAGAGATCAAAGCAATAATACCCTTCTGCTTGCGCACTCGCATCTCTAAATTTAACAAGATTACAAAACATATGAGCTCTATATTTCTGTGACAGACAAAGAATGAAATCAGTTATATCCATCCCTGAAAATAAAAGGTAAACAATCTTTTAAACTTGTTACCACAAGGCCAAGCAATCTAGTCCTATCTAGCCGCTTCCCGTAGTAGGATACTACTGAAACTCCTGCAATTTGATCATTTTGGTCCCACTTGCCTGTATTGATCATCCGTTATTGTTCACCAAATGGAAATTAGGGACAAGAAATCCAAGTTCAATTTTAATCTTTAGCATAAACAATCCTGAAATTCGCAACCAAACCCTTCCAATCACAACAGCTATATAAGAATCAGCCATGGTCCCAGAGATTAAAGCAAAAGCAACACATAACACAGATTCAAAAAGTCAATTTCTTACTAAAGAAACAAAAATTAAACATGATCCAAACCTGTAGATATCAAAACTGAGCTCTCTATAAAACAACTCACGAAACTCCTCTCTCAAAGTCCTAATCGCATAACCCATATTCACATAGTAATTCTGCTTCTCCTCTTCCTCTTTAGTGATCTTCGTTTCTTGTTTCACCGGAGCCGAAAATTGACCGTACAACCTCCCATTTTGATTCAATCCCGAAACCCTAGCCTCACAATCTTTAACATCATTTCTAGCCCTAACACGAACATTAAGGCTCTTGAGATTTCTAGGATTAGGGTTAAAGAGGATTTTTACGGTGGAGATTTCTGGTGAATTGAACAGAAGAGCCATTAGAAAGTGGGATTTTGAGTGAATTTGAGAGGAGCGAATCGAATTAGAGGAAAGTGAAAACAAAAATTTCCATTTTCCGCTAAAGTTTTGAGGGGAAGGGTGAATGGACTTGCTTGGTTGGCGGGTAAGAAAAAATCTGTTTTGGATAATGATGCAATGTTTTTTAAGATAATTTGTGATTTGAAAAGAAGATACAAAATATCTGATTGGCGGCCAACTAGAGGTGAAGATACACGCTGCACTACCAGTAGATAATAATCTTTTCAATGATACCACGCTTACTATATTAGACCATTCCGCAGCTCATCTTTCCATCGGATCGAAACGCTGCCGTTTCTGCACCTGTTGGCTCTACGCTAGGAAATAGAGAATGGACTTGGTACAACACGGTATCAGTGTCAATTGTGATCTATCAAGATGATGAACTCCAGCCAAAATCTCCACCATTGGCTAAACATACTCAAAGTATATATAGAGTGGTAACTTTTTGGGTTCAAATTAAATCCTCTCATGGAGACCATCATCCTGCATTATTATTCTTCAAGACTTCAACCAGCTGCAATTAGAAGAAACTGCTACCAATCTCCCGTTATTAACATTAATCAGTACTTATTCACAGGTTAGTGACTGAATATTTATGGCTTGTTTTGCTTGTAGTAACTTAATTATTGGATAAAGATTTTCTTTCTTTCTTTTTTTTTCTTTTTTCTTTTTTTTTTTTTTTTTGGCTTGCCTGCATCTTTTAATGAAGCTCTATAAATGCTGTAGATGTTTTTTCACAGTATGTTTTTGCGATAACTAGCTTTTGCAAACTCGGAATGGAGCCGGGGCATGGCTGCTTTTATTGCCACATATAAATGTGTGTTCATGTCGTTTATAGGTTTCCGCAAGAGGCAGAATATTATGGAACATAAGACAAATTTTGAAGTTGGCGAACGCCAAATTATAAGCTTAGGTTATGAACCAGGTAACTAATCCACGGCAATATGATAAAACTCTTACTACGCTTGATGTTTGGGACAATGCTTATGATTTAAAACTTTTACTAAGCTTGATGTTTGGGACAGTGATTGTGATTTATAAGCACAATGCTATGTTTAGTTGCAGAATTACCACTACAAAAAAAAAAAAAAAAAAAAAAAAAGTTTATGCATGTGAAATTTTTGGTCGCTAAAGAACCGTCATTTCGTTGTCAAAACCTTTGGCCACGAGAAAGTCGAGCTATCGATTTCTTCAACTATCTGCCGTCACCAAAGCCTACAAACTATTCATTGATAGGAAATGGATAATCTTAGTTGCAAAGCTATGTAAATCAATCTTTTTATTAAGTATCCACATCTCACATTAAAAATAAAATTAATTCTGTTTGAGATGAAAGCGATAAGTTTTAAGATAGAACTAATTCTGTTCGGGATGAAAAGGATAGGTTTTAACTTTTCTCAATAAGTACAATTTTAAAATTTAAATTTTACACATTGATAAAAAATTCATCAAGAGACTAGCTCATTTATCAATGGTCCAACAACTTATCCTCTATCGTGCAATTATCATTGCATATTGAAGCTTTTTATTGTTTTAGGGTTATATATTTCTATCTTTAATGCAAACATCATACATCATATTGGCATAAAATTGATAAAATTGCTTGTAAAGGCCTATCATTGTATGGCTATAAGTTGCTCCCGAATTAACTTGTTTTAGCAATAAAAATCTTAATTTTTCAATTAATTTAAGAGATTAGGATTAAGTTAATCTAATAAAATCTTAAATTTTCATTTAATTTTAAAAATTAGGATTAAATTAACGAGGATACGTCATATTGGCATCAACTTAAGAGAAACCGAATCCCTATCTATGTACCTATATAATATTACATTATAAGTTATTGAGTTGGTTAGATATTTAGACGTAAGAAGCAAACTTTTTTTGGTTCTTCTATTTATCTATATATATTCTCGGACCAATTATCAAGTCATTTCGAGTTGACTCTTAAATAGATTATTCACACTTAGTGCATTAATTAGGGAGTTACAAATCAATGTTCTTTTAACTTTCTTTATATCTATGTTGATGCAAGTATAATGTTGGTGCTTTCTCGGATTGTTCCATTCTTTACTTAGATACGAGTGTCGGATGCGGGACTAAATATCCATAGAGACCAAAATAAATATTTTTAAATTTATCATAATTTACATAAACTTATATATATTATAAATAACATATCAGCATATATTTTAAAATAGTCTTAAAATATAATCACTCAAAATAGAGTCTTCATTCCTTCAAGTCACGAAAATCATCTATAAGTGAATCTATACTAAAATTTAAAGTAATTTCTTTTTAAATATACACTAACAATTTTTTAGTAAATTGTAATATGCATTATGTTAGTATAGGTGCTCAAGATCCAACCATGTTTGGATGGGCTTGAATTATTTATTATTGCATCATTTATTTTAATAATAATAAAGAAATCTTTCTATTAATTCTTATGTTTTTATGTTTATTAATTTGGTAAAATTAAATAGAAGTCCTTGTGATATGCATTTGCAATGGTGATTGATCAAAAGATGTGAGACAAACACTAATACATATAAATGACATCATAAAATGTCTCAAGTCATAGCATTATCAACAATCGATTTTGACTATATGCAGATAGACTTGTGAGTGTTGTGCTCATATTATATTATAACGATAGGAGATCTTACACCTATTGGCATTGTGATACTAAAACAAGCACTTAGGTGATTTATATTAGAGAACATATTACTCGGACTTGACTTGTCATGAGAACCTATTTAGTTTACTCTATGAGAATCTCATACGAGATGGGTACAGTCGATCCTTAGACTTGAAGTCATCGCGGTTATCTCATTAGATGATTTATATAATTTGACACTCATTTCAATGGATCTATACTAAAATTTTCAGTAATTTCTTTTTAAATATACACTAATAATTTTTTTAGTAAATTGTAATATGCATTATGTTAGTGTAGGTGCCTAAGATCCAACCATGTTTGGATGGGCTTGAATTATTTATTATTGCATCATTTATTTTAATAATAATAAAGAAGTCATTCTATTAATTCTTATGTTTTTATATTTAGTAATTCGGTAGAATTAAATAGAAGTCATTGTGATATTCATTTGCAATAGTGATTGATTAAAAGATGTGAGACAAACACTAATGCATATAAATAATATCATTAAACGTCTCAAAGTCGTAGCATTATCAACAATCGACGTTGACTATATGCGGATAGATTTGTGAGTGTTGTGCTCATATTATATGATAGCGAGTAAGAGATCTTACACCTATTGACATGGTGATACCAAAACAAGCACTTAGGTGATTTATATTAGAGAACATATCACTCGGACTTGACTCACCATGAGAACCCATTTGGTTTACTCTATGGGAATCTCATACGAAATGGGTATAGCTGATCCTTAGACTTGAAGTTATCATGGTTATCTCATTAAGTGATTTATGTACTTTGACACTCGTTTTAATAGATCTAGTAAAAGGTTGCACGTAGGCGATTCGTTGGATGCACTAGAAATCTAATGGAGGTAGGTCTACGACTAAGATATGATATGTCATTCCTTGTATTCCAAAGGAGTTATCACATTACACTTTGATGAATGTCTCGCTCGAGAAATCTATGGCCACAATAAGAGCACACCAATAAAACATAGTTGGTTTACTCTAAGAGCTAAGACATTTGGGATTCAAAAAAACTTATGTGATCAAAATCGAACAAGACTTATAACTAAGTTCGAGATCACATTGTGATAAGTTGACATAAGGACTAAATTGTATGGTAACCATGCTCGTGAAAAATAATAATGGATTAATTAATCCTCCTAGAGAATTGGATAGTTATAATGCCTTGCTAGAGGTCAATTTTGATTTATGTATCAAGAGATAAGAGATGAGTCTTTTGTTCTTGGTACATTGTCAACATATCTAAGAGCCTATTGAGTCACACGCATAAGTTTAATCATTCACATAATTAAAGAGAAGCAAAGACATTGAAAAAAGTTTTTAATTCTAAAAGTTTTCTATTTTGAAAAAGGTTTCCAAAACTCGAAAATTTTTCTATTTTAGAAATCAGTTTTCTAATTTAGAAGTTAGTTCCAAATTTGAAAATAAATAACCTTAAATGGAAATGAGTTTTCTAATTTAGGTTAGAGGGTATTCTGAGAAATTGTTTCCTAATGTGGACCGCTTAAAATTATCTAAGATTATTTATTTAGATAGTTCAAATAAATTAATTGGACCATAATGGTTTTGACCTATTAGGTTTAATTAAAAGCCTTAAGATATTTTATTGGGAGGATAAATATCAACCTTATTAGATAAGGATGAATGTTTTAAGTATAAACATCAACCTCATTGGATAAAGATGAATGTTTTAAAGATAAAGATCAAAAGCTCACATGAAAAATAATTCCTAATCCTTAAAGGATTAGGAATCAACAATCATAAGTCCAATTAGGACTTATTTGCAGCCTCTCTCGTTGTCCTTAAAGGACAAGGAAACTCTCCTCCTATAAATAGAAGGAAAGGTGTAGCATAAAAGGAAGTTTTTAAGAGAGAAAATTCAACACACTTAGAAAATAATAAAAAGGACACGTGGCTGAAATAAAAATAAGAAGAAAATTATTTTCTCTCTAATCCTAGCACGCCACCTCCTCTCTAGGTTATCATAAACTTGCCCGGATTGTATTTTTATAGAAAATACTATGCAAATCAGAAAAGGTGAAGCTAGCACTCTATCGATTTTAAGTGCTTCTTTGTGGGTGCTTCGACTCGTGTGGATTATCAATAGAAATCGAACACTTGAAGGGCTTTTCTGCTAAAGAATTTAGACTTATGCTACAAGAGGTAATTCTCTATTTATTACTTTAATTCATGTATATATAGTTAATTGATTCAATGACATGATCTTAGACCCTTTAAATAGAGAAATTTTTTAATTTATTCTACACCTCCATTAGGATGTATGATCCTTCACATTCCTACTCGTTACAAATCCTTTTGTTTTTTTTCTTTAGGTCTACAACTACTAGCACAACAATGACACAAAATTTCAAGATCAATAATACAATTTTAATTCAAGTAAATAGATTATCAAAATTTTACTAAGACATTGATCCAATAGATACTTTAATCACATGAAACAAAATTAAAAAGACAACCCATGTAATATTTTAATTATAAAATATTATTTAAAAAAAAGAAAATCGAGAGTTGTCAAGATTCAATTAATATATAAAATGAATAAATTAATAAATTAATAATGTAAACAATATAATAAGAGTCAATAAATTACTTATTTTTTAAGAAAATACTTGCTATATTATCGAATAAGAGAAATCCGAGATCAAATAGAAGGTTTTCTTTTTGGTGTTTTGAATAGAGTGAGAGCTAAGGGAAAGAAAAAAAGGAATAGGTTTAGTAGTGGTGAGAGGCAGAGGCAGCTAAGATCAAATTAAATAAATATTAAGGATTTAGTAGTGCCGGTGAGGAATCGAGGAAAAAGGTTAAAAAATATTAAAAGAGGGTCGGGTTTGTTAGAAGATACATTGGGTGGAACAACATTTTTGTAAGTTTTTTAATACCAATAAATACAAGCACCCAAGCATCAAATTTGAGATATAAATTAATTGGTAAGAATTGTTTGCTAACATTGTTTTTGGATGGTAGCTAGTGGTTGTTGTCTAGTTAAGTTCTTGAACGAAGATAAGATAGATTTACTAAAATAAAGATTTGGAGAGCAAAACAATTAGTAAAAAGAATGGTGTCATGTTGGAAGTAAAATTGCAACAAAATAAAAAAAGGATGATAAAAGAGTATGGCATGAGGTGTTTCATAGGAAAAAAAAATTAGAGGGGGTTAGGGCCCCTTTAGCAATCTACGTGGATCCGACCTTTCTTGGATAGGTCAATCTCAAAACTTTATTGATATATCTAGCTAGATGATATGCTAACGGTTTAAGGATTCCATAAGCTTTTACAAAGGTCCATACATGATTTTTCAAATTGTTTCTTCTTTTGAATGTACATTCAAGCTAAATCTAGCCGGACTTAATTTCATCCAACCTAAACCTAGACGTACTTAACAACCACCAATAATGGAGGATGTTCCTTAGTAGGGAGATACGTACGGTCCGCCCTCATTCCGGAGAGCTAGACTTATATATATATATATATATATATATATATATATATATATATATATATATATATATATATATAAAACAAACGATATATTCATTAAGTAAAGACACATTCTCAATGTCATTTTTATCTAATTAACAAAAATAGTGATGTTATCATGTTTCTTTAACAATTTCAATAACGTAAAAAAATATTTTTCTTTAAATAGTATCGAAGTTATTAACAACAAAAAAATTGACAATCCTACCTCTCTCTCTTTCTATGTAATTTGACGAATTTCATGACTATATAAACAACCGTAAGACTCAAGATTAAGCGTTTAGAATATGTTCTTTTTTTCTTTTTCTTTTTTTACTATTGTTCATCATTTTTTTGGTGTCTACATCACAACCTTCTCGTGCTAATACTCTCTTTCTTTACACTAATTTAATCATCGGAAGATCATCTATCAAACCAAAAAGCCTTATTTAAAAAATATTCTAGCCTTCATAAACATCATCAATCAACTAGCACCCTCCTAATACTTCCAAAGGTAGGCCCGAGTGGCCCTTAAAAAAAAAAATGCAACTTTTGACAAATTAAAAATAGTTAAAATGGTAGTCGAAAAATCGAGTTACATTTTAAGTGGCTCCAAAATCCATTCTCGGCATCTTTTTTCCTTAAAATCATAGAAAAAAGGTCAAAAGATTCATTTGGAACCCTAAAAACTATTTCAATACATATTAAAAACAAAACAAAAAATTATAAATCAAATCGAAAAGTTAAATTTGTTTTGTGCTCCAATCTACCTTATTAACCATTTTATATGACTTGAAAAAACCATAAATGCACTCTCATCGCGAAGACAAACAATATGAATGCAAAATTGACAAAAAAAGGCCGAAATCTATGCTAACTGGGCATTTCTCTCTCCTCTTTTTTATCTCTTTATTTGTCTCTCCTCTTTTTATCTAAGGACTATAAATATCTTTTGAAAATTCGAAAGATAAAAAATATTTTGTGAAAATATGAGGAATGAAAATAGAAAAAAAATGATAAATTAACATATGAATACCAAAAAACACTCAAAAAATCACAAAAATATTAGTGACGAAAATTACCGAAGTTACCATCAAATGAATATTAATTTTAGACTAATTCACGTTGTTCATAGACCCATGTGTTTTAGTTTCTTGTAATCATCTTTCATGTTTTATGAAAGAAATTTTCAATTATATTCATTAAATTTCTTAAAATTAAATTTTACTATGTTTGTTACATTATATTATATTAAAATAAAAAATATTTGATTTATGAATTTATTCGTATTTTATATTTAATGTTGTGTCTTGCTTTGACGGTAAATTTCAGTATAATTTTGTACTTGTGCTTCCTCAAGAAACAAAAAGGTGTATAAAAATTAATTTTACGTCTTTTGTTGTGCAAAAGAAAGCAACCAAAAATATAAAACCAATAAATAAAAAAGAGAGAAAAGTGGAAAGGAAAATATAATCAATTTTTCAAAAGCAAAACGGAGCTGTCTCGCGCTCTTGGGCCGCTTCTGTGGCCTGAACGCCTGGGCCATGGCCCGTCCCTACTCCTAGCTGGCTTGCAGCAAATGAGGGGCAAAAACAACCGCGCTGGGACGCTGTCGTCTATTCTTGGGCCCTCTTCTTACGATTGGGAATCGCCAATTAGACCTTACTATTGCCAATCATCGTTTTAAGTTTCCATATGCACGTTTGTAACCTCAAAATTAAAATCAATTTTTATTCTTGTTATCACACAAACGTAATTTTTTTTTTGAGTAAATTTTAATTTTCCTCTCCAGGTGGTTTAGTCTCAATTTTATTTAAAAAATTGTGATTTTTTAGTTAAATTCTATATTTTTTATTTTTATTTCAATCAATTTTATATATTTCATTGTTGTTTCAATCAGCCCCACAACTTTCACCCTTTTTTTCCCCCAATTTTCCCCTTTTGCCCATTTTCATCATGTGTATAAATTTAAATTTTATCTCTAAAAGTTATAAAAATATCTCAATGTCATTCATAAAGTAAAAAATAAAATAAAATAAATTAATTAACCAATTGAAATTAACAAAAATAAAAATAAAAAATCAATAGAAAATATTTTTTATTAAAATAAATATAATAAAACTTGAGAGGGTTAGCTTCTCAAGATTCTCAAATTTACCAACTTCAATTATCATTTAACATCATTTTTTTCTTTATCAATATTATAATTAAATAAAAATCAAGATTTAAATTAATTTAAATCTTTGTTTTATTTTTATTTTTTCTGTCAAAACCTTTACCATTTCCATCCTTATCTACTATCATATTTCCCTTTTTCTTTAATGTTGTCATAAAATAGTACATTTAATCTGTATAAATAATCATGCTCTACGTTATGTTAAAATTATCTTATACTTAAATACCATTCAATTTATGATCTATGTCATGTTAAAATTATCCTATACTTAAACTATCATTTCATTCATATGAGATTTTAGTTTTTGAGAAACAGTGACAGCATTGGTTGATACTATTTATTAAAAAAACTATTTTTTATCGTATCTATTTTTATTTTTAATTTATTTTTGTAGTGTCAAAGGCAACTAGATAGTGTTGATAGAAAAACAAAATTTTCATCATATTTGTTATATTCCAAAAAAAAAAAAAATCTTTCTTCAATGAATTTTTCAATTTCATTTTTTTTTATCTTTTGAGTCATATTGAAATATTCCATAGAAGACAAAATTAAAATTTATACTGAGTGGAATAAAAATAAATGATATGAGATCTAATTACAATAAATCCTAAATTTTAGATGAAATTGATTAAAAAAAAAAAAACACGTATATCTCAGTAGGACAATGAAATTTACTGTTTATCAAATGGGGCACAATTAAGGAAGGGTTTGTTGGGTCTTTCCGTTTTATTTTCTAAAGCTGTGAGGAGAAATCAGCACAAGTGGTTGAGAGTTGCCTATGAAGACTAATGGGGATCCTTGCCTTTCTTAATTCTTATGGTCTGATGGTTGAAAAATTGGCCTGTTTTGCCTGCCTAGTGGTGGATTAACCCTAGTGGTGGATTAACCCGTTTTGGACCTTTCTGTTGGTCCCCTGACATTTTGCTGGGGATTGAAGTCACCGCATATGAGTTCATCAGTCTCTTTCCCCGATAGCGCGAAGCCGCCAAGTTTGAAAATCTGATTTGACTGCATTGCCTTCAAGCTGAAAAGCCTTTGGCTGGGAGGATTATTTGATCGGTAGCAGCTGGAGAGTTGCTATTGAACGCCTTAAAGCCATGGCGGTAGTGATTGTAGGTCCAAATTTCATGAGCTTCCATTAAAATTTTGGTTTTCCTTTAGGAGCTTTTGCATTGCAAAGGTTCATGACAATAGAAAAAATATATATATTGCTGTATCATTGCGGGTGTAATGTACTTCTGAAAATTGCCTTGTTCAATTGTAAGTACAGATTTGCCTTCTCGCAATGCAACACAGCACTAAAGTATTCGTAATGCTGCTGTCGTTTTACTAGACTTTCGTATCACAAATGCAGGGAGAATCTTAATAATAACTTGCAAGTTATCAAAATATTTGGTATAAAAATTTGGGTTTAGATACGAGGAAAAAAAAAGGGGGAATTTATAAAATTGTATAATGTTGCAGAACTGCCTCAATTTCAATTTCATTTGCCATGACAAATACAGAACCAAGTGAAGATGTGGAGGGATGGTTTGTTCAGATGTAAATAATAATAATAATAATAAATAGAATGTGGAATTTATGGCCCAAAAGTTATTGGGCTTTATATACAGACCGTTGACTAAGCGCTGGTGATAGTGACTGGATTCGGCCTCGGCTTCATCTCTATGGACCTTTTCGATTAATACTACTTGGTTGAACCAATCCAACTCAGAGCAATACGCTGGAGAGACAATATCAGTCGTGATTGATATTTTTTATAATATTTTTTTAATTTAATTTAAAATTATTTTTTTTACTAAAAATTTTCTTTTTTAAAGATTTTTTCATTTTTAACTTTCGAGTTATACTGAAATATTTCATAAATTTTAAAAACGAATTTGAAATTTACATAGAGTAAAATCAAAAATAAAAAAACACAAAGTTTAATTGAAACAAATTAAAAATGTTAAGTAAAATTATGAATATCCATAAACCTCTGAAAAACAAATTGAAATTATCCAAAAAAAATCCTTTTTTTTTTTTTTTTTTTTTTTAATGTAGTTTCACGATCAACAATAATGGTGGCTAGTTTCTTTCTCTCTCCCCTTGCCCAAGGAGGGACATTTGGGAAGAGCATAAAAGTTGAAGGGTATTTTATATTCAAGGAAGTGTTATGGGCACCGCTTTTGTGTCCACATAGACACAACTTTTATTTTGTTACATTAAACTAATCGTGGTACTGTCAGCACTTTTATTTTCAGCTTCTAGCTCTCTGCTCAAGACACAAACACTAATCAAAAGACTCAACCCTATACTTTCATCGTGATTAAACAAATTCAAGAACTACCAATACATTAGCTCCATCATTCCTACAAATCCCACTACTTATCCCGAATCTAATGAAAAAAAGCACACTGATAATCTAAACCCGGGTGTTTCGAGTGGAGTATAGATGAAGGGAAAGTAGCAGGATTAACTCCTGCTAGTTAAAAAATACATGAAATACAAAATCAACACTCCAAGAAAGCAATTATATATATATATATATATATATATATATATATATATATATATATAGTTTTTTTTATGGTTGGAATAAGAGGATGTCATGATCATTAAAAAAAAAAAAAACACGTAAAAAGTAGTATTTTGTTTGTTTCAAGAAAAAAAAAAACATTTTCTGCGCTAACCACACACCAATAAGATTAGATTCTCATTTCTTCTAATTTAATGCGATTTAAATAAATTATACTTCTTCAATTTTTAAAAAATCGTTCCATTTGATTTTTTACATAATTTTAAAAAATTATTAACTATTATGTCATACAAGTATTTTTTGTACATATTTAAAAAAAATATTTTTTGTTAAAATTATTAGTTATCAAATTCAATTCTACATTGCATTAATTCAATATAAGAAAATATATTTAAAATTAAGATGATAAATTAAAAAATAATTAAATCAATTAACGATTGAGTTTAAAACAATTATGAAAAAAGTAATGTACCAATAAAAATATTTTACTCTCAAAATTTCGAATGTAGTAAAATCTTTATAAAAATTGATATTTTTCATGTAACAATTTTTTTTTTAAAAAATTCATATGAAAAGTATTTATACAAATGAAGAAGAATATAAAAATATTAATTTTTTTTGTTAGTAAAAACATGAAATAGAATAAAGAAATGATTTTTTCTATCAATTAAAAGTATTTTCAAAAATATATTATTTAAAATTTTGATAAAGTAAAAGGATACTCCTCGTGATCTTGGTGAACCAACGGTCCCTTGGAATTTGCTATTCGATGACAATGCCTATGATATTTCCTTTTGTTGTGGCTTCCAAATAGGCAAGGAAGGAGGAGGTCTAGGTGACTTGACGAGCACCTTTGATCTAGTGGACCTGCTTTTATGTCGTAGAGAAATGACAGACGGGACGATGTTCTTAATGTAGGGATAACTTGGGCATTGACATAAGAAAATAAAAGAGGCTGTCAATGGACCCAAATGTTGTATCAATGGCATCTCTCTTGTATTGAATGTCATTAAGTTCGAGAGCTTCAAGAAATTCAGAGGTAGTGTAAGTAGGCACAAAAGGTAAGCTACTTTCACCTGGATATGTAATCAGTCTATATGCATACTTATTTTATTCTATTAAAAAAATATATAACATACATAATTTGACTTATTTGCTCTTTTAGCATATTCTTATTACATAATTTATATTAAATTAAAAAATTCTAATAATAAACGTTAATTAATATTTACTAATATTCAATTTTTAAAAAACTATTTAAAATAATAAAACATATTATATAGATTTATGGACATCAACGATTCAACGCTTGGGGTACCATGTTAGTAGTATCATTGAGGCTTAACCCGACTAAAGTCTTGTGCTATTGAAGCATTGGTTCGAAGGGCTGGCTTGTGGTTGAACCGAAGTGTCATCAAAATAATAGGTCAAGTAAAATTTAAAATTGGACCGACCATAAATAAACCTAAATTTCTTCTTACCTTTTCATTTTTAACCCTTTGAGTCGACGGCAAGCTTGTCGAAGTGTCCCAGAGTCTGATATAGGTTTGGTGGGGTCTGATAATGGCTCGAGACGACTAAATTCGTGGCTGTAAATGAATTCTTTAAAAGAGAAGATATTTACACCTTTTTCGTTGGAATACCTTTCTTTGAAGATGGCTTTATAGGAGAGATCGTTATTCAAGTGGCTATCTGATGCGTCACATACGGTCTCGTGATATTTGCGTTATAGTGGGTAGGGTGTGTTTGGTAGATAGAGAAAATAAGATTAAATACCACAAAAATAATTATTAATGTCATTGGTGCAAATATTTGAAAAGAGAATTTGTTAAAAATTGGTATCAACCTATCATTTTGTCATCTTTTATAAATTTAGAGAAAAAAAACAACAAATTTTAAATAAGTTATCTGCATTGAATTATCTAGTCGCAAAATTTTAATTATTTTATTGAATTTTTTTAATATTTGAATCTTAAATGATATGATATGAGAAATAAACTTTTTTTTTTCAAATCAAACTAATTCTCTAAATATTTATTCAAGAAAATTTAAAAAGCTAATTTTACACATTGGTGCACCCTTAACAATTACTCATGTAATAATTATTCTTGAGCTAAATGGGTCAAATATTTTTAAAGTTTAATCTATTTAAAAATTAGTTCATGAGCCTCTAATTTTAGATTTGATTTTTTTGAATTTGATTTTTTAAATTTATTTCATAATTTATTTTTTTATAAAAAATAATGATCACATAAATAACCGTATAATAAAATTATTTAGAAATTTTATCTAGGAATCTTAAAAAAAATTAGAATTATTCAGGATTATTTTCTTTTTTATTATTTTTTACATTTTTTAATATTAAACAAATAAATAATATATTTTTTATTTTGAAAATTCTGAGATTTTTTCAAAAAATATATCGAGTGTTTTTCAACGTGTGTAAAATTTTAACTCAAAATAATAAGAATTGAAAATTTTAGAGAGTGATGATAAATAGTTGAAGATGAACTAAATTTACAAAAAAAAAAAAAAAAAGGTTCAGGAAATGTCAAATGCAAAATTTAAAAATAGATTTTCACATGAATTTAAATTCAAGCAAGATTTTATCCATGTAACCTTATTCTTGTTATGATTCATTTTTGTTGTCAATTACTTCACATCAAATGTAAACCATAAGATTAATGGAAAACAAAAGCGTTATAAGAGGAAGTTTTGAAAACTTTTTTCAAAGGAATATTTATAAATAAATTTGGCTAATTCAATCTCAATTTTTGTATTGAACTCTTAATTCAAAAGGTTCCAATGAAATTCTATTGAGTGGACAATCTTTAGTCCCACGTCATTGAATATTTCTTTTTTTTTTTTATTTGTAATTCTTTTAACCAGAAATTAGAATTCACACCAACTTGATGTGATTTAATTGATTTGATTATCGTTGAATTAGGTTTGTAGATCCAGCAACTTGGTAGAATAGAGGGAGAAGAATTATTGTACACCAAAAGGGAGGGATTGTACCATGGTTTTGTTATCTGTTTCCGTCTTTTCCAACAAATTCGGATCCTTCTTCAAACATATTTTTTCCCTGTACTTCAACAACCATCATTTTGAAAATATTTCGACAATCTTATAGTAATATTATTCAATCGAGCTATTTAGAAAACCCAATTATTTGCTACAGCGGTTCCAAGTTTGAAAAAACCATCACATCTACTAAGGCCTTCTTTGAGGCAAGGGATGCGGTTAGTTAGGCCTAGTTTCCTTCTGATCCACGAGAATCTTTATTTAAAAATAAAAAAATGGCAAAAGTTGAAAAGTTTCGCCATGGCTTTTAACACCATTATTTTATAATTTTAAAAATATTAATATAGTTATTAGATATGTTCATGTAGTCACATCCACAACCGCACTTATAATTTGAGTATATATTCGATACCAAACACATACTAAAATTGAGAAAGCCTTGAGACGACTTAGGACAGCAACTTCTTTGTTCGGACAAATGGGCATCTAAATATGGAATACTACTAGTAGTCCGTGTCAACCGTCCATAAATGCTATTTTCTGCCCAATACAAATCTAAACAGCTGTGGTTGGGTTTATCCGCCATACAAGAAAGCATCGGCTTCCATGATAATAATAAATAGTATCATATAATACTAGTATATATGCTTGTCTTTAACCGTCGCGCTGTCGAGAGAAATTCTAAGGCGCGACCGAGCGTGAGGGGTCCGATCCAATTCTGTGATTTCGTGCACCATTCGTCGTGACTTAGTATGATTTCTCACGTGACCTTCAGGTGGTGGAAGGTTTGGAAGCCACGTGTTGTTTTCTAAGAAATAGAATATTATTCGAATAAACACTGCAAGCACATGAAGGAAAAAAAATTGAAATTTCTTAATTGTCTGTTGATAGAAAGAAAGAAGAAAATAGAGAAGGAAAAACAGAGGCCATAAAGAAAAAACTTTACGTACAGTCAAAGTATTTTTGTCATTATTATATTTGCTGACACTGCTCGCTAGCTTTTTTCGCCCTTTTTTTTTTTTTTTTTTGTAATTTACCATAAATAGTACACTAAAAAAGTACCATCTCCTTGAAAGTATTATATTACACTCGAAATATTAAACTTTACTTGTACTGTTCGAATATTAAAGAACATACCTATATGAATAAAATTGGTAATTAAGGCTAGGTTTTGTCAAGATTGAAAACCATCTGGATTTCGTTTCCCTATGCAAATAGTTGGAGTAATAATGACGGGACTCTCTCCCGACATTCCTAAAGATTACCACCAGCTCACCCCACCTTTAGGATTCATGTTCGACTAGACAGCTAGGGTTTATAGTCGAGTGTTTTTTTCTTTATATATCAACTCACACGCCCAAAAAAAAAAAAAGGTAAACTTTTCATCATAAAATGAAAACCAACTCATTACAAATTAAATTACCTTGAATTAATAAAATCTTAAAATTATGTACTCCCTGTGTGACTCGGATTGGATTTAAACAAATAAATGGTCAAAGTTCTGCGATAGGATAAACTGCAATGGATTCTCTTTTTATTTATTTTTACAAAGAACTATTTTTTGAAAACCTTCCATAACCATTCATCTATATTTAACAACTTATATTTGGCAAGCAATTACCAATTATAGCTAATACGATAACAAACTCAATCTAATATTCTTTTTACGACATCTAGCAATTTAAAAGTTGTGAAAAAATTGGAAATAAAATATGCATTTAAACTGTCCAGACTGGGGTTGAGAATTTGATTATATCATCTGGCATTTGATATTTTTTGGGTACGAAAAAGAATCGATTTGCCTGGCATTGAGTTAACAGCGCATGTATCCTTGTCTCTACTGTGCATAACGCATGAGTGACGGAGTCCCAAAATATCTTTGGGATAATATTTAAAAAAGGAACCGATTAAATCTACCAGGTAAGCGCGTTATTTAGCATCATCTCATCCGTCGATTGCAATTACCAACCCCGAATTTTTGAAATCAACGGTCGTTTGATAATTTGTGTTAAACAGATTTAATTGCTTGGGTCACTAAAGTCACCGATTAACCGCAAGCTTCGCTGGAAAGACGGGAAACAAATCTAAATAAAACCCCTCCCCTAGACGCAGAAACTTGAAATAAAACCTCTCTAATAACACAACTCTTGGAAAACTACGAGAGCCAAGAAGAGAGGCAGCCCACCCAAGATAAATCTGAGAGAGAGAAGAATATCAAATACAAATCGAAATCCCTGTTAATGGGATTGTTTTCTTTGACGAAAACAGGGATTTCTTGATTTGTTTTTAGATATCAATATCAAAATCCCTCCTTTTAACTTTTGTTTTGTTTTTCTGGTTCAATGGAGGGAGATAAGAAGTACATTACAAGCGAAGAGCTCAAGCAACACAACAAGGCAGGAGACTTGTGGATCTCTATTCAGGGAAAGGTTTACAATGTCTCTGACTGGGCAAACGAGCATCCGGGTGGAGATGTTGTTCTCCTGAATCTGGCAGGCCAAGATGTTACCGATGCATTCATTGCCTACCATCCTGGAACAGCATGGAAGTATCTTGACAAGCTCTTTACAGGGTATTATCTCAAAGATTTTCAGGTATCAGAGACATCCAAGGATTATAGGAGGCTTGCTTCAGAGTTTGCTAAACTGGGTTTGTTTGAAAAGAAAGGACATATTACTATGTATGCGCTGGCATCTATTGCGTTGATGTTTTGCGTTGTTCTTTATGGTATTTTGTGTTGCCAGAGTGTTTGGTCTCATTTTGGATCTGCTGTGTTGTTGGGTTTTCTTTGGATTCAAAGTGCCTATATTGGTCATGATTCAGGGCATTACCAGGTAATGAAGAGTCGTGGTTATAACAAACTTGCTCAATTTCTTGCTGGGAATTCCCTTACAGGTATTAGCATTGCTTGGTGGAAATGGACCCACAACGCACACCATATTGCCTGCAACAGTCTTGATTATGATCCTGATCTTCAACACATACCAGTATTTGCGGTAAATTCGACCTTTTTCAATTCTATAAAGTCTTGCTTTTACGGAAGGTACTTGAATTTTGATCCTGTGGCAAGATTTTTTGTGAGCTACCAACATTGGACTTTTTACCCGGTAATGTGTGTTGCAAGGGTCAATCTGTATATACAGACATTCTTGCTATTGTTTTCAAAGAGAAAATTCCCAGATAGAGCTTTGAACATCATTGGAATTCTTATATTTTGGACTTGGTTCCCTCTACTTGTGTCTTGTCTCCCTAATTGGCCCGAGAGGGTGATGTTTGTGCTTACAAGCTTTGCTGTCACCGCAATTCAGCACGTTCAATTTTGTTTGAATCATTTTGCGGCCGATGTTTACACCGGACCTCCAAAAGGGAATGATTGGTTTGAGAAACAGACAGGTGGGACTTTGGATATTTCGTGCTCATCTTGGATGGATTGGTTTTATGGTGGTTTGCAGTTTCAGCTTGAGCATCATTTGTTTCCAAGGATGCCAAGATGCCAATTGAGAACAGTTTCACCATTGGTACAGGATCTATGCAAGAAGCACAATTTGTCTTACAGGAGTTTGTCCTTCTGGGAAGCCAATGTGTGGACAATCAGAAGACTCAGGAATGTTGCCCTGATGGCTAGGGACCTGTCCAACCCTGTTCCTAAAAATATGCTGTGGGAAGCTGTTAACACTCATGGATGAAACTCTTACTTTTCAAAGGCTTGTCAAGATTCAGTAATCAAAATTTATTGTTTAATTTTGATTTCTTTGGTCTTACACATTCTGTTTTATTGTTTAAATTTGGAAATTTTATTTTATGTTTCTGTCTTTTAAATTTTAACCTTAATTAACACCAGTTTTATTGGTATTGGCGTGTTGATCATGCTTAATATATATTTCTTGTTTAGCTGTTGTAGAAGTAATTTATCGCTTGTTTTTTTCTTTTTGGACAATATATTCCCCTGCTAGTATAGCCTACGAATCGTGATTGATGTTTTTAGTGAATCATACACTTCTTTTTACGATTTTGCCTACGATTTGTTTTATTTGGGATGCTATAAAGTGAAAGAATAGAACAGAATAAAATAGAATGCCTCAATATGATGAATATTTTACAAGCTTGTCCTCTTCAAAATGATGCATACTAGATTTTGTTTTGAAACTTGAAATTCAATTGTTTTTTCTCTTTTCGTATTTGAAATTCAAGTACTCACGCAAAAAAAATAAAAATAAAAAAATAAAAAAAGAAGAAATCAAACTCAATTCTTGGGTTTACTTATAGTGCAGCCTTGTCTCGGAAAATAGTGGCTGCTGACTACACAGAATTTATCTGGAATATAAATGAGATCTTCTGCTTCAAAAGAATATCCAAGTAATTCTTCCAGAATATTTTCAGAGGAATACGCAATTCATTCACCCAGATTAATTTTGAGAGGCATATTGGCTAGTTTTTAACATAGCAGGGCAGGGGAGTAATGTATAAAAGAGACATAATTTCCTTGACTCTGACATTATTTACCTGCATCTTGTGTAATGCTTCTCCAGATTTTGTGGAAATCAAAATTTAGTGGTCACAAATTCTCTCATGTCCTCTAAACTTGATTTGATTTCTTGGTTTTCACCTACTCTGCCAAAAGACAAATTAAAAGGCAAATAACAATGTCTCATTTCTTCAAAATTTTCTGTTTGAATTTAGCTTTATAGTTTACAAAAAATCAGTGAACAGAGTTTTGTTTCATTTTAACTCATTTAGGAAAAACTTAGGCTGAGTTCATTTCAAAACTGGATTGCTACTGTTTGGTAATTACCACAAAGAACATGAGGTTGGTCATAAAAAGCTTCCACACAAATATCATTTTCCACCAAATTTGCTGCATCCAAATCTTTGTCAACTACTCACATGGGATGGGATTACACAAACACGATAGCGTTACTTCTTTGGCAAGTACCATGTTGCAATCGTTTGGTTGAGGCTTATCGCATTGTCACCATGTCACAGTGAAAAGAAAGCAAAAGCAGAGTGGGGAACATGTAAAAAAGCACAAAATTCTGCAAATACATGATTTTATACATAATGGTATTACTACAAGTAAAAACATCACATGTACAAGTCATAAATAAGACTTCTATCTCTGGAATTTTATTCATATGAAGGTTTACTTTAGATTTTAGACGTGGTTCTTGATGGCTTTGCTATAGCCAGTTTGATCATCGTAGTATTTGGACCACAACATGACACCACCATACTTGGCAGATCCTTTAATAGCTGGAAGGATTTTGGAAGTGAGGTCTGATGCAGGGATGAACCCACTTCCAGCTGCATCAGGGGCAGCAGGTAATCCCAGGAAAATATTTTTAGCAGGGATACTTGAAATCCATTGCTTCCAAGCATCTTCAAGATTAGTGATACCCCCAGAGTATTGGCAAGGAGGGTTATTGTAGAATTGGACCCAAACATAGTCAAAAAGACCTGTCTTTAATGCATTGCCGATCCAAGCATCAGGATATGGGCACTGAGGAGCTGCAGTTAAGTACAACTTCTTACCTTGCTTGCTATATGCTGAAAGGAATCTTGCAAGATCATCCCAGTGCAGATTTGTGCCTCCTTCAATGTCGAAGTCAATTCCATCAAGGACAGCTGGGCCAAGTGGGCGAGATGCAGAGTGTCCCCCTAAGAAGTTGTTCCAGAGGTAAGCTGCTACTTGCCTTGCATCCTCTTTAGAGGCAAGATAGTAACTCCCTACTCCTCCTCCAATGGAAAGCAACACCTTGATGCCTTTGGCTTGACATGATTTTATGTCAGGGCTTAATTTCGTGCAACCATTGCTGTATGGATCACAATGGCCAGCAAGGTTAATCATAGGAGTCTGACCGTTTCCAAAAGTCGATAGGAAAGATAAGATTACATAGTCATAGTTTCCTGTGGCACAAGTCTCCGCCAAGGTGCCCTCATTTCCATTCTGACCCCAGTAGATTGCTATTCCACCGGCTTCAGAGCCAACCAATACTGTCAGAATCAACGATAAGATAAATGCTATTGAGATCGCTGACCTTGATGCCATCTACTCAAGATATGCAAGCGATTGATGAGTCACTCACTATTCACTACTGTACTTTTTCAAGATATTCTGTTTTGGTGTTTAAACTGCTCTCAAAAGCATATCTTTTATAGTGGAAATCAAGCCCAACTTGAAGGCTACATCTTGTTCTATTGTGGAAGAGTGCGTTTCTTAGCAGTCACTTCGTTGCTTCCAGTACGCTGTTGAATGGAGCTGGATGGACGCATATGGCTTGTTTGAAGACAACAAAAGTTTTCACATGTTCAAATATCAATTTTAATGACTGTATGCACTATCATTAGCTGTTCTCTTCTGTTTTTGGTTCTCATATTTGTCTACTTCACTTTTTGTACGTGCGTTTTAACCATGAATATGATCAATCACTGGTAGAAAGTGACAGACCCCATTTGTGTGAATGAGTCAGAAGCTGAACCATATTTAATGGTTCTCATTGGCTGCCAATATAATGGTCTCCGACCGAATCTATAATAGATAAATCCAGGCTCCAGAGACTTCATTTTCACATCTGCCAATATGTTATAAAAAAAAAAAAAAACTAGTGTTTCTTCTTTCTTTCTTTTTTTTGAAATGTTTGTTAGCCGCTTAGAGAACAGGAATTGAAGCTTGTTCCTAGCTACCTCATCGGCTGGTCCCAACTCCACTGTTTGGATTTTCCTGAATAAGTTTGAGAATTTACACTAATTATATGAATCATGTGTCCATATATTGTAGAGGTAAAAAAAAATGGAACCAGCCCAGTACAAGGTTTATGAAATGATCAGTTCAATAAGAGTTGAAAAAGTTCAAAGAACCCTGAATTTTACTTAAATCATACAACATATCTGTAAAAGTATGTGGTTTAGACGTTTTGGCCCCTATGTTTGACAACCATAGTAACAAAATAGCCCATTATCTACATTTTGTGGGTACCCTCCTGGAATAACATTGGAAAATATTAGGTCTAAATGCTTCAATTTCCCCACACAGGCTGCATTTTGTGATAAATCATTTAAAAATTGGAATGTTAAATAGATGAATCAGAAGGCCAGAGTTACAGAGTTAATTTGAAGGAAAACTTGAGAAGTTTAAGAGAAAAATCAGTAACATAGAGAAATAGTATTGTTAGATTTGTGCAATCTAGTGCATCATCTGATCTGAGCATGCAATAAGGGTCATCGTTTTTGTGATACTAAATCTTCTTTTACAATTTCAGTTTTTTCTGCTACGTTATCACTATTTGGATCCATAGCATAACGCCTACTCTTGTATGTGAGATGAAATGTTGATTTTGATTAGCTTGGCCTTGGACCTATATTCTGCAACGTTTTCAAAGTTTCAGTAGTTAAAATTGTGGCTAAGTTTGTTAAAGAAATTTTAACTCTAGGCATAAGAAATTGTTAAAAACTATAAGACCATGAAGTGAGCCACTTAAAAGAACCCAGTGAACATAAATCAACTATGCACTACGAAGATACATTAATAGAAAATAGATTAGAGTATCTGGAAGTACAACTGATACACATCACACAAGCTAGAAGCCACGCAGAATTGACAGAAATTTGAGATCAGACATCATTCTTAGTGGAAGAACTATATCAACTTCTTTCATCGTAATACTTGGACCACAGCATTACACCTCCATACTTGGAAGAGTCCTTAATGGATAGAAGCACGGTTGATTTGAGATCAGGTACAGGAATGAAGCCACTACCTACTGCCTCGGGGGATGCAGGCAAACCCAAGAAAATCTTGCCGGCTGGAATGGCTGAAGTTCATTGCTTTCATGCATCCTCGAGATTGGTAACCTCACCAGAAGCGTATTGGCAAGGAGGGTTGTTGTAGAACTGGACCCAAACGTAATCGAAAAGACCGGTTTTGAGGGCATTTCCCACCCAAGCATCAGGGAAGGGGCACTGGGGAGCTGCTGTTAAGTGCACCATTGTACCTTTCTTGCTATAAGCGGATCCCAATATAAGCCTGTTCCTCCTTCAATGTCAAAGTCAATTCCATCTAGGACAGCTGGCCCCGGGGGACGGGACGAAGAGTGACCCGCCAAAAAATTGTTCCACAGATAAGTTGCGACTTGCCTCGCATCCTTTGAGGAGGCAAGGGAGTAGCTACCAGAAGCTCCTCCAATTGAAAGCATCACCTAAACACCTTGGGCTTGACATGATTTTATGTCAGAACTTAAGCTTGTGCAACCACTGCTGGATGGATCGCAATGGCAGCAAGGTTAATCATTGGAGTCTGACAATTTCCAAAACTTGTCAGGAAAGCTAGGTTTACGTATTCGTAGTTACCAGTTGCACAAGTATCTGCCAGGGTGCCCTCATTTCCGTTCTGACCCCAGTAAACTGCTATTCCACCAGCATCAGAACCTATTGCTAGTAATAACAATACCAAGGCAAAAACTGAAAATGAGATTGCTGAATGTAATGCCATCCTAAGCTAGATTCACCAGTCACTTTCGATTACTAATGTGGGATAAACTGTTTTACTTAACTGCACTACATTGTGACGGAGGAGGAGGCCTTTTATAGAAGAAGTATGTGATTATTCTAACCACAAGAGGTTGTATTCTAATGATGCCTTGCCTTAACAGTTACTTTTTCCCAATTCCTTGCCTCGTAATATCACGCAGACGGAATTTTTTAAGCTGGCAAGAAATCCATTCTGAAAGTTGGCACGTGTGTTAACTTTTGTCCACTGCCTCTAATTTGTCTTACATTGTTATCCTGTTCTCCAATCAAATCATTTTTAAACTGTAACGGTAAACATTTCTCATCTTTTGTCCACGTTTTCTCATTTGTGTTGCTAGGTATTATTCATCACGAGCAATTTTATGCTTCTATTCTCATCAGTTTTCTTGATTAACTCCTTCCCAATCTGCATTCTTAACAATAGTCTACGAGATAAATCAAGAGACAGTTCGTAACAGAAGAGTGGAACATGTTAATACGAAGACCTCAAATGATGCACGAGGCACAAGCTAGCTTCTTTAACAATAGTATATGAGATAAATCAAGAGACAAAAATCATCGAAACCCACCTGATTAACACTTAACAAACACACACAAGACTGATACTGCCAACGTAACCAAACTTGGCAGAGTTGCTGGTTTGACATAGATTTAACTGAAGGGCTAATCAGAACATCTTTTTCAAGAGATCGAACATACAGTTCATGTTTCAGAGGATTATGGTAGATGCAGAATTTCCTCCACTTTAAAAGTATTTACTTGCGTCTTGCTTAAGGATTGTAAAAATATAATTATCACTATTTCTTGAGACCCTGATATGTAACATTTTAATTTGTTTTGATTTCTTGGGTTTTACATTTTCTTCCAAAGCACAACTTCACTGGCAAAAAAAATCATGTCTCATCTTTCAGTTTTTATTTATTTTCTTTCTTTTGCCAGAAAAAATGAGCAAGATTTAAATTAAAATGATAATAGAACATGAGAGACCAACAAGCTACAAAGATCATTGTTTCGTTTTGTCTTATCTCTCTTAGTTATTCCTTTTGACTTCGACTATATAGCTCATCCACTTCCAATTATTGATGAACATAGACTATTGTTTCGTTTCGAGCGATCAATGAACTCATTTAGAACATACACAAAGCTGAATTGATGCTTTATAGTGACAACAACATGAAGTACAAGGAAGATTAATTGTGAGGATCATTTTCCTCATATTTGTGTACAAATCATTCTTAACCAATCACTTAGGATTACACAACCATGTTAGTGTTATTTGTTATGGAGGGTACCTACTATAGTGATTTGGTCGGTGCTGTGATATCAACAAAACACGTCATGGGGCAAAGAAAACCAAAAGAAGAGTAGGAAACGGGTAACAAAGCACAAATTTCTGAATCATTTATGCATAACAGTGCTGATGTACTTATAGATTGATTACATAAGCACATATAACTAAGACAAGAATTTTATTCACGTACAGATGTATAAAAGGTATGCTTAGATTTTTAGACGTGGCTCTTAATGGCTTTACTATAACCAGTTTGATCATCACAGTACTTGGACCATAACATGACACCGCCATACTTGGCAGAACCCTTAATTGCAGGAAGTACTTTGGAAGTGAGGTCAGATATAGCTAGGGATGAACTCACTTCCAGCTGCATCAGGAGCAGGCAGGTAATCCCAGGAAAATATTTTCAGCAGGAGGTATACTTGCTGCCAGGCATCTTCAAGGTTGGTAATATTCCCAGAGTGCTGGCAAGGAGGATTGTTGTAGAAATTAGAATTGGACCCAAACGTAGTCAATAAGACTTTTCTTGAGGACATTTCCAACCCAAGCATCTGGGAATGGGCACTGGGGAGCTGCAGTCAACTGTACCTTCTTACCTTGCTTGCTATATGCTGAAAGGGTACTTGCAAGATCATCCCAGTGTAGGTTTGTCCCTCCTTCAATGTCAAAGTCAATTCCATCCAGAACAGCTGGGCCAAGCGGGAGAGTCCCCCCCCCCCCCCCCTAAAGAAGTTATTCCGGATGTAAGTTGCCACTTCCCTTGCATCCTGAGTAGAGTTAAGATAGTAACTCTCAACTCCTTCTCCAACAGAAAGTATAACCTTGATGCCTTTGTCTTGACATGATTTTATGCCAGAGCTTAATTTCGTGCAACCATTACTCTATGGATCAAATGGCCGGCTAGGTTAATCATAGGAGTCTGAACATTTCCAAAAGTTGGCGGGAATGCTAGGATTAAGTACTCTTATTTTCCGGAGGCACAAGTTTCTGCTAAGGTGCCTTCATTTCCATTCCGATCCCAGTAGATTGCTATTCCACCAGCTTCAGAACCGACAAGGACTTTTAGAATTATTGACAAGAGGAATGCCAGTGCAATTGCTGACCTTGTTGCCATCTGCAAAAGATTTCCAAGTGTTTAACAAGTCACCAGCTTTTCACTACCACACTATTCCAGGATTTTCTATTTTTGGTGCTTAAACTGCTCAAAAAATTCTATCTTTTATAGGAACATTCAGCCGAGTTAATCTGATGGCACATTCTGTTCTTATGCAGAAGAGTGCGTGGCTTTGCGATCACTTTGATGCACCTGTAACACATTTGATGAATGGAACTGGACGGTTGCAAATGGCTTATTTGAACATAGAACAAGTTCTTACAATTGCAGATATCAACTCAAATGACTAAATGTGCTATCTCTGGACTGTGCACTGTTTTATGTATTATATTTGTCTACTTGTTCGAGCATTCTGACCATCATATAACATTCGTTTATAGAAAACGAGAAACATTCAGCGTGTGATATTTTCTGAATCATATTTAATTTATTTGATTGGCTACCATTATTCATATTCTTTGACGGAATCTGTATTAGGTAAATCCGCAGAGTACTTTCATTCTCACATATGCCAACAAGTAAAATACAGCGGATTTCTATCATTTTAAAAAGATCGGGCTTTTAGTTATCCTGTGATTTACTATTTGTTGGCCTTGAGATGAAAATATGTGTCTGCGCTACTTTATCAGCAACTAGGAGTTGAAGCTTGCTCTTACACATCAGTTAGTCCCACCACCACTTTATTTAGTTCTTCACTGAACAATAATGGGAATTCACAATTACCCCCTTTGTATGAATCATGTATCCAGATCTAGCCTACTATAAGAAACTACCCTCTATAGATCTTTGATAAACGATCAATTTTAGTTGCTTTTAAAGTTCACGAAACTGAAATTTGCTTAAATCATACAACCAAGTGGTATTTGTTTTAGGCCCCCTAGATTTGACCGCCCTATCATCTGCATTTTTAGGGTTGCCTGTTACCGTTAATATTCAGTCCCTGTCCATTTTAAGCTCAAAGGATGATTATATGTCTGAATCAAAGGATGATTTACATTGAAGCGAAGTTATTACTATAACAGTAAGAAGAAATACTTGTAACATAGAAAAAAGGTATAATAGCTTTGTGTAGTCTATCAATTCGAGCTCAAATCAACTCAATTAACGGTGATATGAAATTGTCAAAAGTTGCTTTTAGCATTCAAGTGATAATCCGAAAGTTGATGAACTACAAAAATTATTTTAATCTCAACGCCAAACTACCTGAGATCTGCTAAATTTATTTTTCATTTTTTACTACATTTTATTTCCTCCTTAATTCACTCCTGCCACCAGGATGCCTGGATCCAACACTTCTCCGTATCGTTAATCCACGGTTCCCCCAAACTATCCTAAATAGTTTTAGCTTCTCCTTCCTGCAAATGCTTAGTACAGGTTTGGATCTATATGGTAATGCCTACGCTTGCTAATGAAAGTTGAATAGTAATATTTGTTTTGATTGATTTGGGCTTATATGTTGCTCAGGTTTGAGGCTCTTCCAAGTCTAAAGTGTTAAAACTTATAAATGGGTCACTTTGGTCAAGAATCTAAACTTGGGTCTAGGAAATACAAAGAGCCCCGCTTAAACAAAGATAGAAATGGAAGATATATCATAATATCTCATATCTGGAAATACAACTGACACAGTACATCGTATGCACTGCCATGCAGAACACATATATTACAACTTCAGACATCATTCTTAATGGAAGAACTATATCCACTTTGATCATCGTAATACTTGGACCACAGCATCACACCTCCATACTTGGAAGAGCCTTTAATGGATGGAAGCACGGTTGATGTGAGATCAGGTACAGGAATGAAGCCACTGCCTGCTGCCTCAGGGGATGCAGGCAAACCCAAGAAAATCTTGCCGGCTGGAATGGCCGAAGTCCATTGCTTCCATGCATCCTCGAGATTGGTAACCTCACCAGAAGCGTATTGGCAAGGAGGGTTGTTGTAGAACTGGACCCAAACGTAATCGAAAAGACCGGTTTTGAGGGCATTTCCCACCCAAGCATCAGGGAAGGGGCACTGGGGAGCTGCTGTTAAGTGCACCATTTTACCTTTCTTGCTATAAGCGGAAAGGTACCTTGCAAGGTCATCCCAATATAAGCCCGATCCTCCTTCAATGTCAAAGTCAATTCCATCTAGGACAGCTGGCCCCAGGGGACGGGACGAAGATTGACCACCCAAGAAATTGTTCCACAGATAAGTTGCGACTTGCCTCGCATCCTCTGACGAGGCAAGGGAGTAGCTTCCAGAAGCTCCTCCTATAGAAAGCATCACCTTTACACCTTGGGCTTGACATGATTTTATGTCAGAACTTAAGCTTGTGCAACCATTGCTGGATGGGTCGCAATGGCCAGCAAGGTTAATCATTGGAGTCTGACCATTTCCGAAAGTCACGAGGAAGGCTAGGTTTACATATTGGTAGTTTCCAGTTGCACAAGTATCTGCCAGGGTGCCCTCGTTTCCGTTCTGACCCCAGTAGATTGCTATTCCACCAGCCTCAGATCCCATTGCCAAAATTAGCAATACTAAGGCGACAACTGACAATTTAGTTGCTGATTGGAATGCCATCTTAAGCTATTTGTGCTCGATTGCAATTGTTCGAATGCACTCCATTTTCCTGGAGGAGAATTGCTTTTATAGCAGAAGGATGTGATTGCTCTGACTCTGATTGCAGGAGTTTTTTGTATTCTAATGGTGCCTTGCCTTAACAGTTACTTTGCTGAAGCTTCCCTGCCTCATAATTTCACGCAGATGAAATTTTTGAAGCTAGAAAATATCCATTTTGAAATGATTTTGCATGCCCGTCATCTTTCGTTTGCCTCTAATCTGTCTTATTTTGTTGGCCTCTTCTGCTATGAAATCATTTTTTATTGTTGCTGTCGACTGCATTATTCTAGGAAGTTACTCGAGTATAGGAATGTGAAAATCTTGCGGTCAGGTGGGCTTCAATTTGTTGTATCTTCAAATTCCACTGCCTGTCATGCTTGGTATTTGTTCGCCATCTGATACACTATGCATTTAATATTTTACAGAATGTTATCTCAATAACTTCTCTTAAGATAATATGAAATAATCCTTTAGTCAATTGTGCTAAGTAGGATAAGAGTTATATTAGATTTTAGTTTCAGTTTTTCACTAATAGACTATCTGATCTTTGCCGCGAGTAATTCTATATAGTATGTTTTAATATTATAAATAATTTTAAAAACCTAGATGTAAAATAAAATTTTATTAACATTAATTACAGTATTTTTTTAATTTAATATGTATCATGTAATTTTAATAAAATATTTATATTTTATAGTTGAATTTAAATATATCTTATGAATATGTTTGATTTTGAACGATAAAAAAATGCAATTAACTAATTATTTTTTAAAAATAAATTAGAATAGCTTGCTAGATTAATTTATATTAGAAGAATGTTTAATATTAGTTAATGAGTACATAATAAAAAAAGTGAGAAAATTTTATTTTGAGCAAATAATAAATAATAAAAAATAAAAGCATACATGGAATCTTTATACATTCTTGGTTAATAAATTCTGCTGTAGTATTTGTTAGATTTATGGTCTCTGGAAATGTTTGCTCTTTATTTCACTAAAACTTGACTAAATGGTGAATAAGTAAGTATCCTCTTAACTTGAATTTTCCACCATACATTTAGGTTTTCTATTGAATAAAAAATCTAAGCATATACAGGGACACAGAATCACCAATTAGCAAATAGCCACATACTACTCACATTTTATTTAAGCACATCTGAATTTGATATATAGAACCAATCCTCATATTTTAACCGGACCGGACAAAAACAAAAGAATGGCTACTCTGCCTTGACAACAAAACCAAACAACTAGAACTCTATCATCCAAATAAAATTGGAAAATCTGATAGTTCTTGGATGACAAACTCTGCCAACCCTGTACTGGCAGAGAATGTCAGCTGCCTTGACATAGAATTTAGGCAAAATGTAAAACAAGAACCTCCGTTTCAAGAGAATACACAACTAGTTCATCCAGTTTATTTCAGAGGAATATGTTCAGAGTTAAAGACTAGGTCCATATTCTGAGATAGAAGAGAAGATACATAATTTCCTTGACAACGAAATTATTTATTTGTCGCTTGGGAAATGCTTGTCAATATTTTGGTGAAGTTTTGTCAAAACATAGTTGTCATTACTGAAACCTTGAAATTTAATTCGATTTATTTTAATTTATTGCATCTTACATAATTTGAAGACAATTTTACTGGTAAATGACCATGTCTTATTTCTCGAGTTATTGTTTGACTTCAAATTTTTTATTTGTAGAAAGGTTGATGAAATCTTTCAAGACAAACTCAGGCTGAGTTCATTTAAAAGCTGAATTTTTTTTTATTACAACAACTTGAAGTGTGTCTTAAGATGATTCATTGAAAAGTTTACTTCGCCCAAATTTGCATCCGAATATGTCAAGTGTTACTTCTTTTCTAGCAAGTGCGGCGTTACAGTGATTTGGATGAGGATAGCTGCCATTTTATCACCATCCCAAAATAAAAGAACGTTAAAGCAAGGTAAGAAAATTGAAACAAATCACAAATTTCTGATTTTGAATTTGCAGAATGGTGCATATATATTGGACCAAATTTTCTGCAGCATTATAAAAAAAAACAGGCAATGACTATCAATTTACTGCCCAATTTCCTTGAGCGCTAGACTGATCACCTTGGTTTTCCCAGTAATTATGCTGGAGTTGACAGCAACGTCTCTCCTTATTCCATAATACTTGAAAGATAGAGGATGCAATAGAAGACATATAGGATAGGAGGAAGCTAACAGAAGCAAGAGACATTGTAAGATAAACCAACTGTTCTATGCCAAAACAAGGCCTTGAAATTTTAAGACCTATTAGCATAAGATAGGGTAACTGTTAAGGCACTCCTCCCAAGCAAAAGCACAAAATATCACCGTCAGGAACGAGGCATATGTCTGCTATAAAAGCCATGCTCCTCCAATATCTCTAAAATAGAATTAGCTAGCACTGTTACATATTTCCATTAGTCATCATATCAAGGCTCAATATCTGCCTTAAAATAGCAATGCAAATGGCAACTTCTATGCCATTCCTTGTCTAGCAGATTAATGCTAGCGACTGGTTCAAATGCTGGTGGCAATTGTCATTGCCATTTATTGGGGTCTGAATGGAAATGAGAGCACCTTGGCAGAAGCTTGTGCCACAGGAAACTACAACTTTGTGAACATTGTCTCTGTCAGGTTTTCTCAGCGGTCCTAATCCCATGATAAACCTTGCTGGTCATTGCAATCTATTAGCAAAGGGTGCATAGTACTAAAAAGCTTGTAGCCCAATGATAGTGATCTTTTGCAATAAGAGATCACAGTTTCGAATCTTAACATATTAGTTTAACTAGAAACTTTGGATGTGTCTCGTTAAAAAAAAATAAAATAAAAGGTGCATAGCCTTAAACTCTAACATACAATGGTTTCGATGGCTACTAAAGGATTTTGGGAAACTTGGCCCGAGTCTATTACCTTGTTAAAAAATAAAAAAATAAAAAATAGTCCCCAAACCTATCCACAAATTCTCAATTGAGTTTATGAAATAAAGGTATTTATAAGGAATGCTTGCAACACTTTTTTTTTAACACTCTCTCTTAAACAGTTGCTTAATAAAAAAGTTTAACTCAAACTTGTTTTAATTACTTTTAACATCCAAGCAAAAAAATAGCAAATAGAAAATAACTCATGTTCCATATTTAAAAAAAATTATAATTAATTTCATATTATTTAAAAGGCTAAAATACTTATCTTTTTATTTGTTTAACTTTAAACTTATCCGAAAACCATTAAATTGAAACTAAGAGTCAATATTTCCTTCTCTTTTTTTCTTTTTTGAATGCAAACAAGTGAGTGTTTTATCTTTATAACAAATAAATAATTATCCATTACACCGATATTTTATGCAAAAATAAATTAAAACAAGATGTATTTTAGTCTTTTAAATAATATGAAATCGGTTGTAATTTAAAATTTTTTAAAAACTATGAATCATCAACTATCTTCTTGTTGTTAATTTTTTACTTAGATATTAGAGGTAGTTGAAAAAGTTTGACATTGACACTTTAATTTAAAAACTTTTTAAAAATATGAATCATCAGTTATTTTCTTATTGTTAATTTTTTCTTAGTTATTAGAAATGGTTAAAAAGGTTTTACGTTGACACTTTTATTGAGTAAGTATTTAAAAAAATATATTAAAAAGAGTGTTGCTAGCCTTTTTGATGTATTTCTAATTGGATAACTAAAATGCCATGCATCCTCATTTGAGTCCTTCTATCATGTTTGTTAATATTTTACATACTTTATGCAATAAAAAATTATTTTCAAGAGAATTTCACATTTTTATTTTAAAAAATTTGTGATGATTTTAGGTGAAAGGACCAAATTGAAAGCATTTTAATAATTTGAGAATAAAATTGATAAAATTAACTCCTCTCAATTGATAAAATTTTTAAGCTTCTTCAAGTGCATAGAAACGACAATGAGATAAAGTCACATAGTAACGGAAACTTTTTCGGGGAGAAAAATTCAAATTCACTCTCTTTTCCACGTCCTTATATACATACAATCGAGGGCAAAAACAGAAAAGGCTAAAACTTGCTAAGACTCGTTATGAGAGTTATAACAAACTTGGGCTTAAAAGGAATATAAAAGAATATAACTAATAAGCTAACAAAATTAACAGAGTAACAAAGCTAACAAATTGCGAAAAATAGAAGAGAGCATGTCGAGCATGATTAAGCTTGAATAATTAGTGTGATAGCCCCCTCAAGCTAGAGCATAAATGTCAAGAATGCCCGAACTTGATAATTTTAGCCTTGAAAGCGAGTGGGAGGGAGAGCTTTCGTGAAACAATTTGTCAACCGATGGGTGGAAGAAACTAGAAGAAGATGAATCGAATAACTTGTAGTTTCTCATGAACAATGTGACAATCTAATTCAATATGCTTTGTACGCTCATGGAAAATATGGTTATGAGCAATGTGTAAAGCAAATTGATTATCACAAAATAGAATAGTTGGTCCTCGATGAATAATCCGAAAGTATTTGAGCAAAAAGATAAACCATTGGGTTTCATAAGTAAATGCAGCTAGTGCATGATATTCGACCTCGGAAGAAGAACGAGACATTGTTTGTTGTTTCTTGAATTTTCATGAAATCGAGAAGGCCAAGAAAACATAAAAACCTATTACGGATTTCCTTGTAATCCGACAAAGAAAGAGCATGTCGGGCATGATAAAGCTTGAATAATCGAGTGTGATAGCCCCTCAAGCTCGGAGCATAAATGTCAAGAATGCCCGACTTGATAATGTTAGCCTTGAAAGCGGTGGAAGGGAGAGCTTTCGTGAAACAATTTGCCAACCGATGGGTGGAAGAAACTGGAAGAAGATGAATCGAACGACTTTTAGTTTCTCATAAACAATGTGACAATCTAATTCAATATGCTTTGTACGTTCATGAAAAACGTGGTTATGAGCAATATACAAAACAGATTGATTATCACAAAATAAAATAGCTGGTCCTTGATGAACAATCCGAAAGTCTTTGAGTAAGAAGATAAGCCATTAGATTTTGCAAGGAAGTGTAGCTAGTGCACGATATTCAACCTCGAAGAAGAACGAGACGTCGTTTGTTGTTTCTTGAATTTCCATGAAATCAAAGAAGGGCCAAGAAAACATAAAAACCTATTACAGATTTCCTTGTAATCCGATAGGTGGCCCAATCGAATAAAAAAAAAGCTTTAAGTTTAAATGATGAATCTGCGACCGAGAACAACCCTTGTCTAAAAGAGCCCTTAATATATCTTAACACATAAAGAGCTTCTGAAGATGTGTCTGTAGTAGGCTTGTTAAGGAATTGTGACAGCTTGTTATATGGCAAAGCAAATATCGGGATGAGTGCTAGTTAAATACAACAATCTCCCAATTAACTATCTATAAGAAGTACAATCTGGTAAAAGAGAACTTGTGAAGGAATGTTTAATAGCATTAGCATATGTTTTTGGTTGAGTAGTGGTAGTAATGCTTAAAGAAAAAGTTTATGAGATGGAGAAAAATGGTCATAAAAAGGACAATAAAAATGAAATATGATGTACACGGTATAGAAATAGTATGACCATGCCGAGAAGATGACACAAGTGTAGCCTTGGGGAGACAAGCTGGAGCCAAGAGAGTATTGATAATCTTGGAGATATGGAGGAATGATTTTTCTTGTTATTCTTCCGAGCGGATGAAAATCAGAATCAAAGAAAGGAATGGATGAAGGACTAATAGATAAGGTTGTAGTAGGAGCAAGTGACAAACAAAGGCTCATCATCCAAAGTAGGAGGGTTAGGAATGGGAAGGGCAACATCGGGTTTATTAGACAAAGAAGGGAATGCAAAGTTTGGAGCAAAATGAAATATATCTTCATAGAAGATAACATCTTTGGAAATGAAGAATTGGCTGGTGTTGAGATTATATAACCGATACCCCTTAGTGCCGGATTTATAACTAAGAAAAATGCATTGATCAGCTCTAGGTCAAACTTGGTTTTATGGCCAATTACATTAGAGTAATATAAGCAACCAAAAAATTTCAGATTCTCATAGGATGGCAAGTTTATGGAAAAGAACTTCAAAAGGTGTTTGATTATTAATGAGAGGTGATGGAATTTTGTTTATGAGATGAACTCGCATACATTATACGATACCGCCAAAAATAAAGTTGCAAATGAGCTCGAAACCTTAGTCCTCTTGCTACATTAAGAATATGTTGATGTTTCTTTTCGACGAGTACTATTTTGTTGAGGTGTTTTTGTGCAAGAGTTTTGATGGATAATGCCTTTAGAGAAAAAGAAGGAAGGCATGTTGAATTCTTGTCCATTATTAGAAATAATGGTTTGGATTTTAATGTTAAATTGAGTTTCCACAAGAACACAAAACTCCTCTATAAAACCTTTAGTTTCGCATTTACTCTTAATCATATAAATCCAGGTGACTCTGCTAAAATCGTCCACAATGGTGGGGAAGCATAAATGACCATAAATGGATGGAACGGATATAGGACCCCAAATATCCATATGAACTAGTTGAAAGCAATGAGTTAAAAAAGATTGACTATCGGGAAAGGGCAATCTCTTTTGCTTTGCATAATGACAAATTGCACAATGTGGCAAAGTTACAATACAAGGGATTAGTGAATGAGAACTATGAAAAATTTATAATCTAGAATTGGATAAGTGTCCTAATCTGCAATGCCACAAAACATTAGAATTATGAGAAACGAGTGGAATGGATGCTAGGTGTAGTAACAGAATGAACAAATGAAAGAGAAGGTTATGTCATTAAGTATAAGTCATGTCTCTCCTCGATTAAACCAATCATCTTCCTAGAGTGTAGGTCATAAATAACATAGGAAGAAGAAGAAAATGAAAAACAACAATTTAATGATTTCGTTAATTTGCTTACTTATATCAAGTTAAAGGAAAATGTAAGAAAAAATAAAAAATTTGTTAAGATAAGCAAATCGACAAACTGGCGGTGTCTTTGTGAGTGACTTGAAAGTGGTAGTTATTAGACAATTTGACAAGTAGCATGTGTGACTGGATAATAAGAAGAAAAATAAGGCAATAAGCAAATGATGTGATCTCGTGGCACCGAGTGTCAAGTATCCAAGCAGAGACATCAACATTATGAGTAGAATTACAAGTAGAAAAATGAATACCTGTGAAATTTGGTGTAATAGAAGTATTGCTATGGACGAGTGTTAATGGAAGATGTACGAGAATCAATCGAAGATGTATTAGGAAAAGGGGACATTAAACTCATTTACCGATCTTGAGTAAGGATGAATGGATTGTGTTAGAAGTCACCATATCTACTACAATTAGGCAAGGCAATATCCTTAGAACAAGCAAAATCAGTATGAACAACGACCTTAGAACAAGCAGAATCGGTATGCGCAAAGGTAAGTCGATTAACGAGTAGTTGAGAATCCTTGTTTATTATGTTTGAAACCAGGCGAAAATCCATGCCTCTTGTAGCATCAATCCACCACATGGCTTGTTGCACCACAAGTAGGTACAAGCAGGCTTCTTATCCTAAAAACGTGAGTTGAACCCACTAGAATTAGAGCCGTGGTTGAAACTACCGGGATTAGAACCGACATGTGATCCGAAAGGCGATTACTCGGATTTTAAAGCACCATAATGAGGAACACTTTTACTCGTAAAACAAGGCTAAAGTATGATTGGAACCAAGTAGAGGTCGAAGAAACTCTAAGTTATCTTTCATGTTGAACAACAAGAGCAAAAACATGATTGATATATGGCAAAGGATCCATCAACATGATCCGAGATCAAATGGTAGCAAAACTGTCATTTAGGCCTCTTAAGAACCGTATAACATGATCACTCTTTTGAAACTCTTTGACCTTGTTAAAAGCCGTGCAATAACATTTAGGAGTACAATCACAAGTAGGTATGGGGCACAAGTTTGTGAACTCATCCTAAAGGGTCTTCAATTCAAGTATAATAGGCACTAACAGAGAGGGTACCTTGATTGAATGAGTGAATATCCTCCCGAAGCTCAACGAATGCAAAAATGATCACCATGAGAGAACCGTTCCTTGAGATCTAACCGGAGATCAAGTGATGTGTCAATCCACATGACACTTTATGTGATATTAGGAGATAGAGAGTGAAATAACCATGATAAAACCATGGTATTACAATGTTCCCAATGAGAATAACAAGGATCGGTAGCTAATGGGATAGGAACGCTTCCATCAATAAATTTGAGCTTGTTTTTAGAGAGTAACACCATTCGCATGGCATGGGACCATCTATGGTAATTTGAGTCCGTGAGAACGAAGAAACGAGAACCAAAGATGAATTCTCACTTGGATGGATGTAATATGGACTAGAAGGATGGTCTTCTAGTCTAGAACTGGATGTAGAGGAAGCTACCATAAAGAATATAAGAAGATCACGAACGCACAAAGAACGAGAGGAAACGTCAATGGTGGTAGCTCAAATGTTTGTAGTGTTTGGCTACTCGTAAATGTGAAACATGAAAAAGAAAATAAGAAGCAAAATCTACTCGATATCATAATGAAAACTTTTTTAGGTAGAAAAAATTTAAATTCATTCTCTCTTTTTCATGTCTTTATATACATACAATTGAGGGTAAAAACGAAAAAGACTAAAACTTGCTAAGATTGTTATGAGAGTTACAATAGACTTGAGCATAAAAGGAATATAAAAGAATATAACTAACAAGCTAACAAAATTAATAGAGTAACAAAGCTAATAAATTGCGAAGAACAGAGGAGAGAGGAGAGCATGTCAGGCATGATTAAGCTTGAACAATCAATGTGATACGCAGTAACGAAATGCTATTTTGCGAGGGCTAAAACCACGAACATGAAAAGATCTTCCGTTTTTGGTGTTTCTTCTGCCTTAAATGAGTATACTGCGTGGTTTCATTTCAGCAGAGCTCAAGTCCTTTACGGGGCCGTTAATGAAGTCTCAAATCTCAAGCATGCATGTCTTTTGTGACTAAAACAATTTTCATTTTTTGCTATTTTATTTTGCTGTTTTATTTACCTTGTTGTTTAATTTTCGCGATTCCTCACTCTTTGATTGTAGAATAATCTATCCTATTTTCTTTCTTCTTTTATTTTTTTTTCCAAATTAAATGGCTTTTTTTTTAACTCGCTCAATTTGATTTCTTCTCCTTGAATTATTAGTGCGCAGATCATTTCTTTTGTAATGCTCGCTTTCTGTGTTTTTATTTTGCGGGGATGGTTAGACAAGATGGCAGACAACATGAGCACTAATATAAGCTACAATAAAGGAAAAAACACATGGTAATAAATTAACACAGTAATGATTGAATTTGCAAAGCTTAAATAGTTTTTAGAACATTCTTCTAAATTTTAATATACATAAAAAAATTTAGACACAACTTGTAAAACAGTAACAACCACTAATAGATTAGTTATGTCTCTAAACTTCTAAACATTTATTATGCATTGAATTTCATGGTGAGAATGGTGAATGATGTCTAAAAGAAGAGTTTCATTTTTTTCGCAAATGAAAATAAGTCTTCTTTTTAAGCTTTGGGAGTTGTTAATTTCTTAATTTCAGAATTAATATCATAAGCATATACTTTGATTGTAATAAAGCTTAGGAAGTACAGAATTTTAGCCTAGAGTGACTCTAGTTATTAATAACTATTCTTGTAACTTGCATCTTATCTTGATTGATAAGATTTGCAAACTGATATGTAATTCTTATAATTTAGTTTTATATAAGAGAAAACACTAAGAATATTGTTAAAATAAATATTATAACATATAAAGTAGTAATTCAATTTATAAAAAACTGAGTCTAAAAGTTAGTATGCCTTACCAACCACTATGCTACCAATCCTTTTAATTTTTTTTTTTTTAATTATAAAGCTGTCTCGAATCGAGACATATGCCAAGAACCCAACAGGTGTATATATAGGAGCTAGAGTTTGGAGGGGTGGAACAATAACCTAGAAGCAACAGTTAGTCGAGTTTGGCATTCGCTGCTAGTTGCATATGGTTCGGATTGTAACTAGAAATCAGCATCTGTAGAGTTGGAAAATGGTACCGAAGTAAATTGATTTGTAAATTCAGAAGGATCTATGAACGATAATGATTAATTCCACTGCTTAAAATGATCTTGCTTTTGCATACATTCATTTTGTTTATAGTTACTTGTGTGATATGAATTGATGGAAGGAAATTACACTTTTAAGTATGGCCTCTGCTCTCTTTTCTTCCCAATTTAAAGGGCCCCATTTTTAAAAAATATAACCGTCCTCCATCATGCATTAGATAAAGTAAATATTTTTTGAAGAATCCCTTGGGCTTTGGCCTTTGGGTTTGGAATACATCTTAGGTTCAATTGCTAATGTTGATAAATTAGGGACAAAGTAGTTATTGCAATTATTGATATATATATAACCATTAGGAGTAAACTGAAAACCAAAGTGTCAAAGGATTTCATGGATCAGTATTAAATGATGATAGACCAAAAAAAAAAAAAAAAGATTTTTAAACTAGATAAGGAAATCAATAGAACAAATAAAGTGACGTCTATCTAGCTGCTAATTTTCTTGTTCCATTTGTCTCCTGCTTGACCTTGATAGAATAGAAAATTTATGCACTTATGGTCATCATGATCTGTGGTTAACTTTAAATGTACCAATCACATGAATCTTGGCTCTCCACTAATATATAAGAAGTCGTGCTAATTAATTTCAAGTTAGCTGTTGCTGTTGACAACCCATGGAACCCTCAGAAACTCTGGCCATTGAAAGCTTCTCTCGCAGTTGGTTGACCAGTGTCAATTCCTCCTTGCATGGTCTTGAGACTCCCCTCAGGGCATCTCTTGACTGTTCCCATGAAGCCATCTCCGAAGAATTAGATTACAGGATGCCTGAGTCAAGAAGATCGCTGGAAGAAGACCAAAACTTCAATTTCGATTTTCCCATTTCCCAATCCCCTGATGCTCTTCTTCATGCTGACCAGCTTTTCTCTGACGGCCTCATCAGACCAATTTTTATCAACCAATCAAAGATAGAGGCCTCCAGTTCCCTGAATTTAGCTCCTACCGTGCCTTCTTCTTTTTCTTCAGGAACTGTTTCAGCTGTTCAGATTCTTTGTCGTTTCCTTGGAAGATGGAGGCGAATCTTGCCGAACTGTTTTGGATATGTTAGACCTTTTTCCCACAGATTAAGAGGCTCGAGAATAATCACAAGAGTTGATAATGTTGAGAGGATAGCATGGGGAGTTAAGAGCCAGAGCAATTCACGGGAAGCATCTCCAAGAAGAAGAACAGCTTATTCACTTGATGGTTGCTATGATAGCGAGAGCTCAATTCATGAGGCAGTTCTTCATTGCAAAAGATCAATGCGTATGTAATATGTTTATGCCATCTTTAATTATTTCCTTAATTCTAGTGTCTGTTGGTTCAAATCTAGAACTGTTCTGATCCTCCTCTACTTTTACTTTCAGATAAATGATTGTTCTACGTAGAAAAAAACAAGAATGGAAGTAGTAGGGAAGTGTAGAGCTTCTAGAAATGCAGGGCAAGAGATCAACCAGAAGTTGTCATCTGTCCCATTTCTGTCTTCTACCCCTTTGTTTGCTTATATATTCATTTGTCCGTTCAGGGATGGCAATTTTCGTTGTTGCTCAGCTGTGAAAAGTTTGATAAATAATTAATAATTTCTTATAAATTACAATACAGATTTATCTGTTATATATATATATATATTCTCGTCATCGTGCGAAGATAGAAATTAAAAACGAATCTTCCCAGTAATATGAGTGGCCCGGGACATTAAAATACTTGCATATGTAGCATCATAGGGCCCCCAGGGGGCCTTGTCCTGCTTCTGTTGTTTTATGCTACCATTTTATGCTCTTTTTGCATTGCAACCTTTCCATTTTATTCCTCTGTGGGAGTGATTGGGCATCGGTATTGAATTTTATCTACTCAATCAATGCAGTAACAAGGATAAGGGAAGAAGGGGATGGGCATTCCTAGTTCGAAACCCTTTTGGTGCGCTTTATGGAGGATTAATTAACAGTAGCCGGCTTATCGCATTTTCATCTTCATCCGGAGAAATTTTGTTTTACTGAAAAATTCTTCCTAAACCCACATCCAGAGAAATATTATCTACTGAAAGGAGAAACACTAACGACATCCATTCATACAATGGATGAAATTTTTCAAAAACTAAATTTAAGAAGAATGCTTCGATAAAATTAACACCACTCCTTTAAACATCATTAACCAACAGTTTCCCTTTTCAAGGTTTTTGCAAAAAAATTATTTTAAAAAAAAAAAGTGAAATGGTGTTTGACTATAGCTAAGTCCTGCTAAGTCAATATCGTTTCACAAGAAAATTTAAGTACTAAATTTTCGAAAATTTTATGTACTCCTTCTACATTTTAATCTTTAGAGTTCTAATTTTATAAGAAACGGTCCTTAGATTTCATTTGAGTTACGAGAAGGTCTTTAAATATTGATTGAGGAGAGAGAAGGCAGGAAACTAGGAGGATTTGGTTTGGGTTTGTAGGATACATTAGGACGTGTTTTGAGATTCAAAATGGGTTGAAAAGATTGGATGTGGGAGGCTAAAAGCAACGGTTTTTTTTTTTTCTCGACGACTATTTAGCAAACTAAGCAATAGAGTTGCAGCGTCGGCATTACTGATGACCTGATAGGTGACGTGTCAGTCTTTGCAGACGACGCGTTGTCCGCTTCTGTTTATATATATATATACACACACACAGATAGCTGATCTACGCTTCCTACTCGAGCGTGCTGGCCTGATTTTCTCTAGCACATTTCACACGGGCCTGGCACGCTCTCCAACCCAATCTCCTTTCTCTCTCTTTTTATGTGCTCAAAATAATTTTTTTCTCGATAGTTAATGGCTTTTTTTAATATATTTTTATAGACTTGTTAACTAAAATTAATTTTTAATATAAATTGATTTAACACTCTCTCTAATTAATTATATGTTTTGTTATTTATCAAAATCAAACATATTCATAAGATATATTTGAAGTCAAACATAGAATATAATTATTTTATTAAATACTAACATGATACATATTAAATAAAATAAATTTCTACAATCAATATTAATTAATTTCTATTTATATCTAAAATTCCATGTTATTTAAGATATTAAAATACATTATACAGGCCACGATTATTATGATATAGCTGGGGAACACTAACACTCTAGTGCCTATACCGAGCTTGAAATGAGAAGTGTATGTGACTAAAACATTTCTAAATAAGTCTGTCCTAGCAATCCTCATAAATTGATCTACATATTTTGCTTTCAAGGAGTGGTGTCCTAGGTCTTGATCAACATAAGGAATAAAATTGCATTATATATTTGTTAGCAATACTCATGAACGATCTGTTTGCAAATGTTCCACGAAACTCTATAATCTACATATTTCATAGAAAATGAAAAAACGAACCGGTTGAATTATTTCAGTTCACGAAGTTTGAAAAACGATACATGTCAATAGCGACTTGACTAATATTGCAAGCAAGAAAGACACGTATACATTGTCGAGGGGATTCTGTAGGATTGATCATCACATGAAAACAAGCAAGAGCGCATCACCAAAGGGGGGACACGGACAAAATATGCTTGCAAATAAGTCGCACTTGAAGCTATCACCTTCGATCTGCCAAAAAAAACAAAGAACTTATGGTTCTTTACTTTCTCCGTTAGCTAGAAATATATTCAGCGTGAAGACACAAGGGGCCCAAACCAAAGCACATCCTTATTGTCCTCTTTATCGGGGCCATGCATCCTTGTGAGCTATTTGTTTCCTACAAGACACTGGAGGCTTAAACAATAGGATGAGAATTTCTTAAGTTGTCCAATCAAAACACAATCATCATTGCCAGGGAAACTAAAAGTCATGCCATTCCTCTGTAGCATCCACTACTGTACGTTCCACTGTTAAAGCTTCCGTCTTTAGTTTTTTTTTTTTCCCTCTTTCCTTTGGTTTTGTATCGCCCTCCTGTGACTTCCTAATTTCCTTTCTACCATTCTTCTTTTTTATTTTGACCATGACCATTCATTTAAAAACCTTAACAATCATGATTGTCATGACCCAAAAATTTCACTTTTTTTTTTTTTGTTATTTTACTTGTTCATTGCTTTTATTTTGTTTTACTTTTTTTTTTAATTTATTACAAACATACAAAAAAAAAATGAAAAAAGAAATCTGATGATCTTCACTAGCTTAGGCAAAGTTGCTTAGCCATACACTGCATGTTTAGTTTTTTAAGACAAGCTGTCTTTATAACATGACCCCGCACTGTATGTTTACTTTTTCAAGACATGCCGCCTTTACAACATGGCTCCACAACGCATGTATATTTTTTCAAGATGACCGCAACATGATCCTGCAATGCATGTTTATTTTTTCAAGTGACCACAACAGGGTCCTGCAATACATGTTTATTTTGTCAAAGTGACCGCAACATTGGTTCTATAATGCATCTTTAATTTCTCAGTAATGCACATTTAATTTTTCAGGACGACTGCCTTTACAACATGGTCCTGCAATGCATCTTTAATTTTTCAGTAATGCACATCTAATTTCCAAAGCGATCGCCTTTACAACATAGTCCTTCAATGCATCTTTAATTTTTCAAGGTAGGCCGCTTTTACAACATGGTCATGTATTGCATATTTACTTTTTCATGCATAACATATCTAATTTTCAAGGCCCACCACCCCGCATAATAAGGTCATCTTATCACGTTTTTTTTATTTTTTAAGAAAAGGTTGCCTAGAACAACAAAACCAATTTTAAAAAAATCTTTACAAGCTTATTATACAAAGTCATTTAAAAAACATATTTTCCATTTGGCTTTGTGCCATAAACATTGTAAAGAGAGGACAATTGTCATAATCCAAAAATTTCACATTTTTTTTGGTTATTTTACTTGTTCTTTTCTTTTATTTTCTTTTACTTTTTTTAATTTACTATAAAAATACAAAAAAAAATGGAAAAATAATTAAAATACAAAAAAATTAGGGGATATTACGGCAAAGGGTGCAATTGAACTAAATGTAAAGGTAATTGAAGTAATTGGAGACCCAATTGATACAATTGGATTTACATAGACTAGAATTGCATAAAAAAAGATCCAATTGATAAAATTCAATTCACAAGGACTAAAATTGCACACGAAAAAAGAACGATTACAAATAATCAAAAGCAGAAGGACCAAAGTGAAATTTGGAAACAAAAACAGGACCAATCCATGTTAATTTTCTTCTGCAAATCTATTCCTGAACACAACATTTAATGTTGTTTGTGTTACACTCCAAACAAGAATCCTTGAGTTTTGGCTGCAGATTTGAATTCGAATCACCGGGGATTTTTGCAACAATTTCATGCTACAATTGACAGCAAATCAGACTGCTCATGCTGCAATCGACGGTCAGCCCCTCTCCCCTCACTGATTGATGATGAATTTTAGCTTATAAATAGGAGAGGAAAAATGATTTCAAGGGTTAGAAAAAAAATCTGGGGTTGAGAGAGAGTGAAAACAAAAGCAAAAAAGAGTTGAAATTCGAAGAAATTTAGGTTTGTTTGGCTGGGCAGTTATGGTTTTTTTTTTTTTTGGTTTCTGGGTTGGTGTTCATCATTTCTAGGTTTTGGTTCTTCGAATTGTCAGCCTTTTAATTTTTTTGTTTCTGGTTTTTCTGGGCTAATTTTTCATCCTTATGGGTTTCTTAATCTCATTTCTTGAAATTTGAGTTTCAATTCTTCAATTTCGAGTCTTCCTCTTCGAAATTCTAGGCAGCATGTTCTTGGTTCTTCGTTTGCTGGCTTTGTGTTCTTCACTCCAGAGGTCAATTGAAGAGGTTTCAATTCGATTTTGAGGAGGATTATCGTTGTGTGGGTATGGAAAAATAGCAAACCGAGGGTCAAGAGTCAAAAAAATTGTGTTGAAATCTTCGTTTTTGAGTTCGTTAACCCTGGGTTTTTTTTAAGCTTTTTTGGGTTTGTTTGCTGTTCTTCAGCTGCGTTTTTCCAGGTCAGCTCCTTGGTTTGATCTTCTCGTGTTGATTGCATTATCGTTCTTGTTTTAATTGTTTGTTTGTTATTTTTTTCATGCCTAGAATTGTGATTGGTGTAATTGAATCATTTACTTGGAGAGATTTCTTTAATTCCTGAAAAAATGATGAACTAGAGAGAGAAATTGAAGAACACTGAGGACGAGAGAGAGAGAGAGGGGGGTCAGGAAGCCATTTGATCCGTTTGTGTTAATTTTGTTGGCATGGGACTGTATTTGGGCTTAATCCCACTGAATTAAAAAAAATAAAACACGCGTGGGCTGGACTGACTTCAGTCCAGCCCACCCCTCTCTGCCCAGTGAAAAAGGAAAAGAAACGAAAGAGAGACTAGAATCAGTCCAGCCTCTCCCGAAAGAAAAAAAAAATGGAAATGGAAAAAAGGAAAAAAATGGAAAAACAGAAGTAAAAAGAGCGTCGCGGGGGGGGGGGGGGGGGGGGGGGGGTGGTGAGAATAAATAAACATAAAAAGGGAGATGAAAATTTGAACAAAAAAACAATAATAACAAGAAATGTTTGACTATAATTTAATTTTTCTTTTTTTTATTTTATGTTTAACATTTTGTATTTAATTTAGATATTTTAATTGCCTTAATCATTTTTATTAATGTAATTGCAATTTTTAAATTTGCTAGATGTCTCGCTTATTTATATTTAATTTAGAATTTAACATTTAAATTGTCCGTAATTATTTAATTTAAGATAATTTTAACTTTTCTTTATTTGACGTAATTTTTTTTAGATTTTCATGCTTGAATTGTTTTTTAAATTTATTTTGTTAACCTTACTTCAATTTTTTAGTAATTAGGCTTATTAAGCAATAGGTGAATAATTGTCAAATCTCATATTTCTTTAGGAATTGATGACAATTTTTTCACCATTAAAAAATATATATTAATTAATTTTTTTAATGAACTCTCATATCCGATAGAGATTATTGTCAACAAAAAAATAAATAAAAAAATAAAAATTCTCAACGAAGTCCCCTATAGGATAGGGATTATCGTCCGATTAAAGAAATAATAAAAAAAATCTTAACGAAACCTTCTATCCGATAGGGATTGTAGTTTCAAAAAAAATTCTTAACAAAGTCTTACATCCGATAGGAGTCGTTGTTATAAAAGAGTGAGTTTGTCATTGATCAAACCATATATCGAACATATAGAAACATGATCATTCAAATTTGTAAATAATACAGCTTAATTCTCTTTTTTTATCTCTATACAATTTTATAACTCGTTTTTTTTTAAAGAATGTCTTTCAACTTGTTTGGAAGCAGGATTCAAAGCGTTAGAACAATAATTACTAAACCCCATTTTTTGACTAAAACTAAAAGATAAATGATCAATACATATCATTTTACCCATTTCTTCTTTATTTTTTTATCGATATACTCGAAATAAAGAGGAAGATTGAGAAGCAAACCTGGATATTTGTGTCCGATGTCTATCATTATCAAGTACGGATGATGTTTTTTCTCCAAGTGGGTTTTGAATGTTCCATAACCACCTCCTTGTTTGAATGTATATTGCTTGTTGCAATAGTTGCAAATCACAATAAAAACGCCTTTTTCTAAATGAACTTTTGAGAAATGAATTTTGAAGATGCCGGATGATCTAGGTGTAAAATTTGATTGTTGTTGTTGCTCCCTCGCTTGATTTTGATTGGCGTATTACTTTGTTGTGATGGCATATGTGAACTTGAACTTGTTATTTTTTGTAGTATAAAACAATAGAAATGTAAAAAATTTAAGAAGTATTTGGAGTATAAAAAATATTATAGGACAAGTATTGAGAATTCTAGACTTAAGAGTTTAAGCAATTGAGAGAGAATGAGAGATTGAGTTGTGAGGAAAATGAAAAAATTGAGAGTGTATTTATAGGGTAAAAAAAAAGGTCACAAATGTGATCTGTTTTGACAAACGGTCACAAATATATATATATATATATTAAGCCCAAAAATTAAAATTATTAGGCTTAATTTTTTTTTCATTTTTCAGTCCAATAGCTACGATCTAGCTCGTATAAAATTGGTTTTTTTTTATTTAAATTTTTTCATTTTTTTCGACCTAATCCAAATTTATTAGGAAATATGTGGAACCGCTCTGCTCTACGATTAATCGTCTGGTTCGGTTTCATAATACCTTAAATCATAACCAATCTGTAGATAGCCGGTTACGATCCGGTTTGATCAAGATTACGGTTTTAACTGTTCCATTTCAATTTTTTAATGATTTGATTTTGGTTCGGTTTACGATTCGAACCGAACCGTTAACATGTCTAGTTAGAGGGTGCGTTGGGTTAATCTAAAAGAAACTTATTCGCGAGATATTGAACTTCCATTTTCCTTACCCAATTCTCCAAATGTAAACTCTCCCACCTGTAGATCATGCCATTAGGAAACTGAAAATCTTCTAAGCATACCCCTCACGTAAATAATAGAAAACTTTTACAAAAATTTTTCATATCGACGAGATTCTAAAAACACAGAAAATAATTTTTTTTAAAAAAACTTATTTGTGAGATATTTTAATTTCATTGCCCTGACCAAATCCTCCAAACATTTTGATAAACAAATGAAACAGCACAAAAATATTTGCCACTTTGAGGATGGTTTCTCTTGCTAAAATTTAACGTTTCAAAATAATTGCTCATAAAATTTCCCTCCTTAACCGACCTGTGGAACCAATAATTTGGGCTTGGCTCGTGTTTTCAACTTATCACTGTCTTATTATCAAAATGAATGTAGACTGTGCTATTTCTCAGATTTGGATTATAAGGCCCGGCCTATGCCTAGAACTAGAAGCGTCTATGGATTCGCTACCTTTTATTTGATATGAAACAATAGATAAATTAGCTGTGTTGTGTCTCAACAGAAATTAAAAAAAGGGTACATTCTCAGAAGGAAAAAAAAATACTCAATTGTATTAAGAAGAGAAAAAAAAAAAAAAAAACTGCAAACTCTCAATGGCACCCATGGGTAGCACAAGAAAGTCTTCTAGCCTCGGTGGCAAGAATTTTATAACAAACGATATATAAAATTAGAAGATCTGGTTATAATATATATAGTCCTTGTAGTTTATTAAATTAATTAATGAATCCTCATAGTCAATGACTAGTTTTTTTTTTTTTTTCAATTTCTCATCATTTTTATCTGTTTCTCTTATCTGTTTTCTATTTCTTCAAAAAGAAAATAACAAAATAAATGGAAAAAATACATAAAATTGACAAAAAGACTAAGTTATAAACAGATTTTAGTATACAAGGATTCAACATGCATTTTTTAAAATTACAGGACTAAATTGTAGTTAACGCAAATCAGAAAACAGTAACTGCCCAAACTTGGGGCATGGAGAAAATCATTGAGTTTTTTTTTTTTTTAAATGGTACTTTTAAATCTTATTTCTTGTAATAAAGTAGTTTTAAACTTATTTCCTATAATAAGGTACTATATGCCAAATAGAATTCATTTCAATTAAATACAATGACATGTCAGATTTTTTTTTTATATATATAAAATAACATGTCAGTTTTTTTTTTCTAAAAAATTAAGTCATCTTCTCTTTACAGTCAAAAATCTCTTTCACAAGTAGATGCGTTTGCAGAAGCTAGTCTTTCAAGAGGTATCGAGAGATGCTTGAGAGAAGTGCTTAATGGCAAATGATCATATCATAATTAAGTACTATGTATTGATATTCAAGTGCTAGTTTCTCTTTTCTTTTTCAGAATGCTGTTTAATTAGTTGCTATTTCAGTCCACAAACAAAGGATAAGTGTGGGCAGGAATTCAATAAAATTTCAAGTAGGAAAAGGGAAAAAAAACAAGAAACTCTGATAATGGGCTGGGATTCTCAAGTACTTTTGTTGGGAGAATCCCGTAATATGCTCAATTTTTCCCAAGAGCAATAATGTGATTTATACATTAGAGTCTTGGGTATTTTGAACCCTTAGATTGTAAATTGAAGGGATAAAGGAGAGCCTGTACGTCGATGACAGTGTGAATTTCTGTTATTTTAATAAAAATGCATTAGACGTTTTTTCTTTCTCTGACAGTAGTATAGTTTTTTTAGATTCTCTCTTCCAAAACACCCCAATAAATGAATAAGAAATTCCGGCAAAGAGTTATATTTGTATTTGGTGATTCCGGCATCAACTCTTTCTTATTCAAAAGGATATCCTGTCGGTAAAGTAAAAGATCAAGCGAGAGCCCACAAACTTTTACCTTTCACGCATTGCTTTTCTGTTTGTTGTTATCCTTTGGAGGTAATGATAAGAACTACAATACCCTCTGCACTTGTGCAGCTTCAAGCCGAAACTTATATGTAAGATTCACTAATTGGGGTATTTTTCTAATAATTGTTGTTTTGATTTGTGAGAGTATTGAAACTTATAAGAAATTAAGATAAAGGTAATAAAAAAGAGACAGAGAACCTAAGTTAATTTTTTTTTTTTTATGTTTTTAATTTTTTTTAATTATTATATTAAATATATATTATAACACTTAATTAAAAAATGACATAGATGCCTATACGATAAAACTATCTTATTTTTATAAATAAGATTTAAAATATTTTATTTTAAAAAAAATAGATTAAAATGTACTCTATTTAAGGAAAAAAACTCTAAAATCGTTAGCCCAGCAATGGAATCCCAAAAAATGTGTAAATTTTCAAAACGCGTAGTTTTTAAAACTACAGGACTAAATTATAGTTAGCGCAAATGGCCGCTGAAACATGGGCTACGGAGAAAATCATTAGCCAAGCAATGGACGCGCCAAAAAGGTGTAGTTTTTAAACTACAGAACTAAATTATAGTTAAATTAGAAAAATGTAACTACGGCTATGGAAAAAAAAATTAGCCCAAAAATGGAAGCCCAAACAAAAAGAGCTGATGAAATTTCTAAAAACCTGTCAGAAGTGGGATTTGAACCCACGCCCTCTCACGAGGACCAGAACTTGAGTCTGGCGCCTTAGACCACTCGGCCATCCTGACCTTGATGCTACTAATCTTAACTATATTTAATTTATCAATTTCTATTTGTTGCATGATTTTATTTTGGCCAAATAAATAAATAAATAAATAAGGCCTGAATTTGAGCGAAAAATCAAATACCCTCACAAACCCAAAAAAATCTAAAAATTTTCACCCCGATAGACAATATAATTTTTTTGAATGCACCCTTTCTACCAGTGCAAGCTAGGCTTCTGTCGAAAAGCAAATAAATCTAAATACACGTGTTAAAAATGCAGTTGGTAAGCATGGTTTTCTATATGATAAAATATAAAAATGATGAAATAAAAGCTTCAAACCATCAGTGGAAATGAAGTTAAATTAAATTAGCTTTTTTTTTTTTTTTTTTAACAAAATCCTATATTTCTTGCTTTTCATCTCTTTGATTCCCGCATATGCAGCACCGTCCAACCAACTGTTAAAAATCCTCCATAATTGTTCTTAATTTCCAGTAATTACTCTTGTCCTTGAAAGGCCATAACCCAATTCTTCTAAATCTTCAAAACCAAACTCACTGCCCATACTCTCTCATCTGTCTCAAATCAAAAAGAAATTCCAGAAATTTCGAACTTCAAAAAATTCATGAGCTGGAAAACCAATTAAAGCTAAAATAGTGGTAGAGGTTGGCGTTGTTGATGGTGGAGATTCCGTTGGTAGCAGCGACGGCGGTGTTCAGATAGGTGGTGGAGAGCAGCGGAGACAGTGAGTGCCTCTTTGGTGGCGGCGGTTCAGTCGAGAGGTTCTCTGTCTCGATCTGTATGGAGAAATAGTTTGGCCACCAATGGTGAAATCAATTCGAAGAGAAAATAGTATGTTGCTGAAAGAGAGAGAGAGGGGAGAAATTCGTGTTTTTATTTTTTATTTTTTTAGGGCGTGTGTTAAGAAATTCTTTTATAGTTTCCAAATTTAGTATTTTATACAAAATAGAATTTAGCTTCAATTTTCTTACGGAAACCTAACCTAATTAACGGAAGAGACTATATTTTAAAAATTGAAGTAATTTAAGGTGGACAAATTTAGGATTTTTTTGTTCAGGGAGTATTTGATTTGTAGCTTAAGTTCGGGGCCTCTTGTTTTCGTATTTAACAAAATTTCAGAAGATTGTCCTTTCAGTGGAGTTTATTTCACAACTTGAGAGTGATCTCAACTTTGTAAAATTGGAAACAGGTACGTACAAATTACTCCTTTTTTTTTTTTTTAATTCTCATTCAATGTCATTTGCGCTATCGTTTATATATTATTGTTCAGCTAAAACATTAAAGAAAACTGTTATACTATTTCTTAACTTGGTATGTGATCAATGGTGAAACCATTGATTCTCAATCGCTTCCTTTGTACAAAACCTCTGTGCCACCCGTGATTACGGTGCTTAATTGAACTTATAAGAACAAGAGCAACATGAATGCATAATTTTACAATGGAGCACAAACTGTGTGTTTTGGATTCGTGTAATCCTTCATTCTCAATCCTCTCTGTGTATTAAGTTGTGAAATTTGTTAGTGAGTGGCAATGGTAGTTAGGGTTAAAACTTAAAACAATCTTTTTTCCGCAATTATTTCGGTGATTGATAACATTTGTTTCATTTTATCTTTAATTCTCTTCACAGCCATGAATCCGGTTCCTTTTCATGTGACTCCTGTTGCACCACCTCCTCCTTGGTTCCCGATGTTACCCCCTAATCCACCGCAGTCGACTCCTTTTTGGGACACAAAAAATGCTCATGATCGGCTGAAAGAGTTACAAGACACTTTGAATCTAGCTACAGCAATGTACTTACTTGTTACTTTCGATTTTAAATTTAAATGCTTGATCTGGATATGAAGTTACCATGGGGCTTTTTTTGTCCGTTCTCTGCTTCTTGCAACATGGTTTATCATAACTTGCTATTCTTATCAGGCAGAAAGAACTTGAGATGTTGATGGCAATGAAAGGTGATGAAGGGTCTGTGGAAAATGGGAAAAGGGAGTCTGCTGACCCTTATGCTGATGGGTTTTACAAGTATTTGGAAGACAGGAAAATTTATTTGGAAACACAGGAATCACTTTCAGTAAATGCTGCAAACACATTGATGTCAAGATTAAGAGCTCAATTAGAGCCATTTAGAGTTATTGTAGATGCTGCCACTCCATGGGAAGAGAAATCAGCAGCAGCTAGGTTGTCTAATAAAATATTGAAGTCCAAGCGTAATAAACTTTGGAGGAAGAGGAAGAGAAAACGTGCTGCAGAAATTCAGGCAAAGGTGGTTTTACTTGGTTTATTATAGCCTTCGCCTCTGTTAGTATTTTTTTTTTTTCCTTTTTTCCCTCTCATTGTAGTTGCTGTGATGTTTAGGAGCATGAACAATTTAATCAAGCTGATCGTGAAGCTGATGAGTGGAGGGCTAGGGAGATCTCAAAAGATGCTGCACAACTCAAGGTAATGGAAGCTTTCTGTTTGAAACTGGTATAGTCATCTATTTCTCTTCCTGTAGGTGCTAATTACTCAAAATGCTGTGCGTTTCTCTAAGGTCGAGGAGTTATCTTGTATGATCCACTGTACTTTAACTGGATTAGGGTAGAGTCAGCTAAGAAACCAATGATGTCATTGGTTCCTACTTGCCAAGAATTTGTTGTTTTAACTGAAGTCATCATATCATTGATATTTCTCTTAGATTTTTGTCAGTTTCCCTGGAAGCAAAAGGCACATTGAGGCATTAGAATTTAGATGAACAATGTAAGATTTTGTCCCCTGCCTTAAAACCAGTTAAAAGAGCTACTGAGGTGATTAAAGGGTTCTAGTTGATTGCTTTGAAGACCAGAGAATGGATTTGTGTCTCAAAATGTAGTTTTCAATAAAATTTATTGTGCAAATATTCCAAACAAACTTGAATGACTCTGCAAGATCGATGGTGTAAGATACCCAAAATAACATATATGTTTATTTCTGTTAACAAGCATGCAAGCAACCCGCAACTTTCATGCTTCTCTTGCTTGAAAGAACCATATGTTAAATAGTTATAATTGCTGCTAGAAGTTCAACTTGTGCACATTGATTCCATTTCAGTACTCTAGGTACATGAAGTTTAAGCATGATTGCCTTTTCTCTTATGTATAATAGGTTCGATTCATTATGTTCCATTGGTTTATTTATGGTGTTCATTGTATTTTCCATTTCTTTTGTTTTCAACATAAAGAGGGGGACACATCTGGGAGACAAAATATGAGATTTCCATAGAAACAACATGGTCTTACAACTCTTTTGGTTGATGGTGGCATGTTAAATGTATGTTATTCTAAGCTTGTCTAAATATCTACTTTGAACAGTGGAGTACTTATGACTATCATGCCATCATGGTTTTTTTTTTTTTTTTTTTTTTTTTTTTAAGATCACGTCACCATGTTGATTTCAGTTGTATCTGCAGTTTGCATAAGGTTATTAACTTATGCATGCATGGTTGCAGGTGGAAACGATGAAAGAAATTGCAAAGGTTAAAGAAAAAGAAGAGAGGAAGAGGCTAGAATCTGAGGTGAGAATTTAAGAAACATCCTACATCAACAATTTTGTATTTTTTTTCTTAGACTTCAACATCTTCTTAAGTTGATATCATCTCACTCACATTGTGCTTTGATATGTTGGGATCTAATATTTTGATATCTCATTCTTTGTAGATGCATTATATAACAAAAGACTTGAGTAGTCAGTTTATTAATTACATAACAAAGAACTTTTTTGATATGTCTGCTTTCTGGCTTGTAATTATTTTACGAAGCTCAAAGTTATTGGTAGCTAATCTCTTGGCACATGTTAATTCCTGCATTTCTGCTGGTAAGAGCTTGCAGTGAGTGTTGACTCTTAGTAAAGAGTTAATAAAGCACTCGTTGGACCATTTAGAGTACTGCACCAATTCAAAACACACATCTATTATTATGTTGTTTCTGTTCTTTGAGCTGGTTATTCTCTTTTACTGGCGGTGTCTGATCTTAAGTAATTTTAAACATTTCAGCTTGAGTTGGTATTGGTTGTGGAGAAGTTGAAAGAATTGCGTTCCATCAGGATTCAAAAATTGAAGAAACAAGGTATGCTTGATAAATTTCTTAAGCTTTTTATTTACTGTGTACATGCCTGCTGTGATGTCCCCCCCTTGTGATTTGTTTTTTCCAGTCCTAAATCAATATGACATTTGCCATTTTAAATACATTTCTAATTTCACCTAGTATGGTTTTCAGCTAGTGTACGCTTGATGCATCAGATGTGGCATTTGTGTTTAAAGTGGGATTGGAAAATGTTTTTGCAAGTTCAAATGTATGCATTTTTCCTTGTGAATATTATTATGAATACCCTTTGACCATTACGAGGTGTGATATGACAATTATACCAACAAAAACAAAACTTCAAAGCTTGCTCTGAAGTATAGTCATTATAAATAGACAGGTGAGACTCTTTTGTCTTTGTTAGTGATTGTGAAACTCGTTGATTTATGGGTCTTGTATTTTCTTTCCATATTCCATAAGTGCACGCATTTGTGTAATGTATATGGTGTCTATGCTCATATAGTGTCATATTGTCTATTTTTTACCTTTAATTATGGTTGGTTGTATGCAGGACATTTTCTCCCAGAGGAGGATGACAAGTTTCTTGAGAGAGTTCGAGCTGCTGTTGAGGAAGAAGAGCGCCAAGCAATGGCTGCAGCTGAAACAGATGCTGCCAAGGATGCCATTGCAACTGCTGAGGAATCTAGGAAAACAATCCAGAGTGGTGGACTGCACTCAAAAGATGCAAGTGATTATAAAGATGGAATGAAGGAAAGTAATGATGAAATAAATGAGAGCAAGGACAATTTAGGCTCTGGTACAGTCCCTGGTCCATCCGAAGAAAAAGGATCTAAAGGTCAAATTTATGGTGGAGCATATGATTCCATAGCAAATTTACCAATTGAATTCTACCACTATTATCATGGTAGCAATAATGATATGGGGACACTTATTGAGGTGATTTTCAGCTACCACTTCGACTGATTTTTTTCACTTAGCAGGATACACTGTTTCTTACAGAATTTAGGATATAGCAGTTTGTCTGTTCAGTTAGCACAGTACAAGTTTACTAGCTCGATTGACTGAGCTCCGAATGGCCATAATTATAATGCTACGTGGATGTGTCATTCTGGACTGTCGATCGCTGTGAGATCCACTTGATCGTAAAGTTTTTATTGCTTGCAGGTCAGAAGAACATGGGATGCGTATATAAGACCAGGAGGAAGGTAAGTGTGCCAATCATTCTTTTTGCTGGAAGCTACATTTTACCACTGTCCCAGTTCACACACACGCACACTTTACCAACTGTGTGTAGTTTTTCTTTTTCATCCTAATTGTCTGTGGAACTTGAGTGCAGCTGCATACCAGGGCACTGGGTTCAGGCACCACCTCCGGCAGATGGTATATGGGCATCCTACCTCGTTAGGCCTAAATGACCCTGGAATGAGTCGCAACCAAGTACTCTCGGTTTTTGGTCTTTAGGAATAATTATACTGGGTTCACTGTGGAGGAACTTGGAACTTCTATGCAGCTACGTTTAGTTCTGCAAACTTTCATCGTTGACCAGAAAATTTTACTGCATATATGGTATGAGTAGGATATCCAGCCCCAAAATGGATCTCCGTCACTTGTAGTGACTTATCATTCAATGAATGACCGAGAAATGATCCACCGATCCAATTAAAATTTTGTTATTTTGTCCTCAAGTAAAATAATACATTCAAAATCTTACCTGTTTTATTTATTTATTTTTTATATAAATTTATTTATTCTATACATCCAAGAGATTCAGGTTGGGTTCCTCATAAATTTTACTAAAAAATTTTAAGAACTAGCAGCATTATAGATAGACAACTATCCTAGCAACCTACCTTTTTTTATTGTAGAAATTTTCGAAATTTGCTTGAAACGCTAACTGCTAGACACCATTATTACACTGTATGTTATATCAAATAATTGCGCCAAATATTAGCTTATATCTATTAGTTATAGAATATTTCTCAAACTTAAAAAGGTATTCTCCTGAATTTCTTAATCTTTCTCCAGCAAGCCTTGTTTACTGAAAAAATGACCTCATTTATTTATTTGAGAACCAACTTGTTATAGTATCTCATATTGAACCAACTTGTTATAGTATCTCATATTAAGTTATCAGCATCTGGCTGTTGTAACATCTAACAATTTTCCTTTTAATCTTCTTACATCATGTGATTTCCTCCCATCAAAACTTCTTTTCGGAGAAAAAGTTCTCTCCAATGGTACTTTGTCCATGATCCAGAGTCCTCTTAGCTTTCACAAGATTTAAAGGTAAGTCACACTAAGCCTCGCCGATTCATAGAGTATAAATCGACTTCAGGGAAAAAAATGGTTATTTTTAAGGAAGATGGCCTTTTCAATTGAAAAATCGAGATAAAACAAAGAGATGGAGGACATGACATTGACATTTAGCCGAGGGTTCCGGACACCCAATCATGGGAAACTCCGGGCATCCTACGATTCGGCAAATTAATCTACGAAGGCATTTTTATTATTGTTAGAGGGGCCTCAATTTATAGAGTTTCTTACCCCCTGCTGGGACCTTCGCATTGTATCAGAGGTTAAAACGAAGAGTAAATTTCAAATACAATAATAATTGTACGAATTCAGATCTATGAACTCAAAATCACATGAAATAGATTATGGTTCATGCAAAATCAGTTATTCGATTTTAATTTTCGAAGGCAAACTTGGTCAAAGAGTGCATTTTTATAGCACCCCCTCCATAGGTACCTTCGTAGCAAATACTTTAAATCCACTTCAGACCTAAAACAGCAAAGAAAATAGAAATACAGGAAATCACAGATGCTCAGTGAATACGAACCAGAAAAAGACTCATATTGCGTGTAGGTCATGAAACCAACACACAATCAAAGATTATTCTCTACTATGCTATCATCATCGCATCTACCGCAAACATGCAACAAGATAAAAAGAGAGGAAAAACGGAGGAAAGGGCAGAAAGATGGCCATGAAATGCCTAACCCTAGTTAGATTTCTGATCTATTATAATGGCAACAACGCTGGATGTACCATATGGATGGCTCATTATATAGTAGAGGCGAGGAAATCTGATGTGTGTGGATCGTTGGATTGGACTGTTTGTTTTTCATTTTATGGATTGGGCTGTCCGAGCTTAAAAGCTTACAGACGCTAGAATTACAGGAAGGCCCTGAAAAGCCCAATATCGAAGAAAAAGAAGGTTTTTATTTTTTTCGGAATAGCAGTTTGAAAAATTAACAGAAATTTCCATTTTTAAATCTAAATTTCTTAATTACTAATTTAAGAAAAATATAATAATAAAAAATTATATATAAAAAGAATATTAAATTTCTCAATTACTGTTTGCTTTTTGGTCAATCTTGGCTTGCATTTTTTTATTAATGTTTCTCTATTTTTAAAAGTCTTTAAAAAATAATAATTATAAAAACGTTACGATTGTAAAAAGGTTTTTATAGTATTTTCTTAAAAATGGAGTTTGAAAAAATTTCTAAATATTGGTTTTTATTTGTAATTCCGTGAATTTTAGAGGGTTATTGTAACTCATGTGTTTTTTCAAAAGGTGTGAAATCATCTCCAATCTTTTTAATTGATGAAATTGGGTAACTTCAAAAAATATCTGAAGAAAATACTATGAAAGGTATGATGATGTTACAAGGAGTCCTTAAAGACTATTTTAAAGAACAAAATGGTCTTTTTATTTTTATTTTTTAATAATGTTTTTTGAGAGATTCAAGCTGTAAAATTAAAAAAAAAAAAAATCGTAAATTTTATGTTGATGTGAGTTTCTGTCTCTGTGAAGTTTATTGGGAAGTTTATTGAAATGTTAGTCAATGTTTCAAGATATTTTTCAAAACATTCACCTTTTGAAACTTATTTTTAAAAAATAAATAAACCACTTCGATAGATTTTCCATCTCTCGTGAGCAATTTGAGCAATTTAAGTTCAAAAATCAAAATCACAGCTGAAAAAAGAACATTTTCTTCATTATAAAACCATTTATAGTAAAAATCAATCAATTTTAAATTTCCTACTTCAAAACATAGCAAGTATAAAATTTCTTATATAAAACATAATCTAAAAAAAGTTTGGAGTTTTATGAACATTAACAAAAATTTATTTCTAACACTATTCTAGTAAGATTTACTTGTTAAATGCTACAATCATGAACAAAACACTTGTTTTAATAGTAAAATGGTTGGTTTGAGCTTATAAATTTATTTATTTATTGGTTAAAAGGTAAACCTAGCATAGGTTTTTTTTTACACTTGTTTATTACCTAAAAAGCTAAAACATCTTGGATAAAGTAACAGTAATTTACTTCATTTGAACATTGAATTACTGTACTGTAGCTTAAGTGTTTTTTTTTTTTTTTTTTTTGTGATTTTCAAATTGTTTCATTTTGCTCCCTAAAAATTTAAAATAAAAATTTTAATCTCCTAATTAATGCACTACACATGCTTTTTTTTCTTTTTTCTTTTTTCCTTTGGTTTTTTTGTTTATTGTTTTCCATAAATTTATATTCTTTTTTTTATTTAATTGGGTGTTAAAATTTTGAAAAATCTAATTTTTCATTGTTTTTTTCATCAATTTATGTTCTTTTTTAATTGGGTGTTAAAATTTTGAAAATTAATCGTAACTTTTTTCCACATAAACTGATGATTATATAATATATCTTTTTATATTTTAAAATTAACATATATTTCACCTTATATTACTCTTATTATTTAAATTTCATTCTTTGAATTTATCATTTTTTTAATTAAAATTCTCATCCAATTAATATTTTTTATATGAAATTTTATTTATTGATATTATATAATTTATTTTTCTCTATATTTGAATTTTAAAATATGATTATTTTTTCTTTTATAAAAAATAAATTAGTATAATATATATCATGAATTCTTATAATTTTTAAATGATAATTGCACACACACACACACATATATATGTTTTATTCTAAAAGTTTAAAAGTATATTTCAAATGATTTGTCTCAATTTACTAGCTATGGTCAAGTCGTATAAAAAAATTATTGAATCGTTAATTTTATTAAAAATTAACTATACATCTTTCAACATAATAAAAATTATTATTATAAATATTTTTTTAACATTATAGAACAAAATTATTTGAATAAAATAATTAAAATAATTTTTTAAAGGAACCAACCAATTATTCAAATACTGTTTTTTATGCTAATTTTATTGATTATTTTGTGTGTGTGTGTGTGTGTGTGTGTGTGTGTGTGTGTGTATATATATATATATATATAGATCAAATGCATATACTTGAAAAAAATAATCTTCTCACTAACATTAAATAAGAATTTTTTTTTTCATTGGTTAATTTTTATACAAGTCTATAGATTAATTGTAACTTTATTTTTTGAATACATTCTTATAAAAAATATAATTTTAAAGTATTTGTTTTTGAATTCTTAATTAATATTTTAGGTTTAAATTATTACAAGTTTTCATTTAAAAATCCCTGAATAACAAAGAATAAATCATATTTTTTAAGCATAAATTTATGAAAAACACACAAAAAATAGTAATAATTAAATAAAAAAATCTTAATAAAAAAATTATAACATTTTGAAATAATTTTCTTCTATATACTCATAGCGTTGCGTGAATAATTTTAAAAATTAATTTTCTCATCACCATTAAATAAGAATTTTTTTCATTTGTTAATTTTTATAAAAGTCTATCCATTAATTATAACTTTATTTTTTGAAATAAAATATTATGAAAATTCTATTTTTAAAGGTTTTTTTTTTCAATTCTTGATTAATATTTTAGTTAAAATTATTATAATTTTTAATTTTAAAATCAATCTATAAAGAAGAATGATTTAAGTTTTTTTAAGCAAAAAAATTATAAAAACATTAAACAAATAATTAAATAAAATATTATAATTAAAAAATTTTAAAATTTTAAAATAATTTTGTTCTATCGATCCGCGGTTGAGCATGGTCAACCGGCTAGGTTTTACTATTTTATTTAAGAAATAACTTTTTCTTATAAAGAAAAAAGATAATTTTCAGCAAGGATATAAATATACATATAATAATGCCGATTGCATGCTGAAAGAAAACATAATTAATGTCTCTCAAAAGAAAAAATATAATACAATAGTAGTGTTTTCTTCGCACAAATAAACATAATTAATTTTGTTTTTTTTTTTTTAACTTGCTTTAAAATAAAAAGACAAATACTCTTTTCCGTCATGACCTTTACCCCCGTCGGCTCTCCACTGGAGGTAAGAATTACAAGAGGCAACGGAGCACACTAGCCCTTTGATCGCCTAAAATCACATAATAACTCACAAGCGGCCAAATCATACGAGAGTCAGATTCATAACTTCTCTCACGTAACGCAGTTTATTGTCTCCCAAAAAACAAGTAAATTATTATTGTTATTATTGCTCTATCTTTTCATTAAAAACCAAATATTCTGCCTTCTGCACCTTTACATTTCAGATCTACCTACAAAACCCCCAATCTTCTCTCACTCTAAATTCACCAAACCTTAATTACCATCATAACTATTTCTTCTTCTTCTTTTTTTTTTTTTTTTTGTTCTAATTTGTGAATGATGTGGAGCTCCATCGAGAATTTGAAGCAAAATCTAAATAAGATTGCACTTGATGTGCATGACGAAGACGACGACGACGAGGAGGAGCTCGAGATCTATGCTTCCAGCAATGGCTACAACTCTTCGGTCTCTGATCAGAGAAATTCACACCGTTTCGCGCATTCGAAGTCGGTTTCACGGTCCCCTATTGCGAATGGGAATGACTCACCGTACAATTTCGAGGTATTCGTTGTTTAATGTGTTTCCGTGATTTAATTATTGATAACGGTTTCTATTTCGTTATTGAAATCGCAATCACTTGTTATTGATTTTTGTTGGTTGAATTTCGATTAAGAATCAAAGGAAATCTACGAATTATCGTGTTAGTTAATTAATAAGGGAATTTGTGATCCTAACTTCAGTTAGTTGTAAAGCAAACTGCAATTAATTTATCTTTCAATTGAATGGTGTGATCGCCAAATCATTGATTACTTTGTAATAACGTGCTAGAAAGCAGGCGAGCTTCTGTTTTGCTCGAGACTTGTGGTTGATTATTATAGAAGTATTTGGACCAATGATAGCTGTAAATGGAAGTAGTTTAGGCTCAAAATGTTTATTTGTGAAGGAAGGTTAAAACGAATTGATTTTCATAGGTTGATGTTCATAGCATTCTTCTTGTAGATTGAACAGTACAAAGCACAAATCAAAAGGCTTCAGGAATCTGAGGCGGAGATTAAAGCATTATCAGTGAATTATGCAGCTATATTAAAAGAAAAGGAGGTACATGATCAATGGCTCTTTGTTTGATTATTTATTTATTTATTGTAGTTGTTGCAGAAATACAGTGATTCCTTGGCAAGCTTTTTCAGTGCCTTTTCTCATTATGTCTGAAACATAAAAAATGAAAATAATTACTGATGAACGATAAAAATATCTTTAGCTTGCAGGTGCAAAGTGCACGCTGACATTTAAATGCTATGTACTTTTCTATTTATGCTGGACCTTCAATTTTTATTAAATAAATTTTTTTTACTGGCAATAGACTTAACATATCCAGAATTACTGTCACATTCTTTTCATTTTGGAGTTATCAACCCTTGTTCTAATTTGCTCATTTTGGGGTTTCATTTATTAAAGTCATGTAATCTTTAGCTTCATGTTTCTCATGATTGTTTTCTAGGAATCAAGAGTATCTTTTCGGCTTACTATCTCTCAATTAACGCATCCTAGTTTCTGTTAGTTCTATGTTGAAGGGCCTTTGACGAATTAAATCTGTTGCTCTTCTATTCCAATTTTACAGGATCAGATTTCTCGATTGAACCAAGAAAATGGTTCATTGAAGCAAAATTTGGATGCGACAAAGGAGGCTCTCAATGTGTCTAGAAATGAGCATCTAAGAGCATCAACGAGTAGCTTCAATGCAATCCAGGTGGTTATTTGAATCTCAATTAAAATTCATTAATTGAACTGAAAGTTTTAGGATTCATGTATTTTTTACTCATCAATGAACACACACTATTAAGTTTCACAGTACTTTGGTCAGCGCCAATCATCTCCAATCATCTCTGATACTTTACTTATATCCAAGTAAACTTGACCGCACGATACTGTGTGATGTTATTTTTGCTGCAGTTATTGTGCATGTTTTTTTACCTAGGAAAAAGGCAGTTTGTATTACGCGGTAAGTTTTGGTACATGGTTATCTGACCATCTTATTCCCTCTTTACTGAGTTGTTCCCTAGTTGTCCCATTAAGCTTGCCGAATTAATATTTGTATAAAATCGGGATCAGCCAATTGAGTACTCTGGTGTGATTTAGCGTAATAAAGTTTTGACCACCTTAACATTTTGAACGGAAACAATGTATGGTGCTCATTTTCATTCTTCCTGGTAGTTGTCCATCATATGATCTAGGTGAGGTACTAGTTAGTATCGAAAATATAAGCGCATCTCTTGCAACATGACTCTTGACGGGACATATAAAAAATGATGTTACACGACTTCTATACTACTTTTATCTATTTACAGTGAAATAAAAGAGTTAAGGATAGGTTAAGCTTACAATGGATTGTTGATCTTAGTATTTACATATATCAGAGTTATGCCAGCCTTAAATATTTCCTTTGTCCATCGTGAAATAAGCCGTCTTGGATGTTCGCTTTTTGGTCTGGAACTTGGCCTGTCTTTCTTTCTCTATTCAGTTTTTGGCTTTATTGTTTTATGCAAAATATTTGTTTCTGAGTATGATTCTCCTGCTATGGGTTGAAAATACCATGTTATATGTTTTGTCTTGTTTTTCCTTCCAACAAGCTGAAAAGTAAGGCTGATATTCTTACAGGGAAGTGGCGATCAATCACCCAAACAACCACATAAATCTTCAACTCAAGCAAAAAACCGTGGTGGAAATCAAATACAGAACACAGTCTTTCCAAAACATGATGGAATGGGCAATGGAATATTACATGACGTTCAACCTGATGTGATTCAGAGTAAGATGGAAGCCAAGAAGGACAAGGTAATGACAAATTGCACCCTGTTCTGTTCTGGAAGAGGATTGTTCTTGTCAGTTGTTAATTGCTTTGCCTGCCGTGCTTGGTTCATAAAATTTAAACTTGTGGGTGTACCTTCCCTTTTCCCTCACTTGCCCTGCCTTTTTTTTTAACTTATATCACAATACAAATCCCTTTATTTTTTTTTCCTATTATTTGGTGTGTTCTAATTGAAGAACGAACTCAGCAGTAGATCACCCTTTTTGTACTTGTCTACTTGCAGATAGTGTTTTTCATTTATTTGTGTTTTAAATGAATGAACTTGACAACAGATATATGAATGCCTTCTAGGAGCTTGCAGATTTTTTGGAGGAGAAAAATAGGTCCCTGGCAGCAATGCAAGTTACTCATGAGTTGCAAATAAAAGAGCTTAGAACTGAGCTTGAAAAAGAACGTGACAAATTAGCAAGTATACAGATAAAATTACAAGGTGAGACCATTCCCTTTAAAAATCTAATATGTTGCTTTCCTTTTGTTTTATTGAATTCTTCTTGGTTTTGCTTGAATTACTTACCAAAATTTTTCACTCTTGTCTGCCTTTTTTGTTTGTCGTCTCCAAAATTATTCAGAGGAACAAAGTTTTAACAAATCTTTTCAGGAGGAGATCAGGATTCTAAAAATGGACAAGCACAAAGTGAGTTCAAATTTATGATGATTCTATTGCTCTAGTGATCATTTTCTCAGCTGTTGCAGCTGTTGCATATTGACCATGTCTGGTACAAGCTTGTTGCACCAGTCACTGTTAGTGAGATATTGTTGATATATAGATCTATTTTACCAATCTGTGTGGGGGTAGTGAGATGAAACTTAATGTTCTTACCTTATGTTGGTAGGATAATTGTCCAATTTTTCCTGATTGGGAAGTACCAGGAAATTCTGATGTTCCTTGAGAAGGCTGAGGGCATTAGTTTACGGAACCGACCTATTAATTGCTATTTTTTTGGGGAAAAGACATGGATAGTCGGAGTGCTTTATCGTATTACATGCTCATAATTTCAACAGAATATTATACCATGCATGCATTCAGGTTTATCTTATCATGCTTTGATTTCTTCTTTCTCTGTCCTTTTCACTGAGGAGCCCTTCAGAATTTAGGAGTTTCTGAAAATATGTACATTCTATATTGCATTCATGTAACATTTCTGTACTTCTATAGAATGTAGTCATGTGCATGTTTGTGGGTCATCTCGTTACTACCTGTCAGTTTAGGTACTTTAAGTTCCTTTTCTCTATATTATTTTATGCTTCTGGCAGTGCTGCTTATGTTATAACATCTTTCTTTTTCTTATTATGCATGAACATACACGTGACTCTTTATACTTTCCTTTTGTTTTTAGCTCTGACTTGTTTGTTTTGTCGGCATGTTTTTTCCATTTACAGACCTCAGTAGATGTGAGCAAAATTCATGATGAATTAAATGAAAAAACATCAGAGATAAGACAATTGCAGATAGAGTTGAGTAGGCGGGAAGATGAAGATTCCAATGACAGTGTGAAGAGTTTGAAAAGAGTCATTGCAACCCTAGAGAAGGAAAATGCTAATCTCAAGGTTAGTTTCATTTTAAAATGTCATCCATGCAAGTGTGCCATGTATGTCACAAAAATTCATAATGCTTTTGCCATGTTGGGCTCCTTAATTTCTCACCTATACTCTATTTTAGATGGCAAAGAATGAACTTGAGGCTGTTTTGCAAAGGAGCAGGAACTCTTCTTCTGACAAAACTTCTCCAGATGGGGTAATTTTACTCTCTCTCTCTCTCTCTCTCCATGCATATATGTGGGCGCACTCCCACAAATTCCCACACACAGGCTATATCTACCTCTTATGCACACATGTGGTAGTTACTTGAGAGAAAGAAATATTCTTACTGCCCATTTTATTAGTTGTATCACTATCATCCTCATATTTCGTCTTTGTCATTAATCTCTCCCAGAAAGTGGATTCAACTACAAATTCTCCTAGGAAGGAAGACATGGAGCTATTGTTGCAAAAATTGGAGAGAGATTTGATGGAAACACGCCGTGAAAAGGACAAAGCATTGCAACAATTGGCCCGTCTCAAGCAGCATTTGTTGGAAAAGGTTGCTATTTCTAAAATTGTCATTTCCTATTGTAATCTCATATGGCTCCATTACTTCAGTTTATTGCTCTGATCTGTTGCTGACTTTCGCTAATTTTTCAAGTTCCATTCTACAGTTCTGATATGCCACACCATAAAGTGCTCTATTGTCCATAAAACTGGCATGACCTTAGGGATGTCAATGATCAACTGTACTAAAATAAATAAAAATGATAAGAATGCAATCACTGCTTTACTTATTTTACAATTATGCTTAGTATCACAGCAAAATTTCTGGACAAAGAATCTAACTGGTGCATACATTTGTTATGATTTGATTGTTGCTCTTCTGGAGTTCTAGAGATACTTTGATATGCTAGTTCATTAATAAATCCATCTCCGATAACATTTCAAACCCTTGTGTCAAAGTTTCCAACTATTGCATGCGGCAAAAATGATTTAATGGTTTGTCTTCTGGAATCCTTTGGAGATACATTGATATTTTAGTAAATTTAATTTCCTATCCCAAAATTTAACTCTCTAAATTTCCATGCCAAATCTGATGCTCTGCACTCATGTCTGCTGTGTCAATTCTGTTTTCTCCATATAAAGAGAATGATAATTATTATATTGTCATGGTATTATGTGTTGTTTGGATCTTGTGATCCTTTGCATGGTATTGAAGTAAATGTAAGCTATCAAGTTCTTAGTCCTTAAAAACTTCTTCTACTGTCTAGGAATCTGAAGAATCAGAAAAAATGGATGAAGATAGTAAGATCATTGAAGAACTTCGTCAGAGTAAGGAATATCAAAAGGCTCAAATATTACATTTGGAGAAAGCTTTAAAGCAGGCAATTGCAGGCCAGGAAGAAGTCAGGATGATGAACAACAATGAAATCCAGAAGTCCAAAGAAATGATTGAAGATTTGAATAAAAAACTTGCAAACTGTATGAGCACAATAGAGTCAAAAAATGTTGAACTTCTAAATCTTCAAACTGCTCTTGGGCAGTATTTTGCCGAAGTTGAAGCAAAGGTAATCTTTGCTTCTGTTTCCTACAGGTTCTGTTGGATGTCTTGTAGCCTCCAGATTTTTTTGGTAACCATTGTGCTTGTTGTTGTTGTTATTTTATCAGGAATATTTGGAGCGACAGTTGGCTTTGACAAGAGAAGAATCAGCTAAGCATTTTCAACTTTTGAAAGTATGGCCGCACCTCCCTTATCCTTCGAAGTATTATTTAGTTGTCTAAACCTTTAATTTTAAAATTGTCAAACTGCTGGGATTACTCCTGAAAATACTTAAATTTCTTTTATGTATAATATTTTACTTTTCTGAATGTTTTGTGATGTGAATTGGATGTCTTCATAACTGCATGACTGGAATTTGATGTCTTTATTATGAGCAACATTGAACTATCCTTTTAGAGGGATGTTCTTCCATGAATGTACAAAGTCTATTGAGATTTGAGACTAAGCAAGGCTTCTATAAGTTTTTGTATCATTGGACTGATGTGATATGGTACATGTACAACCTTATCTAATGATGACACATTTGAATTTTGACATTACGTGTCCTCAATAAAAAAATTTTTTCTATTCAAGAAGTAAATCTTCTTCTGGTGTTCAAAGGCCAAAGCATCCTACACTTTGATGTTCAAATGCTTATCAAGGTATTTTTGGTTATAATATGCTTTTTGCAGTGTTATTACAAGTTCCTAATTTTTCTCCGTGAATAAAGTTTCTGTTCTGTAAGGTTTTAAAGTCTTGGGCTGATGAGATACTGTCATGTGCACAACCTTATCTACAGTTGGTGCATTGAAATTTTGTCATTGAACTTATCTGATTAATTTCGAAAAGAAAGAACCTAATTAACACTGTATTCTACTTTTTTTTTGTTTTCAATTGCCTGTAGTATATTCTTGTTTTAATAGTCATTTTGCAGCATCGCTATAGTTTCCTGAGTTTTGCTAAGAATGTTGCTAAGAATGAAGTTGCTGTTTTATTTGGCTGATGAGTGTTGCTTCTAGCCAAATCATGTTTTACTGCTTTTGCAGGCGTAGAAAAATAATGGTTTATTTTATTTTGTAAAAGTTATTTTTGTGTTATTGTTTACATATGCCTTGATTCCTTCAGGAAGCAGAGAGAGGAACAGAGGAATCAAAGAGGGAAAAAGAAGAAATTTTAGCCAAGCTTTCAGATGTTGAAAGGAAGTTTGCAGAAGGGAAGAACAGAGTGAATAAGCTTGAAGAAGACAATGCAAAACTTCGTCGTGCTGTTGAGCAGAGCATGAGCAGACTCAATAGGATGTCCATGGATTCTGATTATCTGGTTGACAGGTTAGCCTGTTTCTTGTGTGATTCCGAGTTTTGATTATTGTTTTGTATCCAAGTCGACTACTTAGTTGTACATGGGTTACATCATATTTACAAGTTAGTGAGATGTCTTGTACTACTTATCCATTGTTGGGATTGGAAATTGCATAATGTATGACTGGCTTTTATGGCAGGCGCATTGTGATTAAATTACTAGTGACCTACTTCCAGAGAAACCACAGCAAAGAGGTATGAATCTCTTAGTACAGTTGAACAGGATAAAAAATTAACGAAAAAAGATAATCTCAGTCTTTCAACGTTATGTTTGTTATCCATCCAAGGAAAACTTGACCCTACATAAATGTCTTTTTTTTTTTTTGGTTTTTTGCTGGAGAACCTTTGGTTAAAAGACATCTCAAGTTCAACAGATCCTTCTTTGAAAAGAATCCATATTGTATTGCTGCTCTCACATAGCATTGCTATTTAAATTGCTAGAAGGATTATTGCTTCTGGTTTCTCATCCCCTTGACAGCCCCTATCCAATTTGACATAGCTTATGCTCTCATCTTGTATGGCGGGTTCCAGGTTTTGGATCTTATGGTTCGAATGCTTGGGTTCTCTGATGAAGACAAGCAGAGAATAGGTGTTGCTCAACAAGGTGGCAAAGGTGTTGTTCGTGGAGTTTTGGGTCTGCCTGGTCGCCTAGTTGGTGGAATCTTAGGTGGAAGTGCAGCTGATGTTCAAACGAATTTGGCATCTGATAACCAGGTTGGTTTTTTTTTCTTCTTTCCTGATGTTTAATAGCTGATCTGTAAATAAGTGATTTGATTATGGTATGGGCTTTTTGATATTCATGTACAAGTAGCTCTGTTTCCACCCCTCTTTGTGGTGTATAATTTGCTATTAGGAAAGGATGATGTGTGCTGTCTGTTAAAAGATAATCGGCTATCTCAGTATGATTTTTACCAGTGTATATTTTGCTTGGAGAGAAGTGCAATTTCATCTCAAGTATATATTTCTCCAGTCCTTTGCAGATATGTGGGTTGATTTTCTTCTCAAGGAAACTGAAGAAAGGGAAAAGAGGGAATCTGGGCAAGATGCAGGTAGACCCTTCAAAGAGTCACATGGAAGGAGTCCAGATGCTGCTGGGGTGGTTTCGCCTGTGCTCAACCATGGAACTAGCACATCTGGCATATCTGGACCAAATTTTTCTCCCTCCCAAAATTATGGTCCTGTGGCCCCTCAGGGAAATTTACCGCCATTTGCACAGTCTGATTCTGAGTTCTCGACAGTTCCTTTAACATCCTTCGACAACACTTCTCGGATTTCAAGACTACTCACAAAACATTGACAATATGTTGAATTGTTACATAATTAATCAAAGGTATAGATTGTTCATTGATGTTGTATCCCGTTCAATCAATTCTTTCAGAGTGAAATGAGAAGTGTTCTTTTTGCCCCAAATAGCTATCTCGTGGTCATTCACCAATTAATCATGTTAGCACTCTGTCAGATAATAATCACAATTCGTTATCTCCATCCTAATGGCAGAATGCAATTTTCCTGCCATTTTCATCTAGTTTAAGTGCATGTAGCCATGAAAGGAACTGGATGCTCGATTAGTGGCTGATCCAATGCTTTCATTCAATCTATCTCATTCGCAGCATCCAAGCTAGAAGAATTTGTCGCTAGAAGAGAAGTGGGCCGGTACTGGGCCCTCTATCTCGTAAGGTCAGGAGTTCTGCCATTCCTCTCCGCTGCCAAAAAGTATACGCATCAAAATATTTAAAACGGTTGCTCTTTCCTTGACGTAGCTGTAGAAAACTCAAGAGTTGCCTTAGTTATGATTCGAGAGGAGCAGTTAGATGCAGAAGATCCAAATTTTATGAAGAAGCCTGTGACTCTGAAGGCACAATCTCTGGCCGCTCCCCAACTTCTGCTGCTTGGCTTCCCCTCGCTTGTGCTGGGCCACCCATGTATAGTTTTACACAACATCACAAACAGTTCTCTGTTAGCCAGACATCTTGGATGCCAGATTATCCTATAACACAACGGCTATCTACAAAATGCCAAGTTGATTTCATCCAATGACATTCACAATTCCATACTGAAATAGCATTTCGGCCCTGCACGCAAATCTCCTGACCTTACCCCCGATAGCCAAGGAGGAAGTGTTTCTGAGCCAGCATCTACTTTTTTTAGGTCAGTTCAGGTAGATCATTGCCGCAATCATGAGGGCAAACGCATGCCACAAACATCATAAAATACCGGGAGCAAAATGGTCCAAAACGTAAAAGATAAACTCATGTACACTGAACTCATGAAAAAACACCATTATAAGGTGCTATCTGCAAACTGGCCATAGGCCGTGGGGTACAAATTAAACCTCCATCTTCAAAAGTAACCCCGTGAAAGACAAAATTCATTCAAAATGCAACCCAAACACTTTTAAAACAATTAGTGGGGTGAAGAACAAAATGAAGCCCTAGCAAATTATGGATAAAGCAATCACAACTGCAAACCATGATTACCCAGTGTTTGCTGGAAACACAAGAAGCAGCCAATCTAAACACTCTTGGCTTTCAAAGCAGCCACTGGGATCTTGCTGAGAACCTTAGCATCGAAGACTGCATATTGCTTTTTGATCTCCATCATTGCCTTCTCTGCCAAGGGGTCAACTTTGTCCTCGTACTTCTCATAGACAACAGGTACAGTGTGCAGCAAAACGAAGCCTGTTAACATCATGGAAAAGTTTCAGTATATAATATCTAACGCATGGTTAAACAAACTGCATAAAATCAGCTTCAAAAGTCATTACATATATAAAACACGGTCAAGAAATGGCAGCAACTCCCCACAATTGACATGACCCACAATCCAGCAATAACCTGACAATAAAACATACAAGCAATTTTAGGAATCACGATGTGAACCAAAAGCAATTATCCAACTCAATATAATTAGTCGAAGTAGGCAAAACGATGAAAACCAGCAATAACACATTCATGACCAAATAATGCAGAGCTCAACAGCAGTTACAGATCCACATGTAGCAGTAATAAGAATTACTCTCTTGAAAAAATATAAAGCAGAAATATTAAATGGTCTAATTAAAGTGCAAGATGAACCCGGAAAAAAAAAAAAAAACCTAATGAGATATACAAGAAACATACAATGAGAAACTTCTTCAAGTCTTTTCCTGCTGCAATACTGCGCAAGACCGCAAATGCACCGTTGATCTCAACACACAGTGCTGAAGCAACCTGCAGGACTGGTTCCTCTGGAATATGAACTTGTGGGATGCGAGGTGGACTCCTACAAAACAATGTAGGAAAGAAAATTACAAACAACCCGCTCCCAGCCTGAGGTAGAGTCAATACCTCCACCAAAGTACATAAATTCTTAAACCAATTAAAGAGGCTACAAGCTTCAAGAATGAGAATATTACTTGTTGATAAAAGTGTGAGCGTTAGACCACAGAAACAAGAGTGCAAGAGAGAGTATCAAAATATGGCATGCTAGAGTAAGCAGATGGTATTCAATCAACTCAAAAAGGACCCAGATTGCAGTCGCAAAACCAAGTACACCAGCTGAAACCTTCTTGTTCCTCCACAAAAGCACATCAGCAGCTGAACAAAAATTACCACATTAACCATACACTCATTTTTTTCTTTAATTTCTCAGCAACCAAACACCGCAAGAGAAAAAAAACGACTAAATCTGAATCATTCTGGTCTCCATAAGGAACAAACTAAAAAAATAAGTAATAAACAATCAAAATTTACCCAATAAATATTTTTCAAAAAAAAAAACTATATCGTCAATAAAATAAATAAAATCATAAAACGAAAGTTTAATAAATAAAGCAGGTTCCAAGTGACCGTACGCTTTCCACCACCGAGAGCATGATGAACAGGCTTTTCTCTACCAAACAACCGCCAAATCTTGGCCTTCACCGACTCGGATGGATGCGATTTCTTCTCTGAATCGGACTCCGAATCCGACGACGAAGATTCGTGATGATGAAACTTCTCGCTAATCTTCTCCATGACTGACTCAATCGGACTCTCAGATGCCTCCGCCATTATAATCTGGATCTTTCAAATTGAAATTTAAAAATTTTCGGTAAATCTCGGCGCAAGAAAGAGAGAGATACACAGAGGGGTGCGAGGGTAAAAAGTATGTGAGGGATATTTAAATCGTAGGTGTGGGTCCGAGCCTGAAGTTTGAGTTTACGAACCTGGTGGTTTTGTTCAAGTTGAAAAGAGAAGGTTGAGTTGACGGTGTTAAGATTTGAAAGGATCGAGGAGTTGACGACGTTAACTGATCGTATGGGAGGTTTGCTTTTATACGTGGGGACAATGAAGGACGGTGGTGGATGCAATATTTCTAAAGGCAATGACACGTGGCATTTAAAGATGCGGTGATGAGAGAATGGACGGCTGTTACCTTTTGGTGGTCAGGCAGACTGAAAAAGCAGAGTGGGCTCCAAGTTGGCCTAACGTGCGTTCTTTTTAGAAAAATATAATATGAGTGTTATTTTAAAATTTTAATTTTTTTCGATTGGAAAAAAAAGTCCATTTTACTTTCCCGCTGATGTACCGAGTGAATTATAAATTAATCCCTTCCGTCTTAAAAAAATAATTAATTCATCCTGTTTTTTAAAAAACTAAATTATTTAATTTTTTATATTTTAATTACATTAATAATTTATTTTTTTCACCATTTTTATTAGATTAATAATTTTTTTCTACGTTGTCTTTTTTTAATACTTTATTTTTTTTACCTACTACCTTTCATTCCTCAATTAAAACTAAAAAAATTTAAGATAAAAATCATTAATTTATAAAATTTATAAAAAAAAATTGATGAAATTAAAACATAAATAAATAAATTATTAACTTTTTAAATAAAAACTAATTCATTCATTTCTTCAGATATTAATTTATAATTTACTCCTTATGTAGCATCTTTCAGTGGAAAATAAGTGGCTTTAGTGGTACCTTCTTTTTTAAAAAAAAACAAAAAAAGCGAACCTCAGCTTTTGAGGACAGGCCGACAGTTGCTAATTCTTTTTCCTCGAACATTGACTAAGGAATTTGATTGTTTTAACACGTTTATGTACTAATACAGAAACAATAAATTTGTTTAAAAAAAAGTGTGATCCTGTAAAACTTAATATGCAAATATTTAATACTTAATCTGGTAATATTCCCAATCAATCATAAAATACATAGCTAGTCGTATTATCTCACTTTTTCCTTTGTTTTCTCTTACGGAAAAATATATATCTAACTGTGGCCGGTAATTTTTTTTTTCTAACCATTTAGATCTAAATTTAATTTCTACATAAAATTCTTAATTTGTAAGGATATTTTATTTTTGAAATAAAGTTTTAATGTCCCTTTGTTAAATTGCGATGGATGTTTTTTATTGTTTGAAAGAGAATGATGATTTTTAATAGTTTTTAAAGATTGAGATTTTTCATCAATAGAACTTAATAGTGCAGCATGCTCTTTCGTTGATTTATGATGGTACTGAACTCAATTGTGGATGTGTTAAAAAAAAAAATCTCATCTTGAGCTATTTTTATTAAAAATTTCCATAAGTTTTTGTTAACGTTCATGAAAAGACTTTTGACTTTTTCCAATGAATTTGCATTTTTCATTTTTCTATTGTAGTAAATGGTTATTTTTTAATTATTTTTAAATTTTTTTCCATTGATTTTTTATTTTTAACTACTTATCATCTGAAAATCATTGCCGATCTTTATTGTGTAAAGGTTTTATCTAATTTTTTCAACACAACAATTTTTTTCTCTTTAATATTTATAGATAATTGGTTGTATTTGAGCCAAATTTCGCATTAATCAAAACTAAATTCATCACTTTTTGAATTAAGAAAGCGCCGGGGCATGCTTAATTTTTGGTTGACCATTGAGTTGTCTATTTATTCCATCAATTCTCAAGTTAAATCGGTATCGAACGAGTTAATTTTTAATCGATCACTAAATTATTTTTTTAAATCAAATCAGTCAAACACGAGTAGCACTTGAGCCTTAGTTATGATCAAATTAAGACAATCCATTTACCATTAGATCACATCCTTTTATAGTTTGACATAACAAATTATAGTTCTTTTTTAAGTTTTTGACATCATTGTACCAAAAAATTATCACATATTTGTTTGATTTATGTCATTAAAAATTAATGATTATTGTTTAATTGATTTATATTATCAAAAAATCACTATCTTTCGATATAAAAAAAATGACAAAATACATGGCTGAGGCTTGGGGGCAGAAGGGAGCCTTCGTCGCCCCTTGGCCCAAATATTTTCTTAATATATTAGTGTGTATTCAGTAGTTACTCGTTCTCTATTGTGGGATTGGCATAGGCATCTGAATGAAGTAAAGGATATTTAATGAGTTAAGTCATCTAAATGAAGTAGAGGACATTTAATGAGTTAAGATCTATTATTTGTGAGCATTGATATTATACATGGCGGTAGCATTATTATATTTTTTTTTTGTATTCGCAATAAAAAAGTTGATGATTTTTAGAATTGAAATACAGTAATAGAACAGAGCCATAATTTTGATTGTCAAAAAACATATACACGGATTGGTTTGAAAAGCTAATGTACAATCAATATTTTCATAATTCTTAATCAAAATTTTGTTTTTCAATTTGATAGCATGTATTTTATTGTAAATTGGATACCTAATAAAAAAAATATGTAATAATATAAATAGAAAATTTAATATAAAAATAAAAACTTCTTAATATTATTTTTCATAAAATTGCATCGAATAAATAAATAAAATAATCAATAGAAAAAATTGTATAAAAATTAATTAACACCTTTTTTAAACTATTTTGAAAATATGTACATTTGATTTATATATAATTTTTTACAAAATAATAAAAAAATATTAGCATAAAAAGATGTATTTGAATTACTAGGCAGTTCTTTCTAAAACATTATTTAATTATTTTATTCAAAAAATAATTTTAGAATATTAAAATAATAATACTAGTAGAAAATAGTAGTTAATTTATAATAAAACCAATGATCTCAATAATTTTTATTATACATCATGACCATGGTTAGAGTGTGCAGTATAAATTAATAAATATTTTTTAAAAAAATTAATATAAATTAATAAATATTTTTTAAAAAAATTAAATTTTAAGGAATGTATTGAAGTCAATAGAGTGCAGTAAAAATAATTAAAAAAATTTATTCCGATTAAATTTGATTATATAAAGAATAAATAAATAAAATACGTAAATTCTATCATTTTATTGATAATTTATTTAAAAAATTATTAAAAAATTTATACATAGAGAAAAATAAATCATATTTATTAACAAAATGAATTAAATAAAAAAGAAAAAAATAATAATTTGATTAGAATTTTCATAAAAATGACAACTTGAAGAGATTAATTTTAAGAAATAAAAAATAATATAATTTGATATATATATATATATATATATATATATATATATATATATATTCTAAAATATGAAAGCTTGATGGGCTATAGATATCTTTTTAAAAAAGAGGGACTAAAATGGAATAAAATGAAAATATAAAGGGTCAAAAATATCTTTTTAAAACATCAAAGACCAAAAAAGCTTTTAAAAACATTAAGACCAAAATAAAATATAATATAAAATTTGCAAATGAACCCTAAAAACAGCCAAAAATAATAAAAATACCATTGTCTAAAATTATAAAAAATGTTAATGATTTGTAAGGGAATGACAATGAATGAATAGTAATTCATTCTATCCTTTTAGTTGCTTTTAGTTGTTTTTATTGATATAGGTGGTAAAAGTGCTTCAATTTTTATTATTTGAATATTTCTTTATTTACAATTTCCCTTCACCCATTTATAGTGTTTTTTTTTTTCTAATGGAATTCTTTTTATGATAAGAATTATAAAAAATCATCCCCACACAACTCCATTTGTCTCTTTTCGATTTCCTAATGTTGAATTGGACTCTAATAATTAACTTATGCAACGATATGAAAAATATAATTAACCAATGGAACCACACACACACACACACACACACACACACACACACACACACACACACACACACACACACACACATATATATATATATATATATATATATATATATATTCTTTTGATCGACTAACGATATAATGTTTCATGATGTGGAACCACACACATAGATATATATATATATATATATATATATATTCTTTTGATCGACTAACGATATAATGTTTCATGATGTGGAAATCTTATCAATAGGATGAAATGAAAGTACAAATAAAAGACTTTTGATATTTTTCAATGAATTTGCATCTTTCGTTTTTCTATTCTAATTTTATCACTTGGTACGAAAAGTAAAAGTAATAAATGGTTGTTTTTTTAAGTGTTTTTTTTAATTTTTTCCATTTATTTTTTGTTTTTACTATTTATTATATGAAAATCATTATTAATCTCTATTGTATAAAGGATCCGTCTAATTTTTTAAATGCAACATTTTTTTTTGTTTTTGATATTTACAAATAGTTAGTTGTATTCAAAGTAGTTTTCGCATCGATCAAAACTAAATTTATCACTTCTAGAACTAAGTCAATGCTAGAACACAATTAACTTTTGGTCGACCATCGAGTTGTCTTTTTAGTTCACAATTTCTCGAGTTAAGCCAACATCGGAACATGTTTAACTTTTGATTGATCATTAAACCTTAATCTTGATCAAATAAAGATAATCCATTTATCATTAGATCACATCCCTTGATGGTTCAACATAACAAATTGTAGTCCTTTTTTTAGTTTTTGATATCGCTGTACCAAAAAAATTATCACATATTTGTTTGATTTATATCATTAAAAATTAATAATTATCGTTTGATTTATATTATCAAAAAATCACTATCCTTTTATACATGCTTGTTTACAAAATAAAAAAAAACATTAGTATAAAAAGATGTATTCGAATTACTAGGTGGTTCTTTCTAAAACATTATTCAATTATTTTATTCAAAAAAATAATTTTAGAACGTTAAAATAATAATAACATCAAATAGTAGTTAATTTCTAATAAAACTAATGATCTCAATGTTTTTTAGTATACATCATGACCATGGTCAAAGTGTGCAATATAAATTAATAAATATTTTTTTAAAAAAATTAATTTGTGAGGAATATATTGAAGTTAACAGAGTGCAATAAAAAAATAAAAATCTTATTTTGATTAAATTTGATTATATAAAGAATAATTAAATAAAACACGTGAATTTTATTATTTTATTGATAACTTATTTTAAAAAATTATTCAAAAATCCATATATATAGAAAAAAAATCATATTTATTAACAAATGAAATTAAATCAAAATTAAAAAAAAAATTGATGAGAATTTTCATAAAAAAGAAAAATTAAAGAAATCAATTTCAAGTAATAAAAATAATATAATTTGATATATATTGTTAGTGTAGATGCTCAAAATCCAATCTTATTTGGATAGGTTTAACTTATTGTAATATTGCATTATTTATTTTATCAATAAAAGAAGTCTTTTTATTAATTATTATTGTTTATATTTATTGAATAGAATTAGATAGAAATCTATATGATATGCATTGCATTAATGATTGATCGAAAGATGTGAGATAAGCATTAATACACTTAAACGATATCATTAAATATCCCAAGTCATAGCATTGTCAAGAACATATATCGACTATATGCAATAAGACTTACGAGTGATATGCTCATGCTATAAGATGGCAATAGGAGATCTCGCGACTATTGGCATGGTAATGCCAAAATAAGTACTTAGATGATTAATGTTAGAAAACATATCACTAGATTTGACTCGCCATGAGAACCCATTTGCTTTAGTCAATAGGAATCTCATACGAGATAAAAACAATTAGTCATTTGATTTGAAGTCATCACGGTTATCTCATTAGACGATTTATTTACTTTGACACTCGTTTCGATGGGCCCAATAAAAGATTGCGAGTGGACGATTCGTTGGGTGCACTAGAAATTTAATGGAGATAGGTGGATGATCGAGATAAGATATGTCATCCTTGTATGCTCAAGGAGCTATCACAATACACTTCGATAAATGTCTATTCGAGAAATTTGTGACCACATAAGGATTATACCAATAGAGCATAGTTGGTTTACTCTATTTGAATTTTGTAATAAAAATTTGAAACAAATTGTTTTCTCTATTTTTTTTAAATAAATCGACATAATATATATCATGTATTCTTAAAATTTTTGAATGATAGTTGCTTATATATAAATATATAATTATTTTAATTTAAAATGTTAAAATTGTATTTCGGACAATTTATCTTGACCTATTAAGTATAGTGAAAATGTATACAAAACTATCGAATCATCGATTTTATTAAAAATTAATCATACACCTTCACATATAACACCAACTATTTGCTACAAATATATATTTTTAAATATTATAGAATCAATTTATTTAAAATAAAATAATTAAAATATTAAAAAAATTTAATTATTCAAATATAGTTTTTTATGCTAACATTGTCGATTATTTAGTAAATAAATACATATAGATTAAATGCATATACTTCAAAAAATAATCATCTTATTTGCATTAAATAAAAGTAAAAAAAAAATTATAGTTAATTTTTATATAAGTTTATATATTAATTGTAACTTTATTGTTCAATACTTTATCGTGAAAAACATATTTTAAAGTATTTTTTTAATTATTGATTAATATTTTAATTTAAATTACTATAATTTTTTATTTCAGAATTTATACATAAAGAGGAATAAATCATGTTTTTCAAGTAGAAAAATTACAAAAAATAAAAAATAAAAAAATACAATTTAATAAAAAATTTATAATTATAAAAATATAAAAATTTGAAATGATTTTGTTCTATTCAACCCACTACGTAGTGCGGGTAATCAACTAATAATCAACTAAAGTCGATGCAAAAGAGATTATCGCCATATGACAATATATTTACAATTGAAAATTCATTTTTTTTCATATATTTTCATGAATTATTACAATATCTTGAATTATACCAATAGAGTATAAATTTATTTTTGCGTCTCTTAGAAAATTGCTTGAGCTCAATATAAATCTATTAGAACTGAACTTCTATACTTCGTTAGCGGTGTTATATATTTTATAAAGAATAAATATAAAATATCTCAAGAGAGATTAAATGGAATGAGCTAAGGATTTGATAAGATAATTTCCTAACGTTGAATTGGACTCTAGTAATTAACCTACGCAGCAATATGAAAAATATAATTAACCTATCGAATCATATATATATATATATATACACACACACACATTACTTCTTTCTTTTCTTTTTTTCCTTTTGATCGACTAACGATATAATGTTTCATGATGTGGAAATCTTATCATTAGGATGAAATGAAAGTACAAATGCTGCAATGCATAACAGAGGAATCATCATGGTCCATGCGTGGTAGTCTGTAGTCTTTTATTTCGGTCCACAGCCGGAGGCCCAAAACAAAACAATAAATAGGCCGCAAAAAATTGCCCACGAGGAGGGCACAGGCGAGTTGTACTGCTTGCGAATCTATAAACCATATCCATACTACATAACTATATATATGTATAAAGGACGAAGTTCTTAAAAAACTTTAATAATCTATTATACTCTTAATACAATATTCATATTATAACATATTTTTTATATTAGTATGTAAGTTTCATCTCATTTCCTAATAAAATTTAATAATCTATTGTACTCTTAATACAACATTAATATTATAACATATTTTCTATACTAATATGTGAATTTCATCTCATCTCTAGTTAAAATAAAATTAATATTAAATAAATTCTTAAAAATAATATTTTTGAAATAGGTTAATCTTTTTTTTGTATTCGTTTCTATTTATTAAAAACATGAAACTCTAAATCCTTATATATATATAATTTTGAATTTAAAAAAAAAAATTATAACACCCTCAATTACTTTTGCAAAGCTGCGACATACTTAATTTGTTTAAATGATCATCATGCACCTATTTAATACATGTATGTTTTTTCAATATAACCTTCAATTAACTCTTTCAAATAAAACGATTCATTCTAATGTCATATTATCGTACTAAAAGTTCGTACAACTCTAAATAAAAATTTTGTTCATATAATACCCTTTACATATTTGTGCAATATAAACAGTCCATTATAAGAAACAATATAAATCTTTTTATCTTTTTTTTTTTACAAGAAAGGCGTGATTTTTTCTTACAACAACACATGATATGAAAAATATATATATTTTTTAATTGCTAACGATGCTGGTAAATAAATTGATATAATTTTATTCTAATTGTTATTTTCAAGAGATCTAATTATAAGCCATCATACATGTGCGTGCAATAGACATATAATTTACTGTCAGAAATAATAGAAAAATAATAAATCTTACCTAAAAATTAATAGTTTAAGATCCAAATAACTTAAATAGATAATACGAGCCTTCTTTTGCCATGATTCTAACAGTTTGTGCACAAATTTTGCTATTAAACCATATCTTTGTTAATGATCAACGTTTTGATCGTTAAAGATGATAGAAAAAGGATAATATTTGATCCAAAAAATAATAATTTGAAGTTCAAATAACTTAAATTGATAGTATGAATCTTAAATCACCATAATCTAATGGTTTGGAGTGTTTTTTGTTATTAAACTTAATTATAAGCGATCATGTATATGTGTGCAACAAACATATATCTATACTAACTACTAACCATTTTATGTGTATAGTTTTTATTCCAATGCAATATTTACATATATGTTTTAATAATTAACAAACTAGTCTAACTACAAATTATAAAACTCTATATAAAAGATTTGAAAAACCAAACATTTTAATTTAATAAATGCTAAAAAGAGTTAACTTACAAAGAATTCAGATAAATCTATTAGAGATTATAAAAATATTATTTAATAATTGAATAATATATGCCCGGAGCTAAAAACTTAATATATATAAAAGTATAAACTCTTTAAAAAATTTGATTAACTATTATCCGTAATTGCAAAAGAAACTAAAACGAGTGGTGAGTTTACTATTCCTAAACTGTTCACATATTCACAAATAACTATTCATTGGTGGCATTTTTGTGATTTAAGTAAGTGATATTTTGGTTAATTTGAGTATTTTTTAGCCATTTAATATGCCCTCTCTGTCTTGCCGGATGCTCCTATCTACTCGTTATTTGGTTCTTCCTTTTTCTAATGCAATTTAAAATTCAAAAACAAAACAAATGTTACAATTCAAGCAAATCCAATGCCAAGCTTAAAAAAAAACATACAATAAAAAAACAGAAATAAGAGAGAATTCAACCAAAAAAGGTTGCTAAATTTTATTAATTAAATTAATTGAGAGGGTTTTTTTTTCTTGAAAATTAATGAATGTTATGCACTAAATTTGAATCTAACTCAAGAACTTTAAAAAAAACAAAAACAAAAAAAACCAAGTACTTCGAGTTGCTATAAATATGCATGGCTTAAAAGATGAGAGCATTTATTAGCCGAACAAATAAATAGTAAAGAAAGTGTTTATTTTGATTCAGTTAAAAGCACATCACAATTTGGTCAACAATCGATGCATCCATTATCACATCAAGCTTTTCTATAGTAGAAATAGAATTTAGGAATTACTTGCATAAAAATGACTTGGCTCTATAGCTGCATCATTATTTACCAAAAAATTGAATCCGTGTAATACCAAAATTTCAAAAATAGAAGTTTAGATGGGGACGGATTTCAAGAAAAAAACTTAGTTAAGAACTAGTTTAAACGTACTCATAAATGTTGCGAGAATGCGAGATGAATCCATGCTTCCCTACTATAGAAAAGATTTACTATGTTAGATTTAAAAAAGAAAGAAAGAAAAACAAAAAAACAAAAACCCGAAGGAAGGAATTGGAAATGAGAGAAAGCAAAGAAAATGAAAGGAAATGAATTCTTGAAGCATGGAAACTTATGCCTAGAAATCGAATCGTCGAGTTTGTTCATGAGTTGTTTAGGTGATGGGGATGGTGGGTTCAAGTGGGTATGTGGTATGAAGTATGCTAGAAAAACTATGACGGACGGGTTCGAAGAGAAGACGACATGGTAGAACAATAGGATGGTCAGTTGGGGCTTAGGGTTGGGGAAGAAGTTATTTGTGGGTGGTGAAAGATAACGGAGATAGTAGATATAGTGACGGGGGTGGTTGGAAGAAGAGTGAGGATTTTTCTAGGGTTTTTTAGTAGGGTGGTTGTTAGGGTCGGTTGGAGAGGAAAAATAAGAGAGAATGAAGAAAACGAGTATTTATATGTAGTGTTTAGGGTTGAGTAGTTAAGTTCCTTTTTAGTCCATTATGTTGTGCGTATTTTTCGTTGTGATCCGATACTTCTTTATTTGTTTTTAATTTCATGCCTAACTTAGTTTATTCTCGTCCCTTTCTCTTATTCTTTTATTTCTTTTCTAAATTTATATGCGATTAAAGACTATTGAGTTTTTAATTCTTGTAATTATGTTGTCTAGTTAAACTTTTTTCGTTCTTATTTCCTCAATTAATTCAATAGACATCTATATGTCCTTTTTTATAATTCCTTTTTCTTTCTTTTCTCTATTTTTTTCTTTTCTCTCTCTTTTTTTTTATGTTTAGAAATAACTCATAAAAATTATAAAAATTTATAAAACTAATAAAAAGTTTTAATCTTGAAAAAAAAATTGATTGAACAAAAATATTTAAAATGAAATTTCTTTGATATATTTTTTTTATGTGGAAAAATCATGATAAATTAAGAGTTAAAAATGGGTGCTAACAACAACTCGTTGAGTAAATCGAATGGAGGTAGAGTGGGATAGCCCGAGCATAATAATAAAATATAAAAAATTGCTTAAAATATTGTAAAATTAGATTTTTTTAATTTTATATATTTTTATGGATCCATAACATAACGTGAACTATCAAATTAAAATGATTTTTTGAGATGAGTTCACGTGTTCTATTCAACCCGCAACGTAGCGCGAGCAAAAAACCTAGTGCAATACTATACCATGATATATCTCCGACACTAATATATAACATCACATCATCTCTAATTAATGAAAAAAAAATCCAACATTTAAAAAATTCTTACACACACACACACACATATGAAATATTTTTTTAAAAAAATTTAAAAATAATAAAATAATCAAGCATCCGTATGGAATATTGTTTTGGACAAAAATCACCAACATATATTTTTGTTCTTGATTAAAGGGTGCAGTTTATATATATGTTTTATTGACTAAAGAAAGCATTATATATCGTTATTCTTAAAAAACCCTTCATTTGTATTTTATATATATATATTCCCAAAAAGTCATTTTATATCCTTCTTTTGGTAAAAGTGGTACTATTTTTTTTTTTTTAATTTTAAGTTTTATAAGTAGTGCAAACTTATTAGGCATGTCAAGATAATTGAGTTTATTGTATTTTTGAGATAGCGTGCAATATATATTTGAATCGTTTCATCGGAAATTTCTACAAACAACTTGATTGTGTCTTGAGACAATCATCTAAAAAATTTGATAAAATTATTTTTGTATTTTTTGTTTGTAATTTTCAAGTAACATCTTTCATTTTTTTGACGAGTTTGAGACAATAGGACGATGGAGAGCACTAACATTATGTACGGGGTAAAACTCCACTAGAATGAGTGACCTTAACTAGTCATTTTGCTTTATGATGCAAATTTTAAAAGATGAAGGTAAAAAAAATTATTTTATCTTACTTTATCGAACGTTGCTTATGTCTTAAAGGAAAAAAAAATCAAAGAATTATTTTTTTTACAAATCTTGAAGTGATAGCTCAATTTGATATATAAGTTAAGAAATAGAAAAATGATAGTAATTATTGTAGCAATTAGTTAATTAATTTTTTAAAATGAGATTTATGAGTATTATGATCAATGATTTTTTTTTTTGTTAAAAACATCCGGAAGGCTTTGTATCAAAAGTATAACACCAAAAAAGCTGGATCCAAAACATATGATTGCGGTCATTTTTTCAAATTCCAAAAAAATGAAGAAAAAGCCCTTAGTAGATCAAGCCAATAACTTCAAAAGATTGCACAAGACATCCACTCCGAAGACATATATATAAATGAATGAATGCAAATTTCAATCATCATTGACGAGTTTTCAAAATTCTAGAAAGGTTTGCCAAAAGGTTTGATGCATGAACAAAAAGAGTTTTTCGTTGAATCTTTTATTACTCGTTCGAGGGTAGAAGAAGAAGCAAAAAACAAAACCATTAAACTTATATAATGGTTCAAATGATACTAAAATAAATTTCATTACCTCTAATGGAAACTCCTATCACATGCTAAAATCTCACGAAAAGTTTAATGATCATTTTAGACTCAAGAAAAAGTTATTTTCAAGAAAAATCCTTATGGAAACTATTTTTACTCCAACCAAATAAGAAATAATGGATCACGTCCTAAACCATCATCAAATAATGGCAACTACACTTGGTGATAAAATTAATTTTGCTAGTTTTATTTGTGGTAAATCTATACATGTTGCTACAAATTATCTTTTTTTTAAATATGGGTTTATTGCTCAAGCCAATGTTATCGAAGAGCCATTTATGGTTATGATTTCGGAGATTAATATTCTTAGAGATTCGGATAAATGATAGATTGATTCGGGAGTCACTCGACATATCTCTTATGATAAAAACTCATTTAAGACTTACACCATATTAGATGAGAAAAAAAAATCATGCTTGATGATTACAACACTATCAAAGTATCGAGGGTTGAAAAAGTTCTTATCAAATTTATATCTCAAAGAGAGGTCACTTTCAACGATGCGTTGCATGCTTCCCAAATTCGTCGAATTTGTTTTCTAATTCTCTTATGAAAAAGTTGATTTTAAACAAGTTATTGATATTGATCAATATGTACTTTTTTAGAAAAAAAAATCTATTTATTGGCAAAAGACTATGCTTGTGATGAGATGTTTAACCTTAATATTAAAACAAATGAAAAACCAACTTTTGCTTATATTGTTTTTTGTGTGAATAATTGACATGGTAGGTTATGTCGTCTAAATTGTAGATATGTAAAAAAAATTGAATAATATTGGTTTAATACATAAACTTAAAAACGAGTTTGAAAAATATAAATCCTGTAACATGGCTAAAATTTCACGATTTATTTTAAAGTGTCGACGACAATTTTGATTATTAGAGTTTATGTATACTAATATGTGTGAGTTTTGTGGTATTTTAACTCACTAATGTAATCGTTAATTATTTTATAACTTTAATCGATGATTTTTTTAAATATTCATACGTTTTTCTCATAAAGGATAAAAATAAAGTTTTTGAAAAAATTTATCATTTTTTCTAAAATAAATTGAGAATAGATTTGATAAAAATATTAAAAGCTTCAAAGTGATAAATTTATGAAATATGGTTTCATTGATTTTAATGATTTTATTTAATCTAATAGTATTGTACATGAAATTACTATTTTATATTCACATTCTTCAAATGGTGTAGTCGAGAAGAAGAACAAGACTTTAATTGATTTGTTTTTTAGAAAGAGGATATTAACAAAGAAATGGATTCTTTTATTTCAAACAATACTTGAAAATAGTTGAATTACCTCTTAGCTGCAAAACAATTGGATGTAAATGAGTTTTTAGAAAAAAGTTAAATCGCTACGAGTTCTTTAGACAAATTTTAAAGTCTGGAATGGTAGCTAAATGTTTTAAGAAAAACATTTTTTTTTATACCTCTTCTCTAGTTACTAAATTTTTATTAGATTATTTATTGTTATCATGATTATTCATAATCTATTTATTTATATACCACATGGATGAAAACATAATTTTTTAAAGTGTAAATTTATAAGAAGAAGCATGCGTGGATATGAAAAATATAATTAAATTATGGAATGATAAATAAATGTTCATGACAAGGAATGTATAATGATAGGATGAAATGAAAGTACAAATTAACTAAATAAATTAAAACAAAACGTCGATTTATCGTTCCAAACACTTGTTCACACACTCACAATTCACTATTCATTAGTTTTTTTACACTTTGGTCCTTGATCTTTGCCAAATAATCTTTCGGTCCACATCTTCATTTGCTCATCCATTTTGGTCCCTGGATGAGAGAGAAGGGAGGAGGGAAGAGAGAGACGGGAGGAGAGAGAAAATCACCGGTCAAGCTTATTTAGGCCATTTTGGTCGACGAAAATCTACTAGATTTGTTTATCTTTGAGAGATGAGTTTCTCCATGATTGTTTCAAGCCATTAAACCATTAGAGGAGGTAGATCATAGCCAAAAAAAGAAACAAAGTTTCGATATGGTTGTGTAATTTGTTTTTGTTTTTCTATGCATTAAAATGATTTTTAAGGTTTTAGATATGTTTATTGGCTTTATTTCGATTATTTAGAGGTGTTTAAGGAAAAAAATGATGCTGAAATTCAATTTCTAGGGGTTTGAAACTTGAATCTCGACTTTCCGACGAAGATTCTAGCGACTTTGATTGTCGAAAGTTGCAGCCCACGGTTGTTGTTTTTTTTTTTTTGCGAGTAGCCCGAGCTCGACGCGTAGGCCTTCGTTGTTTTTGTTTTCTTTTTTTTTTCCTTCCGTTCCAGCTTAGGAAACTGTTATTTATTTTGGTCCCTTCATTCTTTTTTTTTTTTTTAATTTTGGTCATTCATCTTTTATGATCTTTGATTTTTATCCCTATTAAAAATATTAAAATTTTATTATATGTCATTTTAATCCTTATAATCAAAATTTTTTTAACTTTTAGTAAAAAATTATGTTTTTATTTTAGTTATGAAAATTTTCTCATATTTAATTTTTATCCTTACTATGCTAAAACTAAATAAAATTTACCATCCTAAGGTTTTTTTTTTACTGAAATTTTCTTTCTATTCTAATTTCTATTTTGTTATTTTTTTTTCTTTTTGTCATTAAATTTAGTAAAAAAAATTTTTTAGTCTTTGTTTTGTAATTGTTTTTTTTTATAATTAAATTTTTTTCCTACAAGGAACTATTTTTTACTTTTAATAAATTTTTTTGTTATATGTTGGTTTTTGTTTTATGATATTTCATTTATTTTGATCATTAAAATTTTATTATATTTAATTATTAATCATTTTACATTAAAATTAAATACATTTTAACTATCCTAATTTTTTTTTAGTGAAAACTTTTTTGTTTTCATTCTTATGTTATTAATTTTTTTATTTTAGTCATTAAAATTCTATAATGTTTACTTTTGTTCCTGCCTCATGCATAATGAAAATTTTTTAGTCTTATTATTTATAAGTATTTTTTGTATGCTTTTAGTAAAAGTTTTATTTATTTATTTTTATCCTTTTATAATCTTTACTTTATTTTAATCATTTAATTTTTATAATGTGTAATTTTAGCTCTATTTTCTTTGCCAAGTTCTCGATTTGACGAGCTTTTTTATCTTTTTGTTTTGAGTGCTCTCTCTGTCTCATTAATAAATTACGGATGAATAATATATGGTAAAAATTAATCATAAAAAATTCAAAAAACTACCACATTATTATTTTAATTATCAGCTATTAATAAAATATATTTTTATATAAAAAATATCTAATTATCAATATTATATTACTCAATTTTACAGATTTTTCATTAGCTAACCCTATAACAAATTATGAAATATATATATTTTAATTTTTTTTAAAAATTATTTTCTCATGATATTGTCAAATAATGATTTATAAATATTAAATTTTATATTTATGAATGCATAAGAATGATATATAATTCATCTCGCGGTGACATGCGGGATATACGCTAGTGTATAACGATGAAGGAATCATCACGGCCCATGGGTGCTGGTCTGTACTTTTTTTTTTTTTCTGTCGAAACTGTAGCAGAAGGCCCTAAAACAAAACAATTAATAGGCCATAAAATACGGCCCACGGGAAGGGCACAGGCTGGAGGAGCCCTGCTTGCGGTTCTTTAGAAAAGGAGGAAAGAAAAAGCACAAACATAGTGTACAGGTGGGCATCTTAGGCACGCATCTGTACTTCCTGCAACTGAGCGACTTCTCAAGTCCAAATCGAAAGTCCAAATCGAATGAAAAGAGAGAATATTGAGCTTTATTAATCACCTCACCTCGTACGAAAGCCGGAGAGGGCAAATGGAGACATTTTTGCAATGAACAGGCCTTACAAATTAGATAAAAGAGGAGAAAGTGACGAACGAACCAAGGCGTAAGTCCGATGGTTAAGATAAGTTTTTTCTCCGTTTCTTGATTCTTTTAAGTTTAATTCCAGAGATCAACATAAAACTTATGAGTACGTCAAATTTATATGAAGGATGCATTTTTAAAATTGCATGCAAAATGCCGTTTCTAGTGGAAAAAAGAAAAAGAAAAACAAGCTCGTATACTAATAATAATTTTAAATAACAATCGTGTTTGAAAAAACGATGACGATCGCGATTATGGATTATAGCTTATTACGGTAGCAAAATAACAATCGTGGCAACCGAAGTCGTAAATACTTTAACAATCTGTTAATAAATTTATTCTAATTTATATATTTTTAATAGTTTTACTAATTAAGCATACTAATAAGTAATAATATTTCTAATATTTTAATATCATACAAGAATAATTGAATTTATTATAAAAAATAATTAATAGCACTTCTAATAGATAAATATCACAAAAAATAATAAAATACATTACAATTTCAATAAACATATTATAAAATATTCATATTTAAAATAATCATCATGGTGAATAATAATAAGAATTATCATTTTGTTGTTAATGTTATAATTCTTGTCCATCAAAATTATAACCATAACCAGTTTAGAAAAAACAAATTACAAAATAATATAAAATTAAAAAAATAATAAGTTTTTAAAATAATAAAGATCATCTAATTTATTTTTTCAAACTCAAAAGGACTAATTTATAATTTATTTAATTAAAGCAATATTTACTTTGCAGCTTATGAATTTGTGCATGCAAGAACAACAAAGAAGAAAAATAAAAGATTAAATCATACATTAATTTTTCTAGTTTTAATAAATGAATTAATTAGATTTTAATATTTTAAAAACTAATTATTTAGTCTTTTAATCAATATTAATTTTTTTAATATATTATATTTTATTCTATAAAATATTTTTTTTATCAATCTTTTTCATGGTAAACTTTATTTTTCCCTTTTTCTATTTGTTAAAAAAAGAAGAAAAAAAAATTGAAAAAAAATATAAAATGAACAAAATAAATAAGTTGTTGGTTTTTCAAATAGAAGGACTAACTAAATTATTGTTTCAAAAGAAGAGGACTAATTTATACTTTATTCAATCAAAACCGCAAATCTCTTGCTTTTCAAAATAGAAGTCTCCGCTGAGCCTCTGGTATTTGATATTCACGTGTCTCTTGCTTTTCAAAATAACTCTCCTCTCATCTGATATTGTCTCCCTCTCTGCCTCCCAGCCCCATCTCTGCCTCTCTACCTCTCTGCCTCTCTCCCTCTGCCACTCATCACTGTCTGAATTTCGGCAATTGAAATTCTGTATTTTTCTTTTTGTAATTCCGTTATATAACGAAAAATAACGACATTAAGTAACGATAATACTATCATTTTTTGTTATTCATGTGAAACTGCATCGAGCACCCGTAACGTCGAATAACGGTAACGGATATAATGGATATTTCGTTACCATTATATAACTACCGTTACGTGACGTTATCTAACAGCCTTTTTTTAAACCGTACAGCAAAGCTAAGCACCATTTCTGAAGATTTATTAGCCAACAAATAACCAACTAGTCGGTCAATGTGACTCTATGAAAGATCATGAATTATTTGTACTGTATAGTATTTCTTCTTTAATGGTACCAGATTGTAAATATAAATGAGCCACCAAATTTGCATCGATGATAGAACTGGCACCCTTCTACTGGGCCATCAGGAGGGCACCATATTCAGCACAAACAGACAGACCATGCATCTTTTTCAGATTTCTTTGCAGTAGTGTACAAACAGAAATTTGGAAAATCCCTTTCATCTGTGCTCTGCAACTTCAAAATTTTATCGGTTGCTCAGTCAGAGTCACGTTTTATGAGGTATGGCCCACTGGATAGAAAACAATGCAAGTTTTTTAGATGCATCTAAATGAGAGAATCCTGTAGATGTTTGAGACACTTGAATCACATCATAAAGGAAAAGGAATGTCTAAATCTACCAAGGGGCACAATGATTTCAGGTTTTCAACTGTGCAGATATCAACCATATAGGACCTGTAAAATTTGAAGATAACTAAATTAACAGGAGAAACACAAACGTAATATCCTAATATATGAGGCATTTATCGTTTAGTAAGGACTCGAGGTTGAAGCCAAGGAAATTCGAGCGCCAGGGTCCCATACCCAAAAACATATCGGCTTTAGCTTTGGCATGTGTGCGTGCGGGCCAGCGTGTGTTATTAACGAAATGGTCTTGGCGGCTTCTCTAACACAGCAGAAAAGAACACTTCTTGATCATCCTTGTCCAACTTTGGAACAACTATCCACTTATGCTTCCTATACCTTAGCATCTTAAAGGCTTCCAAATAATCATCCAAATCTTCCTTTAAACAGAAAAAGCTGTCGATCCATAGCAAACCTCCTGGCCTCAGAACTCTATCCCAATCATACAATATAAAATCTAGGAGCACAAAATCTATCCATCCATCAAGAAACCTTGTTGTGTGTAACAAATCCAGAGTATTATCAAAGAATGGAAGCCGTTGATTTATAGTCGAGTATAGAGGTAAAAGTCCCCGAAGAGCAATCATTTCACTAAAAGGTGCCCCAAGATTGATAGTTGCCGAGACTATTGTGACGTTGAACTCTCTCAGTCTTGCTGCAAAAGTCCCAGTTCCTACACTGAAATCCAATCCAATTCTGATCTCTCCTGACTTGATGTTAAGAACTTCAGGTATCAGAAAATCTGCTGTAAGATTCATCTTGGGGTCAGAATTCACATGTTTGATCCATCTTGGCATTTCATGGTCCGAGAGATTGAAGCAATCTGCGCACTTAAAAAATCCCTTGCGAGTTGTATTGCTAGCTAGGCAAGTGAAGTTTTTGCACTTGTACTGGCTCCATCGGACATTTCGATTGTCAGGAAGTTTCCACATGGACTCGTTAATGGGGAATGGCTTGCTGTATAGTTGTGGGGCCCTTGCAAAGCACCTCCTCCTCGGTAATGGATCACATCCATGAACCATCAGCCTTTGAGCTAGCTTCCAATCATCTTTGCAGATTTCACCTACATCATAATCCATATACTCTTCAAGATCTTTCTTCATTGCAAAACAAGCATGGCCAATGCTCGTGAATGTTCCATTTGCTCCCATGAAGTTCTGTTTTCCTAAACGGTTGGGTTTGGTCCTTACATATTTGCGAATCTCTTCTATCAGAAAGAACTCGTCAGGTTCATCCAACCGTTGTTTTCGCCTTACTAGGGGGTGGACAGCTCTGATTTCACTTTTTTCCTGAGGATTTCCTGATATCTGTAATGACTCAATAAGCCTCAAAATATCAGCGAGAAAAGCACTGTATCTTGACGTGAGTGTTTCTGCTGACGGGTCTATTGACAAATCTCTCATCTCATTCATTTCTTTGTGGATCTTTTTAACAATAGCTTCAACAGCGGTTCGTGCTTCACTCTGAACTCTGCTTTGACACTCAATATTTACATGACTGCAGAAGGTATCGGAAATAAAAAGAGATCTGATAGAATATAATTTGGACAGAGTAGCAATAGAGACCAAAAAAGCTAAAATACCAAGAATAAAAGTTGGCCTGCGAACTCCTCCCCATCTTCCAAACTTCACAGAAATGTTAGGTTTCGGCATCTGTCTAAATGAGAACTTGAAATTGGAAACTAGTCACTACTAAGAAAAACAGCAGAAGCTACTCTAACAAACCATGTGTAATGAATTTACAGAATAACATACTAAACAGAAATCGGAGGCCAACATACCCAGTATCAGATAGGAAAAAAAAAGTATGAGGGCTTTATTAAGAGTACCTGAAACCGCGAAGCTGAATGAAACCTTCTGGCTTGGAGAGGCAGGTGGGGAGGGTGGGTAAGAGATGAGTTTGACCGTAGGTCATATAATTAATTGCTTAAAGATATACTAAAAACTTAATATTGGAAGATTTTGAGATCCGAGTCAGAAGTTCTATTTTCTTTATCTTATTGAGTTTTGGGCTTCTTGGTCATATTTCCTAGGAACTCTACATAGATCTATTGAGTGTCTTTTAATATCCATTCTATTCAGAATCTTGTATAGCTAGCTTCCATCATGCACATTGCACATTACTTGGTCAATCTCGTCTCCTTAAAGCTTCCAGTTTTCTTGCAATAACGTATTCATTGGAACACTTGCAAGATAAAGCAAGGTTCTGAGGAGAAATGGGCCAACGCACAATAGTAGAATCAGTTACAGTGGGCTACAATAAGAATCTCAATTTTAAAAATAGAAGCAGCAAGTCAAGTAGGTACAGAAGGTTTGCTTTGTACTTGGAAAACTATAGTAACTAAAATGGTTGCGGGATGCCAGTCATTAGATATTTATTTTAAGTCAGTAGTTGCGTTAGATGTACTTCCCTTTCCTATCTGTATATCTGGAACACGATACCATCATATAAGGAATTAATATTAAACTCTATGCTGCAGTTTATATATATATATATATATATATATATATACACACACACACAAATGATGGACTTCTCCATGCTACATGGTTAACAATTTCTCGCACATCCATACGAATGAGACTATGAATCATCAAGAAATCGGAAAGGAATGAAGTACAATCAACAGTGCAAAATGCAGTAATAATCTGTGATTAGCAAAGGGATTTGTTAATGAAATTGTTTAGGAGGAAAATAAGAAAGAATGCTTCGTTGTATTAGAGAGTTTCAGAAACTGCTTTTGTATGGAATGTGAGTAGAACAACCAAACAGTAGTTGAATAGAACAGGACACTATAATAGTACAAAGAATAAGAATCAAAACCATCTTGCAATTGATGAAAAAGTCAATCATTGTTACAGTGAAGGTAAAATTCAATGGAAATTGAAAATGATAACGCACCAATTCTCACACTACCAGTCAAAATGCTTTTCCCAACTTTTCATTTTAGAACAATCCAAAATCACAAATCAGTAAATCCCAATCCCCCTACCTACTCAAAAACCAAAAATTTACAATTTCACATTTCAAAACACAACCGACCACTCCACATTACACACTAAAGCCAGATCAAACCAAAATCACCTCCTCCTCCGATCCGCCGCGTACTGCGACAACGGCACAACCTCCGACAACGGTGTAGAAAGCGGAGTAGGCAACGGTGAGTTCCGACAAACTGGACAGGACCCATTAAGTTTAAGCCAAGCATCAAGACAAATCAAGTGAAAATAATGCCTACACTCAGGCATCATTCTTAACATCTCCAAATCTTTATACTCACACAAACAGATCGAGCAAGTATTACTAAAATTATTGGTCCTTTCACTGAACCCACCATCTTTACTAAACTGGAATTTCGGGTACGAGTTTATAACAGCCTGGTCCAGACCAACAGCAGCACTTTCCAAATCACGTTCTTGTTCTTCGTCGTCTTCGGCAACAAAAATAATGCGAGGAAGTATTATGCCATCAGCTGTAGAGTTTGAATAATTATTGTTGTTGTTGTTGTTGTTGTTAGAGTTACGAGAGCGATTGCGGGTAGCGCGACAACATATGTAAGAAGCAAGGAGAACAGTGGAAAGAAGGACTAGGAAGCCAAGGGCTATGGCTATTGAATAGCCAAGGCCAAGGTTTGTAAGGTAATTAGTAGAGGGAGGGGATGTGGCGGCGGGGACGGAAGAGAAAGTGGAGGGGATTGTGGTGGTGGGGGTGGGGGTGGTAGTGGTGGACATTTGGGTTTAAAGAGGGATTGGGAGTCCATTTGGGGGGCGCGAGAAGAGAAGGGTATGGGGATTAGGGGAGATTTTTTTCGGGGAAGGTGGGTGGATTTTCCAGCTGCTGCATTTAATACAGGGTTTGGAAACAGAGAGGGGCATTTAATATGTGTGGAAGTGGGAAATCATGGGCTTTGGGCCTTGTTTGTGCTTGGAAATTAGAGGGGTTTAGTAATATTTTTTCTAATGGAGGTTCATGGGTACTGGAAGAGTTTTGAACTGCTCACAAAATCTGTGAATATGGCCGTTAAGGTTGCAAGATGATGTGAAGTTTCTTGAAACATTCCAACAAGTGAGAATATTTGGCTGAATTTGAAAAATTCACTACCATGGGAATCTTGGAAACCAGATTTGACATATTATTTTTCTTTTACATCAGAGGAAAATATTTATGGAGGATGCCATATTTGTAGCCTTTTTTTTATTGGATTGCATGAGAACTAAATTAAGGACAGTGCTTCCTCTTCTATAATTCCTTAAGTGTGGATAATATTGTAATTCAAATTGCGTGAGATGTCGCTAACCAGCTCTACTTGTTGAACTAACACCCACTAAGGTCTTTTTTCGTTTTTTGTCCTGAAACTGAACTTTAGTGCTCTTTCAAGAATGATAAGCATTTTTAGCATTTAGCTCAGTTATAATTGGTCTTAAAGCGAGGAGGAGGATATATTTCTCCTCTTTTTTTTTTTTCCTACGTTTTGTGTTCTTATACCATCTATTTCCTAACTCCCATATGACGCAGTCTCCCACTTCCTACCAATTGTGATCGCTGATATTGGAAGTTACCAAATCCATGAGAAGCCTCCAACAACCTTTCAACAATTAAAAAAATTAGAATGGCCTTTGAATTTTCCTTCCCCCACTTTCGGGTTGCTATCTATCAAACGAGAATGAAGGGATTTAATTATTCTGTATTTGACCCAGCATGCCAACTTATCTGTGCAGAAATGGGGGCACCTTGCCATGTTCTCCATGTGAAAGACAAACAAGAGCGTTTCGGCCCAAGTGGATCTCTTGTCAAGTTTTCCATGGTCACAGGTCTTTAAGCAAAGCCCGTTATACAACAATATAGTATACACAAAGCAAGAAGCCCGAAGTTCTCCGTCTTTTATCTTCTGTTTTAAAAAGGCTAAATGGTGAAATTTGTTTTAATTTTAATCTTTTTGAACTTCTAATTTAAGTTTGACCTTTTTAAAATTTTAATTTTTAAATATTTAATATGTTGAAATATATATGTGCAGGTTGTGTGTGAAGCTGAAATGCATGGGAACAATGGGTGAAGAAACTAGAAGGAAACTAGTTACAGCCAACCTGGCACATCAGCTGTTTGATGAAATGGCTATGTCACTCGGAGCTGGAATTCTGCCACTTGTCAAAGCCTCCAAGAATCCGGGAGATTCTCCGCCTCTCGTGACTCGCACCGACCCAATGATTGGCATTCACACCATGGCAAAATAGAGAATTAGTTAGTTAGTTTTTCATTTTGTAAAACTTCTAGAAACACACTGTCATTATATATAGAAGAACAATAACGGAATGTAAATGTAATGCATATAATTATCAATGAAATAAGCCTCCCTTCATCTTTTTCTCGAGTCTCTCGCTCTCTATTTTAACATGGTATCGGAGCATCCATTCTTCCGTTAAATTCCGAAACACCCATACTACAACAATGGCCACGAAGAAAACACAACAAGAAACGATATAGCCATTATTGACTTCATAAATCCTCTTCATATCCGTGCATCCGAGACACCAAATCTCGTATTCGTTCCAAAAGAATTGGAGCTTAAAGGCATGAAAAACTATGGATTATGGTCTAGAGCTATGAAGATCTCACTTGAAGCAAAAAAATAAGTATGGCCTTGTTGATGGAACATGTGAAAAACCGAACCAAACTCACCTATGTATCCACATTGGGTGAGGTGCAATGCAATATTATTTGCTTGGTTATTAAACACGGTTTCTCGGGAGATTTACAATGCTATGGTTTACTACAAGTCAGCTAAAATGGTGTGGAAGGATCTCGAGGAGAGATTTGATAAAGTCAGTGAGCCTCGAATGTTTGCTATACACGGAGAAATCTCACACATCATGCAAGGTACTCTCTTTATGTCAATATATTACTCAAAACTAAAGAAGCTATGGGATGAGTTTGAAACCTTAGTCGCATTTCCAACCTGTGTTTGCCCAAATTCCAAGTCGTATCTAGAACATACGCAAGCATCTAAAAATGTTACAATTCCTAATTGGTTTGAATGAAAGTTATGCAAATGTAAGATCACATATCCTAATGATGATGCCACTTGCCTACACATACTCAAGCCTTTTCTATTGTGAGCGAGTGAAGAATCCCAACGAACTATCTCCACCAACATACAAGTACATGAAACACCAACTAGTGTTTATTCTAGCAATCAATCAAAACTTGAGAATATAAGCGAGGAGAGAGGCTAATGACTTGTGATCATCGTCATATGACGAGCCATTTAAAAAAGGATTGTTACAAGTTGGTTGGCTATCCAAACACACCCGGAAGAGGTTCGGGAAGAGGAGGAAGATGGCTATATGGTAGAGGTAATGCCGAGAGAAACTACCATGCAAATCAATCATGCTTATAGAGTGACTGAATGCAATAACCTGGAGTTCGAACAAAGAAGATCAACCAAATCAAATAATGGAAAATGCACTTAGTATTCACACATCAACGGTACAATCGGATCATGCAACTACTGGGGCAAATTCGATACGGGGAAAGCATCAATCTCAAACCAAATCTCGACGAAATGTTGCGGTATTTTTACTTATTGTGCAAATGTAATGGATGATTATTTGAGGAGAAATTGGGTGATAGACGAGTGGAGCTAATGAACATATGTCTTGTAAGTTAGAAAAGAATGCATTAATTTCGATTTAGCTTCAAAGCATTTAGAGGTTCAATTGCCAAATGGTGAATCATCCCAAGTAACACACACAAGTACTATATCTTTATCTCCCGGCTTCAAACTTACAAATGTGCTACACATACCAGATTTCAAATTTAACCTACTGTCTATTTCGAAATTCACCAAAGACAACCAATGTTTTATGTCATTTTACCCCGATTTTTGCCTATTTCGGGATCTCAAGATCGGGTTGATAAAGGGGATTGTTATGATGCACAATGGACTATATTACCTCAAGATAGACACACTTTTAATCGATCACTCATCACAAAATTTCAAGTCTCGACCAAGTTCGGATTCCTTAATTTCTTCCTCTCATATCATGTCGGTTTCAAAATTCATTAGTAGCAATGATTTTCAATCGAGTTGTAATGCAATTTCTAAACTAATAAAGAGCAATATTTGGCATATAAGATTTGGATATGCTAGCAACATGAGACTCAAGTTTTTACCGGCATTAAAGGATATATATAAACATGAAAAGAGACAATGCACAATTTGCCCACTAGCAAAACTAACCAAGTTGCCTTTTTCAAAAACACCAACCAAAACAAAATATATCTTTGAACTACTACACATTGACATTTAGGGACCCTATAGAACACCTACACATAATGAAGCCAAATACTTCCTTACTCTAGTAGATGACTATTCAAGAGGGACATAGACATTCCTACTAAACTTCAAAAGTGATGCTAACACCACGATAAAAAATTTCTTCTCCTTTGTCAAAACATAATTTTCCAAAACCATTAAAAGAATCGAAACGAGACGAGTAAGGGATTTTTGGATCTTGAGTGCAAGAAATTTTTGAAAGAACAAGGAGTAATTCATGAGAGTACTATACCCTACACACCATAACAAAATGAAAGAGTAGAAAGGAAATATAGACACATACTTAATGTTGCTAAATCCTTTATGTTTCAATCAAATGTGCTTAATAGAGTTATAGGGAGATTGCATTTTAACGACTACTTATTTGATCAATAGAGTTCCTACACCACTCTTGAATTACAAAACACCTTATGAAATACTTTTTCGAAAATCACCTAGAATAGATCACTTGAGAGTATTTGGAACTTTGTTTTGTGAAAACTCTACATAATTATGATAAATTCAATCCTAGATCAAAACCATATGTGTTTGTTGGATATCCCTTTGGTCGATCGAGTTACAAAGTATATGACATGGATTCAAAGAAATTTTCGGTATCAAGAGATGTACTATTCTATGAAAACACATTTCCTTTTGAGTTAAGGCAAAAGTATTCACCTCAAAATCAAAAACATTTCAATGAGTTTCGTTTGATGAACTAATTTCGGTGTCCACTCTTGAAACCACACATTCTAATGACAATGCACATACACCAACCACACAACAATAGAACATACTTATTCGGACGAAGCATAAAATTCTTTCTTTAATTCATCTGAACATGAATCACAAAGTGAGGTAAATCTTAGAAGGTCTACTAGAACAATCCAATCACCGAGTTTGGTCCAATGATTATGAGTGTCCTACAATCCCAGAAGCAAATCGGTCAAGACGAAAAGAAAGCTACCTACCTTATCACAGATTACATTACTTATGACCACATAACACCAACATACAAAGCATACATATCAACCTTAGCCGATATCAAAGAACCAAATGGTTACTTATGAGGCAAAAAAGGATCCTAGGTGGGTTGAAGCTATGAAAAAAGAAATGCAAGCACTCGAACTTAACAAGACTTGGGTTCAGTGACATTACCAAAGGGGAAGAAACCAATAGGATGCGAGTGGGTATTCAAAGTGAAATGTAATTCGGATGGGAGCATTGATAGATATAAGGCAAGACCTGGTTGCCAAGGGATACACTCAAAAGAGAGAATATACTACAAAGAAACTTTTTCACCGGTTGCAAAAATGGTGACGATGAAGGTCAGTGATTGCATTAGCTACAGTGAAGGGTTGGAAGCTAATGTAGATGGATGTAACCAATGCATTTTTGCATGGAGATTTGAAAGAAGAAGTGTATATGAATATTCCATATGGTTTTGAGCTTGAGGGGAGCATAAAGTATGCAAATTGCTCAAGTCATTATATGGTTTAAAACAAGCCGACGAGATCATGGAACATAAAATTTTGTGAGGCTATGTTACAAGCGAGGCTTTAGTCGATCACTAAATGACTACTCACTTTTCATGAAGAAGAATGGAGATAGAATAATGATACTACTTGTATATGTGGATGATATCATCATCACGGGGAATGATGAAGAAGAAGCTATCGCTACTAAAGAACTTCTTGCATAAGAAGTTTCACATTAAGGATCTTGGTGACCTAAGATACTTCTTAGGGATTGAAATGGCAAGATCAAAGAAGAGAATTTACTTGACACAAAGGAAGTATATTTTGGAACTACTGAGGAGACTGGAATGACCAATGCAAGACCTACAGACATACCTATAAAGCGAGCACTTAAAACTTACCACGACAGAGTTTGATGAAGGATCGAATAAGGATATGGAATATGATGAGATAACGGATCCTACATACTATCAAAGACTCATAGAAAAGCTCATTTATGTGACAATTGCCGGATCGGACCTCTCCTATAGTGTGCGGCTCTTAAGTCAATTCATGCACGGACCAAAACTCTCTCATCTAGCGGCGACTTATAGGGTTCTAAGGTACCTAAAAGGAGATCCGGGAATATGGCTATTAATGTCCTCTACAAGTCGAGTTAAAAGCTAGAGGTATATTGTGATTCGGATTGGGCATCATGTTGTATAACTAGGAAATCGGTTTTAGGATTTCTAGTTAAGCTTGGAGACTCTACAATATCATGGAAAACAAAAAAAACAAAGCACCATTTCAAGATCATCAATCGAATCGAATACGGGGTAATGGCAAATGCGGTTTGTGAAGTCATGTGGATAGTGAGGTTGTTTGAAGATTTGGGAGAATAAAATATGAAATCGACAATAATGTTCCGTGATAATAAATCAGCCCTATTTATGGCTAGCAACCCGATCTTTCATGAAAGAAAAAAGCACATAGATTTAAATTGTCACTTAGTGAGAGAGCAACTTAACAAAGGCTTAATCATCACACAACATATATCAACGGAGGAACAACCGTGCAGACTTACTTACAAAAGTTCTAGGTGCCGGACAACACAAACACTTATTACATAAGTTTGGGATTAAAAACATATTTACTAATCATAAACTTGAGGGGAGTGTTGAAATATATATGTGCGAGTTGTGTGTGAAGTCGAAATGCATGGGAACAATGCGTGAAGAAACTAGAAGGAAATCGATTCATGACCAATCGGCACATCGGCTATTTGATGAAATGGCTATGTCACTCGGAAGCTGGAATTCGCCACTTGTCAAAGCCTCCAAGAAGCCGGGAGATTCTCCGCCTCTCGTGACCTACACCGGCCAATGATTGGCACTCACACCATGGCAAAATAGAGAATTAGTTAGTTAGTTTTTCATTTTGTAAAACTTTTAGAAACACATCATCGGTATATATAAAAGAACAATAACGGAATGTAAATGTAATGCATATAATTATCAATGAAATAAGCCTCCCTTCATCTTTTTCTCCAGTCTACGCTCTCTATTTTAACATAATCTATTCTTTAGGGTTTTTTTAATAAAAAATAATGATCACATAAATAGTCTCAAGATGAAAATCATTGGTTAGGTTTATATGGACTCTCCAAAAAGTTTAAAATAATTTTATTTTTTTCTAATTTTTTATATTTAATGCTGAATTAATAATAATAAAAATATATACTTTCCGATTTTGAAAATTTCCTAAATTTTCCCTAAGGTTTACGGAAAACCTCATGTCAAAATATCAAAGATTGAATTTTTTAAAATGGAGAGGTGAAAACTACAAATCATATGTACTAGATTTTAAAAAAATAAAATTTCATGTAAGGTCAAATCTAAAACTAGAAATTTAAAGACTAATTTTTAAATGAATTGAAGTCTATGTGAGGTTTGATCCACTTAACAATGCTCAAATAGAATTTAAAAATTAAGGAGTTCTCATAAAAATTACAATAAACACAATGGATGACTAAATTATATGGATTTAATTAAAAAAATTGATTATATAAATATCTTATTTTATTTATTTCTATTTTCATCTCATCCTTGAATAAAAAATATAATTATAACTCAACAACGTTGAGTTATAAAATCCAATTAATAAAAATAAAATACATATCATTAAGGTAGATATTAAAAAATATTTAAACTTTCATTTTTTTATTTTTATTTTCTAAGATAAAACAATGTTCTTATACAAATAATAATTTTTTTTAGTGAACTTCCCGACATAATGAGTTACCAAGTTAGGCCTAGGATAAAATATAATAATAATAATAAAAATCTTATTTCACCTATTTATTTCATCCAAACCATAATTTTAAATGTGAACGATAAAAATAACGATAACGGTCATCTGTTACGGATCATAACTAATTATAATATTAAAATAACGATAATAAAATGTTTTAAAACTGTTATATAACATAATAATCATTATTTATTTAAAATTATGATCCAAACACAAATATTTTTTCTTTACTTTATCGTAAACACAAATATCCTCACACCAATTTGTCTCCGCATAGACTTTTCAATCCCCTCTTAAAGCTATTACAAAATTCAACATTTTTTCAACACTTTGTTGGAGCCAATAAGAGGTTGAAATATCGGCAGCCTACCATCCTGATGTACGGGGAGAAGATGACCATTCACCTTGAGTTTGATATTCCAGCTGTGCTTGTTAAAATCTATTAGGATATCTCCATAATTGAATTCTGTATTTTTTATATTTTTTTGATACTTTTTACTTTAAACTATCCGTTATAATGCTACTAATCGGAATCGACATGCTATTTTTATTTTTTATAATTTTTTACTTTTTAATGTCATGTATCGATCACTAATTGGTAACGATATAATGGATAATTTGAAATAAAAAATCTTTAAAAGTAGAGAGTCTCAACCAATATATATATATAAAGGCTCAATTAAAAAAAAATTAAAAAATCCAGAATCTAAATATGAAAAAACCTAAAAATAATTAAGATTAAGATTGAATATTTAGTTACAATAGGAATTTAAAATATATAATGTTAGAGAAAATTTCACTTAATATAAGTTTATTACTGAGGGCATTAAATCTCAAATAATGCAATGGTTAACTTGGTGTTAAGTTTATCAATTCTAAAGCAGTAAATTTCACCAATTCTCATCCAGCTGTGTTTCATCTTCATTATTACCTTATTGCTTATATTAAAAATTCTATTATCCAACTGGATCAGTTTCGAGGTTGTCACACTCTCATAAAGGAAACAAGTATGCTGATTTCTTAATTTGATTGGGCTTAAGTCGGCGAGATTTAAACTAGATTTGGTCTGCTTTTCCTGCAATTCCAAATAATGCCATTCAAGTAGATGCTCACGGTGTGGACTTTTGTAGAGGTTAGTCTTTGCTTTCCTCCTCATGTGTGTGTGTGTGAGAGAGAGAGAGAGAGAGAGAGAGACTTTTGGCTTGAAATCCAAAGTGCACTTGCGGATCGAATCAGAGTTACTAATAGCTTATGCATTGAATTCCAAAAAAATAACAGCTTATGCATTGTGAATCTTTCACCACGTGTTTTGCCATGTTAACTCTGATTTGATGTACGACGCGAAATGGAATATTTTTAGTTTTCTAACTGGGACCGCCACCAAGCATTTCTCCATTGTCATCGTCCCAGAATGGTCCACTTCTTAAATGATACAGAATGGAATGTATTTGCAGTTGCTTTACTCATTCAATTTGTGATTTGATATTTTGCACGAGTTCCACTAACCAACAATTTTTATAGGTCACGGGTAAAATGGACAGATGCCCTATATTGCAAATTTCTTGCTTCCACTTTCCTTGCAGCCCATATTGTTTTCAAACTTTGCAAGCTTAAACTATTGATGTATTAGTCAAAGGTTCCCACTACTGATAGATCCCCCAACTTCTCTATAATTCGTCGTGGTTGGTTCATGAATCCGTTCTCAATGCTAATAAATTGGATCTGGCAGTCTCCAATAACCAAAATAATTTTCTTTTTTTAATATTTTTTTATTTCAAATTTGAGTTAGTTCAGCATCAGATGTGTATAAATAAAGACAAATTGAATAACATATTCAATTGGCATTTTTAATGCCTTTTGCCCTCTTTCAAAAACAAAATGAGTGACATAGATTTAGGTAAGAGGTCTCACCAATACTTCCGCACAGCTCTGTGATCCATTATATAACAACCCATACACATTCAGCTAAGTCAATCATCTGGTTAGTGCCTTTTGCACTCTTTCATTTTTACCTCCACGATCAATTGTCCTAACACAGGTCGCGCGTTTAGGTTGTTCTTCCCACACGCAGACTACAAACAGATTTCCAATAAAGAAGCTCATCCCGAAACACTTATGATTACTTAATCCCTATAGTTTTAAAAACTCAATATCAAATCCTTATAGTTTCGTATTTGTTTGTAATTTATCCTTCTATTGTTTTTCCATAACATTTTAATTGTTCTTTTTTTTTCTCCTTAAATGTCTTTCATTTCTAATTTAATTTACAATCTCATCCACCACAAACAAAACACTTATGATTTTAATTCATTTATGAGAACTAACAAACAAAACCAAAAAACACATAATTCACTCAAAATAATAACTACACTTGCCATTTCTTATTTCTTACATATCGGCATCATTTGTGGAACTACCCAATTAAATTGCAGCAATTTTCAAAATTTCATGTTGCTCTTGTAAGTTTCGCCCCCGCCAGATGATTTTTTGATACTAAATAGCTCAAAAATCTTTTTTTTTTTTTTTTAAGTCATTGCATATTTTGTGTCAAAAAAACGAATGTTTAATTATAAATATGAGAAAAAGCTTAATTTATTCTTTGAGTTAGTTTTTTGAGTTGAAAATATATCATTCAGTAGTACATAAATTCAGAAGAAATAGTTAATTTAAGACCTCATATGTGAATGAGGAGAATATTAAGCTATCTCTTATGTATTGTGAAAAAAATTATGAGAAAAACCTTCATTCCTTGAGCTAACTTTTGAGATCGAAAAAGTCTATAGTTTTTTAATTGAAACGGTTTTATTGGAAAGATTTACATTTAAAAAGTCATTTGGAGCTTACATACAAAAATGAAGACTATTTTAATAAAAAACTTTAGACGAATGGATCATGAATCCAACTTATATATAATAATATCAAATTTTTTATTTCTAATCCATATAGAATTCTGACTGATATATGGAATTCAACAACTTCAAATTCAATTTTTTGAATCATAGGTTTAAAAAAGAATAGAAAAAAATAGAGCTCATATTTCACATAGGAATTAGGATAAATATAAATGGATCATACTACACTCAATCTTCTACTATCAAACACGACAAAAAAATTAAAAAAAAAATTAAAAAAGAAGAAAAAGGCAACCATAGGATGCCATACTGGCATACTCTAAAAATCAACTCTCCGCTTGCACTTCTGCGTCTGAATTTGCTGATTTGTAATATTAAGCATCATGCTGCAATTCATCTTCACAACGATATTCCTCTCGACGATCACTATTTTCATCCTTCCTGGAACTCTTGTGTAGGTGGTCAGGGACAACAGCCCGGAGCTCAAATCAGCATTCAAATCTGGGCTTGACATGATCCGGTCTGGGATGATGTCCACAGTAACATTCATCCTTACGGTGCGTCCGGCCCTCGCATGGCCCGGTCCGTTTCTAGCCTCACCAACCATCTGGCCATGGTAGTAGAGGGTTGTGGTGGTGTTCTCATACTTGAATGATGCTACGTTGGGATTTTTCACTGATACATCTGCAATTAGGGACATGTTCACCCCTGGCTTAGGAATTGTGCCATTAGTTAGCTCTAGCTGAGTGACCGTAACGCCGTTCATTTTGATGATTGGGTCTTTGACACGAAAGACAGTGAAACGCAAAACTATGATCGCTATGACTAGTATCACAAATATGGAGGTGACGAATACACAGCATTGGACACATTTTCTACTTCGTTTCTTATGGTGTTGAGGAGCTCCTTCTTCGTCGCTGCTTTGGCGGTCCGCAGCCGGGGCTAATGGCCTTACCTGCTCGCGTTCCCCCATATGGCTAGAGGTTGGAAGGGTATAGGATCAGGGATGTTTGCAGGAGGAGGAGGTGGTGGTCTGGAGCATTTTGGAAGTATTGTGTTGTGGTTTTATACTGTTCTAGTAATGGTGAGTCAGTGGAGATGTAATTAAACTTTGAATTTTGTTCAGATTGTTAATATTATTTGACTAGAAATTTGGTTTTTGTCCTAATCAAAGCCTCAAGGGTGTTGACTTCTGCCTCTGATCTATATGATCTTGCTCTAAAAATTTTCTTTTAACCTTTTTTTTTCGTCAAATTAATTCATCAAGCACATCCATGAACAACAAGACAGAAAATTTTGATTTAGTCGTTAATTATTTTTTTCATCCGCAGAAATGAAATAGAAGTGCTCTGCCGCTCATGTAAGCAGTGTAAATGAGCGGATCACTGTTTATGTTGATAAAATATGGTTTGATGACATAAAAATCAAGATTAAAAAAAATTGATATTAATAAATTGTAATTCAACTGCTGTTAGGATTTTTATTTTTGTAAAAAATTTCATATTCGATTCTTTCTTTTGTAATGTATATATAATAGTTAAAATGCTGGAATAAATAAATATATAAAATGACTGCCAGCTAGAGAAAAGGAGAAAGTGATGGCTAGCAATAATGCAATTTTTTTTTCAACTTGAAAAATTTAATACTAAGTAACACTTTAAAACAAAATTCAAACATTATTAGGTCGGGGAATTGATAGTTGCATAAGGCAGTTTGGCTTAAAATCAGCAGTAGTAATTAGGCCAAGAGTCATCCCAGCTGCTAACTAACTCCTTTCATGATTGAGGTGATCAATAAATAGAGGAACCTTCTTTTGCTTGACATCTCACATTTTATAAGTAACCTGCAATTGCAAATGAAGATCTTTTGAAGTCGTTTTTGTACCAATTTGAAATTGACAACGAACCCTGTTAAAGATGTAATTATTAAAAAACCAAGATATATAAGAGGAACGATAAAGGCGACGAATTTTGTATTAAGATGAAACGATTGAACTTTAAATTCTGCACCATCCTTTTTGAACAACAAAACACAAATAATATCTACACACAAATGTGGGTTTTGATAACTTCAGTGTATATGCATTAATTAGATGTTGCTGTGCTAAGTTAAATGAAAATTGCTTTCTTCTGAAAAGATAATGTTAACGTACTAAATGTTTTTATTAAGCGACGTAATATCATGTAAATGTTATTTAATTAATCACTCAACTCTATAATTATAATTATTTTTTTTAAATATAACAAGATCTATATTTTAACATTTTTACTTGTAATAATGTCAAGTCATTTAATAAAAAAATTAGTAAACCTGGAAGGATGACTGGGTCAGCATCCACTTTATAAATAAAACTAAAACACGCGGATCGGTTTTTTCGTTCCTTTTCTTGAAGCGCATAACTCAAAATAGCCGTAGACAATCACTCATTTGCACGGTGCTTTTTCACTGTTTTTTCCGAAATTTTGTATCTTGGTCCCTATTTATTGAAACATTTTTTCTTTCGTTTTGATCTCTACACGCCAAGAGAAGAGACGGTCAGGTTCCATGGGCGCGGCCAGATGCTCCAGATCCAAGCATGTGGGCTAGCTGCTCAGGGCCTAACGCCCAAGTTTGGACCATAGTTTTTTTAATTAATAATTTATAAATAATATTAGGAACATCAAGCTTTATTATTTGTGTTTTTCCGCACAGTTACGAGAATAAAATTTATATAATATTTTTTTATATTTTAAATTATATTACTCTTATTTAAAATTTACTATTTTAATTTGTCATTTATTATGAAAATTATCTTTCAATTAATTTTTTTAATTTTGTATAAAATTTTATTTAATAATAAATATAGTTTATTTTTCTCTATATTTGAATTTTATAATAAAACTTTAAAACATGATTTTTTTTCTTTTTAAAAAATAAATTGATATAATATATATCATGAATTCTTAAAATTTTTAAATTATAATGACCAAATATAAAATTATTTTAATCTAAAAGGTCAAAAATATACTTTGGATAATTTAACTTCGTTCATCAAATATGATCATTACGTATAAAAAATTGTTGAACCATCAATTTTATTAAAAATTAATTAGACATCTTTATGCATAACGCCAACTATTTGCTATGAATATTTTTTTAATACTATAGAATCAATTTTATTTAAAATAAAAATAATTAAAGTATTTTTTTTAAAGAATCATCCAATAATTTAAATATATTTTTTATGCTAATATTATTGATTATTTTATAATAACAATATATAAATAAAATGCATATATTTTCAAAAAATAATCTCCTCTTCAGCATTAAATAAAAATAAAAAAACTATTTGTTAATTCTCATACAAGTTTATACGTTAATTATAACTTTATTTTTTAAATTCAATCTTATGAAAATTATATTTTATTTTTAAAAATTCTTTATTAATCTTTTAGTTTAAATTATTATAAGTTTTTCTTTAAAAAATCAAGACATAAAAAAGGATGAATCATATTTTTTTAAAATAAAAAATTTAAGACAAATATAAAAAATAATTAAATGCAAAATTAAAATTAAAAAATTTTAAAATAATTTTATTCTGCCTCATTTGCATTTGCAGCGTAGTGCTGCCAACTGTTAACCATATATATATAGGATCACCATTTACCAGGATAAGGTACCCAATAAACAAAACCTTCAGAAGGCGGCTAGGCCAGTTATGGACTCGTCTCAGCCTGGCGAAACTATCTCATAGCCCACAGGCTAATGATCATGTATGGCTACTGAACCTTAAAAAATTAATCGTAAAAAACTAGTTTCTGAATTCTGATTCGAGCTCAATTCCGGTGTCAAATCAAAACGCCGCGCCCAACTATTGGAACCTCTTTGTAATAGCCCAGAGCTCAAATCAGCATTCAAATTTGGGTTTGGGAGAGCTCCGAGATCATGTCCACATCATCATCTAATCCCATTGTTCGATGGGCCTAGCATTAGCGGTCATTTCTAGTTCAACAACCCCCCCCTCTCTCTCTCTCTCTCTCTCTCTCTCTCTCTCTCTCTCTCTCTCTCTCTCTCTCTCTCTCTCTCTCTCTATATATATATATATATATATAAAACTCGAATTTTATTTCATTAAAAAAAAATAAGAATATATAATTGTTATGGTAGGTACTTGATATGGTCATGATACCTTTTTTTTTATTATAATAAAACTACATACATTAATAGTTAATTGTAAGAGTTAGGAGAGGAGGAGCAACCAAACTTGACATGTGCCATGACAATGAATTAATTTAGCCACAACAGCAAAATGAATAGCTCACTTTACCATTTTACATATATATATATATATATATATATATTTTCGAATAAGATTTCAGGTCAATCAAGAATTAATAATTTTTCACTTCACTTTATATAAATTAATCCAATACCAGAACATGTTTATTGAACCACCACCTCTTACATAAAGCATTAAAAAAAAAAATTCAATTTCTAGCATTTATGAAGAATTAAACCCATACTCTCTCAAAACCTCTTCATGTCTATCAAAAGACTGCTAAGTGCAAACTTGGCAACTTTTGCTATACTAGAATTATGCTGCTTTGTGACTTTTCACTGATACGTCAGCAATCAGGGACCCGGCGTGGCTTAGGAATGGTACCATTGATTAGTTCCATTTGGTTGTTAATTACCGCTTTCGCTTTGATGATAGGGTCCTTGACTTCTCCACATGAAAACGTGAAAATTAAAACTCGATCGCTGCGACTACTTTGTAGATGACAAATATAGTCGAGACGCATCCGCAACATTTAACGCATTTTCCACTTCATTTACTTCGTTATGACGAAAGCTTAAAAGGCAACGTATTATATTTACAATTACGTTGGCTTTGCTTTTCATGTTATAGCTTAGGATATGATATTCGAATTTTAAGGAGATTTAAGAAAATAATTTCTTATCAACATAAGACCAATTGAATGATTGCCTTTACGTCCAACAGCCCCAAAAGTTTAGTGCTAATGAACAACAGTTTCTTAGGTCAAAGATGTAGTAGAACACAACAATTAACAAAATCACGAACTTGTATGAAACAAAAACACATTTCATTTTATTGATCTTTTAGCATAATCGAAATACAGACCCAGATCCAGATCCAGATCCAACTCAAAGGAGAGAATTATAACAGATCTGAGAGGGTAGGCAGCTTGATTTCACCTTTACTGGAGAGAGGAATGGTGAAATTGCCAATGACAGGAAGGTCAATTGTGAGACCCAATTCCAACGCATAGTCTATATCCCAGTCTCTACCAATGTCCTTCACCAAGCTCACCAGCACACTGTGCGGCACCTTCACTGGCACATCTAACATCGTTGTGTCATTAGCTTTTAGCGAGCCAGGGTCTGGGATTGTCCCTGATGCAATCACCCTGATCCAAGTATTCAAATAGACGAATCATGTCAAGAGAAATCCACATGTTACCAATCTTCCATACATTTAATAAGGACGATTTATTTGACAAACAAGGCATTTGCACAAGCATGAATCAATTTAAAAGCCGACACAACTTCTTTAAGCATATCTACTCGGAATATTCTCCATAAGCATTGGATTCTCGACGTTGACCCAAATATTTATAATTAGATACCCTCTCATTGTTTTTTTTTTAAAAAAAAACGTCTCTTTTCGGCTGTATTCTTTTTATTTATAACAAATTCTTATGCTTTCGGCTTTCCTAACAATTTTCAAAAGGAAAGAATCATGTATTCTTTTTTTTCATTTTTTATATTAATTGTACTTTTCTACGATGAATAGTTATTCCACATGATCATCTTGAGTTAATTAATGACAATTGAAAATAATTAATCTTAATACGAAAATTATACGGAGTAAGCAATCTGATAGTTTTGGACAAATCTCACACGATCTTTGAACAATATTGTTCATATTTTAGACAAAAAGAAATCCAATATGAAAAAATATCAAGAATTAGGTAGAAGCCTAAACTCTCCGGTGAAAATAAGCAATAAAATCTCACACGATCTTTGAACAATATCGTTCATATTTTAGACAAAAAGAAATCCAATATGAAAAAATATCAAGAATTAGGTAGAAGCCTAAACTCTCCGGTGAAAATATGAAATAAAGGTCAATTTTTTAACGAAACGATGAATCTGTTAAGATCGTGAGAAGAAATATTGGGATTACCTGCCATCACTTTTGAGAACGTAGGAAATCTCGCAAATGGGGATCGCAGTTCCGTAAGGGTTATTGACTGACACCTTTGCACCATAGTCTATGCTGTCACGGTGCACGCTTTCAAGATTCACGTCGGTGACGGTAGCCTCTGGTGTTTTGACATTAGCCACCTTCTCTGCCACAAACTGCTTGGCCTTGTCTAGCAACTGAGACATTTGGTAATTGCAAGAAAAACAGAGAATTCTTAATTAGTTACAGGCTTCGTTTATTTTTTTGTTTTCCAATGAAATGATGGTAATCTCTTGACTGGCTTCTCTCTTGTATTTATATATAGTAGGAGACGCTTATCTTGACATAGTTGTTGCGTGTCCTGTCGGCGACATGGGTGAAGATACGTGGGTGGCTCGTGAGTCTTCTCGTGTATCAAGATCTGTGCTTGCGTTTTCCTTATTCGAGAATTAGGGAAAGCCTCGAAATAGCCCCTAAAGTAGCACCGATTACATTATAATCAATTGTGTCCTAAAACAGATTATTTATCGATTAAGTCCAAAAAAGTTTTTAAAAATTTCTCAAATGGGTCCTTCTTTGTATTTTGGATAATTTTATGTCAAGATCTTATTTATCAAAACATCATTTATTGACGGTAAATGTCACTAAACATTAACAAAGATTTTTTTTTCCTTGAGAGAAAAGCACTCTGATTTGTCTCTTTCCATAATTTCCTTTTCTTCCCTTTTAATTTTCTGAACACGTCTCTCACCATAATTTCATTGCACATGATTTGCAACGTGTGCATGCGCTGGGCGAAATTAAGGGTGGCTTCGCCTTACGAATGGATCCACCCTACGCGTTGAAAAGCATCGGGTATGGAACATTTTAAGGCATGAGATCAAAAAAAGGAAAAAAAAAGAAAAAAAAAGCTTCTAGTTGTGATAGTTTTCGATAATGCGAAAGTTTTTTTTTTTTTTTCTGTTTTTTAACTCGACCCAGTTAGAATTCTAAATTCATATTAGAAAAAAAATTCATGTTTGTTAAGGTATTACTAGATTAATGCCTGCTCTATGCGCTACGGTAAAATAAATGCTGAATAATAAATTATTTTTGTTTATTTTCGTAAAAAGGTAACGAAATTGGAATGATTTCAGATGTTTGAATTTGTTTTCTTTCATTGTTTTGATTATAGATAGTTGTTTGAAAAAAAAAACCGAATATAAATTTAAGTGATGATAGATGATATATTTTTTAATGATAATAAAAAAAGTATATGTGAAGATTCGATAACACCAATAAGGATTGAACCAAAAACGTAAAATACATATAAGTTATTAAAAAAAAAATTTAGCTGATTACACCCCATTATTTTATTCAACTAAAAGCATGCAACTATATGTTTTCATACAACTAAATAGTTCTAAAGAATGTTTGAGGACATGTTCGATAAATGTATTTAACTAAAGAAAAAAAATTGAATCAATAATCGAAAGCAAGTGACTAATCTTCATCTCGTTTATTCATCAAAAGTAATGTTTATTTATTTGTTTGTTTTGAAATAGTAAGGAGTGAGGTGGTACATTTGGATATGAGATTGAATGGAAAAGTAAAGATTTATTGTCAAACTTGTATATCAGCAACGGGTATGTAAAACAAATTATAAATGGTTGTTTTGTTTTCATCTTTCAAATTTAGCTCGCCTATGTTGTATTAAAAGGATAACGATGATTATTATTAACTCATGAAATAGCCAAGGTAGGAAGATGGATGAAATTCAAGTGTTTGGTAGGTTGTTTTGTTTCAAGGATTGTGGGAATCATACAAATGAGAAAAATTTTAGATAGAGATAAGCAATTTGTGGCTAAGAAGTTAGTAAAATACCTCTTATGATATATTTGTAGGAGTAAAAAAAAAATCTAATAGTAAAAAGCCGTATATTACTTGAAGAATAATGTTGAATTTTTTTTAAATATGGTACAAAAATTTATAAATGTTGGGCTAGATATGATGTAAATACACAAATAAAATAAAAATATTAAGATGGAGAATATCAAGGATTTAATCATAATTTTAGTGCACCAACTTATCATTTTTTTTCTAACCAAGTGCGTATTCTTTAATATTTGTTAATTGAGTGACTCGGGTTACAAAATTTTTCTAATCAAGTGTCTTTGTTTACTTTACGTTCATATTTCCTATTTTTGTCCGAATAGATGATTTAAGAGACCCGTGTTACGGATAATAATGATGTGGTAATACCTGTGAGACACGTGGAAAATGAAAAAAAAGGATTTGTAGATAAAAAAAGTTAGATTGTTTTACTCAAAACAAATCAACTCTCTCCCTCTCTCATCCATTCTTACTTACTAAACCGTCAAATTAGGGATAGATCATAGAGGGAAAACATAAATTAAGGAGAAAAAGGAGTCGAATAACTTGATAGAAATCATTATAATGGAAAATTAAGAGGATTGATGGAGTACTTGCATAGAAGGAAGTCGGGTAAGATTCAAAACTATTTTGTTTGAGAATCTTTTTGTATTTTGGATTTATTGACTTGGTAGGTATTGTAAGATTTTGTCATTGTGTAAAATATTCAAAAAAAAACTTTGTTTGAGAATCTTTTAGTATTTTTTAGTTGTGTAACTAGGTGTTGTTCTTGTTAGGGTGTTTGTGGAGGGATGCGTGGCGTGATATGTGGGGTATTATGTCTACAAAATAAGCATTTTTATTTGCATTATGTGTGTATGTGTTGTCGTTGTTTGTGTTTGAGTAGGCAAGCATAGGTTCTTTACTTTTTTTATATGGTCCCTAAAAGTGATCCTAAATGTTTGCTATATATGTTATAGGATGGCTAAAGGTAAAGTTGAATTTTTTTTTATGGGGGTTCTTTAATATATTTTTCAAAAATGATTAATGCTTGGTGGTAGAAAAGTATTGAAAGACATCGATGATGTTCATAACTTATGTTATCGAAACCTAAAAATGGATTGGCCTCGAAGTTGGGTTGGAAAATGTACATAGGGTTTGATTTAGGGTTCTTGGACCATTTTTGCCAATAGGTTTGAAACTAGTAAATACAAATATAGTTTTAGTTGAAAAGGGTCCGATAATTGACCAATTTCGAGCTATGCAAGTGTTTGTTGAATATTATATGTCATGACCTCGAGAGTGGGCCATGATTAATGCGAGGATCGAGAAAACCGTGAGGCCCACCTTGATCCAAGCAAGCCATTGATACTAATCTAAAGTCCTAAAATCGTCACCAACATCAAATATAATTTCCATTTCATAATAATCTTAATTTAATAGACATTTCTTCAACATTAATACATTTCATAAATTTCATGTTATTCTCATTTTAATAGTCAAGATCAATATTCATATTCAAATCTTAATACATTACCCATAGTTATAACTACGGAGTATCTAATATACAATAAATCAAAACATGCATGGGTTCTAAGGAATTATAATGAAGAACGAGTTGCACGACCAAAGTGCCAACTTCACGAAAAGTTGCCAAAAGGAAGCAATAGGCAATCCCTCAATATCCTGCAATACTGAAATAATAAGAGGTGAGCAAACCACAACTCGGTGAGTAGACATTATATAATATACTAAGGAAGAAAACGGACTACCGACGATGTTCTTAAATCCATGTCAAAATGCAATGCTTATTTCTCAAAATATATGCATATCGAAAACTCAATTTAAGTCACAAATCAAATGGTTCAAAACCATTTTGTATCAAATCATCAAGCATTTGTTCATACATACTCATACAAAAACACATATATAGGTTTTATACACATGTGGGGTAACAATGTATCATTGGGTGTGAACACCCAAAAGCCATGTCCCTTGTGACTAGGTTTTTGCGTGTTGGTTGACATATGACTAACATTACACCTCTTTTGTTAGATGGAGCATCGTATCATTGAACTCAAAGGCTATCTCTCGATAGCTAAGTTCACCGAGGTCTCAAAAATATTTTCGAAAACCAAATGTATTTATATATTTTCAAATCGATATTTAAAATACCATGCATGGATTTTGATAAATTACACATATACTTAAAATACAAACATAACATAATCATTCATATCTAAAATCTCATATTAATTTCAATAACACATGGAAATCGCTTCTTCATTCATATCAAGCCATTTTGATACAAAAAACAATTCAAATATTTAGAATATTCGTTCCTATCTAAGTTCTATTAGAATGCTTTCAAATTAATCATAAACAATGATCCATGATGGATAATTCAAGAACTTTAAAACATAGTACATAGTATAATATTCACTCATAGTATAATTGAAGAAGCTGAATGGAATTAAGGTTGTGATGAAGTCGTCCAGCTCCGAAGAATCTAGTATTATAAATGATGGATCATCCATCAATATCATATAATAAGGAATAATCCAACAATGGATTATTCTAGAATTAAAATACAAGATTATCAAATAAAAAAAATTAATTAGAAAGACTCGATCCGATAACTTGATTAGATTCTATGATCCCTTAATTGATTCTAAATAATCTCTTAATCATATTCCTTTACTAATCTTCAATCCATCTTTAAACAATCAACTAATTCTCAATTCGATTAAATGATCAATTATATTCTAATTCATCCAATAATCACTCCGTTCATCTTTAATTATACTTTCATAACTTAATTTCTCATTTTTCCTAAAATTCTTTCCAATTAAGATCTAAATTCGAATCTATCACTATTTATCATCTTTAACCTCTCAATTTCTTAAATTCATTTGATTCTACTGCAAATTAATCTCTTATTTCACTTGTCTAAGACAATTAAACACCTATGATCAGTTAATCAAACTTTTCCCTAAATGAATCTCAAGAACCCTAACCTCAATCTAAGCAATTCCTCACATAAATCATTAATGCAAAGCAATCTCAATTCAATATCATCATTCACTATACATAAACTTCACAATTTAAATATTAATGGATCAAAATTCTTATACCTTTACACTAAGCTCTTTAAATCCAATTTCTTCTTATCTTTCTCCAAGCTTTCAAAGCTCCAAGCTAGCTAAGATTCACTTAACTCAACTAATTCAACTAATTTATGGTTCTCCCAAGTTAATTTAACATAGAATATTTGGAATCAAAGATGAGAATTTAGGAGAAAATGGGAGAGGTATGACATGGAGGAGGGGAAAAAAGAAAGAAAAATAAAAGGATAGCCAAGTTGTCTCGTTTCTTATATACCAACCCTCAAAAATATTTTTTTTAGGTTATTACATTCTCCCCTCTTAATAAAATTCATCCTCGAATTTTTAAGTCCACTCAAACCTTAGTAGATGAACAATTGAGGATATTTTCTTTTCATTTCCTCCTCGGCCTCCCAAGTGGCTTCATTAGTCAAATGATTTCTCCAAATGACCTTGATAGACATAATCTCCTTATTTCATAATTTCTTAACTTAGCGGTCTACCACGGTACATCGGTATTCCTCATATGATAAATCGGGACTTAATTCCACTTGTTTGTAGTTTTAGTACATGAGATGGGTCGTGTTCATATTTTCTTAGCATAGAAATATGGAATGCCGGATATATGCTTGAGAATTATGGCGACAATGCCAATTTATAAGCTACTACTCTAATTCGACTCATAATCTCAAACGATCTTATATACCTCGGGCTCAATTTTTCTTTCTTGCAAAATCGTATTACTTATTTCATCGGAGAAATTTGGAAAAATACAAAGTCACCGATTTGAAACTCTAGATGTCTCATTATAGGATTTGCATAACTCTTTTGTCTACTATGTGCGAGTCCTAAGGCATTTTTAAATCAACTATACCTTATCGGTAGTGAGCTGAATCAATTCAAGCCCTAAGGGTTCTTTTTCTCCGACTTCACTCAACATATAGGGGATCTATATTTTCGACCATACAAGGCCTCATACGGTGCCATACCGATGTTGGAATAATAATTGTTATTGTACGAGAACGTAATTGTTGGCAAGTGATGATCCCAACTACCTGCGAGATCCATCACACATGCCCTAAGCTTATCCTCTAAGGTCCGAATTGTCCTTTCGAATGACCATCTATTTGAAGATGAAATGTTATGCATAAGTCATATAATCTTTGTTCCTTCTTTAATTAGACATAAGTCATATAATCTTTGTCCCCTCTTTAATTAGACTTATTTATACTTGAATGAGATAATGATCTTGAATTTACAAGAAGAATTTAACGAATCAAAATGAGTAAGCCTAAACCAAAACACGCACAAGTCTAAGAATACAAGAAACAAAATGAATAAACATGAAAAATCAAGTTAAATGGAGAAGCACATGGGCAAAAAGGGTGACACACGATTTAAAGAACAAATCAATACATCTATGCATGATTTAGATCAATGAGTCACAAAGGAAAAATGGATTAAACATGATTTGTATTGAAAATCACTTTCCCATATGTGAGTTGCCAAAAGGAAGAGACATAGGCGAAGGATTGAAATATGATTTGCTTTGAAAGTTACACGCCTGTGTGAGTACTTAACAAATTGAGGGACATGGGCCGAAAGAAACTCACACGATTTGCTTTGAAAGTTACACGATCTTGTGTGATATTGCAAAAAAATTTCATTCAAAAATGCAAAGAGACACACGATCGAGAAAGTAACATGGTTTGAGAAGGAATTCGGATGGCTTGGAATGGATTTTACACGACCGAAGTCATTTTGCATGGCTTGAAAATAGAATGTAACACGGTTGCGGGGAATATTACATGGTTTATGAGGGATTCCATAAAGCCGAATCCTTTGCATGACCGTAAGTGATTTAAGATGCATTTTATTTAAAGACAAAATGGGCACACATGCATGTTTATTACAAGGTATATACATATATCATTTTAAAGAAAAAGGGGATGAGAACTTTTAGCCATGCTTATATATATATATATATAAACCTTCCATTTTTTAATAAATGGATACACTACTACGCATGTACATCTTAATCCAAGCTTATCACTACGTACATTTTATTTCACGAGAAAATGGAAACACGACGGTGGGCTTGGTCACGACTTCAAAGGAAAATTTCCATGCTCGTGTTTCATATAAAACCTCCTTTTCACGTACATTTCTCCCTTATATATTTTTATTCCTTACAACTTATCAAGAACCTAAACTAATACGTACACCCATCGATTGATCCATATAATTCGAGGTAAGAACATGGATTAGAATAAAACCTATGCTCTGCAGTTAAACTAGACTTTATAAACCTATGCTCGATACCAACACTTGTCACGACTCCGGGAGTTGGCCATGACCAATGCAAGGATCGAGAGAACCGTGAAGCCTAACTCGACCTAAGAAAGCCTCGGATACTAATCTAAAATTCTCAAATCATCACCAACATCAAATATCATTTCCATTTCACAATAATCTTAACTTAATAGACATTTCTTCAACATTAATATATTTCATAAATTTCATGTTATTCTCATTTTGATAGCCAAGATCAATATTCATATTCAAATCTTAATACACTACCTATAGTTATAACTATAAAGCATCTAATATACAATAAATTAAAATATGCATAGGTTCTAAAGAATTACAATTAAAGAAAGTCACACGACCAAAGTGTTGACTTTATAAAAAGTAGCCAAAAAGAAGCAATAGGCGATCCCCCAATATCTTGGAAGATCGAAATAATGAGAGGTGAACAAACCACAGCTCGGTGAGTAAACATTATAGAATATATTATATTAAGAAAGAAAAAAAAACTATGGACAATGTTCTCAAATCCATATCAAAATGCAATGCTCATTTCTCAAAACATATGCATATCAAAAATACAATTCATATCACAAATCAAATGGTTCAAAACCATTTCATATCAAATTATCAAGTATTTTTTTCATACATACTCATACGAAAGCATCTAATATACAATAAACCAAAACATGCATAGGTTATAAGGAATTACAATAAAGGAAAGTCGCATGACCAAAGTGTTGACTTCATAAAAAGTAGCCAAAAGGAAGCAATAGATGATCCCTCAATATTTTGCAAGATCAAAATAATGAGGGATGAGCAAACCACAACTCGAGTGAATAGATATTATATAATATAATAAGACAGAAAATAAACTATAGACGATATTCTCAAATCCATGTCAAAATGCAATGCTCATTTCTCAAAACATATGTATATCGAAAACGCAATTCATATTACAAATCAAATGGTTCAAAATTATTACGTATCAAATTATCAAGCATTTTTTTCATACATACTCATATGAAAGCATCTATTATACAACAATCCAAAACATGCATAGGTTCTAAGGAATTACAATCAAGAAAAGTTATACAACCAAAGTGCTAACTTAAAAAAAAAAAAGTAGACAAACGAAAGCGAGTAGGCGATCGACCAATATCTTACAAGATTAAAATAATGAGGGGTGAGCTTACCACGGCTTAGTGAGTAGACATTATATAATATGCTTATGAAGAAAATGAACTACGAACGATGTTCTCAAATCCATGTTAAAATGCAATGCTCATTTCTCAAAACATATTCATATCGAAAACACAATTCATATCATAAATCAAATGGTTCAAAACTATTTCATATCAAATTATCAAATATTTTTTCATACATACTCATACAAAAATACATATATAGGTTTTATACACATATGGGGTAAAAACGTATCATTAGGTGTGAACACCCAAATGTCATGCCCTCCGTAACTAGGTTTCAGCATGTTGGTTGACATATGATTTAGCACTACACCTCTCCTACTAAATGGAGCCTCATATCATTAAGCTCAAAGGCTATACCCGATAGCTAGGTTCCCTATAATCTCAAAAATATTTTCGAAAGCCAAACGTATTTATACATTTTCAAATCGGTATTTTAAATACCATGCATACATTTTTATAAAATACATATATAATCAAAATACAAACATAACATAATCATTCAAATCCAAAATCACATATTAATTTCAATAGCACATTGAAATCTTTTTTTCATTCATATTAAGTCATTTCGATATGAAAAATAATTCAAATATTTAGAACTTCGTTCCCATCTAAGTTCTACTAGAATGCTTATAAATCATTTATAAACAATGATGCATGATGGATAATTCAAGAACTTTAAAACATAGTGCACAATATAATATCCACTCACGAGTATAATTGAAAAATCGAACGAATTAAGATTATGATGGAGTCACCCGTCTCGAATAATTTAACATCATAAATGATGGATCATCCATCAATATCACATAATAAAGAATAATCATTGTTAGTATAGATGCTCAAGATCCAACCCTTTTTGGGTGGATTTGACTTCTTATTGCATTATTTATATTGATTATAATAAAAGAAGTTTTTTTATTAATTCTTGTCATTTGCATTCATTCATTATATAGAATTAGATAAAAGTCCATACAATACATATTTGCATTAGTGATTGATCGAAAGATGTGAGACAAATACTAATGCACATAAATGATATCGTTAAATATTCTAAATTGTATCATGGTCAAGAATGAAAGTTGACTAAATGTGATTAGACTTGTGAGTGCTATGCTCTTACCATATGACAACAATAGGAGATCTCACACTTATTGACATAATGATGCCAAAGCAAGCACTTAGGTGATTTATGCTAGAGAACATATCACCGAACTTGACTTGTCATTAAAACCCATTTAGTTTAGTCTATGAGAATCTCATACGAGATAGGTATAATTGATCCTTAGATTTGAGGTCATCACGGTTATCTCATTGAAGGATTTATATACCTTGACACTCGTTTTAATAAATATCTATTCAAGAAATATGTGTCCATAGTAGGAGTACACCAATAGAGTATAATTAGTTTCTTCTAAGAGCCAAGGCATTTGAAAATCGAAAAAAACTTATGTGATCATAATCGAATAAGACTAATAACCAAGTTCGAGATCACACTATGATAAGTTGACATGAGGAATGAATTACATGATAACCGTGCTCATGAAAGATAATAACGGATTAGTTAATCCTCCTAGAGAATTAGATAGTTATAATGCCTTACTAGAGGTCAATCTTGACTTATGCATCAAGAGATAAAAGAGGTGTCTTTTGTTCTTGATATATTGCCAACATATCTAGGAGCCTATTGAGTCACATACATAAGTTTAAGCATTCATATGATTAAAGAGAAGCAAAGATATTAAAAAAAATTTAATTATGAAATTTTTCTACTTTGAAAAGGGTTTTCAAAAATGAAAAGTTCCCTAAAAAGGATAGTTTCATATTTTAGAAATCGGTTTTCTAATTTGAAAGTTAGTTCCAAATTTAAAAGTAAATAACCTAAAGTGAAAATGAGTTTCCTAATTTAGGTTAAATGGTATTTTGAAAAATTATTTCCTAATGTGGACCACCTAAAATTATCTAAGTTTATTTATTTGGATAGTCCAAATTAATTAATTTAGCCAAAATAATTTTAGACCAATAAGTTTAATTCAAAGCCTCGAAGGTATTTTGGTGGAAGACATGAACCTTATTGGATAAGGATGAATGTTTTAAATATAAAGATTAAAAGTTCACATGTAAAATAACTCCTAATCCTTAGAGGATTAAGAAGCAATCGCCATAAGTCCTATTTAGGATAAATTGCTGCCCATCCTTGACTTAGGAGGATAAAAAAACTCTCCCCTAGAAATAGGAGGAGAACGATGCGGTAACTAAGGGAATTAAAAGGGAGAGAGCATTCGGCCAAGAGAAAAAACTCTTTAGAGGTACACGACAAAATGAAAATAAAAAGGAGAAAATAGTTTTCTCCTAAACCCTAATACATGTAACTTTTCTTCTTCCTTTAAGGTTGTCGCAAAATTGTCCAGATTAGATTTCTATAGGAAACACTACATAAATAAAAAAAAAAGCTGGAGCTAACACTCTATCAATTTTGAGTGTTTCTTTATGGGTACTTAGATTGTGTGGATCATTGATAGAGGCCGGATACTTGGACGGTTTTTTCTGCTAAAGAATTTAGATCTATTCTACAAGAGGTAATCCTTTATTTAATACTTTAATTCATGCATATATAGTTAGTAGATTCAACGGCTTGATCTTGGGCCTTTTAGATGGAGAAATTTTTTTGTTTTATTCCGTACCACCATAGGATGTACGATCCTTCAATCCCAATAATGGATTATTCTAGAATTAAAATACAAGATTATCAAATAAAAATAGAATTAATTGAAAAGACTAGATCCGATAACCTAATTAGATTCTAAATAATCTCTTAATCATATTCCTATACTAATCTTCAATCCATCCTTAAACAATCAACTAATTCTCAATTTGATTAAATAATCAAATTTATTTTAATTCACCTAATAATCACTTCATTCATCTTTAATTATGCTTTTATAACTTAATTTCTCGTTTTTCTCAAAATTCCTTCGAATTAAGACCTAAATTCGAATTTATCACTATTCATTACCTTCGACCTCTCAATTTCTCAAATTCATTTGATTCTATTTCAAATTAACCTCTCATTTCACTTGCTCAAGAAAATTAAACATCAATTAAACATCTAGGATCACTTAATCAAACTTTTCCCCAAATGGGTCTTAAGAACCCTAACTTCTATTTACGCAATTCCTCAAGCAAATCATTAACCCCAAGCAATCTCAATTCAATATCATCATTGATTACATATAAACTTTATAATTCAAGGATTAATGGATTAAAATTCTTACCTTTACACTATGCTCCTCAAATCCAATTTCTTTTTAGCTTTCTCTAAGCTTCCAAAGCTCCAAACTAGCTAAAGTCCACTTAACTCAACTAATTTAACTAATTTATGGTTCTTCTAAACTAATTTAACATAGAATTAACTTAGGAATCAAATATGAGAATGCGGGAGAGGAATGACGTGGGGGAGGGGAAGAAAAAAGGAAAAACGAATGGACGACCAAGCTATCTCGTTTCTTATATACCGACTCCTAAAAATAAATTTTTTTTGAGTTATTACATAATGGTTTTAGTCATATCAAGCGTAAAAATTTTTCTAATTGGGAGGAAGTTAATGAACTAGTGTTAGGAGAGAATAAGTTCTTTAAAGTTAGAGAAGAAGAAGAGGATGATGTTCCTAGTATAAATGTTCATAAAGAATAAGAACATGATGACCTGGATGAGGGTTTAAATTTATATAAAAATGTAAAGACGGCAGAAATAAGCTCTTGTAATGGCATAAGTGATAATATAGATGAGGATAGGATTAATGACTTTAATGAGGATAGGGTTTATACTATGAATTGTGACTTTAATGAGGATAGGGTTGAGAATATGGTTGATAGTACATGTGATGACTTCAATGATGAGAGGGTTTAAATATGGATAAGGTTTGGATGGATAATGATGTTTTTAATGAGGATATGATGTATAATGTTGATATTTTACATCACATTATGATGGATAAAGATAGGGTTGATTAGGTTGAAAGTGTTGACAATGTGGATGAGATTATGGTGAAAAAGGTTTCAGTTGAACGGAATAAACATGGTCATAGTGTTAATGGATATGTTTATGATGGCAATGAAGATGAAAAAGAAGTACTCGTTGGATGTTAGATTTTATAATAATGATGATAATGAAGAGTTATAACACTTTATACAACAATTGAAAGCATTGAGAATAACGAAGTCTAGAGCGGAGTAGTTAAACCAAAGGGTTAAAATAGGAGATAGGATTGCTATTGATGGAATTCATATTGAAGTTCAACACATTGAGGGGTATGACGCAGATTACATTGAGCTAGTAAACATATCGGTTATGCTAACAATGAAGAAGAAGGAGAAAATGCATAGAGGATAATAAGTAGATTTGGGAGATTTGACTCAAAAAAGCTCGTTCTAAAATTTGAACTCAATATGGTATTTAGGGATCCTAAGCGAGTTCAAAGATGCTATTAACAAATATGCAGTCCATGAAAGATATGATATTAAGTATCATAAGAATATTGGAGATGAAATTAGGATCAAATATAGGAAAGAAGGTTGTCTATAGCATATATATGCTTCATATGATAGTTTCATCAAAGTTTTCCATGTTAAAAATTTTGTGCTCGAACATAGATGTAACCTAATGTTTAGGAACACCGGGATGACCAGTTTTTGGCTTGCTAAAAACTATTTTTGTAAAATAAAAGTCATGGTAGAGATGAAGTTTGAAGATCTAAAAGGATTTGTTAAGGAGGATTTTAATTATAAAGTGACCCTAACAAAAGTTAGAAGGGCAAGAGATAAAGTGTTAAACGGACTAAAATATGACTACAAAGAAAGAACATGCACTCGTTTCATGATTATATTTACGAATTGATAGAAAGAAACGATGGGATGACATCACCTACGATTAATATAAATCTATCTTTCTATCCTAACATACTACCGAATTTGACATATTTTGTATTGTATTTGATTATTGTAAAAGAGGATTTCTAGTTAGGTGTAAAAAATTTATAGGGCTAAAAAATTTTTGTTTTTTTTGAAAGGTTTAATTAAGAGATAAATCTTAGTTGCTATTGATAGAGATGGCAACAACTAAATGTTCCCCGTGACATGGGTCGTTGTTAATGAAAAGTTAAGGGATACATGAGATTGGTTCATAAAGTTATTGATAAAAGACACTGGAGATAGAGAACAATGGAACGAGTTGGGTTTGTATGACGAGATCAACACAAGGTAAAATATTTTAATTCATTTTCATATTTATGCATTTATAATTTAAATATTTTCTTATAAATTTTGTATTATGGTTTGTTTTCAAGGGTTGGTAGGAGTTATTAATGATTTATTGGGAAATTATGAGAGAAGATCATGTGCAAGACACCTATATGCAAACTAGAGGAATAAACATGTTGGTGAAAAATTACACGACTTATTTTAGGCATGTGCTAAGTCGGTTAATATACATGAATTTAAGAAATAGTTGGACTAGTCATTGAAAAAAGATGTTGATGCTTATAGAGATATCTTAAAATACAATCCAAAATATTGATACGAGGTATACTTCTCAACACAAGCTATTTATGATGTTATTGATAACAATCGATAGAGGCTTTCAATAAGAGTATTATTGAAGCTAGGTGCAAATCAATCCTAATAATGCTTGAGCAAATCAAGATGCAAGTTAAGAGGAGATTGCACACTGTAAGAGATATGATCGCCAAATAAATTAGAGATATTGACACGAGGGTTAAAAAAGAATTACATAAAATATCTAAAAAATGCATACTGATTTATACATTGGAATATAGCTCATAGTTATGAGATTAGAAATAATGGGGTTACTACAAAAGAAGGGTCTATGATGGATCCGAATTATAGAGTACATGTTCTTATAGGGTTTGATAACTTTACGAAATGCCATATTACCATACAATTTTGGTAATTATTGACAACGAATGAAGGAGAGCCTAAGGACTATGTCTATTATATATTGAGAAAAGATACATATATGGAGACATATTAGTTTATGATGCGGACAATCAATGGTGTCCAATTCTAACCTAAGATAGATAAACGTCATACTTAACCACCATCATTCTAGAAGATTTTAGGCAAGCGATGAAATAATAGATATAAAGAAGTTGGGGAACAACCTAGTGGGGGCAATTAAACCGTGTAGGCATGAAAGAAAAATGACTTGTAATTTTTGTTATGAACAATGTCAAAATAAAGTCACATGCCCTAAAAAAACAATCCGTAATTTAAACCTTTCGGACCACCACCGGAAAGATTTGTAAGACATTTTTATCTTTGAATATATTCTATTTTATTTTTTACTTTTATGTTCCATAATGTGTAATATTTATGTTTTTTTTTTCAGATGGTGAAGAGACAAAAATGATCAACTAGTATAACTGTTCCACCAAGTACACCAATACCTTCACCAAATGTTATTCCACCAAGTACACCGAGTACCTACACCAATTACTACTTCATCAAGTGCATTAGTACTTTCACCAACTACTCGCTCCACCAAGTCATTCAAGTGGTTTTTGGTTTCTAACACCAAGAGAAGTTATTATTGGACCGGTTCCGGACCATTAAGTACTCACAAAATGAAACAACCACCAAGAAGGTTTGGTTGTTATGTTGGTGGGGTAATTCTAGGCTTTTAGTATGGAATATAAGTAAAAAAAAAAAACATAATTTATGCATTATGGTTGTTTTGTTGATTGAGTGATATGCAATCCGGGCTGATACTAATATTGATGTGATGTTTGTCTTCGTGTGAATTTTATCAATTTGGTAAGACTGGTGACATATGCTATGTATGCTAAAAAAAATATAACTATTAATGTGATCGCATCATAAATATTAGAATCTTTGAGTTATGCAAAAAGAATAAGAGAAAGGCCCGGAAAAGCTACTCGTCAAGATTCAAATGCAATTTCCACGACTTTTCATGAGCAATTTACATATAGAAAAGGAAAAAGTGTAAAAATGTTACAAATGTTCTAACTTCTACTACTTCACCAACTATAGCTTTGACAATAACACATGGTTAGTCTCAAAGAAAAAGAGGGAAAAAATGCAAAAAAATCTTAAAATTAAAACTCAAGAATCATTAATATAGGTGTTCAAGATCCAACGTGTTTGCATGGTTTGAATATTATATTATTGCATATTTATTAATAAAGAAGTCTTTCTATTAATTCATGTTATTTATAACTTGATTGCATTATATAGAAGTCCATATGATGTTCATTGCTTTGATGATTGATAAATAGATGTGAAACAAATACCAATGCACTTAAATAAAATAATTAAATATCTCAAGTTATAGCATTGTTAAAATTGGATATTAAAAATATACGGTAAGACTTGTGTTTGCTATGCTCTTGCTATAGGATAAAAGTAGGAGATCTCACACCTACTAGCATGGCGATGCCTAATCAAGCACACGAGTGAATACCGTTAGAAAATATATCACTCAACATGACTTTTCATGACAACCCATTGGTATAGTCTATGAGAATATTATATGACATGAGTACAAGTATTCTTTTGACTTGAAGTAATCATGATTATCTCATTAGAGAATTGGTTGGCTTTTACATTCGTTACGATGGGTCTAATAAAGAACCGCACATGGGCGATTTATTATGTATATCGAGAATCTAAGAGAAATAGGTAGATAACTAAAATATGTAGCCAAAATCTTTTATAGGGCTTTGTAGTCGTCGAGTATTACCATTGTCAATGACCAATTGGTATGTAATATTATTTTTCATGCAAATTTTCTATTGTTGTGTTTAGATAATCTATTAAAACAACTTCATTTTTTGTAGTAATTTTGTGTTTCTTTACGCAAAGTTAATCATCTCTTGTATCTCTATTCCTCCAATGCCACTCTTTTTTGTTGTCTTCCTTTCTATGTTTTTCCTCATTTCATTAGCTATATACACATTCACAATAAGATGAAAAAGTAAATTAACGGTAATCAAATGTTATACTAACAACAAATCAAGGAAAAGATAAGTAACTCAATAGGCTTCTTAGGTGCACCCACTCATATAAGCTTCATATGAGACTCTAACGATCCCAACAAGTTTGTTCCATTGAAAACTACGCTTATGTTATTTTGAGAATGAGATGAAGGCTTAGATTTCTTAATTAACTCTATATTTTTATTAGCATTCTTGAAAATCAAATTTATTTTTTGACATCATGACTACACAAGATAAATAATTTATTATTTTATAATATTTGTGAATTGTGTATTATAGTTTCTAGTATATACATCAATTTATAAAATCTAATATATTTGATTAGCTTATATTAGTATTTTGTTTAAAAATTTTATGTTTATATTGTATAGTATGTTGTTTTTTAAAGGAGATTCAAAATTTCAACTAATTTCGGTATTATTAGAGGCTAACATTTCTAGCTCTACCTTTTCTTTTTATATGGATCAATCATGTAGATGCAATTTGAGATTATATTAGTGCTTATAGTATTGCAAGTAATAAGGGTTTAATGGCACAAAATTGCCCCAAACTATTACAATCCGATAATTTCGGACTTTTACTACTAATATGGGTTGATTGGATTCCAAATTATAATTTTTTTTTTACAAATATGATCCATATCCGTTATTTTTAGTGATCAAACAATTGATTGTCAATGGTCAATAATTTGAGTTAACATTCTAGTTTTTTTTAATAGTTAATTTAGTTAAAATATGATCTATATAAGAATGAATAGTGGTTATTCGTTAGATTTCAAAATTAAGAACGCTTATAAAAAAATTAAATAAAAATAATAAAATAGCAAAACAAAAGTACATATTTTTTTTTAAAAAGCATCTCTATTAAATTCACATTAACATAACAATTAAATTGACTAGATTAGAAGCAAAATAAAATATTTAAATCTAGTATTAACTAGATTGTTGATGATATAAATTTTTAATTTTTTTAATCACGTATTTCTATTAAATTCATGCCGACATAATCATTAAATTGACTAGATTAGAAATAAAATAAAATATTTAAATATAGTATTAACGCGATTGTCATTAATATAAATTTTTAATTTTTTTCTAATGAAGAATTTTTGTTAAATTTGTGCCGACATCACCATAAAATTATCACATTAACATACCGGCATGTTCATCACACGAGCATAAATATTTTATTTTAATTCTAATCGAGGGTTTGTACTTTTAAATTTTTTAAATATATTTATTTTTATTTTTTATTTGATTATCCGTACTTTCAAGTTTTTTTTTATGAGTGTTATTAATTTTAAAATCTAAAGAATAGCCACTATGTTATCTTTATGTACATTATCTTTTTTTACTAGCATAGAGATACATAGGGATGAGAATGAGTTAGGTATAAAACATGTATTCGTTCTATCCCGACACAATGAATATTCATTAAAAATATCCAATGATATTAAGATGAGTAAAGATTAAAAAAATATATATCCGTTAATATGATTTTACGTTAGGGATATCCACTTATACTTTACTAATATTCATTAATATATATTTTTTAATATACATGAATATAATTACACAAAATTAATAAATTAGAGACCAAAATATTTTTATGAAAAATTTGAAGACCAAAAAACTTATGATAAAAGACTAAATTACAAAAAAAAAAAATTTAAGGGTCGAAATAACTTTTTTGTGAAAGTTACAAGGACAAAATTAAATATTTTGACAAAAAAATTTTAATTCATATATTAAATAAATATTAAATAGACGGATAGAGTTTGCAAGATGATTTCTCAATGAATATAAATAAAATATTTTTTTAATACATAGATAAAAAATTAAATTAATGCTGCGGATACCTGATTCATTAAAATCTATAGAGATATAACACAACGAATCAGAACCCAAAACTCCCCAAAAGGCAAGGTGCACGAGGTGTTTTCCCTTTGGGCGAACCTTTCGTTACGGGAATCATTCGTAAATAGATTTGCTGGTTTAGCCCAAATTAATGGCCTAATTGACACCACAAGGCCCCAATTGAAAGAATAGGGCCGCAGCATGCAACATTTGGTCTCCAATCTTTAGGCATCTCTTTTTCATAAATTGCGGGCTATCTAAATCTAAATTTTAGATGAGGCTAAGTTATCATGAACGTTTTTTTTTTTTTCTTTTGATTCAATGAACGTTTTATTTAGACAAAAAATAGGTTTTTTTTTTTTAATAGAATTGGAAAAATAAGGTTAGACTCTTCATGAAAACTCGCTCAATGGCTCGATCTAGTTGTAAAATTGAAGAAATTAAAGAAAGAAAGAAAGAAAGAAAATTAACATACAAAAGTTCATTGGTTTTAAACAATATATATAAACACTGATTTTGGTCTTATTTACACAAAGTCAACATTAAAAGCATGAATAAGTAGAACAAGGATATAACCATAAGATGGCCAAAAACAGTAGGTCTGCTTGATCTGTTCTTGGAAGTGTAAAAAGCTGAGTGAACTTAAAACCTAGCAAGGAATTGCATCTGCTTGAGAAGAGGAGTTAGGGTTTCCATCAGTTTCTCACATGGATGGTTATGAATTCCTTCATAAGTCGTGACTACTATGCTCGTGTCCTTAGATAACCTTTGCACTTGTTTCTTTACGTTGCATGTATGATGTGTGCACCGGTAGTAACTCCTTTGCGCAAAATAAAATCAAAGCGTTGGTAAGAAACATTTCACAAAATAATAAAATTAATAATAGTTGAAGACTATGATCAAGCAGATTTATAACATAACTAGTGCAGGACCATGACCATGAGATCAATTAAACCAATTGCTACATTAAATAAATCTATTCTAATTGTAATATTCAATAGCAATAATGGGATTCACGACATTAATTAATAATCACTCAAAATATTTTGGTCCACATGATCAGTAAATAAATAAAAGTACGGGGAGTGACTTATTGGAATTTTTATATTTCAAAGAATATATGTTCATGTGTTTTGGATATTGTAGAGAAGGATCAGGAATTTATCCTTTATCCTTTTTATTTATATCATAAATTTATCTTTATCGTGATATCAAAGATTAGATGTTGTTAGATAAGATCGGCTGTCTTACAATACCGATATTCATACATAACCTGTAAGTCTATATATATGTGCTAATTGAGCTAAATCTCTTTTGTGTTCCTTTGCTTCTATTTATCTCTCATCATTTTTATATTCATGAATTACGAAATCTACTCAAATATTTATCTGTTAAAAAAACTTGAGACTAATAGTGTCGATTAACTAAAATATTAGTATACTCGTTTAAATCTTTGTTTTGCTCATGCAATTTTGTTGCTCATAAATCCTCCTATAATGAAATTAACATATCGTGGAAAGATAAAGTGCCGAACAAAAATAATAGGATGCTTTGCGCATGGATAGCTATATATATAAAGCTTTGGAGAATGAATAATAAAACATAGTAATTCACAAATAATGTGTGATTCACAATTCAGACAATTCACTACGTACAATATCCTCTGTATGTTGACGTCGTCGCAGATCGTGGTTGCTATTTTTTTCTGAACCCTAAACCTAGCCTTTAATGTGCCAGATATAGCTAGATTTTTTTATGGCAAAACATAAAAAATAAACCACTCCTAATGTACATATATAGATATAGTAAATATAAATATGATTATTTAATCCTGTTGATTACTAATGAATTCTCAAGAAGGATGCATGTAGTTTTAATTAGCCGAAAAAAGAGAAGGATGTCTAGTTGCCTGAGACTATTAATTAGGTAGTCAATAACTATCTACGCTTATCGAAAAAAAAAAAAAAGATAAGAAAGAAAGAGAGAGAGAAATTTCTCTCGTCTTTATTTTTTTTTTTGGATTATTTAAAACACAACAAATTGGATTGGGTTTCATCAAACATCTTTTATCTTAGAGGTTCAGTATGTACATATATGATCTTATACAATGAGAAACTTTAGTTCGCTCACCTAAAATATCAATCGGACTGATTAGTGAAGGGATTACGTATAGCATCTAAAAATGCATGCCATGCAACGTTAGATGATGCAAAAATTCTTTTTTTTTTTTTTTTCTTTTAGAGTTAGAAGCTTAATTAAGTTAAATTACTAGCAAACCTGGGATATTTGCTGTTCTTCACAGCTTTTTGTCCATATTTCCTCCATCGAAATCCATCATCAAGAATATCGTCTGCACTTCTAGTTTGGAAAGCAAATCTTGGTCGGGTTGCCTTTTTCATTCTTCCACCTTTCTTCTTATCCTTATTGCCCTTTTCTTCCTCAGCTCCATTTTCAGCTACCATAGAAGCACTTTCCATTATAGGCCTATTCTCGCCGAGCCCGGATTGACCAGAGAGAAGGCCAACCCAATCAATATCTGGAAGGACTTGAGGCTCAATTATAGAAGGGTGCAGTGAGGAGGATGGGAGTAGTGAGGGTGTAAAGAGATAGGGAGGGTTTTGGGATGTCAATTGTGGTAACGGTGGTGGTGGTAGTGATGGTAGGGCTTCTTGGCCATCCATTTGTGGGGCTACAAAGAGAATGATTAGAGAGGAACTGAGAATGTACTAAAGATTGAATATATAAAGGGGGTCAAGAAAAAGGCATATAGTGGGAGCCGGGAAGGTGAGAAGAGGTTGGACAGACCTACAAATAGAGAGATGAAGATGGTTTGCTAGATTTTGAAAGGAGAGTCCGTCTCGGTCTCAATTCCCTCTCTTGTAGCCATGGGTAAAGCCAACTACATCTCACCTACTTCTGTTCAACTGCCCTTAAGTGAAAAGGGAGGCGTGCCCAACTTATGCATATCGTTATCTCCAATGTAATATAGCATGGTATAGACTGCTATATATGCCTCTTTCCCACTCTCTCTATTATAACCAAATTAAAAGGACCTCAATTGAGACAAATGTTGAAATTTCCCTCTAGGTTAATGGATAATATTGTACTGTTTACCAACCAATATATATATTTGATGCAGGATTGTGTGCTGATTTGCACTTGCAATTTCTTTAGTCCCGTGAACAGAAATATCACTTGTATATCTCCACTTCAGCTTTAATCCAATTTTGTCATCTTGTTTTTAGATTAATGTTAGATATACAAATCCTAGCACTTTATTACTTTCTTAATTTCTTCTGAATGTCACTGGTATTAGGCAGAAAAGTCTTAAAATTATATGAAGATATTACTTCACCAGAAAAATTAGCTAGCTGCATACATAATCGCTAGGCTAAGTCTATTTGTATTATGAAGATATCCCTTTAAAACAAGATGGCATATGTGACTGCTCATTAATTTGGATAAAATTAAGACTTGCTCCTCAAACAAAACTTACGTAATGAGTGTTTAATCCTTTATCAAAATCTCAAACAAAACTTACATAATGAGTATTTAATGCTTGATTAAAATCTCAAACAACTTCAGGTTATTTTATAATGAATGGGAGACTTGCAAACTAATAAGAATCCTTGCCGCCGCCGCCATCCCCACGCCCCAAGCCCGCCCAACCCAACCACCAACACCCCCCTCCCCCCAACACACACACACACACACACCCAAAAAAAAAAAAAAAAAACAATAACAACAGGAATAAGCAGTAAAATGAGACTTGTTCTTTATTTGACACTTCGGTTTCTTTAGAAAAAGAAAAGATTTTTTTAAGGTTTCCATGCTGGTTTCATTAGCTGAACCATGGGAGGTAACCTTGAAATTTTTGCATAGGCGAGGTACTAGTTTGAGGACAGGTGCTTCAATAACAGCAATCCGAAATATTACATTTGCCTTCGATCGTTATTTGATGAAACCCATGACGTGTAAATCTCTTTTGCTGCGATCCATTGTTGTTTGATGAAATACAGAATATAAAACGCATTTGCTGTGGCTCAGCCCATCAAACAACAACATATATTTGACTACTGTCGGAGCTTTGGGAGCCCCAGCTCTTCACGCTTACATTCTTTATTGGTCCAGTTCAAATAATATATATTTATAACTAGTCCTGATCAGTTCGCCTAGCTTGGACTCACCAATTATCTTATTGGTACTTAGTACTGTAATGTGAGAATTCATGGGTTAGATGAACTGAAGCACCGCGCAATTCACTTTAATGGCTGATAAAACCAATTCATCCATACAAGAACACGTTTAAGTATGTATTCTTCATAAAGAGATTATTCCTCTTGAAAAGTGAGCCCAACACATATATACATGATACATAAAGAACTCTTATTGCAGAAGCGCAGGGCAGTATCCACATATAAAAGTAACAGAGATACAGATATTGAAATTGATTAGAATAGATGGCATCTAAAATAACAGAATAACACCTAAAACTTTAACAAAGAAGCCATCTAAAAGGCTCTCGATCGAGGATGGGAATTCACGGGCATTGTGCAGCCTAACTAATCCAAAATTAAGTCGATTAACCATTCCTGAGGGATATCAAAATTCCTACTGCTAGGTGAATTGCAAGTATTGATTGCAAAACAGAATCATAAGCAGCCCAGCTGGTTCTGAAACAAAGTGCATTTGGACCTCATATCTTCCAAATCAGCTGATGATCATCTTGTTGAGATATTCAGCTTGTTCAGGAAAATAGTCCAGTAGTTCATCCTTTGTCACCCAAACAAAGTCTTCACAGTTTCCAATTTTAAATTTGTTTGTTGCAATCACCTGGGACTTGAAAAAGAATCGCTGGAAAGGAAAAGGGAAGTTACCAACAAATAACGCAGGCAATTATTGTCAGCAATTTAAAAGGCAAATCTAGATTATCTCTGCATACCATTAGCAAATTACATGTAGGCAGATTTACATGTTGGCTTAAGGAGGCCAAAAAAAAAAAAAAAAACACTTCGTAAATATGTATACATCCACATGATATCCGTATGTAGCATTTCGTTTCACTATTAAAAGGAAAAACAACTGTCTGATGCACAGAATTCACAACATTTGTGACATATATACATTTGAGAAACACCGATTCTTTATTTTCCAATGTATAAAATATATCAAACATGAAACCATACTCAACTACATTCACATCACAATAATCCTACCTCAACTTATCTCTTGAAGTCTCTAATCCATGCCAAGAATACAGCCCATTGATGCACATATAGATAGTCAAAAAATTAATAAAACAACATTATCTTAGAATTTATATTCAACACTGGTATTGGGCCTTGTATCTCCTAGTTTATATTTTAACAACCAAAGTTCCTTCTATATTTGCAGATAACTGTGAATTTTGATACAACTAAGATGATAGTATCTTAATTCAGCTACATAAAGAAAGTTGATCCTTTTTTAACAATAATTAACGTCAAAATTATTTTTTTGCCACTCTGCTTTCGGGCTGAATGTTCACCATCTTGATGAATAGAAGAATCAAATAATGGTATACTAAATATTGGGCATAAAATATCTTCCATCCGTACTCTACTTACTGTGGGGTTAATTCCAGAAACATACCTTGTAGCCAGTGTCTTGCGCATTATCTGTTGGCTGTATGACCATGTGACCCATAGGAGCATTTCCAACAAAATATGTGTGAGAAAGTTCACCCAAGACAGACTGTAATGCAGATTCTGCACACTGCAAAGATTTGAGATTTATATGAGAAGAAGATAAAACAGGGAGAAGAGGAAATGGATAATCACATAGCAATATTCACCTTACGCAATGTCTCTTCAGTTTCATAAACTTTTTCAGGAAAATGCCAGACTGGGTTCCCACTAGGAGACCCATATGCGTTTCCATAGAGAAGAAGATAAAGTCTTCTGTCAAGTGCCCTCTGTAATGATCTATGCAAAACAAATTAAGAGGTCATAATCATTAGAATCCTGATTGTGTCTATCAGTGTAGAGCCCAAAAGGCAAAATTCACATGATTTAACCCTTTTAGCCTACACAGAAAAGAAAGCTACTCAGACAATCAGAATACATGTTCAGAATACATGTAAAATATAAAAGCTCCTTCACTACAGCATGGGCGTCGAACTATGACATTTAGCAAACAATCAGCAAGAAGTAGCTACTGTTGCTTCACTCAGGCCCCACCTTTGCACCTTAAGAAATTTAAATCACATAAAAGTACCAAATTGCTATGGACATCTTTTAGTTCCAGAGCAAGGCTATTCAGATGAGCTCGCCTGCTGCAGCAATGCTAATATTCATGCTCAAATTTGCTAGGTCGTGTTAAGAATATAACAACATAATATCTTTTGCAAAATCATTGGCACCACATAAGCAAAGGATATATAGACTGGGAAAAAACAACCCCACCCATTGCCAGAACTTTGCAAAGGACATGCATGCTTTTTACACCAACCACATATCAAGTATTTGAAGCAGGACAAACATGTCTCACGAACAAGAAAATATTTAGATACAAAATTACCATAAGATTCCTATTGTCAACATACAAATAATGTGCCAGTATAATCTATATTTCAGGAAAACGTTCTTCCACCAGTTCCAAAGCTTGTTCTAATCCAATTCCTAAATAATTTCCTTGATACCCCCAAAAAATTTCCTTTTGACCCAAACTCGGAAAAGATTGCCAATACTCCTACCAAAAACATAGACATATTAGGACTCTGTGATGCAATCTACATAATATATAATGTTTGAGAATTTATAGCTAGAGATGCCAGTCTAACAATTAATATAAACACTTGAGCAAATCCATCCGAAAGTAAATTACTCATATACAGTTTACCAAAAATTGGGAAGAAACAACATCCACTTATCTATTTCTTACTTTTTATCATTTGTCTTGTCAGCTTCTGTGATGCGTGGAGCTGGTTCATACTCAATATGGTAGTCACCTTTTCCACTAGTTACAGCAGTGCAAAAGGCAATTAGTTAGAAACAACTACAACTTCATTTGTATTTTGTTGGCTTCCTAGGATTCATAAATGTCAAAAGGTTAAATTTCACTAACCTAGAACTAGACTTGTCTAAAAACTCATCTGGATATCTGCGTCGATACTGCTGTTGCCAACGAAATCTACACAAAACCCCAAAAATAATTCAAACAGCAAATTCGGCAAAGCAAAATTGATGAACTGGTGCAATATCCAAAAAGAAACGAAATTTAAAATCGTACCCTAACTGAGAAAATAAAAGCACAGAAAATTTAAAATTTTATAAGAGAAAATGAAAAGAAAAGACAGAAACTCACGAGAACTCTCGAAATGCATAAACCACAGGGTCGATTTTGGGAATAACAACCGGTAATCTCTCGAAGAGGACAGAAGCTACGATTTTCTCTGGTTTGGTGCAAAATCCACGCTTCGTTACGAGAGATTGAGCCAATGATGTTAACGATCTTCGCATTTTGGATCTACAGAACGAAACACAATGATTTATACAGGTGAGAGTTGAAGTGAAGAAAATGACGAAAAGCCCTTCTTAAACCCTAAAATGATCAGCAAGTCAGTGGGGAAAATAGAGTGTGACGAAAATGGACCTCGACGGGAGGAGTACTGGTGACGGGAAACGGAGGTTAGTGAACCCAGAGTTTTGTTTGTTTTTCTTCTACAGGAAAACCGGACTTCCAGATTATCAACGGATAGATTATTGATGTCGTTCAAAACTAAGTACAATAGACGACCTGTCTTTTGCTTTTGTTTGCCAAAAGCAGATACGTGACTTCTTTTTTATTTTTTCTTTTCAATAACGAAGTCCAGTATTTGTTAGCAAAACAGAATCCACGAAAAAAAGGAAAAATCAAAATCAAAAATCAAAATTTCACACTCAAACACAACAGTATCATGAAGAACTTGCTCGAGAGGCGTTCACTGCTTAGTTTTCCGAGTCTGTTGGTATCCAACCATGTCGCTGATACAAGACAACTTGTAATCGGGTGTCAGCCCTGTTAGCTGAAAATATAACCTTGAATTGATAGATGCCAGCGCAAGCCAAAAGGTTTGGCCATAAGACAATTTACCAGTAATTTTGGACGAGTTATGTTAATTCACGATCAAATTAGTCCAATAATTTAATTAAAACAAGAAGAAGAAAGAGAAGATTTGACTCATCTCTATTAAGAATTGAAAGTGGCAAATTCCTCTCCTGTAAGTAAAGAAAGTTCACATGATAACGCACACGCCTTGTTCAAGCTCTATAACATTTTCCAGGAAAGACTGCTTTGGAGCCATCAATGGAAGCACATTATTACTAATTCTAAATTGTAAGTCCAAATAAAAAGAAAAAGAAGAAGCTAGGTGTACAAATACGAGAGACGAGAGAGTACGAATTACAATGGTTATCAGAACAACGGCTTTCTTCCATTTAACATTCCCAACAAATGATCAAGAACCTGCCCCCCTCCATCACGTAGACCAGAATGCATGTATTCGTTAGTTATCCATAGCCTAATTCCTGCTATCTGAGAAGCTGTCTCCGTTGCCAACTTGAAATTAACATACATATCTTCATAATAAACAGCAGCTGCAACAGGTACCTGCCAGCATTTAAAAAATCAGTAGCCCACCCCAAAGGAAAAAACTGAAGCTAATTTCTATTAAAAAACAAAGTAAAAGCAGAAGCTAGAGCTTGAAGATTGCAGAGTTCTCATTTTGAGTTTAATATAACGTGCATGTGTCGCAGGCCTATAATAGATCAATAATTATATGGAGGATTAACTAGAACATAAGGGCAGGGCACCTTGTTATTATTCAGCACTGCAATGTCATATAGGGGTGGCCAATCCTTCTTCTCAGCCAATAAATGAGCAGCATCTTTAAGTTTCCTCAAGGCATGAACTTCTTCGAACATCCATGGGAACACCATCTGCAGAAGGAATCCTTGAAATAATGAACGCAAAACAATAAAAGATGCTGGATCTATTTAATATCAGTACAAGAAGAAATCACTGTATGTTTTATATAGAGATTAACTTTTAGCATTTTAATTCATAGGCCACAATCGTACTTTTCAGAGGAAACATTTGATAGTAAATCGCTTGGGAAATTAGGTGCCTTTTTGGAAGACGATGTCTCCAAAGTTTCTAATTGCCGAACAACATCCATGCGACTAATTGCGAACTCATCAAATTAGCAGATCATGACATATGCAAAGAGAGCTCTCAAAAAAGTAAATAAATAATAAAAATTATCATGTAACAGAGGTCAATCATCCAGTTTTTCAGTATTGCAAACATTGTCCTAAGGATTCATTATATTGATTTTAATTTTTCCTCTGTTAAACATTTCAAAAACCCTTTGTCTCCATCATATTATTTGCTTGATTTCTACATGAAAAAAAAAAAAAAAAAAAAACATGATACAAAGTCACATCCATACTAGGTTTGAACCAACATCAATTGGCTTCCTCAAAGAACAATCTGTAAGCAAAGCTTTCAATTGGTGAAAGTGAAATCTGTAATCAAACTTTTCAACAACACAAAGCCTGCAGTTATGAGAACTTTTGCAAAGGCACAACCTCAACAACTGAAATGTGGCAATAAAGCAAGAATAACGTAGAGCATAGAGGAAACAAATTAAAAAAGTTTCCCTCAACCAAAAACTTCTGTTAATTAACATGAATAAGATGCATGCAAATGGAAATATATTTTTATAAGGGAGAGGACCAAAACAAAAGAAACAAGCATGGCCTCTTACAAATACGTAAATGATGTTCTCATTAAGAAAAAAAGAAAGAATACGTAAATCAGCTTTTCTATTTATTCTACCCTAAAGATCATGCACTTAATATGCTAAACAAGCTCAATAAGTGATTGTAAACACCGTGAAAGTTCATTATCTTTATAGCACAATGTTATAACTTCTTCCCACCTCTCCAGTGAAAAATACAGGGCGACCTTCTTTGACAGCCCTGATTGCATCAAATTTACCATCATACTCAGTTCGTATTCTGTGAGCAGCCCACCGTGATGAATCACCCTTGAACCAAAAGAAAAGAGGATTTAGAAAAAAAAGGAAAATTTTAAATAACCAAACTGTACATGGGTGCATCTGTGCGCTTTTGAAAGTGGAAATCTACCCAGCAAAGAAGCATTAGCTGATTTGTGCTTTTGATTGTGTATGAATTCTTCCATCATTATGGCTGTTCCACTATAACGTGCAAAGCACAGTAAAACTTGCCTACAATCAAAAGTAACTGCTAAAAGAGGAATGGGTATATCTACCTGACAATAGATGGACTCGTGCATGAGAGCATAGAGTGGGTTTGTATCAAAATCCAACCAATTCTCAAACTGCAAATAGAAATAACTGAGATTGATTCTAAAAAAATCATGGATTATTGATCAACAGAAGATCAGCAATGTTCTTACAGCATTCAAGAAGTGGTAGCTGATTTGCTTACGAGAACCTGGAACTATTGCAGGATCCCATACCCTCTCAAACCTGCCAGTTGTGGAGAAAAACAAAGCAAGGGAAAATATGATAAATAAAGGGAGAAGAAAAAGAGAAAGGAAACCTGAAGAATATAAAGTTGTAAGTTCTTTGGGGATTAAATAGCGGTTGCCTATCCTACTTTAAATAAAAAAAAGTGTTTGCATATGCCTTACATATAGTGCAAACGCTCGAAACCTGAACTGGATCCTAAACCAGAGAGACCCAGAGTTTGCAGTCCTTTTGGAGTTAAGAGCCCCCCAGATGGAAGAATCACCTGACAAAAAGGAAAAGAGAGACGAGGATGTACACGATCGATATTTTTCTTTTTTTTTCATTAACAAAAGTATAAAAATTGTATGTGCTAGATCATCACCCCGCCTCCTTCAGATTCTGCCAAATGTTTCACAACTTCACCAACAATTTCAACATCCTGAGGAAACCTCTTGTAGTACTTTTCATTCTGGTGAATAACCTGAGGATAGCATGCTCTATAGACAGACTCTGCAGTGCATCCATTTCCTAATGGAGGGGTTCCTCCAGTTAGAAGGACCTGTTTTAGCCCTTGTGGCGCAAAGCTCAGATAGGTTACTGAACAAAAACCACCATAACTCTACACCAATAAAATGAACAAGAACAAATCAAGCCATTTTGATTTCCACAAGGCAAATGGAATTTTAAAGAAGTAAAAAGACTGAAATCAGGAGTGTTCTCGGCAAACAAAAAGCCAAAACAAAATATAATCAAGTCCACAGAAAAAGCAAAAGGAAACCACTGCAGATTAATAATCTTCATACCTGACCCAAAACTGTCCATGGTCCAGCTTCAGGTACAAGACGAACTCGGATAAACTCTGCATCATTCACTATATTGTCAGCTCTAAAGTATTTCAAGTATTCAGCGATATCCTTGGCAGAATCCAATTGCGACATGGATGATGGTGTCAAAGGAGTTGATAAGCCTGTTCCTCGCTGCAAGAAAAACACACAGCAGGACCTAAGAGAGGATGAATAAAGGTAGTCAAACAGCAGTAAAATACAGGAATGTCCAAGAATTCATGCCTGGTCCATCAAAATAACACGAAATTCTTCACATGCTTTATGTATCCATCCGCTTGCTTCTGTTGGCCGTGGACACTCAAAGCCCGGGCCTCCTTGTAGATATAATAGGTATGGCAGTAGTTGTTCTTCTTTCCCAACTACAGCAAACATTTTGAATGCATAAGTGAAAGTAATAGTACGTCTAGCAAAAAAGAAAACAAAAAGGTACATAATCTGATCTAATAAAGAAACAACTCATAAATGATTATTACATGGTAACCTCTGCAGTTCAACAACCAGTTTTTGTTGAATTACTGAAATGCACGGAACATTTCAAAAGAAAAAAATTGCACGGGCGAAATCTATAACTAGAGATCACACCACATGCCTATCAAGAAATAATGCCATGGGTGGGGATTTGCAGTGATGTAGTGTTTCTAGATGCGCTTCGAGTCTCATGTATTCTTGCACATGTCTAGCACTAGGGATTTTCATTATTGAACACCTGGATATACCTAATAAGAAACAAACAATCGAGCATAGTGAAAGGACTGTGGATCATTGTAAATGCCTACTTTTGAGTTTGACCTTCACCAAAAAGCTTAAGTTTTTCGGTTTAGCTGTTTTTATGATACAGCTAACCTCCAAGTATCAATTCAAGAAAGCCACAGTTTTACAATCAGAATGAAAGTCAATGCACTGAAACGATCCTCGGATACAATTAAGTACTGACACAAACTCGTCTCTGATCCAAAGATCAATTTTGAAATTGAAACTGACAACAACATATCTAATTTTTTTTAAAAAAAATGCAATTTACTTAAAATTAAGCACGTAAACTACACAATACCATTCATTTTAACTAAGTCTCTCAATCCTGTTTTATTCCAGAAAAAATGCAAGCGACGTGATCAAATTTTCTAATCCAATACAAGTATTATATGGCTTAGTTGACTTCAGTGCTTTGGTATTTACACCATTGTAGACTTGTATGAATTATAAATACATCTCAAATAAATCGATTTGTGATCAAGTTACTAATTTTCTAATTGAGATAAGTATTTAAGTACCGGAAACCACTTCCCGAGCGAAAACGGATATTTTCGGAGAAGCATTGCGATCGTTGGAATAATCGAGAGGAACGGTGAATCGGTGGTCCCGAAAGCGGAGGTCCGGCACCGAGTACCACGTACCAGCGACATGATCCGACGTAGAGTCGGCGGCGGAGAAGGTTTCAGGCATGGCGGCGTAAGTACGTAATGAGGTCCGGCGAGAGTGGGAAAGGAGAATTTTAGTGACTGGATGTGGTGGAATAGCACGAGAAGATAAGGCAAAAGAGGAGGTAAAATGGAGGATTGGTTTGATCAAAGAGGGTGGCGCGTGACTAAATACCATTTCACAGGAGTGAGGGGATTGATAGAGTAAGGACACATGTGTCGAGATGAACCATGATTGAGTTGAAAGGAGTCAAAGAGATCTTTTGGTTGATCTGAGACGTTGGACTGGGATACTTTTGTTAAAGTCTCAACGCCATCTGTTTCGATGAAATTGTATGGATAAGGGGGTCCGATTTTAATGTTTTAAATGGCAAGCCAACGTTACATTTGTGTGTGTGGAAAACACGCTCGACAATAAGGCTCTGTTTGTTTGATAGAGTGAATATATTTTTTTAGAAAGTTGTTTTCTAAAAAAATATTTTCTGACGTTTGACAATTACATAAAAAACAGTTGAAAAATAAATTTCAATATTTATTTGATATAGAAAACTGAAATATAAAAATAGACTATAATTGTTATATTAACGAGTTTTGAGAAAACTTCAATAAGATATATTCACAATTTTACAATATAAGATGTATTTAGAAAAATTTAATAAATTTTTATAAATACTGATTCTAAAATTTAAATTCAAAAAATAAAATGTACATTTTTAACCATCAAACCAATTTATCAAAACTACTTTAGACAAAATCAAATCAATATTCACATTTAGTAAAAAAAAATTTAAGTAATCCTATCATTGTTATTTTGGTAACTCAATTAAGAATTCTTTTTTTTTTTTTTTTTTGGAAATTGAATTGATAATTTAGTCTAAAAAATAATTTTATAAATTATTAGTTATCATTTGTAAATAATTATTCGTTTGGTTTCAAAATATTAATGTTGGAATAATTTGTAACTAATTATTCATTACAATTATTAATAAAAATTTACAATGGATTAAAATTAGTCACGGATGATTGATTTAGCTGCAAATGAATAGTGTTAAAAAAATAATATATTTATCAATGAATTAATTAGTTTTAATTTTTTCATAAATAATTACATTCTTGTAATAATCATTTACAATCATGTAAGTATAGTTTAAGTGATGTTTAGAATAATGATTAAAAAAAATAGAGATAAATTATTAGAATATTTATTACAAAAATAATTTTGAGTAGTAAAAATGGTTTTTAAGAATATTTAATGCATTTATAATTTGAAAAATCAAATGTTAGTAAAAATAGAGAAAAATAATTAAATAATTAATAATAATTGATAAGAAATAATTAAAAATTAATTTGATATATTTTAAATAAAAATGAGGCAAAGAAAATATTGTTAAAACATATCGAGATGAAGGTGAGTAACGCGAAAGCGAGACAACTCATAAGAGAGACAAAAAACATTTTTCTCTTTGTTAACTCGAAAAATACTTTTCCAAAAATATTATATCATTTTTTGTTGTCTTTTTTCCTAAATGCGAAACAAACATAAAAAATATAGGAAAAACATGTTTCGAAACTTATTTTTCCCTAAACAAGCACAACCTAAAAAGTGATAAATTGTTGTATGAATTGAAGTGCAGTTTTTTTTGTTTTTGGCTAAAACACTTAGAGAATGCCTAGTCTCGATGATTCCATAGTACGAATTGTTCGCGAGAGGAGTAGAACATCTAAAATGATTTAAAAAATAATATTAATTTGTCAAGTCTATTAGAATCTATTGAATTAAAAATAAAACATCTAATATATTTTTCATAAATTTATAGTTACAAAACGTGATTTTTTATTTTTTATGATTAATTTTGATATAAAAATTTGCAATAATCTAAATAAAATACTTAATTTAAAATTTTAAAAAATATTTTAATATTTTTTATAAGATTGCATAAAAAAAAAGCAATAATTAATATAAAAGCTTATGTAAAAATTAACATATGATTTTTTTTTATTCTTATTTAACATTGATGAGAAGATTTTAAAATAAATACATTTGATTTATATATATTTATTCAAAAAATCAATAATATTATTATAAAAACTATATTTGAATCATTTGATAGTTCTCCTAAAATATTATTTTATTTAAAAATAATTGATTTTATAGTATTAAAAAAATAATAACAAATGATTGGTGTAGGTGTGTAGATGTATAGATAATTTTTAATAAAACCAATTATCTCAATATTGTATTTATTTATACATTATTGATCATACTTAGCGAGTTCAGAGTGAGCGAGTTAAATAAAAAATATTTTTAAAAAATGCAAGGTATATCTTAAACTTAAAAGAATGAAATAAAAAATTATAGAATTAATTTCAATAAATTTTAATTATATAAAGAAGAAATAAATAAAATACTTGAATTCTTTTAATTGATTTTTTTAGAAGGTTTAAGACAAATAATCTGAAATATACTTTTACTTTGTTAACACCCTCATTTAAAAATCATAAGAATCAATCATATGAATTATATTGATATATTTAAAACAATGCAAAAAAATAATATTCTAAAATTTTATTCAAAAATCCATACATAGAGAAAAATAAATCATGTTTATTAACAAATAAAATTATATAAAAAATTAAAAATTAATTTCATGAGAATTCTCATAAGAAACGACAAATCAAAAAAATCAATTTTAAACAATAAGAATAATATAATCCGATACATATGTTCGTTAAGAAAAGATAAAATAATTATGTTCTAAAATTTTATTCAAAAATTCATATATAGAGAAAAATAAATCATATTTATTAACAAATAAAATTATGTAAAAAATAAAAAATCAATTTCATGAGATTTTTTTATAAAAAACGACAAATACAAAAATTAATTTTAAACAATAAGAGTAATATAGTTCGATATATATTTTTATTCTAAATTATAAAAACATATCATAAATGTTTTATCATCGTTGTGTGGAAAATCAAGAAAATAAGGATTAGTTTTCTATAATTTTCACGCACACACACATCAAATTAAAAAATTCAATTTTTTTCTAAGTTTTAATCTAACTTCTTCAACTATTTTATGATTTGAAATCATCATGAACACTCACTTCTTACTAAGGTAAATAATATAAATGCAAAAGAGGTTGAAATTGGTGTCAATCGTGGCTTTCGTTCTTCTATCTATGCATTTAGAAGTCAAATTGCGATACAAATAAAGTTAAAGATTAAAATATTTTTTTTAAAAAAAATTAGGGATCAAATACAATAATAGGAAAATCCACATACAAATGTTCTAAAATAACCTAAAAATTAAAAAAATACTATAATATAAAGGAACAGTAATGAATAGTGCAACAGTAAAGAATTTTTACAACCAGTAGATTTGATCAGTATCTTTTACTAGGCTGAGCAAAATTAGGTAAAAACCAAACCCAACTAAACAAAAATATCAATTTCGATTCAAGTTTTAAAGCAAAAAAAAAAAAAACTTAACCAAAATTATTTCAGTTTTCGATGTTTGGTTTGGTTTTTTAAAAATTCTCAAACGGTTTACTCCGAATACCGAAGTTAGTTTTGATTTTTTTTAATATATAACAGTATAACATTTTTTTTTAAAAAAAAAAAAGCAAAGACTCAAAACCTAACCCAATTGAATACCCCAAGCCCCATTAGTCAGACGCAGTCACGCTCGTACACCCACTCTCCCAAGTCCCAAGTCCCACCGCCCACCAGCTTTATGCTCTTTAATGCTGTCTCTCTGGTCTCTAAATATCTTCTTCTCCGTTGATTATTGAATCCGTTCTACTTCTCCAATTCTCCCACCGGCGATAATTCTATACGGCACCATCTAGCACAATTTCATCCCTTCTCTGTCAAAAGAGCACCATACAAGCTACCATCCACCTCCCACCAGACAGGCAGACACCATCTACTAGCAGCAACTCATTTTTTTCATCTCTATTCAAGGTAAGAGGAACAATAGCTCCTCTCATTTGTTAATTTACCTTTTGATTTATATATACGTTAGATAGAAAAGTTGAATAAAACACTACATTAATGACACAAATAAATTCATGTTTGATTGATTGTAATTTCAATTAAGATGCTTTTAATTCACAACTGTTTTTTTTTTTTAGAATTTTAATTCATGTTTTAGTATAATTTATAAGGTAACCTTGTAAAAATGCAAGGAGCAAGAAACCATGCCTTAAACTCTAATATGATTCAAGTTAAGAACTCCTGAACAACATGAGAGAAAAAAGTAAGCCGCAAGAATTCTAGATGACATTTAATTTTGAAGAAAAGAAAAAACAACTAGTTTTAAAATCCTTAAAACTTGGCATTCTGTGTTTCATTCATCTATCAGCTACCTTAAATTCGTAATGGGATGTGAGCATATCTGAGCCGTATCTGCTAAAGGTTGCTTTACTTGGACACTTTCATGGAATCCTTTATAATGAGTTCTTATGTGCAAAAGGAATTAAGACTCATTTCTGTCTCTAAGAACAAATTCCAATCACGAATAACTTTGTTTTATTCTGGTTCATTTGATAATTGAAGCACATATATATGAAGGGAAGGGATAAAAGCTTTCTCATTGTCAATGTTTATTTATTGAACCAAATTACATGTGTTGGCAAAGCAAGCTTTCTCATTCTAGTTCCTTATCGTTGTTGCTAAGATGATCAATTCACACTATGAATGCTTTAGTTTAGCTATTTTTAAATAGTTTATTTATTTATTTATTGTAAATTGCTAAATTTAAAGTGCATTATTTTACTATTGAAGGTTATCTAGGATATCATAAATTATTTTAATTTTATAATTTTTTATGTAGATGTCAAAATCCGAAGAGATTAATGTTGAAATCTTGAGTTCAAATAATCCAGAATCAAATGTATCTCCAATCGACACACAAGTTGGCACGAGAACGAAGAGGAAATCGATTAATCGAGATCAATTATGTGTGAGCATTTCATAAAGTTTGAAGATGAAAATAAAGACATCAAGGCTAAATGCAACTATTGTGATAAGGTACTTGATTGTCATCCTACAAGAAATGACACAACCACACTCAAGTCTCATATGACTACATGCAAAAAACACTCTCATATTTTTTATATTACATAAAATCAATTAAACCTTCATCCAAATGTAGGAGGAGAAAGCACTTTTAGCACATGAAAGTTTAATCAAATTGTTACTTGGAAATGCTTTAGCTTATATGAGCATTGTAGATGAACTTCCATTTAAGTTTATGGACGGTTTGGGTTTTAAAAAGTATATGTCTATTACATAACCTAGATTCAAAATCCCATCATGATTTACGTTTTCAAGAGATTGCTACTAACTTTATTTAGATGAGAAATTAAAATTGAATCAATTATTGAACACATAGACATCTATACAAAGAATCAATTATATGTGTTTAATCGCTCATTTCATTGATAATGATTAGAAGTTGCATAAAAAGATCGAGTTTTTGTCCGATTGATAGTCATAAGGGAGTAGATTTAGGCATTGTCATTAAGAAATGCTTGATAGATTAAGAAATTGAAAAGCTTTTTACCGTTATAGTTGATAATATAAGTTCGAATGATGTGACAATTAGATACTTAAAGAATGCATTGAACTTAAAGATATTGATTCTAAGAGTTTGTTACAATTAGATGTCACAACTAGCTAAAATTCAACATATTTATGTTAGATGTGACTCAACGAGTTTGAGAGAGCTTTTAAGAGATATGATCAAATTGATCCTTTATATAGATGTGAATTTAATGACGATCATGGTGATAATGTTATTGGGCTGACTAATATTGAATTTTGGAAGGCTTATAGGAAGATGATGGGCATGTTGAAAGTTTTTTACGACCTTGCTTTGCTTATTTGGAGTTCTTTGTATGTGACTTATAATACTTACTATGAAAAGATTTGTTTGGTTGAACATGTTTGCTAAAAAGGCAATGAAGTTCAGATTTAGATGATTTTTCATTGGCTAGTAAAATGAAAGAAAAATTGAAAAAGTATGAAAGGGATATTAAGAAAATGAACAAACTGATTTATATTGTGACCATAATTGATCCTAAGTATAAATTTGAATTTGTTGAATTTTAATCAAAGAATTGTATGGTGATTTGGATGTTTAAAATATGATAAATATTGTGAAGGAATCTATATATATCATGTATGATTTCTATCGCCAGTTCTCAAAACCTAAAGGTCAAATTGGTCAAATTGGTGAGAGAATAGAAGTGTCAAATATAAATAAAGAAATAGTTGAGTATGGAGAGGTGAGCATGAAATTGGAGATAAAGATGTGTTTTAAAAAAATCAAGTGTGAAATTGAAGGTGGAGAAAATAAATCGGAGTTGGATAGGTATCCTGATGAATATTCTGAAAATGATAATGCTGATTTTGATATTTTAGAGTGGTGGAAAATAATTCTTCTTGATTTTCTATTCTTGCACAAATGGCTTGTGATGTGATGGCGAGTTCCTATTTTTATCGTTCCCTCATAATCGGCATTTAGCACTTGGAGGAAGATTTCTTGATGCTTTTAGGAATTCTTTATCTCCTATCATAGTGCAATCTTTCATATGTACTCAAGATTGGCTTAAAAATTCATCGAGACAATTTAATATTGAAGAAAATTTGCATGTTGAGAAAATTGAAGTAGATGTTTTTTTTGACTCTATATTTTCATTTGTTATCTATTTCCTCTATAGTAACTTAATAATGTTAAAGTGTTGATTTTTTAATCCTATATATATATTTTTTAGATTTAATAGTAATCACTATGATAAATGTTTGATGGATTGATGATGTTTTGGCTTTTTGGGTGTCGTGGTTAAGTTTTTAATTTTTATTTGCTTGATATAATAATTTTTTATACTTTTAATATTTGATGGATTGATGATGTTAAATGTCATTGCCAAGATTTGAAAGTAAATGGAATCCAAATTTAATTATGTATTTTGATGATGTTTTTAATATTTTAATGTTTTTTTTATTTAATTTAATGGATTGTTCTTCAATTGTGAATTTATGATGCTCAAGAGAAACAATAGTTCAATATCTACTATCCTAGTATTCTATATATTTTAATTATGAATTGTGAATATGTGATTTGAGTTAGTGCGAGATTCGAGTTAATGGTTTGCAAATATTTTTGGAAGCAGTGGAGAAGAAACAATATGGTTGGTTTTGGGCTTGCCCAAATAGGGTAAAGACTGCCGCTATAGACAGGAGGCATGCTCTTCCTCTAGGATATATTTTAAAATCTCAAATGAAGGCGCTTCTTGAAGAAGAAGCCTATAGAATTCGTATTGAAGAAGAGATTGAAAATCATGTGATAATCATATGGGTTCTCGTTAGTCGTTAGCTTTTCGTCTCCCTTCTTATTCCCGATTTGTTTATGCAATGGAAGAAGAAAATGGTGGAAGAAAGAGAGGCAGGCTTGGCTGCAAAACGAGCAAAAAAGCTAAGAATGATAGGATGAGGTATTGTCTTTAAAAAAAAGCAAGCACATGGATAGAGGCCCAAAGGCCAAAGCCCAATTGGAAAAATAAAAAAATCGATTTTAGTTTTTTATTTTTTTAATTCAGTTAACCAAGAACTAAATAAAAATTATCCGAAAGTGAATCGAATAATGGTTTGATCACTCTTGAATTTTACATAACCTGCTAAACCGGTGAAAAAATGGGGGAAAAAAAAAACCCTACCTTCTCTGAGCTCAAACCCAAAGTCTATTTTTGTCCCATAAAACGGTTCCTCTCTTTCGGTCAATTAATCCAAGTTTTGTGTTTGAATTGAGAGAAGGGGAAGTCTTTCTATTCCTTATCCTTGAGGTATTGTTTGATTACTAGAAATAAAAAGTTCGAAATGTATGAATTAAAATAAAAATTAGATAATTGAAATGATATTTGTATTCTCATATTGTGTTTGGAATACTAATGAGGAATCGAAATATAATTTAAATTTTTTAATATCTAATTTTTTATACAAATAAAAATAATAATTAAAAAATAATTTTTTTAAAGTATAATGATTATAGAAATAATAAAGATGACGGTGGTAGTGGTGGTGATGACGGTAGTTGTGGTGGTGACAATGGTGCTTCTAATGGTGGTGTTGGTGCTAATTGTAGTGGTTATAATGATGGTGGTAGAAGTAGTTGATAGACAATAAATAAATAAAATATATTATTATTTAAAAAAAAATTTATTCTCATTCCTTATTTTTATTCTCACGTTTTATATATGAATGAAGTTGTGTGTAATTTTTATTCTCATTTCTACTCTTTATTCGCATTCTCATTTCATTCATTTTAACCAAATAGCTATAACGGGAGAATAAAACTTTCATTCTCATTCATACTATTCTATTCTTGATTACCAAACAACACCTGAAAGTTCTAAACTTCTTATCAATTAATCCAAGTTTTGGATCAACAAGAAGTGTGATTGGCTTTCTGAGTTCTGATGAATTTTTTGGGTTTCAATCAAAACAATAGTCTCCGGTTCTGTGGTTCCTGAATTTACCAGTGGGCTCTAACGACTTTTTCCTTGTGCAAGTTTTAGAAGCAAATTAATCATGCTCTTGCTTCTTTTGCCCTTGCGAACTGCATCCAAATTTTGCTTTTGAATTAAACTTGCAATTGATTTTGGCTTGAAAACATTGTCACCCGCATTGAAACTCTAAGTTAAATGTCCTGCATGTTTTTGCAACTATTTAACGATTTAAGCGCTAAATATTTCGATAGAATTCAAATCATCAATGACAATCTTTATGTATTTAATATTAATATACAAATCAAGAATCAGAACAGCAGAATTGAATGGAGATAGAAAGGAAAGAGAAGAAAGAGGCGGAATCGCCCTAAGTCACTAAATTGATTAAATTGGACAATCGATTGAGTAATCAACCAGTTGCTCCTTTCCATTTTGATCCAATGGTTTATGTTAAACGGACGAAAATCCAAGGGTTTCTATTGATTCTGTACCAATACAGATTCTTTATAACAGTAAAACCTTAGTCTTTCTATTTCTTTTTTATCAAATATTAAAAGAAAATAAAATAAATTGAGTAATTTTTTTTATGGTTTTTATGGATGAATCCAAGGTAGAAGAAAATTAGAAATTAGTCCTCTCGTTTACATAAACAAATTGATTAGTTTTTTTTGTTTTATAAAAAAAACTAACCATTAACCACGTTTTAATTTCATCAATAAATTAATTTTTTTAAATTTTTTTCAATTAAAGTAACGATTTGTAGTATTTTTTGTTTCTAAATTATCTCTTTTTATGCATTAATTTTTTCATTCACACACATTTTCTTTCTTTCGCTTTTCTCAAACACACACAAAAAAAAAAAATCATCAAATTTCTACTTCTCATTTTGTTAATTTCCACTTTCTTTATCTTTCTTGAAGCAATTAAACATATTTTTATTGATGGAAATATATATTAAAAGGTATTTTAGACATTAAATTTGACAGATTTTAGCTAACATTTAACAATAAAAAAATAATTAATTTTTAAAATGAGAAAAACTAATCAATTCGTGAAAACGAAAGAGGCTAATTTATAATTTAATTCGTAAGATACGTATTATGATAAAGGAGGTTTGCTTCATTTGATTTGAATGCACTTCTCACAATTGAAATCGGATCATCCACCCACATCCTCAGATTTGGATCTCTGTATTGGATTATGACATATCAGAAAGTACCAAGGGAGAGTGGCCTTCACCTGCGCTGAAAGGCACGTGTGGATAACAATCCCGAACCATGGAAGAAAGCAACTCAAAATCGAACTACTCCATCAAGTTGGTGCAGGAGGCGCAGCCATCATGCACCAACCTCCTCCTTCAATAAATAAATGGACTGATAAATTCAACCAAAATTTCTCGCATTCACCCATTCCATCTCCCTCTCACTCTCTAGAAAATGGGCTTATTCACTTACCTCACCAAATCCTCCTCCACTCTCAAACCCAACGCTCTAATCCGCCACATCCGTTTCATGAGCAACGTCCCTGAAAACACCGTCTACGGTGGACCAAAGCCACAAAATCCACATCAAAGAATAACACTAACCCATTTAAAGCAAAAACACAAAAAAGGTGAGCCCATTACCGTTGTAACTGCCTACGACTATCCTTCTGCGGTCCACTTAGACACAGCAGGTATCGATGTTTGCTTAGTTGGTGACTCCGCTTCTATGGTCGTTCACGGCCACGACACCACCCTCCCTATCTCCCTTGATGAGATCCTTGTTCATTGCCGTGCTGTTGCTCGTGGAGCCAAAAGGCCGCTTCTTGTTGGTGACTTGCCTTTTGGGACGTATGAGTCTAGTGCTAAACAGGTGCCCATTAGAATTCTCAACCAAAAATGTTGCTCTCTTGTTGTTTATCTTAACAGTAGGTTTCTTATTTTTAAAAGTTGTGAAACAGTAGAATATTTATGTTTCGAAGTTCGTTTGGGGTTTAATGTGGGGGAGAGAGGATTTTGTGTTGTTTTGAATTTTAGGTTTTTAAGTGAGGAGTTGGTTGGTGATGTTGATGCAGTTTGGATTATGAGCAGGCAGTTGATACGGCGGTAAGGATTTTGAAGGAAGGAGGAATGGATGCGATTAAATTGGAAGGAGGGTCGGCGTCGAGAATTACTGCGGCTAAAGCAATTGTTGAGGCAGGAATTGCTGTTATGGGACATGTAGGACTTACTCCTCAGGCTATTAGTGTTCTTGGAGGATTCAGGCCTCAAGGGAGAAACATTGCCAGTGCTGTTAAGGTATGTGCGTTCATATGTTTTGTTTATGAGACGGCTTGCTTTGTTTTGTGTTGAATTTGTTTTGTTGCACAGGTTGTGGAGACTGCATTGGCTTTGCAAGAAGCAGGGTGTTTCTCGGTTGTTTTAGAATGCGTGCCTGCGCCTGTGGCTGCTGCAGCAACTTCTGCTCTGAAAATTCCAACCATTGGCATTGGGGCAGGACCTTTTTGCAGTGGCCAGGTTTATCATTTTTTTTTTTTTTTTTTTATATATATAACTTGCACACCCAAGGCTCCTAGCAGAACTAGGATTTGAACCCGTGAGCCACTACCAGTGAGCTAGAAGCTGATTGGTAGGTTTATCATATAGATTCTTGGTTTCTTTTGTTTGATATGTTGAGAAAAATGTTTGCTTTTTATGTTTCAAATTTAGACAGTAGGATGGGTGTGATCATCCCTATAAGTTTCTTCTTATGACTGAAGAATTCGATTCTCTTTGCGATTTGCCAACACCGTTGCTTGTCCAGGGGAGGTGAATGAGTTAGTACAATTTTAAACTCAAGCATTTAAAGCCGGCTACCTTCTATGTTGTTCAGAAGCAATCTTAGCATATCACACTTAAAAAGGAAGAGGGGATGATGAATAATGTCATAAGAGAAAGATTAAGAGCCATGGCTTTCCAAAGCAGTGCAAGTTAGTTTTGAATATAGGAATGTGAAGATTTCATTGCATTTGATACTCTAAAGCCAAAAGTGCATGGTGCTAGGATTTCAATCTTATTAACCAGGGCACAGGCTGTTTCCATGTTCTTCTTCTCTCCAATGACACTAGAGAAGTTATTTTACATGGCATTGGATAATCAAGATTTCTAGAACTTACAATGTGAGTGTCTGTGCTCGTGTGCACAGGTACACCAGATAATTACTTCAATAGGAATGGCATATATGTTCATGTTGCACAGCAGATGGATTACCCACCCTTCTGTGACTTTCCAATGACACTAGAAATAGCTCTGCAATTTATGTCTCTTTCCAGGAAACTTGCAAGCTTGGTTCTTAAATTTTTTCTTGAAGGTGAATGTTTCTATCCATGATGTATGTCTAATTGTTCATGCAGGTGCTAGTTTACCACGATCTATTGGGAATGATGCAACACCCACATCATGCCAAGGTTAATCCCATAATTGCCGCCCTGGTTTGTTGATTTTGTTTGCATAGCTAACATTCTGTGTGCTCAAAAAAGGATTGCTTTACCTTTTATAGGTTACTCCAAAGTTCTGTAAGCAGTATGCACATGTTGGAGATGTCATCAACAAAGCTCTAGTTGAATACAAGGAAGAAGTGACAAATGGTTCGTTCCCTGGTCCTGCCCACAGTCCATATAAAATTAGTGAAACTGAGATAAATGGTTTCGTGAGTGAATTACAAAAGTTAGGTTTGGAGAAGGCAGCAGCTGCAGCAGCTGAGAAAATTAGAATGGCTGAATCAAGTAATGGTCCAGCAAATGACTGAATACCGGTCAGTCCAGCAGATGTGCTTCTTATTCGGCTTTTCCCTTCTCCCTGATCATAAAGAAGAGTGAAATAACAGAAGTACATGTATGTTGGTTCATCTTTGAAAGCTAAGCCAGAAGTTGCATTAGTTCTTGACATCGAGATTCATTTCAAAGGAAACAAGTATTGTTGTAGAAATGATTGCATTTGTTTGTTTTCCTATTTCCTATTTATTCTTGCCTAAAAAATTAATAGAAATTAAGATATGTCATGAAATTGGATTTTTTGAGCTGTGTCTATGAGGGATTGAGGATTGCTGGAGTTTTAGCACAAAGCCAAGTCAATGCAGTTAATTTGCTTTGGTATCTACTGATGTTTCGTGTAAAAGTAGATATTTCGTGTACCGGACTAGATAGCAGGGATGTGACTGTATTTTCATCACACGAAGATTATTCGCCAAACAGGTTAATGACACAAATGACCCGAAACTTAAATAAAAATTAAAGTTGCTTCTTTTGTGCTGTTAGGGTTTATTTCCTGAAATGTTATCCTGTTGTGTAGTAAAACTCAAAGGGATATTGCCAAAAATGTCCAGTTAAAGTGAAATTGCCATTATTGTATTCTTGATTAATAGATTACAAGAAAATTTATTTCTCTTTTTTGTAGGCTTTGCTTGAATTCTAACCCAAAATAATACAGAAACAAAGATAATCCATTCATCATCCGACCAAGTATATCAAAAATTAGCTCTCATAAATCCGAAACCTCGGCTTTATTCACAAACTTCTACGCACTTTAAGGTTGTGTCTGGTTTCTGACTAAGATAGAAGGGAAAGATACTCTCCGAACATGTTTGTGAAAGAGCACAATGACAAGGACAAAAATAAAAAATCATGTGTATTTGCGGAATATTTTTTGAAAGCCATTTCTGTCTCTCTAGAGAGGAGAGACATGGAAGGCAGAACTTGGAGACACATTTTATTTTTCAAAATTCTCATCTTTATCCGTATACTTAGATCTAGACCATTCATTTTACCAGTTAATTTCCACAGTTGGATTTGAAAACACAAAAAATATACAAAGCCAACATTCTTTCGCAATGACGGGCCAATTAGGATTAAAATAGCAGCTCATGCCATATCTGTCTAGGCCCAAGTTATCCTAAAATGAGCCCCTTTAGCCTTCCCTCTTGAAAGACCTTGAGACTACACAAGAAAAACCTCCCAAGCTCCAACAATCACTTCTTCCTCCCCAATTAAAATGAGCATCATAACATTTTCTGTATCAAAGCACTCAAACCTTCTCCGCCTCCTCACATACAATACATTCCTCCGCCGCCTCTCCACTGAACCGTTGCCGCCACCTCCAGAATCACAACCACCGCAACAACAACAAACAGAACAAAAAACATGTAACTATGGCTCAATCATAACAGAAGTCCTACAACTCCTTCAGACCCCAGAAAATGAATGGAACACAACTCAACTCAATCAACTTCTTTTCCCCGACTATCCTCCTTCCTCTTCTCCTCGCCTTTTCTATCAAATCACCCGCTGCTTATCTTCCTCTTCTCAAGCGCTCGAATTCCTCAATTACCTCCTAAGTAACTCCCCTTCTTCACCAGACACCCAATCTTTACTCTCCTACACTTTCCAGGCCATTTTCGAGCTCGCTGCTCGCGAACCCGATTCAAATGTTAATCTCTCCCAGCTTTATAAAACCTCGAAAAAGTTGGATATTCCTCTCACTGTCAATGCTGCGTCGTTTCTCCTTCGCGCCTTTGGAAGGAGTGAATCGATGGAGGAATCTCTCAATTTCTTCAATGAACTTGAACCAGCTATTAAAAACACCCATATTCATAATGTTTGGCTGAGTGTTTTGTTGAGGTGTGGGCGGGTTGAAGATGCATTGAAGATGCTCGATGAAATGTTTGAGTCAAATGAGGAGTCTAATTGTCATCCCAACAATGCTACGGGGGATATACTATTTTCATTTTTGTTGAAGAGAGAAAGAAATGGAGGGTTTTTAAGTGAAGAGGAGATTGCTAATTTGGCGTTGAAGTTTGGCGAGCATGGGGTTCTTATTAGTTCGTTTTGGATGAGTCAATTGATTACCAGGCTGTGTCGGAATCGGAAGACTAATAGAGCTTGGGATCTTTTTACTGAATTGATAAAATTAGGGCTTGTCTTGGAATCTGCTACTTGCAATTCATTATTGACAGGATTAGCAAGAGAGGGCAATTTTAATAGAATGAACGAACTAATGGCAAAGATGATGGAAATGGATATTCAGCCCAGTGTTGTTACTTTTGGGATTCTTATTAATCATATGTGCAAGTTTAGGAGAGTCGATGATGCGTTGGAGGTTCTTGAAAAGATGAGTGAAGGTAAGGAGAGGGGTGGCATAAGTGTTTCAGTTGAACCGGATGTTGTCATCTATAATACGTTGATTGATGGACTTTGTAAAGTTGGAAGGCAAGAAGAAGGATTGCGTTTGATGGAACGAATGAGATCACAAAAGGGGTGCGCTCCTGATACCATTACATACAATTGCTTGATTGATGGGTTTTGTAGAGCTGGTGAGATAGAGAAGGGAAAGGAGTTGTTTGGTGAGATGAATAAAGAGGGGGTTTCACCAAACGTTGTCACGGTTAATACTTTGGTTGGTGGCATGTGTAGAACTGGGAGAGTCAGTGGTGCAGTTGAATTCTTTGTTGAGGCGCAAAGGAGAGGTTTGAAAGGAGATGTGGTTACTTATACTGCTTTGATCAATGCTTTCTGTAATGTAAACAATCTCGAGAAGGCAATGGAACTCTTCAATGAAATGTTGAAAAGAGGATGCCCTCCAGATGCAATTGTCTACTACACCTTGATCTCTGGTTTTAGCCAAGCTGGAAGGATGGATGATGCCAGTTTTCTCCTGTCAAAGTTGAAAGAGGCTGGGTTCCTCCCTGACACGGTGTGCTATAATGTTTTGATTGGTGGGTTTTGCAGGACGAAGAAGTTTCATAGAGTTTTTGAGATGATCAAGGAAATGGAGGAAGCTGGATTGAGACCTGATACTATCACATATAACACTTTGATTGCTCATGTCAGCAAAACTGGGCATTTAAAGTTTGCCCACAGATTGATGAAAAAGATGATCAAGGACGGTGTGGTGCCAACTGTTGCTACATATGGCGCTCTAATAAATGCATTTTGCTTAAATCGAAATGTGAATGAAGCCATGGATATTTTCAAAGACATGAAAGCTGCATCGAAGGTTCCACCAAACACTGTGATATACAATATCCTAATAGACTCTTTGTGCAAAAACAATAAAGTGAAATCTGCTGTTTCGTTAATGGAAGATATGAAAATTAGGAGGGTGAAGCCAAATACCACCACATACAATGCTATATTCAAAGGCCTTAGAGAGGAGAAAGATTTGGAAAAAGCCTTTGAATTTATGAATAGCATGATCGAGCATGCTTGTAATCCTGATTATATAACCATGGAGATCCTCACAGAGTGGCTCTCTGCGGTTGGTGAAATAGAGAGGTTGAAAAAATTTGTTGCCGGATTTGAAGTTTCTGGTTCAACTGCACAAAATGCTTCTGTGAGGACGTGATCCTTGAATGCGTGTGCTGTCCTGATAAGTTAGCAACGTTTAGGAGAGACCAGAAATTGCTCCAATCTCCCGTCTTTATGGTTTCTCTCTCCAGGTTGCTATGTTTGTTAGGCCTTCAAGCCGGACTTGTTCTAGAGAACTGCATTCTTCAGAGGTGTATCAGTATGAGCATGCTAATCCGGCAACTCCATCCAATTGATGGTGGATTCCTTCCTCTCATTTTGGCGAATGGGAAAAGAGAGATTGATATAGTTGTGATGCTTGTCAAGTTAATTGCAATTTGATATTTGCTTGTTGATAGCAATCCACTGCTGAATCTTTAGATACAAGGTTGAATCTTTAGAAGCTTAGCAGAGCTTAGTATGTCTTGCCAGGGTAAGTGATTTGCATGGTTAAACTCTTTCGCCGGACAGTCATCCAGTGAAACATTTGGAATGGAAATTTCTTCTGCTTTTTATCATTTTGACTTGTGTTGGCGGCCAGGAAAGGCCTGGCTTCTGTTTATGAGCAGAGCGAGCTAGTGGGATGCACGCAATCCTTCGGAAAATAATGAGATGGAAGAGGATCATAAATATATAAGCCAGTTGAACTCTACAAGACAAACGGCATGCCCAACCTTTCAGTTAAGCACATTGTTAATCCAACTAACTGTCATTTGTTTGTTTCTTCTATTTGCGAAAATCTGTCTGTTGGAAAGCTGTCAAAAGAACAGCCGTATTGAAAAATTTTAGTTTTTTTTTTTGGTCCATGATTTGGATCTCCCTGAGAAACCAAAGAGATGTCAAAACCGTTTATGTCCGAGCCCTCGAGGCTGCCGACAGGTATCGTGGATGCTTCCATCATGGAATTGAAGACGCAATATGCCATGAGGTTAGGTAAGACACCCAGACACCACATTTTTTTCCCTCTTGCTGCCATCTTGTCTTCCATGTCTCTTCCAAACATAAAATTTGACAGTAATTACCACACGATTAACAAGATTCATCTCAACCAAAAGTTCTCATCCTCGTAAATAATAAAAGTCTAATGCCTTAACAGAGGGGGAAAAAAGGGCGGATAAATGAATAAACTAATTTACTAACAGTCTACAAATCAACAAAAGGAATAAACTCTTTTACTTTTCCCTGCAGCATTCTCTTCACAGGCACAAGGCATTGATGCTTTGGAGATTCTACTTCTAGCAAAATGATACAAGTGTACACATAACCGGAGTAAAAAAAAAAAAAAAGAGAAAAGCATAAGACCAATGTCAGAGATGCCATTCTCATCTAAAGTCAGATACTTCCGGCTGCTGTGGCAGCATTGTTAGCATGCCAGGGCAGGCCAAAATTTGCAGGAAAATGATCGGAGAAGTAATCTCCTGTGGCCGGACCAACAAACTCCTCCAAACCCGCAAAGAAATCATCACTAACAGCTATATCCGAGAACCCACCAAGCTCATCTTCATCATCGTCTTCCGTTATATCTTTCTCTTCTCTGCTTAACTCTGTGTTTGAAGTATTTTGAGCTAATAGCTCATCTTCCAGGGAAGTTGCTGGAGATGAGCAAGTGGGTTTGGTTGGTGATGATGTTTTGTCAGAATCAATAGCTGTACTAGTTTGTGGTGTTGAGGTCTTCTGACGGGTGCTGCCTGCTAGAGAGTTTCTGTGTGTTGGTGCAGGGTGGTTGTGCTCTGCTGTGTAGGTCACTATGAACATTACAGGGTCGGATCTGTTTCTCTCCACTTGTTTCCGGGCCAAACACCCTTTTGAGCTGCTGCATCTGTAATAACTCCTGTATTCATAGAACAAACCAAAGTTTAATCAATTAGATATAGAAAATTTACAAGCTATGACTCGATACCAATCTGAGAAACGAACAAGAAAAGCAAGCTTAATTATTAAATACAAAAATAAAAGGAAGGCTTTGATTAAATTCAACATGGATACATAATATATTACCTTGGATATGGAGAGCCTTTGATTGGTTTTTGCCCATATTTTCGCCATGCCCACACATCTGAAGAGAGAGCCTCTGCTGGTACTTGGCATACTTTCTTCAGCTGGTTCTTTCTGTGACAACAAAAACATACAAATGAAGTTTATATATATTAGCAAAAGAGTCGCCTTTCTTTTATGAGTGTCAACCAAATCAATTTTTTTTTCCTTGTAGAAGTGAAAAGTAAGCAGATTTACCTTCTTTTGGATCGAGGTGTATGAGAATTTGCACTGCTAGTCACAGAACCGGCATGAGATTGCTTAGGCTGGGACTGTTTTTGTTGTTGTTTTGGCTGTTCCTTGGCAAAACTGGTAAAAGAAGAAAAAGAAGAGATAGGTGTGCAGGATTGTGGAGAGTAAAGGGGCTGCTGAGATTTGGGAAAGAATGGCTTGTACAGCTCATGCAACTCTCCAATAGCATTTCTTGTTTCAAAGGGATCTGGATGAGAGAAAAGATGGCCAACTTGTTCACTACCAAAACCAGAAAAGCAAGAATATTGAGGATAATAATCTGATCTATATCCACTAGCAGTAGTGTTGTTGTTGCAGTTGCTGTTGGTGGTGGTGGTGGTGGTGGTTGTGGAAGTGGTGGAGGTAGAGGTGGTGCAGCCTCTGACCACAGCATGAAGATCCCAATCAATATCCTCCATGGCTTCAGAGACAAGGTCTGTGAATCTGTACCTTCCTTCTGCAACTGATGTTACAGAGAGGAGACAAAAGAAGGCGCTGACTTTTTGAGAGCGAGGGGAAGGAAAAGTTTAGGGGATGTAATGAGTAGGGAAACGACAATAATATATAGAGAAAGAGAGAGAGAGAGAGAGAGAGAGAGAGAGGCGGGGGGGGGGGGGGGGGGTGGAGAGAGAGTGGCAATTTGGGCATCTCAATGTTTATCTTGTCCTTTCCTTTCGTTTTCTCTTCAGACAAATTGAAAACCAGTTTTGGTTTTGGTTTTGGGGTTGACTTGGGAAAATGTCAAAGGGGTTTTGTGGGGCTGGGTTGGGTTGCGACTTGTGTGGCTCTGCCTTTGATGACTGCTTGGAAAGTCCACACGGTGTGTATTTAAGTGGAGGCTTGTGAATTACCGACAAAAGAGAGAGATAAAAATAAAGTGGAAGCCAGTTATTTTTTTGTGTGGGCGCTCCTATCTGAGTTTTTCTCATCACTTCCTGGATGAATTTACCTTTCCCTTTACAGCAAATGTTGTGCACCTTTTTGTACTTTTTTTCTTCTCTAATTAACAAATTAGTGCTCCCTGTTATGCCGACTTCATTTCTTTGTTACTGAAAATATTAAGATGATTATTCTTTCTTTTTTTTTTTTTTTTTTTATACAGTGTTGAAAATATAGGTACAATGCCGTCCTAAAAAGTGTTAAGAGAAAATAACAAACTTGATTTTATTATATCATGACTTCAGTATCATCCTCTTTTGCTTTTGATAAAACCTAGAACTCTCTGAAAACCCAGCTTGATTAAATAAAGAAAATGAAAATACATAATGATTCCTAAAATCATGCCAACTATTAGTATTTGACAACATCTAGAAGATTTTACTAAATAAATCAAATTTAAGTCAAATTGAAAAGTATCCTAGAACAATAATTTTTTTTTTTTTTAAAAAAAAAGGGGTCTATTTATTTTTTTATCCTAGAATCAAATTCAAGTCACACCCATGTTTCCATTAAAAGAAAATTGAGTATAGATGTGTAACTTGTGCATGTCACAGTTGTGTAATCTTTATTTATTTATTTATTGATTAGTTTTATGATGAAGGGATATCCGTATTAAATTTAAATTCATCTCTTCGGTTCTTAAAATTTTTATTTATTATGATTTAACCATTATTTAAAAAACTGTTCAACTCTCTCAAATTCATGGCATTAATTACAAATCGCTATTCTGTATCATTGTTATCTTCGTATAAACGAACATATGAATTTAGCTTTGTATTTCAACATGAAAATTTTATCAAATATTTCTAAAAGAATTGAAAATAAAATGTTATAATCAAATGAATGGATCATGCTAACTGTTATCCTCAGAATATTGAGTCCTGAAATAATGACGAGTAAGGAGCAGATGTTTTGTAATTTTACTTTTGACACATATCAATCTCTTGCACAGATAGATGCCTGCCCACAATCAGTGGCTGTACTTTCTTCCTTAAGCACGCGTCACCAGATTCTGCTGCTCACTTCCTTCGCACGTGCGAAACTGCTTGCTGTGAAAAACACACAAGTTAAGTTGTTTTTTATTTCCACTCCAAATTTCATTCTCTCCACTACAGTATTCTATTTCCCAGGTAAAATCTATAACTGGAAGTAGCCAAGAAGGAGAAAAAGAAAAATATATACACGGACGGTGCTAGTATTGAGTGGGTTGACAGCTAGCAGATTTGGTTGGGCCCACAACTTTGCGGAGAAAAGTCATAGCCGTTACCGGTGCCTCGTGATTCAAGGCGTACCGAACTTTCCCTTTCTTACGAATCCTATGATCCAGGATCTGGCGGTCAGGATTTGATTTTAACTAATCATAGTAATTATTTTATTATTTTCTTGGCTTTAAATGTTCTCCCCGTGAAAAGATCACACGCTCGTCCTGGTTTTATAATTAAACAATTAAAAAAGAAAATTATACATAAAAAACACCTACGGAATGGTTAGAAACAAATAGTTAAATTGTTATTTTTATTTATTTTCTCTAATTATTCAAATAAACTTGTTCCTTTACATATAACTTTTTTTTTGCCATATTACCATATGATTGATAACTTTTTCAACTCAACACTACTGAATTGAAAAACCGAGCCTAATGTAAAATAAGAATAATAACGACATGAAGAATAAATTTAAGTAATTTATGTTTTAAAAGTAAGGAATAAGAATATGCGGTAGAGTGGTAAGAAATCAAGTTATATAAGTTGAATACAAATTATTTTATTAATATAATAAAATAATTAGTTTATTTTTAGTGTGCCATTTATTGTGAGATTAAGTAATAAAACAAGGTCTATAAAACCATAAATAACAAAGCAGTTCCTATTCACAACATAATTATCTTTTATTTTTATAGGGGTAAGGATAGTTTTAAACCAAATTCTGCATGCTCGTTTAAGAGTTTGTCTCTATTTTAGTTTTTTTTTTGGAAAATAAAAAAGAACTCCTCTTCATCCACTCTCCAGTCTTTCAACATATCATCTGTATCTAAAAAAGAAAAAAAAAGAAAAAAACTGCCTATAAAACAAATGACTCCGTAAGGGTCAAAGAAACTTTCTTCTTCTGTTTTTCTATGATATTTAGATTCAAATATTTGTAAAATTCGTTCACCCAAAAAATATAAACAAAAGATGATCCATAATTTTGTGTACAACTTCGTTATTAAAGATTTTCCTTTCTTGATCTAAGGCTGCAATGATACAATTAGCAATGCTCAAATTATCATCTTCAACAATTGTCATGTTCTTTTATTCAAAGTTCAAACGCTTACCCATATGGATAGCTTCTTCTTTTTTCCCTTGATAACTAAATTATTAGCATGGATGAAAAAAACTTATCTTACTCTAAAACCTACTAATAATGTTTACTTTATAAGAGAGATATGAAGAGGAGAGAATTATATATATATATATATATATATATAATTGAATTTAGGTGAAAATATTTTTATTATTTTTAGTAAGTTTGTTCTTTTTTTTTTTTTTTAATGTCTCTCTTCTCAAACTACATCTATAAACTAAGTATTGTTTATTAGTGCTTAAGTATTTTAAAATTTCTCTGGTGTGGATTCAGTGACCTTTAATTTACATAAGTTGATATCAAAACTTTAGGATGCATGACTCAATTCCATACAGCAAGTCTTCAACTTCATGGTAGCTACAAAAATATCAAAAAGTATTGAATATTAGATTTAATAGATATAAGATTTTAAATTTTATCATTAAACCATCTCCTTTAATCTATAAAAAACAACAATTTCATCTCTCTTGAGTATTTTAAAATTTCTTTAGTGTGGATCCAACCATCTTGTTATCTAAACTTTATAATGTATGATTCCATCTCATACATTCATAAAGCAGGTCTTCGACTTTATGGTGGATAGAAAAATATCAAAGAGTATCGAATATGAGATTTAATAAATATAAAATTTCAAATTTTATGGTTAAATCATCTTTTTAATCTATATAAAAAAACAATTTAGAAATTAATGGTTCACAAACAATCATCCCAATATATATATATATGTGTGTGTGATTTTTAGTTCATCCAAAATAAATAAAATGAGACTATTTCTTGTTATAAAAAAAAATATTATTTCTTTTTGTATGTGTTATGTTTTCCAATACTTCAGTGACTTTGCTAGTTAAATAATATTATTTGTCTTTTATTGTTTGTTAGATAAAATGCTTTAATAATTTAATAAAGATGTTCTAAACTTGGTTTTTGATATAAATATTGTGGAAATCCATCTAACACTACAAAAAAACAAAGGATTTGCGAGGGGAAATTAGCGACGGTCTCAAACCCGTCGCTAATTTCAATTTTTTTAAAAAAAAATTTGCAACCATTTTTTGCGACGGTTTTTGTAAAAAAACCGTTGCTAATTGTGGAAATTAGCAACAGCTTTTTGTGACGGTTTCCTCCAAAAAAAAACCGTCGCTAATTCATTTAAAAAAAAATTTCTGTAACCATTTTTTGCGACGGTTTTTGTAAAAAAACCGTTGCTAATCACGAAAATTAGTGATGGTTTTTTGCGACGATTTTTTTTAAAAAAGCCGTCGCTAATTTCAATTTTTTCAAAAAATTGAAATTACTTTCAGCCTTTTTTGCGATGGTTTTTTTACCAAAAAACATCGCAAAATTAGTAAATTAGCAACGGTCTAAAGATCGTCGCTAAACCGTTACTAATTAAGAGGGAAATGGCTATTTTTTTTAACTTTTTTAGACATTTAGCGATGGTTTTAGCGACGGTCTAAAGACCGTCGCTAAAACTTTCAACCTTCTATATAACAATTTGCCTAAAAATTTACAAGAAAAAATTTCTTCTCTCTCTTCTTCTTCTTTTTCTCCAGCGCCGATCTCCCTTCCATTTCCATTAAATCTTCCCCCTCTCTTTTTTATTTTCCTTCCAATCTCCTCCTCTCTCTCTTACTTCCGTTTCTTCCCTCCATCTCTCACTCTTTCTTCCTCCTTTTCCTCTTTCTTTCTTCCTTTCTCCCCCTTCCTCAACCGGCCATTTTCCGACCAAAATAGTCCGACGAAGCCTCTCCATCGGCGCAACCCACTCTCCTCCTTGTGTTGGTGAAAGGTCCTCCCTCATCTAACCTCTTAATTAATTTTTTAATTTTTTTCAATTATTTACTTAATTTAATTTTAAAGTTTTTTGTTATTGTTAATTGTTAAGAAATTTTAATTGTTATTAATTGTTTAATTATTAATTTAATTGTTATTAATTTTTGTTGTTAATTTAATTGTTAATTTTTATTATTAATTGGTAATTTTTAATTGTTAATTTAGTTAGTTTATTGTTAAATGTTATTTATTAATTTAGTTAGTTTAATTGATGGTTTTTGGAAAGTTAATTATTTTAGAAAATTGTTAATAAGTTATTAGCAATTGGTCAATTTAAAATGAGGATAAAAAAATAATAATAATATTTTAGACCGTTGCTAATTTTTTTACGATAAAATTAAAAATTAGTCAATTTAAAATGACGATAAAAAAATAATAATAATATTTTAGCAACGATCTAGACCATTGCTAAGACTATTGCTAATTTGTTTGCGACGGAATTAGTGACGAGTCTAGACCGTTACTAATTTTTTTGTGATAAAATTAACAATTAGTCAATTGAAAATGAGGATAAAAAAAATAATATTTTAGCAACGGTCCGGACCGTTGCTAATTTGTTTGCAACTGAATTAGCGACGGTCTAGACCGTTGCTAATTCTAAATATTAGTAATAGTCCAAAACCCTCACTAAAATTGTCACAAAACAAGCGACGGTTTTTTAATTTTGCGACGGTTGTTTTCGTTGCTAAAGTAGCGATGGTCTGAAAACCGTCGTAAAAGTTTAACGATTAGCATTTTACCGATGGTTTTTGACTGTCGCTAATTAAAATTAACAACAGATTTTAGCGAATTAGCGACGGTCTAGACCGTCGCTAATTTTTTTTTTGTAGTGTAATACGCATGGCGTGGAAGGTGTACTGTTTCTGGTTAGATATGTGATTAACTTATTTGTACAAGTATTTAAAAAAAATGTCGGAGGGACTGATGAGTTACATCAATCAATTAATGGTTTGAAATTTACTATTATTACTTGTGAAATAGCATTACCGGAAAAATAAACTCTTACGGTCACTACAATGTTAGAGTCTTACCCACATAAAGCATTTTGCATATATATATATATATATATATATATATATATATATATATATATATATATTTTATTATTATTATTTTGTGACGGCAGATGATGCAATATATGAGTGGGGTTTTAAACGAAGTAAATAGGAATTATAAATTTAATCCTATGTTTGGATATCATTCGAAACAATTCAAAGGTATTTGATTTTTTACAAATAGTTATTTTTTTGTTATTTAATACTGATATTCAAAAATTTTAGTCGTTCAATAATAAATAGTATGTAAATACTATCAAATTCCACATCAAAAAAAATAAAAATAAATTATTTATAATTTTTTATTAAATATATTATATTCATACCTTAAATTAATATTATACTCGCATGCATGCGTGCGCACACACACATACATATATATCCCCTCAACTATGTATATGTATGTTATTTCATATTTTATGGTAAATAATAAACAGTACCCAAATAATAAATATAAAAAAAAACTAAATAGTATGAATATAGAAAATTTTTATTTAATAAATAATATACAAATACCTAATTATGAATATCCATAGTCATCCCTAAGCTTACATGGGAAGTATTAAACATTTTGAATCCTAAAGACGTGGTGACACGAGGGGCATGGAAGTGCAAACGCGTGGGGTCCATGACCTAGTGGGTTGAAGAAAAACCGACCCGAATTACATAAATAATACTATAATTCATTTGTTTGACCAAATAATTTATTATTTTTTCCTCGTCAAGTGCAAGTGGGCTTGATATTTCTTTGTTATTGGTCAAATTTTCGATAAGTCAATTGAAAAGGTCAATCAAAAGGAAGTGTCACATGGTGTGTGTCATGTATCTCTGCTCCTCCGTTGTCTCTTTGGCTAACTCCAAACTTTTATATATGTTCTCAATCCTACAAACAAAATTATCACATAACAATATTATCCATTAACCAAGAATACAAAAAGACCATTAGAAAGAGTGGCCATTAAAATAGTTTACTCACAACACTTTTGTTAAGATTATCTGGTCGTTTGAAAGTTTTCCTTTTTTCATCTTTTTTTTTAGTTGCTTATGAATCAGAGAAAATGACACATCAATTAAAGACGTGGAATCTCGTTGAGAAAAGGAGCTAGTGCTAATCAATTTTTACCCTAATAAAATGACAAAATATTTGGTAGCCAAGAATAATTTTAGTTGAATATTTTATATTGATTTATCGAGAGAATTGATGAGTTTTGTTCTACTCAATATAGAGAGTAGTTGTTGTCTGCTCGATGAATTTAATATTAAAGCTCGAATATATCAACGCTTTAATTTGTGATTAAGTCTTTCACGATAAAATGTTATAGAGTTTGGTTTCACTTAGCAAGCCACTAAGACTTCCCGTGGATACTTAATTTAAATAGCGAATAATAAAATAGATAGAATTTTATCAATCGAAAGAGACAAAATTCATTAAAAGTGTAAATATCATAAATCAATATTGTTAGCTATCAAGATATTTGATGTCATTCGACAAACCGACACTTTCTAAATTATGAAGATAAATCTACTTTAAAAAACGAGTAAAAGACTAATGCTCTATTTGCAAAAAAGTAGAAACTAACTATTACGGGATAAATTAAAGGATTTAAATAAATTTGTCTAAAAAGTCTTGTTTTGTTTATCGTGTGTGATTCCGTTGGTTCTTTCCCCTTAAATAGCTTTTAATCGACAACTTTTCTTTATTTAAATTCAAACGCGAATAATTATTAGTAACTCGTTTCTTTGTTTTCTTCGTGCATATTGCCTTCGTCGAAACTGGTCGAATGCGAGAACCAAATGCATAGTTTTATTTAAATCTTATAACTTCGTTAAAACATGATTGGTTATATGACCAAACGCATCGTTTTACTAATGACTTAAGGCTCCGTCGAAACTTGATTGGTGACAAGAACAAATGCATCGTTTTGTTAAAGTTCTAAGGCTTATTCGAAACTTGATTAGTTATAAGACTAAAATGCAACGTTCCGTTTATGCCTTACTATTTTTTCGTAAGAAGACACCTTATGTAATCGACGTATATCCTTGAATTTTGAAGTGCCAATAGTAGCTTAAACAAAACCACCCTTCAAATTTCGACCATGAGTTGTCTTTTTGGAATATATATATATATATATATATATATATATATATATATATATATATGTTGAGGTGCATATTTGAATGGTAAGTAGATTAAAGGGAAAAAAAATATTTGAGTAGTTTAGGCTTAAACTTTTAGGAAAGAATAATTCATTATATTGATAATTGTATTTTTTTTCTCCTCACACAAAAAAAGTGAGTGTTATAAATTATTTTCATAGTGAATCATATATTTTTGTGAATTTTATATTTTTATGAGAAAAAAATACAACTTTCACTATAAAAAAATTTCCAAATAGCAAAAAATTCGGTGATGGATTAGAGTCTATCACTAAATAGTGATAGATCGGCTAATGAACTACAATCGGTGTGGATCTCAACTACATAATATACACGGATTAGCTACGGACATACATCTATCGCTATATTTGAAAGCAAAATATTCATGGATATTTTAGACATGGTTTAACAAGGGAATTATGAGAGACATCGACTACAAAATCTTAATTCCATCGATATTTTTTGGGTTTAGGATTAATGACAAAAATTCCATCGCTAATTACATATTTACCAAGTAAATTAGCGACGAAAAGTCCATCGCTAATATTAAATAAATGAGTGGACTTTTGAAATTCAAAATCCGCCAAATTAGCAACGGATTAGCGAGTGACATTTATGTTCATCTCCGATTAGCGACCGCATCACGTCTATTGCTAATCCTAAATCCCTAAATTACGGTTTCTCTTTCTTTTTCTTCCATTTTCTTCTTCCTCTCCCTCTCCTCCTCTAGTTATTACTGCCATCCCCACCAAAAACCTCCACAAAACCTCACTCCTCCACTCCCCGGCAACCTCCCACTCCAAACTTTTTTCTCCCTAAAAAGCCTCAAATTTCCACCTTCCTTTTTCTCCGTCCTTGTCCGAAGGTAAGTTCTCTCTCTCTCTTTCGTTTCCTAAAAAAATTTGTTATTTTTCATAATTGTTAGGTTAGTTTTAATTAATTGGTTGAATTTTATTTTTATTTTATATTTAATTTTTAATTGGTTAGGTTTATTTGTTTGTTTTTTTATTATTTAAACTTAATTAGGTTTGAATTAGGATTAATTTACTTAGGTTAATTTGAATTAGAGTTAAATTAATTTAGTTATTTTTTATTAACAATTTAATTTCATTTATATTAAAAATTGTTAATTATTTTTTATTTTAAATTTAATTAGGTTTGAATTAGATTTAAGTAAGTTAATTTAATTTAGTTTTAAACTTAATTAGGTTTGCATTAGATTTAATTAAGTTCATTTGATTTAGGTTTAAAATAATTAGGTTAATTTTGATTAATTTGTTCATTTATAATTTTATTTATATTGCAAATGATTAATTTTTTGTTATTTAAAATTTAATTAAGTTTGAATTAGGGTTAATTTAATTAGGTTAATTTGAATCAAGGTTAATTTTTATTAATTGATTGATATTTAATTTTATTTATATTGTAATTTGTTAATGATTTATTATTTAATATTTAATTAGGTGTGAATTTGGGTTAATTTAATTATTTTATTGATAATTTTTTAGATGTACTAAGATACGTCGTAGTGTATCGAATATGAGGGGTCAAAGACCTCCGAAAATTGAGAAGAGATAAGATTGGTTCTATGCTTTATGAAAGAATTAGAAGGACGAGTTTAAGATTTAATTTTAATAAAGTATTAGAGGTAAGTGATGGTCTCGATGTGTGCAAATTGATTGTTAGTTGATATTAGGGATGGCAATCCGATCCACCTCGACGGGGCCTTGCCCTACCCCATTTGGGTGGAGATGTTACCTAAAATATGTCCCAAACGGGACACGGGACGAGGGTAGGGATGACCATCCCGCCCCGCCTCTCCTTTTACCTTTAAAAATAGCAATCGACGGGGCCTCATCCCACCCCCGTCCTGTTTAGAGCAAAGATGGTAAAGAAATTATGCCTCGAATGGGGTACGTGGCGGGGACAAGAATGGCTATCCCCGCCCCACCCCATTGTCATCCCTAGTTGATATTTATGTTATCATAGTTAATTAAAAATGTTTGCATGTGTTATGTGTTTTAGATGTAGTTTTTTTGTAATCATCCGAAGTATCCGGTGGTTAGCAAAAGTCTAATTTACTAGGAAAACTTTATTAAAATTTTGTTAGATATTAGAAAAATTATTAATTAAATAATTTTAAATTACCTTGAAAATGTAGAGACAAAATAATGAGGTCCGATCGTGTGTAGATGGGTTTTAGATTAATCGATGGGTATTTAAATGATGATTTCGTGAAGAGATTTGAATAATTTATTGCATTTGTTATTACTCATCTTGAATGTATGGATGGAAGAAAGTTAAGGTGTCGTTATAATTACTGTAAGTGTTAGAACCAAAATTTTGAAGCGATTGAGATGGTTAAACACTATTTAGTGAGATACGAGTTTTATGTTCGGATATTATGATTGGATGCACCATGAAGAAATTGAGTTGGGGAGTTATGTTATGTTGAATAATTTTCATGACCACGAAAGGAGTTTCGATAAACCCCCTAACAAAATAATCCTTACATGCTCGAGCATGAGGTTAAGGATTGACTTGAAACCGAGTTTGTCAAATAGTTTAGTGAATGTGTGAGTATCCTTATTTTAGATTAGGTTTTGTTAGTAGGTAGGATTCATTGAATGTTAACCAAACTTTTTATTATGAATATCAATTTTACGATCAAAATATGCATAACCTAAATCTATGACCAAATATCTCATAAAAGATCTTAGAAAATATCATTTACAAACTCGTAAAGTCATAGTCGGAATATATTATGAACCGATATAGGTTTCGTGTACAAAGACATGGTTCAAACAGAGTAAGTATGAATGCTGAAGTTGTATTAAAAGATCTAATTATAATACGGATAAGAGTGATTATTATGGGATATTGAGTAAAATTCTACAATTAAAATATTCTATATTACCAATCAAGAGAACATTAGTGTTCAAATGTGATTAGTTTGATTACGTATCGAATGGAATTAGGGTTCATTTGTAGTATAGACTAGCGAGAGGTAGACTAACAAAGATAAATTATAGAAAGAGTTTCAACGAGATACAAACTCTTTGTTCTAGTATCACAAATGACTTAAGTGTGTTATGTCACGTATCTTAGCTTGAAATGTGATAGTTGAGATTGGTGGATTGTTTGTAAGATAAAAGTTAGTGCTATGATTGATTTGCTAGAATCATCTATTGGTGTCCAACAAAATGCGGAATCATTTTAGGAAGATGAGTTAAAAATTCAATATAATTTAATCCGGAAAGATGACGAAGAGCGATCGTTGAACGATTTAAATGGATCGTTTATAGATATAGAATTAGTTGAAGCCAATGAAAAAGATGGAAGTGAATATGAATCAAAATCGGTTGAGGGAGAGGAAACCTTAAAAAATGATTATGACGAGTTATAATTAAAGATCAATTTTATTTGTTTTATTTATTAAATTACATTATCTTGTTTATTTTATGTTTTTTAGATGCTTGTTATGTATTTTGGATGTGTTGAATTTTGCACGAGTGGCGTCTCGATAGTTAAGGAATATCCAATTTACGGGGATGATTATGTCAAAATTTTATTTGTTTTTTATAAAAAAAATTTAATATATTTTCATTCAAATTATTTTTTATTTGTTAAATTGTTTCATGTGTTATTCTAGAGATATGTCTCGTGGATTAGGTCATTCCACCCCGAGCATCCTATGCGAGCGGATTTTCTAACGGTGGCGAGTGTATGTGGTTATGACACTAATACTAGTAGCGTCTATAACGATCTCATTGATAGTGGTGCTATATATAGCCATGTCACCGATAGTGCCGAGTTCCTTTAATTATTTCTTTTGCTTTAAGAATCTCTATTGGATCTAATACTAGACGAACTATTTGGATCGTCAATAACTAGTAAGTAACATGCTTGACATGTACTAATTAGTTTTATATTTTCATATATTATTGGAATCATTATTTCACTTATTTATTATTTATTTATTTTTTTTGACGAGTTTCGTTTCATCGGGTAAGTGCTCTACTCGAATCACGGTAATATTTAAAGAGCAATTAGACCTTGCTAGCTCAACATAAAAGTATGTCTCCATAAAGATGAAAGACTACTACTTTAATGAATTTAGGATAATATATTACCTATTTTTTATATTCCATTTAAAGTATTAATTTAACATGAAATGTATTAATAAGGATATATGGGAGAGTCCGGCACGAAGGCGGTACTCGACATGCTAAACAAACTCAAGCATAAGACTAACAAACCCACATATATTATAGAGTAGGTATGGGATGCTTGGCATCGAGATTGGACCATGCCTAAGTTCCATGCCCGATCTCAACGAGCATCTTGAAACCGTATGTCGAAGACGAGTGGTATTAGTATCGACCAATCTAGGCATACAAAAGGATCCATACTTTTGATTGGGCATGTTGAACATTTAGTAAATCCTATTATCCATTGTGTTATAAATTAATATTTGTATTTATTACATTTTATATTATTTTATCTATTTTTTTAGTATAATAAATTAGGTTGTAACCTAAATCCTTACGAGGTGTTCCCGAACACTCACAAACGGAAAGATGAATCATTTATAAACAAACAATCCCGGATAATAATAGTAATTTTTTTTATTTTTGTATATATATATATATAATCTAAAAAATATTTATGATTTAATATTATAATTATTCCAATTACGTAGGAGCATGTGCAATCATTGTAAGAAGAAGTTGCTAAGGAGTAGTAAGAGGGTGATTCATCATCTTCAAATATCGACATGACTAAGATATAGTTCGATATTATAAGAAGGGAGAGGAATCATAGAGTTTATGGCTTTGAAACATAGGCATCCCAATATTACTCTCATTCGGTGCCAACTTGTCCTCTATCACATTGTGATACCCTAATGGTAATATTCGGGAGGTTACCGCCCGGTATAAAAATAGAATCAAAGAGGTGGAGGTTGACTATACTTGGCGAGTCTAGGAACATAAGCGTAAATTCCATACTCTACAAAGTTAGATGAAGATGGTGCCGATGGCATTACAAGACCTCGTAACGGACTAAAATCCCTCTTGCTAACCCCTCCACGATCCAAGAGTTCGTCGTTCCTCTCAATACCCAATAGTCGAAAGATGATGCAAAAGATGATGATGTCGAGGATTGGCTATCCTTTTTTTAGGCTTTTAATATTTTTGTACACTCGAATGCATTTATATATTTATTTATTTTCAATTTATATCATTTTTAATTTTATTAAATAATATTTTATTTTTTAATAAAGTGTTATTTTTAGTTGTTTGCTATTGCCATTAACATTAAACGATTACTAATATATATATATATATATAAATTTCTTCATTTAACGATGGATCAATGACCAAATTAGCGAGTGAAAATTAAATCTTTTTGCGACGGACACATATACGATCTCTAAATAGCGATGGATATGGCTATGGATTTATGAGAAATTTCAACGAGTATGATTTAGCGACAACAATTCCATCACTAAATAGTGATGGTTTTACGACATATTCTAGACCTAAAAGACAATTATTTATTTCGATTTAGTGACTAAAATGCTTCACATTAGCGATAGATAACTCTGCTACTAATCGGCGACGATATACATTTATGTCGCTAAAAAAATAACGATAAGGGTTTTAACTACTAAAAAATATTGTAATAAATCCGTCGCTAAATGTAAATAACGACAAAAAATGATGATTTAGTGACAAAAAAATTTGTTACTATTTTATTGTTTTCTTGTAGTATTTTAACATATCTAATAATTTATCAATCTAAATTCAAGATAATATCCATTTGTCTACATGAACTCTTTTTATATACAAGTCCATATGTAGGCAAATCCATACAAACATCGATCTCTCTTGAGCAAATTGACGAGTGAAGCAACTATGTCCACCATGCCAAAATACTTCCACAAGTGATGTAAGAGGTGAATTCACATTGGTTAGGAATGATGACAATGATTAGAAAATGTGTTTATATGCAATGATATATCCATTGATTTAATATTTTTTTTCTTTTTAGGTTGGAAGCAGTATTTTAAATTGTGTATAAAATCAAAATTGCAAGAAAAAGATAGATATCTTCGTAGCAAAATATAATTATTTTTCGACTTCATAGCTCATATTACGTGCATTTTCTCATTGATACTTTATCAATAATCCAAATTTTATAACTAGTTTCTACGCTATTTCACCGATACTTTATCAATAACCCAAATTTCATAACCGATTTTCACGTGAGGGTGTGTTAGGTTATCATACATCTATTGTGGAAGAAGTTGGATGTTTGGTTATAAATATGAGAAAAATCTCACTCCTTGAATAGCTTTTGCGGTTGAAAATGTCTAATAACACCCTACACTAGTAGTATAGTTAAACGATTCTCTATGTGTCAACATCACACAAGTTGATGAGAAATAGTCAACTTAGGATGATGTGTAAAAAAAGAGATTGTTAAATTATTTCATATCATTCTAAAAGAAACTAGGTTTTTTATTGTAAGTGTGAGGGAAAGTCTCACTTCTTGAACTAACTTTTGAAGTTGAGAAGATCCAAGAACATCCATAGTTTGAAAGGAGCAAGGTGAAATCCATCAAGTGATAGATCCTTAAAAACTTCAAACTTTTAGAAAAACAATTAAAGAATAACTAGAGACAAAAAAAAAAAAGAAAAAAGGGCACGAGTTCCTCAAGTGGTGATGATGGTACTGTTGAAGAAGAGAGGAAGAATTTTCAGAATGTCCACCACCACTAACTGTAAGGCTTTAACAAAAACCTGCATTGGCACTTTCCTTTTCCTTCTTTACATTTTCCAATGTATTATGTGATATTGACAGAGGTGTGAAGCACTTGCTATGAGACTTTGGTGGAGGATGGTTTGCTTGCTAGATATTTCTTTTTTATTCGTTATCCCATCCTCTATATGCAGCATGTTTTCGGGCTTTAGAAGTCCCCATATGGTTGGTCAAACATTTACGCTCAGTAGTCAGCACTTGTGCTCTACGTATCTAGTTAGGCATTGGGATGGAACAAGACTTTAGACTTTCGAAATACTTATTTGGTTACTTGGAGATTAGATAGGCGTATGGGTAGATAGAGACTTGAAAAGAGTTTTTGATGGCACACAATCGATTGACCACGGCGATACAGTGGTGGTTTGTGGGGTCTTAGCACATCTTTGATTTTGTTTATACAGAGAAGAGGTGAGGGAAATGTCAATTTGTCATGAGATTGGCACAGAGGAGATGTTACTCATAGATCCCTTTACTGTCAAAGAAGATAACCATCCACTAAAAACGTTCTTCATCGATAATCTCCTCTCTTTCTATCCGTTACCATGAGATAGACCGATAGAGGTAGCACTTTATAGTGGTAGGGATGTACCACACTAGTTAAAAAAGAGGTACCCCACCACAAATAAAGCAATGCCAGGTGTCACACTTGCTACCTACGCTTTTCTTCCCATTTGCGTGCGATTCATGAACTAGGCGGTGAAGGTATAAGTTGTATTCGCACACAATTAGAGCCTTCATTTGTGTCACCTCCATCATTATATGTTATCGTGACCTTTCTTGTTTGTGCACCATTAGCAATTGCAGTAAAAGTTTATGGTAGCCGAAAATGAACTTTTGTGTGGAAGCTACTTGTAAACTTATAAATGGAACAACTCCTCTAACCTCCAAAACCTTTTAAAGTTGGAAACCTGAGATTCTACCATTACAATAATCAGCCGTCGTGTCCATTTCTGTTGACGAAGTTCATTAATCAAGGCCGAAAGAGAAAAGGAATATGCCATCAAGGTTCCATTGGAGCACATGCAATATAATGCTACTCCTCATCAATTGTTATTGCAGTGAACGCAAAACCCGTAACAGAATCGTATCTTCCATCCCCTGCAAAAGCTACCAGCTTCTACCATCGTTGAGATCATGCGTTACCAAGTTGATAATTGAACACATCTAGTTGCCAGGCTTAACATGATAGAATGAAATAGTCTCGGGAGTGAGTTTATTTCCTCTCTCTCTCTCTCTCTCTTCCCCTTCCAATCCAACGACAGGTTACACAGCGTCAAGTCCATCCCTCAACTCTCAAACGTGGTAACATGAAACCGCAATCCTTCTTTCCTTCTCACATCTTTCTGGCATTACTCTGTATTTCCCCTTGAATGCCCATACACAGAAATCTCAAACCTTTTTTTTAAAAAAAAAGAAAAGAAAAGAAATACAACACCCAATTTAAAAACATCACCCCTAAAGTATCATTTTCATCCCCACGAGTATCATTTACAAGGATACAACGGACAGCAGATTCTATCTGAATCATCAAAGCAAAACTGTGCATCTAATGTGTAAAATGATAGTTGAAAATCAAAACCTACCGCATCTTACCAACAATAGGTTAATAAAATATACAACCAAAATGGAAAAAGAAAAAATTCACAGAAAACTCTACTGTACCGGATTCCTGACCAAGCCGAGCTGAAAAGATAGGATTAAAGTTAATTTCCCACCAGCTCAACAACTTGGTCTCAGAGCCACCCAAGCAAATCCAATTTGAGGTGACTGTTCCCACCACAGAAAGTGCTCCATTTGATGTATCCACCATCTCATGTAAGACATCCAAGAATTAAGGAAAATAAAATATACATCAGATGGTTTTTATCAACTAGAGCTTGTCCAAAAGGAACTAAGTCTTGAAGCAAGTTTAGCACTCTTGTAGTCCTCTCTAAGCTGAATAAACCTGTATTGGCAGTCAATCAAAGTTTAGTCATCAGAGAAATCAACACAACGTAAGAAACCGGAGAGAAGGGGTGGATCCACCATAAGAAAATCCTAAAGTGACAAGGTAAAGAACACTAACCCAAGTGTTTTGACTGAAGGAAAAAAAAATTTAGAGACATCTCTAAACCACGTCTATTGTATGGGAATGGAATCATGATTCTTAAGAAAGCATTTGACATTTCATGCAGTCCAAAAGAGTACATAGGCAAGAGAGAATTCTTTGCTTTATGAAGAACAGAATGGAAAAGATTTATGTAGCCAATCCAACTAGTTGAAGATTAAACGTAGCTCTGGTTATGTTAAATATTGCATCCACTGTATCAGAATATCAGTATTAACTGTAAAGCCATTCAAGTCAGTTCTATAAAAATAAACAAAAAACACTGAAGATACCTTTGTGCATCTTTGCGTATACTGGGGGTTCCCTCAAACAAAGTGGAAAGACTTTCAGGAGCAACAATAAAGACATTGGCCATTCTGGAGACAAAAATTTCCCTTAGTAAAATGAGGTAAGGAGTTCTACATCAGTACTGTAATCTTGACAAGGTCTTGCAACTTACATGCCCAACAACTCAAACTTCTCATCAACAGAAGGAGCATTAAAACTCCGCACAAATTCTCCATACTCGGTTATATCACGTTTCAACCGCAGTCCTCCACTGCAGAATAGAACATAAAAATAGATCAATATGTAAAATGATTCGTTGGTGCCATACACATCAAATATTAGAATTCTTTCAAAACTAACAAACGGAAATCACAAAATTTGTTTACAGTTTACCTAATAAATAAGTTAACGAACTTTGGAAGAGAATAATAAAAAAAAAAAACAAACTGAATTCCAAAGCAATTAAACTGGGGATTTCCAACAAAAGAAATCATGCTCCCCAACCGATCATGAATTACAAGCAACTTATATGCGCATGAGAAAGCTCCAAACCAACCGAAGACAACATAAATTTCAGATCCAGCATTTCCCCTTTTCCGGATGTTCACAAGTCAGGAAAGATTTCAATTCTCAAGGTCTCAACATTTCTTTCTTAGATTTAAAAAAAAAAAACACCCTGACAAATTCAGAATGGCTTGCTAGGAATTATGACCAATGCTGTCACATGCAGTCACCAATTGAAACATGCTTCTTTTTACAAATAACATCAATCATAACCATTAATGCCAACCAAAGGTTCACCAAGCTACTGAGTATAAATGTTAGGTAATTTAATGCATGAAGCATTGGCAAGGCAAATTACCTGGGATTAAAAGTGAACTTCTGCCAATGATTAAGAAGCCCCTTGTGTAAGCGGTTTCCCTGAAATGATAATTGTCTCCATGTTAAGTTTCAACATTAGTACTCTTTCTTCAAATTACAAAAATGTTCCCTTCAGATAAGGTGAGTATAAACTTAAAGAAGAAAACATATATGCATGTGAATTGCCATCCCACACTACCTCACTTCCCCAAGAATGAGTACAGAATATGTTGGCTTACCACTGTATTAAGTGAAATTACAGGTGTCTCAGTCATATTTCTGGAAATCATAATGATCTCCCTTGTCAGATTACATTCCAGGAATGCTTATAGTATGGGAGGGAAGGTGTCAAATTTGACCAACCGTTGAGAATGATGGTGTAAGAGATAAGATTTTCAATTTTGAGTCATGTGTTAGAAATGGCACCAGTTATATTTTGGAAATGCTGATCAATCTGATGGAATTATAATTTTTTTTTTTTTTAAAGACCATCTCCAGTTATAGCCTTGCCAAAGCAGTGTCCTGAGAGAGGTGAAAGAGTCCACCTAATAGTTTGAATACAAATGAACGCCTATTTTCACTTAAAGCTCAGGGGCTGTGACTGTTGTACCAAAAAGCAAAAAGAAAAAGAAAAAAAGAGGAGGAGGAGAGGAGGAGGAGGAGAGAGAGAACAAAACCAGGGAAGCAATAATAGAAAATGGAATGCTCAAAATAGTCTTGTTGAAGCAATATCTCCTACAATGTGCCAGGACATTCTTGTGTGAGAAATAATAAAAAGGCAACCTAAAAGTACACATGCCATTCTTCCTTTGACAGTGCACATAAAAACATCTTTATTTGCAGATGCATGGGCAATCATCACTCATAACTGAGGCGCAAACTTGGACAGCCAACTGCATAAAGAAGAGTCAAAAGAATCTCAGAGAGAGACTACTTACCAATTCAGTCAGGAATGCTTGTTTATTAAGACCTTCCAATGCAGTGAATGCAGCTTCAAGCACACGCGAAAGATATGCCACAACTCTTAACCAAGAGAAATAAAGCAGTTACTATCAACAATATAACTGAAATAGTGTATTCTTTTGATCAGAAAATACTATTTGACAAGCAGATAGATGATGGTAAAAAATGAATTGATTTGATACTTGGATTCATAATATTAATAGGTGTACGACTAAACTTGGTTTGAGACTTGGGACCTCTGGGAATTAAAATAGTAGGAGCTTTGTGTTGTCAAATAGAAACTCCCACTCACCAAGTGTTGACCAGCAAATACACAAACGATTAAATTTATAAGAATCCTAGAAATAAGTCTTTTGAGCGACAAAAACAGAAAACTAGGTGAAAAAAAAAGTCCATGTTAAACTCCCTGAAATGGATTGACTTTGTATCACTTATTTCTCAGAAAACCCAACAAATATGCTTTTAGGTCAAAATGCAAGTTTAAGTTCATCAAGCTCAATGTACCTTGTGCAAGCATTTGTGGGACGATGATCAGGAGCCATTCCATCATCAGGTGACCGATAATCTGTTGCCTTTTGTTCAGCTGATAGCAATCGCTCTACCTGTGTGGGAGTTTCCCAAGGAAAATTATAAGAGTGAGAACTAAAAAAATTGGCAGAGAACAGATCCGCAAGACATGGAGGATGGTAGCATATCAATCAATAGATCAAGAGCTTTTCTCTCTGGATATAAAGATGACTAGAAAAAATAGGATGAAGCATTGTACTAAATATGATGCCACACAAATAAAACCATTAGAGAATTAAAGACTTGCATGTGTCCATCAGAATCCATGCACTGTTAAAGTAAAAGACTAGGAGTTAAGAACAAACCTCAGCCATAACAGTTTCAATGCATTGTTGAAGCCCCTTATAAGCTGCAGCCTCAGCACTGGACATAGCTGTTGCCATTTCTTCGCATGAAGCAGCATGTGCACCATCCACAGGTAGTAAGAGACGAGATATAGAGTTTGCAAAATACTGAAAATGATAATCGAAGCCATTTTAAGTTCTCTACATATCACAGGATTCTCCTTTTAGCTAATTTAACAAAAATTTAAACAGTGTCAGTGCAATCCAACATACTTGCTGTACTAAAGCAACACTGCTACCACAACGTTGTACCGAAACCATGAAGGATCTGAAACTGCTCTCACCAGCAGCAGCAGCAGCTTCTGCCTGCATCGCAACATCAATCTCACTTAAGCACACTGTTCTGGATAAACGTAGACTTTTATATGAAACTCCACCAAAGGTATATCTCATAAAGAAGGGGCTATGATAGAGCAAGGAAAGGCATATAATTAGGTAATTACAGCAGAAGCAGCTGCAGCAGCCACCCTTCTACTAACACTCGTTCCCAGCACAAAACGTTCCCTTAATGCTGCAGCTTCAGTGAGGCCATCTCTAGCCCGTTCAAGACCTTCTGTTATATATTGCCCTACCTGCATTGTTTTTTAAATAAAATCTGAGCTAACCACGACATAAACTAACAAAGTACTGTATTTAGTAAGCAACTTACTTGGTCTAGCAAGCAAGTGAACACAGCTTTCACATTGGCTGCAAGGGTAGCAGGCTGCAGAAAAGCATGTTTGGAATCAATCAATAAAATACCAATAAAATATTTGAACCTTTTAGAAATAATAAAAATAAAAATCATTCTTAAGCCCTCATTTACTGCATATTAGGGCATTTTTGCTTCTGTTTAGAGAAAATAATAGAAATACAAGACCCATCAGACTCATACTAGCTAATCTACATTTGAATTTTTTTAACTCAACATTCTGCTTAAAACATGTATAATTCTTTTAAGTCTAAAAATCCTTCTTTTTGATGTCCATATTCATTATTTGATACCTTTGATTTATTGTCTCAGACATGGGGCCAGAGAACATAAACCACAACAACCATAAGGTGCATGGGCTTCAAGTCCTTAATTACCAAAACAAAGCCAGTACAATCCATAACTGGAGGCAGTAAAGACAATCCCAGAACATCCAAAAGAGACATCATTTCAAATGTCATCTCCAAATATACATCTTAATCATTTAAAGTCACACATCTTTTAGAAGATAAAATCTTCACAAAAAGTACGAATTTGACTTGTTGTGCTTAGCAGACAATATAACATTCTTATTCGATGTACCAGGCCAAATAATCAAAGTGACCTTTATACGTTTCAGAAAAGGGCACAGGATTCCCGGACAAGTTGACAAAAAAGGAACATTCAAAACAAAAGATAGCTAGTGATTAATCACCTTTTTGATAACTGGAACCAAGTACTCTAGCATTTTACTTTAAATCCCATGATATACAGTGCAACCATACAAGAACTATCAGTAATAGATGAGGTACATTTGATCGCAGAATTAAATATTACCAGAGATGAAAACAGAGTGCATCTTGATATTGCTTCCTCATTCCACCGCACAAATTCTGTCACAACAGTAACAGATATCTGCTGGTGGGAAGATGCTACAGAAGCCCCTTTTGAGCGCCCAGTAGTCCCAGTTGATTCAGAAAGCTGCTGGCTCTCAGCACGCAGTTCTTCCATCTGCATATCATGGTACAGCCTACTGTCACCAAAGAAAAAAGTGTTTTGTAAACTTGATATAGAAAAAAATAAAAAAAACAATCACGCAAACCTTGGCTTGATATAGTTGTCTAAGAGAGGCCTGCTCATGTTCAGGATATTCATCCTTGTGAGAAGAGAAGAGAGACTCTGTGAGGCCTGTATCAACAGAGAGAGTCAATAAGACACAAATCAAAGAGGAAAAAGTTGTGCAAGATGCTGGAAAAATGTGACAAACATTGGTTGATATACAGAGTCATCAAGTCATGTTAACACTTTTATTCAGGAAATCAGTCACATTGTCAACTACAATTTGCAGTAACATATTTAAATACATAAAATGTCAGTGGCAATCTCTGCTACCAAGAAAAGAGAAATTTTCTGAATTGAAGAACTCTAAAAGTGATATATTAAACCATGCCCGAACTTTTCATAGAAGCTCACCATTTGTTACAGTTCATTTCTACACAATTTGACATACATTACTTAAATGAACAACTACTAAATGGAGATTGTGACAAACTATGACTGTAGAAGGTAATGCTAGTTGAAGAACTCAAATTCGTATTCTACAATAAAAAGCAAAATGCGCTAAATTGCCAGGATTTGACCTGCAATACTTAAAAGAGCTAATACTCATAGAGATTGCGATTTGTAGAAGGTAATGCTAGTTAAACGTAATACAGAATGTTCATATCTTTAATATAATCAGAGCCAGAATCAACAATTGAGCCCCAGACAACTGGACACCACTCACTAGGCATCATCCAACATGGCTATCTCCGTTTTTTTTTTTTTTCCTTCCATTTTGGTTGAATAGGAAACAGTGGAGGATAGGGTGGTAGGAATGATCCCCCTACCCTGCATCTCTGGTATTAGCCGGGATCACGAAAAGCAATGGCTACCCATTGCAGGATGAAGTCATTAGCAAAATTGGTTCAGCAACCATCAATATGAAAAACATATGATTACAAGAATTACAAGCACATCTCATCTTTCTTCATCAATTAGTGATGCTCTACACTTACATAGAATATTGCAGATAGTTACACATCTAATATTCACAAACTTGCCAAGAACAAGGAAAGTTGGTTAAGTACCCTCAACATCCAAGTCACCACATCCCACAGCTCGTAAGTCTCTTGCAAGTTCCCGAGTCTTCTCATATGCCACTGCTAGCATTCTAAGATACTGAAGCCTCAAGTCAAACACAAAAAAAGTCAAGATCTGATTGTCGCCTCAAACTGAAACTAAGGTACTAGAAGCAGTTTGGACCAAGCAAATTCTACATACTAATAAAAGCCCGCCTTCTTCCATGGGAGGTAAATTGACAAGAGATGGTTTCACTAGCAATTTATCCAAAAGAGCTGTAACTCGCTGCTCTAAAACCCTCTGCACATATATAGGAACAATCATATATATGGATTCATGAGGGAAAAAAAATACTGTATGCCTTATGCGATTCGAATCAGATGCCTAAATACCTGAACTAAAATTGACATGACATCATTAGGAGAAGGGAATACTGCCGTAATTGTAGCTGCTTCTTTACGGACAGTGTCTGCAGGAGAGAAGCAAAGATTTTTAACAATCCTCGGAAGAATGCAACCCTTGCTTGAGATAAATGGCTATTTTACAAACCTGTGATTTCTTTGAACAAGGAAGAAAGTCCACGAGCAACATTGCTCGGACTAGCTTGAGATCCCTGATCACCGAGAGCCAATCTAGTGTCTGCATTCATGACTTCCACGTCAATGAACATTGGACGTGTTGCCACATAATGTTGCATGGCACTTGTGCCCCTGTTGAACTGCAATGCAAAGGGAAACCCATGAGACAAACAGGGGAAAAAAAAACAGAATAAAAAACCCTTCAGTGGATTTGCAAGATCCCTTTATAAATGGAAGATCCATCTTACTTCAAAGAAGGATGAGAAAGAATCAAAAGGAAACAAAAAAATAACTAAAATTTATGGCTTAAGCACTCTCCCTCTTTTTTTTGTTTTAGCCAAAAAGAGCAGAAAGTGAAGCAAATCTGTGGGCACCCTATACCAATTCCTGCAAGCGTGGAGGCTTTTCTGCTTATTTTCCAACCATCACTTATTCTGCTGTAACTTGGACTTGAAGATTTAGGTTCAAAAACAAAAGCAGGAAAGATTATATCCAATCGATCAGTTCAAACCCATACAGTAAACAACAGGACCCCCCATGGCCGGTATAGTATAGCCATGTTCAGGTGACCCCCGATGAACGTGTTAGGCAAAAAAAGTGTCCAGTGTCATTACAAGTGGAGAAAAAAAAATCACCTGAGATAAAATTTTAGCACATTCTGCCATGGTAGATAATTCTCTTTTCTGTGATGCTGCATCAAACCGAGCCAACAATCTATTCTCTAGTTCTGCATGAAAAGTATTAAGAGGAAAAATATCATCACTAAAATATTATAGTAAACAAAGGAGACAAATCCACCAATCATAAACATCTTTACAATTCAATTGCTTCTGTTTTCCTTTTGCGCGTGCGCGCACACGCGCGCGTGTGTGTGTGTGGTGTGTCAGGGGGGTTGGTGTCAGATGCTATGGATGAACATGGAGATAGGCTTCAACCTTCCATGGCCACAAGGGTTTACTAGCTACTGCTAATCGCCAGACTAAGGGATACAACAGGATCACAGAAATTCTCAAATACCCTTGAAATGGTCCTCATCAAGATTCTGAACAAGGAACTCTCCACACAATGAATGTATGGTGATAATTGCTTTTATCAAATCCTTTGAAACACAACGAAAATAACAGAGTTAAAATTCTGATTGCAAGGAGATGCTTAAAAGCCAAGAATGATATTCCTTTTCAGCATCATGATCTGCATAGCTTTTCTTCCTCCTTTGCCAATATGGAAAATATGTTTTTTGTTTTATGAAAAAAGAGAAAGTATTGTAAGGAAGGAATTGCACAGTACAAAATTGTAGAATGAGACATCCTCTGAAAGGAGGAATAGAACAACCAACAAAATCAAAACAATAAAGCACTCCAATCCTGTTCTCGGGAACTGCCCCTAAAGACACCTGCTGACATGAAAATTCAAAACCAAGAAGATTATCCTGTTCCACAACAACTGACTCGCTGTGAAGTGATGAGTGAAAATCCCTACACTCCTCTCCAACAAAATGCATGTACAACACATCTCCATAAAGAACAAAAATCTTTCTCTGATAAAACCCACAGAAGAATGCTGCTTCTACCATCCTAAGGGTAACCCAAGACTCACTACTAAATTGCAAACAATCTTTGCCACATATCCCAAGCTACAGGGTTATGTGGAAAAAAATCACTCCAAGATTTTCCATTATGATGGCACATAACACAAATATTAGGAGATTAGGCCATATGCAAATGGGTATTTGTAAACACTTTATCATGATATCACAAGCCAGTCTTTTCCTTCTAAACTGATGATGTTTGACCATATATGATACAACTTTTAATAATTATTAAACCACAGAGTCTGCTATTTAAACATAGTTTGTTACTATTTTTCACTGCCCACTAAATCATTGTATTGTTTGCATGCACCATATATGAACGTCCTGTAGCAGTACTTTTTATATTAAAAAAGAACAATATGCAGAACCCGTACCATTGCAGTAATCCTGAAGATTAGCGACTGCAACTTCTAATCCTCTGCTCGCAGTTGCATTTCCCATAACTGACGGTACAGATAAGCCCTGTCTTCCAATATCTTCCTCAGCAAATGACCCTAAAATGCTCAAAAAATAGTAAAAAAAATCACATGGCTGTGAAAAGAACACAAAAACTATTGCATAACTTACCCATTCTTTAAAACAGATTTTTCACAAATTATCCATTTCTATGTTCTGCTTATGCTGGTTTAGATAGATCAAATAGCTTCACACAAATTTTCACTACGATTTCAACACTCTAATGGATTACTATTATCCAAATTGATATTTTCTTTAATTTATGGAAAAGCTAAAGCATCCCAATTCCACTACAAATTTCGTATTTCATCAGAAAAGATCCAAACAAAATATCAGCAATACTTTAAGAGACGATTTCAATGAAAATCCAAATGACAACATAGATGATAAAACTTATAGATATCAAGTCAAATTATCCATTTCTTTGTTCTGCTTATGCTGATTTAGATAGATCAAATAGCTTCAAACAAATTTTCACTCCAATTTCAACACTCTAATGGTTACTATTATCCAAAACAAAAGGGTTAAATTGATATTTTCTTTAATTTATGGAAAAGCTACAGCATCCCAATTCCACTACAAATTTCGTATTTCATTAGAAAAGATCCAAACAAAATATCAGTAATACTTTAAGGTGTCATTTGGTTACCATGAATGAAAGGTCCAGAATGAGAATGCGAGGAATCGAAATAAAAATTAGGGAATCGAATGGTATTTGTATTCCTATATTGTGTTTAAAATACTAATGAGGAATCAGAATGTAATTTACATTTTTTAATAGTTAGTTTTTTATACAAATAAAACTAATGATTAAAAAAAATAATTTTCTCGGAACTATAATGGTTGTAAAAATAATAAAGGTAATGGTGATGGTTGTGGTTGTGGTGGTGATGCTTATGGTTGTAGTGGTGCTTATGATGATGGTGGTGGTGGTGGTGGTAGTGATGGTGGTTATAGTGGTAGTGGTAGAAGTAGTTAATATACAATAAATAAATAAAATATATTATTATTTTGAAAAAAAAAAACCATTCTCATTCCTTGTTTTTATTCCCACGTTCTAAATGGAAATGAAGTTGTATGTAATTTTTATTCCCATTCCTAATCTTCATTCCCATTCTCACTTCATTCCCATTATCACTTCATTCCTTTCAACCAAACATCTAAAAGGTGGGAATAAAACTTCCATTCTCATTCCTACCACTTCATTCCCGATTACCAAACAGCACTTAAGAGAAGATTTCAATGAAAATCCAAATGACAACATAGATGATAAAACTTATAGATATCAAGTAAGATAAAGAGTATATCATTAATCCGGCATGACAAAGGTATTTGATGGGTTTAGAAGTATTTACTAAAGCATGAGGATGTGATAGAAAAGAGGGAGGGAGGGGGATTATAAGTAGATTTACACAGCTCAATGTATATAGATAGGATTAAGACTGAAATAAGGCAAATTAATAAAGGGGATGGAAAGCTGCAGCTCAGCTGCTGCTGATTGAAAAAAATAAAAAATATGCATGACCAATACAGAAAAGAAACAAGGTTAGTGTAAAGAGAAGGCTTATAAGAACATGAGGTTGTAGAATTATGCAATTTCAGAGCTTCGTAAGAACATAAGGCCATCTTACTCAATTTCTGCGCAATTGAAGCAGCCTCAGCAACACGGCTGTCATCCGAAAACAGAGGTGATAGTTCCATTAAGTCACCTGGGCTGCCATTGAACTCCATCAAGTACTGCAAAAATTAAGTAAACAAGGTGTTGAAGCATTCCAGGCCAAGCATAAAAAAATAAGATGATGGACAGTACCTTTATGAGCTCTATTGTTTGACTAGCCGTTTCCCTCTGAGCATCCGCGCTCTGACAAAATCATAATAAAAAGGGTTAAATAACTGCAGAATTGAATACATAGCAGATTATAATCGAGCATAGGAAACATGTTACCTGCAAATGGTCTCCTATTTTGGCAGCAGTCTGTCCAACACTTGAAATACGTGAGTCAAGCCTAGCGAAGCTATCAAACAAGCCATCTACGCCCTTTTCCAGCTGAAAGATAAAATACATAGCAAATGAAATCAAGATTAACTACATTAGATAGATCCCAGAAACAGAAAAAAGAGAAACAAAATGACCATATCTTAGAGGAGCCAAACCAACCGAATGCCCCTTAAGACCTAAAAACCTCTTGCCAAGAACTAAAGAAAGAAACCCCTACCTTCTCTCATCCTCAAATTTCTGGATTCCACAAACTGCATAAACCTCTCAACTTTCTTGTTCGATCCTTTTATTTCAAAAAGAATATATCTTTTTCATTGACAAACTTCTATTATGATTTACTTTTAATCTAATCAATTATATAACATTAACCACCTAAAATCGAACTGTAAGAAATTACTTTAACATCACCAAACAAGAGGGAATTAGCTTACGCACACATTAACATGTTTGTGTGTCTGGTCACTACCATTTAATCCACTGTTGACATAATGTAGTCATCATCACTATATCTATTATAGAGATCTAATCTGGGATAAACGATAAAGAAGCTTTTGCAGTTTACTTCAGAAATAAAAAGAGTTATTGATACTTCTTCTCCAGTATAGCTATTAAAATGATTCAATAAAAGACATGCACACAGACACCCAAAAACTCACCTCAGCTAGTGTTTTACGGTGCTTAGAATCTTGGACAGAAACCTCCTTCTTGAGATTGTAGAGCCTTCCATCAATCTGCAATCAAAAAAAAAATGTCAGCAGAAAATTTTTTATGACCTCCTAAATTTCATCATATGCTCTCGACAACCTACCTGCTTCCGGAGGTCTATCAACTCTCTACAAGAATCCCTAAACAAAGACAAAAGACTATCCACTTCAGGAAATAAGGGAGAAGACAAGCCTGGTGCCAATTTTGCTGCATCGGATGGGACTCTTACATGCCCATTTGCTAACACATCACCCCCGCCGACATTACCTTCAGCTGAATCTGCTTCTTCATCTTGGAAAGATGGGAGTAGATCATTTACCAAGTTCCCAAATAATGCATCAAATGAAAAATCCCCCTACAAATTGAATTCAGACTGTCAATTTTGACAATTAAACTAAGTAGAATGAAAAACCCCCATACAAGATGAATGCAGACTGTAAATTTTGAAATTAAACTAAGTAAATAACAGATCCTAAATGCGGTATAATACCAAGTTTTCCTCATAAAGAATCAACTGTCCACTATTTAGTCCTTACCTTAAAATCATCTATATCGAGAATGAGCGGAAGGGAGGCAACCGATGAAGATTTTGAATTTCTATCGCTCTTGATTCCATCTCTACTCTGTTTCATCTGCTTGACATCATTCATATTATCGTAAATCATCATAAGAAGTGAAAAATTCAAGCAAATTTATAATAATGCTGACGATTTTTCAGAAAACCTGGCCAAAACTTGATCATCATCAAATGAGCCGCAAGATACTAATTGTGTGCCAGAGATTTATCTCATGTAAGCTGATTTTTCTTTTCAGTAAATTCTAAGCTGGAAATTCATTACAGATAGACCAAAACAACAAAAAGCACAAAATCTAATCCAACTTTATCCCTCGTTTTCTTCAATTTTCTCATCAACCAAACAAAAAGGAAAAGGAGAGGGAAAACCAGTTCATCTTTCTATTAATCACAGCTAAGACCAATAACAATACTCAATGGATCCAAACTTATCGCAAAATTACTATAACACCGCTCCAATAAATCTGAGAAAATTCAATAAAAACCAAAACGCGTGCAGTTTACAGATCATGAAGCGGAAATGATAAAAATGTTACCTCGTTGGTGATTGAATGAGAAGGAGCGCAACAGAGAGAGGGTTGGGGTCTTAGGTTCTACGATATGGTTGGGCGGATCGAGCTTTTGGTGAGAAAGAAAGAAAGAGAGACAAGAAAACACACTGTTCATCAACGAAAACTACAATGAAATGATTTTTGTATTTAATGTAGTTACGATTTTGGGCCTGGTGGCATGCGTGGAGGGGTATATTGGGGAATTAGAAAGTGCAGCTAATTAAGCTGATCTTTTCTTTCTTGCTGTTTGTTGCTTCTGTGCGTTTGTTTTTATGCTTCCGAACGCTATGCAGGGGAAGGATCAAAAAAGCGAATGAAAATGTTATTTTGATTAATAAATATCCCAATTATCTGTTAAAATAATACTCCAATTCCAAGTTACGAAATTTCTTCTGAGACAACCTTTTATCAATAGGGTCTCCAGTTTTCTTTTTTAATTTAAGGATCTCCAATCCAAAGTTATTGGTTATATATCTATCATTTTTACATTATACAGTTATGTTTAAAATCGCTGTAAGTTCATTTAAGGGTGCCATGTATTATTTTCAACTATAGAAAATGAATATATTTCTCTTTTATTTTTGAATATGAAATAATATCAATTTGGATGTAAGGATTTATGATTTATGAAAAACTTACTTGCTATCAATTCAGCCTATAAATTATTTTATAGGTAATTTTCTTTACCTCTTAAAGAAAAAAAACCTCTGATACATGAAATTAATTCATGCCATTTGTTTTTTTTCATTATATTGTATACTTTAACACCAAATATAAATAATTATAGGATGGGTTCTCTCTTCTTTAATCATTAAGTAATTTTAGCATAAAATTAATAATTACTTGAAGAAAATACCAAATAGACTAACCGTTGTTTCTACCGATGAAACAATTTTGCTGGACCTTTTGATTTGGACCTAAAATTAGGCGTCCATGGTTGAACCCAGCCCAATTGCATTATACGATGTGGACACAAGAGAAATATCTGTAAAGATTATTTTATAAGAGTTGACAAATACTATGGAGATATTTTATCTCAACTATGGAGAGAAAATTACTTAATAATATCTCATTTTCCTTACAGTTAAGAAAAATAAATTCATTTTTTGTAATGAAGTTTTCATAGTCCAGAAAGGAAAGAATGACGGAGAGTTTTCTTTGTAATATCTCATTTTCCTTCTTCTTACCTGCTGCTGATCAATACTACTGCTTTATTAGTTGCAAAATGATCAAACCCTTCAAGGAATGGTCACATATCAGATAATAACTCGAGCCTCAGAACAACGTGCGAATTCGAAAGAGATACATGTGCCAAAAGATCCAACTCTTTGAAATATGCTTGTCCATAGAAAACCTGGTTCTCTCCAAACACTTGATCAAATGGCCTTCAGCCTGTAAGCAACTAGTGATCTCATTAATAAATGCATCAAAATGCCTACTTGATCAGGTTTGGTCATAGCAACACTATACCCAAATTCCATGCTTAATAATGCCACAGTTGCCACACTTCAAATTTACAACTGATTTGGAGATTCCATATGTGAGTTGATGTTTTTCGGCTCTTGTCTACGCTGAGCATGTTCTCCCACAGAAGTTGTCGGCAACCACTTCTGCTATACAGCATTTGACCTCCAAACAAGCTCAGAGGGTATAAAATACTGGACCAATCCAGTTAGAACTTGAAATCGCACAAACAGGTCTCTCCGGAGTGCCAACAGCCTGAAGTAGAACGTCGAGTGGTCATCGATTGGAACGCCTTATGCTGCGGGTTTATCAGGAGTTCTTCACAGAGATGCTGTAAACTTCCTCTGTATTTTTCCTTAGCCCCACTAGAACAATTAAATCAAATGAGTGGAGGAGCTACACAGGGTCACTAAAGCTTTAGAAATAAGCTCCATCAATAAAATCACAACTAGCCCAGATTTAATAATGGAGTCAGATTCATGAAACACATCATGTGGCTTAAAAATCTAGCTACTAATCCTTGGAAATGCAGAGGTATCCTAAATTCAATAACAAAGCTGAAGCAACTCTTTAATAATTTGAAATTTATCCACACATGAAGAGATTCAAATCAATGTACATATCCCCTGACAAACAAGGAGTCAACCATGTTAGTTATCTGATAGCTTGGATGTATTCTGCAAACAACTCCCTGTCCTGTCTGCCTCTGTTTCTTCTTCATGCCTGATGATGATTTCTGCATTTTATAGGTCTTTGCTGCAACACTTATGGCTATGTTGTTCTCAGTTTACTTCGATTTTCCGTTCATTTGCTTGCCATTTAAGCTTTGTGTCATCAACTTGGTGTTCATTCCTCTCCATTCTTATTCAATAAAACTAGATCTCTCAGTTCTCGTGAAAAGAAAACAGTTCCTCAACTCAATCACACTTCATAAACCTCAACTCAATTGAACTTCATGGTTCACACTGATGCATATATAAAACTATGTTGGACTAAGTATTCATTTACTACAGAAAAGATTCAACAGCAATACACAGAAATTCAGTTTAACGTTCTTTTCTCATCCTCCATTTTGTATAGAAACAACACAAAACCAAAAGAAGAAGCAAAAATCAATCTGATTGTTAAATAACCTGATTGTATCTTCACGCGTCCCTTATAAACTTCTACTACTTGCAAACATCATGAAGTATAAAACATCCACGGTAATTTTGTGAGGGGCCAAACCAACAATTTAAGAAACTGGGTTGTAAGCACTAGTTTGAGAAGATGAGAAAATTAATAACTAATAGGCAGACATCTAATCCAAAGCCAAACTAGGCATGACTTGAAGGGAAATAATTCAGAGGGCTAAGAAACAAATAGATGACGATGATTCTCAAAAGGAAAATGGAAAATGCCACCAACCAGATGGGCTTAGCAATGACCATGCTCCTCCAAAAGTTTTTCATAAAATTAAACAAACTTTCCCAAAAGATGATGATAATCAAAAGAAAAACCGATGTTAATTGGATTCCACATTTACACATATACACAACAGAGCAAGCAAAGTCAACCCTGCAGTACCTTTTCTTATGGTTATAAAAAAATAAGTTAATATAGATGCTGATTAAAACAACAACGTTAATTTAAAAAATAAAAAATAAATAAAAGAAAAGGATCCAAACTAATAGTATTAACCAGTTTCTAATAACGCTGGTGACTGTATCCCAACGCATAATTACTACCTCGTTGTAAAATTGTAAAACTCATCAATCTTGTCCTTTTAATCAGCATAAGTTTCATGACGTTCTCCTAGCAACCCAGGAGAATGATCATATCCTGTGTATCTTTTTTTTTAAAAAAAGAATGTTTTCAATATTCTGATATCTTCAACTGAATTCTTCAAAGCTCTAACATAATCCTCAACCCGGATCAGAGACACACTATTTCTCTTGGGAATTGGATGCCTTGAAAGGTTGCAATATTATTACCTTTGGTTCGGCCCTAGATTTCGTCTTTGACGCCTTCTTTTTCTCCGAGAGAGAATCCAGAAGCCACCTTGGACCTGGAGCTGGAGGGCAAGTGTTCAAAATAGGTATTTTGTGTTCCTCCCCAGTAGGGGTCTTGCAATCCCAAGTCATCTCTGGTATTTTATGTTCCAACCCGGTTGGAGTTTTACAATCCATTGCTGTCTCTGTTTCTTCGTCTTTGTTAACTGGACTAGTATTCACCTGTAGGGTTTCTCTTTGCAAGCTTGGTATCGTCATTTGGTCTTCCATTTTGTAATTTTTTTCTTCTTTTTTCCTTTCTTCTGGTGAATTGAGTTAAAAGAAAACAGGTTAGGGTTGGGTATATAAAAGAGAAGGTATGGAGCGTATGAAACGAGCAGAGACGAGGTGGGTATCTGGATTTATTGGAATTGCTATTTGTGTGTTTTTCATAATACCGTATATGTGCTTTTGCAAAATTGCTTTTGAATTGAAAAGGTCAAATTGATTCTTTTTTAAACGCTTTTTTTTATTTTTATGTCAATATATCAAAATCATCTAAATATATATCTAGAAAAAACTTGGAATTGATGCATTTTCAATACAACTATATTTTAAAAAATATTTTCAAACCAATGCAAACGTATTGTATTTACATATGTACACTTCTTTTTAAAAAAATATATATTTAAACCAAATACTTTATGTGAGAGTTTTTTCCCTAAATAGGGTATTTTTTAATCTATTTTTTTAAAATAAGGTATTTTAAATCTTATTTATAAAAAGAGGGTTGTTTTGTTATGTAGGCATCCATGTCATCTTTTTTTAATCCAGTGTTTTGCCATGTAAGCATCTATATCATCTTTTTAATTAGGTGTTATAATATATATTTAATATAATAATTTAAAAAAATCAGAAACATGAAAAAAGAAAAAATTAACTTAAACTCTCTCTGTTCTCTTTTTATTGTCTTTATCCTAATTTTTTAAAGTTCAAATACTCTCATAATTCAAAATCACAATCATTAAAACAGTGTTTTTGCATATGAATATCGTCAATTAAGGTAGTTTTTTAAATTCTTTTGTTTTTATTTATTTAATTTCTTAAATTCTCTCGGCTTAAATTCTTTTTTTCCTCCTTTTCTCTTCTTATTTTGTTATTACTGCTACTGTCTCTATTGAACATGAGTTGTTTGATTATCACACGATTGTCCTGTAGTACTGAATAAAACTTGTTGTAAAAAGATTAGAAAAGTCAAGTTCCTGGAATATATACAGGGTATCAATCCAGGAACTTGACTTTATATATATATATATAAAAGAGGGAGGATGAAGAAACAGAAAGGGACGGGAATTCAGGGTAAAGAAAATATATATATATACACAAACATATAGGAGGGAGGATGAAGAAACAGTAAGGGACGGAAATTCTGGGTATAGAAAACAAGCTTTCTGAGTAGATAAGAGAAAGTGATAATGGTCAAAAATTGAGTGATTTTAGGGGAAAGAGTGACTGCATATTCTGGGTTTTATGGGCAGAGTTCTTCGTATTCTTCATTGCTGGGTTTTAGTTCATCCCTAATTGACTTCGTCTCTTAATCTTTTATTTGATTTTTTGTGTTCATTTACAATCAACCTACGACTATCGATCCACATTATCAATTTAGGGGGTTTAATTTTGCTTTGTTCGATTTTCCTTCATTAATTTTCTGGACAGGGGACTTGACGTTCTGGGTTTGTCTGGGTTTTTGTTCATCCGCAGCTCTCTTTGGACATCAATTCTTTGGATTTCGGACTCAACCTAAGTATATCCACACCCACCAGCAATATTTTGGTCGTTTGGAAATCATCCCATAACCATTTTGTCATCAATTCAGTCCGTAATCAGCATTCTGAGCAATCCAGTGGTTGGTGTCTTCAAAAATTTCTGGGTTGAAGTTCAAGTTCATTCCAACCGTAGCAATAAATTTTTGGCTTTGAATCTTATCTGAGCATATCGATAAATTCCTTCACTTCCTTTAGATAATAAATTGCACAAAACGACTGCATTCTTCTGGGTAATTGACTTTGCTTTTTGTGTTTTAACGACTGCAAGCCTACTGCCATTAAAAAGTTCAATAGCTATCTAGTTATGCACATGAACTGCTGCAGCATGTATTTTTGTAACTTCTGTCGCGTGAAGAGGAATAGGACAAGGATTTGGAAATATAAGTCAATACGTTGCAGTCTATAAAAGTGCAATAGACCTCGGCATTTGAGAAAAAAATCTTTCTGCCAATTTATTTAATATTTGAAAATTTAAAGTACGTTTCAAGAATAGTCGTGTATATTCATATTATGTGATAGATATCTTGAATCCATATTTCATATCCTTGTTTCCAAGTTGGAATCATATCACCGCCAGCCTGCAGCATGTGAAAACAAACTCACAGTGGATTCCAATTTTTTCTATGGATGTGTATTAATATAGTACAACGTCTAAAATTATATCTTCTCATTTGATCAGGAAAGGATTGAAATAATTTAATATGGATGGGTATTAATAACTTAGTAGATGTGATATACAAATTTAGAAAACCAATTAGCATATAATATCTACAAATTATATAAGTTTTATATTTTATATTTTTGTTAAATTTGATGTAACATTAAATTTTATTTTTTCAGGTTGGTAATGGCTGACGAGAGATATACCTATATTTTGCTACCTGGAATGGACATATTATTGATGGAGAAGAAGGACCATGTTACGATAATCCACCAAGGAAGGCCATTAAGGTGACCCGAATGATCAAATATCATGAGTTACTAGATAAATTATATGCTATTACGGGATTTGATAAACAACAAGTTCGAATTGAAGTTAATCTGCAGATATCCTACAGTTGTACGGACATCAATGGTCAAGTATATTCACATGTGTATTGTTGATGATAACGATGTAGACATTATGCTTGAAATTCCTTCTATTTATACTTCAGTTAGTAACATTGAGTTGTATGTTGAGACAGAAGTCTGTACCTATTGAATCAGCTGAGTGTGATATTCAAGGAATTGGTTCGGATGTACTTAGGCAATTGACCACTCAAGAAGATAACAATTTACTCAATTCTCCTCTACATTTTGATAGAAATCGTGTTTCTTCTCCGAATCATCCAACTTCTTCGATTGCTTGGTGCGAGTGCATAGATATGATCATGAAAGTGATGCAAGTGTGGATATGACTACAATACAGCAAATGGTTGAACATGAAAGTACTAGTATATTTGATGATATGCATGTGACTAATAACTTAATAGAAGAAGAAGCTGATGTAGGTGAGGAAAAAACAGAATATGAAGAATCAGAAGAAGAAGAAGAAGAAGACGAATATAATGAAGTTGAAGGTGTGGCTATGAATGTGACATGTGATGATGGTATGGTAAATTCACAAGAGCAACCTTTTCGGAAAACTCGTGGCTTAGTGAATGAGCAGATTCAACCACGACATGAACCGGACACACCTTACTTCAAAGATGTAGATTGGGTAGATACTTGTTTTGGTAAGTAATTGGACTTCATTACCTCAAAATTATAGATGGAATCCTAATGATGAGTTGATTAAGGGGTTAATCTTTCAAAATAAGGAAGAATTACGAAGAGCAATAAAATTATACTCTATCAAGAGACACCGACAAGTATGAAGTTTTTGAAACTAAAGAAAAGGTATGGAGTTTGAGATGTAAACAACATAGGGAAAATGGGTGTAAATGGAGACTTCGTGCATTCAAACGAAAGGGGCATGGATTATTTGAGATTACGCAATATGTCGGTGCCCATACTTGTGTTTATCCAAGTCTTAGTCGAGACCATCGCCAACTAGATGCAAAATTCCTAGCCCAAGAAATAGAAGGTCAAGTGAAGGTACAACCATCTATCTCAATAATCGCTTTACGTGAACAAGTGAAGTCAAAGTTTTACTACGGTGTTTCTTATAAAAAGATGTGGCATGCAAAATAGAAAGCAATCACAAAGGTGTTTGGTGACTGGGATACATCTTATCAAGTGTTGCCAAAATTTATGAAAGCTATTCAAATATATAATGGTGGCACCATTGTAAAGTGGCGCTATGATCTTTTACAAGATCTAAATTTAGCTTTGTTTAAACGTGTTTTTTGGAGTTTTTCAGACATCTATCGAGGGGTTTAAGCATTGTCGACCTATAATTAGTATTGATGGGACACATTTATACGGAAGATATACGGGAAAGATGTTGATTGGAATGGGAGTTGATGCAAATGGACAACTTTTCCCACTCGCATTTACTATTTTGGAGGAGGAGTCATTTGATAGTTGGAGTTGGTTTCTAGCTTGCATTAGAGAGAAGGTCACCGATCGTAGAGGTATTTGTTTGATATCAAACCGTCATGCCGGTATTCTTGTCTGCAGTGAATGAACATGGTTCAAGATGGAAAGAGCCTTATGCGTATCATCGTTTTTGCCTAAGGCATTTATACGAGTAATTTTAATGACGGATTTCATAGCAAACATTTAAAAAATCTTGTTTACGGAGTCGGGAGTGCACATCGAGTCGAGGAAGTTTAATGCTATTATGGATGAAATTGGAAAATCTAATTTTGATGCTCGAAAATGGCTAGAAGAAATTCCTCAAGAGAAATGGACATTAGTATACGATGGAGGTCGACGGTATGGAGTGATGACGACTAATTTATCCGAGGTATTCAATAGTGTATTAAAAGGAGCTCGTAATTTGCCAATCACTTCTTGTGTGCAACCGACATTTTATCGACCGGTAAGTTACTTTAATGATAGACGAAAACTTTCAAAAGAAGTCGTTGATGAAGGAAAACTTTATGCTCCTCATATCCTAGCAAAGCTTAATGCAAAGCTAAGCGTGGCTAATGCACATGAACTCATTCCATTTAATGAGAACGAGAGGAATCTTTGAAATAATAACGAGCACCTCATGGTGAACGAATGCAACGGGGTCATAATAAACAAGTTGTTCAACTAGACAATGGTAAATGCTCATGTGGTAAATGGAAAATCTATAAATTTCCATGTTCTCATGTATTAGCGAGTGTGTGGAAGATTGGCTCTTGATAGTTAGCAATTTATTGATAAGTATTACGAGTATGCAAGAGCATTTTCATACATGGGCACCACGAGTTTCATCCTATTATTCATCAAGATTATTGGCCGAAACTAGTATTCCAAGATTATATTCAGATCCCGATCGTCGACGAAAGAAAAAGGAAGACCAAAATCTATTCGCATTCGGAATGAGATGGACATTCGGGAAGGTCGGGCCACAATACATTGTGGATTGTGTAAACAACCGGGTCACGATCGTCGAACTTGTCCGTCAAAATAATGGTAATTATTTTTTTTTAATTCAGAGTTAATATATTTCATGCTTTATAGTGGATATGCAACTAACTTGTTATCTTTTTTCTTAATATTTTACAGCTTATAACTCTTGGATGTCAAACAATGATGTGCAACAAGGATTTCTTGGTCACAGGATTCTTCATAACAGATTCAAAAGCAAGATGACTTTTTATTTATTCATAACAGATTCAAAAGCAAGATGACTTTTTATTTATTTTTCTCATACTTTAGTGCAATTTATTCTAAGACTATGCAGTACAATTATTTGAATTAGTCGATTCTTTTATCTATAAATGCAACTTTATTAAATTTAAAGTTAACATTCAAGATTATTTATTATTTATTATTTGTAAAATTTTAAGAGTACTGTAGAAATTAAAATCAACATCTTATTATTATTTTTTTTTATGAGTTTTCTTTGTTTCAATCAGCTCTTGAACCAGATGCAAGGGGAAAAAAAAACCTAGAACTCAAGCAAGAAATCTCTCTCAGAAAAGCAGAAACGATCATTCTACAACAGAAGTAGCTCGAAACATGATTGAGCATGGCATACTAACACTAGCAACAACACAAACTGGAGCTATAACATTGACAAAAGCAACACGAAAAACTCTTTACAGGAGAAAAAGGGCCCACTTCAACTGTTAGGTGGTGCACCTGTTCTGCAATCTCTTCACGTTTATGAACTAGCTTTTGAATTTTAGCCGTACCAGATTCGTTCAAGTATCTTTCCTTCCCTTATCCTTTTCCGTTTCTTTTGATAAGAAGAAGATGATAATCTAAAAAACATCAAAATTCCCATCATAAAGGAACTAAGGCATACTAACCGTATCGAGAATAATTAGCAATGAGGTTGGATTTTATTGTGTAAATATCAACATATGTGACATTTGAATCCGCATACTGGCCTTGCAGCTTTTTAGTGAGAGCATGAAGCTGCAAATTTAAAAGTTTAGCTGCTTGATTATGCCCACTTACACATCCGAGCTCATCCAGCTTTGATAAATCAGTTCTGAATTTCGCAAACTTTTTGAGGCAAGCACCCAAGAGGACCGGTGTTGTGGATCCAAAAATTCGAAATTGGCCAAAATGTTGGGGATTGATGCAACTATTTGATCAAATGTTTTTGAAAAAAATGCACCAGCGAGATCATTCTGGCCTATATCAAACATGTATAACGCCTTCCCAAAATAATCTTCTGCTGGGATGTATTTATCAAATTTCTTACCTGTTGCAGAGTTTAAAACATGAAAAATCTATGAAAAGTTGTTACACTTCTTACAATACTTCAGACATAAACTTCAGCTTAGAATCTCCCTAGATTTCAACAAACTGAATTCCCATCACTGCCAATCAATTTCTCCTAAAACATGGCTTACATTAGAGTGGACCGTGTACATACATACCTTTGGCCAGCAATTCAAGAACCCGAGCTTTGAATCTTAAAAACTGATTCACTTGAACCCCAAACGAAAATGCGCTAACTGATGTTGCTGTTGCTAGAAGTATAGTTGATCCTGCAGCTGCAAAGTTGCATCCTTTTTGAAAATTCGGTACTCCAACTGACTCCAAATATGCATTTAGGAAGGGAAGCTCCATTGCATCCACTGAAAATCAAAACCCAAATGAATAAAAGAAAATAAAATTGTGCAATACTTTCTGCTTGAAAACAGAGGAAATAGTATGTGAGCATTGAAAAAGAATAAAAACACTGAAAAAAAAAAGATTTTGGATTCTTGTACTTCTAACAGCATTGCTATTTTCTATCAATTCTTGCACTTAACATCAATCAGCTCCTAAAAATTCATAAAAAAAGATAGGTAATGAACACAAAAGGAGCAATCATACCATATATCAACAAGAAAATGGACACCGTGTCATCACAAAAACAGAGGAAACAAGGGAATATAGAGCAAGAAAACAGAAAAAAGAACAGAGGAAACGGAGGTAAAAAAAAAAAGCTTCTCTTCCTGAAAGAAGGGTAATACAGAGCATAAAAACAGAGCTGACATGATTATAAACTAAAAAGCATGGAAATTTTTAATGGTTGAGGTAGATTTACTGAGGAAATCAATAATGAGACGGCCATCACAGTATCACCCAGATGGTATATGGAAGTGAATTTCCCCATAAGGTGGTCTAATGCTTTCAATGCCAGCCCCAACAAGGTTGCCAGTGTCAGAATTTGAATCACCAAAGTTAAAAACAGCAGGAAACTTGAACTGTATGGATTGTGTTAGTGGCAAAAAAGTGATGTACTTTTTTCCCAGCACACATGATATAAAACTTGAAAAAAAGAAATGCGAAGAAAAAGAGTAATTGGGTTCAAACAGACTAGAAATAACTTTGAAGAAGCAAGCAACCTAAAACCCATGAAGCAAAATAGAGCCATCTCGTTTTTTTATCCTTTTCCACTGTACTTGAAATCAATAAGATCAAAGATCCAAATCTTATCAAAACAAACAAATGCCCAAACAATTGTACCAAATAAACAGCGTTTCCAAACTTAACTCAATTTGACAAGAAAACAAACTTCAAGAGACAAGCTTTGGATCACATCCTAGTCAGTTATTATCTTCTCCACGTTTTTCTCAGCAAACAAACACCCCCAAAAGGAAAAGTTATCATTTTCACAAGCAAATTGAAAACATTCTAAGAAAAGAAAGAAAAAAGGGTCTTACCATCAAAGTTTTTTGCTGTAATGGTAACAGAAAGTCACAATTTAACTGAACGTGAACCCAATATAAAGTGAAAAAGGGACTCAAAAATCAATAATCAGGAACTAAAATCTTCAAAAACACAAAGCTAAATTCTCTATAAAAATTGGAAAATAAAGAAACGAGAGAGGGGGAAGGATGAGAGGGTTCTTGATTTTAGAAGGTTTGATACAAATTTTATTGTTCTTTTGGCAGAGACTGAAAATAAAGAAACGAGAGAGGGGGTAGGATGAGAGGGTTCTTGATTTTAGAAGGTTTGATACAAATTTTATTGTTCTTTTGGCAGAGACTTAAATCAGTCATTTCTTTGGAAAACAAAAGAGATTTTTGGTTATAAAAACGGGGATAACTTAATTTTCAGGGAAAAAAACAAACTGACGTGTTATTTTATATATATATAAAATCTGACATGTCATTGTATTTAATTCAAATGGATGCTAGTTGGCACATAGTACCTTGTTACGGGAATTAAGTTTAAAACTATCTTATTTTAAGAAATAAGATTTAAAAATATCTTATTTTTTTAAAAAAACTCCTTTATGTTAGCTCGTATGTATATTCATGAATTAAAAAAATTATTATTATCTAAAAAATATTCAAAATAAATTTGTTAAAACTAATTTATATAATAATTAAAAATATCATATAATTTGAAAATAATTGTTTTGAAGTATAAGGAAATTGCTTACGACAAAATTGATGACTGATATTGATAATTAAAAATAAAAATCATCCAGTCTTAGTGTTTCGAAAACCGATAATTATATGTTTTTTATGTTATTAAAAAAATAAAAGAAATAATAGTTAATAAGACTCAATTATAATTATAATTAAGATTATTTAATTTATTGAGAGTGTGTAATATAAATTGTTTGGGAAATAATTGTTCATTAAAAGTATAAGTATATAATAGTCCCAAAAATTCTAATCAAATTTATTCTTTTGTGTATGATCATGGATTAAGAGAAAACTAAATTATGACATTATGGCAATATAATTTATATTGTGTCTAACGATATATAAGATTATAGCAAGAATTTTGATCAAAGTGGCTCATATATAATTTTATGGAGTGTGAATACATTATGAACATAAGATGATATTAATATGACAATTCTTGAAAGTTATACAATACACGAAAGATGCATTAACTTTTTAAGTATTTTACATACATTGTGTAAATTTTCTTAAAAATAACACTTAAATAATCAACGTAACCAATAGTAACATACAATCTATTGATTATGATATTAATATATGCACTTATAAAAGAAAGAGATAAACATCATTGATGTTTGTATTTGCTTAAAAACTAATGAATTTGAATAGGATAAACATCATGGTATTTATATTTACTTAATAATTAATGAATTTGGATATTTAAAAATCAAATTATCTCAAATAATTACTATAGTGATCTTTTAAGGATCGGCCATAATTAATTGTTTTTCTCTTTAAAATTCATTTATTTTTATATATTTCCCTTTTAATTTGTTATTCATGACAAAATTATACTCTCTATGTGTTTTTTAAATTTAGAGATAATACCATCGTATTTATTTTTTTGGTAATGAAAACTATAAAAAGACGACTTATAGTAGTTTTATTTAAAATATCTATCATATACAAATTTGATCGTTTATCATTATTGCATTGATTAACATTATTGGAAAAAAAAAACTAATTGTTATAAAATAAATAAAAATTATAGGAGAATTAAAAGAAAGAATGACAAGAAAATGAAATCACTATAATGTGAATATAAGTGACAAGAATTTCAAAGTTTCTCTTATTCTCTCTAGAAAACTTTGTACACCAACTAATGGACAATCAAGCCTATATATAGGCTTCAAAATTGAGGAGAGAATTGAAAGGGACTATGAATAATCAATTACATCACCCTTTTAATTTCTCATATTGAATGATGAATTGAATCATATTAAGAATCATAAGTAGTAGGGATATGAAAAGTAGATGAACATGATGATGGACATTCATTGTTTCATAACACTCCCCTGGATGTCCATTGTACAAGAAATATACCTCGTTAAAACCTTACTAGGAAAAAACCCAATGAAAAAAAAATCATAGTGAAGAAAAAAGAGTATAATATTTCTTATACACGTTAATATTAATGTTGGCCTCCCCCGTTGAAAATATCATTTGAGATCTCTAATATGATGTATTTCAATCTTGTGAATCATTTTCTCAAAAGTTATCATAGCTAATGCTTTAGTGAATAAATCTATTGGATTGTTTCTTTAATGTATTATTCCTTTAATAGAATTATACAAACGAGCATTGTTCTCATATAATATTATTGGTCTTCTTTTCTTGATAGATAAACCGCATGTCTCTCGGATATGATGGATCATTGATCTTAGCCAAATACATTATCGACTTGCCTCGTGAATTGATATTTCGTATGATTTGAAGATGTGACGATTATAGTTTGTTTCGTAAAACGTCAAGATATAGTCGTATCTCCATATGTAAATATATAATCGATTGTGATCAAGATTTATGTGGATCATATAAATAACTTGTATCTGCATAACCAATTAATCTTATCTTTGATTTATTGGAGTAATATAAGTCCATATCAATTATTTCTCGAAGATAACGTAGTATTTATTTAACTTTATTTCAATGTCTCTGTATTGAAACAAAACTATGACTTGCTAATAAATTTATAGAAAAGACTATATCAAGTCGAGTATTATTAGCAAGATATATTAATGCATCGGTGGCAATAAGATATGGTACTTCGGGACCAAGTAGTTCTTCGTTATATTCTCGAGGTCGAAAAGATGCTTTTTGAATATCAAGTGAATGAATTACCATTGGGTTAGTCAATGAATGATCTTTATATAGAATCATTGTAGAAATTTTTTCTATATAAATTGATTGATGAATAAAAATCTCATTCTCCGAGTGCTCGAACTGTAGGTCGAGATAACATTTTGTTTTCTCAAGGTATTCACATCAAATTCTCTTTTTAGATAACTTATGACACTTGAAATCTCTTCGGGAGTTCTAATAATATCTAAGTTATCAACATATATAACAAACATCTTTTTAAATAAAAATATATGAACAAATAAAGTTATTTTTTTATAACTTTCTTTTAACAAATAATCATTGAAGTGATTATATCATATGCACATAGGTGTCCAAATCGAGGAGAGAAATACCTTGAATAAAAGCTTATTATCAAAAATATCTTGGATCATTTTATAAATATCTACATCCTTTATATTTTCATCTTGCCCTTTTCCTTTAGGGATTTTTTTCTTTATAACCGATCGATTTTTCACGCTTCGGGCATGCTTTAAATTCATTAGCTATGATATTAATAGCTGTCATTCTAGGACATCAATTCTAATAGAAGCATTTTCAACGAGGACATGCATTTTAGTTACACTTTTAGGATATAAGAATTCATCTAGCGAGTTGGTTTTGTAATACCTTGTAAAAGAATTATCTTTTGAACTTCTAGTTCACATTGTTTTGTACCAAATTGATATAAAGATTGAGTACTCGTGTAATCTTTTTTTTTTAACATTTTCAATCTGCTTATTTTGTTTATTCTCTTCCCCGAGTGTTGGAAAAACTTTTTCATCAAAATGACGAGTTGATAAATCGAGCGATAGAAAATTTTCTCTTGTTCATGAATCAAGAGATTGAATTATCGAAGAGGATTCAAATCTAACATATATTCTCAATCTCTTTTAATTGCTCATTTTATTTCCTTATGAAGGAGCACTAAGGATATACACTCGCAATGTAAAAAACTTTTTAAATAAGAAATATTTGACACATGACCATAAATCAATTGAAGATGAAAAAATTTCGATAACTTACGGGTCATATGTGAATAAGTGTTGCTGCATATGAGATTGCATGTCCCCAAATATAAACGAGGATTTTTATTTTTAAATAATGGTTTAGCTATCAATCGGAGTCTTTTGATAAATAATTTTTCCTAAACCTTATTCAATATGAACATGAGCAACATGATGTTCAACTTTTATTTTAATAGCCAATCAATAATAATTTAATGCTTCAAAAATAAATTCACTAGCATTATCAAGGTGACTTGCTTTGATGGCATAATTTAAAAATTATGCTCGAAATCAAATTATTTACTATCAATCTAAAAAACGTCGGGTTTCGAGTAGATAATAAGCATATGTGTGACCATCTAATGGATGCATTTATCAAAATTATAAAATATTTAAATTGTCCACATGATGGATGCATTGATCCACATATATCACTTTGAATACATTCTAAAATATTGAAGATTCAATCTCAATTTTACTTGGTGATGGCTTAATCATCAATTTGTCTTGACAACATACGTAACATAAAAATTCATTAAATTGAAAAATCTTCTAGCTCTTCAATAGACGTCCATATGAATTTTTAATAATTTTCGCATCATAAAAGACCCAAGATAACACAACTAGTCATGCCACATAATAAACTTAGTAAACTTCGGTTTAGTATAGTATTTGTTTCAATCATTCCAATATTTATAATAAAGATCAAAATAGAAAACGAGTAAATTTTTCAATACATATTTTTCTACCCGGTATAATGATTATAATACATAAGTATTCACATTTTCTATCTTGATATGATATCAATTTAGATGAATATATTTGAAACTCAATAAATTTCTATAAGACTTTGAAAAGAATAGTACATCATTTATAATAAATTTATTATTTCGGATAATAATATATTTGCTATTCTGGAGCCTTTAAATTAACCACTTCAAGTAATAATTTATTGACTCTTCTAGAGCCTTTAAAATTTATCTCTTCAAGTAATAATTTATTCGCTTTTCTAGAGCTTCAAGATCATAATATAATCGTTCTTCTAGAGCATTCAAAATTTATCTCCTTAGATGATAATAATATAGTCGCTCTTCTAGAGCTTTCTACTCGATTGATATCATCATATATAATATTAACATAAAATAAATAATTAAATAAATCAATACAAAATAAATAAATAAATATATTTCTCATACATACAAACAGATAAATAAATAATAAAATAAATTTGTAACCATCATTATATGATATAAATTATAAGAAATATAAAAATTTTATTTATAAATAGAAAAACTAACAAGTAATTAATTTCAATTACTATTATTTTGATGTATAAAAGTAATCTTCATATTTTACTCTTTCTTTTTCAATAAAGCTTGAGCAGTGCTCAATAAGGTGCTTTAGTGTACGACATGTACATGATTAATATTCATTCATTCCACATCTATAATATTTATTTTTCAAGATACTAACTTTATCTATTTTCTTCATAGTTATCCACTTATAGTGGTGATATGTAATATCGTGGTCATCACGATTATAATGATAATTATTTTGATCACATCCATGACTATAACCATATTTTCGTCCATATCTAAAATTATTATAAATTGTCACATTCACTTCGGGGAATAGAGTAGATCCAATTGGACGAGATTTATTCTTTTTCATCAATAGCTTATCATTTTATTTAGCCACCATGAACAAGTATGAAATTGATTCAAAATATTTCTTAAACTCTTTTTCTTGATATGCTACTGCAGGAGCATATTCGGGACATTAAAAGTAGATGATATTAATTTAGTATCAAGTACTCATGATCAATACTTCTTACTCAAAATATCAAGGGTCACAAAATCAACTTTTATGATGGTTGATATCATTAAAATTGTATATTGCAAGTATAATAATAATGTTAGAAAATAAAGACAAAATAAAATAATAAAGTTTAAATAAAAATAAATATAATAATAAAATTTAAACTTTTCAAACAACATATATTAGATCATTAGATTCTATATATTAAATCATTTAAGTTTTTCAAATGTATATTTTATATATTATTATATTTAAAATACATGATAAATTAGATATATACCTCTTAATGATCTAAATAATTTAGATCTTTTGGTAGAGCACTTGTGTAGAAGAAATCCAATAGTTGAAACAATTGATTAAGTCTTTTAGTAGATACATATCTCATGATCTATTATCTCAATTGGTTAGAGCTTCTTGTTGATAACGTGTTATAAAATAAATAGAAATTATAGAAAAATTGAAAGAAAGAATGACAAGAAAATGAAATCACTATAATGTGAATATAAGTGATAAGAATTTCAATGTTTTTCTTATTCTATCTAGAAAACTTGTATACCAATTAATGAACAATCAAGTCTATTTATAGCCTTCAAAATTGAGAATATAATTAGAAGGGACTATGAATAATCAATTGTATCACCTTTTTAATTTCTCATATTGAATTATAATTTGAATCATATTAAGAATCATGAGTAATTGAGATATAAAAAATAGATGAACAAGATGATAGATATTTATTATTTCATAACAATAATTAATTTATTATTAAAGAGAAGTTTTATTTAGTTAAATGTTTGAGTATTTTATCTCCCAATAAACCTAGAATTACATTTGAACCGAGTTTTTAACAGAACTACAAATTTGACCCTAAAAAGTGTTTTGGTCGCGTCTCTCACACCTATCCTGTCGCGTCTACACATAACTGAATTTGATTGTTTTTGGGTGCATATTCTTACATAACCGAGAAAACATTGTACGGTGTCGTCTTTGCATCGATATTTGAGACGTCAGATATTGGATTTTAGATGTCATCCGAGAAGTGGCCAATCAGCCAATGAATAGACCTGTCAAAACACGGTTCAGAGTCAAGAGTTTGCTAAAGCATCGGCTGCATTGTCTGGCTACGTGTTGGCATTTGTTTTTCTCGTCTTTAATGCCAGAGGTATTGTTATACTAGCTTTTCCATATTTATACAAAATTCATCATTCCGATGCTATCCATGCTAAGACTAGTCAGATAATTTATAAAAAATTTATACTTATCAGTTTTAACATTTGGTGGCTAAAGGACTAGCATACACCAGATCAATTAGGGAAACCTTTAAAATTATTTTTTTAGTTCACCAAAAAGGTTTTTGAATTTTGAACTACACAGTAGAAAAATATTGCCATACTCTGTTATATAATAATCAAATAACCATAATATATAAACATATAAAAAATTAAATGATTAAAAATTTTACTTTGACGCAAGTAAATTTCTGAAAATATAATTAGATCGCATACTTATACTGGAAAAGGAAAGAAAAGTCAGTTTGACTAGTGGGATCTGCTTATGATCATTTGCTCCTCATGCCTGGTGATTAAGAATGGGAAAGAAAAGGACTTAGCTGCACTGACTAGATGAAATAGAAAGAAAAAGAAATAACACTAGTGAGATGTAATCATATTCTGATAATTATAAAATTGCTAGATCAGTTGAAATTACTTATAAACCCTTCAATAATTAGAAAACCATCCAACCATCTTAGAAAACCCACCAAACCATCCCCAATTAGAAAAACACCAAACCCATTATTTCTAAACAAATAAAAACCAGTGGCAAAAATGCTTTTCTAATAAGAGATAAATTGATATACAAAATTCAATAAAATAAAAAAACCTACTACAGCCTCCTTATTTACCAACAGCCTTCTTTTTAAATGGGAGTTCAGTCCCAAAACCATCAACCAAGGACAACCCAAAAGCCACCCATGCAAAAGAAAGGACAACAAGACAGTCGCCCTAATAAGTCCGAGTTTATAGTGCACTTATTTAACATAATTAGTCCTTCTATTTTAGTGTTTTTTTTTTTTTTTTCTTTGGAAGATCAGTCGAGAATAAAAATATCTCCGCAACATATTTTATTTTCGGCGCATTTCTCAAAATTATTTTTATAGCTGCTAACCAATTGTTGAGATCCAATTAAGCATCTTTACCCTCACCAGCTGTTTTTTTTTTTTTTTATATATATAAATGGCAACAAATATAACAGCTGCTTGATTAACATGATGATGTGTGTCTTCCGTAAAATGAACATCAACACCCCTATGGTTTTTAATTTACTGTTGAAGGGCATTTTCAAAATATGGCAAAGCATTCTCGAATTTGATTTCAATAGTCATTGTGGTCGACATAAAAAATTTGAGTCTCTTGCCAGTGAGAAGCCACTAGGGCAATTAAAACTCCCAATTGAGTCGTTCTAAAATAGCATATGCATTCGAAAGATAATCTGAATATATATATATTTGAAATGAAAATTTTTAAAAATTGATACTATCTTGAAATTAAATATGAAAAGGCATAGTGGGGTTATGTTGATCAAACTTTTTAAATTGAGAAAGATGCCTAGAAATTTAGACATTGAAACTTGAAAAGAAATCAAATATTTCATATGATGTTCAAGAGTAGTTGATATTAAGATTGGAATTCTTAGTACAACGAAAAAAAATTATTACAATAGATTTCAATTTGATATTAAAAATTTGAAAATGTAGTACTATCAATTAGAAGGAGATTTATATAGTGCAACACTATCTTGCTATACTAGAAAGTTACAGTTGAAACTAATTTTGAAAAATTATTGTAAGTGAAAAGTAATGTATATCGAGTATAGAGTGAATGATGAGACTAATAAACAGTAAACTAAAGTTTTTATTTAGATTTGTTCCATATTTGGTTTTTATACTCTTTGAATTGAGATATTCTATTGTTTTTTTAATTTGATTAAAACTCTATTCTTTTAAAAATTTATTGATTCAAACTTTTATTATAATTTCGTTAATTATTCAATCAATTTGATACATTATTGTTAACAATAGTTAACTACGTAACGACATAGTTAAGTGAACTTTAAAATACAATATTTTTATATAAATAAAAAAATAAAAATTAATTTTAATAATAAATTAATAAAAAAAAAGTGAAATAACCAAAAAAAAAAAAAAAAAACAAAACCCCTCATTATCATCATCAAGAGCCTCTCTCTAGTTCCCTTCTATCTCTCCATGCCACCTCTCCCCTCTCTCTCAAACCATTGCACGCCATTATCACCAACCCATCACCATCTAATTCATTAAACCACAAATGCAGTTTTTAAAGCACGTGCTTCTTCATCTTTTTTCTCTTCCAAGCGCCCTTCGATTTGCCATCCCCATTAGAGCTTTCATTTCCAAGCCCTTGCCCTTATGGTCCAGGTAAATCCCATCACACCAGACCAATATAAACACACCAGATTTCAAGCCAAAAGCATACCACAAAATTGCATAATTCTTATTGAAATTCCCCCGTTATTTCCCTGTGGACTAAGTTTTGAAGACCTCCCTTCATAATTAAGTAAATTGTTAATCCAGTGAAAGTTAGGAAACAAGCATCTAGTACGTGTCTTATACACTAACACATTGTCTTATCTAGTAACTCAAAACATACAACACAATTACCAACCGTAGCATCATTTGCTTTTTACATAGGAGCTGGGAAAATACATTGATATATGCGATTATGGCTACAGTAACAGATATAAAGCTCAAAGAAAAAGTGGAGGAATCAGCACTGACCTTTCTTAGTTTGGTGGTCAGTCTTGTTGGGTGCAGCAGGATTAGGATTTTTAAGATTATTAATATTAGCTGGCTGAGCAAGTTTGCTCTGTCTAATTTCTTCAGGCAGTTTGTCTTGAACACGAGTGTCACAAACTTTTCCATCAGCAAACCCACGTGGTTTTTCCTCAAGTCACTTCTTCATCTTTACAAACCGCATCAATTATTCGTCATCTTCATCTTCATCTTCATCATAATCAATCTCATCATCTTCAAAATCATCATACTCAATCATCAAAATCACTTTACTTCCATAGAGGAGAGAAGTGATGCAGATTAAGCGGGAAATAATAGGGGTGGGCATAGGGATTTGGTATTTTCCTTTTTTATTTTATTTATTGTATATCATGCCAATATTTTTTTTATCTTTTTTTAATTTTACTGTTTTTAGTATCTGTGGTTGTCATATGTCCATTTGTAATTAATTATTTTTAATTTTAATATTTTAAGTCGTATTAATAGTTAACGAAGAGTCTAAATCAATAATTTTTAAAAAATAAAGAGTTTCAATTAAATTTAAAAAAATAAAAAAAATTAATTAAAAAAATTTGAAGAATACAGATATAAAAAATAGAGTAAACCAGTTTTTATTTAAAAAAAAAATTAATTAACAAATATTCATAGAATTTCAATTTAATTTCCTTTTCCTATCCTCCATTTACTCGATACAGACTAGAAAATCAAAAGCAGAAACAAGAATCAACTTGAAGATCATTTGTTGGATCTTCATTAAGAGAAGTTGAGAGACATGTAAAGACGTGCTTTACTTGGATGACGTCCCCTGCCAAAATGATTGTTCTTGTGGTCTTAGCTGGTACAATTCTCGATTACCTTCACTTTAGTCACAAAAACAAACAGTTAAATTAACAAGGCCAGGATGTTTTAGAAAATGAAACAACTTTCTATCAACATTCTAAATATCTTGTTACACAATGAACTTATTCTAGAAAAATATTCGGTGCTCGCATTATTGAAGTGAAGTTTCATATTTTCTTAGGTTGTATGATCCGAACATAGTTCAAATTTTTCTTTTGCTTTGTTTGGCTAATGACAAACGATTAGAGAAGAAAAAATTTATCATTTTGTGAAAAATAAAATCAAACCAAGTTACATAGTTATTATAGGGCCATCTAAGCCAAATAATAAAATCTTATGGTCAATAAAAAGTTTAAGGAAGATCAATATTTTTGTACATATATTGTAAATATTTTGTTAAAAAATGACTTAACTAGTGAAAATCTTAAAGATTACGAAGCTATTAGTACTCCGTTTCTCTTGTATTTCTCAACAATAAAGAGCTTTGAGTCATAAGGATCATTATAGAAAGCTTGATGACAAAGGCTGAGGAGCAAAATATTGGGAAAACAAAAGGTATGAGCAAACCGTTATTAGATTCGATTTCAGACAATTCCAGTTCAGTTAATTGAATTATAAGAAATAAAAATTGATACCCAAACCGAATTGAAATTCGGCTTTTCAATTAACAAATCAAAATTTTGATTTCCATTTTTGAGATATTCGATTTAAACAAAAAAAAAAAAAAAAAATTATTCTGAATGGCCTTTGGGCCTCTATCCAGAGACTTCATTTTTTAGCATATGGCATGGCCCATTTCCCATCTTACCTGTTCCCAAAAAAAAAAAAAAAAAAATCACATTCAGCGTAGTTAAAAATTCATCTGTTGGGGAATTTACAATAGTCCAATGACAAGTTCTATTAACGAAAGCCTTATATTCATATTTATAATGATCGGCATAAACATTATACAGAAAATATAATCCATTACATGATCCCTCTAGGTGTGATGTTGTAACAAAACCAAGGATGTGGAAATTTTAGCGTCTCAAAAAATGGGAAATCAAGTTCCCATCCATGGCATTCATGAAAATCCTTATTTTTTAACAAGAAGTAACAGCCTCAAATGGAAAACTTTAGTTGAGACTTGAGATTGAGATAGGCACAGTCATGAACTTAAATACATAGGATAATAGCTATTGTTTCTCTTGACCATCATAATTAAAATACAATCCATTAACTCAAATAAAAAAACATCATCAAAATATTAAAAATATCATCAAAATATAATATATTTGACATACATAATTAAATGGATTAAATTTACTTCCAAGTCTTGACAATGACATTCTCTATTAAAAAAAAAACACCACATTAACTTAAATAGCATACAAGAAAACTACAAATTTACATCGAAAATTAGTAACGGACGCAAAACCATAGCTATAGAATGGCAATCACTATAAAATACAAAGTTGAGAAACAAAAATGTGCCGGAATGTTAGCGATGGATAAAATGTTGTCACTAAATAATGCGAAAAAAATACATGCCTAATCTATCGACGGATTTAATAGGGAAATTAGCGACGGAATATCAATTTTGTATCTAATTCACATTTCGAAAATTTCAAAAAATAAAAGGTAGTTTAAAATTCGAATTAGCGATGGATATTTAAATCCCTTGCTAATTAGCAATGGATTAGCAATGGAATTGCATGTTCCATCACTAATTTCCATCATTTCGAAAATTTTTAAAAATAAAGTGGTCATTTGAAATTCGAATTAGCGATGGGCACTTAAATTGCTTGCTAATTAGCAATGAAATCGCGTTTGTCGTTGATTCTTAATTCCTAAATCGACAAAACTCTTCTTCCTCTCCATTTTCTTTTCCTCTTCCCTTTGCTTCTCTTGCTTTTATCGACTGCCTGACCCCAAAACCACCACAAAAGACGACTCCACTCACTCCCTAACATACTCCAATTGATGCAATGCTCCTCTCGCCCTAAAAAGCCAAGAATTTCATATGTTTCGTTCCTCTCTTTTGCTTTCCCCCATTTGTTAGTTCTCTCTCCTTTTTTTTTTCTATACCCATTAGCTATTTGTGTAAATTGTTAGGTTAGTTTTGATTAGTTAATTAATTTGTTGGTTTTGTTAGTTGTTAGGATTTTTTTGTTAATTTAATTAATTAATTCGAATTGGTGCTAATTGAATTAGGTTAATTTTAAATAGGGTTAATTTAAATTATTTATTAGTTGATTAATTAAGTTAATTTAATTAGGGTGAATTGTAATATGTTAATTTGAATTTAAATTAGGGTTAATTTAAATTAGTTGTTAGTTGATTAATTAAGTTAATTTAAGGTTTAAATGAATGATGTTAATTTGAAATTGTTAATTTAATTAATTAATTCGAATTGATGCTAATTGAGGTAAGTAAATTTTAATTAGGTTAATTTGACTAATTATGTGTTAAATGAAGTATGTTAATATTGATTAATTAGTGTTACTTTGAATTAGTATTAAAGAAATTTAGGTCAATTTGATTAATTATGATATTTTTTATGAATAGCAATGAAATAAATTATTAAAATTCCAAAGTTAGTATCTTAAAATATTCCAAAATATCAATTGATATTGGACTATTGAGAATATTAAAATTAAAATGTAACAACCTAATTAAATTAACTTTATATTTTAAGATACTAACTTTGGAATTTGAATAATTTATTTCATTTCTATTCATAAAAAAATGTCAATTTTACAATAAATAATAAATTATAATAAGATATATTTTTCATAATGACTTGATGCATTTTAAAAATGACCTCTAAATTTTTATTTCAAAAATTCAAAAAATAAAGATAGGAAATAAATTTTCTTGACCTCCTTTCTTAGGCCTTGAGATTATATTTATTAATTTTATCTTAAAAATGATCAATATTTTTTATTAGTGATAAAAAAATATAAAAATAACCACTTTGTGTTTCTCACTATAAATGTAGGAAAATTCAATTATGTTTTGTTATAAAAATGAGAGTAAAATTAACTATATATCTAATTAATGTAAATATTGAGTTTTTCTCGTTCATATATATTTGAAAAAAAAATCATTATAAGTATGCCATCCAAATAGTATAACACTCTTATAAATGTAATTAATATCAAACATAAATTTACATGCTTTTGTTTTAAATAAAAAATAAATTATAAAACTCAAGTTCCTACTTAGCACCTAATAATATTTTATAAAATAATTACCAATCAAATCGAAAAATCAAAATTTTGTAAAATATTAAATTATATTAAAGATAACCAAAACACAATAGTAGTATATTTTAGTAAGTGAACTAGTTTTTTTATCCGAAATATTAAATTAGATTAAAGAAAACTAAAACACGATAATAGTAATTTGTTACTTCTTTAACTTTTTTTTTTTGGATAAAAGAATATTTAAATTAACTTATACAATAATAACTTGTTACATTTTAATGTTATTGTTAGATTAAATAATAATTATTTTAAATGTAGTTAGGTTAATTTTGATTAATCTGTTAAGTGTATTTAAAATATAATTTATTTCAAATTTACTTTGAATTGGAGTTATATACTTCAATTAATTATTTTTTGATTGTAGAAGTGTGTTTAGATACTCCATAGCATATCGAACCCGAAGAGCCCGAGACCCGTAGGAATTGAAGAGAAATAAGGTTGGTTCAATGCTCTACGTTAGAGTTGAAATGATGAGTTTGAGATTTAATTTCAATGGATTACCCGAGACAAGCGTTGGTCTCCATGTTTGCAAATTGATAGTTGGTTGATGCTTGTGAGATATTGATTAATTAAAAATGTATGCATATGTTATGTATTTTATTTTGAAAATTGAGAAACATTTAATTTATAAGGGAGATTCTCGTCAATTTTTTTTTTTACATTCATAGGAATGTTGATCAAGAATTGTTTGCATGTGTTATGTAATTTTATAGACATTAAAAAATAAGATCTAAACCGTAATTGATGAATGTTAGTTAGTCGATAGGTTGTTAAACGTTGAGTTTGTCAAAAGGAGTGAACAATTTATTGTATTTGCTATCGCTCATCTTGAATGTATGGACGAAATTAAAATAAGGTATCCTTGTAATCACGAGTAAGTGTCGAAACATAAATTTTAAGAGGGTTAAAACAGTAAAATATCATTTATAGTGTAAGAGTTTTGTGTTAAAATATTATGATAGGGATATATCATAGAGGATTTGAGTCATATATGACATCTTATGATTCTAGGAGTCATTTTATTTCTAAAAATTATCATGTAAGGGAAGGTAGTTCTAGTGAACCCTAAAATCCATATCAAATAATGGTTATGGATGCAACCGATCCATCTTTTAAGTTATCTAGCATGCAAGAGGTGCCAAATCTCGACACTCAAGCCTTTTATGATATATTGGATGCATCCCGTAGAGAGATTTAGTTTGATTGTGATAATCACTCACAATTGTCTACAACCTAATTGTTGAACCTAAAATTAGAGTATCATTTTCCCGAAAAGTATTACGACTAGTTATGTAAACTAGATAAATGATAGATAGATTTTGTGAAATAGAAAAGTTGGTTAAGAGGATGGGTTTACAAGTGGAAAAGATTTATTGTTGTGAGAGAGGTCGCATGATCTATTAGCATGAAGACAAGTAAATTAGAGATATGTAAATTTTATGCACATCCTCGATATCGAAGTCTCCATCAAGGATCAATAACGGAAAAACTTATTGTAATAAAAAATATACTACTTTTCACTCACCTCACAGATTGCGAGAGATTGTATGCATCGAATACCACAACCGAGTCCATAACGTGGAACGCCGGCATGAGATAAAGGATATATAAGTATTACATCATCCCTTCGACTTCATTACATAATAGAGTTATGATCAAATTCATGTTCTTTTTGCATCCGAAAGAAGAAATGTCGGATTAAAAGTTTTCGCTTATGTCTTTCAACCATTTGATCAATCCAATGCATAATATTTTTCTTAGTCAATAATTATGACTCTTTATAATTTATCATAGTGGATATGTGTGAAGGAGGAATATATATTTCCAAAATTAATTGTTCTAAATCCAACAAATCTCATGCATAAATTGGATGGTAATTGCTCGAGTTGATTCATTCGTGAGAAATAAGTGTGGTGACCTATTATATTTATCGTAAGCGGAATTTTATATTGAAAGCTATAATAATGTGGAATATTAGTGACTTCCTTGTATATTTAGTGTTGTCCGATTGAAGTACTATAGAAAAATTAATATGTCCTTACTACATGAAAAATTCGATGCTTTCTCCCTTCCAAATAGAAGAAAGACCTCGTGTTTTGACAATCACTAAAAATTTCTTTGCCAAGATCCTCCATTTAGAAGGAAAAAAAAGGAGTCATCATAAAAAAAAGTTGTTAGATACGACACTCGTCCAATCTAACCCGGTACCGATAAGTTACCAAAGGTGGAATAATGAGAGTTGTTGAAGGTGATAGAAGAGAGTGTAAATCATCATAGCAATAAAATCTCTCGGATGTGTGGATGGAAGAAATAAAGTATTTCTTAGGATTTTTCTTATTAAAGTAAAAATCATATTCGGCATAATTTAGATGTCATGCATATTGAGAAAAATATGTTTAACATATTTTTAACAAAGTCATGAATATGTCGAGCAAGATGAAAGACAAAGCCAAATCCAAAGAAGACTTGAAACTTTTCTCGTAATAAGCCGAATTAGCAAAATATGATGCCTTTAGAAAGTACCTTAAAGTTGCTTTTACCTTTTGCAAATAATAGAAAACAAAATTACTTGAATGGATCAAGCAACTTAGGTTTCTTGATTTATATGTACCTAATCTAGCTAAATGTGTTGATATGAGAAATGATAAACTATATGAGATGAAAAGTCTTGACCATCACGTCTTTACGTAGAGATTAGTTCCTATTGCATTTTGAGAGCTTTTGTTAAGAAATATTTAGCAAGCACTTACCAAGTTTAATTTGTTCTTTAAGTAATTGACTTCTATCGTGATAAGGGAAGAAAATATGCTCCAGCTTTATGATGAGATACCCATCATTTGTGTAAACTAGAGTGTATATTTTCTCCTAATTTTTTTGACTATGTGAAACATCTTTCAATCCACTTGGCATATGAGACATCTATTACGGGACTTGTGCAATATTAATTGATGTATTCATTTGAAAAGTAACGATATTGAATTTTAATATTAAATTAAATGAACTTGCAATTACCAAACATTAAATTAATTTATATTATAGGTACCTTCAAAAGCTAAAACATAATGTCAAGAATACGACTAAGGTAGAAGGGTCAATATGCAATGCATATTTAGTCGAAAAAACTTTTTTATTTTGTTTGTAATATTTTTGAGTCTCATGTGCATTTCGGACATCTAAAAGTGTTGCATAATATTAAGTGTGATGGAAAAAGAGAGCAACCATATTAAAGAAATGCTATCCGTATTTAAAAAAAAATTTCAACCAATTGATCGACACACAAGACGAGATGTTGACAAAAGATGAGAACAAAGTAACCCATCAATAGATATTATTAAACTCGTAAAGAAGTAAAACCTTACATTGAGTAAGTTTGTCAAACTTTCATGTTAAAATTATACATATTTACTTACCTATCATAATATTAGCAATCATAATAGACACACCGACTCTAGTATGTTGTTATTCTTCGTTAGTGGATTCATTACTAAAGTGCGACAAAACAATCCCTTCATGCCCAAGAATGGGGTTGATGTTATACTTGAAATTGAGTTTGCCTCCTGGTTTAGTCAATATGCACAAGCAATTTCTATGACATGCTAGTTCATAAAATATCTTGCATAAAACCCTATGCTTACTCGTTAGGTTGTACCTAGGTTATATTGTTAGTGCGTATAAGCTTTGCACACTAAATGGAGGTTTGGGAATAAAAAGTTTTAATATTAGTGTGTGCATTAAAGAAATTAATTATAGTACAACTACTTTAGTATATTGATAAAATTTTTATGATTATCCTACATTACTAATCAAGAGAACGGTGTTGCTCAAATGTGATTGGTTCAAAGCTATACTCGTAAGAAACAAGGATTTATCCACGAGTACAGATCATTGGATGTTAATTATAGAAGAAGGTTGAGGAATCACAAACCCTTTATCTTGACAACACAGTCGGCTCGAGTGTATTATGCCGAGTACCCTAGCATCGGACGTGACAATCGGGATTGATGGGTTGTTTGTAAGATCAAAGCTAAGTTTGTATTTGACTTGCATAATCATTCATTACGATCTAATAAAATACTAAACCATTTAAGCAAGACAATTTATAAATCCAACACTATTTGATATAAGAAGTCGAAATGATCTATTATTGAATGATATAAATGGATTGTTTGTACATATAAAATTAGTTGAGGCTTACGAAAAGGATGAGAATGAATATGAATCTATGTCGGATGAGGGAGTTGAAAACTTAAACGGTGATTATGATGGTTACAACTAAATATATGTTTTATTTGTTGTATCGGTGAGAAATGATGTATTTTTGTTGTTTTATTTGTTATACTATATCATATTGAGTTTGATACATTTTTAAAATATTGGTTGTGTATTTTAGTTGTGTTATGTTTTAAGCGAGTTGCATATTAAGTAATAAGGAAATGTCCAAATTTCAGGAGAAAGTCTCCCAAAAAATTTTCATATGCTACATAATTGATAATATATTTATTATATTTTGTTTAATTATCTTAGGTGATATTATTTAGTCGTGACACATGGTTTACGTTGACTTGTCATAGCCTCTCGGGGATCATGATTCGGTAGTTATAGATATGCTTCCCTATTCAGCATTAGGCATAGATCTCCCTTTTTTAGTGCTCTACGTGGGTCCCACGAAATGGGATGTTTGTCTTATTCTTCTCTTAAAGCTAACACTTCCATATTGGCACCGACGTTGTCTTTTTATACGATCGTTCCCCCAACCGGAAGGGCTCTTTCGATCGTTGAGCTTTCTCGATCACCCACGAGAGGGTCCTTTATCTCGCTAAAGTATCTTCTAATCCAAGGAGCACTTGAGGCTTCGATAGTTGATAGTAGGTTTCAATCATTAATAATCGATAAGTAATTTGATTAAAATGTTATAATTATTTTTTTATTTTAATATATCATTTTAATAATTACTATACGTCTTTTTATGATATTTGACGGTTTCTATTCATGTCGAGAGATTGCTCTAAAAGAATAACTATGATTATCAAGAAGTGGTTAGACGACGATGGCTTGACGTGGAAGTTCATCTCGGAGAAGTCAAAACATTTCTACTATAGCAAGTTTAAGGTAACATATTACTTATTTGTTTCCATTACCTTTAAAATATCAATTTAACATGAAATGAACTAATATTAATTTTTTTTATTCATGTAGAAGTATTTTGATTAGAATTCGACCATCGAGACATAGGCTAAAGATAATTGGGAGGCTTTAGCTAGGAAGCGCTACTCGACTTCGTTCACATGCATAGTACAAATGATGAAATACCTTTTTTTATTAAGTAAAAGGTGTAGGATTCATGACAACGAGATTATTTCACATCCGATTATCGGACGTATTCGTAGTAAGCATCGTGTAATCGAATGTTAAAGATCGATGGTGTTGGTTTAGGCCCATCCAAACATACATAAGGGTCCATCTCTACTCGCTGAGCACATCTGCTGTATGGTAAATCCTATCTTATATTATTTAATGTTTAAGAAATGAATATTTGTATCTTATATTATTTATCTTTATTTTTTTCGGACTATCCAACTAGGGAGTGAGTCTATTAATTTAAAGTTGTTTGGGGCCACTCACAAGTGAAGAGATAAGACTTTTATCAATTTATGAGTAGAGACAATAATGATGAGTGTTTTTAATTTTTAAATTATACATATACAAATATAATTTAAAAAATTATTTTATTTTTAACATTATAATTATTTTGATTATGTAGGAGCGTATAGAGGATCCGATACAAAAAGCTTTTAAGAAGCGACGAGAGGCTAGAATTAAGAAGCCATAAGTTGACACAAACGTCATATACCTCAAAGTCGTAGGAGGGGAGAAGGAGGAGGAGGAGGTTTACGGGATTGGGTCACTAGCATTACAATATTTATCTCATTCGACTGGTACCAACCGGTCCTCTTTATCATCTTAGTTCCTCGATGATAATGCTAGTGATCAAATTCATAGCTAGTACGAGGAGACGAAAGGGGAATGCATGTGAAGTTAAACAAGTAGAATAACATTATCATGCGACGAGCGAGATGAAGATCCAAGGGATAAACACTTAGATTGAGTCAATTATAATGACGTTACATAGGCTAGCGTAGACATCTCACTTACTTACTAACCCCTCCACCAATCAAGACTCCTCCATCCCTCCCATCAAGTCTGTAGGACTCCACTTGTCCCTCCTACCGAGTCGTAGGAAGATGAGAGAGGATTAGATGATCACGATGAAAAGTGATTTTTACATTTTATTTTACATTTTTATTCTTTTTCTTATGTACTAACAAATAATTTTTTTAATATAAATTTCAATTTAATTTATAATATTTTAATTTTAATATAAAAATTAATTTTTATAATAAGTTATTTGTTTAATTATTAGTTACTATAAAAAATATCAAAATTTTAAAATTAAATAAAAAATTTTAAAAATATTACAATGGAAACGAAGATAAAAAATATTTTTTGCTAAAAGAATAAAGACGAAAAGGTACGCGATAGCTAGTTAACGACGGAATAGCTACCCATTTTAGTATAAGATAATAGCAACGGATTTTTGATCGTTAATTAGTGATGGATATAAGATGAGTTTGCAATGGAATTGCGACTTATTGTATGATAGAAAGATGATGGTTTCGACATCAATTTAGAGACGAAATAGAACGAATCAGCAACATATAATCTATTGCTAAATTAGCAAAGGGCACTCGTACATTCCATTATAAAGGTTAGTGCTAGATTTTTTTTGTCATAAATCCATCGTTAAGTCGTTTTGGCGACGAATTTGCGAGTGATAGCGATAAAATTTTCCATCGCTATTTTGCTTTTTTATTGTAGCATAACCTATCAAAATAACAAAAGTTTGAAAAATTATTAAATCAAACAAATAAAAATTAGCAACTTACCCATACCATCCAAAAAGTCAAAACAATATCGATCTATCAAATATTTATCATAATGGGAACTATTGGTAAATATGAAAAATATAAGTAAAAAAAAAAATCAACACTTTAACATTATTATAGCAAAAAAAATAAATAAAAATATGGAGTTATAGAAATTATTGACTTCAATTTTCTCGAGCATTTTGCAAAATGTTCTTCAATAGTAATTGATGTCGATGAATTTTTAAGCTTATCTTAAGTACATATGAGAGATTGCACTATGTTAGGAGTTAAAAAACTCCTAAAAGCATGAACAATCTACCTTCGGTACTAAATACTAATTATGAGGGAACATGAGAAATAGGAATAGCCAATACATCACGAGCCATTTGTGAAATGATGAGAAATCGAGGAGAATTGTTTTTCCATCGCTCTAAAATTTCAAAATCATCATTATCAATTTCAACATCTTCACCAAGATATCTATCCAACTTTGATTTATTTTCTTCACCTCCAGTATCACACTTGAAATTTTTTAAAACACATATTTATCTCAAAGTTTGTTCTTGTTGCCCTTTGCTCGACTATTTCTTCTTTCACATTTGACACTTCTATTCTCCCACCACTTTGACCAATTTGATCTTGAGGTGTTGACAAACGACAATAGGAATCATACATAACATATATAGATTCCTTCACAATATTTGTCATATTTTGACTATCCAAATCACCATACAATTCTTTATTAAAAATTCAACAAGTACAAGTTTATGCATAGGATCAAATATCATCGCAATATAAATCAACTCGTTTATTTTCTTAATATCTTTTCAATACTTCCCAAACTTTTCTTTCATTTTACTAGCCAATGAAAAATCATCAAAATTTGAACTTTGTTATCATTTTCTCAAAATATGTTTGGCTAAACAAATCTCTTCGGAATAAGTATTAGAAGTCACATACAAAGAACTCAAAATAAGCAAAGTAAGGTCATTAGAAAAAATTCAACATGCTTACCATCTTCCTACAAGCCTTTCAATCATCAACATTGGGTAGCCTAATAACATTATCACTATGATTAATGTCAAATTTACTCACATATAAAGGATCAATTTGCTCATTTCTCTTAAAAGCCCTCTCAAACTTTTAAGTCTGTATCTAATATCAAATATGTTGAATTCCACCTAGTTGTGACATCTAGATACAACAAATTCTTAGAGTCAATCTTTTCAAGTTTAATGTATGAAGGAATTTCTCATCCAAGATGCTATGACCCCAATTCTTAATAATATCTTAATTTTAAGTGTCTAGTTACCATATCATTCGAACTTGCATTATCAACTATGACAATAATTTTTTTTTTCAATTTCCCAATCAATCAAGTATTTCTCAATGACGGTTGCCTAAATCTATTCCCTTATGACTATCAACTAGACATAAATTTAAGATTTTTTTATGCAACTCTAATCATTATCAATGAAATGAATCGTTAAACACATATAATTGATTCTTTAAGTAGATATCCATTTGTCTATAGTGAGACAAATTATTTCACAATTTTGTTTCAAGAATTGCTTAAATTTTAATTTCTTATCTAGATAAAGTTGGTAGCAATCTCTTAAAATCGTAAACCATGATGGAATTTGAATCTAGATTGTGCAATGCATATAAACTTTTCGAACCTCTTACCCTCCACAAACTTAAATGAAAATTCATCTACAATGATTATGTAAGCTAAAACACTTCTAATAACAATTTGATTAAACTTCTATGTGCTAAGAGTGTTTTCTCCTCCTATATTTAGATGACGAGTTTAATTGAGTTTGTGTAATGTCGATACTATAAGGGTGTTTTTTTGCATATAATCATATGAGACTTAAGTGCGGTAATATCATTTTTTATAATATGATAAACAAATACTTTATCACAATAGTTGCATTTACCCTTGATGTATTTATTCTCATTTTTAAACTTTGTGAAATGCTCTCATACAAATGATATTGGCTTAATTGATTTCTTCGTTCTTGTGTCATTTTGTATGTTACTTAAAACTATGCTTGATTATGAATTGCTTGAACCCACAATTTTAACATTAATCTATTTGGATTGTGACATCCACATAAAAAAAAATTCTAAAATCAAAATACTTTACACACCAAGTTTGAACAAAAAAATAGCTATATTTTCTTATATACAAAACGACATGTTATAGACGCAGTATCATTACCATCCAAGTTCAAATTCAATCACCCTTTGTGGTTCATATACCTCGTAGCTCCATAGTTTAATAATTATTTATGGTATATAGGAATCTTTTAATACCATAAAGTCTACATACTAGTGTTAGTAAGCACTGTCTCTTTAGATTTTATAGGACAAATAAGATTTTTCTTTTTTTTTTTTCTCAAAAGCCAACTGGTAAAACTTTTAAAAGTTTCCGAAAATTATTTGACGTTTTCACAATAATGATAATAGCATATGAAACGCCATAGTAAAAAACCACCATATTTTCAAACGGACACTTGATGATTTTAGCATCGAACATTTGACATTTTGACTTGGAACACAAAAACTACAAGCAAATTCAGATGAGATTAACGGGTTAAAATGGACCCAAATTTAACAATTGTATGGAAGATTGAAGAATCATTTACCCAACAGATCTCTTTAAGCATGTGCGCGTTGTCCACCTCAGCTACCCACACATTCTGAATGCTACCAAGTACCAAACATGAATTTAAAATGCTCTCACTAAAATATTTACAGCGGGATTTATTTTGTCAGATGAATTATTGAGTTCATATTACAACAATCATGATATAAAAATGCATAGTAAAACATCAGGCATTCTCAAAATTTATTCGCACAAATGAACATTCTTCATTTCGGTGAACAACTTCGACGCACAATACGGCCGATCAATAAAACAATTCAAATAGACAAACAAATCAGGATTTCAAAACTCTAAGAAACAGAAAACTCACCTGATTACAACTCTGACTCTATACAGGATCTTTTATAGCAGCAGGAAGAGTTGTATAAACGTCGGAGGAGGAGGGAGAGGCGGGTGGCGAGAAAGAGGGTCTGGACTTTGGACTGTGGTTTAGTAGTACGCGGCTGTGTTGGGGCTGTACTGGGAGAGTGAGGGTGGCTGGATTGGGTAGGGGGCGACAGCTTTAGTCTCTGAAATTGAAGGTATGAGAGACAGAGAGCGTGTGACTGAGGATTAATGTAAAATGAATTAAGTGTATCAGCATTACCGTATTTTGTTGTTTTATTTTTGAAAAATAATAAAATATATCAATAAAAAAATTGGTTTTCATTGAAATGAACTAAAATTCTCAAAAATCAAATCGAATCAAAATAATTTTAATTTTTTAATTAGATTTTTTTTTTATAGAATTTTTACTTAAAAATTAAATCAAAAACTGATTATTCGATTTAGTTCGGTTTGGTATTTCAACTCACGACACTGCTAACTGATCAAAAAAGACAAAAAAAAACACTTAATTAAACTAAGCAGCTTCAAGGGGTTAAGCTGCCCAAAAAATTTCTATAGTGACAAATTTAAAAGAATCAGAATTTCGACTGCTTTTATTTTTTTAACATTAGCATCCAAACAAATGCCACTCATAAATCAAAAGCAAAACAACTAAAAGAGTGCAAATATTGGTAACAATTCAATAATATATACCTAGCGCGGAAGCAAAACTCGCTTCACTGCAAAATTCAGGAATTTACCGAATCTTCGTGTCCCTAGTCGGTACGAAACCCAGCAACTAAAAGAGCAACCACCTTAAATACTACTATTAATCTGGATGATTGTTTAACCCAGAACCGAATATTTCTTATCTTCTATATATCCTTTTAGTTTAACGACTGATCAAGAAAACAAACGTTTTTGCCATCAGGGCTTCAACCAAGGAAAAGAACTCTTTTTTCACCGATTCCTACACGCAGTGATCAAACACACTCGTTTGATGCATTTATGAGGCCACCACACCATGTTGTATCGTCGCTTCATTTTTCTTGTGAAATCTGGAGTCGAATCCCCCTTCTTATCTTCCTTTCCTTTTCTCAATCTAATTAGTTATGGGCCATTGTCATATGGGCTGGACCCATGCCCAAACAGGGAAAAATAGGAGTCTATATTGTTTCTCTTAACAATTAAATTTCTTGATCCTTTCCCTATTCCCACCCCTATTTCCAATTCAAAGTTTCAAACCTTGTACCGTACGGTGGATAAATTTTATATTACCGACAATAGCTACTTTATATAAAAAAGAGATAAATATAAAAAAAATTAAAAAAATTTAGCCGATGTAAAAATATTTTTATTATTTTTTAGGGATCTGCATGTAATTTTCTTTTTGTGAGTATATTTATTTTTTAAAAAAAAAGTGGGCTGACGAGATGGAAACGAAGCTTCAATTCCTATTCCCTAAGGGGAGAACAAACCTTTTTGTTAAAAAAAAATAATAATAAGACCCCACACACTAGTTGTTTTACATGTCGGAAGATGTGAAAATTAATGAAGGTTGTGAAGATTGCTGGTTGCGTAACGCAGATCCTGTCAAAGACCATAATATTGGCAGCCAATCAAATTCATAAAATATGATTCAGCTACCTGACTCGTTCACGCAATTAGGGTCCGTCACTTTCTACTGGTGACTCATATCTGATGGTCACCATGTCCAAAAACTGATTTAGTATACAAATACAAGCCAGAAATACCACAGATATCTAATGTAGTAATTACAGTCGATGTTTGAAGGTGTGAAAACTTGTTCTGTCTTCAAATGAGCCACATGCGTCCATCCAGTTCCATTCGATAACGTACTGCATTACGGAAGCAAAAAATTAACTACAAAGCTACACACTTTTCCTCAAAAGAACAAGATGAGGTCATCAGCTTGTTAGTCTCAATTTCCATCGTAAGAGATGCTTTTGAGAAACAATTTAAGCGCTATTTTGATTCTTAATTTTTAAATCTTTGGTAGATGAAGTCAAGGTCAGCAATCTCAATAGTATTTTTCTCATCATTAATTCTGACAATACTGGTTTGTCTCTGAAGCTGGTGGAATAGCATTTCTCTTATCATTAATAGAAATTAAGGCACCGTAGCAGAGACTTGTGCCACATGAAATTAGGACTACGTAATCCTATATATATTTCCTTTCGACCTTTGGAAATGGTTAGACTCCTATGATCAACCTTGTTGGCCGTTGTGATCCATACAGTAATGGCTGCACAAAATTAAGTTCCGACATAAAATCACGCCAAGCCAAAGGCATTGAGGTGGTGTTTTCCATTAGAGGAAGAGTAGGGAGTTACTATCTTGCCTTTAAAGAGGATGCCAGGTAAGTAGCAGCTTGCCTTTGGAACAACTTCTTAGGGGGACACTCTTCATCTCGCCCACCCAGCCCAGCTATCCTTGATGGACTTGACTTTGACATAGAAGAGGAGGAACAAACTTATACGAAGATGATCTTGCAAGGTTCCTTTTAGCATATAGCAAGCAATATAAGAATGTACTTAACTGCAGTTCCTCAGTGCCCATATCCTGATGCTTGGGATGGGAAATGCACTAAAGATAGGTCCATTCGATTATATTTGGGTCCAATTCTATAGTAACCCTCCTTGCCAGTACTCTGAGGGTATTATTAATCTTAAATATGCTTGGAAGCAATGCATTTCAAGTTCCCCTACTAAAAATATTTTCCTGGGATTGCCGCTGCTCTTGATGTAGCTGGAAGGGGGTTCATCCCTCTATCAGAGCTCACTTCCCATGTTATAATAACTTATTTTAATTTGATATCCCATGTTATGTTGTGGGTCTATTAAAATATATCAAATCAAAGACAAAAAACAAAAGCAAAATCAAATTTAATGATTTTTTAATCAAAATCTTCTATTTAATTGCTTCTTTCTTATGTTTTTCATACATTTTCAACTAAAAAAAAACATAATTTACCCCTTTGTGCATTTTTGTTTTTAAATAAAAACAAGCAACAATCTAAAAAGAAGATTGAATCTAAAATTCTTAAAAAAAACCTTAATAGTTTTTACATAATGTTCTATGAAAAAAAAAGTTACAATTCATGTAAAAAATTGTTTAAAAAATTGAAAAATTAAAAATTAAATTTTATTCTTATTTAATGACGATGAAAAGATTATTTTTTTGAAAGCATGTACATTTGATATATATATATATATATATATATATATATATATATATTCAATCACTAAATAATCAATAATATAACATTAAAAATTGTATTTGAATCATAGGGTGATTCTTTTAAAATATTATTTTAATTATTTCATTTGAAAGAAACTAATTTTAAAATATTAAAAAATTAATAGTAAATGATTAGTGTTATGTGTCTCAATAAAACCAATGATCTAATTTTTTATTTTTCTATATACATCATAACTATACTTAGTAGATTTAAAATGTGCAACGTAAAATGAAGATAACGATGACGACGACGATGATGATGATATATATATATATATATATATATTATAAAATTTTATTCAAAAATCCATACAGGGAGAAAAATAAATCATATTCACTTAAAAAATAAAATTATATAAAAAATAAATTAAGAAATTAATTGGATATTTTCATAAAAATGAAAAATCGAAGAAATCATCCTAAAATCTAAAAAAAAAATCAAAATGACAAATCAAAAAATCATATTTTTTCATTGCCATGTCGTATGATCATTTTCCTATAAATTTAGCACAAAATCTATAATAAAAAAGCAATAAAAATTGTATTTGAATCATAAAGTGATTCTTTTACAATATTATTTTAATTATTTTATTTGAAATAAACTAATTTAAAAATATTTAAAAAATTAATAGTAAATGATTGATGTTATGTGTGTAAATATATAGCTAATTCTCAATAAAACCGATGATCTAATTTTTTTATTTTTCTATATACATCATGACTATACTTAGTAGATTTAGAATGTGCAACATTTAAAAAAGAAAAAAATAATATTCTAAAATTTTATTCAAAAATTCATATAGAGAGAAAAATAAATCGTATTCGCTTAATAAATAAATTTATATAAAAAATAAATTAAGAAATTAATTGGATGTTTTCATAAAAAAAGACAAATTGAAGAAATCATCGTAAAATCTAAAAGCAAAAAAAAAAAAAAAATCAAAAATCAAAATAAAAAAAATCATACTTTTTCATTGCCATACTCGTATGACAAACCAAAAACAACAACAATCATTTTCCCATAAATTTAGCACAAAATCTATAATAATAATAATAAATGCTCAAAAAAAATTTAGGGATCAAAACGCAATACACATGAAGTTGAAGATAAAAACAAATCTCTTGAAAACATAAGCGACCAAATACAACATTGAGTCACACTTGCATATAAATGCTTGAAAATAACCTAAAAATAACGAAAATATTATTGCATAGTAAAAATAAATGGAGCAAACATGTTTGAGTGAATAGTACTTTCTCCTAATCTTGTAGTGTTTTGTATTAGATAGTCGTTTGGACTATGCTCGCGAATCGAGCACAATAAGTGAAATCATTTGAAAAAAAATTGTTGTGATTCGATGGTATTCGCTACGTTATAGATCTACTAAAATATATTGAAATCAAAAGGCAAAAATATATTCACCTAAAATGGTGATTTTTTAATCAAAATTTTTTATTTAATCAATTTTTTCTTATGTTTTTCAAAAGATTTCCTTCTTAAAAAACACAATTTGTTTGTTTTTTTTTTTCATGCATTGATTCTTAAATAAAAATTTATAATAATCTAAAATGCAAGTTTCAATTTATCTAAAATCCAAATATATATATATATATATAAGTTTAATTATTTATTTTATAATATCGTATCAAGAAAATAAAACAAGTAATTAATTTTTTTAAAAAATTGCATAAAATTTTTAAGATTTAAATATTTTTTTTATAATATTGATGAGAAGATTATTTTTAAAAAATTATGTATATTAGAATATACATATTGTTAGTGTAGGTGCTCAAGATCCAACTATGTTTGGATGAGCTTGAGTTATTGTATTATTGCATCGTTTATTTTAATAATAATAAAAGATGTCTTTCTTTCTATTAATTCTTATGCATTTATGTTTAGTAATTCAGTAGAATTAGATAAAAGTCCTTATAATTTGCATTTACAATAGTAATTGATCGAAAGATGTGAGACAAACATTAATGCATATGAATGATATCATTAAACGACCCAAGTCGTAGCATTGTCAATAATGGACGTTGACTATATACGGTTAGACTTGTGAGTGCTATGCTCATGCTATATGATAGCAGTAAGAGATTTCACGCTTATTTGTATGGTGACGCCAAAACAAGCACTTAAGTGATTTATGTTAAAAAACATATCACTAGACATGACTCGTCATGAGAACCCATTTGGTTTATTCTGTGAGAATCTCATATGAGATGGATACAAGTGGTCCTTAGACTTGAAGTCATCACAATTATCTCATTAGATAATTTATATACTTTGATGCTCGTTTCGATGGATCCAATAAAAAGTTGTACGTAGGCAATTCGTTAGGTGCACTAGAAATCCAATAGAGGTAGATGTATGACTAAGATAGGATATGTCATTCTTTGTATTCTAAATGAGTGATCACATTACACTTCGATGAATGTCTAGTCAAGAAATCCATGGATATAGTAGGAGTACAACAATAGAGCATAGTTGATTTACTATAAAAGCTAAGACATTTGGAAATCAAAGAAAACTTGTGTGATCGAATCGAACAAGATTTATAACCAAGTTTGAGATCACGCTATGATAAATGGATATAAGGACTATGTTGTATGGTAACTATGTTCGAAAAAGGTAATAATTGATTAATTAATCATCCTAGAAAATTGAGTAGTCATGATGTCTTGCTAAATACCAATCTTAATTTATGTATCAAGAGACAAAAAAGAAGTCTTTTATTCTTGATACATTGCCAACATATCTAGGAGTCTATTAAGTCACACGCATAAGTTTAAGTATTCACATGATTAAAGAAAAGTAAAGATATTGGAAAAAGTTTTCAATTTTGGAAAAGGTTTCCAAAAAATGAAAAGATTCATGAAATGGAAAGTTTCCTTAAATGGAAGTTTCCTAAAATGGAAAATTTCCTATTTTAGAAATCAGCTTCCTAATTTGTAAGTTGGTTCCAAATTTGAAAATAAACAACCTAAAATGAAAATAAGTTTTCTAATTTAGGTTAAAGGGTATTTTGAGAAATTGTTTCCTAATGTGAGCCACCTAAAATTATCTAAGCTTATTTGTTTAGATAGTCTAAATAAATTAATTGGATTAGAATAATTTAAGTATTTAGTAGTCTATTTAGTCATATGCATAAATTTAAGTATTCACATGATTAAAGAAAAGTAAAGACATTGGAAAAAGTTTTCAATTTTGAAAAAGGTTTCCAAAAATGAAAATTTTTCTAAAATGGAAAGTTTCCTTAAATAGAAGTTTCCTAAAATGGAAATTTTTCTATTTTAGAAATCAATTTCCTAATATGTAAGTTGGTTCCAAATTTGAAAATAAATAACCTAAAATGAAAATAAGTTTTCTAATTTAGGTTAAAGGGTATTTTGAGAAATTGTTTCCTAACGTGGGCCACTTAAAATTATCTAAGCTTATTTGTTTGGATAGTCCAAATAAATTAATTGGACTAGAATAGTTTAAGTATTTAGCGACTTATTAAGTTATACGCATAAATTTAAGTATTCA